>JAQPPZ010017029.1:10000000-14800000 GCA_028583015.1 Wollemia nobilis | reverse complement strand
GGTCTTGTAACACAGAAGGCATTTTTATGTCAATCAAGATTTAAAATAGAAATCCAAGTTGGTGCTTGGAATCAAGGGTTGGTGCTCCTTCCAGTTGGTGCTGGTAAATTAGGGGTTGGTGCTCCTTCCAGTGGATGCTGGTAAATTGATTGTAAAGTTGGTGCTTTGCAATGGCTGGATTTGGATGGGAGTCCAAGCAGTCTATTTTGAGGAGTAGCCAAAACTGGTGAACCTCGTTACATCTTGTGTTATGTGATGCTCTCTTGTGGTACTTGTTGTTTCTAGTTTTAAGCTTTCATTGTTTTGGCTTTAAGAGTTAAAGTTTTAAGTTTTAAATAGCTGCACTGATTCACCCCCCCCTCTCAGTGCCATTGTAAGACTAACAATTGGTATCAGAGCCAAGTTCCCAGTTTTGGCTAAATCAGTCAGGGTTGATCTTGGATTAGTACACAATGGCTAAAAAGAACAGATCCTCCTCCAAAAAGGCATCTCAGCCAGTTTCAGTTCTTGTGGAAGAGAAAACTGAACTAGAGAAGGTAGAAGAAGTGGATTCTAAAGTATGCAATGAAAACCTGGAGATTGAAGTAGATCTAGAAGGTGAGTTGATAGCTGCACTTGAAGAGTTGAGTATAGAAAAGAAAAAGAACAAAAGAATGTCCAAGAAGTTAGAAGAATATGGGGATGAGATTGAAGATCTCTTCCTACAAGTTCAAAAGGCCAAGAAATCAGAAGCCTTGAAGACACACCCGGATGATGAGGATGATGTATGCAAGACAAGTGAAGAGGAATCTAACAAAGTTATTGTTGATCTAAAGCCGCAAGTAGAACAGTACAAAAGGATTGAAGATATTCTCAGGTCTCAAATCAATGAGAAAGAGACTGTTTGTTGCCAACAAGAAGAAGAGATTGTTTCATTGAAGAAACAACTAGAAGAGGCCAATATAAATCTCAAATTTGAGAAGAGCACAGAGTTGCTAGATACAATGATAAAGCAACAAAGAAGCTCCACGGCTAAGTTTGGTCTTGGATATGAAGCTGAACAACCTTCATCTTCCAAATATGTAGAAAAGAAGAAGTCCACTGCTGAAGGATCGAAGCAAGAAAAGTCTGAAGCTGAATCTTCAAAAGGAAGAAAATATCAAAGAAGATCTACAACAAAGCAACCACAGCAAAAGAGGTTCTCTCACTCTCACTCTTTTAATAATAATGCTTTTAATGGCTATTGTTCTAAATGCAACCACTTTGGTCACAAGGCAATTTATTGTGGACTGAACAATAGATCAAAGAGTTATGCTGATAAAAATACATCTGCTTTTCTGAGTGAACACCCTATGCAATGTTTTAAATGTAATGGCCATGGGCACATAGCAAGGTTTTGTCCAAGCACTTTTGTATCCAATCTAAGGCAAGACCATAGATTTCATCATACACATAGAATGCAATATAGACAGGGAATAAAACATGTGCAATGTTTTAAATGCAATGGTCAAGGGCACATAGCAAGGTTCTGTCCAAGCACTTATGTATCTAATCTAAGGCAAAACCCTAGATTTCATCAGACACAAAGAGGGCAACACAGACAAGGAACATATCATGTGCATAAAAGAAAAGAAAATAATCATCCATCAAGAATGCACAAGAAACAACCCCGCAAGAGAAATGTTCAAGTTCACGAACAGGAGCAAAATAGGGATGTTGTTGAAAAACTCAAGCCCAAGTTCAGGAAAGTCTGGAGAAAGGCAGAAGAAAGGAAATCGTGTCTCCTTGGATCGATGGAGGCTACTCCGCCATTGCTCTAAGCAACTCCAGGTGGCACATCCTCAGGGGGAGCAATATTAAAGTTTTATTTTAATGCTCCAATGTATTTGTCTGGGTATCTGAGGATGAAAGGTAAGCAGTCGGGTTATTGTTGTATAGTTGTCAAGTGTGTTTTTTAGTTTATATAGTGGTTTGTGGAAATGTCATGAAGTGTGGTGATTAATTTGAGAGCTGTCACCATTGGTAGTTTTGAGATATGTCATTGTTGTACTATTGATGATTCTTACTGCTTCATAGCTTTGGATTATAACTCGGATAATTTGCTCAGTGAAAGAATGCTTGCCCTAGCTACGTATTTGTGTTTCGATAAAAGCAGCGTGTACTTGTTCTGCACTTTGATGTAAAGAATGTTAGATCTTTCATGACGCCTTGGTGAATATTATTTAATTCATAGACAGTTTCGTTTTAACTGTTGATAAAATATCAATCCGAGGTTAAGGAGTATGAGGTTGAGTAAGGGGCACTATGGTTGGCTATAAAGTGTTTGACAAAATGTCTTCTCCTGATTTGCTCAGTTGAAAGTAAGGTGTGATCTGCAGTAACTGTGAAAAACTCAGATCAGGCTGTAAATATAAAAAGGAATTTAGTTGCGCTATAGTACAGGTTTTGATGCTTGCACAGAGTTGGCAATAAAATTGTAGAGTTGGTACAAGTGTGAGTCACTTGTCAATTTTGTTGAAAGATGTGAAACCAACATGTTGAATGGGAAGATTGAAGAAGAGGTTTATAATGAGCAGCCAGATGATTTCTAGCCTGGTGATGAATAGTTGAGTTGCTTTCATAGAGGTTGTTTTGGTCAAGTTAATGCTTTACTTGATACATGATTTGGGCTTACTCCATTGAGATTGATTTGAGCAAGTTATTCTTTGCATTGGTGATTTATGTTGGTGGTTGTCTTGTTCAAATACCTTTGGAAGGAAAAGGATGTCTACTAGTTTCCTTTTCATGTAGTGATTGGTTGAATGCTTCAAGGTTAATCTTGAGTTGAATGATGTTGGTTAAACCTTGTCTATAAGCATTGTTGTTAGAGCCCTAATTGGTTGAGAAGAAGAAAATTGGTTGTGGCTAGGTGGATTGAGGTAGTCTGCTGGATTCTCACTATAGAGAGAGACAAACAACTGTCATTGGGTTCAAGCTTGTTGAGAATATCCAAGATGCATGGTGGAGATGTATGCAGATGCTGCTGGCATTGCAGAACAAAAAGTTGGCTATATAAGATTATTGTATGCCTTCACTAACAGTGGACAAGTTTGAGTTTGCAAAGCAACAGAGGGTAGTTGCATAGAAGACAGTGGTCCAATCATGTTCTTACACATGTTATATTGGTGAAGTTGACAGTGATGGTGTCATTCACTGGTTATTGCTGCTATTCACATTATTGATATTGTTGATGCCTATTATGCTTATCATGATGTTGTCAATCAGTGAAATGAAGTGGTCTTGGACTCAGGGGGAGCATTTATGCATTTGTTTATCATATTGCTCATGTTTATGCTTTTTGCTAACTGTAATAATTTTTTCCTGAGAATGTTGTGCATGGACTCAGGGGGAGTTTTGCAGCCGCCCTTTGGTATTATTGTCAAAGGGGGAGAAGAATTACAGGTAATTGCACGCAATTACGTGTGTTGCCAACAATTCCAAAGGGGGAGATTGATGAGCAAGGTGCAACCAAAGTATTGTCATTGTTGTCAACACAGTCAAGGTTGATCAGTTGATGCAATGGATTGGAGTTGATTGATGAGCAAGGTGATGGACAGGAGTTGATTGATGAGCAAGGTGCAGCCAAAGTATTGTCATTGTTGTCAACACAGATAGAGGATCGGTTGATGCAATGGACAGGAGTGCAGAAGTCATTAGATAGATCGGTTGATGAAGTGAACAAGAGTTCAGAGGTCATACAGAGCATGTACAGTGAATTTCCAAGAAGACAAAAGTGGCCCAGATTCAAAGGATCAAAGAAAAAGACAAGTAAGAAAACTGTCACGATATCGCGACATGTTTTCTGTCGCGATTTCACGACATATCGAAGGAGAGAGAAATATTGGCAAAAATTGCACGATTTCCCGACATATCGAAGGAGAGAGAAAATGCTAGAAAAGCTGTCATGATTTCGTGACATATCGAAGGAGAGAGAAAAAGTTGGAAAAGATGTCACGATTTTGCGACATGTTAAACATGATTTCGGAATGTTAGAGAGAGAGAAAAGTAGCAAAACTATCATGATTTCGTGACATGTTGAAAGCAAAGAAGCAAGGAGAAAAACTGTTGTGATTTCGTGACATGTTGGCAGAGAAAAATCCAAGTAAGAAAACTGTCACGATTTCATGACATGTTTGGAAAGAAGGCGCAGCAAAGAAAATGTCACGATTTCATGACATGTTTGGAAAGAAGGCAGCAAAGAAAAGTGTCATGATTTCGTGACATGTTTGAAGAGAGAGAAGGTGCAAAGAAAATTGTCATGATTTCGTGACATGTTCGAGAGAAAGAGCTTGCAAGGAAAAGTGTCACGATTTCATGACAAGTTTGAGAGAAAGATGTGCAAAGAAAAGTGTCATGATTTCATGACATGTTTGAGAGAAAGAGCTTGCAAGGAAAAGTGTCACGATTTCATGACAATTTGCAAGAGGAAGCGCTAAGGAGAAAAAGTGTCACGATTTCACGACATGTTCGAAGAGAAAGCGCTAAGGAGAAAAAGTGTCACGATTTCGTGACATATTGCATAAGGAAGAGCTCGAGAGAAAAAGTGTCGCGATATCATGACATGTCGCATTTTTGTGACCTGAAGAGAAGAGAAGAGCTAAGGAGAAAAGATGTCGCGATTTCGTGACAACAGCAGAGAGGAAGGCTCCGAAGGATGAAGTGTCACGATTTCATGATAGAAGCAAAATGAAAGAGCATGGAAGCGAAAGCGTCATGATTTCATGACAAATTCAAGGAGGAAGTGCTCAAAGGGGAAAGTGTCATGATTTTGTGACATGTTCCATTTTCTGGTGCATGCAAAGAAGAGTGTACGAAAGAGAAAGATGTCACGATTTTGTGACATGTCATGGTTTCGCTAGTGCAAGCAGAGAAGAGTGCAAGGAAGCGAAAGTGTCACGATTTTGTGACATGTTTCATTTTTGCGGGCAAGAGACAGAGAAGAGTTCAAGGCAATGAAAGTGTCACGATTTCGCGATAGGTTGTGTTTTCATGGGTGCAAGCCGAATAATGAAGCAAGAAGGCGAAAGTGTCACGATATCGTGACATGTCTTGTTTTCATGGTCAAACGCCAAGAAAAGTCAAAGGGGCAAAAATGTCACGATTTCGCGACAGGTCGCATTGGCGTGATGGAAGAAGAAGAACCCAGCCGAAGTAAAGTTAATTGGAGTCAAAACTACAGTTGCGGGGGTGTTGCAAAGAAAATCATGCAGAAAAATAAAGAAGAGTTAACTAGAGTCAGAACTGTAGTTACAAGGGGCAGTTATAGAATAAATTTATACAGCTAAAATTAGAACAGTGCTTTAAAGACAGAACGACTGTTACAGGGCCGTGATGCAGTGAAACTATCAGAGTGATGGCCATACTGAGAATCCCAAATAAAGAGACAAACCTATTAATAGGTTGCATGTAAGAATAGTGTGTCAGAAAGGAGTTATTTATAGGATTGGCTATTAATAGGCTACATGCGGGATTATGGCAGTTATAGAAGACTTAGGGTTTCAAGATGAAATATATTGTTTTAAAATGGTAGTTGCATGGAGAAGAAAAATAGCCACTTAGAATTGAAAAATGTGCAGCCATAAAGAGGGAAGGTGCCACTGATAAGAATGAAAGAGCATTGAAATACGCAGATAAGGCTGTTAGATCTGTAAGTCGATAGAGAAGGATGTCAGAGTGCAGTAAGCCATAAATCAGTAAGAGTGATCCATTAGGTTAAGCACTGTGTGGGTAGAGACAGAGAAGAGAAGTTGAGGTGAGATAGAGCACTGCAGAGATAAGAGTAGTGAGGAAAGAGTGCTGCTGTATAGAGGGATAGTGTTGTGGGCTGTTACAAAGCTGGAGGTATGCTATAAGAAGTACAGAGCTGTGAGAGCTGCAAGTGTAAGCCATAAGAAAGGGTTGTAAGTGTGCAGTAGGGAGAGTTGTAAAAGAGTGTATGCTTTGTGGACAGGGAGTTGAGATTGAGAGTTAGAAATAGAATATATTGAGTCTCTAACAATTCTCCTTATGCTTCCATGAGATTGATTTGAGTTAAGATAGACCAGTGAGGGTCTTGTAACACAGAAGGCATTTTTATGTCAATCAAGATTTAAAATAGAAATCCAAGTTGGTGCTTGGAATCAGGGGTTGGTGCTCCTTCCAGTTGGTGCTTGGTAAATTAGGGGTTGGTGCTCCTTCCAGTGGATGCTGGTAAATTGATTGTAAAGTTGGTGCTTTGCAATGGCTGGATTTGGATGGGAGTCCAAGCAGTCTATTTTGAGGAGTAGCCAAAACTGGTGAACCTCGTTACATCTTGTGTTATGTGATGCTCTCTTGTGGTACTTGTTGTTTCTGGTTTTAAGCTTTCATTGTTTTGGCTTTAAGAGTTAAAGTTTTAAGTTTTAAATAGCTGCACTGATTCACCCCCCCTCTCAGTGCCATTGTAAGTCTAACATGAACCTCTTAGCTTAGTCCCTCCCCCACCTCCTATTGAGGTGATTAATTCCAAGGTGGGAGTAAAACTCCCATTAGGCACTGATCTTCATCAATGTCTATAGCTGCCTTACCATGTCTTCTCTTGTTCTCCTTGTCCATATTCCTATTCTTGTTCATGTCACTATTGTTGTTCTTGTTATCATTCTTGTTCTTATCCATGTCTTGATTCTTGTGCATGTTCATACCCATGTTCCTATTTTTGTACCTTGGAATTTTAGCTCTACACTATCTAGCTATGTGACCTTCATTTTTGCACTTATAACAACTAACAATGTTATTTCTTTGAGGCATACATGATCTTTGACTCCATCTATTCTGACCAACCTTGTTCCTATTATTAGCCTTGCAATAACAACCTTGTGCCCAAACTGTTTACAAGAGTAGCAATACCCTTGAAAGAAATTACAACCTCTGAATTTGTCATTTACCTGCCTCACTTGAGTCATGCAATGTGAAGCCATGTGACCAAACTTGTGACAAGAAAAACATCTGCCATTAAACTTTCCTTGATTTGACCTCTTAGGTCCTGTAAACTTCCTCCCCTTTTTTTGATTCCTATTTTATGATTCTATGCATCTATCACTCAAGGAATCTTTTTCTAAAGTACTTTCCTCATCAGAACTCTCTTCCTTTCGGAATCTCTTACTAGATTCCCTAGCAGAGTCGCCAACCTATTCCATGTGTTTCTTACCAAAACCAAGACCTGTTTTATTTGTTGTCCTTCTTTGATCTTTGATGATTGAATTTACCTTTTTGGTGCTATCTTCAAACCTGTAAAGCTTCTCCTTGTACTCTTTAGTTTCTTCTTTCAAGGAAGCCACTTTCTGTTCCAACTCTCTACACTCAAGAACCTTAGACTATAAATTATCCTTAAGTTTCTATGTCTTAGCTATAGAGAAGTCAAGACTTTCTATAAGCTCATCTCTCTCAATACAACATTCATCCAATTTATCATTGAGTCTAGCATTCTTATTTCTTTCCTTTTTCAAAGCACTAAGAGCACTAACAAGTTCAGCTTCAAGATCTACTTCACCATCCTCTATAACTTCCTCTATTTGTTTACCTTTTGAAACATCAATGACTTTTTCAAATTTCTTATCACTAGAGGTGCTACCCTTTTCTAAAGCCATACAAAGATCTTCCTTACAATTTTTTGAAGCATCCTCTTATATAGTATAACTAGAAATCAATCCATCATTTGTGCAATCATCCTCAAGATGTCCAAAATTTCCACATCTAAAACATTTCATAAGGACAAATCTATGTTTCTTTTCTTCTTTTTCTGTTAGGAACAACATCTCATTTCCAACATCACTTGAAGAACTTTCACTATCACTACTAGAACACTTACTTTCCTTGTCTAGGTAGAAAATTTTCTTGTGTTTGTGAGAGTACCTCTTTCTTTGATTGCTTTGCTCATATTTATTTTTCCTTTGATGTTTGTGCCTTTTAGAATCCTTGCTCTTATAATCTTGTTTATCTTCATCACTTTCATCCTTGGCAGTAGTACAGTTAGTAGCATAATGACCAAACTTTCCACAATTGAAACACTTGACATATTTCATACCTTTGTGCTTTCTTGAGAACTTGCCCTTCTTGCTATAATATGCCACTTCATCACTAGAAGACTCATCACTATCTTCAAGCTCTTTACCTTTGTATTTCTTGGTAGCCTTGAAATCTACCTCCTTCTTAACATCAACCTTCACTTGAGTTCTCAACTCAAATTCTGCAAGTATACTATGAAGCTCATCCTTTTTCAACTTATCCAAATCCTTAGCTTCCTCAATAGCAGAAATATTTTCACTAAATCTATTTGGAAGAGACCTCAAAATATTATCACAAATATCATTTTCAGCAAGCTCAAGACCTAGTTCCTTCATAGAGTTAACAATCTCATCCATTAAATTATTAAAATAATTTAATCACTTAAATCAAATAAATAATTAATTAAAAAACCTTAAAAAGGTTTTATTAATTAAGTTATTTAATTAATAAGTGTCTCCAGCCTTTGCATTAAGCTGAGAGTGGTTTTGAGAAAAACCCTTAATGCATCCACCTAGTTTTAATAAAAACCCTTAAACCTACCATGGTTTTGATAAAAACCTTTTCATCTGCCACATGGAATCTCTCTAGAATCTTCTAGAAAAGATTGTTTGGAATCCTCAACCTTTGAAGACAATATATCCTCTTGACATTAATACCAGTTCATTTTGACATCAATGACAACTCATAGACAGGAAGCTAGGATCTCACACCCAAAATTGCCAACAATCTCCCCCTTTGTCATTGATGGCAAACCATGTTTCTCAACAACACTGAAACTCAAAACTGCTATATAGAAATCAACTCCCCCTGACTTGAGGCTCTCCCCCTTACTCATATCTCTTACCCTTTGTCATCAATGGCAAAGGGTCACCTTTGGGGCTTGGGACTAAGAATGAACCTCTTAGCTTAGTCCCTCCCCCACCTCATGTTGAGGTGATTAATTCTGGGGTGGGAGTAAAACTCCCATTAGGCACTGATCTTCATCAGTGTCTATAGCTACCTTACCATGTCTTCTCTTGTTCTCCTTGTCCATATTCTAGTTCCTATTCATGTCACTGTTGTTGTTCTTGTTATCATTCCTTTTCTTATCCATGTCTTGATTATTGTGCCTGTTCATACCCATGTTCCTGTTCTTATACCTTGGAATTTCAGATCTACACTGTCTAGCTATGTGACCTTCATTGTTGCACTTATAACAACTAACAATGTTATTTCTTTGAAGCATACCTGATCTTTAACTCCATCTGTTATGACCAACCCTGTTCCTGTTATTAGCCTTGCAATAAATAGCCTTGTGCCCAAACTATTTACAAGAGTAGCAATACCCTTGAAAGAAATTACCACCTCTAAATCTGTCATTTACCTTCCTCACTTGAGTCATGCAATGTGAAGCCATGTGACCAAACTTGTGACAAGCAAAACATCTGCCATTAAACTTTCCTTGATTTGACCTCTTAGGTCCTGTAAACTTTCTCCCCTTTTTTTGATTCCTATTTTTTGATTCTGTGCATCTATCACTCAAGGAATCTTTTTTTGAAGTACTTTCCTCATCATAACTCTCTTCCTTTCGAAATCTCTTACTAGATTCCCCAACAGAGTCGCCAACCTGTTCCATGTGTTTCTTACCAAAACCAAGACCTGTTTTATCTGTTGTCCTTCTTTGATCTTTGATGATTGGTGCTATCTTCAAACCTGTAAATCTTCTCCTTGTACTCTTTAGTTTCCTCTTTCAAGGAAGCCACTTTTTGTTCCAACTCTCTACGCTCAATAACCTTAGACTCTAACTTAACCTTAAGTTTTTGTGTCTTAGCTATAGAGAAGTCAAGACTTTCTATAAGCTCATCTCTCTCAATACAACATTCATCCAATTTATCATTGAGTCTAGCATTCTTCTTTCTTTCATTTTTCAAAGCACTAAGAGCACTAACAATTTCAGCTTCAAGATCTACTTCACCATCCTCTATAACTTCCTCTATTTGTTTGCCTTTTGAAACATCAATGACTTTTTCAGATTTCTTACCACTAGAGGTGCTACCATTTTCTAAAGCCATACAAAGATCTTCCTTACAATTTTCTAAAGCATCCTCATATATAGTATAACTAGAAATCAATCCATAATTTGTGCAATCATCCTCAAGATGTCCAAAATTTCCACATCTAAAACATTTCATAAGGACAAATCTATGTTTCTTTTCTTATTCTTTTTCTGTTAGGAACATCTCATTTCCAACATCACTTAAAGAACTTTCACTATCACTACTAGAACACTTACTTTCCTTGTCTAGGTAGAAAATTTTCTTGTGTTTGTGAGAGTACCTCTTTCCTTGATTGCTTTGCTCATATTTATTCTTCCTTTGATGCCTATGCCTTTTAGAATCCTTGCTTTTATAATCCTATTTATCTTCATCACTTTCATCCTTGGTAGTAGTATAGTTAGTAGCATAATGACAAAACTTTCCACAATTGAAACACTTGACATATTTCATACCTTTGTGCTTTCTTGAGAACTTGCCCTTCTTAATGTAATATGCCTCTTCATCACTAGAAGACTCATCACTATCTTTAATCTCTTTACCCTTGGATTTCTTAGTAGCCTTGAAAGCTGCCTCCTTCTTAACATCAACCTTCACTTGAGTTATCAACTCAAATGCTGCAAGTATACTATGAAGCTCATCCTTTTTCAACTTATCCAAATCCTTAGCTTCCTCAATAGCATAAATATTTTCACTAAATCTATTTGGAAGAGACCTCAAAATCTTATCACAAATATCATTTTCAGCAAGCTCAAGACCTAGTTCCTTCATAGTGTTAACAATCTCATCCATACGAAGAATATAGTCACTAATATTTTCTTCATAATTCATCTTGAGTTGTTCAAACATACCTTTAAAGTGTCTCAACTTGGCCTTTCAAACATTTGCATCACCTGTATGAACCACCTTCAACTGTTTCCACATTTCACTAGTTGTCTTGCAGTGAATCACCTTGGTAAGATCTGCCTTTTATAAACCCTTCAGGATTGCATTCATTTCCTTTAAATTGCTATTATGTAGTAGCCTCTCTTCCTTAGTAGAAGGACCATGCTCAAGAATGGTATACTCATTCTCAATCACTTCCCAAACTTCATTTCCAAGAGCCATAAGATGAACCTTCATTCTAGCACTCCAAAGCCCAAAATTTGCCCCATCAAGAATAGGTGTTGCATTACCACTTGTAGATTCCATTGTGTTCTTTACAATCTTTTCCTTCAAGTTGTTAAACTTTTTAAAGGAACCCGCTCTGATACCAATTGAAGAACACAAGATTATACTAAAAGGGGGGGTGAACAGTATAAGACCTCTTTTTACTTTCTCTATTTAACTACAACTTCGCAAAGCAATGAACCAATAGCAATATCAAAGTAATGCATAAAGAAACACACAATGAGACACCAATTTTAACGTGGTTCACACAACATGGGCTACATCCACAAAACTTTTCTCTAAAAAGCTTTCTCAAAGTTCTTTGGGAAGCCTTCCCAATTACAATGTTTATGAGCCTCAGCCCAAAGGAGAAACCTTCCCCTCCTAACGAATTTATGAGCCTCCTACCCAAAGGATAATCCTTCCCCTCCTCATGAATTTATGAGCCCCCTGTCCAAAGGAGAATCCTTCCCCTCAGCTCTGGAAATGATACTTCAGAAGATCACCTACCTCTTATTTCGCTAGCACGTGGAACTCCTTTCCATAGAAGACCTCCTTTCCTTAATGCTCAGCCTCAAGAGACCTCTATCCTCACTGATCACCTCCATAGCAACTCATCAACCTGTACTAAACACAGTCAGTCAGTCCAGCACAAGTCTTCCTCACTCTATCAGATATGTCCTACGATCAACTCATAAAGCTTGAACAAATCAATATCTACTACACACAAGCCTTCTCAAAGACTTTTCAAAATTGTCCTCAAGTTATTCTCAAAGAACCACTTCAACTCTGTCCTCAAGTCCTCTACTAGGACCTGTACAAATCAGCTCACAAGTCCTCCCTAGAACTTGTCCAAATAAGCTCACAAGTCCTCACTAGAACCTGTTCAAATCAGCTCACAAGTCCTCACTAGAAACTATCCATATTAGCTCACAAGACCTCACTAGAACCTATCCAAATTAGCTCACAAGTCCTCACTAGAACCTGTCCAAATCAGCTCACAAGTCTTCACTAGAACCTGTCCAAATCAGCTCACAAGTTCATCAAGAAAAACTTGGTTAGCATGAACCCACAAAGAAAATTGTTAGAGACCCAATGTGATTCATCAACCTCATAGAATCATAAAGAGAATTGTTAGAGACTCAATATGTTCTATACTTAACTTCCAATATCAATCTCAAATCTCATAGAAACATAAAGAGAATTGTTAGAGACTCAATATGTTCTATACTTAACTCCCAATCTCAATCTCAACTCAATCTCAATCTCAAAAGAATAAGATATATGTATTATGCTTTTCTCAAGAACATGAAACACAACCAACAATTTCCAACCATGCAATATATCATATAACAATGATACTCATGTTCTTTCCACAACCAATATATTTTCTCAACCAATTAGGGCTTAAACAACAATGCTTATAGACAAGGTTTAACCTCATTCAACTCAACATTAACCTTGAAGCATTCAACCAATCACTACATGAAAAGGAAACTAGTAGACATCCTTTTCCCTCCAAAGATATTTGAACAAAACAGCCACCAACATAAATCACCAATGCAAAGAATAACTTGCTCAAATCAATCTCAATGGAGTAAGCCCAAATCATGTATCAAGTAAAGCATTAACTTGATCAAAAAAACCTCTATGGAAGCAACTCAACCATCAATATCAAAACATCCAACTAAGGGTTTCACCAACTCAAAGCAAGTAGCAAGACTTACTAACATAAACCCTAGTGCAAAAATGCTTCCTCTTCCTCAACCAGAATTATGCATTCACCCAAAAAACTCATCAATGATTTTAATGCATAAACAATCTTCAATATCCAGAAAATGGGATTTACACCAACAAGAATACGTAGTAGACAACCTTTTCACTCCAAACTCAATTTCAAAAAATACACGATCAACAATATACATGGAAGAAGTTGCCCATACCTTTGTTTGATGAAGAAGAGAATAGTTCTTCAACCTATTACCAACACCACCCTCAAATTTACCACCAAGTTAGGGTTAGATCATAAAAATAACCACAAAAATATTTATTCCATAAAACACCTTATGACTCCAATCCTTAGAATTCAACTACCAAAAATATAAAGCATACAAACAATATATCGTTTTACACCTTATTTCTCCAAATTAATTAAACCATGCTCAAGGAATAATAGCTTCTAAGAAAATCTCACTCAACAATCAAGCCAAAAATCTCAACCACACACTATCAACCTTATATCTCCAAAGAAGCATTTAACCTTAAAAATAATTTTAAATAAATCTGCCCAACCACTTCTTCTTTAACAAAATGCAAATTTTATTTAAAAAAACTTACCAAAAAAATGCTTCCAAAAATCACGAATCAACAGTACCTCCGAGAAAATCGGAGCACAAAAACTCTTCTCACACTCCATGGCGGGAGTCGAACGCTTGACCTCCCTTCAAGTGCCTTTGTAGAAAAGTCGTTGCCACTAGGCCAACGACGCTAGCTTGAAGGCTAGCAAGAGTCTCCTTCTCCTTAACCCTTTGGCAATGGATAAACATGGCAAAAAAACAATAGCCATAGCTTTTACTTCCCAACCTTTGTGCATTTCAAATTTCTTTAACACATGTGATTTGGACTATAGGTTATGGCTTATATAGCCAAACTTCCATGCTATGCACAACGTCGGTGGGAGGACAATTCAAACTTTTCAAATTAATATTACTTTGGCGCCTTCGAAACAACTTTAGGGTTTTTGAAACCCTTTTGATTATTTAAAAAATAATCAAAGGTCTTTTACACCTTAGACCTTAGGTGGAGAACCCATTAAATTATTAAAATAATTTAATCAAATCAAATAAATAATTAATTAAAAAACCTTAAAAAGGTTTTATTAATTAAGTTATTTAATTAATAAGTGTCTCTAGCCTTTGCATTAAGCTGAGAGTGGTTTTGAGAAAAACCCTTAATGCATCCACCTGGTTTTAATAAAAAACCTTAAACCTACCATGGTTTTGATAAAAACCTTTTCATCTACCACATGGAATCTCTTCGAAATCTTCTAAAAAATATTCTTTGGAATATTCAACCTTTGAAGCCAATAAATCCTCTTGACATTAATGCCAGTTCCTTTTGACATCAATGACAACTCATAGACAGGAAGCTAGGATCTCAAACCCAAAATTGCCAACAGTGAATGTATCCCCCGTAAGGGGATGGTGCACCTTTGTAGGCCTCTCGATATCACACACCAAACTATCTGAGGGCTTATAGATGCCTCCTTCTCTTGATTTCATCCTAGAGGGATCTCATGCTCTGGATACTTTGAACTAATCCTATGAACCTATATCTGTGGGTATGGAAATAATAGAGCACAATAAGTAGTATGGTCCACATATCCAAAGGAGGATCTTATTAGAAAATCTGATAAATAAAGTAAATGATCATGATAATATTGAAATACAAGCATAAAATGAATAATAAATTCATTGAAAGCTTAGAAATACAATGCAAATGTGCTTAAGAAGTTAGATATAAGCTATGAATAATTAAATAAATCAAGTAGTAATGGATATATGCTAGAAAAAATGGAAATAATGTATAATTACCTAAAATATGCCTGTGGGCCTGTATCCGAAATAGCGGTCACGATACAAAGCTCTCCTCCTCGTGAATCAGGGGATGTAGCACTATCTCCCTTGCTCTAGTTGATATTCAAGAATATCCTATTGTATCTGGTACACTGATGGGTATTGGGGAATGATAGATATGAATATTGATGTATATATGTGGCTCAACTGGATGGAACTTCAATGCTCCTTCAAAGGGCATATATTGGCTCTCCATTTTGATAGGGCTCTGTTGCACACAATTTGAATTATCTTTCTACTTTGCTTGGCAAAGTCCATATGTAGACTTCCCTCTCTCTTAGATATAAAATTTAGATCTTGGATTCTTGGATAATCCAAGGCCCAAATTTTCATGCAACTAGTAATCCCATGTGGGAGGCATCAGTCACAATTTTGTATTGAAGGTGTAGCTAGAAGGAAATCTGGGAGTTCCATGCAAAAATCTACCCGTAAATAATGTAAGGTGTAGTCAGACTACATGATCTAGGCCTGTATTCATGGATAGACTATGCATGGTGCTATCCACTATCAAGAGCAACAACTAGGAGTGGCTACTATTAACTTCAATAGCTAGAGGTGGTGGTCACTCTACTTGAGAGTGGCTAAGCCTGAATGGGCTAGAACTGCTCTTTTTGAGTGGTTAGGACCACTGCTAACTCTTGGAGAGGTCCAAGAGGATTCATATGGTCTATGAATGTGTCCATATGGGTAGTCTCCTCAACATGATGCATTTTAGGTGTCCAAAAGTTTATTTTTCTAAATATATTGGAAGTTAACTATAGTTTCAAGGGTTTCAAAAAAGAACAAAAATTAAAGTTAATCTCCAATTAATCATACTGGATTTGCAACTAAAATTTTCCATGTAGGGATGTAAACATAAAAGACCTAATATCAAACCAACAAATGAGGGATTTCAAGAAAATTATTGCACTATGGTTATGACTACCAGTTAAATCTTGTTCCACTACATGCTCAAAGTATAAGCTATAGCACAACAATCATAGAGTAAATATTTACTTACCATTGTAGCACCTTCATTTCCAATAGTTCTTCTAGTTGAATATTTACTAGCTTCTAGAAGCAAACCAGCCAACTCTAAAACTCACATCCTTTCCTTCAATGATTTTCTCTACCTATATTTAACCCCCACAACCTCCTCTTCTTGCTTCTTTTTTCCACTAAAGAATCCAACCATACTTTCTATACCTAACTTTCTTAGCTAGCTCTCTGGAATGCATTCATTATCTAAAACCACCCTTAACAAACCACTCCATAGAAAATAAACATACCCCTATGCTAAAAATAATCAAAGCTTTACCAATAATCCACTAACTTATTTAATAATATAAGAAGTTTTCTAAGGTACTACATACCAAGCATATTCCAACATTAATAAAAATAATAAGAACTAATTCATAGTTTTTTCTCTATAGTTTAATTCACTTTCTTTTCTTTTTAATTTATTGCAATAATAAATATTATGTAGAGGTTGATTCTTCACATGCCATTTCTTTTTTAATGAAACAATGAGAGCAATAATCATCCACTATTCCCACAATAATTTTTTACCTATCAAAAATCCAATCATAAAGTAAAACATCATGCAACACGCAAATGAAACTTAAACTATATTTCTTTTCCTTATGTAAAAATAATATGCATCTTCATGGAAGGGCATTCATCCATGTTGCCCCACATATATTATGAAAAATAACCCATCACATCGTTTCCCTAAAGGCTTTTTATTCTCGATGTTTATATATTTTTTTCACCTACAAGAAAACCATCTCGTAAAAAATAAATTTTGATTAGAAACATCATATTCTTATATACAATACATATTTTACTGAAGTAATCATGAAATAAATCCAATATTTCATTAGCAAAATACATATATCACATTTCCAAATAATCTATATCCTACAGAGTTCATAAAGAATTAAACATCATTTTATTATCAATATCTAATATTTACCAACATAAATCATATGCATCTATGTTACCAGTCAAGGAATATCCATGCATTCCATCAATAAAACACAAGTAAAATATATTTCATCATGAAGCAAAGTCTACCAAGGGAGGGTCATGACATCCTCCTCCCCTTAGGAATGTCACAATCCTCTGTGTCAAATATTTTTAATACCAAAAGCATTTATGCAATAGTTTCAAATAGGTAAGGATAATGTTTTTGTATCTCTGCTACTTTCACCCAAGTAGAGATATTTTTGGAATAATGGTCCCACAGGACCCTAGATGTATCTCGGAGAGGAGTCCAGATTTGAGTAGATATAGGGTTGAGGAATGACAATGGGGGTGAAAAATATTTGTTAACGTGATTGCACTATACACTCACAATACAAAGGCTCAATGGGAACAATGCATCTATAGTGGATGTCAAGGTGGTTTATTGTCTTGAACCAACAAGGATGATACATCACATTGCAAGCCCATACTCGCTAATGACACATACCTATCATAGATATGGTAGATTATTTGCAATATGGATAGAATCAGCACTCAACTTAAGCGAAGAGAGATGTCATATTACCAGGAATGACATAGTACTTTCTTTATGTGTCCTAGTGTTCGATGAGAAGAAAATTGAACATGGAGGAGCCAATACCAGATTATATTATGAAGAGCACAGTTGCAGGGTAGATAACAGAAGAGGTATTAAAGTGGAATGAAATTCCAACATAGAAATATTTCTCTAGAAATAAATATGGACCGCAACTCATGGACAGTGTAAACCATGATGGGGATACATTATTAAGAAGTGCAATGTGAACATGATAGTGTAAACCATGATGGGGATACATTACTAGGAAGAGCAGTTTGAACATGATAGTTTAAACCATGATGGGGATGCATTATCAAGAAGTGCAAGGGGAGTGCAGTGTGAAGAACATGATGGATAAGTTGTTTTTCGAAGCCTCTTCACAATCGCAAATTTCTAGGTAGAAAATCACAGTACAAGGAAGCCATTTCCAGACTAATCAAGGTTGATATGATGGGGTAAACTAACATGTGCATGCATTGGACATCAAGATACTTGACAAAAAGTGATATATCAACTTTCACCAGCACTGCAGACATCACCAGGTTTGCTAAGTTGTATGCATGAGAAAAAGGAGATTATCCAACTCTGCATAGGATGTGCTGATAGTTTATAAAATTTCCATGGTGATAGCCACATCATACAAAAGATACCCACATGATGAGGTAATCATAATTTTTGAGTCTAATACGCTGAAATTGACGAGGTAAAAGAGTTTGGATTAGATCCAATGATGCTCCAAAACAAAATTGAAGGTCGACATTTTTAGAGAAGAATATGAGTCAACAACAACCCCATAGTGGATGGAAAATTGCAAAGATATGATGACACAAGGAAGCATTGTGATGAGGTGGACATTTGACCATCATGATGGATATGCAAGAGATGTATCATTGATGTAGAATGTTAGCTGTTCGATGAGGAGGATTTTCACCAAAAACATGACATGGACAACAGTGTGGGGTGTAACCTAGAACACACTACGTAATGCCCAATCAACAATGCTCGATGGCACAGATGAAGACAAGAGGTTTGGTTGGTTGTATCAAACTTCATTATTTTAAAGAGATTGATATTACTAGGAGTTAAAATGACTATTTTCATGGCAATGTTTAATATAATCATCGATTATAAAAAATAGGAAAATGAAGGCATTCTTGTCACCATGGAATGAAATAGGAAGTGGCATGCATGGGAGTCAAATTTAGTTTAAGGGTTGGTCAATCAAGGCAAGTGTCCAATGAAAACAACCATGAATAGAGTGAGCAGAGGGACAAAGGGTATTGAATTATATGAGAATAAAATTGGTAGACCCTAGTGCGTAGGAAGACACATGGTTTCTTGGGTAAAGGAAATGGAAGTACACACCTATATGTATGCAAAACTAGAATCATTTCATGGTTACAAACCAAGTAATGTAAGTTTAAAGTCATAGTGAGAAAATGTTATGGAGACATTACGTAATGAATCATAAGGAATGTAGACCATGCATTGGAAATAAACAATGAAATGAGAAAGAGCCAAATCAGAAAAAACAAGCGAAGGGAGAGGAAACGAGATATTTTCTATCATTTTCGAATACAACATTCAATCAGAGAGAAAGAGGTTGGTTCTTCTTGGAGGAGGCCAAATGCTACTAAAAAGTTGTTGTAAAAAGAAATATTATTTTAATGCAAATACTTTTCAAAAATTTGGACTTTGTTAGTAAAATAGGAGCATAAAATTTTCTACAGGCTAGAATTTTTTTTTTTTTTTATCTTTCCCCTTTCATGTTTTAAACTTATAAATGATGTTCAAATGCATTTTAATGGTTACATCATTGAATTTTTAAATCCTATAATTTATTTTCGATATCCTTACGAGCTAGCACTCAGTTTATTTTGATTGTGTAAATGCAGGTTGGAATAGACTAGGTTGCATGCATAAGTTTCTCACATCTTCGGTTTTGCAGGACAGGGTACCATCAAACTGACAAAGATTTGCATATTTACATTTTTAGCATTACGTTTATTTCCAAATTTTTATTTTTTATTTTTTATTTTCTAACCCTTCATTTTGCATAATTTTTTAAAACTTCAAGGATTAAAACAAAAATAAATAAAAAATTATACATGACAAAAATAAATATATGGGTGTGAAGAATGAGCTTCAACCTTTCATCCAAAACAAATTCGAACTCATTCCGAAGCCATTTTGATTTTATAAAAATTGTTGAAAATCACTATTTTATGAGGTTTTTATAATTTTGGAAATTCACATTATTTCATGTTTTGGAGGTAAATCAGATTTTAAACTTTGCATTTCCATTCATAAGCAATAGATGACCTTCCCTTTATGAAAATTTCAATTTCATCAAAGGGAGGTAATTTAAATGGCATTCCATAGGCCATCTTTTTAAAGCAATAAATTCCTTTCTCTTTATGAAAATTCTGATTTCATCAAAGAGAGGTAATTTATTATTATATCAAAGGCTAGTGTTTTAAAGCATTAAATTATTTCTTCTTTATGAAAATTAATTTCATTAAAGAAGGATAATTTCTAATGATATTTTAAGGCTTTTACATTTCATGGTTATTCATGCATATTTATTTCCTTTTATGTTATTCATCAAAGCAAACTAAAAAGAATTCATTCATAGTCACTTGCTTTAAGTTTCATGAACAATCATTATCATAGCATAATAAAATAAACCAAATAGGCCCCTTGTTAACAGTTACTTGCAATCACTTAGGTATTCCTAGCACTTAATTTGATACATTTTTATAAGCACTCAAACACACATAATTAAAGGGAACCTTGGAGAAAATTTATGTTTCTTTCCAAGAAAGGATTTTCTAACCAAAATCCTGACTATGATGGTTGTTTTATAATAGGATAAAATTTCCAATCAACATTTTGGCGCTAGGAGGGCATGAATTGGTGTTATTTTATTTATGTTAAATTGTTCATTGTTGTTCTAAAATATTTTGAATTGCTCATGCAATGAATACTATGATTGTGGTGTAACCTTGAGAGCTCTAAATTGCTAAATATTTTAAGTTCTTTTGAATAGCATCTTGGGCCTCCTTTAGCACTCAATATTTTGGCGCTAGAAGGAGGGCTGAATTGGTTTAATTTATTGTTATTTATGTGCTAAATTTTTCATATTACTTGGAAGAGGTATTTGAAATTATTTGTCTTGACTAACAAAGTTTTGTTGTCTTGTGATCACTTTCATTGATCCAAATATTTTCTAATTGATGATGCATTAATGCTAACATTTTGTAAATTAGAAAATGTTCTCTAATGTCATGGTTTAATTGATGCATATATTTTGGTTGATATACATGATTATTTATGTGTTAAACATTTGATATTTTTTAGACATTTAGTGCTTCTTTGTAAGATATTTATTTGACTAACAAATTTGGTATTAAAGTTATATTCTTTAAGGTTCACTAATGGCATCAGTTTTTCTAGCCAGGGTAGGAATTACATTATGGATAGCTGACTATTATAGTCAGTTAGACATGCCTACTCATAAAATTCTTGAATATGTAGAAAATCATTTACCCATGTTTAAGCATGATGTGACCTCGACTGAGGAACATATTCAAATATATAAGGACATCTTAAGGTATTTACAAATATGGAATGGATATGTTCCTTGTATATTGTTTTCATACACATTGGATGAGGTTGCATTTGAGTGGTACATATACCTACCTGTAGGTTCCATCACTTCTTGGGCTCAACTAGAAGCAAAATTTACTAGCCATTTTGGAAAACAAGTTGACCCAGTTTTGATGCTAAATCAATTTGTCTCTATCTGTAAGGAAACTAATGAATCCATGAGCAAATTCAATGTTAGGTTTCATAAGTTGTATACCAAAGTGGTACCCCATTTCATCATTTTAAAAGAGAGCCTTTCAAATTTACATTGGAGCCATAGACCCCTTAATATTCGAATCTCTAAGGAAGCTTCTTGAAGGTTCATCTTTGCCTCAGGCTTACAATGAGGGAGTTATGGTTGAACGATGGTGGACTTTGAAATATGTTGATATGGGTAGGTTATCATTACTTAATTCTAATATTCAACATCAGATACCACCCATGAGTTAGGGTGAGGTGCAACCTTCTCCCATGATGAATTTTTTTAGGAGATATGGATTCCAACCAACACCAACCATCCAATATAGCACCCTTGAATTCAATGAGATCTAATGTGAGCAATCAATGGGACAAAGTTGAATGTCCAAATATTATAACCACCTTGGATTTCATCCAAGAGGATGCACAAGTCTCAAATCCAAGGTCCATTAATGAGGATTGGGATGAATAAACCCATCAAGATATGGAGATGGATTCATGTTTACTCATAAAGGAATATTGGGACAATCATTGGGAGCAAAATATAAGAGTTGATCTTATTGAAGAAATCCTTGACTCACCAAAGATGGTTGAGAGTGAATTTGAGGAGTCAAGAGATGAATATGAAGATATGATGGAATATCATCACTTGTTTTTAGAATATTATCATTGTAAATATTAAGAAATACAACATGAGTCTAGTTGTGATGAGCTTGAGATGAATGGCTCAAAGTTCTGGTTTACAAATGGTGACTGGTATGATCATAGAAAGAAGAATATAAAAATTGATCCCATTATAGAAACCCCTAAGTCATCAAAAGTGGTTGAAAATGAGGTTGAAATAAAATCAATAAATGAATTCGAAGACAACAAAATTTCACTTGTTATTGGAAGACACTCTGGATGATACAGTTGAAACTGATGGCCAAGAAAACCCACACCTTCTAAATTATGATAAAATTGAATTTTGGGTTACAAATGTGGATTGTGATCTTGCAAGCTTGAATACAAATAGTAACCCACTTTTGGAAATAATTGAACCATCTAAGGAAGGTGAAGATGATTTTGAATATCAACCCATTGATGAATTTGAATAATGTGAAGGTATGGTTAAACATCACACCCCAATCTTATAATATGATAATTATTGGTGGAATAAATGGGAGAAATTTACCGCTATTTCTAATGAAGCACTTGATTCACCTAACATGTAGGACAAATTGCAAAGGCTAGTTTATAGCTTAAATAAAACATCACTCAATTACAAGAACAAAAGCTTCAAGATGCGCATCTTGATGATGCTCCAAATCATCCTCATGAGACAAAGTTTGAAGATACTAAAAGTGATATTCTTTCAACCAGTGGAGGGATCCTAGAGTGGAATGGTTTTGAAACATCTAATGAATCAGGACCTTCCATAAACTTGGATGAGATGATTAAAGTTGATGATCAAAGCCTTCAACATCCTCGAGATGATGACAAGGAAGAATTTGAAGAAGAATTTCTTGAATAATTTGAATGTTACAAGGAGGAAGCAATAGAGTTTCATCCCATGGGTTTAGACAAACATTATTATAATTGTAGGAAAAGCTACTGATGAAATTTCTATTGATAGGCAAGATGTTGGAAACTCTATCTTGCATGAAAATTTAGAAATCCTTGTACAATCGAAAGATGACAAGTCATTTGTGGAAATAGAAAAGGTTCCAAGATCCAATCATTTTGAAGATGAGTTTATTGAACATCTTGCTAAGAGAGAAAATGATGATAATAACTCAACTATTCTAAGTAAAGAATGAGACTCACTCATTTTGTCCCTATTTGAGATGAAAGAAATGGAAAGCATTATTTCATCTAAAGACCCTATAATGTCTAACCTTCCTAAGACAAAGAAAATTCTAGAATTTGAATGGTTTGGGTTTGATACACTGATGATCCAATTAAAAATTTTACTTTAATTTGAAACAACTTAAATGGTTGATTAGGAGCATGGGTTATTTGACACATCCCTAGATAGACAAGACTCATGGTTTGAAAAGGATGGAAATTTTTTTAACTGTGTGTCTAATTTTGGTGTTTATAATGAACATGTCATGAATGAATATGAACTGCTACATGATGATGAGGATGAAGACCATGAAGAAAATAAAGAAATCATGATGACTCATAAACTAGTAGTAAATGAAAGCGCATAAAAGGTAAAATCTCACATTTTGGGTTCCACCATTCAAAATCCATGTGAAGGTGTGTCTAATGGGTTTTTGGATTCAAATACTACCAATGATGAAATACCATTTGTAGTTGATAAATAATTTGAGTTAATTTCTCCTCACACCACTAATGATATTTATTTGTTGAATAAAAAATAAGTTGATATTCTTGAAGTGTTAAATCGAGTTCATGATCAATTAATTATTGAATCTAGGATACAAACTTATGATGATACTCATTTAATAGATATTTTAGATTCTTGCAAGTGGTTGCATAAATTTGATTGGCCTACACACATGAAAAATGAATTGGCTTTAATTTTTTTAGAAATAAGCTCTTGTTTGCAAGGTCTCATATTTGAAAAGTAATACCTAGTTCTAAATCATGAATCAAATTGTAAGATAGACACATTAAGGAATAGACAAGGAGGAATTGAAAATTAGTTATTGTCTAATCAAGTTAATTATTTTAAGCTCACCTATGGGATTGTTAAAATAACTAAATAAAATTGGTGGGGTGAAATATGCAAGATGAAAATTGTTGTATTTTATGGCCTAATCTTATTGTCATTGGATTCCTACAAAGCTTAGCATGTGTATTATGTTATGTCTTTTAAATGTGCTAATCATGTTTGGGATCCAGGGAAGTGATAGCTCAAATTTTACATCCATCTTGTACATTATTGTATATTGTTGTATATAGTTTTGGTGTTTTTCCTTTTGTTGTTGGTTTGTTTTTCTATGATTTGTATCTAGTTTTGGTTTGTGTTTCTAAGTTTGTATTTTGGGTTTCTCCCTTATTTTGAGGTGATGTTTTGTGGTCGTTGTTGGCCATCAAATCTGCCTAGGAAAGGATTTTGGGTAGGTGTATGCACCCTAGACCTGGACCAACATTGAAAGGCCGATGGGAAGAAATGCCCCTCGTGCCAATCTTCGAAGAAATGCCGGATCCTATGCTAAACTACTTGGGTGTTTTGAGATAAGGGTGTAGGAAAGAGATAAAAGGAGTAAGGGTTAGAGAAAGAAATAAAAGGTGTTAAGGGAAGAATTCAAAGTGGGAGAGAACCGAAAGCATGATCACTAACTAGCAACTTGAATAGAAGCAAGGAACACCAAGAATAAATGAAATAAACGCAATATCAACTTCCCTATGTATCCTTCAGGTGAGTTTCACGGTGCATTCACCAATCGCACACCAGATGCAGGATTCAGCATCTCAGTATACAAATGAAGAAAGACAAAAGAATCAAGCACAGAAGGTAGCATAAAAGAAAGGAATTAAGCCCAAAGCTCTTTAGTATTAATTGCAGGACATCAAGTTATAGTAGCTTTCTAGCAGATAGTTTTCCCCCCATTTTACATTATAATGCCTGGGTTTTTATAGAGGACCCGACTATCTGAGTCATAATTATACAGCAAGGAGAAGTACCTCCTCGAGCCTTGAGAATTTGGCTCCCCTAGGCTTTCACGACCGAGCTCTCAAATTCGTTACCAAAACTGGCAACTGTGACTAGGTCAACCATGGAAAGATGCATTGATGAGCCGTCTGGACGTCCTTGGTCTTTGGGTGTGGTGCTCGAGTGGCTGCCATGCTCATCAAGATCTTCATCATGGCCTGATACTTTGTTTTTTATTTCAAAAAATGAGCAACGAGCTTATCGGGCATGAAAAATTGCATTTATGGGGCACTTGATCGCCTCGGGAAAATACTTAGCTTGGAACGCGTGCCTGTGAAGCACTTCGCTAAGCCTTCGTTCACAACCTCACTTCGCAATGGTTCTGAGCCAAAGAAAAACCTCCTCCTTGGTTTGTACTTTGCAAAATTGAGCTTCGCAAAACTACTTTAGGGTGATGAATGTCAAAGCATATTTGCTTCACAAAATAGGCCTCTCCATCCTCGTCGCTTCACTCACAAAATTGCTTCGCTGACGCTTTGGAGAAATGCTTCGCTGTGATCCTCTTTCAAAATTGTGGTTCGGGAAGGCTTGGGCTGAAGTAATTGTCTTCAAAAGATATTGCATTCTCCACGACCTCCGTTACTTTGGGTAGAAGTACTTTACATGAAAGCTAGCTGAAGCAAATGCTTCGAAATGACTTTCGACGAAGTATTTTCAATGCTCCTTTGAGTTCCGCTTCGCTGATTTTCTAACCGAAGTATTTTCTAGAAATGCTTCAGGTGCGAAGTAGTTTCATTCTCCTTCCTTTGTATTTTACTTCAACAACACCACTTCGCAGAAATCTTGCCCAAAGTATTTGTTGGAAATGCTTCGGGCCCGAAGTAGATTTCTTGCCTTTGCTTCTTCGGCGAAGTTGTTCTTTCGAACGCCGCTTCACTCAACTTTCGCCCGAAGTAGTGGTTTGAAGTGCTTCGGGCCCGAAGTTCTTTTTTATCACTACCCTCGTATTCTTCTTCGGCAATACTACTTCACAAAATTTTCACCCGAAGTAGCGCTGGAAATGCCTCGGGTGCGAAGCTCTTCTCATTTTCCTTCGACGAAGCTCTTTTCTCTAGCCTGTTCGACAGCGAAGCTCTTTCCTTTTCTACTTTATATACAAAGGGGTGGCATTGAAAGCCAAAATTGCTACAACTTTCAAATAAAAAAGACAACAAAGAAAAACTTTACAAAATACTATACAAAATTTGATTTCCTTTTCTACCCCTTGAGAAATGTGACAAAATTATCAACATTCTTGGTGGCTCGTGGGGCAATGAGCTCGTCTCGATGGGAGAACCCTTTAATTTTGATCCATTAGGCCAGAGTCTTTTCCTAATCCTTCTCCTCCTTCTTCCTCTGGGAGCACTTCCACGACTGGTTCTTGTTCTCCTTCTTCTGCTTCCTCTTCTTCTTCGCCTTCCTCTTCTGGTGTGGCCTCTTCGGGAGCAGATTCCTACGATGGCGATGGGGCAAGATTCTCATGGATTTTCCTCATGGTTCGGCGGACCTGGGACCAGGAACTCTTCGAGAAGGGTTCTAGATCTTGTAGTGCCTTGATCAACACTCAGAACCAATCAATTTTCCCGATATCTACATGTTGGGCTCTAGTATACAGATCATTTAGGTAGGCCATGATCTTGTAGTATCTCAAGAGGTAATCTATGATTTGCCTTTCTGTTATAGGCTCTGCCCATCCGTCTATCTCCGAGACATCGCCTTCAAACTGAAGCCACATTGGCTTAATCTCTTCTTTGGTCAGGAGGTTCCCATTGTCATCTGTGAAGCTTGGGAAGCCCATGGAAGAAAGATCTTGAAAGTAGCCCATTGATGTGCGCTGCTCATTCTCGAACATGTCTAAGAGGTCCTTCACTTTCTATGTTTTTCACACCTTAGAGAAGAAAGCACGAACTGTGGCCCGGGATGTAGACCAATCCCTAGCTATCCGACTCATTGCAGGGACCTACAAGTCTTGATATTTGGTGCTCTGGACATCGAAAGCTAGTTTGAGCCGGCCTCTAGCTTTCTGAGTTATCTGATCGATGATTGGCCCTCCCTCGGTAGCGGCACTTTGGGCTTCCATAATATAGGCCAAAATTGAAAAGGCACTAGAGGCCCGAGATCTAAAATTTTTGAGCAGGTGCGAGTGGATCTCCTTGATTCTGCTTCTATAAAACAGCTCCAAGCTTGCCTTTTCAAACAAATGTTGCTATGTCTGTAAGATCTTACTTTCAAGCTCCTTGGCCTTCAGCTCGTTATCGGCCTACCTCTATGCTTGTTGCTCGGCTGAACATTGTAGTTGTAGGATTTGTTGTTTGAGGGTGTGTGTTTCTTTTTTCAACAACTTGCACTATTTTTGTGAATCCTCCAGCTCGGACCGGATCCTAGCCAGCTCTTCCTCCAACTTGATGTTGGCATTTTCTGCTTCAAACCTATGCTGATTGGCAATATTTGCATGTGCTCAAAAAGTTTTGATCCCGACATGCATGGACGCGGACTCATTATCTATATTCAAATGCTCCAGGTCCTTGGTCTTCTCCTGGTACTCATAGTCAGCTGGAGTCATTTCGTCCAAAGGCTTCTGGACTTTAGGGACCTTCTTAACCTTATGTAACTTTCTACCCTTTAAGTCGAAGATAGCACATTTTTCAACTTGGGCCAAAGATCGCCCTCTTTTCTTCCTTGCCTCCTTCAACATTTTCTCTATGTTTTGTCGAGCTAAGAGTAGCTTTTCGGCTAAGGGGCGCTCATTTATTAGAGACAAATCTATTTTAGAAAATGTTGGCTCTCCAGCCAAAGGTGTGAACAAATACAAAGAATTAATGGGGAATGATTTCCCAAATGGTTCGAAGACGGGCATAGTGGGGGCTTTGGCAAGCGAGATTATACTGTGGGCAATGGGAGAGTGGGCTACGGGGCTTGGCGTTGGGGCAATGCCTTCACCTTGGCTTAGGAATGAAGGCATGACAGAGTGGGTGGGTGAAGTGGTTTCAACAGGCTTGGCTTGGTCAGAAGATTCGGGTGGAGTGGGGCTAGGCAAAGTTGGAATGGAAACAAGCAATGCTTGAGGAGGTGATTGACCTTGTAAGGGGGAGAGTGCGTACCTACGTGCCCTCCTGGAAAAGTGGTCATGGTAACTTCTTGCATGATTGGCTCCTACTCTTTTTGGGCTTCGACACTTCCAACTTCCACGACTTCTAATTCAGGGTCCCCTTCTTGTTGGAGGAGTTCCTCCACGTCGATGACGTCTATGTCCGGGACCGTCTCAACACTTGGTGGCATTGCACCTTCAACACCTACTTCGGCTGAGTCTAATGCAGGTTGTTCAGTATGAGCACTTGGGGGCCTTGTGCGAGGTCGCTTTGGGTGGCTCGGAGGCACTTGAATCTGCTCCTACCTCTTCCTTTTCCTTCTCTCCAATGGCTGCTCTGCCTCTTTGGCACTTGTGTCATGGCTTTCTGATGGTCCTTGTGGTAGTGCCTTTGGAGTAGCTTTGGATTCTTCCTCTGCCGAGGCATATTCAGCTCCTTTTGGACTTTCACCCGACCCCGAGGGAGCTGGAGGAACAAAATCAGTGAAGGATATAGACTTCCAAGTTTCTACGTTGGCATCATAAAGAATCATGAAGTCTTTATCTATTGCCAAGAGTCCATAAGAATTCATTTTCTGGTGATGGACTCTCATTACCCACCACTCCTGAAGCTTTTCCTCACCCCAATCCTTCAGTTCCTCCTTTAAATCATCTTTCACCCTCTTCCAAAATGTGGAGCTTGGAGTTGGGAGGGGGTACTGATCAAGGTCAAACTCGACCTCCATGGGGTAGAACTCATGCCAAGGAGGTAATGTCCTCATCCTCTCCACATGCCATTCCAGGTCTTCCCCATTGGGATTATTCCTTTGTTCCACTATTTTAGGGTAGGGGCAGATGTGGAAATTCTTAAATTTTAAGTGATCCCTCATTACTCCCAAGGGATCATAGAGCCATTGCTGAGGGATCTGGAGTAGACCAAAATTGGCGAGCTTCTCCTCTAGGAAAATGTTCTGTTTCAAGGCAGATACCTCAATTACTCCCATCCTGAAGGGGAAGTCGTAGGTATGTGCCCATTTTCGACCATGGCCATACACGACGTTGGTTGCGTCGCTCTACCGAGCGACCTCCAACGCAAATTGGTACTCGAAAGGGAAAACAAGGAGCAAGAAGGGTTTTCTTGTAAAGTCAAACATACGAATCACCAATCCCTGTGTCAATTGAAAAACATCCCCCTTATTTTCTTGCACTATTTTATCTCTCAGGCTGAGGGGGACCCGAGGGGAAGAACCCTTCAACAAATGCATGGAGGGCCCCAAGAATTTTTGGTTAAAAGAATAATAGGACTCTGTCCTCAATAGGAGAGAAGTCCACTGGTATACAGGCAGAGGATTTCCATCCTTGTCACTTGAAGAGATGGCGATATGGGGGAATCGTTGGTGAACCTGGTAGAAGAACAACCAGACTAGGAGGGAGCAAGGTGTGAAGTATTGGCCTATTGCCAAACTCTTCATACTGGCAAGTCACGTATGCAGGGTTCGGGCCACCCATTCTTCCCAATAAAAGAAAACTAGGTTGGTGCTTGGTCTTGCAATGTCAGGGGCATAGAATTCCCCTCTTGAAATACATTTGGCCAAAGACACCTGCCAGGGTTGCACCGAAGCATCTGTTGACAAGCCCGCCACCCATGCGATGATAGAGAAAATTTCGGTGTTCTTGAAAGATGCCAAGGGTAGAGGCATTTGGGGCAGTTTTCCTGAAGGGAGCCCACTTTTGAGGTTTTCGCACAAAAATTTCAATATGAAGTTGTTGGAGGTGAACCTCTCCATCTGTTCGCTTAGAATAACATTGCGAACTGAATAACCCTTGGGTGGCCCTTGTTGTGGTGCAAACGCCGCTTGCACATCTTCCTTTAGAATGGAAAATAATTTATGTCCCGAAGCATCCAACACTTGCCTGGATGTGGGCTGGTAATTCTGCGTGATAGCATAAATCAGCTCCGGGAAATGGTGAGCAAGAGGGGCCAAAAACCAGTAAATCTGAGAATAATAGGCAGCAGCCCTTTTATTCTCTAGAGTGAGTCGGCTCACCATAAACTCAATGGTGCATCGAAGGTCAGGCACGTCTTTAGAGAGCTCTATATCTCTAATTTTCTCCCACCCATCAATTGGTGGGTCTACAAGCTGCTCCTCCTCAGAGTCATCTCCTCCTTCCATTGGCTACTTTTCAGGGCGAGGGGTGGGATTTATCTTTTTTGGAGTATGCATTTTATCCTCCTTGCCCTTATTTGTTTTTTCAAGGCCTGCAACTTTGAGCTCTTCCCCTTTTCTTTGGAATTCTTCTTTCCCATGATGGTGGTTGATTCCTTGATACAGAGAGCTTCAATGCGAACGTCCAGATGCAAAGGGCAGGAGGATTACAAGGTATCCAAAGGTTCTTAGTCTAGGTTGAACTGATGGAAAAATAACTTCCCTCTTGCTAGGACTTTGTGTTTTATAACCTAAAAAGGTAACCACCTGAATTTATGGCACCTACTAAAATTAAATTTACACCTTGGACGAAAGAGGTTGTCGTATTCTTTAAATTGATTCTACAGCGATGTGGTACACAGGGCCACAGCTTTGATGATTACTCTTTGTACTTGGAGATGCAACTCGCTGCCACTTCGTACCTTGGCACAAACTTTTATTTTCCCTTTTTCTAACTGAATTGCCTCGAGATGCATCCTATTACTTTTGCCTTAAATTCACCCGCTTCGGACTCCTTTCACGGTTACTGTCGGCTCATTCTTCGAGGCACATTTTAAATTCTCCACCTTGCATGAAGTTGAACTCCATGTCAAAAATGCTTCATGGTGAACCTTTGGTTTGGACTGCCTTTCAATGCTTCGGGCTCGAAGTACTTTTATTTTGTTGCGCTATCGCTTTGCTTCGAAAACTGCTTCGCTAGGGCTCTTTTAAAATCTACTTCACAAAAAACTTGCCCGAAGTAGCTGCTGAAAATGCTTCGGGTGTGAAGCTCTTTTCGTGCCTTTGTATGAATTTTGGTTCGGCCCTTCTGAGAATAACATGCTTCACAGTGAACCTTCTTGCAACTGCCACTTCACATAAGATTCCCCGAAGGGGATTTTGAAGTGCAGTACTTGGCTTTTGCGATCTTGGAACAGGATGTATATACAAATGCAAATCATATACAAAAGTACATATACACACATTTTTTTAAAAAATAAAGGAATGATGTTTTACCTTAGCGGTAAAAAGTCTTTAGATGAAGACCATTGATAGATATCGGAAAAACTTGGCCATATGCATCTTTGAGGATGAAAGAGTTGGCCGAGTTCACCTTCATAATTTTGAATGGACCATCCCAAAAGGCATCCATCTTGTCGTGATTCCCAGTCTTGGCCTTCCAGGAGTCCCACTTCCATACCAGATCTCCCACATTGAATGTGCGATCATATGAACTTTTATTAAACCAGTCTTGAGTGACTTGAGCATGCTTAGCAAAGTTTTGGTAGGCTTCTTCATGATCTTCCTCTAGTTGCAGTAACTGAGCTAATCTATCTTCCATTGGACTAACTCCATCTTCTTCTTCTAACAACTGTAATGTAGGGATCTCCACATGGATGGGTAATATGGCCTCCTTACCGTAGACCAGGGCATAAGATGAAGTTTTGATTGACTTCTTGATAGAAATTCGATTGGCCCACAAGGCACGATTTAGAAGGAGATGCCAAGTCCTTTTGTTTTGCTCTATAATCTTCCTCAACACCCTCAACAAGGTCTTATTTGTGGATTCTACCAATCCATTGCCCTGCGGGTAGTAGTTGGAGGAGATTTTATGATATATCCCATGTTTGTAGAAGAAATCATTGATTTTGGCCCCTAAAAAACTGGGACCATTGTTCATAATGACGGATTCGGGAATGCCAAACCTGGTGATCAAACCTTCAAGAAAGGTTATAACGGTATCCTGATCAGCATACCTTGTGGGAACTGCTTCGGCCCACCTGGTGAAGTAGTCAGTTGCGGTCAGGATGAATTTATGTCCCATGAAAGAGTTTGGCGATATAACCCCTATAAAATCTAGCCCCCATTGTTGGAAGGGTGTCTCTACTCATATTGGTTGAAGAGGCATCGAAGCATTTCTACTTCGGCCGACAAACTTCTGACACTGCTCGCATTTGCAAAAAATTGTGAAGGCATCGACAAAGAGTGTGGGCCAATAGTAACCTACCTTGATGATCTTTAGTGCCGTTGTTCTTCCTATGAAGTGACCTCTAGATAGTCTTGAATGGAATTCTCCTAGAAATTTTCTTTTATCATCATCTTTGATGCATTTGAGGACACCATCAATGTTCTTAAAAAATAGGCCTTCGGGGCGCAGAGTGTATTTGGAGGACCGCGTCCTAAAATGTCTTCACTATGAAGCATTTAGATGCGAAGGACAACCACTAGTGTGGAAGTATTCAACTATTTCACTGACCCAGTCATTCTCATCCTCTTCCTGGTTAGCGAAACACCCTTCAAACAGTGAGTCATCCCATCGAGGTTTTGTTGCTTCGGGTGCTGCACTCTTTGCCAATTCGTGACACAATGCGCATTCGTGATGATTTCAATGTCAAACTCTTGTATCTTATTGACCCTGACAAAGACTGTGACTCGACTTTGGGAGATGAACTGCTTGAAATTTTTGAGGGATTTCATTACTACATGCACCTATCATTCTATGAAATTATATTTTTCTTCATGGGGATTAATCACCTAGCTCAAAAACACGATGGGATGCTCCTCACCATCTTCCCCCTTTTGAGTTAGGATCATAGCATAGTTTTTGGGCTCTCCTATAGCATACATGATAAAATATTGACTGTATTCAGGGTTAATCAGGACCGGCGCCTGAGCGATTCAGGCCTTAATCTATTTGAATGCTTCCTTTATTTCTTTGGTCCAACTGAATTCGGTGCCCTTTTTCAAAAGTTTGGACATTGGCTTGATGACTTGGGCGAAATTGGGGACAAACTTCCTCACGAAGTTAATCTGGCCGAAGAAAGATTGAAGTCATTTCTTGTCTGCTGGGAGTGGAAGCTTTGTCAAAGCCTCAGCTCTGTCGGGATCTACAATGAGCCCCTTTTTTGATATCGCATGTCCCAGTAACTTTCCTTCGTTGACTACAAATATGGACTTCTTCGGATTGATCGAGATGCCAAACTCTCGACATTTTTCAAAAAATTATTGTAGATGTATGGGGTGATCCTCTCTTCTTCGGGAGAAAACGGTCATGTCATCTAGATAGATGATGATAACCTTATTTAGAAGCTCACCAAAAGCAAGATCCATTGCCCTCTAGAAAGTGGCACCAGCATTCGAAAGACCAAATGGCATTCATTGGTAAGAAAATGTCCCCCACTTGGTAGTAAATGTTGTTTTATGTTGGTCTTCGTCCCTGACCTAGATTTGATTGTATTTGGAGAACATGTCGAGCAGAGAAAAACATTGAGCTCCAGCCATCGAGTGTAAAATCTGATCGATATGCGAAAGAGGGTAGTGGTCCTTGAGAGAAGCCCAATTCAGGTTGCGAAATTCCACACATAACCGTATATCTCTATTCTTTTTCCTAACTGGGACCAGGTTCGCTACCCACGAAGAATGTTTTATGGGATAAATGATCTTCACCTCAAGCATATTCAGGAGTTCATTTTTCATTAGGACCTTGATCTTAGGATTAGTTGGTATTTGCTTTTGTCAAAAAGGTTTGACCCTCTCCTACAATTCAATTGTATGCTGGATCAGCTGTCGATCGTATCCTCTGAGGTCTTGATAAGACCAAGCAACAATGTCAGGGTACCTTTTGCACAGAGTCAAGATCTGTTCTATCTCTTTTGAAGTACAATCAGTTCCAACCTTTATTGCTTTCCCAGGTTCAAGCTCTAAATCTTGATACTGCTTTTCATTAACCTTGATCCTGTGAGAGAGTGCTCGATCATTCTGATTGAAAAGGCTTTCAAGAGTGATCAGTCCCTTAGGAACATGATTATTTTTCAATTGAACCAACCCTTCATATTCTTCTTCGTTAGAGCTTCTATCTTCAACAGTTGTGGCTTCTTGGATCATGAAATTTACAATCTACTCGTCATTGTCAAAGACTTGCCAATGTAAGTCTTTGTTTGGGACAAAGGGTCTGTAGATCATCCTCACAGCTTTGGGCTTGTGCACCATGTCTTTTGCTGGAGAGTACTTGGCTGTGATGGATGCCAAAACATCAGCATGTCGGTTCTTTTCTCTTTGGATAGACTACAGATTGAGAGATTCAAACTGGTCAAACAAGTCCCATACCCTATTACGATATTATTTTAGATAATGCTTCTTTGAAGTACACTTATTTGTGACTTGGTTGCAAACCATTTCAGAATATCTAAATATTTGGAGATGTTTTATGCCTAACTTATCAGCTTTCTTGAGTCCTAGGCATAATGCTTCATATTCTATTGCATTGTTGGTACAACTCCATATCAATCGGTAGCAATACTCCTTTGGCTCTCCAGATGGCAAAATTAAAAGAATCCCTACCCCAGCGCTATTTTTACATTGGGCGTCGTTGAAGAACAACTTACATAGTCCCTCTTGGGAACTTGTTCTATTCTTTGGTTGGGAGTGTTTTTTTGGCTTGGCGATCGCATAACATCCTATCTCGGTTTCTATCATGGTGTTAAATTCTAATAACGAGAACTCATCTTCGTAACTTAGTTGTGCAAGAGATTCCTCAACCAGGTCTACTGGCTCTATTTCCTACACTATTGCATTCACTAGATCGTTGCTTTCTTCTTCGAACATCTTCTGCACAAGAAAGGAAGAAGGCTTTTCATTATAGATCTTCACCTTCTTTCCTTTGAATGGGATCTCTAGATGATAGTAATCCATAGACAGATATCCACCCAGCTTTGCCATGAATTCCCTTGACAAGAACATACTAAAATAAGGCTCCAAGTTGACTACCACTACTTCTTGTATGACCGTGATCTGAGGCATCTTATGTAGTCGGATAGGAATGTCCTTGATCACCCCTACAGTCTTTACTAGGGTTCCATCCAACTGGAGTACACCTTGGTTGCTTCGCATGTATTCCATTCCTATTTCTTTGTAGACTACTCTTGGCATGACTGTTGTAGCGGCCCCAAAATCGATCATGCAGTTATGTACAATATACCCTTCCATTTGTAGGGATAGGTAGAATGGAGGTGGTCTATTCTTCCCCATGATGGATGTGGATAGGGTCTGCATGAGATCAAGTAGTGTTGCCTTTTTTACTTTAATTGTCTTCAATGATTCTTGCAGCAGGTCTACTTGTCCAAGTAGATGCAGTGCATCGTACAAGCTAATTTTGGATGGAATATTATTTAATTCCTCCAGGGATTTGAGCACTTTGGGCTCCTTTCTAGGTTCATATCTGGTGTGATATTGCTTCGTAGCTTCAACGCTTTTCTGCTTAGTCAGTGAAGGAAACTTGATCTTTTCCTTAGCCTGCTCCTTAGTTTTTGCCTGAGGTGGTTTGGTAGAGGCCTTGTGAGTTTTTCCTTTGATTGGTGTAGGTGAAGGAGCTTCATCCGGGGCCGAAGTAGATGATTGTCCCCTCTTAGGTTGAACTTGTGATTTTAAGGTAGCCATATGAGTAGCATCTACTTCTATCACCTTCTTTCCTCCTCTGGTAAGCACTACAATCGACTCCTCACCAATTGTCAGGTTCTGACTTATTTGCCTAATGACGTTAACTTGACCACTCTGACTACTATTTTCCAGTGTTTGTACATAGTGTTGGTGCAGTGTGTAGGTATTCTCTTCATGCGGATCATTGCACGTAGAGCACCAATATACATAATCGAAAGTGCTTGGAGCTTCATCAATTGCAACATTTCTCATCGAAGCCTTCCCTTGCTGGATTGCTTGGTCTTTGGTAAGCGTAGGCGTAGGATAAGATCTTCTCAATAGGAATTCCTGTTGCGCTTGCTTCTTTTTCACAATGGTCATGTCATTGGACAACATCTAAACTATAGAATTTAGAGACTGCATCTCTTGCAGAATTTTAGTTTGTATATCATCGACTTTTGGAATGAGTGGTAATGAAGCCATCGTTGATATTGGAGGCAGGGCAAGGTGTTGCGTTGGTGCTGGTAATACAGGAAATGCCGAAGAGAAAATGGGCTGCGTAGTTGAAAATGTAGAGAAATTAATTTATGGAGTGGTGATTTGAGACACGATAGGATTCGGGTTCCAAGATGAGATTGGGAGTGCGGGGGTTGTAGAGATTTGCGAAGTGGCTATGCTTGCATACTGGAATTGAAGGAATTCAATAAGTATGGGCATCGACATCCTTTGGGGAAGCTTACCCATAGCTATAAAATCCATTTTTGCCCTTTTGGCTAACTCATAGAACTCAAGAAAAGCATTAACGTTAGAATATCTTACCATGAGACTAATATCAGGGTTGAAAGCCCAAAGGAAATAGAGTGCTACAGCTTCGTCGATTGGCCAAAGTCCAATTGGCACTCTTTGCTAGGTTCGAGCAAATATAACATTGAAATCTATGATTTCTTCTTGTGGATGCCTCTTGATCGAAGTGAATTGATGTAGGAGAGAGGTAGGATCGGAAGACTCATTGAAGTTTCCCATCAGTTTCCCAACTAACTAGTCCCATCCCATAATACTATCGGGTGGTAGAGATCTATACCAGTAGAGGAGTTTTCCTCTAAGGGAAAGAACCAGATGCTTTACCATAATTTTCTCTTCTGTAATGTTGTGGATCACCACCAGAGATATTATGTCCTGGATATGCTCCAGAGTAGTCTTCCTAGTTCCATCGAACATTGGGATCTTCTTTATGGTAGCAGGTGGCACTTGCCCTTGTCCCGCTAGATTCAATGGTGATAGAGAATCCCATGCTGGGCACAACCTAGGCGACGGTGGCTGCTGCATTTGCTATTGTTGTTGTTGCTATGCCATACTTGCTCCTGGATTTTGAGAAATAGGGATTCCCGAAGCTCCCCCTTGATTGCAACTAATAGGGGTAGAAGCACTAGGATGCTTTGGTGAGTCAGGAGGATTGGGAGGGAAACAATATGTCGTGCTATCAGAAGTCAGGTCTTGTTTGTCAACAGAAGCCTCTTGTGAGGAAGTTCCTTGTAATAGTGAATCAAGGGGGACCAACCTTGATTGCTCCCCGAAAGCATCAATATCTAGCTCAAAGAACTCGGTTTCCTCTCCTCTATTCTTAACTCTTCATCTTGTTTGCATGAAGGCACATACTTTTGGTATCAGTTTTTATGACTTAAAGATTCTTGGGTAAACAGAGTCGCCAGATGCTAAAAATCTTTCGATAATGAGAGCATCGGTTCTTGTTAGAATTATTGGCCCCGATGAAGACTGATAGGGTCACACTAGGAACTTGTTAGAAATATTGGCCCCGGTGAAGACGGGTTTGAGATTTGCGCTTAAAATATGGGACTTTGGTCCCACTGGGCATGCCAGAAACTATTGGCCATCAAATCTACCTAGGAAAGGATTTTGGGTAGGTGTATGCGCCCTAGACCTAGACCAACATTGAAAGGCCAATGGGAAGAAATGCCCCTCATGCCAATTTTTGGAGAAATGTCGGCTCCTATGCTAAACTACTTGGGTGTTTTGAGATAAGGGTGCAAGAAAGAGATAAAAGGAGTAAGGGTTAGAGAAAGAAATAAAAGGTGTTAAGGGAAGAGAGATGGATAATTCAAAGTGGGAGAGAACCTAAAGCATGATCACTAACTAGAAACTTGAATAGAAGCAAGGAACACCAAGAATAAATGAAAGAAACACAATATCAACTTCCCTATGTATCCTTTAGGCGAGTTTCAGGGTGCATTCCCCGATCACACACCGGACGTAGGATTCAACATCTCAGTATACAAACAAAGAAAGACAAAAGAATCAAGCATAGAAGGCAGCATAAAAGAAAGGAATTGAGCCCAAAGCTCTTTAGTATTAATTGCAGGACATCAAGTTACAGCAGCTTTCTAGCAGATAGTTTTCCCCCCTTTTATATTACAATGCCTGGGTTTTTATATTGGACCCACCCTCTAAGTCATAATTATACATCAAGGAGAAGTACCTCCTTGAGCCCTAAGAATTCGGCTCCCCAAGGCTTTCACGATCGAGCTCTCAAATCCATTACCAAAACTGGCAACTGTGACTCGGTCAACCATGGAAAGATGCATTGATGAGCCATCTGGATGTCCTTGGTCTCCGGGTGCGGTGCTCAAGTGGCCGCCATGCTCATCGGGCTCTTCATCATGGCGTGATACTTCATTTTTGATTGCCAAAAATGAACAGTGATATTACCAGGCACAAAAAATTGCATTTATGAGGCACTTGATCACCTCGAGAAAATACTCGACTTGGAACGTGTGCCCGTGAAGCGCTTCGCTAAGTCTTCATTCATAACCTCGCTTCACAATGGTTCTGAGCCGATGCAAAACCTCCTCCTTGGTTTGTACTTCATAAAATTGAGCTTCACAAAACTGCTTCGGGGTGATGAATGTCGAAGCGTATTTTCTTTGCAAAATAGACCTCTTCGTCTAGCCGCTTCTCTCATGAAATTGCTTCACTAACGCTTTGGAGAAATGCTTCACTGTGATCCTCTTTCAAAACTATGGTTTGGGAAGGCTTGCGCCAAAGTAATTGTCTTCAAAAGATATTGCATTCTCCATGACCTCCGTTACTTCGGGTAGAAGTACTTCACACGAAAGCTAGCTAAAGCAGATGCTTCGGAACGACTTTTGGCGAAGTATTTTCAATGCTCCTTTGAGTTCCGCTTCACTAATTTTTTGACCGAAGTATTTTCTAGAAATGCTTTGGGTGTGAAGTAGTTTCATTCTTCTTCCTTTGTATTTTCCTTCGACAACACTGCTTCGCAAAAATCTTGCTCGAAGTATTTGTTGGAAATGTTTTGGTCCCGAAGTAGATTTCTTGACTTTGCTTCTTCGACGAAGTTGTTCTTTCAAATGCTTCTTCACTCAAATTTCGCCCGGAGTGGTTTGAAGTGCTTCGGGCCCGAAGTTCTTTTTTATCACTACCCTCGTATTCTTCTTCAGCAATATTACTTCACAAAATTTTCACCCGAAGTAGCTCTAGAAATGCCTCGGGTTTGAAGCTCTACTCATTTTCGTTCGATGAAGCTCTTTTCTCTAGCCTGTTCGACAGTGAAGCTCTTTCCTTTTCTACTTTATATACAAAGGGGTGGCATTGAAAGCCAAAATTGCTGCAACTTTCAAATAAAAAAGACAACAAAGAAAAACTTTACAAAATACTGTACAAAATTTGATTTCCTTTTCTACCCCTTGAGAAATGTGACAAAATTGTCAACAGTCGCTATCTAATGGCCTCTAGCCCATTTTTGTGTTCCTTTTTTAAGTAGGTTGGAATACCTAATCTGAAAGTAGGTGAACCTTAGAAAAGGGGGATGAGTTATTTTGTGATCATGCTTAAATTTTTAGGACTAAAATGGTGGAGAGTAGAACAATGAAACATTTTGCTAAAGCTCCACATGTAACTCACATATTAAAGGATATTTCTGGAATTCCTTAAGGATGAAGTTATCTTGATTTGCAAATTAAGGCAAAAATTCAACACGCTCTATCTATATGCTTCCTAATCCTTGTGATACATAAATTATTTCAAAGCTATATAAAAAAGAAAAAAATAAAGGAAAGGAGCATTGAAAAGATTGATCAAATTAGTCATAAAGTCTATACAAACTCTACCAAGTCTATAGATGCCTGACCGGTAGTAGGGATATATCTATACATAGATCAGTTATAAAAAAGGCTTTGCAAAGTATTAAGTAAACACAAGGGTAAGTTAGATAACCCTACTAAGGCTATAGATGCCTGACTAGCAATAGGGATCTATCTATAAATTTTTTTTATAATTTGTGCTTCAAAGCCTAAATGTGAACCATATGATGGAATGTGGAAGGTTTTCAGAGATGCAAAAATGAATCACTTTTCACACATTGAGCAAAGGCAAATGGATTAGTTGTTTTTATTTGAAGCTATTTACCCCCACCTTCTTGGAACATAATTAAATAATTTTATTTCACTAATATTTGATGTTCTCATTTCAAATTTGGGTTCTTCACCTGAAATGCTTAGGAGCATTTCCCAGTAGAGTCACCATTTGTTGTGGTTGTTCCACAACTAGCCCCAAAGCTTGGGGACCCACTTAAATTTTTTAGAAAATTGAACTAATGGGACATGATTGAGCAATTTGGTTCTCACTGTTGACCCAATTATCCCATGATTTTGAATGTATAAAAAGAATAATAATGGGGTTATACTTGCTAGCAATTTTAGTGACAGGTGGTTGCTTGATTTATTGCTACTTTGGCTAGTAAGATTGTTGTTATTTTTATTGCTCAAATATTTCATTTCTTGTCCCTTTGTTTAGTTGTGTTATTTATTGTTAATTTGTTGTTAGTGAAGAGCACAGTTCTAGGGCAAATAATAGAAGAGGTATTAAAGTGGGACAAAAATCCAACATAGGAACATTTCTCTAGAAATAAACATGGACCGCAACTCATGGACATTGTAAACCATGATGGGGATACATTATGTTCTAGGGAAAATAATAGAAGAGGTATTAAAGTGGTACAAAATTCCAACATAGGAATATTTCTCTAGAAATAAAGATGGACCGCAACTCGTGGACATTGTAAACAACGATGGGGATACATTACTAGGAAGTGTAGTGTGAACATGATAGTGTAAACCATGATGGGGATACATTACTAGGAAGTGAAGTTTGAACATGATAGTGTAAACCATGATGGGGATGCATCACAAGGAAGTGTAAGGGGAGTGCAGTGTGAACAATATGATGGATAAGTTTTTTTTTGAAGCCTCTTCATAGTCGCAAATTGTTAGGTAGGAAAGAATATTACAAGGAAGCCATTTCCAGACTGATCAAGGTTGAGATGGTGCGGTAAACTAACATGTGTTCACATTGGACAAAAAGGTGCTTGATGAGTAGTGATCGACTAGATTTCATCAACAATACAAACATTTCTAGGTTTGATAAGTTGTATACACAAGAAAAATAAGATTATTCAACTTTGCACAGGATGTGTTGATAGTTTGTCAGACTGCCATGGTGGCAGCCACATCATATGAAAGATAATCACGTGATGATGTAACCAAGAGTTTTGACTATATCATGCCAAAACCAATGAGTTAAAAGGTCCTGGATGAAATATAATGATGCTTCTAAACAAAATTGAAGATTGACCTTTTCAGAGAAGAATATGAGTTAGCAACAATCCCAGGATGGATGACAAATTGCAAAGATATGATGACACATGGGAGCATTGTTATGAGGTGGATATTTGACCACTATGATAGATAAATGAGATATGTATCATTGATGTAGAATTTTAGATGTCCTATGAGGAGGATTTTCACTAAAAACATGACATAGATGACAGTGTGGGGTGTGACCTGGAATATGTTGCGTAATACCTAATCGACAATGCTTGATGGCACAGGTGAAGATAAGATATTTGGCTAGTTGTATCAAACTTCATTATCATAAAGAGCTTGATATTACCAAGATTTAAAATGACTATTTTCATGGTAGCATTTAATATAATCATGGCTTATAAAAAAATAATAGGAAAATGAAGACATCCTTGTCACCACGGAATGAAAGAGGAAGTGGCATGCATGGGAGTCAAATTAATTGAAGGATTAGTCAATCGAGGTAAGTGTCCAACCAAAAAAACCATAAACAAAGTAAGTAGAGGGACAAATGGTATTGAATGATACTAGAATCAAAATGGTAGACCCTAGTACGGTAGGAATATGAGTGGATTCTTGGATAAAGGAAATGGAGGTACATACCTATATGCATGTAAAACTAGAATTATTTCACAGTTACAAACCAAGTACCACATGTTTCAAGCTATGGTGAGAAAATGTTATGAATATGTTATGTAATGAATCATAAGGAATCTAGACCATGCATTGGAAATAAAGAACGAAATGAGAAAGAGCGAAATCAAAAAATGAAGCGAAGGGATAGGAAACAAGAGGTTTTATATCATTTTCAAATACAACATTCAAACAGAGAGAACGGGGCTATTTCTTCTTAGAGGAGGCCAAATTCTACTGAAAAGCTATAATAAAAAGAAATATTATTTTAATGCAAATACTGCTAAAAAATTTGGACTTTGTTAGTAAAATAGGAGGAGAAAATTTTTTGCATGCTTGGATTTTTTTTTATCTTTCCCCTTTCATGTTTTAAACTTATAAATGATGTTCAATGCATTTTAATGGTTACATCATTGAATTTTTAAAGCCTGGAATTTATTTTTGGTGTCCTTAGGAGCTAGCACTTAGTTTATTTTGATTGTGTAAATGCAAGTTGGAATAGACTAGGTTGCATCCATACGTTTCTCACATCTTCAATTTTGCAATACAGGGTACCATAAAAATGACAAAACTTTGCATATTTACATTTTCAGCATTCAATTTATTTCTAGATTTTTATTTTTTATTTTCTAACCCTTCATTTTGCAGATTTTTTTAAAACTTTGAGGATTAAAAAATAAATAAAATGACAAAAATAAATACATGTGTGTGAGCTTCAACCTTTCATCCGAAACAAATTTGAACTCATTTTGAAGCCATTTCAATTTTATAAAAAAATTTGAAAATCACTGTTTTATGAGGTTTTTATAATTTTGGAAATTCACATTATTTCATGTTTTGGAGGTAAATCAGATTTTTAAACTTTGCATTTCCATTCATAAGCAATAGATGACCTTCCCTTTATGAAAATTTCAATTTCATCAAAGGGAGGTAATTTAAATGGCATTCCATAGGCCATCTTTTTAAAGCAATAAATTCCTTTCTCTTTATGAAAATTCTAATTTGCTCAAAGAGAGGTAATTTATCATCATATCAAAGGCTAGTGTTTTAAAGCATTAAATTATTTATTCTTTATGAAATTTAATTTTATGAAAGAATTATAATTTATAATGACATTTTAAGGTCTTTACATTTCATGGTTATTCGTGCATCTTTATTTCATTTTATGTTATTTATCAAAGCAAACTAAAAAGAATTCAGTCACAGTCACTTGCTTTAAGTCTCATGAACAATCATTATCATAACATAATTAAATAAACCAAACGGGCCCCTTGTTAACAATTACTTACAATCACTAAGGTATTTGTAGCACTTAATTTGATACATTTTTATAAGCACTCAAACACACATAATTAAAAGGAACCTTAAAGAAACTTTATATTTATTTGCAAGAGAGGATTTTCTAACCAAAATCCTGACTGTGATGGTTATTTTGTAATTGGAAAACATTTCCACTCAACACTCGGTAAGGCAATATTTGCTATAGGGTAGCATTGAATCATAGAGTAGGTTTATCCCAATCCATACTCAACCTTCCACCCTTGTGATAAGATTCTAGGTCTTTCAGATATATCTTTAATTAAATTAGTGGAATTAAAACTATATGTAGCACCACTATCAATCAAAATTTTAACATTCCTAAAAAAGATATTACTCATCAATAATGGCATGGCTTTCCCTTCTACATATTATTTTCCCATTGCTGCATAGGTCCTATGTGTTGGTTCCTTGCTTGTAGGTTCTTTGTACATTGGTTTCTTTCCCTTCAAACTCAATCCTGCTCTGCGCAGATATTTGTTAGCGTAATGCAGTCCATCACAATGAAAACATATGATTTTGGATCCTAGATGTATTTTCTATATCTACCCTTGCTTTCTCTACTATGATAGGAGGACTAGCCTATCCTTGAGATAATTTGTTGTTACCATTATTTTTATTGTTGGAGTTGTGGTTATTTCCTTGAAACCATTTTTTGAACCTCCCTTGCTTCCTGTCATTCCTTTGGTCCTACTTAGGGAAGTTCTTACTAGCCTGTTCTCCTTCCCACTTAACAAAACCAACACTATTTCTTTTCCTTAGAGCCTCTTTGCCTTGTTCGTCTAACCCATCATAGTCAAAATAGGGTTTGAGATAGGTTTCAACATTTTTGGCCAAATCATAGGCCTTTTGAAGAGTAATAGGTTTACACATGTCCACCTCCTACCCTATTCTAGGATTTTCTCATAGTATGAACTTATGCTGACACATACTTTAGAAGCTTTACAAATCTCTAGTAATAGTTTTCCGTTGACCTAATTCCCTATCAAAGTTTGGTGAACTCTTCAAACTTTTGGTATTAGAAATTTTCTATGAGGAATATATCCATAAAAACCTCTACAAACACTTTTCAACTCAAATCTACTGCTACCACAAGACCCAATCCTGTACTAAATATCTCCCACTAGTCCAATCCAACACCTTGAAAATGTAAATTGACATAGGACGTACATGTTTCAGTGGAATAATTCTTCAAGTTATAATAGGTCTCTTTTTCCTTTAGATATGCTTTGAATTTATCACCATATTCCTCTCCATTGAACTTGGAATATTTTAAATGTTTTATATCCTTTTCCAACTTGGCCTCTAGAAGGATCCTGGCTTGTTGTACCTTGATAAGGGGTTCATCTATTTGTCCCATTCTAGAGCTTCTAGCCTCTATTTCTGAAGACGAAATCCAATAAATATTTCTATGCTTCCATCTGTTCATGAAGTTGGGCCACTGTTACTATGATATCATCTCTTTAATTAATATGATTATTTAAACCTACATCTAAGGTTTCATCCTCTACATTGGTTTGTCGTGTCTACCTTGTCATTGGAGAAACACTTTCTCTCCTTCTCTTTGGTGGCATTGTCCCTAGCCACACAGAAGATTCATTAGGAGTAAATTTATTGTAGTAACTAAATTCTTAGTCATTCTATCTGGTAGAGTTAAAACCCTACTTAGGTATATTTCCTATCACACACCATAACTAGCCTTGCACAGTGAGCCTATTCCACTACAAACCTAGGCTCTGATACCAGATGTCATAGCCTGATTTCACTCAATCATCCTAAGTTTTTTTAAGAATATAATTTAAGCCTTGATAACGACATTCCCAACACTAATCCTTGAGACTCCTATTTTACCAATCATAACTTCTAGAACTGCCTTTAGTAAGTACATATCATGGATATCCCTATCCCCACTTCTCACATAAATTATTCTATATGGGAGTGTTAGGTGCTTATTCTCTTAGCTATCATTTCCTATTCTACTAGGCTAGATTAATTTATTCTTTTTAATTTAAAAATGTTGGTTCTAATCTTCGTATCCCACATAAACCTATCTACATGGGTGTTCTTAGAATCATGACTATATCTCTCACCTAGTAGGTGATATAATTTTTTATTTTCCATATACTCTTGTTGGTAAAACTAGAGTCATTTAAGTCTTGTGGAGGAAATTCATCTCTAACACTTGCATTTGAAAGATAAATTTTCAATTAATTAATAGGGAGATAACAATTTGGTTTGGCTAAAAATAAACCTCCAAACATTCACCCAAAAACTTAATAAAAACCTTCGCCCTCTCTAAAACTTCAACAATCTCAAAACAACCAAGTTTAAAGCTTATCATACATAACTAATTAACTAATTCTCTGAGAATATGATGTACACCAATCAATTATAGATATACAAATTAGATCATTCTCTTAAAAATTTTAGTCTCCCCTTACAAGATAACTAAAATACTCTCAAATAATGGTTCTCATTTATTAACATACATAAATCCTCAAGTGCAAGTTCACCATGATAACATAAAACCTAAAGAAGTGTCTAAAGAAAAATGCTCAGATAAATGGAACTAACAATAATCTAAAATAAATTTTAAAATCATCACATACTACTTTAACATAGTCAACTAGTAATATTTTATTAGTTGTTTATAATATGTAATTATAGGAGTAGTTCACATAATTCTAATATGTTCAACCATCTAGCTTGATGTTCATACATATTTGCTACAATACATAGTATATTCCAATTTACCACTCATGGTCAGTAGGTGATAACACATCGTTGGCTACATTACTATAGTAAATACAACAAGATACATAGTACTTTCGATCAATAAAATACAAATGTAGAGAAGGATACTGCAAGTATTATCACTAGAACAAGTTTGAAGTTGATGTTCTCCTCCTTCGAGTTTGTATTAGTAACCACTAAGAGGGAAAACCATGTAAATAGGGATAAGTTAGTGTGTAGACATAAATTTTAAATCACAACAATATATTTCACTTTCTTTAAAAAAAAAAATGAAGTTCATATCTTTCACATTCATGCAAGGAAAAAGATATGATCAAAATATCTCAAAGAAAACTATTGACTAACACTAATAGCACAGATATAATAAACTTTTCTTTTCTAGCAACGTAATGTTTGCTAGTGCACTAAAATTATTACATAGATAGGGTTGGTTATTTCCATTCTAAAAATAAACCACAACAATCTTAAAAAATACATCTAAGTGTGTCCATTACATTCTAAAAAAACACTCAAAAATGTATTATAGAATATCCACAAATATCCAAAGAGAGAATTCATTCCCTAATCAATCAGTTCTAACATCAATCAGATATACAACATAATCAATCAAGCTCTAGATATAAAATAGTTTTATCTCTTTATATCAATAGTGTAACTCAAGACATGTGTCATACATTAACAAGCATACCAGGTTTACTACCACTAGTAGTTTGAAGTTCAGGGTCAATACTTTTCCTCATAACCACACAAGACTTCACCGAACTATCCTACAATTTCACCCATTTCAAGGATAGTTGGAAAAGTTGATCAAACATAAAACAATGGAAATATTCACAGTTCACTACCCAACAACCATAAAAATATGAACATGCATCTAATATTTCTTCCAATAGTGTTCATCGATTATCTATTTATAATGTGATTGGGGGCACAGATTCAAAACCGATCATCCAAATCCAATCTTCTATTTTCTTCATGAAAAACAAATTACAATACTAGCCTGCAGGCATAGTTTTCTTTTCTTGGTGCAAGCTGCCTCACTTTCGGCGATCTGTTTACACACTCAGGAACTCCCACTCTGATACCACTTAATGGGGGAACAGATTCATAATCGATCATCCAAATACAATCTTCTATTTTCTTCATGAAAAATAAATTACAACACTAGCCGCAGGTGTAGTTTTCTTTTCCTGGTGTAAGCTACCTCACTTTTGGCGATCTGCTTATGCTCTCAGGAAGAATACATCCTCCCAATCTCAAAAATTGGATCCTCTCCCCTCATGACTGAACCTTCACCTCTTTTATCCTAACTTGCAACTACCACCATGTCAGCCATAGAAACATGCATTAATGAGCCGTCTGAACGTCTCTGACCTCTGGGCACAGCCTTCGAGTGGCCGCAATGCTCAGCTAGCTTATCGAGCAAGAAATCATTAATTAATGAGGCCTCTAACCACCTCAAGAAACATCGTCTGGGGATGCATGCATTTTCAAATCATGAACCATTAGTATGTCACGATATCGTGACATGTCGTGATATTACGACATTTTTCTTCCTTGCTGCCTTTCTCTTCTTCGGGTTGCGATATCGTGATATGTCACGATATCGCGACACATTTCCTTTCTGGTTCTCTCTCCTTTTTGGTCACGATATCGTGACATGTCATGATATTGTGACATATTTCTTTTTCGGCTCTTATTTCTCCTTTTCGGTCACGAAATCATGACATCTTTCCTTTTTGCCTCCTCCTTGCCTCTCGGGTCACAAAATCATGACATGTCACGATATTGCGACATTCTTCCTTTCTGCTTCCTTCTTGCCTCTTTGGGTCACAAAATCATGACATGTCACGATATCACGACATTCTTCCTTTCTGCTTCCTTCTCACCTCTTTGGGTCACGAAATCGTCACATGTCACAATATCGCGATAGCTTTACCTTTTGCTTTCGCTCTTTGCTTTGGGTCATGAAATCATGACATGTCACAATATCGCGATAGTCTCCTTCTTTGCTTTCTTTCCGCTCCTTCAGTTGCAATTTCATGACATGTGAAACCGTAACATTTTCTTCTCTAGCCTTTCCTGTCTTCTTTCGGTCGCGATTTCGTGAAATATCACGATTTCATGACATTTTTCTTCAGACGCCCTCTCTCTCCAGTTTCGGTCATGATTTTGTGACATGTCGTGAAATCGTGACATTTTCTTCGGATGCCTTCTCTCTCCTGTTTCAGTCATGATTTTGTGACATGTCATAAAATCGTGACATTTTCTACAGATGCCTTCTCTCTCCTGCTTCGGTCGTGATTTCACGACATGTCGTGAAATCATGACATTTTTTGCGGATGCCTTCTCTCTCCTGCTTTGGTCGCGATTTCATGACATGTCATGAAATCATGAAATTTTTGCTTCACACCTTCTCTCTCCTTCCTGAGTCATGAAAACATGACATGTCGTGATATCACGACACTTTTCTCTATCGTGATATCACGACATTTTTGCTCTGTGCCTTCTCTCTCCTTCTTGAGTTGCAAAAATGTGACGTCACGATATCACGACATTTTTCTTCTTTGCCGACATGTCGTGATATCGTGACACTTTTTCTCCTTGTGGTATTTTGCTTTCCCTTGGATGCTCCTACATCAGACAACCGGGGTGGATTAAGAAGTGACCTTCACTTCTGTATTGTTCTATCACCTTCTTTTTAACTGGGGCTGTACAAGCTCTCCAAGCTTCATCAAAATCTGGGTCTTCAGGGCACAAACCCTTAAGTTATTCAAAACCCACAAGTTCCACTCTCATTGTTGTCAACAACCTCTTTTCATCCATCCCCTTTAGCAAACAAATTCTAGCACTGCTACATACCTTTCACCCACCTCCTTCAAGGGCTTCAGCTTATGGTGCACTCCATTCTTAGTCACTGAGTAAGTGTTGGAATGACCATCATGCACTGCACACTGATCAAACTGCCATGGCCTTCCCAAAAAAAAATGGTAAGCATCCATAGGCAGGATGTTACACAGGACCTCATCACAGTAATTCCCTATATTAAATTTTACTAAGGACTGTTCACTGACCAATGTCCTATGGTCCTTGTGCAACCATGCAATTCTGTATGGATGCGGGTGTCTCTTCCTTTATAGTTATAACTTAGTAACCATTTTTTTAGAGACCAAGTTATCAGTACTACCATTATCTATAATAACATTACAGACCTTACCCGAAATTCTACACCTTATGTGGAACAGGATCCTCCTCTGGTCTGATCCTTTCTCCTCATTCAATAGGGTCCTCCTTGTGACCATAACTTCTCTTCTCTCTGCCTCCTCAGAATGTTTTGATTCAGCATCTTCATCTACTACAACAACTCTGGTAGGACCCTCAGGTATCTTATTTGTCCTTTCTCGATGTTGTGGACACTCGTATGCTCGATGTCCTTCTTCGCCATAGTGGAAATAGGTTCCACAAAATCCTCCTCTTCCATATCTACCTCTTCCTCTTTGGTAACCATTGTTCTGATTATGGGGTCTGTAATCATTATCCCCCTTCTAATCCTGACTACTGCTAGCTTCTTATTTCTTCTCATTTTGTCTTCCATATATTCTTCCATCAGTTCTTCCTCCATGACCTCTTCCTCTTTGCTTACCCTCAAACTGTCTGTTCAGCTTCTCTTCGACTTTAAGGAAAAACTAGTAAGCATCCTCAATGGTGTTCACCCTAACCAGACTCAACTCTTCTTGAATATTGGTTCTCAACCCATTGATGTAACGGGCCACCTTCTTCTTGTTAGCCTCTAAATGGCCAGTTCAAATGGAGATCTTATAAAACTCCTCTATGTACTCTTTGATAGTTTTGCTTGACTGTCTCAAACTCTACATTTTCATTAGCAGATCTAATTCATAATCTATAGGAATAAACTATCATTTCAACTTATCTACCATCCTATCCCATCTAGTTATTCTCTCTTTTTCCCTTCTATTTCTTTCCAGTTGTACTCCCTTCCACCAGATGCTGGCAACCCTTCAGCTTGGTCTTAGCAAATCTGACATGATCAGGATCTTTGACCTCCTCATATTTAAAGTATTCTTCTAGGTCATTGATCCAGTCAATAAACTCCTATGTATCTAGATTTCTAGAGTACACAGAAACCTCCATATTTGATTTCTTTCCAATATTGGAGATGGCTCTGTATAACCTGGCTTGTGTAGGATCTATAGCCTCTTCTTCTTCCTCAAACTAGTCCTCTTCTTCATCAACTTCATCTTCACTTCCTTCTTCTCCTCTAGGTTCAAGCCCTCTACATAGCTCCTCTTGCAGGGCCTGAAATTGCCTCTACAAAGCTCTGAAATCTTTTTTGGCACCATATTTCTTCCACCACCATGAATTCTTTGTGGAGGCATTCTACTTCACTCTCTTCTCACAACCCTTCCATAGATCCTGGTGCAAGTTGCCTCACTTTCAACAATCTTCTCACACACTTAGGAACTCCTACTCTGATACCACCTGATGGGGGGCCAAAAATTCACCACCAGAAATCTATTTCCAATCTTATATTTTTTTTTATTGAAAACCAATTACAACACTAGCCTGTAGGCATAGTTTTCTTTTCCTGGTGCAAGCTGCCTCACTTTTGATGATCTGCTTACACTCTCAGGAAGAATACATCCTCCCAATCTCAAAACTTGGCTCCCCCCCCTCATGATTGAACCTTCACCTCTTTTATCCTAATTGGAAACTACCATCGGGTCAGCCTCAGAAACATGCATTGATGAGCCGTCTGAATGTCTTTGACCTATGGGTGCAACATTCGAGTGGCCACCATGCTTAGCTAGATTATCAAGAAAGAAATCATGCATTAATGAGGCCTCTGACCACCTCAGGAAATACCATCTAGGGACGCATGCCTTTTTGAATCGTGAACCAACAGTATGTCGTGATATTGTGACATGTCACGATATCGCAACATTTTTCTTCTTTGTTGTCTTTCTCTTCTTCAAGTCACAATATCGCGACATGTCGTGATATCATGACATATTTCCTTTCCAGCTCTTCTCTCTACTTTTCAATCGCAAAATTGTGGCATGTCGTGATATCACGACATCTTTCCTTTTCGGCTCTTCTTTCTCCTTTTCAGCCATGATATCGTGACATCTTTCCTTTCTGCCTCCTCCCCACCTCTCAGGTCATGAAATTGCAACATGTCATGATATCACGACATTCTTCCTTTCTTCTTCCTTCTCGTCTCTTTGGGTCGCGAAATCATGACATGTTGCGATATCGCGACATTCTTCCTTTCTGCTTCCTTCTTGCCTCTTTGGGTCATGAAATCGTGACATGTCACGATATCGCGATAGCTTTGCCTTCCACTTTCGCTCTCTGCTTCGGGTCACGAAATCATGACATGTCGCAAAATCATGACCGAAAGAAGACAAGAAAGGCTAGAGAAGAAAATGTCGTGATTTCGTGACATGTCATGAAATCACGACCGAAGGAGCAGAAATAAAGCAAGGAAGGAAAATATAGTGATATTGTGACATGTCACGATTTCGCGACCCAAAGCAAAGAGCGAAAGTGGAAGGCAAAGTTGTCGTGATATCGCGACATGTCATGATTTCATGACCCAAAGAGGTGAGAAGGAAGCAGAAAGGAAGAATGTCATGATATCACAACATGTCATGATTTTGCGACCCAAAGAGGCAAGAAGGAAGTAGAAAGGAAGAATGTCATGATATCATGACATGTCATAATTTCATGACCCGAGAGGTGAGGAGGAGGCAGAAAGGAAAGATGTCATGATATCGTGACATGTCATGATTTCGTGACCGAAAAGGAGAAAGAAGAGCTAGAAAGGAAAGATGTCGTGATATCACGACATGTCATGATTTCATAACTAAAAAGGAGAGAGAAGAGCCAAAAATGAAAGATTTCATGATATCGTGACATGTCACGATATCGTGACCCGAAGAAGAGAAAGACAACAAGGAAGAAAAATGTCATGATATCATGACATGTCGCGATATCACGACATACTGTTGGTTCACGATTTGAAAAAGCACACATCCCCAAACAGTGTTTCTCAAGGTGATCAGAGGCCTCATTAATGCATGATTTCTTGCACGATAACCTAGATGAGCATGGCGGCCACACGAAGGTTGTGCCTAGAGGTCAGAGACGTTCAAATGACTCATCAATACGTGTTTCTATGGCTAACCTGGTGGTAGTTGCCAGTTAGGATAAAAGAGGTGAAGGTTCAGTCACAAGGGGGGAGACAAGTTTTGATATTGGGAGGATGTATTCTTCTTGAGAGTGTAAGAAAATCACCGAAAGTGAGGTAGCTTGCACCAAGAAAAGAAAACTATGCCTGCGGGCTAGTGTTGTAATTTGTTTTTTGTGAAGAAAATAGAAGATTGGATTTGGATGATCGGTTCTGAATATGTGCCCCCCATCAAGTGGTATTAGAGTAGGAGTTCTTGAGTGTGTAAACAGATCATCAAAATTGAGGCAGCTTGCACCAAGAAAAGAAAACTACGCCTACGGGCTAGTGTTGTAATTTGTTTTCCATGAAGAAAATAGAAGATTGGATTTGGATGATCAGTTCTGAATCTATGCCCCCCATCAAGTGGTATCAGAGTAGGAGTTCCTGAGTGTGTGAGTAGATCACCGAAAGTGAGGTATCTTGCACCAGGATCTGTGGAAGGTTTGTGAGAAGAGAGTGAAGTAGAATGCCTCCATGAAGAATCCGTGGTGGTGGAAGAAATATGGTGCCAGCAGAAGATTTTAGAGCTTTGTAGAGGCAAGAGAGGAGCTGCACAGAGGGCTTGAACACAGAGGATAAGAAGGAAGTAAAGATGAAATTTTTCTTTGGATGCCCTCTCTCTCCTATTTTGGTCGTGATTTCATGACATGTCATGAAATCATGACATTTTCTTCGAATTCCCTCTCTCTCCTATTTCAGTCATGATTCACGACATGTCACAAAATCATGACATTTTCTATAGATGCCTTCTCTCTCCTGCTTCGGTCGTGATTTCGTGACATGTCATGAAATCATGACATTTTATGCGGATACCTTCTCTCTCCTACTTCGGTCACGATTTTGTGACATGTCACAAAATCATGACATTTTTACTTCGTGCCTTCTCTCTCCTTCTTGAGTCATGAAAATGAGACATGTTGCGATATCACAACACTTTTCTTCATCATGATATCATGGCATTTTTGCTTTGCACCTTCTCTCTCCTTCCTGAGTCAAGAAAATGCGACATGTCGCGATATCGCGACATTTTTCTTCTTTGCCGACATGTCGTGATATCATGAAACTTTTTCTCCTTGTGGTATTTTGATTTTCCCTTGGATGCTCCTGCATCATAACGCTATAACCATGAGAGATGAAAATGAAGGATAGTTTGTTTTTCTAAGAGATTGGAAGTTAACTATAGTTTTAGGGGTTCTAAAAAAGAACAAAAAATGAAGTTTATCTACAATTAATAATTTGAGCTTTGCAACTAAAATTTTCTATGCAGGGATGTAAACATAAAAAACCTAATATCAAACCAACAACTAAGGAATGCCAACAATACTACTGTGTTGTAGTTATGACTACCAGTTAAAGCTCATTCTACTACATGATCAAATTATAAGCTATAGTGCAGCAATCATAGAGTAAACTTTTACTTACCATAGTAGCACCACCATTTCCAATAGTTCTTCATGTTGAATCTTTACTATCTTCCAACATCAAACTAGCCAGCTCTAAAAACAGTTTCCTTTCCTTCAATAATTTCTCTCTACCCCATTTAACCCCCAAAACCTCCTCTTCTTGCTTCTTTTTCCACTAAACAACTTGGCCATACTTCCTATACCTAAATTTCTTGGCTAGCTATGTGAAATGCATTCGTTATCCAAAACCACCACTAAATAACTTAGTCATACATCCTATACCTAAATTTCTTGGCCAGCTATTTGAAATGCATTCGTTATCCAAAACCACCCTTAATGAACCAATCCATAGAAAATAAGCATACCCCTATGCTAAAACTCAACAAAGCTTTACCAATAATCCACTAACTTATTTAATAATGCAATAAGTTTCCTAAGGTACCACGTACCAAGCAAATTACAACTTTAATAAAATCAATAAGCACTAATTCATAGTTGTCTCTGTATAGTTTAATTCACTTTATTTTCTTTTTAATTTATTTCAATAATAAATATTAAGTAGAGGTTGATTCTTCACATGCCATTTCTTTTTGAAAGAAAAAAATGAGAGCAATAATCATCCACTATTCCCACAATAATATTTTACCTATAAAAAATTCAATCATAAAGTAAAACACCATGCAACACACAAATGCAACTTAAACTATATTTATTTTCCTTATGCACAAATGATATGGATATTCATGGAAGGGCATTCATCCATGTTGCCCCACATTAATTCATATAAATAACCAATCACATAATTTCCCTCAAGGTATTTTTTCTTGGTGATTGTCTTTCTTCCACCTCTAATAAAACCATCTTGCACAAAAAAAAATTGATTAGCAACATCATGTTCTTATATACAATTCATATTTTACTGAAGTAATCATGAAATAGATTCAATATTGCATTAGCAAAATACATATATCACATTTCCAAATAATCCATATCATGTAGAGTTCATAAATAAGTAGACATCATTTTATTATCAGTATCCAATATTTACCAACATAAACCATATGCATCTATGCTACCAGTCAAGGAATATCCATGCATTCCATCAATAAAATACAAGTAAAATATAATTTCATCATGAAGCAAAGTCCACCAAGAGAGGGTCATGACACCTTAAGTTTACTTTGATAATTATAGGAGTAATAAGTTTTTTAGAGATTTACAATTGGGAGACTAATTTATTGAATACAAATTAAGTTATATTTAAAAGGAACTAGATTAAAGGAATTAAATAATGATATAGGGACATAAAGAAACAAAGTTTTTACTTTTTAAAGTTAACATTGGCGTGAATGGTGTGATAATTAATTTGAAATTTGAAGGAGGATTTGAAAATTAAGTTTGGGAGACATAAGTTTAATTGGAGAGATAAGAATTGAATGAATGATTGATTGAACATATTTTAGAAATTGAAATTTAATAATTTGGAAAATAAAAGGAGTGAATTTGAAAATTAATGAATTGAATATTGAAGAAGTTTATTTGTGAAATTGAATGTGAAATTTTGGGAGATATATGTTGGGATTGAATTTAATAATTTGGGGGATATAAATTTTTTATTAATGATTATTGAAGTATTGAATGAACGAATGAAGATTGAATTTGATGAATTGTGAAAACTAAAGATTGGTTAATTTGAAATTTGAGATATTTTAAATTACTTTATTTGGGAATTATAAAAAGGAAGATAATAAATTGAACTGATTGCTTGATTGAAGACTAATGAATTTAAAATTATTTTAAGAAATTGTTTGACTAAATTTGGGATACGAGATATTTTACATCAAAAGAATTTATTTAAGAATAGATTTATAAAAACATCATCATGTATAGAAAACAAAGGAAAATGAGTGTTCAACAAAACATATCAAAAGAACATTTGAAAAATATTAGTGAAGTTGAAAATAATTTATTACCAAAATTAATAGAAATTTTGCAACTCATCTCTGAGGAGAATAATGATAGAATATCTTTAATACTTCATAATTGTTTACATTTTTTTCCAGTAATACTAATAACCATGTATACAAATTTTTGGTTATTAAGACTTGGAAATAAGGACTAAAGAATAAACTCTTAATGAAGGATGTATGGTAAAATTTCTTTCATCAAAGGAAATATAAGAAACATATTTGCAAATAATTTGTAGTGTAATGTAATTGTTGAAATAGACTTGGGCAAGATGCAACAAAATGTTGCAAATTTTGTGGGACAAATAATAATCCTTGAGAATCTTGATGGAAAAAGGAGAACAATTATAATGAATGGTTGGAAAAAATGTTAATGTCAAGACTAGATAAACTTCTTTGAAATATATTTTTAAAACAATTCCAAAAGCCACCAAAGCAAGAGCAGAATAGCCCATTTAAAAATCAAATATGAAAAAATGAATAAGACCAATAATAACAAAGAAAAGAGCCAATGACGAAGATCAAATATCATAGATTGAAGACTAAAAGTCTTCACACTAGAAAATATAATACGGGAGAGTATTGGAGATATTAAAATATTTGGTATTATGTTTTACGTTTGTAAATATTATATTAGAGAGTGTGATTTCTTTCTTTTCTAATGTATGTGTCAATGTGTGAGAAGATTTAAGAGGCTCATGAAATCGTGACATTTTCTTTGGATGCCCTCTCTCTCCTTTTTTGGTCACGATTTCGCGACATGTATATGCGCCCTAGACTTGGCCAAAAGGAAAGGATTTTATATGTATATATGTATATGCGCCATAGACTTGGCCAAAATTGAAAGGCCAAGAAAAAGAGATGTCTCCCGGGGCAATATCCAGAGAGGGCTAGCTCCCAAACTACTCTAAACTAGTTTTGAAGATAAGGATGCAGGAAAGAAATAGGAAAATGTTGAAAGAGAGGGAAATAACAGAAAGGAATGGAAATATGGCCAGAGGCCAAAGTGTATGATTTGGGGCAGACTAACAGCAAGAAATTACACCAAGTTGTATTACAGCATCTAGGAAAATAAGACAATAGAATTAAACTCACACCTTTGAAGAGATAATCCCCAGATCGCATTCCAAAATCTGCTCACCAACTAGAAATGTTTGAATTCAAGATGCAGAATTCAAAACCTAATAGCAAAAGCATGAGCTTAAATATAAATAACTTGTAAAATAGAGAGACATCACACACATAATAAAGCTTGCAAATTTCAGAAGCCGAGTCTCTTCTATTGATGCAGAGAACTTAGAGAGTTTTTCTTACAAAATGTCTAACCTCCTTTTGCTTTAGATATACATGAATATTTATAGAGGTCTTCCATCTCTCTTTTGCATCACAACATTCAAAACATACAAAAAAAATTTAAGAGGTGATCCACAAAATGTGTACTTGAAAAGAGAAACAATCCCCTTAATCTGCCTCAGAGAAATGACATATTAAATGACCATTATCAGGGCAAGCTAGAAATTGTTAGGAGACCACGAATAGAACTTTCAATGCTGGAAGTGTCTTTAATGTTGGTGGCGTCAAAAACTGCCTCATGTTCTTTTATCTTGCACAACAACATTTAATCTTGGAGACTCCTTGACCATGATCTAAAAATCAGTTGGAGAGATTTTACTTGATCCTTATCTTCTCTTCACATTCTCCTATGCAATCTTGAAGGAAAATGCAAACAGAATTGTATCGGGCCTTTTGTCATTGATTCTATCATGAAAATGAGACAGGTCATGAAAATGTGACATGTCGTGATATCGTGACACTTTTACCTTGTTGCCTTCTCTCTCCGCCACCAGTCGTGAAAACATGACATGTCATGAAATCGTGACATCTTTTCTTTTGGCTCTTCTCTATGATATGTCGCGAAATCATGATAGTCGCCTCTGCTTTGGCTTCTTCATTGCTCCTTATCACGAAAATGAAACATGTCATGAAATCGTGACATCTTTCTCTTGTGCTGCCTTTTCCTCCTCCTTACCCATGAAAACGTGACAGGTCACGAAAATGAGACATGTAGCAATATCGCGATGTTTTTTCATTTGGTTCTTTCATCTTCAATATGTCACAAAATCATGACAAGTTTCTATGTTCTCCTTATTTTTGCCTTTGCCTCGTGAAAACGGAACATGTCACGAAATCGCAACATGTTTTTCCATTTGGCCTTTTCTCCACAATATGTCAAGAAATCGTGACACTTTTTGTCTTCTTACACTTTGATGCTTTTAGGCCACAAAAATTTGACATGTCATGAAATCGTGACATTCCGTACAATCTAGCCACCTCCTTGCTTCCGCCTCACAAAAATGCGACATGTCACAAAATCATGACATTTTTCGCACTTTTCCCTTCTTGTCCAATATACATTTTCTTGCCTTCTCTATTATTGTCGCTTCCTGTCGCGATATCATGACAAGTTTATCTTACTTAGCTTCATTTCTAAAAATGTCACAAAATCACGATGTCTTTTATGCCTTATGTTTTTCTTTCAACCTTGTCATGATAACGTGACATGTCGCAATATCACGACATTCCATATCATTTTCTCCTTGCTTGCTTTTCTGTCACGATATCACGACATTTTCTATCACACTGCTCCATGGCCATCGCAAGTCATAATTTTGCGACATGTCACGATATCACGACAACTTCATTTTAGTGCTTCCATTGACTATGTTGACCACAAAACTCCAACACATCATGATATCATGACAGTTTTATTGCTTTGCTGCCGTTGACTATTTTGACCATGAAAACACGATAGGTCATGAAAATGTGACATGTTGCGATATCGCAACACTTTCTTGACTTAGCCCTTTTCTGCATTTGGGGCCACGAAACTGTGACAGGTTACAATATCACGACAAATTTCCATGCTTGCACCCTTTTGGTTTTGGACCCTGTGAAAACGCGACAGGTCACAAAAATGCGACATGTCGTGATATCGCGACATCTTTTGGGCTTAGCTTTTTTATGGTACAGACACTGCGAAAATACGATAGGTCACAATTTTGTGACATGTTGTGAAATCGTGACACCTTTGCTTTAGCACAAAATTTGTTAAGTGTCTCTACAATTTGAGCATTATTTTGCTTGAATAGCAACAATAAAAAAAATGTGGCAAAAATGCCAACATTCTTGGCGGATCACGAGGTATACAACTCTGCTATATGTACGAACCTCAGGCCTCTATCCATTGGGCAATAGAGTCAAGCAACTAGAGGAGAAGAAAGAACTGGTGCTGGTTGATGCTGGACATCTACGGGCTGCTGCAACAAGCTCTTACTAGCATTTGGCTCTCAGAAATAGAACTTTCAACAAAAATTAATAGAAGAGTAGAACTTCTATTATTCCGGTAACTACTGCATAAAAAGAAACACACATAAACTAAACAAAAACTTTACCTAATCTCCTAAGCAACACTTAGTACCCTCGACACTTTATTTACTAGTCGGGCTATTTACAATATGTACACAAAAGTTTGTGACATGTTTGGCATGCCGCCACCACAAACCCAGATTTAGGTGTTTATCCGATGAACCTGCAGTGTCCAGACTAGATCTGATTGTACTTTAGTCGATCTTTGAAATCTGGTTGACCTCTTCCCAAAGTTCTCCATGGTGCGAACAGGGCACAATGTGGCTGGTTATCATGCATGTCGGTACCCATACAGTTGATGGATAATGTAGCAAAGAGATTTGCCATATGGAGGGCTCTTTGGGGTACTAGTTGCAGTAATGGCCGAAGCCAATACCACCATTTGGAAGAGTCCACTAGCTGTGGACCGAGTACATGTTCCTCCAACCCCTTGATGCGATAACATGAATTGTCCAATGATAGTCCTTTCTCTAGGATCTCTTCAGGCTCAGCCTCTTGATGAGACATAGTTAATTGGTTCTGGTCGAACACTTGCATGTTATACCTTGAGACACAAAAAGGGTGCAAAAATATGCCCTCCTTGCTCTCAGGCTCTGCCACTTGAGCCTGTTCATCTTCTCCTTCGCTCATCTCCTCTTGATCCATTTCTTGATAGAAACTACAAGCAACCATATTATCTATTGTCGGGACAAGGCTTACCGATTCCCATCGTGGGTCTTGGATGAAAGCTGCTTGTTGAGCTCCAGACAACTGCATCTCAGGTCTCTTCTTAGTATGAGGAATCTTCCATGGTGAATACTATGCAGGAGAGACAGGAGCGGTGACTACCGGGGAAAGTGATGGAGTTTCTCCCCACTGCCACTTTCTTGACAGGAGCAAAAGTTGTTCTGCTCGCACTGCTTCTTCAAATATTTGAGGGAACCTTCATTCACCTGATTGCAGCAAGAGGAGGCTTATGTCCGGGTGAAAGGCATGAACATAGAAGAGGTGGGCTTGGGTGGGTGTTGATTGAATCTCCCCTGGAACTCTCTTCCAACTTCTGCAGAATCAAACATTGAAGTCTATGATGTTCTCTAGAGGTGCTCTCGTGATGGTGGAGAAGTGCATTAAGAGCTAGAAGGGATCCTGAGAACCGTTGAATGTGCTGATTAGTGCTCCCGCTAAGTCATCCCATGAATAGATGCTTTTTCACCCAAGAAGTCTGTACCATTGCAACGCCCTTCCTTCCAAAGATTGAACCAGAAGCCTGATCATGACATCTTCATGGATTATGGCATGGAGGATTGACAAAGCAGTAACATATTCAATATTATTTTGGGCCATTCTATTAGTACCATTGTATTTCATCAATGCCTTCAAAGTGCTTTTGGGAATCTCGTGCAAACTTTGGAGATTCAGAGGGCCAGGATCATTCCATCTAGGAATGTGTACATTCTCCATTATAGTAGTGGTCTGCAGGGATCACGGTTCTCGCAACTAAGTCAAAGTTGCCAGGTGCACATTCTTTTATCTTCTTGTTAGGTCAAGGCTGCTTACCAAACCTTGATTCCTCTGGGGTATCTTCTTTTAGAGTCAAAAGGCATCTACGATCAAGAAATTCGGATCTTCAGCTCAGCAGAGTCACCAGATGAACTTACAATCTCCGCTTTGAGGTCAATACAGTTCATCAAAATATTGAGTCCTCTGGGTATTAATTTAAAATAATGCTTGTCCCACCGATTGTGGATCTTTCAAATATAGAAACAGTTTGTCCCATCGAGCGTGCAAAAAACTTTTGGCATAGGTGGGTTTGTCAACTTGGAATAATACTTGTCCCACCGATTGTGGATCTTTTAGAGATAGAAACAGTTTGTCCCACCGAGCATGCCAAAAACTGTTGGTCACAAATCTGCCACAGGAAAGGATTTTATATGTATATGCGCCCTAGACTTGGCCAACATTGAAATGTCGAGAAAAAGAGATGTCTCCCGGGCCAATATCCAGAGAGGGCTGGCTCCCAAACTACTCTAAACTGGTTTTGAAGATAAGGATGCAGGAAAGAAATAGGAAAATGCTGAAAGAGAGGGAAATAACAGAAAGGAATGGAAATATGGCCAGAGGCCGAAGTGTATGATTTGGGGTAGACTAACAGCAAGAAATTACACCAAGTTGTATTACAGCATCTAGGAAAAGAAGACAACAGAATTAAACTCACACCTTTGCAGAGATAATCCCTAGATCGCATTCCAAAATCTACTCACTAACTAGCAATGTTCGAATTCAAGATGCAGAATTCAAAACCTGACAGCAAGAGCATGAGCTTAAACAGAAATAACTTGTAAAACAGAGGGACATCACACACATAAGAATGCTTGCAAATTTTAGAAGCCGAGTCTCTTCTATTGATGCAGAGAACTTAGAGAATTTTTCTTACAAAATGTCTAACCTCCTTTTGCTTTAGATATACATGAATATTTATAGAGGTCTTCCCTCTCTCTTTTGCATCACAACATTCAAAACATACAACAGATTTTTAAGAGGTGATCCGCAAAATGTGTACTTGAAAAGAGAAACAATCCCCTTAATCTGCCTCGGAGAAATGACATATTAAATGACCATTATCAGGGCAAGCTGGAAATTGTTAGGAGACCACGAACAGAACTTTCAATGCTGGAAGCGTCTTTAATGTTGGTGGCGTCGAAAACTGCCTCATGTTCTTTTATCTTGCACAGCAACATTTAATCTTGGAGACTCCTTGACCACGATCTGAAAATCAGTTGGAGAGCTTTTACTTGATCCTTATCTTCTCTTCACATTCTCCTATGCAATCTTGAAGGAAAATGCAAACAGAATTGTATCGGGCCTTTTGTCATTGCTTCTATCATGAAAATGAGACAAGTCGCAAAAATGCGACATGTCACGATATCGCGACACTTTTACCTTGTTGCCTTCTCTCTCCGCCACCAGTCGTGAAAACATGACATGTCACGAAATCATGACATCTTCTTTTCTTTTGGCTCTTCTCTATGATATGTCACGAAATCATGACATTCGCCTCTGCTTTGGCTTCTTCGCTGCTCCTTATCGTGAAAATGAAACATGTCGTGAAATCGCGACATCTTTCTCTTGCGCTGTCTTTTCCTCCTTCTTACCCGCGAAAACATGACAGGTCGCAAAAATGAGACATGTCACGATATCACGACATTTTTTCATTTGGTTCTTTCATATTCAATATGTCACAAAATTAGTACAAGTTTCTATGTTCTCCTTATTTTTGCCTTTGCCTCGTGAAAATGGAACATGTGAAATCGTGACATGTTCTTCCCTTTGGCCTTTTCTCCACAATATGTCGTGAAATCATGACACTTTCTGTCTTCTTGCACTTTGATGCTTTTAGGCCATGAAAATTCGACATGTCGTGAAATCGTGACATTCCGTACAATCTGGCCACCTCCTTGCTTTCGCCTCGCAAAAACGCGACATGTCGCGAAATCGTGACAATTTCTCGCACTTTGCCCTTCCTGTCCAATATGTCGTGAAATCGTGACATTTTCTTGCTTTCTCTATTGTTGTCGCTTCCTGTCATGATATCGCGACAAGTTTCTCTTACTTAGCTTCATTTCTAAAAATGTCACGAAATCGCAACGTCTTTCATGCCTTATGTTTTTCTTTCAACCTTGCCGCGATAACGTGACATGTCGCGATATCACGACATTCCGTACCATTTTCTCCTTGCTTGCTTTTCTGTCACGATATCGTGACATTTTCTATCACACTGCTCCATGGCCACCGCAAGTCATGATTTTGTGACATGTCGCGATATCGCGACAACTTCATTTTAGTGCTTCCATTGACTACGTTGACCGTGAAACTCCAACACGTCGCGATATCGTGATAGTTTTACTACTTTGCTGTCGTTGACTATTTTGACCACAAAAATGCGATAGGTCACGAAAATGCGACATGTCACGATATCACGACACTTTCTTGACTTAGCCCTTTTCTGCATTTGGCATCGCAAAACTGTGACAGGTCGCGATATCGTGACATGTCGCGATATCGTGACAAATTTCCATGCTTGCACCTTTTTGGTTTTGGACCCCGCAAAAACGTGACAGGTCGCAAAAATGTGACATGTCGCGATATCGCGACATCTTTTGGGCTTAGCTTTTTTATGGTATGGACATCGCGAAAATGCGACAGGTCACAATTTTGTGACATGTCGCGAAATCGTGACACCTTTGCTTTAGCACAAAATTTGTTAAGTGTCTCTACAATTTGAGCATTCTTTTGCTTGAACAACAACAACAAAAACAATGTGGCAAAAATGCCAACATTCTTGGCGGCTCGCGAGGGTATACAGCTCTACTATATGGATGAACCTTAGGCCTTTATCCATTGGGCAACATAGTCAAGTAACTGGAGGAGCAGAAAGAACTAGTGCTGGTTGATGTTGGACGTCTACAGGCTTCTGCAACAAGCTCTTACTAGCATTTGGCTCTCAGAAATAGAACTTTCAGCAAAAATTAATAGAAGAGCAGAACTTCCATTATTTTGGTAACTACTGCATAAAAAGAAACACACATAAACTAAACAAAAACTGTACCTAAGCTCCTAAGCAACACTTAGTACCCTCGACACTTTATTTACTAGCCGAGCTATTTACAATATGTACACAAAATTTTTCGACATGTTTGGCATGCCGCCACCACAAACCTAGCTTCAGGTGTTTATCCGGTGAACCTGCAGTGTCTAGACCAGATCTGATTATACTTTAGTTGATCTTTGAAATATGGTTAACCTATTCCCGTAGTTCTCCATGGTGCAAACAGGGCACAATGTGGTTGGTTATCATGCATGCCGGTACCCATACAGTTGATGGATAATGTAGCAAAGATATTTGCCATATGGAGGGCTCTTTGGGGTACTAGTTGCAGTAATGGTCGAAGCCAATACCACCATTTAGAAGATTCCATTGGCTATGGACCGAGTACATGTTCCTCCAACCCCTTGATGCAATAACAGGAATTGTCCAGTGACAGTCCTTTCTCTAGGATCTCTTCAGGCTCAGCCTCTTGATGAGACATAGTTAATTGGTTCTGGTCAAACACTTGCATGTTATACCTTGAGACACAAAAAGGGTGAAAAAATGTTCCCTCCTTACTCCCAGGCTCTACCACTTGAGCCTGTTCATCTTCTCCTTCACTCATCTCCTCTTGATCCATTTCTTGATAGAAACTACAAGCAACCATATTATCTATTGTCGGGACAAGGCTTATCGATTCCCATCGTGGGTCTTGGATGAAAGCTGCCTATTGATCTCCAGACAGCTGCATCTCAGGTCTCTACTTAGTATGAGGAATATTCCATGGTGAATACTATGTAGGAGAGATAGGAGCGGTGACTACCGAGGAAAGTGATGGAGTTTCTCCCCACTGCCACTTTCCTGACAGGAGCAAAAGTTTATCCGCTCGCACTGCTTCTTAAAATATTTGAGGGAACCTTCGTTCACCTGATTGCAGCAATAGGAGGCTTATGTCCAGGTGAAAGGCATGAACATAGAAGAGGTGGGATTGGGTGGGTTTCGATTGAATCTCCCCTGGAACTCTCTTCCAAATTTTTTAGAATCGAACATTGAAGTCTGTGATGCTCTCCAAAGGTGCTCTCGTGATGGTGGAGAAGTGCATTAAGAGCTGGAAGGGATCCTGAGAACCGTCGAATGTGCTGATTAGTGCTCCCGCTAAGTCATCCCATGAACAGATGCTTTTTTGCCCAAGCAGTCTGTACCATTGCAACGCCCTTCCTTCCAAATACTGAACTAGAAGCTTGATCATGACATCTTCATGGATTATGGCATGGAGGATTGAAAAAGTAGCAACATCTTCAATATGCTCTTGGGCCATTCCATTAGTACCATTGTATTTCATCAATGCCTTCAAAGTTATTTTGGGAATCTCGTGTAAACTTTGGAGATTCATAGGACTAGGATCATTCCAGGTAGGATAGTGTACACTCTCCATTATAGTAGTGGTCTGCAGGGATCATGGTTCTCACCACTAAGTCGGAGTCACCAGGTGCACATTCTTTTCTTCGCTTGTGAGGTCAAGGCTACTCACCAAACCTTGATTCCTTTGGGGTATCTTCTTTTAGAGTCAAAATGCATCTACGATCAAGAAATTCGGATCTTCAGCTTAGTAGAGTCGCCAGATGAACTTACAATCTCCGCTTTGAGGTCAAGATAGTTCATCAAAATCTTGAGTCCTCCGGGTGTCAATTTGAAATAATGCTTGTCCCATCGATTGTGGATATTTCAGAGATAGAAATAGTCTATCCCACTGAGCATGCCAAAAATTGTTGACATAGGTGGGTTTGTCAACTTGGAATAATACTTGTCCCACCGATTGTGGATCTTTCAGAGACAGAAACAGTCTGTCCCATCGAGCATGCCAAAAACTATTGGTCACAAATCTTCCACAGGAAAGGATTTTATATGTATACGCACCCTAGACTTGGCCAACATTGAAAGGCCAAGAAAAATAGATGTCTCCTGGGCCAATCTCCAAAGAGGGCTGGCTCCCAAACTACTATAAATTGGTTTTGAAGATAAGGATGCAGGAAAGAAATAGGAAAATGCTGAAATATAGGGAAATAACAGAAAGGAATGGAAATATGTCTAGAGGACGAAGTGTATGATTTGGGGTAGACTAATAGCAAGAAATTACACCAAGTTGTATTACAACATCTAGGAAAAGAAGACAACAAAATTAAACTCACACCTTTGCAGAGATAATCCCCAGATCGCATTCCAAAATCTACTCACTAACTAGCAATGTTCGAATTCAAAATGCAGAATTCAAAACTTGACAACAAGAGCATGAGGTTAAATAGAAATAACTTGTAAAACATAGGGACATCACACACATAAGAATTCTTGCAAATTTCAAAAGCCGAGTCTCTTCTATTGATGCAGAGAACTTAGAGAGTTTTTCTTACAAAATGTCTAACCTCCTTTTGCTTTAGATATACATGAATATTTATAGAGGTCTTCCCTCTCTCTTTTGCATCACAAAATTCAAAACATACAAAAAAATTTTAAGAGGTGATCCGCAAAATGTGTACTTGAAAAGAGAAACAATCCCCTTAATCTGCCTCAGAGAAATGACATATTAAATGACCATTATCAGGGCAAGCTAGAAATTGTTAGGAGACCAGGAACAAAACTTTCAATTCTAGAAGCGTTTTTAATGATGGTGGCGTCAAAAACTGCCTCATGTTCTTTTATCTTGCGTAGCAACATTTAATCTTGGAGACTCCTTGACCACGATCTGAAAATCAGTTGGAGAGCTTTTACTTGATCCTTATCTTCTCTTCACATTCTCCTATGCAATCTTGAAGGAAAATGCAAACATAATTGTATCGGGCCTTTTTTCGTTGCTTCTGTCATGAAAATGAGACAGGTCATGAAAATGCGGCATGTCACGATATCGTGACACTTTTACCTTGCTACCTTCTCTCTCCGCCATCAGTCACGAAAACATGACATGTCGTGAAATTGTGAAATCTTCTTTTCTTTTGGCTCTTCTCTATGATATGTTACGAAATCATGATATTCGCCTCTACTTTGGCTTCTTCACTGCTCCTTATCGTGAAAATGAAACATGTCGTAGAATTGCGACATCTTTCTCTTGCGCTATCTTTTCCTCCTTACATGTGAAAACGCGACAGGTCGCAAAAATGAGACATGTCGCGATATCGCAATGTTTTTTCATTTGGTTCTTTCATCTTCAATATGTCACAAAATCATGGCAAGTTTCTATGTTCTCCTTATTTCCGCCTTTGCCTCACGAAAATGGAACATGTCATGAAATTGTGACATGTTTTTCCATTTGGCCTTTTCTCCACAATATGTCATGAAATTGTGACACTTTCTGTCTTCTTGCACTTTGATTCTCTTAGGCCACAAAAATTTGACATGTCGCAAAATCGTGACATTTCGTACAATCTAGCCGTCTCTTTGCTTCTGCCTCACGAAAACGCGACATGTCACAAAATCGTGACATTTTCTGCACTTTGCCCTTCCTATCCAATATGTCATGAAATCATGATATTTTCTTGCTTTCTTTATAGTTTCCACTTCCTGTCGCGATATAGCGACAAGTTTCTCTTACTTAGCTTCATTTCTAAAAATGTCACAAAATCATGACGTCTTTCATGCCTTATGTTTTTCTTTCAACCTTGCCACGATAACGTGACATGTCACGATATCGTGACATTCCATATCATTTTCTCCTTGCTTTTCTGTCATGATATCATGAAATTTTCTATCACACTGCTCCATGGCAACTGCAAGTCATGATTTTGTGACATGTCACGATATTGTGACAACTTCATTTTAGTGCTTCCATTGACTACGTTGATCGTGAAACTCCAACACGTCGCGATATCACGAAAATTTTACTGCATTGCTGTCATTGACTATTTTGATCGTGAAAACGCGACAGGTCATGAAAATGTGACATGTCACAATATCGTGACACTTTCTGCATTTGGCACCACAAAATTGTGACAGGTCACGATATCGCGACATGTCACGATATCGTGAAAAATTTCCATCATGACAAATTTCCATGCTTGCACCCTGTTGGTTTTTGGCCCCACAAAAACGTGATAGGTCGTGAAAATGTGACATGTCACGATATTGTGACATCTTTTGGGCTTAGATTTTTTATGGTACGGATGTCGTGAAAATGCGACAGGTCACAATTTTGCGACATGTCACGAAATCACAACACCTTTGCTTTAGCACAAAATTTGTTAAGTGTCTCTACAATTTGAGCATTCTTTTGCTTGAACAACAACAACAAAAACAATGTGGCAAAAATGCCAACACTTCTTTGAAAATATATTTTTAAAACAATTCCAAAAGCCACCAAAGCAAGAGCAGAATAGCCCATTTAAAAATCAAATATGAAAAAATGAATAAGACCAATAATAACAAAGCAAAGAGCCAATGACGAAGATCAAATATCATATATTGAAGACTAAAAGTCTTCACACTAGAAAATATAATACGGGAGAGTGTTGGAGATATTAAAATATTTGGTATTATGTTTTACGTTTGTAAATACTAGATTAGAGAGTGTGATTTCTTTCTTGTCTAATGTATGTGTCAATGTGTGAGAAGATTTAAGAGGCGACATGTCACGAAATCATGACATTTTCTTTGGACACCCTCTCTCTCCTATTTCAGTCATGATTTTGTGACATGTCACGAAATTTGTGACATTTTATGTGGATGCCTTCTCTCTCCTACTTCGGTCACGATTTTGCGACATGTCACGAAATCATGACATTTTCTGCGGATGCCTTCTCTCTCCTGTTTTGGTCACGATTTCGTGACATGTCACGAAATCATGACATTTTTGCTTCATGCCTTCTCTCTCCTTCCTAAGTCATGAAAACATGACATGTCACGATATCGCAAGACTTTTCTCTGTCGTGATATCGTGACATTTTTGCTTTGTGCCTTCTCTCTCCTTCCTGAGTCGCGAAAACATGACATGTCACGATTTCACGACATTTTTCTTCTTTGCTGACATGTTGTGATATCGCGACACTTTTTTTCCTTGTGGCATTTTGTTTTTCCCTTGGATGCTCCTACATCATAACGCTATAACCATGAGAGATGAAAATGAAGGATAGTTTATTTTTCTAAGAGATTGGAAGTTAACTATAGTTTTAGGGGTTCTAAAAAAGAACAAAAAATGAAGTTTATCTACAATTAATAATTCGAGCTTTGCAACTAAACTTTTCTATGCAAGGATGTAAACATAAAAGACCTAATATCAAACCAACAACTAAGGAACGTCAACAATACTACTGTGTTGTAGTTATGACTACCAGTTAAAGCTCATTCTACTACATGATCAAATTATAAGCTATAGTGCAACAATCATAGAGTAAACTTTTACTTACCATAGTAGCATCACCATTTCCAATAGTTCTTCATGTTGAATCTTTACTAGCTTCCAGCATCAAACTAGCCAGCTCTAAAAATAGTTTCCTTTCCTTCAATAATTTCTCTCTACCCCATTTAACCCCCAAAACCTCCTCTTCTTGTTTCTTTTTCCACTAAACAACTTGGCCATACTTCCTATACCTAAATTTCTTGGCCAGCTATGTGAAATGCATTTTTTATCCAAAACCACCACTAAATAACTTAGCCATACTTCCTATACCTAAATTTCTTGGTTAGCTATGTGAAATGCATTCGTTATCCAAAACCACCCTTAATGAACCAATCCATAGAAAATAAGCATACCCCTATGCTAAAACTCAACAAAGCTTTACCAATAATCCACTAACTTATTTAATAATGCAATAAGTTTCCTAAGGTACCACGTACCAAGCAAATTACAACTTTAATAAAATCAATAAGCACTAATTCATAGTTGTCTCTGTATAGTTTAATTCACTTTATTTTCTTTTTAATGTATTTCAATAATAAATATTAAGTAGAGGTTGATTCTTCACATGCCATTTCTTTTTGAAAGAAAAAAATGAGAGCAATAATCATCCACTATTCCCACAATAATATTTTACTTATCAAAAATTCAATCATAAAGTAAAACACCATGCAACACACAAATGCAACTTAAACTATATTTATTTTCCTTATGCACAAATGATATGGATATTCATGGAAGGGCATTCATCCATGTTGCCCCACATTAATTCATATAAATAATCAATCACATAATTTCCCTCAAGGTATTTTTTCTTGGTGATTGTCTTTCTTCCACCTCTAATAAAACCATCTCGCACAAAAAAAAAATTGATTAGCAACATCATGTTCTTATATACAATTCATATTTTACTGAAGTAATCATGAAATAGATTCAATATTGCATTAGCAAAATACATATAGCACATTTCCAAATAATCCATATCATGTAGAGTTCATAAATAAGTAGACATCATTTTATTATCAGTATCCAATATTTACCAACATAAACCATATGCATCTATGCTACCAGTCAAGGAATATCCATGCATTCCATCAATAAAATACAAGTAAAATATAATTTCATCATGAAGCAAATTCCACCAAGAGAGGGTCATGACACCTTAAGTTTACTTTGATAATTAGAGGAGTAATAAGTTTTTTAGAGATTTACAATTGGGAGACTAATTTATTGAATACAAATTAAGTTAGATTTAAAAGGAACTAGATTAAAGGAATTAAATAATGATATAGGGACATAAAGAAACAATTTTTTTACTTTTTAAAGTTAACATTGGTGTGAATGGTGTGATAATTAATTTGAAATTTGAAGGAGGATTTGAAAATTATGTTTGGGAGACATAAGTGGAATTTGATTTTAATAATTTAATTGGAGAGATAAGAATTGAATGAATGATTGATTGAACATATTTTAGAAATTGAAATTTAATAATTTGGAAAATAAAAGGAGTGAATTTGAAAATTAATGAATTGAATATTGAAGAAGTTTATTTGTGAAATTGAATGTGAAATTTTGGGAGATATATGTTGGGATTAAAAATTTAATTTGAATTTAATAATTTGGGGGATATATATTTTTTATTAATGATTATTGAAGTATTGAATGAACGAATGAAGATTGAATTTGATGAATTGTGAAAACTAAATATTGGTTAATTTGAAATTTGAGATATTTTAAATTACTTTATTTGGGAATTATAAAAAGGAAGATAATAAATTGAACTGATTGCTTGATTGAAGACTAATGAATTTAAAATTATTTTAAGAAATTGTTTGACTAAATTTGGGATATGAGATATTTTACATCAAAAGAATTTATTTAAGAATAGATTTATAAAAACATCATCATGTATAGAAAACAAAGGAAAATGAGTGTTCAACAAAACACACCAAAAGAACATTTGAAAAATATTAGTGAAGTTGAAAATAATTTATTACCAAAATTAATAGAAATTTTGCAACTCATCTCTGAGGAGAATAATGATAGAATATCTTTAATACTTCATAATTGTTTACATTGTTTTCCAATAATACTAATAACCATGTATATAAATTTTTGGTTATTAAGACTTGGAAATAATGACTAAAGAATAAACTCTTAATGAAGGATGTATGGTAAAATTTCTTTCATCAAAGGAAATATAAGAAACATATTTGCAAATAATTTGTAGTGTAATGTAATTGTTGAAATAGACTTGGGCAAGATGAAACAAAATGTTGCAAATTTTGTGGGACAAATAATTATCCTTGAGAATCTTGATGGAAAAAGGAGAACAATTATAATGAATGGTTGGAAAAAATGTTAATGTCAAGACTAGATAAACTTCTTTGAAAATATATTTTTAAACAATTCCAAAAGCCACCAAAGCAAGAGAAGAATAGCCCATTTAAAAATCAAATATGAAAAAATGAATAAGACCAATAATAACAAAGAAAAGAGCCAATGACGAAGATCAAATATCATAGATTGAAGACTAAAAGTCTTAACACTAGAAAATATAATACGGGAGAGTGTTGGAGATATTAAAATATTTGGTATTATGTTTTACATTTGTAAATACTAGATTAGAGAGTGTGATTTCTTTCTTGTCTAATGTATGTGTCAATGTGTGAGAAGATTTAAGTATTATGTAATGAAGTGTGCAAGTGTGCAAAGTTTTATAGGTTGCATAGTTTCATGTAAGTATGTCAAGAGTCATAAGATTTAGGTATCAAATATGCAAGTGAAGAGTCACATGATATGTGACAAGATGTAAAGTGAAGAGACATTAGATTTTTTCATATGTGAGGAATGTAAAAGGATGCATCTCCTAGATGCTTGAGGAGATAAATAACTAAGTATTAAAGATTCATATTTTAAGGTTATTTAATAAATACAAAGCTCTATGCATTGCAATATTTTCCTTGATATATTTAATGATTTATAAATAAAATTGTGAATTTTATATTATGAAAAATTGATGTTTTTATGTGACTGATATTTATGTGATTGTGATTAAGATTCTAGAAAAAAAACCAATGATTTAATTTGGAATAATTACCATCACTTACATCATAACAATATCATGGAACTCATGGGCATTGAATATTAGTGGAATCTTCATGATGTAAACATTATTATTAGTCAAACTTCAAACTCATGGGTGAACAATACAAAAACATTGACATTGTTGTAAAACACAAAAGTCCTTGAATACAATAATATCAATCAAATAAATGGAAGAGATCGTAAATAAGATCTTATTAATAAATATTATGCATAAAAATATAATATAAAAGAGTGTTATTTGTTGATTAAAAATACTACGATATGAAAATTGTAGATATAATATATATGATTTCAAAAGATATAATTTGGATAAAATATCACAATTAATTTTTTTTGTCAATATATAGAATATTATGAAGACAATTAGAAGAAATTATCAAATGATAATAATAACCTATAAAGTAAGATTTCCATCACATCAATTGTGTGATGATTAACTTGCATGGTAACTATTAGTATCAAAAGATAAGGTGAGTCTATTCATTATAATATTACAAATATTTATATTATAACAACAAAGAGGTTTCATCCCTAATATTTTTTTTTTTATCATAACATATATGATGATAAAGTAAAAAAAATATTCATAGTAATATGCATCCATTATAGTCCTTTATTCTTATCATTATTTATTTATCTGTTGTAAATTTTAAATTTTAGAGCCTCCAATTCTACTAATTCAATAATTCATAACCTAATTCAATTAATGCATCTGTTCTTATATTTAGATAATGTAGAATTGATATATAAATAATAAATATGATATATAAATAATAAATAGGATTTAAAAAGTTCCATGTATATTATTGATAATAACTTAAGCTAATATTGTAGGTGCATCATGACGAGTGGCTGCATCCACAAAGCCAGAAAAAAATAAAATATTCAAAATTTAGAGGGCGAGAAGGCCCAAATTCAAATTTTTGGACCTCAGGACACCCTTGACTGCAACCAGACTGGCAGAATCTCTGAGGATGGGGAGGCCCATGACCCTGTTAATGATAACCCGATAGGGTTTTGGGGGGATGAACCCCCCAAAAAAGGTGATCCTCATGGGCCCCCTCCCTCTGAGGGCCCCAGCTTAGAAAAGGTGTCTTTTTCTCAGGTTGTTGGAGGAGGACAATAATGCATACCTGAGCCCCACTCTACTTTTGAGCCCATTGGGTCAAAAGTTAGAATTCTCGATAGTTTGATCCAAAAATATTTGTCTTATGAATATTTTAATTTAGTCGGGAAAGTGATTGGAGGGCATCCCAATTTAGAAGTCATTCATAGTTGGGCTCTTTCCAAGTGGAAGACTATTGGGTCCTTGGAGATCTTTAGCCTGACCCGAGGCTTTTTTGGGATTCGTTTGAGTAATCGTGATGATGCCAGTAGAATCCTTACTGGTGGTCCTTGGTTCCTAGGGTGGAAGAGTCTTTTCATATGTAAATGGGATCCTAAATTTGATCCTAAGACCCAAAGTATAAATTTTACGCCCATCTAGGTTAGGTTGCCTAATATTCCTTGGCATTGCTGGTATCTAGATATTCTTGCTGCTATTGCCAAAACTATTGGAACCCTGGTTGCTATTGATCATGCTACCTTAGCCAGATCCCGGATGACCACAACTAGAATATGTGTTAATGCCAACCTTGACTCTGAACTTCCAACTTTTGTGGAGCTTGAATATAGTGGCTTTTATTGAAATCAGGAGATTGAATATGAAAACAAGCCAACTTTCTATGTGGAGTGTCATACCCAGGGACATCTCGGGATTCATTGTCCTCTACTAAAAAAACAATTAGAAGAACCAGCTAAGCAGCATGAAGTCCCTTCTCATCAGATGCAAGGATGGAAGAAACTAGGTCCTACTGTTCCAAGTCAAAATACCCAAGAGTGGAAGACTGTTGGTTCTAAAAAGAGTTATAGACAGTTCAAGCAAGGACAACATCAAGGATAACATCAAGGTAATAAAGGCATTGTCTTCCGTGAAATGGAGATTTCTCAACCCCCATCGGACTCTATGGAGGTTGTTGGAAGGGGTAAGCAGATAGTCATGTCTCCAAATCCATCTCTAGATTCAAGTGATGAGGTATGTCCTATTCCTCTGAGCCCCAAAAAAATTGAAATTCTGGCTGACTCCAACTTGTTTGACCAAGAAAATCAACAAGTTATCCAAAATAATGAGATTCAACTCCCAAAAAATCTTGAGTCTCCTACAAAGTCTGGACCATCCCTTCCTCCTCTCGAGACCTTTAGCCTTGCTAAAATCTCAAATATTTTAACGTCCTCAAGCTCTATAGTTGAGCAAATAGCCCCATCCAAATTTAGTCCCAAGCACACTCGTAGCTCCAAAAAATCACCAATTGATTGTGGAAGTGATAAAAAAAGAGGACAAAATTTTGCAAGTGAAAAATGGAAAAATAGAATTCAAGATGACATTGATAATGGCATCCAAAATACTTTATTTCCCCTTGTTGGGTCTCAGGCTAAGGATGAACCAAAAAGCACCAAACCTCCCCAACCGACTGGTAAGGGAGGCAAGAAATCTTCCAAGGTTTCCAAATGAAGCTCCTCTCATGGAATGTGAGAGGGTTGAATGGGTTAACCAAGCAGAGGGTGGTTAACTCATTAAGAAAACAAATAAATCCTACTATTTTGATCCTTCAAGAAACAAAACTTGATCCAAATAACTCTACTTCAGCTACTCTCAAAATTTGGAGTAGAGGAAAACTTGTTTTTAATCCTACTAGGGGTGCTTCAGGTGGACTCATTTGTTTGTGGGACCCAAGGAAGGTGGATGGAGAGTTGATTCAGTCTAGTGAAAGGATTATCAGTGTCATATTTCAAGAACGAGATTCAAATATTTCTTGGATCCTATCAAATATCTATGCTCCAAACTCTGTTTCTGAGAGGGCCCTCTTCTGGGATATGCTCAGTAGCCTTAAAGACTCCTTCAATAATACTCCTTGGATTGTTTCTAGATATTTCAACACACCTCTCTACCCTTTAGATAAATTTGGGGGTTCGGGGGGTCCTAAAAAGAGTATGGAGGATTTCTTGGATTTTGTCAACACTAACAATTTGATGGATGTTAAGCTCAAAAATGCAAAATTCACATGGAGCAATAGAAGATCAGGAAATCAACTCATCCAAGTAAAACTAGATAGAATTTTCCTATCCCATGAAGTTGTCCAATTATTTGGGGATGCCAACCTTCTTGCTCTCCCAAAAGTTGGATCTGATCATAGTCCACTCCTTTTGGATATTTTCAAGGATAACCCTTTTAGAAGACCTTTCATATTTGAATCAATGTGGATTCAGCATCCTGAGTTGCGACTTAGAATCTCCCAATGGTGGCAACAGGTTGGCCAGGGTTGTCCTTCCTTTTGCCTTGCACAAAAATTAAAGCATGTAAAGGAAAATCTCAAAATATGGAACAAAGAGGTGTTTGGCAATTTGTTTGAGTTCAAACAATCTCTTCAAGATAGACTTATTTCCATTGAAATAAAAATTCAAGTAGGTCTTTGTGATGATCAAATACGTGCTGAAGAAAGGGAGACCTTGGCTGATTATCACAACATTCTTGCTCATGAAGAAATTTTCTAGAAATAGAAATCTAGAGCTTTGTGGCTTAAATAAGGAGATTTAAACACTAGGTTCTTTCATGCTTCCACCATGAGAAATAGAAGCCACAACAGAATCAAAGAACTGATAAAGATATATGGGTCTACTACTTCTAACATTTAGGAAATCAGGAATGAGGTTGTTTCTTATTTCATAAATATTCTTGGGGAAACCAGAATCACCCTCCAATATTGCTCTTGATTCTATGCTTTATCATATTCCTCAGTTGGTTTTTTCTTATGCTAATTCCAAACTGCTAGCCCCATTTTCGTATGAGGAGATCCACTCTACCTTATTTTCAATGCATCCTGACAAAGCCCCCGGCCCTGACGGATTTCCTCCTCATTTTTTTAGACCTTTTGGGAGATAGTGGGCAATGATATTTGTTCTACCATTAGAGAGTTTCAATCTACAAAAATCATTCCCATGGATTTAACTCAACCTTTATTGCCCTCATTCCAAAGAATTCAAATGCTAAATCTATGACTGATTTTAGACCTATTAATTTGTGTAATGTAGTCTACAAAATCCTCACAAAGGCCATTGCTAATAGAATGAGAGACATCCTTCCTTCCATTATTGACCCATGCCAGGGAAGCTCTGTTCATGGTAGATCCATTCTTGATGGAGTCATAACTATCCATGAAGCTCTTCATTCTATTCAAATATCAAAAACACCAGCCTTTGTTTTGAAATTGGATATGAATAAAGCCTATGATAGACTAAACTAGGATTTCCTTGTATCAATCCTCTTGAAATTTGGTTTTCACTCTGACTGGGTTGAGTTAATTAAAGGGTGTATTTCCACCCCATGGTTCTTAGTTCTTATCAACGGTTCCACTGCTGGTTATTTTCTGAGCAATAGAGGCATCCATCAAGGTGATCCCATATCTCCCCTGTTGTTTATAATTGTCATTGAAGCTTTGGGAAGAACAATAAAAGCAACTTGTAATCTCAAGCTCATCTCAGGTATAAAAGTTGCCTCTCAGACTAGGCCTGTTTCTCATCAACAATTTGTGGATGACACCATCATTTCATCTAAAGCATCTATCCTTGAAGCTAAAGTCATCAAGCATATCCTATTGCTATATGAAGATGCAGCTGGGCAAAAAATCAATTTTCACAAGAGTAAAATCTATTTCCTCAATACGCCCATCCAACGACAACACAAAATTTTTGCCATTCTTGAATGCCAAAGTGCTCCTTTACCTGCTATGTACCTAGGACTTCCTTTGTTCTTAGGATAGCCTGATGCTTCAATGTGGAGTGGTGTGATTGAAAGGCTACAAAAGAAACTAGCAGGTTGGAAAGGCAATCTCTTATCTCAAGATGGCAAAATCACCCTGACAAAGGCTTCGCTTCAAAGTATTCCCATTTACTTCATGTCTATCTTTAAAGTTCCAATAGGGGTTTGTCATAAACTAGAACAAATTCAAAAAAAATTCTATGGTCAGGATCTGAAAATAAAAATTGGTTTCACCTTGTTGCTTGGGATAAAATCTGCAAGCCAAAGCAATCTGGTAGGGTTGGCCTAAGAAGGATTCACCTCTTCAATTTAGCCCTTCTTGCTAAGCAGGCTTGGAGGTTAATTTCAAAGGATGGCCTTGATTGGATCATAATTATCCATCAAAAATACTTATAGGGTACTGACTTCTTCAGTGTTGGTGTGTCCCCAAGAGGGTCTTGTTTCTGGAAATCCATTTTGCAAGTCAGAACCCTTGTCAAATAGGGCCTTCGATGGAGATTAGGTGATGGGCATCAAATTGACTTTTGGCATGATAAATGGCTCCTCAACGAACCACTTATAAACATTCCTAGATTGGTTATCCTCAAAAACTATACATATAATATTTGTGGATCAAGAGTCTCTGATTTCATCTATTCCCAGGAGGGTAGGAAATCTTGGAAGCATTTATTCATTCCTACTCATCCTGAGGAAGTCATAGAATTGCAGTTTCTCCTAAACAACTCAATCATCCCCTCTGGGAATCCTAATGATCATCTAGTGTGGGAGCTTACTGATTCTGGAGATTTTACTATTAAATCTGCTTACCAACTTCTCTTACCACCTGAGGAATCCGTAATCCCTTTCAATCTTGTGTGGACCAAGCTGCTAATTCCTAAAATTGCCTCCTTTGCTTGGGTGGCTATTCAGGAGAAAATCCTTACTATTGATAACTTATTGAAAAGAGGGTTACCTATTCCCAATAGATGTTTTTTATGTTGCTCTGATTGGGAATCACCTCATCACCTTTTCATTGGTTGTCCTTATGCTACCTCCATCCTTAATAGCCTTTTTGCTTGCTTCCACATTTCTTGGGTTGTACCTTGCTCTATATCTGATCTATTTACTCAATGGCCCAACCCTTTTAGGAATACTCATCTCAAGATGTTATGGCAGTTCTGTCTTCATCACTTCTTATGGCATATTTGGTTGGAGAGAAACCAAAGAGTTTTTCCAATATTAGTCAAAAAATTGAATCTATCTTCAATAAGATCCTCTCATGTGCTATTGAAAATGTTACCCTTTGCCCATTACCTTCTTAGCCTACTTCCAATTTTGAAGCCTCTTTAGGGTAGGTTTTGAAGTTCCCTATTGTAAATAATTCTGGTCCACATCCCACTTCCAATAGAGCTCAGTCTTCTTGGATCCCTCCTCCACCAGGATGGATTAAATTGAATTTTGATGGTGCTGCAAAGGGTAACCCTGGTCGGTCAGGAGCGGGTGGTATCCTCAGAGACAATAAAGGTAAGGTAATCCTTGCTTTTGCTGAGTTTTTAGGAATCCAGTCAAACCAAAATGCTAAAGCCCGGGCTCTTTGGCATGGTCTGGTGTTGGCCAAAGATATTTCTGATAGGATTCTTGTTGAGGGTGACTCCCTTACCATCATTAATCATTTAAAAAATTCCAAAATTCCTTCATGGAAAATAAGGAACTGTATTGAAGAAGCCAAAAATCTCAGCAGAAATTTTCAAGATATCATTTTCCAGCACACATTTAGAGAGAATAACAAAGTTGCTGATGCTTTAGAAAATTTTGGAACCCGAATCACTGACTTGATGAGTTGGACCACTAACATTCCTCAGTTTTTGGCCCAAGTCATTGATCAAGAAAATTTGACTTCAAGCAATATTCCTTTTGACGTGGAGCAAGTCGGCCATCCTCCTCATGATCCCCATGCCAACGTGTCCTAATTTTCTCACCAATCATCCCCTTGCCTTTTTGGGCTATGGGCTTCATGTGATTTTTAGTCTTGTCAACCTGGGAAGTCGATTTTACAATTTTCAAAGAAAATTTTTTGGTGTCCTCCCTCATCTCGAAAAGGGATGTCGATTATCCTTCCTCCAAAGCATTACCCTTGCTGTCCTTACCCATTTCAAATGTCACCAATCCATAGTCGTTACCCCTGTCCATCCTCCCACCTTGTCCTTCCATGTCATCATCCTTTCGTGTGTCTATCCTCATTTTTTGATGTACCTATTTGATATTACCCATTTGTGGGATTTTGTTTATGATTCTCACATGATCTCCTGTAGCAATCAAAATTATAGCGTATACCAAGAGGGATTTGAAGTGTGCAATTTTTATTTTCAACACCCTAGGCGACACTCATGCCAAGATTATCATCGGTCCATTGTTGTTCTATCTATCTCAGTTGTTTCCTTTTATATTACCCAAATTTTAAACTTCCTTCATTGGTTTGTCATTCAGTTGTTCATCCAAAAACCTTCCCATCTCTATGAGGTCATCATGGATTTCATCAAACCTTCTAAGCTTTGTCTGGATTCCATTGTTGAGGGAATCCTTGCTGGTAAAGGGTTTCTCCCATTCTTCCACAAGTTCGAAGGTGAAGACCCCGAAGTTACGTTGGCATTCATGGAGACATGGGACAATGGTAAGGTTACCATACAAGGCAAGACCTATGTCCTGGATATTAAAATGCTTATTGAATTGATTAGACAACAACCAAAAGGAAGATCAATTAAAAGAGAGAAGCACAATTGGGATGTTGAATTGAAGGATGTCAGGGATAAGGAGCTCTGTAGAAGGGCTCATCTTGGCATGCGATGTGATGAGTTACCTTTTTTGTGGGGGAGTGTTCTCAAACTGATCATGGAATATGTGACTGTGGATGACCCTAACAAGCCTCTGTGTAGCTTTCACTTCTCCTTTTACAACCATTTTTATGATGTAAGTGCAGTCAATATACCTCAATTTATTTATAATTCTATCAATTACACCATTGAACATTATAGGGAACAAAATGGGTCAGAACTTCCTACCCATCGTGGCCTTTTCAATGTTCTGTTCAAACATTGGCTACTTCATTGTCCTGAGGGTATTGTTGTTACTCCTCCCCCATACCCAAACAGAGTCCTCTAAAACCTAGTTCATCCCAAACCACACCTCAATCTTCTTGTACTCCAAGGTTATCCACCAAAAAGCAAAAAATTATTGAAAATGTTCGAGAATTAAGAAAGAGACCAAGAAGTGCTTCACCTAAACCTGAGAGTGAGCCTGAGCCTAAACAAAAACCCTTACACTCCTCTGCTCGACTGAAGAACAAAGCTAAGTAGAAAGAGTCACTGGTCATTGAGTCTGATGATGAAGACAAGGACAACCCTGATCACTACATGCAGATGTTCATAATCCAGTCTATAACAAATTGCATTATCCATTTGGTTGATTTACGTAATGCTCTTAACTTATGGTTTTTTAAGAAGTATTTTACTAAAAGCATGGAAGAAGTTCCTACTAAAAAGCTGAGGAAGGTGACTATTAAAACTGAGGACATCCCTGCCAAGGACAACACTACTGATATGGACACCCTAAATATTGGAATCCAAGATGCTGAGGTCAATCCTGATCTTGAAGGTTAAGGGCACCCACTCTAGTTTGGAGGGTTGTTGTTCAAAGTTTGATGCTTTTTGTTCCATGTATCAGTTTTGCCTAAATTTTTGGTTTCTGGTGCTGGCTGAGGATAGCCTTTTTGCTTGTTCTTCTTTGGTTAATTCCTTTTGCTCTTCTCTATTCCTCTAGTCATGGATGGCTTTTTGTATACAGGTTTTGGGGCCCTATCAAAACCCGCTTGATATATAAATTTTAATCTATTTAACCGATCAAAAAAATACCTTAAGCTAATAATTTGTACACAATAATCTTTGTTATAATTAGTATGTCATATTTCACACAAATTTCTAAAAATGAATAGAAGAAATACATTGACTCAAATATTATAAGAAAATAGGGAAAAAATCAATGATAAACACAATTGAATGAGTTCCCTTGAGCAATAAGCAATATAGTCAAATGAAACAATATAAATGCAATAAATTGGGTGGTCGAGGTATTTAATGACATACTTAAACCTCAATAATAATAATTACATATTACATTAAATATAATAAACATAACACAAAGGCATAAGGTTGAAAACAACTTACTAAAACATTTTCTATTCCATATTAGTCACTATTAAGTATCAATTAAGGTTAAACATATTCATGGTTCATCCAAAATATTCATAGATTTAAATACATCAATTTATAATAGGTCATGTTTCTTAATTATTTCCTATAAGCATTCACATGAGTACATCATACCATGGTGATATTTGTTTTTGATTGGTAAACAACTTTAATTAAAATAGGGTTTTGAAAGGATCCAAAAAACCTTATTACATCATGGAAAAAATAAAAATGTATTCAGACCTAGAAAACAAAATAGAGGGTGGACCATGAGGGAAAACCAACCTTACAAGGAAACACACAACCATACGAGGAGATATCATGGGAAGACTCCCGATTGGATAAAGATAAGAAACAAGGGTGGTCCTAAAGGGAGGCCCCACAAACTAGAGAAATGGAACTTAAATTCCATCATTAACATTCAGAGGGTCAGCAATTTCCTTGAATATAGTGTTGAGGTGGCCATAAAATTCATCCAACACCTTCGTCGATTGATTATAGAGGGTCCATACTACCTTGGATGAATTGGTAGCTACTGACAAGGTGACCACCATGTTGATGATGTGAATGATGATAGAGATATGGAGAAAAATAACAAAAGGATCAGTGCACTCTGATGTTGGCTACTTAAGTTTAGTCAGCTCACTAGTATTTCTAGGGGATGGCTTATCCTTCTTCAACTTCTTCAAGAGAGGTGAAGCACAAAAGTAATAGGGGTTGGGGTTCTATAAAAATTGAACAAAGAGAATTTTATAGGCCTACAGTTGAACTCAAACTCAGCGTACAAGGATCCTTCCTTGATCTTAGATGTAGGGGTTTGCTTCATGGTATATGGGGAGAAAAATTTAGGGTCATTGTCATGATTAGGGACCTCATGGATAGGAGTTTCATAGTTATTGTTTTTAATGGGATCAAGAAGGGTGGGGTGATTGAGGATTTGGGTAGGATTTGGAGGGGTAGGGGAGGTAGAGATCACAACTTTCTTAGAATAGAAATTGAGGGTATGTTTATACAACATAAGATGCAATCCATGATGGATGGGATAGGAGGATTTACCATTCTTGACATTGTTGATGGATAAATCAAGGGACCTATATAGATAATATGGTATGTTAATATTTTTAATGCTCTTGAGGCAGTTCATGAAGGCTATATGGAAACTACAAAGGAGGCTATCGATTTTATCGATGATAAAATACTATAAAATTGAAACCATAACATGATTCCATTGGCTAGGAAGGATAACTCTATTTATTCCTTCATCAACCACAACCAGATCCTTACCTCTTTTAGCAAAGAACTCCTTCATTTCCATAGTGTGCTTGTTACACTTGGTGGTTTTACTATCAATCAAGAAGCCTGTAACCTTAGCCAAGATACAGATGTTGATCAGGAAGTCAAGGACCCTAATAGTAACATGGCCTTCATTACAGGAAATGACAATCTTATAAAAAACTTCTTCATTGTTACCATCAAACTTCTTTAGGAAGGGTAAACAATTTTGGCTCTCTAAAATATACTAAAAAATGGGATCAAGCTAAAGTGAAGAGGGCTCAAGAAGGACCATGGAGGGATAGGGTGGAATTTGGGGAGCCTAAAGTGGGGGCTAAGTATGTGGGGGTAAGTGATGTGGTTTGGACTTGCACAATGATAGTGAATATAAGGAAGAATAACTCGCATGCCAAAGAAGGTGGTTGAAGATTTTCTAGGGACCATTATTGATTTTTAAGGATGATGTTGCTTGGGTCGTGTGCCAGCAAATGAAATCCAATTTTCATATTTGTAAGTAGTCGAGGGGGTAGGTATAGTTATTTTGGAATGGGAAGAAATACAGTTTTGGAAATGAATAGCTCTTAAGGTGGCGAATCTATCAGAGATTTCTAAGGTGACACAAATGATCACACCAGGGGACTCAAATAAGATCTTAAGGTCATGTACGTGAGATGTAATTTAGCTAGAAGAAACCAATTTTGCATGGATTATCACACTAAGATGGCCAAATACATTCTTAAGGCCAATATCATGAGATTCAATTTAGCCAAATAGATCATGAGAGGTAATGATGACCGCACTAGAGAAATCAAGTAAGATCTGGAAACTAAACACATTATGAGAAAGGTATTTATGGTGAGAGGTTTTAGGGAAGTGGAAGGGGGTGGGGTGAGGGTATGGAAACACTTAAAATATGGCCATGTGGTATATGGTGGGGTAGGAAAAGGGGTGATATGAAATTGGGAAAGGGTGGGTGAGGTGGTTCAGATGGGCACGAGGAATGTGGTCTAAGGGAAGGGGTAGAGGACACGTGGTGAGACAAGCAATCAGGGTAAGGATATGGGGATGACTAAAAGTTAAAAAAACCAAGGGAGGGGACAAGTGGTGGTTTTCTATAGGGTCTTAGAAAATCACGAGAAACTACACTGGTAAGGGCTTGGGGAAGAACATCATGCTAAATATTGAGGGACTGCTATGAGAGACCCATATTAGTGAGGAAATCAGGTACCATGTTGGCTTCTCTAAATTTTTACTGGACTATGGTCTCTAGGTGGATGAGGAGGAGTCTCCTTAATTCATATATTATGTGATATTAGCCAATAAGATAAAATTAAACATCTTTTAACACCCCCTTGTAATCTAATCTAAGGGAAAAATAAAAGGAAACATTAAAGATAAACATATATCATTGATAATGGATGCTCCAATGGTCCTTTATACACTATACATCAAGGGAACCATATGAATATACTTCATTATTTATAATTACACAACATAACTTTCCAGAAACTATTTAAATATTTTGTAACATCACCAAACAAAGCATCTATAGATTGTCCTCATTTGTAGCATGGCAAATGTGTTTTAGTTTTCTTTCATGATTTGAATTACCCTTGGTTAATGAATCATAACTCCCATATATTTTAAGTCCTTTGCATGAGTCTATATTTGAAGAAAAACACCATGATTATTCAAAGTAACCTACAAGCAAACAAGAAGAGAAAAAAGAGTATTAATTGATATAGAAATATAATTTCAAACATTAAAATAAATGCATGAACCACTAGTCTAACAATATATAATGTTGAGGTAAGTTTAAAAATAAAATATTTAATACATTCTTCATATATAATTGTTGTCCCTTGAAGATTTTGTATCTACCCTTATGTCCTTAAAGTAACAAATATAAGCCTTCATGTAATTAAAATTTTAAATGTTTTCAATTTCTAATTTCTTAACATTCATATCATTAACGTTTTCAAATGATTCCTTAAATTTTTTAAACACCTTGATGGGTTTGATTATCTATCTAAAGTGAGAAAATGAATCTAGTTCTAATGATACTAGAAATAGGTCTAATACTTATTAGATCTTCTATACTAGAATAGATTCATCAAATTTTCTTATTATCCTTATGAATGTTGTGCTATATATTTTGTTGAAGAACTATCATTTGAATGGACCAAGTATTATTTTTTTACATATTAATACAATTTACATTGAATATTGGATAATATCACAAATAAAACTTAAGATAAGAGCTATAGGTTTATAAAGTATTGTTAACAATTTAAAGAGCTTGAAAAACCATATGATTTGAAAAAAGAATCCTAAAATATTTCTATATATAAAAATTATGGTCTATAACTATTTATTTCTATCAATAATAACAATAGCAATGATAGTAAAAGTAATCAATATATTTAAATCTTATAAAATCTACAACCAATATAATTCACTATTTGGAATGTCGTTGTTAATCTATCATTGTCATTTGGAAATGGGTAATTGGTATGTTTAGTGCATACATAAAAATGGTTTGGTGCATACATAAAAATGATTCATCCATATAATGTCCATATTGACTTTTGTTTTAATCATTGCCATCTATAAATTATATAACAAAGAAGTTATGGAGGTAGTATAAATCAAACATACCCCCTCCATAAATTTATCTTCTTACACATCCAGTTTTAGTCAAGCATCCAAGCCATGTTATATGAAATAGATGAACAAGCATGATACACTATTTCATTTTCTTGTCATAGTTACCAAAGGATATAGGTAGAAGACAAAAATGATTGAACCAATGACCTCTACATTCTAAGCCACCATATTGTGACAGTTTTTTCCAATTATTAATCTTCATTTTATACCTTCACACTAACATCATGAAAAATAAATGTAAATTATAGTACATACCATGCAAGATATAAGGAATTATATGGTCATGTTTAAAAGAAATGACTTATCAATTCCAAGTGTATTCACATCCTCAATCTATATGATAGTGTTGTATTACATTTTTGCAAGCTAACACTCCATAATAAAAAGAAAATACTTATAAACCCATGAATAAATTATGCATTGGTGCCCACACATAATGCATAAGTGTAAACTTGAAGCTATTAATTTTTTTTTTAAAGCAATGATATTCTAAATATCTTTCCACATGTATGGGTGGTGATGAGTATAGAGAAGTTCTATGGATGCTTCCAATATATACCCTTTTTTTAGTAGGTATCCCAACTCAAAACCTATTTTATTAATTCTTCCATCACAAAACGTGTATGCAAAACTAGTAGGATAAAAGGACTAAAACTTAGAGCCATGACCAAAATATCAATGATCATATCTAAATATTGATGCATAATATAAAATATGAGTGGAAAATATGGAGGGAAAATTAATTTTACCTTCATAAGAATGTATACTTTAAGATAATGTTCATGAATTGTGTAGTTTCTCCCATTGCTTCTTCTTCTTGGAACAACTTATGAAATAGTGATGCAAGAGCATCCAGTGGTGTAAGAGTGATCTTGCATCACCCAAAAAAATTGTAATTATTTAATTTTGTAAAACTAGTAAAACTAGTTTAACTTGCAGGAGATTTTTAAAGGTCTTAGAGGTCAAATTTGAGTATTTTCAGCTAGAATGCCTACCTTGCGCAGCTTGTCTCGTGCCATTTCCAAAAATATGTTGTAATAGTCAATTGGGTCAACGAGTGTAAACTTATGATGTAGGCAAGTTGCCCCCAAATTTCAAATTTGAATTTTGATGGTTTTAAGTGGGAAAAAGGGAAAACGGGTTCAAAAATGGGAAATTTCAATTTTGTAAAGGTTTTTTTTTTAGTATTTGAAAACTTTGTCTTTGTGGAATAGAATGCAAGAAATATTTGGCTCATTTGTGATTTTATCTATCTATTCTGGATTCTATGTGTTTGTTTAATGTAACTCTATTTCAAGTGGTATCAGATCGAGAGTTCTTGAGTGTGTAAATAGATCATCGAACGTGAGGTAGTTTACACTAGGATATGTGGTTAGGGTTTGTGAGAGAAGTGAGCAGAATGCCTCCACAAAAAAACCATGGTGGTGGGAGAAATATGGTGCCAAAAGAAGATTTCAAAGCTTTGTAGAGGCAAGTTCAGGCTCTGCAAGAGGATCTGCATAGAGGGTATGAGCCAAGGAGAGAATATGGCAATGAATATGAAGTTGAAGAAGAAGAGGACCAGTTCAAGGAAGAAGAAGAGGTAGTAGATCCTACACAATCTAGGTTATACATATCCATATCTCAGATTGGAAAGATACCGAAGATGGAGGTTTCTACGTATTATAGAAATCTTGATCCAGAGGAGTTTATTGACTGGATCAATGATTTGGAAGAATACTTTTAGGATGAGGAGGTTGAAGATCCTGATAGGGTCAAGTTTGCTAATACCAAGCTGAAGGGTCATGCCAGCAGATGGTGGAAGGGATTGCAGCTAGACAGAAACAAAAAGGGAAAATAAAGGATAACAAAATGGAAGTGAATGTTGGAGAAGTTGAAGAGGCAGTTCATTCCAACTAACTATGAGTTGGATCTGTTAAATAAAATGCAAGGTTTGAGGTAGTCAAGTAAGTCTGTAAAATAATACACAGAGGATTTTTATAAAATTTTAATCATAATAGGCCATTTTGAGGCCAACAAGGAGAAGGTAGCCTATTATATTAATGGGTTACAAGCAAGTATTCAAGAGGAGTTAATTTTGGTCAGGATGACCACCATCGAGGGTGCTTACCAGTTTTCCCTGAGGGTTGAAGAGAAGATGAACAGAAGGTTTGAGAGCAAGAAAATAGGAAGAGGTTATGGTGGAAGAACTGGTGGAAGAACAAATGGAGGAATAAATGAAGATCATGATAAGAATGGAGAATACAACAGTAGTCATGACCAAAATGGAGATAATGCTTACCGCCCCCATGATCAAAAAAATGGTTACCAGATAGGAAGAGGAAGGTCTAGACGAGGGTTTGAAGAGGAGGATTTTGTGGAACTTAATTCCACTGTGGGGAAGAAGGACATAGAGCATACGAGTGTACATAACACCAAGAGGGGATAAATAAGAGACCCAAAGGTAATACCTGAGCTTCTGTTATTTATGAAGATGTTGAATTTGAGAACTCTAATGAAGTAGAAAGAGGAGAAGTTTTGATAACAAGGAGAGCCTTATTGAATGAGGCGAGATACCCAGATCAGAGGAAGAGCTTATTTTGTACAAGGTGTAAATGTGCAGGTAAGTTTTGTAATATTATCATATACAATGGTAGCATAGATAATCTAGTTTCAAAAGTAATGGTTACCAAATTGCAATTAGAGAGGAAGAGACACCCGTATCCATATCGTATTACGTGGTTGTAGAAGGACCATAGAGATTTGGTCAGTGAGCAATTCTTGGTAAAATTTAATATTAGGAATTACTGTGATGAGGTCATGTGTGTCATCCTACCTATGGATGCTTCCCATTTGATATTGGGAAGGCCATGGTAGTTTTATCAATGTGCATTGCATGATGGTCGTGCCAACACTTACTCTCTAACAAATAATGAAGTGCACCATAAGCTAAAGCCCCTTAAGGAGGTGGACGAAAAGGTATGTAATAGTGAAAAAATCTATTTGGTTGGAGGTAGAAGATTTTTGGATGGTTTGAAGCATGAGCATATGTGATATGCATTAATTCCTAGAGTTAGGAAAGAAGAATGCAAATATACCCTAGTAGAATTCGCATGTTTGTTATAAGAATGGAGAGTGGAAAATGTGTACAAACTCCCGAGCTATTAACAAGATCACCATAAAATATAGATTCCCATTTCCAATGATGGATGACATTATGGATTGTTTGAGTGGATCAAAGCACTTCACAAATATTTACCTGAAGAGTGTGTACCATCATATTCATGTCAGATAAGGATATGAGTCAAAGACAACCTTCAAGACCAGAGAGGGTTTGTATGAGTGGTTGGTCATGCCATTTGGGTTAACCAATGCACCAAGCACATTCATGTGGCTAATGAATGAGGTATTGAAGGATTTTTTAGGAAAATTTGTCATTGTCTATTTGGATAACATTTTAATATTTAGTAAGACCTTGGAAGAGCACCTGATGCATATTAGAAGGGTTTTTGAGAAGTTGATGGAGGAGCAGTTGTTGATTAATTTGAAGAAGTGTAGTTTTGTGAAGGAGTTAGTGTATCTGTGATTTATCATCTCAGTAGAAGGTCTAAAAATGGACCCATAAAATGTGAGGGCTATCATTGAATGGCCTAATCCAAGGATCATAATTGAGGTAAGATCATTTCATGGTCTAGCAAGTTTTTACAGAAAATTCATTAGAAATTTCAGTAGTATTTGTGCACCCCTTATAGAAACAATGATAGGGGATAAGAAATAATTTAAGTGGACCTTAAATGTAGATGAGAGCTTAGATATGTTGAAGAAGAAGGTCACAGGGCAACCTGTTTTGGCACTTCCAAATTTTAATAAGGTATTTTAGGTATATTGTGATGCTAGTGGTAGTGCCATAGGAGTTGTATTGAGTTAATAAGGTAAACCTGTTGCTTATTTTGGTGAGAAAATCAATGATTCCAGGAAGAAGTATTTAGTTTATGATCAAGAGTTTTATGCTATAGTTCAGTTTTTGAAGAAGTGGAGGCATTATTTATTGCCAAAAGAGTTTGTTATATATACTGATCATTAGGCCTTATAGTATAGTAATAGCCAAGGGAAGCTAAATCAGAGGCACTTGAAATGGGTTGAGTTTCTATAGAGTTATACCTTTGTGTTGAAGCTCAAGAGTGGAAAATCAAACAGAGTTGTAGATGCCTTAAGTAGAAGGCAGTGTTTATTGATATAAATGAAGGTGGAATTTGTAGGGTTTGATGAACTTAAGGTTTTATATCCTAAAGATCTTGATTTTGTAGAGGCTTGGAGAGCTTGCTTAGCACCTGTTACTTTGGACAGGACTAAGTGGTTGGATTTTATAATCCAAGATGGAATGTTGTTCAGAGAAAACTAATTATGCATTCCAAGAAGCTCAATGAGATATAATTTGGTCAAGGAGAAGCACAGTGGAGGGTTGGCTGGATATTTTTATCAAGATAATACCATTGCCATCGTTAGTGAGAACTACTATTGGCCACTATTGCAGCAATATGTGAAGATATTTATGCAAAGTTATAGAGTACACCATATGGCCAAGGGTGTGAGATAGAAAATTAGATTATATTAGCAATTAACTGTACCAGAGAGACCATGGGAGGACATTAGCATGGATTTTGTTCTTGGCCTACCAAGGACACAGAGGGGAAATGAATCCATATTTGTGGTGGTTGAAAGGTTTTCAAATATGGCACATGTTATTCCCTACCATAAAACTAATTATGTAGTTCATGTTGCAGGTTTACTTTTTAAAGAGGTGGTATGACTTTATGGTCTCCAAAATAGTATAGTTTCTGACAAAGATAGCAAATTTGTTGGGTATTTTTGGAGAACCTTGTGGAAGAAATTAAAGATATATTTGAAATTTATTTTTTCATACCACCCATAGACTTATGGATACATAGATGTGGTGAATAGAAGTTTGGATAATATACTGAGATTATTGGTAGGAGATAAGCCCAAGGGATGGGATTTGGTTTTGCCATAGGCGGAATTTGCATACAACAATTATGTCAATAGGAGTACTAACAAATATTCATTCCAGATAATATATGGGAGTAGTCCAAGAAATACTTCTGAGTAGAGGAAGATGGATATAGGGGAAAAGTGTAGTGCTGAGGCTAAGGACTTTGTAGAGCATCTGAAGAGCTTGCATGAAGAAGTGAGGAAGCATATTACTAATATGAATACTCAATAAAAGACAAGTGCAGACCAGAAGCGACGGTTTAAGGAATTTGAAGTGGAAGATGAAGTTATGGTCCATCTAAGAAAAGAAAGGTTTTCTGCTAAAACCTATAACAAGCTAAAAATGAAGAATTTTGGACCATGCAGAATCATAGAAAAATAGGATTTAGGCAATGCATATGAAGTGGAATTGCCAAGTGGGCTTAACATATCACATGTTTTTAACATTTTAGATTTGGCAGAATACCATGAAGGAGACAATGGTGATGGACCAGTAGCAGAATTATGGAATATTATAGCATCTACTCTAGATACGAAAGATATAGAAGAGATCCTAGATACTCACATCGAAAAAAGTACCAAAAATAGGTAGTATGCAGAATATCTAGTTAAGTAGAAGGGCATACCTATTGAAGATTCATCTTGGTTGTCGAAGGCTGAGGTTGAGCGTCTTGGTTTTATTCCAACAACAAAGAAGTGAAGGTAACTTCTCAAAATTACCTTGGGTGTCTGATGCAGGAGCATCTAGTGGTGTAAGAGTGATCTTGCATCACCCAAAAAAAATTTAATTGTTTAATTTTGTAAAACTAGTAAAACTAGTTTAACTTGTAGGAGATTTTTGAAGGTCTTAGAGGTCAAATTTGAGGATTTTTGGCTAGATGCGGGCCTTGGCACAAAGATCCAAGACTTACCTTGCTTAGCTCATCTCGTGCCCTTTTTGAAAACATGTTTTAATAGTAAATAGGGTCAACGAGTGCGATGTTATGACCTCAACAAGTTGCTCCCAAAATTCAAATTTGAATCTTGATGGTTTTGGGTGGGAAAAAGGGAAAACGGGTTCAAAAAGGGGAAATTTTGAATTTTTAAAGGTTTTTTTTTCAGTCTTTGAAAGCTATGTCTTTTTGGAATAGAATGCAAGAAATATTTGGCTCATTTGTGATTTTATCTATCTTTTTTGGATTGTATGTGTTTGTTTAATATAACTCTGCTTCAAATTGTCAAAGGTAATCCTTAATTATTATATGAATATTATGGGTCTCTAATAGATACCCTTTTAGAAACAAGTCATGATTATGTATACTCATTATAATACCATGTAATATTTCACATTAGTTTCTATAAACAAATAAAAGCAATGATTGACTCAAATTTAAAACATAAGAAGTGAAGAGAAATACATTAACAGTAATAGACACAATTAAATATTGGATCTTGAACACTAGTTATTATGATCAAATGAGATATAATTCATGCAATAGATAAAGCATTTTAGAATATATATACCAATTACATTAAGCTTGATAAGTATAATTATATATCACCTTAATTGACATATCATAATTGCATAAATTTAATTACTAGACACAAAACCTTGACTATTGCACATTAAGCATTATGAATGTTTATTTAAGTTGAACTACATCCATGGTTTAACTATTGTTAATAGATATAAATAAATCAATACATATTTTTTGGTAGATTGGAAAAGTGGATTTTGAAAGGGCCCCAAAACCATATTACAAAATGTGCAACATTACAACTAAAAGACTAGTATGATTTTCAAAATGACAGACCCAAAAGAAATATCCTAGCCACTAGGGGTAAAAAACCATAAAAAAAATCCTTAACAAAAACCAACAAAGAGAGATTTAGAAACAAAAAATTTGGAATTCCCAAAAGGATGATCTTAGCCACCAGGGGTGAACAAATTGTGGGAGAAACCATAACAAAAAACTAAAGAATAGAGAATTAGGTAAAGTAGAGCAGGAAATCAATCTTCAGTGATCTCCATGTGATCTTCAGGGCCATAATTTCCATTCTTGAAATTTTTTTGAGCTGCACATGGAGCTCCTCCATGGTATTTACTACTTGATTATAGATAATCCAAGCAACCCTAGCTAAATTAGCAGTAGCAGATAGGTTGATCATAGTGTTTGAAATAAGAGTAAGAATAGAATTCTAAAGCACAATAATAAAATTCACCCCCATCAAGTTTTCATCATCAAAAATTTGGGTAGGGGTTAGCTTTGAGGGATTCCCCTTGATCTTTTACTTTTTAGAAATTCCATAACATCGAGCCTTGCTCACACTTTCCTCCTACTTTAGTTTCCTAAGCAACCGACACCTTAGTTCAAACCTCGAGTAGTCAGACACATGCTTCACAGAACCAGAGATTTTTGCCTTAGATTTAGGGGAAACAAAATAAGGATCAACCTCCTCGCTAGGCTCCTCAGTGGTAGGGGTGATGCAGCTAAGGATTTTCAAAGGAGGCTATGAAGGATTAATGATTTTCTTGGTATACTATTTGAGGGTATACTTATAAATTATCAAGTGTAGACCCTGATGGATCGGGTGGATAGACTTTTGCTTCCTAACTCTTTTAATGGAAAGTTAAATGGATAAAAATAGGTAATCAATAATATTGATAAGCTTAACATCCCTAAGTTGGTTTAGGAATGCTATATGGAAATTGTGTAATGAGAGATTAATATTATCAACAATCACGTACTACATAATAGGTATCATCACCCGATCCTAGGGTGAGGGAAGAGAAGTAATAACTATACCACCATTCTCCCAAATTAAATTCTTACATTTATCCATAAAATAGTTAGCTTTTGCTACAAAATTATGTTTATCCCTCCTTATGGTGCACCCATAAACTAAAAATATAGTAATACCAGCCAGAAAATGAATGTTGATGATGAACTCCAAGCCTCAAATGATGATGCTCCCTTTGTTCCATGAATTTACAATGTCATTAGAGACCTCTTCATCATTGCCACAGAACTTCTTCAAGAATGGAATGAAGCCTTGAGACCCCAGATATCTTCACTCACAGGATCCAATTGAAGTGACTCAGGCTTGAGGAAGGCCATGGTAAATTTTCAAAAATTACACCAAGGATAGGGGATCAAGGGGGAATGATGAGTTAAAACACCCCAATCATCAAATTTATAAATACCATGCAAGTAGAATATTTTGGATTCAGAAAATCCATTGAACATTACAGGCATTGATTAGAGGAAATGATTGATTCGTGAGCCCTAGTGCGATGAATACTTCATAATGCACCTTGTCAAGGCCATAAATTTTGCTCCAAGTTTTTGTTTTACCCTATTTTTTTTTTAAACATGTAGAATTTCATGGAGAAATTAAAAAAAAATGCCCTTTGCATTTGCAAACAAAAACTGCCTCTAGGAGGCCCAAAATTAGCGTTTAATGTAATTTTCAATTTTTGCAACTAAAAAGTTATCTTAACAATTAGTGTAGAACTAGAGTGGAGTTGCTATCTTGGGATAGTGGTTATTACTAAAAAATGAGTGCATGATTCCATTTTGGATGCCATCTGAGCTTGTTTTTTGGGTTACTAAAAATAGCAAGTGAGTTGGTAAAAATAGAAAGTGACTAAAAATAGTAAGGGGGTAGTGTAGGTTAAGGTTTTTCATTTTTGGGGAGTATAAGGAGTGGGAGAATCTATTGTAAGTGGTATGTGAATTCAGATAATGAAAGGAAGCATTTGCAGGTTTCTTTTACTGATGTATTTTGTATGATGTCTTGTCTTACAATTTTACCCTTGGAGTCCATTGTCGATCTCCTATAGTGAATTTACATCAATTGGTATCATAGTGGGTGATATATTACTAGTGGAAAGAATATGAATAGAAGAGGGAGAGGTTAAGGGATGTATGTACAAATGAATAGGTAGATGGAGGATCTGCATGCAAAAATAACACAATTAACTAGTGTGATTAAGCGCATGACAGAGGCCTACACCAATGTGGACCAAAATATAGGATCTAATAATGAGACTGTGACTAAGGCAGATCTAAGGATCACGTAGAAGAAGAACTAGAATATTTTAGGCTGATACAAGCCTTGGAAGGACTTAAAGGAAGCTAATATGGAATCAAGATTGAGGTTTTCGAGTATGTTGGTGGGTTAAAACTAGAGGAGCTAATAAATTAGGTAAATAGTATGGAGAAGTATTTTGAATGGATTAATTTGGCTGAGGAAAAGAAGGTGAAACTCACATGCACAAAGTTGAAAGGGTATGCTCTAATTTGGTGGGATCATCTATAGATGGAACGATAGAGGAAATGAAAATAAAATATTAGGGCTTGGGATAATATGAAGAAATTGCAAGAAATATTTATGTTTATAGACTATTCCCAAGATTTATTTTGTAGATTTTAGAACCTTCGATAGAAGGATCAAAGCATCGAGGACTACACCAATGATTTCTACAAGATATCTATTCATGTGGAGTATAACAAGACTAAAGAGCAAAGGGCTACATATGTAAATGGCCTAAGTTATGCTATTGAAGATGAGTTGGGTATGCATCATACTCTTACTATAGAAGATGCATATTAGATGGCCTTCAGGATTGAATAAAATCATAAGAGGAGTATATACACAAGAGGGAAGAAGGGGTTGGCATCTTCTACGGGGGTATGGTGTATCTAGCTCATCAAAGGAAGAAACCTCAAATATAGAGAAATAATAAGAGACAGAGCAAGCTCACGGTACCTACCAAAGAGGAAGAGGAAATAGGAGATATCAAGGTAATGGGGGAGGTCAAATTGGGAATGGATTATGGAGGCCAAATACCTATTTTAGATGTGGTGAGGAATATCATACAACATTTGAGTACACCCACTATGATGCTAAAGAGAGAAATCATGGAGGATAGGCTAGAGTCAACCTTGTTGAGGAAGAGGATGAAACTGAGATAAATTTTTTTGTATATGTGGGTGAGAATCTCATGATAAAGAGAAATTTGATTGCTCTAAAGAAGACAAAAATGCAAGTGGATGAGGGTGATGAGTCTTGGATGCGTACAAATATATTTCATATAAGATGCACATCGAGAGGAAAGGTAAACAAAGTAATCATTGATTGTGGTAGTTATGAAAATATGGTCTCTAATGTAATGGTAGAAAAAAATAATCTAAAATGTGATAAGCACCCACACCCCTATCCAATTTCATGGATAAAGAAACGAAATGAGGTGACTATTGATAAGATATGTTTAGTAAAATTCTCAATTAGGAATACTTATAAAGATAAATTTTTGTGTGACGTGATTCCTATGGATGCCTATCACATCCTATTAGGGAGGCCTTGGTAGTATGATAGAAAGGATATCCATTATGTAGGTCAAAATACTTACACCTTTTGGAAGGATGGTGCCAAGGTAGTATTGTTACCTCTTAAGGAAGAAGGGTAGGGAGAGAGTTTGTTGAATGCAAAGGATTTTATAATAGAGGAAACATAAATAGAGTGTTGTTATGTTTTGATAGTGAAGAAGGTAACAAATAAGGTTACTACAGATCTACAACCATAAATTACTACAATAGAAATGACAACAAAAGAAATTACTAAAAAACAAATTCTTATGGAAGAAGAAATTTTTGAATAAAAATTGGAAGTGGTACATGGAATCAAACTAGGATCTATGAACATGAAGCTCATCATCCATTTATTTGACCATACTACTGCTATTAAAGCAATGAGATTTTTATAAAAGTTGAATATTTGATAGAAGAAAATATAGGTGTCAATTTTAAGGATGTTATATATGTTGATGATATTGTTTTTGCAACCATGGAGGCTCTAGATTTTATTAAAGTGTTATTTACTATAGATCTAGAAAAAGTAGATCTTATTGCAGTTTATGTTGGTGATGTTGATGGTATTGTAGTTATTACACTTACGAAAAATCTTGTTACCATTGTAATTTCTTCTACTATTGCAGATTTTTTTGGAGATGCAAAAAAAATTGATGTTAGTTTGCATGCTCTAAAGACTGATCTATTGTGTTGTGGAAATTTTTTTTCACTGGAGGATAATGCAAATTAGCCTAATCCTTGGCCACCACCACTGAAGTCATTGTTAAATAATTGCAGGAGTTTGAATAGCAAAACTCGTAGGAGCTAAGTTCATTTTCAACCAGAGGAGAATAATGCACCTTGTCATGGCCATAACTTTTGCTTCAAGTTTTAGCTTTGCCTCATTTTTTCAAAATGTGCATAATTGCATGGAGAAATTAAAGAGAATTTCACTTTGCATTTGTGAGAAAAAAATACCTATAGGAGGCCCAAAATTAACTTTAATGTAATTTTAGTTTTTGCAACTGAAAAAGTTATCATAATTATTAGTGTAGAACTAGAGTGGGGTTGTTATCTTGGGATAGTTGTTATTATTGAATAACGGGTGCATGATTCTATTTTGGATGCCATCCGAGCTCTTTTTTAGGGTTGCTAAAAATAGCAAGTGAGTTGCTAAATATAGAAAGTGACTAAAAATAGTAAGGAGGTAGTGTACGCTAGGGTTTTTCTTTTATGGGGAGTATAAGGAGTGGGAGACTCTATTGTAAGTGGGACGTGAATTCAAATAATGAAAGGAAGCATTATCAGGTTTGTTTTATTGATGCATTTTTTATGATGTCTTGTATTGCAATTTTACCCTTGGAGTCCATTTTCGATCTCCTGTAGTGATTTTAAATCAATTGGTATCAGATCGGGTGAGATATCACTAGTGGAAAGAATATGATTAGAAGAGGGGGAGGGCAAGGTATCTATGCTCAAAATAATAGGTAAATGGAGGATCTGCATGTAGAAATGGCATGATTGACTGGTGCGATTAACCACATGATGGAGGACCGCACCAATGTGGACCCATATCTAGGATATAACAATGAGACATTGGCTAAGGAAGGTGGATCTAAGGATCACATGGAATAAGAACCAGAATATTTTGAAAGCAAGCTGATCCAATCCTTGGAAGGACTTAAAGGAAGTTGATATGGAATCAAGATCAAGGTTTCTAAGCATGCTACTAGGTAAATAATATGGAGAAGTATTTTAAATGGATTAATCTGGTTAAGAAAAATAAGGTGAAACTCACATGCATGAAGTTCAAAGGGTATGCTCTAATTTTGTGGGAACAGTTATAGACGGAATGCTAGTGGAAGGAAAATAAAATAGAAGAGCTTGGGATAATATGAAGAAGAAGTTGTAAGAAAAGTTTGTAACTCTAGACTATTCCCAAAATTTATTTCATATATTATGGAACCTCTGACAAAAGGACCAAAACATTAAAGACTAAACCAATGAGTTCTACAAGCTATATATTTGTGTGGAGCATAACGAGACCGAAAAGCAAAGGGTTGTGAGGTATGTAAATGGCCTAGGTTATGCTATTGAATATGATTTGAGTATGCATCATTCCCTTACTATAGAAGATGCATATCAGATGGAATTAAGGGTCAAATAAAAGAATAAGAGTAATTATAGAAGAGGGAAGAATGGATTGACATATTCTCCAAATTGAGGGCATCATGGATCTAGCTCATCAAAGGGATAACCCTTAAATATAGAGAAACATGAAGAGATAGAGCAAGGTCATGGTACCTACCAAAGAGGAAGAGGAAATATGAGAGGTCGAGGTAATGGGGGAGTTCAAAATGAGAATGGATCATGGATGTCATACACCTATTTTAGATGTAGTGAGGAAGGTCATAGAGTGTTTGAGTGCACCCACTATGATGCAAAAGGAAGAAATTAGGGAGGATAGGATAGAGTCAACCTGGTTGAGGAAGTGGATGAAATTGAGATAAAAATTTCTATAGATGCGAGTGAGAATATTATGATAAATAGAATATTTATTTATCTAAAGAAGGTGAAAATGCAAGATGATGAGGGTGGTGAGTCTTGGTTGCATACAAATATATTTCGTACAAGATGCACATTTGGAGGAATGGTATGTAAAGTAATTATTGATGGTGGTAGTTGTGAAAATATGGTCTCTAATGTAATGTTAGACAAAATGAATATAAAATGTGAGAAGCACCCACATCCCTATCATATTTCATGGATCAATAAATAAAATGAGGTGACTATTAATAAGATATGTTTAGTAAAATTCTCGATCAGGAATACTTATAAAGATAAATTTTGGTGTGACATGATTCTTATGGATGCCTGTCACATATTATTGGGGAGGCCTTAGTAGTATGACAAGAAGGATATCCATGATGGAGGTTGAAATAATTACACCTTTTGGAAGGATGGTGCCAAGGTAGTATTTTTACCTCTTCAGGAAGAAGAGCAAAGTGAGAGTTTTTTTACTGTAAAATAGCTTATCATAGAGGCACAAGAAACAAAGTTTTCTTATGTTTTTATAGTGAAGAAGGTAACAAATAAGTTTACTATAGATCTAAAAGCATAAATTGCTGCAAAAGAAATGACAACAAAAGAAATTAAAATATTCTTGTGGAAGAAGAAAATTTTTATGTAGTACCTAGAATCAAACCAGGATCTATGAACATGAATCCCATCATCCTTCCCTTGGACCATACTACTACTATTGAAGCAATGAATTTTTTTAAAGAAGTTGAATATTTGAAAGAATAAAATATAGGTGTCAATTTTAAGGATGTTATATATGTTTCTAATATTGTTGTTGCAACCATGGAGGCACTAGATCCGATTAAAGTTTTATTTACTACAGATCTAGAAAAAGTAGATCTTATTATAATTATTTATGAAATTGTAGTTAATTTTGGTGATTTTTATGGTATTACAGTTATTCTGTTTAGGGAAATTCTTCTTACCATTGTAATTTCTTCTACTGTTGTAGATATTTTTGGGTATGTAGAAAAAAATTGATGTGAGTTTGCATGCTCTGACAACTGATCTATAGTGTTGTGGAAATTTATTTTTGCTAGAAGATGATGTAAATTGATCTAATCCTTGGCCACCACCACATAAGTCAGTGTTCAATAATTGCAAGAGTTTGAATAGCAGAACTCCCAGGATCTGAAATCATTTTCAACCAGAGAAGAATAATGCACTTTTCTAGGGCCATAACTTTTGTTCTGAGTGTCCATTTTGCCCTGTTTTTTTTTTAAATGTGTACAATTGCATGGAGGACTTAAAAATAATTATAATTTGCATTTGCAAGAAAAAAATACCTCTAGGAGGCCCAAAATTATCTTTTAATGTAATTTTTCAATTTTCACAACTGAAACAAGTTATCATAACTATTAGTGTAGAACTAGAGTGGGGTTGCTATCTTGAGATATCAATTATTATTGAATAATGGGTGCATGATTCCATTTTGTATGCCATACGAGATATTTTTTAAGGGTTACTAAAAATAGCAAGTGAGTTTCTAAAAATAGAAAGTGAATAAAAATAGTAAGGGGTAGCGTAGGCTAGGGTTTTTCCTTTTCTAGTAGTATAAGGAGTGGGAGACTCTTGTAAGTGGGATGTGAATTTAGATAATGAAAGGAAGAATTTATAGGTTTCTTTTACTGGTGTATTTTTTATGATGTTTTATCTTACAATTTTATCCTTGGAGTCCATTATCGGTCTCTTGTAGTGAATTTACATCAATTGCTATTAGAGTGGGTGAGATCACACTAGTGGAAAGAATATGAATAGAAGAGGGAGAGAGCAATGGATCTATGTCCAAATGAATAGTCAAATGGATAATATGGATGCAAAAATATCATGGTTGATTGGTGTGATTAATCGCATTATGGAGGTCTACACCAATGTGGATCCAGATCTAGGATCTAATAATGAGATCATGGCTAAGGAAGGCGGATCTGAGAATCACATTGAAGAAGAACCAAAATATTTTAAAAGTAGGTTGATCTGAGCCTTGAAAGGACTTAACAAAAGTTGATATGGAATCAAGATCAAGGTTTTCAAGTATGCTGGTGGGTTAAAAAAAGAGGAGCTAATCGATTAGGTAAATAGCATGCAAAAGTATTTTGAATGGAGTAATCTGACTGATGAAAATAAGGTGAAACTCGCATGCATAAAGTTGAAAGGGCATGCTCTAATTTGGTGGGATCATTTATAGAAAGAATGAGAGAGGAAAGGAAAATAAAATATTAGGGCTTTGGATAAGATGAAGAAGAATTCACAAGAAAATTTTATGCTTGTAGACTATTTCTAAACTTTATTTTGTATATTTTAGAACCTCTAATAGAAGGACCAAAGCATCGAGGACTACACCAATGAGTTATACAAGTTATCTATTCATGTGGAGCATAACAATACTGAAGAGTAAAGGTTGTGAGGTATGTAAATGGACTAAGTTATGCTATTGAAGACGAGTTGAGTATGCATCGTACCCTTACTGTAGAAGATGCATATCATATGGCCTTGAGAATTGAAGAAAATCATAAGAGGAGTAATTACAGAAGAGGGAAGAAGGGATTGGCATCTTCTCCAAATCAGGGACATGGTGGATCTAGCTCATCAAAGGGAAAACTCTCAAATACATAGAAATAGGAAGAGACAAAGAAATTTTGTGGTACCTACAAAAGAGGAATAGCAAATAGGAGAGGTTGAGGTAATGGGAAGGTCAAACTAGGAATGAATCATGGAAGCCATATACTTATTTTATATGTGGTGAGGAATGTCATAGAGAATTTGAGTGCACCCACAATGATGCTAAAAAGAGAAATAAAGGAGGATAGGCTAGATTCACCCTAGTTGAGGAAGAGGATGAAACTAAGATAGAAGTTTCTACAGGTGCAAGCGAGAATATCATGATAAAGAGAACATTGATTTCTCTAAATAAGGTAAACATGCAAGTGGATGAGGGTGGTGAGTCTTGGTTGTGATGAAATATCTTTTGCACAAGATTTGCATTGGGAGGAAAGGTATACAAATTAATCATTGATGGTGGTAGTTCTGAAAATATGGTCTCTAATGTAATGGTAGAAAAAATGAATCTAACATGTGAGAAGCACCCACACCCCTATCAAATTTCATGGATCAAGAAAGGAAATGAGGTGACTATTGATAAGAAAGGATTAGTAAAATTCTCAATTGGGAATACTTATAAATATGAAGTGTGGTGTGATGTAATTCCTATGGATGCATATCACATACTATTGGAGAGGCCTTGGCAGTATGATGGTAAGGTTATCCATTATGAAGGTCGAAATACTTACACCTTTTGGAAGGATGATATCAAGGTAGTATTGTTTTCTCTTCAGGAAGAAGGGTAAAGAAAGAGTTTGTTTACTACAAAGGATTTTATCATAGATATACCATAAATAGATTTTTGTTATGATTTGATATTGAAGAAGGTAACAAATAAGGTTACTATAGATATACAAGCAGAAATTGTTGTAAAAGAAATGACAACAAAAGAAATTACTGAAAAAAATTCTTGTGGAAGAATAAATTTTTGAAGAAAATTTGGAAGCAACACCTAGAATCGAACCAGGATCTATGAACATGAAGCCCATTGTCCTTCCCTTGGACCATACTACTGCTATTGAAGCAATGAATTTTTTTAAAGAAGTTGAATATTTGAAAGAAGAAAATATAGGTGTCAATTTTAAGGATGTTATATATGTTGTTGATATTGTTGTTGCAACCGTGGAGGCACTAGATCCAATTAAATTTTTATTTACTATATATCTAGAAAAAATAGATCTTATTGTAGTTCTTGATGATATTGCAATTAATTTTGGTGATGTTGATGGTATTGCAATTATTCTACTTATGGAAAATCTTGTTACCATTGCAATTTCTTCTACTGTTGTAGATGTTTTTGGAGATGCAAAAAAAATGATATCATTTTGCATGCTTTTAAGACTGATCTATTATGTTGTGGAATTTTTTTTTCTAGAAAATGATGTAGATCGACCTAATCCTTGGCCACCACCATTAAAGTGATTGGTCAACAATTATAGGAGTTTGAATAGCAGAATTCATAGGATTTGAGTTCATTTTTAACCAGACGAGAATAATGCACCTTGCCAGGGCCATAACTTTTACTCTGAGTGTTCATTTTACTCCGTTTTATTTTTCAAAACATGCAAAATTGTATGGAGAACCTAAAAAGAATTACCCTTTGCATTTATGAGCAAAAAATACCTCTAGGATACCCAAAACTAGCTTTTAATTTAATTTTTAGTTTTTCAACTAAAAAAGTTATCATAACTATTAGTGTAGAACTAGAGTGGGGTTGCTATCTTGGGATAGTGGTTATTATTGAATAACGGGTGCATGATTCCATTTTGGATGCCATATAAGCTCTTTTTTTAGGGTTACTAAAAATAGCAAGTGAGTTGCTAAAAATAGAAAGTGACTAAAAATAGTAAGGCATTAGCATAGACTAGGGTTTTTCTTTTTTAGGTAGTATAAGGAGTGGGAGACTCTATTGTAAGTGAGATGTGAATTCAAATAATGAAAGGAAGCATTTGCATGTTTCTTTTATTGATGTATTTTGTATGATGTCTTATCTTGCAATTTTACCGTTGGAGTCTATTGTCAATCTCCTGTAGTGAATTTACATCAATTGGTACCAGAGTGGGTGAGATCTCGCTAGTGGAAAAATATGAATAGAAGAGGGAGACAACAAGGGATATATACCCAAATAAATAGGTATATGGAGGATCTACATGTAAAAATAGCATGGTTGACTAGTATGATTAACCACATGATGGATCGAGATATAGGATCTCATAATGAGACCATGGCTAAGGAAGGTGGATATGAGGATCATGCGAAAGAAGAACCATAAAATTTTGAAAGAAGGATGATCCAAGCCTTGGAAATACTTAAAGTAAGCCAATATGGAATCAAGATCAAGGTTTCTGAGCATGTTGGTGGCTTAAAACCAAAGGAGCTAATCGATATGTATGGACAAGTATTTTCAATGGAGTAATATGGCTGAGGAAAAGAAGGTGAAACTTGCATGTACAAAGTTTAAAGGGTATGCTCTAATATTTTGGGATCATCTATAGATGGAATGACAGTGGAAAGGAAAAGAAAATATAAGGTCTTCGGATAAGATGAATAAGAAGTTGCAAGAAAAGTTTGTGCCTGTAGACTATTCCTAAACTTTATTTTGTAGATTTTAGAACCTCCGATAGAAGGACCAAAGCATTGAGGACTACACCAATGAGTTCTACAAGTTATCTATTCATGTGGAGCATAATGAGACCAAAGAGCAAAGGGTTGTGAGGTATGTAAATGGCCTAAGTTATGCTATTCAAGATGAGTTGAGTATGCATTGTACCCTTACTATAGAAGATGCATATCATATGGCTTTGAGGGCCGAAGAAAAGCATAAGAGGAGTAATTAAAGAAGGTATTGGTATATTATCCAAATCGGGGGCATGGTGGATCTAGCTCATCAAAGGGAGAACCATCAAATACAAAAAAATAGGAAGATACAGAGCCATGTCATGACACCTACCAAAGGGGAAGAGGAAATAGGAGAGGTTGAGGTAATGGGGGAGGTTGAACTATGAATGGATCATGGAAGCCACATAAATATTTTAGATGTGGTTACAAAGGTCACAAAATTTTTAAGTGCACCCACTTTGATGTTGATGAGAGAAATTAGGAAGGACAGGCTAGAGTCAACCTATTTGAGGAAGAGGATGAAACTAAGATATAAGTTTTTGTAGATGCAAGTGAGAATCTCATGAAAAAGAGAACGTTGATTTCTCCAAAGAAAGCAAAAATGCAAGCGGATGAGGGTGGTGAGTCTTGGCTATGTACAAATATATTTTGCACAAGATGCACATCAGGAGGAAATGTGGTGAGCAGAAATTCACGTCCCGAAAAACATTCATTTCTCTTCCATAAATTATCAATCTAGTAAGTCCGTAAACTTATAAGTGTCATGCATAGTATATGCCTACAGTGTTGGGGAAAAAATATGGTTGTACCTTATTTAGTTTGGTGGGGAGATTTGTGTAATTGGATTCCAGCAAAACCAAATAAACTAAGTGTGGAAAATGAAAAAAATAAATTATTAACAAAAAGTAAAGTGCTGGAAATAAAATATGAAAATAAAATGAGAGGAAATAAACACACACAACTGAAATTAAATAAAGCAGTAAACTAATCTATAGAAAGCAAATGCACAAATTAAATAGGGGAGGACTATTGTAGGGAGTATGCCCAAGCTCCCGTAGATAGTCCTCCCGGATAGCTACGTAGAGCTTGCTCGAATAAGAGGAGTTGCACTCTTAATTAATTAAACAATAAAATAAAATAAGTTCTATGTAAAATTAATCATTCATCTCCTTCTTGTTCATCTGGCCTGCGTCTTTATATAAAGCGTAGCCAGATCTCATTACAATAACAAATCAGTCTATTTTAATCACTTGATGTGATTTAGTTATAATTGATTCTACACATATTTTATTCTTCTATTTTAAAGTATGTTCGTTCACCAGAAGGATAAATATAAACATCCTTAGGTGTACGTAACAACAAATCCTAAACTAATGCATCCTAAAATAATAATATGCTTTAAGAGCTTTACAAGGTCAACCGGCCAATCGGTTGATAATAATAACAAATACTTTATTTTAATAAATGCATGATTAAAATAGATCTCCTTTGTCTTCACTTGCAACCTCCTCCATAGTCCTTGGTCAACTAGTCAAAGTTGACTTGGTAAATCTTGCAAAGTATGAAGGCATGGAGGCGCCTTCCGTATGAGGAAGGTGCCTACTTTTGTTGGGTGCCTTCCTTATAAGGAAGGCGCCTACTTCTATTGGGGGCACCTTCCTTATAAGGAAGGCACCTACTTCTGTTGGGCACATTCCTTGAAGAGGAAGACACCTACTTCTACTGGGTACCTTCCTTGAAGAGGAAGGCACATACTTCTGCTGGGCAACTTCCTTGAAGAGGAAGGCACCTGCTCTCATGCCTTAGTCTCTGAAAGTAGAAGTATGTCAGGTCCAAGTGGATGTAGACTGGAAAAAACCATATTAGTAGCAAAACCTATGTTTATACACAATTCCCACTAAAAAGACCAATCAAGCATAATACCGGATTTTCTATCAATTATATGCATAAGTTATATAAAATACATCTCATATGCTAATTGAACCAGTGATAATTATCCTTAACCATGTATATAAAATAAGCATTTCTGGTGCTCATCACCCCCCCATGCCTAACATGTGCCATGCCTTCATGGCACCAAAAGGTAAATTTATCCCTCTTGTAGGCTGACCATGCCAAAAAGTTTGTCATGTCTTCGTGACAACTCTTGGGATATATATAATTTTTCCTCTTTTTTTTTTTTCATAGGAGTAAGTTAGGGGCCGACAATAATGCGTCTTTCCATCCATGGCCTTCTATTGGCACCTTCCTGGAAAAAGAAGGTGCTTATCTCTTCTTGGTGCCTTCTTGGAAGAGGAAGGTGCCTACCTTCTTCAGGCACCTTCCTTGAAGAGGAAGGTGCCTACTTACCATGCGTTGATTCCAAAGAAAACATATATTTGACATCTATTTTTTTCAAACTCCTCCCCCATTTTATTTAGCTACCAGTTGGAGGTTTCTCATTTCCCTTTGGGACTATGCTGGTCCTCGGGAAAGAGGATACTCTCTTCCAATGGGCAGTAAAATAAAACTTTGCTTCTGATTTGCATTTCGTCATGGAGCTATTTCAACAAAAGGGTTTTTTTTTTAATGGCCTTCAGCATCTCTGTTTCTCTGTCGCTGAGTGCTGCTATTTTTCATCCATCGAGTGTTGTGGCACCAACAAAAATTTAGAAACACTTCCTGACTAATCACTGTGGATAAATAGTTAAATTGTGACCACACTGTTCAGGGCAAATGACCATTGCACTTTTTTATATAAATGCTGGCATCTTCCAATGTTGCTCATTGGTCATATTTGGTGAGACCAAATTGGTTTAAAATAAGTGCAGTCACCAGCTACTACTTTTACCCACATCTGAAACATATTTGGCATCTCTAGAACCTCCTTTGTGGTAGAGAGTAGCATCATTTATATATGTTTGCTCAAGATGACTACCATTGTCAGGAGGCAACAATGAAAATGATGCCAAATTTATTCATGTAGATGCCATAGCCTCTATTTTTTTTTTTTCAATTATATTTTTTTTCAAGGCACATCATGTGTTTGAATTCTAATGGGAGATTTTGAAAAACTATGGAGGCATTGACTGGTATTAGCATAGATATGATTTTAAAATAACTATACACATAATTAACAAAAAAATCAGTACATACCTAGGTGAATTTCATAGAATCTGATATTTATGATGCTGGTGGTGTGATATGTCTTCACGTTGGTTCTCCTGGGGATTTTATTTATTTATTTATATGTATATTTATCTATTCTGCCATGAATAGAACAGATCTTGACTCTCTCCTCTCTTTTTTTATTTTTTTGATTTTTTTTTCATCCTCTGCATCAAAGAACAAAGTCAATCCGCAACAACTGAGCTGGTGACTCTAAAATTTGAAATACCCAACTTTTTCTCAATAGCACAAAAAATATTTTAATCCTGCATTGACGTATCTCTCTTCGAATGTATTTACAGGATGAATATTAAAATTTATACCTGACACATGTGCATCCAAAATGATCTCCCCTCTGAATTATTTTTTTTGCATGCATAATTGGAAAAACATTGCATTCCTTTGTTTTTTGGAGTGAGGAAAAACAATATTTCTTTCATCATTCATGGCATTTGTCAGGTGCATTACTGAGATGTGTGTTGTATGTGCTGGCGTTGGTAGGATGTTCTCATACATTGGTGCGATCCCCAAATTAACCTACATGATGTAGAGTTGGAACTACACCAATATTTTTTGCCCATGTCATGCTTGTCTAGTCAATGAGCGAATAACAGATGCACCTTCCCTATAAGGAAGGTGCTTGCATTCTAGTGGCACATTCCTATCGGTGCCTTCCTGTGAGAGGAAGGTGTTTGCCTTCTAGTGGTGCCTTCTTGTCGGTGCCTTCTGTGAGAGGAAGGCACTTGCCTTCTAGTGGCACCTTCCTATGGCGCCTTCTTGTTGGTGCCTTCCTATGGTGCCTTCCTATTGGTGCCTTCCTATGGTGCCTTCCTATCGGTGCCTTCCTGTGGGCGCCTTCCTGTGAGAGGAAGGTGCTTGCCTTCTAGCGACACCTTCCTGTGGCACCTTCCTATTGGTGCCTTCCTGTGGCACCTTCCTATTGGTGCCTTCTTGTGGTGCCTTCCTATGGGTGCCTTCCTGTGGCACATTCCTCTGGAGAGGAAGGCACTTGCATTCTTTTGGTGCCTTCCTAGAAGATGAAAGCGTTGGCCTTCTATTGGCACCTTCCTGGAAGAGGAAGGCGCTTATATTTTCTTGGTGCCTTCTTGGAAAAGGAATGCACCTACCTTCTTCAGGCACCTTCCTTGAAGAGGAAGGTGCCTACTTATCATGCATTGATTCCCAAGAAAATAGATATTTGACATATGTTTTTTTCAACCTCCTCCCCCATTTTATTTAGCTACCTGTTGTAGGTTTCTCATTTCCCTTCGGGACCAGGTTGGTCCTTGGGATAGAGGATACTCTCTTCCAACGGACAGAAAAATAAAACTTTGCTTCTGATTTGCATTTCATCATGGAGCTATTTCAACAAAAGGGTTTTTTTTTTTCATAGGAGTAAGTTAGGTGCCGAAAATAAGGCATCTTTCCCTCCATGTCTAAAAATTGTCACGTCCTCATGACAACAGCCTTCCGAACTCCCCCTTTTTTTTTTCATAGGAGTAAGTTAGGCACCGACAATAAGGCGTTTTTCCCCCCATGTCTAAAAATTGTCATGTCCTCATGACAACAACCTTTCGAACTCCCCTTTTTTTTTTTTAGACTAAGCCTTATTCTGTTGGTGTTCCCATACAAGCTTTGTTTCTAATTTGCATTTCAATTAGGAGTCAAAGAACAAAAAAATTTTTTATTACGAGAGGTTTTGATTCACCCTTATCTTCCCCCACTTAAATTGGTGATGCCCTTATCGCCAGAAACAGGTCCCTCTGTGCAACAGGTCTACAGCCCTCCAAACATTAGGTCCCACACTAAACAACAGGTACCCCCATCCAAGGGAGAAGAAAATTGCTTATTGGTGCCTTCCTCCAGGTGGAAAAAAGCACTTTTGTATTGGACTGATTGTAGGCACTCTCTTCCTGGTGGGAAGTAAGTGCCTTTTCCGCTTTACCATTCTCCTAATTGTAGGGCACAAAATGTCACATATGTTAGGCCTAGTTTAAGCTAGATCCACCTATAGATCATGGTCATGCAGGGCACAAAATGTCACATCTGTTAGGTCTAGTTTAAGCCGGCTCCGCCTACAGATCATGGTCATGGTTGTGTACTGCGAAACTACACCTACAAAATATAGAAAACAAGAATCATAACCTATGTTTGAGGATGTAGCTCTTAGGATGCCTTCAAATTTCACTCATCGAGCATGATTACCTGCACACATGAAAGTAGTAAAATAGGAGTCATGACTTCGTGCCTATTAGGCCCTGGATCTCAGGATGCCTATAGCTTGCAATTTGGTTCATGGTTTCCTGCAAAGCAAATAAAAAGCAAATTTTTATGCTAAGTAGGACATGTTCTATGCATTTTTTTTTCATTCACTGGGAGGATTTGCATTTTTTTTTTATCAAGGCACCTTTACTATATGCCATCAAGGTGCCTTGTCACTTTTTATCTCTTTTTTTTTTTTCCTTTGTGCCATCAAACCACCTAGGTGCGAGAAATGGATCAAGGCACCCTAGATGTCAAGGTGCATGCTTGCTATGGAAGGCACCTGCTTGTTGTGGAAGGATCCTGATTTTTGTGGAAGGTGCCTTCAATGTATGGCACCTTCCTGATACGGAAGGCACCTCCAATGTATGGTGCTTTCCTAATGCGAAAGACACCTCCAATGTATGGCACCTTCTTGATGTAGAAGGCGCCTCCAATGTATGATGCCTTCCTAATGCGGAAGGTGCCTCCAATATATGGTGCCTTCCTTATGCAGAAGGCACGTCCAATGTATGGCACCTTCCTGATGTGGAAGGCGCCTTCAATGTATGGTGCCTTCCTGATGCAAAAGGTGCCTCCAATGTATGGCACCTTCATGATGTGGAAGGTACCTCCATTGTATGGCACCTTCCTAATGCGGAAGGCACCTCCATTGTATAGCGCCTTATTCATGCGGAAGACACCTTATTGATGATCAAGGCGTCTTTCACTTTATCATTTTTTATTTTTTTTCTCTTTTATTTTTATTTTTATTTTTTTAGCGAATGATTGAACATTCATCCAAGCTACTAGTATGGTATGGGGTCTCCCCCATGCCGATGTATGATCCACTCTCACAAATGTGAGGTGATTGTTAATGGAGCTCGTTGACTGTTACTTGAACATTTTCTTGGCACTCTACTTTGTACATGGTGTAGCATCTTTGACTCTGCTCATCATTTACTCAGGTTGTAACAGTCACACACCTTGCTACAAAACATTCCCAAAGTTTCACAAGCACCTTGGGCTGGAAGTATTTTGCTTGATCAGGGTTACTTAGCTTGCCTTCAGACGCTAATGTTGCCAAGGTAAAACTCTGTTAGCTTTCACCTGCTAGATTGGATGCTACACGATCAGGTACACGAGATAGTTCGTATAGTGTTATTACAAACTCCACTTATAGTTCTCAATTCATGAAATCATCACAGACACCTCATTTTTTTTCTACTTTGCACTTCACATTGTCCTGTAAAACATAAAAGAAAAATCTAAACTAAAGGCATTAAAATAAAATTCTAACTAATTTTTTTTCTGTGTTTTTTTTTTTTTGGGTCTATTCTGCTTTGACCAGAATAGATCTTGGATTATCATTTTTTTTTCATCATCTACATCAAATAACATAATGTCAACTTCAACCATTTGAGCTGGTGATTTTTACATTTGGAGGTTTGTCAATGATCCATCCTAAGAATTTGGCAAAATATGCCATGTACTGAAACATCTTTGCCCTCACACTTTTTGTGAAAAGTAGATTTCTCCATGGTTTCAGATCCTCTCAAATTTGATGTTATATTCCACCATAGTGAGACTCTACCTCTCTTTTGTATATTTTTTTCATGTATTTTAACATAATGAGAATGCTACCAAAAAAATTGTAATGTTGGCACTGTGCATTCAAAAGTGGAAGCTGTGTGAGTTAGGTAACTACGCATCCTACTATGTGAAAGTTACATTCCATGTACCATTATGAAAGGATTTTATGACAACCAAAAACTCACATTTTTGAAACACCAAGCTCTTCCTCAATTAGCATATAAAAAAATATTAATCCTGCTCTAATGCATATCCAAAGTATTGGACTCTCCGTATGCATTGCAAGGATTAATTTTCAAGCACCATGTGGCCTTTATGCAGACATTTGAAATTTGATCTCCTCCAAGCTCTTTCCCTATTTTATTTAGCTACCAGTTGGATATTTCTCATTTCTCTTCTGGACCAAGCTGGTCCTCAGGAAATAGGATACTCTCTTTCAACAAGTAGCAACATAAAACTTTGTTTTTGATTTGCCATCAACTTGGAGCATTTTCAGCAGATGATTTATTTTCTCTTTTTTTTTTCTTTTTTTTAGACAATGCTTATTGTGTTGTTGGTGGTAATGATGAATTTGGGGTCTCCCCCATGCCTACATCTGAACTAGTCTTCTAAAAAATTATCAATTTTATTATCAACTAGTTTGATGTGTTGTAGCATGAGAAGAGCATTTTATCCCATGGCCTCAAAACCAAATTTTCTCAACATAATGGCAAAACATGCAGGCTAGGAAATGACTATCCGTGAGCTAGCAACCTGAAGAAAACATGGCATAGCAGTATGTTAAAAACACATGCTAGTTTTTGATTCACCAGGTCGCCTTAAGCGCAAGTGAAGAGCATACTCCATAACAAGGCGTTCTATTTAAATTATGCTATGTCATTTTCTTGCATTATTAATTTCATCATAAAAAACATTTACCAATACGTTGTAAAAATTTCAAGCCTGTAAAAATTTTAATTTAAAACCAAGCTTCTAGAGGCACAATTTTTTTAATGGTTTCTATATAGAAACACATCCCTAAAAAATTTCAATCAGACTTGGGGTGTGCTTATTTATTTTGATTTCTTGGAACCATTGAAAATATGATGGAAATCCTTCAATGCCATATTTTTCTAATTTTTTTCAACAACACATTTTATTCCTACTTCTACACTTAATTTGGTACATCAGGTTCATTCCCACGTTTACCTGAGAAGCTATAAAATGCAAACAGTTTCCAATGGAATTTAGCTTTGACTGTGTCGGCAACTAATTTTGGCCTTATAAAAAGGCCCACGATGGACTCACACTTATCAGGTAAAATATCTATAGGTAATTTTAAATAGAATTTTTATCTGACCTGTAAATTAGAACACTATAGTTTAGACACTCCTCGACAATGGCGTCAAAATGGTGAGTAGAAATTCATGACCCGAAAAACATTCATTTCTCTTCCATAAATTATCAATATGGTAAGTCTGTAAACTTATGAGTGTCACGCACAGTATATTCCTGCAGTGTTGGGGAACAAATCTGGTTGTCCCTCATTTAGTTTGGTGGAGAGGTTTGTGTAATTGGATTCCAGCCAAACCAAATAAACTAAGTGCAGGAAATGAAATAAATAAATTATTAACAAAAAGTAAAGTGCTGGAAATAAAATATGGAAATAAAATGAGAGGAAATAAACACACACAACTAAAATTAAATAAATTAGTAAACTAATCTACAGAAATCAAATGCATAAATTAAATAGGGGAGGACTACTGCAGAGAGTGGGCCCAAGCTCCCGCAGATAGTCCGCCCGGCTAGCTACGTAGAGCTTGCTCGAATAAGAGGAGTTACACTCTTAATTAATTAAACAATAAAATAAAATAAGTTCTGTGTAAAATTAATCATTCATCTCCTTCTTATTCATTTGGCTTGCATATTTATATAAAGCGTAGCCACATCTCATTACAATAACAATTCAGTCTATTTTAATCATGTGATATGATTTAGTTACAATTGATTCTACAAATATTTTATTCTTCTATTTTAAAGTATTTTTGTTCACCAGAAAGATAAATATAAACATCCTTAGGTGTACGTAACAACAAATTCTAAACTAATGCATCCTAAAATAATAATATGCTTTAAGAGATTTACAAGGTCAACCGGCCAGTCAGTTGATAATAATAACAAATACTTTATTTTAATAAATGCATGATTAAAATAGATCTCCTTTGTCTTCACGTGCAACCTCCTCCATAGTCCTTGGTCAACCAGTCAAAGTTGGCTTGGTAAATCTTGCAAAGTATGAAGGCATGGAGGCACCTTCCGTATGAGGAAGGTGCCTACTTTTGTTGGGCACCTTCCTTATAAGGAAGGCACCTACTTCTATTGGGGTGACTTCCTTATAAGGAAGGTGCCTACTTCTTCTAGGTGCCTTATTTGAATAGGAAGGAGCCTACTTCTACTGGGTACCTTCCTTGAAGAGGAATGTGCATACTTCTACTGGGCACCTTCCTTGAAGAGGAAGGCACCTGCTCTCATGCCTTAGCCTCTGAAAGCAGAAGTATGTCACGTCCAAGTGGATGTAGACTGGAAAAAACCATATTAGTAGCAAAACCTACATTTATACACAATTTCCACTAAAAACACCAATCAAGCATAATACTGGATTTTCTATCAATTATATGCATAAGTTATATAAAATATATCTCATATGCTAATTGAACCAGTGACTCCTTAATCGTACATATAAAATGAGCATTTTTGGTGCTCATAAAAAGGTATGCAAAATAATCATTTATGGTGGTAGTTTTGAAAATATGGTCTCTAATGTAATGGTAGACAAAATAAATCTAAAATGTGATAAGCACCCACACCCCTATCGCATTTCATGAATCAAGAAATAAAATGAGGTGACTATTAATAAGAGATGTTTAGTAAAATTCTCAATCAGAAATACTTTTAAACATGAAGCTTGGTGTGACGTGATTACTACGAATGCCTATCACATACTCTTGGGGAGGCCTTGGGAGTATTATAGGAAGTTTGTCCTTGATGGAGGTCGAAATACTTACACCTTTTGGAAGGATGGTGCCAAGGTAGTATTGTTGACTCTTCATAAAGAAGGGCAGAGTGAGAGTTTGTTGACTGCAAAGGAGTTTATCATAGAGGCATAAGAAATAAAGTTTTGTTATGTTTTTTTAGTGAATAAGGTAACATATAAGGTTACTACATATCTACAAAAAAAAAAATTGTAGAAGAAATGACAACAAAAGAAATTAATAAAAAAAAAATTCTTGTGGAAGAAGAAATTGGAAGTAGTACATGGAATCAAACCAAGATCTTTGAACATGAAGCCCATAATCCTTCTATTGGACCATATTGCATCTATTGGAGCAATGATTTTTTTTTAAAGAAGTTGAATATTTGATAGAATAAAATATAGGTGTCAATTTTAAGGATGTTATATCTGTTGGTGATATTTTTGTTGTAACTGTGGAGGCACTAGATCCGATTAAATTTTTATTTACTAAAGAACTGGAAAAAGTAGATATTATTACAATTCTTGATGACATTATAGTTTATGTTGATGATGTTGATGGTATTGTAATTATTCTACTTAGGGAAAATATTGTTACCATTGCAATTTCTTCTACTGTTGCAGATGTTTTTGGAGATGCAGAAAAAAGTTGATGTCAATTTGCATGCTTTGAATACTGATCTATTGTGTTATGGATTTTTTTTTTTTATTGGAAGATGATGCAAATAGACCTACTCCTTGGCCACCGCAACTAAATTCATTGGTCAAAAATTGCATGAGTTTGAATAGCAGAACATGGAGGAGCTGAGTTCATTTTCAATTAGAGGAAAATAATGCACCTTGCCAGGGTCATAGCTTTTGCTCCGAATGTCCATTTTTCCATGTTTTCTTTTTTTAAATGTCCAAAATTGCATGGAGAAATTAAAAATATTTTCCCTTTGCATTTACGAGCAAAAAATACCTCTAGGATGTCTAAAATTAGCTTTTAAATTAATTTTAGGTTTTTGCAATTGAAAAAGTTATCATAACTATTAGTGTAGAACTAGAGTGAGGTTGTTATCTTGGGATACTAGTTATTATTGAACAATGGGTGCATGATTCTATTCTAGATGCCATCCAAGATATTTTTTAGGGTTACTAAAAATAGCAAGTGAGTTGCTAAAAATAGAAAGTGACTAAAAATAGTATGGGGGTTGCATAGGTTATGGTTTTTTTTTTGGGAGTATAAGGAGTGGGAGACTCTATTATAAGTGGGATGTGAATTCAGATAATGAAAGGAAGCATTTGGATGTTTCTTTTACTAGTGTATTTTGTATGATGTCTTGTATTGTAATTTTACCCTTGAAGTCCATTTTTGGTGTTCTATAGTGAATTTACGTCAATTAGTATCATATCGGGTGAGATCTCGATAGCAGAAAGAAGATGAATAGAAGAGAGATATGGCAAGGGATATATACCCAAATGAATAGGCAGATGGAGGATTTGCATGCATAAATAGCACAGTTGATTGGTGCAATTAACTACATGATGGAGGCCCACACCAATGTGGACCCAGATCTAGGATCTAATAATAATACCATGTTGAAGAATATGGATCTGAGGATCATGCAGAAAAATAACCAGAAAATTTTAAAAGCAGGTTGATCCGAGCCTTGGAAGGAATTAAAAGAAGTCGATATGAAATCAAGATCAAGATTTTTGAGTATGTTGGTGGATTAAAACTAGAGGAGCTAATCGATTGGGTAAATATTATGGAGAAGTATTTTGAATGGAGTAATCTGGTTGGAAGGTGAAACTTGCATGCATGAAGTTGAAAGGGCATTCTTTAATTTAGTGGGATCATCCATATATGGAATGACAAAGGAAAGAAAAATAAAATATCATGGCTTGGGATAAGACGAATAAGAAGTTGTAAGAAACGTTTGTGCTTATAGACTATTCCCAAATATTATTTCATAGATTTCAAAACCTCCAATAGAAGGACCAAAGCATTGAGGACTACACCAATGAGTTCTACAAGCTATCTATTCATGTTGTGCATAACGATACCGAAGAGCAAAGGGCTGGGAGGTATGTAAATGGCCTAAGTTATCCTATTGAAGATGAGTTTAGTATACATCATACCCTTATTGTAGAATATGCATATCATATGGACTTGAGGGCTAAAGAAAATTATAAGAGGAGTAATTACAAATTAGGGAAGAAGGGATTGGCATCTTCTCCAAATCAAGGGTGTGGTGGATCTAGCTCATCAAAGGTAAAACCCTTAAATATATAGAATCAAGAAGAGATAGATCAAGGTCATGGTACCTACCAAAGAGGAAGAGGAAATAGGAGAGTTCGAGGTAATGGGGGAGGTCAAACTAGGAATGGATCATGGAGACCATATATCTATTTTATATGCGGTGAGAAATATCAAAGAGCATTTGAGTGCATCCATTATGATGTTGAAGAGAGAAATCAAGTAGAATAGGCTAGATTCAACCTAGTTGAGAAAGAGGATGAAACTGAGATAGATTTTTTTGTAGATTTGGATAATAATATCATCATAAAGAGAACATTGATTGCTCCAAATAAGGCAAAAATGCAAGCAGATGAGGGTGGTGAGTCCTGGCTACGGATAAATATCTTTCACACAAGATGCACATCAATAGGAAAAGTATGCAAAGTAATCATTGATGGTTGTAGTTGTTAAAATATGGTATCTAATGTAATGGTAGAAAAAATAAATCTAAAATGTGAGAATCACCCACACCCCTATCGCATTTCATGGATCAAGAAAGGAAATGAGGTGACTATTGATAAGAGATGTTTAGTAAAATTCTTAATCAAGATTACTTATAAAGAAGAAGTCTGGTGTGATGTGATTCCTATGGATTCCTATCACATAATATTGTGGAGGCCTTAGCAATATTATTGGAAGGTTATCCATGATAGAGGTTGAAATACTTACACCTTTTGGAAGGATGGTTCTAAGGTAGTATTGTTGGCTCTTTAGGAAGAAGGGTAGAGTGAGAGATTATTTACTGCAAAGGATTTTATCATAGAGGTACAAGAAACATATTTTTGTTATGTTTTGATAGAAAATAAGGTAACAAATAAGGCTACTATAGATCTACAAGTAGAAATTGCTGCAAAAGAAACGACAATAAAAGAAATTTTTGAAAAAAAAAATCTTGTGGAAGAAGAAATTTTTGAAGAAAAAAATCTTGTGGAAGAAGAAATTTTTGAAAAAAAAATGGAAGCAGTACCTGGAATCAAACCAGGATCTCTGAACATGAAGCCAATAATCATTCCCTTGGACAATACTATTGCTATTGAAGCAATGCATTTTTTTGAAGAAGTTGAATATTTGACAAAAGAAAATATAGGTGTCAATTTTAAGGATGTTATATATCTTGTTGATATTGTTGTTGCAACCATGGAGGTACCAGATCCGATTAATGTTTTATTTACTGTAAATCTAGAAAAAGTAGATATTACTATAGTTCTTGATGACATTACAATTAATGTTGGTGATGTTGATGGTATTGCAATTATTCTACTTAGGTAAAATATTGTTACCATTGCAATTTCTTCTACTATTGTAGATGATTTTGGAGATGCCGAAAAAAATTAATGTTATTTTGCATGCTCTAAAGACTGATATATTGTGTTGTAGAAATTTATTTTTTATGGAAGATGATGCTAATCAGCCTAATCCTTGGCCACCACCACTGAAGTCATTGGTCAACAATTGTAGGAGTTTGAATAGCAGAACTCGTAGGAGTTGAGTTCATTTTCAACCAAAGGAGAATAATGCACCTTGCTAGGGCCATAACTTTTGCTCCGAGTGTCTTTTTTGCCCCATTTTTTTCAAAATATGCAAAATTGAATTGATAACCTAAAAAGAATGTCCCTTTGCATTTTTGAGCAAAAACATCCTCTAGGAGACACAAAATTAGCTTTTAATGTAATTTTTAGTTTTTGTAACTCAAAAAGTTATCATAACTATTAGTGTAGAACTAGAGTGGGGTTGCTATCTTGGGATAGTGGTTATTATTGAATAACGAGTGCATGATTCCATTTAGAATTCCATCCAAAATATTTTTTTAGGGTTACTAAAAATAACAAGTGAGTTGCTAAAAATAGAAAGTGACTAAAAATAGTAATGCAATAGTGTAAGCTAGGGTTTTTATTTTTTGGGGAGTATAAGGAGTGGGAGACTCTATTGTAAGTGGGATGTGAATTCATATAATGAAAGAAAGCCTTTGCATGTTTCTTTTATTGATGTATTTTGTAAGATGTCTTATCTTACAATTTTATCCTTGGAGTCCAATTTCGGTCTCTTGCAGTGAATTTTCATCAATTGGTATTAGATAAGGAGATATCTTGCTAGTGGAAAGAAGATGAATATAAAAGAAAGGGCAAAGGGATATATGCCCAAAATAATAGGTAGATGGATAATTTGCATGCAAAAATAGCACAGTTGACTTGTACAATTAACCACATGATGAAGACTCGCATCAATGTGGACCCATATCTAGGATCTGATAATGATACCATTGCTAAGGAAGGTGGATCTAAATATCACATGAAAGAAGAACTAGAATATTTTAAAATGAGGATGATCCAAGTCTTGGAAGGACTTAAAGGAAGCTAATATGGAATCAAGATCAAGGTTTCTGAGTATTATGGTGGGTTAAAACAAGAGGAGCTAATCGATTGGGTAAGTAGTACAAAGAAGTATTTTGAATGGAGTAATTTGGATGAGGAAAAGAAGGTGAAACTTACATGCATGAAGTTGAAAGGGTATGCTCTATTTTTTTGGGATCATCTATAGACAGAACATCAATGGAAAGGAAAATAAAATATCAGGGTTTGGGATAAGATGAAGAAGAAGTTGCAAGAAAAGTTTGTTCCTGTAGACTATTCCTAAATTTTATTTCGTAGATTTTAGAACCTCTGATAGAAGGACCAAAGCATTGAGGACTACAAAAATGAGTTCTACAAGCTATATATTTATGTGGAGCATAACGAGATTGAAGAGAAAAGGGTTGTGAGGTATGTAAATGGCCTAAGTTATGATATTGAAGATGAGTTGAGTATGCATCATAACCTTACTATAAAAGATGCATATCATATGGTATTCAGGGTCAAAGAAAAACATAAAAGGATTAATTATAGAAGAGGGAAGAAGGGATTAGCATCTTCTCCAAACTAAGGGCATGGTGTATCTAGCTCATCAAAGGAAAAACCCTAAAAAATAGAGAAATAGGAAGAGACAGAGCAAGGTTGTGGTACCTACCAAAGAGGAATAGGAAATAGGAGAGGTCAAGATAATGGGGGAGGTCAAATTGGGAATGGATCATGGAGGTATATACCTATTTTAGATGTGATGAGGAATATCACAAAGCATTTGAGTGCACCCACTATGATGTTGAAGAGAGAAATCAGGGAGGATAGGCTAGATTCAACCTGGTTGAGGAATAGGATGAAACTGAGATAGAAGTTTTTTTAGACATGGGTAAGAATATCATGATAAAGAGAATGTTGATTGCTCCAAAGAAGGCAAAAATACAAGTGGATGAGGGTGGTGAGTCTTGGCTGCACACAAATATTAGTGTAGAACTAGCATGGGGTTTTTATCTTGGGATAGTTGTTATTACTAAATAAAGGATGCATGATTCCATTTTGGATGCCATCTGAGCTCTTTTTTTTGGGTTACTAAAACTAGCAAGTGAGTTGCTAAAAATAGAAAGTGATTAAAATAGTAAGGGGGTAGCATAGGCTAGGGTTTTTTTTTTGAAGTATAAGGAGTGGGAGACTCTATTGTAAGGGGAGGTGAATTGAGATAATGAAAGGAAGCATTTGTAGGTTTCTTTTACTGGTGTATTTTGTATGATGTCTTGTCTTGTAATTTTACCCTTGGAGTCCATTATCGGTATCCTATAGTGAATTTTCATCAATTGGTATCAGATTAGGTGATATCTCGCTAGTGGAAAGAATATGAATAGAATAGGAAGAGGGAAAGGGATATATTCCCAAATGAATAGGAATATGGAGGATCTGCATGCAAAAATAGCATGGTTGACTTGCGTAATCAACTGCATGATGGAGGCCCACACTAATGTGGACCCAAATATAGGATCTAATAATGAGACCTTGGTTGAGAAAGGCAGATCTAAGGATCACATGAAAGAAGAACCATAACATTTTGTAAGTAGTTTGATATGAGCCTTGGAGGACTTAAAGGAAGTTCAGATAGAATCAAGATCGAGGTTTTTGAGTATGCTAGTGGGTTAAAAATAGAGGAGCTAATCAATTGGGTAAATAGTAAGGAGAAGTATTTTGAATGGAGTAATGTGTTTGAGGAAAAGAAGGTGAAACTCGCATGCATGAATTTGAAAGGGTATGATATAATTTTGTGGAATCACATATATACTAAATTATAGAGGAAAGGAAAATAAAATATTAAGGCTTGGGATAATATGAAGAATAAGTTGCAAGAAACGTTTGTGCCTGATTCCTAATTTATTTCATAGATTTTAGAACCTCCAATAGAAAGACAAAAGCATTGAGGACTACACCAATGAGATCTACAAGCTATCTATTCATGTGGAGCATAACGAGACCGAAGAGCAAAGGGTTGCAAGGTATGTAAATGGCCTAAGTTATGCTATTGAAGATGATTTGAGTATGCATCGTACCCTTACTATAGAATATACATATCATATGGCTTTGAGGGCCGAAGAAAAGCATAAGAGGAGTAATTATAGAAGAGGGACGAAGGGATTGGCATATTCTCCAAATTAGGGGTGTGGTGGATCTAGCTCATCAAATGGAAAACCCTCAAAACAAGAAGAGATAGAGCAAGGTCATGGTACCTACCAAAGAGGAAGAGGAAATAGGAGAGGTCAAGGCAATTGAGGATGTCAAACTAGGAATGGATCATGGAGGCCATATACCTATTTTAGATGTGGTGAGGAATTTCATAGAGCATTTGAGTGCACCCATTATGATTCTAAAGAGAGAAATCAAGGAGAATAAGCTAGAGTCAACCTAGTTGAGGAATAGGACAAAAATAAGACATAAGTTTATGTAGACACGGGTGAGAATATCATGATAAAGATAATTTTGATTACTTCAAAGAAAGACAAAATACAAACAGATAAGGGTGGTGAGTCCTAGCTACGGATAACTATATTTTACATAAGATGCACATTGGGAGGAAAGGTATGCAAAGTAATCATTGATGGTGGTAGTTGTGTAAATATGGTCTCTAATGTAATGGTAGACAAAATTAATATAAATTGTGAGAAGCACTCACACCCCTATCACATTTTATGGATCAATAAAGGAAATGAAGTGACTATTGATAAGATATGTTTAGTAAACTTATCAATCAGTAATACTTATAAATATGAAGTCTGGTGTGATGTGATTCCTATGGATTCCTATCACATACTATTGGGGAGGCCTTGGTAGTATAATAGGAAGGTTGTCCATGATGGAGGTCAAAATACTTACACCTTTTTGAAGGATGGTGCCAAGGTAGTATTGTTGCCTCTTCAAGAAGAAGAGCAAAGTGAGAGTTTGTTTACTGCAAAGGAGTTTTTCATAGAGGCACAAGAAACAGAGTTTTGTTATGTTTTTATAGAAAAGAAGGTAAAAAATAAGGTTACAACAGACCTACAAGTAGAAATTGATGCAAAATAAATGAAAAAAAAAATTACTAAAAAAAATATATTCTTGTGGAAGAAGAAATTTTTGAAGAAAAATTGGAAGCAGTACCTAGAATCGAACTAGGATCTATGAATATGAATCCCATCGTCCTTGAATTGGACCATACTATTGTTATTGAAACAATGAGTTTTTTTTAAAGTTGAATATTTGATAGAAGAAAATATAGGTGTCAATTTTAAGGATGTTATATATGTTGTTGATATTGTTGTTGCAACCGTGGAGGCACTAGATCCGATTAAAGTTTTATTTACTACAAATCTGGAAAAAGCAAATATTATTGTTGTTCTTGATGATATTGTAGTTAATTTTTGTGATTTTGATGGTATTGCAGTTATTCTGCTTAGGGAAAATCATGTTACCATTGCAATTTCTTCTACTTTTGCAGATATTTTTAGAGATGCAAAAATAAAATTGATGTCAATTTGCATGCTCTGAAGACTGATTTATTGTGTTGTGGAAATTTATTTTTGCTAGAAGATGATGTAGATCAGCATAATCCTTGACCACCACCACTAAATACATTGGTAAAAAATTATAGGATTTTGAATAGCAGAACTCGCAGGAGTTGAGTTAATTTTCAACCAGAGGAGAATAATGCACCTTGCCAAGCCCATAAATTTTACTTTAAATGTCTATTTTGCCCCATTTTTTTTTTAAATATGCAAAAATGTATGGAGAACTTAAAAAGAATACCCTTTGCATTTGCAAGCAAAAAATGCCTCTAGGAGATCCAAATTTAGCTTTTAATATAATTTTTAGTTTTCACAACTAAAAAAGTTATCATAACTAGAACTAGAGTGGGGTTCCTATCTTGGGATAGTGGTTATTATTGAATAACGGGTGCATGATTCTATTTTGTATGTAATTCAATCTCTTTTTTAGGGTTATTAAAAATAGCAAATGAATTGCTAAAAATAGAAAGTGACTAAAAGTAGTAAGGCAGTAGAGTAGGCTAGGGTTTTCATTTTTTGGGGAGTATAAGGAGTGGGAGACTCTATTGTAAGTGGGATGTGAATTTAAATAATGAATGGAAGAATTTGCATGTTTCTATTATTGATGTATTTTGTATGATGTCTTATCTTGAAATTTTACCCTTGGAGTCCATTGTCGATCCCCTACAGTAAATTTTCATCAATTGGTATCAGAGCGGGTGAGATCTCGCTAGTGGAAAGAATATGAAAAGAAGAGAGAGGGGGCAAGGGATATATGCCAAAAATAATAGATAGATTGAGGATATGCATGTAAAAATAGCATGATTGAATAGTACAATTAACCGCATGATGAAGTCTCGCACCAATGTGGACCTAGATATAGGATATGATAATGATACCATGGCTAAGGAAGGTAGATTTGAGGATCACACAAAAGAAGAAGCAGAACATTTTGAAATCAGGATGATCTGAGCCTTGGAAGGACTTAGAGTAAGCTGATATGGAATCAAGATCAATATTTCTAAGTATGATGGTGGGTTAAAACTAGAGGAGTTAATCAACTGGGTAAGTAGTATGGAGAAGTATTTTGAATGGAGTAATCTAGCTAAGGAAAAAAAGGTGAAATTCACATGCACGAAGTTGAAATGGTATGCTCTAATTTTATTGGATCTTCTATAGACGAAATGATAGTGGAAAGAAAAGGAAAATTTTAGGGCTTGGGATAAGATGAAGAAGAAGTTGCAAGAAACGTTTGTGCATGTAAACTATTCTCAAACTTTACTTCATAGATTTTATATCCTTCGAAAGAAGGACCAAACCATCGAGGACTACACCAAAGAGTTCTATAAACTATCTATTCATGTGGAGCATAATGAGACCGAAGAGCAAAGGGTTGCGAGGTATGTAAATGGCCTGAATTATGCTATTGAATATGAGTTGAGTATGAATCATAGCCTTAATATATAATATGCATATTACACGGCCTTGAGGGTCAAAGAAAATCATAAGAGAAACAATTACACAAGAGGGAGAAGGGATTAGCATCTTCTCGAAATAGGGGGTATGGTGGATCTAGGTCATCAAAGGGAGAAATCTAAAATATAGAGAAATAAGAAGAGACAGAGCAAGGTCATGGTACCTACCAAAGAGGAAGAGGAAATAGGAGAGGTTGAGGTATGGGGGAGGTCAAATTGGGAATGGATCATGGAGGCCTATACCTATTTTAGATGCGGTGAGGAAGGTCACAGAGTGTTTGAGTGCACCCACTATGATGTTGAAGAGATAAATTAGGGAGGACAGGTTAGAGTCAACCTGGTTGAGGAAGAGGAAAAACTTGAGATAGAAATTTCTGTAGAAATAGGTTAGAATCTCATGATAAAGATATTGTTGATTGCTCCAAAGAAGGTGAAAATACAAGAGGATGAGGGTGGTGAATCATGGATGCATACAAATATCTTTCACACAAGATGCACATTAGAAGTAAAGGTATGAAAAGTAATAATTAATGGTGGTAATTGTAAAATATGGTATTTAATGTAATGGTAGACAAAATGAATATAAAATGTGAGAAGCACCCACACCCCTATCGTATTTCATGGAACAATAAAGGAAATGAGGTGACTATTAATAAGAGATGTTTAGTAAAATTCTCAATCGAGAATACTTATTAAGATGATGTTTGATGTGACATGATTCCTATGGATGCCTGCCACATACTATTGGGAGGCCTTGGCATTATGATAGGAAGTTTTTTTATGATGGAAGTTGAAATACTTACACCTTTTGGAAGGATGGTGCCAAGGTAGTATTGTTGCCTCTTCATGAAGAATGGCAAAGCAAGAGTTTTCTGACAATAAAGGAGTTTATTATAGAGGCACAAGAAATAGAGTTTTGTTATATTTTGATATTGAAGAAGGTAATAGATAAGGTTACTATATATCTACAAGAAAACAATTTTGTAGAAGAAATGACAACAAAAGAAATTACTAAAACAAAATTGTGGAAGAAGAAATATTTTTAGAAAATTTAGAAGCAGTACTTGGAATCGAACCAGGATCTATGGATCCCATCATCCTTACCTTGGACCATACTATTTTTATTGAAGCAATGAGTTTTTTTAATTAAGTTGAAGATTTGATAGAAGAAAATATAGGTGTTAATTTTAAGGATGTTATATTTGTTGTTGATATTGTTGTTGCAACCATGGATATACTAGATCTGATTAAATTTTTCTTTACTACGTATCTAGCAAAAGTAGATATTATTGCAGTTCTTGATGATATTACAGTTAATTTTGGTGATGTTGATGGTATTGCAGTTATTCTTCTTAGGGAAAATCTTGTTACCATTGCAATTTCTTCTACTGTTGCAAATGTTTTTGGAGATGTAGAAAAAAAATGATGTTAGTTTGCATGCTCTAAATACTAATATATTGTGTTGTGGAATTTTTTTTTTAATGGAATATGATGCAGATCGACCTAATCCTTGGCCATCACCAAACATTGTAGGAGTTTGAATAGCATAACTTGTTGGAGCTGAGTTTATTTTCAACCAAAGCAAAATAATGCACCTTGCCAGGGCCATAATGTTTGCTCCGAGTGTCTGTTTTGCTCTGTTTTTTTACAAAACATGTAAAATTGCATGGAGAACTTAAAAATAATTTATGAGCAAAAATACCTCTAAGAGATCCAAAATTATATTTTAATGTAATTTTCATTTTTTGCAACTGAAAAAGTTATCATAATTATTAGTGTAGAACTAGAGTGGGGTTTCTTTCTTGGGATAGTGCTTATTATTTAATAACGGGTGCATGATTCAATTTTGGATGCCATACAAGCTCTTTTTTAGGGTTACTAAAAATAGCAAGTGAATTTCTAAAAATAGAAAGTGACTAAAAATAGTAAGGGGGTAGTGTAGGCTAGGGTTTTTCTTTTTTAGGGAGTATAAGGAGTGGGAGACTCTATTGTAAGTGGTATGTGAATTCAGATAATGAAAGGAAGCATTTGAAATTTTCTTTTACTGGTGTATTTTGTATGATGTCTTGTCTTGCAATTTTACCCTTGGAGTCCATTGTTGGTCTCCTGTAGTGAATTTACATCATCATTTGGAAAAGGTACCACCAGGGATGGCGTAAGTCATCCTTCATATCAGAAACACTAGGAGAAATGGTGCCTTAAATTATATTAGGTTACATAATGATATCCCAAAGGCATTACATGTGATAACATACAATTTTGACCTTAGATAAGAATTTTAGAATACAAATATCTTAAAATAATGGTGTAACAAAGGTATGTAAAAATGTAGTCAATAGAATAATTTATTTTACTTGATCTTATGAATGATTAACTCTTTTTTTTGTTCGATAAAAGGGGTGGTACTCAAGTCCATTATATTGACAAATCAAAACTCTCTCCTTTATAGTTTAATAGTTTACAATTAAATTCAATTATCATCTCATTTTAGTTGCTATAGCTACATACCTACATATTTTTTCTTAAAAGTCTAAATTCTAGATTTTCATTTTTTAGGTCTTCTTTAATTTTATTTTTAAATAGAAATATTCCAAAATTCAACATCCTTATTCTTAAAAAAAATCTTGCAGCAACCTTCATGATACAAAAACTCCACTTCTACTATCTATGCAGTACATCTTAGTAGAGTAATATTTTTAAAACTTCACACTATCATAGTTTGCTTTACCAGATATGGATTGTTGCTTTCCTTTTTGAAGCATAATTTAAACCAAAATAATTATAATAAATAGTTTATATGAAGACACATTAATTTTGTACAATACAACAAATATTACCAATGGAAAATATTAAAGTAATTTTTTTAATCATTATTTAATTCAAATACTCAACATTTTCTTGTTAGCTTCAACTAAAATTACTACTTCCTCTAACCATGGAAAAAATAATAATTTAATAATTACCTAATAAAAAACCTTTATTGGCTATCCTATTTACATGTTTTTTCCCTTCCCTTAACATATGTGTAAAATTAATTTCTTCAAACTCTATAACAAGATTTTGAATGTTCTATGAAACCTTTAAATTCCTCAAAATTATATTTATTGCTATTAATGAATCTCATTTCATCCATACTTTATTCAATTTATTTTATTTTCATATTTTTTACCCTTCCAAAGACACATAATCTGTAACTTTTCTATTTTTCTTAAATACACTATTGAAAACATAATGTGATAGAATATCACCCTTATTATTTCTAATTATTCCTCCTACCAGTCTTGGAATTTTTTTAGATGCTCCATAAAAATTGAATTTAACCAACTCTACTTCTAGTGGTTTCCACTTTATTTTATTTCTCTTTCTTTTATTTCTTTTAAACCCAACATCATAATTCCAAGTGATTATTTGATTCCAACTATGAAGGCTCTATGCTTCAAGATTAGGGAATGGATGGATTGATAGGGTTGGTTTAGATTCCTCTATAGATAAAAAAATATTTATTTTCTTTACCTCTAAGCTTATTTCCTTTTCTTTACTTCTTATTTTATTTGTATCCATCCATTTAGTCCAAAGTATTGTATCTTTTGATGTATCCCGAATTAATGCCTCACTTTTAAAATTGCTCTAACATTATTTTATCTATTCTTCAATTGTATCATTCATCACCGTGCATTTACAAAACATATTAAGAATCCTCTATAGTTCCTAGATTATTGAGCAGTGTCCTAGGAGATGGTTTATACTCTCCTCCTTATTTTTACATAAAACACAATGTGAGGGGCCATGAAAGCCCCTTTTTATTATGTTATCCCAAGATAAACATTTTCTATAACCTACTAGCCATACAAATATTTTGACTTTTGGAATGCTTGGACCATCACAAATATCTTTCCATATTGTAGTGGTATTCCTACTTTTTCGGTGCTTTAAATTATATCCATTTCTTGCTATATATCCACCTAAGCTATTTAAATCCCAAATTAGGTTACTTTGACTACCCTATAAATTATCATTGTTGTTATATTTTGTGCAACTTCCTCATATCAACAATGTTTGGTATACTTGTAAAAAAAATCTCTCCAATTGTATATTCCTTCCTAGTCCTTGTACATAATGTTTGAAACCCTACCACCATATTTATCTTGAAGTAATCCCATCCATAGTTTCAAAATTAGATGTATATTGAGTGGGCTTTTATCACACCAATTATCCATTTGAATATATATTTTTTCTCTATTTGCACCGCCTATCTTAGACCCTTAATAAATAGATCAATTATTTTTTTAAAACCATTACATTGTGAAAAAACATCTAGTAGTGAGAATTTAGTAAATATTAAGCTTGGGTTATTGGGGTTAACATACTTACAAGAATTCTTACCTGTTATCCTTGACTCTTTTTGTACAATCTCAAAATACCTATTTCCCTTAGAGCTAAGTTTGATTTTGTAAATACTCTTAATCCAAGACCTCTATTAGTCTTATCATCACACACCTTGATCCATTTCACCACAGGAAATTTCCTTCTAACATGTAATCATGACCAAAAAACTATTGCATAATACATATTAAACGTTTTCTATTAATTTTAGCATAATATACAAGGACATATAATATGTTGGAATGGTCTATAAGACTGATTTAATTAGCTACACTCTTCCAAATAAGATAACCATATACCTTTCCATGCTATTATTTTATTCTAATATTTACTTATAAATGGATTCCATAATATTATCCTCATTCTTGCCTGAAATAAGGACATCCCTTGATATGTTGTTGGTAAATTTTCCTCCTCCATTGAAACTAACACACATATCCCTACTTTGATTCTAGCTAGAGTGTTTAGGAAGTAGATTTTGTACTATTAATTTTTTCCATAACACCATTTCTTATTCCTTTAAAAATTTATTCAAAGCTATAATCTCATTTTTTTCTAACCCCCAAAAAGGGTTGTATCATCTACAAACTATTGATGGGTTATGTTATCAATGTTGTTTCTTGCCTTAAGTCTGTTTATTAGAACATATTTGTATGCATTATTCAAGTTTCTTCCTAAGAAATATAACATAATAATGAACAAATATGGTGATAGAGGATATCCCAATCAAAGGCCCCTCTTGGATTTAAATGATTACGCTACTAGCCCATTGACTAGCACTAAATATGATACTATAGAGACACAAGCTTTAATCCATTTAATATATTTATTGCCAAATATAAACTTTTTTGACACTATTAAAAGTAAATATGACTTAACCATAGCATATAAATTATTCATATCATTTTTCATAGTATGTCTCTCTTTTTCTTAGAATTTGTTGAATGCACTACTTCATGAGCTATTATGATCCCATCTAGAATCTATCTCCCTTTCACAAATCCTCCTTGATATTTTGAGTGTAATTATGGTCTTAATCAATTTGAAATCACTTTGGATATTATCTTATATTCCATATTACCTAAGCTTATGGGCCTAAATAAATCAAACAATTCTACATCCTTTATTTTTTGAATTAGGGTAAAAAATGTTGCATCTATTTTATAAAGTCTATATTATTTTATCCTAAATTATTCCACTGCCACCATTAAATAATTCTTTGTTATTTCCCAATTGTGCTAATATAATATTTTAGAGATTCCATCTAGACCTAGGTATTTATCCTTATCAAAGGAGAAAATATTTGAATTAAAATTTTCCAAAGTAATAGGCTCCAACAATTTGCTATGATCTTCATATGTTATACTTTAAGGTACTTATTATAATAAATTATCATTAACAAATTTAATCTCCTCTGATCCTAGAATTTCTTGAAAAAAGCATTACCTCCTTCCTCATTTTTCTTTGTTATTGAATCCAAACCATTTATACTAATTTAATTCTACTAATTTTGGATGTTGATCTCTATACAATTGTCATCTTGTAAAAAAAATTTATGTTTTTATCTCTTGATAACGATGTTTGTTTTTATTTTAATCTCAAAAATTTCTCTTAATTGCTCAAAATATTATTATATTCAATAACCAACTCAATTTCCTTTGATCTTGGATAGTCATTCTCACATTTTAATAATTTTGAAAGCTTCTCTTTTAGTTCTTTCTTGTCAAAAATATTTTGGAAAATATTTTTATTTCATACTTGTAATATAAATTTCATTGATTTAATTTGTTTTGTAAGTGTATACAACCCACTATTTTGTGAAGAATTCCATGTCTACATTTTCAATTTAATAAATTATGGATGGTCTCCCCACATCTAATCATATATAAATTATGATATATTTTTTAATTCACTTACCATTATTTTAACTCTTACTGACTAGTGATATGAGCAAATCATTCTCAAAGTATTAATTTTAGCACAAGTACCTTCAACTATCCAATTATCTAAGAGTTTGCATCTATATAAACTTTTTACTATTATATTTTGGTCTATTCTATTATTTGTCCATGTATAGTTGTCCTCTTTAAAATCAACCTCCTATATATTGTTAGTTTGAGTAAAAGCTAGTAAACCTTTCATACTTTGGGTTGATTTCATAGTCCTCCCATTTTTTATCTATCTTGTTTATGGTATTAATATATCATTTTATTTTTAGTTGGATTTATTAGTCTTTACTTCTCATAAATACTTCAATTCCACTCCATAATTATTTTCTTCCTAACTAAATTGTAGGTCCATAGACACTGATAAGGATGACATGAATATATATAAAGCAACATGTGCCTATTGAGGCTATCCACTACCTAGTTTTAATGTCATAATTCAATGTTAAGGATAAAATTTTGCTATATAAGTTTAAAGGAGATAAATAATTTTTTTTTATCTTTATTTATGCATGTTATTTAGGATATGTGGACACTTTTATATTCTAACAAAAAATTATCAAAGAAATCAAAGAATCATCTATGATCCTAATCATTAGGATATGCTCCTTAGAGGACAATATAATATTTTTTAAGTTTTTCAATAAGTTATATGTAGCTTCTATTACAGTCATTCTCATTCAGTAATAAAATGTTACATTGGTGCCTAGATCAATTAGACTATATATTGTTTTCATTTTACTAGATGTATTTTCATTATTTCTAGACTTTTATTCTATCAAATCCTTTAAATCACATTCATTAATATATGGAATATACCTCAAATTATTTAAAAATATTTTTTTTTTTCAAGATTAATATCAATACCTTGATTACCTAAATAATCCCCTAAAGTATTTTTTTATATCTATAGATACATTGGTATTTATAATATTACCTCCATAAGTAATTTAGGGGAATTGAAAATAATAAAATTTTCTAATATAAAAACCACATTTTTTGTTTTTTTATGGCATTAATAATAATCTATAAAGTAAAATCAATTGAAATGTATCATCATCCATTATCAACTCAAACTCATATTTCTTCAATAAGTGGGTAAAACTTCACATAGTTGTTCATTGATGTTCCATATGACTATGGGCATATTATGAAAATATTTACTTTATCATTTTGAAAATTACTACCTTTGTGTCTTTCCTAGTGTTTTCATTAAAATAACAATCATAAATATGTTTGATAAACCAATGTTCTAATTTCTATTTTATGGTGGATTGACACAAACTCTTATGTAGTTTTTATTGACCATATAAAAATTGTGGCCTAAGAAGAAATACTTATACCAATAATTATTTGATATACATAACAAAAAGTATTTTGTTCCTAGAGATAGAATAATACACAATATTTTCATCTATTCACTGCAACTTTTAAAATTATCTTACAAATCCATTTGAGTAATTTGTCTTATCTTTGCAAGATACTTTTTTGCAAGACATTTCTATGTATATTTGTATAGTACTAAAATATTTTATAAAATATTAATATAATTCTCTTAAACATGCATAAATTATAATATAATATCTATGAAATTTATTCAAAATTTGTTCAAAATTGAACTTACATGTTGTAATTTCTCAATCCAATCATCCTAAAAGTTACTTATGATGTTTGGTTTGAAATAAGCACCATGACTTCTAACTTCTAGCTAGACATATGGGTTTTCTTACTCTCTTTTTTGGGAGTGGAAAATTGTTACTCTAAGATATTTTTAACATAATATCATCTATTTTCTATAAATATGAATTTGTTTTATAAAATTTACAACCTTTTTCATTTTACAATCTCTTGACACATGTTCAATATAATGGTATTTATGACATCAAAATCAAATATTTTAATAGATGCTCATTGAACATATTATCTTATTTCAATATAATCTTAATGTATTTAAAAATATTTTAAAAGACCCATAATAAAATATATTCACATATGTATAGCTTAATTGCACTAAATAGAAGTCATTGTTTAATGGATATGTTACCCAAGAGAATTATAAATATTCTTCAAAACTTATTGTACTTAGCTCAAACATTAACTAGTGGTGGGTTACTCGTGTTTGATTCTTTCAAGAATAAGAGTTACATTGACTTCATATTTACCCATAAATGTTCCCTACGCAACAATAAAAATAATAATATACTATGATCATTGTTACATACTCTATTAGTTATAATTAACTAGGATCATGAGAATTCATGGCCTATAATTATATGATATGAATAACCAATTTAAGCTAGCCATATAAAGTATTCAATATAAATAATTAGAAAATAGGTTAAATTAACCACAAACATAATGAATGCAATTCCTCTGCATTATAAATTTTTTAGGAACCTTCTAATAAAAATAATCTCATTCACAAAAATATTGCAATGTGAAATGTAAATGTAGAATTGTAACAATCTCACAAATCACAACATAGAATTGCAAGACTCTTTAAGGGGAAAACCTACTTTAATACTTTCATTCATTATGCAAAAAGATACATTCATTTTTGGATACTTGTATTTTAAATATACACTTCATGCAATGCTAACCTAATGCTCAAGAGTTGGCATACATGCAAAATGCCACTCGATCTAGAATCTTCTACCAAACATAAGTTACGTTATTTATAATGGTTACATGAAATAGCCCCTGTTGTATAGGCGCCCCACTTTCCAAATACCATTAAAAAATATTACAACATATAATTATAAATATATCCCAATATTGAAAGGTATCATTACATAATAATATGATAATTACAAAAATAGTATTAGGATGGGGTCCTAACATACCCTTTCCCTTAAAAATACTTTGTCCTCAAATTTGGAGATAAGGAAAATGGTGCTATAGGTACTTGAGAGATTCCCAAGTGCAATATTATAGTTATATTCCACACCATTGAACAAGAACCTCAATGATGACACATTTTTAAATAATGCATGATCTCTCATCCAAAATCTATTTAGGCTTGAGCAAGATGGAATTCTCTTCGATTAGTTTTGGTAAAATAGATTGAACCCAAATATAATTACCCGTGACATTATCGATATAGGATACATGAAATATAGTATAGATATTTAATATAGCTTAAAATACCAATTTGTAGGCCATTCCACCAATCCACTATAAGAATTGGTAGGGTTCATAGTATTTGGTAGCTAGTTTCTAGAATCTATGAAGCTGGAGAAAGGATTGTTTATATGATTGTAAAGGATTGTTTATATTATTATAGGTAGATAAAAACTATATCTCTTACTATAAATATACACTTAAAATAATTATGATCATCTTGTTAGTGCATACAATTCTTGAAAATTTTATATTCATCTTTAGTTGACAAAGGACTATGGCACATTGGTTGAGTGTAGTGTAAAAAACATAAACCTTGGAGCTACATTGTATATAGGAGGATGGCATTGATGGAATATGATCATAAACTAATTCAAAATCGGTAACCTTGGTCATAGTGTGATATTGTAGCAACCCAACTCTAACCAACATAGGAGAGAGAATTTTTTTTTGACAAGAGAAAGGTCAGTAAGATTCTTCAATATGTTTCCAATTCAAGATTTACATTGACAAAGGCTTCACCACATTTCCTATTCATGATGCTATATAAATCACTTGAGTGGACAAGAGTGGTCAATATCTCATAAAATCAGTGGGTTTTACCTTATACACCTCTAGGGCTTAAAGAACACTTTCACATGGTCACCCCATTTCCTTACATTCTTTGTGAATGTAATATAAATTAACCATAGTGTATGGATTAACCCTATATTAGTATTTAGAGAAAAGAGGAATAAATTAATTTACTAGTATAAGTCCATCTATACTAGTACTTATGTATAAAACCTCTTAGTTTATGTGGTTATCACTTCATATGATATCCCTCACATGGTCACCCAACTTTCATTCAAGGTATCATCACCAAATACAATTTTCTAATGGTATCCAAATACCCATGATAGGAAAAATGATTCAAGATACACCACTTGAATATTTCGCAAAGACTCCTCATATTTGGGTCCACTTAAAATATCCTTTATCAAAAGTGCCTATTGCAAAACCCTCAGGTGTTTCTACACCACAAGAACCTCAGGTTTTGATCCATAATTTAGGTTATTTTAGTCTTTTCTAACTAAGGATATCCTTCATAGATACAAAAACCTAAACACAAAGTGAAACATGAAACCATTCACTCCTCCTCTCTCTATCATTCCCTCTCATTATAACGTGTAACATTATTTCAATTTACATGTATAAAATAAAGTATAACATCTACTCTTTCAAAATATGTACATAAACTTTAAAATATACATTTCATAATGAGAGAAATATAAACCATACTAAAGCTTTAATCAATGAAAGAAAAATAACAACTTCCTCTTAACCATTCTTTTAGAACTCAACCATTCATTTTGCACAAGGAACTAGAACCTTATTTCCAAATTGAATTGTAAACAAATAAATTCAATTTACAAGTTCTATCTCCATATAGAAGTATTTTTCTAATATAAAGCTACGGTTATGCATAAGGGGTTGGCCCCAAAATGTATTTATAAAAAATTAGTGAATCAATTTCTAAATATAGGCGAATAGTGTCCAAACACATGTAGATGGTTCACTATTATTAGAGGCAATGTTGAAAATTTAAACTTAAAATGGTCAAATTATTATATAATTGAGGCAAATTGACCCAAAAAAAATTGCACCAAGAATTTTTTGGCTAATGGGCCTTGGTTAAGGGTCCCAAATATTAGCCAATTCCAAATTTTGAAAATCCAAATTTTAGCCAATTTGGTGATAAATAGCTACTATGCATAACCCTGGTAAGGGGTCGGCCCCAAAATTTATTTATAATAATTTGGTGATTCAGTTTCAAAATCCAGGCAAATAGTGTCCAAACACATGTAGAAGATTCACTATTATTAGGGACAATGTTGGAAATTTAAACTTAAAATGGTCAAATTATTATAAAATTGGGGTGAATCGACCCAAAAAAAATTTACACCCAAAACATTTTGGCTAATGGGCCTTGGTCAAGGGTCCCAAATATTAGCCAATTCCTAATTTTATCCAATTTGGTGATAAATAGTCACTATGAATAACCCTGTACAAAGATACTCATTTAAACCTTTTCCAATAAATCCCTTATTTTCTTTACAACATAATCATAAATAGAATGCATCTTAGAGCCATAGAGGAACTATCCTTGATCAAGCTCTCCTTGAGTATTTCCAAGCACTAGATATGATAAGGGATCAGGATAACCTCTTTTGATGACAAATGCATACCTATATGCTCTTTTCAAAATGCATCCCATAAAATTCACACATTCATCTAATTTTCATATCATTAAAAATTAGAAATGCAAGGAAACCCCATAATTTCCTTTTTGAGATGGTCTCCACACCTATTCCAAAAAAATATATGAAATATCCCATAATATTTAATTATTATTGGACTCCACATCCAATAACATTAATATTTAATTTTAATACCAAACATTATCTACTCGTATGATCCTAAAAAGCATACACCTATACTATTTGCAGCATAATATCAAGCATAAAACCATGAAATCATGAGAGACAATGAATTAATAGTACATAAGATCTCTTTTTATTAATTCATATCAAATTCGGTTACAAATAGTTCCCTATTAGGGATACCAAATTCTTGATACAATGATTACAAATGGAATTAAATAGCCCCTGAATGGGGAAGGTGCATGTTAGGATCCTCAATCCTAACATTATTAGTTAGTATTATTAATCATTTAATTATTATATTATTAACTTATAAATTGAACCATCACAACCCTTCATAACATGAACCATCACATATCTTCATACGTAAACCATCATGTCTCTCCACCAATGTAGCTTTAGGGTAGATATATATATTAGGTTGGCCATCCATATCAAATCAGCCAATAAGAAGAATAAGAATAAGATTCATAGATTCTAAAGGAGGAAGCCCCCTATAGCGGCAAAGTGATTACAAGGAAGCCCCCTTTTAGTGGCTTGCGATTACATTTACAGTAGTTTATTAATTTTTTTGTAGTAAGACCTTGGGGTCTTACCATTTGGTATTAGAGCCATGTGGGACCCAGTCATGTGGTAATTGCTCAAAGATCTTCATCAAATCACTTATGTGCATGAGTATCAAACTTGGTTTGAGGATATCACCAAACACAACATAATATTGGATGAATCAATTCTCATCAATGGATTCATTAGGGGATTAAAAGAGGAAATTAGAATGGAGGTGATACCATGATGCAGACCTATGGATTGGCAAAATTAGCTGAAGATAAAATCAATGCACAACAATGATTAGGGAAACCACTTATGGAAAAATTTTCGACCATTTACATCGCTCCCAAATCTATGCATAATGGAAGGGCACAAAGCACTTAACCCCCAAATCTAATCGAACTTTACAAATTAAACATCTTAGCTTTGAGGAGATGAAGGAACGACGAGCAAAAGGACTCTGTGATAATTGTTATGAACAATTTGGACCCCACCATAAATGTACTACACTAACATTGTATTTATTGAAGGAAGTTGATCCCTGTCTCTCCATAGAGCAAGCAGATGAGGTAGTTGTGTCCGAAGCGACTAGTGCACCTACTCACTGCAATGAAGACAATGAGGTTGATGTGCAAGAATTGATTGATGTACCAAGCAAGGATGAAGTAGACATACCCAAAGTGATCAATGCTAGCCAAACATGCACTCTACAAGACCTACACATACCTTCCTCACCAATAGTGAGTTCTTGCCATATGACCAAACCTATTCGAAACCAACGCAGAGTGACTACACACTCCTTCGTTGGCTCTACTAAGGAATCAAAAAAGGATATGAAATCATTACCATCACTTTTGATGCATCATTCTGAAGTATTTGAGGAACCCCAAGGGTTGCCCTCCCATCGTCATCATGATTTTCCTAAGGGAGATTCTACTATTATTCTTGGCAACCCCTCACTAATGCTTCATCCTTCTCGATATCCCTGCCTACGAAAATATGCCATTAAAAGAGTCCAAGAACTTACACAAATCCTTCTTGGAAAACAAAGGACAAAGATTTTCACTTTGAGCTTTGAGGACAAAGCTCTTTTTAAGGAGGGTAGCATGTTAGGATCCTCAATCCTAACATTATTAGTTAGTATTATTAATCATTTAATTATTATATTATTAACTTATAAAGTGAACCATCACAACCCTTCATAACATGAATCATCACCTATATTCATATGTAAACCATCATGTCTCTTCACCAACGTAGCTTTAGGGTAGATATATATATTAGGTTGGTCATCCATATCAAATCAGCCAATAAGAAGAATAAGAATAAGAATCATAGATTCTAAAGGAGGGAGCCCCCTATAGTGGCAAAGCGATTACAAGGGAGCCCCCTTTTAGTGGCCTGTGATTACATTTACATTAATTTATTAATATTTTTGTAGTAAGACCTTGGGGTCTTACCAGTGCACTCCGTAGGCTTTTTAGGTTCGACATGAATTTGTTCAAGGGCTTATTGATGCCTTATTCTCACTTTTTGGGAGGGATATTATTCCAAATATTCTTTATATTAGTCCAAGACTTGTGATATGTGTACAAGAAACAACATAGAACGATCAGTAGCACATATGGCCTCTCATGATGAGGCTCCTTTTGAATATTTGCATACAATAACATAGAAGCATGATACAAGCATAATGAAAGCATAATAAAAAAGTGTAAAGGTGCAAATATGAGTAGCAAAAATGCATGAATACCTAAGAAATTATCATCAAAATCAATGCAAAAGATAGATATATGCTAATATAATCTGATAAAGTAAATAACAATAAGAAATATATGCTTAAAAATTCAAAAAATGATGACTCAAACCCTAGTCTATGCTTGGAGGTTTTTGTCTAGGACAATGATCGTGAACTAAAACTTTTTGCCTCAAAAACCAAGGAGAATGACTCTCAATCCTACATACGAATTGATGTTCAAGGGTCACCTTCTTGTCTAGATATGGATTGGTGGTGAATATCGTGTGGAACTAACTACTTGAATGATTCATTGTCATTGTTCAATAGGACAACACTTCATTACTTCTCAAAGGGGGTGTGAAATTGCTCTCCAATTCTCTAGGGCTTCGCTGCATAAAAACTTGGATCCTTTCTTATTCCTGGGAGGATGCATATGTAGGCCTCCCAAATTCTAGATCTTGGCTTCTTGGAGAATCCAAGATCCATATTTGCATGTAACTAATCATTGTAGGGGAAGACTGAGTTACAGATTTGCATGGAAGGAGTAGTCAAGAGGAACTTTGGGAGATCCACAAAAAAAACCTCTCGAATCCAATGCAATTGCAATCATACTACATGATTTGGGCCTGCATTTATGATCATATTATATTTTAGTGCTAGCCACTATCCATAGCAGTGACTAGTAGTGATTGCTCTCAGCTTCAACAACCTATGTTGGCATCCACTCTAGTCGATAGTGATCGTAGCTGAATGGGCCAGAACTACCCCTTATGAATGGTTAGGACCACTATTGGCTCTTGGAAAGGTCCAAGATATTTCATATGGTTTTTGGATGTGCCCATACGAGTAGTATTCTAAATATGACACGCTTTAGGTGTCTACACTACCATTTCCATATATAAATAATTTTTTTTTTTTTTTTTCAAAGCATGACAAGGAAGCCCTATAATTTCCTTGATTAAATGGATTTCACATTCAATTAATATTCAATTATTTTTTATAAAACAACACAAGTAAGAAAAACCCCATAATGCTCCCTTTTTTTTTCATAAAGGGGTAAAAAATTATTGATAAAAAGTTTGGATTACATAGTACAACTAAGCTTCCAACAAGGACTCAAATAAATAGGCAAATAGGATAAAACCACTATACTAGAATGAAAATCAGGAAAGACAACAAGAACGAACCATATTAAGTCTGTACATCCTTGTGGATCAACTCCCACAGGCGTTGAGAGTCCCTATACGGGAGACTCTCCCAATTATCGATACTCCAAGGATCCAGTAGCTTAGAAGGCATTTTGACCAGGTAATCAGCAACCACATTCCATTCCCTTGGAATGTGCACAAAATATATAAATTCAAACTCTTCACTCATTCTAAGAATTTGAATGGCTACAGAGGCCAACTGCCAATTAACTTCCTCCACCATTTTACTATTTAAAATATTAACCATAATTTGAGAGTCAGACTCGCAGATAATCCTATGCTAGCCAAGAGAAAACCCCCTTTGTAAGGCCTCAATAATTGCAAGAGCTTCCATAAAATTGTTGGAGTGAACACCTTTATAAATGGAAAAGAAAAAATTGACACCACCAGTAGAATCTCTCCCAACACCGCCAATGCCAGCATGTCTAGGATTACCATTGGACGATCCATCAGTATTAATTTTTAAAACTCCTCTAAGGGTGGCCTCCACCTACCATCTCTCCTAACCTTCTTGCTGAGCTAAGGAACACTACTAGGGCTAGAAAAGTTCACACCATACCCAAAGAGACCAAGGGCTTGTTTTACCTTCTCCTCCCTAGAATCTAAAATAGGGTCCACCTCATATTTTCTATGGATGGTTTCCTGAACCATATATAGGATCCTTTACCAGATCTTTTGAAAAGCCAAATAATTGCCCTGAAATATGTGCTGATTTTGTTCTATCTAAATTTTCTAGATGATGCAATAAGGGCCCAAATTCCAAGCCACCCGAAGGAAGGGGGCCCTGGCCGAAGGTCTACCTAGACTACTCCAAAAATCCACTAGAGATAGCACATGAAAACATGGATGGTTCTAGGCGCTCCACAAATAGTGCCAAATGTCTCTGGCAAAGGAGCATTGGAAAAATAAATGAGAAGAGTCATCCTCATTCTTACTGCAAAGTACACAAAAAGAGGGACCTGAAATCTCCTCTTCCTCACATTATCCCAAGTGAGGCATTTATTACGAGCTACCAACTAGAGAAAGACGTTACATTTTGGCTAGGAAAATTTGTTCCACACTTTTTTCCACCAAGTGACATGAAGACTCCCATACTTTTGCTTATCAAGAACCTGATAACCATAGGCTACCGAGTAGGTTCCCTTAGGATGAGGGTTCCAAGACATAATATATTTACCCCTCAATGAAGAACAAGGCATCCCCATAAGAATAATAGCAAGCACCTCTTTTTCCTTGGCTAGTCCCCCCTAGGGCCATTCTTGTAGATATTTCCATATGTACATATCCATATTTTTGAAAGATTAAATTTTTTTAAAGTCCTCCACACAAGACCAGCCTGCTTCCAAGAAAAAATTGCTTAGGGAATGTAACCTAGGATATTGATTCAATATAGGAGGGTGCCCATCCCAATAATCCTCCCAAAAAAGAGCATATGATCCCTAATTGCAAATCCATAACAAAGTTTGCTTGATTAAATTAGCTCCTCCTTTTAGAGTGTCCCAGATAACTGAACATTTCCTAACCAAGATGACTCTAGGGATCTCAGTCTTAGAAATACCTCTCAAGTATTTACAAGATAATATTTTAGCCCAAATATGATCTTGAGAGGTACACCATCTCCAATAAAGTTTTGTAGCCAGATCCTACCCAAAAATAGTTGTATGTTGCAACCCAAGACCTCCCTCTTGCACCGGCCTACATATAGAATCCTACCTAACCAAAATCCATTTAGATTTATCAAGTTTTCCAAACCATAAAAAGTGTCTTGACAAAGCATCCATGTCCTTGATGAAGTGAGAGGGAGCTATTTGTACAAAACATCTATAAATAGGTAAAGCTTGAACAATAGATTTTAAAAGAAACACTCTACCTGCAATGGATAGCCATCTAAAATTCTAGTGATTCACCTTCCTTATAAACTTATCAAGCATAGACTGCCAAGAATATCTAGGTAGAGGATGAGATGAAATTGGAATACCAAGATAAATGAAGATGGGAGTCCCAACCTAGAATATTAGAATGCGAGCAATCATGGCTTGAATAAGAGGAGGGGTATTTAAGAAGAAAACATAAGACTTGACCTCATTAATCAACTATCCAGAAGCACCAAGATATATGTCAAGAGACTGTCTAATATTGACAACTTTCTTGATAGTGGCAACTCCCAACAAAGTAGTATCATCAAAAAATTGAAGGTGGGAAATAGGTGGCAAACTACTATCCCACTTCCACCCCTGAATGAGACCTTGCATGACTTGAGACTTAAGCAATATTAACAACCCTTTAGCCATAATGATAAAAAAATAAGAAGATAAAATATCTCCTTGTCTTAATTCCCTTTGAGGCCTCAAATAGCTATGATGGCTCATTATTAATAATAACAAAGAATGAGGAATAAGAAACATAGTTCATCACCCATCTAATCCATTCCTCCTCAAATCCAAAAGTAGTAAGAACTTTTGGAAGAAACGACCATCTGACCCGATAATAGGTTTTGGCCATGTTCAACTTAATGAACATAATTTTCTCCTTAGAAGTTTTCATCGAGTGAATAGTTTATGTAGTAATAAAAACCCCATCCAAGATTTATCGGCCAATAACAAACCCTCCTTGCTCCTCAGAGATGATTTTGCTCAACCATATTTTCAGCCTCTCAGCAATAATTTTTATGATGATCTTATACACAACATTGCAGAGAGCAATAGGCTTGAACATATCCAAGGAATTTGCTCCCTATTTTTTGGGTATAAGCACCACAAAGGTAGCATTTAGGACCCTTAGCATCTGTTTGTTCTTTTGGGACTCATGGACCACCTCCAAAAGATCAAATTTGATTAAATCCCAAAACTCCTGATAAAACTCAATCAGGAATCCATCCGGACCTGGGGCTTTTCATTTTTTCATCTTGAATACAACATTTTCCAAATCCTCAAGGGAAATTGGAATCTATCAAGTGCTCATTCATCTCTCTAGAAATAATCACTGGAATATAGTTTAGAATAAGCTTTTCATTCTCATCATTTGATAGGGAGTCCTCCTTGAAGAGAGAGGAAAAATACCTCTTAGTCTCTTCTGAAATATCCCTAAAATAAGAGAGCATGGCACCCTAAGAATTCACAAGAGAGGTAATCAGGTTACCATTACGATGAGCCTTAACTGAGTTATAAAAGAAGGTTGTGTTCCTATCCCCTTCCTGAAGCCAATCTACTCGAGCTTTTTGTTTCTAAAAAATTTCTTCCCTCAGTTCCCATTTAGCAAGGTCTTTCGTAGCCTCAGATTCCTCAACACGAATCTCCTTCGTTAATCCCTGATCTATAATCTTCCTTGAAGTTTCTTCCATACTCCTAAGAGCTACCATCTTAGCCAAGGAAAGGTTCCCAAAATTCAGTCTATTCCATCTCTTCAATTTATGTTTTACAAATTGTAGTCACTTCATAAAGGAATACATAGTGGTGCCATGAGGAGGTTTGTCAGTGGTCCACCAGCCTTACATGAAATCATGAAGCTTAGGATCATGAAGCCACATAAGTTGAAACTTAAATGAGGGATTATTTTTTATCTCTAACTCTAAAGTAGAGAGTTTGATATGCCAATGTCATATCCCCTACCCTCTAGAATCATAGAACTATCACTTTTGTTATTACCCATCCAATAACTGGATATCAAAAACCTATCGACTCTATCTGAGATGGAAGCTTCCCCAAACATTCTATTGTGCCAAGTAAAGATCCCATTATCTGGCTTGATGTAAACCAAGTTAGGGCCTAGATTTGAGCACTGAAGACAGAACCAAAATTCTCACAAATCAAATGTGCTCCCACAAATTCACTTTACCATTGTAATCAATAGGAGCATACACATTTGTAAGTAGGATGGTTTCACCAAATTCATTATCATGCCCGACCATCGAAATAGACCATCTATTGGAAATCCAAGTAAGAGGGGATATCTTAACCGGATCCCATAAACAAGCGATGCCACCAGCATATCCACATGCACCAATACACTGGCATTACCCCATTCTCCATAACTTGGGAGCAATATTTAACATACTATCAATAACCAATTTAGTCTCATGAATAAACACCACATTCGAATAATGCACACGAACTAAATCATGAATAGCTTTTTGTCTGGGGATGTTGTTCAACCCTCTTACATTCCATGAGAGGATAATAATTTTTGGGGGTTATAAAAATGGGAGTCTAATGTTCTCACCAAGCCTTACTCCACCAAAGTATCCCCCATTAACTTAATTATATCTTGGTCCTTCTTCTAACCCACCTTCATATTCTTATCCAAAAAACTTTTTTTAATTATTTTCTACTGCAATCCCAACACCGTAGGAGTTTTGCAGTCCAAGGATGATTGCATCAGTTCCTGAGTAGGAAAGGGCATAACTAAATCTGTACCACTTTCCAAAATAGTTTCCCTTATAGGGCTAGACCCATCCATGTCCCCTATACTCATATCCAAAGCCATTTGTTCTTCATTTAAACCCCCTAGATCTAATTCCTTAAGTTCTCCCTCAAGAAGAGACATTTAATTTGGCCTTGTTAAATTTTCATCAGGTAGCGACGTTTCATGTATCTCCATGCACTGATCAAGAGCATCTAATATTTCAAAATGGTTGAGTAGAGCATCTGGATGGCTATCCTTAAGGTCTTTATTTGTCATTTTTCCTCTATTTTGAGCTTTTATCGAAACAAAACCTTCGTTATCCCATTCCCCTTCCTATATCATGGATTTTCCTTTATCCAAACTTTATCCAGATTGAGAGGGCCCAGTATTTGAAGCCACAGGTGAGACAAACTTAAGGCATTTTCTTTGTAGGTGGTCATATTCACGGTAAATATGACAATGAAATGGAAGAGCTTCATAGTCAAGTGTTTGAACCCATGTATTTGATCCAAATTGTATTTCAATAGAATGTGGAATAGGATTATTTAAGTCAATTTCAACACAAATACAAGCAATAGATTACCTTTTTATAAATTGTCTATTGTGATGGTCCAACCGACTTCCCAAGCAGAAGGGCAACCTTATGCAAAATATCAATTCTCCAAAATTCCAATGGGAGCCATGGAAGCTGCACCCATACTAGAACCCATGATGATTGCTCCTCTGATTGGTTTAAACACACATGCCAGGGTTTAATAAATAGTCCCACTTGGTTATAAAAATAAGGACCCCCTTCAAATGCTTTGTTACGATCCGCAATACAAGAGAAAACCACCATAAAATAGTTGTTCGCACTCAGCATCACCTCCACATCGCCTTCAGGATTCCAAGTCTTCTTGACCCAAGCCTCCACAAAGGGGAGAGAAATTCAGATGACCAAAAATTTACCAATAAGGGAATAATTGGTTAGATACTCCACATATTCTGCCATCGAGTCTGGTTGAACCACTAGAACTAGTCTGACTTCACATCGTTCCAAACTTCCATTGTTATTTAAAAAGTGATTTCTGACATGCACTGGAAAATATTTTTCCTTCTAGTCACTTTTAGATGAAAAAACATCATGAGCATGCACTCTCTGTGTCGAATCCGATGCCATCACGACATTCCTCCAAATTTTTAGACCTCCTCCGGAAGCTGCTGCCATCCCCGCAGAGCAATTTTTCCTCATAAAACCCTAGCAGAGTATTTTTTCCTCATAAAACCCTAGCAGAGTAGTTTTTCCTCATCAAACCCTACCCCATAATTTTCCTTCACTAATGAACTCCACATTCATTTAATAATTCATAATTTTCCATAAAGCAAATATAATACTTTCTTTCCACTCTTAACCAAACCACAATATTTCCTTTATAAAATAAAGAATAAAATACCAATAAACCAACAATATTTCAATATTTAAAACAATAATACATCCCTATATTTCATTACAAATAAACATACTTTCTAATTATCATTAATAAAGAAAGTATTTTAGTATTATTTACAATATTCTAATAATTTCAAAATATAAATACCCCACCATTTATATCTTATTTTCCTTACCTTTTTTATATTATTTAATCAATAAAACTAAGCACAAGAAAAAACCCTATATTTTCAAATATTCTAATAGTTTAAAAATATAAAAACTCCACTTATTATATTTTATATTTCATTAGTTTTTCTGTATTCTTTAATCAAGAAAACTAAGCCCAAGTGGAAACCCTAATATTTTAGATTCTAATAATTTCAAAATATAAATGCTCCATTATTTATATTTTATCTTTCCTTAGTTTTTTATATTCTTTAATCAAGAAAACTAAGCACAAGTGGAAACCCCATGTTTTTTGATATTCTAATAATTTCAAAATATATATACTCCACTATTTATATTTTATTTTTCCTGTGTTTTCTATCTTCCTTATTCAATAAAACTAAGCACAAGTTGGCACCCTATATTTTCAATGAATGCAAGGCAACATCAACGTTCTCAAAGAAAGCATAGTATCAAAAATTACCTTGGAACTATTAGAAGCTTTCTAATAAAAAAAAAAATGAAAGGGGAGAGTGTATTCCTCTGCTAGATCTCAACAATGCATTCCTTCCTCTTCTGCATTTCAGTATTTTTCTTTTTTTTCCCTTTCCATATATCCTCTTAAAAGAGAGGAAGAAGATGAAACCCTAAACCATTTTTGCAATATCTTCTTGCTTGTTATATTTTCAAATAACATCAAACCCTAATCTATTCATTAAATGCACTTCCTTTGCAAGGTAAAAGGGTTCATAAAACCTAAATTAAATTTCTTTTAACTTTATAAAAGAAATAAACTCATTTATATCTCTTTTAATTTTAAAAGAAGGCTTTTATAAAAGAAATAAACTCATTTATATTTCTTTTAATTTACAAGAAGGTTTTTATTAAAAAAATTAACTCATTTATATTTCTATTAATTTAAAACAACTCTATTAATAATACCATGATCATGAATCAATGGTAGAGGACTTTTCAAAGTCCTCTACCGCTATCTCCTCCTTAACTTCCCCAATGGTAACTTTCCCACTCCTTAATCAAATGAAGTGAATTCATCCTCTACCTCGAGTCCTACACATTCCAATCATAAGAGGAAGATCAAAACTAAAAAACCCCATCCTATGGCTAGGAAGAAAATTAAGGTGGATTCAACCCCTATTAGAAGCTCCTAGCATCTAAAGCTAAAGGAGGTTTCAAAAACCCCACCTTCCATCTCAGGCAAGCCTCCTAAAGCCCAATCCTCTTTACCTGATTTGGTTGATAAATTTCTCCATAATTTGGTCATCCATACCACCTATGCATCCATCACTCACTTGGAGGCTGCCCACATTGCCATCGGTAAGGCCATTGAGAGCTTCAAATAACAAAGACACAACCTCAGCCTGTTCTTATTTTGTGATAATTTCAATGGTTCTGCTGCTGAACCCTCCTCTGATGTTAAAGGAGGGGCTACTAAAGACGAGGTTGTAGAAATTACAAAAGATACCTGCCTTGATGGTTTGAAGGATATTCCAAAGTTGAAATAGACCTCGAAGGATGTAGAGAAGGAAAATATTTTGAATATTGATGTCCACACTTTTCTACAGCCCAACGCTCTTCCTTGATGGTATTTTCTACTAGTCCCAGTCACTGTTTTGGGTTGTTCTCCATTTCCTCTGGTTTTGTGACATGTTTGGTCTGTTCCTACTTGTCTCCTTCTTTCTACCTTTTTGTGTTGTTCCTTTTTGTTCCTTTGTGCTAAAGGATCGTTGGTAATCCTTCAGGTTGCTTTTTGAGTTTAATGGCTTCAGGCATTTCAGTTTTGATGAGCTTTGCTCTATTCTTCGTGTTTATATTTTCGTCCTCTTGTTCCTTTGAGTTCCTTTTTATAAAATGTGATAGGGAACCTTTCAAATGTTCTTTTTGAATTAATATAATTAACTTACCAAAAAAAATACCATGATCATGAAAACCCTTTTTATTGCTAATAAGGTACGTATATATATAAATAAAAACCTTTAGCAATCAATTTTCTAATGTTATCTAGCAACATTAAAGCAACTAATATATTTATTATTTTATAATGTATAAACATATTAAATGCATTTCATTTCTAATTTCAAATTTGAACATTATGATAAATAAATTAATTATCTTTTAATTAATTAATTTAGTGCCAAATGTTAATATAAATTATTAACATTGACACTAACCATTAGAGGATTAATAAGGCCTCTATATTTATTACTACGTCTTATTGAATCCCTTTTCGGATTCACATATATAAGCAAAACATATATTTTCAAATGCTTATAAACTAATATACCATCCATTGAACATTTATCTAACCGAAAACTTGAAGACATATACAAGGAAGATTATCATTGAATAAATGCAAAGAACCAAAGCAAGCATTTGTCAACCATAAATATAAAATATTTTATGATAACTTCTAGGTTATCAACTTCTATTTTGAATGACTCCATTTCTCTTTTATGGTAACTTCCTTACCAATGGTTAAATTTCAACAAGCAGATATGAAATGCAACTATATGCAGTAACCACTTGTTACCCTAGGTATATCTTACCCTAGAGTCATTTGTCACATTATTTCCATTTTTTGGTATCTTTTTCTTGGTGGGCACCTTCCTCACCCACCCATGAGAGTACCTAGTCCTACATCCAAACACAACATTACTTGTACCGTATCTTCATATCATATAATCAAAATAATAAATGCATAAAATCATCCAAATGCATCAAAACTAAGTATTAAATTATCATTTATCAATACATAGTTCATCTCATAAAAGAGTCCTACCAATGTGGGTCATGACATACTACCCCTCTTGGACTAAACACAATCCTCTATGATTTTATTATAATAAACATTACATATTATTTTCATTGAAATAAATAAGGAAACTATTTTTCATCTCATCCACTTTTTTCGAGTGGTTTTTTTCTTAAAATATTGGTCCCATTGGACCTTACATGTTCTAGAGTTTGTTTCTTCATAATTTTAGAATGAAACTCTATAATATTCATCACTTTCACCTTAATAATCGATGGATATACGATCTATAATTTAGAAACATCCCACACATGATTAGGATCAACTATGTAATTCCTAAGTAGGGATATATTGAAAGTATCATGGATATTTGATAGGATGGGTGGAAAAGCAAGATGATATATTACTAGACTTATCCTTTCAATGATCACTAAAGGCCCAACATATCTAAGATCGAACTCAATAGACTTGATGATACTTTTCATGGGTTTAACTCTTAAGAATACTTTGTATCCCATAGAGAATTATCTAGGTGATCCTTTTAGATCAATATAGCTCTTTTTATGATCGATGACTTACTTAAGCCTATGCCTAATAATCCTAATTTGTTCTTCCATCACTCAAAACACATCCAATTTGATGAAAACTTGATCCTCTAGATTATCCCAAGATAGAGAAGTTTTGCATCTTCTGCCATACAAGGCTTCAAAAAAAGACATCTTCAAAGAAGCATGATAACCATTATTATAAGTAAACTCTACTAGATGCAAAAAGTCTTCCCATTAAGAGTTTTGGTTCATGCAGTACATGTGAAGCATGTCTTTGAAAACTTGGTTAACCCTAGTTTGACCATATGTTTTTAGATGATATGTAAAACTTATGTTCAGCTCTATGGTAAATACACAATGAAGAGCTTTCCAAGACATAGATGTGAATATAGAGTCCCTATCTAAATAATCACTTTAAGAAACCCATATAACTTAAATATTTATTTGGCAAATCTATTAACCACCACTATAGCATCATCCTTGGTGCTCCCAAGAATAAAGTGTGCAACTATCACAACCCATTTTTTCTTAATTTATCCTCTAATTAAATGATTAGATAACACTACTAAGGAAAATTAGATATCCAATAGTCCTACCACTCAAATCTCCCCTAGACCTTCCCATATCTACACCTTACATGTATCTATTCATTTAATTATACTAGGTGTAGTCACGGGGATCACCAAAACCATTCCTCTCATTTATAATTCAATGGGTTGATTTTGGAAATATTGAGTTGTCATTGATGTCAAAGCGTGCATGGTATTCAAGGCAGACATATTCTTCAAGGGTGTGAAGTTTACAAGGTTGGATAATATATCAATTGTGTCAAGAATGGACTATTGTGAATAGTAAAAAATGGACAATTATTCAAGGTAAGGTATATATCAAAGCAAAGGAAAATATTTTTCAAGCAAATGATTATAATATTTAAATATCATATTTAAATATTATAAAGAGAATATTATAAGAGGGACAAAGGTTTAAAAGTTGCTTGGAAAAAAATAATGATAAAGGTTTAAAAATTTGCTTAGGACAAAAAGGTTTAAACATTATAAGAGGGACAAAGGTTTAAAAGTTGGTTGGGCAAAAAGAAGGATAAAGGTTAAAAAGTTGCTTGGGACAAAAAGGTTTAAATATCACAAGAGAGGGACACATTTTTAAAAAGATAAATAGTTATAATATTTAAATTATAAATTTAAATATTATAAACAAAAGAGTTTGAAAATTAAACAGGTGCCAAAAATTGAAAATAAATTAAGCCGACCTTCACCCAAGTGTTGTAGGTGAGTTGGAGAGGAGAGGGCAATCCTCCAAGGGAGGTCCCAGGTTCGAATCTCCACCCTACCAAAAAGCTGAATTGGGTACCCAAAATCCAATTGATAATGTTGGTGCGAGCAGGGGTGGGTGCGACCCCGAGGTGACTTTGACGATGTAGAACCCCCTGTTCATGGTCTCTTAGACCAAGCCGGCCCCGTAAGGGGTTTTTCACTTAAAAAAAAAAAATTAAGCCGACCTTTCAAATTAAAATCGAAGGAAATGAAAAGCATATATACATGGCATTATTAAACCTTGGAGTGGAATGAAAAATTGAAATTGAAAATCCATCATCGTGCATGCAAATGATAGGAAGAAAATGTAGAGGAGAAGATAGCAAAAATTTAGGTAAATATAGACAAAGATAAATATCATTGTGTGTGCCTAAGGTTTCATTTGCTGGGATAGCCCAGATGATAGTGTGGATTTGCATGGAGTGCTATTGGGCAAGAGGTCACCAGGTCAAATCTGGTCGACGTCATTTTTTTTGAGTTTTGCTAAATGAGGAAGACTTGGATAAATATAACTATGAACACATTTGGTTTTGACTGCTGAGGTAACACAACTGGTTGTCGACTTTGCATGGATCACTGATGGGCATGAGGTCATAGGTTTGAATCAGGTCGATATCATTTTTAATGAGGTTTTGTTGTTGATAAAAGCACAAGAACACGGATATATATCAGACACATCCCTTTTGGTCTTAGCTACCATGCCAACATAGTTGGTCATAAAGCGCTTGGAAAAGCATTAAATTTCATGAGATTAGGGGTTTATGAGTTATGCAAAGGTATTAAAATTTTTATTAAATTTGATTTTGAAGGAAAAATAAAGGTCAAGGTGTTAGCATAAGAAATTGTGATTTTTGCAAATTAGAAAAGGGAGTTATAAGGTGTATGGTGGTCAAGTTTATTTGTATTTTTGCATGTTAGAAAAATGAGAAATAAGGTGTAATTGTGATTAATGTTATATTGTATTTGGCATATTATAAAAATGGGATATAAGATTTTTTGTTATTAATAAAGCTTTATTTTGAGAGTTTCAAAAAGGGAGATATAAGGTATTATTCTTTTTAAGCTTTATTATGCACATTTTTTTGTTGGGGTTTGTAATGTGAATGATTTGATATCTATTCAAGAAAAATATATTTGCTAACCAATTTTGAAGTGGCAAAAGAAAAGAAAATTATTTTTGTCAAGACATGCACATGCAAAAGAAGACTATAATCATTGAGGTAGATTTAGAGGTATGGTGATTTAATTTATTTCTCAAGGGTGGTTTTGTTTGAGGAAAATATTTTTTATGCCATATGGTTGGAGGTATAAGGATTTATTTGATGTGCATTAGTGTTGATTGAAATTGTGAGTAAATATGCAAAGATTATAGGTCAAATTTTTGAGTAAACTTGTGCATTGTTCTTGACTAAAATTGGGAGTAAATGTGCAAAGGTTATAGGTCATATTTATGAGTAAACTTATGCATTAGTTTTGATTGATATTGGGAGTAAATGTATAAGGGTTATAGAACATATTTGAAAGCAAAAGTTGTGCATTATGTATGATTGACTTTGGGAGTAGATGAGCATGGAAGATTTATGGATTGTTATATTTGGTTTTGGGTATAGATCAGTATTGTTTGTATGAAATATTTTGGATCATATTTGAGTAGGTTTTATGAGATGATTTGAGAAGAGTTGTGAGTAGATTTTATAAGGTTTTGTAAATAAATTTTGAGCAGGCTTGTGAGTAGATTTAATTAGATTTTGTGAGTAGATTTGAGCAGGTTTTTGTGAGAATATTTGAGCAATTTTTGGAGTATATTTGAGTAGGCCTTTTGAGTAGGCTTTTTAGCATATTTGAGTAGAATTATGAGCAGGTTTGAGTAGTGTCAATGAGTAGGATTGAGTAGGTTTTGTGAGTATATTTGAGCAAAGTTGTGAGCAGTCTTGGACTAGATTTGAGCAAAGTTATGATCAGGATTTAGAGTAGACCAAATTAGAGGATATTGGTATTTCATGTGGATAAATTTCCACGAACTAGAATAGAGGGGATTGGTGTCTCTTGTGGATAGAGGTCTACGAACTAGAGTAGAGGGGATTGGTGTCTCCTGTGGATTGGGGTCCACGAACATTGTAATAGGGAATTGATTCCCATAAAATTATTAAAGAAATTTATAAGAAAAATTTCTTCATGGATGTAGCCCACATTGGGTGAACCACATTAAATATGTATCTCTTATGTGTGTGGTGATTTGTGCATTGTTTCATTATTACAATTGATAATATTGGATGATATTACTTTGGAAAGAAAAGTAAAAGTTTTATTTTATACTATTCACCCCCATATTAGTATAATATTGTGTTCTTAAATTGGTATCAGAGATAGGTACCTTCATGAGATTATGTAATTCTAAGTAGATTATGTAAATCAAATTTTATGAAATTCATGCAATGTACTTTAGTAAAATAAATATGGTATTTACAGAGAACATATGAAGGAGATGACAAGGTTAAAAGGATAAAACTTCAAAATCACTGGAGGAAGTTTGAAGAATTGAATATCAAATATGAAGAAGATATTTCTAGGTATCTACTTCATGTTGATGAGGTTTTCAACACCATTTGTGGACTTGGAGAAAAAATTGGAGACTCTATGATTATTCAAAAAATCTTAAGGTCACTTCCTATGATATTTGATACAAAGGTTTTAGTAATAGAAGAGATGAAGGATCTCAACACCTTAAGTATGGATGAGTTACATGGGATTATCATAGCCTATGATATGAGGACAGAAAAAGATCAAACATCCAAATGAGAGGTAACATTAAAAGCTTCAAACAAGGTAAATGATAAAGTACCAAAATTAAGTGATTAATCAAGTAGTGAAGAGGAATCTAAATTTAAGATAAGAAATAAGAAGGATATAATAAAACACAAAAATATGTATACTGTGAAATGCTTTAGTTGTGGTAACAGTGGTCACTATGCAGCTAATTTTCCACAAGCTAAAAATAGTAGCAGTAAAGAGGAAAAGAAATACAATAAAAAGAATGAAAGAAAAACATGCATGGTTAAGGCAAGGATGAGAAGAAGATCTTTCCAAGGTACAAGAAATATTTTTATGTTGAAGAAGAAAGCAGTGCTTCCAATGACAGTGATGAAAGTCTCTTTGATAGTTAAAAATATTTTTTTTTTTTGCCATAGAAGAGAAATAAGATGCTCCTGTTGTCAAAGACCAAGTAGAAGAGAAAGAATATGTATCTCTTGTCAAAGAACCAGAAAAAGAAAAAGAAGATGTCCATGTTATTGAAGTTCAAGAAGAAGAGAAAATTTTAGATTATGAAAAGGAAGCCAAAATTGATATGGAAGAGGAACTTGTAATCTATATTGAATAATTGAAAAGGAAGAACTTAATATTGAAGTCTCAAGTACAAGAGGATGAGAAAACAAAGGCAAAGCTTCTACAAGATCTCACTAACTTAAAATTTAAGGTTGAAGAGGAAAGAAAAGTTGAAGAAGGTATAGATGAACAGTTAAAGGTAAAAGAGCTAGAATGTGAAAGAATAGAACATGAAGCTAACATTCTAAGGAAGGGACTTGAAAAAATTAATAATAAGATATATCAGTTTAGGAAAAGCTCAAAATATTTGGATGATATGATCAAAATACATAGATCTCCATTTATGAAGATCGGACTTGGCTTTGAGGAAGGTCAAGAAGTGCAAAAAGAGGAGTCAAGCTCAAAATAAATAGAAGAATCAAAGAAGGTATTTGAAGAAGAATCTAAGACCTGTACTAATGAGTTGAAAAGTGGAAACATCAATGAGGAAGAAAATAATGCACCAGTAAGGAACATGTACCAATGTAGAAAAGCAAAGAAAGAATCATGTGACCATATCCTCTAAAGCAATATGAATACTTATTCCAGGGTTATTACTTTTCATGTACTTATTTTGGTCACAAAGCTATACATTGCAAGGTTCATGGTAAGAATGGTTATGACTTCACCAAGAGAAACTTCAATTCATTTTCACCTTTCAAGGACTACAACATCATGAGTTTTAATTGCAATTATTTTGGGCATACATCTAAATGGTGTAGAACAAAGTTTTTGGAACTTCCAAATACAAGCAAGAAAAAGGAAGCTCAAAATGTTCAAAAGGGTATGACTACAAAGGAAAAGAGCATTGTAATTTGGGAGCAGTTTTACTCCCATATCAAACTGATCACCTCAAGTAAAGGAGGTAGTGAGGGGGATATGCTAAGTTTATTATTTTTAGCCCCAAGTATCCCATTGTCATTGATGTCAAAGGGAGAGAATTCAATGAGGGGGAGCAGCTTGTCAGGGGAGGAGATTTGGAATCCAGTTGCAGTAGAAGAAATTTTTTGTAGGGTTGCCATCAATGAAAAAGGGGATGATTATTGGAAATATTGAGTTTTCATTTATGTCAAATGGTGCATGGCATTCAATGCATAAATATTATTCAAGGATGTGAAGTTTACAAGGTTGGACAATATATCAATTGTGTCAAGAATGGACTCTTGTGAATAGAAAAAAATGAATAATTATTCAAGGCATATCTCAAAGCAAAGGAAATTTTTTTTCAAGCAAAGGATTATAACATTTAAATATCATATGTAAATATTATAAAGATAATATTATAAGAGGGACAAAGGTTTAAAAGTTGCTTGGACAAAAAAAAAGATAAAGGTTTAAAAAGTTGTGTGGGACAAAAAGGATTAGATTTTATAAGAGGGACAAAGGTTTAAAAGTTGGTTGGAAAAAAAGAAGGATAAAAGTTTAAAAAGTTTCTTGGGACAAAAAGGTTTAAATATCACAAGAAAGGGACAAAGTTTTAAAAAGATAAATATTTATAATATTTAAATTCTAAATTTAAATATTATAAACAAAAGAGTTTGAAAAATAAAAAGGTGCCAAAAATTGAAATCAAATTATTTCAACCTTTCAAAATGAAATTGAAGGAAATGGAAAGCATATGTATAGATGGCATTATTCAACCTTGGAGTGGAATGAAAAATTGAAATTGAAAATCCACCATCATGCATGCAAATGGCAGGAATAAAATGTAGAGGAGAATACAACAAAAATTAAGGTAGAGATAGACAAAGAGGAATATCATTATGTGTTCTTGAGGTTTCATTTGTTGGGATAGCCCAGTTGGCAGTGTGGCTCTACGTGGAGCACTATTGGGCAGGAGGTCATGAGGTCAAATTTGGTCAACATCATTTTTTGTTGAGTTTTATTGAACGAGGAAGACTTGGATAAATATCACTATAGGCATCTTCGGTTTTGACTTCTGAGGTAGCCTAGCTGGTTGTTGTCTTTGTGTGGAGTGCTACTAGGTAGGAGGTCATGGGGTCAAATTAGGTCGACACCATTTTTGATGAGCTTTTGCTATTGATAAAAGTGCAAGGACACATATATATCAGGTGCCTTCCTTTTAGTATTAGCTACCATGATAACATAGCTGGTCACAAAGCACTTGGGAAAGCACTGCATTTCATGAGGTCAGGGGTTCGATTCTTAGTTGTGCAAAGGTATTAAATTTTTTATTAAATTTTATTTTGAAGGAAAAATAAAGGTCAAGGTGTTAGCATAAGAAATTGTGATTTTTGCAAATTAGAAAAGGGAGTTATAAGGTGTATGGTGGTCAAGTTTATTTGTATTTTTGCATGTTAGAAAAAGGAGAAATAAGGTGTAATTGTGATTAATGTTATATTGTATTTGACATATTATAAAAAGGGGATATAAGGTTTTTTGTTATTAATAAAGCTTTATTTTGAGAGTTTCAAAAAGGGAGATATAAGATATATTTTTTTTTAACTTTATTATGCACATTTTTTTATAGGGGTTTTTAATGTGAATGATTTGATATCTATTCAAGAAAAAGATATTTGCTAACCAATTTTGAAGTGGCAAAAGAAAATAAAATTATTTTTGTCAATATAGACACATGCAAAAGAAGACTATCATCATTGAGGTAGATTTAGAGGTATGGTGATTTAATTTCTTTCTCAAGGGTGGTTTTGTTTGAGGAAAATATTTTTTATGTCATATGGTTGGAGGTATAAGGATTTATTTGATGTGCATTAGTGTTTATTGAAATTGGGAGTAAATGTGCAAATATTATAGGTCAAATTTATGAGTAAACTTATGCATTGGTCTGGATTGAAATTGGGTGTAAATGTGCAAAGGTTATAGGTCATATTTGTGAGTAAACTCATGCATTGGTTTTTATTGATATTGGGAGTAAATGTGCAAGGGTTATAGAACATATTTGAAAGAAAAAGTTGTGCATTGTGTATGATTGAATTTGGGAGTAGATGAGCATGGCAGATTTGTGGATTGTTATATTTGGTTTTGGGTATAGATGAGCATTGTTTGTATGCAATATTTTGGATCATATTTGAGCAAGTTTTGTGAGAAAGTTTGAGCAAGTGTTGTGAGCAGAGCTTAGCAGGTTTTGAAAATAGATTTGAGTACGCTTGTGAGAATATTTGAACAGATTTTGTGAGTAAATTTGAGCAGGTTTTTGTGAGCATATTTGAGCAGGTTTTGCATTATATTTGAGTAGGCATTTTGAGTAGGCTTGTGATAAGATCTGAGCAAATTTATGAGTAGGAAGCAATGTTTGTGAGAAATATTGAGCATATTACATGAGAAAATTTGAGCAGAGTTATGAGCAGGTTTGGAGAAGATTTAAGCAGAGTTATGATCAGGATTTGGAGTAGACCATAGTAGAGTATATTACTATATCTTATGGATAGAGGTCCATGAATCAGAGTAGAGGGGATTGACGTATCCTATGTATAGATGTGCATTAACTAGAGTAGAGTGGATTGGTTTCTTTTGTGGATTGGGGTCTACAAACATTGTAATAGGATATTGATTCCCACAAAATTTGTTGAAGAAATTTATAAAAAAAAATTCTTCGTGGATGTATCCCACATTGGGTGAACCATGTTAAATCTGTCTCTTACGTGTGTGGTGATTTGTGCATTATTTCATTATTGCAATTGATGATATTTGATGATATTGCTTTGGAAAGAAAAGTAAAAGTTTTATGTTATACTTTTCACCCCCCCTCTCAGTATAATCTTGTGTTATTCAGTTGGTTTTAACCCTCTTAATTTATTTCAGATGATGCACGTTGCCCTTCTCACACTACATAATTATTTCTATGATGGTTATAGGAGCGGTTTGTACTTGACCATCCCCTCAACCCCTCATTGAGCTAGTCGTTACATTGCTATGTATATTTTTATATTAATTCTTTGGAATAATTATTTAGGATAAACATATCTATCATTACACAATTACTTGAGGCGTTCTTTTACCCCTTACAAAAACCCCTATGAAACTAGTAGCATATTACTTGAGGTGTTATTGGCATTGCACCCAAAACATAAATGTATACACAAACAAGAGTATGGTCATCCTACAAGGAATACTCAAACCCATGTTTGTTCCAACAAGGAGTCAGGTTCTACTATTTGGCATACTCAATGGCTTATGAACGTAACTAGTGAAGGCTAATGGTAAGACCTTCATAATTTCATACATTGTGGTCTCTCACCTAGAATTGACTATGACATTACCCTTGCCACGGTATCAAGAAATTATCCCAACCTAAGGCATGCCTAAAAATTTCAAAATGTTAACTACCAACGTTCAAAAGCAAGCTCTACATAGCCATGATCTTCTTAGCCAAGATAAAAATAGAAACCCAATGGCTAAATAAAATATTCCAAAAGCTACTTATAACAATTCATCATCCTAAATACAATAGGATAAGGAGCTCTTTGACACACACCTTTATACATAAATTCTTACAACCAATCATAAGGAAGAAGATTATTTTGTGTTTCCCTAGTTTGACTTTTAACACACCCATCAAGGGTTAATCTAAAAAGGATTTAAAAAAAACCTAATACAAAACTTTCTCTATCGAATCCTCATATTCGGTAAAAGACAATAGGTACTAACACCATGTATTTATTATCTAATAGGCCTAAATTTCTTTAGGATAATACAAAAACCAAGGAGATGCCTCAAGGTGTGCAACCTTGGGAAGCACGCACCTTGGCTACCCTACTTGCAATTCGATCTATTATGTATATTATTAATTGCACAAATTGAAAGTATTGAAAGCACATGCAACACAAAATAAAGAAACAAATAAATATACTATATTTATTGATATATTGAATCCTCGGTTACAAGTTTATCCCTTTGAGGATACCCATTTTGATACAAATATTTACATAAATATAGAGTAGCGATTAGATATATTCCCTGCAATGGAACGGTGCATCTATGTAGGCCTCCTGGACTCGCACACAAAATTTTATGAGGGCTTACAGATTCCTCCTTCTCTAGATCTGGTCCTAGAGGGATCTTTATGCTCCTACTGCTTCAATATGGTCTTGATGATCTGCACCTACATTCATGAAAAAACAAAGCATGCTCAATAGGATGGGCCGCCTCTTCGAATGAGGCCTTTTTTAGCGGATCTAAATACTCATGATACTAATAATGAAATATGGTCATGAACAGAATAAAAGATTCATAGAAATCTAAGAAATATGGAATAGAAGAGTTAATAAAACTAGACCTAAACTATGATCAAGCCATAAATCAAGCAATAATAAAGCTAAGCTAATAGCAAGATGAAATAACGCTTATGCTCTAAAATGTTCCTGCAGGCCACTATCCGAGACAATAGTCGCAATGTGAAGCTCTCCTCCTTGTGATTCAAGGATTTGTGTGCTATCCTCTTTACCAAAATTGATGTTCAAGGGTTGTCAAGCATGTCTCCTACACTGACTGGTGGTCATGAATGGTGAATCTAACAACTAATGCATGGGCGTAGCTCAGCCAAATGGCACTCTAGTGCTCCTTGAAGTGTTGAATATTGATCCTCCATTTTGATAGGGCTTTGTTACTTAACTCTAAAATTTCATGGATCCTTTGATTTTTGTGGGAGAGTCTATATGTAGACTTCCCTCTCAGACCTATAACTTTGGCTTCCTTTAAAAGCTTCAGTCCAAATTGCATATGACTTACCATCTTGGGTGAGGAGCATCAATCACAAACTAGAATAGAATGGATAGTTAGGATGATCTTAGGGAGTTACTCATCAAAATATACCTGTTATCCATGCAAATGTGTAGTTATACTACGTGATATGGGCTCATATTTATGGCCAAACTATGTGTGACCCTGGCCGCTATCAGGTTTAGTTGTCATATGTGGTCGTTTTTGTCTTCAAAGGCTAGGTGTGCTAGCCACTCTTCTTGAGAGTAGCCAAGCTTGGATGGGTCAAAATTGCCCTACTTGAGTGGTTAGGACCATTGCTTGCTCTTGAAGAGATCCAAGAGGGTTCATATGGTTTGCGGATATGTCCATATGGGTAGTCTCCTAAACATGACATATTTTAGGTGTCTATAGATGCCCCTTTTTGGGATGCGCTATGAGCAAAATACAACTCAGAGAAAAAAGTAGACCGCCTAGGGATGTATTTTAGGTTAGATGATGATCATTTGTTTGATCAACATATGATGCCCCAATCATGCAAGATGACACGAATCCTAGAATCATTGCTTCCAACTAGATGGAAGGCTTAAATTTATGGAAGTTTACACTTGCTAATCAAGCAATTGGGTAGCTTCAGTACTACTATAGGTTTGAATGGAGGGGAGCTACAAACTTAACTATTATATTTACTTTTTTCCCTAGCAAAGGGTAATATTATGATAGTTGTTAGCAATGATTCATAAGATGAATGCAACTTGACATGATTGGTTGATATTTTTTTACTTTTATTACGATTGTAGAAAATTTTGACTACCCCCTCAAGCGATGAGTCGATGAGGAAAGGAAAATTAAAGAACCAACGAGTCACTTGACTAGAATGAAATATTTAGACCTCTTTAGAGGGTTTCTCTATTGTTATGCCTCATTCAATTGATTAAACACTAATTGCATCGATTCATTCAAAGGTGTGTAGTACCGAGGTGGTTGCTACTCTTTGTTCTAGCCCTAGTTGTTCTTAGGGTCATAGTTGGCTGGTGGAGGGTGAACTTGATAATTTTGGGGTTTTTTTCAATTCCTCTCCTTTGGTGTGGCCAATACAACTTGATTGACTTGAGCAGGCTTGGTCTACTTGTAATTGTTTTTGTTATTCTAATTGTTCTTGTGCCATTCTCTCTTATTATAGAGCTTAAGGTCTCCCTCATTGACCTTAATATCTTCAATAAGTTTGGCTTAGTCCAAGGCTTCTTCTAATGATTCATATTGTTGTAGCTACAATAATAGGGAAATGTGTTTTATGTAGCTTTTAGTGAACATCTTGACGATTTCCTCTATGGGGATAGAGAATGATTGTTTTGCCATGATTTTTCTCAATCTATCCCCATAGTCCATCATTGGCTCATCATCGTATTGTTTCAAATTGGCCATATCATACAGGTTCACTTTATTCTTGGATTTGAAGGAGAATTGTTCTAGGAATGCATTTTCCAGCTACTCAAAACCGATGATGCTATGCTTGGGAAACTGGTTGAACCATTGTGTTGTTGCACCCGAGAACATCATGATGAATATTCTTAGCATCAGGACATCATTTTTTTCAAGGTGGAAGCATGCGTTAATGAAGTTGGTCATGTGTTTTTGTGCATCTCCCCCTCCCTTAAAATTATCCAATATAGGTATCTCAAAGTGCCTAGGATATACATGTTTTGATACTGATGGGCATAGAGGTTGGTTGTGTCTCTTGTTTAATGTTGGATTTTGTCCACTTGTGTCCTTCTCAAGAGACTTGAATCTCTCAATGAGTTTTTAGTATACCTTCGAGGAAATGATATCATGTTCTTGAAGGTTTGCTCATGGGGGCAAAGGAGGTATCCCGATGTTTGCCCCAATTAGGTATTTGCACTCATCTCCCATGATGATATTTGGATTTTTAGGATGGGTTTGTTCCTAATCCTCCATCATTATCTGGGTTTCATTGCATTTTATTTTCTTGGGTTCTAGGTGTTTTTGATGTTGTGGAGTGTGGTGGGTGTGCTCATATCTTTGCCTAGTACCTCTCTCTTATGGAGAATCAACATGCCTTCCATGTTGATACCTCTCACCAGCTATGTGTGCATCTATTCAAGCTAGCATTTCTTCTCGCTCCTCACACTCCTCTCTTTCTTCTCTCGATATTTTCTCTTATAAGCATAGGTTCCTTTTCCTACACTCTTCTTGCTCAAGATATTCTATACATTCCTGCTTAATGTGTAGCTCTTATTACAACCTACGTAGGCAATCAAAGTGGCCTGTTATTGAGGGCTAATGTCTTTCTACCTCTTCATGAGGAGTTCTAATGTTTCAGAATCTTGAGGAGGCTCTTGTTGTGTGCCTACCCTATCTTCTAGGGTGATTTACTCTATGTACTATGTTAAGTATTTAGTACGCTCATGATCTAAAGTAGTGTATGTGTTTCAAGGTCACTCTAAATATTCTCTTGGTTCATTGGTGCATCTAGTGGCTACACTACATGAATATCCTAAAGTAGAACATGTGGTAGTGATGCTTATCGTAGCTGGTCTTGAAGGAACTTGATCCAACTCATCAAGTTGTCAGGTTCTCCATGGCTAATCCCATAGAGTCCCATTGGCACCAATGAGGTCACAGTTTATAGGCACTCTCCCATTTGTGGGGAGGTTGTAGGATGTTCAGAATCTATGAATGGGTGTAGCCCTATGGTCTTGCCCCTCAGTGGGTGGATCTATCTTATGTGTTTCCTATGAAGCTTGGGGTTTTGTAACCCCTACATGCCTATGCAATGATTATGGTCTTGATGATTCCTCATGTTGGTGCAATAATAGAAGTCTTGCAACCTCCGTATGTCTATGTGATGAGGGAGGTCTAGACACCTCTGCATGTTAGTGTGAAGAGGGAGGTCGTGATGTCCCCTCTTGTCTATGTGATGAGAGGTGCCATGAAGACTCCTCATCCTTGTGTGTTGAGGAGGGCCTTGAGGCCTCCTCATGTCTACAAGGTGAGTAACCAGGATATGTATCTCTTTCTAGGGTTTCTCATGGAGTTCCCCCAAGGGTTGAATTATCACCCCTAAGACTTGCCAAACTTCATCCAACTACACTACAGATGGGCAGCTCCAAACTAGTGTGATTGTGAGTGTTAGGAGCATTAGTATTCCTCTCGACATTGTATCGAGGGTGACTACTCCATGTGTTCACCATTCTTATTATGCATTATATTTTTGATTTGTTTCTAAATTACACAAACAAAACAAGCAAGTGTTTATCTCATTTAATGATTTTGTGTGTTCCCTAAATTGTTTGGTGTGTTTGAATTTTTTATTAATCTTGAATTCTTATTCATGTTTGGACTTAGAATGAGGGAACTCAATCAAAGTGGAAACTAGGAACACTAGTGCCAAACATGATTTCTAAAAAGTGTCTAGGGTACACTGCTTAAATCCTAGTGGGAGCTTCACCTAGCTCTTCCACTATGAAATAGTGGGAGTAGTTTGAACACAAGTGACTTACACCAACTAAAAAGGAGTCTCTATCTTTTCCAAGGACATCCAGGGACAAGCCAATGGAAGGAGATGAATTCCAATGTCACCGATATGAATTGGTGGTTGCTGATGAAATCCAACTTTACCAATGTTATTATGGAATGTGAAAGTGTGTGGGGTTCTTTTTAAACTTTGAAATATAGAACTATGCATCAACCAACATGAATGATTTACATCATTACATGCCTAAAAGTATTTTTTTGCTTTTAGAGATATGCATATCTAATCTATTCTAGATGATTTTCATGCAATGTACCTCCTACTTTGTTAATGGGCAACCTACTGATTGGACCATATGAAAGAAGGTTGTTCACATAGAAGCCTAGCATGCTGGAGACTAGGGTATATCTTATAATCAATGACCCACTATTCCTAGTAGCACCTAGAGGAAACTAGAGAAATATAAGAATCGTATAATGCAATTTTATTTTCATTTTCTTTGCTTTTTCCTACTTAGACTATGTTTTTGCTTGCTATTTCTAGAAAATAAATTTAGATAAAAAATCATAGAGAATCAGGGATTTTTACCAACCTCAATTCCTTTCCTGATGATGAATATTATGTCCTCTAATACACTCTTATGCTGGCAAATTTTTACCAAAGCGACTAATTTTGGTCACTGAATACTATAGGGGCTAATATTTACTGGCCACTGTTGACTAGAGTGACCAAGCCTGCACATAAAAACATGGTTGAATGATTATTAAAATGTCTAAAAACAAACCTGGTGGAGGTCCCACCATGATCACCATCTGTGTGACCTAGGTAAACATGCACCATTATTTCCCTACTTGCAATTTGATCTATTATGTATACTATTACTTGCACAAAATGATAGTATTGAAAGCACATGCAACAAGAAAAATAAGAAACAAATAAATATGCTTTATTTATTGATATATTGAATCCTTGGTTACAAGTTCATCCCTCTGAGGGATACCCATAATTTTGATACAAATATTTACACAAATATAGAGCAGCGATCAGATATATTCCCCGTAATGGAATGGTGCATCTACATAGGCCTCCTAGTCCTGCACATGAAACTATATGAGGGCTTACAGATGCATACTTCTATAGTTCTTGTCCTGGAGGGATATTTATGTTCCTACTACTTTAATCCGGTCCTGATGATCTGCACCTACATTCATGAAAACAATAAAGCACTCTCAATAGGATGGGTTGTCTCTTCGTAAGAGGCCTTTGTTAGCGTATCTGAATATGCATGATACTAATAATGAAATATGAACATGAAAATAATAATAGATGCATAGAAATCTAATAAATACAGAATAGAAGCATTAATGAAACCAAACCTAAACTATGATCAAGCCATAAATCAAGCAATAATAAAGCTAAGCTAACAATAAGAAGAAATAATGCTTATGCCCTAATATGTGTCTACGGGCCACTATTCAAGATAGCGGATATGATGTGAAGCTCTCCTCCTTGTGATTCAGGTATTTGTGTGTTATCCTCTTTGCCAAAATTGATGTTCAAGGGTTACCGAGCATGTCTCCTACACTACCTGGAAGTCAAAAATGGTGAATTTGACAACTGATGCGTAGGCATAGCTCAACCGAATAGCACTCAAGTACTCATCAAAGTGTTGAATATTGGTCCTCAATTTCAATAGGGATTCATTTATTAACTCTGAAACTTCACGGATCCTTTGCTTTTCATGGGAGATTCTATATGTAGACTTACCTCTCAGATCTAGAACTTTGGCTTACTAGAGAAGCTTTAGTCTAAATTGCATGCGATTGACCATCTTGGATGAGGAGCATAAGTCACAAACTAGCATAGAATGGGTAGTTAGGAGGATCTCAGGGATTTAATCTCCAAAATCCACCCATTATCCATGCAAATGTGTAGTCAAACTATGTGATATGGGCTTGTACCAGACTGTGTGACCCTGGCCACTATCAGGTTCAGTGGTCAGATGTGGCCATTATATTTTTCAATGGCCAAGTGTATTGGCTACCCTTCTTGAGAGCGACCAAGCCTGGATGGTCTAGAACTAATCTACTTAAGTGGTTAGGACCACTACTTGATCTTGGAGAGATCCAAGAGGGTTCATATTATTTGCAAATGTATCCATATGGGTATTCTCATAAACATGACACATTTTAGGTGTCACTTCAATATGGTCCTATTGATCTGCACCTACATTTATGAAAACAACAAAGCACACTCATTAGGATGGGTTGCCTCTTATAATGAAGCCTTTATTAGTGGATATGAATACTTATGATACTAATAATGAAATATGAACATGAATAGAATAATAGATGCATAGAAAGCTAAAAAATATGGAATAGAAGTGTTAATGAAACCAGACCTAAACTATGATCAAGCCATAAATCAAGAAATAATAAATCTAATCTAACAACAAGATGAAATAATGCTTATGCCATAATATGTGCCTATAGACCACTATCCAAGATAATGGTCATAATGTGAAGCTCTCCTCCTTGTGATTCAAGTATTTGTGCGCTATCCTCTTTGCCAAAATTGATGTTCAAGGGTCACCGAGTGTGTCTCCTACACTGACTAGCGATTAGGAATGGTGAATCTGGCAACTAATACGTGGATATAGCTCAGTCGAATGGTGATCTAGTGCTCCTCAAAGTGTTGAGTATCGGTACTTAATTTTGATAGGGCTTCCTTGCTTAACTCTAAAACTTCATGGATCCTTTGCTTTTCATGGGAGAGTCTATATCTAGACTTCTCTCTAAGATCTATAACTTTGGCTTCCTAGAGAAGCTTTAGTCCAAATTGCATGTGACTGACCATATCGAGTAAGGAGCATCAGTAACAAAATAGCATGTAAAGGGTAGTTAGAATGAGCTCAGGGAGTTCATCACCAAAATTTGCTTATTATCCATGCAAAGGTGTAGTCAAACTATGTGATCTGGGCCCATAATCACATCCATACTATGTGTGATCTTGGCCACTATCAGGTTCAACGACCAGATATGGCCACTATAGTCTCTAGCAGTTAGGTGTTATAGCCACTCTTCTTGACAATGACCAATCATGGATGGGCTAGATGTTATGCTTGAGTGGTTCGTACCACTCCTTGCTCTTGGAGAGATCCAAAAGGGTTCATATCATTTGTGGATGTGCCCATATGGGTAGTCTCTTAAATATGAAATGTTTTAGGTGTCTACACAAGGATTATTACTCACTAATTTTACCCTCTACTCCTTTTGGAGTTACCCAACCAAAACTCTAGCAAACAAAAGTTGAAAGGAACATTACTCTAAATTGCACACACTCATATATATTTTGTCATGGTTAAAATTACACACAGAGGAAAATATTCCATTGTTATTCACATCCTGTTTTCAAAACAAGTTCCAAGGCTAACCACAATGCAAAACTTAACTAAATAAGAAGGTGATATTTTGCTACTACCAATTCAATTTACACATCATATAACCAACATTAAGAAACATTAATAAGGATCTTAGAGTTGAATTAATCATGGAGTCTACCTATGAGCTTTCCTAGTTTGAGAAGTTCTTACACACTCTCCCAACTACTCTAGTGCTCCTACTCATTTTCCCTTCCTATTATTTACATATTTTCCTCCCTCTTACTCCCTTTTCTTTACCTTTTTTTCTACATTCCCAATGGTGCACATCTCCCCAACCACATCAACTCATTCTTCTTACTCAAGGGCATCATGGAGATAACCATCAATAGTGACTTATCCTCCTTACTTAGGGGCATCATGGTGCTAACTACCAATGACCTTATGGATAGTGCCTTCTTGATCCTTTTCCAAGCTATGACAGTGAACTTTACACTTTTGAAACTTGTTGATAAATGCAGTAGTAATTTTATAAAGGTTTTAAATAAGAGTAGTGGCTTCTTTAAAAAAAAAAAACTTACTCTTTTAATAACAAATATTTAATTCTTCTGAAGAATCTCCTTACATGAGTTAGAATTGAAATAATGCTTCTCCAAAAACAAAAAAATAAACCTAGTGCCAAAATAAATCCATCCAAGCACTTGAAAATACTCCAATTACATTAATATAAAAAATAACACCAGCAATAGTTGGTTTCATTAATACCTACAAAACAATATAGTTAGCAACAAATTATCAATGAGTAAAACAACACATACTTTTTACTCTTATGGCACTTCTTTCTCATGGTTAAGTCCTTCTTCATATTATAAGAAATTTTATCCCTATTATCATGTAAACTTGTCAATAGCTTCACAATATTTCATCCACATTTAAAGAAAATATAGCATGAGGTAATCAATCACCCAACTAACAAAATGCATCACATTATTCCATATATCAAAGTCTTCCATAACTAAATAGCAAGTAACACAAACATCACATCAACATAGCAGCTAGCAAAGCATAAGTCCAATAAAAAATAAAAGTTCACCAAGGGAGGGTCATGACATCCTCCCCCCTTAGGCTTTACACAATCCTCGATGTAACCTTAAAGTTTAAACATTAAACATTTATCTAAGATGCCTCTTCAAACTATTATATAAATAGCCTTTGCATATCTGCTACTTTTTCCAAGTAGCATTTCTCTCGGAGTAGTGGTCCTATTGAACCTTGCATTGCTCTAGATTCTCTTTCCTCATTGATTTGGATCGAAACTCAAGGATATTTACTAGTCAAATATCTATAGCCACTGGATTTACCATCTACAAATTAGGAATGTCCCACACATGTTATGTATTAGATACATACATTTTAAGCAATGAAATATGAAAAGTACCATGAATCTTGAATAAACTGGATGGTAAGGCAAGTTGATATGCCACAAGACTAATATTCATGGACTTAATAGTGCTTTTTATCGGTATCACCCTTAAAAACACTCTATTACCAACAAAAAAATCACATGGTGATCTCTTCAAATCAATATAATTCTTTTGTCAATTTACGACTTCTTTTAGTCATTCCTTGATCATACTTAACTAACGATCCATCTCTTTGACCATATCTATAACAAGTACAATCCTATATTCTAGAGTGTCCCATGATAAGGGTGTTCTACATCGCCTACCATATAACACATCAAAAGGAGACATTCCTAAAATTGAGTGGTAATCGTTATTGTAAATAAACTCCACCAGATGCAATTAATCCTCCCAATGGGTCTTTTAATCCATACAATACATGCAAAGTATGTCCTCTAAAACTTGGTTCACTCTTTTAGTCTCTTTCATTTTGGGTGATAAACAAAACTTATATTCAATCTGGTACCAATGCATAATGTAAAGCTTGACAAAACTTGTATGTGAATATCGAGTCCCTATCTGATATAATTACTTATAAAAACCATGAATCCAAAATATATCTTTGGAAAATCTATTAGCCACAACCACGACATCATTCTTAGTGTTTCCAAGAATAAAACGTGTAACCTTGGTTAATCTATTGACCACCACTAGGATTGTGTCATGCTGGAATCAGTTTTTGGGCAGCCCTACAATAAAATCCTTTATAATTACCTAATATTTTTGGATAGGTACATCATGTGGATACAAAAGTCCTATAGGATGCTTTCATTCCACTTTAATTTTCTATAATTCAAGGCATCGAGTGATAAACTCAATTGTATCCCTCTTCATCCAAGGCCAAAAGAATTTTTTCTACATATTTTCTCTCATATTTTCCAGTCCTAGGTGAGCAAACTATGGTGATATATGCAATTCATTAAAGACAATATTTCTTAAATATTCAGCTTCAGGAATAACTACCCTATCCTTGAAGCATAGAAAACCATATTTGAAGCTAAAATATTGGTTATCTTCTAGATTCCTTTCCATATTTTTGAAAATTTGGTTGTAGTATGCATCCTTATTTTGCATATTCTTGACTTGTTCCATCAAGTCTAAATGACCATGGGATAAAATAGCTATGTGTCTCCTTTGACTCAATGTATCAACAATTTTATTCTCCTTTCCTTTAATATAATAAATACCAAAATTATACTCTACGAGAGATTCCATCCACCTTCTATATCTAGCATTGAGTAGAGGTTGGGTAAATATGCATTGTAGACTCTGATGGTATGTACTTAACTCAAATGGTATTCCTACCAAATAGTGTTTCCAACTCTTGAGAGCAAACACCACCATTGTTAGTTCGAGATCATGAGTTGCATAATTGACCTCGTGTCACTTCAGTTTCCTTGACCCATAGGATATTACCACTCCCTCATAAGAGAGAAATCCTCTCAAAACTTCCAAATATGTATTTGTACATAGAAAAAATACCCTAAGGATCTAGTACCTTTAGTATAGGAGGCATGGTAAGCTTTTGCTTAAGAAATTCAAAAGTTGACTCACATTTATATGACCACTTGAATTCCTTCCCTTTCCTTTGTAGGTTAGTCATTGGAGAGGTAATCTTGATGTAGTATTTTACATAACACCTATAATATCCAGCCAACCCCAAGAAACTTTAGACCTCTATCAAATTTTTGGGTGGCAAAAAATTCAAAATAGCCTCTATTTTCTTAGGATCTACCGCAATATCTTCTACCAAAATAATGTGCCCTAGATATTACACTTTTGACACATAAAAATCACATTTGGCTAAATTTACATAGAGTTGATTTTTCCTCAACAGTTCTAGCACAACCCTAAGATGATTATCATGCTCTGTCTCATTTTGGAAATAAATAAAAATATCATCCAATAACACCAACACAAATTTATCCAACTACTTCTTAAATATACTATTTGTCAAGTTCATAAATACAGTTGGAGCATTTGTTAAACCAAAAGGTAAAATAGTGAACTCGTAGTGTCCATAGCGAGTTTTAAAGGTTGCATTGTGATTATCCTCCTCTTGGATCCTCATTTGGTGGTATCTAGATTTCAGATCAATCTTTTAAAATATTTTTGCATCTTTAAGTTGATTGAAGAGGTCTTCGATTCTAGTTAGGGGATATTGGTTCTTGATAGTTGTCTTGTTTAACATCCTATAATCTATACATAATCTCAAGAAACCATATTTTTTCTTCACAAACAGAATTGGTGCACCCCAAGGTGATACACTTGGTCTGATTAGTCCTTTCTTTAGTAACCCCTGTAGTTGCACTTTTAGCTCCTACATCTCTATGGGGTTTATTCGATAAGGAGTTCTATATAGAGGATTTGCTCTAGGTTGAAGCTCAATTATGAATTCAAATTATCATTTATATGGTAATATAGGTAAGTCTTATAGAAATACATCCCTAAAATCTTACAAAGGTTGGTATTTACCAAACACCTCTTCCTTCTTTTTAGCATCTAGCTTGTTTATCATAAAAACATAAACCATTCCCCCTTTCTTCATGAATTTATTGAGTTCCATTGCTGAAAGAATTTGGGGTTGGAAATACCCTTGAAGTATGTAAACCCTTTGTATTTTACCACTACCATCCATGTACTCTACTCATCTATCTTGAAAGTTGACCACAACCCTATGTGCTTGCAACCAATCCATTCCTAGGATTACATCAAAGGCATGCAATTGTGAAACACATAAAATACTATGGTCATTATACTAGGTAAGGTAATTTATTCTATAGGGTAGCACTGACTTACATAGTGGGTTTATCCTAAGCCATACTCAACCTTCCATCCTTGTACCAAGATTCCAGGTCTTTTAAATATATCTTTAATTAAATTAGTGGAAACAAAACTATCCGTAGCACCACTATCAATCAAAATTTTAACATTATTACCAAATACCTTACCCCTTATCAACAATAGAGTGGATTTTCCATCTAGGTCATGTTTCCCTATTATTTCATAGATAGTGCGTGTCAGTTCCTTATTTACATATTCCTTAAACATTAGTTTCTTTCCCTTTGAACTCATTTCTACTCCCTAAAAATATAATTTTTTATCCTAGATGTGTTTTCTATTTCTGTCCCTAAAATACTTTCTCTATTGTGATCGGAGGACTAACATGTCCTTTATTTGATCTATAGTCACCCTTATTGTGATTTTTGAAGTTGTGGTTCTTTCCTAGAAACCATTTTTTAAACCTCCCTTACTTTTTGTCATCCCTTCAATCCTACTTAGGGAAGTTCTTACTAGTCTACTCTCCTTCCAATTTACCAATGCTAGAACTATTTATTTTCCTTAGAGACTCTTTTCCATGTTTTTCTAACCCATAATAATCAAAATAGCGTTTGACATAGGTTTCAACCTTTCCAGCAAAATCATAGGCCTTTTGAAGAGTAACAAGTTCGTGCATGTCCACCTCCTATCCTATTCTTGGATCTGCTTCTAGTATGAACTTTTGGATCTTCATTTTCTCACTGTATTTTGGCACATACTTCATAAGCTTAACAAATATTTGATAGTTTTTTTCTATTGTCCTAATTCCCTACCAAAGTTTAGTAAACTCTTTGAACTTCTAGGAGTAGAAGTATTTTGTGAAGAATCTTTCCTTAAAAGCCTCTACAAACATGTTCCAACTCAAATCCACTACTGCATCAAGATCCAGTCTTGTACTAAGTGTCTCAAATCAATCTATTCCAACACCTTGAATATGTTAAGTGGTATAGGATGTATGATTTCCAAAGGAGTAATTCTTCATGTTACAATAAGTTTCTATTTACTTCAACCAAGACTCGACTTTGTCACCATATTCCTATCCATTAAACATAGAAGACTTTAAGTACTTTATATCCTTACCCAATTCAACCTCAAAATGAAACCTAGGCTATTGTTATTTTGTAAGGGGTTCATTTGCCTAATCTATCCTAGAGTTTCTAGCGAGTGTTTCCCGATTCAACATGGTATCCAACATCTATCTTTGTGTTTCAACTTGTTCATGAAGCTGGTCCACTATTGTTGTGAGATCTCTCTTTTATCACTAGGGTTATCTGAACCTACATCTAGGGTTCCACATTCTACATTGGTCTTTCATGTATACCTCATCATTGGGACAACAATTCCTCTCCTTCTCTTCAGTGGCATAGTCCCTAGCCACACAAAAAAAAGTCATTAGGAGTCAATGAATTGTAGTGACTAAATTCCTAGTTATTCTATATTCCTAGTCACTCTATTTGGTAGATTAATAAACCTACTAAGGTAATTTTTTCTATCATACACCATAACTAGCCTTATGTAATGAGCTTATTCTACTACAAACCTAGGCTCTAATACCAAATGTCACAACCCAATTTTTTGTTCTTCTTAATTTACCCTCTAATCAGTTAATTAGCTAACCCTAAAAAGGAACGTTGGAGATCCAACACTCGTATCACTCATAGATCCCATAGAACTTCACATATCTATATATTATATGTCTCTAGTCATGTAAGTGTACTAGGTGTAGTCACTAGGATCACGAAAAACATCCCTCTCGTTTATCATTCAATGAGTTGGTTTTAACCCTCTTCCTTTATTTTGTATGAGGCACATTGTCCTTCTCACACCACATAATTCTTTCTATGATGGTTCTAGGAGTGGTTCGTACTCAACTATCCCCTCAACACCTTGTTGAGATAGTTGTTATATTTTTATGTCTCTTTTTGGATTAATTCTTGGGAATAATTTTTTTAGGGTAAACCTATCTATCATTACACCATTACTTGAGGTGTTCTTCTAACCCTTACTCACAAAAAACCCTATGTAACTAGTAATGTAGTCCTCTAGTTCCCTACATTTCCTTTAAGATTTGTGAGTACCCAAGTTTGCATTTATTGTTTCTAAATAATGGTAGATATTACATTTAAATAAGTCACATATTTATAATAATATATCCATTTACCATAAGCCCCATGATAACATGATTAATTCAGGTTTTGCTTACCCTTCATAGAACTAAAATGCATCTTTCTCTTGTAAAATACATGATAATAATAATAAAGTCCTTAAGCAGTTATAGAATCACATAACAAGATATATAAAGCCTATCCAAACTTATTTGTTCACAAGTTTTCATCATTCATAAATCAAATTATTTAAACAAATGAATTCCTTAAGAAATTACACAACATCATAATACCATAAATATTTAAGCACAATAAAACACACAACATCATTATTATCTTGGGAGAAACCCCATAGGGAAAACCTAGCCTCAAAGTCCATGTCTTTATTAAATTTGAAAGTAGATCTTAAATATTACAAGGCACAAACATTATTGCTAATAACACAATTGATAACAAAAATTACACTGTCACTCATAGCATTCCAAGTGAGTTTATCTTTCAACCCATTATTTTGGATATCTCCCCTAAAACTTGCACATGCAGCTCAAAGATCATCTTTGCTCTTGAGTGGCCAATCGTCTTCCTATGAATATTATTTAGTATAGTAGGTTTTGTGAGAAGCTTAACAACGCAGTCCATATTTGTTCCTTTAGCAAGATATATTGTGACCCTTCATATTAATATAATATTACCAAGGCTTCCTTTACATTGCAACTTCATTACCATAAGTCTATGTTGAGAGAGCAAAAAAAAGTAATGTACTACACCTCACACTGCACTAACTACTCTTTGAACAAATGCAAGCTAGAAAATTACCTACAATGAAGCGTTGCTCACGGATACAACATTACAAAGGTTCAATAATAATAGACATATTGGTATTGCACCGAGAACTCAAATGTACACACAAAAAAGAGTGTGCATGTCTTATAGGGAACACTCACACCCAAGGTTGTTCCATCAAGGAGTTAGGTTCAACTATCTAGCACGCTCAATGTCTTACAAATGTAACTAGTGAAGGCCAATGAACATACCTTCATACTTCAGAACACAATGGTCTCTCACCTAACATTAACTATGACATCACCCTTGGCATGGTCTAAAGATATTATCCCAACCTAAGGCATGCCTAAAAATTTCAAAATATTAACTACCAACATTCAAAAGTAAGCTCTACACAAATGCAATCTGTTTGGCCAAGGGACCACTTATAGTATCTAAAATAGAGACCGAAAGGCTAAAGAAAATATTCCAAAAGCTACTCACAATAATTCATCATATCGAATGCAACAGTACATGAAGCTCTTTGACACACACCTTCCTAGCATAAATTCCAACAACCAATCATAAGGAAGTATATTATTTTATGTTCTCCCAGTTTGACCTTTAACACACCCATCAAGGGTTCATCTATAAAGGATTTAAGACAAAACCCAATGCAAAAATTTATGTCTAAGTACCACATTCGGTAAAATATAATAGGTACTAACATCACATATTTCTCATATAACAAAACTAAAGTTCTAAGGATAAAACAACAACTGAGGAGATGCCTCAAGGATTACTACTCACCGAGTTTCCCCTCTAATCCTTCTGGAGTTACCCAACCAAAACTCTAGCAAACAAAACTTGAAAGAAAAATTACTCTATGTTAGATTTTGATGTAAAGAGCAATGGGAGATAAAAATCATAAGATATAGAATAATGTGAAAGAAATTAAATCTGCTATATGACTAAAATATATTGTAAATAGAAATGACATAAAATAATACAATGTAGCCATGGAGGAAATGAACACTCCATTAATAAAGTTATTGAACTACATTGCACCCATCATCAATGGATGGTGATCAATATAGAACTGTACTATGCTCTAAGCTACACTATCTAAGTATGTCCTCCATATCTATATTTGTATTACAAGGTCTTTCTTATATAGGAAAATAGGTTCCTTAGCCAACACTCTACCTAGTTGTGCAAGGGATAACTTACACATATACAACTTATGCATTGACAATTGTGAATTTATTACATTGCATGAAGTAACTAGATAACTTCCCCCTAAATTAATCTAATGTTCTAAGTATGTACCTTAGAATATATATTTACATGACCCAAATTATGTAATATACTCTATTTCTAACACCCCTGTATTACATTATTCGGGTATTGAAGTATTTAGTCCTCAATATGGATTTTATTCCCCATTATCCTAGAATTTGTACCCTTCTTCTGCATTCTTTGTAACCTATTCAAGAAAATAGTTAGTGTCTCTATAATATGTTATATTTACTGATAGATATTTCACCTCATAGTCTTCTGTGGGTTCTTCCAGTTCTTCAATTTCTTCTATCCTCTAAACCAGGTATCCTTTCTGATTTCTGTTCTAATATTCCTATTGAGGATAATTGGTTGGTCACTAAGATCGCTACTGATGAGGTTTCATTTGATATTGTCAAGGTTGAAACTGATTCCCATTATTCATCTAATTTCATTGGTTCCTATTTTTGGGATTATATTTGTGATAGATAGTAGTATGACCTCTCTTTCTTCATAAATGACAATACCATGTTTTTCATACTCTTTTTGATGAAGTGATATTTACCTATGGATTATATTTTGATTCCAATGCAGTGTTAGTCATATTATATTTCACAATATTTTCTATTTCATATTATTGAAATATATTGACTAAGTCATCAAAAGAATTATCTTTACTTAAACCCTGTAAAGATGTTACCAAATACTTATAGTTGTCTAGAAGTTCTCTCATGGTTACTTGAGTAAGTAGTTCATCCTTAATTATTTCTCCTAAGGTCAAAAATTTTCCTTTAATATCTACTACCTTCCTTAGAAATAATTCTATGCTTTCCCAAATATTTATTGAATAACACAAGATTATACTGATAGGGGGTGAACAATATAAGATAAAAATTTTCTCTTTTCTTTCCAAAGCAATAACCTCAAATAATATCAATGCAATAATGAAACAATGCACAAATCACCATACACATAAGAGATAAATATTTTACATGGAAACACCCTCTTGGGAGAAAACCATAGTAAAATATTGCTTATATATTTATTCAATAAATTTGGTGGGCACCAACCCACAGGAGACACCAATACCCTATACAAGTTTATGGGCACCAACCCACAGGAGACACCAATACCTTATACAAGTTTGTAGACACTAACCTACAGGAGACACAATCCCCTTTGCTCAAATTCATGGAAACAAATCCATAGGAGATACCAATCCCCTATGTTCAAGTTTTTGGACACCAATTCACAGGAGACACCAATCCCCTTGATCAAGTTCATGGACACAAGTTCACAGGAGACACCAATCCCCTTGCTCAAATTCATGGACACAAATCCACAAGAGACACCAATCCCCTTGCTCAAGTTCATGGATACAAATCCATAGGAGACACCAATCCCCTTGGTCAAGTTTGTGGACACCAATCCACATGAGACACCAATCTCCTTGCTCAAGATTGCTCCAAACCTGTTTATAAAACTTTCTTAAATATACTCACAAAACCTACTCAAACCTACTCCAAATTATTCCCTTTTCTTGAGTTTGCTTTCTCCAAACCAAAATGTATTCTACCTAGAATTTTTTTATCCTTATGAACATATAGAGGATGATATTTTGGTGTTGGAAGCTTTACTTCTTGTAGATGGCTGAATTGTCCTTCTTTTTCACTTGGATGCTTAGGTGAAGTTATGCACTAATATTCATACTCTATATTTTCTTTTTATCAACCTCCAATTGACCATGCAATATATAGAAAATATACAAAACAAAAAGCCTCCAAAATCTTCTCAACAATGGCATTAAGTTCTATTCTCAAATCTGACATATAATTTTCTTTTTGCTTCTTTATTTAAATATCAAATCAAAACACTTCCATTATCCCTTATTACTCCTTTAAAAATCATACATGGTAAAGCTTATTTAAGAGACAAAATAACTCCTTATAATACCAACAATTATAATAATACCACAAAAGGAAATTATCTTACTATACCTCCATGGCTACCAACATCAAATGAACCTTCCACATTTGAAATCTTTATTGCCACTCTTTTCAAAAATCATGCACGAGACTTGAACCTGAGTCTCTCAACTCTAAAATTTACCAATGCAAAGCAAACTACCTTGGATACACTATCCGATGAGAAAAATATTCTACCACCTTCAACTTGAAGTAGCATCGTCAATGTTACACAATCAAATCAATGCTTGTATTTACACGATTCTTCAACTCCTTTCCACATGCAAATTCAAGATGAAAATACAAACAATTTCCAATCTATTTTTGGTATTTTTACAATATATTTTTGGCATTCACAATCTATTTTTCAATGACGTATTATAGCTATGTGTAATTAACATGATAGCAATGGGGGTACTTCGTAGATAACAAACAACCAAGATGAATGAGTGAGCTGAGGTTTAGCGGGTGCGACGGGAGTGAGGGTTTGAATTTTTTGGGCAGGAATCTTAGCCAAGGTGGCAGAGGTAGAGCAGGTATGGAAAGGGTGGCTAGGAACATCAAGAATGGATCAAGTGAGGATTCATAAGAAGGTGTTCAGGCTGTAGCATATTTGGAAGTGGGCATCATGCGGGGGCTCGACCCTCCTCAAAAAGACTCCAAAAAAAAGATACGAAGGACAATTCAGGGCTCGAGAAGTGGATGTATTTTGCTGAGACTCTTAGAGGAAAAAGAAAGGAGGTTCTCTCTCTTTTGCCCCTAGTTCTAGTAAATAATAAAATTTTGGCCCCGACAAGTTCCATGAGCCCTTTTATTTCAATGGAAGAATTCTCCCTGGTAGGCAAGTTTTTGGGAGGTAGGTCGGACATGGAGACTATCAGGGCTTGGATGATGGGTAAATGGTGACTGGTAGGTAGCTTGTAGTTGGTAGCTCTAACTCAAGGGTTCTTAATTATCCATTTTAACAATATGGAGGATTCTAACCACATTTTAACAGAAGGTCCTTGGTTTTTGGACAAAATGAGCCTTTTTATCAGACGATGGGGTAAATATTTCAACCCTAAAAACCAAAATATTAACTTTACCCCTATTTGGATTCATCTCCTGAGTCTACCTGCCCAGTTCTTCAATGAATATTGGTTGCAGGGTGTATCGCTCCAAATTTTTCACACCCTTACCTTCAGGCTATAGGATCCGTGCCCGAAAGGGGGATGTGAAAAGGATGTCGCGGTACCTCGGACTGAGAGGACTTGCGAAGGTCCCGCCTCTCAAGGGAGGTGTATTTTGATGATTTTTCGACGGATGGTGGGTTCACCAGGAAACATTTAATGGCAATTTCCACGCCTAGGTTGGGAATGTGTTTTATGTGTTCGTTTTTAGCCTTAAGCATTCATATCCTAGGTTTGGCCAAAATGCGTCTAAGCTATTCTATATGAAGATGCAAATTAAATGAGTACAAAAAAGTAGAATTAAAGACTAAAAAATAGAGAAATTACAGAATATTAAAAGAAGAATACCTGATCCGGATGTCTGATGATGATTCTGATTCTTGAAGCAGTCAGGATCGCCTCTGATTTGACAGGATCGTCTGAGATCAGACAAGATCATCTGAGATCTGACGAATTCATCAGAGACCTGCAAACAGAGAAATAGGTGCAAAATACAGAAGATACAACAATGATAACAGAGGGAAATAGTATAAAATGACAGTAGCACTATCAAACTGAAACTTAAACACAGAAATAGGAATGAATTATGCTAATTAAATAATAATTATGATTTAATCATGCATTTGATCTAGATGGGTGAACTCCAAAATGCAAAATAGTATAAAATACTGAATAAAATAAGCTAATTGCAGAATAAAATAACAAAGAAAAGATAGAGAAATGCAAACTTCAAGCACTAATTGCCTCAATGTTGACTGCAATCGAAATCGTCTCGCATTGGTACGAAATCGTCTCTGATTCGACAGGTTCGCCTCCGATCTGAACAGGTTCGTCGACGACGATGTAAGCTTGCTCCGACTGAAAAATAGTAATGTACCCACAACAAAATTGATATAGAACTAATGCAAATGGAAACTTAGGATGTTTTAACATGTATGAAGTTGAGTTACAGGAATTATCAGCCAGGGGGGTGCTAAGGGGAGGGCTTAGGATTAAATAGGCTTAGGAGGGAGGTTAGGAGGTTGGAGATCATCCCTATTTGGGAGATCTCCAATGGGGAAGGGTCTCTAACGGCACGTACACGCTTTCGCCCGGATTAGAGGCCCGTTGGAACAGAAGCTAATTATGCAAAATCAGTTTTGCGACAAGATCGTCTGGACGTCCTAGCCTAGACGAAATCGTCAGATCTCGGGCGATATCGTCTGATCGGCGACGATATCATCAAACGGTCAAAACAACCTCTAAAAATGGCACGAAAAAGGGGGAAACGGATTACCCGACGGTTAACGGGCGGTTTGGGAGGTTAAAATTTGAATTTAAATTATTTACTAGGATGAATGTAATTATTACAATTTCACTGCACCAATTTTAGGGTGCTACATTTTGCCCCCTCTTTAGCGAATTTTTCAAAGAAAATGCGTTAAAGATGAGTTCTTCTCGATCTACGAGAAAGCAAAAATTATTCCCATTTTTAGGCGACGATTCTTGGTCGAATCGTACGACAACTTACTATGGTGCCCCCTCCGTGTTTTTACCCAAATCGAACGTTTGAGGTAAAAACGCGAAAAAGCAAAATTTTAATAAAATTAAGAAAAATAGGGTAAAACCCTAATTCATTTTTACTGTTCACTTTACTGGTTTTAGAGCTCTAGAAGCAAAAATGGTGGAGACGACGCACAGATCAACAGAGGTCCGACGCGGGCTATGGGTAAGAGTCTAAACTTAGTTTAGAATGCTTTAATTTGATTTTACATGCTTTTTAGATGAATTTTGATTAAATTTTGAGCATCACGGCCGTTTTTGGGCCGTCGACATCATCGGGACGAAATCGTCCCGATTTCGATGAAATCGTCTCAATTTCGTCGATTTCGTCCAAGGGCGAAATCGACGAAAGGGGGACGATTTCATCAAATTAAGGATGATTTCGGCTTGCAAAATCGGAGACGATTATGCTCAAATTTGGGACGATATCGTCCAATAGTGGACGATATCATCATTGGATTAAATTGAACTTGTTTTTAACTTGCATTATTGATCACTTGAGTTTGTTATTAATGATTGTTTTTTTTATTGTTGTTTATGTTGTAGAGAGGATTGCTAAAGAGTAGGGAATGGAAATATGGAGGTTTGAGAGATGATTTGGCCGCTCTTACACAGGTAGAGCGGGATCAGCTGGCACAGGTCGACTTACTGCATGTGGCAAAAATGCCACAAGTGTCTACAGATATGGGGCTACTGACAGCCCTAGCAGAGAGATGGTATCCGGGTTCTTCCTATTTTTGGCTACCGATAGGGGAGATGACTCCCACTTTGGAGGATGTATGGAGGATTCTAAGAATCCCCATACAAGGATGGTTGATCACTCCTACGGCCAATCAGGGCCATGCTATGGGATGATTGTGTGGTGACCCGAGCTTCACCCTGGAGAAGGGCAGAGTTAACATCGAGGCACTACGTCAGATGCCTGGGGCATCTAGACTCACACAGGTTCTAGCTGGAGTGGTTGGTGGACTTCTGCTGTGCCACCAGAGTGGGTGTAGGGTGCCATGGATGCTAGCAGATGTGATCTATGATATGCGAGACCATGGCTATAGATTCTCTTGGGGTAGTTTTGTGCTATGCCGACTGTACAGGATCCTGCATGGGGTCGTGTACAAGGGCGGCCGATGTCTGGTGATGACATCGCTCCTACAGGTTTGGTGCTGGGAGCACATTGCAGTGCGAAGGCCGGTAGGGCTTCCTCTGATAGGGATTGATGGGGAGAGGCCCCGAGTTTTCTACTGGTGGCTCCGAAGAGGGTCACAACGACGGATCGACCTTCCGATGTCCCGAAGACTGCTAGATGACCTAGTCCTAGACCAGATCACCTGGAGGCCATGGCGAGAGCACCTAGGGTGGGCCGAGGATGGACAGGAGTTAGCTCACATCAGGCGAGTTTGCTGGCTATGGATGGAGAGGGGAGAGGTGGAGCTCCACCGCTATGACCGAGTTTTGTGATAGTTCGGTCTACAACAGGGGATCCCATCTCTCAGGGATTATGAGTTTTCTCGGACTGTCCGGGATAACACCATAGTTAGCGGGGCTCCAGACATGCAACGCTTCTGGAGTCAGGACTCGAACGATGCCCCCATTCAGCCAATGGATGGGGACGACGTAGGGGTAGTCGATGGCTATGATGCCTGGTACGTAGGCATCCACCCTCCTCGGATGACGAGGGCTCAGGGTCCGATACATGTAGTTGTGCATGGATAGGGAGGCGATGCCAGGCAGCTATGGAGGCGGCCTAGGGTCACAGCGAGAGAGAGCTGAGGAGGCCACAGGCATAGGAGAGGCCACGACAGTGGGAGAGGAGGGCAGAGAGACCCCCTTCTCCATAGAGAGAGAGGCCACCATCGCCCGACAAGGGCAAGGGTGTTGACACAGGAGAGAGTAGCGAGATGGCTACTCTCCGAGCGAAGAATATCCGTCTCCAGGCATAGGTGCAGACTCTACAGGATGAGGCTGCACGCCACCGAGCTGAGTCTACATAGCTCAGAGATGAGGTTGCACGCCTCAGAGCATGGGGCGGAGGGGCGAGCACTCAGGAGCTGATGCGGTCGGTTGCTCAGACCACATTCTACCAGGGTATCTATTTCTAGATGGTGCCAGAGGGCCAGAGGGTACAGCTATCGGTTGCCATTGCAGATCCGATCAGGACTGGGTCATCGAGGAGCTCATCCCGATCGATGACTAGGACTCGTAGTACCACACATACTACGATGGGGCCACCTCGTCCTCCGTAGGGCAGGGGAGGAGATGAGGCTGAGAGCTCGAGGGGCTCTCGAGACACTGCTCGGAGGACATTTGATTGAGGGGATTGAGTATGCCAAGATATATATTGTGGCATACCGATCCAGGTTTTGATATGATGTACATATATTTGTGATATATATATGAGATGAGGTATTTTTGATCATATGACTTGTGGCTTATATTTTTATGATGCTTGTATGTTTGATTGATTGATTTGATGATTCATGAAATTATGTCATTTTGAAAATTTATAATTTTGATGTCATGCTGTAATATTTTAAATGAAATAATCTGATGTAACAAATTGGTTGTTTGTGATGTAATGTGATAAAAGATAAAAAAGAGACTTCTAACAATAATTTCAAAGGACATTGTCGCTAGTATAGACCATTTCATGGAGTCGCCGCTCACTCGGTCGTCAAGCTAATCCCAAGATAGAAATATTGTTAAAAGTAAAAGAGTGCTTAAGAGACTGTCTTAAGACTTTGGTGCAATGGTGCAAATGATGATGATGATGGTTTGTTTTTCAGATTTTCATAAAAATAGTATGCATGAGATGATGTTAAAATGATTTTTGCTAGGCATAAATTCCTAAGTGTGATAAATTTTTTGGATAATTCCTTAGGGATTATACCATCATTGCAAAATTGAAGGTTGACATAATGACATGAAATAATGATAATGTGTTTGCTTTTGAAAAGCATAATTTGTGTAATAAAATGATTTAAGTCATATGGTTTTCATGATTTTTAAATAAATGGGGAATAAAAATTGTTACAATGGTTTGCGCTAGGCATAGAATATGTAGGTATAGACTTATACCATCATCGCGAAAATCCAAAAAAAAAATAGTTTTATTGCATGATTGATTTTTAATAAACATAAAATATGAAGATGAGGACTTGCGCTAGGCATAAAATTCCACTTTTGGTTTTGGAACTATACCATCGTCGCGGAAGTCAACCAGATATATATGTTTTGATTGTATAGTTTTGAAAGAAATTTTGATTTTTCTATTATATAGTTGTCTTTATGCTAAACAACTGTACTTGAAATAAGAAAATGAATTATTCCAAACAAGTTTGCAAAAAATATTTCAAAGTATTTTGAAGACAAAAGTTAGATTTATAAGGAATCCCATGTGCATATGTGAATTCATTTCCAATCTTGATTTATCATAATGATACACAAAATCTCTCAAATACAAATGTGTGTGCAATTGCAATGTTCATTTACCAGTTTTTGAGCAAGATACTATGATACAAGTGATTTGAAGAAACCAAATAAGTGTTCATTAACCATGATGTAGATGCATATAACCATACTAGACTACTATGTAGGTCGGATTATCAAGAGCTAGCTAATCCATAAGCAGACATAGGTCTGTACAAAAGAAGGTCGCTAATGTGACAGTACATATCGCCACGCTAGGAGTTACCCAAGGCCAAGCAGGTTGGGCACAAACCACCTGTTATGGGGCTTACCTCACAGTTTTTGAATAATTGAGAATTCCAGGGATTCAAGCTCATCAACCCTTCTTTTCTTTTCAAAGGGTAGGGAAAGGGATTTTTATTGCTTTTGCTTTTGCTTTATTTTGCTTTTCTTTTTTGTATTTTTGCTTGATTTTTGAGATAATGCTTGAAATATTGCTGTAATGATATAAAATAACATTTTTTTGCTTTTTCTCTTTTTCTTGAACTTTGCTTTTTCTTTTTGTTCTATGCTAGGGATACTTGCTCAGATTAGCTGTAGAGCAAGGGATTTTTATTCTGGGTAGGGGTGAGCTTGTCCTTTTGCCAATTCTCAAAGATTCTAGACCATGTGCATGATAGGATAGCAGGGGAAACTTTTCGCTCAAGAAATCACTTCTACTATGTAGCAAAACATGGAAATTACAAATATAATCATTTTATTGTGAAAAGATGTGCTTGGTTTAAGTAAATAACAAGATCAATTCTCTGTGCTCAAACTTTATTTAATTGAATTTTGTGAACTTTGATATAAGAGAGATTAGTAATCATGCCAGATAAAATCAAGATATTTATTTTTGTTTATTTTTTTGAGTGTGCACGTGAGAGATTCCAAATAAATGCTAATTTATCCAAAATAATTTGAAACATATAACTGCAATAATTGTAAGAAAATATATATAAATACTTTTGGAGAAGTTTTGAGAATGTTGACTCTCTCTTTCTTCTTTATATTGTTTTGGTTTCGAAAGAGTCAAGAATATTGTTGTTTTGATATATATATATATATATATATATTTTTTGAACAAAAATTTAACAAGTGCCATAAATAAATACAACAAATAGTTTTGAAGATTTTGATGATTATGAATGTTTTTGGTGTTTTTGAATTTATAAATTGAAAGAAATACAAGATAGTGATTTTGAACAAATATATACATGGATGAAATGACCAAATTTATACATAGTAACGTTTAAGATGCAAAATATTCATGGGTTCTTTAAGTTCTTTACCATCTAAGGTAGATAATTTGTATGCTCCCGATTCAAATTTAGCAGGAATAATGTATGGTCCAAGCCAGTTGGGCTCAAACTTACCTTTAAGGTCCTTAGTTGCATTAGTATTTTTTTGATTTTCTTTTAAAACAAGGTCGCCGATCTCAAAGGATCGATGACGAACTTTTTTAGCATATGATCTTTTAAGCTTGTTTTGGTAGGCACGGAGATGTTCCAAAGCATTGATGCATTTTTCATCTAGGAGTTCCAACTGACTGAGTCTGCCAGATCGATATTCATCTCCTACTTCGGTATCTTGAAGTAGCAGAGCCAAAGAAGGAACTTCCAATTCAAAGGGAAAAACTGCTTCAGCACCATAAACCAAAACAAATGGTGAAGTTCCCGTGGGGGTTCGAACACTAGTTCGATAGGCCCACAAGGCTGGATATAACTGAATGTGCCAGTCACGGCCAGTTTTATTGACCAATATTTTGAGGATTTTGATTAAGGTTTTGTTAGATGCTTCTGCTTGACCATTACCCTGAGGATAATAGGGAGTGGACCAACGATGTTGAATCTTGTATTTTTGGCATAATTTTTTAACATCTTTATTTTTGAAACAAGTTCCATTGTCAGAGATGAGATTTGCAAGAATTCCGAACCTACAAATGATTTGATTAAAAATGAATTTAGAGATTTGTGTGCCAGTGCAGGAAGCTAAAGGCATAGCTTCAACCCACTTCGTGAAATACTCAGTGGCGGTTATGATGAATTTGTGTCCATCAGATGACACAGGATTGATTTTGCCAATAATATCTAAGCCCCATTTTGAAAAGGGCCAAGGAGAGGAAATAGCCTGCAGCTCTTGTGCAGGCGCATGGACAAGGTCAGCATGTTTCTGGCACTTGTCGCAATGGCGCACATAATCATGTGCATCCTTTTCCATGGTAGGCCAAAAGTATCCTATCCTAAGGAGCTTTTTAGCAATGACACTACCACTGAAGTGTCCTCCACAAGATCCATCGTGGGCTTCACTCAAGGCTGATTTGGACTCTTCTAAGTTCAAACATCTTAATAGGATACCTTCAAAAGATCTCCTATACAAGGTATTGCCAATTATTACAAATCGACTTGCTCGTCTACGTAATAACCGACGCTGGTTTCTATTAGAATTGGCAGGGAAAGTCCCATTTTGGAGAAAATCAAATATGTCCGTATACCAAGGTTTCGGAGTAGTTTCATTGATTAGAAACACATCTAAAGGTTCTAAGCATGACTTATTTGAAGCGGGTTCCTGGAGTCGATGAATAATGATAGTGGCATATTCGTCATCTAACTCCAAGGGCAGGAGAGATGCAGCTGCGGCCATAGCATCAGCTGCACGGTTGCAAGTTCTAGGAATAGCTTCCAAGGTAACTTGATCAAATAGGGACATTAGTTGTAAAACATAGGCCTTATATGGGCACATTTTATCATCTCTGGTCTGATAAACTTCATTAATTTGGTTTATAACCAGTTGAGAATCACCAAAAACTAAAAGATGTTTAATTTTGAGCGCTAAAGCAGCTCGTAATCCAAGGATTAGAGCTTCATACTCAGCAGTATTGTTGGTGCAAGCAAATGTCAATTTGAAGGACAGAGGAATAAGATGTTTTTGTGGGGATATTAAAATAATACCCGCACCAGCCCCACTCATGCATCGGGCTCCATCAAAGTATAAGGACCATTGTTCGGTATGGTCTGCCTCTAATTGAAGGCATTCATCCGAAAACTCGATGATGAGGGGATGGGTAGACGCTAAGGGTGCAACAACTAATTGATCTGCTATGATTTGACCCTTAACAGACTTCTGTCCTATGAATGTGAGATCAAACTCGCTTAGAGCAAGAACCCACTTGGCTGTGCGACCCGATAAATAAGGTCGACTCATGAGATATCTTAAGGGATCGTATTTGGCAATGACATAAGTTTTCTGACTAAGCATATAGTGTCATAATTTTTGCGTAGCAAAAATGACTGCTAGACATAGTTTTTCTAATGTTGTGTAGCGGGTTTCATAACTGATGAAGGTTCGGCTAATGTAATAATTAGCACGTTCTCTCTTTTCATCATCAAGCTGAGCTAACATAGCCCCTAAGGCAGAATCTGAGGCTGAAATATATAGGAGGAATGGGCGATCAGGTTTAGGTGGTGAAAGCACAGGTGGATTAAGGAGGTATTGTTTGAGAAGTTCAAAAGCTTCTCTACATTCGTCGTCCCAATTAAAAGGGACATCCTTCTTAAGGAGTTTAAGAAAGGGACCAGTTTTGTCCGCCAGCTTATCGATGAAGCGATGGATAGCTTGAAGCTTACCTTGTAAACTTCGTAATTCAGATATATTAGTAGGTGCGGGCATATCAGTGATAGCCACAATTTTGAGAGGGTCGATTTTGATACCACGTAAAGAAACTAAAACCCCTAATAGTTTGCCAGACTTGACTCCGAATATGCATTTTTCTGGATTTAATCGAATAAGATATTCTCGTAATCGATTAAAAACTTTTCTCAAATCATCTAAATGATTATCTTCAATAATAGAGCGAGCTATAATATCATCTACATAATCATGTAGGATATCATGCATCATATCATGAAAAATATAGGTCATAGCTCGTTGATAGGTTGCACCTGCGTTCTTTAAGCCAAATGGCATCACTTTCCAACAAAAAGTACCCCAGGGGGTAATAAAGGCTGTTTTAGCCTGATCTTCAAGAGCTATCCCGATCTGTATATAACCAAAGAATCCATCCATTAAGGACATCATCCCACTTCCGGAAGTGAAGTCAATGATTTGATCCATGTTTGGAAGAGGAAAGTCATCTTTAGGGCATGCAACATTAATATCTCTAAAATCTGTGCAAACCCTAACTTTGGTAGCTTCTTTCTTGGTGACTGGAACTACATTTGAGATCCATTCAGGATAATCAATAGCTTGTATAAAGACAACATTCAGGAGTTTTTCTAACTCCCCTTTGACTAGCAGAGCCACTTTGGGATGCATTTTTCTAAGTTTTTGTTTAACAGGTTTAGCATCCGGATGGACCACTAGATGATGCATGACTACATAAGGGTCTAGACCTGGCATATCTTCGTATGTCCAAGCGAAGACATCTTCATACTCTTTAAGGAATGCAATGTATTGTTCTTGTTTTTCTTGACTTAATTCTGATCCAATATTGATTATGTGAGGATTATCCTCAGTTCCAATGTTAATTTTAATGACGTTTTCTACCTCCATGTGTAGATCTCTTTCAAAGTTAGGTGGGGTGGGTGAAACGCCCAATTCTTGTAATTCTTGTAAGGTTAATTTGGATAATTCATCTTGAGGATTAGTGGTCTCAAGTTGGGCTATAGTTGGTATAGAACCATCAAAATAAAATCCATTGTGTAACATCTCTTCAACAGAGACGTCGTGGAAGATATCTCCTTCCAACTCTTCATCGAGGTCAACAATCATTTCAGGGTAAGCTATGGATAGCATGTTACATGTAAATGATTGATTTTTAAGAGGTAAATCATCACACCTATCCAAATAATCTTGATAACATATGAGATGATCATCATCTTCAAAAGGAAAGGGTTGACCCTTACTAGGAAATAGGCCCACACCACAACGGGCAGGCCACGGTTCTACCTCAAAAGGTTCTTTCATGCCATTTTGGAAAGGTCCCAAGCCTTTCCCTTTATATCCCATTTTAAGCATCATGGGTTTAGCTTTAATATATTCATTGGTAAAATAACACCGAGCATATCCCTCATGATGAGTTTTAATATTCCGAGGGATTCTTCCCCAGTCATATCCTTTATAAATGAAGGCACAACTCCCGACTTGGTAAGTACTTCCCATAGGTTGTGGGAGGCCCAAAGTACGAGGAGATGGCGGTAAGTTATTTAAAAGAATTGAATCTTGCATGAAAGCATTTGTTTTTTTTGATATTAGGATTGTGGATAAATCTGGTAAAAGTTCATCAGAAAGAGCATAAGATGTAGAAGGATTATTCCCTATATCTTTAGATGTGGAAGGGATGATAGATGTATCTATAAGTTTTGAATTTATAGGGATTGAACATGAAGGATTGGTTGTAGATTTAAGATCTTTTTGAGGTTCTAAAGTGATTTGTTTAGAAGATTGTTGATCTATATAGGAGGATGAAATTAATGGAGGGGAAGTAGGTGAGGTTATGGGTGTGTGTTTCACACGTTTAGATGAAAAATAAGAACTAGGATGTGTGGATGACAGAGCGGGGCAAAATTGCACTCCAACAGGTTCTACCAAAGCACACATATCAAAGGGTCTAGGGTCACCATGGATAGTGACCAACTGATTTTTAAATTCAAACTTAACACATTGGTGTAAAGTCGATGGGACCGCTCGCATCGCATTGATCCAAGGGCGACCCAAAAGTATATTGTACGATGTCAGGCAATGTACAATAAACACGGTTGTTTCTAGGGTTCTAGGACCAACTTGCAAGGGGATGGTAATAACTCCACACGTTTCTTGTGTTTCGTCATTGAAAGCTTTGATAATCATATCAGTTTTCTTCATTTCATCACTTCTAAAGCCAAATCGTTGGTAGAAGTCAAAAGTGCAAATGTTTAGAGATGAGCCATTATCAATCAAAACTCGTTTGACAACTACATCCCCAATTAGAGCAGTAATATATAAGGGATTGTCCTTATGTAAACTGTGTTGTGGGATATCTTTATCCCGAAAGTCAATACAATCAACCTCTCGAGTGATGATAGTATTGGCCATAGCTTCAGGTTGGATGTTTTGAGGTACCATCATTTGGCTTAATGTAAGCATCAACTCATCCCTATGGGTGGGAGAAGATCTTAACAAATCCAAAAGGGAAATTCTGGCTGTAGTATTGGATAATTGCTCATTAATATTGTAAGGGGGTTTAGGTTGAACATTAGGAGCATGATTCCCTTTATTGGGATTTTTCAAAACAAATGGAACTGATCCATCATTCTGATTTGATTCTTGTTGAGAATTTTGAGCCTGTTGTCGGGTAACGACTCCAATGGTACCTACAATGTTATATTGAGGACGTTGAACTGGCCTCGGTCTAGCATTTATGGCTTGTTCATTAGGAAGGAATTGATTAGAAGAGGGTCGAGTAGTAACTCTTCTAGGAAATGGTTCTTCTGGAACCATAGCATCTGTGATGGGTTGAATAGGATCTGATTCATTTTCAGAACTATTCGATTGGTTTGAAGTGATGTCTAGTTCACTTTCACTATCTGATTCTATATCACTAGAATCAAAAGTTGGAATATTATGTAAGGGCCTGGTCGTAACCAGGGATAAGGTTGTATCAAATATTTGAGGATCCTGAATAGGTAATTGTCCGCTAATGGTTCCTACATATCGGGTAGGAGGAGGAACATTATGATGTTCGATTTGATTGGCCACTTCTTTACCATGTCTTGGTAAAGGGTGTTGAAATATGTCTAATGTTTGATTAGCATTTTGATTTTGATTTTGGGGAATGGTCTTTTGAGTATTATTAGGAGCATTTTGTTTAGGTTGGAAGGCTTGCACCTCCATTTCATTATTATCAATCAAATCTTGTATTTTATGTTTCAACCTTTTACAAGCATTGGTAGAGTGTCCAGGTCCTCTATGGAAATCACAAGTGTAAGTCACTCTCGTATCCGGGTATAGTAGGATCAGGTTCCTGGATAGTTGGTAATTGGATCAAACCTCTTTCGAGTAATTGAGGTAAAATAGTTGATAAGGGTTGATTTAATCTAGTAAATTCTCGAGGAGGCTTGTCAGGAGGTTTCAATATAAATTTTTCTGTTGTCTTCGTTGCATTGATATTAGCAACATTTCTGTTGTCAGTGACTCCATCACCGACAACTTGTTTGTTTTTATATTGATTTCTGGATGTTTTCTCATCATCCTTCTTCCTAAGTTGGCCTCTCCTAATGAGGGCATCTTCTACTCTTCGAGCTAAATCTATAGCTTGATCGAAGGTAGTTAAAGTAGAAGTTGATAGCTCATAAGATATTTGTTCTTGTAAATTATTGATAAAAATGTCCAACATTTCCCTATAAGGTAGCACAAAGTGCAGTTTTCCTATCAATTGCCTCCATCTAGCTAAGAAATCGGCAAAACATTCATCCTTGTCTTGTTTTAAGTTGTATAGATCTTTAATGGTTACATGCCTCTCAATGTAGGCACTAAATTGATGGACAAATGATTCAGCTGTTTCTTCAAAGTTTCTCAAAGAATGAGTGGGCAATTGATAGTACCACTCTAATGCCATTCCACCTAAACTTTTCGGGAACATTTTTAGTAATAGCAAGTCATCATGTGATATATCATGACATGCTATCCTAAACATGCGAAGATGCTCTATGGGATCTTCGGTTCCTTTATATATAGGCAAGATAGGCATGGGAAAATGCTTAGGGTATGGTTGAGCTACAACTATGGGATCCAAAGGTTGACTACAGATCTCTCGATAATTGTACGAGGGATGGTAGGGATCTATCTGGTCCATACGCGAAGCTAACTGTTTCACCATGGCTTCCAGATTACTAGTTTGCCCACCATATTGGTTCGGTAGGGCATTGATAGGAGTTTTGTGAGTATATGATGGAGGGACATGAAGATTAGATGCCATGTTGCTATTGTGTAAATTATTGGTAGGAAAGGTGTTATGAAGGAATTTTGAAGTTGTATTATGTTGTATTCCAGATTGTTGAAAATTGGTGTTTGGCTTCGTTTTAGGTTTTTGTTTACTTGAAGCATATTGCTCAATAGTTTGGCGAAATAAAGTAGTGAAGGAAGGTTTCTTTTGTGTGGGAATGATTTTAGGTTGAATAACAGGTTCCTTAGGAGGTTGGGTAACCTGTTGCTTTGACATGTTTTGCATCATAGTGACCATGTCTGTATTGGATGGCCCAGCCTTGTCACTTTCTTGATCAATGAAAGACAAGGGATTAGTGCGCACATCATACATATATTCCATGGCTGCTTGAGTGTTACTAATTTGCCCTTTATCAATACGAACTGCCACATTAAGGGCATCAATGTTATCATTGAGAAATTTCTTGAAATGATCTATGTTGTCAAAAGCAATAGTTCCATCTGGAGCTACTCTAGGGGATGAGGGTCCATCCTCTTTAACACTTCCTTCTTGTTCATTGTCTTCACCTAGGTCATGTTCTAGTTGATCTAGAGTTTTTCCTTCCGGAATTGGATCTTCAGGGAGGACATTTGGGTCTCTAGTTGTATCTTGTAACCAATCTTCTTCTTCTCCTAATAGCTTTCTTTACCATTCCTAAGTTTAGGCATGGTGCTTTAATTTTGATTTCAGCAAATATATATATATATATATATATATATATATATATATATATATATATATATATATATATATATATATATATATGCAATAAGTTTAAGAGGTATATATTAATTATATACCTACTACAATATTTAAAATGAAATGTTTTTGGTTTTTGCTATGTTTTTTAGTTTTTTTTTTGTTTTTGTAATAATATTGTAAAGATGACAAACAATACAATAAATGCAAGAAATAGTAAGACTGAAAGTAAATGATCTAGTTTTCTATAAACAATTTATAAATATCATTAATGGGCTCGAGTTGTTCAGGAGTCATGAAGTGTTCTTCTTCAAATTGAAAGTTTTCTTTTAAAAATTTAATGAAAAGAGCTATAGTGATATTATCTGTCTCAGATGCTGGTTGATAGAAGTAAAGCTCATGGCAATACTCTCGATATAACACAACTCGAGGAACTCTATTCCATATTTCCCTATCTCGTAAGAACAACCTCTTGGTCTTCTACAAGACCTAGGAACTGGTGTACAATGGCTGCGTTCTCGAGGTATTCCTCGAAGGTGAATAATTCTGAAGATACAAGAGCTCTCCTATAAGCTAACCATCTATGGCAGGCTCTCTGAAGTTCATGATAAAAGACTAGTTGATGAGGATCCAGGATTCTATCTAGGACTAGCCTCTTGATTTGCTTAAGTTCTGTTGACCTAGATGAGATGACACTAAGTCTTCTATCAAGTTCGTCCCACAAGAGTTGATTTCTATCTGTTTCAGGCACACTAAGTACATAATTGACTTCTATGGCTGCCAATTGGTTTTCTACATTTATAGTAACTGCTAATATTTTCTTAGGAGCTACCATCTAATATGCAACTTATCAGTTTGAAAGGATTTGAAATGCATCTATGTTTTAGTTGTTTTATATTTTTTTGTTTTTGTTTTCAAAAGGTTTATAATGCATTCACGTCGGGTTCACCAAAATGTATCGCTCCAAATTTTTCACACCCTTACCTTCATGCTATAGGATCCATGCCCGAAAGGGGGATGTGAAAAGGATGTCACGGTACCTCGGACTGAGAGGACTTGCGAAGGTCCCGCCTCTCAAGGGAGGTGTATTTTGATGATTTTTTGATGGATGGTGGGTTCACCAGGAAACATTTAATGGCAGTTTCCACGCCTAGGTTGGGAATGTGTTTTATGTGTTCATTTTTAACCTTAAGCATTCATATCCTAGGTTTGGCCAAAATGCGTCTAAGCTATTCTATATGAAGATGCAAATTAAATGAATACAAAAAAGCAGAATAGAACTAAAAAATAGAGAAATTATAGAATATTAAAAGAAGAATACCTGATCCGGATGTCTGATGAAGATTCTAATGTTGAAGCAGTCAGGATCACCTCTGATTTGACAGGATCATCTGAGATCAGACAAGATCATCTGAGATCTGACGAATTCATCAAACGAATTCATCAGAGACCTGCAAACAGAGAAATAGGTGCAAAATACAGAAGATACAACAATGATAATAGAGGGAAATAGTATAAAATGACAGTAGCACTATCAAACTAAAACTTAAACATAGAAACAGGAATGAATTATGCTAATTAAATAATAATTATGATTTAATCATGCATTTGATCTAGATGGGTGAACTCCAAAATGCAAAATAGTATAAAATACTGAATAAAATAAGCTAATTGCAGAATAAAATAACAGAGAAAAGGTAGAGAAATGCAAACTTCAGGCACTGATTGCCTCAATGTTGACTACAGTCGAAATCATCTCGCATTGGTACGAAATCGTCTCTGATTCGACAGGTTCGCCTCCGATCTGAACAGGTTCGTCGACGACGATGTAAGCTTGCTCCGACTGAAAAATAGTAATGTACCTACAACAAAATTGATATAGAACTAATGCAAATGAAAACTTAGGATGTTTTAACATGTATGAAGTCGAGTTACAGGGAATTATCAGCCAGGGGGGTGCTAAGGGGAGGGCTTAGGATTAAATAGGCTTAGGAGGGAGGTTAGGAGGTTGGAGATCATCCCTATTTGGGAGATCTCCAATGGGGAAGGGTCTCTAACGGCGTAGACACGCTTCTGCCCGGATTAGAGGCCCGTTGGAACAGAAGCTAATTATGCAAAATCAGTTTTGCGACAAGATCGTCTGGACGTCCTAGCCTAGATGAAATCGTCAGATCTGGGGCGATATCGTCTGATCGGCGATGATATCATCAAACGGTCAAAACAACCTCTAAAAATGGCATGGAAAAGGGGGAAACGGATTACCCGACGGTTAACGGGCGGTTTGGGAGGTTAAAATTTGAATTTAAATTATTTACTAGGATGAATGTAATTATTACAATTTCACTGCACCAATTTTAGGGTGCTACACAGGGCATAGCCAAAACTATAGGGGACCTGATCTCCATTGACCATATGACCTTGGATAGGACAAGGATGACTCATGCATGAATCTACATAAATGCTAATTTGGATAATGAATTGCCAAGGTTTGTGGAGCTAGAGTATTGAGAATACTATCAAAAATAGCCAGTAGAATACGAGAACAGGTCAACATTCTATGTAGAATGAAAAAATCAAGGACTTCTATGCAATCAGTGTCCTAACCTAGTAATGAATAGAGAAAATCAAAAGTAGGGAATGCTAGACAGAGGAAATTTGAGGAGTTTCCCTGGCGAAGGTGATTTCAATTAGGTAAACTATGTCTACCAAAAAAATAAAAGATAGGGTCTAGGGTCCCAACAAGATAAAGGAAAAAAATAGGTTGTTGGCAACCAAAATACAAGGTAAGTTCCAATCCTCTAGTTTCAAATATATTTTCAATTCTATCCAATATGGGATTAGGAGGATTATTGGAAGACATGGAAGCCTAGAACCTTCAGGCTAACCTTTCTGATTCTCTAGAATACCCATCCAAGTCAAGATCCTCAAACCCTAATGCAAAAATTATTGTAAGCCCCGTGGGCATCACAAAACCAAACCCTGATGCCCGATATCTAGAATCCCCATCCAAGTCGGGATCCTTAAAACCCAATGCTGAAAATACTTCAAGCCTGGTGGGAATCCCAAAGCCAGACCCTAATGCTAAAGAACTTAAGAAGAAAGTTGAGGCATTGGAAAATAAAAAATCTCATATCCCTAACATCATCACTAGGAGCCAAGTGAATCCTACTGAGGGGTCGTCCTGCAGACCAGGGGAATACAGAAAAAAAGGAGAATATTTGGATGTAGGGTGGAGATATATGAAACTCTTAAAACTGAGGAATATGGTAGTCTGGTTCTGCAACAAATTGCATCCCCCTAGTTTAGTCCTAAATAAAACAGGAGCACTATGAAGTCTTCTATAGATTTTGGTAGTGAAAAAATATGGATAATCTCAAATGTTGAGCATCAAAAAATTAAAATTGATAATGACATTGCCAATGGAAAATAGAGAACCTTACTTCAATGGGTTATTTCATGTTTTGAAGAAAACAAATTAGGAAAACCCCCTCAATGGAGGGGGAGAGGAAGAAATCCCAAACAATCTAAATGAAGTTCCTCTCATGGAATGTGAGAGGCCTCAATGGCTTGCCCAAACACAAGCAAGTCAGTGCAATAAGAAATCAAGTGAATCCAACTATTATCATGTTGCAATAAACAAAAACTGATGAGAGTTAGTCAAAAAAAGTAGCAAAAAAAATTTGGAATCAAGAGGATATAGTTTGCAAATCAGCCAAAGGAGAGTCTAGAGGCCTTATGACTTTGTGGGATCCCCAAATAGTAGAATGCACCATTATTCAAAAATATGATAGGGTTCTTAGTATTTTATTTAAGAAAATAAATAGCAATAGGTCATGTATCCTTTCAAATATTTATACCCCGAATTCAATTCAAGAGAGAGCTCTATTGTGGGAGTACTTAGGCAATATGAGTGAAGTCTTCCATAATATCCCTTGGATTATGGCTGAGGATTTTAACACTCCTCTTTACCCTTCAGACAAAATGGGTGGAAATGGACCACCTATCAGGATCATGGATGAGTTCAATTACTTTGTGAACTCCAACATGTTGATGTATGTAAAACTTAGAGGAGCAAATTATACCTGGAGCAATCGATGGATAGGGTGTCATCTCATTCAAGAAAAGCTTGACAATTTTTTTCTATCAAAGGAGGCTACAACTCTGTTTGGTGATTCTACCCTGCAAGCCCTTCCTAAAATTACCTCTGATCATAATCCTATTTTTTTGGAGATCCCTAACTCTCTGTCCTTCAAGAAACCTTTCAGATTTCAACCTATGTGGATTAAACATTCCAGCTTCAGAGATAACTTAATTCAGTGGTGGCAGCAGCCTGTCAGGGGTAGTGCAACTTTTAAACTTGTTGGAAAATTAAAGTTTGTTAAGAAAGAGCTTCGAAATTGGAACAAAAAGGTCTTTAGGAACCTCTTTGAAAATAAAAAATAGGTTGTTGAAAATTTGAAGATAATTGATTAGAGGATTCAACATGGTTATGCTGATGAAACTACTAGGTAGGAGGAACAAACAAAACTAGCAGAGTTTCATAAAATTTTGGCCTGTGAGGAAATATATTGGAGGCAAAAATCAAGGTCTCTTTTGTTGAAATATGGAGATTAAAATTCCAAGTTTTTTCACATCACGCTTAGAAACAAAAGCAATAACAAGATAATTTTTTTTTAAAAGTAGATGGTTTTATTGATCAGGATTTAACAGAAATACAAAAGGAGGAAGTAACTTATTTTAATTCTATCCTTGGTCAGGAATCGTAGTGCAATGAGGAGACCAAATATATTCTCTTACAATCCATTCCTAGCATAATAAATGAGGATATAAATCTTAAGCTTCTAGCTCCCTTTTCTAATGAGGAAATTAAGGAAGCCTTGTTTAGCATGGAGCCATACAAAGCCCCGGACCCGATGGCTTTCCCCCTTGTTTCTATCAATATTTTTGGAACATCGTAAGTGAGGATGTAATTTCTACTATTAGATAATTCTAAGCAAGCAATCATATCCCAAAAGTTCTTAACTCTAATTTTATTTCTCTAATTCCTAAGAAGCAAACCCCTGAATCTATGGTAGATTTTAGGCCAATCAGACTGTGTAATGTTTCTTACAAGATCCTAACTAAAGCCATTATAAATAGAATGAGAGATGTTCTACCCTACATCATAGATCCATGCCAGGGAATCTCTATCTAGGGTAGGTCAATCTTAGATGGAGTTATCATAGTTTATGAAGCTCTGCACTCTGTTCATAATAATAACAAGTGTGTTTTTGCCCTCAAGATTGATATGAACAAAGCATTTGATAGGCTAAATTGGTACTTTATGATTTTTGTCCTCCTTAAGTTTGATTTTCACCACCAATGGGTTAATTTGATCAAACAATGCATTTCTAAATCATGGTTCTAAATTCTAGTTAATGGAACAACTACTGGTTACTTTCAAAGTCATAGAGTAATTCGGTAGGGGAACCCTATCAGCCCCATGTTATTCATCATTATGGCAGAAGCCTTAGGTAGAACCATAAAAAATTCTTGCAATTCAAGGCTAATATCGAGAATCAAAGCAACATCTCCCACTAAGGTTGTTTCTCACCAGCAATTCTTCGATGATACCCTTCTATTGACTAAGGCATCGATGGTTGAGGCCAAAAGAATTAAATACATTTTGTAACTCTACGAGGACACTACTGGTCAAAAAGTTAATTTCAGTAAAAGCAAGTTATATTTATTTAACACCCCCATTAATAGGCAAGGAAGGATTGCAAAAATTTTAGGGTGTGAAATAGTAAACCTCCCCACTTTGTATCTTGGTCTACCTCTTTTCATTGGTTCTTCGAGAGAGTTAATGTAGAACAGGTTTATTTAAAGAATTAAAAAAAAACTTATTGGATGGAAAGGTCATATTCTATATCAAGCAGGAAAGCTGACCCTCACTAAGGCCTCTCTTCAGAGCATTCTAGTCTATTTACTCTCCATTTTCAAAGACCTTGTGAAGGTTTTCCAAAAAATTGAGAAAATCCAAAAAGAATTTTTATGGACTGGATTAGAGGAGAAAAAAAGGATACACCTTGTAGGATGGACCAAAGTGTGTAGACCCAGGGAAAATGGAGGCTTAGGTCTAAGGATAATTTCTCATATTAATTTAGCTTTACTAGCTAAGCAGACATGGTGCCTCATTTCTAGTGAAGAAAATGAATGGACAACTATCATAAAACGAAAGTATCTTCAAAATATGGAATTTCTAAGTGACTCAGTTCCAATCATAGGTTCTACTTTTTGGAAAGCAATTCTCAATTATAAGGAAATCATCAAAAAATGTTTAAGATGGATTTTATGCAATGGTGAGAGGATAAATCACTAGAATTATAGGTGGGCTAAGGACGAACCACTGATGCAATATCCTAAATTAGCCCTAATCAGAGATATCACGAAAGAAATCATTGGCAAAAATGTCTCTGATTATATGGTTAAGGACAGAGGCAGAATGAAGTGGAAAAAAATAAGGATTCAGTGATTTCAAGTGGAATCAAATGATCTTTGTAACATTCTAAAGCAATAGTTTATCCCCATGAGACCCAAGGAATATCAAGTGACCTGGGATCCTACGGAAAATGGGCAGTTCACTATTAAATCAACTTACAAGCTTCTGCTTGATGACAAGGATTTTGTCCTCCAAAAGGACTTAGTTTGGATAAAAAAATTAATTCCAAAAATTGTAATATTTTCATGGCTGGTTATCCAAGGAAAAATTCTAACCATTGATAATATTATGCGTGAGGGTATTTGTATCACTAATCACTTTTATCTGTGCAGGGCTAATTGGAAGACCATTTATCACATTTTCCTTTAGTACCCTTTTTCATTGACTGTCATAAGTGGGGTTTTTTAGGCCTTCAATATTTCTTGGGTTAAACCAGCCATCGTACTTGATTTGTTCATCTAGTGGCCTTGCCCATTTTCAAGCCAAATACTTAGATACATGTGGAAATTTTTTCTTAATCACTATCTTTGGCAGGTGTAGTTAGAAAGGAACCATAAAATATTTAATGAGTCTATCCATGATCATAAAAATATCATTTCCAGGATCCTATCCTTTGCTAATGAGAATATGAACCTTATCATTATTTATAGATGTAAACCTCATCTACATGAGACCATGATTGCTCAATATTTAAGCTTAACCTTGTTAGATGAATCTGTGCCTAGGGTAGTCAACCCCAAAACCAATGTTAAGTGGTCCCCACCTCCTATGGGTTTGTTTAAGCTTAATTTTTATGGAGTATCTAAGGACACTCCTGGAAGAGCAGGCACTGGAGACATTGTGTGAGATCATAATGGAAATATGATTCTTGTATTTTTTGAATATTTGAGAACAATAATGAACAACGAAGCTGAAGCTAGAGCTATGTGGAGAGGCCTTCAAATGACTGAAGACTTAGAAGGCAATTTGATCATAGAAGGAGACTTTATGCATATTATAAATCTCCTTAATAATTGGAAAACACCTCCTTGGAGGATTAAAACAATTGTTGAAGAGGCTAGGATCCTTTTATAGGGAATACAAGACAAAAAACCCCAACATGTCTTTCGAGAAGCTAACAAAATTGCTGATAAGTTGGCCAATTTGTGTTTCAATGGTGATAGACTTTTCAAATGGGAACATGATTTCCTGAGCAAAGTAGAGGAGCTTATTTAAAAAGAATTCCAAGAGTGATATTCAAATTTACCAATAGGGAAGGCACTATAAGTTTGAAGGCTTGGAGTATTCCCGTCTCTTTTTTGAAATGGACTCACAATAAAAATTATTCGAGCTATCAGTCTTCGTGGATGCTTCTTGGAAATACCACAAAGACTAATGGAGATAGTCACATGTCAGATAACATGGCTCCTAGTCATATTAGTAATTTTATCTTGGTTGATAATCATAGGGCAAGAAAGAAATGACAATATAAGACTTCGAACCAGAGCCATGTGGACCACTAGATAGCCACCGCCATAAATATAGCTAGCAAGTTCACTTCTCCAAGGATGATTGGCCAAGACGGGATGTGGTCCCAAAGCATGTCATATATGAAAGAAAGCAATTACCAAAGAATTATTAAGAGTAACTGTCAATACAGAGCTTGTGGGAGTTTTTTTTAGTACTCTGCTATGTGTGTCTGCAGCTTTTTGTTTCTCCACTATTTCAAGGAAGGGATCCATGTCTATTTATTTTTTTGTAATTATGATGTAGGTGTGTTTTATTAGGGTATACCCAAAATGTTGTATGGGAATTTTCTTTTTGATAACAGGCTATGTGCCTTACCAAATGTAATGGCTTTGGCATCATGTAGATTTTACATATATAGGATCCTTAGTAAGGACATGTTCATCAATAGCCTAGGGCTCATTTTTGTAAAAGGTTTTGGGTCAACCTATAAAACTAGGTATTAATGTTATAGTATCTTATGTACCAAAAACAAATGACGTCTTATAGATAATGTAAATTCTTCAATTTTAGAAACATTCAAAAAAATCTTCTTTTCAAATGGTGTAGCTCAGAAATAATTTTTTTGTCCATAAATACCTTTTCACTTGACGATTCATTATTGAGAAAACTAGTATTGCATTTACATTATGTTATCTGAGAACACAAAATATAACTCACCAAAGACTCATGTGAAGGCTACCAATAAATTGATTTTATTTCTCACAACTTTTGTTGGGCTTCACCTTTTTAATATTCAAATTCGACGATTGTTGGCTTCACAATTTCCTCTAAGTTTCAACGTTCGTTGGTTTCATGATTTCCTTTGGGCTTTGATTTTTCTCGATGTTTGCTGACTTCAAGATTTCCTCTAGATTCAATATTTTTTCGTTGGCTTCACAAATTCTTCTAGCTTCAATCTATTCTCAATTGTTTGTTGGCTTCACAACAATCTTGATAATATATTTCTTCTCACACTTTTCATAATCACTTTCAATGATTGTGTGCTACCTCCTTCCACAAATCAAAACATTTTCTCACATGTTGTCTCCAGTGATAGTGTGCTGCCTCCGTCTACAGGTCCAAACACTTTCTCAAGTGTTGTTTTTGGTGATACCTTCGATGTTCGTGCACTTCCTCTACTTTGGCATTCATGTGTTGCCTCTTCTTCAACATTCGTGTGTTGTCTCTATTTTGTGTTCATGCACTGCCTCTAATTTAGAATTCGTGCACTACCTCTATTTTTTTATCGTTGATAGGGAACAATTGCATTCTTCATTCACTGCAGGCTCAAGTATCCATTCAATCTCAAAATCTTCCTATCTGTCGCAAGCTTACATTTTCGTTTGCTGCTCCATTAGTATTGCGCTCATTATCAAAGGCATCACCAAAAAACTCTACCAAAGTGAAATTTAGTCTTATATTTATATGCAAACATTTCACTTGCTTATGGTGCCCAAGGTCGGCCCACTTTTCTTTTTAATAATATTTATATTTAAATCTTTTGATTTAAATATATCATATATCAAACCTTTATTACTTTAATATTTAAATATTTAATTTAAATATTAAAGCATACATCACCACCTTATATTGAAATGTACAATGGTTCTTTTGACATCAATGAAAACTCAATATTTCTAACAATATCCCCCTTTGTCATTGATGGCAACCCTTCAATGAAATTGTCCTTTATTGCAACATGATCACAAACTGCTCCCCCTGACAAGCTGCTCCTCCTTACTAAAATTCTCCCCCTTTGACATCAATGGCAAAGGCTCCTTGGGGCTGTAAGATAAGACACTTGACAATGCCCCCTTACTCCCTGCTCTTCTTTGAGACTTCAATTATGAGATGGGAGTGAGACTCCCAAATTACTATGCTGTTTTTCTTGTTCCATTTTCTTTCTCCAAAATTTGGAGGTCATATTCTTTTGAACATTTTGACCATCCTCTTTTTTTCTTGACTTCAAAATTTCAGGGAACACTGTTCTACACCATCTAGATGTATGCCCAAAATTATTACATTTGTAGCATATGATGTTGTAGTCCATGAGAGGTGCAAATGAATTGAAATTCCTCTTGGTGAAGCCAAAATTTATTCTTAGCACAAACCCTACAATTTATAGCTTTATGACCAAATTTGTTACATGAGAAACAATAAACATGGAAGAAATATTGAAACCTATTTGATTTCCTTGGAGGATATTACCGCATGGTTCTCTCATTGTATTTTTTGTGATGGTACTTGGACCATGATGATGCTTTGTTTTCTTCCTTCTTGATGCTTCCACTTATCAACACATCAGCATAGGTCTTAGGTTCCTCTTTAATCATTTTATTTGATGCCTCTTTTCATTTTGAGCTTGACTCCCCCTTTTGTTTTCTTTGACCTTCTTCAAAACCAAGTCCAATCTTCATAATTGAAGATCTCTTTGTTTTGATAATATCACCCATGATTTTTGTGCTTTTCCCAAACATGTGTAGCTTATAATTAGAATATTCCACTTCCTTCCTCAGAGAGATAACCTCATGTTCTATTTTTTCACATTCCAACTCTTTTGCCTTTAACTGCTCAGCCATACCTTCTTCAATTTGCTTTACCTCTTCAACTTTAACTTTTAGGTCAATGAGTTCTTGTGACAAATTTACCTTTGTCTTCTCATCCTCTTGTACTTGAGCCTTCAATATTGAGTTCTTCTTTCTAATCCTCTTCAAATATTCAAGAGCAACAACAAGTTCCTCTTCTATGTCAACCATGGCTTCTTCTTCATTTTTTGAATATTTTTCTTCTTCTTGGTATTTGACAATAGGAGCATCTTCTTTCTCTTCTATGGCCAAAAATAGGATTTCTTCTCTTTCACTATTTGAGAGACTTTCATCATTGCTGTTGGAAGAACTGCTTTCTTCTTCAACATAAAAAATTTCTTGTGTCTTTGAAATATTTTCTTCTCATGTTTGTTTTGACCATGCGTGTTTTTATTTTCATGATAAATTTTCTTTCTTTATTTTTCTTATATTCCTTTTCTTCTTCACTACTACTACTTCTAGCTTGTGGGAAATTAGATGCATAGTGACCAAGGTTACCACAATTAAAATATTTCACAGAATGCATACCTTTGTGTTTTCTTGGACCCTTCTTATTCCTTCACACAAAGTTAGCTTCTTCTTCATTGCTTGATTCTTCACTTGATTCTGGTTCCTTATTCTTTGTCTTCTTTGAAGCTTTAAATGTTGCTTCCCATTTGGATGTTTGATCTTTTTCAGTCCTCATATCATAGGCTATGAGAATTCCATGTAGCTCATCCATGCTTAAGGTTTTAAGATCCTTCATATCTTCTATTTTTGAAAACTTTGCATCAAATCTCATGGGAAGTGACCTTAATATTTTTTGAACAATCTTAGAGTCTTCAATATTTTCTCCAAGTCCACGAATGGTGTTGACAACCTCATCAACTTAGAGTAGATACTTGGCAATATCTTCCTCATATTTCATCTTCAAATCTTCAAACTTTCTCCTGTGGGTTTGAAGTTTTACCATTTTAACCTTGTCATTCCCTTCATATGTTCTTTGTAACTTGTCCCATATTTCTTTTGCTAAGTTGCATTGCATGAATTTCACAAACTCTGATTCACATAACCCACTTAATATTGCATTCATTACCCTGGAATTATTTTCAAATGGTTTCTTCATCTATGGGAGGAGTTGTAGGTGGTGTGAACCCATCCTCAATGGATTGCCATATATCATAGCCATGTGCCATCAAATAAGTCCGCATCCTTATACTCCAAAAAGCATAGTTAGTCCCATCAAACAGTGGTGCCCTATTTGATGAAAAACCTTCTTGGCTAGCCATGTGTGTTCTTGTAAGATCTTCCTTCAAGTTATTAGGCTTTCATGAAGGAACCCGCTCTAATACCAATTGAAGAACATGAGCTTATACTAAGAGGGGGGTGAACAATATAAGATAAAACTTTTCTCTTTTCTTTCCAAAGTAATAACCTCAAATAATATCAATGCAATAATGAAACAATGCACAAATCACCATACACATAAGAGATAAATATTTTACGTGGAAACACCCTCTTGGGAGAAAACCACAACAAAATATTTCTTATATATTTCTTCAATAAATTTCATGGGCACCAACCCATAGGAGACACCAATACCCTATACAAGTTTGTGGACACCAATCCACAGGAGACACAATCCCCTCTACAAGTTCATGGACACCAATCCATAGGAGACACCAATTCCCTCTACTCAAGTTCATGGACACCAATCCACAGGAGACACCAATCCCCTTGCTCAATTTTATGGACACCAATCCATATGAGACACCAATCCCCTTACTCAATTTCTTGGACACCAATCCCATTGCTTAAGTTCATGGACACCAATCCATAGGAGACACCAATCCCTTTGCTCAAGTTTGTGGATACCAATCCATAGGAGACACCAATCCCATTTCTCAAGTTTATGGACACAAATACATAGGAGACACCAATCCCCTTGCTCAAGTTCATGGACACCAATCCATAGGAGATACCAATCCCCTTGCTCAAGTCTTCTCCAAACCTGCTCACAAAATTTGCTCAAATCTGCTAATAAAACTTGCTCAAATCTACTCTAAATTCTTCCCTTTTCTTGAGTTTGCTTTCTCCAAACCAAAATGTATTCTACCCAGAATTCGTTTATCCTTATGAACATATAGAGGATGATATTCTGGTGTTGGAAGCTTTACTTCTTCTTGTAGATGGCTGAATTGTCCTTCTTTGTCACTTGGATGCTTGGGTGAAGTTATGCACTAATATTCATACTCTATCTTTGATTTTTCTCAACCTCCAATTGACCATGCAATAGATGGAAAATGTACAAAACAAAAAGCCTCCAAAATATTCTCAACAATGGCATCAAGTTCTATTCTCAAATTTGACATATAATTTTATTTTTGCTTCTTTATTTAAATATCAAATCAAAACACTTCCATTATCCCTTATTACTCCTTTAAAAATCATACATGGTAAAGCTTATTTAAGAGATAAAATAACTCCTTATAACACCAAAAATTATAATAATACCACAAAAAGAAATTATCTTACTATACCTCCATGGCTGCCAACATCAAATGAACCTTCCACCTTTGAAATATTTATTGCCACTCTTTTCAAAAATCATGCACGAGACTCAAACCTGAGTCTCTCAACTCCAAACTTTACCAACGCAAAGAAAACCACCTCGGATACACTATCCGATGAGAAAAATATTCTACCACCTTCAACTTGAAGTAGCACTATCAATGTTACACAATCAAATCAATGCTTGTCTTTACATGATTCTTCAGCTCCTTTCCACATGCAAATTCAAGATGAAAATACAAACAATTTCCAATCTATTTTTGGCATTCACAATTTGTTTTTCAATGACATCTTACAGCTAATGCAAACTCTTCAATTCTAGAAACGTTCAACAAAATCTTCTTTTCAAATAACGTAGCTCAGAAATAAATTTTTTGTCCATAAATACCTTTTCACTTGACGATTCATTATTGAGCAAACTAATACTGCATCTGCATTCTGTTATCTAAGAACACAAAATATAACTCACCAGAGACTCATGCGAAGGCTACCAATAAACCAATTTTCTTTCTCACAACTTCTACTGGGCTTCACCTTTTTAATATTCAAATTCGATGATTGTTGGCTTCACAATTTCCTCTAAGTTTCAACGTTCACTGGTTTCACGATTTCCTCTAGGCTTCAATTTTTCTCAATGTTTTATGACTTTAATATTTCCTTTGGCTTCAATATTTGTTCGCTGGCTTCACAAATTTTTTTGGCTTCAATCTATTCTCAATTGTTCGTTGGCTTCACAACAATATTGATAATATATTTCTTCTCACACTTTTTGCAATCACTTCCGACGATTGTGCACTACCTCCTTCCACAAATCAAAATATTTTCTCATGTGTTGTCTCCAACGATAGTGTGCTACCTCCATCTACAGATCCAAACACTTTCTCAAGTGTTGTTTTTGGTGATACCTTCAACATTCGTGTGTTTCCTCTACTCCAACATTCGTGCACTGTATTTTCTCTGGCGTTTGTGTGTTGTCTCTCTTTGGCATTCATGCGCTACCTCTATTTTTCTACCATTGATAGGGAACAATTGCATTCTTCATTCACCACAGGCTCAAGTCTCCATTCACTCTCAAACTCTTCTTATCTACCACAAGCTTAAGTTTTTGTTCGTTGCTCCATTAGTATTGCGCTTGTATATCGAAGGTGTCAACAAAAAACTCTACCAAAGTGAACTTTAGTCTTATATTTATATGCAAACATTTCACTTGCTTATGGCACCCAAGGTCGGCCCACTTTTCTTTTTAATAATATTTATATTTAAATATTTTGATTTAAATATATCATATATCAAACCTTTATTACTTTAATATTTAAATATTTAATTTAAATATTAAAGCATACATCACCACCTTATATTGAAATGTACAATGGTGCTTTTGACATCAATGACAACTCAATATTTCTAACAATTTTTAATGAATTAAGTTGAGTTTGGAGATGAAGAATAATTACCTTATTCTTTCCTTAAAATATTTTCTTTAGGCTTGTCCATGTATCTAAAGATGTTTTCTCTAAACTAATATAAGGTTGAATCTCAATAGTGATAGCAAAGGTTATTATCATTAGATATTTTAAATCATTTTTTCTCAAACTTTAGGATTTTAGTTTCACCTGTGGCAGGTCTTTATGTTTCCCTTTGAAAACATCCTAAATTTTTTCACATACTAAGATTTCTTTCACTTTATTTTTCTAATAGAAATAATTAGGACCCTTGAGTAGTTGATATTATGCTAGGAAGAATTTATTTGATGCCATTTAAATATTCCTAATATCAATCGTTACATTTATAGGCTACCTTATGTCTCCCTAGTAATGAGAGTATGAACACCTAATTTTAGTCTTTGAAGATAGCTTATATCTTCCCAACTTGATAATATTTGATATTATTATTATCAAGTTTTGTAGAATGCCTTATGACTCCTTTATGTTTTTGGAGTATGATATAGTGCTTTTATAAAGTATAGTTCAATTTTGGTTGATTTTGTACATTTTTTTGTAAATATCAAAAATTAACTTTGCTAACACCCTATTGAACTAAGAACTTTTCAATTTTCAAGAGGTTTTAATTTTGGATTTCTTTTTTCCCTTTTGAGAAATTTTGAGATAAGAAAATTATAAATTTCCAACCTTAACAAAAAAATCTTAATAACCTATTTTGCAAACCTTAGGATTTTATTCAATTGTTTCTAATTTCCAATAACATATTTTTATGTTGTAACCCTTATCACACCCAAATTTAGAAAATTAGAAAATTAATAATATTTGCAAAATATTAAAGAGTGTTTTTTTTGTTAAGTTGAATTAAAAGTGGGTTTTTATCAAGGATCCCAAAACCTGATTACAACAAACTTCAAGAGGAATAGTCCAAGGATGGACAACAAGAAAGGCTTGAGGAAAGCCTTGAGGAACACCTTCAGGAAAGGCTTGAGGAAAGGCTTGAGGAACACCTTTAGGAAAGGCTTGAGGAAAGCCTTGAGGAAACAATTCAGGAAAGCAGTGAGGAAATTCGTGCAGAGCAAATTTTGAAAATCCCACCAGGCGAGAAAGGAGAAGGCAACAGAAAAGAATGGAAAATCTCGCCTAAAACCAAAATTTAAAACTTCCTAGAGGTGGGAAAAAGAAACAGGCGCCTAACTTGAAATTTAAAACATCCCAAGGGCAGGAAAATGAGAAATGCACCAAACCACCCATGGGAAACTAGGAGCCAGGAGAAAAACCACTTCCCATGCAGGGGAAAACCAGTTGAATGCAAAAAAAACCACCCTATGCCAAAGGGTGGAGTAGAAAAATAGATATTACAGTAAAACCCATTAGAATGAGGATGAGTAGCAGTCAGGGATGCCATAAGATCATTCAAACTATGATAAAACAAATCCCTTGTGAGCCTAAAAATATGAACAACAATCAGAGGATTTCCTTAGGCTACAAAATCCTCATGCAATGTATCACCAGCCTAAAAAGTGGGTCAGCATATAGAGGAACTCCATAGGCCATGAAGTCCTCATGCAGTGTAGAAAAGAGCCTACAAGGATGCCAGCCCAGCAGAGGAAGCAACAGAAGTAGAACAACACACCATAGGAAAAATATAGGAAAGTACCAAAGGAACCCAAGAGGACAAAAATCCCAAGCAACCTTTAACACCACCATCAAACAACTTCAGGGAAATAGATGAGGAAAACCTGCAAGGAAACAACAACTGAAATCCTAAAGAGCAGAGTCATAGAATAAAGCACATGGTCCTCCTCCCCAAGACCAAAAATATGTTATGCAAAACTGCTCATGAAGCCTCTTTCCAACAGACTCATCATTCCATAACTTAAGATCCTCCAAGGGCAAACATCAAGAAGACACCATGAAAACCTAGAAAAAACTAGGAAATCCAAGGAAAAATCCTTGAACAACCCAGAAAACCTAGGAAAAGTCCCAGGGAAATACCCAAAACCATCCCAGGACCCAAGCACCGAAGGAAAACCCCACCACAGGGCAAGGAAAGGGGTAGAACATTGGAACAATGATCTCCCACCCCAAAGAGATCATCTGCAACACCATCCTACCAAGAGGGAAGGGTTAAGGAAGTGCCAGGGAAACTAGGATAGGATCAGGGACCTGGGACAGGGCCAAGGAAGGGATGCAGGGAAGTGGAATATGACTTCCATAGGAAGTCACCTGCAGAGCCTTCTTCCACTGTCACATGCTTTGCATTGCTTGATTTACTTACAATAACACTTTAATATTAAATAATTTAATCCCAAGTAGAATTTCTTATTTCTCCTAGGTTAAATTGCAATATTATTTCAATTTGATAAGTTATCCATTATGGTTTTTGCTTTCAAAATCTAAGAATTGACCTTATATTATAACCCTTATATCTCCTTAAATTTAAATCAATAATAAATAGGATATAAACCTTACCTTTGAATGATGTATCATTGCATTGTTCGATGCCTTTTTCAGTTGAATATAACAACACTATAATATCCTCCTTTGGTACTAGAAACAATTCTTATGCTTTGGAATTCCTTGTCTTTAATGCTGGAACATATGTTTTACAAATATGGAGAGGTTTGAAATTCAAGACTAGGAGCTTTTAATGCTTTCTCTTCCTTCCTTCCATGCTACACTTTGCTATGCTTTGACTACACTTTCCTATGCTTGACTGCTTTGGACTTGAGTGCATTTTTATAGAAGAAAGATCTTGAACTTTGTGATAAGTGTCACATCCATTAGGTACGAGCCCTCCACCTATATTAATATGCTAATTTCCTTTTTTAATTCTTCTTGGTCACTCTGTAATGTATGAGCACTCATGTGGGCACTTGTGTGAGGCTTTTGGAAGATAACATGTATCACAACTTCCTTGATATTCTCTGTAACTCCTGTGTGAAGTTTTTTGAGAGTTGAGAGATGAAATGGCACCTTATAAAGTTTATTCTATGTGGCATTCAAGCTCTTTGAATGAAGTACTTTGCTATATTATTCAAAGAAGAATATTATAATTGCTTTCGTATGCCTTTCCTTAGCTTGCTTTGTTTCTTGGATAACAAATAATATTTTCTTTTGTAGGTCAATTGATGAGGTGCTATGGAGCTTCGAATGGTGATTTTTGGTGCTTCCTTTGGTGAATAATCTTCTCCAATTTTAAGACCTTGAATGTAGAACCTTTTCTCCTTATCTTCTATGCCTTCAACATGTTGATTCTTGTATTCCGTTATAGTGTAGATATCCTCTTGTTATGATGTCCATACCACATTGGTAGAATTAGATTTTAACACCTTCTCTTTGTATATGAGTACTATTTTTTTCTACATAAATGCATATTGATAATAGCCTTATGTGGGATTTGATTTTGCAAGTTATTCCATCCAAGATGTATGAAGAGGGAGCCCTTTGAGTGGATCATTTTACTATGGAAGAAGAGTGCTAATTTTCGGCCTTCCTTGGCTGGCTTACCCTGTATATAGTATGCCTTTGAGGCACCTAAAAATATGCTCTCTTCCTATGTATAACATATTGTAGAAGTGCAATACCATGTAACCTTATATGTATATAAAACATTCTTTAATGCACCTTTTCTTGCACTCTTTTGGAGGTCTAAAATTCTGGTTTTGTAGCAGATTTTTAAATGCAAATATGGGGGCTTTGAGGATGTATATTTGGATAAAATCCTTACCTTTTTTTATTGGATAATATGATGATAAATACAAGCCCTTAATGATGTATATAGAAGCTTTTTTAGCTGTAATTTTATGTCCTTTGTACCATGCAATTAACCCTGTAATGCTTTGGATTTGAGACTCACCAAGTCTCAACTATGAAGATTCTATTTCTGATTTTGGTTAGTTTTCTTCTTCTTCAATTTATGGAGGATTCTAACATGTTTTTATGGCTTCACTTTGCCACTAAAATTTACATATTTTTATGCACTAATAGTGTATTTAGACACTTTGACAATTTCTGATTTTGTGCCCTTCTCAAGAACACAAACAATAATTTATGAGAGTAATAGAATAGTGCAAATGAATATAATTATATTTTACTTTTAATGCACTAAAAATTTCACCTTATCACTCCAATAAACTCTAAATATAATTCACTTAATCAATTTACTGCAGCTAATCAAGAATAATTTGAAATGAATCTTCAAGAGTTATTCTACAATTTCAATACAATCAATACTGTAGGACTTAGTATTATTTTTAATTTTCCAAAGTAGATGATAGGTAGTTGATAGATTTCATACTAAAATATAATCATCTCCTAATTAATGTGCGAATTAATATTAAAAAGAAATTTTCTTTTTTTGCACTTTTTGAAGATTGTAATCCAATTTTTCTTCTTCTTGCAACTTTAATCTAAATTAAGGTGTTTTAAAAAATCAGATAAGTAATCCAATTAAAAGTTCTATTTGCACCAAAAGTTTCTTACCTTTTTAAATCTTCCATAGTTATTTTTCCACTTCTATAGAGGATGTGAATCTTGATGTCTAAGATCACCAAGTTGTTGCTTTGAGTAGGATCTTACAACATTTTGTAGCTCCTTGACCAAAATATGGTATCAAATTTTTTTTCATGAGATTAAGATTTTATGGCTTGTTCTCCTCTTGTGGTATCCTACTTCTACTATAGATTTGGAGAAGTTTTTATCTCTGAAGTGATGTCTTATTACTGTGAGATGTAATCTTCAAATCCCCTAGATTTGGTGAGCTTCTTCTAACTTCAAGTGAGTGCAAAACAATAGTATTGAGAGAACAAATGCTTCAAGACCAATATAAAATTTTTACACATTGAATGTGAGTGTTTAGAAAAACTAGAATGAGAAAGTGCAAAACAACAACAGTTTCACCTACAATGCTTATATGAACATCGCTTAGAAGAGCAACGCCTCCTCGATTTAAAGGAGCAATAAAGGTGATAAAATAGATTGGATCGATCTAAATTATCTCCTCATAATGAGTATAGGAAAAAAAAAAATGAGAGACATACTACTTTGCACCTTGATCTACATAATAGGAGAGTAGATGATTATTTTTGTCATACGTCTCGATATGCTTCTTAGCCATGAGAGTGTTTAGTGCCAAACAGGCATGAGCATAGGAAGTATGAAAGATCAGAGTCATATGACCAAGATCAACTATATCCTGAACCATATTCTATATATGTGGATGATGAATACAATAAACCACATCATGCTCAAAGGAAATTACCTCCACTTGCACCCCAAATATGCCTTTGAGAGGAAGAGATCATATATTCTCAAGCCTACAATGTACTTGTCGAGAAAACCAAATCTCTCAAGAAATAAGATGTGGCTAGTCAAAAGCCCACTCTAATAAAGATACACAATCAACCATTGTGTCTGTCAGTGCCAAGCCCTGCTTATCCTAAGCATTTTGAAATACCTAAATGGGATAATTTTAAAGGTGATGAAGATGCACAAGATCATATAACAAGCTTCATGAATGCATGTTTCCAGTTACAACATGATGATGCCTTGATTTTAAGAACTTTCATTATGACCCTCTCAGGTCCAAATATTGAGTGGCTTAATAAATTACCTAGGCACAAAATCACCAACTTAGAATAGTTTTTAGATTATTTCCTTGAGTGCTTCTCATTTGGCACCAAAAAGAAATCTAATCTATATGACTTGGCCAATCTATGTCAAAATGATGACAAGATTTTCATGGATTATGGGGATAGGTGGTAAAAATTAATAGCAGAGTTACCATTCTCTATTCCCACTACTGAACTTACTTGAATTTTTACCAAAATGTGTTTCAAGCACATATCATTGTTTCTCTAATTGCAAAAATATACAAAATTCAAAGAGGCTTTAGAACAAGCCAAGGTAATTAAAGATATCAAGTTGGAAGAAAGATACCTAGAACTTCGTAGTGAGAAAGAATGGAACAAGAGTACGCGATATCAACTATAACAAGTTGAGCCTGTGCATGTCAACCATATCATGTTAAACATTCCAAAAGAAGCACAGAGCCAACAACAAGAGAACTATCAGGCTCAACCTCCTCCTGCACATCACAACAAGTGCAACAAGAATCAAGGCAAGGACAAACAAATACGTCCACCTCATAAATATATGCCATTGCTTGAATCTTTGGCATTAATTTTCAATCACCTTTACAAGGCTAAGGCCCTAATATTTCCTGAAGTACATGCCTTGGATCCTAATCACTGCAAACCTAAAGGGTATAGAGAAGATTTATATTGTGTCTATCATTGGAAAAATGGCCATGATATCCAGGATTGTGTTGCATTCAAGAATTTAGTGCATAATATGTTGGATAAGAACAAATTGCAAATAGATAGCCCTTTGGTTATCGATAATCAAAATATCAACATATTCAAAAATCCTCAACACAACCATGAGGTCAACAACAATCAAGTTAAGCATGTCAATGAAGTGTACATAGCCCTGATTGATGAGGGTTTTATCGGTATGATCAATATTACAACACAAATTAAGAGATGCTTTGATCAACCCAACATACTAAAAAATTCAACTAAAGTTGATAATCTATCATGGTCCACACCAACAGTGACTTTAATTCACTCACAAAAGAACCTTGTGATTACTTTTTGTAGATAGAAGGTTAAGCCAATCTCAAAGGATGAACCCAATCCTCGGCTACATATCATAGCAAGCATCAATCAGATTCCATACAAGAGAGTCCTGATTGACACTGGGTCATCTATCAACATCATCATGACTACAGCTTTGAAGTATTTAAATTTGTCACCTTCGCACATTGAAACTCAACATTCACATTAAGAGCCTTCAATGATACCACATCCCCAATGATCAGTACAATAGTCCTACCTATAAATATTGGGATAAATACAATTCCTACATTGTACCATATCCTAGGGGGTGAGAGACAGTATAACATATTGCTAGGTAGACCATGGATGAGGGATATAGAATGCGTGCCTTCCATAGTGCACCAAAACCTAAAATTCATACACCAAGGACAAGTGTATGTGATCCCCCATGATCCGAAGCCATTCAAATATTATAAGAAAGTCGATGAGCTACAAGAAACTCTAGTGGCATGTGAGCCTCAAAATATTCATTCAAATAAAATCATCAAACATTCGACTAGGGCTTGCATCAAGAAATCACTACCATCTCCCATCACCAAAAAACATGGTATTATATTACCTGATGAGGAGAATAAAACATCAGTTAGCATGAATAATATAAAATCATCTCGACTAGTTGATGATTTCCTTACAACTAGTCTAAAAGTTAAAGCACATTCTCAAGATTTCGTTGGAATGGTTGACATTTAGCTAGAGGATCAAGGTATTCTAAAGTAGATAGAACAAGAGAGGGGGCAATAAGATGTTGCTTCCACATTGAAAGGGCCAGAACATTTTAAAATTTTCACTCCCGACTCATTGCTCATGGTGCCTCTTCAAGAGAAAGAACGGGTGCCTTCCCTACATCAAACTGGGGGTACTCATGCTTACACAATTCAACAGTACAAATTGAAACAAAAATATGAATTGGGTCATGAACCTGAGCATGTGGATGACACTAACAAAGTGAATCATCAAGAAGTAGCCACATCAGCTCAAAGGAAGAAAATTGGTGATGTGCACTTATTTGGTGGATCTTTAGCAACCACTGTTTCATCTTCTTTAGTAGAAAAGGGTATTTTAAACCAATCATTGGAAATATGCATGAATTATTTGTTAGTGTTGCAATCCATTCTAATATGTATAAATAGAATGGAGCATTGAATGGATGATCAAGATAAGGCATTGCACAATATCATGAACTAGGTTGAAAACCTAAAATTAAAAAAGCAAACCACATCTAAGGCTGAACCACTTTTTGTGCAACCACAAGAAAAGCCTCGAAAAAAGCAAGAGCCAATTCGGCTAACTCAACCATTGGGTCCTCATAACAAACCAATATGGGTTAGGCATCCAAGATAGTCGTAGCATATTTGGACTCCTTTAGTAGACAACACCCATATTTCTTAGACAAGGTCAGCATGTCAGGTAAGGTGATGACCTTATATTCTTGTAGCTTTGGATATATCAAGATTTAGTAGACAACACCCCTATTTAAAGAGAAGCTTTTCTACTACAACCCTAAAATTACCCTAATATTATCACAATCTTATCTTGAGATGTGTGAAAAATATTATCACAATATTATCTTGAGATGTGTGACAAATATTATCACAATCTTATCTTGAGATGTGTGACAAGTGGCATCTATCAAATATTAAAAAGTGATTGGTTACTTTTTAATATTTTCTAGAAAAGGGGAAATAAAATTTTCCCACAAATTAAATATTCCTAGCACCCTTATTTTATTTATTAATTGAGAGGTAATATTTTTACATAAAATAAAATTATTTTCTAATTCAAATATTATTCTTTAGACTTTATATTTTAGTCTAAGAATAATTTACACAATGTTGCATTACATATTCCAACACTCCCCCTTAATGCAATATTTTGGAAAGGAATTATGAAACAAAGAAACATTCTCCCCCTAAATATATAAACCGATATGAGAATCAAATGAGTAATATAGTTACAATGAGCTTCTATGACCAAGAATGGTCTACAATAAGACACCAATACAAAATGGGCCAAAATGAGACTGTAAGCCCCCAATGGAGTAGCTTTAGATACAAGCATCTTCCAAAGCCATCCATCAATCACAAGTGGTTGCAAATGACAAGAAGAAAACATCACAAGGGTGTCTTCAGTAAGCCTGCAAAACCCCAAACAAAAGTACCTATAGGCTACAAGAAGGTCAACATAAGATCAGTTAGATACATAATCATAAATATATTCACCACAACATATATGCATATCTAAATATGATAACAAAACTGATCTAACAAATAGTGAACTATAATTCATCACAAAAATATGCCAAGCCATACTTATAGTCACGTGTTATATAGTTGATCAAAAAATATCATATACAAAGTTGCATAAAGTAAACAAGGAGTACCATGATAATGCAAACTCTAAAGTACCATGTACAAGAGTTGCATAATGTATATTAAAATAATAAAGTGTGCACACCGGTTGCATAAATCCAACCATAAAATATCATGTACAAAAGTAGCGCAAGGCTAAAACAGAAGTACCATTATAAATCAATTGCATAATGCCAACTACATAAAAACATGTACAAAGTTGCACAAGGCAATAAGAAAGTACTATGTAAAAGATTCACATAAAGCAATTGTATCATATACCATAATTGCACAATGCCATCTACAAAGTAACATGTACAAAATTTGCACAAGGCAAAAAAGAAAGTACCATGTTCAAACGAGATGCAAAAAGCAATTATACCACCAAAGATCAACTCATATATATAGCACAAAACACCTCATAAGGATGAAGTTGTCATAAGATAAGTGTAACTACACTTTATTCCCCCTTGAGGACAACTTCACCAAACCAAGTGAGTCCCTTAGCTTACAAAATTGCTCCTTAGGAAGAGTTTTGGTGAACAAATCAGCAAAATTACAATATGATGGGCAATACTCCAACTGAATAGTCCCATCCAATACCTTCTCTCTAATAAAGTGGGCTTCGATTTCAACATGCTTTGTCCTTTGATGAATTATAGTATTTTTAGCCAAGGAAATGGTTGATTTATTATTAGAGAGCAAACATGAAGGACCAAATTGCTCAAAGCCAATTTCCTTCATGAGGGTACGAAGCCAAACCGCTTCTTGTGCAGTTGTTGTTGTAGCCTTATACTCCGCTTCTTCTATAGAAAGAGCAATTGTATCTTGTTTCTTGGAAGACCAAGAGATAGCTGCATACCCAATACTAAAAACATATGATGTGGTAGACTTTTTATCTATTCTATCCCCTCCAAAATCAAAATCAACATAGCCAAAAAGAGCAAAGGAAGGAAGCCTAGAATACTTGAGTGCCAAATATCTAGTACCTAAAAGGTACTTCAAAATATTCTTGGTAGCTTGTAAGTGCTCAATATAAGGTTTCTGCATGAACCTAGCCATCATACCAACTGTAAAAGCAATATTTGGCCTTGTGATGGTAACATAAAGAAGACTACCAATGAGCTGCCTATACAATGTAGCATCAACCAACTGAGATTCTGTACTTAATTCCAAATTAACCCCTATATAAATATGAATGGAAGTAGGATTGCCATCCTCCAAATCAAACCTCTTAAGAAGATATTCAATATAATTGGATTGAATCAAAAAGGTACAATCCTCATGTTGATAAAATTGCATGCCAAGATAGTAGTGTAGAAGACCAAGGTTAGTCATTTCATACTTTGACTTTAATTTGGAGATGAAATAAAAAATGGCCTCATTCTCATTTCCAATAATAACAAGGTCATCAACAAATAGAGCAATTAAAATGACCAAGTTATCCTTCCTAAGCACATAGAGATCTATATTAGAATAGCATTTATCAAAATCAAGAGACAAGAAGTAACCTGAAATATTCATGTACCATGCTCTAGGTGCTTGCTTTAGACCATACAAGGTTTTCTTTAGTTTACACACAAGTGTTTTATTACCTTGTACAATAAATCCTTGTGGTTGACTCATGTAGATATCCATATCTAAATCACCATTTAGAAAGGTACTTTTCACATCAATCTAAAAAATATGCCAACCTTAAGCAGCAGTAATAACAATGAGAAGTCGAATGGTGGGCATTTTGGCAACTGATGCAAAGGTTTCATCATAGTCAATGCCATGTTTTTGAGCATAACCCTTAGAAACAAATCTAGCCTTATACTTTTATATCTCTCCATTAGAATTGTACTTGATTCTATAGACCCACTTGTTCCCAATAACATTTATCTTATTAGGATAAGGCACTAGATCCCAAGTTTTATTCTTTAGAAGATAATCCATCTCAACATTCATGTCATCAACCCAAAAAGAGTGTTGTTAAGCTTCTTGGTAATAAGTAGGCTCATGATCATTCTCTATCTTAGCTAGAAGAGACATGTTAAGGGTCATTTTTCTAGTTATCCTTTGGCTAACTGAATTTTGTTCTTTAGGACCCCTAGAATGATCCAACCACTTGGTCCTTTTGACACAAGTCCCACCCTTTTATAACTCAAGAAGGTCCTCATTGAATTTGACATATCTTGAAACAAATACAATGCGTGAAGAAGGTGAGTATAAGTTGTAGCTCCTAGGGCCTATGTTTTATATCATAGCCAAAAAAGATGCATTTTTTAGACTTTTTGTCCAATTTCTTCCTCTTTTCTGAAGGAATATATGAAAATGCATCACATCCAAACACTCTTAAGTGTGAAAATTTCATATTCTTACCATTCCAAACCTCATAAGGAGTCTTCCCCTCAACTTATTTTGAAGGACACCTATTAAGAATGTAGATTGTTGTACTAGCTGCTTCACCCCAAAGAAATTGAGGTAAGTGGTTACCAAGCATGCATCTTACCAACTCTATGATTGCCCTATTTTTTCTCTCTGCAACACCATTTTGTTGAGGAGTGTATGGACAAGTAAACTACCTTTTTATCCCATGAGAAGAACAAAACTTATTTAAATCATTGCTATTATACTCCCATCCATTGTCACTTCATCATTTTGATATTTTATCCCTTTTGATTTTCTACCAAAGCTTTGAACTCCTTGAATGTATCAAAACAATCTTATTTATTCTTAAGTAGATATCCAAAGATCATTCTTGAATAATCATCTATAAAGGTGAGAATATAGGATGCACCACCAAGTGATCTAACATGTAATGGACCCATAATATCTATATGAATGAGTTGAAGAATTTGTGTGGCCCTTGTTGACGTGTCCTTTACAAAATTTTATTTGCTCATCTTGCCTAAGATGCATATTTCACACAAACTATGAATAGGTGAAATATTAGGCAAGCCTTCAACCAAATTTTTGGACTTCATCATTTGAATATTTTGATAGTTTGTATGGCCTAACCTTAAGTTCCAAAGCTTGCTACTAGGAGAAACATTAGTTGCTAAACATACTTTAGGAGGAGCATCACCTAACACAAAGATTATTCTTCACATAACCTATAATGATTGGTAGCATGCCTTTCCTAATGCTCCATGAAGTTGCATTGAACTCAATAGTGTGACCACTTCTAGCAACTTGTGAAAATGAAATTAAATTTCTCCTAAGGTTAGGCACATATAGGACATATCAAGTAATTTCCCTTCAATTAAAACATTGCCAACACCTTCTACTTGAAGTCTAGTATTATCACCAATGACAACTAAATCTGAAGAGTGCTTATGAAAGTCCACAAACTTATCCTTTTCAAAATACATATGATTAGTGCATCCAAAATATAACACCCATTCATTAGAAGTAAATGAGTCAATGGAGTAGAGGGCACAAACAAACACATTTTTATTAGAATTTTGATTTACATTGTTGTTATTTTTCTTTCCCTTGCCAAACCATTTCTTAGGTCCTTGTCCTTTAGCCTTTTCTTGCTCTTCCTTTTCTGCAATATTCTTCTTCTTGAAACAATTTTATTCCTTGTGGCCTTTCTTTCCATAAAAGTTGCAAGTGAAATCAACTCTAGGCTTGTTTGGTTGAAAATTTTGATTTTTCCTTTCCTTGTATTTCTTCTTGAAGGAAGCCTTAGTGGCACTCAAGGCAACATTCTTCTCCTTGACAACTTGACCATTCACTTTGTCTCTATTAAGATACTCTTCATGTTGAATCAATAATTGTGAAAGAGTGTTGAGAGGAATGCCATCCTCTTTTTGGTCTAGCCTAGTCTCAATAATGGTGAAAAAAATCTTGAACTTGCTTGACAAGTTCCTAAAAATGATAAAGCTTAATAGATTCTCACTTATCCAATCATAATTACAAGCCAATAGTTGAGATCTCATGTCTTTCATATTTGAGAGGAAGATCAAGGCACTCTCTTCTTCACCTTGCATAGTGCTAAAATTTTTGGACAATAAAGTGAATTTCCTTGATATGTTGGACCTTATATGGACCTGTTTTAGCAAATACCATGCATATTTAGCATGATCATAATGGCTTATAGTGAGCAATATCTCATCACTCACACTATTGATAATCATGAAAAGTGCAAGGTGACTCTTGTTGTATGTCTCAAGTGCCCTTTCCTGGGTTGGGATTGCTTCATCTATATTCACAATAGGCCATAAATTTCTTGCTTGAAATTTGGCCCTCATCCTTGGTTCCCGTATTCTAAAATTTGATCCATCAAGGATGTGCTTAGGTGTGAAGGAGATTTCATGATTAGCCATTCTAGAAAGTGAACATAATCAAAACATAATATGCATTGACAAAGGAAATAAATGATGCAATAAGAAAGTAGATAAACATACTTGCATATATAAAAAAAATATAACTTTCAAGTAATCTACTTTTCAATCATCAAATATAATCATCATGAAATATAAACATCATAAAAGATAATCAAAATTAAGCATCATCACGAGAGATAAGCATCATCATGAAAGATAATCAACATCATCATGAACTACTATAACCATCTTGCAATAAAAAACTATAACCATATTGCAATTGAATAAAGGAAATAAACCAAGATCAACTTGCAATAGATTAACTTGCAATAAGAAGGTAACTAACCATAACAATCATCTTGAAACAAAATAAACTAACTTGAATTGAACCATAAAACATTTGTTAAATGTTAGATAGTCAATAAGATAGTAAGTGTTCATTTTAACATTTTCCTATAGCCTAATGAATTGCAAATTCATCTCACCCAAGGTCAACAAAGCTGCCCAAAAAGGTACAGGTACGAGGACCCGAAAAGGACTTGCTATCGATAGAGCAAATTCTTTTTTAGTCAATAGGTTTTTAGAAAATATAAATTGTGTTGCAATATTAAGTAAATTTTAATCAAATACTAAAGTCGTGATTAGTAAGTTGATTCATTTTTAACCTTCTTGATTAATATGAAAATTAGTAAATTGCAAGTTAGTTGGTTAGTAGATTGTTTAGTAGAAAGTTAGTAAGTTAGTAGTTAGCTTAGTTGAGATGCAAAATAGGCAAAACATAAATATACTCTCTCTCTCTCTCTCTCTCTCTCTCTCTCTCTCTCTCTCTCTCTCTCTCTCTCAATTTCATTCTATTTTACTTTCATTATGAGAGATACAAGTTACATTAATTTACATTATGCTTCAAGCAAATGCTTGAGAGAGATTAGAAGAAATTAATAAAAATAGGGGGAAGAGAGTGAAAAAGTTGATATGAAATTGCCTTGTATACTCCAAAACATACTTGGATAACCTTGCAAAACAAGCAAACTCACAAAAAACCATTGTTAATGTGAGAAAAAAAAAGACTATAAGGTCTAAATTATTTGACAATTTGACTAAAAATTTGCCAAAAATTGCATCAAAGGATTCTATTTGCACTATACAATAATAAAAAATGCATTTCAATTTATGCAAAAAAAATGACTATTAGGTCTTAAAATAAAATAAATGACTATTTTTTTTTTATTAAAAAACAAAATAATAAAAAATGACTGTTTTTTTTATTAAATGACTATTTTTTTATTAAAAAACAGAATAATAAAAAATGACTATTTTTTTATTAAATGACTATTTTTTTTATTAAAAAAAATAGAATAATAATAAAAAAATGATTTTTTTTTTTATTAAATGACTTTTTTTATTAAAAAAAATGAATAATAAAAAAAAACAGTTTTTTTAATTAAAAAACAGAATAATAAAAAAATTCAGACTGTACAACAAAATGGGTGGGGGGCCATTTGGCTCCCAAATAAAAAAACATTTGCCTCAGATTTAGTTTTCACCAAAATAGGGCAAATAATATATGGAAATAAGGTTTTTCGGCCTTTCGGATGCAACCATGGGGTCCGTTTGGCTCCAAAACCCTTCCAGCAAAAACTCGATTCCAAAAATTTATAGATTTAAAATGAAAAACACCATTTGAAAAATATCTAACAACTAGATAAAAAAAACACAATAAATCTATAAACCCTAATGGCAGATTTGCAAAATAAGTTTGCCCAAATATCAAATGCATAAAATACCCAAATATCAAATGCATAAAATACCCAAATATCAAATGCATGCATTAAAACAAAAAAATATATACCTTAATGGGTTTTTCACCTCAAAGGATTGAAGATACTTGATGGAGATTCCAACCGTTCTTGTACCAAATGTGAGACAAACAAAGTCTCCCCAAGATAAAAGAATGCTCCACAAGATCAATCACACACAAAAGAGAAAAACCCACAAAACCAATATTAAGTGGTAAAACCCTACTTCAAATGAAGAAGGGAAACATCCACTATGAAGCTCACTATATTACTCAATGATTCAACAATGCAAGAATGCTTCAATGTTATGCAATAATATGCATCAACATGATATATCAAGATGTAGTAGACAACACCCCTATTTAAAAAGAAGCTTTTCTACTACAACCCTAAAATTTCCCTAATCTTATCACAATCTTATCTTGAGATGTGTGACAAATCTTATCACAATATTATCTTGAGATGTGTGACAAGTGGCATCTATCAAATATTAAAATGTGATTGGTTACTTTTTAATATTTGTTAGAAAAGGGGAAATAACGTTTTATCACAAATTATATATTCCTAGCACTCTTATTTTATTTATTAATTGGGTGGGAATATTTTTACATAAAATAGAATTATTTTCTAATTCAAATATTATTCTTTAGACTTTATATTTTAGTCTAAGAATAATTTATACAATGTTGCATTACATATTTCAACATAAACGATGCCACATTTGTGTTTCAATCATGAATATATACATTTATCATAAATCCATCATTCATGTGAGTAATTATATTTTTTAACACAACCCATAATTTTGCTATGAGGAATATACTAGGGATTTTTGATCATTCAACCATACCTAGAGGTCTTCTCAAGATTTGATAGAAAGCTTGCTTTGCTTTTGTATTTGAGGTCTAGTTAGTATAGCCCTTAGCATATCATAATCCTATAACTAATCAAAAAATTAAATAATATTAATAAGGACTAGGGGAATATGAAAGTCATGAAGGAGGTTTGGGTATCCTAAGGTGAAAAGTGTTATTCTTGCTTATCCCCCTATACGAACGGTTTGGGAAATATTGGCAATTGGCAAAAGGACAAGTTAGTTCCCTATTCAAAATCCCTTGCTCATGATAAAATGAGCAATATCATAGAGTGATATCCCACATCAATCCTTAATATTGATGCCCTAGATCGATATCATAGATTGACTTCCCATATTGATATCCCATATTGATATCATAAGATTGATATCCTCAATTGATATACAAAAAACAGTTTCCCCAAAGTAAATCCCTGAAGAAAGTTTTTGAAGTAAATTATCAAATATAAATTCCAAAAATTGAAGATCAAATGAAGATCAAAAAGCAAGTTCAAATGAAGATCCAAAGAAATTTCAAAGTCAAAGTGGAATCAAATCCCTTGCACAATTATATATGAGCAAGTATCCCAAAAAATTGAAGAAAATATGGGAGTGAACTTGAATCCATAGAATTGTCATAACTATTATACCTTACGCATAACGATATGTCTGATGCATTAGCACCTCGCTTATGTACATACCAATATTTGAATGTGGAAGAGTTAGCTTCAGGTGTCCTGTATCGCCTAGTGGCTTAGTCCAACTAAAATCTAAACCTAGGATTGGATAAACATATGTGGACCCCCAATCTTAGAAATGGGTTGAAATAATCTTGCTTGACATCGAGGTATTCTTATGCCTTATTTTAATATACTCATATGCACACATAGGGATAATGAAAAATTAGGGCCTATCCTAGAAAAATCCTTGCATTTCAAAAGTCTAGTATGGTTAGTATGCAACTTTTGATAAGTCTACTAGGGTGTTTGAGTCTCATGGAAAACCTCAAAAATTTCTCTAATAGCAACAAAATATCAAAATATCACAGACCACTAAAATAAAGTCATCTCAATCATCAAGCTGCAAAGTACCGAATCCATGATACATAATTTACATTGAGCACAAAGTTTTCATGATATAGGATAGATATCGGATGGATGTCAGAAATGATATTTAGATGGCCACTGACTATATTGTGCATATATTTCAAATTGCAAAAGGAATATTGAGTGACATATTATATCATTCACACAATATGCTTCACATCATTGCATTTCATATATGGGTGATTAATTGATTAAATTATTGTAATGAGGATTTTAAATTACATTCATGATTTTTACACATTTTGTAGTGTCGTCCATTAGATTGTTAAACACATATTGCATTCATTCCTTATTTTTTAAGTAATTAAAGCATACATGTTCATTTACATTAGATTACCATCGTGTAAATAATGCATTACATACATTGCACCAGCATACCGTGACATGGTCATAAATTAAATGCATGCAATAAAGCAAAATTAAATATGGGTTTAAAAGTAAACATCGCATCCATATGCATCCATCATAAATAGCACATCTAAGCATCTAGATCACTACATACCATCATCATCATAAATTAAAATAGCTACCTAGTGCATGTCATCCATACATCACATCATATAAGCAGTGCATCCATGTGCATCTCAAAAATGTAAAAATAACAAAAAAATCAAATAACTCAAAACAAAATGTGCCTCATACCTAGTTATTTATCCTATAAACTTCGTGGTTGTAGCGACTTGCGCTCCATGCAATCTGGCAAGATGAGTAAATTACTATAAGGATATTTGGGGAAAAATTGTCATCGTTGATCTGATATGCTTCTTTTCAATTTAGAAGAAGTCCTTCACGACTGGACCGCTCCATGAAAATGAGGCGTTTAATGTCATTTTTGCTATGATATTTTTTCATAAAATCATTGAAAAATTGATTCAACATAAAACTAATTGGATTTATATCATTTTGATTCCCTAAGACTGCTATTGTATCCTGACTATTCCATGGGATAGGAGTGTGCAATTACTATTAACAACTAGAATCACAAGCTGAACTAGGCTTAGCCAAGTAATTAAATGTTCAATTCTAAGATTGTTCAGATCATCCATTATGGTCAAGCGACCTCGTCACTTCATACATTGTCATTACCATCATTGACTCATCACTTGAGTGGATAGTCATTATATCAAATTATAATCAAAATCAATAGAAGATCCCTGAAATAGTAGATCCTTTGATCTTATTAAAATTGTGTTCGTCCTTACGAATCATTGTCAACAACTATCATAAGCTTACCCCTTTGCTTGGGTAAAATAGCAAATATGAAGTTTTCTTGTTATTCTATATCTTTCGAATCTATGGGTCATAATATACCTATGGAATGCATAGCCACACCAAATGAGATGATATGGGCACAAGATTTTCAAATGTAATCCTTTCACCCAGTTGGAAGCAATGATTTTAGGATGCACATCCTTTTGCAAGACCTAAGTCATCTAATGTTGATATGACTAATGATCATCATAGAACCTTTGACATCATTTTAGAAGGTCTATTTTTTCTCAGTGTTGTTTGATATCACAACACATCTCAAAAAGAGCATTTGTAGACACCTAAAACACATCATGTCGATGGCAACTACTCATATGGACATGCTACAAGACCATATGGAAGATCTTGGATAGAATCCAAGATAGATTAGTGGTTCTAACCACTCAATTTTGGATTCTTGGCCTATTCAATATTAACCACAACTGAGACCTGTGGTCTATATATTGAACCATGGATGAGACTTGCGGTTTACATTCTGGATCATAATTATCACCTATGGTCTTAACTAAAGTTTAGTTGATCTTCATCTGAGCCAAGTTTGTTTGAATGACCATTTGTTCTAGAAGAAGGTGGTTAAAGGATGAAGCTTCCATTGCAACTATCGTAACCACACCTTATTATTCTTGGCTTCTCCATGAAGCCACCCCTAGCCCTTGGATAGTCCTATAAGTACCCATAAAAATTAGGGCAAATGAGGAAACAAGCATTGTATATTAGAGCAACGAAGCCCTGTCGAATTGTGAACTCACTTGAGTGCTCTAAGAAAGAGATTTTTTGCTATCACTTTGCCAACCTAAGCACCATGACGAATTATGCCATGGATGCCCTAAGGATCTAGAACACCAAGAATAGAGATTTTTGACTGGTAGATTTAGGGTTTAAAGCAATTTTTTTACATTAGTGTAGAATATGCAATAATGATTTCTTTCTATGCTTTCATTCTCTATTTCATCTAATTAGGTCATTCAATACTTAGATGCAATATTCCTTTACACATTTACATGAATATTTATCAATTTAGCATAGTTTAGATATATTTTACATGCTTTCTTGTTTATATGATTTTCATAGATTTTTCATGCATCAACTCTTCAAAGGGTCTCATCATGAGAGGTTGTCTATTTGTATAACTTTCTAGTGTTGTTTCTTGATGACAAGAAATAGGTTTAAAAGGATCTTCAATCATTTAAACACCTTCTTCAATGCGAAGAAGAGGGTTAACTCCACCCTAGAGCTGTTTGTGACTATTTGGAAAAGCAATAGTATTGCGCCTACCCCGTTGAGGGCTTTGGCATTGTATTAATTGTATCAACATTTGGGTGACCCTAAGAGGGCCATGATTGTAATTAAGAACCATTTCCAATATTAATAAAATAAATGTTTATTTCAGTGTTATATGCAATCTTGTGTCCCTTTTTATGCTTTTTTGTTGATTTCAATTGATCTATTAGATAGGTGCATGCTTTTTGGGATATGTCGCACACAAGACATGTAGCACAGTTGGTGATGGCGGTAAGTTTTTAGATGTTTGCTAGCAGAAGGACATTGGTTCGAATCCTAAGGATTTCATGTTTTGCATGGTAGAAGGTTTGAATTTTGCAAATGGTGCCAAACACGAGGAAGAAAGGGAGGATAACACCTTCCCCTTCTCATAGGAGCACCTAGCCCACGTGGTGGGCTAGTTCCTTGGTAAGGCACTCGATGGAGAGGTTTCGGGGTCAAAAACCATCGATGTATTTTAGTGGATGAGACAAATGTATGCCCTATTATTTTTTGGGTTTATCGCTTAGTTTGGGGATGTGCTAAGTTTGAAGGAAAAATAAAAATATTTTTATGTGCCAAAGGTTAAAAATAATTTTTAGGGGTTTGTGAGATTTAATTTTTTTACGTAAGTTAAATTTGATTATTAAGAGTTTTGAGAGAGATAAAAGGGAAGACAATCATTATTTATGAAGGGTTATTTTTGAGAGTTTGATATATTAATTTGGATATTATAAGGATCTTTTTGAGTGATTTGATGATTGCTAATTTCAAGGAGTAATAAGGTGTATTTTGAATTAATTATTTTTGTGCTTGAAAAATATTTTGAAATAAAGTTAGTGTGATACTTGTCATCTAAATATTGAAATTGGCAAAGGAGAAAATTGTAATTGAGACTAGTTTTTCTAAGGGAACTTCTACATAAAATAAAAGGTATGGGCACATATTCTTAAGTGAGTGATTGTTGTATGTGGTGAATGCAAAGTTGGAGTGAAAAATATTGTTTGGTAAGCATTGTTGAGTGTGTCTTGAATTAATGCTTCAAGGTTTTCTGGAATAAAGAGTTGTTGATAAAACCTTATTTTATAAGCATTGTTGTTGAAGTGATTTGTTATGTGAAGTTGAGAACTATCTTGGACTAGGGTTTGTGAAAAGAACATGATTATCGTTGTTATGTGATATTGTTTGATAATAATTGGTAAAAACATTTGAGTGAGTGTTTATATGCTTGGACTAGGGTCTGTGAGCAAGGTTTATTTTATTTAGTGATTGGCTGAGTAGATTTGGTTGAACCTAGGCAAGTGGATGTGTTAAAGTGATAGTTCAAATTCTATGAAAAAATTATTCTATATTCTAAATTAATTTGAGAAAGAGGTTGAGTGTTGATGAGTGTGAAACATATTAAGTCTCTAACAATTCTCTATATGTTTATGTGACAAAAGAGAGATTGAAATTTTATAAGTGTGAAGCATATTGAGTCTCTAAAAATTCTCTATATGTTTCTAAAGATTTATTTAAAGTGATTGAGCATTGAGGTAAATGCGAAGCATATTGAGTCTCTAAAAATTCTCTATATGTTTCTAAAAGAGTGATTAAAAGTGATTAAGCATTGTGATGAATGTGAAGCATATTGAATATCTAATAATTATCTTTATGTTTCTATGATATTTGACAAGTTCTAGTGTGGACTTATTGAGCATATTTGATGCAATTCTTTGAGAAGACTTGTGGATAGATTTGTGTGAGCTTTTTGTGGAAGCTTACAATACCGATTGAGAGCAAATTTGGACAAATTCTAGTGAGGACTTGTTGAGCATATTTGGACAAGTTCTAGATAGGACTTGTGGACAAATTAGTGTGAGATTTTATGGAAGCTTACAAGGTAAATTTGAGATAAGTCTTTGAGAAGACTTGAGAGTAGAGTTGATTGATTGATTTGTTCAAACCTTGAGTTAAGGTTTGGGGTAGATCTAGCAGAGTTTATTTGAGATTAAGTCAAGCTTTGTGTTAAGGCTTGAGGATGGATATTGAGGATATATTTGTGCTAGACCAAAGGATAGTGTTTAGTGCAGATCAAAGGAAAGATATTGAGGATAGATTTGTGCTAGACCAAAGGACAATGTTTAGTGCAGATCAAAGGAAAGATATTAAGGATAGATTTTGAAGACAAATTTTGGTGTAGATTTGAGGACAAGTTTGTGCCAGACCAGAGATAGATATTATGTAGATTTGTGCTAGATTTAAGGACTATGTTTAGTACAAATTTGAGATAGAGCTTTGAAGGTGACTAAGTATAGAAGACAACAGTCTCCAGTGGATAGATATCCATTAGCCAAGGTAGTGAATAAAAGAGTCTTAAGTGGATAAATATCCATTAGACAGAGTAGTGGGGGTAGTAGTTCTTCTAGAAGATCACCAGCAGAGCTAAGGAGAAAGGATTTCTCCTATGGATAGAGATCTAAAAACTTGATTAGGGTATTGGTGTCTCCTTTGGATAGATATCCATAAAAATTGTAATAGGGAAAGGATTCCCAAGAGATTGATTTAGAAAATTTTAATGAAATATTTTCTCTGTGGAGTAGCCTACATTGGGTGAACAACGTAAAATTGGTTTCTCTATTGTGTGGTGATTTGTGCATTGCTTTGATTATTGTTGTTGATATTGCTATCTATACATAATATTTATTGATAAATAAAAGTAAAAAGTGGCCTTATATTATTCACCCCCCTCTCAGTATAAGCTTGTGTTCTTCATTTTCTTATTTATTGATTTTAGGGTTGTTACATTTGGTATACTGTTGGCAATTTTGGGTTTGAGATCCTAGCTTCTTGTCTATGAGTTGTCATTGATGTCAAAAGGAAATGGCATTAATGTTAAGAGGATGTGTTGGCTTCAAAGGTGGAAGATTCCAAGAGAATATTTTTAAGAGAATCCGGAGAGATTCCATTGGCAAGGGTTTTTCATTAAAACCAAACCGGTTTTTATTAAAACCAAGTTGGATAGGGTTTTTATTAAAACCAAGTTAAATGGTTTTTATTAAAACCAATGGAGGTTCTCTTTATTATTTATTTAATTATTATTTTAAACCCTTTTTGAAAAGACTTTTGATTAATTTCGAAATGGTCTTTATTTTCGTCGACGTCAAGGTGTCTTCGAAGAGACTATTTATTCTCCAACTCCTAAGGTTGGAAGGCTAATGAATTCGAAATTCCTCGAATGCAATTTGCGGTGTTTGTGCTCTGTATTTTCTGCGATCGAAGGAAGACTTAGAAGCACGTGCGGTTGAAAAGTCTTCGGGAGTTTTTTCGAGGGTGAAGTGGAGGGAAGTTCACTTGTGAACTTCGTAGCCTCCATGGGCTAGTGGCAGCGAAGGTTGCTATTGGGCGCTGCATTGGCGGAGGTCATCGTTTCGAGTCTCGCGGGGGTGCTTTGCTAGAGTAACACACGTTTTTATTAAAACGTCTTTATGCCGCGAAATTTGGAGTTTCTTGGACAACGATTTATAAGGTGTGATTAAATTTTATGAGTTTTGGCTTTTGTGATTAGCATTGAATAAAAGCTTAGGAGAAATAAGGGCATATTTCTTTGGATGTATTTTTAAGATTATTCTTTGCTATGCTAAAATTAAAAATGGAGGTATAAGGTGTGAGTCTGTGATTGTTGATTTATTGGCATGTTATGGTGGTTGTGTTTAAAGAAGTGGAGCTAAAAGGTGTAATAAAGGAAGTTTATATTATTGCTCATTTCTTTTTATTCTAACCCTAACTTGGTTGGAAGTTTGAGAGTTGTGTGTGGTGACAGCTTGAAGGTTCAATTATCTTCTACTCCAATAAGGTATGGGCACATTCTTCTTATGAGTATGATTGGTGTATGTTTTCTAAAATAAGGTTGGAGTGAAAAGGTATTCTACTAGGTATCCTTTGGCTAGGTGTAAATCCTATTTTCTGGTTTGTTGAAGACTACTTATGCATTGTTATCCTTAAGGAGAGTTTTTGGTGAATGCATAATTTTTGGTTTGAGATAGTGGAAGCTTTGTGCACTAGGGTTTATATTTGTGAGTCTAGCTACTTGCATTGAGTTGGTGGAACCCTTGGTTGGCTGTTTTGAGTTTGATGGTTGAGTTGCTTCCATAGAGGTTGTTTGATCAAGTTATTGCTTTACTTGATTCATGATATTGGGCTTACTCCATTGAGTTGATTTGAGCAAGTTATTCTTTGCATTTGGTGATATTGTGTTGGTGGCTGTTTTGTTCAAATATCTTTGGAGGGAAAAGGATTTCTACTTGTTTCCTTTTCTTGTGATGATTGGTTGAATGCTTCAAGGTTGATGTTGAGTTGAATGGTGTTGTTTGACTAAACCTTGTTTGATGAGCATTGTTGTTGAAACCCTTATTGATTGTGGAAAGAACATGAGTATCATTGTTATGTGATTCTTTGCATAGTTGGCAATTGTTGGGGTTTCATGTTCTTGAAAGAAAACATTCTATCCTATCCATTATTTTCGTTTTGAGATTGAGATTGAGCTGAGTTGATTTGAGTTGAGTTTTGAGATTGGGATTTGAGTATAGAACATATTGAGTCTCTAACAATTCTCTTTATGCTTCTATGAGTTTGACAAATCACATTGGGTCTCTAACAATTCACTTTGTGATTTCCTACTAAGAAAGTTTTTCTTGGTGAGCTTGTTGAGTTTTTGGATAGGTTCTGGTGGGGACTTGTGAGCAATTTTGGACAGGTTCTAGTGGGGACTTGTGAGCAGTTTTGGACAGGTTCTAGTGGGGACTTGTGAGCAATTTTGGATAGGTTTCGGTGGGGACTTGTGAGCAGATTTGGACAGGTCCTAGAAGAGGACTTGTGAGCTGAGTTTGATAGTTCTATCAGAGAACTTGAGGACAGAGGTGCATTGGTTCTATGAGAAGAACTTGAGGATAGTTGGCAAGTCTTTGAGAAGGCTTGTATGCAGAGGATTGATTTGTTCAAGAGTTGGACAGATCTGACAGATAGAGGAAGACTTGTACTAGACCGACTGACTATGTTTGGTACAGGTTGTTGAGCTGCTGTGGACGTGATCATAGAAGGCAGAGGTCTCTTAGGCTAAGCATTGAGGATAGGAGGTCTTCGGTGGAAAGGAGTTCCACGTGCTGGCAAGAGGTAGAGGTAGTTGATCTTCTGAGGGATCATTTCTAGAGTAGAGGGGAAGGTATCTCCTTTGAGCAGAGGCTCATAAATTCTGATTGGGGGAAGGTATCTCCTTTGAGCGAGAGGCTCATAAATTTTGATTGGGGGAAGGTATCTCCTTTGGGCCGAGGCTCATAAACATTGTAATTGGGAAGGATTCCCAAAGAACTTTGAGATAACTTTTAGAGAAAAGTTTTGTGGACGTAGCCCGACCATTTGGGTGAACCACGTTAAAATTGGTGTCACTTTGTGGATGATATTGTGCATTGCTTTGATATTGCTTTGGGTATATTGCTTTACTATTTTGAAGTATAATGGAAAAAGTAAAAAGAGGTCTTATACTTTTCACCCCCCCTCTCAGTATAAGCTTGTGTTCTTCAATTGGTATCAGAGCAGGTGCCTTCGAAAAGTTTAACAGCTTGAAGGAAAAGCTAGTAAAGAACACAATGGATCATTCAAGTGGCAATGCAACACCTATTCTTGATGGGTCAGATTTTGGTCTTTGGAGTGCAAGGATGAAGGTTCATCTAATGGCACTTGGGAATGAGGTTTGGGAAGTGATTGAAGATGAGTACACTATTCCTGAACATGGTCCTAATACTAAAGAAGAAAGGCTCCTACATCACAGCAATTCAAAAGCAATGAATGCAATCCTGAAAGGCTTACAGAAAGTAGATCTCACCAAAGTGATTCACTGCAAGACAGCTAGTGAAATGTGGAAACAGTTGAAGGTGGTTCATACAGGTGATACAAATGTCAGAAAGGCCAAGTTGAGACACTTCAAAGGTATGTTTGAACAACTCAAGATGAATGATGATGAAAATATTAGTGACTACATGCTTCGTATGGATGAGGTTGTTAACTCCATGAAAGACTTAGGTCTTGAGCTTGCTGAAAATGATGTTTGTGATAAGATTTTAAGATCTCTTCCTAATAGATTTAGTGAAAATATTTTTGCTATTGAGGAAGCTAAAGATTTGGATAAGTTGAAAAAGGATGAGCTCCATAGTATACTTGCAGCATTTGAGTTGAGAACTCAAGTGAAGGTTGATGTCAAGAAAGAGGCGACTTTCAAGGCTACCAAGAATTCCAAGGGTAAACAACTTCAAGATAGTGATGAGTCTTCTAGTGATGAAGAGGCATATTAAAGCAAGAAAGGCAAGTTCTCTAGAAAGCACAAAAGTATGAAAAATATAAGATGTTTCAATTGTGGAAAGTTTGGTCATTATGCTACTGATTGTACTATTCCCAAGAATGAAAGTGATGAAGATAAACAGGATTCTAAGAGCAAGGATTCTGAAAAGCACAAGCATCACAGGAAAAACAAAGATGAGCACAACAATCAAGGAAAGAGGTATTCTCACAAGCACAAGAAGAGTTTCTACCTAGACAAAGCAAGTAAGTGTTCTAGTAGTGATAGTGAAAGTTCTTCAAGTGATAATGAAAATGAGATGTTGTTCATATCAAGAAAAGAGGAAGAACCGAAACATAGATTCATTATCATGAAATGTCTTAGATGTGGAAATTTTGGTCACCTTGAGGATGATTGCACAAATAATGATTTGGTTTCTAGTATGTATGAGGATGCTTCAGAAAACTATAAGGAAGATGCATGTATGGTTTTTGAAAAGGGTAGCACCTCTAGTGATAAGAAATCTAAAAAAGGCTTTGATGATTCAAAAAGCAAACAAATAGAGGAAGATATAGAGGAAGGTGAAGTAGATCTTGAAGGTGAACTTATTAGTGCTCTTAGTGCTTTGAAAAAGGAAAGAAAGAAGAATGCTAGACTCAAGGATAAGTTAGATGAATGTTGTATGGAGAGAGATGATCTTATAGAAAGTCTTGACTTCTCTATGGCTAAGACACAAGAACTCAAGGATGAGTTAGAGTCTAAGGTTCTTGAGTATAGTGAGTTAGAACAGAAAATGGCTTCTTTGAAAGAGGAAACTAAAGAGTACAAGGATAAGCTTTACAGGTTTCAAGATAGCTCCAAAAAGGTTAAGTCACTCATCAAAGGTCAAAGAAAGACAACAAATAAAATAGGCCTTGGTTTTGTTAAGCCACACAAGGAACAAGTTGGAGAGTCTAGTAAGAGACTCCAAAAGGAAGAGAGTTCTGATGAGGAAAGTATTTCAGAAAAGGAGTCCTTGAATGATAGATGCACAGAAACAGAAAACAGAATTCAGAATGAGAAGAAGAAGTTTTCGAACCTAAGAGGTCAATTAAAGGAAAGTTTCAAGGCAGATGTTTTGCTTGTCACAGGTTTGGTCACATGGCTTCACATTGCATGGCTCAAGTGAAGGAGGTAAATGACAGTTTTAGAAGTGCTAGTTACTTTCAAGGGTATTGCTACTCTTGTCAATAGTTTGGGCACAAGGCAGTTTATTGCAAGGCAAATAATAGGAACAGGTTTGGTCAGAACAGGTTTGGCCAGAACAGGTTTGGTCAGAACAGGTTTGGTCAGAACAGGTTTGGCCAGAACAGGTTTGGTCAGAACAGGTTTGGTCAGAACTGGTGGATTCAAAGATCAGGTTTACCTCAGAGAAACAACATCGTCAAGTGTTTCAAGTGCAACAATGAAGGTCACACAATCAGACAGTGTAGAGCTGAAATTCTAGAATACAAGAATAGGAACAGTGGCATGATCAGGTCCAAGGATCAAGGCATGGACAAGAACAGGGATGAGAACAAGAACAAGAACAGTGATAGGAACAGGAATATGGACAAAGAGTTCAAGAGAAGGCCCGACAAGGAAGTTATAGACGCTGATGATGATCAGTGCCTAATGGGAGTTTTACTCCCACCCAAGAATTAATCACCTCATCAGGAGGTGGGGGAGGGACTAAGCTAAGAGGCTCATTCTTAGTCCCGAGCCCCAAAGGTGACCCTTTGCCATTGATGACAAAGGGGGAGAGATTTGAGTAAGGGGGAGAGCCTCAAGATAGGGGGAGCTATTTATGTTGAGTTTCTGTGTTGTTGAGAAGCATGGTTTGCCATCAATGACAAAGGGGGAGATTGTTGGCAATTTTGGGTTTGAGATCCTAGCTTCTTGTCTATGAGTTGTCATTGATGTCAAAAGGAAATGGCATTAATGTTAAGAGGATGTGTTGGCTTCAAAGGTGGAAGATTCCAAGAGAATATTTTTAAGAGAATCCGGAGAGATTCCATTGGCAAGGGTTTTTCATTAAAACCAAACCGGTTTTTATTAAAACCAAGTTGGATAGGGTTTTTATTAAAACCAAGTTAAATGGTTTTTATTAAAACCAATGGAGGTTCTCTTTATTATTTATTTAATTATTATTTTAAACCCTTTTTGAAAAGACTTTTGATTAATTTCAAAATGGTCTTTATTTCCGTCGACGTCAAGGTGTCTTCGAAGAGACTATTTATTCTCCAACTCCTAAGGTTGGAAGGCTAATGAATTCGAAATTCCTCGAATGCAATTTGCGGTGTTTGTGCTCTGTATTCGCTGCGATCGAAGGAAGACTTAGAAGCACGTGCGGTTGAAAAGTCTTCGAGAGTTTTTTCGAGGGTGAAGTGGAGGGAAGTTCACTTGTGAACTTCGTAGCCCACGTGGGCTAGTGGCAGCGAAGGCTGCTATTGGGCGCTGCATTGGCGGAGGTCACCGTTTCGAGTCTCGCGGGGGTGCTTTGCTAGAGTAACACACGTTTTTATTAAAACGTCTTTATGCCACAAAATTCAGAGTTTCTTGGACAGCGATTTATAAGGTGTGATTAAATTTTATGAGTTTTGGCTTTTGTGATTAGCATTGAATAAAATCTTAGGAGAAATAAGGGCATATTTCTTTGGATGTATTTTTAAGATTATTCTTTGCTATGCTAAAATTAAAAATGGAGGTATAAGGTGTGAGTCTGTGATTGTTGATTTATTGGCATGTTATGGTGGTTGTGTTTAAAGAAGTGGAGCTAAAAGGTGTAATAAAGGAAGTTTATATTATTGCTCATTTCTTTTTATTCTAACCCTAACTTGGTTGGAAGTTTGAGAGTTGTGTGTGGTGACAGCTTGAAGGTTCAATTATCTTCTACTCCAATAAGGTATGGGCACATTCTTCTTATGAGTATGATTGGTGTATGTTTTCTGAAATAAGGTTGGAGTGAAAAGGTATTCTACTAGGTATCCTTTGGCTAGGTGTAAATCCTATTTTCTGGTTTGTTGAAGACTACTTATGCATTGTTATCCTTAAGGAGAGTTTTTGGTGAATGCATAATTTTTGGTTTGAGATAGTGGAAGCTTTGTGCACTAGGGTTTATATTTGTGAGTCTAGCTACTTGCATTGAGTTGGTGGAACCCTTGGTTGGCTGTTTTGAGTTTGATGGTTGAGTTGCTTCCATAGAGGTTGTTTGATCAAGTTATTGCTTTACTTGATTCATGATATTGGGCTTACTCCATTGAGTTGATTTGAGCAAGTTATTCTTTGCATTTGGTGATATTGTGTTGGTGGCTATTTTGTTCAAATATCTTTGGAGGGAAAAGGATTTCTACTTGTTTCCTTTTCTTGTGATGATTGGTTGAATGCTTCAAGGTTGATGTTGAGTTGAATGGTGTTGTTTGACTAAACCTTGTTTGATGAGCATTGTTGTTGAAGCCCTATTTGGTTGTGAAAGTTTTTTGTGGGTTAATTGATGGTGGAAAGAACATGAGTATCATTGTTATGTGATTCTTTGCATAGTTGGCAATTGTTGGGGTTTCATGTTCTTGAAAGAAAACATTCATTCTATCTTATTCTTTTGAGATTGAGATTGAGTTCTGAGTTGATTTGAGTTGAGTTTTGAGATTGGGATTTGAGTATAGAACATATTGAGTCTCTAACAATTCTCTTTATGCTTCTATGAGTTTGACAAATCACATTGGGTCTCTAACAATTCACTTTGTGATTTCCTACTAAGAAAGTTTTTCTTGGTGAGCTTGTTGAGTTTTTGGACAAGGTTCTGGTGGGGACTTGTGAGCTGATTTGGATAGGTTCTAGTGGGGACTTGTGAGAAATGTTTGGACAGGTTCTAGTGGGGACTTGTGAGCAGTTTTGGACAGGTTTCGGTGGGGACTTGTGAGCAGATTTGGACAGGTCCTAGCAGAGGACTTGTGAGCTGAGTTTGATAGTTCTATCAGAGAACTTGAGGATAGAGGTGCATTGGTTCTATGAGAAGAACCTGAGGATAGTTGGCAAGTCTTTGAGAAGGCTTGTATGTAGAGGATTGATTTGTTCAAGAGTTGGACAGATCTGACAGACAGAGGAAGACTTGTACTAGACCGACTGACTATGTTTGGTACAGGTTGTTGAGCTATTGTGGACGTGATCATAGAAGGCAGAGGTCTCTTAGGCTAAGCATTGAGGATAGGAGGTCTTCGGTGGAAAGGAGTTCCACGTGCTGGCAAGAGGTAGAGGCAGTTGATCTTCTGAGGGATCATTTCTAGAGCAGAGGGGAAGGTATCTCCTTTGAGCAGAGGCTCATAAATTCTGATTGGGGGAAGGTATCTCCTTTGAGCAGAGGCTCATAAATTTTGATTGGGGGAAGGTATCTCCTTTGGGCCGAGGCTCATAAACATTGTAATTGGGAAGGATTCCCAAAGAACTTTGAGATAACTTTTAGAGAAAAGTTTTGTGGACGTAGCTCGACCATTCTTGGGTGAACCACGTTAAAATTGGTGTCACTTTGTGGATGATATTGTGCATTGCTTTGATATTGCTTTGGGTATATTGCTTTACTGTTTTGAAGTATAATGGAAAAAGTAAAAAGAGGTCTTATACTTTTCACCCCCCCTCTCAGTATAAGCTTGTGTTCTTCAGTATCAGAGCTCTAGGTATGATGTTATAGAGATTCTTATGTGTTAAAAGAGATTTAGATGTCTCCAATGAAGGTTTTATTAAGTTTAAGATAAAATCTAGGATGACCTAGAGTCTCTACTTATTAGAATCTAATGGAGTTGATCCCAAGAGTAGATGAATGTTATGATGACTCAGTATGGGCTTTGGTATTAATGATACATCATAATATTGGAATATTATCCTAGTTATATTACTAATGTTTTGGCAAGGAGAACTCTGTAATGTGGTTTGAATTAGTGGTTCAATTTAAGATGAAGTTGTAACCTAATTCTTTTCTTGGTTGAAACCAAAGATGCCACCTAATGCAAAAAGAGAGAGATCTACACCTAGGCAAACTCGACAAAGTAATATAAAAAAGAGATATACAATGAGGATCTAGAAAATTCTAATAGGGGAATGGAAGATCTCACTACCATAGTTTCTCACATGCAAGATCAATTAAGACATGTGTTAGAAACCATTGCAAAGAAAAATTTGCAAGCTAGAGGTTTAGAAGTTAACCAAGCATAGGGACTGACTACAGAGTAGATACAAGCTAGAACCCTCTTGGAAAAGGATATGGAGATGTAGTGGAGGCTTTCTTAAGGGAACTAGAAGTTTTCTTCATAGTAAAGATATATTCTTTAGGAAATTGAACTATTTGGGATACTATATATCTTGAAGGAGCCACCCTATACTGGTGGGAGACTTATTATGAATAAACTAATATTGAACCAATAGACATTACAGTAAGGAATTTATAATCATATTCAAAAATAGGTTCCTCATAAAACATTTATATGCCCTAAAATTTTAGGAGTTTGCCAGTTTAAGCTAAATAACCAACTTAGTGGAGATATACTACAAGAAGTTGGTAAAATTATTGATGTACCCACTTATAATGAGAAAATGTAGATTCATAAGTTTATTCATGGGTTGCAATCAAGGATAAAGCATGATTTAGAGATGTAATAACCTAAGTCATTACAAAAGGTATTTAACATAGCAAAGAAAGCAGAGTTGCACTTCTTTTATAAATATGAAATGTTATTCGAGAAATATCGAAAGGAACTAAAGAAGAGGAATATCAATGGGGTATTAAAATGGGAAGCTGAACAAGATCAAAAGGTTAAAAACCCCCAAATATTGAGAAGAAATCTAATGGATGCCAAAAGAAGTTCAAGAAGAAATTTTATAAGAAAAACAACAACCCCAATAATGCTAAGCCTCAACCACAAAAACCATAAGTTTCAATTTCAAAAATTAAATATGAGGAGGAAAAATCAAAAAAGTGACAAGGACACAAGGATGGGTGTTACCATTGTAGAGGGTCATATTTTTCTAATCAGTGCCCACACTGACCAGATCCAAGCACACCCAGTATTAAAGGAAAGGAACCTACACACCAGATCTATGCTGCAACTGGGAGTCAGAAGTTTGAGGGTAAAATCACCCCATTGATTATAAAAGGTAATATTTTCTATAAGCAAGTGAATATTTTAATTGATAGTATGGCCACTGATAGATTCATTTCTTGTAAGTTAGCCAAAGATATTCCATAAAGGCTAAGATATTTAGATCATGGATGGAATGTCGAGTATGGTTATGGATAGACCTACTCCATAAACCAGTATTTTTCTATTGTAGAAATTGCTTTAGCTAGTGGAACCACGAAAGGTTGCTTATATGTAGCTTCACTTCATACCTTTGATGTGATCCTAGGGATGGATTGGTTATAGGAACATAAAGTCATAATAAATTTCCAAGATAGATGGATCAAATATTTTGAAGGAGGCAAGGAAAGGCTATGAATTCATATCAAATATGTAGCATTCAAACCCTAGACATTTTTAACTATGCAATTGAGGAAATCCCTCAGGAAAGGAGGGAATATCTATATAAAAAAGCTACAATCAAGAACTAGTATACCCTACCTAGAATTGAAGATTTATTCAATCAATTGAGAGATGCCATAGTGTTTACTAAGATAGATCTGATGTCAGGGTATCACCAGTTAAGAATACATGAGGAGGATACTCACAAGACAATATTTAAGACTAGGTATGAACATTATGAGTTTACAATCCTACCCTTTGAACTAACTAATGCCCCAATTACCTTCATGAATTTAATGAACAGTGTGTTTAGAAGGCACTTGGACTAGTTTGTACTTATATTTCTAGATGATATCCTAATATACTCTCAAAACAAGGAAGAGCACGATAAGCATCTCAAGATCATGTTAGAGTTACTAAGGGAAAATCAACTCTACAAAAATCTGGCCAAGAGCAATTTCTATGTTTTAGAGGTACGATATTTAGGGCACATCATATGAGCACAAGGAATTGTTGTAGATATGGATAATATCAAAGCCATACTAAATTGGCCACCCCATAATAATATTACCAAATTAATAAGCTTCATCGGGTTAACGGGCTATTACAAATGTTATATAAAGTATTTCTTAAAGATTTCTTCATCAATAACTAACCTTCAAAAGAAAGGAAAAGAATTCAAATGGATGAAAAAATGTGAAACTACCTTTATGTTGTTGAAGTCGAAGCTCACTACCACACCAATATTTAAGATCCCAGATCCTCAAGGAAATTTTTGTTATGCACTGATGCATCATTGGAAGGGTTAGGAGTAGTACTCATGCAATAAGACTTAGTGGTAGCTTATACTTCAAGAAAGCTTTAAAATCATGAAGTCAATTATGCTACTCATGATTTAGAGCTAGTCATTGTGGTGCAGTACCATATTCTCACATAATATGTAGGTTTAAAAAACCAAACATAAAATTATCCTATATCCCATACTAAAATTCTTATATCATATTTTTCCATAACGAAATAAATGTTTTACATACAAATCTAAAATAGTCAATCATTTCATCCTCAAAATAACATAGCAAAAAATAAATCTTATAAAAATGAAATATATGCCAAGGAAGGGTCACAAAATCCTCCCCTACTTAAGCTTAACACCATCCTTTATGTATCATATTAGTTCAAACATTAAAATAATGTTTAAATTGCTTCAACAAATAGGAATGGGAATTTTTTTGCATGTCTACTACTTTTCCCCAAATAACATTTCTTTTAGAATAGTAGTCACACTGGACCTTGCATTGTTCCAAGGTTCATTTACTCATCAATTTGGATCAAAAATCAAGGATATTTACTGATCAAATATCTATAGCCTTTAGAATTGCCATATACAAATTAGAAAAATCCCACACATGTTCAAAATTAGCAATGTACTTTCTAATCAAACAGATGTGAAAGGTGTCATAAATCTTGGACAATATGGGTGGTAAGAAAATCCAATATGCCATAGGACTAATATTCTCTATAATTTCAAAGGTCCCATAAAATGAGGGTTCAATTTTATGGACTTAATAGAACTCTTCCTTAGTCTCACCCTTAGAAACACTCTATCACCTACAACTAATTCCCTTGGTGATATCTAGAGATTAGAATAACTTTTCTAATGATCTATGACTTCTTTAAACCTTTTCCTAATCACTTTTAGTTGTTGTTCCATTTCTTTTACCATGTCTAGTCCCAACACATTCCGATCCTCTAGATTGTCCCAAGTTAATGGTTTCTCGTACCTCCTTCCATATAGAGCTTCATATGGAGCCATGCCTAGGGTTGAATGATGACCATTATTGTAGGAAATTCTACCATATGCAGGTAATATTCCCATAAGATATTCTAATCCATATTACATGCAAACCATATCCTATAACACTTGGTTCACCCTTTTAGTTTGTACATCAATTTTTGGATGATAAGTAGATTTTATGTTTAATTTAGTACCAATGGCACAATGTAAGGCTTGCCAAAACTTGGATATAAATATTGAGTCCCTATGTGATATAATTACCTCTAGAAAACTATGAAGCCAAAATATTTCTTTGGAAAATTTTTTGACCACAATGGTGACATCATACTTGGTATTATAAAGTGCACAACCTTAGTCAATCTATCAACCACTATTAAGATTGCATTATGTTGAAACCTATTTTTAGGCAACCCTATAATGAAATCCATCGATATCACCTACCTTTTTTGCATGGGAACATCATGTTGATACAAAAATCCAATAGGATATCTATGTTATGCTTTTATATTTTAACATTCTATGCATTGAGTGATACATTTAGTTATGTCTTTCTTCATTCCTAGCCAATAGAAAGTTTTCTTCATATTTTTATTTATTTTTGCTCCACCTAGGTGAGAAGAATACGGAGATATATGAGCTTCATGCATGATAATTTTTCTTATATTTTTGGTCGTAGGAATTAGTACCCTATTCATAAAACACAAGAAACCATCCTTGATGCTAAAATCCTTGTTTTCATATGGTTTCCTTTTGATCCTTTCCCAAATTATTTACAGTATGCATCTTGATATTGCATTACCCTAACATGTTCCATCAAGTTGATGTGGATGCAAGACAAAATAGCTATGTGCCTCCTTATACTCAATGCATCAATGACTTTATTATTCTTTTCCTTTATATACTCAATGCCAAAATCATATTCAATGAGAAATTCCATCAACCTTATCTACCTAACATTTAGCAAATTTTGAGTAAATATATATTGTAGACTCTAATGATCTATCCTCAACTAAAATGGTCCCCCTACCAAATAATATCACCAAAAATTGAGAGCAAATACTACCACTACTAATTCTAGATCATAGGTTGCATAGTTGACCTCATGTTATTTAAACTTTATTAATCCATAGGCTATGATTATTCCTTCCTATGATAGCACTCCTCCCAAAACTTCTATTGATCCATTTGTACAAACAAAAAAAAATACCATGAGGATTGGATATCTTTAGTATAGGATGTGTAGTAAGCTTTTTCTTAAGCAAATCAAAAGCTGCTTCACATTTATCCAACCACCTTTATTCTTTCCCTTTCCTTTGAATGTTAGTTATTGGAGAGGTTATATTGGTGTAATACTTCACATATAACCTATAGTAATCGGTAAAATATATGAAACTTCAAACTTCTATCACATTTGTTGGTGGCATCCAATTCAAAATAGCTTCTATTTTATTAGGACCTACCATGATACCTTCTAATAATACAACATGACTTAAGTATTACACTTCGAGCACATAAAATTTACACTTGGATAAATTCTCGTATAATTGATTCTTCCTTAAAATATCTAGCATCATCCTAAGATGTATATCATGCTCTACCTTATTCCAATAATATATCAAAATATCATCCAAAAATACGAGAACAAATCTATCTAAATGCTTCCCTGAAGATACTATTCATTAAGTTCATAAATGATGTTGGAGTATTTTTTAGAGCAAAAAGCAAAATAGTATACTCATAATGTCTACATCGAGTTTTGAATGTTGTATTATGAAAATCCTCCTTACAGATTTGTAATTGATGATATCCAAGCTTTAGATTGATCCTAAAAAAGATAGTGGTATCTTTAATCTAATTGAAGGGATATTTTATCTCGGGTAAAGGATATCTGTTATTTATAGTTTTTTGTTTAAAATTCTATAATATATACATAATATCAAGGAACCATCCTTTGTATTTATGAATAGCATAGGTGCACCCCATGGTGACACATTTGGTATGATTAATCATTTTTCTAGAAATCCTTGTAGTTGTACTTTTAGCTCTTGCATTTTTGTGGGATTAATTCTATAAGGAACTCTATGTATAGGATTGGTTCTAGGTTGAAGCTCAATTGCAAAGTCAAATTCACATTTGGGTGGTAACCCAGGTAAATATTATGGAAATACATACCTAAAATATTAAATAATGAGGTGTTTTCTAAATACTTTTTCCTTATTTTATTCCTCAATTTCATATATCTTAACAACATAGACCATTCCTCTCATTTTTATGCCTTTCTTGAGTTGCATTGCTAAGAGGATTTGATGTTGAAAAACCTTTTGCATTTTATACACCCTTCGTAAAATTCCACCATCTTCTATGTACTCAATCCATATTTCTTGAAAATTGAGTACTACCTTGTGTGCTTGCAACCAATAAATTCCTAGGATTACATCAAAGGCATCCAATGACACTACATACAGGCATCCCATTGTCATTCCACTAGGTAAGGTAATTTTTACCATAGGGTAACATTGATTAACAAAGTAGGTTTATCTTGAACCATACTCAATCTTCCACCCATGTGCTAAGATTCTTGGTCTTTCCAAAATATCTTGAGCTAAACTAGTGGAAATAAAGCTATGCGTAGCACCACTATTAATTAATATTTTAACACTCTTACCAAAAATCTAACCCTTTTATCAACAGTGGAGTGGTTTATCCTTCCAATTTTTGATTCCCTATTGCAACATAAATATTGTGTGTAGGTTCCTTAGGTGTAGGTTATTTGTACATCGATTCCTTTCCTTTTGAACTCGTTCCTATTTTGTGTGGATAATTATTGGCATAATGCAGTCCACTACAAAGAAAGCATCCATATTTCAGTCCTGGGTCTGCTTCCCTCTTCTATCCTTCTTCTAGTTTTTCTACTGGTGGAGAAATAGCCTATCCCTATGGCGGCCTATTTTTACCATTATTGTAATTATTAGAATTATGGTTATTTCCTTGGGACCTTTTCATAAACTTTTCTTTCTTCCTATCATTCCTTTTGTCTTGTCTAGGGATACTTTTATTTGCTTGTTCTTTTTCCCGATTTATAAAACCTGTATTGTTTCTTTTCCTTATTGCTTCTCTACCCTGCTCATCTAAACTTTCATAATTGAAATAGGATTTGAGATATATTTCATGTTTTCTATCCAAATCATAGGCCTTCTATAGAGGAGTAGGTTTCTGCATATCTACCTCTTGTCATATTCTAGAATCTGCCCCTAGTTTTAACTTATGGATCTTTATTTTCTCATTGTATGGAGGCACATATTTTAGCATCTTGAAAAATATTTGATAATATTTTTTTACTATCCTAGTTCCCTACCGAAGTTTAGTGAACTCCTCAAACTTTTGGGAATAAAAATACTTTGTGAGTAATCTCTCTTTAAAAGCTACGACAAATTCTTCCCATGTTATGTTGATTGCTATCGCAAGTTTCCATTCCTCACTATAAGCTTACCACTAATCCAAGTCATCACCTAGTAAATGCAGTGTCGCATAGGATGTTTGAGTTCCAAAGGAAAATTTCTTCATATTACCATAACCTTCTATATATTTCAACCATACTTTGGTTTTATGACCATATTCATCACCATTGAACTTGGAAGACTTTAAATGTTTTATTTTGTTGCTCAACTCAACCTCAAGTTGAACCCTAGCCTATTGTGCCCCAGTAAGGATTTGTTTTGTCTATCCCATTCTAGAGTTTCTAGTCTATGCTTCTCGATTCAACATGACATCCAAAAATTGCTTCTATGTTTCTACCCACTCATGAAGTAGGGCTACTATGGTTGATATTATCTCCTTTATTTCTAGGATTCTCTAAACCTACATCTAGGTTCCTATCTTCCACATTAGTCCATTGTGTCTACCTCATCGATAGGGAAACACTTCATCTTCTTCTCTTTTATGGTATTGTCCCTAGCCAAACACAAAATAGATAGTATGAATTAGTTAGCAATTACATCTTCGAATTGCTTAACCTACTAATAAATACTCACCCAATTATTTCAAATAATCAGATGGATCAACTTCCAATAGTTATTCTATTAAGCAAGGTTTAAAACCTATATACACATATTTTCTATCACACACCATAACTAGTTTTGTGTAGTGAGCCTATTCCACTACGAACCATGCTTTGATACCAAATATCATAACCCAAAATTTCTATTTAAATAAGAGCACAAATTTTTTATTTATTTATCACTATAGCCTATACATCATAATGTTGATATGATGATATACTTCACATTCCTAGATACTCTCATCACTATACATACATTTATGCATCAATGCATATTCACTAGGTGTAAAGGTTCACCCATAATTATACTTATATTTGTCTATCAAAGTACACTAGGTATATAAACTCACCCATCACTATAATTACATTTTTCTATCAATGTAGTACTCTAGGTGTATAAAATCACCCATAACTATACTTACATTTGTATATCAATGTAGTACAGTAGGTTTTGACTCATCTCTTTTCAATCAATAGAAAATATTGTGCTAATAACCACACTCCACATAGGTCCTTTTATGTGAGTGTGTTTATCAATTTAACTATCCCTCTTATCTATTATATGAGCTAGTCATCCCATTTTTAGAATTACCTAATGATTATGACCACTATCCTTTTGTGGTCACCTTTACCCATAAAATTTTTGTTTTCTACCAAGGCTACTATCCAACTCAAGTTAGACTCAGCTACTTACTAATATTTTTAATAAAATATAGTGTAACATTGGTTTGGAATATCGGATTCCAAACCCCTTTTAGTCTAACTAAATTTTTTTCCAATGACCAACTAACAAAATTGTCGACTAAGGGATGATTCTTTCAATACATTAATTTCCTTATATAATATCTAAAAATTAGATAAGAATTTTGTGTATACACAAAGCTCTCAAAAATATAATGCATAATTCTATAAGAAAAATAATTTTTAAAAAATTTCATGCCATCAAAAAAACTACTCTAATCAGAGACTAAAGTAAACATTCACTTATCATAAGAAATACATTGATGATGTTCACAAGGTATCTTATGTTCAAACTAACCTTCAACAAACTTGATCATTTTCTATTAAACCAATGTTACAAAGAACGTAAAACAACATGTATCAAGAAAACAATAAAATTACTGAAGTAATCCATTAGATACTCTTCCAGTTATATAATTTCCCATTTTTATTTTCTTTTCCAAATATGGTATAATAATAATATTACTTTATACATTGTATCATTTATAATACAAAAGGATCATGCTATAGTGCTCATAAAATAATTTATTATCCTTAATAGCCATTTGGTAGTGATCTCTACAAATTACAACAACAAGTTCTCATATTGGAACTCAAAGTTCTACTTCAACTTGTTTTGGTAGCACTGATCTAAGAGAATTAGTTTACTTCCCCTCATAATCCTAGTATGAACTATATGTTCTTCAACTCTAGCACTTCCTTTAACTACCAATAATGGATTACCTTGTGATGGGATTAGATGCGGTTGCATTTTCAAAGGTTTTGTATATTTTAATGCATGTAAATTATTTTTCAAGACGTATTCCTTATGTAATTAAAAACCAATTAGAAAATTAAAAAAAAAAATGCTATAATCTAGCCAATTATATTTTCAATGAAGATTACAAAAGTAAAAGAAACATAATTTTTCTTTTTTCTCAATTATGATCTTTCAAAATCATTCTATAACCAAAACAATCTCTGCCCTAGAATAAAACACTCATAGAATTCAAAAAGACAACATAATATATATAATCCTTAGATACTTTTTTTTTCATATTTGGTTACTAATTCTTTTCACAAACCTAATACAAATTCTCAAGAAATCCAGTTCCTTCCATAAAGGAACAACAAATACGTCCATCACCTTTAGTAAACAATTTAAAATCAAATGAAATAACAATCATATCAAATCATCTGCTATATCATTCCCTACCAAAATCTAACATAACATTACTAAGAAGACTTCCTAATTCTATTCTTATGTAATAAAGTATACCAAGCATCCACTTAACAAGTATCAACTCATATAATAACATGCAAGGTTCATCAATAACACCTATGTACAATTTAATCCTCATAATAAAATTTTAACAATGTAATACCACCATAATCTTCATTCCAAGGAAAATATGTGCAACAGGTAGAAGAGTCCAAAATCCCAAACCACATTTATAAAATCTATAAATAACACTCATAATTCAAAATATAATCAAAGGAGCATCGTAAACTATCATCCATTTTTGTCTAATAGGCTTAACATATTTTGGTATAACAAAGTCAAAATTTTCTCAACCATTATGACGAATAACCTAGATACTCTGTCCCAACCAAATGCATAAACATATGAACCTCCAATATTTTGATAATAGAAGCAATTATTCATTCAACGAATTATCAAATTCACACATCATTTTAAAACCACAAACCAATCAATAAGGATTACCATAATACCTAATTTTCATCAACATATCTCCTCAACTAGATCTACCAGGTACCTATTCTTCTTCCTTCAAGCCAAATTCTTCCTCTTTTTTTCCTTTCTTCCCAAAGGAACAACTCCCCCTACAACAATCCTCCAACATTTTTCCTTCCAACCTCTCCCCTCCCATCACTTCCATTACCTCCTTAATCATCCAAAATTGTGGTAAAGCATTATCCCTGCTCCTAAACTCTTAACACTATAATAATCCCAAATTACCCAACCAAAACTAACCATCACACCCATCATTTTTTTAACTTACATATTTATGAGAGTCTTTTATATAGTTTCCTTTGAGCATGTAGTCACATGCATTTTCAAGGCCATGCACCACACAAGAATGAACTTGATCAGAGTTTATCCATGTACATGGGAGTGGCCAGTATCCCATACTGATCAATGGGAATTTTTGAGTCTGTTTCAACCAGAACATACATTTCCCTTATTGTTTAACCTCATGATAAATTAGTTCCATACATAAGTGTATTTCAACCTAACCTTTAGCATGTGCCTTGTTTAGTACTTATTTTTTTCCAATGAGGTAATATTTTTAGGTGCAATGCTTAACCTGTTAACCATACTACATGTGGTTTATTAATGGAATCATCCACTAGATTCTCATAGGCATATTGCTGCCTACCACTATGTCTCATTGAATTCTACTCTTTAGATCTCTCAACTATGTATTCTTTAATATGTTTATATTTCCTCTATGTTTCTAAATTTTCACTTATAGAAATTAAGGATCTCATTTATTCATATATAAACAAAGCATACACTTGAGAATTCCAAGTAACATAACAATTCATGTAAACAACTAATTTTTCCAAGAACATAAAACTTCAAGAGATTACATTATTTTTATCCAATACAACTAGATACTTGGGAGTTACATTTTTGATACTTTCTACAATAAATCATAAAATACTACAAGCTATTACAATATTTCTTTTGCAAGAAAGATTTTCATGTTACAACAATATTTTCATAAAGTTGATTACAGGTACTTCGGGTACTAGTTGTCTCAGTTCCACCAGTACTAAGTAAATGGTTACTAGGGATTAGGATAATCCAATTTATGAATATGCATATCTAACTACAAAATTCCATGTAGTAGTAATCCATAGAATGCAAAATAGTTTTCCAACAAACAAGCATTCAACTCAATTCAAGAGTAAGAAATCCCATACATTCCTAAGAATGAAACTTTATCCCATCACACTGGAAATATGCTCTTAAATCTATACTAATTGCATCCATTGACATGGCCACAAAGAACACCCATAATTTCCTAAGAAATGCAACCTAGTTACCCTTTCTCCCACATTAGAATATGCCATCATAATATTGCATTCCTCATATTAGCATGAATGATTGCATATACATGATTCTATTTGTTCAATGCATTGACATCACTGTATTGCAAATATGATATTCTTTTCCTTATCTAGATTACCAAAAATTAAGGTTGAAAGCACCTAGAGATAGCATTTTAACAAAAAATTTCATAGCATAAAATCACAATATCAAAGGAGAACATTCTTTCATTCAACCCCTTAAGAGTGACCACATTCCTTAAGAGTTTTTTTTTAATTTCTTTTGAAGATACTAACATCTTACATAGATTTTTCAAAGATCAATTCATCATAAACAACCAAAAAAATTCTATGAGTAGGCTAATCTATTTTTGCCTTATATAATCAAACCTATAGACGTCTACACTATTTAGAACAAGTCAATCTAATTTTCATCATAGATTTAACTTCTTCACTGAGACATATAGCATTTGATTCCATAAAATAGGTTTTAGTCATAACATTATTGTACTAGGCTAGGGATATTCACAACCCGATAAATAGTTCAAACCCTAGTCAATAAATGGATATAGTGCAAATACAAATTCTCCTTTGTTGAACTTTAACTTTTAGCTAAAGTCTTAGTTTGAGTCTTTTAGGATAATTATCTAATATTATCATTTATACCCTCTTACCCTTTTTATATTTATTTCAATATAAATTTAAGACCCAAAGTTGTTATCGTGAGATAACTTATTAATCCAAACCGTAAAACTTAGGTCCATTATTTCTATCCATGATGCCTGTCATACCGCTATATTTTATTTCACCACCCATACCCTTGTTTAACTTAAAACTCATCATACTTCATAAAAAAAATATGGTGACATTAACATCTTAAATGTCACAAGAGAGGGCCTACATTAGGCACTAACACCTTAGCCTAATGGCTAATTGCTCAGTGCATCATTCGAGGCGATTGCCTCCCTAGACCCCGTATGCATCATGGACCCTGGACCCTTGATCTTTGTGAAATGAAAATCATGTCCTACGCATGTTTCATCATGTACAGATTATTCAAATCCTAAGAGTCTAACCATATAGAGACACATGGCACAATATATGCAATAAATGGGTTTCATCAATGGTGATTATGGATTTATTTATTTTATTTTATTTAGAACATTAGGGAAATAACCATAAAATTAAATTATCAAAATAAAATGTCATTTCAAGCTTTCACAGAATAATGTCTGCACTTATCACTGAAAGTGATCTGCATCACATAGTTGTTTTTTGATAACCTAGGAAAATTTGGAGGTCTCATATGCCCATCATGCATTTCAATGTATGTATAGAGAATGCATTACCATTTTTTTAAGCAAAAAAACCCTTGTGGGGCTGCCTTGGTCTGAGAGACCACGAACAGGGGGTTCTATACCGTCAAAGTCACCCGAGAGTTGCACCCGACCCTGACCGCACCAACATTATCAATTGGATTTTGGGTACCCAATTCAGATTTTTGGTAGGGTGGAGATTCGAACTTGGGACCTCCCTTGGAGGATTGCCCTCTCCTCTCCAACTCACCTACAACACCTGGGTGGAGAATGCATTACTTCTCTTATAGAAGATGACATACAATATTTATTATTGCAGGTGTCAGACCATAAATCCATTTTGAGGGCTCAAGGACATCTACATTTTTCATGACACACCTCCTATATGGCAATACAATGCTAAATTACATCGAAACATAATAAATAAACCAATAAGACATTCATATATGCAAGTAGAGAGGTATTCATCCTATGTCTCAAAGAAATATCATTTAATCTATGCATTGGTCACTCTCGGCTACCCAAATTGTTCTTCACCTGAAACCAAGTTCCTATAATGGAGTCTTGAGTGCTCTTACCAAAGGTAAACCTGTGCTCAAGATCGTATAGTAAGGCTTCTTCTATAGAAATCTCGAGATCACTCTGTCTCTAATAAAGTCAAGGGTCACTCTTTTTTTTTTAAATTCTAAAAATAGTCCTTGTACCTACTACATGTAAGCTTCTACCTTACCCATACAAGCTCACATCAAGCCATACTAGTTTATGTAAGATCCTTATAAAATAATTTATAAAATCTTAGACCTAAAACTTATTTAAAAGGACATTTCTATATATTGCTAATGCAAACAAAGTTTCCAAGGGAAGAACCTCACAAATTGTAGAACAATTTTTTTTTATTACACAAATATTTTATTTTTACCCCATTAAAATATTTAACTTTTAAAATAGAAAGGATACTATTGTATTATTAATTCATTCACCAAACAAGCATACTCAACATTCATACTATAGTTGGGATATTAATCCTAACCTAAGTATTTAACTGACTTTCTCCATTCCAAAATTTGGTGTCTTCCAATACTTTGAATTGCATGTGACTCTTTTTATTTTAACAAAGTAACAAGGTAACAAAAACTATGGAAAATCACAAGGCCCTTCTAGTTTCTTATCCGAGCAAAGCCCGAAGAGCATACTCCCTAGGAACCTCTAGATTTCTAAAGCCAATTTGCAAAGAATGTGAGATTTCTAGTTTCTAGTCCAACTCTATTAGCGAGCATAATCCCTAATCTCACTCTACAAATATTGATATGTCATTGCCTTCCAAAATTCTCTATTTATAATGGAACTCACCCTCCCCCCATAACCATTTATTATTATTAAAAATTATTGGGGATGAGCCCATCATAAATGCTATCTAGAAATTGAAGTTATCTTTGACTTTGCATCTAGGATGGTCCAATCACAATCAAACACATACCAGCTCTTCAATTAATATTTACTTTCTTGCTAAACAACTAATTAATTAACCTAGTTAATCACAATTAACTCATAACTAATATAGGGATAAAATAACACTAGATTTAATGCCTCTTCAATGTTGTCCATTAATTAAGCTTAACACAAGTTAAAGATAATGGTTAACTAAATAAACCAATCTTAGCAATTAATTTCCCAACTAACTAAGGAGACAAATAAATATTCCAAATAAATGCTTTAAATGCAAATAAGAGTTCATGTTGAGCATCAAATTCTCCTAATTTATCAAAGCATACTAACCATTTCTATTTCATAATCACCTCTATGAAATCAAAACTTAAGCCATATAATGTTTACACAAAATAGAGGGTAAAAATTGGGATGTTAAAAACACCTCCACTCACTTCCAACACGAAGGTAAGAAATTCAATCCAATGTCTCGATAAAGCCTAATCAGTGCTCCATTACAAACATGATTTATAACATAGCCTAATAGTTCTCTTCTTCTATCTGGTCTATAAATGAAGCAACAAAATACAAAAATAATAATAACACAATATCAACTTTCATTATCTTTCTTTATAATTTTATTATTCCGACCTTTATTATTATTCAACAATACAAGAAAAATAAACATCCTTTATTTTTATTATAATGCTTTCTTTTCAAATAAAATTCCTTCATAAGCAATTATTATGCAACTAAAAATACGAAGAAATTTAATCTTTCCTTTATTATGCAAATCATGATATGCATATTCATGAAAAGACATTCATCCATGTTTCCTCCTAAATTATTCCAACAAATAACCCATCACATCATTTCCCCAAGACATATTTTTTCTTGGTGGTTAATTCTTTCTGCAACCATGAAGAGACCTATTTCTACAAATGTGCACTTTCATTTGCAGTATCATATTCTCACATAAATACTATCAAAATGAAAATTCTGCCAAGGGAGGGTCATGACATTTTGAAAGAGTGGATGTTATACCTTATTTTATACATGTAAATTGAAATAATTTAACATGTTATAATGGGAGAGAATAAGAGAGATAAGGAATGGATGGTTTCATGTTTTAATTTAGATTTAAGTTTTTGTATCTATTTTGGGTGTCCATAGTTAGCGAAATCTAGAATAACCTAAAGGATGGATCCAAACCTAAGTTTGTTGTGGTGTAGCACCACCTAAGGGTTTTACAATGGGCACTTTTGATAAAGAATATTCGAAGTGGACCCAAATATGTGGAGTATTTGGGAAAGATTAAGAGGTGTAGCTTGAATCATTTTTCCAACCATAGAGGTTTGGACCCCATTAGCAAATTGAATTTATTGATGGTCCCATGAATGAGCATTGGGTGACCATGTAAGGAATATCATGCGGAGTGATAATCACATTAATTAGACCATCATGGATATGGGATAATTGAGAACTACATTTTTACACATGGTGTAATATGTAAACTAAGAGGCTTTATGCCTAAGTACCAATATAGGTCTACTTATACTAATAAAGTAATTGGCATCCATTTTCTCTAAATATTAAGACAGGTTTAATCCATAAGCTATGATCAAACTATCATACATTCATAGAGAATGTAAGAAAATGGGCTGACCATGTAAAAGTGTTCTTTAATCCATGAAGGTGTACAAGGTAAACCCTAGTGATTTTATCAGATAGTTCATTTATGACTTTGATATGTATTCTATTTATGATTATGTTGTAAATAAAGAAATGAATTTGTTGGTAAAGGCTTAAATGAGTAGCTTTATATTATAAAAATACTTCTATATGGATATAGACTTTGTAAATTGAATTTATTTGTTTACAATTCAATTTGAAAATAAGGTTCTAGTTCCTTGTGCAAAATGAATGGTTGAGTTCTAAAAGAATGGTTAAGAGGAAGTTGTTATTTTGCTTTCATTGATTAAAGCTTTAGTATGGTTTATATTTCTCTCATTATGAAATGTGTATTTTAAATTTTATGTACATTATTTGAAAAAGTAGATGTTATACCTTATTACATGCAAATTGAAAGAATACTACATGTTATAATGAGATAAATTGAGAGAGAGTAAACGAATGAATGGTTTCATGTTTTACTTTGGGTTTAGGTTTTTGTATCTATGGAGGACATCCTTAGTTAGCCAAGCCTAGAAGAACCTAAAATATGGATCTAAACTTAAAGTTTTTGTGGTGTAGCAAAACCTAATGGTTTTGCAATGGGAACTTTTGATAAAGGATCTTTGAAGTGGACCCAAATATGAGGAGTCTTTGGGAAAGATTCAAGTGGTGTAGCTTAAATATTTTTTTCCAACCATGGAGGTTTGGATCCCATTAGCAAATTGGATTTGGTGATGGTACCTTGAATGACCATTGGGTGACCATGTGAGGGATATCACACAAAGTGGTAACTTAAACCATCATGAAGATGGGATAATTGAGCACTATAGTTTTACACATGGTGTAATGTATAAACTAAGAGGCTTTACACCTAAGTACTAGTATAGATAGACTTATACTAGTAAAGGAATTGGCATCCCTTTTCTCTAAATACTGAGATAGGGTTAATCCATACGCTATGGTTAAATTATCCTACATTCATGAAGAATGTAAGGAAATGGGGTGACCATGTGAAAGCATCCTTTAAGCCACGGAGGTGTACAAGGTAAACCCCAATGATTTTATGGGATATTGGACACTCTTTCCCACTAAAGGGATTTCTATATCATTGTGAACTCAAAATGTGGTGAAGACTGTATGAATATAAATCCTAAATTGGAAAAATCTTGGAGAACCTTGTTAATCTTTCTATTATAATAAAAAATTGTCTCTCCTAGGTTGGTTAGATTTGGGTTGTTATAGATATGAAATATTATATCGCCATTTGATCAAGGGAATCCACTTCATCCACTATGTAGGATATCTAGAGGTAAATCCATGAAGGTAGGTCTCCAAGCATTTGTTTACAATATCTATTTAACCATCCATTTGTAGATGATAGGATGAACTTATTTTGAGTTGATTTCCCTATAAATTAATCAAATATTGCCAAAAATGACTAGTGAAGGTAGGGTTTAGATAAAACACAATAGATGTGGGCATATTGTGAAGGAAAAATATGGATTCTATAAATATTTATGCTACTACTAAGGCTATTTAGGGATGATATAGGGAACACAAATGATCATACATTTTCAGATAATCCACTACCACCAAAATAATTGTTTGCCTCCTAACTTAGGTAACTATTCAATAATATCCATGAAAATATTTTTCCATACATGTTATAGAATGGGAAAAGGATGAATATTTCTAGGGGAATGCATTATTTCTCCTTTAATTCATTGAAATACATCATATTTCTCCATAAAATTTTGAATATCCATCTTCATTATCTTCTAAATGAAAATATGCTTAATCATTTCATAAGTCTTTAGGAAACCCAAATGGCCCATAGTGGGTAAGGCATTCATTTCCCAAGAGATGAGGTTTTGTAGTTGATAAGTTTGGGGAAGAACAAGGTAATTAAGGCATCTCAAATCTTGTTCATCCCAAGTGTATCCTGGGTATGATGTAGGATCTATTTGAAGTGTGGTGTTCAATATTTAAAATCTAGAGCTATTTATCATGTACTCTCTAAGAGAATTAATACTTTGAGGTATGGGTGAAGAGACAATATATAATATACTTTGATCCCCAAATTATTGAGAGAGGGCATAAACCATAATGTGATACTTTCCCTTTTTATATTTAATATCATAGTCATAGCCCATTAATTTAGAGATCCACTTTTGTTTTTCAAGGTTGGTGACATGTTTCTCTAGGAATTATTTAAGACTTTGGTGGTCTATTTTGATGGAAATATGATGTCCAATGAGATAGGTTTATAAATGATTAACCACATGAAATATAGTGAGTATATCCTTTGCATAAATAGAATTACCCATATTTTGGATAGAAAATGCTTTACTAGTGAAGGCCAAGGGTCTTCCCTCCTATATCAACATGACTTCTAGACCATTGCTCAAAGCATCACTTTCAATTACAAAGGGTTTTGAAAAATTAGACATGGCTAATATTGGAGTGGTTATCATGGCATGCTTTAGGTCAAAGAAAACCTTTTCAACTAATCTTGACCAGGTAAAATATTTTTTTCAACATGGCAATTAAAGGACTAACAATTTTAACATAGTTTTGGATAAATTTGTTAAAATACCCTACGAGTCCCAAAAATCCATGAAGTCCCTTGAGGGTGTGAGGCTTAAATCAATCTTGAACAACCTAGATCTTCTTAGGGTCAATTTTAATTCCATATTTGGTAGACATTGTAGAGTATGATCCAAATGGATGAGATGCTCCTCCCAAGAGTGATTATAAACCAAAATATCATTAAATAAAACTAGAATAAATTTGCAAAGGAATGGAAAAAATATGTTATTCATGAGGCTCTAAAATATGAAAGGTGTGTTTTTTAATCCAAATGGCATAACCAAGAATTCATAATGGCCCTCATAAGATTAAATATTATTTTAGAAATATCTTCCTCCTTGAGCCTCATATGATGATAACCTAAGTGAAGATCTAACATAGAGAAAAACATAGCACCATGCAACTCATGCAACAATTCATTCACCACTGGAATAGAAAATGTATCCTTAATGGTGAGCTTATTGAGCTCACAAAAATCCATACATAAATGCCAAGACCCATATTTCTTTCAAATCAATAGGACTGGAGAAGAATGTGAACTATTACTAGATTGAATGACTTGTAACAATTCTTGTACCAATTTCTCAATTTTTAACTTAAGTGCATAGGGGTACCAATAAGGTCTAATGTTAGGTGGCACACTACTGGATACCAATGGTATTGCATGATCATGGGAATGACATGGCATAAATTTTATTGGTTCCATATTACATCATTCTTAGTTATAATGAGTTGTGAATGTTCTAGGGGCTTGTCCCCTACTAATTTTGGTAGTTGAATTGCAAATATCTAAGCCACTACCCCATGGGAAGATTTTTTTACCACTTATCCATGCAATTTGAACTTATAATATAGGGATATCTTATTGGTAAATTATGAAGAGTGTAGGACCTACCATTCTATGAAAACTACATCTACAACCCTATAAATTTCTAGGCTATGGTTCCTAAATTACCTAGCACCACATAACATACAACGAGTTGAAGATATTATTTTGAGTTTTTAATCCCCTATATTCAATTTAACATTGTGGTATTTTCCTTTACAAGGCAATGGTTTTTCATTTGCCATCATAACCTCAAAGGAGTTTTGTGGCAATCCAAGATGTATACACCTAAGCTAGTAATTGAAGCATCACATAAATCATGAAAGAAAGACAAATTTACAAATAACCACAAAGAAGGGTTTATTTTTATTAAATTTCCATTGAGACTCAATTACAAATCCATCCCTCTTAGGGATACCCAATGTGATACGATTATTACAATTAAGAAAAGTCCCCACACAAGGGTAGGCATAATCCACAAGATTCCTAGGTTGACATGAACCGATCTAAGGTAAATGTAGTCTTCTTCTCCATTATTAGAGGTATTTGTTACTTTGAATATCAAGACCCTATTAACCCTACATTCAAGAAACAACAAGAAGTTATTAGAATCAAAGGAGGCCTCTCTTGATGAGGCTTTTAGAGGAATTTATGCAAAATATTATCATGAAAAATTGAAATGATGAAAGTACATAAATCATAGAAATTTACTCTAAGCATGATAATTGACCATAAATAATATAAAGGAAACATAGATAAATCCATATAATATCCTAATTAAGCCATTGAAAGCATAAGAACATGAGAATTAGCCATAGCCAATCTAGCTACTAAATAACAAGAAAGGAAAGAAGTAAGCCTTAAATCCTTATTTCTATTGTACAATTGTCTTTAATAAAGTCAATCTAGATCAAATATATCTAATATAAAGCAAGTAAAATGCAAAATACTTCTAAAACCAAGGGAAAAGGAAATTAAACCTTGATCACAAGTCTGTGAAACAGTTGGCACTATTAGCCATGGATGACAGCCACAGCTAAGTTGGAAATGAAATTGCCCTCAAATATCGATCTTAAATCTCCAATTCTCCTTAATGAATTGATGATCAAGGGTTGCTACGATGTCCTTTGAAATATTTGGCAGTTGAATTGCTTATATTGGTTATGGATTAGGCTCAATTGATTTTCTTGATTTCTCCTAGCCCTCCATAGCATTCTTGGTTCCAAATGCCATTTGATATCCAATTGAATAGCAAAAGTGTTCCTCTCAATGCATGCAAGTGAGTATGCAATTTGACAGGGCCTCGCTGCATTTCAATTCAAGATTAATCTATATCTTTCCCAAATTTGGAGGGGGATTTTATAGCATTTAAGGAGGCCATGTCTTAGATTCATGGAGAAGCCAATATCAAGAATGGACAACTAGGGTAGTTGAATGGAAACTTTTGGAGTTTTCCACATCCAACTACTTGGATCTGCAACCAATTGGCCGTTGTAATCGATTTTGTGTCAGCCTAGGTCCAAATAATTTTTGAGGCTAGCCACAACTCTGAGGCATGGTCAACTCTGTTAACCATAGGTGTCAGCCATGGTCAACACTTATTAGGCTAAAATACCTAAATGAGTGGTTAGAACCACTGCTATACCTTAGAATCTATCCAAGATCTTCCATATGGTCTTCTAGCATGTCCCATATGAGTATTTGCCTTGACATGATTCATTTTAGCTGTCTACAAATGCCCCTTTTGAGATGCATTGTGATATCGAACAACACTGAGAAAAAATAGACCTCATAAAATGATACCATATGTTACATGATGATCATTAGTTTGATCAACATTAGATGCCCAAGGTCCAACAAAAGGACATGCATCCTAGAATTATTGCTTCCAACTAGATGGAAGGTGTAAATTTAAAGAGCTTGCACTCATCATTAGAAATTTGGGTAGCTTCAGTGCTACTATAGGTTTTCGAGTTTATGTGTCTAAAAGAAAGAGAGCTACAAACTAAACTATCATATTTTATTTTTACCCCAACAAAGGGTAAGCTTATGATAGTCATTGGCAATGATTCATAAGATGGACATAATTTTGACAATATCGAGGGATCTACGATCAAGGGATATTCTATTGAATTTGACTATGATTATGATATTATGACTACCCCCTAAATCGATGAGTCGATCAGGGTAATGATAATTAAATGAAGCAACGAGTCGCTTGACCACTATGAACGACTTGAACAATTTAAAGTTTAGCATTTAATATTTGATTAGGCCTAATAAGCTATGATTACAACTATTAATAGTAATTGTATATTTCTATCCCATGGAGTGGTCCAGCCTTAAAGGCCTTCTTAGGGAATTGAAATGATAAAATTTTGAATTAGTCATGTGTTGAATCATATTATCGATGATCTGCTAAAAATATCATAGAGGAATTGACATGATTGCTTCATTCCCATGGGGCAGTACAACCTACAAGGCCTTCTTTGGGATTGAAATGAAACATACCAATTCAGCGATGAAAAATTGCCCCAAGGACTGTGTGCTAGAACAAAGGACTATGTTTAGTATAGATTCGAGGATAGAGTTTGGTGTAAATTTGAGGACAGGTTTGTGCCAGACCAGAGATAGAGATTGAGTAGATTTGTGATAAAATTAAGGACTGAGTTTAGTACAAATTTGAGATAGAGCTTTGGAGGTGATAGAGTACATAGGATGATAGTCTCCAATGGATAGAGATCCATTAATCTAGGGCAGTGAGGATAGGTATCCAGTATCTATCATATATCTTGATTGTGCTTTATATAATGATGTATCATGGATTCGATACTTTGTAGTTTGATGATTTTATTCTATATGGTTTGTGATATTTGGTATTTTGTTGCTATTAGAGAAATTTTTGAGGTTTTACATGAGACTCAAACACCCTAGTAGACTTATCAAAAGTTGCATACTGACCACACTAGACTTCTAAAGTGTAAGGCTTTTTCTAGGATAGGCCCTAACTGTTCATTATCCATGTGTGTGCACATGAGTATATTAAGATAAAACATAAGTATACCCCGATGTCAGGTGTGATTCTTTTAGCCCATTGCTAAGATAGGGGTTCCACAAATATCTTATCCAATCCCAAGTTTAGATTTTAGTTGGAATAAGCCACTAGGAAATGCAGGACACCTGAAGCTAGCTCTTCAACATTCAAACATTGTTCTGCACACAAGCAAAATGCAAGTGTATTAGACATATAATCATGCGTAAGGTAAAATAGTTTCGACAATTCCAGAGATTCAGGATCATTCCTTTCTATCCTTCAATTTTTGAGATACTTGCTCATATGTGTAGTGAAGCAAGGGATTAGATTCTTTTTCTAGCTCTGAACTGTCTCTGGATCTTTATTTGATCTCTCTTCGAACTGGATTTTTGATATTCATTTGATCTCCACTTGAACTTTAATTTATGATATTCATTTGATCTTGATTTGAACTTGATTTGATCTTCACTTGAGCCTATTTTTGGATCTTCATTTGATCTTCACTTTTTGGCATTTACATGTGATAATTTTCTTCATAAACTTACTTTTGGGGATTTAGTTTGGGAAAATTATTTATGTTATATCGATTGAGGATATCAATCTTATGATATCAATATGGGATATTAATATGAGAAGTCGATCTATGATATTGATCTAGGGTATCAATATTGAGGATTGATGTGGGATATCACTCTAGGATATTGCTCATTTTAATGTAAGCAATGTATTTTGAATAGGGAACTAACATGTCCTTTTTCCAATTGCCAACATTTATCAAACCATCTGTATAGGGAGATAAACAAGAATAACTCTTTTCACCTCAGGATACCCGGTCCTGCTTCATGACTTTCATATTCCCCTAGTCCCTTTTAGGATTATTTAATTTGTTGATTAGTGATAGAATTCTGATATGCTAAGGGTTATACTAACTAGACTTCAACTACAAAATCAAAGCAAGCTTTCTATCAACTCTTGATAAGACCTCTATGTATGGTTGAATGACCGAAAAACCCTAGTATATCTCTCATAGCAACATTATAGATTGTGTTGAAAAATACATTTAATCACATGAATGATGGATTATGATAAATGTAGAGATGCATTTTTTAGACACAAACATGGTGTTGTTTGTAATAATGATAAATACGATCCATTATACTATGAAATGTAGTATATGGAGAATGCCTATATGCAATGCAATAATTAAATGAATGCATGTGTATATGAACATACATAATGCAAATGCACATGCTTTTATATTTTATGCTTTACCATTTTTTTTGGTTTTTATTTCTTTTTAATTTTTTAAGAGTTTTTTAGCCTCATATCTGACCAAATAGCGAGTACATGCCTTTGGAGCCTTTAAGAGTGACAAAGCAACGAAAAAATTTCATTGGAGCCTTTAAATTGACCAATCTATTTTTTAGCAAAATCCTTGGAGCTTTTTAGGATGACCGAGTGGTTTTAAGCAAACCCTCGAAGCCTTTTGGGTTTGACTAGGGATTATGAGCACCTTTGGGACTTTTTGGGATGACCAAGCAATTTTTTAGAATCCTTAGAGCTTTTTGGGTTGACCAAGTAATTTTTCAAAAACTCTTAGTGCCTTTTGATTGACCAAACTACTCATGGATGAGCTTGGAGCCTTTTAGGATGACCGAGAAATTTTGAACAAATGCTTGAAGCCTTTGACCGACATGACCAAGTGATTTTAGAAACCCTTCGAGCCTTTTGGGATAACTGAGCGGTTATAAGAAAACCCTTAGAGCCTTTTACTATGCTCTCATGAATAAAACTCCTTAAGATGGATGATGTTGAGAGGTTCAGGATCTTCAACATATCCTAGCAATGTTAGACGATAGGTACTTAGAAAAATATTTTTAGATATGATATAGGGTCCTAGCCAATTAGCCATGAATTTGTATCGCATATCTAACAAAAAATTAGAGTTCTGTTGGTTCTCTTTCAATACAAGATCCCCAACTTCAAAGTCTCTTTGGTGGACTTTGATATTGTAAGCTCATTTTAGTCACTCCTGATAAATGCAAAGATGCTCGAGGGCATTCATGTGACATTCATCAAGAAAAATCAGTTGATATAGTCAAGCTTACCACACGGTGTCATAATCAATGAACTATTTCAATGCAATGTGCAGCGTTGGAATTTCCAATTCCAAGGGCATAATGGCATCAACATTGTATACTAGTGAAAATGGTGTTGCCCTAGTGGGCATCCGAATATTAGTCCTATAAGACCATAATACAAGGGGCAGTTGGATATGCCAATATTTGTGGTTTTCTTGGACCGTCTCTTTTAATATGACCACCACAGTTTTATTTGAAGCTTCATCCTGCATGTTTGTTTGCAAATAGTATGGAGTCACAAAACTATGTTTGATTCTATATTTAGATGTCAAAGATCTCACCGTTTGGTTCTTGAATGATATTCCATTATCCGATATTATTTTGGATGGAATCCCAAAATAACTTATGATATGCTCGATTATAAACTCTGCTATACGAGATCCACTTGTCATTGTTAAGGGTATTGCTTCCACCCACTTTGTGAAATACACAGTAGCCATGATAATAAATGTATGTCAAACCGATTATGGAGGAGAGATCTTACCTATAATATCTTGTCCCCACTAATAAAATGACCAAGCCACTTGGATGGGATGTAAAGCCTATGATGGCAAGTGCATAAGATTAATATGATGCTAAAATTTGATGCATTTCTTGACATACACATTGCATTCCTTCTCCATAGTGGGCCAATAGTAGCCCATTCAAAGGATACACTTGATGATGGCCATGCCACTAAAATGACCACCACATGTACCATCATGAGCTTGTGAAATCCCCATGATACGTCTTGGGGATCCAAGCAACAAATGAGAACTCCATCGTAGCCTTGTCAGTACAAGATATCTCCTATTAAGACATATTTAGCTACTTTCTATTTAAATTTGTGTTTTACGAAATGTGACAATCCTTCTGGGATTACACCAAGCTTTAGGAAGTTGTGGATTTGCAACATCCAGTTTTGATAAGCCTCAAATTTGAATACCAAGATGACTTGCTCCTCCTGCGTATTTACTTTTGCAAATATATATTAGGAAATAACCTTATGGTGAATGGTGGTACCACTCCTCATTAGAATCTAAGAGGTTAATGATCCCCAGGGTGTCTTCTTTAGAAAGTATTTAGCTTTGCAAAACCATTTAGCTTTTGGTTCTACACTAATCATGTTGACTGACATTCTATTATCAAAGGATTTGAATTCTGCAACATGGTGTGAAAGAATTTTAACATGAATGGTAGTGAAATCAATAGATGTATTATGAGGGATTAAATATCCCAAAGAGGCCATGGTTTCTGCAAACCTATTTAATGATTGAGGGATTGCCTCGATGTTGTACCATTCCAATTTAGACAGATATATAGCAACAAGATCCTTATAAGCTTTCAATATGGGGTATCGATACTGGAAGAGCCCCTTAAATTGATTTACTATGAGCAAATAATCACCAAATATGTTTAATATTTTAATTTTCATGGTGATGGTTGTGTGGAGACCCAACAGTAGGGCTTCATACTCATCATTGTTTTTGGTGCATGAAAAGTCTAATTTAAATGACAAGGGCATAGGAGCTTCTTGTGACATGAAAAATACTATTCTTTCACCACCCCCTTGCTTGAAATTCAAACCGTCAAATAAAAGAGTCATATCAGCATTATTATCTAGTTATTTGAGTTTGAGATCTTCAAATATGATGAAGATTGTATCTTTTGAGAGCTCTATCGTCAGAGGTCTACTATTTGACAATGGTACCTCAGCTAATTTATCAGCTATGACTTATCCCTTAATGAAATTCTGGCTTATGAATTCTAGATTGAATTGTGTTAGTAGCATGATCCACTTTATAGTATGCATATTATGATATGCCTTACTCATCATGTACTGCAAAGGATTTTGTTAGGATATAACATATGTCATATGAATTAACATATATTTTCACAATTTACTTATAGCAAACACTACTGCTAAACATAGTTTTTCTACATATGCATACCCGAGATCATAGCTCACCAAGGTTTGCCTAATATAATATATGGCATGTTATTTGCCTTGCACATTATTTTGGTCTAACATGGTTCTTAGTGCAAAGTCAGTTGCCGATATATATAGTAGAAAAGGCACCTCTAGCCTTAGTGGACCTAGCATTGGTGACACTTTATTTCAGAAAAGGTTGCTTGACAATCCTCATCCCAATTAAATGAGACCCCTTTATGTAGTAGTCGATTCATGGGTCAAAATTTATGTGATAACTGAGCGATGAATCACTTTATCGATGCTACTTTACCCTGAAGGTTTCTTAACTCTTTAATATTGGAGGGACGAAACATATTTAAGATAGCCTTGACCTTCGTTGGGTCAACTTCGATACCTCATTTAGAGATGATGATGAATCCTAAGATTTTAATAGAAGTTATGCCAAATACACACTTCTTAGGATTCAACCTGACATTGTGCTCTATTATGTGATTGAAGACCTTCCTTAAGACCTCTGCATGCTCTTCTTGTAGCAATGACTTAGCCAACAAGTCATCAATATAATCTTATAAAATTTTATGCATGTAGTCATGAAAAATTATGTCATGGCCTGCTATTATGTGGCACCATTGTTTTTGAGGCCAAATGACATAAATTTATAGCAAAACATTCCCCATGGAATTATAAATGTAGTTTTATGTTGGTCTTTGGGTTTAATCTAAATTTGATTATAACTAGAAAAACCATCCATTAAGGAGAGCATTTCGTGACCTGTAGTTGCATCTACAAGAGCATCAATATTAGGCAACATAAATGAATCTTTGGGTGTTGCCTTATTTAGGTCTCTAAAATCTGTACAAATATGGATTCTTCCATTAGGTTTTCCCACAGGTACCATATTGGATACCCATTATGGATAGTTGATGGAGATTACAAATTCTATGTCCAACAACTTTTGTAGCTCATATTTCACCATTAAGGCTACTTTTGGATGCATATTTCTAAGTTTTTTCTTGATCAGCTTCTTCTTCAGATCTAGCGAAAGGTTATGCATAACCAATTTTGGGTCTAGACCTGGCATATATTTATATGTACAAGCAAACATATTTGGTCTCTATTTTAGTAGAGGGATGAGGGTGGCCTGCTCATATGGAGTGAGAATCTCTCCAAATAAAACCTTCTTTGAATTTATGAGATCGTTACTAATACCCACCTCAAATATTTCCTCTACTAACATATGCAATCCCTCCTCAAGCTGATGAGGCATAGGGATCAAATGAATGTCATCATCCGGGTTGATAGGTTCTGCGTTGGAAGTATTTTCGATATGATAGACATCATATGCATAGCTTGGTGCAAAATAACATGGTTGTAACATTTCTTCGTTAGGGAAGAAATTTTTAGGATCAACGGGTGAGTCAGCATGATACCAATCGATAACATCTTTGTTGAGATACAATATTTTGGAAAGATCTATTGGATTGTAGAGTGGGATGGTCAAATCAATGGAGACCATATTGATGGAACATAATTGATCTTCATGACCACATGGACCAACTTCTATAATTGTTGATACAACTCTCATACTCGAGATCTAGCTCTAATGGCACTGACACAAATGGGTCCTCTCTATGAGGATTGTGAACTACTGGATCCTCTCTATGCACTAGTTGTTATATGGGATCATTTAGCTCATGGAGCTCCATGTAGGTAGGTGGATAGGGAAACAATATGTGATAAATCCCATTAAAGTTCAATGGTATTCCCTTAAGACAATGATCAATATTGATTTCTCTTCGCAGGTCCTTGGCCATATATAGTGCATGACAATGATGTAGGTAAGGAGGCCCTAAGTAGGCTATCTCTATTTCATCCTCTTAATCACTTTCATAGTACAATCCTTAATTTGACCCTACAGGTGGAGGACACTCTGGTAGGTGCGGTCCCATGAATCTCACTTCCTGGTTGCTGTCACCCATGTTTGGAAAAACTAGAGAATTAGTCCGTATGTATGATGCTATCGAGGAAATTGGCTCTGCTTCTTCCCCTAAATGATTAAAATTGGGAAGGATATCCTCGGTAACATGTATTGACTCTACAGGTAGTAGGTTATGCATGTACAAAGGCCTTAAATAGCCCCCCTCAGCATCCTCCTTAGATTGATCACCATTTGAGGATTCACTGTCGACATCATAACTTGGTCCACTTATCTTAGAGGTGGACTCCTCTTCATCATCCTTGTAGAGATCTCCTAACTCAAGATCACCTAGAAATATGGGGTTATACCCCTGCACACATGTTATAACTCTCTAGGCAGTTGGTTGCATTATGGATTTTATGACCCAAGTTGCCTATAGGGTTCTACTTTGTATCAACCTACTATTGGAACCCTTCATGATGCTCTTCAAGTGGCTTAGAAATGATGATAGATACCATCGAGTTAGTCCTCTAGAAGTTGTAAATATTAGGATGATATGGGTAGAAGTCCACATCATCCCCCAGACTAAGGTACAATCGATATAAGAATACTATGAGCAAATCGTCTTGTTCTTGTATATATAACCCTAGCCCAAATGTATCAGCTTCTAGCTGATAACATGGCTCAAACGAAGTTCTATGTCCTTGTTCAAACAGACCAAGTATGTACCCATACCAGTGATACAACTCAAAAATATGCATGGAGTACTTTGTATTGGATAATTAATGAATATTTACTGTGAAATGTTCATCACTATCTTCATCCATGGGATCTCGCGTTGGAAGCTAATCCAGCCTAACATATATAAAGTTAGTCTAATTAGGTGGCTCTCCCAATGATACCTTCGATACAACCAGATAACGATGAATAGGCAATCAGCCCATCTCTTGTGCAGTCTCCAAAATTGGTTTGAAGGTTACATTTTGTACAATATACTCACCTAACCCTGTGTTGGTGAGATGTATTATCACCTACGTTGCAGATGACCCTACTGACGATGTAGATGAAGCAATCTTGGGTACCTACTCAGCTATATATTGGGCTTCCTCCACCTACATGGGTATGGGAGCATCCTTGGTGACTAGTTCAGGTATTTATTTATTCTCTTTTTTTACCCATTTTCGTATTTAACTTCTTGTCATCCAGAAGCATCTGTTGGCAATTTTGGGTTTGAGATCCTAGCTTCTTGTCTATGAGTTGTCATTGATGTCAAAAGGAAATGGCATTAATGTTAAGAGGATGTGTTGGCTTCAAAGGTGGAAGATTCCAAGAGAATATTTTTAAGAGAATCCGGAGAGATTCCATTGGCAAGGGTTTTTCATTAAAACCAAACCGGTTTTTATTAAAACCAAGTTGGATATGGTTTTTATTAAAACCAATGGAGGTTCTCTTTATTATTTATTTAATTATTATTTAAAACCCTTCAAGGTTTTAATTAATTAATTATTTAATTAATTAAGGGAGAAATTATTTTTAATTTATTAAAAATACTTAAAGGTTTTTAAACCTTTTTTTATTCTTAATTTATTAAAATTATTTAAGGGTTTTTAAACCCTTTTTGAAAAGACTTTTGATTAATTTTGAAATGGTCTTTATTTCCGTCGACGTCAAGGTGTCTTCGAAGAGACTATTTATTCTCCAACTCCTAAGGTTGGAAGGCTAATTAATTCAAAATTCCCCGAATGCAATTTGCGGTGTTTGTGCTCTGTATTCGCTGTGATCGAAGGAAGACTTAGAAGCACGTGCGGTTGAAAAGTCTTCGGGAGTTTTTTTGAGGGTGAAGTGGAGGGAAGTTCACTTGTGAACTTCATAGCCCGCATGGGCTAGTGGCAGCGAAGGCTGCTGTTGGGCGCTGCATTGGCGGAGGTCACCGTTTCGAGTCTCGCGGGGGTGCTTTGCTAGAGTAACACATGTTTTTATTAAAACGTCTTTATGCCACGAAATTCGGAGTTTCTTGGACAGCGATTTATAAGATTGAAGGTTCAATTATCTTCTACTCCAATAAGGTATGGGCACATTCTTCTTATGAGTATGATTGGTGTATGTTTTCTGAAATAAGGTTGGAGTGAAAAGGTATTCTACTAGGTATCCTTTGGCTAGGTGTAAATCCTATTTTCTGGTTTGTTGAAGACTACTTATGCATTGTTATCCTTAAGGAGAGTTTTTGGTGAATGCATAATTTCTGGTTTGAGATAGTGGAAGCTTTGTGCACTAGGGTTTATATTTGTGAGTCTAGCTACTTGCATTGAGTTGGTGGAACCCTTGGTTGGCTGTTTTGAGTTTGATGGTTGAGTTGCTTCCATAGAGGTTGTTTGATCAAGTTATTGCTTTACTTGATTCATGATATTGGGCTTACTCCATTGAGTTGATTTGAGCAAGTTATTCTTTGCATTTGGTGATATTGTGTTGGTGGCTATTTTGTTCAAATATCTTTGGAGGGAAAAGGATTTCTACTTGTTTCCTTTTCTTGTGATGATTGGTTGAATGCTTCAAGGTTGATGTTGAGTTGAATGGTGTTGGTTGACTAAACCTTGTTTGATGAGCATTGTTGTTGAAACCCTAATTGATGGTGAAAAGAACATGAGTATCATTGTTATGTGATTCTTTGCATAGTTGGCAATTGTTGGGGTTTCATGTTCTTGAAAGAAAACATTCTATCCTATCCATTTCAGATATTGAGTTGAGTTTTCAGATTTGAGATTGAGATTGAGCTGAGTTGATTTGAGTTGAGTTTTGAGATTGGGATTTGAGTATAGAACATATTGAGTCTCTAACAATTCTCTTTATGCTTCTATGAGTTTGACAAATCACATTGGGTCTCTAACAATTCACTTTGTGATTTCCTACTAAGAAAGTTTTTCTTTGTGAGCTTGCTGAGTTTTTGGACAGGTTCTAGTGGGGACTTGTGAGCAGTTTTTGGACAGGTTCCAGTGGGGACTTGTGAGCAGTTTTTGGACAGGTTTCGGTGGGGACTTGTGAGCAGTTTTTGGATAGGTTTCGGTGGGGACTTGTGAGCAGATTTGGACAGGTCCTAGCAGAGGACTTGTGAGCTGAGTTTGATAGTTCTATCAGAGAACTTGAGGACAGAGGTGCATTGGTTCTATGAGAAGAACCTGAGGATAGATTTGGCAAGTCTTTGAGAAGGCTTGTATGCAGAGGATTGATTTGTTCAAGAGTTGGACAGATCTGACAGACAAAGGAAGACTTGTACTAGATCGATTGATTGTGTTTGGTACAGGTTGCTGAGCTGCTGTGGACGTGATCATAGAAGGTAGAGGTCTCTTAGGCTAAGCATTGAGGATAGGAGGTCTTCGGTGGAAAGGAGTTCCACGTGTTGGCAAGAGGTAGAGGTAGTTGATCTTCTGAGGGATCATTTCCAGAGTAGAGGGGAAGGTATCTCCTTTGAGCAGAGGCTCATAAATTCTGATTGGGGGAAGGTATCTCCTTTGGGCCGAGGCTCATAAACATTGTAATTGGGAAGGACTCCCAAAGAACCTTGAGATAACTTTTAGAGAAAAGTTTTGTGGACGTAGCCCAACCATTTTGGGTGAACCACGTTAAAAATGGGTCTTCAATGTGTGATGCTTTCTGTCTTGATTAATGTTGTGTTGATGCCATTGCTATCTAAAGTTAAAATTATTAATTGGTTAAGTCTTATACTGTTCACCCCCCCTCTTAGTATAAGTCCATGTTCTTCAATTGGTATCAGAGCAGGTCTCTCCAGAAAGAGCCTAACAGCTTGGAGAAGGATCTATCAGAGGAACATACAGATTCAGAAAGAGATGAAGAGTTTGAGTTCGATCTCAAAGGTGAATTCTTCTTGGCTTTGAGAAAGCTTGAGAAATTCAGGGAAGAGAATTCTGTTCTCAAGCATCAATGTCAGGAAGAAGAGATAGCAAGATCAGAATTGTCTCAAAGTGTTATAGACTTCAAAATTCTAGCTGAAGAAGGGAAGAAGGTTGAACAGGTTCTGACAGAGGCTCTCAAAGAAAAGGAAGGCTGATTGCGAGAAACTAGAAGAAGAGATTATGTCTCTTAGAGTGAAGTTGGAACAGTTGGCTCTCGGACAGAATACTCCATGTGAAAAGCAAAAGAAGGATGGTATCACCATTCATGAAATAGGGTCTTCGAGCAAGATCAATCTTCATCCTGAAGAGCGATGGATTCCGATTGGTCACAAGAAGAACAATCATCCAAGGCATCAAAACAGGTTACATAATACTTTCCATGGCTATTGTTTTTCTAGCAAGAAATTTGGTCACAAAGCTATGCATTGCAATAAGTCTTTGAATAGCCATAGTAAGGAAAATGTTAACTCTTTTGCACCTCTTATGAATAAAAATGTCATGTGTTACAAGTGCAAGAATTTTGGGCATATAGCAAGGATGTGTTGTTTGGATAGATCTAGCCTTGAGTTCACTAAAAAGAGAAATGAGATCAAATCTAAGTCAATGATAGTTCAAACTGCTTTTCATGCTCAAGACAAAGTAGAAAAATGGTATCTTGATAGTGGTTGTTCAAAACATATGACTGGTGAAAAGGAAAAGTTTTTGGTCTTAAAAGAAACAAAGAGAGGAACAGTCAGTTTTGGAGATAACAGGTCAGCTAAAATCTGTGGTAAAGGGACTCTTAGTTTGGATGGGAAATCCAAAACAGAAAATGTGCTTTATGTAGAAGGCCTAAGACATAATCTTCTAAGTGTGAGTCAACTTTGTGATCAAGGGCACATAGTATCTTTCTTTTCGGATAGATGTGAGATAAGTAAAGAAAAAAATGGAAAACTCATTGCTAGTGCTACAAGGACTCCAAACAATCTTTACATGCTAAGTGAGATAAAAAAGGAAAAGTGTTTTCTAACTCAAGAAGATGAGAGTTGGTTATGGCATAAAATATTGGGGCATTTGAGCTTTGATAATCTTGTCAATATTAGTAACAAGGAAGCAGTTAGAGACTTGCCCAAAATAAAAAGGCCCCATAACATCATTTGCGGTCCTTGTCAACATGGAAAATAGACCAGAACCAGTTTCAAATCAAAAGGGTATACTTCTTCAAAACCATTGGATCTTATTCATACTGATTTATGTGGCCCTACCAGAACTCAGAGCATTCAGGGAGAAAGCTACTTCATGTTGTTTATAGATGATTATTCTAGAATGACTTGGGTTACTTTTCTCAAAGAAAAATCTGAAGCTTTTGAAAAATTTAAAGCTTTCAAAGAAATGATTGAAAATGAGACTGACAAGAGAATCAAATGCTTAAGATCAGATAGAGGAGGAGAGTTCACTTCAAATGAATTTGTGGAATACTGTGAGCAACAAGGAATCAAAAGAGAATATTCAGCAACAAGAACTCCTCAACAAAATGGAGTTGTTGAAAGGAAAAACAGAACTATTGAAAATATGGCTAGAGCTATGTTAAATGAGTCAAAACTTTCAGATGGCTTTTGGAAAGAGGCAGTCAGTACAGTAGTCTACATTATCACCAAGGCCCAACTTAGAGTCAATCATCATAAAACTCCTTATGAGTTGTGGAAAGGAAGACCAGCTATAGTAAAATACTTCAAAGTGTTTGGGAGTAAGTGCTTCATCAGAAGGGAAGATCAGAATTTGGGTAAGTTTGATCCTAGGTGTGATGAGGGAATCTTTCTTGGATATTCCAGCAGAAGCAAGGCCTACAGATGCTTGAACAAAAGAACTCATACGAGTTGTAGAGAGCATAAATGTAACGAGTTGATGAAAATACGGGGATAAGAGAACCAGTCAAGGAACTCGGTGATGAAATTTGTCAAGAAGAATTCAGAGAGGTTTCGGATGAAGAAGAGGAAAGACAACAAGCTGCTTCCCAAAACTCCTTCACGATATGTTCGAAAACATCATCCCAAAGATTTGATCATTGGTGATCCAAATAGCAGGAAAACAAGAAGAAGAGTCATTCCTTCACATGATTCTACAAATGTTTCATTATTATCTCAAATTGAGCCAAAAGATTTTAGTGAAGCATGTGCTAGATAAGTTTTGGGTAAAAGCAATGGATGAAGAGCTAAATCAAATAGAGAAAAGTGAAACTTGGGAATTGGTTCCAAGACCTAAGGACAAGAATGTCATTGGCACAAAATGGATATTCAGAAATAAACTCAATGAGGATGGAAAGATTGTCAAAAACAAAGCTAGGTTAGTCTGCAAAGGTTATGCTCAAGTAGAAGGTGTTGATTTCGAAGAGACGTTTGCTCCTGTTGCTCGTCTTGAAGCTATCAGAATGTTTTTGGCCCTTTCAAGCTTCAAATCATTCAAGGTATATCAAATGGATGTAAAGTCAGCTTTTCTAAATGGGGTATTGGTAGAAGAAGTCTACATAGAACAACCGAAAGGAGTGTCTCTCTCAGAACAGTCAGACTATGTGTGTAAACTAAAAAAGGCCTTGTATGGGTTAAAGCAAGCACCTAGGGCTTGGTACTCAAGACTTGACAGGTATCTTCATGAGCAAGGTTTCAAGAAAGGTGTGGCAGATAGCAATTTGTATATTAAGAATGAAGATGATGATATGTTGATTATGGTTGTCTATGTTGATGATATTATTTTTGGGGGAAATAATACTCAGATGTGCAAAGTTTTTGCTAACACCATGCAGAAGGAATTTGAGATGTCTATGATTGGAGAGCTATCATTCTTTTTAGGTCTTCAGATTGCTCAATCAAAAGATGGTATATTTCTCTCTCAAGGAAAGTATATCAAAGAAATGTTGAAGAAATTTGGGATGATGGACAACAAACGAGTGTGTACTCCAATGATTACAGGGTGCAAGATGAGTAAAGATGATGAATCTCCAATGGCAGATCAGAGGTTGTACAGATCTATGATTGGCAGTTTATTATATATTACAGCTACCAGACCAGATATCATGCAAGCAGTTGGGTTAGTAGCAAGATTTCAGGCAGCTCCAAAATATTCTCATGTTATAGCAGTTAAGAGGATATTCAGATATCTGAAGGGCACTATGGACTTTGGGCTTTGGTATCCCAAAGGTGATGATTTCACCCTCACGGCTTATACGAGATGCAGATTGGGCGAGCAGTATTGATGACAGGAAAAGCACTAGTGGTGGAGCATTCTTTCTGGGAAAGAGTTTGGTTTCTTGGCTAAGTAAGAAACAACCTTCAGTTTCCTTATCTACAGCAGAGGCTGAATACATAGCAGCAATGGTTGGGTGTACACAGGTTTTATGGATGAAAACCACCTTGGAGGATTTCAAAGTCAAGTATGAACAACCCATCTCCATACTTTGTGATAATACAAGTGCCATAAGTATTTCCAAAAATCCGGTAATGCACTCAAGGACAAAGCATATTTCCATCAAGTATCACTTTCTAAGGGAGAAAGTGCAAGACAAGCAAGTCAAGGTAGAGTATGTGCCTACTAAAGAGCAGATTGCAGATATCTTCACCAAACCTCTTCCAAGAGATACGTTTGAGTATCTAAGGGAGAAATTGGGAGTTGTACTCCCACCCCAAAATTAAACACCTCAACAGGAGGTGGGGGAGGGACTAAGCTAAGAGGCTCATTCTTAGTCCCGAGCCCCAAAGGTGACCCTTTGCCATTGATGACAAAGGGGGAGAGATTTGAGTAAGGGGGAGAGCCTCAAGATAGGGGGAGCTGTTTATGTTGAGTTTCTGTGTTGTTGAGAAGCATGGTTTGCCATCAATGACAAAGGGGGAGATTGTTGGCAATTTTGGGTTTGAGATCCTAGCTTCTTGTCTATGAGTTGTCATTGATGTCAAAAGGAAATGGCATTAATGTTAAGAGGATGTGTTGGCTTCAAAGGTGGAAGATTCCAAGAGAATATTTTTAAGAGAATCCGGAGAGATTCCATTGGCAAGGGTTTTTCATTAAAACCAAACAGGTTTTTTATTAAAACCAAGTTAAATGGTTTTTATTAAAACCAATGGAGGTTCTCTTTATTATTTATTTAATTATTATTTAAAACCCTTCAAGGTTTTAATTAATTAATTATTTAATTAATTAAGGGAGAAATTATTTTTAATTTATTAAAAATACTTAAAGGTTTTTAAACCTTTTTTTATTCTTAATTTATTAAAATTATTTAAGGGTTTTTAAACCCTTTTTGAAAAGACTTTTGATTAATTTCGAAATGGTCTTTATTTCCGTCGACGTCAAGGTGTCTTCGAAGAGACTATTTATTCTCCAACTCCTAAGGTTGGAAGGCTAATTAATTCAAAATTCCCCGAATGCAATTTGCGGTGTTTGTGCTCTGTATTCGCTGCGATCGAAGGAAGACTTAGAAGCACGTGCGGTTGAAAAGTCTTCGAGAGTTTTTTTCGAGGGTGAAGTGGAGGGAAGTTCACTTGTGAACTTCATAGCCCATGTGGGCTAGTGGCAGCGAAGGCTGCTATTGGGCGCTGCATTGGCGGAGGTCACCGTTTCGAGTCTCGCGGGGGTGCTTTGCTAGAGTAACACATGTTTTTATTAAAACGTCTTTATGCCATGAAATTCGGAGTTTCTTGGACAGCGATTTATAAGTTGTGTGTGGAGCTTGAAGGTTCAATTATCTTCTACTCCAATAAGGTATGGGCACATTCTTCTTATGAGTATGATTGGTGTATGTTTTTTGAAATAAGGTTGGAGTGAAAAGGTATTCTACTAGGTATCCTTTGGCTAGGTGTAAATCCTATTTTCTGGTTTGTTGAAGACTACTTATGCATTGTTATCCTTAAGGAGAGTTTTTGGTGAATGCATAATTTTTGGTTTGAGATAGTGGAAGCTTTGTGCACTAGGGTTTATATTTGTGAGTCTAGCTACTTGCATTGAGTTGGTGGAACCCTTGGTTGGCTGTTTTGAGTTTGATGGTTGAGTTGCTTCCATAGAGGTTGTTTGATCAAGTTATTGCTTTACTTGATTCATGATATTGGGCTTACTCCATTGAGTTGATTTGAGCAAGTTATTCTTTGCATTTGGTGATATTGTGTTGGTGGCTGTTTTGTTCAAATATCTTTGGAGGGAAAAGGATTTCTACTTGTTTCCTTTTCTTGTGATGATTGGTTGAATGCTTCAAGGTTGATGTTGAGTTGAATGGTGTTGGTTGACTAAACCTTGTTTGATGAGCATTGTTGTTGAAACCCTAATTGATGGTGAAAAGAACATGAGTATCATTGTTATGTGATTCTTTGCATAGTTGGCAATTGTTGGGGTTTCATGTTCTTGAAAGAAAACATTCTATCCTATCCATTTCAGATATTGAGTTGAGTTTTCAGATTTGAGATTGAGATTGAGCTGAGTTGATTTGAGTTGAGTTTTGAGATTGGGATTTGAGTATAGAACATATTGAGTCTCTAACAATTCTCTTTATGCTTCTATGAGTTTGACAAATCACATTGGGTCTCTAACAATTCACTTTGTGATTTCCTACTAAGAAAGTTTTTCTTTGTGAGCTTGCTGAGTTTTTGGACAGGTTCTAGTGGGGACTTGTGAGCAGTTTTTGGACAGGTTCCAGTGGGGACTTGTGAGCAGTTTTTGGACAGGTTCTAGTGGGGACTTGTGAGCAATTTTTGGACAGGTTTCGGTGGGGACTTGTGAGCAGTTTTTGGACAGGTTTCGGTGGGGACTTGTGAGCAGATTTGGACAGGTCCTAGCAGAGGACTTGTGAGCTGAGTTTGATAGTTCTATCGGAGAACTTGAGGACAGAGGTGCATTGGTTCTATGAGAAGAACCTGAGGATAGATTTGGCAAGTCTTTGAGAAGGCTTGTATGCAGAGGATTGATTTGTTCAAGAGTTGGACAGATCTGACAGACAGAGGAAGACTTGTACTAGACCGACTGACTGTGTTTGGTATAGGTTGCTGAGCTACTATGGACATGATCATAGAAGGTAGAGGTCTCTTAGGCTAAGCATTGAGGACAGGAGGTCTTCGATGGAAAGGAGTTCCACGTGTTGGCAAGAGGTAGAGGCAGTTGATCTTCTGAGGGATCATTTCCAGAGCAGAGGGGAAGGTATCTCCTTTGAGCAGAGGCTCATAAATTCTGATTGGGGGAAGGTATCTCCTTTGGGCCGAGGCTCATAAACATTGTAATTGGGAAGGACTCCCAAAGAACCTTGAGATAACTTTTAGAGAAAATTTTTGTGGACGTAGCCCAACCATTTTGGGTGAACCACGTTAAAAATGGGTCTTCAATGTGTGATGCTTTCTGTCTTGATTAATGTTGTGTTGATGCCACTGCTATCTAAAGTTAAAATTATTAATTGGTTAAGTCTTATACTGTTCACCCCCCCATCTCAGTATAAGTCCATGTTCTTCATCATCACTGATGCAGTCAATTTCAAAAAATTAGTAGTAGTGCACTCAGATTTGTGTGACAGATATCGATGGTTGAGCATGTACTATTGGTTTGCCTTCTAGATTTTTAACTAGTGATGTAGGATGGATGTCTAGGTGTGTTTATGGAAGTATGAAACCCCCAGGTAAATTTTCTAGGTTCATGAACTTGAAAGGTTCACCATCTGACAACACTACGTGAACCTGTCCCTCATGCATATATTTTACACATTAGTGTAATATAGAGGGAACACAATATATTTCATGAATCCAAGGCCTCCTGAGTGGGATGTTGTATTGCATGGCCCCCTCGATCACATGAAATATCACAGAGATGGTCTTTACACCTAACTATATAGGTAGGACAGTTGTGCCAACCGTTGAGCATAGGGCATCGTTAAATGCTCTCAACATGAAGGTGGTGGGCACAATGTGCATTTTTGGTAGATTTAGATTATTTAATGCCTTGGTCGTTATTATATTAATTGATGAACCAGTGTCGATCAAGACCCTATTAAATGGTACGTGATTAATGTATGCAAAAATATGCAATGGCGGGTCAGTCCTATCTATAGGAACCATCTTAATTTCATGATCATAAAATTGTATCATGGGCTCCTAGGACTGCTGTACATGTCCCACAAAATTGGTAAATGCTTGTGCATCCTAAGAATATACTTTGATGGACCTAAGAATATCCATAAGAGTCTCCCTATGCCTAGGGGACTTTATATATTAGTTCATATATAAACAACTTCGTAGGAGTTGTCTATAGGTTTAGGAATAGCCTGCTCTGTATGGTCACCACCAGTCTCTTTGGTGGGATTGGAATATTCTGCATTGGATGTTGATTCAACATGGCTTGTATTATTATGGGAGCATGTGGTTGATTCAACTTCTCATATCTCCCATTCACCATGCCTACGAACCCTTGGGTAGGCGGTTTGATGTGCACTTGGTTGACCTAGCCAACGTTGTTGTATGATGCCTCATGGTTTGGTAATGGATTTTTGTAAATCCCCATATTCTGGTTTTCAAGTGCCAATGGATTACTTGGTATGAAAATATCACCCTTTCAAATCATGTTTTGCACAATATGCTTGAAGGACCAACATACCTCGATGTCATGGTCCTTCACATGATGGAAGATGTAAAATAAATCGTCCTAATACCTCTTTGACTTGGGCTGATTTAGATCAACTAACTTAACCTCAGGCATTCTGATCACCTTAGCCTTGCATAACTGGTGGAATATTGGCATAAATGATTCTATTAGAGGTGTGAATTGGTGAGGCAAACATTGTTCTTTGTTTTTTCCCTTGTAGTTATTATTGCATTTTTCAACCTACGTAGGAGGAGGTTGGGCTTGATAATTCTATTTTTGCTGCCCTTTATCCTCTCTCTAGAGGTTTATCACCACTTGGTTGACATGGGCCTAGTTGCCATTTTGCTTTGTGGAGCTCTTATTAGGATCCTCTTTCCTGTTCTTAAGCTTCAAGTTGCCTTCCTACAACTTGATGTCCTCAATTACTTTGGCTTGCACCAAAGCTTTCTCGAATGTTGAATATTGCTACAACTACAACAATAGCGATATGTGCTTGGCACAATTCTTGGTAAACATTCGAGTTAATTCTGTAGTAGGAATAGGGAATGGTAGCTTTGCCATAAATATTATCCATCTCTTTTTGTATTGTTCAATTGGCTCATCATTGCACTAAGCTAGCACAACCAAATCGAAAAGGTTAGCTTGTTTCTTGACACCAAAAGAAAAGTGTTCAAGAAAATCATCAACCAACTACTAAAAACTAGTAATGTTGTTCCTATTTTACTGATTGAACCACTCTCAGGCTGGGCCTAAAAGGGTCATGAAAAATGTGTGCAAAAGCAAGGCATTATTGCTAGCAATTTGGAAACAGACATCCAAAAATACCATGACATGCTCATGTGCATCTTCATCACATTTAAATTTGTCTAACCTGGGCATAAAAAAATACTTAGGGTATGTTGGAGTAGGTATCGAGGGGTCCAAAGGCTCATTATGAATCTTTCTTAATGTCATATTTTGAAGTATCACACCTTGCCTCTCAATCACTTTTACCTTCTCAATTAGGGCTTTATAAGCCTCTAAGGATAAGCAGTCCTCCTCCCTAAGCTAACACGAGGGTGGTCTTGGAGGTACATTCTTCCTATATCGAGGTGGAGGTCATTGATATTCCTCCTCATAAACTTGGGATTCTTTAGGATACTCTTGATGATTTCCTTCTCCCTCTTCTTCCTCATATTATTGTTGCCTCTCATGTTCGATTGGTGGTGGTCATTCTCTTGTTAGGGTACTAATATGAGTATGATCATCCATGCACTCCTACTGCACATTGACTTGTGAAAAAGCCTTTATATGAATGCAATCTCTATTCTCAACACGACTATATAGACCAGCCCTGGTTAACCTATATTCATTCTCTACATGCTCCTTTTGGTCAAGGATGTGTTCCTCACACATGCGTTTCTCGTATAGTCTTTGTCTGATGAGCCTCTATGCCTGAAGATTCTCATCTTCAATGCACTGCCTTTCTAGGTGAGCATCCTCCAATTGATCTTGGAGGAGCTATCATTGCTACTCAAATACCAATATGTATGATCTATCAAGGTTATTGGATGTGATAGGCCTCTGGTATGCATGCTCTGTGCGAGAAAACTTATGGGTTCTGTACCTATATGACTGATTTATGATACTTTTACCCTTGTTTGTAAATATGGCATTAGCATCCTACTGAGCTCTGTGCTCTATGCTACCATACATGGATGGTGGATGTGTCACATGAGGGTGCTTAGAACCCTCTCCATGTTCTATAGCAGTCCTAATAGAACCCCCACTTTGCTCACTCAGAGTATGGGTGGGTGGAGTCGAAGACCTATAGCCTAGCTGCTCCAGGACGCTACCTAAGTCATCCAACTGTCTGGATCTCCATTGCTCATATGGTGGTGTGCCATTGGCTCCCACATTAGCCATATCAATAGTGATATTTCAAGGCTCTCTACGTGTGGGAGTCTGAATAGGCCTATGCTCAATGGAGGCATTGTATGCATACCCTTGAATGGATAGGTCTCGATCACATCTGTACTCTAAAGGTGGAGCCATAGATCCTCCTATAGACCTATGACATAAGGGTACTAACTTAGACCCATGTATATCATACTCTTCTATCGATCCTATGGATGCACATGCAATGTAATCCTGGTAATGACTTCCAAGTGGAACACCCTCATTTTAAGAGGCGCCATGCTCTATTCTATGTCTAGAGGAATGCACATTAGCTCCTCTCATAGGGGTACACTCAATAGGTTCCCCTATTGTCGAATTATCTCATATAATGCTCATGAACTATGTTCAGGAAGTACATGTGGATGAGGATTCAACATGTATTGATGTGAATCTATTGGGGCTTGGTCATGGGCATCAGGATTATGCCTTTGTCGACCGCCTTGTTTCTCCACCATAGTGCACCTAGTGTCTAGATTTGTTCTTTATTAAGCAAACAAGGTATACAATGGTGTTTATCTTGTATTAATTTTTAAAAGTGAGCCCTAGACTATTTGATGTTGTTTTAAGTTTTTTGTATTAGTATAGAACTCCTTATCGTGTTTTGAAAAGCATTGAATGATATTCTTAGTTAAATTGGATTTCACCTACATGCTCGCAGCTCGACAAACTGGATGTGACTTCTAGGCCATGTAAATCCCCTCTGTGTGGTGATGAAAGTCCACACCCAGAAAAGGAGCACATGTCCTGCCAAATCCTCACCCAATATCACCTAGTAAGCGTTATACCCTTTGAAGATATTTTTAGGAACCTACTATTAAAATAAAGCACACTCACACAAAATACTAAAAAATAACTTACATACATCAAATAACTCAATATCACTATGTAGAAATCAATTACATAAATGAAACAATCTCATAGTAACACTAAATTACGGGCCTCTTCGAGGGGGCAACCTCCTTCAATATTTCATTAGCTTGCAAAAGGATGATCTTGTACATGGCTTCATATATTTTTAAAGGAAAACTACATGCAACCCTACCTAAATTCTCAAGAGGTGGCTTACATGCAAAATGCCACTCGAGCTAGAATCTCCCACCAAATGGTGGTTACAATCTTGATAAAAATGGTTACATAAAATGGTACCACTTTGCGAGGTATCTTACTACATCGGTTACAATATTGATAAAAATGGTTACATAAGATGGTACCACTTGGTGAGGTACCTTTATTTCCATCTACATTACTAAGTATTGCATAATAACATTAAAGTAGGATCTCCATGTTGGAAGTGGGTTATTACATAGGTAAATGATAATTACAACATGGTGTTAGGATAAGATCCTAACATTACTAAGTATTGCATAATAACTTTAAAATAGGATTCCCACGTTGGAAGTGGGTTATTGCATAGGTAAATGAGAATTACAACATGATGTTAGAATAGGATCCTAACATGTCCTTCCCATTCGAAAAGCTTTGTACTCAAAGCTAAAATTGAGGAAACTGGTGTTGGAGTTGATGAAGAGACTCCCATGTAGCATCTTCTGGATGTAGCCCATGCCACTAGACAAGGATTTCTATGATGGTACGATTACGAAGAGTGTGGGTACAGTGATCCAATAATTTTTCGTCCTCATCCAATTTTGGTAATGTTGATTGAACTTGTACTTGTGTGCCCATAACTTTCTTGGGATATGAAACATGGAAAATAGGATGGAGCTTGGAGGTGGGTGAAAGAGCCAATTTGTAAGCAGTGGAACCAACCTGTTGTAGGACTTGGTAAGGCCCATATAATTTTGTAGCAAGTTTCTAGCATCAATGAAGTTGAAGGGATGACTGTTTGTATGACTGCAAGCGAAGGAAAACCATATCACCCACATCAAAAATATGCTTGGATCAATGCTGGTCAGCCTATTGTCACATCCAGTTCTAGGCCATGTCCAAATTATGCTTCAGTTGGTGAAGGACATTGGTATACTGGCAAAGAGTAAGGTTGACTACCTAGACCTTGGAGCTTCCTGGAATGTATGAAGAAGGTGTGGGTGGAGTGCACCTATAAACAACCTCAAAAGGAGTGATTTTGGTAGCTATATGATAGGATGTGTTGTACCACCATTCATCCAAAGGAAGCCACTTCACCCATTGATAAGGATGATCTGATGCAAAACAACGAAGATAGGTCTCCAAATATTTGTTGAAAATCTCAATTTTACAATCCATTTACGGATGATAGGTTGAACTCATTTTGAGCTTTGTTCCCTACAACTTAAACAACTCTTGCCAAAAATTACTAGTGAAGGTTGGGTCTCTATCGGACACAATGGAGGTGGGCATACCATGAAGGCAAAAAATAGAATCTAGGAATATTTGGGCAATGGTGGAGGTTGTGTAAGGATGGGCAAGGGGATAAAAATGAGCATACTTCAAAAGGAAACCCACTACCATGAAAATAATAGACTTATCACCTTATTTAGGTAACCCTTTGATAAAATCCATAGAAATATCAGTCCAGACCTGATATGGAATGGGCAAGGGTTGAAGAGTACCCGAAGAATGAACTATTTCACCTTTCATTCGTTGGAAGGTATTACAAGTTGCCACAAAGTCACGGATGTCCTATTTCATACCTTTATAGAAGAATATGCACTTGCGGCATTCATACATTTTGAGAAATCTAGAATGACCTACAGAGGGAGCAGTGTGGAGTTCCTTCATGAAGAGGCTGCAGAGTGGCGAGGCACGAGGAATAACAAGGTGTTGGCGATAATGCAAATCTTGGCCATCCTAATTGTAGCCTGGGGATGAAGCCAGATCAGTTTGAAGTGAAGCCATTAAAGATTGTAGGTCTGCATATTGAAGTACCTCCTATTGTAAGGAATCTATCCATTGGGGGAAAGGTAAGAAGATAGCACATATCATATTAAGGGCCTCAATTTGGCAAGAGAGAACATCCACCACAAAATTTTATTTTCCCTTCTTATAGGTGATATAATAATCATAGCCCATGAGTTTAGAAACCCATTTTTGTTGTTCTGAGGTAGCAACTTGTTGTTCTAAGAAATATTTGAGACTTTGATGGTCTGTTTTAATGGAGAAATGTCACACAATGAGATATGGTATCTAATGGGTTACAGCATGTAAGATGGCCAACATATCCTTGGAATATATATATTTTCCCAAATTATGCTCAGAGATTGCCTTACTAGTGAAGGCTAAGGGTATCCCTTATTGCATCAATACTACCCCAATGCTGTGACCAGAAGCATCAATTTCACTGACGAATGGTTTAGAGAAATCTGGCATGGCTAGAAAAGGTGTGATGGTCATGGTATGCTTTAATTCAAGAAAGACTTGATCAGTGGGTCCTGTCCAAGTGAAAGAGTCCTTATTTAACATAGATGTGAGGGGAGCTACTATCTTCGCATAATTACGAATAAATTTCTTGTAATAACCTGAAAGTCCTAAGAATCCCTGAAGTCCTTTGAGAGTGCAGGGTTTTTCCTAGTTCTGAAATACCTAAATCTTCTTAGGGTTGACCTTGATACCATATTTGGAAATAATGTATCCTAAATACTCCACTTCAGTTAGATCAAAGAAGAACTTAGATTGCTTAGCAAAAAGTTGATGTTGGACCAATAACTGTAATGTATTATCCACATGGGTAAGGTGTTCTTCCAATGAGCGGTTATAAACCAATATATCATCAAAGAAAACTAGGATGAACTTTTGCATGAAGGGATAGAAGATGTTTTTCATAAGGCTTTGAAATGTGGATGGTGCATTTTTCAAACCAAATGGTATTACCAAGAACTCATAGTGACCTTCATGAGTACGAAAAGTAGTTTTTGGAATATCCTCGTCCTTGAGCCTGATTTGATTGTACCTTGAATGAAGGTCCAACTTGGAAAAGTACATAGCTTCATGTAATTCATCAAACAATTCATTCACTATCGGAATGGGAAATTTATCCTTGATGGTGATCTTATTGAGCTCATGGTAGTCTATGCATAATCAACATGAGCCATATTTCTTACAAACTAGCAAAACTGGAGAAGAATAGGGACTTGTACTGGGTCAGATGACACCTGCCTTGAGTAATTCCTGTACCATATTCTCGATTTCTAACTTGAGATCATGAGGATACCGGTATGGTATGATGTTTGGTGGTGCACTACTCAGAAGTAGTAGAATAGCATGGTCATGAGAGCAACAAGGTGGTAGTGTAGTTGGTTCTTAAAATATGCCATTGTGCTTGGTTAGAACAAGTTGCAAATCTACTAGAATTGGATCTGCTGTAGAAGTGGGTGGTTGAATTGAAAATATTTGTACAATGACCCCACAGGTGGACTTTCTCAACAACTTCATGATATTGGAACTAATAATTTGTGTAGGGCCAACCTTGATACCCTTGAGGGTATATGTTTATCTATTTTGTGAAAATTGCAGCCATAGTTCTACAAGGTTGTAGGAGAAAGTTCCCAAGGTGCTCATCCATTGGGATCCTAACACAATGTCACATCCTCCCAATTGGAGGACGAACATATCTTGCTTGAGTTCATAATACCCTATTTAAATTTTGACATTTTGACATTTACCTTTACAAGGTAAGGTTCCTCCATTTGCCACCATGACTTCAAAGTTTGGGCACCTGAGTATCAATAAAGTTGTGCGTACTTCTTGAATCAATAAGAATTGTGAGATGTTAGCCTTTGAAATAACCCACAAATTTCATGGCTTGTGGGGTGGTAATCTCAGCAAGAGCATGGACTAAAATTTCTACTAGTGTTTCTAATGGTTCCTCTTCTTGTGGAGTTGGTGCCTTAGTTGTATCACTCTCCTCATCACTATGGTCAATGTTTTCTGGTTCCTCCACATCTATTAAAAACAATCTCTTATTTGCACAACTTTACCCCTTCATAAACTTTTCATCACAATTATAACATAAACCTTGGGTGCAACACACATCCATTTCCTCTGTAGTCAGCCGCCTGGGAGCAAGAGGTTTATTATTAGTATTATTTTGGACCCAAGGAGGGGAATATGGTTGGTTATGCAAAAATTGTGGTGTCCATCTTTGAGATGAGAGTTTAGATTTGGCCAATCAGGCTAAAATGATAGCCTCCATCATGGTGTGGGGTTTGAACATCTTGAATTCAGCCTGGAGATCATCTCGTAACCCACTAACAAAAAAATTCATAAAAAATCCCTCATTCAAACCCTTAGTTTTATTGGCCAATTTCTCAAATTAGGTCTGGTAATCACGAACTAAGGTGGTTTGTTTAAGATTTGTCAGTGCACTTGGAAATTCATCATAATAATTAGGTCCAAATCGAGTGACTAGTTGGGACTCAAAATCCTCCCAAGATAGATCAGGGTTAGCAACCCATAGCCATTGGAACCAATGTAAGGCCTCTGATTCTAGGTTGAAGGAAGCCATCTAAACCCGATGATAGACAAGAACATTATGGACTCAGAAAAATTGATCAACTCAACATAACCACCTATCAACATTCTTTCTACTGAACTTAGGGAAGTATAATTTAGGCATTCTGAAAGTTGGATCCCGATCAAAGTGATTGTCATCTGGTGTTAATTGACCTCGTTCAGAGTTTTTGGCATGGTGTTTAGTTTTGGTACAATCATGCAATTTGGTCTCCATCTCTATGAGTTGTTCTTCTAAATATATTATAGTGCTATCCTAATCTAGTCGAAGCTCTCGAATCTCTATGTCTATGTCCTTATTTGTAGAGGTCAAGTCAGCAATTATTTTTGTAGGTTGGCCAATAATGTGACCAATTCTAAATCCTTTTGTTCTTGTCTTTGAGTGTTGCTTGCCATTGCGGTCCCTCTTGTGTTGAGTTACTAAAAATAGACCTCATATTTGCAGGAGTTACTATTTTTAGTAAGGGTCCAAAATTTAATTTGGGAGGAGTTGCAACATTGATTTTAGGATAGGGTCCACTCTGGTGGTTGTTTGTTATGAGCGCTCAATGAGGAGATATACTGAATTTCTTGACTTTTTGTGCTCCTATCGGTTGCTAGTCGATGTCAAGGTAATTTCTTCCACTTGTACTTAAAATTTCACCAATGAATCCTTAAGGGTATTTTGTGCAGAATAACAAGTAGATTCTATTCCTAAAAATTTGAATCAATTTTATGGACCGATGAAAAGTTATGGCCTTAGCAAGAAAAATCAAAATTTGCTATTTTTAGAAATTTGGTGCAAAATTTGACCAGTTGCTGCTAAGGACAATTTTGTCTAGAATAGAGTGTAGAATTTTTTGCTAAATTTTTGAGTCAATCTGAGCTATTTTTTTTTTCTATGTTGGTGTTTTTTCGGTTTCTGATTTGGAGTTACAGTTCAAAATTTGGGACCTGGTATCAACTATTTTGGACCTATATACTGCACCCTGACCACCGTGTCACTCATTGTTCTCTGTTCCTATCACTTGTACTAGGGTTACTGACACAATTTTTGCTTCTGACCTTAGGGAATTTTCTAAAACTAACAACTTTGTTTCTGATACTAAAATTCTGTAATTTTGGACTGGTACAGAGGACTGTTACTATCGACCCAACTACCATTGTTACTGTCCTAACTATTATTATTACTATCTCGAATGTTCAGATTTTGACCACAGGCTGGTTCAAACACTTGTAGAAATTTATCTTGACTATTGGTGCATGCAAGTTGTTTTTTGTGATAGGGAAAGCCTTCTTCGTATGCTCACTTTTGGGGTTAGTGAAAGCAGGTTAGCAAAACAAGGATGGGTTGATTTGCAGGGGAATGATACTTTGTTTTTATTTTATTTTCTTGAACTAGGGTATGCTAAGGGAGTATGTAATACCCATAGGCCCTCTATTATACCATAGTGATGAAAAATAGTTCTTGGACCAATATTTCAGGCCACTACTCAATGAGGATTCCACACATACCCTTGAGCACACTATCTACCTCTCTGATAGTACGAAAGAGTAATCGTCTAGGATGCTGTGTATCATGGACTATGGATAATACAATGCCAAAAATTTTCTTAATGGATAAAATCTTGTTTAAACCTAGATGGTCTCTCGATATACCCGAAGATACATGGGAGCTCAATTCCATGTGCGAGTGTTGTCTGAGGCCTGGGTATTGGAGCCTGATCGCCCCTCACTTCACTAGACGCTTTATTGGCTATCTAGCTTAACCATTAACGACAACTCTTTCATGATATTTTAAAACCCCCAACATAGGGTTTCTAACCTACACAACTACTATATTTTTTTTGGTCTTTTTTGATTTTTTGAGAAAAAAAATGACTGTATTTTTTGGATTTTTTTTTGATAAAAGAAAAATAGAAAATAAAAAACACATAGGAAAATTATACCTAACAAGCGGAATGACTGGCAAGAATCATCTTAGTTGTAGTAGAACTTGGGTATGGAAAGCACTTTGATACCACTTTTTAGGAACCTACTATTAAAATAAAGCACACTCACACAAAATACTGAAAAATAACTCACATACATCAAATAACTCAATATCACTATGCAGAAATCAATTACATAAATGAAACAATCTCACAGTAACACTGAATCATGGGCCTCTTTGAGGGGGCAACCTCCTTAAATATTTCATTAGCTTGCAAAAGGATGATCTCATACATGACTTCATATATTTTTAAAGGAAAACTACATGCAACCCTACCTAAATGCTCAAGAGGTGGCTTACATGCAAAATGCCACTCAAGCTAGAATCTCCCACCAAATGGCGGTTACAATCTTGATAAAAATGGTTACATGAAATGGTACCACTTGGCGAGGTATCTTACTACATCGGTTACAATATTGATAAAAATGATTACATGAGATGGTACCACTTGGCGAGGTACCTTTATTTCCACCTACATTACTAAGTATTGCATAATAACATTAAAATAGGATCCCCACGTTGTAAGTGGGTTATTACATAGGTAAATGAGAATTACAAGATGGTGTTAGGATAGGATCCTAACATTACTAAGTATTGTATAATAACATTAAAATAGGATACCCATGTTGGAAGTGGGTTATTACATAGGTAAATGAGAATTACAATATGGTGTTAGGATAGGATCCTAATAGAGATGTACATGCAAATTTTCTAGGCTACGGATGGTTCTTGGATTCGATATTGGTCTAGTATCCAAGGGTATGTAGGATTTCGGCCAATGGATGGAAATTACACCCACCATCGTTGAACCCTAGTAGTGGTTGGATGTCAAGCACAAATCACCAACATTTAAGTTAAACGTGGTGTGTGTGCTTCATTTTAATTTGCATAAAATGACAAATGCATCATATAGCACAAATGATTGTTTCGTGCATGTAATATAAAAAGAAACATTTTATATTTAGATATGCATGCTATAATCTACATGATTTTTAAACAATGAAAACTAGTATGCAAATGACCACTACTTGGGCCTCAAACATGCAAACCAAACACACAAGTTCTATCAAGCACACTGGATTCTAGGGCAGACTGCAATCAAAGATCCATTGTTCTTAGCAGTGCCTTTTTAATGATGTGAAAAACAAATGCAAACCTAGGACCTCATTCATTTCTTCTTTTTTAATTTCCTAGTAAGATTTGCAAAATTGTTCACTCTAGAAAAATACAAAGACAAAAAAATAATAGAGGGTGAAAAGTGGGACCTACCTCAAGTCCACATTCGATCTGTACTCTATTTTTTGTTGTCTGCTCTACCAGATGTAAACCACAGGTTTGATCTATGGTCTATATTGTAAACCATGTGTTGGAGCTACGGTTCAATTTTTGGCTCACAGTTGATAGCTACGATCTATACCTGTAATTACAAAAACAATAGAAACAATAGTTAGATAACTTATTTTGTGGATCAATTGAAACCAACATGAAAGCATAAAATGACAAACAAGATTGCATATAACACTGAAATGAATTTTTATTTTATTGATATTGAAAATGATCTTAATTACAATAATGCCCCTCTTAAGGTCACCCAAAATGTTGACACAATCAATACAATTGCTAAAGTCCCCAACAGGTTAGGCACACTATTAAGGCTTTTCCAAATAGTCACAAAATGCTCTAGGGTGGAGTTAACCCTCTTCTTCACGTTGAGGAAGGAAATTGGTGATTGAATCTCCTTTGAACTTGTTTCCTACAATCAATAAACAACACAAGAAAGTTATACAAATAGGCAGCCTCTCATGATGAGGCCCTTTGAAGGATTGATGCATACAAAATACATGAAAAGCATATGATCAATAAAGCATGCAAAATGTATCTAAACTATGCTAAATTGATAAAGATTCATGTAAATGCATAAAGGAATATTGCAGCTAAGTATTGAATGACCTAATTAGATGAAATAGAGCATGAAAGCATAGAATGAAACCGTTCTTGCATATTCTACACTAATGTAACAAAATTAATTTAAAACCTAAATCTACCAGTCAGAAATCTCTAAAATCCTAAATGAACCATGAAAATATCTATTTAAACATAATTAAGCGATCTACAAAAGAAATGGTAAGGAAATCTTACACCTATTTCAAACTGTAGCTCTGATGAGAAGTCTGCACTGTAAACTATGGTTGAAAGCAATGGTGAGCAACCAAGTAGTTTGCCCTTAAATTTCAAGGGTAGTGGGCTTGATCCTCATCAAATTTATGATCAAGGTTTGCCTCATTTTCCTTTGATAGATTTGGCGGTTGAATTGTTTTATAGGGGCCTCTGTTTGCCCAAATTATCATTTCTTGACATTCTAGCTCCTTAGGGCATCCATGGACTAATTCACCATGATGCTTAGGTTGGCAAAGGGATAGCAAAAAATCTCTCTTAGTGCACTCAAGTGAATACACAATTTGATAGGGCTTCACCGCTCTAAACTCCAATGCTCTATTCATTCACTATTTTGATAGTGGTTAGTTATCAAAATGCACTATATCATTGCTCTAATTCAAAGGGGTACTTATAGGATGTCCCAGGATGAGGGGTGGATTCATGAAGAAGCCAAGATCAAGAATGGGTGGTTAGGACAGTTGCATTGGAAGCTTCCATCCTTTAACTGTCTTCTTCTAGAACAAATGGTCATTCAAACCAATTTGGCTTGGATGAAGACCAACTAAAATTTAGTTAATATTACAGGTGACAGTTGTGGTCAAGACTATAAACCATAGGTCTTAGAGATGTGATTCAATCTGTAGATCGTAGGTCTCAGCTACGGTTTAGACTAAATAGGCCAAGGAGCCCAAATTGAGTGGTTAGAATCACTGCTCTATTTTGGAGTCTATCCAAGATCTTCCATATGGTCTTGTAGCCTGTCCATATGAGTAGTTGCCATCGACATGATGTATTTTAGGTGTCTACATGTTGGTAGTTGAAGGTATTACTTGGATTAATAAGGAAGCTTTGGTATTAAATATTTTTGATAAAGTCTTAAATAATTATATTGCAAATATTGAAGGGTTAATATTTTTTTAGTATTATTGGATCTTTAATAAGGGGTTTGTGTTAAAGAAAATTATTATGAGGGTATTTGAATATTATTTGAGTTGGAGTGATAAGGTGTTATGTTGGTATTATTTTGCATTGTATTTTGTTGAAGAAAATTATTACTCTCTAATCCTTGTTGAGATTTGCAAAGAAGAAATTGTGAGTGTGGTAGATTTGTGAGATCAACTCCTTGTCAAGCAAAAAAGTATGGGCAAATTCTTTCTTGGTTGATATGATTGATTGCTTACTTGAATATTAAGTTTGGAGTAAAAATTATTTGATTATGGTTTCCTTTTCGAAAGTGTATGAGTTAATGCTTCAAGTTTTTCTGAAATTGAGAGTTGTGATTAAAACCTTGTTTTATAAGTCTTGTTGTTGAGACCATTGGTTGAGTGGAGTGTTTTGAGTTAATGCTTCAAGGTTTTCTAAAATTGAGAGTTGTTATTAAAACCTTGTTTGATAAGAATTGTTGTTGAGACCATTGGTTGAGTGAAGTTTTTTGAGTTAATGCTTCAAGGTTTTATGAAATTAAGAGTTGTGGTTAAAACCTTGTTTGATAAGCATGGTTGTTGAAGTGAGTTGTTGAGAAAAGAATTTGAACTAGGATTTGGAAAGATAACGAGTATAATTGTTATGCGAGATTTGTTGGTAAGAATTTTTGGAAACATTTTGAGTTGGTTTTTACATGCTTGGACTAGGGTTTGTGAGCAAGAGTTGGTTCTTGAGTGATTGGTTGAGTAGAGTTGATTGAACCTAGTCAAGTGGATGTATGAAGTGATTGTTCAAATTCCATATAACAAACTATTCTACATTATAATTTGAGTTGTGAGAATAGAAAATATTGAGTCTCTAACAATTCTCTTTATGTTTCTATGAAATTGAGTTGAGAAAGTGATTGAGTGTTGAGTATAGAACATATTGAGTCTTTAACAATTCTCTTTATGCTTCTATGAGATTGAGTTGAGAAAGTGATTGGGTTTGAGTATAGAACATATTGAGTATCTAAAATTTTTATTTATGCTTCTATGAGATTGATTTGAGTTGAGAAAGTGATTAAGCATTGAGTATAGAACATATTGTCTCTAACAATTCTCTTTATGTTTCTATGAGATTGGGCAAGTTCTGTGTGGACTTGTTAAGAAGATTTGAGGCAAGTCTTTGAGAAGACTTGTGGAATGATTTTGTGTGATATTTTGTGAAAGCTCACAATACAGATTTGGTTAATTCCTAGAGAGGACTTATTGAGAAGATTTTAACAAGTTGTAGAGAGGACTTGTAGAGCAGATTTGAGCAAGTTCTAGAGAGGACTTGTAGAGTAGATTTGAGCAAGTTATAGAGAGGACTTGTGAATATATTAGTGTGATATTTTGTGGAAGCTTACACGGCAGATTTGAGATAAGTATTTGAGAAGACTTGAGAGCAGAGTTAGTTGATTTGTTCAAACCTTGAGTTAAGGTTTGGGGTAGATCTAAAATATTTGAGTCAAGTATTGAGTTAAGGCTTGAGGACAGAGATCAAGTGTGCTATACCGACTGGACTGTGTTTAGTGCATATTTGAGAGAATATTTTGGTACATATTTGAGGGAAGGTTTGTATTAGATCAAAGATAGATATTGAGCAGATTTGTACTTGACCAAATGAACTGTGTTTAGTACAAGAGTTGAGCAAAAATGTGCTAGATCAACTAGACTATATTTAGTACAGAGTTGAGAAGATTTGTGCTAGACTGAATAGACTATGTTTAGTGCAAATTTGAGTGATCTTATTAAGTAAACTTGTGCTAGACCAACCATACTATGTTTAGTGCAAGATATTGAGTAGAGATATGCTAGACCGATTGGACTATATTTGGTATAGAATTGAAACATATATTTGGAGGTGATAGAGTAGAGAGGATAGTAGTCTCCAGTGGATAGAGATCCATCAGCCAGGGTAGTGAGGATAGGTCTTCTAAGTGGGGATAAGAGTCTTCAGTGGAGAGAGATCCACAAGCCAATTCAGTGGAGGTAGTAGTCTTCTAGAGGATCACCAACCAGAGCAGAGGAGAAGGAGTTCTCCTATGGATAGAGATCCACAAACCAAATTTAGAGGACCAACATCTCCTTTGGACATAGGTCCATAAACATTGTAATTGGGAAGGATTCTAAAGAGATTGTTTGAGAAAATTTAGTGGAAGGTTTTCTTTGTGGATGTAAACCACATTGGGTGAACCATGTTAAATTGGTGTCTCTATTGTGTTTGATGATTTGTGCATTGCTTTGGCTATTTCTATTGATATTGCCATTTATTATATTTATTTATACTATTTGGGAAATAAAAGTAAAAAGTGGTCTTATACTGTTCACCCCCCTCTCAGTATAAGCTTGTGTTCTTCAATTATTGCACCACCCCCTTGTTCACATTTTGAACAGTCAAAGAACAAGGTAATATCAACTTTGTTATCTGGTTATTTGGGTTTAGGTACTTATGATAATGTAAAAATTGCATCATAAGGTAGCTCTATGGTGAGAGGTCTACAATTCTCTAGAGGCACCTCAACTAGTTGATCAACTATGACCTTTCCCTTGATTAACTTTTGGCTAATGAATTCCAAATCAAATCCTATAAATAGCATGATCCACTTTGCAGTACGTGTATTATGATATATGTTACTCATCATATACTACAAAGGATTTTTTTTTGATATGACATATGTCGTATGAATTAACATATAATGCCATAATTTCTTTGTAGAAAATACTACTGCTAAACATAGCTTTTGCACATAGGCATATCCTATCTCGTAACATACCAAGATTTGGCTAATGTAATATATGGCTTGCTCTTTGTCCTACACATTATTTTGGACCAACATGGTCCCTAATGCAAAGTCAATTGCTGATATATATAGCAAGAATGGTACGGTTGGTAATGGTGGAGCTAGTACTGGTAGCATCGCCAAGCATTGCTTAATCTCAGCAAAGACTACTTGAAAATTCTCATTCCAATTGAATGGGACCCCCTTGTGTAGAAATTGATTCATGGATTGAAATTTAGCTGATAATTGGACAATAAATCACTTTATGGACGCTACTTTGCCCTGAAGGCTCCTCAATTATTTGATATTTGTGAGGGGATGCATTTCTAAAATAACCTTGACCTTTGTTGGGTCTATTTCGATCCCTAATTTTTAAATGATGAATCCCAACAGTTTTCCTTAAGTTATGCCAAATATGCACTTTTTAGGATTCAACCTGACATTATGCTCTATCCGATGATCGAAGAACTTCCTCAGGACCTCTGCATGATCTAAACATAGCAATGAATTGGACAATAGGTCATCGATATAATCTTCCAATATATTAAGCATGTAGTAATGAAAGATATATGTCATAGCCCACTGATATGTAGCACCAACATTCTTAAGGTCAAATGGCATAACCTTATAACAAAATACTCCCCATGGCATTATGAACGTGATCTTATGTTGATATTCAAGCTTAATACGAATTTTGTTGTAACCAAAAAACCATCCATTAAGGAGAGCATTTCTTGACTTGCATTTGCGTTTATGAGAGCATCTATGTTTGGAAATAGAAATAAATATTTTGGTGTTGTCCTATTGAGGTCTTTGAAATCCATACATATATAGAATCTTCCATTAGGCTTTCATATAGGCACCATGTTTGACACCCATTTTGGATAGTCAATGGAAATGACAAACTCTACATCTAGTAGCTTTTGTAATTCATATTTAACCATTACGATTACTGTTGGATGCATCTTATTGAGTTTTTTTTTATTGGATTTTTCAAGAGATCCAGAAAAAGGTTATGAGTAACCAATTTTGGATCTAAACCCGACATGTCCTTATAAGTCCAGGTAAAGAGAATAGGTCTCTCTTTTAGTAGAGGGATGAGGTTGGCACACTCGTAAGGAGATAAAATTTCTCCAAATTTAACCTTCTTAGGATTCGTGGGATCATTTCTAATACCCACTTCAAAGGTTTCCTCTACTGACATGTGGGACCCTTCCTCAAGCTGGTGAGGCGTAGGGATTAAGTGGATGTCATATACTGGGTTTATGGGTTCCACGTCGGAAGCATCCTCAGCATGATAAACATCATGTGCATAGCCTGGTGCAAAATGAAAAGGTTGCAACATTTCTTCATTAGGGAAGAAATCTTTAAGCTCCAGTGGTGAGTCAGTGTGATCCCAATCAATAGCATCTACATCAAGACACAATGGTTTGGAGGGGTTGGTTGGGTTGTGAAGTGGAGTGTGAATAACACAAACTTATACTGAGAGGGGGAGTGAATATTGTAAGACCCCCTTTTACTTTTTCTTTCAATTCAATATTATATAATGTATAGATAGAGGTATAAATAGCAGTATCAATAGCAGTAATTAAAGTAATGCACAAAACACCATACACAATAGAGACACCATAATTTATGTGGTTCAACCAATGTGGGCTACTCCACGAAGAAAATATTTTACTAAAATTTTCTCAATCAATATCTCTTTGAATCCTTCCCAATTACAATGTTTATGGACCTCTGTCCTGATACTTTAATCTCAAGTTCATGGATCTCTTCCACAGGATAACTCTTTCCCCTTTTGATCTAGCTAACAATCTTCTAGAAGACTCTATATCTCTACTGTACTGACTGGTGGATCTCTCTCCACTTGAATGCTCCTTACTCAGATCTATATTCAATTGTCCTAGCTATTGGATCTCTATACACCGAGAATTGTCCTCTATAGTCTATTACATCCAAAGATCTATCTTAATAGGTTCACTCAGAATATTCTCAAATTTGCTCAATAGGTCCACTTAGAACTTGATCAAATCTTCTCAACAAGCTCACTTAGAACTTGTCCAAATCTGCTCAAAGGTCCACATAAAACCTGCTCAAATCTGCTCAATAGGTCCACACAGAACCTATCCAAATATTCTAAAAAATTCCACATAGAACTTGTCCAAATTTTCTCAGCAAGTCCTCTTTAGGACTTGCTCAAATCTTCTCAATAATTCCTCTCTATTACTTTTCAAAATTAGTTCAATAAGTCCTCTCTAGGACTTGCTCAAATCTGATCAATAAGTCCTCTTTAGGACTTGCTCAAATATACATAGCAAGATTTCACAAAAGCTTATTCAAAATCAGTCCACAAGCCTTCTCAAAGACTTGTCTCAAATATTCTTAACAATATCACACAGAACTTGTACAAATTCATAGAATCATAAAGAGAATTGTTAGAGACTCAATATGTTCTATACTTAATGCTCAATCAATATCTCAACTCAATCTCATAGAAGCATAAAGAGAATTGTTAGAGTATCAATATTTTCTATAATCAAATCCCAATATCAAGTCAAATCAATCTCATAGAAGCATAAAGAAAATTTTTAGAGACTCTATATATTCTATACTCAAATCCCAATCTCAAATCAAATCAATTTCATAGAAGCATAAAGAGAATTGTTAGAGACTCTATATGTTCTATTCTAAAATCTCAATCTCAACTCAAATCAATAATATAGAATAGTTTATTTTATGGAACTTGAACAACAACATGCATCCACTTGACTAGGCTCAATCAACTCAACTCAACCAATAACCTCAATGAACAACCCCTTCTCACAAACACTAGTCAAAGCATGTATCAGTCAACTCAAAATATTTCCAACAATGCTTAACAAAAAATCTTACATAAAAATGATACTCATGTTATCTTCTAACTCAAGTTCAAGTTCTTTGCTCCAAGAACAATGCTTATAAAATAAAATTTAATAACAACTCTCAATCCAAAAAACCTTGAAGCATTAAACCAATCACTCATTTTCACTCCAAAGATATTTTTAGAATTCAACCACCATAATCAATCAATAAGAGAATATTCCCACACATTTTATGAAGATGAATAAGCCTATTTGAAAATATGCCACAATCACAATATTATTTTACCAATCTTCACAAGTGTTGGAAAATCATAAAATAATCAGCATTACTCCACTTCACAATTATATTCACCAAGGCTTTTAATTAGAAAACCTTCTTAAGAATTAATTCACAACTTCCTTATAACTCCTAAAACCACTTGTACCATAAAATAAAATAAATCAAATCATTGCATAACCTTTTCACTCCACAAATCACTTATACCATAAAATAAATCAAATATTTTATATCCTTCCTTTCAACACTTTTGCACTAAAAAATAATCACAAATATTTCTTATGCAATATCACACATTAATCAAATATCAAACCTTATTAAAATTTTAAAGCTTGCTCAACCTTATATCTCCCACAAAAATCATAATCAAACCTTAGCAAAAAAATATTTTAATTAAAATATTTATCCCCAAAAATATCGGAGTTGGAGCACATACCTCAAAGGAGCCCTCAAAGGGCCTTGGCATTTTGAACCTCTACCCACCATGCTACCAAGCAACAACTAAGCTGCATGAGCTAACACTACCCACGTGAGTGCCTTGGGAACTCTCTTCCTTAAACTATGTGTGCTTTCCTCACAAGGCACCAAAACTTTGACCATCCATGACTTGACTGCCCACATCACACTCCATGAAATTTGTTGCACAATATTCGGATGTAGAAATACTTTGGGTTTTCAAAAATCATGTGACACTCCTTAGATATATTAAATGGAAAACATTTGGATTATTTATATAAGCCATCCTTCAATGCGAATACGTCGACCCTTTTAACATTGCCCTCATGACGTTGGTGACACCAATAAGAAAGGAGGGAAAAACCTTTTATTTAATTTTAAAATATAAATTTAAATTTTAAATAAATTAAAATTTAAAATAAACCTTTAAAATTAAATTTCTCCATCATCGGGCACATTTTTTGATGAAACAAAAAGACAACTTGGGTTTTAAGAAAAACCCATTTCAAATCCGTCATCCATTGGTTTTAAATAAAACCTTTCTTTGCCTTGGTTTTCATAAAAACCTTTTGCTAAGCTTCCATTGAAGCTCCTTTTGGATCCAAATGCCATGCATCCCTTCTAGAACCTTTGATCAAAACCTTAGCTTCTCATGAAGCTCTTTGTGGAGCAAAATCATAGTGCTTACTTACATAGGTCCTTTTGACATCAACGACAAATTTTATATTAGGAACTCAAAATGTCCAATAGAGTGGTCAAATCAATGGATATCATATTTATGGAATGGATAATATCTCCAGGACCATGTACATGTGACTCTAAATCTATATAACTTCCATCCCTAAGATGTGGTTTAGAGGGTATGGGGATCTCTGGATATAGTCTATGGACAAACTCAAAAATAGGATCACTAGGCTCTAGGAGCTCTTTGGATGTCAATGGATCGAGAAAGACCATATGATAAATCCCATCCAAATTAGGAGCTCTTCCTCTAAGGAACGGGTGTATATTGATATCTCTATACATATCCTCTACAATGTATGGTGCATTATGATGATGCAAATAAGGATGTACCAAGTAGGCTATCTCTGTTTCATCTTCATCATCATTGTCATAATGAAAACCCTCACTACTACCTACTGGAACTGGGAGATCGGGAAGATGGGGCCCTATGTAAGCCCACTATCAATAACTACTATCATCAATGGAGGATTGATAATCGTCGATGACTATCTCCAAGGGTAACATATGACAAAAATTTAGAGGGCTCAGGTAAGCCACCTTAGTATCATCCTTGAATTTTTCATTACTCGAGGACTCATCGTTATCATCACTCTCATTCAGGCGAATCAGTCCACCTATCTCAAAGACAGACTCTACTCTATCCTCATTAGAATGATCTTATGACTCAAAATATATCTTTATGCTAGTGATCTGAACTTGCAGGCCTGTATCATCGACTACCTCACAAATTTGTTCATCCAAGTTATCTCTTGGGATGAGATCTAGACCGGTATCCACAAAGATATCTTTGTGATATATCTTAGGTGGTTCTATAATTATGTAAGACACTAACTGGTTATTCCTTTGAAATGTAGAGGGATTGGGGTGATAACGATTGAATTTGAATCACCCCCAAAACTGAGGTATAAGCAATATAAATATGCCATGAGGAGCTCATCCTATCCTCCAATATAATATCCTAACCCAAACCTATCAGTAGGCAATTGATACCACGGTTCATAAGGCCTCCTACACCCCTGCTCAAATAATCTGAGACTATAACCATACCAATGGTAATGCTTGAAATATCATAAGGTGTACTCTAGGTTAGAAAGATAATGAACATTCACAATGAATGGTTCATAATCGTCCTTGTCCATGGAAGTGCGAGATGCAAGCTGGTCAAGCCCTCCATAGATGAAATTTATTTGGTTAGGAGGTACCCCCAATGGTACCACCATCCCTAAAAGAAGGCAATGGGCTTGTGGTTGATCCATATCCTATGTAGTCTCGATGATCGGTGTAAATATCACATTTTGCATGATATATTTCACTAATCCAGGATTAACCAAGTGAATGGTCACCTACTATATAGATGACCCTACTGAAGATGTAGGTGAAGTAGGCTGAGGTGTCTCTTAAACTTTTCCTTGAGCATTTGCTACTTCCATGGGAGTAGGGACCTTGATGACTACTAGTTTGGGAATTCTCTTCATCTCTTTTTAACCCATATTTACCTTTAGCTTCTTATCATATCGAAGCATTATGGATGCAGATGGTTTAGTAGAAGCAGATTTCGTGTGCCCTGATCATTGAGATACAATTTTTTTAGTTTTGGCACACACTTATTTATTTTTAACTCCTGGATATTTGATCGACAACACTAGTTGTATGTCTAGGTCCATTATGGGGGCACAAAGTCCCCCAACAAATCTTCTAAGTTCACGTATTTTAATGGTTCTTCATTTGAAGGTACAACGTGAACCTATACCTCATGCACGTATTTGATACATTGATGGAGAATGGAAGGGACACAATGCATTTCTATTATCCAAGGTTACCCTAGAAGTATATTGTATTGCATAGTACCTTCAATCACATGACACATCACTAGGATGGTCTTTAGTCCCACCTTAATGGTTAAGACTATAGTGCCGATAGTTGAGCATAATGCATCATTAAAATTTATCAACATGAAGGTAGAAGGTATGATATGAATCCTTGGTAACTTCAGGTATGTCAATGCCTTAGTCATGATTATATTGATTGATGATATTGTATCAATCAAAATCCACTTTAAAGATTTGTGGTTTACACACGTAATGATATGAAGTAGCAGGTATGCTATGAAAGTGGAAACCATTTTTATTTCACGATCATAAAATTGTATAATCGATTCTTGACACTATTTCACGTGTTCCATGAAGTGTGTTAATGCTTCAAGATCCTGGGACTGCACTTCTAAGGACATCAAAATATCCATAAGCATATCCTTGTGATTGGGAGACTGCTGAATCAACTCATAGACAACTTCATTGGAGTTGTCTGTAAATTTTGAACTTACTTCTAATTATCACCACCAGTCTAGTTGGTGGGATTGGCACATTCTAGACTAGTTTTGGAGGGGGTGCAACTTGGAATCTAATAGACAATGAAGGTTTATTTTCTCTTTCCTAACTCACATGTCTTGTGATGATGTTGACCATTCTGAAGAACCCATGGGTTTGTGGTTCAAAGCATACTTGATTGACCTAGCCAACATTGTTCCTTGGTGCCTCACAGTTGGGTAGAGGGTTTTTGTAAATCCCCATATTTTGGTTGTCAGGCACCTATGGGTTGTCCACAAGAAGCATACCTATTTTGATCAAATTTTTCACTAAATGTTTTAATGACCAACATACCTCTATGTAACAACATTTTATTCGATGAAATATGCAATCCTGATCATCCTTATACCCCTTAGGCTTGGGTTGATTAGGGTCCACTAATTTAATTTTTGGTAAGTTTATTGCCTTTGCCTCGCACAATTGATGGAAAATTGTTGTCAAAAATTATGATAATTGAGTGAATATATGAGGAGGGTATATTTCTTTATCCAGACCCTTTTGGTTGTTTTTTTCCTACTCATATAGTTTAAGAGGAGGTTGGGCTTGATAATTTCATTATTGCTGCCCCTTATCCCCTTTCTAAAGGTTTAGAACCACCTGATTAATGTGGGTCAGCTTGGCCTATTGTTTCTCGGTGCTCTTCTTATTCCATTCCTTCTTGTTCCTGAGTTCCAAGTTACTCTCCTATAACTTGATATCCTTTATCACTTTGGCTTGTGCTAAAGCCTCCTAAAAGGTCTAATATTACTGCAACTATAATAATAACAAAATATAATTTGCATAACTTTTTGTAAACATTCAATTTAATTCAGAATCAAGGATGGAGAACACCATATTTGCCATCATCTTTCTCCATAATTTACCATAATACATAACTGGATTATCATCATGTTGCATTAAAGCAGTTAGATCATATAGGTTTGCATTTTTCTTAACACTGAAGGAGAAGCATTCAAGAAATGCATTGGCCAGTTGCTCAAAATTGATGATGCTATACCTCTTGAGTTTATTAAACCACTCCTGGGTTGGTATTGAGAGGGTTGTAATGAAGGTTTATAGGAGCAAAGGTATCATTGCTCTCAATCTAAAAGTACATGTCTAGAAAATGTGTAACATGCTCCTAAGCATCCTCCTCTCCTTTAAAATTTTCTAGCCTAGGCATCTCAAAATGCTCAGGATAGGCCAAAATAGGCATTGATGGGCGTAAAGATCCATTATGAATCTTATTCAAGGTAGGATTTTTATAAGTCATTCCTTGCTTCTCGATAGCTCTAATATTTTATGCCAAGGTCTTATATGCTTGTGAAGATAGGAACTCCTCTTAGCTAGATTGCCTTTGAGAAACCTTTGGATGCACAGTCCTCTTTGATCTAGGTTGGGGACTAGGCTCATCATCCACTTTGACTTGGGATATTTTAGGATATTATTGATCTAATTCCTCTCTCATCTCTTCTTCATACTACCTATACCCATGATGTTCAGGCGTAGGGAATCAATTTCTGTGTTGGACCGTATGGTGAGTATGGGTGTCTATATGGTCAGGGTAGAACTCAGGCGACAAATTAGCTCATCAGTCAATGCTCTCCCTATACTCATTATGGGGGGGTAAACCGATAGTAGCCAATCGATACTCCCTCTCAACATGTTCCTTTTGATCAAGTATGCGTTTCCCACACATGCGTTGTTAATATAAGCATTATCTTAGGATCCTTTGCCTCTAAGTGTTCTCATTTTTTAGGCATTCCCACTCTTCAAAAAAATCTTCCAATTTGTCTTGTATGATCTAACATCTCTATTCTAACACCATATTGTGAGATCTATCTATGTGATCAGTCGTATGAGGCCTCTAGTGTGTGCGCTCTATTTGAGTTTCTTTGTGAGTGTGTCCTCCAATGGAATGATCTACTATGATATTGCCCTTGTATATGAAGATAGAATTTGCATTCAATGATCACCTATACTCTATGCCCACATGGGATGTAGGGGCATGCATATCATAAGAACGCTTGGATTATTCCCTAAGTTATCTAACGGTCCTAATGGTACTACCACTATGCACACTCGCAAAATGAGAAGGTGCAGGAGTAGGTTTATGACCTAGCTATCCTAAGACTCCATATAGATCGTCTAATTGTATATTACGCCATGGATCATGAGGTGTCATATCATTTTATCCCACTTTAGATATGTCTATGGTGATCTTACAGGGTTCACATCTATGGGGAGTTTGTATGGGTCTATGCTCAGAAGCATCCATATCTGTTTACCCTTGAATGGGTTGATCTTAGACTTGTCTATACTTATAGGGTGGGGTATTTGAGCCTTCCTTAGCTATAGGTCAAAGGGGTACCAATTTGGATCCCTCTATGACATACTCTTCAGTAGATCCCATGGAACCACATGAAATGTGATCACGGTAAATGCTAACCTATCCGAGACCCCCATGGTAGGAAGCCCCATGCTGTAATCTATGTCTCAAAGAGTGTTTAGTGGTTCCTCTAATTGGGGTATTATCAATAGGATTCCCACGTATAGAATTATCCCCTCTAATACTCACAAAATGATGTTTAGGAGGATTCTATGGTTGAGGGTTATATGCATCTTGCTGTGCATTGGGTGGAGCTTCAACCTTGACCTCAGGTCTATGTCTGGATTGGCCTCTCCATGTATGCACCATGATATTATATTATCTTATATGTAATTTTTAAGGAAAACAAAGGAAACAATAATGATTATATGTTTAATTTTTTTTTTGTGAGTCCTAAACTTTTTTAATGTGTTTTGAGATTTATTGTATCATAAAGTAACTCTCATTGTATTTTTAATATGTTGATGATATACTCAATTTTTTAATGGCTTTCACCTGTATACTCGTAGCTTGACAACCTAGAAATGAACTCCAAGCCACATAATCCCACCTATAATGTGTGGTAATGAAGTCCACACATGTTCATGGAGCACATGTCCTCACCCTATTCACCTGTAGTTAGCTATATACATATCCTAAGGGAGATACATGCAAATTTTCCATGGACTATGATGGCATATTGGATCCGGTATTGGTCTAGTAACAAAAGGATCAAGGGATTTGGGCCAATGGATGGAAATCATTGCCACCATCGTTGAAACCTATTAGTGGTTGGATGTGACTTCCACCTCACTAGAATTTAAAATGTGTCATGGTGTGTGTGGTTCATTTTAATTTGCATGAAAATAAAATACATAAAACAACATTCAAATGATTTTCCTACATGCTTTTCAAAAAAACATTTGATTTTAAGAAAATGCACGACTATGATAAATAATTTTTTAGAGAATGCAAATATATATGAAGAAATTGGCCACTGATTGGGCCACATACATGTAAAACCTAAACATGCAATGTCCTATACCACTGGAGACTAAGGCAGACTGCAATCAGAGATCTACTATTCCTAGCAACGACTAGTAGAAAACTAAAAAAGCATCTAGGATTTACCCATTTTACTTTTCGCTATGTTTTATAATTAACATCTATATATGGCATTATGCTTCTATAAAAATACAAATAGAAAAATACAGAGAGGGAAAAATGATCCTACCTCAAATCCAATTTTGATGATGGTGTCTGATGTCTATTTTTTTTTGTTATCTACTAATTGTGTCCGTCAGGCATGATTGCAACTATTGCCCATGGCTCTATGGTGCGGAAAAAATTATTAACTGTGGCTAGCACCTGCAACAAAAACATAGAGAAAATACATCAATGATCATAAAATTTTCAAGGTTTCTATCGTGATCACATTCTATGGTAATCCAGGATGCATACACCTAAGCTAATAATAATTGAAGCATCACGTAAAGCATGAAAGAAAGATAAATTTGCAAATAACCAGAAATAAGGGTTTATTTTTATTAATTTTCTAATTAAACTCAATTACAAATCCATCCCTCTTAGGGATACCCAATGTGATACAATTATTACAATAAAGAAAAGTCCCCATACAAGGGTAGGTGTAATCCACAAGCTTCCTAGGTTGACAAGAACTTCTCTAAGGCAAATGCACCCTTCTTCTCCATGATTAGAGGCATTTGTTACTTTCAATGTCAAAAACCTGTTAAAATTGCGTTCAAGAAACAACAAGAAGCAATTATAAGTATAGGAGGCCTCTCTTGATGAGGCTTTTAGAGGAATATATGCAAAATATTGTCATGAAAGCTTGAAATCAAGAAAGTACATAAAGCATAGAAATCTACTCTAAGCATGATAATTGACCATCAAGAATGTAAAGGAAGCATAGATCAATCCATATAATATCCAAATTTAAGCCATTGAAAGCATAAGAACATGAGAATTAGACATAGCCAATATAGCTACTAAATATAAGAAAGGAAAAAAGTAAGCCTTAAATCCCTATTTCTACTGCATAATTATCCCTAATAAAGTCAATCTAGATCAAATATATCTAATCTAAAGCAAGTAAAATACAAACTACTGATAAAACCAAGGGAAAAGGAAATTAAACCTTGACTGCGGTGGGTCTATGAAGCAGTTGGAATTGTTAGCCATGACTAATCTAGAAATGATGTTGCCCTTAAATTTCGGTCTTAAATCTCCAATTCTCCTTGATGAATTGATGATCAAGGGTTGCCACAATGTCCTCTAATAGATTTAGTGGTTGAATTGCTTGGATTGGTGATGGATTAGGCTCAAATGATTTTATTTATTTCTCCTAGACATTCATAGCCTTCTTGGTTCCAAATGCCATTTTATCTCCAATTTGGTAGTAAAATGCATGCAAGTGAGTATGAAATTTGAAAAGGCTTCGCTATGTTTCAATTCAAGATTCGTCTATATATTTTCCAAATTTTGAGGGGGGGTTTTATATAATTTGAGGAGACCATGTCTTATATTTATGGAGAAGGCAAGATCAAGAAGGGACATCTAGGGTAGTTGAATAGAAACTTTTGGAGTTTTTTGCCCTTTAACTGCTCGGATCTACAACCAATTGGCCGTTGTAACTAATTTTGGGTTGACCAAGGTCCAACTAATTTTTGAGGCTAGCTACGAATCTGAGGTACAATCAGCTCTGTTAACCGTGGGTGTCAGCCATGACAAACACTGATTAGACTAAAATGCCTAAATGAGTGGTTAGAACCATTGCTATACCTTGGAATCTATCCAAGATATTCTATATGGTCTTATAGCATGTCCCATATGAGTAGTCGCCTCGACATGATGCATTTTAGGTGTTTACAAGTTGCAAATATGTATGTAACAATTGTCTTTCTTGGTGACTCAAGGATCAATAAAGTTATGCATACTTCTTGAATCAATGAGAATTGTAATATGTTGTCCTTTGAAAAAGTCTACTGCCTTCATCATCTAAGGGGGAGTAATTTTTTCAAGGGCATGGACATAATTTTTTGGTTGTGGGTCTTATTATGTTTCACCCTCATGATAAAGTGGTTCCTCTAATGGTTCTAATTTGGCCTACATCATAGAAAATAATTTGAACATATTGACCTCAGCCTTGATATCATATTTCAAGATATTGATAAAAAAAACTTTTAAAAAATCCTTCATTCAATCCCTTGGTCCTATTAGCCAATTTATCAAATTGGGTATGATAGTCATAAACCATAGAGATTTGTTTTATTTTGGTTAATTCTCCTATAAATTCCTCATATTAACTAGGGCCAAAATGAGTTAGTAATTATGATTCAAAATCTTCCCAAGAAAGATCAAGAGTTATGTTTTGTAACCATTGATACCACTACAAAGCTTAAGATTCAAAGTTAAAAGATGTCATAGTGACCATAAAATATTTAAATACATGACAGTATAATCTTGAAGAACTAATATACTTTACATAACCACCCATCAACATCCGTTCCATTGAACTTAAGAAATTCTAATTTGGGCATATTAAATGGAATATTTGTGTCAAAAAGAGAATGATAGCCTTGCTTCTCCTTATGGATTTCATTTTATTTATTTCTAAAACTACCACCTATTTTGTCATTGTTAAAATGCTCAAATACCTTTGGGTCATCCATAAATTTTTCCTCAACCTCTAGAAATTTTTATTTAAATCAAGATTTCGATTTGATGTGTTCACCTCTCAAAAGTGATAGTTCATCCTACACTTATTTAAAGTCACTGGTATAAGTAGAAATTGTGGTATGCATTTACTCCATAAAGATGTTTATATTTTTTCCTATCTCTTTTTCATATCCTCTTGTTCATGTAGCCAGTGGGGTATGATTTGAACCACTTCTATTGACTTATAAAAAATAGAAGTATTGTTCTAGGAGTTACTATTTTTAGTTATGATCCAAAAGAGTGTTTGGGTGCTATATATAAAAATGATCAGCTCAAAAAGACAATCATAATGAACAAGGTCCCACAATAATATTTTTTGGCACCCTAAAAAAAGTACATTGAGGCTATATACCAAATTGATCAACTTGATTAGGCAATCACAATGAGCTATATATCACACCACTATTTTTGGGCAACCCAAACTTTTTTTAGGGGACTGTTTTTATCATGTGTAGTCAATTTTTTGGTTTTATTGTTGGAAAACCCCTTTGAGACTCTACACTATCTATTAATAACATTGTTCTATCAGACACTACTCTATTATTAACATTGTAGCTCATTGTTGTAATTATTATCTATGTTGACTATCATTGATAAATTTTCTATCTATTATAACTTTTTACTATGACAGGCAACTGTTACTAACATTGGCAAAATCTATTGTAATTGTTACTGAATCTAACTAAATTTTGAGTCTACTATTACTAACTATTCTTAACAGAACCTATCTTGACTATTATTTTCATCACCAAATTATTTTATCTAGTTCATAGAGTAATTATGGGATAGTGAAGTCTCCTCAATATGCTTAATTTTTACGGTAGGATTTTTGGTTGCAAGTTTAGCATTTAACAAAAATAGGGTACGCTAATCCAAGGTGTATGTATTGCCCATACACCCTCTATTATATCACAATGATAAATGATAGTGCTTAGACCAATATTTTAGGCCACTACTTAAGGAGGGTTCCACGCATACCCTTGAGAAAATTATCCATATCTTTGATAGTACGAGAGGGTATTCTTTTCAAATACTATGTTCGATGTACTATAGAGAATACAAAGCAAAAAATATTTGTAGGGCTAAAGGTTTCTTCCAATACTATGGGATATTTTGATATACCCAAAGATACATAGAAACTAAATTTCATAGACAAGTGTTGTCTAAGGCTTGGTTACTAGAGCCTAATTTTCTCCTCACTTCACTAGATGCTTTACAGGTAATCTAGTTTAGCCAAAAATGATAACTCCTCTATGATATTTTAAAACCCCTAGCATAGGGTTTCTAACCTAATAAACTAATACAAAAAAAATGTATTTTTCTAGTAAGGAAATAGACAAAAAAATAAAAACATAAAATATTTATACCTAGTAATCAAAATGGAACGACACGAACTATTGTAGTCATAGTGAAGCACGACCCTAAAAATAACTTTGATAACACTTGTTATGAACATTCTCATAAATGTAAGCTCATTCACATAGATATTACAATAAAATAATTTTTTTATGAAAAAATAAAATATTGCAATACGAAATGTAAATACAAAGTTATAACAATCTCACAAATCACAACATAGAATCATAGGCTTCTTTGAGAGGGAAAATACCTTCAATAATTTCATTCAATGTGCAAAAAGATACATTTGTTTATGGACCCTTGTCTTTTGAAGATACATTTCATGTAACCCTAACCTAATGCTCAAGAGTTGGTTTACATGCAAAGTGTCACTTAAGCTAGAATATTCTACCAAACATCATTTACATTATTGATAGCAGTTATATGAAACGACCTCACTTGTCTAGGTGCTCCACTTGCACATACCATTACAAAATATATTTATAAAGAGGTTTCCATGTTGGAAGGAGATTATTACATAATAATACGAGAATTACAAAATTAGTGTTAAGATGGGGTCCTAACAAAATTTATTTCCTTAATATTAGATATATAATATTATATTATTTATTATTATTTTAATAATTATTTGGATAAAATTATTGTTTGAATAAAATTCATAAAATTTAGATATTGTTTAAATTTGATTAATTAAATTAGTTAATAATAAAATATATATTTTTAATTATATGTTAATATATTTTTTAGTTTAATTTATTAAATTAAATTAATAAATATTTCTTAAATTGCATTATATTTCTATATATTAAATTATATTACATTATATATATTTTTTATAAGGTATAATAAGGGGTTTTGAAAGGCTTTCCAAGCCTTTTACAAAGTAGGAAATGTGACTAGAGAAACCCCAAACCACTTACAACAAGACAGAGCCCCAAGAAGATGGCTACCAGAGCAACTTAAAAGTGGAGCTAAACCATGATCCAATAAATCAAGATCTAGAAAAAAATGAATAGTATTGAATCCCAAAGATCCGACATGACCAAACATAAAATGAGGGTTAAAAAAATTAAGAATATCAAGGAAATATTAGAATCCATAAAACCATCAAATTCAACCCCCATAATTTTCCTGCACCAACCTAGAAAATATTCAAATCAACATTACAATACAATTTCCCACCCAAGATAGGAAATGTAGATCTACACCCAAGAAATTCAAACAAATTCTAAAATACAAATTCCTACCCATAAGGAAAAACATTTCCATGGAGGGGACCCATAAACAAGTCAAGTAATTTCAAAAAGAGTAAATGTCACCCAAATATCTTAAAAATGGATCCAATCTCAATAATATTGAGACACAACTCTTCCAACAACCTAAAAAGAAATTAAATTCAACATTACAATGCACATTGCTGAAGAAAAACGGTTAGGAGCAGGAAATTGAGCTCTGGCGATTTTTGAATCTGAACTAGGGTTTTTGGATTTTTGAAAAATCTCTGGCTTTTGCTAGCTTGCAGAGGTCTTCAGCATGACGTGTGAATGGTTGTTTACCACAGGCCGAATCTAGGCCAAAACTCGTCATTGATCCCAGCATGGTGGATGAGTCTGTCCTCTATAGAGCTAGACATGATTTAATCTGCAAGTTCATGGGTATTCGCCCTTCCTTGAACTTTCTATATTCTTGGATCTGCCAGAACTGGGAGCCCCACGGTGAGTTTTCATTGTGGTTTATTAGTAATGGTTATTTTATTGTTAGCTTCTCGGCTCTGGTCAATAGAAATAAGGCTTTTGAGTCAGAGAAGAAAAACCATGGCCCGGTAGGGCTTTTTGTTCAACCCTGAAGGGTAGGATTAGATCCTCGTGTTGAACCTACTGTTGTCCTAGTGTGGATTCGATTATATGCTCTTCCAATAGAATTTTGGGGTGAGCAGGTACTGGCAATGATTGGCAATTCGATTGGTAGACATCTAGGTGTTGCCAAAGACACTATTGAAGGGAGCATGGTGGTGTATGCTCGAATATGTGTGGAAATGAATATGAGCCAGCATTTATCGGTAGAGTTAGAAATTGAACTGGCAGGTCTTTCTTGGATTCAATAGTTGGACTATGAGGCCCTACCCTTTAGATGTCGGGTTTGCCACAAGCATGGACATTTGGCCCGTTTCTGTCCTCTTAATATGAATGCCAATATGAAGGCATCCTCTGGAGTGCCAAACTCACCTAAGGAGGATAAGGCTACACCCAATAAAGATCCTATTAGCACCAGTCAGGGCCAGGAAGTTTAGAGAGAGGGTTTTGAACAACCCAAAATAAAAATATGGACAAAGAAAGAGAAGGGAAAGGAGCAATCTCATCTTAGGCCTGCTAATAGGTATGATATTTTTAAGTCATTGGTTGATGATGAGGATCAATCTATGGAGGGCTTGGAGGGTTTCAAGGAAACCTCTGTTGTTCCTAGGAAACTCCCCCTCTCATCTTCTCCTGTCATTCAGCAGATAGTTGATCCCTCTGAGGTATCACAGCCAGTGTGTTCTGGTGCCTTAGTAGTCCATAACTAGGAGCAGAAAGTTTCTTAGGATGTTCGCATGGGGATGGCAGAGAAAAATAGGGAAAGGCCATCTTTGGGGATAACCCAGATAGAAAAAAAATCCAAAAATAGTAATTCTCAGGGAGCTGGTAGAAGATCCAATAAGGAGCTACTAGCAGCCCAGGGAGACAAATTGATCATGGGAGGATTGGTGAGGACAATTGACTCTTACTGCTCCCAGGGTAACCCATGATTATACAATCTTGGAATGTGAGGAGTTTAAACAGCAGAACCCATTAATCTGTTATTCAAAGATTATTAGAGCATAGCAATACTAATTTTTTGCTTTTACAAGAGACCAAGATGTCTTTGGATCTTATGTCTAAATCAGTCAACAAAATTTGGAGGGGTGCTGGTCATATGGATGTGGCTTACCAAGGTGCCTCAAGGGGGATTGTTACTCTATGGAACTCTTTGGAATGGTCTGCAATAGAACACCTTGCCTGGAGGGGTGTTCTCACTTCCTTGTTTAGGAATAATGTCCCTGTAGAATTCATTCTTGTCACTAACTTTTATGGTTCTCAAACTCTAGAGGGTCAGTGCGGCAGTGGAAGGCTGTGCATGACATGCAAGCATCAAGGGAAGATATAGACTGGATTATAGTGGGGGACTTTAACGCTAAATTATCTTCTAGAGACCAGGAAGGGGGATCACCTCTTTTGGATCTAGGGGACCGGTTCATGATTGCTCAAGTCTAGGCTTTGCACTTAGTGGACATTAAATGTCCTGGCAATAACTTCACTTGGACTAATAAAAGGTGGGAGCCCCATAGTAGGAAGGTGAAGCTAGATCACTTTTTGCTTTCAGAGGAGGTGTTTGTAAAATGGAATATCAATTTTTTAGATTTTGGAAGACCCTATTTCTGATCACTGTCCTATTATGTTGGAAAGCAGGACTAGGATGGGGATCCATCACAAACCTTTCAGATTTGAGAATTTTTGGCTTCAGAAAGAAGAACTTCGGGAGAAAATTCCACAGTGGTGGGAAGAGGGCCGCCCAGCTTATGGGAGAGCTATGTTTAGAATCCACAAACAACTTCAATATGTCAAATCTTAGTTGAAGTATTGGAGGCATTCTAATAAATCTGACTTCCAGACCCAAAGAGCTCCGTTGGTGGCCCACTGGGATGAGGTCCAAAAATAGTTTAGAGAAGGAGTAATAACTGATCAGCTCAAAGTTGAGGATGATGCCTTGCATTATGTGATTGAGGACATTGACAACCAGGAGGAGATCTATTGAAAACAGAGAGCAAGAACTTCCTGGTTATTAGAAGGGGATAGAAATACAAAATTCTTTCATCGGACTGCTTGTGCTCAAAGACAGATGAATAAGATGGAGGCCCTTCAAGATGAGAACAGTCATTCCTTTGATACTCTTCCAGGTATTCATTCCCATGCTATGGATTATTTTTCAAAGCTTTTTAAGGAAAGTGTAGTTCAAGATGTAGAGGCCCAAAATGAAGTTATTTCTGTCATACCTGCTATTATTTTGGAGGATGAAAATCAGGCCCTCCTTAAACCCATTGATAGAATGAATTGAACACTGTGGTCTTTGGAATGAGCACTGGTAAAACTCTTGGTCCAGATGGCTTCCCAATTGAGTTCTTTCAAGATTTCTAGGACTGCTTAGAGGAAGATGTAAGGGCTATTGTTGAAGAATCCAGAGAAAATAAGAGAATGCTTAAAGCTATAAACCACACGTTCATTACCTTGATTCCAAAAGGGGAGGAGGGGGTTCATATTTCAGATTATAGGCCTATTGCATTATGTAATGTGATATACAAAATACTCACAAAGGTAATGGCTGAGCGCCTAAAACCTCTTCTTCACAACATTATCTCCTCTGAGTAAAGAGGATTTGTTGAGGGACGACAAATTTTGGATGGGGTGGTTGTGGCCTAGGAAGCTATCCATTCAATGCACACTTCTGGTAATAAAGGGATGTTCATTAAATTGGATATGTCAAAGGCTTATCATAGGGTTGAATGGAGCCTCCTGGCTAAAATGATGGCAGCCTTCGACTTCTCTCAGGGCTGGATTGAGTGGATTATGAGTTGTGTCTCTTCCCCGACTTACTCTGTGCTTATCAAGGGCCTTCCTTCACAACCTTTTGGAGCTTCTCGGGGTCTATGCTAGGGGGATCCCTGTTCCCCTTATCTTTTTCTCATTCTAGCTAAAGGTCTTGGCAGAATTTTAATGAAGAGAAGACAGCAAGGCAGATTATTGGGTATTAGGGTGGGGGATGAAGTTGTATCGCACCTGCAGTTTGTGGATGACACTGGTTTGATGGGAGTAGCCAACATTAAGGAAGCTAGAACGATTAGAGATACTCTTAATGTCTATCTTAGGGCTACTCAATAGGTCATTAATGACAAGAAATCCAAAGTGGTATTTTTTAATTTGGAGCAAAGGCTTCAGAACAAAATTTTAGAAATCCTAGGATTCACTAGGACTTCTCTCCTTGTGGTTTACTTGGGTATCCCCTTGCACTTCAAGAGGCTGAAATTAAACACTTGGAGGAATATTCTGGAGTGTATCAAGGATAGAATTAATCACTGGTCTCACAAGTGGTTAAGTTATGGTGGCAGATTAACGTTCTTATAGTATGTCATTCAAGCCATGCCAATCTACAAATTTTCTATCCTGGCTGCCCCGCTTACAATATGGAAAGAGTTGGACAGGATGGCTAGGAAGTTTTTGTGGGAAGGAGCTAACGGAAAAAGAAAGTGGGCCTTAGTGGGTTGGGATAAAGTCACTCAGCCCAAGGTAAAAGGTGGACTGGGACTGAGAGGATCCAAGTTAAATAATCAAGCCTTGGCTAGAAAGTTGTACTAGAGGTGGATTTCCCAACCAACTTCCTTATTCAGTAGAATTCTCACGAGTAAATATTTGGGTCAAGTTAACCCCAATGAGGTGGGTCGTTTCCCTCTGGATGGTACTGGATCCTTAGTGTGGCAGGATCTCAAGCTAGGATCTCAGGTTATTAAAGATCAGCTATTTTGGAAAGTGGGGAGAGGGGAGAAGGCTCGTTTTTGGACTGATTCTTGGGATCAGTATCCACCCATCATTGTTGAGTTCCTGAGTTACTTTCAATAAAATTTGCCATAGAAATCATGGGTTGGGTCCAAATTAAAAGTTATTTCAACACTTCTCAGCTGGGGGAGTATAGGTTTAAGAAGTTTAAGAGGTTAGAGAAGTGGCCAATTCCTATCCCCCCAGAGTTGGCACCCATCTTATCCAAAATCTTGACAGAAAGGTTTCTCATAGGGAGATACGAGGAGGATGAATTAGCTTGGGGCTATGGGAGCCTTGGTGTTTATACAGTGAAGGACGAATATGACAAGATCCTCCTAGACCCTCCCCCCATTCTTTTTCGGTTGAGGATTGGCGAAAGATTTGGCACTCTAAGGGCTGGCCAAAAGTAAACATTAAACATTTTTTCTTGGCAGTTTATGCACAATGGTATTCTCACTTTTGATAATCTCAGATGTAGAGGAATCATCGGCCCTTATTAATGTGTTTTATGCCATAAGAACGAAGAAACAGCTGATCACCTGATGTTTGAGTGCCCTTTCACGCGTTAGATTTGGAAGCGCTGGCTCTCTCATTATAAAATCCAGGTTAATGGTGACATGAATCGGACTAATAGTTGGGAAAGATGGAAGCCGGGTAGATTTACATCCAAAGCTCTTCAAATTGGGTGGGAGCTTGGTTTAAACTTCATTTGGTGGCAAGTGTGGTTGGAGAGAAATGCTAGAATTTTTAGAGAAACCTTTTCCTTGTTAGATGGAGTTTGGCAGGTCATTTGGAGCAAAGTCATCGAAACTGTTGCCGTCTACGCTAAAGAGGAAACTCGGGTTGTTCCTAGGCCAATGGAAGAGGGAGTTGACCAGAGAGAGGGACATAACAAAATCAATTGGAAATCACCCCCAGAAGGTTGGATTAAAATCAATACTGATGGAGCTGCAAAGGGTAATCCGGGTAGCACCGGTATTGGCATGGTCTACCAGAATCATGAGGGATAAGTGCTTTATTGGGAACTATAGGGCTTGGGTAGAGCCACAAATAATGAAGCAGAAGCCATTGCTATCAAATATGCCTCTATTTGGGTAGTTACTCAGGGTCATAGGAGGATAATTCTTGAATCTGATTCTCAATTTTTGGTTGGAGCTCTAGACTGCATGAGAAACTTTTCATTGAATGCTTGGAGGTTGAGGATTCTGGTCTCTCAAATCAAGAAATTATGGAGGGAATTAGACGATGTGATTCTCGTATATGTGAGCAGAGATTTCAACAAAGTGGCCAATTTCTTGGCTAAGATGGGTGCTGCGAAATAGGTAGGGGTGCAGCTACACAGTGACATGCCTATTGCAGATGAGGTGATTAGGCAAGGCCTTGAAAGATCCTTGAGACAATGATCAATGAAAAATCCAAGTATGATTTTTGTCACGATTTCGTGACCTGTTGCGCCATCGCGGCCATTGGCGAAAAGCTGTCGCGATATCATGACATGTTGTGTCGTCGTGGCTACTGGAGAAAAGTTATCATGATATCACGACATGTTGCGCTATCATGGCCGATGCAGAAAAATTGTCGTGATATCGCGACATGTTGTGCCGTTGCGATCACCAAGGAAAAGTTGTCGTGATATCGTGACATGTTGCACCGTCACGGCCAAGGGAGGAAAGTTGTTGCGATATCGTGACATGTTGCACTATCGCTACCGTCGAGGGAAAGTTGTCGTGATATCGCGACATGTTGCACTATCACGATCGATGTGGGAAAGTTGTCGCGATATCGTGACATGTTATGCCGTCACTGCCACTGAAGGGAAGTCGTTGAAAGATCCTTAAGACAAAGATCATTGAAAAAGCTAAGTATGGTTTTTATCGTGATTTCATGACCTGTTGTGCCATCATGGCCATTGGAGGTAAACTATCGCGATATTACGACATGTTGTGTCGTCGCAGCTGCTAGAGAAAAGTTGTCATGATTTTGTGACATGTTGCACTGTTGCAGCCAAGGGAGGAAAGTTGTCATGATTTCGCAACATGTTGTGCCGTCACAGCCAAGGGAGGAAAGTTGTCATGATATCGCGACATGTTGCGCCGTTGCTACCATCGAGGGAAGTTGTCATGATTTCATGACATGTTGCACCGTTGCGACCAAGGGAGGAAAGTTGTCATGATTTTGTGACATGTTGCACCATCATTGCTGTCGAGGGAAAGTTGTTGTGATATTGCGACATGTTGCGTCGACATGGCCAAGGGAAGAAAATTGTCACGATATCGTGACATGTTGCGCCGTCATGGCCAAGGGAGGAAAGTTGTCATGATTTTGCGACATGTTACGTCGTCGCGACCGCTGGAGGTAAGTTGTCGCGATTTCACGACATGTTGCGTCGTTGTGGCTGCTACTGGATTTTTGTCGTGATATCGCAACATGTTGCTCCGTCGCGACCAAGGTTGGATTTTTGTCGCGATTTCGTGACATGTCACGATTTCACGACAAGTTGACTTTTTTGTGGTCAGAGGAGTCTTGTGTCACGATTTCATGACTTGTAGCTTTTTCACGGATAGAGGTGCAGTTGGTGTTTGCTGCGTGTTTTCACGATAAGTTGTTGTAACTGACCTATCAGCTCTCTCAGCTAGCTTGGTATTGGTTCAAGAGATTTGGATCTAGTGCAAATATTCCTCTTCTCTTGTAATCATGTGCTTTCATTATTTTCAGCTGGGATGTATCTTATCCCAATTGTAACTGATCAATGTTTTAATACAATTTTTTTTCAAAATTTTCAAAAAAAAACATTACAATGCACATTCTCTCCCAATTCAGAAAACATAGAGGTGTAACCATAAAATTCAAACAAATTATTGTTTATAAAGTCATGGGGGGGGCATCCAAATGAGCTAAGGAATTTTGAAAAAATTCCTACCCAAATATTTACAACATAGATCCACTCTCCAAGATCTAACTCTCCCAAAACACAACCAATCTAAGCCTAAGAAAATATCCAACAATGTATGGTGTGCTCTACAAGAACTAGAAAATATCTAGATCTACAAAAGGACCCCTAAAGTTGATCACAACAAAGTACAAGCTAATAGAACATAAAAAATTTAAGCCTAAAAGAGAGGAGCATCCAACCCTCCCCAAATCAAGATAAAAAATCTAACTACAAATTCTTGACCATCCTAGAAACCATGTTTTCAGCACCTATCTAGATTTTGCCTTCCAACAACACAACATACACACAAGATCAACCCTAAAAAAATCTAGCCAATAATTTTCTAAAGAAGAGGCTCACTCCCACTACAAAAAGAAGGAGGGAAACATCCTAATCCTTTTTGGTTCTAAACCCACTAGCACACCAAAGAAAAAAATAAGACTAAGGCACCACACCAGCCTTTCATCCAACATCACTACCTTCCACCTTCAATCGATCCAACCTTCCACCCAGCATCCCAACCTTTCACTATCTTCTTCCTTTAACCATATCATTATTATATTACATTACATTAATAATTATAAATATCACTTTTAAAAAAAAAAAAAATTATATATATATATATATATTAAACTTTATTAGAAGAGAATTATATTTATATGTAAAAATTATATTATAAAAAAATAATATCCAAAAACAACCTCCATGAGTGATAACTAAATAAATAAAATTATATATTATTTAAATTTCAAAAAAATATATAACTTTTTAGTACTGGAAAATATTATACCCCAAATTTTAAACCTTAGTTAGAATTATACCCTCATAATCAATATCTCACCAAATCATTCAAATTCTGCTCTCGAATTAAACTATAGTTTCTTGGTGGTGACTAGGGATAATGATTGAAACACCAAAAAGCGATAATGATATTTTCATAGAGGAATAAATTCACTTTTACGGATTTGAATCTTTTCTATACGCAATATAAGCATACAATTTCTGTCTATGTTAGACATAGTTTAGCTTCCGCAGAACGCTCCACTTACCTTTTAAATATTTGTACTCAATAGTCCTTTTCACGCATAGAGCACTCTTGTTGTAGATGTCGCTCTTTCTCCAAATGTGGAAGTTCTTCTTAGAGATAATTATAAACATTTTGAAAAACAAATAAATAAATAGAAGTTTGAATTTTTCAGAGAATCGCATAGTTACATCGCTTATCAGAATCTGCGGTTTATGTCATTCCACAATTTTGAATTAACATATATGTAATAGAAAATCTTATTCATCGAACTTTTTGGCTGTAACGCATGTTCCTGTCCTTTCGCTGCAATTGTCAGTCGTGAATAATTCCCAAAGCAATCACCGACAGACCTCAATCTGGAAAATTGTGGGTAAAAAAGAACCACCTAACAAGTCTTCAATAACAATGATAGCTTTCAATCTCTGTGGGGACGGAACCCATCACCTCTCATGAAAGTACTGCGGATATGTTATGTTATGAGACTAGAATGAAATCTGACTTTTCTGATTCAGGATGGGAAGGAAGTGAGAATTTTCAAGCAATCCACAAAGCACTTATCCAACTATATCATCAAGGAATAAAGTAAGCATTCTCTCCGATCTTAAATATGCCAAGAACTAGAAATGTCTGTCGGTAGTTAGATTCGAATATGTAGACCCTCACATGAAAACTGAACTGCTTTACTATGACGGTCATGGTTTATTCTTTATGCTTGTATATCGACACATGCATGAATAGGCCCATTTTGACGGTGGTATTTCAAGTGGATTCTGAAGAGATGCTCTGAGTACTTTTTTTTCCAAGTAAAAGATGCGAAGTATTAGCTGAAATCAGCCACATGCATTTGTGGATTACATGGTACCAGTATGGTTTTGTTTGGCCGATTGAGTGCCGATATTCAGAAGGGGGCTGCTTTTACGTCTAGGTGTATTATTGTGTTTTATATAGTTCCACAGGTTGATTGTTTTGGGTGCATTTTTTTATTTTTTATTTTTTAAAATTTTTATTTTTATTTTTATTTTTATTTTTATATTTATATTTATAGTAATACTTTTTTTACATGATCATCATAATGTAAGTGACATCTTTGTGGGTAAACCACATTCACCCTGATGTTTTGTGTACATTAATTAGGTATCTCGTTTTAAAAACTCTAGTAATTAAATTTTTATTAAAATTTATTATCAATATGAATTTTATTAAAAAAATAAATTATTTTTAATTTAATAATTTATTTATTTTTTAATTAATATTTTTAACTTAAGTTTATAAAATATATATTTAAAACTTGAACTTAGGCACACTTTAAATAGTATACAATCAATAGTAGTTTATGCACGATGAAGGCACATTGCTTCATATGATATGTTTTTTATCATCAATTATCATAGTTGGTAAAGTTGTGTTTTGTTGACGGCTTTGTTTCCTTGTCAACGAAGGTTAGTTTGGTTCCCATGAGATATGTTAACCCATCCATTGTTTTTTTTAATTGTAAAGACTTTAATCTTAATTTAATTTACTTTCTATAAAATATATATATTTATATATATTATTATACAATGTACTTTTATACAATAATAAAAAATATTAAGATAATAATATATTATTTATGACTAAAATGAAAACTAGAGATTTTATATATTTTATTTTTTAACCTAACAAAATTATATTGATATGGTTAAATTGTTTTCACAACTAAATTATATGTATATTATTTTATCTTAAGCCAATAAGATATCATTAAGAGTAATGAATTTAAAAACCTAAAGATGGATAGTTATAAAACAATCATACATGATATATAATATTTTCGATGGTATATTTTTTCTGTTAAACAAAAATCATAAGGACATTAAAATAACCATTTTTGAAGTTTATGTTATGAAAATATTTGTAGTTCAATGCCATGGTATTATAGGTAACTTTTCTAAGTTAATACTTCAAAGTTAGCATATTTTAATTTTTATCATAATTTTTTTTTTTTTTTATAATTATTTCAATATAATAGATGAAAATTTAACGATTTCAAAATTTTATATACAAATGGATGAAAAGACTAAGATATAATTTCTTTAATGCAGATATTTAAAAATGTTCATACTACATTTTAACATTTACATTCCACATAGAATTGTCTCAGTTTTCATAATTATATATAAGATTTTATTTATTACTATCACTTTATGATTAATATACCCATATTATTTCAATATTAGGTGTAGTATCTTACAATAAAACATGTGATGTTAATTATGATGAAGTTCATATTATATTAATTTTTTTTCTTTATTTTAAATTTATATATATATATTTTTTAAATATTTATTTCATTTTTTTATTAAATATAAGGAGTTTTGAAATGAGCTTCCAACATTTTATAAAGTAGAAAAAGTAGCTAGAGAAATTTCAAGCCACTTATAATAGGACAAAGCCACAAGAAGAAGGCTATTAGAGAAACTAAAAAAGGAGTTGGAACATGATATGATAAATTAGAACCCATAAAATAGAGAAAAATGCTATATACCAAGGATTTAACATGACCAAACACAACCGAAGGGTTAAACGAATCCAAAGATAAGAAAATCCATCAAATTTGACTCCCATAAATTTCTTGCACTAGTTTGGAAATTATTAAATTCAGCATTACAATACAACACACATGCTACAAAGGGGGAAATCCACCCAAAATAATAAGACCTAATGAAATATCATCTTGGAACTAAAATAGGACTGCTAAAAACATGCATATCTAGGTTTGCAACCAATAGAAATACAACAACCTAAAGAAGAGACCCTTCCCGAATTGAATTTGAGTTTGAAAAAATATCCAACAAAGTAAAATCTTCTCTAGATCTATAAAAGCACCAAATAATTGCAATATTTGAAAAATCTCTAGATCTGCATAAGGACCCCTGAAGCTAGTCAAAGCAAAACATAGGGTAACAAAACAAAAATATTTAGGATCTCTCTTCTGACTAAAAACAACCACAATCCATAGGTTCTAAACCTTGACCAATAATTACAACAATCCATAGGTTCTAAAACTTGACAATCCATAGGTTCTAAAACTTGACAATCCATAGGTTTTAAACCTTGACCAATAATGGGACAAGAATTGTCAACTATTGTTGTCACAAATCACCATAGACCACTAGCATGAATATTAAAATTGTAGCCCCAAAAAACATGGGCACTACCACAAATATCTCAAGGGTATTCCAATCCCAACCTAACACTAGGAAGGAACACATTTTGATCCCAAAAAAAGGACAAGAACTTCCCCAATACCTGTGGGTTCTAACCCCACATGCCCACAAAAATGAAAAAAAGCTAGACCCTCCAAAAGACAAACACCAAGTCAACCTCCCAGTAACTCTTTAGGAGACTAAAAGCATGGATTGATGAGAAAAATTAGATCTATCAATTTTAGGGGTGGAACAATGCCACCCCTAGAGGATCATCCAAATCATATAGACTGTCATATTGTTCAGCAGCACCAGGTAAGTGATCCAAGTAGGTTCTAGAAAATAATATGTCTAGATTATGCGATCTAATCCACATATTAGGGCCACTAGACAAGAGATCCAAGTAGGATCCATAAAGCCCTACCCCTCTAAGTTCTTCTTATATAAATGCAATAATCTTGCTCTCTGCTACCTTGCTCGACATCTAGTGTCCATAAGGGTCATATCTTCCAAATATGGAGTGCAATGTGGATCTTGTGGTATTTATAATATTTTAATCTAAAAGAGCTTATGATAACCAATGTGTTTTGAATTAGAATTGAAAAGATCCACATTACATTCAGATCTACAAGTTTTTTTTTTTAGCATCAACCTTATATGCTTTTACTGATATTCTAGAGTTTTTGAAGCTATACCCATTTCACTTTTATTAACTTCTTTTTTAAGTTTTTTATATTTTAAAAATTTGTAAAAGTAAAAACGCAATGAAAAGGAGGATTTATCTTTCACACTTTGTAAAAAAGAAAAACATGGATAAACATCTCATTTATCTATAAATTAAAGATATAGAAAAAAAATAAAAAATAAAAGTAAGATTTAAGTCTCTATTTTACTCTTTCCTAAAATGAAGACATCCAAGGAAGGAGATGAATCCATTTTAACTATTTATTAAAAACAACTAAGATAACTATTTAAGATATGTTAAAAAGAAATGTGTAAATTAAATATGAATATATGGTCTTTATTTTTTATTTGTATAAAACAAAGATAAATAGAGAAGGGTTAGACTTTTTTCATCCTATCATTGCACTCTCTGTAAAATAAAGAACTTTAAGGAAGATCATCCTCCCATTTCACTCTATAAAATTAAAATATATGAGTGCTCATCTTGTATATTTTATAATATTGCCTTTGCAAATAATATATTTTTATTAAAAAACATTAAATAAATAAAAATATCTACTTCCAACCTTTTTGTTAACCCAAAGATAACGAGAAGAAGAATCGCCCCCTTTTACTGTTAATAATATAAATAAATATAGAGAAGAGAAGTCCTCTAGTCTACCTTCGAAATTCATAATCTATAAGGTCAAAATATTTAGAGGATAGTAGGCATCTCCTTCTATCTAGAGAATTAAAAGATAATATAATGGCCTTCATTAATTACGTTAGGTAAGTTACCCTTTCAATTAAGCTCTCTTTAAAATACTAAATAACATGATTTGATAAACAAATATAAATTACAATAAATAGGGGAAGAAGATGACTTATTTTGTGTTTCATTCTAAACGACTCTTGTAATTGTCAACATCTTACCAAAAAATAAAAAATAAAACTCATTATATTCCTAGTGGATCATATGTAATTAAAGTATACCCAGGTGTTGTAGGTGAGTTGGAGAGGAGAGGGCAATCCTCCAAGGGAGGTCCCAGGTTCGAATCTCCACCCTACCAAAAAGCTGAATTGGATACTCAAAATTCAATTGATAATGTTGGTGCGGAAAAAGCTGGGTGCGACCCAGGATAAATTTGACAGTGTAGAAGCCGTTCGTGGTCTCTTAGACCAAACACCCCGCAAGGGGTTTTTCGCTAAAAAAAAAATGTAATTAAAGTATTAACTAATTACAAATAACGTATCACTTACAATTTAGTGAGTTGAACAAGTCACTATTAAATTTTAATGTAGTGTCAAGATCATGGAGCAAGCTATGATTTGGCATCACCATTGGCTTCATATTTCTCTTATCCTTAGTAATTTGTTTTTCCCTTTTCTCTTAATGTTTTACCAAGCACAGTATCAAATATTGACTAGTGTGATGATCCATCCAATATTGGGTTTATAGACTTGAGCACCAACGGGCCCTAGATCTCTTCTACATGGGTAGTTGTTTCCAAATAATATTTGTGGCTTGGAATCTTAGATTCGACCCAACCTTAGTTGGTTATAACTAACATTATATAGCTTATGCTTTAATTTATAAATATCCATATTGAATTATATTTTCATTCCAATGATCTACCATTTGAGAATGACATCATAATATTTTTATTAGTTTTTCAGTTGAAGTGCGTATTCATACCATTATTCTTATAAGTGAAATACATCTTCTTAACTATGGAGCTAAAATTATTGTACAAGGTTTATAATTTTTAAACCAAGACATGTTTAATCTGTATTCTTCAGTAAACCAGATTGTCTCTTCCCATCATAGTATGCATTGACATGTCAATTAGGTGTTTAAATTTATCTTTTTATAATCATCAACTCTTATTATCACATCTTTTATTGAATTGCTAAACTTGGTGTAGAATTTAAGATGGTTAATGTACACTATCTAATATTCATTTAAAATAGATTTTAAATTCTTGTAAAGGCACATTTTATTCTATATTTTCATATAGAGAACATCTCTCTAATTTTGGGTACAAATATTTGTTTCCTCAGTCACGTCATTCATTAGGAGTTGTAAAATACTTTATTCTTAATCTTTTTCTTGATGATTATTAATGTTATTTTTCAATATTACAAAAATAATAAGGGATATCAAGCAATCTTGTTTAAATTTTATTTTGGTTAGTTTCTCTTTTGTATTTTACTATTTTTGCTTTGTCAACTCCAATGTTAACCCCTAAAAGTTTATGGTTTGTTATCCACTGTCTAATACCATGTGATCTATCTTATAAGTTTTTTATTTATCCAAACTCTTACTTTGAGAATTGTATATTTACAATCATTTTTTTCTTTTTTTTTACTTGATTTTAGTATCAATAGGTTTGATTTTCCCTATGTAGTGACTCTTATTTCCAAAATTGTTACTAAATTTACAAAAATTCATAATATTTAATTCCATTGGTGTATTTCCAAATATATAACAAGGAATATGTTACAATGATTTATTAAAATTTGAGGTACAATTAAAGCTTTATCTTATTGTAACCCTCCCTCAACACATCAAGGTGTTGTATGTAGTTTTTATCAATAGATTACTTTGATGCTTTATTTATTTTAATTTGGGTGTTTGGATATGTGTTTCCTTCCTGTAATAACTAATTTTTTCTTGTCAATATACTTATTGTTATATTAATTTCTCTTTTTTTAAACTAAGGAATATAGACTATTGCTCATTGACATATTCATGTCCCTAATTTGATTATTTTTTCTTTAGGTTTACTTCTATATTCCTTCTTGTTGCACGAGCTTGATGCATGCTAGTACCTTAAGCCATATTTTTCATCTTTCATCTCTATGTTCCTCCTATTTAGATATTTTTCATTTATATTGGTTGGTTGAGTATTTATTCATATTTTATTTTTTTTATCATCTTAATCCTCACTTTCGCTTTCTTTTGATTATGAGTCTTCTTGAAGTTTCCTATTTTTTATGCAAATTTTCATAATGAAGAACATCACTACATGTATTTTCTACAATTTCTTGGTGTTGCTTTATTTTTAATGCATCCCTTGTTCTCTAGGTAAAGTGGTTCTTGTTTCAATAGTATTAAAGATATTTATGAAATATTTATGTGTTCTACCTATAAATTATTAATATAAGGATAAAATTTTACAATTTCTCTTCATTGAAATAAAAAGCACCTATCCTCTAAGCAATTTACTTTCTTCTTCTTTTAGATCATTTTTTTTATTAATCAATCATGGTTGCTTTAAATAGTTTTTTCCCTCAATATTCATCTATATTAAAGTCTCTTATCAATATTAGAGGGTCTTAACACTATTTTTTACCTTTTTCTATCTTAGATGACATGGATTCAATTGATTTATATTTTGCCCATATATTTCCATCAAGGTTTATCCAAAAATCCTTTCAATCCATCTAATGATAAAATTTTAACTTCCTACTTATATTACGCCTATCTCATATTTTATTTTTCTCATAATCTATCCTTTATTCTATAAGGAGTAAAATATATTTTTTGTCATGCCTTCAAATTGCTAATGTAACTAGAAGACACAAGAATAGTAAACAATTATAATAAATAATTTTAATATTTCATTCAATTACTAGAAAATAGAAGTTTTTAAAATTGTTCATCTTCTATACAAAATATTATTAGCATCAAATCATCATCACTTATAGTAAGTAGAGGAGTGTGTAGTTTCTTATCTCTATCAAGAATCTTAACATATGACAAACTAGTCTACTTTATAAATAATTATGCATATAGTGAAATCGTATTGTTTACTTTCTCTAAAATATTGTTATTTTCATACCTAATAAGGTATTCTATCATAGGTCTGAGAAAAGCAATAAAATTAAAAATGAGGTATTATAATTATATTTTCATTGATCTTAGCATATGATTTAGAAAGTTATTTTATTTAATTTTTGTTGTAAGAATCGCTTTCATTTATTCATTTTTTTACCAAATAACTAATCTCTCTCTCTCTCTAAATATCATGCTTAGTTTCAATATATATATATATATATATATATATATATATATATATATATATATACATATATATATATATATATAGAGAGAGAGAGAGAGAGAGAGGAATAGACAATTACCTTATATTTTTGAATAACTAGTCACAGGCAAGTTGTATTGCCTCCAATCGTAGTGTCAAATCATGGTGCTACCACTATAGCCCCTATATCATCTCAGTAAACATGACCTAGAGTGAGGGAGATATGCAATGGGTCAAGGTTGAAACTGCCATCATCAAGCTAGCTTACTTAAGTCAATCTACTACCTTTACCCAAATTGGGCATGCACCCAAGGTTTGAACCTAGGTATCCTCTTCGTAAGTACCCAATGTGTTACCAATCCACCATTGATGTCTTACCAATCCACCTAGCAATGGAATTAACTTGGATAATTAAATATTATTATTTTGCTTATCATGAAACAACATTTATGTATGTATAAAGTAAAATGATACAAGGTAATTTTAAAATAAAATAAAATTTTAAGAATCAAATAACTAATTCAAAAATGATAAGAAAAATGGATATTCATTAAGAGGTCGAAAAACTAAAATTTAATATTACTAATGTCTCCATATTTATTAAAAATCCTAATATCATTTGCTCATTTGATGTTTGATATGTCAAGATGAAATTTATAAATATGGAAAGTATGAAAAGTAATAGATCTAATATAAAATGGAAAGAAAGTATTTTAAAATCAATTGTTATTATATTTTGACTTTAGGTAGAATACAATTGATGACAAAACCAATAATTATAAATTCCAATGTACTGTGGTAACTCTATATAAGCAATATCAATAGTGAATAAATATAAGCCCTATAAATAAAAAATATACATTTTTTTATAAAACAAGACAATCTAGTAATGTATGTCTAATTTAATTATTAATTTTAATTTTTTATCATCCATAAAGGTAGAACATGGAAGGGAAAGTAGTTTATCAGTTTTAGGAAATAATTGATAAATGAAGAGAGATAAATTAGTGCAAATATTACATATATAAAGGAATACAAAACCAATACTAGAAAAATACATTACTTATGGTAAAGACCTAGTTATACAATATTGAATCATTAGTAATTTACTAGCATATTGTCATAAAAATGATAACCCTCAAGGTTTCATATCTACCTATAATAGATGAGACCATCAAACTCATGGATGTATGTTTAATCTATGTAATGTCCATAAATGGATTAAGGGTGGTATTAAATACTTAACCACACAAGCTTAGAAGATTGTATGGATCAAATTTTTAATGAGTATTTAACACTTTCAATCATAATATCATTTATGTTCATTGTTCTTATTATCTTAGTGACAGATCTACATAACTAATTCTTGTTAAAAACATTAATAACTAGATAGGTGAAGATACAAGCCAGAATACTTGCTATAAATAATGCTTTAAATGGTGAAAGCAATGAAATATTTATATGGAGAGAAAAAATACTAATTGATATTTATATAAGTCTATGTATAGATTTTGTGAAATGAATTTACTTCACTAATACATAATACATTGGTGCTTGTGTATATTTATGAACAACTTCTATCATGTAAACTAGTCAAGTTATAAATTTTACATAATGCTATTATGATAATATTGTGATGAATGTACCATTATCAAAGAGATGAGATAAGATGACCACAAGATAATCAAGTAATATTATTGTCAAATAATATGATATTATATACTTATAGATATACTAAATGAGACCTAGCCACAAAAATATATATAGTTGATAATGGTGGACCAAATATAGGATATATATGGGATACATATCATGGAGCATCATATAATGGGAAATATTTTCTAGTAATTAATATATTTATTATAATAGTTGGATGTAAGTTCTAAAATATACACAAATAGTATGAAATGTAGAGATTACATTGATAGTTGATATATTTGAGCACACAACATGGTAATATATGAATCCTATTTTATTATTAGCATACACCAAGTAAGAAGGAAGTAAGAAAAGGTAAATAAGTATGGTGGAGATACTCTTAGGAATGAATCAGTTGTAAATAATTGCGATTCAAGTATAAATTATCAAATTTGGGATGAGTACACATATCTAGTATGAGACTATTATGAAAAGGATGTTACTCCTAGGTATATCTTCAAAGAAAAATTACACTAGACTAAATGAATAGAGACTATAATGATATATGCTATCATATTATTTTTTATATACAAGGTACGTTAGTAATATACCTTTCTATTACATAGAAAGAGTTCATGATTTAAGATATAATACTAGATATACATGTAGGATACCTTTGTAGGGTCCATGAATATTCATCATGCATCCTTGAATAATTGTATGAGTATACCAATAAAAACGATGTGACATAGTAGTGTGTTTTCATTAGCATGTTCTATGGGATAGAGACTATTATTCTCCAATACAAACTAATAACAATCGATCATCAATGCACATGAGTAGAAAATAAGGTGAATGTTCTATAATATGAATTGTCTTATTTGTGATGAATTATGGATCTATCTATGAGGTAGGATATGCTTATGGAACCTCATATACGTATAAAAGTGATACAAAAGGATCATCTAGTAAGGACTTCCTAGTTCCATCATAAGTCTAAAGTATAACATTGAGGATATAGTAACCATCATAGATTTCATATGTATTTGATATTATGACAAGTTCAATACATATTAGGCATTATACCATAAAATAATGTTTCCATTGTTTTCCATTTTATTTGATTAAGTATGCCAAAATTAGTCATTTATAATAGAATCTATGTTATTTTAGAACCTGATTATGGATGATATACTAATTCAAGTTAAGCCATGTTAAGGTTAATCATATGATGATTGTAACCTTAAAACATACAATGATTGTTTATAATGTTATATTATTAAAAATAATTTGATTGGCTCTCCTTTGAAGCATCACCTTTATCATTTTATTGACTAAATAATAATCGGTATTATGGTTGAGAATTTTATAAATCAAGGTTGGATCAAGGACTTGAAAGCAAAATCTAGAGCTTTCCAACCATATTATGTATTAGATACTTTTAATATAGGTTAGGTGAATATAGATCATTTGACCATGTTTCAAATTACATATATTAATGGTATTGAGATATCTTAGAGCATTTAAACATATTTCATTTTGGATCTATCAAAATTTATTGGGTTTTATGGGAAATATTTTTCATATCTAAGTTTATCATATAATATTAGCTAATACATTATGATTAATCATATCCATTAAATATGTATATCATCCCCATAAATAATTGTATTATTTCATAATATAGATGTTTTTTATTATTTCATACATAATCCCTTGATTGTATTGATTATATCCTTAAAGAGTATGAGAAATGGTTTCAAAGTTTTAATGAGAGGTTTTTGATTGAGATTTTATTCTAAAAAAGATGAAGTTAGTGTTTTATTTCTAATATATATTAAATATATATTAATATTATTCATATATCTATCATAGTTTAATTTATAATATCCTATTCATGATCATAGGATCCATTATCAATGAGTTAGCTCCCTTTCAATTGAAATTTATGGTGGAAGTATTTAAATTAATTAGAATACCATGTTAGTAATCTAGTCTCTTTTTCCTACAATTATTATGTGATGGTTATATCATCTTATTTATATTTCCATTTTTGTATTTTAGTGATAAATATTTATTTAAAATAGGACATAATAAAGACATATTTTAAGAAATATGATTGACCATAGTTATGGTCATTGCTTGTATGTTGACTTTATAACCTTAATATATGAAAATGAGTGGGTTGTTTCCTTTTATCCAATTAATAACATTAATTTAGCGTTAAATTAAAAATATATATCAAGAAATTGTTATAAATATATTATCTTTGTATTTACTTATATTCATAAACTAGATATGTATGATTTATAGATTTGTTTTTATGTATTTTTCTAATAATATGAATCATACATATATTGTTGGTCATGAATTTGCCTAAATACAAAATATCATTTATGCGCCCTAGACACGACCAACATTGAAATGCTGAAGGAAAGAAATGTCCTTTGGGCCAATCTTTAGAGAGGGATGGTTCCCGTACTAAAACTAATGATCAATTTTAAGCTTAGGGTAACAGGAAAGAAATGGAAAATATGGCTATAAACTGGAATTATAAGGTGGGGATAAACTACCATCAAAAATTCACAAGCAAGGATTAACATATAACAAAAATCCAGGCACAAAAACCACTCACAATTTTATAAATATAACTTTGAAGAAGCATTCTAGTATTCACTCTCTCACAAGAAGTAATTAAATCTAGATGTAGAATTTAAAATTAACAAATAAAGGAAATGAACATAATAAAAAATAACAAGCAGAAAGAGATCAAACACAATACTACTCAATGAATCAGAAACCGAATGTCTTTCTATTTATGCAAAAAACTTATAGTATTTTTCTACAATGTTTCTATTCTCCTTCATTACATTCAAATATTTAGTATTTATAAACGATTTTGCCTCTTTCATTAAATGCACAACAAAAAAAAATATTGTATGGTAAAAAATTAGTAGTAGTAATTTATTCCTTGGTAATAGTGATGCTTGAATTAGATTATTCTTCAAAGGATAGCGATCCGGTTTTCTTAGAGTGTGCTTGGAAAATCGACAAAAATGGACAATGGAAAGAACATCCCAGGAGTTGGTGCATCAATATTAAAAAGTTTCATGTGGTAATCAAGATCTTAAATATTAAATTCAAGGGGCTATTACATTCTCTCTTGCCTTGGAATCTTACCCTTGCCATTTGAAATGATGCAGGAGCATCCGGTGGCGAAGCTGCAATCTTGCATCACCCAAAATGTATTTTTTTTCTTAAGTACTAAAACTGTCGCGATATCGTGACACTTTTTGAAGAAGGTCACCAGTGGGCCAAACTATCGCGATATCACGATGCTTTTTGAAGAAGGTCGCCAGTGGGCCAAACTGTCGCGATATCGCGACACTTTTTCATGGAAAGGGCCAAGGCGTGAAACTGTCATGAAATCGTGACATTTTTGAAGAAAAGCAGCTTCAGCGCAAAACGGTCACGAAATCGTGACATTTTCAAAGGAATGCAGCTTCAGTGCCAAACGATCGTGAAATCGTGACAATTTCGGAGGAAAGCAGCTTCAGCGCCCAACGGTCGTGAAATCGCGACAGCTCCAAGGCAAAGTCACTTGAGCGCCAAATGGTCGTGAAATCACGACGCTTTCGGGAAGCAATATTTGAAAGCACAGGGACATCTTCGACAAAATATTCTAAGGCACAAGAATGGTCACAAAATCGTGACACCTTCGAAGGCAAGCTTAAAGGACGTCGTGAAATCGTGACACCTTCGAAGACAAAGTTTAAAAGACGTCACAAAATTGTGACACTTCCGGGAGGCAAGACTTGAAAGCATAAAGACATCGCAACACCTTCGAAGGCAGAGCTCAAAGACGTCACGAAATTGTGACACTTTCGGAAGAAAGGTTCTTAAACACAAAGTGGTCACGAAATCGTGACACTTCCGAGCCGAAGACTCAAGGGCGTGAAATGGTCACGAAATCATGACATGTCACGGTTTCATGGCCCAGAATGAAGAAGCAAGTACGAAATGCAAAGATGTCATGAAATCACGACATGTCGCAGTTTCACGGCCCAAAGGAGGAAAGCGAGTAAGAAAGGCCTAGATGTGATTTCGCGACGTGTCACAAAATCGTGGCCCCAAGGAGGAGAGAGAAGCCTAAAGCCAAAAACATCGCAATATCATGACCAAAGAGGAGAGAGAAAGTATTGGAGCAAAAACATCGTGATATCGCGACCAGAGCTCTCACGACGTTGACCAGCCGGTGATTGTAGAGACCAGTGCAGAGGGACACGTGGCGTGAAGTTATAGGTGGCCCGAGAATATGGAGCAGTTACAGGGACTCTGGCAAGGGGACACGTGGCATCAAATTACAAGCGGCTGTGATGCATCCCTTTGAATTATGAATTGGTGAAAGGATTGACAGGCGGCCGCAGTGCACTCCGCCACCCCAGACCATGATAATACGGGGCACCTGGCAGCATGTTGCAGGCGGTCATAGGACATTCGTGCAAAGGGTTACAGGGAATCCCACACTTGATGTAATGATGGAAAGAAGTTGGGGCCGGTGATATAAAAAGACCGCGCATGCATTGTATTAGGGGACTCCTGGCCATTTATTTTGGAATTGCTGTGTATTTGAATTAAGACCTTTGTTTAATGAAACTTGCTAGAATTTTGGCCTGTGCATTGTTGATCTCGGCACTCTTGCTGTGTGTTGTTTATAGCCCTATATCAAGTGGTATCAAAGCAGGTTGGCTCTGAGAGTGCAAACCAATCACCGAACAGAGAGGAAGTTTGCACCAGGACTATGGTTGTGGGTTGCGAAGAAGAAGCAGGATGCCTTCGTGTAGAGACCGTGGTGGTATAAGGCACAGACGAGCAAGAAGGGAGGAGGTCGATCTAAGAGCCCTGCAAAGGCAAGTTGAGGCCCTGCAAGAGGAAATTCGAAGAGGAGTCGAGTCGAGAAGGGAAAAACCTAGTGAAGATGAAGTGTGGGAAGAAGAGGTTCCATCCGACGAAGAAGAGGCTTTGGATCCAGCAGAGGCTAGGCTATATAGGGCCATATCCCAGATCGATAAGAAGCCAAAATTTGACGTCTCCACTTACTCGGGGAACCTCAACCCTGAGGAGTTGATAGACTGGATCAACGACATGGAGGAGTATTTTGAATATGAAGAGATATCAGATCCAAATCGGATCAGGTTCACAAAAACCAAGCTGAAAGGACATGCTAGCATCTGGTGGAAAGGAGTGCAGTTGGAAAGGAATAGGAGGGGAAAGGAAAGGATCACCAGGTGGGATAGGATGGTAGAGAAACTAAAGAGGCAGTTCATCCCTGTAGATTATGAGCTGGACTTGTTAAAGAAAATGCAGAGTCTTCGACAAGCTAGTAAGACTATCAAGGAATATACTGAAGAGTTCTATCAAATCTCAATTAGAATCGACCATTCGAAGGCGAATAAGGAGAAGGTCACACATTACATCAATGGATTGCGAACCAGTATTCAAGAAGATCTGGGGCTGGTTAGAATGAGCACAGTAGAGGATGCATATCAATTTGCATTAAAAGTGGAGGAGAAATTGAATAGGAGGTTTGATGGCAAGCGAGAGGGAAGGATAGGGGTGGAAGAGCTGGTGGAAGAGGCAGTGGTGGAAGATACAAAGATTTTGGGAAAACTGGTGAAGCTAGTAGTAGCCAGAAACAGAAATAAGTGAAAGAGGAGGATGACCAATGCCCACGCAATCAGAACAACAACTACCCAAGAGGAAGAGGTAGGTCTGGGCAAGGGTTTGGTAGAGGTGTCTTTTGAGGAACCTGCTTCAACTGTGGAGAAGAAGGACACAGGGCATACAACTGCCTGCAGCATCAAGAGAGGCCAAATCAAAGACCTGAGGGTCAGGCCCGAGCTACTGTAGCAGACGAAGGTGTAGAGTCTGAGAACTCAGAGGAGGCAGAAAGAGGAGAAGCGATGATCATCAGAATAGTCCTGTTAAATGAAGACAAAATGGGAGACCAAAGGAACAACCTATTTCGAACAAGATGCAAGTGCGTAGGCAAGGTATGTAACATCATCATAGATAATGGAAGCACTGACAATTTGGTTTCTAAGGAAATGGTTGCCAAGCTACAGCTGGAGAGGAGAAAACACCCGCACCCTTATCGAATTGCATGGTTGCAAAAGGACCATCGGGTGCTGGTCAGTGAGTAATGCATGGTGAAGTTCAATATTGGAACTTACCAAGATGAGGTTTTGTGTGACATCTTGCCTATGGATGCATGTCACCTGTCGCTTGGGAGACCATGGCAGTTTGACCGAAGTGCTGTCCATGATGGTCGAGCCAACACATATTCTCTGTCAAAGAATGGAGTTTGCCACAAGTTAAAACCCCTGAAGGAAGCGGATGAGAAAGTATGTAGCAGTGCACGAGTCTGTCTAGTTGATGGCAAAAAATTCTTGGAAGGCTTGAAGCCGGATCATATGTGCTATGCTATAATCCCCAGGGTTAGGGAAGAAGGATGCAAGGAAATTCTAGTGGAAGTCATGGGACTGTTAGAAGAATTCCCAGATATCATTTTAGATAATGTTCCTGAAGGTTTACCGCCTGTTAGGAAGATCAGTCACCACATAGATTTGGTGCCTGGATCGAGCTTGCCAAACAAGGCTACACATCGAATGATGCCTGTGGAGACTGAGGAACTAAATCAGCAAGTTCAGGATCTATTAAAGAAGGGACTGATTAGGGAGATTCTTAGTCCATGTGTTGTACCAGCAGTATTAGCACCAAAGAAGGATGGAGAATGGAGGATGTGCACCGACTCTTGGGCAATCAACAAGATCACCATTAAATATAGGTTCCCACTGCCAAGGATGGATGATATCATGGACTGCTTGAGTGGAGCTGAGTACTTCACAAAAATTGACTTGAAAAGTGGGTACCATCAGATTCGCATTAGAGAATGGGATGAGTGGAAGACAACATTTAAAACCAGAGAGGGGCTATATGAGTGGTTGATTATGCCATTTGGATTAACCAATGCACCTAGTACCTTTATGAGGTTAATGAATGAGGTTCTGAAGGAATTTCTAGGCAAATTTGTTATTGTTTACTTGGATGATATACTGATTTTTAGCAGAACCTTAAAGGAGCACCTGATGCACATCAGGAAGGTTTTTGAGAAACTGCGGGAGGAGCAGTTACTGATCAATCTGAAGAAATGCAACTTTGTGAAGAAGGAGCTGGTATACCTAGGATTTGTTATATCAGCTAATGGTCTCAAAATGGACCCCGAAAAGGTGAAGGCTATCCTAGAATGGCCTGTCCCAAGAAGTGTGATCGAGGTTAGATCATTTCATGGTCTGGCCAATTTCTACAAAAAATTCATTAGAAACTTCAGCAATATTTGTGCATCTCTTACAGAGACAATGAAGGGGAGCAGAAGGAATTCCAGTGGACGGTTGGAGTAGATAAAAGCTTTGCTATGCTGAAGAAGAAGGTCACTGAACAACCCATCTTAGCACTTCTAGATTTCAATAAGGTGTTTCAGGTAGACTGCGATGCGAGTGGCAGTGCGATAGGAGCCGTATTGAGCCAAGAGGGTAGGCCTGTAGCTTATTTCAGCGAGAAGCTCAATGATGCCAGGAGAAAGTATTCGGTATATGATCAAGAGTTCTACGCCATAGTCCAAGCGCTTAAGAAATGGAGGCATTATTTGTTGCCCAAGGAGTTTGTTCTCTATACCGACCATCAAGCGCTGCAGTATATTAATAGTCAAGGAAAATTGAATCAGAGGCACCTAAAATGGGTAGAGTTCCTGCAGAGCTATACCTTTGTGCTGAAGCATCGGAGTGGAAGATCCAATAGGGTGGTAGATGCACTGAGTAGGAGGAAATGTATGATGCTAGAAATGAAAGTGGAGGTTGTTGGGTTTTCTGAACTCAAGAACTTATACCCCTGCAGACCCCGATTTCGTAGGAGCTTGGAAAGCTCGCACCGCGCCTGTTGCGTTGGACAGGACTAAATGGTTGGATTACCTGATTCAAGATGGAATGTTGTTTAGGGGGGAACCAGTTGTGCATTCCAAGGAGCTCAATGAGAGAGAACCTCATTAAAGAAAATCACAGTGGGGGCTTAGCTGGACACTTCGGTCATGACAAGACCATCTCACTGGTTAGTGAAAACTATTATTGGCCACAATTACAGCAGGATGTGACAAAGTTTGTGCAGAGTTGCAGGATTTGCCAGATGGCAAAGGGTATGAGGCATCCTACTGGTTTGTATCAACCGCTACCTATACCTGAAAGACCGTGGGAAGATATTAGTATGGATTTTGTGCTTGGTTTGCCCAGGATGCAGAGGGGGCACGATTCCATATTTGTGGTAGTGGACAGATTTTTGAAATTGGCACACTTTATCCCGTGCCAGAAGACTAGCGATGCGGTCCATGTAGCTGGTTTGTTCTTTAAGGAAGTTGTACGCCTTCATGGGCTGCCAAGAAGCATTGTGTCGGACAGGGATACCAAGTTTGTAGGTTATTTCTAGAAGACCCTGTGGAAGAAACTAAATACAGAGTTAAAGTTCAGTTCTGCATACCACCCCCAAACAGATGGCCAAACAGAGGTGGTTAATAGGAGTTTGGGCAACCTACTACGATGTTTGGTAGGGGACAAGCCCAAGGGATGGGATCTAGTTTTTCCGCAAGAAGAATTCATGTATAACAGCTTGATCAATAGGAGCACAAATAAATCCCCATTCCAGATTATCTATGGGAGCAGCCCAAGAAATGCTTCAGAATTAAGAAGGATAGATCCGAGGGAGAAATGCAGTGCTGAAGCAGAAGACTTTGCTGAACACCTGAAGGGAGTGCATGAGGAAGTGACAAAACACATTGCCAAGATGAATGCTCAGTACAAGGCAAGGGCGGATCAAAAACGCAGAGCTAAGGAGTTCCAAGTAGGAGATTCTGTCATGGTCCATCCGAGGAAGGAACGGTTTCTCGCCAAGACCTACAACAAACTAAAAATGAAGAAATTTGGGCCATGTAAGATCATTGGAAAACGAGATTCGGGTAATGCCTACGAGGTGGAGTTACCAAGCGAACTTAACATCTCCCCCGTGTTTAACATCTCGGATTTGACCGAGTATCATGAAGGAGAAAGTAGTGAGATACCCAATCTAGATTTATGGAGCATTCCAGCAGTCATTCCAGTTGCGGACAAGATAGAAGAAGTTCTAGATACGCGCGAGGCCGAAGTACTCGAAACAAGAATTACTCTGAGTATCTAGTCAAATGGAAGGGTAGACCCATGGAAGATGCGACTTGGTTATCAAAGGCAGAGGTTGATCACCTGGGTCTACCTCAAAAAGATCAGAAGTGAGGTCACTTCTCAAACTCACCCCGGGTGTCTGATGCAGGAGCATCCGGTGGCGAAGCTGCAATCTTGCATCACCCAAAATGTATTTTTTTCTTAAGTACTAAAACTATCGTGATATCACGACGCTTTTTGAAGAAGGTCACCAGCGGGCCAAACTATCGCGATATCGCGACGCTTTTTGAAGAAGGTCACCAGCGGGCCAAACTGTCGCGATATCGCGACGCTTTTTCATGGAAAGGGCCAAGGCGTGAAACTATCACGAAATCGTGACATTTTTGAAGAAAAGCAGCTTCAACGCAAAACGGTCGCGAAATCGCGACATTTTCAAAGGAATGCAGCTTCAGTGCCAAACGGTCACGAAATCGCGACAATTTCAGAGGAAAGTAGCTTCAGTGCCCAACGGTCGTGAAATCACGACAGCTCCGAGGCAAAGTCACTTGAGCGCCAAATGGTCGTGAAATCGCGACGCTTCCGGGAAGCAAGATTTGAAAGCACAGGGACATCTTCGGCAAAATATTCTAAGGCACAAGAATGGTCGCGAAATTGCGACACCTTCGAAGGCAAGCTTAAAGGACGTCGCGAAATCGTGACACCTTCGAAGACAAAGTTTAAAAGATATCACAAAATCGTGACACTTCTAGGAGGCAAGACTTGAAAGCATAAAGACATCGCAACACCTTCGAAGGCAGAGCTCAAAGACGTCGCGAAATCGTGACACTTCTGAAAGAAAGGTTCTTAAACGCAAAGTGGTTGCGAAATCGTGACACTTTCGAGCCGAAGACTCAAGGGCGTGAAATGGTCATGAAATCGTGACATGTCATGGTTTCGTGGCCTGGAACGAAGTAGCAAGTATGAAATGCAAAGATGTCGTGAAATCATGACATGTCATAGTTTCGTGGCCCAAAGGAGGAAAGCGAGTAAGAAAGGCCTAGATGTCGCAATTTCGTGACGTGTCGCGGAATCGCGGCCCCAAGGAGGAGAGAGAAGCCTAACACCAAAAATGTCATGATATCGCGACCAAAGAGGAGAGAGAAAGTATTGGAGCAAAAACATCACGATATCGCGACCAGAGCTCTCACGAAGTTGACCAGCCGATGATTGCAGAGACTAGTGCAGAGGGACACGTGGCGTGAAGTTACAGGTGGCCCGAGAATATGGAGCGATTACAGGGACTCTGGCAAGGGGATGCGTGGCATCAAATTACAAGCGGCTGTGACACATACCTTTGAATGATTAATTGGCGAAAGGATTGACAGGCGACCGCAGCGCACTCCACCACCTCAGACCATGATAATACGGGGCACTTGGCAGCATGTTGCAGGCGGTCATAGGACATTCGTGCAAAGGGTTACAGGGAATCCCACACTTGATGTAATGATGGAAAGAAGTTGGGGCCGATGATATAAAAAGACCGCGCATGCATTGTATTGGGGGACTCCTGGCCATTTATTTTGGAATTGCTGTGTATTCGAATTAAGACCTTTGTTTAATGAAACTTGCTGGAATTTTGGCCTGTGCATTGTTGATCTCGGCACTCTTGCTATGTGTTTTTTATAGCTCTATATCATGAAATCAACATAATTTAATTCTTCTTCAAAAAGAAACAAACTCCATAGGGAGCACCTTGAAAATCATCAGAATTACACTGAATTTGAGGACGTAGCATTTAATCATGATAAATTTTTAGCAAAAATTCTAGATCATCGCTCTTGCTGCCCCAAGGATTAAATTTTATAATTATTCATCCTTTATCAAAGAGATATATAGTTATAGCGCTTCATATAGTAACCCTTATTGATGATTACCTTCACAACTAGAATTTCACCTTTTATTTTATTTGATTTCAACCCTGATGTCTTCTTGTTTGAATGATAGGTAAAAAATAGGATTTTCACCCCTCAATGTGCTTTCACCCCTTTCCTGGATGAATTTTCCCTGAAAATGATTAAGAATATCTTCTTGTAAGAAGGGAGGAAAATATTATTATTTTTGTGCCAGAGAGGGGTGAAAATTATTTTTGCCCCACCCTAGGGGCAATGTTGAATTTGAATAGCAAGAAAAACTGATTTTATCAAGAATTTCACCTCAAGATGCCTTCATTTGGAATTTTACCCCTGAGAGGGGCGAAAATGATTTTCACCCCTCCTGGGGGGTGACTTTGACTTTGACCGTGCCCAACAATTTCTCTCTTCTATTTTTGGCCCGAAGAAGCTTTTAACTAGATTTTCGGTCCGAAGATGAGTGAAAATGATTTTTGCCCCAAGAAATCTCCAAAAATGGATTTTCACCCCGAAAGGGTTTGAAAATGGATTTTTGCCTCAAAAATGGATTTTCGGTGGTGCATCTTCTTGGAGCCATAAATTTTGATTCATTGACCCAATTGTCTATTGCAATATATTGTTGGAAATCTTTGGAAGATATATATAACATTAAAAATAATGTTCCATTCATTTAATCCAGTTTTCATCCCTCTACGGGGCCTCTAAAGTCTTCAAATTGTATTTTTAATATGTGTTGGAGAAATTTCTTGTGACAAAAAATTTAATATCTCTCAAACTATTTAGGGCATTAGGGTGATTCTTTCACCATAAGTATAATTTTTCAATTCCTCTCCTTTGGGTAAATTTTTAAGTCCATAGGTATCCATTTAGGCTGATTTCCTAAAAATGGTTGCTTCCCAATTTTTACCTTTTTTGACTTCTAACTATAGTGTGGCAAAAATGCCAACACTTTTGGTGGCTCACGGGGTATTCAGATCATCTAGATGCAATCGATTATAGGATTTTTATCCATTGGGTAATGAAGTCATAACCATATGCATATCAACTTATTTTTTGCTTGCACCAGCTTCTTCCTGCATTGCCTGACATTGTTTGATCACCTTTTTATATTTTTCACCTAATGCGAGGAACTTTTCCAAGCTTGACTGATTTTATTTGCTTTAGGGTGCTCTAGAAAGACTTTGATATTTGATGCAAATGGATCTTATAATCCAAAAAAAGGGAAAAAAAGGAACATAGGCTACTGAGGATTTGGCTCAATGGAAGGAGAAGAAATGGATGAGGCCATAGTTACACTCACCCTTGACGATATTGGTGTACTTACAATGATGATGTGATTATTAACATGGGTGGAAAATGAGGTATATGATAGTGGAATAGAAAATAGGTTAGGGATAGAGGCCATCAAAATAAAATATGAAGGAATGGAAGAAATGAGAATGATAGAAGGAGCATTGGTGTCTAATGATAATGTAATGAAGAGGGGAATAGAAGTGGTGGGTATAGTGAATGAAAGTGAAGTGAAAGGAGGTACTACATAATGAAGGGAAATGGTCACAAAATGCTCATGATCAAGATAAGAGAAAATAAAATACGTACTTGTAGGCTGTGACACTATTTGAGCCGATGACGTGGGTGATTACAACCTTAGATTTTTTTAAAATATCACACCATTTAGTGCCCTCAACACTTTATTTATCAGTCACCCTATTTACACTATTTGCACAAAATTTTATGACATGTTTGACATACGACCACCACAAACCTGGCTTTGGATGCTTATCCGATGAACCTGCAGTGTCCGAACAATATTTGATTGTACTTCAAGTGATATTTGAAGTTTGGTTGTCCTCTTTCCAAAGTTTTCTAGGTTGTAAACAAGATGCAATGTGGCAGGTTATCATGCATTTCAATAATCATACAATTAATGAGTAATGTAACGAAGATATTCACCACATAGGAGCCTTCTTTAGGTTCTTAGGTACATTATTCTCTAACTCCTTAATGTGATAGCATGATTTTTTTGGCAATAGCCCTTCTGTCAGAATCTCGTCAGGATCAGCTTCTTGATGAGGTATTATTATTGGGTTTTTGCTAAATATTTGTGTTCTATGCTTTGGGACACAAAAAGAATGCAAAAATATGCTCTCTTTGCTCTCAAAATCTTCCACTTGAGCCTGTTCACCTTCCTGATCCATCTCTTGATGGAAACTACAAGCAACCATATTGTTTATTTCTAGAGCAGTGCTTGCATATTCCTTTCATTGTCCTTGGATAAGATACACCTCTTGTGGTCCACACAACTATGTTTCAGGTCTCCACATAGTTTGAGGTATCTACCATTATGAATATTGCATAAGATAGATGAGAGAAACAACTACTGGAGAGAGTGATGGAAAGGTAGTTTCTCTCCACTATAAGTTTCTTGATTGGAGCATGAGTTGCTTTTCTTGTATAGCCTCCTAAAATACTTGAGGAAATATCTATTCCCTAGATTATAGTAGGAGAAGGCCTATGTCTAGGTGGAAAACTCTAATATAGTAGAGGTGGACCTGTCTAGGTGTTGGTTGGATCTTCTCTAGAATTCTCCTCTAACTCCAAAATTGGATATTGAATTTTGTGATGCTCTCTAGAGGTGCTCTCATGATGGTGGAGAGGTGCATCAAGAGTTGAAAGGGATATTGAGAGCCATAAAATGTGTCAACTAGTGCTCCTACCAAGTCTACCCATGAGCAGATTCTCTTATGCCTAAGCAGTGTGTACCACTGTAGTGTCTTTCCCTCTAGAGGAAGGACTAGAAGTATGATTAAAAAATATTCATGGGTTATACCATGGATGATCGATAGAGTAGCAACATCTTCAAGGTGCTATCAGACCATTCCCTTAGTGCCATTGTATTTTGTTAGGGTATTCAAGGTATTTTTGAGAATCTCTTGCTGAATTTGGAGATTCAGAGGGTCAGGATCATCCCAATTGGGATAGCATACCTATACCATTATAGTAGTGGTATTCGGAGATAATGGTCTATGCTACTGAGTTAGAGTCACCAAGAAAACATTCTTCCTCCAATTGTGAGGTCAAGGCTTCTCACCAAACCTCCTCTGGGGTGTCTTATTTCAGCATAAAAGACATCTACAATCAAGATATCTGGATCTTTAGCTCAATAGAGTTGCCCTGTGTTTTTTCCAGATGAAGGTAAGGCAAATATTCACCAAAATTGGGCTTCCTTAAAATACGAAGACTGTTCATCCTACCAGACGTACAAAAAACTATTGGTCATGAATATACCTAAGTATAAAATATCATTTGTGTGCCCTAGACCTGGCCAACATTAAAAGGCAAAAGGAAATAAATGTCCTCTAGGCCAATCTCTATACAGGGCTGGTTCTCGTACTAAAACTAATAATCAATTTTAAGCTTAGGGTAACAGGAAAGAAATGGGAAATATGGCTATAAGCCAGAATTATAAGGTGGGAATAAACTAACAACAAAAATTCACAAGCAGCATGGATTAGCTTATAATAGAAAGCCAAGCACATAAACCACTCATATTTTTGCAAAGATAACTTCTAAGAAGCATTCCAATATTTACTCTGTCACAAGTAGTAACTAAATCCAGATGCAAAATTTAAAATCAACAAATAAAGGAAATGAACGTAATCAGAAATAACAAGTAGAAAGAGATAAAATACAATACTACTTAAGGAACCAGAAGCCGAATGTCTTGCTATTTATGCAAAACTTAAAGTATTTTTCTACAGAATTTTTATCCTCCTTCATTACATTGAAATTCTTAGTATTTATAGAGGATTTCATCTCTTTCATTAAATGCACAACATAACAAAATATTGATTGGTCAAAAATTAGTAGTAGTAATTTCTTCCTTCATAATAACAATGCTCGAATCAAATTATTCTTCAAAGGACAATGATTTGGTTTTCCTGGAGAGCGTCTAGAAACTTGAAAAAAATGGATAATGGAAAGAATGTCCCAATCATCGGTGCATCAAGATTCAGTAGTGTTATGTGGCAATCAAGAGCTTAAATATTAAATTCTTAGGACCATTACATTCTCTCTTGCCTTGGAATCTTACCCTTACCAGGTGAAATCAATGAAATTTAATTCTATTTTGAAAAGGAAAAAACTCCATAGGGGGTGCCTAAAAAATAATCAAAATTGCACCGTATTTGTGGATGTAGCATTTAATCATGACAATTTTTTAGAAAAAATTATGGATCGTCACTCTTGCTACCCCAAGCATTAAATCTTATCAATATCCATCATTTTTTGAAGAGATCTATAGTTATAGCACTTTAGATAGTAACTATGACTGATTATTACCTTCACAACTGGAATTTCACCTTTTATTTTATTTAATTTCAACCCTGACGTCTTCTTGTTCGAATGATAGGCAAAAATGGGAGTTTTACCTCTCAACATGCTTTCACCCCTTTCCTGGGTTATTTTGCACCAAAAATTATTAAGAACATCTTCTTGCAAGAAGGGGGGCACCCTTGAGAGGGGTAAAAATGATTTTTTCCCCACCCTAGGGGTGACGTTGACTTTGCCCCAAAAGTGCCCAAAAATGGATTTTCGATGGTACATCTTTCTAGAGCCATAACTTTTGATTCATTAACCCAATTGTCTATTGTAATATATCATTGGAAATATTGGGAAGATATTTACAACATCAAAATTAATGTGCCATTGTGTCTAGTTTTCATCCCTCTATGGCACCTCTAAAGTCTTCAAATTGTATTTTTAAGCTGTGTTGGACAAATTTCTCAGGACAAAAACGTTAATATCTCTCAAACTGTTCAGGGCATTGGGGTGATTCTTTCACCATAAGTTTAATTTTTCAATTCTCCTCCTTTGGGTTAATTTTCAAGTCCATATATGTCCATTTAGGCTGATTTTCTAAAAATGGCCACTTCTCGATTTTTGAATTTTTTGACTTCTAACTATAGTGTGGCAAAAATTCCAACATATATGTAAATAATTAGACCAACATAATTTTTATGAATATTAATAATATATGTTTTATTAATAGTACATTATAGAATGGTATTGGAGCATTGTGTTCATCTCTTATCCCTATACAATTAATGTAATTGGTATACCTCTAGACAAAACTTATATTATTTCCCGCAAGTTATCCAATATCATATGAATACAAGTGTATTTTACCACTCATGTAAGGGAAAAAATATTCATGTTTACATGTATAATATATTGAAAATGTGCATATATACATATTACAATTTTATTATATTTGGGCACTTAAAATTTGGATTTAAGTATTAGAAAATTTTATTGTTTCACATGTTCATAATAAGCCATCATGTTATGGATTACAAGTGCAACTTGTACTGATATCCTCTTAGTTTTTTATTTTAAAAAAATATAGTCTTTAAGAGTTAATTACTTTATGTTTCATTATAGTTGTCATGGCTAATCAATAAAATTATGCTTCAATAAGGATATGGTAATATATGATGATCCTATAGAAATAAACCTCCATAAGAATTCAATGCTATTAAAATTTATGTAAATTTAACCATTATTTAACTAAATAATATTAGTTTTTATGTACCAATGAATATTAGAATTATTTTAAAACATGGGAAAAATTCTAGAGTAAATAATAAATATGTAACATCAAAATTAAAAAAAATATGAGCATATCCTCTCTTAAAAGTAACAATATAAATGCAAAGATAAAGCAATTTTTAATATCCATGGGACCATAGGTCATATGATAGAATCATCATAGAGATGTTGTTGACTCAATAAGCAGTTATCCTACCGAACTCCAATTCCCATATAATGCTATACAACTCTACCCCCTATTAAATTATAACCTTGGACCTCCTATTCAATTTTCCAAATTCTTTCTATTATATCCACTCCAATTGTATATATATATATCCTTTACAATAATGATCAAAGAGGATCATCATGCAAAAAGAATAATTACAACTTGAATTCCTCTATTTTTTATTAGGTATAAGAAGATGTTTTGAAAGGGTCCCCAAATATTCTATAGAATGAGTTTTGAAAGGGCCCCTAAACCTAAGTTCTAGTAATAAAAACATCCATAGAGAAATCAATTCAAAACACAAGAAGGTTTGACCCACACAAGGAAAGAGAATACCAAAATTCACATAAAATAAACCAAACTCAGGTGGATCCTACCCAACATAAATTGAAAGCAACCAAATTTTAAGAGTTAGATCATATATATGATACAAACTAATCTTCCATTCAAGAACCTAGAAACCAAGCTAAGCCAGATCCCATGGATTCAAAATAAACAACATTCCTATATTAACTTGAAGGATTTAAAAACAAAATGAAAATGAATATTCCCACAAGCCAAAGAACTAACTACCTTGGAAATTAAAGATATTGACCGATAGATCCAACATTACAACCAATAATACTATGCGAAATTAGTTTGAATTTAAAAATAAAAGTAAAAAGAGCGCTCAATTTTAAAAAATTCCAATCAAACACCAAGAGCACTCGAGCTTGAATCATAGATAAAAATTAGGCCTTCCTACCCATAACAAGAATCCTAATTTTTGCAACTCTGACCTCCATCAATAGATACCTAAAAACTAATAACAAGAACTCCTTCCAGCAGCAAGCACATAGGGTCAAACCCTAAACCAATAAAAACCTATTAAAAGGTCTCACCAAACAACCTTCTGCCTAGCATTATAGAGATATCACAACCATACCCCATAAATTCTCGAGGATGAATCCCGAATAGGTAGGAATAGACCAAAGCACAATCAGGTTCCTACCTAAATTTGGATGAAATACAAATTTAAGTTTTCCCCTCCCCCACCAAAAAAATTAAAAACTTGCAACAAAACCAAGGGTAAGACTGCTCCAATGTGAATCAAAAGACAAAAAAAATTCATCTAGTCCATCAGGAACTCTACAACAAAAAATAGTGACATTCAACAAAAAAACACATCCTCTAGAAGGGATTCCAAAATAAAACCTTCCCACCAAGATGTAAAGCAAAGATCTAAAAACAAGGGTGCTCAATCATGAATAAAATATTTAAAAACCCATCCAAAATAGGAACCTAGACAAAAACCACTAGATTCCTACCCAAAACATCGAGTTCAAGCGGTGCTCAAATTTAAAATTAATATCAAAACCCACTCAAAACAAGAACCTTGATACTGGGAGCATAAACCACCAACACCCAACATAATAGATAAATTCTATGGGAGAAACTAAGAAATATCTAGTCAAAATGCAAAGAGGCTTACTCCCACAACACAAAGAGGAAGAAAACCACCCCAATTCCTATGGATTCTAAACCCACAAGCACACCAAAGAAAAAAAAAGGGTTCAACTATCCTAGCCTTCCACCCAGCAACCCAACCTATTATTTCATTTCATCTAGAAACCAAGCTTGTTGCTTTGGTTCTTTCAGTCGGTCCAACCTCAAAGAAGCCTTCCACAAAAAAAATCCAGTATTCCATGCTCCTTTAGCCTAACCAACCTTCCATGCTCCTTTAGCCTAACCAACCTTCCATGCTCCTTAAACCTTCCCAACCTTCCACTTAGTATCTCAACCTTTCATTATAGCTCCTTCAACCAAACCAACCTTCCATGTTCCTTCAGTTTTATTGGCCTTCCACACTCCTTTAGCCATCCCAAAGATTCACCTAACATATTAGCCTTTTGTTGTAGCTCCTTCAACTAGCCCAGTCTTCCATGCTCTTTTATCTAACGTAACCTTCCATGCTCCTTCAACTAGACTCCAAACTAAATTCCTTTATTATGGGTAAGTGCTTTCACCCATATTTTCTTGTTTTAAAAATATCTTCTAAAATGTTTAAGTAATAATTATCATAGAATCTAAATTCTCATTTAAAAATATAAACAAAAAAAGAAAATAAAACTTTTTTTTCCATTCAAAAGTTGAAGAGAACCCATATTAATTCGGAAAGATTTGATATTTTACATAATGACCTAAAAAAATATGAAATTATCCATGGTCAACCATAACAATAAGCATGATTATAGCCATATTCCAAACAAATATGGAGAAATATATGGAAAAATATATGTCTCATTAGATAAACTAACTTAAAAAGATGTAACTACTAATACAAGGAGTAATGATCAAGAAAAATTGATTACTGTATTTTGATAATCAATTAATCAAATTAGGGTGTTGAAAGAGTTTTTCTTTCAATTTTAAATCAATTTAACTTAGTCATTGAGCTATTTGGTACTATTGATATTTCAACCTTGGTGTGGGCTACATCAACTATTTGTCCCAACCATTGAACCAATGACCCATTAGCTTTTATACTTGAATTGTTAATTTCATATATAAAATAATAAATAATCATAAATTTTATATATGATAAGAATAAAATAATTTTACATATGATAAGAGTAAAATAATAAAAAGTCGAATTATAAGTTTAATGTACTAAGGAGATAGCGGGGGACAAGGCAAAGGTTCGAGCTTTGGCTCTTCTTCGTGAGGTTTAAGGTTCAAACTGCAGCATCGATGAGTGTGTGAGGAGGTGGGTGTGTGGTGGCTATGTTATATTCCCTATTGAAAAAGCATAGATCTCGGATTTAAAAGGGGTTATGGTTGGGAGGAGATTGCTCAGCCATATGCATTGATCATAGGGGTTCTCGTACTAACCAAATATATATATATATATATATATAAAATAATATTTTTATTTTTCTGGAGTAATAATTTTTATACACATTCATAGTAGTGGGGATTGAACTCAAGTCACATCACCGTAGCATCTTTGTCACTAAAACACACCCACTCCCATAATTATATGTCTGTTTTATATTTAAATTTAATAGTTTTCATTTCTTAAATAATCAAAGTTAATATAATTTTGATTTTTTTATTAAAATTTTTAACTAAAGGATGAGGTATTGCATACGTTAAATCTTGCTTTTCATATTTAAAAAATTCAAATGTTGAACAAATCTAAGGCTCAAGTTCACTTCAAATGCTTTTCTTTAGTGGATGTATTATTTTAATTTTTATTGTGTTAGTGGATATAGATTTGATGACGTGACATAAACCTTAGCTGTTTGTAGATTGGAAAGTCTTAGACTTTTAAGGCTAACCTCACGTGTAGATATTTAGGTCTTTCATAATGTGATAACCAAACATTACATAAAGTTATTCTAAATTTTGCTTTGATTGATTGACCAAAGTTACTTTAAGAAAGAATCTTCACGTATTCAATGATTACGACTTTGACAAATTAGGATAAGGTAAAATACATGGTTCCGTCGGCTTGTCAACATATCTTTAAAACAAATCAAAACAAATATTGATAACGTGTGTCACGAGGAATTTGTGAAATGTGTGTCGATGGTGTTTGTCTCTCCCATACTTTTGACTAATAAAATTGACTTCACTAAATTATAATTGGGCATACATCAGCTACTATGTCACAGTAAATCTCTCTATGGCTGCCTTCTCTGAATGGTATTCTATTGTGTCAGAATTACAATGAATCAAGCAAGCTTGGATTCCCTTTCATTAATTTTTTCACTAAGAAAATAATCAAAAATCGAAAGCTTCTAAGCAGAATCTCTTTTGGAGATGATATACTTTAGGTTATTATTAAACAAATTTAGGTTCAAATGAGAGAAAATAACTCATCGTGTCAAAGTTATATTCCAAATCTATTTCGACCATTATTTTTTTTCCTTTTCAAGCAACGTATACATTAATGGGGACTTTCCAACGCATACAGAAGTTGCGTGACGGCAAGATGGTTCGCAGTTTCATCTCTGTTTTTTTAAATAATTACAAAACTGTCTAACTAACCCTACAGCACTGCAAACTATTACGGTGTCGTATATTTATGTGGGGATCCCGTTGTTCGCATCGTAAATCTCTTTTCCTTGAACTTTCCCTGCAACTTTTTCTCCATCTCTGCCGTAACTTCTGCGTTAAGAAACCTTCCCTGCGTGGATCACTAAGTAAGGAGACCGTGGTAGTGACGGACGAAGGCAGTTGACCAAGTATAGCTGTTGCATTATTTTTTTAGTTGCCATGCTATTTTTAGTAATTGACATGTGTAAGATTTAAATCAGATGAACTGTTCTCACCAAACTATTTTACTTTGTTATTGTTGACCGGGTGTGAAGAAGATCACTTGCGTATAGGATCATCGCTGGTCTGGTGCCTGCACTCAAAGTATTCAGATCAGACTACTAGGATTTTTTGTACTGTCATCGTTGGTCTGTCTTGCGCCTGCATCATCGGTGGTCTGGTGTCTGCACTCAAAGTATTCAGATTAGACTATTAAGATTTTTCGTACTGTCATCGTTGGTCTGTATGGCGCCTGCATTCAATGTATTCGGATCAGACTACAAGGGTTTTTGGTACTGTCATGTTGGTTTGGCGTGTGCACTCAAAGTATTCAGATGAAACTACTAGAGTTTTCTGTACTGTCATTGTTGGTTTGACGCATGCATTCAAAGTATCCAGATCAAACTAGTAAAGTTTTTCATAGCATCATCGGTTGTCTGGTGGCGCATACACTCAAAGTATTCAGATCAAACTATTAGGGTTTTTTGTACTGTCGTCGTTGGTCTAGAGCGTGCACTCAAAGTATTCAGATCAAACTAGTAGGGTTTTTTGTACAATCATCTTTGGTCTGGCGTGTGCACTCAAAGTATTCAGATCAAACTACTAGGGTTTTTCGTACTATCATCCTTTGTCTGGCGCGTGCACTCAAAGTATTCAGATCAAACTACTAGGTTTTTTTACTGTCATCGTTGGTGTGGCGCGTGCACTCAAAGTATTTAGATCAAACTTGGTGTGGTGCATGCACTCAAAGTATTTAGATCAATCTACTAGGGTTTTTTGTACTATCATCGTTGGTCTAATGCATGCACTCGAAGTTGGTTTGGTACATACTTAAAGGATTACTATTACCTTTACAAACAAGTTGCCCAAAATTTAAATTTGGGTATCTTCTTAATAAGTACCTAACTAGACAAACACTTACCAATCCACTAACCTTAAGGAAATAGCTATTGCATTATTGATACACCAGGTATTAGGAATATGCCGTTGGAAATTTCAGTGTGAACAAGAACATCACAACGAACAGCGTTAACAAGAAAATCACAACGGGACCAATTATTCCACACAACATGACATGATTGGACGCTAATAAAGATGACGAATCTTGAAGTCTTCAAAACGAGGGAGGGGTTAAAATTTTCCATTTTACACCGCCACTTTGAGTGGGGAACATCTTATCATCGCCATGGAGGCACGACACCATGTAAAGTGACGCATCAGGAAATCTGCCCTATTAATACGGCACAAATTAACGTGGTTTCACAGCCCAGAATTCTTCAAGTACTTTGGTTAAACATGGCTGCTGAATCCCATCACGTTGAGAGCTCTTTGATATGCACAATGCTTCTCCTGAGTAAAGGAGGAGTTTCTGCCATTGAAAATGGTTTAACTGGGTCGTGGAAAACAGTTTTAGTAGCGGGTTTTATGAGTGTGGTGTGTCTCACTGTAATTGTACTTGCATGGAAGAGAAAAGTTGAGCGTAGAATCCCTGGCCCTACAGGGTTGCCAATTATAGGAAGCTTGTTAGAGATGGGGGGTTTGGCTCATAGAAGACTCGCCGCTCTTGCTGTCCACCACGGAGCAACGTCTCTCATGGCCTTCAATTTAGGTAGCAACCCTGTTGTTATTACATGTAAACCGGACGTTGCTCGTGATCTGCTGTCGAGCTCCGACTTCGCAGACCGGCCTCTGAAGGAGTCGGCCAAATTGCTGTTGTTCGGTCGAGCCATCGGCTTCGCTCCTTATGGAGAGTACTGGCGTAATCTCCGAAGGATCGCGGCGACTCACTTGTTCTCGCCCAACAGAATTTCTGCCCACGAGGAGTTCCGACAGAAAGAAACCACACAAATGCTGATGGCGATATGGAAGTCCCATTCCCAAGTTGTGGAGGTTCGCTCGTTTTTGCAGAGAGCTGCCCTTAATAATATTATGATGACGGTGTTCGGCAGGCGTTATGATTTTGGAAGCCGGAGCCCGGAGGCGATCCAGCTCGAGAAAATGGTGAGGGAAGGTTTTGAGCTGCTGGGAGCCTTCAACTTTGCGGATTATTTCCCGGCTCTCAAAATTTTCAGCAGGCAGCCCGGCAGTGTTCATGAGCGTTGTCGCAAGCTTGTTTCAGTAGTGAAAACTTACGTTCAGAGCATCATTGAAGATCACCGTCAAAGGAAGAGCTCTACCTCCGCCGCCGCCGCCTCCAATTCATCCGATTTTGTTGATGTCCTCATCTCCCTTCAAGAGAAAGAGAAATTGTCAGACGATGACATGGTCGCCATTTTATGGGTATGATTCTTGTTAACTTGAAACTTCTACTTTTGAACGACACTCGTGATGTAATAAGCCTGCATGAGAATAGCTGACCATATCTAACTGCCCTTATATTTAACTATAAATAACCCCCCAAGTCTCCGGCACTGCACTGGTTTCAACACCTCGTGTGAAACGAGTGCCGAAGACTTTGAGGAATGGTTGGAGTGTTATATATAGATATATATTTCTTTAGGTTGCCTCGGTCATGCAGAATATAGCTGTCTCAGTCTTCCTTCTCGTCCGTTTAGATATTAGAATGGTCTCTATTTTCTAGATTAGTCCGTTTAAATTTTTTAGATGATTACCTTGCTTCGATTTTCTTTTATGCTAAATTGATACATTTTTTTCTGTAACGTTATGTATGTACAATAAGATTACAAAGGTTAGGAGGAAAATTGTTAAAATGTGAGTAGGATTTAAAACCTCTCATCACAGTACTTCCCATCCCTTTTCAAAAATTTAGATGATTATGGGCCTCCACTTACCACTTTCAAAAATTATGATGATTCTTCTTTATAGTTGATATCCTTGTAGTTTAAGGATAACGCAATCATTTCGGTTTTGGTTTTTTAGAAGGTTTAAGGTTTAAACCTTGGTGTGGGTTAGTGTATGATGGGGTGGATGTGTGATGATTGTGTTAAATTTCATATTAATAAGCATAGTTCTTGGCTTAAATTTCTCACACCTAATCAAACCCCAAAAAAATTGATATGTTTCTTATAGCTTTGATTTGTGCTAGTAAAGCCAAAAGTGTTAATTCTTAACTTTTAGATTCTGGCATCGTCGAAGAGTATTTTCCGTGCAAGTTTGAACTTTAAAGGGATAATATTTACAATTTATCATATTTTTACCGAGTGTACATTTTATTGTAGGAAATGATTTTCAGAGGCTCCGACACAACATCCATACTGACCGAATGGGCTCTGGCAGAAATAGTTCTGCATCCTCACATTCAGTCAAAATTGCAGGCGGAGATCGATTCAGTTGTTGGAAAATCCCGTCACCCGACGGACTCGGACATACAGAGGCTCCCATACTTGCAGGCGGTTGTGAAGGAAACTCTACGCCTGCATCCACCGGGGCCACTTCTGTCGTGGGCAAGGCTGTCGAGAAACGACACTCATCTTGCCGGCCACTTCCTTCCACGCGGCACCACGGCGATGGTGAACATGTGGGCTATCACCCATGATGAAAACCTCTGGTCACGACCAAATGACTTTGTTCCGGAGCGCTTCATGGGGAGCGAAGGAGGCCAAGACGTGGACGTGAGGGGAAACGACTTAAGGTTGGCTCCCTTCGGCGCCGGCCGTCGTGTTTGCCCCGGCAGAGCTCTGGGACTTGCTACTGTACACCTCTGGTTAGCCCGTCTGGTTCACCACTTCACATGGGTTGAGTCCACCGACCATCCAGTAGATCTATCAGAGGAGTTGAAGTTGTCTTGCCAGATGGTCACTCCGCTTCGTGCAGGGCCACTCAAGAGGATCGACCTCCCGTTCTGAAAGCCAGAATCGAATAATATCAAACCTAATATGGTAAAGGTCATTATAAATATTTTGGTTCATTATCAAGACATAACTTGTTATTCAACTTTAAGAAAAAAAAAAAAAAAGGTCTTTGTAAATATTCCAAAGATACAGATTCCGTTTGTGCTTTGAGGATTAAGTTTATGGCGACGTCTCGAAAAAATAATGAAAAAAAAAAAAAGTCAAGAACTTTGTGTAGTTACTTAAGTACTGTTGTTAAAATATCCCATCAATGATTCATGATCTTGATGGCAAATTGCAAAAGTTTAACGAAATTTTTTATTTATAAATTCCTTTCTTCCTTGTAAGACCTTCCATGTTGATGCTTGAAGTGTGGTTGGAATTCCCGTGTTTCTTTTCTCCTACTACTTGTGTAAAGCATATGGTTTAAGTCGGCGAGCATATTCTTCGTCATATACTATGATTCCATTGCTGTGAGAGGATTATTCCTTTAGATAAAAACATTCCTAGTGACGAATGATGGTTTCTGAAAGGATCATTCCAAGAGATTACAACACATTGAGGGTTTTCCTTTTTTTCGTTTTCTACGTTTTTCTATCCCCATGTTTGGATGGAATGTGGACCTATTGCTAGAGAGAACTGAAAAGGCGTACTCCAGATTCCACAAGATATTGTTTTTAATTAATAGGAAAACATAGACTACATGAATAGCTCGTTAGTCCCAAAGTCTGCTTCAATGCGACGAAAACATTCTCCTTTGTCAGAGACTGATTGCGGAAATTCTGGGCTGTGATATTGCTTCTCTGTCTTCAGTTTATTTAGGAATACCAATGTTCAAGGGAGCCTCCAAACCTGCTTTGTGGGATTCGGTTATGGAATGAATCCATAGGAAGCTTGCTGGTTGGAAAGGGTTCATTTTGAGTCAAGTTGGGAAAATCATGTTGGTCAAAGTCACTCGTATATTTTATATCCTTTTCAAAATTCCGTGGAAAGATCAACATTTCTTTTTTTTGGTCCGGGGTTAATGACAAAAAGAAATATCATTTAGTAGTCTGGGACCAAATTTGCAGTTACTTATCTAAATATCATTAGAAGATTAAAGATTATGAATAGGGCATTGGTCGCCAAACAAGGATGGAGATTGGTTCAATATGATAACGTAAACTGGGTGAAAATTTTAAAAGCCAAGTATTTAGGTAATGGAAACCAGTTCTTTAATGGATCAATTCCTTGTCTTGTCTTGGCTTCGCTTTCTGATCTAGTATGGTCAAGTGTCACCAGAAGTTCTAAAAGGGAAGTAGTTGGAGACTGGGAGATGGTCAATCTATTGACTTCTAGAGGGATATTTGGGCTACGGATTTTTCACTAGATTTTCATCCGAACCAATAGATAGATTTTTGGGTCCTAAGGATAGTGAATTTATTGAATGGGTTGATGACCACTTTCGTTGGAAATATTTTAAGTTTCCCGACCTATCTCAAGAGGAAAACATGGCTTTTAAATCTCTATCTAATTTAATTAAATGGTTCATTATACTAGGGAGAGGCACCACGAATAGACTTATTTGGGGTCCTGAGATGGATGATAACTATTTAGTAAAACCGGCCTACCTTTGTTTTGATGGGACCATTGATCCTTTGTTTTCAGGAAGCACCATCTAGCTAAAAGGGCTTACCCCTAAGATAACTATTTTCTTCTGGTTAGCAGTCCAAGGCAAGTTCCTCACCCTTGATAATCTCTAGAAGAGAGGTATGTCTATTGCCAATATATGTTATTTATGTGAAAGTGCAAAAGAAACTTTGGATCATATTTTGTTTTGCTACACCTTTACTTAGAAAGTGTTCAATAATTTATTTAGGGATATCAACATTAGATGGGTGTTTCCTAACAATATGATGGTTGTGATGGAACAATAAAATTCTCCTTTCTCCTCCCCCACCTCCAATGTTTTTTGGAATTTTAGCTTACTTCATCTTTGGTGGCATGTTTAGAAGGAAAGAAATTGTAGAGCTTTCAAAAATAAATCCCACCAAGTGGGGTTGGTTTCCTTGAGAGCTATAACAAATATAGTTGAGAATGTTAAAATCCTTAATATGGATAAAGTTATTGTAAACAAGGAGACTACTCTAAAAGGAACTCTTGATCTCAATCACCCGCAGTAGTGTGTTACTGACCGATTTTCTCTGGATAGACCTAGAACGATGTGGGTTCCTCCTCTATCCAGGTGGCTGAACTTGAATTTTGATGGATCATCTAAAGGAAATCCTAGTCCTTCTAGGGTAGAAGGGTTAGTTAGAAACTCAGAGGGGGAGATTCTATTAGCTTTTGCTGAAAACCTAGTTATACAAACCAACCATTTTACGGAGGCAAGGGCTTTGTATCAAGGGGTCTCTCAGTTGGAGTTGTTGGAATGTAGGAAGATTATAATAGAGGGGATTCTCTTAATATTATAAAAATGGTTAATGGGATCCAAACCTCCACCTAGATGATAACAAACCTCTTGATGGAAGTCAAAAGAATAACTTAAATGCTAGAAGCATTTCAGTTCAAACATACCTTTAGAGAAGGAAATCAGGTTGTAGACTTTATGGCAAATTAGGGTCTATCACATGAAGAATTATTTGTTTGGAAGGTAAATTTACGTAGAGGTCTTAGTGCTCTCGGTGATGATAGTAGAAAAAAGTAACCTATCTTCCATAAGTACTAAGTTAGGTCTTTGGAATTCCTGTGCTCAATATTTAATTTTTGAAAATTTGAATTTCTATAACCGCCAAATTTTAAATTTAAATCATAGCACCAAAAAAATATGGACCAGAAAGGTGGTTAGGGACAACAACCTTACTTTATTTAATTTCAACATCCTTCCCAATACGAAAGACTTATTTTATCTTTGTGGAATTGTTTTTATCCTAGATGGCAAGGCTAGGTATTCAAAAAATCTACTTGGTGGTCGAGGTGAAAGATGCTAATATTTCATCTTATGGTAACTAGAAATAACCACCTCATGAATGACACTCATTTCTTATTAAGTGATAGTCATAATTCCTAAGGATAATTTTTGTTACAAAATCGATTAAAGAGTGGTGGTAGGAATACACTCGTGACAACTGCTTTGCCACTCCCCAAGTTCCTATAAGACATCGAAAGAAGTTTTTTAGAATGATTTGGCTTAGCGTTTCCTGAAACATGAACCCTTCAAGGAGGAATAACAAGTGGCTCTTTAATGATCCTTGTTACAAAGGGATTGGCCCATTCAAATGACATGGCTATCAAATATGCTCCAAAAATTTGAGCTAGATTACGGCAAGAAAAATAATTATTATTCTTATTTTGAGGTCTCCATACATGTTCATCATGATGCAGTGGTAAACTACTTTTTGTCCTTGACCCTATGGGGTCTTGGGCTTATTTGTCTTGTTTGTTGTGTTTTGGTTCCTCTTTATTTGGGTTGTGTTGGTCCCAAATTTGTTTTGTTTTATGGTTTGTAATTATGCAATTTGTTTACGTTCGCTGCCACCTTCTTGTGTGTTCTGGTGACTAGCCTGATCCTTTCAAAACTCCTCCATGCATAAAATAAAGAAAAAACATTCTCCTTTGTTAGCCTAGCTTGAACCAACAATAGAAACCATCCTCTTTAAAACCAACAAAGTATCCATACTCCATATCTCATGATACAAGACCAAGAGTCTAAATAGGGATACTTCCATTTTAGTTTTAGTGTAAACCTCACCTCTAATATTAGATAAAAATGAGACCATGAAAATGGTATTTTATAAATAATGAGGGTTTATGACATTTTTAATAATATATTATTTATGTACATATACTTACACACTACAATTTCTTATTATTTAAATCTATGATTTTTAACAGAGAGTCTAAAACCTTAACTATTATTTATGACATAAACTCATTCACTCACACACCATTATGTATGTGGAAAGGACATATACTTCTTAACTATTATTTATGACACAAACTCATTCACTCACACACCTTTAGGTATGAAGAAATAACATATACATTTGATATGCAAAAAAGTTATTAAATTATGAAAATCATATTATAATTTCATAAAGACATAATAAAAGGTTATATTTAATATAAAATACTTGTCCATTATAATTGGTATTATTAAAACTATCATCTTGTTTTAAATGTTTATTTTCATCTCTCTTATTTTGAGGCATAATTCTTTTTGCACTTCTCATTGTGTACTTCTAGTCTCCTTTGATTCTTCTACATATAAAAATACCACAATAAATTTTACCATAAAATTTGGTAGTCCATCTAAATGTAAACTTTCATGCCCTAAACCCAAAGGTAGGTAAGTCTATGATCTTTTGATTTTGACCTATACTACATTTATCATATTGGATTCTCTCGTGAAATTCCACCTTTTATTGTGGCCTCCTTTCTCTTGCTCTATTTTTAAACATCATTTCTTGGGTTGTATGAGAAGTGGACTTCTAAGAGAACCAAATCTATTTGAAAAATCATGTCATGAAGGTAAATTTCCTCTTTTATATGCATTAACAAACCATATTCCCCCACATTATTTTGACCATATATTTTATTCAATCTTAAGTCCATCAACTATGTCATTTCAACATGTACACAAAACTCTCTCAATTTTGTCTTCATCATTTTATTACTAGTTAGCAGCTTGGATTGATGGCTTCACCAAAGTTATGAATGAGAGTAGTGATCTTCCCTTCACTCATTCTTTTAAATTTATACATAATAGATCTTTAGCTATTGTTTAGTTTGTTAATGGAGTCCACTCCAACTAGTCCCAGTTACTTCTTGTAATACCATAAATATGTTTGTGAGCTTAAACTTTAATTATTCCACTAAAATGATAATCAATATGCATCTAAAGCTTACATTGATTGATCAATATTAGCTATTATAGAATCTCATTTTATTTCTTTATCATTATCATTTATTAAAAGTATTTCTTGGAAAAATTATTTATGGTAATCCTTATTTTCTCCTACTCGACCACTCTATCTTTCCAATACTAGAATGGTCAACATCTTGTGCTACTAAAACACCATCTTCCATGTGTCAAAATATGACATAAATTCACCTCAATGTAATAGTCTACTCTTAACATTTAATACCATCTTGTTATATATATATATATATATATATATATATATATATATATATATAGTTTTAATTCTCTTATAACCTTTACTCAATCACCCCACAATATTACTATGTAGATCTTAATGATGTGTTATCATACAAGGTCCTCTTGGTACTCATATGGCTCCACCTAAATAATATTAACTACTCCCCAACAGTAATTGTGTCTTAAAATTAGAAAACTTAATTTTACTATGATTTAAGCATCTACAAGGGCACTCCAATTTGGCCATCTATATATATATATATATCAAGATTCATTTTGAAAACATATAATCCGATGACAACATGATTGTAATATTTTCATTATTAATAAATTCATAATGCTTATCAATCACTCTCTATAAGGTCTTTACATTATCAATGTCATCTTAGAGGTGTGACCAATTTGGTTAAGTCCAAGTGAATATAAGACTTGATAACTTGCTGAATCCTATGGAGTAGCATACATAATATCTTCATAGGTTCTGATGATTGAAATCTATGGTGAATGGCTAGATCTATGATCTAAAATTTATCTTCATACTTTAGTATTTCTTATATCCTTACAATAACTCTCTTAACCATTCATTATGTGATTTTAATATTATTAGTATAGAATATTTAATTTCTTTATATTTTTTTAATTTAAAAAGTGCATTCCTACAATTTAAATAAAGTAGCATTTTATGATAATGAAAATATATCATTTTTGTAGTTCATTTTGAAAAAAATAAATTTTATTATTTTTTTTAAAAAGATTTTTATATCATATTGGCATTTTTTATTTTTTATATAATTTTATGTAATTAAATTAATAAAAATATAAGGATAGTCCCAACTTGGATGGGTGCAAGTGTAAGATAGTCCTAACATGGTGTAAGAGTCTCTTAGGCCTAAGAAGGTCAAGAGCGAAAGCTCACCTTTGAAAGTGACAATTGAAGAGAATGCTTCCAACATGAAGTCGTCCAAACCTTTGGGTGAACTTGGCACCAACTTGTTTTAGAAAACCATCCTTGATCCCCTTGCTAGAATTGTGGTTACTTTATTTGCTACTACAAATTCATCCAAGTCTGCTTGGACCTTGTACAACTAGGCTGTGAAGGTTCTACATGACTTGTACCACCAGCTCAAGGATCTCTAGAAGTATGATGATACACTCTTGCCAACAATGTCGAGTCTATCTAGATTTGTGTTCTAGAATTTTCTCATGACCCCTATGCTGATTTTTCTGATGTATTTTTGTTGACCTATTTTCCCTTTTTTGTTGGGATTGTCTTTGTGGACTCACTGGTTATTTTTGCTATTAGAGGTATTGCTCACCTATCTTCTTTTGTTCTTGGTTGTCTTGGTGGCACCTTGGGGTGCTCTCTATGTATTTGGTCTTGTTGACCTATCAGCTTTGGTGTTCGCTTTGTAATTAAGGTTTTGGGGCCCTTTCAAAACCCACACATTCAATATATAAAATAATAATAAAACATATGTTTTATATATTATAGTATATAATATATTCTATAATTCTTAATAAATTTTAATAAATATATTATTTGATAATTGATGCTAATATATTTGTTCATTGACATCTCTTATTTATATTAAGTATATACTTTTAGGATATTGATAAACGTAATTTATATTTTCAATATTAATGTTTCCATTTATCTTATTACTTGTCTTAAAAATTATCTAAAAATACATATTTTTTAACAAAATTTAACCAAGTTAATAATTTATTGACCTAAGCTTGACTAGTTGAAATAGGTCATTTTCTAAGAAAAATGATCAAGTTATGTCTTGATGAGCATCTAGTATGTATAAATATGATTCTTGGCACCCAAAATGTGACATCCTGAGCTCATTATAAACAAAAATATATACTAAATATTATAAATTTGCTTGTCACTAAAATGTGTTAGAATACTATGCTTTTACCTAATTTACAATTGGCTAAATGTATTGAATGTGCCATCAACATAAATCTAAACATTTACATAACCATATTAGGATGCTCTTACATATGATAGAATGTTCAAGATACTATACAATGAGTTTGAAGAGAACTTAAAAATTTAAATAGATTAATAAATTAGCCTATTACATGAACTAATAGAAAAACCAACTATATTAATTTATTAAATTAGTTATCATTAAAAGATAAAAGTTACACCATAACACTTAACATGTGTTTAAAACTTAGATCTAAATAAAGGAGAATATTCAAAATTACTATCAATAATTTTTATAATCTAAACAAACAAAATAATGGAATGTACTAATACCATGAATAAAGTAATCACTAAATATCATGGTCATTTTTGAGAAGGAACAAGACCATGAAAAAAGGAAATAAAAACAATATCCATAATAAAAAGAAATATAGTATTGATAACTCGATATTAAAAGGCAATATTTATATTTGTGGTAGAAACTTATAGGTTCTTTCAACTAAATATATTAGTAGTGAATATCTTAAAACAATATGGATTTTATTGATTTATCAAGGAAATGCCTTAGATAACTTCAATATATTCATGATTGTGATAGTAATTTATTGTATAGCTTCTTGAAAAACCTTTTAAATAAAAGCTTCTAGAATTTTATTGTTTTTAATTCTATTTTATATTATTTTTTTTATTTTAGTTAATTATCTAATTAATCCTTCCTAGGTCCCTTATAAGCATGGCAAGATCTTTTCAGGTTTGAATGACTAAGTGACAATGATAAAATAAGCTTCTAAGATAGGGAAACAATACATTTTACCATAACTCCTTCAAATTAATTTATATTTCAATGAAAATAATTTGTAGCTTACCAACATCAATAAAAATTCTCATAATCAATTTGATCTCAAGATGTATCATTTTACTCATAAAATACGAAAACTAATCAGGACTAAAAAATTGTATCTTTGACATAAGTAGATCAAATAATGTCAAATTTAAGTGATTCATTTTTTGAATTACAAGATGATTCACATGACTATAGATAATATAAATTTCATCCTTTTAGTCATTCAAATCAGTAAATTCAATTTAGTATAGAGTTTTATATTCTCTATCCTAAGAGGTCTAAATAAATATATAATCACATTAACTTTTTTCCTATTATTTTTCATGTCTTATAAATATTTAAATGTAAATTAATTCATTTGAATAATTAAGTTAAAATATTCAATGCATGTGATGCCTATGTTTTCATTTCATATACATGTGATGCTTAGGTTTTATTCATTATCAAAAAATAAAATTCTTACATAAGAAAATATCACAACAATAACATTCAAGAGATATATTTATTAATATGGGCAACCCTCCTGGATTTAAGGAAGGATTCTAGTATTTTTTGAAGTTGAGCTCACCTCCTTACAAGAATCCTTAATCAAAGGAAGATGGAAAGATAGCTGGTAGTAACTAGTAGATGAAGCTCAATAAACTTAGTAAGTGCAACAAACCTAAAAAATCCTTACCCATTCAATGTAGACTAGAAGCACAATTAGCTATCACTAGAATTTGAGACACTTTGTTGACAAGAGAAGAAAGAATGAGATCTTCATTTAAACATATTAAAAATATATAGTTATCTTATTTTTAATAAATAGGGTGTTACTATTTTGAGGTTTTCACAATTTATGATATTCGTCAAGGTGAATGATTACATACATGTTCTTTACTTGTTTGGTAAATAATACATTAAGTTTTTTAAGAACTCCTGTCCTATTCATGTAGACATGAAGTTTTATCAAGTGATCTTAATTTTTAGCATTTTTATTGATTCATAATATTTTTTGGCATTGAACTTTCTAAATCATGTATCTTACCACTTATATTTAAATTGTTTTTGCTTATTTTATCCAATATATCTATTATCATTATTTAATTTTTTTGTCCAAATTTGGATACATTTTGTAGCATTTTAGAGTGATCAAAATTGTGTATTTGATTATTTTCTATTATGATTAAATCTTATTACTGTTTTAACATATTTATTATTTCCAATTCCTTGGAAAATATAAACTTTTTTAGATATATTATTGATGTATATTTATGGTTTTATATAACAAATTTGTAAAAAATCTATTTTCTTTATTTGATAGTAGATCTTAATTTTTTTGTATGAAGAAGAAAGAGAAAATTGCTTAGAACAATTAAATTATAGTCCAATATTAGGTTCCTTTTTTTAATTAGAAAAAAAATGAGAATTTGATAACTCGGATGAAAACCTTGCTCATCATACATTATATATGAAATTATGTGTCCATAGGATACAATGATATAAAATTTCAAGCTACCTACAATGCTCTTCCTCTAGATTAGAATAATGATAATAAAAGAAAATCTAGGAAAAGGATGTGAAAACTTTGTTCTTCATTTAAATAGATCTATACCTTAGTTGAAAATTTACAACTTTGGATAAAATCAACACTCCAATTTTAGATATTTCATTAGAAACGAGGAAAAACTAAAAATAAAAATAAACAAAGAAAAATATTTCAATTTAAAAACATCTTAAACAATAATTGGAGAGTCATAAACTTGGACGAAGTACAATTATAGTTCTTGATCATGAATTCCAACCAATAAAATCATACAAATGTAAAATTTAAAAATATAAAGTAGTTTGTAAATTATTTTTTGCTTTCCCCTCATCCCTCTCAAATTGGATGTTTAAACTTGCTTTCGATAGGTGGTTGTGTTGGAGGCTCCTCAGGTATGAGATCATCATGGTATATCTCCTCAAATCCTTCAATTAGTTTACTTCTATCTCTAGTATCATGATGTTTTTGTAGTAAACTCAGTATCTGTAAAATTCTTAGTAATCCAATTTGATAGTGTATCTAGCTCATTTAAGTTAATTATCTCATAATATTCATCACCTCCAATTATTCAGTGCAAAATTGAATATTATAGTAGAAAAACACAATGCCATTAAGGTACTTGTGGGTAAACCTATTATGGTTCTTAGTGTACATGACCTAAAATATATACCAACTATGCTCACACCCAAAAATGCTACAATATTGACTAAAGATGTGGATAATCATCCTCCTTAAATTAAGTGTTTTTTTATCAAAATACTCCTACCATAAATCTACAAAAAATCATAATAAGTTTATTAATTTATGGTTCTAATTATGATGTTTATGTAAAGTACAGGAAAAAATATTTTATAAGATTAAATATTCTAGTTGTTTGCAAGGTTGACTCAAATTCTTTACATAAGGAGGATGAAAAGAAGCTTCCACCAACACCCTTCTTAGTTTAAAACTTGATAGAGATCAACTAACATTTGGAATGATCATCTATCATTATCTCTATGTAAGTATAGAACCCTCTAGACTTCTTCATCAACACTAAGATTGCCAAAGGAGAAGAATTTAGGGTTCAATAAGTACCCACCTATATGAACAATTTAATAGAGTAACCTTATCTATATCTTATCAATGATAGATCAAATTGATTCAAAATTGTATTCATCACCACCATAATTATTTTTTATGACCTATTTTTATCTATTCATTATCTCATATAGATAACCCATTACTAAATGTTTGACATATAAAAAGCAATGAACCCTTCCTAAGGGTCCTATCTCTTGCACTTAAGTAATAAGAATTTAGAAAAAGAAATAATAAAAAAATGAAGTATAAAATAAGATGTTAGATTTCAACAACCAATAAAAATTTAGAATTTTCTACACACTCACCCAAAATTAATCATAAAAATATTTCTTACAGGCCTACTCCTCCTCTTTTTAATGCTAAAAAGATATACCATTACTTGCTTACTAGAATCCACTGGAAATTATATGATGTTTCTAGAATATTCTATAAAATGATGAAATTTGAGGTAAATTAGGTGATAACTTGGTGAATAATATCCTTCCCGTCATTATGTTCCTTCATCAAGCTAAGCATCCATTTCTAGTTGTATATAAATCATGTAATATTCTTTACCTTTTCCACCATGGTATTAACCCATGTCAATTTGCTAATGTCTTCAAGTATGAGGTCAATGCAAAAGGCAACACATGGGCTCAAAAAATAGAGGGATACTTCTCATCAAGAATATTTCCTATAGACATAAATATCACTATGTTATCCATCATAACTTGGATAATATTCTCTACTTAAACTACCATCATGATATCTATTAATAAATTGAATAGAATTTATGGATTCTTCAAATTTTATGAGGTATAAATGACATAAAAAATATCATGAATCCACCCACATCCACTATAAAGTTGAGGATAATGTGGTTCCCTACACACTCATTCATTAGAGAGAATTTTGCATCCCCTTCTTCTTTATTATTTTTTATGTTTTTCTATGAGAACACGTATATTCATGACACACTCTAATAATGGAATACTAAAATAGTTTTTGTATATGGATTAATCTCTTTGCTATCCCCACTTAATGGCCTTATTAGGGATTCCTAATAGGGGTTGTTCATACAATTAAATAGAATGTCATTGTAATACAAAAAATAATCATTATTATTCCTACTTCATTCTCTTTCTTCCCCTATGTGATATTCTAAAGGGTTTTTATCTTGTGTTTGAGTATTATCCAATACTTACTCACCTCCCACTTCCACTACCTTATTAGATGTGAGGGTTAAGAATACAATATTCAATAGAGAAATTGATATCCTCTTAGTATCATACCCATAGAAATAAGCCCAAGGCTTTAATCTATATCCAAGTGCAACTCTCATCCTTTTAATATCTTTTTTTATCTCCTTATTACAAATCAAAGCCTTCAACTCAATTTTTATCATATCTGTTACTACAGGATAGTGGTCCACATAATTTCTTCATTTTTTTGAAAGTCTATAATTTCCATTTTTCAAATGGAAAAGCTATTCCTCACATGCAAATTTTAGAGAAGGATAATGTAACAACTCTCCAAATTTATTTCACACTTGTAATCATTTTTAATCCAAAAAATAGTATGTATGGTATCTTCATAGTAGGTTCTCAATCTATACGACTATAAATAGAAATGTTTTTGTAAATTTGGATGATAGTATTAAGGGATAACTCAAATTTAAAAGTGATAAGCAAGTAGAGATAATAGGAAAATGAAATTGTGGCATAAAATAAATAAGGGAAGCATTATGTATATGCATGATACATTATTTATGCAATAGTTGAAGCATATATACCTTAGCATAGGGAAACTAAGCTCTCTAAATTATAGGACTATATTTGATCAAAACTTCTATTAGAACATTGATAATCTAACAATTTATTGATAATTGGAGTTCTTATGATAGCTAAGAGGACATTCCTCTAAGAATATAATTTGATATTACATGCTTAAATGCCATGGATAATTAGTATTGGCTATGATATAAGAGGTTTCGAAACCTCACTTTGGATCCCTATCTTTTATGAAGAAAATAAATTTTATGAGAGGCTTGTCATTATTTTTAGAGGCACATAATAATGTCTATAAAAGGTGTATATTTAGGAAGGAACAAAGATATAGGTTTTCCATCATAAATTTAGATTAGATGATCTTTTAGAATTGATACTTGTATAAATATGTATCCTCGTGTAAAAATTATATATTGGTAGGAGTAGGTACTTTCTTATCTCTATAGATGGTTTTTGAAGGATGTCTTGGGTGTATGTCCTAGAGATAAATTCAAAAGTTTTGATATTTTAAAGAAGTTTAAATTATTTGAGAAAGAATAATAATATTATATTTGATGGTTATAAAAACTAATCAAGGGGGATAATTCACTTCCAATGAAATCAAATAATTTTGCAATGCTCATGGAATAAAAAAATAGTTGACTATAATATACAATCCTTAGTAGAATGGGGAATCTAAAAGGAAACATAGATAAATTGCTGAAATATCTAGATGTATATTGAATTCAATAAGTTTTTCAAACACATATTTGAAAGATACAATTCATTCAACCGTACACATCATTAATTTAAATTCCATAAAATTGCTCAAAAATTCTACTCCATATGAAGCTTGGTTTGATAAGAGATAAAGTATTTCTTATTTGAAATATTTTAGGTCCACATGCCTTATAAATTACACTCCTTCAAAGCATAAGGTAACCAAAATGAAAAATAGATCAATTGGAGAAATGTCTAGATGCATGCTGAAGTGAATGAGTTTGCCAAACACATATGTGAAATACACTATTCATTCAACTATATATATCCTTAATTTAAATCCCATAAATTTTCTCAAAAATTCTACTCCATATGAAGCTAGGTTTGATAAGAAATAAGGTATTTCTTATTTAAAAGTGTTTAGGTCCACATGCCTTGCACACATTTCTAAACAATAAAGAAATAATTTAGATGAGAAATCTATGTAATGTACTTTTATGGGATGCTCAAAAGAAAGTAAAACTTCTAGATACTATGAATCACTTACTAGTCAGGTTTTTGATAAGAATGAGATTAAAACAAAAATGAATGTAAAGATATGATGATTACTCTTCACATTGAAGTATCAACGACGAATAACCATTATAATCCCTACGATAAGAATTACAAGCTCACATAAAACCAAATAAACTCCATCACTAAAGTTATTAGGACCAAATCTAATAAGTATCACCCTCTATCATAAATATTGAATGAAGAATTTTCAACAAATATTACAAGGCACCAATGAAAAATGAAAATGAAAATGATATGAAAAACTTTTTACTTCTCTCTTCATCACATATTAAACCTCCTTTTATGGAGGTTTATACTAACAAGGCTTGGATGAAATCCATGGAGGATGTAATATCATATATTGAGAATAATTATAAATGGAAATCGGTTGATCTTCCACGTGAAAAATTCCAAATATACAGATTCCGTTTGTGCTTTGAGGATTGAGTTTATGGCGACGTCTAGAAAAAAAAAAAAAATCGAGAACTTTGTGTAGTTACTTATGTACTGTTGTTAAAATATCCCATCAATGATTCATGAACTTGATGGCAAATTGCAAAAGTTTGAGGAAATTTTTTATTTATAAATTCCTTTCTTCCTTGTAAGAGCTTCCATGTTGATGCTTGAAGTGTGGTTGGAATTCCGGTGTTTCTTTCCTCCTACTACTTGTGTAAAGCATATAGTTTAAGTTTGGCCGAACATATTCTTCGTCATATACTATGATTCCTTTGTTGTGAGAGGATTATTCCATTAGATAAAAACATTCTTAGTGACGAACGATGATTTCTTTGCTTTGAGAGGATCATTCCAACAGATTACAACACACAACACACTTAGTGGCGAACGATGCAATGAGGGATTTTCTTTTTTCGTTTTCTACGTTTTTCTATCCCCAGGTTTGGATAAAATGTTGACCTATCGCTAGCGAGAACTCAAAAGGCGTACTCCAGATTCCACAAGATATTGTTTTTTAACTAATAGTAAACATAGACTACATGAATCGCTCGTTAGTTCCAAACTCTACTTCATTGCGCCCAAAACATTCTCCTTTGTCTGCCTAGCTTGGACCAACAATAGAAACGATCCTGTTTAAGGCCAACGAAGTATCCATACTCCATATCTCATGATACAAGACCAATAGTCTAAATCGGGGGACTTCCATTTTAGATTTAGTGTAAACCTCACCTTTAATATTAGACAAAAACGAGATCATAACAAATACTAGCATAGTTGAGGTGAGTGGGTAGCAAAGTTAGTGTGAGGTGGTCAGTTAAGGAACATGATTCCTATAGCATCGATTCATGCAACTTTGGTTTAAATCACACTAGTTTACCATGAACCTTTTTTTACCCTCAAAGGCTAGGTGGATTGGTAAGTGCTAGTCTGGCTGGTACTTACCAAGAAGAGACCCAAGTTCAAACCATGGAGGAAACCTATTGCAAAGGTTATATTATAGTGTGATCTGAATCCTTTGAGTGCACGTTAGACCAACGATGACGAATTGAGAGCACCTTGTTGTACAGATCACAAAGGAAACCTATTACAAAGGTAGTATTCTATCTAAATCCTTTGAGTGCATGTCATTCCGACTATGACAGTATGAATCCTGAGCACCTAATAGTACAAATCATACCAGATTAAATAAAAACAAGATGGAATAGGAGTTATAGGGGCAGCTCCAAGATTTAGGGTTACCCTACTTGATAGTAGAAAGGGACTGTGAATGTATCTGATTCCCTTAAAAAAAAATTAATAAATCTCTTCTTCTTTAATAATATATTATTTATAATACTCACACACTACAATTTTTTATGATTTAAATTTGGGTCTCTTAAAAGAAAGCCTAAAGCCTCAACTACTATTTATGACACAAACACATTCACTTACACACCTTTAGGTATGACGGAAAGACATATACTTCTAATTTGCAAAAATGTTATTAAATTATGAAAATAATTTTATAATTTCATAAAGACATAATAAAAGGTTATATGTATTATAAAATACTTGTTTATTATAATTGGCATTATTAAAAATACCATAATGTTTTAAATGTTTATTTTTCTCTCTTTTATTTTTAGGCATAATTCCTATTGCACTTCTCATTGTGTACTTCTAATCTCCTTTGATTCCTCTACATGTACAAAGACCACAATAAATTCTACCACACAATTTTGTAGTCCATCTAAATGTAACTTTCATGTCCTAAAACTGATCTTTTGATTTTGACCTATACTACCTATATCATAATTGGACTCTCTCATTAAACTCCACCTTTTATTGTGGCCTCCCTTCTCTTGCTCTATTTTTAAACATCATATTTTGGGTTGTACGAGAAGTGAACTTATAAGAGAACCAACTCTGTTTGAAAAATCATGTCATGAAGGTAAATTCCCTTGTTTATATGCATAAATGGACCATATTTCTCCATATAATTTTGACTATATATTTTATTCAATCTTAAGCCCATCAACTATGTCATTTCAACATGTACACAAAACTCTCTCATTTTTGTCTTCATCCTTTTCTTACTAGTTAGCAGCTTGGATTGATGGTTTCACCAAAGTTATGAATGAGAGTAGTGATCTATCCTTCACTCATTCCTTTAACTTTATACATAATAGATATTTAACTATTATTTTGTTTGTTAATGGAATCCACTCCAACTAGTCCTAGTTACTTCTTGTAATAAATAAATATTTTTGTGAGATTAAAATTCAAATTTTCTACTAAAATGATAATCAATATGCATATAAAACTTGCATTGATTGATCAATATTAGATATTATAGAAGCTCAATTTCCTTCTTTATAATTATTATTGATTAAAACTATTCCTTGACAAAACTATTTTTGGTTATCCTTATTTTCTCTCACTCTATATTTCAAATACTATAATGGTCCCATCTTGTGCTGCTAAAACACCCACCTCCATGTGGCAAAATCTATGACATGAATCGACCTCAATGTAACAGTCTACCCTTAATATTTAATACCAACTTTTTATATATATTATTACTTATTTTATTATTTTTTTCTCAATCACCCTACCACATTACCATGTGAGATCTTAATAATGTGTTATCATACAAGGTCCTCTTGGTACTCGTATGGCTCCACTTGAAAAATATGAACTACTCCCTAAAAATAATTGTGTCTTAAAATTAGAAAACTTAATTTTACTATGATATTAGCATCTACATGGACACTCCAATTTGGCCATCCATATATCAAGATGCATTTTTAAAACATATTATCCCATGACAACATGATTGTAATGTTTTCATTATAAATAAATTCATGATGCTTATCAATCATTATACATAAGGTCTTTACATTAGCAAAGTCATATTAGGGGTGTGACCAATTTGGTTAAGTCCAAGTAAATATAAGACTTGCTAACTTGCTCAAATCCTATGGAGTAGCATACATAAATATCTTCATAGGTTCTCATGATTAAAATCTATGGTGAATGGCTAGATCTATGATCTAAAAATTATCTTCATACTTTAGTATTTCTTAAATCCTTACAATAACTTTCTTAACCATTCATTATGTATTTTTAATATTATTAGTATAGAATATTTAATTTTTTAATTTTTTTAATTTAAAAAGTGCATTTGTACAATTGAAATAAACTAGCATTTTATGATAATTAGATTATATTATTTTTGTAGATCATTTTGAAAAAAGTATATTATATTAATTAGTGATGAGCATGGAGTATATACAAATATGATGCTTGGCACCAAATTCTTGGACTTATTATAAATAAAAATTTATAGTAAAATTTATAAATACTAAAGTGTATTAGAACACTATGCTTTTACCTAATTTATAATTGGATAAATTTATTGAATGCACCATCAATATAAATCCAAAAATTTACATAAACATATTAATATGCTCTTATATCTAATATAAGATTTAGGACAGTATACAATGAGTTTAAAAATTTAAATAGATTAATAAATTAGCCTAATGCATGAATTAATAGAAAAACCAACTATAGTAACTTAGTAAATTTGTTGTCATTAACTGCATAAACTGCTTGAAAGATAAAATTTATACCAAAAAGAAATAGAATATTCATTCCCATATGTATAACACTTAACATACTGTATTGTGTACCCATGTGTTTAAAACATAGATCTAAATAAAGGAGCATATCCCAAATTCCTATCAATAATTTTTATAATCTAAATAAACAAAAGAATGGAATGCACTAATACCATGAATAAAGTAATCACTATATATCATGGTCATTATTGATAAGGAAAAACACCATGAAAAAGGAATAAAAAATAATATCCATAATAAAAAAAGAAATATTGTAAGCATAACTCAATATTTAAAGGCAATATTTATATGTGTGGTATAAACTCATAGGTTCTTTTAACTAAATATACTAGTAGTGAATATCTTAAACCAATATGGATTTTCTAAAATTTAACTGTATTTAATTTTATTCCATATCATTTTTTCTTTTAGTGCATGATCTAATGAATCCTTCCTAGGTCCCTTAGAAGGATGACAAGATCTTGTCAAGAATTAATGATTAAGTGATAATGATCAAATAAGCTTCTAAGATAGGGAACCAATACATTTTACTATAACTCCTTCAAATTAATTTATATTTCAATGAAAAATCGTAGCTTACCAACATCAATAAGAATTCTCATAATCAATTTGATCTCAAGATGTATAATTTTACTCATAAAATTGGAAAAAAAATAAAGACTAATAAATTGTATTTTTGACATAAGTAGACCAAATAATGTTAAATTTATGTGATTCATTTCCAATTACAATATTATTCACATGACTATAGATAATATAAATTTCATCCCTTTAGTCATTCAAAGCAACAAATACAATATAACATAGGGTTTTATTTTCTCTATCCTAAGAGATCTAAATAAATATATAATTACATTAATTTTTTTTCCATTATCATCCATGTCCTATAAATTTTGAACTTTAAATTAATTCATTTGAATCATTAAGTTAAACACCTCAATGCATGTGATTCCTATGTTTTCATTTTATATACATGTGATTCTTAATTTTTATTCATTGTAAAAAAAAATGTTACATACAAAATCTCACTAGAAATAACATTCAAGAGATATATTTTTTAATATGGACAACTATCTTAGATTTAAGTAAGGATACTAGTGTTTATTTAAGTTACACTCACCTCCTTACAAGAATTTTTAATCAAAGGAAACTTGCCAAGAGCAACAAAACTATAAAATCCTTACCCATTCAATATAGACTAGAAGCACAATTAGCTAGCACTAGGCCTTGAACCATTTTATTGGAAAGGGAAGAAAGAATGGAATATTATTTTAAATTTATTACAAAAATATAGTTGTCTTATTTTTCATAAATAGGGTGTTACTATTTTGAGGTTCTCATAATCCATGATATTGATCAATGTGAATGATTACATACATGTTCTTTACTTGTTTGGTAAATAACCCATTAAATATTTGAAGAACTCATGTTCTATTCATGTAAAATTGAACTTTTATCAAGTGATATTAACTTTTAGTATTTTTATTGGTTCATAATATTGTTTTGGCATCGATATTTCTAGATAATGTATCTTATCATTTAGATTTGAATTCATTTTTATTATTATATCCAATATATCTATTATCATTATTTAATTTTTTATCTATTTTATAACATTTTAGAGTGATAAAAATTGTGTAATTTTTTATTAGGATTAAATATTATTAATGTTTTAATATATTTATCACTTCTAATTCCTTGTAAAATTCAAACTTTTTTAGATATATTACGGATCTATTTTTAGGGTTTTATATAAAAAGTATGTACAATTTTTATTTTATTTATTTGAGAGCAGATTTTGGTTTTTTTGTATGAAGAAGTAAGAGAAATTTCCTAAGAACAATTAAATTATAGTCCAATATTATATTCCTCTTTTTAATTAGAAAAAAATTGAGAATTGGAGAATTAGGATGACGACCTTGCTCATCTTACATTATCTACAAAATATTGTATCCATATGATACAATAATATAAAAGGTCAAGCTACCTACAATGCTCTTCCTATAGATTGGAATAATGATAATAGAAGAAAATATGAAAAAATGATATGAAATTTGTGTTCTTCATTTTAACAAATATATACCATAGTTGAAAAATTACAACTTTGGATAAATTCAACACTCCAATTTTGGATATTTTATTAGAAACTAGAAAAAAAATTAAAAAAATACAAGAAAAAAAGAAAAATATTTCAATTTAAAAACATTATTAAACAATAATTAGAGAGTCATAAACTTGGATGAAGTACAATTATAGTTCTTGATCATGAAGCCCAACCAGGTACATCATACAAATGTAAAATTTCAAAATATAAAGTAGTTTTTAAACTATTTTTTCTTTCCACTCCCCCCTCAAATTGGATGTTTAAACGTGGATTTCGATATGTGGCTGCATTAGAGGCCCTCAGGTATAATATCATGGTATATCTCCTCAAATACTTCAATTGTTTTACTTCTACCTCCATGTCATGACGTCGTTTGTAGTAAAATTGGTATCTAGAAAATTCTTAGTAATCCAATTTGATAGTGGATCTAGCTCATTTACATGAATTGTCTCACAATATTCACTCACCTCATTGCTTTACTTCTAACTCTAGTGTCATGATGTCCTTTGTAGTAAACTCAATATCTAGAAAACTTAGTAATCCTATTTGATAGTGGATATAGCTCATTTACTAGCAAATCTAAATATTATAGTGCAAAAATACAAGGTCATTAAGGTGCTTGTGGGTTAACCTGTTATGGTTTTTAATGTATATGACTTCAAATAGATAGAAACTATGCTCACATCCAAAAACACTAAAATTTTGACTAAAGATGTGGATAATCATCCTCCTCAAATTAAGTGTTTTAAACCATAATCCTCCTACCATAAATCTAAAAAAATTTGAGTTTATTAATATATGGTTCTAATTATGTTGTATATGTAAAGTATAGGAAAATATATTTTAAAATCTTATACATTTTAATTTTTTGTAAGGTTGACTTGATTCTTTACATAAGGAGGATGAAAATAATCTCCAATCAACACCCTTAATAGTTTAAAACTTGATAGGGAATAGGTGAAATTTGAAATGGTCATTTATCATTGTATCTAAGTATAGAACCCCCTATACTTCTTCATCAACATTAAGATTATCAATGGAGAAGAATTTGGGTTCAAGAAGTACCCACCTATATGAACAGTTTAATGAAGTTACATTATTTGTATATTATCAATTGTAGGCCAAGTTGATTCAAAATTGTATTCATTGCCATCATAATTACTTTTATGGTCTCTTTTACTCTATCAATCATCTCATATAGATAACATGTTACTAATTTTTTTACATCTATAAAGTGATGAACCCTTCCTAAGGGTCCTATCACTTACAATTAAGAAATAAGAATTTAGAAAAGAAATAATAAAAAAATTAATATAAAATAATATGTTAGATTTGAACAACCAATAAACATTTAGAATTTCCTACACACTCATCCAAAATAAATCATCAAAATATTTCTTCTATATCTACTCCTCCTCTTTTTAATGATAGAAAGATATACCATTACTTGCTTACTATAATCCACTGGAAATTAGATGATGTTGCTAGAATATTCTATAAGATGCTGAAATTTGAGGTAAATTAGGTGATTCCTTGGTGAACAATATATTTCCTCTCATTATGTTCGCTCATCAAGATCAGCATTCTTTTCTATTTTTATATAAACTATGTAATATTATTTACCTCTTCCACCATGGTATTAACCCATGTTAATTTTCTAATGTCTTAAAGTATGAGGTCAATGCAGAAGGCAACACATGGGATCAAAAAATAGAGGGGTACTTCTCGTCAATAATATTACCTATAGACATAAATATCACTATATTATCCATCACAACTTCGATAACATTCTATACTTAAACTACCATCATGTAATCCATTAATAAATTAAATAGAATTTATGGATTATTCAAATTTTTTGAGGTATAAATAACTTCAATAATACCATGGATCCACCCAAATTCACTATGAATTTGAGGAACATGTGGTTACCTACACTCAGTCATCCATTAGAGAGAATGTTGCATCCCCTTATCCTTGATTATTTTTTATGTTTTTCTATGAGTGAAATTATATTCATGATACACTCTAATAATGGACTACAAAATTAATTTTTGGATATGGATTAGTCTATTTCTTATCCTAACTTAATTACTTTCTAGGGATTCCTAATAGACATTGTTCATACAATCAAATGGAATGCTATTGTAATACAAAAAATTAGTCATTAGTATTCCTAATTCCTTCTCCTTGCCCCCCTATGTGTTATTCTAAAGGATCTTTTATATTTTGTTCTAGCACTATCCAACACTTACTCACCTCCCACTCCCACTACCTCATTAGATGTGAGGGTTAAAAATACATATTCAATAGAGATATTAATATCCTCTAATTTAGTCTCATACCCATTGAAAGAAGCCCAAGGATTTAATCTATATCCAAGTGCAACACTCATCATTTTAAAATATATTTTTTATCTCATTACAAATGAAATCCTTCACATCATTTTTTATCATATAGCCTACTATAGAATAGGGCTCCACATCATTTCCTAGTTTTTTTGGAATTCTATAATTTTTTAATATTTCCAAGGATTACAAAATTCTTAAAGTATTTTAATGCTTGGGAAATATTTACAAATACCTATAAAGGATCTACAAACGTAGATATTTTCAATCACCAATTAATTCAAAGATATTATAAATATCTTAAAATAAAATAAAGTAAACATGTAAATTTTTTTAATAACTAGAGTGTAAAATATTAAAAATGTCATCCATTGACATGGTAAAGCTATAAAAAATAGAAATATTGTTAAAAATGCATTAAAAAATCCCATAAATAATGTTTTATTTGGTACCATTACAATAGAATAATTGAATTATTTATCACAATTTACACTAATTTTACATAGAAGACTTTAAACTCATATCAACAAGTTTAAAAAGTGATGATGATATTCAAGGATTTAAAAGTATGATAAATGTTGAGGATAAGTGAAAGCTGCATATACCCTCAAATCATAAAGCTTATACTTCATCCTAATTATCCTTAAAAGGATGTAGATATCATGTAATATATTGAATAAGAGCAAGTAATAAAATAATTATACCTAATATCTATGGTAGATTCCATATTCATTACAACTACTATGACAAGGATGGACACACCATACAATATTAGTCCAAATGGAGAAAATATTCCTCACATGAAAATTTTAGTGAAGGATAATGTAACAACCCTCTAAATTTATTTCATACTTACTATAATTTTTAATCCAATGTATGGTATCTTGATAGTGGTTGTTCAAACTATATGACTATAAATAGAAATATTTTTGTGAATTTGGATGATAGTATGAATGGACAACTCAATTTTGAGAGTGATAAGCAAGTAGATATAATGGGAAAAAAGGAAATTTCGGCATAAAAATAAATAAGGGAAGCATTATATATATACATGATACATTATTAATGCATGGTTTGAAGCATACATACCTTAGCATAGGGAAACTAAGATCTCTAAACCATAGGACTATATGTTATGGAAAATGTTATTAGAATTTTGACAAATCTAACAATTTGTTGATAATTGGAGTGCCTATGATAGCTATGAGGATTTTCCTCTAAGAATATAATATGATATTACATACTTGAAGACCATGGATAACTAGTATTGTCTATGATATAAGAGGTTTGAAAACCTCACTTTGGATCCCTGTCTTTAATGAAGAAAAGGAATTTGATGAGAGGTTTGTCATCATTTTTAGAGGAACATAATAATGTATATAAATGGTGTATATTTAGGAAGGAGCATAGATATATTTTTTAATCTTAAATTAGATCAAATAATCCTTTAGAATTTATACATGTATAAATATATCCCCATGCAAAAATTATATATTGGTAGGAGTAGGTGCTTTCTTATCTCTATAGATGGTTTTTGAAGGATGTCTTGGGTGTATGTTCTAGAGATAAATTCAAATATTTTGATATATTTAAAAATTTTAAATTATTTGAGAAGGAATTATAATATTATTTTATGGTTATAAAAACTAATCAAGAGGGATAGTTCACTTACAATGAAATCAAATAATTTTACAATGCTCATGGAATAAAATTAGATTTTACTATAACATACACTCCTTAGTAGAATTGAGCATCTAAAAGGATACATAGATCAATTGTTGAAATGTCTAGATGCATATTGAATTAAATGAGTTATCCAAACATACATTTGAAATATATAATTCATTCAACCATATGTATCCTTAATTTAAAACCCATAATATTGCTAAAATATTATACTCCATATGAAGCTTGGTTTGATAAAAAACTAAGTATTTTGTATTTGAAAAATTTTAAGTCCACATGCCTTATAATTTATAGTCCTTCAGAGCATAGGGTAGCCAAAATTAAAAGTAGATCAATTTATGAAATGTCTTGATGCATGCTGAAGTCAATGAGTTTGCCAAACATATATTTGAAAGATACTATTCATTCAACTATATATATATATATATATATATATTTAGCTTAAATCCCATAAAATTTCTCAAAAATTCTACTCCATATGAAGCTAGGTTTGATAAGAAATAAGGTATTTCTTATTTAAAAGTGTTTATATCCATATGCCTTACAAAAATTTCTAAATAATAAAGAAACAAATTGGATGAAAAATATATGAAATATATTTTTGTGGGATACTCAAAATAAAGTAAAATTTCTAGATGCTATGAACCACTTACTAGCAAGGTTTATTTTCTAGATTCTAGTTTTTTGATAGAATGTAAATAGGTCAAGGTATATAGAATTAAGAAGGTGCTTTATGATGTTAAACAAGATCCTGAAGTGTGGTACACTAGTATGTAAAACTATCTTCATAATCATGGACTTGTTGAGTGCTCTTCCAAAAGCATTATGCATAAAAAGGTATAACTAGATGATTTTATTATTATTTTCATATATGCAAATGACCTGAAATTTATGAGTGTCTTATCTACATTATTAGAGGAACTCATAGAGACAGTGAAATTTTAGTTTGATATTTATAACATGGGAGAAATACAATATTTTTAGGGTATGTAATTAAATCAATCAATTATAAGTATATATATTAGCCATATAGAACATGTTAAACACTTATTAATAGCATATATTATAAAATAGTGTAACTCTAAAATCACTCTAATAGTTTTTGTAGATAAATTCATGAAGGAAGATGATACTTGTATTTCTAATGCCACTTCTTATAGATCACTTATTGATAGCCTTAAGTATCTCACTACCATATGACAAGACATTATGCATACAATAAGTTTAATTATGAGGTCCATGGATCATCACCATGAGTCTCATTGATGGGTAACTAAAAGAATCCATATATATGTGAAACTACCAAGTTGTTGGCATTATTGTAGGCTATCACTATTGATTTTATTATTTTAGCATATACAAATAAAAATTGGGTAGGTAGTTGGGATCAATATTTTAGAACTCTCTAGGATCTTGCAAGAAATTGCATTTCTCCTAGTTACCCCCATGCTAGTTTCTTTTTAAATATTGTATTGATAAAATCATTGATTAATGATGATTTTATAGGCTATTCCTCATCAAGTCTTGGTGATTTCTTGTCAAAATTTTCTCTCATAATGGAAGAGGCAAATTTTACATTTAAAACCCCATTTGTGGGTTGAAAATCATCTCCCTCCCACTCTCAAGATCCCAAAACAAATTGTATAAGATGAACCATGAAACCACTCCAAACAACAAATATAAACTACCTTTTAGGCTCAAGTAAAATATTATACACTAGAACAAAGATTTTTCATTCTATTTCTATGAATCTTTCTAAGGTATTTTTCAATGCCCCAATTGCAAACTAGGGTTTTATTTAATTTTTTAATATTTATTATTTTTAAATTATTTTCAAAATAAAATGATAGGCTAAGGCCTCTAGGATATAATTATTTTAATTTTTTGGTTCCTACATGCCCCAAAATCTAGGGTCTTGTTACATATGTTTTATAATTTTTTGTTTGTTTTTTAAAGCATGTAGGCTAGGGAATTTGATTAATAATATTTTTTAATCTCCTATTAGAAAATAGATATGGATTCTTTAAGTGAGGTCCCTAAAATTTTTATGGATAACAATGATCCTTTTATAAATGGAACCCAAATGACTCCTTCATGACCAACCCCAAGTGAAAACCTAGGAAGAGACTGAATGTGAAAGAATGGATTAGGAAAAACATGCCAAATTAGTTATTTTATAAATTATATGGTCAGGAAATGCAAGGAGATATCCATCACCTCAAATTTAATTTGACTGGAAAATAAGATAATTATCTAGACAACTACCCTAAAGTAGATTAAATGACTAAACTAGTAAAGAGTACAATCAAGTACAATGGGTCAAGGAGTGGGGCCATGAGGCTCATTTTATGGTGATGGGGCAAAATTGTAATATGTCCATGTCATGGCCAAAGAATATATTATTAGCCCTCACATTTTATGAGTTAATAATAGTGAGAGTGGTAGAAGTGTAAGATGAGGCTCTAGTAATAGATAAACTACCATTTATAATATTACAATGGGGAGGGACAAGGCAAAGGAAGATAGAGTAGCCATAGCAATTTTTTGATATTATTGCATCAGTCCCTTCCACTCTATGAACAACTCCTATTAGAAATCCATATTGTAGTCATTGAGTGAGACTGGTAAAAGAATAAATACACCTTCATCCTATGAACTAAGTGGACCATTCTTGTAGGAGTGTGTAATCAACAAACATGTTCTAGTAGAAAAGCAAAGGATGAATGGATGGATGAATGTAAGAAACTGCACACTCTTGAACTTAATGGTGGCTTCAGGTGGATCCATGTTCTTCCTAATATTTTTTGATTCATAATGAGAGGTAAATAATGCATAGTTACTATTTATTTTGTTGTAGGATGTTGTGGTAGAATTATAAGTAAATAATAATGTCCAAGTAGTGATGGACAATGTAGTAGCATATGTATCTTTAGATACAATTCTCTAGGAGAAGTATATCTCTATCTATTCAAGCCTATATGCTCCCTATTGAATTGAAATTATGCTAGAGGATATTGACAAACTATTGTGTTTGAAGACCATGGTAGAAGAGGTGAAGAAAAATTTATGGTTTATATATAACCACATATGGGTGCTCAACTTTATGAGAGTGCACAATGATGGGATGAAAATTCTTTACCCAAGATCTACTCGATTTTCCTCCATTTTCATTGCCTTGAAGAGCCTTCTATTAACATCATCCAATTTAAATCAAATATTTTTATCTATGGAATGGCATGCCTAATGTCATCAACCAAAATTCCTAACCCATTTTTTTAATGCATCTCTACTCCTTAAGTTACCTATCTCCACAACTTACATAAGTCCTTCTTGTAAGTGTGCTAGGCCCTTTTTAGTTCACCTATCTCCACAACTTACATAAGTCCTTCTTGTAAGTGTGCTAGGCCCTCCTTAGTTCACCAATATCCACAACTTACATAGGTCCTTCTTGTAAGTGTGTTAGGTGCCATCCAAACTATCCTTCTCTTCTACAAGAGCTAGTTTGTTAACTTGGTCTTACTATATTTTTAGTCAGTCGAAGAAGATAGGTTACACCATGGCCACTCAAATCCATTAGAGTAGTCACACCAAGTATTTAGAGGTTTGACTATTTATCTCCTCATTTTTTGGAATAGTCTTTTTAAGGATGGTCTCTCTCTTGATCCAAAATAGGAGTTTAAGTGTTATAGTGTTCCTTGGATAAGGTTTACCTCAATTTGATTCCTTGAATTACTCTTATCCGGATATAATATTATTAAGGTTAAATTCCCTTTTAACCAACTAGTATAATATAAAAACCCTTCGAAGAGGTTTCTCTACCACAAATGAGTTTACGTAGGACAACGGAGATAAAACTAGATCCTCACTAGATTAATTAAATCTCACATCTCAACACCTACGTTTGTGCACGTCCGCACTTAGCCATGACTTCCTTATTTAACAAAGTGCATAAAAATATATACAATATCTCCAACCATATTAAAGACATAACTAGTTTCCAATTACCAAAAATTAATTTAGTAAGCCTTATAAAACTCAATCATCTATTGCTCAAGAGACAATATCCTTTATCATCTATCTCAAGATATGCATGCCACTACCATCGTTAAAATTTACACCACAACAAGAGATATACCACATAGAGTATCCATATCTAAGACTATGTAAAGAGGTGAAGAACTCATTAATACATTACAACATAATCAAAACCATAATGATTTTATTCCATTCAAAGATAACAACATAGTGGGATCTTTATTACACGATGAAGCTCCTTCTAATATTCATAATAATACATAGTGTTTTATATTGAACACACACATGGTAGTCAACACCATAATGACCCATGGAAGGTAAAATATCCTCCATACAGGTCTCACAAATATCTATATACAATTTCCAAGCTGATCTATCCAACTCCTCTAAATTTGAATATGCATTGCTCTATATGTATGCAGTCTAACATAACACCCAACAAGCACAATATATATAATTTTAAATAAATAAAAATATATATATATATATATATATATATATATATATATATATATATATATATATACTGAATATATGATGAATCCATAATCATTATATCATCTTAAAATAGAAACATTAAAATCATTTACAAGTATTTCCTATTCTCTCATTATAGTATCCAATTCAATAATTGAATCTACACCTGAATACACAAATGGTTTGACATGCTCAACATACTCAACTTGACCAAAAATCTAGGGATCTAATCCTATCAGCAAGGTTCCCAGCTTAATTTTATCTCCCACAAACCACTATGGAGTTCCCAACCATTCAAAAAGGGTGAACCTGATTCCTAAGTGCACTATTTTTTCTTATGAATATGAGATGAGCAACTTTATTTCCCATTGTAGGTATGGCTTCTGGTAAATGACTCCCCACTATGGACATTTCGACTAGGCAACCCCAAGAGAAAACTAGATAGTAAAGTTTCAAGATGGGTTCGCAATAGGTGTCATACATGGTTTATTCACACAATCGACAAATTCAATAGAAGATAAGGTTGTAGTTTAAACTAATATTTTTGCACTAAGTACCACTTAAGAATATTTCCCAAAATAACCAGATTTATTCAATAAATCTACTCAAGCAAATTGAGCAATGTCTATTTCATACGTCAATGAGCAAACTATCAATCATAGAATAACATCAATCTATTCTAAACACACCATTGATATTTTTAGACATACAATATGAGAGAAATTCATCTATCTCACAAACCAATATAAGAATGGAAGCTTTGCTACCTAGTTCTCCATCTTTGATCATTCCAGTTTGGGTATTTTTTCTCCACCTTCCTTCGTTTATCCCCCCAAAGCTTCTCCTCAGCACCCCCATTCATCTCCCCACTTCATCCCTACCTTCCAACCTTTTTGGAAGCATCATCGAAGCATGAATGTAACTCTAGTTCACCTCCACTTTAGCTTCGAAATGGTAGGTAACAACCCAGTTACCAGAATTCATCACCTCCAAGGTGCGACAAGCATTCAAGGAAGGACTTAAATTTTAACCGTCCAGATGGCCAAAGGTGAATGCCATACTTAGAGTTCAATAATGTTTTAAACTATTATATATATCTTTAATAATTTCAAGAAGTTCCAAGCTTCTACCAAAATCATTTTATTAAAATGCATCAACAAGAAATAGAGTAGGAATAAGAAATCAAATCATATTTATGCTAAACATAATTACTCAACATAGATTAAGCAACCAATAATGGATTTCCAAGATAGCATTTCAAACATCAATTCACATTCCATCGACTCTTTTGTTTCCTTCAACAACCTCACTACCGATGGTTAGTTTCACATGCAAACAAATATGCAACTATATGAGAGGAAAATTTTGTCTTCCTCGAAGCTGTCTTCTTTAAGAGATATCATCATTTCCCTTAAGCATCCCCTTCCCAGTGGTCGATTTCCTTCTTCCACTTATATGAGCATCTATTCCTACAATCATTCAATTCTATTAGCAGCATCATATCCTTTCATAGATTCACATATATTTTACAAAGGTAAGCATGAATAGTCATTTCAATCACCTAAAATATATCATATTTTCTTTTAATCAATATTGTTTCTAGAAATAATACATCAAGAAATAATCATTCATTCCATCGAAGATATTCTTAAAATTCCACAAGATATGTTTATCAATTACAAATCATTTTCAAACAGAAAAGAAAAATGCTTTTGCATATCTGCTACTTTTTCCCAAGTAGCATTATTTTTAGTGTAATGGTCCCACTGAACTTTACACTGCTCCAAAGTTCCTTTCCTCATCAATTTGGATCGGTACTCAAGGATTCTTACTAGTTGAACCTCTATAGCCTCTGGGTTTGCCATCTGCAAGTTAGAGAAATCCCACACATGCTCAGGGTTAGCAACATACTTTTTAAGTAAAGAAACATGAAAGGTGTTGTGAATCTTGGATAGGTTGGGTGGTAAGGCAAGTCGATATGCCATAGGGCTAATATTCTCTATGATTTCAAAGGGTCTGACAAAGTGAGGATCTAGCTTTGTGGATTTAATTACACTCTTTCTTGGTTTTACCCTCAAAAATACCCTATCACCCACAACAAACTCCTTTGGTGATCTCTTAAGATCGACATAGCTTTTTTGTCAGTCTACAACTTCCTTTAGCCTCTCTTTGATCACTCTCAACTATTGTTCCATTTCTTTGACCATGTATGTTTGGTCTAAGCACAATCCGATCTTCTGGATTATCCCATGACAATGGTGTTCTACACTTTCTACCATACAAAGCTTCAAATGGAGCCATTCCTATGGTCGAATGGTGACCATTATTGTAGGTAAATTCTACCAGATGCAAGAAATCCTCCCAATGAGTTTTTTATTCCATATAGTACATGTGAAGCATGTCCTCTAGCACTTGATTCACTCTTTTAGTTTTCCCATTAGTTTCTAGATGATAAGTAGAATTGATGTTCAATCTAGTACCAATGGCATGATGTAGGGATTGCCAAAACTCAGATGTGAATTTTGGATCCCTATCTGATATAATTACCTCCGAAAAACCATGAAGCCAAAATATTTCCCTAGAAAATCTATTAGCCATAGCCATGACATCATCCTTGGTATTCCTAGGAATAAAGTGTGCCACCTTGGTCAGTCTATCGACCACTACTAGAATTGTGTCATGTTGAAACCTGTTCTTAGGCAGTCCTACTATGAAGTCCATTAAAATTACTTGCCATTTTTGCATAGGCACATCATGCAGATACAGTAAACCAGTAGGATGTCTATGTTATGCTTTAACCTTTTGATATTCGAGGCATTGAGCGATAAATTTAGTTATGTCTCTCTTCATTCCTGGCCAAAAGAATATCTTTTTCATATTCTCCCTCATCTTTGCTCCTCCTGGATGAGAAAAATATGGAGATCTATGCGCTTCATTCAAAATCATCCTTCTCAAATTTCTAGTCTCAAGAATTACTACTCTATTCTTAAAACATAAGAAACCATCCTTGATGTCAAAGTCCTTGTTTTCATCAGGTTTCCTTTCCATCCTTTCCCAAATTTGGTTGTAGTATGCATCCTGATTTTGCATTTCCTTGACTTGCTCCATCAAGTCGACATGGATGCGAGACAAAACTACGATGTGTCTTCTCCTACTCAATGCATCGATGACTTTATTCTCTTTCCCTTTAATATACTCAATGCCAAAATCATATTCTATGAGGAATTCCATCCACCTCCTTTGTCTAGCATTGAGTAAAGGTTGAGTGAAAATATATTGCAGACTCTGATGGTCTGTCCTTAGCTCAAAGGGTCTCCCAACCAGATAATGTCACCAACTCTTGAGAGAAAACACTACAGCTACCAACTCTAAATCATGGGTTGCATAGTTAACCTCATGTCTTTTTAGTTTCCTAGATCCATAGGCTACCACTGCTTCTTCTTGTGAGAGCACTCCTCCCAAACCTTCTAGTGATGCATCTGTACAAATCGAGAAACTTCCTTGAGGATCAGGTACCTTTAATATAGGGGATGTGGTAAGATTTTTCTTTAGCAAACCAAAGGCTTCCTCGCATTTCTCTATCCACTTGTATTCTTTTCCTTTTCTCTGAAGGTTGGTTATTGGTGAAGCAATCTTGGCATAGTCTTTCACATAATGCCTATAGTATCTGGTTAAGCCCATGAAACTTCAAACTTTAGTCACATTTGTAGGTGGCGACCAATTCAAAATGGCTTCTATTTTCTTTGGATCCACTATGATCCCTTCAGCTGACATAATATGTCCTAAGTATTGCACTTCTGACACATAAAATTCACACTTGGATAGGTTCCCATACAACTAATTTTTCCTTAATAGTTCTAGCACAATTCGGAGATGCTCATCATGCTCTATTTTATTTCTAGAATATATCAAAATATCATCCAGAAATACCAGTACAAATCTATCCAAGTACTTCCTAAAGATACTATTCATTAAGTTCATAAATACCATTGGAGCATTTGTTAAGCCAAAAGGTAAGACAACAAACTCATAATGTCCATAATGAGTTTTAAAGGTTGTCTTATGGGTATCCTCCTCACGGATCCTCAATTGGTGGTATCCTAACTTCAAATCAATCTTTGTAAATATTGTGGCATATTTGAGTTGATCAAAGAGATATTTGATTCTAGGTAGAGGATATTTGTTCTTGATGGTTGCCTTGTTTAACATTCTATAATCTATGCATAATCTCAAGGAACCATCCTTCTTCTTTACAAATAGTACTGGTGCACCCCAAGGTGATACACTTGGTTGGATCAAACCTTTCTCTAGTAACCCTTGCAATTGCACCTTCAACTCTTGCATTTCTATGGGGTTCATTCTATAAGGAGCTCTATGTATTGGTTCCATTCTAGGTTGAAGCTCAATAGTAAAATAAAATTCCCTCTTAGGTGGTAATCCAGGTAAATATTCTGGAAAAACATCCCTAAAATATTGAAGAATTGGGTGTTTCTCAAACACCTCTTCCTTCTTCTCTTTATCAATTTCATTTATCTTAACAACATAGACCATTCCACCTTTCTTTATGGCCTTCTTAAGTTGCATTGCCGATAGGATTTGAGGTTGAAATACCCCTTGTAGACTATACATCCTACGCACAACACCCCTATCATTTGTGTACTCAATCCATCTATCCTAAAAGTTGAGTATTGCCTTATGCACTTGCAACCAATCCATTCCTAGGATTATGTCAAAAGCATGCAAAGGTGCTACATACAAACATCCTTTGGTTATTCCATTAGGTAAGGCAATTTCTACCATAGGGTAACATTGATTGATGGAGTAGGTTTATCCTGAACCATACTCGACCTTCCACCCATGAGCCAAGATTCTAGGCCTTTCTAAAATATCTTTAACTAAACTAGTGGAAATAAAACTATCTGTAGCACCACTATCAATTAAGATTTTAACATCCCTACCAAAAATATTACCTTTAATTACTAGTGGCATGGCTTGACCATCCAGATTCTGGTTTCCTGTAGCTGCATAAATTTTGTGCATGGGCTCTCTAGGTGCAGTTTCCTTGTACATTGGTTCCTTTCCCTTAGAACTCATTTCAGCTCTCCATGGGAAATTAGAAGCATAATGTGGTCCTCTACAAAGATAACATCCTTCTTTCGGCCTTGGATGTTCTTTCCACTTCTGTCCCTCTTTTGCTCTTTCTGTAGATGAAGAATTAGCCTGTCCCTATAATTTTCTGTTGTTACCCTTGTCGTTATTTCGGTTCTTCCCTTGGAACCTTTTCCTAAACTTCCCTTTCTTCCTATCATTTCCTTGGTCTTGTTGAGAGATATTCTTGTTGGCCTATTTCTCTTCCCATTTTACAAAACCTACACTATTTCTCTTTCTTAGTGCCTCTTTACCCTCTTCATCTAATATTTCATAATCAAATAAGGGTTTGAGATATGTTTCAGCTTTCCTGGCTAAATCATAGGCCTTCTATAGAGTTTCAGGTTCCCTCATGTCCACTTCTTGTCCAATTCTAGGGTCTGCTCCCAATATGAACTTATGGATCTTCATTTTCTTATTATAAGCAGGTACATACTTCATTAACTTGACAAATATTTGATAATACTTTTCCACTATCCTAGTCCCCTACCGAAGTCTAGAGAATTCTTCAAATTTCTAGGAATAGAAATGTTCCGTGAGAAATCTATCTTTGAAGGCTTTTACAAACTCTACCCATTTTAGGTCAACTACTGCCTCAAGACCTAGTTCATCACTATACGCTTCCCACCAAGCTAAACCATCACCTTGCAAATGCAGTGTGGCATAAGAGGTTCGAGTGCCTGAGGAAAAATTCTTCATGTTACAGTATGTTTCTATCTCTTTTAACCATACCTCGACCTTGTCCCCATCTTCCTCTCCATTAAATTTGGAAGATTTCAAATGTTTCATTTCCCTACCCAACTCGACCTCTAATCTGACCCTAGCCTACTATGCCTCGATCAGAGGTTCATTTGCTTGACTCACTCTAGGGTTTCCTATCTGTGTTTCTCGACTCAACATGACATCCAACAACTATTTTTGGGTTTCTATCTGCTCTCGAAGTAGAGCCATTGTCTCAGTGAGATTCTCATTATTAGGATTCTCCCTAACATCACTAGGGTTCCTTGAACCCTCATTTGGATTCCTATCCCCTTCACTATTCTATCTTGTCTACCTTGGTGATGGGGCAACACCTCCTCTTCTTCTCTTTGGTGGAATTGTCCCTAGCCATACACAAAAGAGGTAGTAAGATCTCATTAGCAATTAGTCCTTCAAATTGCTCTTCTCACTAATAATTATTTACCCTATCATCTCAAGTAATTCAATAAATTTACTTCTAATAGGTATTCTTATTGGTAGGGTTCAATTCCTACTTATGTATGCTTTCTACTACATACCAAAACTATTTTCTATGTAGCGAACCTATCCCACTATGAACCATGCTCTGATACCAAATGTCATGACCCAAAATTCCTAACCCATTTTTTTTATACATCTCAACTCCTCCTTAAGTTACCTATCTCCACAACTTACATAAGTCCTTCTTGTAAGTGTGTTAGGCCCTCGTTAGTTCACCTATCTCCACAACTTACATAAGTCCTTCTTGTAAGTGTTCTAGGCCCTCCTTAGTTCACCAATCTCCACAACTTACATAGGTCCTTCTTGTAAGTGTGCTAGGTGTCATCCAAACTATCCTTCTCTTCTACAAGAGCTAGTTTGTTAACTTGGTCTTACTATATTTTTCAATCAGTCGAAGAAGATAGGTTACACCATGGCCACTCAAATCCATTAGATTAGTCACACCAAGTAATTAGAGGTTTGACTATTTATCTCCTCATTTTTTGGAATAGTCTTTTTAAGGATGGTCTCTCTCTTGATCAAAAATAGGAGTTTAAGTGTTATAGTGTTCCTTGGATAAGGTTTACCTCAATTTTATTCCTTGAATTACTCTTATCCAACTATAACATTATTAAGGTTAAATTCCCTTTTAACCAACTAATATAATATAAAAACCCTCCGAAGAGGTTTCTCTACCACAAATGAGTTTACGTAGGACAACGGAGATAAAACTAGATCCTCACTAGATTAATAGAATCTCACGTCTCAACACCTACGTCTACACATGTTCGCACTCAGCCATAACTTCCTTTTTTAACAAATTAAATAAAAAGATATACAATATCTCCAACCACATTAAATACATAACCGGTTTTCAATTACCAAAAGTTAATTTAGTAAGTCTTATAAAAATCAATCATCTATTGCTCAAGAGACAATATCCTTTATCATCTATCTCAAGCTATGTGTGCCACTACCATCGTTAAAATTTCTACCACAACAAGAGATATACCACATAGAGTATCCATATCTAAGACTACGTAAAGAGGTGAAGTACTCATTAATACATTACAACATAATCAAAACCATAATGATTTTATTCCATTCAAAGATAACAACATAGTGGGATATTTATTACACAATGAAGCTCCTTCTAATCTTCATAATAATACATAGTATTTTCTATTGAACACACACACACGGTAGTCAACACCATAATGACCCATGGAAGGTAAAATATCCTCTATACAGGTCTCACAAAATATCTATATACAATTTCCAAGCTGATTTCTAGCGATACTACAAAATACTCGAATCGGTAACCGCTAGTTTAGTTGTCCTTCTACACCTAGCCGAATCTAGAATTTGTATCGAACACACTGAGAGGGGGATGCTTTCATAGGATCTGGCCAGCTCCTCTAAATTTGAATATGCATTGCTCTATATGTATGCAGTCTAACATAACACCCAACAAGCACAATATATATAGCCACAAGTTTTTCCATCAACTATCTCATAAGCTATACATTTCTATGAGTGGATCATTATTTGTACACTCAATTTAAAATAGAATTCCATTCATTCAGTCAAAATTTTGAGAATCATACAAATACAAACCTCTTTCTTCCCACAAGAGGTTTGTTAAAACAATCCATCATCTCTTGTCATTCTATAAAGAAATACCAAAAACAATTCAACCACAATCTCTATTTTTATATACATTGATAAACATAGGAAACCATCTCAATAATTATAAATATATCTTGGTTTACACTACTGAATAGATGAAATCCATAATCATTATATCATCTTCTAAAATAGAAACATTGAAATCATTTACAAGTATTTCCTATTCTCTCGTTACAATATCCAATTCAATAACTGAATCTACACTCGAATACACAAATGGTTTGACATGCTCAACACATTATCCAATGCTACTACATCATATATTAACCCAACATACTCAACTCGACCAGAAATCTAAGGATCTAATCCTATCAACAAGGTTTCCAACTTAATTTTATCTCCCACAAACCACTGTGGAGTTCCCAACCATTCAAAAAGGGTGAACCTGATTCCTAAGTGCACTATTTTTTTGATGAGCATGAGATGAGCAACTTTATTTCCCATTGCAGGTATGGCTTCTGGTAAATGACTCCCCACTATGGATGTTCGACTAGGCAACCCCAAGCGAAAACTAGATAGTAAAGTTTCAATATGGGTTCGTAATAGGTGCCATACACGGTTTATTCACACAGTCAACAAATTCAACAGAAGATAAGGTTGCAGTTTAAACTAATATTTTTGCACCAAGCACCACTTAAGAATCTTTCCCCAAAATAACCAGATTTATTCAATAAATCAAATCTACTCAAGCAAATCGAGCAATGTCTATTTCAGACGTCAATGAGCAAACTATCAATCATAAAATAGCATCAATCTATTCTAAACACACCATCGATATTACTAGACATACAATATGAAAGAAATTCATCTATCTCACAAACTAGTATAAGAATGGAAGCTTTGCTACCTAGTTCTCCATCTTCGATCATTCCAGTTTGGGTCATTTTTTCCTTCACCTTCCTTCCTCCATTTCTCCTCCCAAATATTCTCCTCAAAACCCCCATTCATCTCCCCACTTCATCCCTACCTTCCAACCTTTTTGGAAGCATCATCAAAGCACGAACGTAACTCCAGTTTTACCTCCACTTCGACTTCGAAATGGTAGGTAACAACCCGGTTACCGAAATCCGTCACCTCCAAGGTGCGACAAGCATTCAAGGAAGGACTTAAATTTTAACCATCCAGATGGCAAAAGGTGAATGCCATACTTAGAGTTCAATAACATTTCAAACTATCATATATATTTATTTTTTAATAATTTCAAGAAGTTCCAAGCTTCTACCAAAATCATTTTATTAAAATACATCAACAAGAAATAGAGTAGGAATAAGAAATCAAATCTTATTTATGCTAAACATAATTACTCAACATAAATTAAGCAACCAATAATGGATTTCCAAGACAACATTTCAAACATCAATTCACATTCCATCGACTCTTTTGTTTCCTTCAACAACCTCACTACCGATGGTTAGTTTCACATGCAAACAAATATGCAACTATATGAGAGGAAAATTTGTCTTCCTCGAAGTTGTCTTCTTTAAGAGATATCATCATTTCCCTTAAGCATCCCCTTCCTAGTGGTTGATTTCCTTCTTCCACTTATATGAGCATCTATTCCTGCAATCATTCAATTCTATTAGTAGCATCATATCCTTTCATAGATTCACATATATTTTACAAAGGTAAGCATGAATAGTCATTTCAATCACCTAAAATATATCATATTTTATTTTAAATCAATATTGTTTCTGGAAATAATACATCAAGAAATAATCATTCATTCCATCGAAGATATTCCAAAATTTCCACAAGGTATATGCACTTGCAATTCAAATCATTAAATAAACAAGCATCATCATTAATCCAAAGCATCTAACTAGTATGAATCTAACCAAATAAAAGTCTACCAAGGGAGGGTCATGACACCTAATCATGCTAAAGAGCAATACCGGATATTGAGCCAAGCATATACTAATTATTTTTGAGAGAGTTTTCAACAAATTCTCAAGGTAATTGTAATTTGCTTATTGATTTAAAATTTAAATTTCAAAATCCTATTTTATACTTGATTATTACTTTTCCTAAATTTTCAACATTTACTATTTAATTACAAGTGACTAAACCCTTGGTAAGGGTTCTTTGCATTATAGATGGTGAATAATTGGCCATGGACTATATGTATGACATAAAAGATACAACCAAAGAGGATATTCACCATTACTGTAGTGGCAATTTGTGCAAGTTTGAGATAATATTTCTAGAAAATATGGTTAAGGGAACTATGTCAACCAATTCATTCTACATAGTGCTTCTTGAAATCAAAATTATTTTAACACATGCAATAATGAAGAGGTTTAGTAGGGGTTTTATACATGTACAAAGAGGATGATAAAAAATATTGACAAACATCACCTTATTCCTATAGAATCGTAATTATATAAGGCTAAATAAGGGAACTTTTTGATATCCTACTTTCCTAATGAAGCAATATCAAGCTTATAACTAGGTAATAATTTTAAATTTAAAGTTTTTTTTACAATTTTTAATTATGTAGTTATCATTAATTAATACTTTGAAAATTATCCTTTTTCTTAGATTTATGATGGGAAGACTATGGCTTCAAAACTCCTACCTTTTAGAATATGGTTGTTCAGATCTTGATTTAGCCTTTTAGCACTTATGGTTGTGAGTGTAATTGGTCTCTATTTAAGTATATACACACTAACAAGCATAATTGGTTGATACAAGAGTGCGTCAATGACCTTGTATTTATGTAATATAATATTAGGCTTCATACAATACAAGTGAAGGGCAATGAGTCCTACAAGGCAATTCAATTGGATGAGAAAGATCCACAATATGAATGGAATGCTAAGAGGTCTATTGATCCCAATTTTGCTAAATAGGAGCATGAGGCAATTAAGGAAGAATTAAAACATTTAAAAGTATTATAGGAGATATACCATGATCTTGAGCAACCTTCATCTCATCCAGTAGTTTAGATCTAATACCAACCATCAAGTGCAATGTGTATATACACCTAATTGTGTGGATTTATTAGCCATTAGACATGTTTCTAGTGACCCCTTTTGAAAATATATCCTGTCTTCAAGAAGATAAGAACTAATTAAAACTTTCAAAGATAAAGGATAGACAAAAGAAGAACTATATACCTTGACTTGGAGAAAAAATTGATGATCTTTTTAGATCTTCAAGGTCAAGAAATATAAGAGAAGAAGAAGAGATGGATGAAATGAAAAGATGAAAATGCATGGAGATGAGCCCTAGGTCAGGTATTCTCTAGGCATAAAAGCCCTATTATGAGTGCAATGCATGTGAGATAAGACCTAACTAGGTTTCATCACTTGCCTTCCTCACGAAGTCCCAAAAAATCTATATTATCAAGCAACCATGCAAATATGGTTAAACAACAATGTAATGATGAGAATAAAAATTTAAATTAGAATAGAATGTCAATAAAAAATGCAAGATATGATAGGAAGTCATGTAGTATGAACAAGTAAACCAGATGTAAAATATAAACTAGGATAAATAAAAATGCAAAGTCATGCATAATATATTTGTTTTTTTTTTAATTACATTCAATATTTGTTTAAATTCTAAAATTTGGCACAAATTCTGATTTTGCTACCTATATTAACAAAATTTATGGTAGTTTAAATAACTAACCCATAAAATAAAGTACTATTATGGAGGAAACCTTCATGACTCATATCACAAAGAGTATCATCCACAACATATTCTTTAGGATTTGTTGCACGAACGTCACTATAAACTTTGATTGTGCCATATTTCTTTATGAAAGGAGGATAGACTCCAAAATTTGCAAGGTCTCTATGAGATAGAGAAATAGGATCCCCTTGAAAACTAGAGAACCCAAAATTCACAACACAAGGGACTAACTTATTAGATAAGAAATTATTCTAGAGGATATTCTCATGATCTCTATCACAAAGGAGATCCCATTTAGCATACTACTCTAGGGTTAGAGCTAACTCAGGATGCATTAAATTTATAACATTGCAATATAGAACGTCAAAAGGATAAAGTGGTGGGAGTAGTGGTAGACATGTGAGACCAATGAGTGTGATTCATATGGGGTCCATATATGCCAACCTATTTGTATAAGATATTGTACAATATCTTATTCAAAATACATATAGGATTGGTCTACATAACCTTGCTCTAGGTGTGGTATTTGTAACACATAGCAGTTAGGAGATCATATGCACTACTAGGGCAATAGCCCAACCCAAAGTGACCAACAACATATAGGTGGACTAGCATCTTCAAGTGAGTCTAAAGGAAATACATTGAGAATCTACCACTAGGGAGGTGAGTGATATATGAGCTATGGGAGTAGAGGATTAGCTAGTGGTCATGGCTTCTACATCCAATATGGATAGGGGATGTGAAGGAGCTAACTGGTGTAAGGAGGGTTAGGTGGGTCTTGACATAGAGGGGAGAGCTAGAGCTCTTTAAGTTTGATTTATTCTATGTTAGATTTTTATGTAGCATCTAATGGTAGATAGAAATGACAAGATGCAGAATAATATGAAATAAAGTAAATTTACGAGATGACTAAAAATATACTATAAATAGAAATTATGGATATTTTTACAAAGTATCTATGGAGAAAATTAACACTCCATGAATTAAGCTACTGGTCAAGAATGGGCTTTTAGCATATCATACATCATCAAATTATATCACACATTGCTACATCACACCACACTATTCTACACTACTTCCTACTGCTATATCTTGCTCTATGTCTATAGCCCTTTATATAGTAAATAGGTTCCTTGGCCAACACTCTATCAGCTATGCAAGGGATAGCTTACACATATGCAAATTGCACTATGATATTTGTTCATTTATTATATTCCATGAAGTAACTAGATAACTTCCCCCTAAAGTAATATAATGTCCTAAGTGAAGAACACAAGCTTATAATAAGATGGGGGGTGAACTGTATAAGATAAAACTTTTAATTTTATTTCCAAATCCATAACTTCAATTATTATAAATTGTAATAATTAAACAATGCATAAATCACCACACACATAAGAGACACAGTTTTAACGTGGTTCACCAAATGTGGGCTACATCCATAAAGAAATATTTTTTATAAATTTTATCAATAAATTTTGTGGGAACCAATTTCCTATTACAATGTTTGTGGAAATCTATCCATAGGAGACACATGTCCCCTATCACAAGTTCATGGACCCCAATCCATAGGAGACAACAATACCCTCTACTTTGGTTCATGGACCTTAATCCACTCTACTCTAGTTTGTGGACCTCAATCCATAAGAGACACCAATACCCTTTACTTTGGTTCATGGACCTCAATACACTATGCTCTATTTTTTGGATCCCAATACATAGGAGACACCAATCCCCTCTACTATGGTCTACTCCAAATCCTGCTCACAACTCTGCTTAAATATGCTCCAAAAACCTACTCAAATCTGCTCACAAAACCTGCTCAAATCTACTCATAAAAAACTACTCAAATATGCTCATAAAACCTACTCAAATCTGCTCACAAAAACCTGCTCAAATATGATCACAAAACCTGCTCAAATTAGCTCACAAATCCTACTCAAATATACTCAGTAAGCCTACTCAAAAATCCTACTCAAATATGCTTCAAAACTTGCTCAAATATACTCACACAACCTGCTCGCAACTTGCTCAATCCTACTCACAAATTATGCTCAATATTTCTCAAATATTGCATATAAACAAGCTCATATCTTTCCAAATCTCGCATGCAAACAATGTTCATAAATTTTTAATATTCTTTCCTCTACTATAGCAATTCGGACATATTCTACCTAGAATTATTTTTCTTCATGAACATATAGGAAATGATATGCATTACAAATACCCAATATGTTCTTTCAAATTCATTAATTTTGTCACTTTCTCATGTCTCACATTCATTACATTGAAGGATAGCTTTTAAAATTGACCTTGTAATATCCTTTTCTTCAATGAATCCTTTCATACTATATTTGTACTTTTTGACACTTTGGTTTGCTTTAGAACATTCTTTCTATTTATGTGAGACTATAATATTGTGCTTACTTTCACATTCTCTTTAAAATCAATCATGAACAATACATAAACTTGCTTACAAATTTGATCTATAAATCTTGCACATTCACTCTCTTCTTTCAATCCAAACTATTGCACGTGGGAATAGGAGAAAATAAACTTAAGAAAATATATTGAAATGCGCTTAGAAAATCATCGGTTACATTGCTTAAATACTATAGGCTTAACAACCTTAGAAGAAATTAAGGGAAGTTAGGAAATGAAAGAAAATAGGGAGGAAAGATAGAAGGGAATTTGGTGTCAACTGCCTCACCGCCCATGCCGTCCAATCTGTCCAGTCAGCTGTCGTCCAAGTCAATCTTCCTGCCCAGTCAGCTGCCGTCCAAGGAAGTAAAAGGGTAAGGTCCAAAGCTTACCATTGTAAACAAATTTTTACCCCTTTTCACTGTGTCATTTTCCAACATTCTCCCCCTTAAAGTTGAGAGGCCTGACTATACAGTCTCTCAGCTTTATATATTGAGCTTTAGCTATACCTTTGGTGAAGATGTCAGCAATATTATCCAAAGTATTACAATATTGAAGCTCAACTATCTGTTGTTCCACCATATCTCGAATGAAGTGATACTTCATATCAAAATGTTTTGATCTACTGTGGTGGACTGGATTATATGCCAACTGAATGGCACTTATGTTATCACAATATAGTCATGTTGGACCACTTTGACTTTCTCCAATCTCTTCAAGAACTTTTCTTAACCATAGGGCCTGAGTACTAGCATGAGTGATGGCTATATACTCAGCCTCAGTTGATGACAATGCTACAACAGTTTGTTTCTTGGAACTCCATGTAATTAGTCCTGATCCTAGACTAAAACAATTTCCTGATGTAGATTTCCTGTCATCTATGTTGCTGCCCCAATCACTGTCACTGAAGCCAACTAAATTCACAGAATTACATTTTTGGTAATGGATTCCAAAATCCAATGTACCTTTTACATATCTTAATATCCTTTTAGTTGCTTGTAGATGCAGTTCAGAAGGACTAGCCATAAATCTTGAAACTAGAGAAACAACATATTGAATATCTGGCCTAGTGTTGGTGAGAAACATCAGACTCCCAACCATGCTTCTGTAAGTGGTCATGTCAACCTTTGATGCTCCATATTCCTTGCTCAATTGGATCCCATGTCCAGTTGGAGTTGCAACTGATTTGCACTGCTCCATGGCAAATTTCTTTATCATGTCTCGAGCATACTTGTGTTGACATATGAAGATCCCTTTATTTGATTGATGCACTTCCATGCCTAGGAAGTATCGCATTAAACCAAGATCTTTCATCTCGAACTGTTTCATCATGGAGTTTTTGAACTCCATATTCATTTTATTATTACTACCCATAAATATTAGATCATCCACATACAAACAAACTATGAGAATGTCTACTCCATGCTTTAGGTAGTACAGATTTGGTTCACTTTTGCTTCTTGTGAATCCATACTCACTAAAATAGCCATCAATACGTGAGTACCAGGCTCTTGGTGCTTGCTTGAGGCCATAAAGTGCTTTCTTTAATTTGTAAACAAGGTTCTCTTTACCCTGTTCTTGAAAACCTTGAGGTTGTTGAACATACACCTCTTCTGTCAAGTATCCATTTAGAAAAGCACTCTTTACATCCATGTGTTGAACATTCCATCCTTTATGAGCTGCTAAGGAAAGAACTGATCTGATTGTCTCTTGTCGTGCAACAGGAGCAAAGGTTTCCTCATAGTCAATGCCAAATTTTTGAGTAAAACCCTTTGCTACTAGTCTCGCCTTATGCCTCTCAATGCTTCCATCAGCATTGTACTTGGTCTTGTAGACCCATTTACATCCAACACATTTTTTTCCTTTTGGTAGTTGTACTAGCTCCCAAGTATCATTATTGTTTATAGAGGTTATTTCCTCTTTCATGGCTTCTTGCCATATATTTTGAGTACATGCCTTCTCATAGCTAGCTGGTTCTAGCTGTGTACTAGCCAATAAGGCATAATTAACTACATCTCCCATAGGATCATGGGAATCATCATCTCCATACAATTGTAAATTTTCAAGTTGTTGCAAAACTGAATTCATCTCACTAGCTTGACTTCTAGTGAATCTTCTCTGGAAATTCTGATCCAGCATTTGAAAGGATGGATGATGTTGTAATGTTCTTCTGCCTCTTGATGGAGAGTCTCTGTCGATGTCCATCGGTGAAGAACTTACTGATCTCTGTGGAGAAGGACTTAAAGTATTTGTTGAAGTACTTGATGTAGCTCTTCTGAATGGGTTTGGAGGGGGTGGTGTGCCTTTGCTTTGCTTTGGAGATACCTGTTGTACCTGTGAAGAACTTACATCGTGGGATTCATCATCAACAAAAATTCTTTGATGACCCCATTCTCCCCCTTCATCAAAAATTACATCCCTAGAGATTACAACTTTATGAGTTTTGGGATTGTAGAGTCTATATCCTTTTGTAGACTCACAATATCCTACAAATATACAAGCTTGACTTTTTGGATCAAGCTTCTTTCTTTTCTTGTCGGGAATGTGTACATATGCTAAAGAACCAAACACTTTGAAATGCTTTACATTAGGTTTCTTTTCGTACCATGCCTCGTAAGGAGTGACACCATCTAAACTAGAAGTTGGACTTCTGTTTAGAATATATACACTGGTTCTTACAGCCTCTGCCCAATACATATAAGTGAGATGCTTTGTCTGGAGCATTGATCTCGCCATCTCAACTATGGTGCGATTTTTTCTCTCTGCCACACCATTTTGTTGTGGGGTATAGGCAGTGGTAAATTGCCTTTTGATCCCACTATCTTTACAATATTTCAAAAAAGCTTTTGAGGAGTATTCACCTCCTCGATCTGTCCTAAGACATTTTACATAGTTCCCACTTTGATTCTCTACATTATTTCTAAAATCTATGAAGCAATCAAAAGCTTCATCTTTGTGTTTCAGAAAGTAAATCCAGCACATTCTAGAGAAATCATCTATGAAAGTGAGAAAATAAAAACTGTTTTCGAGACTTTGTGTTTGCATTGGACCACAAATGTCCGAATGTACTAACTGTAGTGGATAGTTGGCTCTCCACGCTTGTCCTGTCAGAAACTTTGATCTTGAGTGCTTTCCCAAAGCACATCCTTCACAGACTTCTTTTTGATCATGGATTTTGGGAAGTCCTGTCACCATAGCTTGATTAGTTAACAATTTCAAGCTAGCGGAATTGAGGTGACCATATCGCAAGTGCCAAAGGACACTTGGATTTGTTATGGCTACATTTGCAAGTTGAGCTCCTCCTGGCTCATTAAACTTGAGAGGAAATAATCTGTTCTTGGTCATGGGGACCTGTGTGATGACACGATTACAATTATTTTTATCAAAAATGATACATTGTCCTTCATCAAATACAAGTTTGTAATTATTCTCCATCATTTGCCCAATGCTTAGTAAATTGTGTTGGAGCTTTGGAGTGTAGTAGATGTCATGCACATTTTTTAGTCCTTCTTTAGTTGGAACCTCCATGGCTCCAATTCCCTCTACTTGCAATGTTTTATCATCCCCTAATTTGATTTGGGATTTATAAGTGGAATCGAGAGTAGCAAATAAATGTTCGTTACCACTCATATGGTTGGAACAACCAGTATCTAGAATCCATGTGTCAGATAGATTCTGTTCTGATTGGCCATATGTCAAAAAAATATTAGAAGCATCATCTTCTTCTCCATAATTACCATATTGATTGTTGCTGCCTTGTGAAGATTTTGACCAGCAATCACGAGCGAAGTGACCTGGTTTGCCACAATTGAAACATGTTGTTTTGGACTTGTCACTTCCTCACCCTTGATTTCCACTTTGTCCTTGATTTGCACCTCGATTCTGATTTCCACCTCTTTGTTGATTACCTCCTCTGTATGAGTTGCCTCCTCTATTGGAATTGCCTCCTCAGTTTTGGTTGCCTCCTCTGTTTTGGTTGCCTCCTCTATAGTTGCCTCTACCTCTACCTCTTTGTTGTCCTCTTCCTTGACCTCTTCCCCGTCCTCTTGCATTATTTTCATTGGAAGTGAAGGCCTTATCATCGCCTCCATAGCTTGTTGAAGGAGTTTCAGGAAACCTCTCTTCATGTGACATTAACGATCCGATTAGTGCATCGAATGTTAAAAGGGAAAGATCTTTAGATTCTTCTATTATGATGGCAATGTGATTCCATTTTTGTGTAAGTGTTCTCAACACTTTTGTTACAATTGTCTCAGGCTTGATTTCTTCGCCTAATGTACTCATTTTATCTACAAGTGCTTTTACTCTAACACAATAATCACCTACTTTTTCATCATCTTTCATCCGGAGATTCTCAAAATCTCGCTTCAATGTTTGAAGCCTTACCTGCTGGACTTGATTACTACCTTGAAATCCATCACTCAATGCTTTCCATGCGGCTTGTGCAGTTGTACAAGCAGCAATTCTAGGAAATATGCTTTTCTCCAATGCAGCTTGGAGATGAGAAAGAGCAGATGAGTTGCTCTTCTTCTCTTCTTTTCGAGTCTTTTTGTCTGCTGCACTGAGTGTGGACCAGTCTGTGGGTTCCGTATAACCTTCCTCTATGATGTCCCACAATCCTCTTCCTATGAGTAAGGTCTTCATATTTATAGACCAGTACTCATAGTCATAACCGGTAAATTCTGGGATGGGTAAACTATTGTGTGAAGCCATAGTTACCAAAAAACTTTTTATTTCACGGTTACAAAAAATACTTTGCTGAATGAAAGAAAGAAGAAGAAGAAAGAAGGAAGGGTTTACAAATTTAAGTCAAATCTGACTTGTTCTACCCTATCATTGACTGCTTGCTCCTCTTGATGTGGGGATGCTACCTCTTGATTTGCAAAATTATCTGCCACTTCTTCTTCATCGTCACTTATTGGTATGATTTCTGGTGATGGTGGTTCTAGGATTTCCACTGAATTGTTGTAGTGTGAGTACTCTGATTCTTGTTGCACTCCTTGGATGGATTCTGATTGTTCAAATTGACTTCTAAATGAATTATCTTCAAAATATGCTTCGTATCCTGAGTCGGGATGTCTTTGATGTGTGATTACAGCGTTTTGGAGTTGACTAAATACAATATTGAGTCCATAACCCCTTACCTTTTCATCAAACCTATCTGCACTTTCTCTTGCTAGAATTGCACATAAGGCATGATAACACCCATTGGGTCTAATCATCAATGCCTTTTACAAAATTAAGCCTCTTAGGCTTTATTACAACACTGTTCTTCAGTTTATGATTCCTTGAATCAAGTAAAACAAACTTTCTTTGTTACAATAATTGCCTCTTAGGCAATGTTCTTTTGTTCTCTCTTTTCCCCTCTTTTATTTTATTTTATTATATATATATATATATATAAACTTATATCTTTTATTTAATAAAAAAAATATAATTGCCTTTTAAAAAAAAAACAATTATTTATAATTTTATTAAATAAAATAAAGTGATTTTAAATATAATATAAAAAAAATTCCTTAAAAAAAATATATCAAAAATTGACTCCACAGGAATCGAACCCGCGACTCCTATCTGCTAGGCTAAGCTTCCTAGCCAACTCGGCCACAACCACCGATGAAACCGAACAACAATAACACTTATACAGCCTGATCAATTCAGAATTTCAAAAAAAAATATTATTACTCCGTCGTCGGGATTCGAACCCGCGACCTGCAGGGGGTGAAAGATTTAGCGCTGGCTCCACGAGCCAGTCGAGCTACGCGGCTCGACGAGAAGGCAAGGGAAGCTTGCCTTCCTTATGCCCTTCTCGGCCGCCCAAAGGAAAAAAAATTTTTGGGACTTTAGTCCCACATCTATCCCGTAGAGAACAGTGAAGGTGTTTAAAACCTTCAATGGGCGAATAGTTACTCGATTGCCTTCGGGAAATCGGGACCGCCATTTTTGCCTCCTTCAAACCTCTCGCCTTGCGCCACGTTGCCCGTCGCCTGTGCTTGCCACTTGTCTTGTCGTCTGTCTTCCTTCTGCCATGTAGTCCGAGCTCTGTCTGTTGTCTGCCACGTTGCCTGTGTCTGCCTTGTTGTGTCTTCGCCACGTGGCGCCTTCCGGTTGGTTGTTACTTCTGAGTCTTCTCCTCCTCGCGTGTTGTGTGCTTGGGCCTACTCGGGTCCTCTCGACCTCACCTCAACTTGCGATCCCTGGGTTCGCTCGGGGCTGTTCGGGTCCTCTCGACCTCGCCTCGATTCGACCTCGCCTTGGTTCACGTGCGGGCTTCCTCCGACCTCGATCCATGGGCCCTCTTCGACCTCGCTCTGATACCAGATATTGCACGTGGGAATAGGAGAAAATAAACTTAAGAAAATATATTGAAATGCGCTTAGAAAATCATCGGTTACATTGCTTAAATACTATAGGCTTAACAACCTTAGAAGAAATTAAGGGAAGTTAGGAAATGAAAGAAAATAGGGAGGAAAGATAGAAGGGAATTTGGTGTCAACTGCCTCGCCGCCCATGCCGTCCAATCTATCCAGTCAACTGCCGTCCAAGTCAATCTTCCTGCCCAGTCAGCTGTCGTCCAAGGAAGTAAAAGGGTAAGGTCCAAACCAATGCACATCTAATAATTCCTTATACCTCCAACCACATGACAACAAAATATATTCTTCAACCAAAACACTTTGAGAAAGGAATTAAATCACCATACCTCTAAATATGCCTCAATTATTATGATGAGATTTCCAAACTTGTCTTTACAAAAAAAGTTCCCTTTTTGTTCCTTCAAAAATCTGTTTAGTAATTTTCTCTTTCTTGCATAAATATTAAACCCCATTTTTAATATTCAAAATACAATCTAAAATCAATCACAATTACACCGTATATCTCCTTTTTCTAACATGCACAAGTACAAATAAATTTAACCATAATACACCTTATATCTCCTTTACTAATGCACAATTAAATTTAACTTTGTAACTCCCTCACACAATACGTAAAATGCAATTTTAATTAATACACCTTATAACTCCCTAATACAATAACACACAATGCAAACCTTATATATATTTGAAATAAAATTTCATAGTGAAATAAATTCAAAACCTTGTCTCCCTAAATTTAATTTAATTAAAAATTCTTTTGCCCTTACCACACACAATTGCTGTGAATCGACTCTATAACCTCCTACTTGCCCACACCCTAGCGCAAGCTAGGATACCATTCGAGCTAGCCATCATACAAAAACCAAAGCACATGATTTATATTTTAAAGTCTTTTTGGAATTCTTCTCTAACCAAAATATTAGCAAATTTTTACTATCGTGAATCATCCCTATGACCTCTTGTCTCACAATGCTCTAGCACATGCTAGACTATTGTCTGGACTAGCAACCCAGATGGAATCACGAACGCACTATCTTCTTCTTATTTTTGTTTTCAGCCTCCAAAGACGTGCACGATTCCCTTTCTTATCTTCTGCTCTGCATGAATTTCACATGAAGGAATTTTTTATTTGTGCTTATGTAGATTAAAGATACAACGCCAAACAAAAATAAAGAAATCACAATAAAGGAATGCAGAACAGTTGTACAAAATGAATGATTTTTATTAATCAATGGAGTTTAGAAACTCCTTTTAAGTACAACAGGGCCTGTAACCCTTTTCGTGATACAAAGTTACAATTTGTGCTAGGGTTCTCCGAAACCCTAGCTGGCACAATGTGGTGGCGTCTCCGAAGAATGTATCCTTAACCTCAACAGAATGAGTGGGCTTCGTTGTATCCTTTGGCTCGGACCACTCCAGCTTAAGCAACTTGCTATCAACAAATCAGATCTACCACTAGAATCCCGCACACATTAAAATTATCAAAGAGTTAGAAACTAATAAGAGGGCTCCACTATGTGAGCCCTCATAAACAGTCTAAAACCCTAGATTTATGAAATAAAAATAAACGAAATGCAGAATTCAACAACAGATTAATACATAAAGAAAGATTACTTGCTTTAGACAAATCTATACCTTTTCCTGTTAACGCGGCGAGACCAGGCGGCGGCGATGGATGCGGCGAAAGGGTTTAGTTCAGACTTAGGGCCGTAGAAGACTCGAAGACTCAGGATTAACAGCAATAGCCAACTCCGGACTTAGATAGGGAAGATAAGTAGGTTTAGCCGAAGAGATAGATAGGGTTTGAGCCATCAAGGTGACTCAATTTATAATCTACTCTTAGGGCACACTTTAGGGTTTTAACGACACTTTGAACGTGTGGCTAAGATTAAAGTGGATCCAAGGGTAGAGAATAAATCTAGGTTGTGAAACGGATTAAGATGGATGGACTGATGAGATTAAATGAAGGATGGACGGCTCAGATTAAATCACTTAAACTTTATTTATATATATATTAAAATATATTAAAATATTAAAATATATATAAATATTAATTTAAATAAATTTGGGGATGAAAAATGGCGGGAAAAGTGAAATTGGGCCAAATAATGGTGGGAAAGTGTGGATTTGGGCCAAATAATGGCGGGAAGGATGGATGACTGACACGTGGCGGGCAGGAAGGTATAGATGACTTACAAGTGGCTGGATTTTGGTGTCTACAGATGCCCCTTTTGAGCCGCTTTGTGTGAAGACACAATGTAGCACAAAAACTTAAGACACCCGAAAAGTCGGATCGACGCAACTCTCTCTCAAGACTAAAGCACAACTTTGAAGACCAAAGAATAAAAGAATATTTAAAATTTTTCAGCTTACCCCCTCAATTGGCGAGCGAGAATGGTTCTCACAAGCCAATTGGAAGAAATTCGAAAGATAATGAACCGTTTTTGCCCCAACGGTGAAAAAAAGGGTTGGTGCATGCACCATCTGTTTATGTCCCAACAGAAAAGGGGTTGGTGTACAAACCAGAAAAGAATATGATTGAAGACGATATGAGTGATGTGAAAGATGGACCGTTTTCTGCCCCAACGGTTATAAAGGGATTTTTGCCAAACTGTAAATTCCATGATCATGTAAGATGAATTCCACTATAGGAAAATTAGAAATTGATAACGGATGCCCCAACTCCCGTGTGTGAATCCATACTGTTGATGAAATTGCCTTGTTGGCGCCATTGATATGCAGAGATGAAAGATGCATGAAAGAGTCCAGAACTCATAGATGCTCCTAGTGACTGTATGGATAATTCCTCGGGTCGGAACCAATCAACCTAGGTAGCCACAATCTCTAGCAAGACTTAAAATAATGACGATATGAAAGATTGTCCATGTTTAAGGCCCCATGAACTAGGCCATCAATGACAACCGTTGAGCAAATTAATCTTGGTATGAGGTCACTTGAAAAGTAGAATACCCAAAATTGATTTCCAATTTTCAAACAATGAAATAATTGATGATGATAAATGGTAAGTGTCCTTATGGTGGTTTAATCCTCTTACCGAATTGCATGGATTCAAATCGCCGCAATCGCCAAGGTGATAGAATATACCACTAGATACGAGGTTTACTTTAATTTGATTTGGCAAAAATATGCATGATGAAAGAAGAATGAATGAAATTGACGATAGATCAGAAGAATTGATGAATGTGGTTAATTTTGTGAAGGTTTTGAATATTTTTAACCCAATTTGTAAAACAATGATGAATGATGCGCTTTTTGAGAGAAATGACAAAATTTGTGTCCAAAACTGTTGTAACCTTCACAAAATGTTTTATTATGATAAGAAGAATGGATGAATGCAATTTGATGAAATTTGGAGGAGGTAAGCTTCAATTTTGTAAGTTTTGTTCCTTTATTCAATACTGACACCAAACGCCGGTCTGCGTTTGTGGTTGGCAGAGACGCCCGTCGGTGTTTAGGCGCTCTGCAGATGCAGGACTGCGTCTGAATCCACCATGAAATGCCCTACTACGTTTCAGGGCACCAAAATCAGCTATTTAAATAGTTTCAGCGAGAATTTCGCTCATTTGTGCGTTCGAGCTTAAGAGAAGTGCGTCTGAGGGAGTGGAGTGAAGTGGAGTGAAAGGTTGTGTGGGAGAGTGAAGCACGCGGGAGCTATGGCGGAGATGGGAGCGGACGCGCCAGTGCAGCCAGCTGAGGTATTTGTTCATTTAAGCAAGTACTTATTATGTGTTTTTTTTTTTTTTGAAAAATTTGTAACAAATTTTTGTTTTGTTGTTTTGCAGCTTAGGGTGTTAGAGGCACGACACCGATTCTCCCCTATCATTTCGGGGATGAGGAGGTCGTTGTCCCAGGCAGACTGGGAGATATTGGATGCAGTGGGACTAGCGGAGGCAGCCCGGTTGGAGGTAGTTCGGGCGGATGAGGGGTACCTCTAGGCACACCACTAGGTCTAGGGCTCCTACTAGGTCTCAGGGGTCCTCTTTTGATGGTTAGCTTAGTGCTTAGATGCACTCTTTATGAGCCTTGGTGCTCTATTGTATATTGTAGCCTTTTGGCATTCATTGTACAGCTTTGACCTTTATACATATATATATACATGGCTTTTATTTATTTGGTGTTTTACTCTCTTTTGTGTGAATGCTTATGTTTTTGTGATGCATGTTTTTATATGTTTTAATGTTTTTGATGCATATGTGATGGAATGGAATGCAAACTTATAGATGATTAATGCGAGACTAAGTAAAATGAAATATGCACTAAGAAGCACTCATACTTTTAGATAGTTAGATTTAGCGAACTGTTATCATAATTGTTTAATCAGGGGCACCGAACTTGGTGGCTTGTGAATGGATGACGTATGGAATGACATGAATATGGAAGAAGATATGGAGGGTGATATGGAGGTTGATATGGAAGACCTGTTTTACAAAGACTCAAACATCCTAGTGGTATCAAACAAACTTACTAACACCGCCTAATTCAACTAGGACCAAATGTGTGTGCATGCGAGTTCATTAACCAAATCCGAAGCATGGTAGTGACTCTAGGCAATCAAAAACCTGTGTGTGTGCAAGTGTGTTCATTAACCTCATCTTGCATAAATTAGGTAACCCCGTTATGGAGAAGACCCCGAAGCTAGTTTGTCCGTATGAGCATTCGGAGGTCTCTTTTTGAGGAGAGACATGTCGCCACGCAATGAGTATACTCCACCGCTATCAAGCGTCTATAGCCCCGGTGAAGGTTAACTCCATAGTCCATGTTGTTTTTGACCTTTGTAAGCCTTTGGGATGACTACCTATCCGTCTGACTGGACAAGTAGTACGATCCTTACAACTTATTTGGGATCAGTGGTGTGTGAAAAATGTTCATTTCCTTAGAGCTTTGGGGAATCGGATTCTCAACCGAAGTATGATGAGAATTTTACCCTATCCTTACTACTCCGTTTATATTTATATTTTGTGATTGCTTGTGATAGTGGTAAGAACCACTGTTTTATGGACTATGTTTGCATGATAGGACAAACGAGGATTACCCTTTTCACTTCAAGGCACAACCCAAGGATGGTGTTATCTCTCTTTGACACAAGATGTTTTTAAGATGTGAAAATGTGATAGGTTCAAGACCGCTTTTGAAATCATTTCCCAATACTCAAGATTTTATTTAGTGTAATTTGTGATATGGCCCTAGAGAACTTTGACATGCATTTCGAAGTTTGCTTAAAACACTAGGAATGGCCGAGTGACTGAAAACATTTTGGCAATGTAAATATGTGCAAATGGAAAATGGGTGTACGAATGACAATTCGGTTTGATGGATTTTATGAAGGTGCCCCCGATTAAGGCAACATGACTTTTGCTTGACCAAATTTTATATCCAAAAGATAGAATGGTCTCTAACATGATATGCAACTATGGCTGAAAATGAAATGTTATGGTTTTCAATGAGATGTATGCACATGAAATGCAATGTTTTTGAATGAGATGTATGCAACTAACAATGAAATGCAAATTCTTTTTATTTTATTTGTTTTTTTTTTTTTTTTTTGTTGTACAAGCCATGTATATATGTACATATAAAATTCAAACTATGCGTAGAATGCCCTCAAGTGTATAACATTAAGTGGTTCGGGTTCTTCCTCTCCCTCTAAACTTGGCAAGTCTATAAGTTCCATTACCCACTCTTTAAGTGACCATATATGGACCTAACCAATTAGCCATGAATTTATCTCGAAGATGCGGCAATGCATTGGTGTTTTGTTGATTCTCTTTAAGGACAAGATCCCCTACTTGAAATTCTCTTAGATGAACTTTGGCATTGTAAGCACGTTTCAATCGGTCTTGATAAACTCGCAAATGCTCTAAAGCATTGATTCATTTTTCATCTATGAGTGTGAGTTGATCAAGACGTGCTTGTCTAGCAATATCATCATCGATAAATTCCTGCAAAGAAATTCGCAAGGAAGGGATCTCGAGCTCAAGAGGCATGATTGCTTCAGCTCCATAGACCAAAGAAAATGGCGTTGCCCCAATGGGAGTTCTGATGCTTGTTCTGTAAGCCCATAATGCTAAGGGGATTTGTGTATGCCAATCTTTATGATTTTCTTTAACAAGTTTCTTAAGAATAGCAATTATGGTCTTATTGGAAGCTTCAGCTTGTCCATTGGCTTGTGGGTAGTAAGGAGTTGAGAAACTATGTTGGATATTATACTTTTCGCAAAGAGCTCGAACATCCTTATTCTTAAAAGACTTGCCGTTATCATAAATAATTTTAGAGGGAATACCAAAACGACAAATGATATGGTGAAGTATAAACTCCACAATTCTAGGACCTGTCGGATCGGTTAGAGGAATAGCTTCAACCCACTTTGTGAAGTATTCAAGTGGTCGTAATGATGAAAGTATGTTGTCCTGAAGAGGCAAGTGAAATCTTGCCAATTAAATCGAGACCCCATTGTGAGAAGGGCCAAAGGCTTTGGATGGGCTGTAAAACTTGTGATGGTATATGGGTTAAATTAGCGTGTTCTTGACACTTTTTACATTGTTTAACATATTTGCAACAATCTTGTTCCATAGTGGGCCAATAATACCCCATACGTAAAATACGCTTCGCAATGGCCATTCCACTAAAATGACCACCACAAGTACCATCATGGGCTTCAAGCAATAGCTCTATGTGTTTCACCCGCTTCTAGACAACGGAGGAGTACTCCATCATATCCACGTTTATACAACACATCCCCCAAAAGAACAAAATGAGCCGCCTTTTGCTTAAAACAACTGACGGGCAGCTCGAGACAAATCAGATGGGAGTGTTCCAAACTTGAGGAAGGCTACTATCTCACTAGACCAAGGCTCATATGGTTCTGAATGGATAAAGCAAACATCTTTTTCATCCTTAGACTCTAGCACGGACAATTGCAGACTTAGAGATTGTGGAAATGATTAGGGGTTGTACCTCTCCAAGGGAGTCCTTTGGAATCAATGATCCAAGAGAGGCCATGGCATCCGCAAATCTATTAGTCGAACGAGGCAAACTAGTGATCTCATACCAATCAAACTTAGAGAGCAACTTCATTGCTACATCATGATAAAGCTTAATGGTAGGTTCTTTGGCTTGGTATTCTCCTTGTAATTTGTTTAACCACGAGTTGAGAATCCCCAAATATCCGAATACGCTTAATGCTCATAGCTATGGCTGATTGAAGACCTAAAATTAAGGCTTCATACTCCGCTGTATTATTGGTGCATTGGAAGTCTAGTTTGAATGATAAAGGGATGGGAATCCCTTGAGGTGTATGAAACACAACTCCAGCCGCCTTGACCTTTCGCGCACTTAGAGCCATCAAAGAATAGCGTGATGTCAACATCTTCCTCCGGAATGATGTCCTCTTCTTGTTCAATGATAGCAAATACCGAATCATCTCGGGAGCTCAATAATCAAAGGATGATCACTAGGTAGTGGAGCTTCCGCAAGTTGATCGGCTATAACTTGACCTTTAACAGATTTTTGGCTAATGAATTCAAGATCGAATTCGGTAAGCAACATTATCCATTTAGCGGTACGAGTGTTATTATAAGTGCGAGACATCATATAACGCAGAGGGTTTTCTCTAGCTATGACATATGTTGTATGGCTAAGCATATAATGACGAAGTTTCTTAGTGGCAAAAACCACCGCTAAGCACAACTTTTCCACATAAGCATATCGGGTTTCATAGCTTACCAATGTTCGACTAATATAATAGACAACTTTGCTCACGATTTTGTTCATTCTTTTGTGCAAGCATTGTCCCTAAGGCAAAGTCCGTTGCCGAGATATAAAGATTGAAAGGGACCCCCGGACGAGGCGGAGCTAAGACCGGCGGAGACGCTAAGTACCGCTTGATGTCATCAAAGGCTTTCTCGACACTCATCTCGTCCATGAAAATTGTACCCCCTTTTGTAGTAGGTGGCAAAATGGCCTACATTTATCGTAAAGTTGTGCAATAAAGCGACGGATTGAATTAATCTTTCCTTGCAAACTACGCAACTCCTTCAAATTAGTTGGGGGACACATTTCCATAATGGCTTTGACCTTGTTTGGGTCCACCTCAATACCTCGTTTAGAGATAATAAAACCTAGGAGTTTGCCTGAGGTAACACCAAAGACACATTTCTTAGGGTTCAACCTTACTTTATGCTCTAGAAGTCTATCAAAAACTTTTTCCAATACATCAAAATGCTCTTGTCGAGTTTTAGATTTTGCCAATAAATCATCCACATAATCTTCGATAATCTTATGCATATAATCATGGAAAATATAAGTCATGGCTCGTTGATAGGTTGCACCTGCGTTCTTAAGGCCAAAGGGCATCACCCCCGTAACAAAAAGTTCCCCAAGGTGTGGTAAATGCTGTTTTGTGTTGATCTTCATGGTTTATTCGAATCTGGTTGTATCCTGAAAATCCATCCATGAACAAAAGCATTTCATGACCAAGCAGGTATCGACAAGAGTATCAATGTTTGGAAGAGGAAAGTCATCCTTAGGACACGCTTTATTTAGATCTCGAAAATCGGTGCAAACACGTATTCCCCCGTTAGGCTTGCGAACGGGTACCATGTTAGAAAGCCACTCAGGATAATCAATCGGGACGACAAATTTAACATCCAGAAGTTTTTGAATCTCCGATTTAACTATGAGGGCCACGGTAGGATGCATTTTCCTAAGTTTCTGTTTGACAGGTTTAGCATCTTTTTGTAAGGTGAGGTTATGGACAACCAAATTAGGGTCTAGGCCTGGCATGTCTTTGTAAGACCATGCAAATATCTCCTTCTTCCGCTTGAGTAGAGCAATCATTTGCTCTTGTTCCTCTCGATGATAGACTTTTAGCCGCTTCACAATTTGGGTGCCATCTTGGTCCGGACTAAGGTCTACATCGATAGTTTCTTCAATAGACATGTGGGAACCTTCCTCAAGCCGATGGGGAGTAGGGATCTGATTTATGTCATCTAAAATGTCATCAAGCTCCCGTGCCTTGCTCTCGTCTATGTCTGCTCGGAAGACCTCCGGCTTAGAAGATGAAGGTGAATGTGGAGGTGAAGGAGGAATGTAGTTGGCGGAAGCCCTTAACAATTCCTCGGAAAGGATGAACTCTGAAATAGATGGAGGAGATGAAATCCGATCCATGTCAATCAGGTTTGGGTTGATCAGGATTGGCTTATCCGGATCATATGGATTATGGAGCGGTGTGAATAAGTCTTCAAAATTCATTGTCGACTTATGGAAGAAAGGATGGGCGGAATGGAAGGGAAAACCGGTGAAGACCTCAGAAGACCTGAAATGCAAAACAACATAGTTTTTCAGTTTTTTTTTTTTTTTTGTAGTTTGAGTTTTTTTTTTTTTGTAGTGGTGAAAACCACTATTACACACATACATAAAGCAATAAAGTATTTTTATATATTTTGATTTTTTTTTTTTTGGGAATTTTCTGATTTTTTTTTTTTGGTAGTGGTGAAAACCACTATTTTAGTATATACATATAATACATGTTTGGATTATGGCTTATGGATGTGGCGGAGGGGGTGGTTCACCTCGTTCTTGTGGAAGAAGCAAGCGAAAGATGGCCTCTTGGAGAGGGAACAATTGGAGATAAAACTCGTCTTGTTCAATGGAGGGGAACAATGGGCGCCGACTCTTCTTCAGATTCATCACCATTTGACATGACGTCAAATTCTTCATAGGCTTCATCTTCGGATTCGTCTGGGTGGAGGATTTCTTCTTCTGAATTAAGATTAATGCTTTGAAAAGCTTGTTCAAAAGAAGAAAGGGATGGAAGTGGTTGGTAGCCCACACCAAAACGCTCGATGGGTCTCTGGTATGGCATATCGATGCGTTTAGTTACCCCTTGCTCGTATCGACCTAGGCCAAATTGCCGCCAATTATGTCTCGTGGAAATAGCGAGAGGGAAAACCCTCCATCCTTTCGATATTGGCAGGGACCGGATGCTTGGGTTCTAGTATGGTGGTAGGACTAGAAGATGACTCTATTCCCCCATATACAAAATTAATGGAATTTGGCATAGAACCCATGTTATAAACCGATCCAATGGATAAATGTTGGTCATGTGGACGACCAAAATCTTTAACTCGTTTGCACATTGAACGGTGTGATGTGGACATCTTGGATGGCATACTCACCAATACCTGCATCGCTTAGATGGACCTTGACTTGGGAGGGAGATGGACTAGATGATGGAATAGAAGAATGTGGGATAGAAGAATTGGAAGGATTTGGTTGGGTTGATGCTTCACTGACTTGTGAAACATCAGCCGGTGATGGTTGGGAAGATGGAGGAATAATAGGTGATGTTGAAGAAGGTGTAGAAGAAGGGGGTAATGACGTGGAAAGAGATGATTGGTCATGGCCACATGTGCATGTGGTCACTGATGAAGAAGAAGGAAGATTAGGAGATGAAGAAAGTGGTGAATGAGATGGAATAGCGGAAGAGGAAGATGGTTGCGATATGATGGGTAGCTCCTCAGGAATGGGAGCTTTAGAAGAAGATGGTATAGAAGAAGTAGATGGGGTCAAGAAAAGATGAGTGGATGGCAACACAATCTCATAAGGATTTGAGACATAGTTGCAATGTTTGAAGGGTTCAATGTCAGCAGGTACACAATGAACCAGTCCCTCATATACATACTTCAGACATTGATGCAAAGATAGAAGGGACACATCTCATCTCCCTAAGCCAAGGCCGTCCAAGCAATACATTGTATGCCATGGACCCTTCCAAGATGTGAAACAAGGTATGCAAAGTTCGGGCCCCTACCTCAATGGGCAAGATAACCGTGCCAACCATGGAAGATAAAGCATCATTGAATGCTTTAAGAGTAAAAGTCGACTTGGTGATAAGGGATGGCGATAACTCTAGATGACTCAACGCCGATGTTGTAATGATATTGATTGAGGAACCGATGTCAATTAAGACTCTCTTGAATGGCTTGTGATCGATCTTGGCCATGATATGAAGTGGAGGATCTATACTTTCTGTTGACAAAGGTTTGATTTCAAAATCATAGAAAGTGATGGAGGGCTCCATGCATGTTTGAATACTCCCCACAAAGTTGTTGAAGGCATTAGTATCTTGAGTTTGAAGCTCGATTGACTTTAATATTTCCATTAATGCCTCTCTATGCGGGGGAGATTGTTGAATGAGGTCATAGATCGATAACTTGGCAGAAGCCATTTTTAAACTGGTAGTTAATCGGCTACTCAATGACATGATGGGTCGTTGGCGTTGAGTAGAATGATTTAGCGGTTGTTGAGAAGTACTAGCACGTCGTTGGGTCACTGTTACCTGAGGTGGACTGGGGGTTTGTACAGGTGGCTGTGGTTCAGCCGGATTTGGTTGGTTCGCCCTTTGACCCCGGGTTACTACGTTAATAGTACCCACAAAACCTTGGTATTGTTGTACATGGTTGACTTGATTAGGAGGAGTTACCCGAGTTACTCCCCCGAAGTTGTTGGAGCTTCCTCCCGATGTGGAAGGGGTGTTTGAAATACACCAAGATTTTGATTTTGTTGGGCTAAGGGGCTATCCAATTTAATGGCTCCAATCTCAATAATATCTTGGATCACATGTTTGAAAGTCGTACAATTATTGATATCGTGTCCATTTTGCCTATGATAAGGACAAAATAGGTACTCCTTGTAATACTTCCCCCTTCTAGATGGTTCTAAAGGTTTAAACTCGGTAAAGTTAACTCGATTTGTGCTATATAACTTGTTGAATATGACCGCATATGGTTCATCTAAAGGTGTGAACTGTCGCTTGGGACGATTTGTTTGCCAAGGTCGAGTTTCCATGGTTGGCCCAATAGATTGTGAGTCTGGTTGAGGAGGGGCGGGTACCGCATGATAAGCAATTGGTTGCGGTTGACTTTGCATTACTTGTTGTTGTTGAGCCATTACGGGCTGGCTCGCCACCACTTGATTAACTTGGTTAACATTTGAGGTCGTACTAGCCTCGTGCTTGTTTGTTTTGGCCATAATTATTATTTCGTTGTTGGCCCTTTTGTTGCCATTCTTTTCTACGGGGTTTTAAAACACCCTCTTGGACTTTAATTTCTTCTATGATACTTGCTTGGGCCAAAGCCTCTTCAAAAGTCCCGTATTGTTGTAATTGGAGTAACCAAGAGATAGGTTTTAGACAACTCGGGTGAAAATTTTGGTTAACTCCTCCATTGGTAGGGAGAATGGCAATTTATTAATGATAGCCCTCCAACGGTTTCCAAAGTCATAAACAGCCTCATCGTCATGTTGCTTGAGCTTGTATAAGTCGGACAATGAGACTTTCCTTTGTACATTTAGGGAGAATCGTTCTAAAAATAGATTAATCAATTGCTCGTAAGCATAAATGCTATGGTGAGGTAAATGATTGTACCATTGTACAAAATCTCCTCCTAATGTCTAAGGAAAAGTTCTGAGCATAAGAGCGTCATTATTTTGGATTCTAAAGCAGGCATGCATGAATGAGCTCACATGTTCGTGAGGATCCTCAGCTCCTCAAAATTTGTCAAACTTCGGTAATGTGAAATCAGTCGGATATGGCGGTGAAGGTACCGAAGGATGAATTGGTTGATTGATCAACGACCTTAGCGTAGGTTTCTGACTAGATGAGCTAGGCATGTTGAGCATAAGGTTGTCAATCTGTTGTTGCATAGCATGGAGTCGAGAATCTTCATGAAAATTTTGATTCGTTTGATGATTATGATGATGCAATGGAGGAGTGGAAAAATGATGAGATGGGATGAAATTGCCTGGATTAGGCGGTGTGGAATGGACAGGTTGTTGGTATGGATGATACCGAAAAGAAGGTGATTGGGGTGAATGATGAACTGGACCGGGTTGGGAGAAAGGTGGGGTAGGAATGGACACCACCGAAGATTGGGGTACCCTGGTGGGGCCTGAGCTAAGAAAATCTGGCTGGGTAGAAATTGGTTGGGGTGTAGGATTTACTACGACAGGTGGTTGGGCATTTTGTTGCTGTTGTTGCTGAAGCAACTTGTCGAGGTACTCCCTAACCTTATTAATTTCTAACCCAAGGGATGTGGGATGATTGGATGAAGGTGGAGGGCAGGCTGCCATGGTAGTCACAGGAGACTGCATAGCAGGGGCAATGAAGGTGGCTGAAGTAGGCGGTACTTGGGAAGAAACAATAGACCGTGCCTCAGGTAGGGTGAAACCATAAATGGTTTGGGAAGAAGAGGGTTGAAATTGGTCATGGCTAGAGGAGGTTCCACCAGCCTCATAGAGAGAATTGGTGTACACCCGGTAAATGGAGGAGAAAGTGGTCGGGAAGACACTACATTTGTCTCCAAAGGAGGACAATTGAGCATCTGGGAAGATGTTGGAGATGAAGCCGGCTGAGCAGATACAACATTAGCCTCAAAAAAAGGGTTAGTGTAGACCTGAGTGAAACCAGAAGGTATGGTTGATGCAATATCCTGCTAAAAAATAGAATCTTGCATAGGGGAATCTTGGATTGGCTCAAGGATATAACCAAGTGCCATCTCTTAAGTGAGTTTGCACTTGGGCCATATCAATGTGGGTAATATGACAGGAATTGTCTTCCTCCATGGGCATGGCCATGCGATAGATCGGTAGAAGGACGTGAAAGACCCGCAGCGAACCTCGCTCGAAATTCACTAGGATAAGTGGTCATGTTGGTGGTGGGGATGTTCTGTGAATTATTCATTTGATTATTTAGATTTAACACTTTAGATTGATTCCTTGTTAAGACCATAACGCAATAAATCTAAACAAATTCGGAAAAGAAGAATGCAAAACTTGAATGATAAATTTACACTAAAGAAATTATCGAAAACAGTCACAACCTAGGTTTCAACCAATGTGTCTTACCTGCGGTTAATTACTTATTTTCTGATCTTAATCTGTAGTAAATTTTAAGTGTCCGGTTTATGAGTTTTGCATGTGATCTAATCTTGAATTATTCACAAAAAAAAGGTAAAAACTATGGCTAGGAAAGGACAACGAGATTCTTACTGGGTGATGAAATCCAAGCAAGTTTGCTCTGGGGTGACCTATGGTGTCCGAGGCAGAAGTTTAATGGATGGAGATGAATTCCACCGTCACTAAACTTCAAGCAATACCCGGTGATGAAATCCAGATATTACCGTTTTAAATGCAATATGAAATGCAATGAATTTTATTTTAAGTGTTTTAGTTGTCTAATGTATACATACAAAGCTATAAATCAAAAGTTCTAATGATCTAAGCAAGAGGCCACCGAAAATATGCCATTTCCTCTCGAAGAAGTGGAGTACACCGTTTAAAACCCCCCGCCTACCAATGATATCGTATATCAAAGGAGCAACCGGAAGGTTCGTCCACTTCTCTCGCCTGAATCACCCAATGGCAGGAGTACTATTGACATCCAATCAATAGTCCTACTTAGATAACTAAAATAGATAATTCGTAGCTATTCTAATATGCAGCTAGGTATGCAATTTTTTTTTTTATGCAAGCAACAACCAATAATGCAATGCAGAAAAATGTAACTAAAAATGTAACAAAAAAAATGTATATACAGCTTAACTGTTCTTTTCCAGATTACTTAGTTTTTGTTCATTTTAAAGCAATGATCTGAAAAAGAAATAGAATACAACAGAAAAACCAAAAACGTAAAAAGTACAGTTTAACAAAGAAAAAAAAAAGCACTTACTCGGAAGCCTACGCTTTTTCTCGTAAACCGCCTTCAAACGCCCAAGGGAGTCTCGCGAGGTGAAACGCACCTCTCGTTTCGGATCGGACTTCCGTACGCCGCTCTGCGTCCGCTCGTTTTCTCAAACTCCTCGTAAACCCTAGTTCACCGGAACAATGAATTTTGCGATTTTCGAACCTCGCAAAATAAAACAAAAACAGGAATAGATCAGTAAAGCAAGTATTAAAAACATGAAACCCTAGGGGGTCCCACCGTGATCGCCATTTGTAGATTAAAGATACAACGCCAAATAGAAATAAAGAAATCACAATAAAGGAATGCAGAACAGTTGTACAAAATGAATGATTTTTATTAATCAATGGAGTTTAGAAACTCCTTTTAAGTACAACAGGCCTCGTAACCCTTTTCGTGATACAAAGTTACAATTTGTGCTAGGGTTCTCCGAAACCCTAGCTGGCACAATGTGGTGGCATCTCCGAAGAATGTATCCTTAACCTCAACAGAATGAGTGGGCTTCATTGTATCCTTTGGCTCGGACCACTCCAGCTTAAGCAGCTGCTATCAACAAATCAGATCTACCACTAGAATCCTGCACACATTAAAATTATCAAAGAGTTAGAAACTAATAAGAGGGCTCCACTGTGTGAGCCCTCAGAAACAGTCTAAAACCCTAGATTTATGAAATAAAAATAAACATAATGCAGAATTCAACAGCAGATTAATACATAAAGAAAGATTACTTGCTTTAGACGAATCTATACCTTTTCCTGTTAACGCGGCGAGACCAGACGGCGGCGATGGATGCGGCGAAAGGGTTTAGTTCAGACTTAGGGCCGTAGAAGACTCAGGATTAACAACAATAGCCAACTCCAGACTTAGATAGGGAAGATAAGTAGGTTTAGCCGAAGAGATAGATAGGGTTTGAGCCATCAAGGTGACTCAATTTATAATCTACTCTTAGGGCACACTTTAGGGTTTTAACGACACTTTGAACGTGTGGCTAAGATTAAAGTGGATCCAAGGGTAGAGAATAAATCTAGGTTGTGAAACGGATTAAGATGGATGGACGGATGAGATTAAATGAAGGATGGACGGCTCCGATTAAATCACTTAAACTTTATTTATATATATATTAAAATATATTAAAATATATATATAAATATTAATTTAAATAAATTTGGGGATGAAAAATGGCGGGAAAAGTGAAATTGGGCCAAATAATGGTGGGAAAGTGTGGATTTGGGCCAAATAATGGCGGGAAGGATGGATGACTGACACGTGGCCGGCAGGAAGGTATAGATGACTTACAAGTGGCTGGATTTTGGTGTCTACAGACTTCTTAAAAACATTTCTCAAATGAATTATTACTCCCCATTTATATATGTATTTCATTTTCACCATGGAACGTCGGTGCTATATTTTTCTTATAGATTTTTAATTTTATGCTTGCTCTTAATGACATTGGTGCCTTTTAAACTTACACTTGTTTATATTGTAATATTTTAAATATTTGAATTTAAATATTATAATATTTTACTTTTTAAACCTTTGTCCAAAGCCTTCTATAATTTTAAAAGTTTATTCCCAAGCTTTTAAACTTTTGTCCTTCTTTTAAACCTTTTGTCCCAAGCACTTTTAAACCTTTGTCCATCTCTTTTATAATATTTAAATTTGATATTTAAATATTATAATCCTTAAAAATAATTTCCTTGCTTTGCAATAAACTTTCCTTGTAATATATATTTGCCCTAGATGATTTTCCACTATTTTCTATTTATCAAACCCATCTTTGACCTCAATGATATATTGTCCATCCTTATAAAATTCACACCCTTGAAGAATATTTCTACCTTGAATACCATGCACCCTTTAACATCAATGACAACTCAATATTTCCAACACTAAGTATGTACCAAAAAGGGTACATTTACATGATCCAAATGATGTAATATAATCTCTTTCTAACACCCTAGTGTATTACATTATTTGTATATTAAAGACTTTAGTCTTCAATGTGGATCTTATTCCATTGAATAATGGAATTTGTATTCTCCTTCATCACTTATTGTGATCAAGTTCAATAGATAATCAATGTCTTCATATTATGCAAAGTAAGTTGTAGCTGGAGGTTCTTCTGACTATTGTATATGTTCAACTAGTTCAGTCTTCATGATGCCATGTTTATTTTTAGCATATATTTTCTTCCTTTTTCGTATTCTTCTTCTCTTGTGATTCTGCATTGGTTCTGGTAGAATTTTTACTTCATGACAAATTAGCTTATCATCACAATAATATTGTTCTTTATCTTGTACCTTGTTTTGAGTAAGTACAAACACAATTAGTGATAGACACACTATCAAACATTATTTCAGTGAAAATATAACCAATCTTTTTGAATTCCACCATGCTGCAAAGGGAATACCATGAAGATAACAAATCAATATTGTAAAGTTACATTATTTAGCTTCTTCAAGAAACAAGAAAAAAATTGATTTATCACTAATGGGTAGATACTTGTATCCTTATAGAGTGTCTATTAAGTTTTGGGAGTAGTATTGTACTTCATGCAGTAGTTCTTCATTACTAAAAGCATTTCTCAAGATATCATCCATGATAGATCCTTATTTTAATTTGCAAGAATATTAGAAGTCTACCTTATGACTCCCTATATTAGGATATAATATTCCTTATTGAAGAATATAATCTTGATTTTATAAAACCTTTATTAATCCTTGTTTTTGTAGACTTCCCTATGGCTCCCAAGTAATGTGAGTATTTACACTTAAGGATTTTTAGGTTTTGAGGAAAGCTTATATTTTGTAACTTGATAATCTTTGATATATGCTAATATTACCAAGTTTTGTAGAATACCTTATGACTCCCTAGTATGCTATGGATAAGATATAGTGATTTTGTAAATTATAGTTTAATATTTGATTGATTTTGTAAAGTTTTGTAAATACCAAAATCAACTCTTATTATCCCTTATTGCTCCTATTGAACTAAGAACTTTTCCCAAATTTTAAGGAGGTTATATTTTTGGATCTTATGTCTCCTTTCGAGAAGTTTGATACAATAATTTTATAAATATCCAACCTTTGAAAAACTATGATAAACCTATATTTTAAATAACTCTTTGGGAATTAATTTAAGTGTATCTAATTTCCAATAAATTAATTTGATGGAGTAGCCTTTATGACTCCCTAATTTTTGGAAAAATTAGACCACAATAATATTTGAAATTTTTTATGATCTATTCTAGCAGAAACCCTTATTACTCCTAGGTTTTATATTGTGAATATTATATTTATTTGATAAAATATTTCCTTTAATGTATGGCTTTCAATATAGTTAAATTACTTCAATTTTAACCTTATAACTCCCAAGGAAAGAAAGCACATAAAAATAGGAATGAGCTTTACCTTTTACCAAGTAATATTTGGTTTTATTTTTAGATGAGCTAGGGATGTAATATTTGTGTAGATACTTTGAATACTTTAATTGTACCCTCTAATGGAATTGCTCGGAGTTTAATGCATTCCAAATCGGGCATCGTTTAGACTCTTCCTTTGATCTCGCTTAACTTGAGAATTGAAGGCTCTATTACCTTATTGATATATTGCACCTCAGCCTTGTGTGCGCAGATAGCAAAATAATAAGTGCATATACTAATATTGATTGCTATCCTTGATCATTGACATCCTTAAAATAAATAAGATACTTGAATGAAGTGCCAAGTGGCATGTTCATTTTTCTTCGAAAGCTTGAGGAGAATTATATGTCAAAGAAACACTTGTATTCCTTCATGTAATGTATGAATGTTTTGTTATTTAGCAAAATGTTTTGTCTCTCAATGGATAAGTCTATCCCATGCACTCAATGCACCAACCTGTTTGTGTAACTTTTTTCTTGAAGATGAGCGTTCTCTTTATTTGAGCGTTAGGATTTTCCTTTAGTGACAAGTGTCACTTTATTCTCTGCATGGACATCCTCTCTATCACTGGTTCAAATGGGCCCTTTATAGATCCTTTTAGCTCTAAAAATATCTAACTCTTCTTTTGTTCACCTATAGTGTTTTCAGCTAGGATATGGAGCAACAATTTAGAGGATTTGAGCATCGATCTTAACTAACGGATGTGGAGTAAGTGACACTCCAATGGTGCTTCAATTTTTCCTTCCTTTCTTAATTTTTTATATCCTCAATTTATAGATGATGTTTCTCTCGAGTGATATTTTTTCTTCCTTTGCTTTTGCACCTTGTCTCTTGCAGGTTCAACCACCCAGGATATGAGGAGAATGATCCCTTTGAGTGGGTCCTTGAGCTATGCTTGGACTGCTGTTAGCATACAACCACTTTCATCTCATTTTTTTAGTGAGTGTAGTGTCTTAAGGAACCTTTAAAACTACCTTCTCTTCCTATATAACTATATTAGGATAGTGCAATACAATGTAAAGTAGTTTTATATAAAATATCCTTATTGCACCTTCTTTTGCACTACTTTTAAACCTTAATTTTTGGTTTTGAGGCAAAATCTTGAGCATAATATAGGGGTTTTAAGGTTGTATATTTTATTAGACACCTTACCCTTTTTTCTTGGATATTTTATAAATGGATCCAAGCTTGTAACCACATAATAGAAGCTCTCTTTTGGTTGTACTTTTCTGCACTATTTCTTGTGCTTTGAACTTGAGACTCACCTAGTCTCGTTCGAGGCTTCCTTTCCTACTATTTTGGTGGTTAATTTCTTCTCCAATTCTTGGAGGATTGAGCTAATTTTGTAGATTCCTCAGGCCACTCAAAGTTGTAGATCTATATGCACTAATAGTTTCTTTAGACACTTTGACAAATTCTATTTTTGTGCCCTTCTTATGAACACAAACAATAATATTTTTGAGAGCAATATAATAGTGCAAATTAATCTAATAATATTTTACTTATAATGCACTTACAATTTTATCTTATCACTCCAATCAAATCTATTAAATAATGCACTTAATCAATTTACTGCAACTAATCAAGAATAATATGAAATAAATATTCAAGAATTATTTTGAAATTTCCTTACAAGAAAGGTAATAAGAGCTAGTCTTATTTTTATTTCCAAAGTCTATGATATGTAGTTAACAGATAGTTTTAAGTTATAAAATCTAATAAAATTGTAAAAGGCAAATGTTACTTAAATAATCCTTTCTTTTTGAACTTTTGAAGACTATAATTCAACTCTCCTTTTTACAAATTTAATCCAATTAAGGCGCTTAAACAAATTCTGATAAGAAATCCACTTAATGAATCTACTTGCACCAATAGTTGCTTACCTTTTTTTGAAATCCCTTTTCACCACTTCTACAGAGGATGTAGATCTTGGTGTCTAATATCACCAAGTTTCTGATTTGAGTAAGATCTTGCATTTCTCTATAGGCTACCTTGAACATCTTGGTCTTCAAAAAAATATGATATCCAACTCTCTTTCACGAGCCTAGGATTTTGATGGCTTGTTCTCCTCTTGTAATCACATCCTTTTGATATATAATTTAAAGAGATATTTTATTCTAAAGTGGTGCCTTATTGCTGTGAGAGGTAATATCCAAATCTCCTAGATTTGGTAGGCTTCTTCTATCTGAATCTTCCTACAAGCTTCTTATTATATTTTGACTTCAAAAAAGATCTTCTCAAGATTCTGTATTTCTTGAGGTCTTCTGAGATTTGGTACTCCTTGCCAAATTCTTCTTCTTGGTCTTGTTTTAGGATGGAAAAAGTTATCCCAAATATTTCACTATCTCCAATAGTGAATTTCTCCAATGATTTCTCCTTGGAACTCCTTTGATGATTTCTTCAACAAGAATCTCCAAGCCTTTTACTGGATGCTTGTAGAGACCTCTCCAAGGTCTTTGATCTTAAAGCTTCTTCTAGTCTTCCTTGAGATATTATCTTCAACATTCTACTTTTGGAAGTGTTGGTAGCAATATCTTCTCCTGGATCACTGATTCTATTACTTTTGTATTCAAGCAGGACTCTCTTAGTCCTTCTTCTTCTTCAAATTTTGGAAGTTCATCAATGAGATCTTCTCCTGATCTCTTTTGCTTCAGGTACTGGATTGATTTCAAAGAAGATACTCCTCCTAGCCTTTTTTTAGGAAGCTTTCCCAACTCACTAAATCTCCCTGTTCCTCCAATAAAGTATTAATACTAAAATTTGTTTTTGAATTAGATACTCTCTTCTAGATTCTTCTTTAGGATTAAGGCTTTTGTGGCTTTTTTTAGTATCAAGGATTCAATGGTCTTTTCTTTAGTATCAAGGCTTTTGTGGCCTTTTCTTCTGGATCAAGTCTTCTATGGAATTTTCTTCCAAATAAATGCTTCTATGGTATTTTATTCTTGTTATGTTTACAATATAGCAATGGATATCTCTTATCTCCCAACTTCACCATAATTCTTCTCTAGAAGTCTCTAATATAGTATTCTTCTCTTACAATAACTAAAATATGTACTATGAAGGCACTCCGAACTTCAGGAAATGAAGTTGAAATATCCTATATTTCTATTGTAAGAGGTGTCCCAATAATTTAAGAATTAATTCACTACAATAAAATAAACTTTAGGTAAATTTCTCTAAATCTCTTAGATGAGCTTCACTAGTTTATTCATCAAACTAGTGGATCAAATGCTGGGTCCTAGTATTCACGAGTTTTCCCTTGAAAGTCTATGGAAAGACTCTAGCCATAAGAAAATTTAGTATTGAAGAAACTTAATTTTGGCTCTCCCTAATTCTACCACATAGAATCTTTTGATAATTTTTGATAGTTACTGGTCCAATGGCATATCAGGTTGACAAAAACTCAAGGTCAATGATAATGGTGGTTTTCCTATTGACCTATTGTGGTTTTGATACCACTGTTAGCTTTTGATGCATCATGTAATGGGAGATAACAATCACAAGATGTATAATAGTATGAAATAAAGTAAATTTATGATATGACTGAAAATATACTATAAATAGAAATTATGGAGATGTTTACAAAGTAGCTATGGAGGAAATGAAGACTCCATGAATAAAGATACTACTCAATAATGGGCTTTGAGCATATCACACTCCATGATATTACATCACACACTACTACATCACACCACACTATTATACACTACTTCCTATTACTATATATTAATCTATGTCTATGGCCCTTTCTATAGGAAATAGGTTCCTTGGCCATATCTAGCTATGCAATAAATACCTTGCATATATATATCTTGCACTTTAACACTTGTGCATTTATTACATTACATGAAGTAACTATATAACCTCCCCCTAAAGTAATCTAATGTCCTAAGTAGGTACCATAAAAAGGTACATTTACATGATCAAAATGATGTAATATAATCTATTTATAAAACTCTAGTGGTAGTTTGGTATCTTCCTAGATATGCTAAACTTGGGTGACTACTGGTATTGACGGGAATGAAGGGACCCATTAAGTGTTAGAGGGGACCTTGATATGGGGATATGGATAGAAAGAGGACCTATATGACCCACTCTACATGGATCCAAATGTGGATGACATTTGGATACCTCTCAGGTACTAGAGATGGTATAAGGGTATTATTACCCCAAGTATCTCTCCACCAGTTCTAGTGTAGAGATGTCATGTTATGAGCTAGCATGTGTAGGTAGCACTTTGAGAGGCCACTTGATATACCAAAAAGGAATAGAAGGGCACAATACCACTAAGACCATCCTGAGAACACGTTTGGGTGGAGATAGTGATAACTACAAGGGTGATGATAAATATCTCTAGCTTAGGGGAAGGGAGAACTATAGGAGGTATCCTCATGATAGTTGGAATTGGGTTTAGTGGAGTGACTAAAGAGGCATTAAAATAAATAATAGCCAAGTTGAGTAGGACCATGGATCAGTAGGACCCATTGGGGGACACAAAGGTGTCATAGGCCTAGATAGCAACCATTTATAGGGAGATGAGTCTACTCTAAGAGGATAGATCCAAGAGGATCGGGGGTCTATGAAGTACCTCGAGCACAACACTCATAGAGCAGGATACAACAAATGTTGAGGTATATCATCTCATGGATGAGGTGAGCTAACTTCAGTAGACGTTATGGTTATAGGTGTGAGTGGTAAGCCAAAAAAGGTAATCCATATTCTACAGGAGTAGTTGTAGAGGGTAGAGGAGAGGTGGGAGGTGCCGGTATAAAGGGAGACCTTCTATAAAATATTATACTTTTAGGTGATTCCAATGGATTAGAGGGTACCTCCACTAGCTTTCTTTTAGTTATAAATTTGATCATGATCTATATCATAAATGATTTCATATTCCATGAACATATCTCCATTAGTATCACCATCAGTAAGTGGAGCAAAGGAGACAAGATCCCAAAGCTAGGATAAGATCGAGGTGACATCCTAATTTTGAGTGTAGCACGCATCCCTAGGGATGATCGAGTGTGTCAATATTGGACATATGGCACACTGATTGAACAAACCTATGTACCATTTATTTCTTGAGTAATATCATACTACTTTTGATTAAAATTTGTGCACTTATATTTTTTCTTATTTTGTATATTTTGACTATGCCTTGATAAATAAAACTTAATGCATGAATGGACTAAGCAAATGTAGTGTATGAGGAGGTGGAACTAAATTAAATGTGCAAAAAATTTATGGATGAATGGAGGAATGCAATAAATATAGGATGGAAGGAAGAAGATAAAGAAAGTAGAAAACACACCTCTAGAAAAATCACAAGTTGTAAAGATGAATCCTGATTTTTGTATAGAGTAAAATCATGCCCCATAGAGACTGGGTACGAGTTTTGAAAAGGGAAGAAAAGAAGAAAGTAAGAGGTAAAAATAATAAAGGAAGAATGATAAGAATAAAAATAATATGGAGAAGGTTAAAAAGGCAAAAAGGTGCTTGAAATATGATTTTTGAATAAACATATATTGTAAAATATCAGTATGATCAAATGATCATAGACCAAGTGAAAATAAAAGAAAAGAGTAGGCCCCTATAAGGATGTATGCTCAAAAATGATCGAGATCAAGGCTTCTTCTCACTTGTGGCCATGAATCTATCCTGTAAGGGTTTTATGCTCATAAATATAGTTAAATTTGGAGTGATACCCTCCATGTGTGTGGTGCTCGCTAGTGGCTAGAAATAAAGAGATACATGCTAGGATGTATGCTCACAAATGGCCAAGATGGAGGTTGTCCCTCCCATGTGGCCAAGAAGCTTATCCTATATGGGGTGAAGATATGTGATTGATTTACCAAAATGAATCCCATATCATAGGGGTATGGTGTGTGAAAAATATATATGAGCAAAGTTAAGTACAATGAAGTAGTGTGAGAGTGTGCATGTGTTAGAAAAAAGAGATAAAAGAAAGAGGAAAGCAATAAGTGAAATATAGTGTGTGTGTGCATCCTTAATAAAATTTTAAGAGATAATAGGTGTACATAAGATAGTGAGTGTTCGTATGAGTATCATAAATGATGTTAATACAATATATATCCTATCCCACAAGGACCCTAGAAAAGGTGAAAAATTAAGGAGATGGTGTAATCAAAGCAAAGGCAAAAGCAAAAGCAAAAACAAAAATAAGAAGGAACATACATCCTTTGTCTTGGGGAATATAACAACTGATTAAAAATTTCAAGGACAAAGGATGTACAAAATAAGTACTATACCCCTTGACTTAGAGAGATATTTAATGATCATTTTATATCTTCAAGGTCAAGGAATATAAGAGCAGATGAAGAGATGGATGAAATGCAAATATAAAAATGCATGGAGATGAGCCCTAGGTTAGGGATTCACTAGGCATGAAAGTCATATTATAAGTGCAATGCATGTGAGATAAGACCTCACTAGGTTTAATTACTTTCCATCCTCATGAAATCTCCAAAAATATATATGATCAAATAGTCATAAAAATATGATCAAACCGTCATAAAAATGTGATAAAACAATAATCCAATGATATGACAAATAAAATGTAAAGTATAATAGAATGTTAGGTAAACCATGCTAGATATGACAAGTAGTCATGTAGTATGAACAAGTAAATCATATCCAATATGTAAACTAAGCTAAATAAAAATGTAAATTCATGCATAATATTTTTTTTTTTGAATTACTTTCATTAGTTGTTTAAATTCTAAAATTCAGCATGAAATCTGATTCTGCCACCTATCTTAACAAAAAGGAGGGTAGTGCAAAGAACTAACCCATCAAAGAAAGGGTTATTATGAAGTATACCTTCATGAATCATATCACAAAGAGGATCATCCACAACATATTATTTTGTAGTTTCTATTTGAAAGTCATTACAAACTCTAATTATGTCCCCCTTATTAATAGAAGTAGGAGAGACTCCAAAATTTGCAAGGTCTCGATGAGATAGAGGAACAGGGTCCCATTGAGAACTAGAGGGCCAAAAATGCACAACACAAGGGACTAATCCATAAAATAAGAAGTTATTCTTAGGGATATCCTCATGATATCTATCACAAATGGGATCCCCTTTAGCACACTTCTATCAAATCTAAATTAGGATGCACCAAAGTTATAATATTGTAATATAGAATGTCAGAGGGATAAGGTTGTGGGAGTAGTGGTAGACATGGGAGACCAAAAAGTGTAATTTACATGGGATTCATACATGCTAACCTATTTGTATAAGATATTGTATAATGTCATGTACATACGATATATAGGATTTGTCTACATAATTTTCCTCTCGGTATTGTGCTCGTAACGCATAGCAGTTAGGAGATTGTACACACTACTAGGGCCATTACCCGATCCAAAGTGATCAACAACATATATATGGTCTAGGATATTGGAGTGAGTCTAGAGGACATACACTAAGAACCTATCACTAGGAATTTTAGTGAAATATGAGCTATGGGAGTAGAGGATTATCTAGCGGTTATGGCTTCTACACCCAAGATAGAGAGAGAATGTTAAGGATGAACTTAGGTGAGAAGGGTTAGGTGGGTCATGATAGAGAGGGGAGAGCTAGAGCTCTTTAGGTTTGATCGATTCTAGTGGTAGTTTGTTATCTTCCAAGAGATACCAAACTTGGGTGACTACTAGTATTGAAGATTATGGAGGGACCCATCAAGAGTCAAAGAAGACCTTAATATGGGGATATGGGTAGAGGAGAATCTAGATGACTGATTGTACATGGATAAAGGGGTGGATGATATTGGGATGTCTCTTGGGTATGAAATATAGTATAATGACATTGTGACCTAAAGGATATCCCCACTAGTGGTAGTGTAGAGTTTCCAGGTTATGAGCTAGTATGTGTAGGTAGTACTTTAAGAGGTCATTCAACACACCATAAAGTGGGATTAGAGGGGTATATTCTCATTGATACTAACTTGGGCATATGTTTGGATGGATATATTTATAACTATTATAGGGATGATCATCATATCTAGCTTAGGGGGAGGGGACACTATAGGAGGTGCCCCCATGATAGTTGGCGTTGGGTTGAGTAGAGTGACTAAAGGGGCATCAACATCAATGATAGTTGATAAAGTAGGACCATGGGTTAAGAAGACCCAATGAGGGAGACAAATGCATTGTAGGTCTAGATATAATCCATGTAGAGGGATAATGGAACTAACCTAAGAGGATATATCAATGATTATTGAGGGGTTATGAGTTCCTTGAGCATGACACTCATAGAGTAGGACACAACACAGGTTGAGGTAAACCATCTTATGGTCTAGGTAAGCTGACATCAATAAGGAGCTTGGTTGTAGGTGTGAGTAGTTAGCCAAGCAAGGTGATCCACCTTCAATAGGAGTAGCTATAGAGGGTAGAGGAGAGGTGGAAGGTATCATTATAGAGGGAGATCTTCTACCAAATTATATACTTTCAAGTGGTGCTAGGGGATTAGTGGGTGCCTCGACCAACCTTACTTTAGTCATAGATTTTACCAAGACCTAGGTCACAAATGATCCTATGGTCCATGAACATGTCTCCATTAGGATCACCATAGATAAGCAAAGTAGACAAGACAAGATCCTAGAGCTAGGATAGGATTGGGATAACATCAAAATTTTGAGTGTGATATGCATCCTTGGGGAGGGTCGAGTGTGCCGAGCCTAGACTTATGGCACATTTAACAAATAGACATATGTGCCCTTTATTTTTCAAGTAACATCATGCTATTTTTTATTAAAATATGTGCACTTATGGTTTTTCTTATTTTATATGTTTTGAATATACATTAATAAATGAAATTTTTTGAGGAATATGTTTTGAGTATGCATTAATATTTTGACTTGGAGAGAAATTTTATGATCATTTTAGAAATTTTGAGGAAAATAATAGAATAAGAAGAGATGGATGAAATACAAATATGAAAATGCATGAATATGAGCCCTAGGATGGGTATTCACTAGGCATTAGAGCCCTATTATTAGTGCAATGCATATGAGATAATACCTAACTAGGTTTCATCACTTGGCATCATCATGAAGTTCCTAAAAATATATGATCAAGCAGTCATACAAATATGATCAAAGAATAATGCAATGATAAGACAAACAAAATGAAAATTAGAATAGAATATTAGGAAAACCATGCAATATATGATAGACAGTCATATGGTACGAACAAGTAAACTAGATGTAATATGTAAACTAAGCTAAATAAAAATGCAAAGCCATACGTAGTATTTTTTCTTCTATTTTTTTGAATTACATTCATTCTTTGTTTAAATTCTAAAAATTGGTACAAATTCTAATTATGTCACCTATATTAATAAAAATTATGGTAGTACAAATAACTAACCCATTAAATAAAGGACTTTTATGGAGGACACCTTCATGAATCATATCACAAAGAGGATCATCCACAATATATTTGATAGGAGTTGCTGCACAAAAGTTATTGTAAAATTTTACTGTGTCATCCTTCTTGATGAAAGGGGGAGAGAACCCCAACTTCATAAGTTCTCTATAAGATAGAGGAAAAATGTCCCCTTGAGAACTAGGGGATCCAAATTACACAACACAAGGGATTGATATATCAAAGAAGAAGTTAAATTGGAGGATATCCTCATGATCTCAATCATAAGAGGATCTCCTTTATACTTCTCTAGGATTAGATCTAACTCAAGATGCACCAAATTTACAACATTGCAAAATAGAATGTTATAGGGATAAGGTTATGGGAGTAGTGGTATACATATGGGACCAATGAATGTGATTCATATTAGTTACATATGTGCTAAACTATTTGTACAAGATATTGTACAATGTCATGTATAAATGGCATATAGGATTGGTCTACACAACCTTGCTCCAGGTGTGGTGATGGTAGCACATATTAGTTAGGAGATCTTACACATTACCAGGACCATTTACCAACCATGATTGATAAACAACATATAAATGGACTAGGATATTTGAGCATGTATAAAGGATATACATTGAGAACCTACCACTATAAAGGTGAGTGATAGATGAGCCATGGGAGTAGAGGATTATCTAGAAGCCATGGTTTCTACACCCAATATGTACAAAGAATGTGAAAGAGCTAGCTCAAATGAGGAGGTTCAAGAGGCTATCAATAGAGAGGGAAGAGCTAGATATCTTTAGGTTTGATTAAGTCTAGTGGTATTTTGGTATCTTCCATGAGATACCAAACCCAAGAAAATACTGGTATTTACAGATATGGAGGGATCCATAAAGAGTCTGAAGAGATCCTGATGTGGGGATATGGGTAGAGGATGACCTAGATGGCCCACTCTATACTAATATAGGTGTGGATGATGTTTGGATGGCTCTTAGATATCAGATATGTTATAGGGATATTATTACCCCAGGGATCTCCCCACTAGTGTTAATTTAGATATGCTAGGTTATGAGCTGGTATGTGCAAGTAGCACTTTAAGAGACCATTCAATACACCACAAAGTGTGAGTAGAGGGGCATAGTCCCACTAAGACTATACTAGGTATAATTTTGGGTGGATATAGTGATAATCATGAGGGTCAAGACAATTATATCTAGATTAGAGGGAGAGAGCACCATAATAAGCATCCCCATAATAGTTGGGGTTGGATTGATTAGACTGATTGAAGAGGCATCGATACCAACAATAGTTAAGTTAAGAAATACCATGGTTTAGGAGGACCGAGTAAGGGATACTAAGATATTATAGGCCTAAATAGCAGCCATGTAGAGAGAGATGGACCTACTCTAAGAGGATTGGTTAAAAGGGATCAAGGGGATATAAACTACCTTGAGCATAATACTCATAGAGTAGGATACAAAATAGGTTGAGGTAAACCATCTCTAGGGTGAGGTAAGTTGGCATCAATAGAGGGTATGATTTTAGGTGTGAGAAATAATATAAGCAAGGTGATCCACTTTTAATAGGAGTAGTTGTAGAGGGTAGATGAGAGGTGGTAGGTGTTGGTACAAAAGGATATATTCCACTAGATGTTATACTTTTAGGTGGTTCTAGTGGATTAGAGTGTGCCTCTAGTAGCCTTACCTCAATCATAGATTTGATTGTGATCTAGGTTATGAATTATTTCATAGTTTGTGGATATGTCTCCATCGATATCACCATCAGTGGGTGAAGTAGAGGATTTAGGATCCTAGAGCTAGGATAGGATCAGGGTAATATATTAATTTTGAGTGCAACATTCATCCCTAGATAGGGTCGATTGTGCTAGGCTTGGAATTATGGCACACTGACTGAACAAACCTATGTATCTTTTTTTCTTGAGTAATATCATGCTACATTTGATTAAAATGTGTGCACTTATATTTTTGCTTATTTTATATGTTTTGACTATGCATTAATAAATAAAACCTAATGCATGAATGGACTAAGAAAATATCATTTATGAGGAGATGGAACTAAACTAAATTGGTGAAAAATGTATGTATGAATGCAGGAATGCACTAAATAGAGGATGGAAGAAAGAGAAGAAAGAAAGGAGAAAAATGTACCTCAAACTGAAATCACACCCTATAAAGAGTGAAATGGTGCCCCATAAATACTAGGTGTGATTTTAGAAAGGGAAAATAAAATAAATGAATAAGTAAAAAGAAGAAATAAATAATGAGAAGAATAAAAATATGTAGAAGGTCAAGAAAGTAAAAATGTGCTCGAAATATAATTTTTGAATCAATGTAGATTGTAAAAGATTAGTATGATCAAACGATCATAGACCAAGTAAAAATAAAATAAAAGGAGTAGGACCCTATAAGGATGTATGCTCACAAATAACTGATATGGAGGTTTCCCTTCACTTATGGTTATGAAGCTATCCTATAAGGGTGTTGTGCTTATAAATATGGTCAAATATGGAATGATACCCTCCATGGGTGTTCTCGCTAGTGGCTAGAAATGAAGAGGTATCTACTAGGATGTATGCTTGAAAATGGTCAAGATGGTGGCTGCCACTCATGTGTGGCCATGAAACTTATCTTGTATGGGGTGAAGAGATATCATTAGTTTTTTAAAATGAGTACCACTTGATAGGGACATGGTGTGTGCAAAATATATATGAGCAAAGAAAAACATAACAAATCAGTGTGAGTGTGTGTGTTAGAAGAAAGAGACAAAAGAGAGAGAAAAGTAATAAGTGAAAGATAGTGTGTGTGCGTGTGTGGGTGTATGTGTGTGCATTCATAATAATATTTCAAGAGATAAGAGGTGTTCATAATATAACAAGTTTTCATATGAGTATCATATATGATATTCATGTGATATCTATCCTATCCCACGAGGACTATAGAACAGGTAAAAAATCAAGGAGAAGGTGTGAGCAAAGCAAAGGTAAAAGAAAAAGTAGAAATAATAAGGAACATACGTCCTTTATCTTTGGGAAGATAAGAACTAATTAAAAATTTCAAGGAAAAAGTATAGACAAAACAAGATATATATCCCTTGACTTGGAGAGAAATTTGATGATCATTTTAGACTTTTTGGGACATAAAAGAGAAGAAAAAGAGATGGATGAAATGCAAATATTAAAATGCATGGAGATGAGTCCTAGGTTGGGGATTCACTAGGCATAAGAGCCCTATTATGATTACAATACATGTGAGCTAATATCTAATAAGGTTTCATCACTTGCCATCCTCACAAAGTCCCCAAAAATCTATTTGATCAAGCAATCATGCAAATATGGTCAAACAACAATGCAATGATATGACAAGCAAAGTGCAAAGTAGAATATAATTCAAGGAAATCCATGCAAGATATGATAGATAGTCATATAGTATGAACAAGTAAACCATATGCAATATGTAAACTAAGCTAAATGAAAATGCAAAGTCATGAATAATATGTTTTTTTTTTAATTACATTCATTAGTTGTTTAAATTCTAAAAGTTAGTACAAATTCTAATTATGTCACTTATCTTAACAAAAAATATTGTTTTACAAAGTACTACCCATAAAAGAAAGGGGTATTATAGAGGACACCTTCATGAATCATATCACAAAGAGGATCATCCACAACATATTATTTGGGATTTTTTGCACCAAAGTCATCGTAAACTATGATTGTGCCATCCTTCTTGACGAAAGGGGGTGAGTCTCCCAACTTCACAAGGTCTCAATGAGATAGAGGAACAAGGTCCGTTTGAGAACTAGATGATCCAAAATACACAATACAAGGGACTAATCCATCAAAGAAGAAGTTATTCTAGAGGATATTCTCATGATCTCTATAATAAAGAGCATACCTTTACTTCTCTAGGATGAGATCTAACTCAATATGCACCAAAGTTACAATATTAAAAAATAGAATATTAGAGGGATAAGGTGATGGGAGTAGTGGTAGACATGCAAGACCAATTAGTGTGATTCATATGGGATCCATACATACTAAGTTATTTGTATAATATATTGCATAATGTCATGTATAAATGACATATAGGATTGGTCTACATGACCTTGCTCCAGGTGTGGTGCTAGTAGTACATAGTAGTTATGAGATAATATGCACTATCAAAACCACTACCCAACCTAGAGTGAGCAAAAACATATATATGGAATATGAACTTCGAGTGAGTATAGAGGAAATATGCTAAGAACTTACCACTAGGGAGGTGAGTGATAGATGATCTATGGGAGTAGATGATTAGCTAGCGACCATTGATTCTACACCCAATATGGATAGAGGATTTGAAAGATCTATCTTGGGTGATGAGGGTCAGTTAGATATCAATAGAGAGGAGAGAGCTAGAGATATTTAGGTTTGATTGAGTCTAGTGGTAGTTTGATATTTTCTAGGAGATATTAAACCTGGGAAACTATTGGTACCAATGGGTACAAAGGGGATCATAAAGGGTTTGAGAGGACCCTGATGTAAGGAGATGGGTAGAGGACTTGGATGACCCATCTACATGGATCCAAGGGTGGATGACATTGGGATGGCTATTGGGTATGAAATATGGTATAGGGGCATTGTGACCCAAATGATCACCTCACTAATGTTAGTGTTGAGATTCTATGTTATGAGCTAGCATGTGTAGGTGGCACTTTGAGAGACCATTTGACACACATAAAAGCAAGATAAGAGGGGAAAAACCCCACTCAAATAAACCTAGGTAGAATTTTGGGTGGAGATAATGATTACCATGAAGGGAATGATTACCATATCTAGCTTAGGGGGAGGGGTTACTATAGGAGGTACCCCCATGATAGTTGAGGTTGGAATAAGTAGAGTGATTGGAGAGGCACTAACATTAATAATAGTCATGTTGAGTAGGATCATGGATCATGAGGATCCAAAAAAGGAGACAAATGTGTTTTAGGTCTATATAGCAACCGTGTAGAGGGATATGGACCTACTATAAGGGGATGGATCTAAGAGGATCGAGGCACTATGGATTGCCTTGATCATGACACACATAGAGTAGGACAAGTCAAATTTTAAGGTAGACCATTTTAGGGATGAGGTGAGATGAATTTGATAGAGTACATTGTTGTAGGTATGAGTAGTCAACCAATCAAGGTGATACACCTTCTACATGAGTAGCTGTAGAGGGTAGAGGAGAGGTAGGAGGTGTTGATACAAATGAAGATCTTCTATTAGATGTTATACTTTCAAGTGATACCAATGTATTAGAGGGTGCCTCCACCAACCTTTCTTCAGTCATAGAGTTGATCATGATCTAGGTCATGGATGGAGCACAGTATATAATATCCTAAAGCTAGGATATGATCAGGATAACATCCTAATTTTGAGTGTGGCATGCATCCTTGGGCAAGGTCAAGTGTGTCAGGCATGGACATATGGCACAGTGACTGGATAGACCTATGTATCCTTTCCTTCTTGAGTAATATCATGCTACTTTTGATTAAAATGTGTGCACTTATTTTTTTTTCTTATTTTGTATGTTTTGACTATGAATTAATAAATAAAACTTAATGCATGAATGACTTAAACAAATACAATGTATGAGAATATGGAATTAAAATAAATGGGTGAAAAATGTATGGATGAATGGAGGAATGCAAGAAATAGAGGATGAAAGAAAGAGGAGAAAGAAGAAAAACACGCCTTTAGAAAAAATCATGCCTTGTAAAGATGAATCATGATTTTGGCATAGAGAAAAAACATGCCCCATAGAGACCAGGTGTGATTTTGGAAAAGGAAAAAAATAAGAAAAGAAAAAGGAAAAAGAAGAAAGGAAGAATAAAATGAAGAAAAGGAGGATGAAGAAGGTAAAAAAAACAAAAAGGTTCTTTAAATAATATGTTCGAATCAACATAGATCATAAAATATCAGCATAATCAAATGATCATAGACCAAGTGAAAACAAAATAAAAGGATCAAAACCCTATAAGGATGTATGCTCACAAATGACCAATATGGAGGCTATCCCTAACTTGTGGCCATGAAGATATCCTATAAGGGTGTTGTGCTCACAAATATGGTGAAATTTGTAGTGATACCCTCCATGGGTGTGGTGCTTGCTAGTTTCCAAAAATGAAGAGGTAGCAACTAGGATATATGCTCACAAATGGCCAAGATGGAGGTTACCCCTCATGTTTGGCCATGAAGCTTATTGTATATGGGTTGAAGAGATGTGATTGATTTTCCAAAATGAGTACCACCTGATTGGTGCATTGTGTGTGTAAAATATGTATGAGCAAAGTGAACCACAATGAAGCTGTGTGAGTGCATGCATGTGTTAGAAGAAAGATATAAAAGAAAGAGGAAAGCAATAAGCGAAAGATAGTGTGTGTGCATCCTTAATGAAATTTCAAGAGATAGGAGGTGTGCATAATATAGTGATGGGTTGTATGAGTATCATAAATGATATTCATGTGGTATCTATCCTACCCACGAGGATGGTAGTGCAAGGAACTAACCCATCAAAGAAAGGGCTATTATGGAGGACACCTTCATGACTCATATCACAAAGAGGATCATCCACACCATATTCTCTGGGAGTTGCTACATGAAATTCATTTGCAAACTCTGACTGTGCCATTCTTCTTGATGAAAGGGGGAGAGACTCCCAACTTTTCAAGGTCTCTATGAGATAGAGGAAAATGCACAACACAAGGGACTAACCCATAAAATAAAAATATATTCTATAGGATATTCTCTTTATCTCTATCACAAGGAGGATCCTCTTTAGCATACTTTTCTACGGTTGGAGCTAACTCAATATGCACCAAAGTTACATCATTACAAAATAGAATGTTAGAGGGATAAGGTGGTCCCTCATCCTCATTAGTCCACTCCAAGCCTTGATGATATAAATATTCAACATAAGTAATGATGTGATCATCATCATCAAATGGTAAAGATTGGTTTTAATTAGGGATGTAGCCTACGCCATATCTCCCAAGTCAAAGCCCAAATTCTAAAGTCTCTTAAATTCCTTTATGTCATAGCCCCAAATATTTTCCTATATATCCTATTCTAGATAGGATTTTCTTGGGAAGTGGGTAATCATTGGACATGTAATAATGGATAAAATAATACTCTATGGGAAGAGAGTTGCTACCATATATTTTTTCTTCAAGGGAAACTCATATGAAGATAAAGGTATGCATGCCAATTTATATGATATTACCCTTATTATGAGGTAAAGCCATGGTCCTCGATGAAGGTGGTAGCTTGGAAATATCAATAAGAGGTTCTTGAATACATGGATTGACTTGATCCTATGATAAAAAATAGATTAATGGTTCCTCATTGACCTTTAGATTTTCAAATTTCTTGGAAATATGAGATGAAGAAACTAATGGATATAAATTAATATCATATTGAGCTTGATAAACCATTGAATAATATTGAAATATATGAGGGTCACCCAGAATGATGACAAGTTGATATTTGAATTCAAACTTCAAACATTGATGAAAAGTAGAAGGAACAAACCTCATTGTACAAATCCAAGGGCATCCAAGAGGAAGATTAAAATATGCAGGGTAAGATACCATATAGAGCATGGTATCTAAGATCTTAGGTCCAACCCTAAGTGGGAGATATATAACATTGTAAGCCTGTTGGGACTCATTCTTGAAGGTTTTGATGATGATATTTGAAATAAGTAAATATTCCTCTTTTAATCATTTTTTTTAGAAAAAATAATAAATGCATAAATTGAGGGAAAAATGATTTCTATCAATATATGCTTGATAAATGTTTCTCCAATAAATACAATAATATATAGAGAAGAATGCTCTCATGAGTCTCATCATCCAAAAATGTGATATAATGTATCCCAAGAGATCTTACAAAATCATCTATAGCACTAAGGGAAATGTTTTTAGGACAAGATTGTTGTCTTAGAAGCTTCAAAAAGGCTTCCATATGAATAAGAGAAGTTTGTAAAAGTTCTAGATGGATATCTTAGCTAGGGTACTAGATAACTATTATTGAATGTTGAAGGAGACTTTAGGTTGTTGCCTCAACACTAAAGGTGGGTTTTCAACTCTTGTGCTCCTTTTTTGGCTACTCTTCAAACCTAAGGGTGGTTGGATGTAGAAATCATATTATACTAATATTTTTGAGTAGATTAAGCTTGACCTTGTTGCCTTATAGTGATTGTGATCATACCAATCATATTATCGTAGGTATGTGGCATATTACAATATGATACTTGATTAGATGCTTTTTGCCCATGCTTATGTAAGGGGTCTTGGAATATCCCCATGTCTTGATTAGTTAATTATGCTTGTTTAGTAGGATGTTGATTGTTTTTTGGAGGACTAGGTTGAGGACCCTCTATAACAAGGTGACCTACATCAATTAAGTTCTAAACCACATGTTTCAACCTATTGCATGATATTTTCATGTGCCTCTCCACTTTATGATACTCATGACATTGACCAAGATAAAACCAATCATTTGTAATATCAAGTTACCTTATGGAAGGCAATTCTATCATATTTGCTTCCAAAAGTTACTTTAGTACCACATTCATAGGTGTGTTAAGTTTTCTAAAATTCCTTGGTTGGGGTTTTTGGGGCTGGCTAAGCACAATATTTTATAGGGTGTTAACAAAACTATTAACAATCCTACTATATAATACCCCATAACCAACTACATGCTTATATTATACTACTTTTTCATGGTCCTATCTTCTTCTTTCTTTGACTTAATTTTATCTCTTCGAAAGAGGGTTTGTTCTAGCCTTCTTGCCAAGTATATGGCTTGGTAAAAAGAAGTAATGGTTGTTTTTTCTAGTTCATATGATATTTTCTCTTGTAAATTTCCAATAAATACATCAAGTATGTCTTGATGAGGTAAATTATATCTCAATCGTCCAACTAAACTTGTCTAATGAGATAAAATTTTTGAAAATATTTCATATTTACCTTTTTTCAACATATAAGCATCTTTCATAGTCACATTTTCTCAACATAAGCTCTGAATTGCTAAAAAAACAATAACACTGTATCTTCAAAATTCCTTAAATAATGACAAGGTAGTTAATAATACCATTTCAATGTCATACAACCAAGGCTTTTAGGGAACATATTTAGCAACAACGTGTCATCATTTATAATATCATGGCATGTTGTGCTAAACATCCTTAAATGTTCAATAAAGCCCTATGTTCCCTTATAAATAGGTAAAATTGGCAATGGAAAATTCTTAGGTTAGGGCCTAGAAGCAATAATAGGGTCTACGGGCTTATTGTACATTTCTCTATAGTTATAGGTGAAACTCATAGTTTGAATCATATCCACTCTTCAAACTAATTGCTTCATCATACTTGTTAAACATTACATGTCAATATTATTATTGTGTGATACCCCTAAGTTCCCTAAGTGAGGGGTATCAATAGGTTGTTGAAAGGGAACCTGGCCAATGTTGGAGGTATTGACACTAGTATGGAATGGGTTGTGATATGTGGCATATTGTTATGGAGGATAAATAATATTTGGTGGAATAGAAACATGGATTTTGATATGAGTAGAATGAGGAGGAAATTGAATATAATGTTGATATGCACTACTATTTGGAGGAACTTGTGGAATTCCCCCAATGTTGGTGGTCATGGTACTAGCATATGTTTGTTTGTGTAATTTATTAGCATGATGTGAAGATTCAAACAAAGGGTTGTTATGAACATGCCTAAGAGATATGGTTGGAGGAGGAGGAATCCCACCTCTTTCAAGTTGGGATTCTTATTTTGAGTTGGGCTTCCTCTTTCATTAAAACCCTTTTATGATAAAAATATGTGAAAGTGAAGCTTCCATTAGAACCTCAAAGAGGTACTGTTTTCTTCATGTTGTTCCTCTTCTACATCTTTATTGTGATTTTCCTAATCAATATAATTAGATTCTAAAAGCTTTCTATTACTCCTAGTGTTGGGATCCATTAGGAGGAAGACAAAGGATAAAGGATACCACTAACGAAAGACACAAGAAATATTTAAGATGTTCTTAATGTTTTCCAATTTTAAGAAAATAATTTTAGTGGTCTTGCTTAAATTTTATAAATAAATACAAAAAAGGAAGAGGCTTCCAATCATGGTCACTAATATGTGACTTCATGTTGGGTTCACCAAAGATGTAGAGGGAGAAACCTGCCATGTCATGTATGATTCTCAACTAGATCTATTGGGAACTGAGGTGACCATAGGGGTGTGTTATATTTTATGCACTCTGGGGCTTAGGTATTGAAGGTTTCACTAAGAATTTTAGGACTCACTCCAAGTATAGGGTGGAGATGTTTGATGTATAGATTAAATAAATCAACTATGTTTGATATTTATACAATCTAAGCTAGGAAATGAAAGGATAATACAATACAAACAATAAATACAATCAATCAAATACTAAACCTATAATGATTCATGATTTTTAATGATGACTAAACCCTAACTTACAAAATAGATCCTTTTATTTTTAGCAAGGATTTAAAGATAATGCACGAACACAATTAACCCTACAATGTAAACTATATATTTTTTCTCTTTTCAATGCCTAGAATATGATCAAACTATTTTATCTTTTATTTAAGATCTAGATTTTTAATAGAAATGGTAAGAAATCAAACAACAAACAACCTAAGAGATTAACGTAGAACACTTATCTAATTAAATTTTTAACCTCAGCTTTTACTTGTGTCCAAAATATCCAAGAAACTTTAAATCCTGTAAAACAATTTCACAATAATCTTAAAAAATTAATCAACATTTGGGGGCCTACTTAGGCCACTTTAAGAATAAGATTGGAGGTACATAAATCCATCCCCATTGGTCCTTTTATTTTACCATTAAAAAAAAAATAGTTGAAATTTTTGGAAGCAAACATGACAAGATGCAATGAAAGTAAATAATGCAAAAAACAAAATGTAGATATCAGTGCTATGGTTTAAATGGAATATGGAAGTGAAAATGAATATTTGGGAGTGGAACCTTACCCCCAAATCTAGTTAAACAAAAACCATCCTTCATAAGGGGTGACCATGATTTTAAGTTTTTGTAAAATTGTGCTATATAAGGGGTGACCATGATTTCGAGATACAAGTGCAAACTGATGAATGAATGTGAATTTCAATGCAAAATGTAGAGTAAATGACTTTAGAAATAACACAATAAAAGAATAAACCTGGTGGTAGTGAAAGAATAGATAAAAGGATGAAGTCCTCCATAAAATGGTAGATTCCTCCTCAAGGCTCCCACACTTGTCCACCAAGAGAAACAAATCAATAATAGAGCAATTTAAGAACACTAGAGAACACTTGCTTGATAAAACAAAGAGTACATGAAATAACACTTCTCAAAAACTTAGATTAATTCTTAAAGCTTATAGGTTGAAAAATAGGATCCAAAACCTCAATTTATAATATTTTTGGAGAGAAAATATCAAGAAATTTAAGGGATGACCAACATCCTAGGGATTGATGCAAAAATTAGGGTTTTCTAAGAGAAAATTCTAACTTACCAAAATTGTGCCCCATAAAGGCTGACCACAATTTTGGCAAAGCTAGGAAGAAAGGGGGAACAAGGGGGGAGGAGTACCAAGACCTATGCTTGGACAATTTTGAGGGCTCTTCCAAAGGTTATAAGAATATTGACTCACATGGGTGGGTCAATTTTCCATGTCTACATAAGATTACACAAATATTACATCACATATTGTTTACCATGGCCAATCAAATTAGATCACCAGTATTCCAATACCTATCATAATCTAAAATAAGATCCAAGGAGAGGATATATTTGAGATGCCAACATCCCCCTCTCTACCTATATAGTAAATTATTGATTATTCATAATAATATATAATACCATCTCATTATCGAGATGTTTTTCAATTTCTCTTAAGGGATATTCTCCTACTCTATGATGCTCTAACACCCATATAAAAAGCTCCTTTAAGATGAACTTTTTTATGATATCCTTTATTGTATGCTCATGCACTCCTAGAAAATACATTCTCAAATATGACATTGTTTATAAAATTTATCTTCTACTCTATTGAAGGTATATAAATTGAACCAGTCACCCATGGGCATGAAGTTATGACTACATGTGCTTATAAACACTATTGATATTATGATGATAATGACATAAATATAATATAATGATCATTTATATATATTAATATAAAAAATAGATGGTTATCACACGTATATTTCCTCTCAAACCTCACCATGTAGGACAAGTATTTCATAAATGTAGGAAGTAGTAATAGAGAAAAGCACCTAAATAATTCAATAAATAGAAGTGCAATTCTCTAGATAGTTAGATCCTTTAATATAATAGAAATCTATAGTAATAAGGTATACTTTACATGAACCATAATACATATACTCCTTACAACCAAAAATATTCTATTGTACTACGATAGGTCCTTAAATTAATATCATCAATGTATATATCTCAAAATAATATGTTATCTACAATAAGGGCCCGACGTGTTTTTATATAAAAATGTATTAGATTTCAAAAGTTTAGGCCTATAAGAAATTAAAAATCCAAAGAAACTTAGAAACTTCAAACCTTAGAAGGAAAATTAGTAAATCAAGACATACTACTTATCATGCATTGACATGGAAATCTATGGCACTATACATCATGAGTGAATGCAAAAAATATACTTGCTATATATGTGTGTGCAATCTAAAAACATTTAAGAATCTATATCATATTCCATATTAGTGGACTTGATAGACAAGCTACATAGGAGAGGTGAGTTTAAAATAATGATCTAGGTATGGAGAGTGAGCTAGGATGCCTAGGAAGCTAGTCACCTCCCTAAAATATTCAAAACAAGTATGATGTGACTATCCCTTGAGGTAAGAAAAATTACAAATCACATACGACATCCTTTTTTTCAAAATTAAAATATGGTGTTATGATCTAAACCTCGACCTCTTGCATATCAATCTCATGTTCTCATTAGCAGTCCAAAATATTTGTAACTATCCTTGAATTATATAAGGTAGTATCTCCATTAATTAAATTTCTCACTATCCCTTTGAATAAACAAAAAATATCTCAATACTTACAAATATGACCATGTTTTAACCAAATTAAAAGGGCATAGGAATCAAAATCAATACTCCTAAGTCAAAATATTTGGCCTTGATTACATTTCCCAATAAGACTCTCAATGTAAACAAGAAAATAGAAGGAATCATGCATGGATAGAAATTTCAATTTTTAAAGGAAGGACACATAGTCCCATGATTGGACATCATGTGCATAAATGTTCTTGAATCCATGGCAATGGTAATATATGAGGGTAAAAAATATGTTAGCTATGGGGCTGATGAGGTAGAGAAAGAATATAATTCCAAGGTCTTGTCTAGGGCATTAAGACTCAAAAGGTAATTTTAAAGAAGAAACCTTCACAAAGCGCAAGGAGTAATTTAAACCTTAAACTCTATAGTATAAAATATATTAATAACACTAGTATGATTATTGATGTGTTAGTCTATCTATCCATGAATATCAAAGGCTTTCCTTTAAAAATTCTTTATAAAAAATACCAATAATTAATTTTTGTCATTATGTCCTATCTAGACAAGAAAAAATTACTCCACCATAGCTAGCAAGCTATATCAAACAAATAATATACAAATAGCCTTGAGCTAATGATTTGTTTAATACAAATCCCATATTATGCCTTTGTCACCAAGGTATCCAAGGTGCTATATGAGTGCAATATAGTCATGTTGTTTACATATATTTTATTATTTTAAAAATATTACAAAGACATATTTCAATAGGCAATAAAGAAGAGAAGTCATTGGAATCAAGATTCAAAATTTTAAATATAAAAATATTTATTATTTCCTCCAATGGCAAGGAATGGAATTTTTGTTTTTCTTCATATGTTTCCAAATAAGTAACATTCTTCAACATGATCAGTGATGTTTCTAAATTTCTAGTTTGATACAATATCATTTTTATTATAATACTTTCTAGAAATGAATGGAACCATATATTTTTTTTATTTGTGGAAAACATCCCAAAAGGGATGCCACTTTCGGGTAAGACCCAAGGAGGCAGGGGTATCCATTCCACCAAAAATGCCCAGGACTCGGACCCGGCCTACCACCTTTGACATACTCAAGGAGCAAACAAACACACAAAACCAATTTAAAAATAAGTAAATAACAACAAAAATAATAAAATAAAATAAAAAACATGCTCCTTGAGTGTGTCAAAAACAAAAGCACAACCAAACACGCACAATAAGATAAAAGAAACCACAACACAAACCACATAGAAAAACACAAGAACCACATAACAAAACACAAACAAGACAAAAACAACAAAACACTACAAAGACATAACCCAAAAAAAAACATGAAAAATAAACACAACCAAAACCTAAAAAATTAAAAAATAAAATAAAAATAAAAATAAAAAACAACCAACAACAGACAATAAACAAAAACAAAAAACATAGAAAACACTCACACATAAAAACACGAAATAACACAAACAAAGAGAAACCCAAGAACAAGAACGAAAAAAACACAAGAACAATAACAAAAAACATAAAAAAAAACAAAACAACAAAAACACAAGAACAACAAAAAACAACACAAAGAACACAAAAACAAAACAAAATAAAAAAACCCACCCACCTTAAAAAACTAAACAAAAAAACAAAAAAGAAAAAAGAAATAAAAAATGAACAAAACAATGACCTATCTAGACCAAAAGACTATTAAGGCAAGAATCAACAGAGGAAACAAAATAAAGAATAGAATGAGCTAGGGAACTAAAAAAAACTGAATGAACCAAAGAGAAGCAAAAAAAAAAAAACAAGAAGAAACTAGGTACCTTCATAACTGGAGCCATCCAAAGAAATGATAGAAAGAAGAGCTTCCCTAATTTGAGAAGCCCACCATATAGGAGGGTGGCCATAACAAGTAAGATCACCTTTGTCCAAAGCCCAATTAGCTAAAGCATCAACACTCTTGTTTTGATCTCTGACCACATGATTGTAATCAACTTTCAAAAATCCCATCTGGATTAACCGAATCTTCTCAATAATTCTTTTTATTCTCCAATCCACCTTATGATTCTTAGAAGGATTCTTCAAGAGATTAATCATAAGTTGAGAGTCAGACTCAACTAACACCTTTTCCCATCCAACCTTAGTAGCCTCCTGAAGGCCTCTGAGGATACCATACCCCTCAAGCAAGGTTATTGGAAAGAATACCCAAATTCTCAGCAAAAGTAAAAACCAGGGAGCCATCTGAAAGTCTACCAATTCCTCCCACATGGGCTTTTCCAGGGTTCCCTCTAGAGGCTCCATCAGTATTGACTTTTCCAAAATCCTTAGGAGGAGGTTGCCAATTTCTATTCCTATCCATCTTACTAATACTCACATTCCCTTTAAGTTGGTTGCCCTTAGAAGGTTTAATCTTCAATATTTGCATCACTTGATCCCATCTTTGGTGGGAGTTTTGGGGGTGATTAAGGAGATGATGGACTGATTCAACTAAGTTGGCTATGGTCTTTTGCCAAATATAGTGAATATCCTTCCTATCTTGATTAAAAATTTGGTTGTTCCTTTCATTCCAAATATTCCAAAGAAGAATGGTAGAACCCATCCAAACTACTCGCCTAATAAAATGATCAACACCCTCTTGATTAGGCCAATCCCTCCAAAGCTGTTCAAAAGTAAAAAAATTGGACCACTGTAAGCCAAGTAAAGTGGCCATTCTCCTCCATAGCTCGGAGGCTAAAGTACACTCAATAAAAATATGGTTGATATTTTCTACATTCTCTTCACACATTTCACATCTAAAAGGGCCATGAAAACCACGCTTCATAAGTTGCTCACCAAGTAAGCACCCTACGATGCAATAAAAGCCAATTAAAGAACCTCACCTTAGGCTAGAGCTTTTGAGCCCACAATCGAGAAAATATGTCAGAAGAATGGTTGGGATTATTATGGCATAAGGTCAAATAACCTTGAGCAACTGAATACTCACCCTTAGTAGTGTTGTTCCATCCAAAACAATCTTTTTCATGGGACCAAGAGAGGGATCTCATATGAAGGATGCCTTGGATATCTTGTCTTTGCCTTTCTGGGATTTGAATAGGCCAGTCCTCAATAGGGATCCAATATCTACCAACCTTTGAATTACCAATATGGTACCGATAATAATTAGCCACCTTTATCCAATTAGCTCGATGAAGCTCCTCCATCCAAGGCCTCCAATCGGGAAACTGAGTTATCAAAGGCTTGTGACCATCCCAAGAATCTGTCCAAAAATTTGCATGTTGACCATTATGAATGATCCAAAATAATTTTTTCTTTATCAAATCCTCACCAGTCTTAAGAACTCCTAAAATGGGAGAACCTTTGGTAGGAAGTTGATAGCGAACAAGGTCTTCAGGACTTTTGTTCTAAGCATATTTAGCATGGAGATTATTGGCCCAAAGAGCATTGGGGTTATGCAACATCCTCCAATATAATTTAGCAGCTAAAGCTTTGTTGTTATTAATTGAAGACCGTAATCCTAACCCCCCTTCACTCTTAGGAAGACATAAAGTATCCCATTTCACCAAGGCCCATTTTCTTTTCTCCTTAGTACCACTCCAAAGGAAACGATGACTGATTTGATCCAATTCTCGAAGAACAACCTTTGGGATATTCAAAATGGAAGAAACATAAATAGGAATAGCTTGAAGGACTGATTTTACCAAGGTGATTCTACCCCCATAAGAAAGCCACTTGTTGGTCCACTTTCCAATTTTCTTCTTGACTTTGTCCAACAACCAATTCCAATATTTATTTTTTTGCCTTTGAATATTTATGGGAATACCTAAATAAGTGATTGGAAGAGAGGTCTTCTTATATCTTAGTTTATCCAAGACCATGGATTCCTGTCTAGCAGAGCAGTGAAAGAAAATAACTTTAGATTTGTCTTCATTGATCAACTCGCCCAATAGCCTTAGAAAAACAGCTAATGATTTGCTTAATATTAGAAGCTTCCTTAACTCGTAGCTTTACCTAAAAGAGTAGAGTCATCCACAAATTGAAGATGAGAGATAGGTCTAGCTCCATGAGCAATGGTAACTCCCTCAAGGGTTTTGTTTTCCCTCTTTTTGGTTATAGTCCTACCCAAGCATTCAACAAGAATGATGAATAAATAAGGGGATAGCGGGTCACCTTGCCTAATACCTCTGGAAGCTGGGAAATACTGAGAAGGCCTACCATTGATAAGAACTAAGTAGGAAACTGAAGAGATACATCCCATAATCCAATCCATCCAATCCTTAGAGAAACCAAATTGCCTCAAAACTTTGATAAGGAAGTGCCAATCCACTCTGTCATAAGCTTTGGATAAGTCTAACCGAATGAACATGGAAGGAGAATTTTGCATATCCATGGAATGGATGGCTTCCTGAGCAAGAACTATCTCATCTACTATTTGACGTCCTTCCACATAACCCCCTTGCTCGGGGAAATAATCTTATGCAAAAGAGGCTTCAACCTTTCTCGCCATGATTTTAGTAATGATTTTGAGAAGAACATTACATAAAGCAATAGGTCTAAAAGCTGAGATATGATCAACCTCTTGAGCTTTTGGAACAAGAGTAATATAAGTTTTATTGATAACCTTCAAAATTTCTTTGGCTTTCCTGGCTTCTTCCACCACCTCTAATAAATCAACATGAAGGATATCCCGTAACTGTTGGTAGAACTCAATAGGAAAACCATCAGGACCTGGGGTTTTCCCTTTTTGCATTTTAAAAACTACTTGTTGAAGCTCATTGATAGTAACAGGAGCAGATAAAATAGAGTTCTCCTCGAAGTGATAAGAGAAGGGATTGCTTGAAGAACATTATATTGTGAAGCTGAGTCAAGGGGAGTAGCAGCAAAAATATTGGAAAAGTAATCAACAACAATAGAGTTCATGCCATCCCAAGTATAAACAACATCTCCAGAATCTGATTTTAAGGAAGAAATAAAGTTGTGAGATCTTCGAGCTAGAAGAGATTTGTGGAAGAAATTTGTGTTTCGATCTCCTTCTTTGAGCCATTGAATTCTAGATTTTTGCTTCCATAAGATTTCTTCTCTTTTTTCCCATTCCTCTAACTGAGTTGTGAGTTTAATTTCATTCGCACTTCTCTTCTCTGTGAGGCCATCTAAATGGATTTTCTTATTCAAATTTTCAAGATGAGCAATAACTTCATGTTTTTTTTTATGAACATCCCCAAACTCTTTCCAGTTCCAAGTCTTGATTTTGGATTTAATGTATTGCAATCTTTTGGCAAAATAGAACATCTTAGTCCCATGCCTAGGTTTACCTTCCTTCCACCATTGTTGCACATGAGGTCTGAAGGAAATGTCTCTAAGCCACATTAATTGAAAATGAAAAAGGAGAGAAACTCACATTGGTTTTCCACATTTCCACCATGACTGGCCAATGATCCGAACCAACATTATTAAGAGTCTTCACTTTAGGAATGTGACCATGGATTAAGAAATTTTTAGAGAGCAAAAACCTATCCAATCTCTCCATTATACAAGCTAAGCCTTGCCTTCTATTAGACCAAGTCATAAGGCCATTATCTCGGTTGGATATCCACAAGATGGAGGTTTGCAATATATTCGCTCATGAGGTCGTTGCTTTTGTCCAAATTTCTATTTCCCCCCTTTTCTCATCCAGAGAGAGGATGGTATTGAAATCTCCTCCGATCAAGATCCAAGATTTAGGAAAATGAGAGATAATATGAGTAATATCCTTCCACTGTCTTCTTTTTTCCTCCAAAGAAGTCGGAGCATAAACAGTAATGCAGAGCATAATCTGGTTGGAATGTCTACTTTGAATAGCTATAGCCAACAAACCCCAACCGCCAACCATATGGTGAATAACTACCTCTTTTGGATCCCAAAGACAAGCAATGCCACCCGAAGTCCCTTGGGAACTGAGGGAAACCACTTTTCCAGCTGGCCAAATTTTACTGGCAATTAAGTCCATATCCTCCATTGACATCTTTGTTTCTTGAAGGAAAACAAGATGTGGATGATTTACCTGAATCATTCTTCTAATTTCATTTTGTTTTGAAAGACTCCCTTTGAGTCCTCTAATATTCCAAGTGATGATCTTCATTAATACCAGGGCTAAAAAAGTTGGGAAGGGCATTAATCTTACCTTCCTCTACAAGCTTTTCACCTTCTTTTACCATATGATATTGATTGGTCTTGCGACCTACTTTTTGATTAGAATCCATCTTCAATTTTTTTTCCCTGTTTCTTGACTTATTCCAATTGAATCCGAGATGGCTTCTAACCTTGAAGAATGCTCGTACACAACCAAAATTTTACTAGATGGTTCAACGGAGTCTATATTGGGACCCGCATTATTTGAAGTTTTGACATTTGAAATATTGTTTTTCTTGTGTAAATTTTCTCCTTTTTTTCTCGTTGAAAACCTTTGATTTGTTGGTTTGTCTCTCGAGTTCTTCCCTTCATATTTAAATTGTGTTTCTAAGATTTCAGTTTCCATTATTTCCTCTTCCTCACTTGGGACATCATTTGTGGAAAGGATTTCAAACATATTAGCAGATGACTTTGATTGATCCTTCATAACTGGTTTTTTCTGAGTGTTCTTCTTCTTAGGTATTTGGAAACCTCGCTGAGTTTATATCTTCTTTCTTTTGATCAAGAATTTTATTTGGGCAAGCACTGGCCAAATGACCATATTCATGGCAAATTCTACAATGAAAAGGAATGTTCTCATAGTCCACTACTTGCTCCCAAGTGTCTTCCCCAAATTGTAATGTGATATTTTTAGGTAGGGGTTTGTCAAAATCCATTAAAACACAAATCCGAGCATAAATAATATGTTCAAAATTTTGAGTACAATCAGCAGTCATCATAAAAGTTCCTAAAGAGTTTCCAATTGAAGAAAAAATAGTAGGATTCCAAAATTCAATAGGGAGGCCAAAGAGTCTAACCCACACGGGAGCTATAGAAGGCATCTCTTCTTCGGCTTTAAATTTAGTATGCCAGGGCTTCATGAAAAGCCCCGCCCTTCCAAAAAACCAAGGACCCCCTTGAAAAGTTTTCTCTCTATCTTCATTATTAGCAAATAAAACAAGAAAATAACCATTTGGATAAATAGAGATTTGTAACTCACCTTTAGTTTTCCAGCTTTTTGCAGCCCAGACTTTGAAAGCAGATAGACTCGGACGAAAACCCACGAACCGACAAATTAGTCCTCTTTTTTCCAAATCTTCAATGCCAGTCTGAATGTTACCCATATCAAGCTTAACAATAGGAGTTCCATCACTGCTTTAAGACATCCCGACTCCATTTTCCTGGGATCAATCTTAGGCATTCTTAGAGGTTTATGGGAAGTGCTAATATTGATATTCGCATTGGGCTGAGGCTGTCCACCATGAAGGGCATCCCTAAAATTCATTTTTGGGACTCGAGTCTTCAAAATTCTTACCCTTGATAGGGGTTTTCATAGTAGAATTATTTTGTGGGTGCACCTTAGCACCAGATTCACTTGAGATATGAGCCATTTTTTGATCAACTGCTTGAAACTTGTTTCGTGATCTCTTTAATCCTTGCCCTAGACGTCGTGGAAAGGTATGGTTTTCACTTTTCTTTTGTGCAGCAAATTGGAAGCCGTTGTCACTCAAGTTCACAGTATGATCTGTTGAAAGACAAATTTCTAACCCATATTGTATCCCCTACAACATTTCCTACTAAAATATTGAGCATAAACCACAAAAATATTGGCCGCTAGGGCCCGAAGGCCCTAAAAACCAACCTCTGGAGCTGCTTGCACTCAACCCAGATGAAACCCTCGCATAGCCGCTTGCCAAATATGTCATTCACACATAGGGATGCGCTAGGATCTGTGTTGCTCCAAATGATATGAAAATTGGTGGAGACGTTCTAGGGTTTTTCAGGCATCTACCCTCAAAATTTCAGCTCAATCCGAGTCCGGATGAGTGAGATATGGCCAAAACGAGTTCGGCAGTTTGGGCAGTCCTACGAAAAACATCTCCGAACCACTAGTTAGATATTTTGCAAAGGGATCGAATGGAACCATATCAATAAACATAAATAATATGTAATGAAGTAGTGAAAATTGGGTTTTTATTTTTATTTTTAACCTCTTATACATAGCATATATGCAGCATGTGAGGGGAGATATTTGAACCTGGGGCCTCTCGATTTCAACTGAAGAGTTTTAACTACCAAATTTCCCTCTAGCTCATCTACATGAGCGGATAGAGTGGAGTTTATTTTGATAGCTAATGATAGACCATATTGTTATCACGGTAATACAATAGATTAGGTATTTGGGTTCAATTACAATAGTTAAGTAATCTCCAATAATAATTACATATTATATCAACCCAATATAGTATAGCATAAATGATTAAGGTTTATTACAAGTTAAAATGTTAACTATACTACTATTTTTACCATTATAGCTAGTGTTAAATACATTATATCATTATTGTAGTCTTACATAAATATTATATTGCACATGGAAATGTTATCTAAATAGCATTACACAAAGTTTAGATCATAAACTATTTTCCTTGGCCAATTATGTTAGACTACCAATTATTTAAAAAAAAATGAAGGAGAAGGGAATTTTGAATATTTAAGGAAAATATAATCTAAATTCCATAAAAATAAGAGCAATAATATAATAAGAATCACAAATTTATGATGAAAATTATTTCAAACTATATATATTATCAAAGGCCAAATTGATGGTCATTGTCTTTTGTATATTCTTTATTTTTGCAAGGAATATGAATCTTAACATATTGAGTTATGAGTTTTCTCTCCTATAAAGTTTTTGATATACTAATTCATTGTATAATTACTATTGATAGAATGAGTTTTTTATAACTCCATTATTTAAGTTATGTGTCATTTTATTATATAGTATTTGTATAGCTTCATATAATTTTCTTTCCTAGAAACTAGTAAGTATGATCTAGTATTGAGTAACATCTTAAAATAGTAGAAAATAGTTTTATTATAGTATATTTAACCTTAATTAGCATTGAATAATAATACTTGTGTATATTCCATGCCCTTGGAAAATAGGAGTAGATTTGATTCCAAAAATATTGTTTCACTAGTGACTAGTAATAAGGTTTGCTACACTAAAAATGAAACCAAGCTAAGAAACAATTTAGGTATTAAAAAAAAAATCTATTTATGATGTCATTTATGAAAAATTATGGATACCATTAGAATAAAAGCATGTTTTTTTGCGGTTTCTTATTAAAATAGAAATGTCCTTCATAGGATAAGCTCACAAAACTTTCCAGATCAATTTATAGCAAGAGAACATAGAGGTCCAATATTTATTGGAGTGAAACTAGGAGTAAACATGGGGTATTTGCAAGTGAAGCAAAACAAAAATGAATAAATAAAAATAAATCTCCAATGTAAAGAAGAGTATCTTATACATGGTAGAAAATCAAGTTGTCAAGGAGCAAGTACAAAATATGTAATTGTAAAACCTTGCTTGTAAAGGCCTTACACAAGTACAAGAACATTAAATATAAAATGTGAATTAGATGTATGAGATGTTTTCATCAATAAATATTTTTCTTTAACAACACGAACAAGCATGTGATAAAATGCAAAGGAAAGTATTCATTTCCACTAGGGATTTATAGAACATGATCAAGAATACCATAGTAAGTAAATAAATCTAGTTTTACATGTTTATAGCAGCATATAAGTGATATTGAATCCAATATTATACATATAGTGAAATATAATGTTTAATGTCATAGCAAAATTGGGCAAGTAATAGAGTATTCCATTGAGATAATGTGAATTCCTTCAAAAATAATACTTGAAGAGCAGGAACATAATTTATTAAACAAGAATGGAGGTACATATTTGAAATAGAATAAAAATATACCATTAACAATATTGGATAAAGGATGATTTTACAACATCAAATAATCGAAATAATTTTGAAAAACATGTCAAAGATATTATCCTTTTAAATAATAAGGATTGAATAAAACTAATTTGAGCTTGAATAATTGAGAGAAGTCCAAGCTATTATGCAACCATATGAAGAACTATATTGATAAAAATTCTATATTTCTATTTTATTATGATAGTTGTGGAAGAGAAGGTCATGTATCTTAGTTTATTTGGATCTCCCCCCATGTAATTATTGGAAAGAACTATTGTGCTTGCATGTGTAAAAAGCAAAATTTTCCAAACGTAAAAGTTGGAGAAGATTTGCACATTGAGGTTAGCTTATGTTTTAATCACTTCAACAAATTAAGTATTATTCATAATAGAATTAAGGTCTTATATGTGATAATAATAACATCATGGCATAGATAAAATGTTCCAAAGCAACCAAACATATTGTTAAAGTTGCATAGTAGAAGTTATTGGAAAAATAAAACAATAAATTTGAGCTTTATAAAGGTCAATTTTTTAATTGATACATGAAGTTGTATTTCATCCATTAAAAAGACATAAACATAATTATCAATGTGTGTCCAATAAAATAAAGGAAACATATTTTCTCTAAAAACCATAAACAAATGATAGAAATCCATTCATGATTAAGGAATATAGAGTATCACCAATGAGAGATGAACATTCTAAAGTAGTATCAAATTGATACAAATTATTTTATTGAAGAAAAATATTTTGATTAGTAAAATTATGACTATGGATACCATAATATATCATGTCGCATATAATGTATTGTGTAAAACGAATGGAATTTAACATTTTATGAAAAAACGATTCATCATATATTCAAGAGAAAAATTCATCTTCCATATAAGAGAAGTATTTATAAATATATGTTCATTTGTATAAATAATAAATTTGATGTAGTTAAATGCAAGCAATAAATTGAAAAGAAATAATAAGCACATAGGGGTCCAAGCAAGCACTCCCACTAAAAATTTGGAGATTCTAGTAAGTATTGAAACTAAGTGTGTGACACTCATGCAAGCGAGCAAGTTGTTGAGATCAACCATGCAACCAAAAGCAATGGGGAACCAATAAAGGAAGAGATTAATAAGTAATATGAATCAAAATGTTAGGTAGGAACTTATAGCTCATTCATATTCATGAAATTATCCTAAGAATTCATTGCTTAATGTTGGCATTTATGATAAATTATGCCTACTTCTTACCACTCCATTTATCAAGGAGATGTCATAGGAACAAGCAGGGATGCATTTTACATGTAATATAATTATAAAAATTTCATTAATTATAACATGGTTTCCATCAAAATGGGGCACCATTATTTTATAAGGTCTCCACTAAGCATCGACCCACTATGACTAGCATTAGAATTATCTTGGTATTGGAAACATAGAATAAATATTCATTTAAGGAATATTAAAACAAAAATATTGTAAAATAAATTCAACTAAATATATGATCCATTACGTAATTAAATAAAAATATAATGGGGTATGTAACTTAACTTTTATAGTATCTGTTAAGTATGATGAAAACATAGTTTTTATGGGAAGGAGACAATATATAAAAGTGTGTATAGAAAAACATTTATGGAGGTGAAATAAACATAAGTGTGATTATATTTATAGATGTAAAATCTAGTGATATATGATATTTTATCCACTTGAAATAAAATTCTCAACATGTTGGTGGACCAAAAATTTAATGGAGACACTGGAAACCACTACCATATGGAAGTAAGGTGCCTAAGAAGTTAGTAAGAGAAAATAGCTATCATTTTATTCAAAGTATACATGGACCAAAGGAGTTATCATTTGGAAGGTATGATCCATATGTATCAATTGTAATTCACTTGGGAGAATAATAAGATGATATAAAGCATGAATTACCAAGTGATAATGACCAATTAAGCTTTGAATGTAGGATAGTGTTTTGGCCATGAATGCTTCAAATGAAATCAAATTTTAGTAAAATTTTATATGGATATTCCCAACATCAATAAGAAAAAAAATATTATTTTGAGTTAAAAATGTATCATCTAACCCCCAAAACTAGGAAATAATAATTTCAATACCAATGAGTCATATTTTAGATATAAGTGGATCCAATGTTTTCTAATTTTAGTAATTTATTTTCTCTATAGAACATAACATAGAGCACTATAGATGATATAAAATCCATCCTAAAATATATCCATTTCAACCCATTTAATTAGAAAATGTATTCTACTATATAGTATTATTTTTACTCTAGTGAGAGCTCTAAATAAAGATTTACATTGAAGGTTATTTTCATAATTTTTACATGCCTAGCAAAATTTAGCTAAAAATATTATTTTTTATCTTTCAAAGGCCAAAAAATAGTCCATTGATCATGTTGTCTAGGAGTGGGCTAACTTGGCATGTGCAAGGAGTTCGAAAAGGGAACTAGACAAATTTTAAAGGGAGCATGTGAAGTGTAAAGGATGACACATTACCTCCATGCATATTGAAACTTAGAGTAAACTCAAAAATCAACAAATTTGAGTATCACTTTAGGACTTTTAATAAGAAGAGACTAGTTAAGGCTTATTTAAACTAATAAAATAAAGGATAAGAGTGTTTTGAAGAGCCATAAGTTGCGGTAAGAAGTATCTTGGAAAATGAGACCAATAATATATTGAGAAGAAGTGTGTAAGGATACAAATAAGGGCTTGGTAATTGTGCATATCAGACAAGGCCAAGTTGATGGAGAATATTTTTGTACATTCTCTATTTTCAAACAATATGAAGCTTGACTAATTAATGACTATAGTTTTTATTTTCCTAGATGGTTTCACTCACTCAAAATCATAATTTCATTACTATAATGAGTATGTTTCTTAATTATTGCATTAATTTAGTTGTATTTCATCTCATTTTATGGATTTGCATAGTTTAGTGTGGTTTCCATGCTTGGACAATAGTACTATTGATATATAATTGAGCAACATTTTAAAACATTAATAAATAGTTAGATTTATAATAGGTTTGAATTTTCATTAACATTACATCAAAATATTAATGGGTACTACATACTTTTTATTTTTTTCTAAACATTAAAGAGTATATTTGGGCATGCATAAGTAGATTTGATAAGAAATATAAGGGCTTCACTACTTGCAAGTAATTAGTTTTTTCATGGTTCAATTGAAACATTATTCAAGGATTAGTTCAAGTGTTTGAAAATATCTATTTGACATATTTTTAGCTTATATTACATATCAATGTATCTATTAAACTATTTTAGAATCTAAAGAGAAATTCTTCATGAATGTATGTGATATAGTAAGAGAGCAATTTACTCATGTGTTACATCACAAGGAATCCACTTAAAATATTTTATTTCTTATTATATAACTTCAAATTATGGCCTAAAATTATAAAACAAATTTTAATTTTCTGTAATATATATGTTGCATCTCTTCCACCATGCTCCATATATTTCAAATCCTATTTTATTCCTCATTATAAGATTTTGGTAAATTCGTGTATTGAGACCATAAGTTCTCAAGAATTTATAATCATTTGCTTTGGTCATGAACAATATCATAAATTATTTGATAGTTTTAAACAAACTCATGTTTCTATGCCCACATCATAAGATCATATATATATATATATATATATATATATATATATATATATATATATATATATATATATATATATATATATATATATATAGGTATATAGATAGATAGATAGATAGATAGATAGATTAGTGGAATAATAATAGACAAGATTGATGGTTGTTATTTTTTCTCTATAACAACCCTCCTCACAAGATTAATGAATGAAAGTAGATAAAGAATAAAATTACCTTTTTATTGTAAGAAATATGGTACTGCTAATAAATATTGTGAGTGTAGGATAGTTGCAAGGTGTCCAAGAAAGAAAATAATCCAGAAAAAAAGGTAATAAGGGAAGTGATGATTCGGATCACGAGCACATGGAAACTTGTGCTTTGCATATCATTTAGGTGCATTGCAAAATTATACCTTTCCATGAGTTAAGCTTGTTTGAATGTTGCATGCTGGTATGGAATAGAAAATGCCTTTAAGTGGCAATTATGATGAGAGGCACTTTCTTGTTGTGTTTGTATGCATATGATATTGAAAGTATTCTATGTGAGGAATCTTATATTATAATTTTTTTTTGCTTTAAAAAAATAAAAGAAAAATGTTTTATGTATTGTAAGTTACATTGCTAATAGTATGTTGAGTTAAAAGGCAATGGTTGACCATAGAAGTGTAAATATATGTTAAAACAAAGGTTATTAAAATTATGCATGTGAAACACACTCCTTAGTGATTAATGTTAAGCTTAGAAAAAAGTGGTAAATTCTACTTAATGAACATGATGTCTAATTATTGGGTGTGAAGTGGTGGGGAGGAATCTCGGTCACTTGGCATAGTGCATGAAGATTTTGTGAAACTAATTTCTGAATTCATTATGTAGTGGAGAGAAGAGTGTATGGAGCAATAAGTATAAGAAAAAAGGAGAGAAAAATAATGTCATCTGAAGGATTATAAGTGAAGAGTGAATATGAAAGAAGCAAAAATACCATAAAAGAGGAAAACATACAGGTTCAGGTTGGTTAATTTGCTATGTTCTTATTGAATGCATTGATAAAATAATAGAACAAGGAGAAAATTGTGTGGTTTTCCTATGAAGATAAATTATGTGATGTTAATTCATTTGTGCTAAGAAAATTGCTATGAATATATATTTTTGGAAATGTTGTTTTACTGTTGTGCATATAATTTTGGAAATGTTGTTTTACTGCTATGCATACATCTTTGGAAACAATGTTTGCTACTACATATATGTCTTTCAAAATGATATTTTTTTTGTTGTGTGTACCTTTTTGGAAGCATGATATTACTACTATGTTTGTGTCTTCAAAATAGTGATACACCTATATAGTGGTAGAAGTAAAAATATCACTATGTTTATGTTCAAAAATGTGGTACATTGGATTTGGTGTCACTATGTTGATAAGTGTAATCTATCTGCTATAAAGGTAATTTACCTCTAAACCTAGTAGTTCCTTGAATTGAAGAAACTATTTCATTGGAAAAGAATTGATTTCATGAAAGACTACTGAGAAGGTTGGAGGTGGTAATTAGGAATAAATCTATAGGAAATTTATGGTTTATATATTGAGTAAGGAGATAGGTAGTTGTTCTAAATCAAAATGTCACATTATAGTATGTTTAGATGCATAGTAGTAGCATAACACATGTTTGAGCCATATCTGATACCTATCGATGTTACTTAGATAATGAAACACATCTATGTTGGTTTATGACTGAATGCTCAACAAGATCATATCTAGTGTAACTATTAAAGTAAAGTTGGATGTGTGAGGGTATAAGAAAGAGAAGCCTAGAGAGGCATGATCGTAGAATAGGAGCTTTTTGTAGAAACAAAAATCAGTTACCATATTATGTAGTTGAAGGAAGGCTACTTAAACTTATACAAAATTAAAGATAAAATTGTAGCAACCAACTCCTTGTAGTACATTATCATAAGAAAATGGAACATCTCATTACGGGAGATGGAAAATTCTCCATTTTGAATGGGGATGGCCTTGCATGGACTGCATCCACCTTGGCTATATTTTGTAATGGTATTAATGTTGTATTCTCAGGTAATAATGGATTGTTTAAAATAAACAAATATAATATTATCTACTTTACTTTATTGTGAGTTGCTGGAGTGTATAACTTATGAAACTCTTGATAATATACAATGTCATTCAATAATGGAACACTACATGGCTAAACAATGGTCTTAAAATGTATTGTAATGTTGTTAACTTGTTAATGTATCCAATATAGTTTGCTTTCCATAAGAGAATTTAGGGAAGCATTGATTAAATTCATTGTTTAGAGAAATTGGGCATTTGAAGTGAATTTTAATTAAACCTTTATACTCTTTATAAAAAGAAGATGAAACACATGTAAGTTAAGAACGTGAGCAAAATAATTTATAGGAGGAAGTCTCTGTCTCAAAATCCTATGATTATTGAAACCTGTTTCATTAGACTCTTCAAATCACTATTATTAAATAAACCTTTTATTTTTAGGGAAAGTTGAATGCATTTAAAAACTACGATATTATAAATTGTCTTGGCATATGAATTAAACCTTATGGAAAGGTAGTAAATAAATGGTAACCTTTGATTTCAAATAATGTGATTAACATTGGCTAGCTCAATGTTTTTCCATGAAAATATTTGTTAAAGAAAATATAGTATTTGTATAGCTTTTAAAATTAAAAACTTGACTTGTTGTGTCTACATTTATAAGGCATATTTGTAGATGATTTGGTAATAAAAGTGAAAGGGTAATAAAGAAATAAAGTGTTTTTGTTTTTAAGATGGCACCCAAGGTGCAAGTTTGATCTACATATTTTTTAAAATACACCCATAATTATTTTACTCAGTGATTAAAGAAAAACTAGAAACCATATTACTTGGGAGAGAAATGAATATTTCTTATGGAAGATTAGACTAGTCTAATAAATCTAGTGGGTTTTTCAAAATATTTGAACTTAAGGAAAAATCTATGTATATCCAATGTTGTTGAGGTGTGATAATGCACACAACATACTTCGATATAGCCGATGAATGATAAAATTGATCTTATAATACGGTCATTCAAGTCAAAAATAGAAGATGATATGGGACATCTTTTCTAGGTTGCTACGTGAAAAGCACTATGATAAAAATCATGTTTAGTGAACTTAGATGGAATGGCCACAAGGTTCAATATAGTATGGACTACTATGGGTTATATTGAGCACATATAATGTAGTCCAAGGTCAAGGTACTGACATGGTACTAACTGACTCCAGAAAAAGGGAATATCTAGTTAGTCACATTGGCATAAGTACGCTACTCCCATCTAAACTAGTTTTAGAACAAGTTGACTAGATGATCAAAGGTTTAGTATGATGAGGAAGGGGAAAAAAGCATCCAACCTCTAGGTGTTATTCACCCTATAGGATAACCCTTGTTGTGGTTTGATCTTCATGCCAGAATATGTGGATGAAAATGAGGGCATCGAATTTATAGAATAACATCTCAACGAGATTTGGCCAATATCATCCACTTGGTTGACTGGCTATAGTAGTTCCAAATCCAAATGTGTCTTGCTATGGCTATTCTACATTGTCTTAAAATGAATTTGTAGTTATTAGGTGAACCAAAATGATATAGCCTATAGAAAAAAACATGGAAACCTAGTAAAATATTTTAGTGTTAAATGATTAATGTAGTGAACAAATATATTAGGTTTTGTTTGTTTTTTTAGCCATGCAACCAAGTGAGTAGTAGACTTGGGTTGTTACATATGTTATTAAAGCATAAATTATTCTTATTTGTAGACTCTGAATGTGTATTAAATTAGTCGGTATAAATGAATGCACCACTTCCTTCACCTACAGGTTGAATGAAATGATTGTTGAAAGGTGGGTCCTCAAGAAATCCTGTGGGTGGTAGGGAGGAGTAAGTAACCAAGAGACTCTTAAACTTACAATGGCACTGAGAGGGGGGGTGAATCAGTGTAGCTAATTAAAATCTTAAATCTGTAATTCTTAATGCTGAAGTAATGCAAACTTAAAAATAGATATAGCAATTATAACAAGAGAGCATCACACAACGCAAGATTTTAACGAGGTTCACCAATGTGGCTACTCCTCAAAAATTGACTGCTTGGACTACCATCCAAATCCAGCCTTAGCAAAGCAATCAATTTTACAGCAAATTTACCAGCACCTACTGGAAGGAGCACCAACTCCTGATTTATCTGCACCAACAGAAAGGAGCACCAACCCCTGATTTACCAGCACCAACTGGAAGGAGCACCAACCCCTAATTTATCTACACCAACAGAAAGGAGCACCAACTCCAGATGCCAAGCAGCAACTTGGACTGCAATTCTGAATCTATAAATGTTACAAAAAAATACCTTTGCTTCCACAAGACCCTGACTGGTCTAGAACTTACAGTTCGCAAGACACTCGCATCTGCTATACTGCTACAGCCGAGTTCTATGATCGACTTAGCCTTTTGTGCACTCTTGCACACTCTTCTTTCTCTGTATACACACTTCACATAGTCTGCACCGTAACAACCGAACGATCGTCTCTGCCTTCTGCGCTCTCTACTCTCTGTGCGCTCTTACTTCGCACTTAGCTTGATTTTGACACGACTCGCTCACTCTGTGCACTCCAATCAAATTTTTCTCTCTGCGTACTATCATCGAACGTCGCACTTCACAACACACATAACTCATCAAACCAACCTTCCTTTTATAATCACATTTTCATGATCAAAAACTTGATTCTTCGTCGGTTGTAACCCTAATCTTAGTCGACTGCAAAACCCTAGACTTCATCGGCTGCAAGCCCTAATCTTCATCGGCCAAAATTTGACTTTGTCGGCTTCACTGCCTCTGTAACTCTTCTATAGCTTTTGCCATGAAAAAACATGTCACGATATCGCGACACTTTTGCCTCCGTACACTTTCTTTTGGCTTTTGTCACGATATCGCGACACTTCTATCTTCGAAGTCTTCTATTCTACATTTGTCATGAAATCATGACACTTCTCCCTTTGTAGCCTCTGACTTTCTTTCTGTCGTGATATCATGACACTTCTGTCTTTGAAGCCTTTGTCTTTCTTTCTGTCGTGATATCATGACACTTCTGCCTTCATAGACTTCGTCTTCGCTTTTGTCATGAAATCACAACATTTCTGTCTTCATAGCCTTCCTCTCTGCTTTTGTCATGAAATCATGACACTTCTCCTATTGAAGACCTACTTTTTATTTCTGTCATGAAATCGTGACACTTCTACTTTCGTCTGCTTTCTTTTCTGCCTGTCACGAAATCGTGACACTTTCTGCATCCGTACGCTTTCCCTTCATCCTATCGTGAAATCGTGACACTTCTTATTTTGAACACTTTCCTTTACTACATGTCATGAAATCGTGATAGTTCTCACTTGGAGTTCTGTAGCATGTCATGAAATCGTGACACTTTTTCTTTTGGACTCTTTCTCCTGCAACATGTCATGAAATCGTGACACTTTTTCGTCCGTACAACCTTCCTTGCAATATGTCACAAAATCGTGACACTTTTCCTTCTCTGCCTTCCTGCTCTCGTCAAGTCGCGAAAATGCGACATGTCACGAAATCGTGACACTTTTCCTTCTATGCCTTCCTGCTCTCGTCAAGTCGTGAAAATGCGACATGTCACGAAATCGTGACACTTTTTCTTTTTCTTCCTTCCTGGCCTTTTCGAGTCGCGAAAATGCGACATGTCATGAAATCGTGACACTTTTCCAACTTACTCTTTTTCTTTGCCAACCTGTCATGAAATCATGATAGTTTTCTCTACTGTTTCTCTCTCCTCCAGTATGTCACGAAATCATGACAGAAAACATGTCGCGATATCGCGACAGTTTTCTTACTTGTCTTTTTCTTGATCTTTTTGCAAAAGGCCCACTATGGTCTTCTTGGAAACTCACTGTCCATACTCTGACTAACCTTAGAACTCCTGTCCTCTGCACCTGAATGGCTTTTGAACTGCCTTTCCACTGCATCATTAGATCTAACTGACTGTGTTGACAACAATGACAATACTCCTGCTGCACCTTGCTCAACAATCTCCCCCTTTGGAATTGTTGGCAACACATGTGTAATTTCCTGTAATTCTTCTCCCCCTTTGTCAATAATACCAAAGGGCTACTGTAGACTCCCCCTGAGTCCATGCACAACATTCTCAGGCACAATTTGTTGCACTTAGCACAAATTATGATTATGAGCAACAGAATAATCAAATACTCAAATGCTCCCCCTGAGAAAGTGATCCCTGTAGCTAGTCAATTCTTGGGAAGTGGGACCACTCCCAATTTGTTTTGAAGATACTCAAACACTTCCTTGGGCAATGGTTTTGTGAAAATATCTACTACTTGTTCTGTAGTTGGAACAAAATCCAGCTTAACCTCACCTTCAACAACTTTCTCTTTTAAAAAATGATATCTGATAGCAATGTGTTTTGTCCATGAATGCATTACTGGATTCTTAGAGATGTTAATTGCACTGGTGTTGTCACACTTAACTGATATTGGCTCACTGAAGTTAATACCAAGATCTTTCAGAGTTTGTTTCATCCACAAAACCTGTGTACAACATGTTGTTGCTGCAATATATTCTGCCTCTGCTGTTGATAAAGAAACTGACTCTTGTTTCTTACTGTGCCATGCGACCAACCTGTCTCCAAGATAGAATGCACCTCCACTGGTACTCTTTCTGTCATCGACACATCCTACCCAATCTGCATCTGAAAAAGAAATGAGAGTGAAGTCCTTGCCTTTCGGATACCATAACCCATACTCCATAGTACCCTTGAGGTACCGAAAAATCCTCTTTACCGCTGTCACGTGAGTCTCCTTGGGATTAGCCTAAAAATGAGCGACCATGCAAACTGCCTACAAAATATCTAGTCTGGTAGCAATAAGCTCCCAATCATAGATCTGTATGTGGTTTGATCAACAAGTGGAGATTTGTCATCCTTGCTCAACTTGCAGCCTGTCGTCATGGGAGTGCTCACTGGCTTACAATCCTCCATTGTGAACCTTTTTAACATCTCTTTCACATATTTGATTTGGGAAATAAATATGCCCTTCTCATTCTGATTAACTTGTAACCCAAGAAAGTAAGACAGTTCACCAATCATAGACATTTCAAATTCTTTCTGCATCTTATCTGCTAAGTCTCTGCAAGACTCATCTTTGCTGCTGCCAAATATGATATCATCTACATATACAACAAGAACAATAAGATGTCCATTTTCTATTTTGACATACAAATTGTTGTCCACCATACCTTTCTTAAACCCTTGATGAGTGAGATAGTTGTCTAGTCTTGCATACCATGCTCGGGGTGCCTGTTTTAATCCATATAAAGCTTTCTTCAACTTGCAAACCAAGTTGGGATCATCACCAAGTTGAAAACCATCTGGCTGCTCAATATAAACCTCTTCTTCAAGTTTCCCATTTAGAAAAGCTGATTTTACATCCATCTGATAAACTTTGAAGTTCTTGTAAACTGCTAGGGCCAAAAACATTCTAATTGCCTCAAGTCTTGCTACAGGTGCAAAAGTTTCCTCAAAATCAATACCTTCTACTTGAGCATAACCTTTACATACCAATCTTGCTTTATTTCTGATTACCTGTCCGTCTTCATTCAGTTTGTTTCGAAAAATCCATTTAGTACCGATTACATTCTTGTTTGCAGGTCTAGGTACCAACTCCCAAGTTTTATTTTTCTCAATCTGATCTAATTCTTCATCTATAGCCTTCATCCAACTTTCATCTTTGCTTGCTTCATCAATATTTTTGGGCTCAATACTGGATAAAAGAGAGTAATTACTTACTACTTTTCTTCTTGTTTGCACACCAGCTGTGGGGTCTCCAATTATTTGCTCTCTAGGATGGTTTTTCTGCTAACTGCCTATTTTGAATTTCTTATTTTCTACCTCTTCTGAATCATAATTTAAATCATCTGAGACATTCTTTTGATTCTGTTCAGTTTTGTCTTCCTCATCTCCTTCAAACACTTCTTCATAAATTGGGTAGTTTTCTTCATTGCTAACTACCCTTTCCCTACCTTCATCAAATGTAACACTGGCACTGTCCACAATTTTCCTTAGCTTTTTGTTGTAGCATTTGTAGGCTTTGCTTGATGGTGAATAGCCAACAAAAATACCTTCATCTGCTCTATCTTCAAATTTACCAAGATTATCTTCAGTTCTTTTGATGAAACACTTACAGCCAAAGACTCTGAGATGTTTTGTTGTTGCCTTTCTGTAGAACCACAACTCGTAAGGAGTTTTGTTTTCATGTGTTCTCAGCATGTACCTATTTTGAATGTACACAGCAGTATGGACTGCTTCTTTCCAAAATCTGTCTACTACTCTGCTCTCAGTCAACATAGTCCGGGCCATTTCCTGTACTGTCCTATTTTTTCTTTCTACCACACCATTTTGCTGAGGTGTCCTGGCTGCTGAAAACTGTCTCCTAATGCCATATTTATCACAGTACTCTGTAAACTCATCTGAAATGAATTCTCCTCCTCTATCTGATCTTAAGTTTTTGATCCTCTTTCCTGTTTCATTCTCAACGTGGTGTTTGAAAGACTTGAACATTTCAAAGGCTTCTATTTTTTGCTTCAAGAAGTATACCCATGTCATTCTGGAATAGTCATCAATACACAACATAAAGTATTTATCACCATTTATGCTTTGCGTTCTCATAGGTCCACATAAATCAGTATGTATTAGTTCCAATGGTTTGCTTGTATTGTACTCTTTTGCTTTGAATGTGACTCTAGTTTGCTTCCCCTTCTGACATGAGGCACAAATGCTATTTGAAGGTTTGCTGATAGTGGGAATATCTCTCACTGCCCCTTTTGAGCTGATTTTCACCAGATTATCAAAACTGATATGACCGAGCCTCTTGTGCCACAACCAATTTTGTTCTTCCTGACCGATGAAATAGGCTCCCTCTGAATTCTCTGAAAGCGTGTACAGGTTGCCAGCAGTCCTTGACCCAGTTGCTATCAGTTTTCCACTGCTTGTTTTTCTAACTTCATAGCCCTGCTTCTTAAAAACTACTTCATGTCCTTTGTCACAGATTTGACTGACACTCAACAGGTTATGTTTCAGACCATCCACGAACAACACTTCTTCTGACTTGATTTTTTCGTTAATAATCTTAACTGAACCTTTCCCTACTATCTGAGCTCCATCATTATTCTCGAATTTTACTGAACCACCTTCATATTTCTGAAACTTTTCAAATTTTTGTTTATCACCTGTCATATGACTTGAGCATCCACTGTCAAGTATCCATGGTACATGTTTATTCTGTGCTTTGAAAGTTGTTTGCACTATCAGAGATTCCTTAAGCTGCTCTTTCTATTTCCATTCTGTTTTGATTACCGTATTGGGCTCTAATTTTGATTTTCCTTTTTCAGTATCTCGTGCATGTTTTTCAAGAAGTTTTCTATTTAGTTTCATCCTATTTGATTGGAATTTTCTTTCCTAAAAATGATTTGAAGTAAAAGCACTTCGACAATTTCTTGCAATGTGTCCAAAATTATGACAGTTAAAGCATTCTACTGTATAATTCATCAGAGGTGAAAAAGCATTTCTACTTGTGAATTTTCTTGGACCTACATTATATTTGCAGTCTGCAATCTTATGACCATAACCATTGCATTTAAAACAGAAACCAGAAAAAGGATAATTGAACCTGGGCGATGGTCTTTGCCATGCTGTCGTAGGGGCCATGAATCTTCTCTTTCTTTGATGCGTGACCTTGGTGAATCCATCATTATCAATATTCTTTTTGTGCATGGCATTAACGTCATGAGTCATTTTACCTTTATCAACCTGTTTCTTATCTTCAATTTTTACAGGTTCTACATTTCTGGCCTTAGAACCATTTGAAGATTCTCCTTCGACGAAGCCCAGACCAAATTTGGTGCCTGCAGGTCTTTGGTCATTTAAAATCTTATCCAATTTCATAGAGCTTTCTTCGCGTTTGTGATAACAGCTAATTTTATGCTCCAACTCTGCTATCTGCATACGAAAACTAACATTCTCTTCTTCTAGTTTGCAGCAGACATCTATTTTCATGGTAATCTGAATTTCAAGCTCTTCGGTTATCTTCTTGTATTCTTCTGTCTGTACTTTCAAACTAGTTATGATGTCGTTTGCATCCTCAAGCCTCTTTGAAAGTTTCTTATTCTTTTTCTTCTCTATTTTCCATTCTTCAAGTGCAGAGGTCAACTCACCTTCTAGATCAACCTCAGCCTCAGATTTTTTACCACAAACCTCACAGATTACTCCTGCTTTTTCTGATTCTTCTTCTTCAAAAGCCATGAAAAGAGCTTCACCTGTTTCTTCTTCAGAATCCTCACTCGAGCTGTCTTCAGATGAACTGGCATTCCTTGAGATGAAGCTTTTCTTTTTGAAGTTGCCTTTTCTGAAGTTTGTTTTCTTCTTCCAATCACTTCTCTCTTGGTGTGATCCTTCATCATTTTTGTTCTTTTCATTCAGAGGACATTTAGTCACAAAATGCCCGACACCTCCACAGTTGAAACATTTAAAAGGTAGCTTTCCTCTGTATTTTCCTTTTCCTTTCTTTAGTTTTCTAATGAAGTTAGCTTCTTCTTCATCTGATGTCTCTTCTTCCTCAGTTTCTTGTTTTGCATTTTTATTTTTAATGGCTTTGAAGGCCGCTTCTCGGTCTGTGGGTTTAGCTCTTCCTATTCTCATCTCATAAGCAGTCAAAGAACCATGCAACTCATCCATACTAAAGAAATTTAGATTTTTTGCTTCTTCTATCGTAGAGACTTTAGAATCAAATCTGTGAGGAAGAGATCTTAATACCTTTTTCACGATAGCAGAGTCACTTATGTCATCACCGAGTCCTCTCATTGCATTTGTGACTTCATTAACTCTCAGCATGTATCCCTCTACGTTCTCATTGTCATTCATCCTTAAAGCTTCGAACTGAGCTCGATGTATTTGTAACTTGGCTTCCTTGATCTTATGGTCTCCTTCATGAATGCTCTTTAGTTTGTCCCAGATTTATTTTGCCGTTTTACAGTTTATGACTTTAGCCAGTTCACTGTCTACTAATCCACTCATGATAGCATTCTTTGCTTTTGAGTTATTTTCATATAGTTTCTTTTCTTCAGCCTCTTTTGGAGCAGTGATGGGATCTGTGTATCCACTACGTACTGAGTCCCAGATGTCGTATCCCAAAGCACAGAGATAAACCTGCATCCTGACTTTCCAGTATGCGTAATTAGATCCGTCAAACACTGGTGCTCTGTTTGATGAGAAGCCTTCACCGCCTGCCATTGTGTTAAATCCAAGATCACCCTAGCCGGTTAAGCTTGAACAGGTACTTGGCTCTGATACCAATTGTTAAACTTACAATGGCACTGAGAGGGGGGGTGAATCAGTGTAGCTAATTAAAATCTTAAATCTATAATTCTTAATGTTGAAGTAATGCAAACTTAAAAATAGATATAGCAATTATAACAAGAGAGCATCACACAACGCAAGATTTTAACGAGGTTCACCAATGTGGCTACTCCTCAAAAATTGACTGCTTGGACTACCATCCAAATCCAGCCTTAGCAAAGCAATCAATTTTATAGCAAATTTACCAGCACCTACTGGAAGGAGCACCAACTCCTGATTTATCTGCACCAACAGAAAGGAGCACCAACCCCTGATTTACCAGCACCAACTGGAAGGAGCACCAACCCCTAATTTATCTGCACCAACAGAAAGGAGCACCAACTCCAGATGCCAAGCAGCAACTTGGACTGCAATTCTAAATCTATAAATGTTACAAAAAAATACCTTTGCTTCCACAAGACCCTGACTGGTCTAGAACTTACAGTTCGCAAGACACTCGCATCTGCTGTACTGCTGCAGCCGAGTTCTATGATCGACTTAGCCTTTTGCGCACTCTTGCACACTCTTCTTTCTCTGTATACACACTTCGCATAGTCTACCGTAACAGCCGAACGATCGTCTCTGCCTTCTGCTCTCTGCTCTCTGTGCGCTCTTACTTCGCACTTAGCTTGATTTTGACATGACTCGCTCACTCTGCGCACTCCAATCAAATTTTGCTCTCTGCGTACTATCATCGAACGTCGCACTTCACAACACACATAACTCATCAAACCAGCCTTCCTTTTATAATCACATTTTCATGATCAAAAACTTGATTCTTCGTCGACTGTAACCCTAATCTTAGTCGGCTGCAAAACCCTAGACTTCGTCGGCTGCAAGCCCTAATCTTCGTCGGCCAATATTTGACTTTGTCGGCTTCACTGCCTCTGTAACTCTTCTATAGCTTTTGCCACAAAAAAACATGTCGCGATATCGCGACACTTTTGCCTCCGTACGCTTTCTTTTGGCTTTTGTCACGATATCGTGACACTTCTGTCTTCGAAGTCTTCTATTCTGCATTTGTCATGAAATCATGACACTTCTCCCTTTGTAGCCTCTGACTTTCTTTCTGTCGTGATATCATGACACTTCTGTCTTTGAAGCCTTTGTCTTTCTTTCTGTCATGATATCGTGACACTTCTGCCTTCATAGACTTCGTCTTCGCTTTTGTCATGAAATCATAACATTTCTGTCTTCATAGCCTTCCTCTCTACTTTTGTCATGAAATCATGACACTTCTCCTATTGAAGACCTGCTTTCTATTTCTGTCATGAAATCGTGACACTTTCTTCTTCTACTTTCTTTTCTGCCTGTCGTGAAATCATGACACTTTCTGCATCCGTACGCTTTCCCTTCATCCTGTCATGAAATCATGACACTTCTTATTTCGAACACTTTCCTTTACTGCATGTCATGAAATCATGACAGTTCTCACTTGGAGTTCTGTAGCATGTCATGAAATCATGACACTTTTTCTTTCGGACTCTTTCTCCTGCAACATGTCATGAAATCGTGACACTTTTCCGTTCGTACAACCTTCCTTGCAATATGTCATGAAATCGTGACACTTTTCCTTCTCTGCCTTCCTGCTCTCGTCAAGTCAAAAATGCGACATGTCACAAAATCGTGACACTTTTCCTTCTATGCCTTCTTGCTCTCGTCAAGTCACGAAAATGCGACATGTCACGAAATCGTGACACTTTTTCTTTTTCTTCCTTCCTGGCCTTTTCGAGTCGCGAAAATGCGACATGTCACGAAATCGTGACACTTTTCCAACTTACTCTTTTTCTTTGCCAACCTGTCGCGAAATCGTGATAGTTTTCTCTGTTGTTTCTCTCTCCTCCAGTATGTCACGAAATCACGACAGAAAACATGTCGCGATATCGCGACAGTTTTCTTACTTGTCTTTTTCTTGATCTTTTTGCAAAAGGCCCACTATGGTCTTCTTGGAAACTCACTGTCCATACTCTGACTAACCTTAGAACTCCTGTCCTCTGCACCTGAATGGCTTTTGAACTGCCTTTCCACTGCATCATTAGATCTAACTGACTGTGTTGACAACAATGACAATACTCCTGCTGCACCTTGCTCAATAGAGACCTGTAAGGAGAACACAAAAAAAGTAAGATAGAAAGGTCCTCAATGTGAAGTATGGGTAAATGAAATTTATTATAATGAGAGAGACCATTTTGGAGGAAGGAAACCTCACAAAAGTGGTGCAATTATTGTAAAAGCATATGGAACATAAAAGAGAATATATGGCCCAATAGAAAACTCACATGGCCCAGCAACAAGAATTTATCATCCAAAAATAGCAATTCATAGAAGGATTAGCTAGTCGATGAGAAAATGGATTGGAGAGGTCAATGGAAGTATCAAGGTAACTAGAGATATATAGTGTTGGTAAGGCAAGGTTGAGTAAGGAGTTGGATAAAAACATAAAAAATGTAGTAATATCTAAGTTTAATGATAAGGGCGATGGTGAATCAAATGAAAACTAGATAAGTGAACTAGAGTCCTACTGTTATCTAGTGGGTTTATCATCTAAATCTAAGACTACATTGGTAGTGATGAATATGATTGAAATAGCCTTGTATTGGTGGAAATATTATAAGAAAGGGCATGAGATGGAAGCTGCTAACCTTAAATGAGAAGAATTTATCAAGGAATTTAGAGATAGCTTCTTAACAACGTAATATTATGTAGAGAAATTTTGGGAATTATAAAATTTGTGATAGGAGAATCTATCAGTACAGGATTACCACCAAAATTTTATATAGTTGCTAAAATATGCATCATAATATGATAAAAATAAAGAAATGAAAACTCAAAATTTTAGTTTAGGATTACATCCTAGAATCATGATGGTGGTAAACATGTGTAACCCAATCAATTAGCTTACTACATTTTATTTAGGAAGAAATAGGAAGCTAATAAGTAAATGAGAAAGGCATATTTTAATTATCAAAAGCTACTCGAAAAGGAAATAGATGAACTCTGAAAATGGAAAATTGTTGGCTATATGAGGTGGGAGAAGGAATAGGATTAGAAACCCAAAGGAGAATATTAGCAAAAGCAAAATGAAAAAATAAACCCAATCATCAAGGTGATAAGTTAAAAAACAAACACTAAGGATTTTTCTAGAAGACAAGACCAGAAACCAACAGGTCAAAAGAGGGCTAGGGAAACTACATTTGTGAATAAAAATGATAATGATAATAGAGGAAATAAAGCTTCACCAAATGGATGTTATGTATGTAAATAAACCCATTATGCCAATAAATTATCTCTTAGAGCTAATCGACCATCGAAAGCCCCAAAAGAGGCTAGCCATAGAATCTATGCAACCACAAGTAGTTCTAAACTCAATGGTCAAATACTCCTTTCTTAATGAATGGTAATTTTTTTATAAAAATATACAAATTTTAATTGATAGTGGGTCAACTAATAGCTTTATCTTATCTATATTAGTGAGGGAATTTCCTGTTAGACCTAGATTTTTAGCAAATTGTTGGATGGTATAGTATGGCTCATGGTAAACCTACGATGTTAACCAATGCTTATTTGATACCCACATCTCCTTGCCACAAGGAAAGACAAATTTGCATTTGTATGTAGCACCTTTTCATGCATTTGATATCATTTTTGGATTTTATTGGTCAAAAGCACATAAGGCTCTTTTAAACATTGAAGAGAGATGGGTGGAATTCATGCACAAATATAACTAGAGGTATACAATTAATTATGGTTAGAAAGAAGTTAAACCACACCTATTGACTGTAATGCAGATTAAAAATATTATTAAGAAGAAAGGTATGATCTTCATAGTTAAGTTGAATAGAAAAGAGGAGACTTCAAAGGAATTTGATATTTTCCAAAAACATCCGGTGTTGGGAGCATTCAAATATGTGTTTCTTGAATATCTATCGGGTCTACCTCCTCATGGGGAATTTAGTTTTTCAATTGACTTGTTACATGGTGCTGCACCAATTGCAAGATAACCTTATAGAATGATACCCATAGAACTTTAGGAGCTCAAAACACAACTTCAATATTTGCTAGAAAAAGGGCTAATGAAACCAATTGTTTCACCTTGGGGAGCTCCTATCTTGTTTTAAAAAAAATAAATATGGTACTTTAAGAATGTGCATAGACTATCGAATTTTGAATAAAGTTACTGTTAAAAATATGTATTCATTACCAAGAATTGATGATTTGTTTGATCAATTAAAATGAGTAACCATATTTTCTAAAATATACTTGATATTTGGATATCATAAATTAAGGATTTGGGAGGAAGACACTTCTAAAACAACATTAAGAACAAGGTATGGACATTTTTAATTTACTATCTTACCTTTTGGGCTAGCCAATGCTCTAGCTGCATTCATGAACCTCATGAATAGTGATTTTAGAGATATTTTTGGATTATATTTTGATCTATTCCAAAATCAAAGAGGAGCATGATCAACATATGATAACTATGATTGAGATTCTTAGAATAATCAATTATATGGAAAGTTAACTTAATGTGAGTTTTATACTCTACAATTATAGTATCTAGGACATATTATATTTGTAGAGGGAATTTTAGTAGACCCCAATAATATTGAAGAAATTATGGATTTACCAGCACCTACTAATGTTTTAGAGGTGCAAAGTTTTATGGAAGTTGAAGGATATTATAAATGGTTTGTCAGAGGGTTCTCAAGAATTTCTTAAATCATTACCAACCTCCAAAGAAAATGGAAAAACTTCAAGTGGATAGAACAGTGTAAAGAGACTTTTCAAATTTTAAAAGAAAAGTTAACAACTACACCAATCCTACAATTGCTTGATTCTAACAAGTAGTTTACAATTTATACAGATGCATCAAATGTTAGGTGGTATTTTGACCCAATATGATGCAGTTATTGCGTTTAAGTCTAGGAAACTTAAGAGGTACGAGGTTAATTACACCACTCATGATTTAGAGTTGGCAATGGTAGTGCATGCCCTAAAATTTTGGTGGAATTATCTATTGTAAAAACCATTTGACTTAAATATAGATCATCATAGTCTAAAGTACATATTTTACCAACCCTTATTGAATGCCAAACAACGACGTTGGATAGAATTTTTGGTATAGTATGATTTTGGCATAAAATACATTAAGGGTAAGGAGAATAAGTTTGTTGATGCTCTAAGTAGGAGAGGATGGATTACCGCAATGACAAATTCCAATATGATATGCTGGATCATATTAATATATGGTAAGAAAAAGAGGATTTTTTTTAATCATGTATTGGTTAGGATGGGCAAAAAATTGGTAAGCTTGCAGATTATGTTTTTAGAGGTGATATGCTATTTTTTAGAAATAGATTGGTAGTTCCTAATTTAGGAGGATTGAGAGAAACAATCCTTAAGGAGGATCATAATATTCCTTATTCTACACACCCATGAGGGGTAAAAATACATGAAAATTTGAAAAAAGCTTATTACTAGCCAGGAATGAAAAATACATTACCAATTATTGGGTAAAATTCTTATAATGCTAAAGAGTGACAGTAGAACATCTACATACAGATGGAAAGCTATACCCACATGAGATACCCACACAAAGTGGCAAGTAGTATGAATGGATTTTATAGTAGGATTGCCTAAAACAAAATTTAGGCATGATGCAATTTTAGTAATTGTGGATAAATTAACCAAAGTCGCATATTTTATACCATGTAACATGCAAGATGATGCATCCACTATAGCAAATAAGTTTTCTAATGAAGTCGTAAGACTACATGGTTTTTCAAAATTTATTCTCTAAAGAAGATTCTCATTTTACTTCTAAATTTTGGCAAGTATTGCATCAAGAATTAGGGACCAAACTAAATAATAGTACTGCTTATCACCTAGAGACATATGGATAAACTGAGAGGGTGAATCAAGTGCTTGAGGATATGCTAAGAATGTACCGTATTTTTCAGCACATAAAGTGAGAAGACTACATATACCTAGTGGAATTTGCTTATAACAATAGTTACCACACATCGCTAGATAGGACACATTTCGAAGCCTTGTATGGGAGATGATGCAAAATTCCCTTATCTTGGGATAATCCAAAATATCAGGTAGTGATAAGATCGAAAATGATAAAATAAATGGAAGAGAATTTAAAAATAATTTAGCAAAAGTTGAAAGAGGCTACACACTGCTAGAAGAGCTATGCAGACCTAAAAATTACACTGAGGGAATATTTTGTGGGAGACAAACTATTCTTAAGGGTTAATCCAACTAAAAGTTCAATAAAATATTCCAAGTTTGACTCCAGATACATGGGTTCATTTGAGATTATAACTAAGATAAGCTCTCTTGTGTACAAACTAGCTCTATCACCAAGCTTATCCAAAATCCATAATGTCTTTCATGTGTCCCTTTTTAGAAAATACATATCTGGTACTAATCATGTTTTGGATGTTTCTAACTTGCAGATGATCGATCCATTAAATATTGAGGTTTGACCTGTTCGCTTTCTTGGTTTTCGAACCAAGAATTTGAGGAAAAGAACCATAGAGCAATATCAGGTCCAATGGGACCATTACTCGGATAAAAATGCTACATGGGAAGATGTGGCAGTTATGCAATGATAGTATCCTTATTTATTTGAGTAGATGAAGACTTTATCATAAACTTTCTTTTATAATTTTGTGATATGTGTCTAATTACATATGTATAGAATTAGAACCTGGGTAGTTACAATGTGTTTGTGAAGTTACTGAGTAGGGTATCTTGTAAATGTTTTGGACCATATGATGAGTATGTTAGCTTAAATTAATTATGAATTAATCTATGATGTGATTATATGTTAGTCACAAGAAAATACGATGCGATTTTTATGAAGATATATATAATTGCTTAATGTTGAATGGAAAAAAAAAATGTTTGAGTATTTTTGGTTAATGATATGATTCTACTGAAATATTTTTTTGCTTAATTAATTTTGAAACACAGGGATTGTGTTTATCCCTACTTGGGGAGGATGTATTGACCCTCCTTACACAATTAATTAATGAAAGTAGATAAATAATAAACTTACATTTTCATTGTAGAAACATGGTACTACTAACAAATATTGTGAGCTCAGGATAGTTGCAAGGTGTCCAAGAAAGGAAATAAGCCAGGAAAAAAGTTAATAAAGGGAAGTGATGATTTGGCTCATGAGCACATGGAAACTCGGGCTTTGCATATCATTTAGGTGCATTGCAAAATTTTACTTTTGCATGAGTTAAGTTTATTTGAATTTTTCTTGTTGGTATGGAATGGGAAATACCTTTATATGACAACGACGATAAGAGCCACTTTATTTTTGTGTTTGTATGCATATGATATTGAATTTCTTCTATGTGTGGAAGCTTATATTATAAACATTGCTTTGTTTTTTAAAAAATAAAATAAAAATGTTTTATGTGTTTGTTGGTCACAAATTTGCCTAAGTACAAAATATGTGTGTGCCCTAGACCTAAAGGAAAGAGATGTCCTTCAGGCCAATTTCTAGAAAGGGTTGATTCCCATACTAATATCACAATTGGTATAATATTAGGGTAATAGAAATATATGGGAAATGAAAGAAAGGAATAGGAAATATGGCTATGAACCATAAACATAAGGTGGAGATAAACTAGAAACTAAAATTCAAATCAAGTTGTAATTAGCATGTAACAGAAAGAAAAGCATAGGAACCATTCACAGTTTGTAGAGATAACTTCTAATAAACATTTCAATATTCAAATCTCTATTAGGAATTAAATTCAGATGCAAAATTTAAGTTTATCTAACAAAGATCATGAACCTAACATAAATGATAAGTATAAAATAATGACATACACCACTAATCCAGGAACTAGAGCCAATTCTATTTCAATTGATTCAAAGAACTTAAAGTGTTTTTTGGCAAAGTTTCTATCCTCCCTCCTTTACATAAAAATGCTTAGTATTTATAGAGGGTTGCACCTCTAAAATTAAATGTACATTAAAACAAAATGCTGGTTGGTCAAAGTTCATACATAAATAATTTTCTCCTCGACAACAACAATGCACAAATAAATGCATTCATCAGGAAAAAGTGATCCCATTTTGGTGGAGAGCACCTAGGAAATCAGCAAGGATGAATGATGGAAAATTTTTTTAGGAGGTGCATTAAAACATAGAAATATCATGCAAAAATTAGGAGCTTGAACTTTAAATCTTACTTGCCACTTCATCATCTTGTGTCTTAGAAGTTTATTTTTGCTAGGAAGACCCAATGAAAATCAATATTTTTTTAGAAAAGGAGCGAAATCAATGGGCAATGCCTTGAAAATAAAGGTGATCATGCTATAATCATGAGCACAACATTTAATCTTGGCAGATATTCCAAAATAATACCAGACATATTGAATTCATTGCACCAAGAATTAAATTCATCAATCTAATGATCTATAGTGAAAGCATCTTTACTTAAATTTTCACCACTGATTTCGTTAATTTTTTCCAAAAATGTTCTTGCTTGCTCTTGCTTTTTCTCATGGGAGGATTTTGCCAAGAAGTGGAGTAAAAATAAATTCACTACCAAAGGAGCGAAAATGATGAATTTTGCTTTACTTGGGACAAAAATAGATTTTTGCTGGAAAAAGGAGCAAAACTCCCCAATAGAGGCTTTCATTGGTGAAATTGCCATTATACAACTCATTTGCTCCTACTTTCGTCAGTGGGAAAAACTAACTTTGACTTTTTAGGATGCTTTAGCTTAGAGAGATGTTTGCCAACTACTTTCGCTACAAAATTGATTAAAAATAAAATATCGTTCAATGGAGGGGTGAAATTGACTTTGACCATGTATAAAGATACCTTTCACATTATTTTTACCTCCAAGTTGGGCACCTTTTACTTTCACTTTGAACTCCTCTTAAAACAACAATTCACCAAAAAGAAGAGTGAAAACATTTTTCACCCCCTACCTGAGGCGAAGTTGACTTTGACTGCATGAAGTAAATGCACTTAGTTACTTTCGCTCCATATGAGATGCTTTTCCTTGTTTTCACCCCCTCTTGGGTGAAACCATTTAATTTTCTAGAAAAGGGGTAAATTTTTGCATGCTTTTATTTGAATGGTGTCCACTCAATATTTTTGCCTCGAAATCAACTGAAAATAGCATTTCACCCCAAAAAGGATGAAATCACCTTTGATTGTCTGAAATGCATGCTTTTGGGTGAAATAATTTCTATTTTACTTATAATTTTTTTCCTTTGCTACAATTTGGGTGTTTTTCCTTGTTTTTGCGCCAACTTGGGCAAAATCATCTTAACACGTCTTTTACCTACTTTCGCCAAGGAAATCAATTGATTAAATTTTCACTAGCGCTTTTAGTTAATGGTAATGCCTTTTTTACTTAGACATTTTTTTATGGCGCATTCCCTTCCTTGCGTTTTCCTTTTTCCAGTGATGTTGCTTTAAATTATTTTTTCCAGAGGAAGCACTATAGTTTATTTTCACTGGTGAAACCAATTTGGAGCTTTAACTTCTATTTTCACCAACAAAATTACTAGTGCTTAATTGTGCTTGGGAAAGTGGGTGAAAGCACTTGCTTTGCATTTGAGAATGAAATTAAAAATATCAAATCAAAACAATGACAACACAAAATATTTCATGGGCTAGAAAAATTGCATTGTTTAATTTGTATACTTAGAATTTTACAAGGCAAAATTTAGTGTGGCAAAACTATCAACACTTTTGGTGGCTCTCGAGGTATTCATTTCATTTGGATGCAATTGAACCCAAACCTTCATCCATTGGACTCAATGTCACCTACACTAGCTACATCATATGGTACATTTGATTTAGTAGCCTATTTCTATTCTCTTTCTACCCTTGCCTGTTCTTATTGCTCAGTGAGACTCGCACTGGTAGTCTCATATACTGCAACTATCTCAACCTAAGAATATTCATCGAGCATCGAAGTATACTAGAGTGAATTAAAAATGAAGCACAATGTCTGAACCTAGTCCAAAATGATGTGGTTGGCCCTATGGCATAGTTTATACAAGCAAGGATCAATGTAGGTAAACCTTTTCATGAATGGCAATATTTGCTCCTCTATAATTGGTTTCATCCAACTATCAATCCCAGAGGTATCCTTCACAAACTCTGTCTATGCTATCTCCAACTCTTTATTTGACAAGATATCCCCCTAATAATAAGTGAATATGGGGAAGCCGTAATTAGCTACAAACTCAAAGTAAATTAGTGATAGATACCGCTCTTTATCATACATATCAAGCAAGTTATGACCCTACCTGGCTAGATCCAATATGGAAAAATAACTGCACAATATCACCTTGGTTTTAGACCAAGATCTGTCCATCCCACTCATGGGTTTACATCAGAGGGTAGTGGTAGTTAACGTTTCAATCTTTAGCACCATCTCTAGTTTTTGTTCTAACTGCTCCTCGGCACACTACAATGCTTGCTTATCAAATATTATTATTGTTCATGACTCCTGAAGATATAGTAGAACCAAGAGCATATTTTTTTTCCACTTTGCATAGTATTCAATCAATATACGATGAACTTCCTTGATATTCTCCTTGAATAACCACACTGATTGCATGGCCTTTTTAGCCAATTGATTTTGTAAATATTCTAGCTAGGCAGTTAATATTTACACCTGTTGTTAAGCTTCTTCTCATACTTTCTAATGCTCCTCAGCTACTTTCTCCAAGTCTTATGCTTTTTTCTACCAATGCTCTGCCTATGATTTTTCTATCTCCAACTGTGCCCTATTTTTTTCCAAAGCTTCTTCTAACTCAATGATATTCATCTCAGTCTCAAAAATCTCTTCTTATAATGCTCATTGTGCAGGTAAAGTGAGATCATATCCACTTGAATATTCCTCATTTTCTCTATTGTATCAATCTTCTTCATGTTCTCTATAATGAATTCATTAGCATAATCACTTAGAGTCATCTCTCCTTGGGGCTTCTAGACCTAGGGGATCATAATTACAGTGTGGGACTCCATAGCTCTGGGGTAAAAATATACCTTCTTTAATGGCTTTGTTGGAGCTTGAGCCTCTTTCTACTTACAAATTTTCAACCACTATGATGAATTCTTGTGGGCTCAAATTAATTTTATTGCAATAGGATGCTCTAGTACAACCTCCATATCCAACTCTAGTAGCACCTGTAAATCAAGGAATGGAGAAAAGGAAAAGCGAGCCTACTAAGGGTTTGGATCAAGAAAGGAAGTAGATATGGGAATGGCTGATGGAATGGTGATGATTAAGGAATGAAAACAAGGGTTTAGGCTATAGTTATACTCACTCGAGGAGGATCTTGTGTACTTATTGTTGTGGTAGAAGTTACTAGAATAGATGATGAAGGGAGCAAAAATGGATTGGGTGTTGATGCAAAAGAACTGAAAGAAAGGGAAATAGAATAAGAGGGAGCATAAATTACTGGTGAAAATGGAAAGTGAAATAGAAGTGGAAGGTATACCAAATCGGGGTGAAATAGAAGTGACAACTACAGAAAGAGCTGTGATAGTCACCAAATGCTCATTAGTAATGGAAGAAGGTAGTAAAAACGTACCTTGGGCTTCATCACCATTTGAGCCAATAATGAGGGTGGTTGTGATAGTAGCTCTCCTCCACCTGATATTCCTTCAATTATTCCTCAATCTCTTCTTCAAGATTTATGAAATCTATCCTATGGCCAATTTGCTCTTCCTAGACCAAAGGAATGGTCTGTAAAATGTTAGATTATGTAGCTATAATTGCAGGAGGAGGGTTTGTACTAGATGAAGTGACTAAATAAATCCTTGGCTTATTGGAGATTTTTAGAAAAGGAAATGCCTCACCTATACTCCTCTTCTTATGTTGGAGCTACATTTTTGACGATGGTTATTTTTCTTCATCCATAGGTGGCACTTTTTTAGCTACAATTTGCTCTTCTCTAGCCATGATATCTTCACTGTTAGATCTTTGAAAGCTTCAAGGTATGATTTTAGCAAAATGGATCGACTGGTAGCTATCATAATATTCATCATATATGTCTAAAAATATATCATCCATTTCCAGGCCATAGGGTGACCCATTTTTTCCTTGATGGTCCCTCATCACCCACCAATTGGTGATTTTTTTCTCAAACCAACCGGGAAAATTATCCTTCATTTTTCTAAATAGGATCAAAGGAGGAATATAGTGCTTGTGGACTTCAAAAATATATTCAGCATCCATCTCATAGAAGTCATGCCATGGTGGGAACATCATCATCTCCTCAATGTGCCATTCAAGATTGTGCCTCTCTAAATTATTTCTCTACTGCTCAATATCTTCCCATGGGTAGCAATGAAATTTTTTTGCCTTGATCAATGTCATGAAATGACCCAAAGGATTGTATTTCCACCAATGGGATAACTCAACTAAGCTAAGGCCATAGAGGGTTTCAGTAATCAACTGATTTTTCCCAACTTGGTTTACTTCAATGTTGCTGAAGTAAAATGGCATGGTATATGTAGTTCATTTCCCTTGACCCACCCAATATACATGATTAATGAAATCGTTCTGTTAGGAAACCTCCAACACAAAAATATGCTCTATAGCAAAGTACGAAAGGAGAAATGACTTTCCAATAAAGCCAAAAAAATTTACAATGATACCTTGTGTCAACAAAAAAATGTTATCTTTCTCCTTTGTGACAACCTCCTCTCTCATATCTCTTGTCACTCTTTCACATGTGTCAAAAATAATATTGAGTGTAGGGCCCAAGAAAATTAAGTTGAAATTATAATATGAATCCTTTATAGAAAAAATCAAAGTCCATAAATAAACTGGCAACTTCCTATCTACCACATCAGACTTCTTGACAACTATAAATGAAAAGCACTGGTACATGTGGAAAATGAAATACCAGGATAAAAATGAATAATATCCGAATACTACCTCCTCTCCACTCTACAGTCTCTCCAACTTAGTATGCATTCTTTGAGCCATGTAATCTTCGTTGTCATTGCTATTGGAGCATAAAATTCTATCTACAAAATACACTGTACAAGTATCGCTTGTCATTTATGTACTATTGAATCGTTAGGAAGACCAATCACCCAAGCCAACATAGAAAACATGTCTAGACTCTTAAAATCTATCAGAGGCTTTAGCAAAGTTGAAAACTCTCCAAACTGGGGCATATTTATCAGTTGATTTTCTATGAACTGATGCAATGCCACTATCGATTGGTACCTTTCATATTACCCCTTGAGATTTAATTTTTTGAATATAAGGTCCATATGAGGCATAACCTTGCAAGAAAACACTTCTGTAACTGCATTAGACAATATGGTGATTAATTTATTCCCCTTTGCATTTCAAATAGTTCTTGTGATGGGGTTATAAAATTTTCCAATAGCCAGTACCAGTTTTGGGCAAGCATGAACAAGTGTATAGAGGTACCAAAACATCTACACATGATATGCAATAGTCAACAGGATTTCTAGCATCAAGCCTTATTTGACAATAACTTCTACATCCTAGTACAAATTTTCCATGCCCTTGTTAAAAATGATGTAGTCACCAATCTGAGCTAGTGCATCATAATATAGATCAAGCTCTTCATATTTGTTTTGATTGGATTTTTATCTTTATTACTTTCTACTTTTTTCTATGTCTTCTTTGTCTTAGCAGCTTTCTTTTCCATCTTCATCCTTCAATAATTTTACTTCAGCACTCTGATAGTTTTGCAAAGAAATAGTAGTTCAAAAAAGCTAAATGACGATTCTGCAATGCTCCAGAAAAAATACTCCTGATCTTTCTTCATTTGCAAGATTTTGGTTTACCTTATAAATTTTCCACCAACAACCCAATTTAATGCATGTGGTGTGCCTTGAGAAATCTTGGTGAACGTGCTCCTTGATTCTCTCACTTATATGATTTTTTAACTACTAATAAAAAACAGTCAATAACACCCTTGCACTGTAAATCCTCTTTGAATATAATGCCCAATCATTTTTTTACTTTGAAGAGCACAATCTGGTTATTTAATGGCTAACTTCAGGAATGATAAATGTCACATATGCATGATGGAAGCATTTTTTGGGTGACATTAATAAATTTTTTTACTTTAGACACCGAATTTTGTTTGGAGAATTTTTCTAGTGAAATTAGCTTGATCTCATCCACTTAACTGAAGCTCACTCTAAAGTTAACTCCTATCAATGAAAACGCTTTTTCAGGTGCACTTGTTGTTCCAGAAATGTCAACTAGGGTGAAAATAATAATGCAATGGATAGTTTCGTTCAACTGGAGCTCCAAAAAATATTGTTTCCTACTTCACTTGGCAAGATTACATGCTTGGCAATCGTTAAAATAACTCATATTTTTTATTTATCCAAAAAAACAAGCTTTATCTAGAAAAAGAAAATGTTCAATGCAACTCGACATCTTTGCTGAAAAGGCATGGTGAAAATTAACTTCACCTCATTTCGTGCTGAAATAATTTTACCAATTGGAGTCCCAAAAAAGCATGTAATATTTTATTTTCTCATATTGATTTTTCACCCTAAAATTATCTACTGGTGGAGCGCAAAGGGATTTCACTCTGAAAATAAAGTATGCGAGGCAAAATTGATTTTTCCAGGCAGAAAAAACATCTTTTTCTTTTTTATTTTTTGTTTTTCTTCTTCTTATTCTTTTTATTTTCTCTTCCTGACAAATAATAATGGGGGCACGTTTTAGTACACTATTTTATTTTAATGTTTTCCATCTTGAAATAAGACCAAAAGGCTTTTAAAATGTTTTCGGGGTGAAAACAATTTTTTGCTAGTGAAGAAGTGCTTTCGGAGCGAAAATAGCCTCTTGGGGTGAAGTTAAATTCTCCCAAAGAAACTACTTTTTTTTTAACTGAAATAAAACATACTTGGTCATTAAAAATAAAATGACATTAAAATAAAACTATACACATATTTACACACTTGGTCTGAAATTTTTCACTGATGATAGGCCTTCAAATGAAGACCTTTGACTGGAATTGGCAGTACATGGCTGGCCATATCCTATAAATAAAATGAGTTAACTTTATTCACACCCAAAATTTGGAAAGGACCAACCCAGGTTTTGTAGATGAGTTGGAGAGGAGAAGGCAATCCTCCAAGGGAGGTCCCAGGTTCGAATCTCCACCCTACCAAAAAAGCTGAATTGGGTACCATAAATCCAATTGATAATGTTGTTGCGGGCAGGGCTGGGTGTGACCCCCGGGTGAATTTGACGGTGTAGAACCCCATGTTCGTGGTATCTTAGACCAAGGCGGCCTCGCAAGGGGTTTTTCACTTAAAAAAAAAAATTGGAAAGGACCCTCTTAAATCACCTCTAACTTGTGATGCTTTCCCGACTTTGCCTTGTTCTCATTTCATTTCAACAGGAAATCACCAACTTGGAATGCCTTCTCAAAATTATTCCTATCATTCCACTTCTTCATAATTTGGGCATGTTCCATGAAGGCATTGTACAATTTATCCCTCTCTTCCTCTATCTATAAAAACTGAGCTCACCTTGTGCTCATGGGGCTGAATTCATCATCTTCACCATCAAGTAACTATAAGGATTGAAGGGTTGACAATTCACTATGAATAGGCAAAACTACTTCTTTACCATATACCAAGGAATAAGTGGATGTTTAGATAGATTTTTTCACTGAGATACGATCAAACCATAATGCTTGGTTCAAGAGAAAGTGCCAACTGTACTTATTATCTCTTAGATTCCTCTTCAAAATCCTAAGCACATTCTTGTTGGTAGATTTGGCTAGGCCATTTCCCTATGAATAGTAGTTTGATGAGGTTTTAAAATAAATATTGTACTTACCCATGAACTCGCTAATTTTAGTACCGATGAATGAGGTTACATTATCTATTATAATTGCATTTGGAATGCCGAAACGAGTGATCAATCCTTCAAGGAATAAGATGACCACCTCCTGTTGGCTTTCTTGGTTGGGATTTATTTGGTCCACCAAGTAAAATAGTTAGTTGCAATTAGACTTATGCCCATCAAATAAATTAGGATCAATGACCCCAATGAAATCTAAGCCCCATTGTTGAAATGGTGCTTCAACTTGAATCGGATGAAGGGGAAATGATGCATTCCTTCTTATTATGACATATCTCTGGAATTTATCGTAACTTTGAATGACTTTGAAAGCATATTTGAAAAGAGTGGGCAAAAAAAAACCTAATTTAATGATCTTCAATGCCATAGATCTCCCTATGTAGTGCCCTCTGGATAATACAAAATAGAATTCTTATAGGATTCTCTACTTCTTTGATTCTTTGATGCACCTGAGAAGTACTCCATCAATATTTTTGTGGAATAATCCATTTGGAAACAATACATACCTAAGAGTTTGTAATATGAATCTCATTTTCTATGAAGCATTGAGATGTAGAGGACATCTTGAATTGAAATATTTGACAAGGTCCTCTATCCAATCATAATAAATTGTAAAGTGATTAGCGAAATCACTTCCATTTAAATCTTCAAGTTGGCACCATGTATTCAGAAGCAACGCTTCTTGCCATCTCTCGACATAATGCTCAACCTCAAACCAGATTGGTTGGTCGGATTTCAACATCATACTCCTAGATTTTGGAAACTCAACCAAATATGTTATCTCTAAGCTCTCCTTGAATTATGAAACTTTGAACATCTAGATGAACAACATAAAATATTGTTTTACTCTGGGAAACAAAATACCTAAACTTCTTCAAGGATTTCATCACTGCATATACTTGCTTCTCAATAAAATTATATTTGTCTTCATGTGGTTAAATGAATTGGATTAATAAAGCGATTAGGTGCTCATCTCCATCATCTCCTTTCTGTGTAAGCACTGCTGCATAACTCTCTTGTTCACCAATGACATACAGGATAAAATATTTTGAATAATCAGGGTTTATCATAAATTGGGCTTGAGCAATTATTCATTTAATTTATCTAAATGCTCACTTCCTCTGCTCAGTCCATTTGAACTCAGTATTTTTTCTCTAAAAGCTTAATCATCAGTTTTATCACTTAGGCAAAATATGCAATGAAATTTTGAACAATGTTTATTTACCTGAAGAATAACTACAAATCCTTCTTTTTGGATGGTAATGGAAGCTTCAGAAGAGCCTCAAATCGATCTGGGTCAATAGCTAAACATTTTTCCAAAATGATGTGGCCCAAGAGCTTTTCTTCCTTTATAGTGAAAATGTACTTCTTCGGATTGATGGATATTCTGAACTCAACATTTATTCAACACTTGTCATAAATGTAGACTATGCTCCTCCCTATTGTGAGAGAAGATAGTCATGTCATCCAGATAAATTACAATGATGTGATTTAACAACTCACCAAAAGCTATGTCCATCGCTCTTTGAAAATTTGCTCCAACATTTGAGAGACCAAATGACATTCATTGATAATAAAACGTTCCTCATTTCATGGTGAACACCATTTTATATTGATCTTCATCCTTGATCCAAATTTGATTATAACCAGATAATCCATCCAAAAACAAAAATATTCAAGCTTCTACAACTACATGAAGAATATGATCAATATGAGGTAAAGAATAATGATCCTTAAAGGATACCTGATTCAAATTTTGAAAGTCAACACACGGGTGAATATCTATGTTCTTCTTCCTCACAGGGACAAAATTTGCTACCCAGGTTGAATGCTTGATCAATAAATGATCTTGGCTTCTAGCATCTTCAACAGTTCAAATTTAATCAAGGCTTCAATCTTAGGATTGATTGGCCTCTACTTTTCTTGAAGGGCTTCACTCCTTCTTGCAACTCAATGGTATGTTGGATCACATACTTGTTGTAGCCTTTCAAATCCTAGTAGCTCCAAGCAACAATTTCTTGGAACTCATGACACAACTCCTTGATTTGATATAGCTCTTCCAAAGTGTAATCAATACCAACTTTGATTGACTTCTTGGGTCCCAACTGCAGTTCAATGTACTCCTCATCCATTTTGATCTTATGCTTTTCTGCTCTATCATTCTGATCAAAGAGACTCTCAAGCATAATCAATTCTTTTAGAATATGTTTATTCCTTAGTTGGACCAATCCCTTAGCTTCTTTCTCATCAAGTTTTCTTCCTTCTGTCGTACTAGCTTCTATTATTAAGAAATTTACAATATGTTCATCACTGTCAAACACTTGCCAGTAGATATTCTTATTATGAACTAAAGGTATTTAAAATAACCTCATGGTCTTGGGTTTCTCACCACATGATAAATTGGAGAAAAATTAGTGCCAAGGGATGCCAAGAGATCAACATGCTTGTTCTGCTCCCACGAGATTGCTTGGATGTTTAAAATTGTGTAAGCCTCAAATAGGTCCTAAAATTTATTGTGATATACCTTCATGTAATGATACTTAGAGATACATTTGTTCGTTACTTGGTGTATAATTAATTTAGAATCTTCAAAAATCTATAGTTGTTTAATCCCAAGCTTCTTTGCTTTATTCAAGCCTAGGCACAATGCTTCATACTCGGTAGTGTTGTTGGTACAACTCTAGGTCAGCTAATATGAATGAGTCTTATGTATGCCAAAATGAGAAATGAGAATGATCCCTATTCCTACATTGTTCTTGCATCTCGCACCATCAAAGTGCAACTTTCACAATTGATCTAGAATGGGATATTGATCATCAACACCTTCACTTTAGTTTTTTCAGGCTTAGTAATGGTGTAACAATCAATTTCAATCTTCATCATGGCATTAAAATTGAGAATCGAAAACTCGTCTTCTATTCAAAACTCAAACATAACTTATTCCATCAAATATAATTATTCCAGTTATTTGGTCATAATATTGACGAAATTCATGGATTTGACTTCTTCTTCAATATTCTCTATATGAAAAGTAGAAGGCTTCTCATTATAGATTCAAATTATTTTCCCTTTGACAGGATGGGAATAGTCTAGAGAAAGATAGCCTCCAAAATTAGCAGTGAACTCCCTAGAGAGACACTAGTTGAAATGTAGCTCCAGATCAACCACAACCACCTCTTGGATCATAGTGATATGAGGTATTTTATGCAACACAATGAAAATATCTTTGATAACACCCACTATTCTCATAGGGGTTCCATATAATTGCAAAATTCCAAGGTTGCTTCTTGTATATTCCATTCTCATAATGTCACATATTACCTTTGGCATGAAATTCATCTTAGCACCAGAATTGATCATGTAATTGTGCACAATCCAACCTTCTATCCTAAGATATAAGTATAAAGGGTGTGGCCTATTCTTTCAAGTAGCTGAAGTAGTTATTTTTTGAGTGAAAAATGTCTAAGTAGGATTATTCCCATTATCTTTAACAAACTTCAATGATTCTTGCAACAAGTCAACTTGTCCAAGCAACTATAATGCATCATAGAGACTCACCTTGATAGGAATCCTCTTGAGCTCCTCAACAATGTTGTACGTAGATGTAATGGAATCCTTTCCTTCATTGTAAATATCATACTTGATTTGATACTACTGTATAGCCTCTACCCTCTGATGCTTGGTCAAGAATGGGTATTTGAGATTTTCTATAGCTTATTTCTCTGTTTGAAATTTAACCTATGAAGTTGAAAAATTTTCTTGCAATATTGCTTTTGCTCATGGAGGAAAAATATATTTTAATAGGATAGGTGTATCTGGCTTGTGTACAGGAGTAGGTGCTTTTGCTTGTGTTTTCTTTTCTCATTTTGCATATTTAGATCAACAGATACTTTCAGTGGATCCATTTCAACTAGATATACTATGATAGGTTTTATTCCATCTCTCATGAGAACTGAAACTTGTTCTTCAGAAGGGACCATGAAATTATGATCAAATTCTATAATCATGTTGATCTGATAATTGAAATAACTTTCTACCAATATTTTTACATAGTTCAAGTGAACCATAAAATTTTTCTCACCATGTGGATCATTCCAGGTAGAGTACCAATACACTATATCTGATGGAACAACTTCTTTATTTGTCAATATGATTAGATTACTCTTAGGTGCCTTGCTGGTTGAAGCTACTTTCTCCCTGGTGATCACTGAAGGTTGAAATACCCTAGGATGGAAATCTCTTTCAGCATGCTTCTTCTTAATCATTGTGATCTCATTGCTCATCACTCTTATGAATGATTTCATTGAATGCATCTCTTTAAGTCACTTCTCTTGGGGATTAAAATTTTATGGTGCTAGAAGAGCTAGTAATGGAAGTGGTACAAGAAAATATGGTAGTACCAAGAATGGAACGAGAGTGGGTAGCTATGGAATGGATAGCATGGGCAATTACGGAATAGAGGTTATCATCATGGTTTAATATGAACTTGAGTTGCATGAAGGGATAAAATACATGAGATACATTGGTAGGGATTGATAATATGCATTGGAGTATAGATACTACAAGAGATCACAAAAAATATGCATCATCATCTTTGATGGAAGCTTATTGATAGCAATTAAATCAACCTCAACCTTTTGTGTAGTAGAGTACAAGGTCAAAAATGTATAGATGTTGGACTAATGGATGACCATGCTAATGTCAAAATTGAAGGCATGGAGGTAATAGAATGTGGCTTGTTTGAGAGTTAGTCAGAGATCATCAGGGACTATCTATCAGGTTTGGGTGAAATTGACATTGAAATCAACAATTTCCTCTTGACAATGCCTCTGAATGGTGGTAAAAAAATATAATAGAGAGTAAGGATATGCTTTTTAATTGAATATTTTTATCAATAATTCAGCCAACTAGTCTCATGTGGTAATAGTGGTAGGTTTTAAAGTGTAGTACCAGTACAAAAACATCCCTCTAAGAGAGGGCTGAAGAACACAAGATTATACTGAGATGGGGGGTGAACAGTATAAGACCTATTTTTAATTTTTACTTTATACTTAAAAACAGTAAAGCAATATACCCAAAGCAATATCAAAGAAATGCACAATATCATCCACAAAGTGACACCAATTTTAATGTAGTTCACCCAGAATGTCTAGGCTACGTCCACAAAACTTTTCTCTAAAAGTTATCTCAAAGATCCTTGGGAATCCTTCCCAATTACAATGTTTATGAGCCTCGGCCCAAAGGAGATACCTTCCCCAAAATAAAATTTATGAGCCTCTTCTCAAAGGAGATACCTTCCCCTTTGCTCTGGATTTATGAGCCTCTGCTCAAAGGAGATACCTTCCCCTTTGCTCTGGAAATGATCCCTCAGAAGATCAACTGCCTCTACCTCTTGCCAGCAGGTGGAAATCCTTTCCACCAAAGACCTCCTGTCCTCAGTGCTTAGCCTAAGAGACCTCTGCCTTTTATGATCATGTCCACAGTAGCTCAGCAACCTATAACAAACACATTCAGTTGGTCTAATACAAGTCTTCCTCTGTCTGTCAGATCTGTCCAACACTTGAACAAATCAATCCTCTACACACAAGCCTTCTCAAAGACTTGCCAAATCTATCCTTAGGTTCTTCTCAAAGAACTAGTGCACCTCTATCCTCATACAACAGCACTCCATGTTTGTCTTTGCCCTTTGTGCTCTCTACACCCTCTGCTCTTTATGTGCACTCATAGACGCACTTGGTCGAACTTCAACCTTTGCACTGTCTGTGCAATCACAGCGACACTTAGAAAAATTCACCATGACTCTTCGCTCACTCTACACACTTTGATCAAATTTTGCACTCTGCTCTTGGCGATCGAACTTCTCACTCTGCGCTCTATCTATGAACGTCGCAACTAGAAACAACATGAACTCTGCAAAACAGCCTGCCTTTTATAATAACTCTTTCAAGATCAAAACCTTAATCTTAGTTGACTGTAACCCTGATATTTAGTCAGTTGCACAACCCTAAACTTCGTCGGCTAAAAACCCTAATGTTTGTCGGCTCACATTTAACTTTGTCGGCTTCAACTGCCTCTGTAACTCTTCTGTAGCTTTTGCCATGAAACTACAACATGTCATGATATCATGACACCTTTGCAACCATACACTTTCTTTTGGCTTTTGTCATGATATCACAACACTTCAGCCTTTTTTGACTTCAACTAAGCTCTTGTCACGATATCGCGACACTTCTGTCTTTATCAGCATCAACTTTGCTTTTGTCACGATATCACGACACTTCTCCCTTCGTCGACCTCCTTTCTGCTTTTTTCATGAAATCGTGACACTTATGCCTCTGCAAACTTCGTCTTCACTTCTGTCGTGATATCACAACACTTCTGTCTTCATAACCTTCCTCTCTGCTTTTGTCGTGAAATCACGACACTTCTCCTATAGAAGACTTGCTTTCAGTTTTTGTCATGAAATCATGACACTTCTGCTTCTGTCTACTTTCTTTTCTGCTTGTCATGAAATCACAACACTTTCTACATCCGTATGCATTCTTTGCAACCCGTCATGAAATTGCGATGCTTTCAACTTTCATACGCTTTCCTTGTAACCCGTCATGAAATTGCGACACTATCAACTTTTCGTACATTTTCTTTGCAACCTGTCATGAAACTGCGATGCTTTCAGCTTCCGTACATTTTCTTTGCTCTTTGAGTCGTGAAATTGTGACATGTCACGATATCACGAAATTTTTCTAACTTGCTTTCTCTCTCCTACTCAAGTCACAAAAATGCGACATGTCATGATATCGTGACACTTTTCTAACTTGCTTTCTCTCTCCTGCTTAAGTCACGAAAATGCGACATGTCGAGATATCGCGACACTTTTCCTCCTTAGCTCTTTTCTGTTCTTCGGGTCGCGAAAACCCGACATGTCACGATATCGCGACACTTTTTCTCCTTAGCGCTTTTATTTTCTTTGGGTCATGAAAACCCGAAATGTCACGATATCACGACACTTTTTCACTGCGAGCTCTTTCTCTCGAACCTGTCAGCTTGGGGTTTGCAAAAGACTTTTGAAACTATCACGTCGTAACCTTCATCAAAACAAATTATTTGACATCAAATCAAATTCCTTCAAAAGCTTCTTGACATCAATGACAACCTATATACTTGAGCAAAGGCAATGTACCCAAAGTACCCAAAATTGCCAACAATCTCCCCCTTTGTCATTGATGGCAAACCTTTACTAAAAACACTTCTCAAGAGCCAAAACTAAAACCAACTGTGCTAACAACCTAGAATATTCCTTTGAAGTTTTGCTCACCCTGACTTGAAGCTTTCCTCTTCACTTTGAAGCTCTCCCCCTTACTCATATCTCTACCCCTTTGTCATCAATGGCAAAGGGTCACCGTTGGGGCTCGGGACTAAGAATGAGCCTCTTAGCTTAGTCCCTCCCCCACCTCCTGATAAGGTGATTAATTTTGGGGTGGGAGTAAAACTCCCATTAGGCACTGATCATCATCAGTGTCTATAACTTCCTTTTCAGGCATTATTTTGAACTCTTTGTCCATATTCTTGTTTCTATTCACTGTTCTTGTTCTTGTTCTCATCCCTGTTCTTGTCCATGCCTTGATCCTTGGACCTGATCATGCCATTGTTCATGTTCCTGTATTATGGAATTTCAGCTCTACACTATCTAATTGTGTGACTTTCATTGTTGCACTTGAAAAACTTGACGATGTTTCTCTAAGGTAAACCTGATCTTTGAATCCACCAGTTCTGACCAAACCTGTTTTGACCAAACCTATTCTGGCCAAACATTTTCTGACCAAACCTATTCTGACCAAACCTGTTATGGCCAAACCTGTTCTGACCAAACATGTTCCTGTTATGTGCCTTGCAATAAACTGCCTTGTGCCCAAACTATTGACAAGAGTAGCAATACCCTTGAAAGAAACTAGCACTTCTAAAATTGTCGTTTACCTTCTTTACTTGAGCCATGCAATGTGAAGCCATGTGACCAAACTTATGACAAGCAAAACATCTGCTTGAAATTTTCCTCTATTTGACCTCTTGGGTCCTAAAAACTTCTTCTTCTCATTCTGAATTCTGTTTTCTATTTCTGTGCATCTATCATTCAAGGACTCATGATCTGAAATACTTTCCTCATAAGAACTCTCTTCCTTTTGGAGTCTCTTACTAGACTCTCCAACTTTTTCCTTGTGTGGCTTAACAAAACCAAGGCCTATTTTATCTGTTGTCTTTCTTTGACATTTGATGAGTGATTTAACCTTTTTGGAGCTATCTTGAAACCTGTAAAGCTTATCCTTGTACTCTTTAGTTTCCTCTTTTAAAGAAGCCATTTTCTGTTCTAACTCACTATACTCAAGAACATTAGACTCTAACTCATCCTTGAGTTATTGTGTCTTAGCTATAGAGAAATCAATATTTTATATAAGATCATATCTCTCCATACAACATTCATCTAACTTATCCTTGAGTCTAGAATTCTTATTTCTTTCCTTTTTCAAAGCAATAAGAGCATTGATAAGTTCACTTTCAAGATCCTTTATTTGTTTGCTTTCTGAATCATCAAACCCTTTTTCAGATTTCTTATCACTAGAGGTGCTACCTTTTTCAAAAACCATACAAGCATCTTCCTTATAGTTTTCTGAAGCATCCTCATACATATTGGAAACCAAATCATTATTTGTACAATCATCCTCAAGGTGACCAAAATTTCCACATCTAAAACATTTTATGATAATGAATCTATGTTTCGGTTCTTCCTCTTTTTCTGATATGAACAACATATCATTTTCATTATCACTTGAAGAACTTTCACTATCACTACTAGAACACTTACTTGCTTTGTCTAGATAGAAAATCTTCTTGTGCTTGTGAGAATACCTCTTTCCTTGATTGTTGTGCTTATCTTTGTTCTTTCTATGATGCTTATGCTTTTCAGAAACCTTGCTCATAGAATCCTGTTTATCTTCATCACTTTCATTCTTGGGAATAGTACAGTCAGTAGCATAATGACCAAACTTTCCACAATTGAAACATCTTATATTTTTCACGCTTTTGTGCTTTCTAGAGAACTTGCATTTCTTGCTGTAATATGCCTCTTCATCACTAGAAGACTCATCACTATCTTGAAGCTGTTTACCCTTGGATTTCTTGGTAGCCTTGAAAGTTGCCTTTCTTGACATCAACCTTCACTTGAGTTCTCAACTCAAATGCTGCAAGTATACTATGGAGCTCATACTTTTTCAACTTATCCAAATCTTTAGCTTCCTTAATAGCAGAAATATTTTCACTAAATCTATTAGGAAGAGATCTTAAAATCTTATCACAAACATCATTTCCAGCAAGCTCAAGACCTAAGTCTTTCATGGAGTTAACAACCTCATCCATACGAAGCATGTAGTCACTAATATATCTAGAGTTGTTCAAACATACCTTTCAAGTGTCTCAACTTGGCCTTTCTGACATTTGTATCACCTATATGAACCACCTTCAATTGTTTCCACATTTCACTACCTGTCTTGCAGTGAATCACTTTGGTGAGATCTACTTTCTGTAAGCCCTTCAAGATTGCATTCATTGCTTTTGAATTGTTGTGATGTAGGAGCCTTTCTTCTTTAGTATTAGGACCATGTATAGGAATAGTGTACTCATATTCAATCACTTCCCATACCTCATTACCAAGTGCCATTAGATGAACCTTCATCCTTGCACTCCAAAGACCAAAATATGACCCATCAAGAATAGGTGTTGCATTGCTACTTGAATGATCCATTGTGTTCTTTACTAGCTTTTCCTTCAAGTTGTTAAAATTTTCGAAGGCACCTGCTCTGATACCAATTGAAGAACACAAGCTTATACTAAGAGGGGGGGTGAACAGTATAAAAACTCTTTTTACTTTTTAATTTATACTTCAAAATAGTAAAGCAATATACCCAAAGCAATATCAAAGCAATGCACAATATCATCCACAAAGTGAAACCAATTTTAACGTGGTTCACCTAGAATGGCTAGGCTACGTCCACAAAAATTTTCTCTAAAAGTTATCTCAAAGATCTTTGGAAATCCTTCCCAATTACAATGTTTTTGAGCCTCATCCCAAAGGAGACACCTTCCCCCAAATAGAATTTATGAGCCTCTGCTCAAAGGAGATACCTTCCCCTCTGCTCTGGATTTATGAGCCTCTGCTCAAAGGAGATACCTTCCCCTCTGCTCTGGAAATGATCCCTCAGAAGATCAACTGCCTCTACCTCTTGCCAACATGTGGAACTCCTTTCCATCGAAGACCTCCTATCCTCAATGCTTAGCCTAAGAGACCTTTGCATTCTATGATCACATCCACAGCAGCTTAGCAACCTGTACCAAACAGAGTCAGTTGGTCTAGTACAAGTCTTCCTTTGTCTGTCAGATCTATCCAACACTTGAACAAATCAATCCTCTGCACACAAGCCTTCTCAAAGACTTGCCAAATATGTCCTCAGGTTCTTCTCAAAGAACTAGTGCACCTCTATCCTCATACAACAACACTCCACGTTTGTATTTGCCCTTTGTGCTCTCTATGCCCTCTGCTCTTTCTATGCACTCACAGCCGCACTTGGTCCAACTTCAACCTTTGCACTATCTGCGTAATCATAGTTGAACTTAGATCAATTCACCATGACTCTTCGCTCACTTTGCACACTTCGATCAAATTTTGTACTCTGCTCTCGATGATCGAACTTCTCACTCTACGCTCTATCTACGAACGTCGCAACTAGCAACAACATGAACTCTACAAAATAGCCTGCCTTTTATAATAACTCTTTCAAGATCAAAACCTTAATATTAGTCGACTGTAACCCTGATCTTTAGTCGGCTGCACAACCCTAAACTTTGTTGACTACAAACCCTAATATTCGTTGGCTCACATTTAACTTTGTCGGCTTCAACTACCTTTGTAACTCTTCTGTAGCTTTTGTCGCGAAACTACAACATGTCGCGATATCGCGACACATTTACAACCGTACACTTTCTTTTGGTTTTTGTCATGATATCGTGACACTTCAACCTTTGTCGACTTCAACTAAGCTCTTGTCACGATATCACGACACTTCTGTCTTTATCAGTATCAACTTTGCTTTTATCGCGATATCGTGACACTTCTCCCTTCGTCGACCTCCTTTCTGCTTTTGTCATGAAATCGTGACATTTTTGCCTCTGTAGACTTTGTCTTCACTTCTATCACGCTATCATGAAATTTCTTTCTTCATCACCTTCCTCTCTGCTTTTGTCGCAAAATCGTGACACTTATCCTATAGAAGACCTGCTTTCAGTTTTTGTCACGAAATCATGACACTTCTGCTTTCGTCTGCTTTATTTTTTGCTTGTCGTGAAATCATGACACTTTCTGCATCCGTACGCATTATTTGCAACCCGTCGTGAAATCATGACGCTTTCAGCTTTCGTATGCTTTCCTTGTAACCCGTCGCGAAATCGCGATGCTATCAACTTTCCATACGTTTTCTTTGCAACCTGTCACAAAATCGTGATGCTTTCAGCTTTCGTACGTTTTCTTTGCTCTTTGAGTCGCAAAATTATGACATGTCGTGATATCACGACACTTTTCTAACTTGCTTTCTCTCTCTTGCTTAAGTCACGAAAATGTGACATGTCACGATATCGTGACACTTTTCTAACTTTCTTTCTCTCTCCTACTTAAGTTGCAAAAATGCGACATGTCGTGATATCATGACACTTTTCCTCCTTAGCTCTTTTTTGTTCTTTGGGTCGCGAAAACCTAACATGTCATGATATCGCGACACTTTTTCTCCTTAGCGCTTTTCTTTTCTTCGAGTCGTGAAAACCCGACATGTCACGATATCACGCCACTTTTTCACTACAAGCTATTTCTCTCGAACCTGTCAGCTTGGGGTTTGCAAAAGAATTTTGAAATTTTCATGTCGTAACCTTCATCAAAACAAATTATTTGACATCAAATCAAATTCCTTCAAAAGCTTCTTGACATCAATGAAAAATTATACACTTGAGCAAAGGCAATGTACCCAAAGTACCCAAAATTTCCAACAATGGCATGAGCAAACTTACCATGAAATATTCATATGTGATACTATGAATGGTTTCCATAGAAGCAACGTCTTGGACATGCTTTTAAGCCATATTACCCATACCATCGTAATAAGGCAAAGCATTCAACACTACTTGCGAAATCAAGTTCTGAGCTTGCATATTCAAAGATCAAAAGTAGTTCTAGGTCAATAACTATCTAGGTGGTTGAGGTGGTGGATTTTAGACCATTTGGACTAGATTATTTGCTTAGGGAGGAAATCTAGTGGTTGTGCTAGTGGGACTTGAAGGAACAAAAAACACACCAACTACCTATGAAAATGTTGCAACCGATGGAATAGTCAGAGTGACTAATCTAGGATACTCTCCTATCACTTGGGTGTCAAAGTCAAAGAAATCAATGAGGTTTTTAGAATTATTGTCCTTAAATATTGTGATCATTATGAAAGCTTTTACTCACTTCATTTTTGGAGGCTTTTGGGTAAAAATGAGTCACCAGATGTTCTAGTTAGATAGTAAAAAGATGAATGTAAAACCTTATTATTGTTCAAAGTGGAACTTTTTAATATCCCACTAAGTATACCAAAAAATATTGGTCACAAATATACCTAAGTATAAAGTATGTGTGCGCCCTAGACCCAACCAACATTGAAAGGTCAAAAGAAAGAGATGTCCTTAGGGCCAATATATAGAGAGGGTTGGTTCCCATACTAATCTAAAAATTGGTATAATATTAGGATAACATAAAGATATGACAAATGGCATAAAGGAATGGGAAATATGTCTATGAGCCAAAAATGTAAGGTGGGGATAAACTAGCAGCTAAAATTCAAGTCAAGTTATAATTAGCATGTAATAGAAAGAAAATCAAAGCAATCATTCATAGTTTGCAGAGAAACTTCCAATAAATATTTCAATACTCAAGTCTCTATTAGGAATTAAATTTAGATGCATAATTTAAGTTTATCTAACAAAGATCATGAACCTAACATAAATGATAAGTATAAAATAATTACATACACCACTGATCCAGGAACTAAAGCCAATTCTCTTTCAATTGATTTAGAGAACTTAAAGTTTTTTTGACAGAGTGTCTATCCTCCCTCATTTACATCAAAATGCTTAGTATTTATAGAGGGCAGCATCTCTAAAATTAAATGTACATTAAAGCAAAATTCTAGTTGGTCAAATATCATACATTAGCAATTTTCTCCTCGACAACAACACATAAATCAATGCATTCCTCAAGAAGAAACGAGCATGTTTTGGTGGAGAGCACCTAGGAAATCAATAAGGATGAATGATGGAAAATCATTTCAAGATTCCGTGTATTGAAAGACAATAATATCACACAAAAATCAAGAGCTCGAACATTAAATTTTATTTGCCACTTCATCATCTTGCACCTTAAAAGTTTACTTTTGCAAGGCAGATCCAACGAAAGTCAATATTAATTTGGAAAAGGAGTGAAATCAATGGACGATGACTTGAAAATTAAGGTGATTATACTGTAATCAAGAGCACAAAATTTAATCTTGGTATATCTTCCACAATAATACTATACATATTGAATTTTTTACACCAAGAATTAAATTCATCAATCCAATGATCTACAGTGAAAGCGCCTTTACTTAAATTTTCATCATTAATTTTGTCAATTTCATCCAAAAATGTTCTTTCTTGCTCTTGATTTTTCTCATAAGAGGATTTTTCCAAGAAGTGGAGTAAAAATAACTTCCACTACCAAAGGAGCAAAAATGATGAATTTCGCTTTACTTGGGACGAAAATAGATTTTTGCTGGAAAAAGGAGCGAAACTTCTAAATGGAGGATTTCACTAGAAAAATTACTAGTAGACAAATCATTTGCTCATATTTTTTCCATTGGGTGAAACTAACTTTGAATTTTTAGGTTTATTTCACTTGGAGAGACATCTGCCAACTACTTTCACTCTAAAATTGATTAAAAATAGTAGATCATTCAAAGGAGGGGTGAAATTGATTTTGACAATGCAGAAAGATTCTTTTTACATTTTTTTTACTTCCAAGTTGAGTGCCTTGCATTACTTTCACTTCAAACACTTCTTAAAACAATAATTTCCCAAAAGAAGGGCAAAAATGATTTCATCCCCCACCTGAGGTGAAGTTGACATTGACTGTGTGAAGTAAATGCACTTAATTAATTTTTCTCTAGATGAGACACTTTTTCTTATTTTCACCCCCTCTTGGGTGAAACCATTTAATTTGATATAAAAGAGGTGAATTTCTGCATGCTTTTATTTGAATGGCATCCACTCAATATTTTTACATCGAAATCAACTGAAAATAATAATTCACCCCAAAAAAGGTGAAATCACATTTGAATATCTAAAATGCACAGTTTTGGATAAAATATTCTCTCTTTTACTTATAATTTTTTTTCTTTGCTACAATTTGGGTGCTTTTCCTTGTTTTCACTCTATCATGGGTGAATTCATCTTAATGCGTCTTTTACCTACTTTCGATAGGGAAATCAATTGATTACATTTTCACTAGTGCTTTCAATTAATGTTGATGACTTTGTTCCTTAGACATTTTTTTATGGTGCATTCCCTTCCTTGCATTTTCCTTTTTCCAGTGACATTGCTTTAAATTATTTTTGCTAGAGGAAGCATGTGAAATGCACTCCTCAATGGTTAATGTTGAGTTTAGGCAAAAGTGGTAAATTTTATTGAATGGACGTGATGTCTAATTATTGCGTATGAAGTGGTGGGGAGGAATCTTGGTCACTTGGCATGGTTCATGAAGAGTTTGTGAAACTAATTACCGAGTTCATCATGGACTGGAGAGAACAACGTATGGAATGATAAGTCTAGGAAAAAAAGAAAGGAAAAACAATGACATCTGAAGGAGTAGAAACGAAGAGCAAAGATGAAAGAAGAAAAAATACCATAAAAGAGGAAGACGTATATGTTTAGATTGATTAATTTCCTATGTTCTTACTAAATGCATTGATAAAATAGTAGAACAAGGAGGAAATTATGTGGTTTTCCTGTGAAGAATTGTGTGATGTTAATTCATTTGTGTTGGGAAAACTGCTATGCATATGTTTTAGGAAATGTTGTTTTACTATTGTGCTTATAATTTTGAAAATGTTGTTTTCTTTTTGTGCATATGACTTTGGAAACGATGTTTACTACTACATATATGTATTTGGAAATGATGCTTTTGCTGTTGTGTATACATTTTTAGAAGCATGATCTTACTATTGTGTTTGCATCTTGAAAATGGCGATACACCAGTACAATGGTAGAAGTAAAAAGAATACTATGTTTATGTTTGAAAATGTAGTATGCTATGTTTGGTGTTACTATGTTGATAAGCGTATTTTATCTATTATAAAGGTAATTTGCCTCTGAAACTAGTATTTCCTTGAATTGAAGAAACTATTTCATTGAAAAAGAAATGATTTTATGAAAGACTACCGAGAAGGTTGTAGGTGGTAATTAGAAATAAATCTATTGGAACTTTGTGGGTTATATATTGAGTAAGGAGATAGGTAGTTGTTTTGAATGAAAATATGATATTATAGTATGTTTAGATGCATAGTAGTAGAATAACACATGTTTGAGATGTATCTCGTCCCTGTCGATGTTCCTTAAATAATGAAACACATTTATGTTGGTTTATGACCGAATGCTCACTAAGATGACATCCAGTGTAACTATTAAAACAACATTGGTTGTGCGAGAGCGTTAGGAAGAGAATCCTACAGAGGAACAACCATACGCTAAGATATTATTGTAGAAATAAAATTAGTTACCAGATTATGTAGTTTAAGGAAGGCTACTTATCCATATACAAAACTAAAGATAGACTTGCACCAACCAACTCCTTGTGGTATGTTATCGAAAGAAAATATAACGTCTCATTATGGGATATGGAAAATTCTCCATGTTGGATGTGGACAACCTTGCATGGACTATGTACACCCTGGCTATATTATGTAATGATATTAATACCATATTATCAGGCAATACTGGATTGTTAAAATTAAACAAATATAATATTATCTACTTTACTTTATTGTGAGTTATTAGAGTGTATAACTTATGAAACTCTTTATAATATGTGATTTCATTCAATAATGGAACATTGCATGGCTAAACAATAGTCTTCAAATATGTTGTAATGATGTTCACTTGTTAATGTATCCAATATAGTTTACTTGTCATAATGAAATTGAGGGAAGCATCGATTAACTTCATTCTTTAGAGAAATTGGGCATTCAAAGCAATTTTTCATTTAACCTTTATACTCTTTCTAAAATGGAGGAAATGCATGTAAGTTAAGAACATGAGAAACATAATTTATATGAGGAAATATCTATCTCGAAATCGTGTGATTATCAAAACCCGTTTCATTAGACTCTTCAGATCAATATTATCAAAGAAACCTTTCTTTTAGGGAAAGTTGAATGTATTTAAAAATTATATTTTATAAACTACCTTGGCATCCAAATTAAACCTTATGGAAAGGTAGTAAATAAATTGTAACCTTTTCTTTCAAAGAAGGTGATTAACATTGGCTAGCTCATCGTTTTTCCATGAAAATATTTGTTAAAGCAAAGATAGTATTTGTATATCTTTTAAAAATAGAAAACTCGGCTTGTTGCATCTACCCTTTTAAGGCATATTTGTAGATAATTTGGTAATAAAAGTGAAAGGGTATTAAATAAATAAAGTATTCTTATTTTTAATATGGCACCCTGGGTGTAGGGTTGATCTACATATTTGTTAAAATACACACATAATGCTTTTAGTTAGTGATTAAAGGAAAAATAGAAAAACTTTTACTTTGGAGAGAAATAAATGTTTCTTATGGAATATTAGACTATTCTAATAAATCTAGTGGGTTTTTCACAAGGTCTTAACTTAAGGAAAAACCTATGTATAGCCAATGTTGTTGAGGTGCGGGAATGCACACAACATGCTTCGAGACAACCAATGTCTAATGGAATTGGTCTTATAATATGGTCAATCAATTTAGAAAGAGAATATGGTATGGGATATCTTTTCTAGGTTGCTACTTGAAAAGCATTGTGATAAAAATCATGTTCAATAAACTTAGTTGGAATGGCCACAGGGTTGGGTATGGGATGAACTACTGTGGGTTCTAATGAGCACATATATTGAAGTCCAAGATCAGGGTATTGACATGGCACTAACTAACTCTAGAAAAAGAGAATCTCTAGTTAGTCACAAGGGCATAAGTACGCTACTCTCATCTATACTTATTTTAGAATAAGTTGACTAGATGGTCGGAGGTTCAATATGATGAGTAAGGGGAAGAAATAATCCATTGTCTAGGTGTTATGAGCCCTAGAGGATAACCCTTGTCGTGGTTTGATCCTCATGTTAGAATCTATGGATGCAAATGAGGGCAATCAAATCCATAGAATGGCATCTCAACAAGATTTGGTAAATGTTATCCACTTGGGTGACTGGATGTAGCAGTTCCAAACCCAAATGTGACTTGTTATGTCTATACTACATTGTTTTAAAAGAAAATTAGAGTTATCAAACCAAAATGATATAGCCTATAGCAATAAATATGGAAACCTAGTAAAATATTTTAGTGTTAAATGATTAACATAGTCAAAAAATATATTTATTGGGTTTTATTTGTTCTTTTAATTGTGCAACCAGGTTACTAGTAGACTTGGGTTGTTATGTGCTCATATATCATAAAATGTATGTGTGCCTCCACTCATCATAATATTTTTTATGTTAGTTGAAATTTTTTCTATTATAATTTTGAATAATTTGTTTTATGAAATATTGGCTTTGTTCTAAGGGTTTTATTAACATAGTTATTTTTTTCATACCTTCAATAGTGATCCATAAAATATCTTGTATATTGATGTTTTGGCATCTAAGGGTATAAAGATAGTGTTATACCTTAAACCATTATCATAGTATTCAAGAATTTATTGAGAAAAACTTAAAATACTATGTATGATTCATGGGTTTAGGCATAAAGAGAAGTTTCCATAATCAAGTTTATTTGACTCTCATAACTTTCAACAAAGGAGAAATAATCAATAGTTTGGTTTTTCAATGAGTACAACTAGAAAACAAACCACAAACTTTTTTTTTTTTTAAATAAATTTTTTACCATGTAAGAATTTTTTTTATGAGATGCTCAAGTATATACACCATTTATAGCATTTCTCAAAATCAAAAATCATAACACATATCAAGAGGATAGAAAAAAAATAATATAATTTTTGAAATGGATAATAAATTTAAAAATTAAAATTAAAAGGTTAAAATAGTATTGATTATACCCCTCGTTATATGATTTCTGATGCCCCTTTTGATAATTTAAGAAATAGAAAATTTAAAATTGAGGTCCTTTGATTTCTCACATATAAATTGGGTAGGTGAATTGGCGCAATGCATTCTAACCTAAAACTATGGAATGATAGATTAAAACTCATAACCTTTTGAGCATATTTTCATAGATTTATATTGATTTGTAATATCTCCATTATAATGAAATTGTGCTCTTTAGTACTTAATAAAGGGCAATTGAATCCCAATTAACTTGGCTAGCTCAAGAGGATGACATTGTTCAACCTCTACCCGCTAAACTTTGTAACTATCATACATTATTATTGAAATATGATGGGTAGACAAATTTTCTATGTGGATTGCATTTGCAAGATTATATGGAGATAAAGACGTAAACTAAAATGGCATTGGAGGATGGCATTGTAGTCCATATAAAATGTTGGTTTCATGATAGTTATATAACTTGAAGGTTGTTCTTCTGAATAATGATCATATTTATAATTATATGAAATATTATAATGGTATAATTTTAGGTTTTTATTATTATAAATTTATATAAAAATTTAAAATATATAAATAATTCTTTTTAATTATAATATTTTATTATATATTAATTATTTTGTATCTATAACTTTCTTCAGTAACATACTATACATACATTTAAATATTATTTGGGAAAAAAAAAGGTTAGTGAGTACTCTTTTTTATTGCTCTTTTGTTAGATTTTCTTTAGACAATTTATGATATATGATCGTCACTCTATTAGCATTATTTTTCATTTTCTTTGCTCGTGAGTTTTAAGTACTTGGAAGAATCGAGAACTTTCCTAGGCTTGAAAGGTTTTTCTTTCTTCTGACAACATGTCAAATGCAGGTTATGATCTACAAGTATACTTGAGAAGCGTTTGTTAAAAAAACATTAATTTAATAGAATCGGCTAAGTGCCTAGGGAAAATGTGTTAAGGTGGCAAAACAATGAATATAATTGTCATAGAAAAAAACCATGTTTCTACTCATTTGGCACATTGATATATTGTGACTAAGGTGCACCAGCTTGGCTATTTACTAGTATGTTGCAATGGTTCGATGTCATAACTGCAGAAGAGTAAGAAAATGGTAAATGTAGAATTTAGATTATCTTAATATTTAAGAACCAGACAGGGAATTGCTGAACATGTCTATTTTGTTCATAGAGATTCTTAAACTAGCTTAGATATATAAAATATATATTATATATATTTAAGAGTTATTAATTTCGAAACGCTTATCTCATTTTTTGGGGTGTGATAGATAGGCCCATCGATGACATTTATAGATATATATATTTTATATATGTAAGCTAACTAGTTTTAAATCCACGATAAGAATAATTTTCTTAATATCAACTTTTTTAATAAAATATTAATATTGTTTGGCTGACCTTCCGCCTATCGGCGTAATTATCTGTACACCTGAACATGAATGCGAAAGCTGTTTGTTTATATGGAACAAACTCACATCTTTTTGTCTAATCCAATTGACTTAGAGGCTTCATTAAGATCATTTATAGTGATCTTATGGGTGCAGAAGGAAACTTGCAACCAGAAGACACATCGTCTAGATTTGAATCTTTGGCCTCTTACAAAAATCTCTTTACGCGCTTGATTTCTTAGTCTCCACTTACCATTCTACGAAAAGTCTTAAGAAAAAAGAAGTCTTCAGTAAGCTATATCAGCTGTATGTACAAAATATAAGAAAACGTGGGTAAAGGTGACATAGATCTTGAGCTTTAAAAACACAAACAGGGTAAATGAAAGCGGCATTACTGTTTAAGAGACATTCCAACCAGATTATGCTCTGCATTACTGTTTATGCCCCGACTTCTTTAGAGGAAAAAAAAGACAGTGGAAGGATATTACTCATATTATCTCTCATTTTCCTAAATCTTGGATCTTGATCGGAGGAGATTTCAATACCATCCTCTCTCTGGATGAGAAAAGGGGGGAAATAAAAATTTGGACAAAAGCACTGACCTCATGAGCGAATATATTGCAAACCTCCATATTGTGGATATCCAACCAAATAATGGCCTTATGACTTGGTCTAACAAAAGGCAAGGCTTAGCTTGTATAATGGAGAGATTGGATAGGTTTTTGCTCTCTGAAAATTTATTAATCCATGGTCACATTCTTAAAGTGAAGACTCTTAATAATGCTGGTTCGGATCATTGGCCAGTCATGGTGGAAATGTGGAAAACCAATGTGAGTTTCTCTCCTTTTTGTTTTCAATTAATGTGGCTCAGAGACATTTCCTTCAGACCTCGTGTGCAACAATGGTGGAAGGAAGGTAAACCTAGGCATGGGACTAAGATGTTCTATTTTGCCAAAAGACTGCAATAAATTAAATCCAAAATCAAGACTTGGAACTGGAAAGAATTTGGGGATGTTAAAAAAAAAAACATGAAGTTATTGCTCATCTTGAAAATTTGAATAAGAAAATCCATTTAGATGGCCTCAAAGAGAAGAGAAGTGTAGATGAAATTAAACTCACAACTCAGTTAGAGGAATGGGAAAAAAGAGAAGAAATCTTATGGAAGCAAAAATCTAGAATTCAATGGCTCAAAGAAGGAGATCGAAACACAAATTCTTTCAAAAATCTCTTCTAGCTCGAAGATCTCACAACTTTATTTCTTCCTTAACTTTAGATACTGGAGATGTTGTTTATACTTGGGATGGAATGAAATTTATTGTTGTTGATTACTTTTCCAATATTTTTGTTGCTACTCCTCTTAACTCAGCTTCTCAACAAAATGTTCTTCAAGCAATCCCTTCTCTTATCACTTCTGAGGAGAACTCTATTTTGACTGCTCCTGTTACTATCAATGAGCTTCAACAAGTAGTTTTTAAAATGCAAAAAGGGAAAACCCTAGGTCTTGATGGTTTTCCTATTGAGTTCTACCAAGAGTTCTGGGATATCCTTCATGTTGATTTATTAGAGGTGGTGGAAGAAGCTATGAAATCCAAAGAAATTTTTAAGGTTATCAATAAAACTTATATTACTCTTGTTCCAAAAGCTCAAGAGGTTGATCATGTCTCAGCTTTTAGACCTATTGCTTTATGTAATGTTATTCTCAAAATCATTACTAAAATCATGGCAGAAAGGTTGAAGCCTCTTTTGCATAAGATTATTTCCCCAGAGCAAGGGGGATATGTGGAAGGAGGTCAAATAGTAGATGACATAGTTCTTGCTCAGGAAGCCATCCATTCCATGGATATGCAAAATTCTCCTTCTATGTTCATTCGGTTAGACTTATCCAAAGCTTATGACAGAGTGGATTGGCACTTCCTTATCAAAATTTTGAGGCAATTTGGTTTCTCTAAGGATTGGATGGATTGGATTATGGGATGTATCTCTTCAGTTTCCTACTTAGTTCTTATCAATGGCAGGCCTTCTCAGTCTTTCCCAGCTTCCAGAGGTATTAGGCAAGGTGACCCACTATCCCCTTATTTATTCATCATTCTTACTGAATGCTTGGGTAGGACTATAAACAAAAAGAGGGAAAACAAAACCCTTGAGGGAGTTACCATTGCTCATGGAGCTATACCTATCTCTCATCTTCAATTTGTGGATGACTCTACTTTTTTAGGTAAAGATACAGTTAAGGAAGCTTCTAATATTAAGAAAATAATTAGCTATTTTTCTAAGGCTATCGGGTAGTTGATCAATGAAGACAAATCTAAAGTTATTTTCTTTCACTGCTCTCCTATACAGGAATCCATGGTCTTGGATAAATTAAGATATAAGAAGACCTCTCTTCCAATCACTTATTTAGGTATTCCCATAAATATTCAAAGGCAAAAAAATAAATATTGGAATTGGTTGTTGGACAAAGTCAAGAAGAAAATTGGAAAGTGGACCAACAAGTGGCTTTCTTCTGGGGGTAGAATCACCTTGGTAAAATCAGTCCTTCAAGATATTCCTATTTATGTTTCTTCCATTTTGAATATCCCAAAGGTTGTTCTTCGAGAATTGGATCAAATCAGTCATTGTTTCCTTTGGAGTGGTACTAAGGAGAAAAGAAAATGGGCCTTGGTGAAATAATATACTTTATGTCTTCCTAAGAGTGAAGGGGGGTTAGGATTCCAATATTCAATTAATAACAACAAAGCTTTAGCTGCTAAATTATATTGGATGATGTTGCATAACCCCAATGCTCTTTGGGCCAATAATATCCGTGCTAAATATGCTGAGAACAAAAGTCCTAAAGACCTTGTTCGCTATCAACTTCCTACCAAATGTTCTCCCATTTTAGCAGTTCTTAAGACTGGTGAGGATTTGATAAAGAAAAAATTATTTTGGATCATTCATAATGGTCAACATGTAAATTTTTGGATAGATTCTTGGGATGGTCATAAGCCTTTGATAACTCAGTTTCCCGATTGGAGGCCTTTGATGGAGGACCTTCATTGAGCTAATTGGATAAAGGTGGCTAATTACTGTCGGTACCATACTGGTAATTCAAAGGTTGGTAGATATTGGATCCCTATTGAGGACTGGCCTATTCAAATCCCAAAAATGCAAAGACAAGATATCCAAGGCATCCTTCATATGAGATCTCTCTCTTGGTCCCATGAAAAATATTGTTTTGGATGGAACAACACTACTAAGGGTGAGTATTCCGTTGCTCAAGGATATTTGACCTTATGCCATAATAATACCAACCATTCTTCTGACATATTTTCTCAATTGTAGGCTCAAAAGCTTTGGCCTAAGGTGAGGTTCTTTAATTGGTTTTATTGCATCGTAGGGTGCTTACTGGTGAGTAACTTATGAAGCATGGTTTTCATGGCCCTTTTAGATGTGAAATGTGTGAAGAGAATGTAGAAAATATCAACCATATTTTTATTGAGTGTACTTTAGCCTCTGAGCTATGGAGGAGAATGGCCACTTTACTTGGCTTACAGTGGTCCAATTTTTTTACTTTTGAACAACTTTGGAGGGATTGGCCTAATCAAGAGGGTGTTGATCATTCTATTAGGCAGTTAGTTTGGATGGGTTCTACCATTCTTCTTTGGAATATTTGGAATGAAATGAACAACCAAATTTTTAATCAAGATAGTAAGGATATTCACTATATTTGGCAAAAGACCATAGCCAACTTAGTTGAATCAGTCCATCAACTCCTTAATCACCCTCAAAACTCCCACAAAATATGGGATCAAGTGATGCAAAGATTGAAGATTAAACCTTCTAAGGGAAACCAACTTAAAGGGAATGTGAGTATTAGTAAGATGGATAGGACTAGAAATTGGCAACCTCCTCCTAAGGATTTTGGAAAAGTCAATACTGATGGAGCCTCTAGAGGGAACCCCGGAAAAGCCAAGTGTGGGAGGAATTGGTAGACTTTCAAATGGCTCCCTGGTTTTTACTTTTGTTGAGAATTTGGGTATTCTTTCCAATAACCTTGTTGAGGGGTATGGTATCCTCAGAGGCCTTCAGGAGGCTACTAAGGTTGGATGGGAAAAGGTGTTAGTTGAGTCTGACTCTCAACTTATGATTAATCTCTTGAAGACTCCTTCTAAGAATCATAAGGTGGATTGGAGAATAAAAATAATTATTGAGAAGATTCAGTTAATCCAGATGGGATTTTTGAAAGTTGATTATAGTCATGTGGTTAGAGATCAAAACAAGAGTGCTGATGCTTTAGCTAATTGGGCTTTGGACAAAGGTGATCTTACTTGTTATGTTCACCCTCCTATATGGTGGGCTTCTCAAATTAGGGAAGCTCTTCTTTCTATCATTTCTTTGGATGGCTCCAGTTTCGAAGGTACCTAGTTTCTTCTTGTTTTTTTTTTTTTGCTTCTCTTTGGTTCATTTAGTTTTTTTAGTTCCCTAGCTCATTCTATTATTTATTTTGTTTCCTCTGTTGATTCTTGCCTTAATAGTCTTTTGGTCTAGATAGGTCATTATTTTGTTCATTGTCTTTTATTTTTCTTTTTTCTTTTTTGTTTTTTTTTGTTTAGTTTTCTAAGGTGGGTGGGTTCTTTTGTTTTGTTTTATTTTTGTGTTCTTTGTGTTTTTTTCCATTGTTTTTGTGTTTTTGTTGTTGTTTTTTTTTTTTTTTATGTTTTTTGTTATTGTTCTTGTGCTTTTTTTCGTTCTTGTTCTTGGGTTTCTCTTTGTTTGTGTTATTTCATGTTTTTATGTGTGAGTGTCTTCTATATTTTTTGTTTTTGTTTATTGTCTGTTGTTGGTTGTTTTTTATTTTTATTTTTATTTTATTTTTTAGGTTTTGGTTGTGTTTATTTTTCATGTTTATTTTTGGGTTGTCTTTGTAGTGTTCTGTTGTTTTTGTCTTGTTTGTGTTTTGTTATGTGGTTCTTGTGTTTTTCTATGTGGTTTGTGTTGTGGTTTCTTTTTTCTTATTGTGCGTGTTTGGTTGTGCTTTTGTTTTTGACACACTCAAGGAGCATGTTTTTTATTTTATTTTATTATTTTTGGTGTTATTTACTTATTTTTAAATTGGTTTTGTGTGTTTGTTTGCTCCTTGAGTATGTCAAAGGTGGTAGGCCAGGTCCGTGTCCTGGGTATTTTTTGCGGAATGGATACCCCTGCCTCCTTGGGTCTTACCCGAAAGTGGCATCCCTTTTGGGATGTTTTCCACAAATAAAAAAAAAAAAAAGTTTAGAAGATAATTGTTCTAAGGAGATTTTTTCTAATGTAAAAATTTAATTAAAAACTAAAAATTAAAAAAATCAAACAATAAAAATTATGAGATATAATCTAACTAACATAAAAAATTCGACATTAATCATATTATCTTCATCCTTTTTATTACTGACTATAACCATCTACTAAAGAAAATTTCATCATCAACGTACGGGAAGAATGAAGGGATATCTTATCAGGGCAATCGCATTTGTTTTGGCACATTTGCTCTTCAGACACTTGAACCAGATATAGTTATATGTTGATCACATGCAAAGATATAAAATATGAAGATGTATTTTGAGTGAACAGATTTAAAAATAATTATTAAAACCACTAAAATATTATGCATTAGATGTCAATAAATTAGAAAGATGGATTATTAAAAAATAAAATAATAAATATTTGTTACGTTAAAGTTAAAATTTTAATTTAAATTTTTTATTAAAAATCAAAATTAAAATAAATAAAAAAATCCTAAATATATTATATATCTGATATCATTTCAATATTTTTATGACCCAATATTTATCCTCATTTATTAAAATTGTTAGTGATTGAAGATAGGGAAGAGGAGACCTTATCGTCGAGTCACAACATTATGAGCGAAGTAAAAGTTGTGTGATTTTAATTATATACGAACGAACCACCCAACTTGTTAGAATTCTACAAACATGTGATGTGACACAACAGCCAACCTTTTGTAGCTATAGCTGGTCATAGCAATCAGCAAGAGCTTTTCAATTCACAACACTATTTTATAGTTGGTCAACAACATTTTTTGGGTGGCAACAACAACCAAAATCAACTTGCCATAGCAGGACCTAGTGATCAATCACAAGCTGTCCATAGTCAAATTGGCAGCAATAATGGTGAGGATTGTTATCAAATATCAAAATTAAAATAAATAAATAATTACAAAATATAATATATATCTGATATCATTTCAACATTTTTAAGATCCAATATTTATCTGCATTTATTAAAATTGTTAAAGATTGAAGATCAGGAAGAGGAGACCTTCTCGTCGAGTCACAGTAGTGCGAGCGAAGTAAAATTTGTGATTTTAATTATATACGAACGAACCTCCCAACTAGTTAGAATTCATACAAATTTTACTTTGCTGATAGTGATGCGATTTGACGATAAGGTCTTCTTTGTTAGAACTAAAAATATCAATAAAGTGCAGATCAAAAATGTTGCAGAAGTTGAGGAGTATAGCCAATCACTTTGAAGGAGTCAATGCCAAAAGAAAACATTGGAAAGGTGTGCTTATGATCCTCGTGATTTTAATTATTCTGCACTAACTACACTGTATGAAGAGCCCAAGACTATGAAGGAGGCTTTAAATTGAATTAAATCTAGGGAGTGGAGAATGGCAATGAAGGAAGAGATGAAGTCTCTTAGCGATAATCAGACTTGGGATTTGCAGGCAATGCCAAAAGGGAGTTGATTGTAAATGGATATTTAAGAAGAAATATAACCCAGATGGGTTGGCAGAGTAGTATAAGGCAAGGGTGGTTGCAAAGGGTTATACTCAAATTGAAGGAATTGATTACACTGAGACATTCTCACCAGTAGCCAAGATAGTTTCAATTCAATTATTGTTGGCAATGACAGTAAAAAATGATTTTAAGATTGAGCACATGGACATGAAGACATCGTTTCTTCATGGAGAGTTAAAGGAGGAAATCTACATGCACCAGCCTAAGAGGTTTGAAACTAGTGGGAGCAATTTGGTTTGTAGATTAAAAAATTATTGTATGGCCTAAAGCAATCACTGAGAGAATAGTTTAAATGATTCGACCATTATGTGATTGAATATGGATTTTTTAGAAGTAATGCAGATCACTGCATTTATTATTTGAAGGATTGAAGAGGGTTTGTTATCTTTGCATTGTATGTTGATGACATATTGTTGCTAAGTAATTCACAACATGTAGTTCAAAAATTAAAGATAAGGTTGTCAAAGATATTTGACATGAAATATTTGGAAGCCCTTGATTACTTCATGGGAAGCAAGGTTAGGAGGAACCCGTCAATGAAGAAGTTGTGGATCAGCCAAAAGAAGTATGTGGTGATATATTGAAACAATTTGGGATGGAAGCATGCAAACTAGTAAGCACTCCATTCTTGATGGGTACTACATTGTTCAATGAATAAAGTACAAAGACTAAAGTAGAAAATGTCGTACGCAAGTGTAGTCAAAAATCTAATGTATGCAATGGTGTATACAAAACCTGACTTGGCTCACGCAATGGGAATTGTGAGCATATTTATGTCAAATCTAGGAAAGCAACATTGGATAGTCATGAGGAGGATACTTTAGTATCTATAACATACAAAAAATATTACATGTTATCAGGCTATAGGAGATAGTCAGTTGAAGGTATATGTAGATGCTGATTTAGGATGGAAATCCATAAATGCATATATATTTGAATTATCTAGGGGAGTCATTATATGGAGAAGAAAAAAGTAGGAGGTTATTGCACAGTCAACAATAGAAGTTGAATATATTATAGCAGCAGAGTCTTACATGGAAACGGTATGGCTAAAATTGCTATGTACAGACATTGGTGTGTAGCAGAACCTAATTCCATTGTGGTGTGACAACAAAAGTGCTATAGACCTTGCTATCAATTCAAAATTCCATAGTAGGACAAAGCACATTAGGGTAAAGTTTTACTTCATCAAAGAAATGATTGAAGAAGTTGAATTAAATGTACAGAAGGTGAAGATTGATGTGAACATAGTCGATGCCTTGACAAAGGTAGGGAGTACTCGGTAGTCACCAAGTGGAATATTGTTATGAGTGACAACTACTACGGTACTCAAATTTAATGTTTTTTTGTGGGTAGTTGTTCAAAAATAAAAAGTTTAACATTTCCATAATAATATATTAAATTCTTGTGCACCCTCTAGATAAGATGTTTATGTGATCACATGGGTTGTGCATGTGTATGTGGTTTTGTGATCATTTTTGCCCATATTGAGGGAAAATTTCCAATCAAAGCTATTCCTAAGTGAAAACCAAACAAAACATGCACCTTATAGAGTCAAAGTCAAATTTACCCCTTAGAAGGGGAAAATTTTCCTTTTGCCCTTCTTTGGGGTGAAATCCAAGTTGAAGAAGGGTGACATCATTTGGGTAAATATTACAAATTCAAGGTCAAAGTGAAGTTAGTGAAGGCATCCAAAAATATAATTTCACCTCATTTTCATCCAGTTTGGGGTGAAATTCCCAAAAACAACATCTCTACCTACTGGTCAAAGTGAAAGTCACCCTTGGGGTGGGGAAAAAGTCATTTTCACCCTTCTTAGGGGAAAAATCAATCATCTTCACCTCATTTCTTGTAGAAGTTGTTTTCATGTCATTTTTGGGTAAAATTCTCTAGTTTTGGGGTGAAATTACTCAGGAGATGGGCGAAATCAAGTTGACGGGAGAAAACACTAAGGTTGCCTAGGGGAGATCAATTCTTTCTCTCTCTTCAACAAAAATTTCTTTTGAAGGTGCTATTATTTCTGATATTTTTTAGGAAGAATCAAAGACTGGTGAAATTTAATTTTTGGAGCAATAAGATGCCAATAAGAGAAGGATTCTTGCTAAGGAGATGCCAATATTAAATGCTACATCCTAAAATATGAAGTGATATCAATCATTTTTTAGGCACCCTCCATGGATTTCATTCATTTTCAAAGCAGAGTTAATATTCGTTGGATCTTTCACTAGAAAGGGCAAGATTCTAAGGCATAAAGGGATGGAATGGTGTCCAAAATATAATATCCAAGCTCCTATTTTCCATGCGATGTTGCTGAGTTTTGATGCACCAATGCCTGGAATATTTTTCCTATCATCCATCTCAACCATTTTCCTAGGCTCATTCCATGAAAACCGTATCATCACTTTCTAAAGAATGTCTGATTTGAGCATTGCCATTACCGAGGAGAGAATTTATCTAGTTGGTCTTTGACTAGAATTTTTTTTTTTTTAATTTGCATTTAATTTTAGAGGTGAAATCCTCTATAAATACTAAGCATTTCAATGTAATGAAGGAGGATAGACATTCTGTAAAAATATACTTTATGTTTTCTACATCAATAGAAAGATATATATATATTTTTTATTTGTGAAAAACATCCCAAAAGGGATGGCACTTTCGGGTAAGACCCAAGGAGGCAGGGGTATCCATTCTGCCAAAAACGCCCAAGACTCGGACCTGGCCTACCACCTTTGACATACTCAAGGAGCAAAAAAACACACAAAACCAAATTAAAAAAGTAAATAACAACAAAAATAATAAAATAAAATAAAAAACATGCTCCTTGAGTGTGTCAAAACCAAAAGCACAACCAAACACGCACAATAAGATAAAAGAAACCACAACACAAACCACATAACAAAACACAAACAAGACAAAAACAACAGAACACTACAAAGACATAACCCAAAAAAACATGAAAAATAAACACAACCAAAACCTAAAAAATAAAATAAATAAAATAAAAATAAAAAACAACCAACAACAGACAATAAACAAAAAACAAAAAACATAGAAAACACTCTCACATAAAAAAATGAAATTACACAAACAAAGAGAAACCCAAGAACAAGAACGAAAAAAACACAAGAACAATAACAAAAAACATAAAAAAAAAAAAAAAAAAAAAAACAACAAAAACACAAGAACAACAAAAAACAACACAAAGAACACAAAAACAAAAAAAAAACAAAAGAACCCACCCACCTTAAAAAACTAAACAAAAAAACAAAGAAGACAAAAGAAAAAAAATGAACAAAACAATGACCTATCTAGACCAGAAGACTATTAATGCAATAATCAACAGAGGAAATAAAATAAAGAATAGAATGAGCTAGGGAACTAAAAAAACTGAATGAACCAAAGAGAAACAAAAAAAAACAAGAAGAAACTAGGTACCTTCAGAACTGGAGCCATCCAAAGAAATGATAGAACGAAGAGCTTCCCTAATTTGAGAAGACCACCATATAGGAGGGTGGCCATAACAAGTAAGATCAATAGAAAGATATTTGGCTTCTAGTTTCTTGAGTAGTATTGTGTTTGATCACTTTTTCTTTATCATATTTAATTATGTTCATGTCTATTATTAGCTAATTTTAAATTCTACATCTGAATTTGACTACTGCTAGTGAGGGAATGAATACTGAAATGCTTCTTGGAGGTTTTCTCTGCAAAGTGTGAGTGGTTCATATGCCTTTTGTAATATTGTATAATAATTAACATTTGATTTAGATTTTGGCTATTAGTTTATCCCTGCTTAATATTTCTAGTTCATAGCTATATTTCTTGTTTCTTTCTATCATTTCCCATCTCTTTCCTATAACCCTAATTTTTAAAATGAGTTCGACTAGTAAGGGAACCAACCCTATTTAGAGATTTACCCAAAGGACATCTCTCTCCTTTGAGCTTTCATGGTTGATCGGGTCTAGGGTGCATAAACATATTTTGTACTTAGGAAAATTTGTGATGAACAGTTTTTGGCATGCCTTATGGGACAAATTATATCCATAGTTAAAGGAAGCCCGAGTTGGTGGATCTCTGGCTTGCTATTATCTAGAAAAATCACCACATGTGCTGATAGTTTCGATGCACTTTGAATAATATTTAGATTTGATGTTTTCCTTTGTACTATATTATTAGAATATCTGATGACTCAACTTTACCTAGAAGCCTTCAAATGTGAACTGAGCGAAAGCGTTCTTCATTATCACAATATCAAAGGCAAAAAATCTAGAATATCCCATTAAGTTTTATGAGCTTGACACCCAAGTGTTAGGAGAACATCCTAGGTTAGTCACTCTAGCTATCCCATAAAGTGTAAAATATTCACAGTTGGTTGGTGTGTTCTCTGTTCCTTCGAGCCCTACTAGAACAATCACTAGTTTTTAGCCTCCTCAAGTAAAAAATCCAGTCTAAATGGCTCAAAATCTGCCTCCACAACCACCAAGGCGGTTCTCAACATGGAACCATCCTAAAATATGAAGTGATATCAATCATTTTTTAGGCACCCTCCATGGATTTCATTCATTTTCAAATCAAAGTTAATGTTCGATTGGATATCCACTGGAAAGGGTAATATTCTAAGGCATAAAGGGATGGAATGGTGTCCAAAATTTAATATCCAAGCTCCTATTTTCCATGCGATGTTGCTTGAGTTTTGATGCACCAATGCCTGGAATATTTTTCCTATCATCCATCTCAACCATTTTCCTAGGCTCATTCCATGAAAACCGTATCATCACTTTCTAAAGAATGTCTGATTTGAGCATTGCCATTACCGAGGAGAGAATTTATCTAGTTGGTCTTTGACTAGAATTTTTTTTTTTTTAATTTGCATTTAATTTTAGAGGTGAAATCCTCTATAAATACTAAGCATTTCAATGTAATGAAGGAGGATAGACATTACAGTAAAAATATACTTTATGTTTTCTACATCAATAGAAAGATATATATATATTTTTTATTTGTGAAAAACATCCCAAAAGGGATGGCACTTTCGGGTAAGACCCAAGGAGGCGAGGGTATCAATTACGCCAAAAACGCCCAAGACTCGGACCGGCCTACCACCTTTGACATACTCAAGGAGCAAAAAAACACACAAAACCAAATTAAAAAAGTAAATAACAACAAAAATAATAAAATAAAATAAAAAACATGCTCCTTGAGTGTGTCAAAACCAAAAGCACAACCAAACACGCACAATAAGATAAAAGAAACCACAACACAAACCACATAACAAAACACAAACAAGACAAAAACAACAGAACACTACAAAGACATAACCCAAAAAAACATGAAAAATAAACACAACCAAAACCTAAAAAATAAAATAAATAAAATAAAAATAAAAAACAACCAACAACAGACAATAAACAAAAAACAAAAAACATAGAAAACACTCTCACATAAAAAAATGAAATTACACAAACAAAGAGAAACCCAAGAACAAGAACGAAAAAAACACAAGAACAATAACAAAAAACATAAAAAAAAAAAAAAAAAAAAAAAACAACAAAAACACAAGAACAACAAAAAACAACACAAAGAACACAAAAACAAAAAAAAAACAAAAGAACCCACCCACCTTAAAAAACTAAACAAAAAAACAAAGAAGACAAAAGAAAAAAAATGAACAAAACAATGACCTATCTAGACCAGAAGACTATTAATGCAATAATCAACGGAGGAAATAAAATAAAGAATAGAATGAGCTAGGGAACTAAAAAAACTGAATGAACCAAAGAGAAACAAAAAAAAACAAGAAGAAACTAGGTACCTTGAGACTCGGAGCCATCCAAAGAAATGATAGAACGAAGAGCTTCCCTAATTTGAGAAGACCACCATATAGGAGGGTGGCCATAACAAGTAAGATCAATAGAAAGATATTTGGCTTCTAGTTTCTTGAGTAGTATTGTGTTTGATCACTTTTTCTTTATCATATTTAATTATGTTCATGTCTATTATTAGCTAATTTTAAATTCTACATCTGAATTTGACTACTGCTAGTGAGGGAATGAATACTGAAATGCTTCTTGGAGGTTTTCTCTGCAAAGTGTGAGTGGTTCATATGCCTTTTGTAATATTGTATAATAATTAACATTTGATTTAGATTTTGGCTATTAGTTTATCCCTGCTTAATATTTCTAGTTCATAGCTATATTTCTTGTTTCTTTCTATCATTTCCCATCTCTTTCCTATAACCCTAATTTTTAAAATGAGTTCGACTAGTAAGGGAACCAACCCTATTTAGAGATTTACCCAAAGGACATCTCTCTCCTTTGAGCTTTCATGGTTGATCGGGTCTAGGGTGCATAAACATATTTTGTACTTAGGAAAATTTGTGATGAACAGTTTTTGGCATGCCTTATGGGACAAATTATATCCATAGTTAAAGGAAGCCCGAGTTGGTGGATCTCTGGCTTGCTATTATCTAGAAAAATCACCACATGTGCTGATAGTTTCGATGCACTTTGAATAATATTTAGATTTGATGTTTTCCTTTGTACTATATTATTAGAATATCTGATGACTCAACTTTACCTAGAAGCCTTCAAATGTGAACTGAGCGAAAGCGTTCTTCATTATCACAATATCAAAGGCAAAAAATCTAGAATATCCCATTAAGTTTTATGAGCTTGACACCCAAGTGTTAGGAGAACATCCTAGGTTAGTCACTCTAGCTATCCCATAAAGTGTAAAATATTCACAGTTGGTTGGTGTGTTCTCTGTTCCTTCGAGCCCTACTAGAACAATCACTAGTTTTTAGCCTCCTCAAGTAAAAAATCCAGTCTAAATGGCTAAAAATCTGCCTCCACAACCACCAAGGCGGTTCTCAACATGGAACCATCCTAAAATATGAAGTGATATCAATCATTTTTTAGGCACCCTCCATGGATTTCATTCATTTTCAAAGCAGAGTTAATATTCGTTGGATCTTTCACTAGAAAGGGCAAGATTCTAAGGCATAAAGGGATGGAATGGTGTCCAAAATATAATATCCAAGCTCCTATTTTCCATGCGATGTTGCTGAGTTTTGATGCACCAATGCCTGGAATATTTTTCCTATCATCCATCTCAACCATTTTCCTAGGCTCATTCCATGAAAACCGTATCATCACTTTCTAGAGAATGTCTGATTTGAGCATTGCCATTACCGAGGAGAGAATTTATCTAGTTGGTCTTTGACTAGAATTTTTTTTTTTTTAATTTGCATTTAATTTTAGAGGTGAAATCCTCTATAAATACTAAGCATTTCAATGTAATGAAGGAGGATAGACATTCTGTAAAAAAATACTTTATGTTTTCTACATCAATAGAAAGATATATATATATTTTTTATTTGTGAAAAACATCCCAAAAGGGATGGCACTTTCGGGTAAGACCCAAGGAGGCAGGGGTATCCATTCCGCCAAAAACGCCCAAGACTCGGACCTGGCCTACCACCTTTGACATACTCAAGGAGCAAACAAACACACAAAACCAAATTAAAAAAGTAAATAACAACAAAAATAATAAAATAAAATAAAAAGCATGCTCCTTGAGTGTTTCAAAACCAAAAGCACAACCAAACACGCACAATAAGATAAAAGAAACCACAACACAAACCACATAACAAAACACAAACAAGACAAAAACAACGAACACTACAAAGACATAACCCAAAAAAACATGAAAAATAAACACAACCAAAACCTAAAAAATAAAATAAATAAAATAAAAATAAAAAACAACCAACAACAGACAATAAACAAAAAACAAAAAACATAGAAAACACTCACACATAAAAAAATGAAATTACACAAACAAAGAGAAACCCAAGAACAAGAACGAAAAAAACACAAGAACAATAACAAAAAACATAAAAAAAAAAAAAAAAAAACAAAACAACAAAAACACAAGAACAACAAAAAACAACACAAAGAACACAAAAACAAAAAAAAAACAAAAGAACCCACCCACCTTAAAAAACTAAACAAAAAAACAAAGAAGACAAAAGAAAAAAAATGAACAAAACAATGACCTATCTAGACCGGAAGACTATTAATGCAATAATCAACAGAGGAAATAAAATAAAGAATAGAATGAGCTAGGGAACTAAAAAAACTGAATGAACCAAAGAGAAACAAAAAAAAACAAGAAGAAACTAGGTACCTTCAGAACTGGAGCCATCCAAAGAAATGATAGAACGAAGAGCTTCCCTAATTTGAGAAGACCACCATATAGGAGGGTGGCCATAACAAGTAAGATCAATAAAAAGATATTTGGCTTCTAGTTTCTTGAGTAGTATTGTGTTTGATCACTTTTTCTTTATCATATTTAATTATGTTCATGTCTATTATTAGCTAATTTTAAATTCTACATCTGAATTTGACTACTGCTAGTGAGGGAATGAATACTGAAATGCTTCTTGGAGGTTTTCTCTGCAAAGTGTGAGTGGTTCATATGCCTTTTGTAATATTGTATAATAATTAACATTTGATTTAGATTTTGGATATTAGTTTATCCCTGCTTAATATTTCTAGTTCATAGCTATATTTCTTGTTTCTTTCTATCATTTCCCATCTCTTTCCTATAACCCTAATTTTTAAAATGAGTTCGACTAGTAAGGGAACCAACCCTATTTAGAGATTTACCCAAAGGACATCTCTCTCCTTTGAGCTTTCATGGTTGATCGGGTCTAGGGTGCATAAACATATTTTGTACTTAGGAAAATTTGTGATGAACAGTTTTTGGCATGCCTTATGGGACAAATTATATCCATAGTTAAAGGAAGCCCGAGTTGGTGGATCTCTGGCTTGCTATTATCTAGAAAAATCACCACATGTGCTGATAGTTTCGATGCACTTTGAATAATATTTAGATTTGATGTTTTCCTTTGTACTATATTATTAGAATATCTGATGACTCAACTTTACCTAGAAGCCTTCAAATGTGAACTGAGCGAAAGCGTTCTTCATTATCACAATATCAAAGGCAAAAAATATAGAATATCCCATTAAGTTTTATGAGCTTGACACCCAAGTGTTAGGAGAACATCCTAGGTTAGTCACTCTAGCTATCCCATAAAGTGTAAAATATTCACAGTTGGTTGGTGTGTTCTCTGTTCCTTCGAGCCCTACTAGAACAATCACTAGTTTTTAGCCTCCTCAAGTAAAAACTCCAGTCTAAATGGCTCAAAATCTGCCTCCACAACCACCAAGGCGGTTCTCAACATGGAACCATCCTAAAATATGAAGTGATATCAATCATTTTTTAGGCACCCTCCATGGATTTCATTCATTTTCAAAGCAGAGTTAATATTCGTTGGATCTTTCACTAGAAAGGGCAAGATTCTAAGGCATAAAGGGATGGAATGGTGTCCAAAATATAATATCCAAGCTCCTATTTTCCATGCGATGTTGCTGAGTTTTGATGCACCAATGCCTGGAATATTTTTCCTATCATCCATCTCAACCATTTTCCTAGGCTCATTCCATGAAAACCGTATCATCACTTTCTAGAGAATGTCTGATTTGAGCATTGCCATTACCGAGGAGAGAATTTATCTAGTTTGTCTTTGACTAGAATTTTTTTTTTTTTTAATTTGCATTTAATTTTAGAGGTGAAATCCTCTATAAATACTAAGCATTTCAATGTAATGAAGGAGGATAGACATTCTGTAAAAATATACTTTATGTTTTCTACATCAATAGAAAGATATATATATATTTTTTATTTGTGAAAAACATCCCAAAAGGGATGGCACTTTCGGGTAAGACCCAAGGAGGCGGGGGTATCCATTCCGCCAAAAACGCCCAAGACTCGGACCTGGCCTACCACCTTTGACATACTCAAGGAGCAAACAAACACACAAAACCAAATTAAAAAAGTAAATAACAACAAAAATAATAAAATAAAATAAAAAGCATGCTCATTGAGTGTTTCAAAACCAAAAGCACAACCAAACACGCACAATAAGATAAAAGAAACCACAACACAAACCACATAACAAAACACAAACAAGACAAAAACAACAGAACACTACAAAGACATAACCCAAAAAAACATGAAAAATAAACACAACCAAAACCTAAAAAATAAAATAAATAAAATAAAAATAAAAAACAACCAACAACAGACAATAAAAAAAAAACAAAAAACATAGAAAACACTCACACATAAAAAAATGAAATTACACAAACAAAGAGAAACCCAAGAACAAGAACGAAAAAAACACAAGAACAATAACAAAAAACATAAAAAAAAAAAAAAAAACAAAACAAAACAACAAAAACACAAGAACAACAAAAAACAACACAAAGAACACAAAAACAAAAAAAAAACAAAAGAACCCACCCACCTTAAAAAACTAAACAAAAAAACAAAGAAGACAAAAGAAAAAAATGAACAAAACAATGACCTATCTAGACCAGAAGACTATTAATGCAATAATCAACAGAGGAAATAAAATAAAGAATAGAATGAGCTAGGGAACTAAAAAAACTGAATGAACCAAAGAGAAACAAAAAAAAACAAGAAGAAACTAGGTACCTTCAAAGCTGGAGCCATCCAAAGAAATGATAGAACGAAGAGCTTCCCTAATTTGTGAAGACCACCATATAGGAGGGTGGCCATAACAAGTAAGATCAATAGAAAGATATTTGGCTTCTAGTTTCTTGAGTAGTATTGTGTTTGATCACTTTTTCTTTATCATATTTAATTATGTTCATGTCTATTATTAGCTAATTTTAAATTCTACATCTGAATTTGACTACTGCTAGTGAGGGAATGAATACTGAAATGCTTCTTGGAGGTTTTCTCTGCAAAGTGTGAGTGGTTCATATGCCTTTTGTAATATTGTATAATAATTAACATTTGATTTAGATTTTGGCTATTAGTTTATCCCTGCTTAATATTTCTAGTTCATAGCTATATTTCTTGTTTCTTTCTATCATTTCCCATCTCTTTCCTATAACCCTAATTTTTAAAATGAGTTCGACTAGTAAGGGAACCAACCCTATTTAGAGATTTACCCAAAGGACATCTCTCTCCTTTGAGCTTTCATGGTTGATCGGGTCTAGGGTGCATAAACATATTTTGTACTTAGGAAAATTTGTGATGAACAGTTTTTGGCATGCCTTATGGGACAAATTATATCCATAGTTAAAGGAAGCCCGAGTTGGTGGATCTCTGGCTTGCTATTATCTAGAAAAATCACCACATGTGCTGATAGTTTCGATGCACTTTGAATAATATTTAGATTTGATGTTTTCCTTTGTACTATATTATTAGAATATCTGATGACTCAACTTTACCTAGAAGCCTTCAAATGTGAACTGAGCGAAAGCGTTCTTCATTATCACAATATCAAAGGCAAAAAATCTAGAATATCCCATTAAGTTTTATGAGCTTGACACCCAAGTGTTAGGAGAACATCCTAGGTTAGTCACTCTAGCTATCCCATAAAGTGTAAAATATTCACAGTTGGTTGGTGTGTTCTCTGTTCCTTCGAGCCCTACTAGAACAATCACTAGTTTTTAGCCTCCTCAAGTAAAAACTCCAGTCTAAATGGCTCAAAATCTGCCTCCACAACCACCAAGGCGGTTCTCAACATGGAACCATCCTAAAATATGAAGTGATATCAATCATTTTTTAGGCACCCTCCATGGATTTCATTCATTTTCAAAGCAGAGTTAATATTCGTTGGATCTTTCACTAGAAAGGGCAAGATTCTAAGGCATAAAGGGATGGAATGGTGTCCAAAATATAATATCCAAGCTCCTATTTTCCATGCGATGTTGCTGAGTTTTGATGCACCAATGCCTGGAATATTTTTCCTATCATCCATATCAACCATTTTCCTAGGCTCATTCCATGAAAACCGTATCATCACTTTCTAGAGAATGTCTGATTTGAGCATTGCCATTACCGAGGAGAGAATTTATCTAGTTTGTCTTTGACTAGAATTTTTTTTTTTTTTAATTTGCATTTAATTTTAGAGGTGAAATCCTCTATAAATACTAAGCATTTCAATGTAATGAAGGAGGATAGACATTCTGTAAAAAAATACTTTATGTTTTCTACATCAATAGAAAGATATATATATATTTTTTATTTGTGAAAAACATCCCAAAAGGGATGGCACTTTCGGGTAAGACCCAAGGAGGCAGGGTATCCATTACGCCAAAAACGCCCAAGACTCGGACCTGGCCTACCACCTTTGACATACTCAAGGAGCAAACAAACACACAAAACCAAATTAAAAAAGTAAATAACAACAAAAATAATAAAATAAAATAAAAAACATGCTCCTTGAGTGTGTCAAAACCAAAAGCACAACCAAACACGCACAATAAGATAAAAGAAACCACAACACAAACCACATAACAAAACACAAACAAGACAAAAACAACAGAACACTACAAAGACATAACCCAAAAAAACATGAAAAATAAACACAACCAAAACCTAAAAAATAAAATAAATAAAATAAAAATAAAAAACAACCAACAACAGACAATAAAAAAAAAACAAAAAACATAGAAAACACTCACACATAAAAAAATGAAATTACACAAACAAAGAGAAACCCAAGAACAAGAACGAAAAAAACACAAGAACAATAACAAAAAACATAAAAAAAAAAAAAAAACAAAACAACAAAAACACAAGAACAACAAAAAACAACACAAAGAACACAAAAACAAAAAAAAAACAAAAGAACCCACCCACCTTAAAAAACTAAACAAAAAAACAAAGAAGACAAAAGAAAAAAATGAACAAAACAATGACCTATCTAGACCGGAAGACTATTAATGCAATAATCAACGAGAGGAAATAAAATAAAGAATAGAATGAGCTAGGGAACTAAAAAAACTGAATGAACCAAAGAGAAACAAAAAAAAACAAGAAGAAACTAGGTACCTTCGAATCGGAGCCATCCAAAGAAATGATAGAACGAAGAGCTTCCCTAATTTGTGAAGACCACCATATAGGAGGGTGGCCATAACAAGTAAGATCAATAGAAAGATATTTGGCTTCTAGTTTCTTGAGTAGTATTGTGTTTGATCACTTTTTCTTTATCATATTTAATTATGTTCATGTCTATTATTAGCTAATTTTAAATTCTACATCTGAATTTGACTACTGCTAGTGAGGGAATGAATACTGAAATGCTTCTTGGAGGTTTTCTCTGCAAAGTGTGAGTGGTTCATATGCCTTTTGTAATATTGTATAATAATTAACATTTGATTTAGATTTTGGCTATTAGTTTATCCCTGCTTAATATTTCTAGTTCATAGCTATATTTCTCGTTTCTTTCTATCATTTCCCATCTCTTTCCTATAACCCTAATTTTTAAAATGAGTTCGACTAGTAAGGGAACCAACCCTATTTAGAGATTTACCCAAAGGACATCTCTCTCCTTTGATCTTTCATGGTTGATCGGGTCTAGGGTGCATAAACATATTTTGTACTTAGGAAAATTTGTGATGAACAATTTTTGGCATGCCTTATGGGACAAATTATATCCATAGTTAAAGGAAGCCCGAGTTGGTGGATCTCTGGCTTGCTATTATCTAGAAAAATCACCACATGTGCTGATAGTTTCGATGCACTTTGAATAATATTTAGATTTGATGTTTTCCTTTGTACTATATTATTAGAATATCTGATGACTCAAATTTACCTAGAAGCCTTCAAATGTGAACTGAGCGAAAGCGTTCTTCATTATCACAATATCAAAGGCAAAAAATCTAGAATATCCCATTAAGTTTTATGAGCTTGACACCCAAGTGTTAGGAGAACATCCTAGGTTAGTCACTCTAGCTATCCCATAAAGTGTAAAATATTCACAGTTGGTTGGTGTGTTCTCTGTTCCTTCGAGCCCTACTAGAACAATCACTAGTTTTTAGCCTCCTCAAGTAAAAACTCCAGTCTAAATGGCTCAAAATCTGCCTCCACAACCACCAAGACGGTTCTCAACATTGAACCATTTCGGACCTCTGAATATGCAAGCTCAATTTTTTATTTTACAAGTAGTAATGAAGGCTTTACCAACTTATGATGGTACGAGGAAGATGGCTTATGAGCATATCCAAGGCATGGATACCTTGGTGAAAATTCATAGCATCACAGATGAGGATATCATGGTAATATTTCTTGTGCTCTCTTAGAGGTAAGTTGCTTTACTGGTATCAATCATTACATCCTACCACCATTACTACCTAAGATCAGTTGGCTGAATTTTTAATCAAAGGTTTCAACTAACAAGTGGATCCATTCCCTCCATTGCATCAATTTACCATTTTTCAAAGGTATACATAGGACGAAATTGTGAACTTGAATTTTAGGTTCTCCCAAACTTGGCATAGAGTTCCTGATGGTCTCCAATCGAATCTTATGCAAGCTGTATTTTATTACCTCTAAGATTTTAACTCTGACATAAGTATGGGAATCCAACAATCTAATATCAACACATTTTTTATCTATATTTTATCGCAAAAAAATTTGAGGCTGACTTGATTGCAATTGGTAAGCTTCCACCAAAAAAGGTGATGCCTATTTTTCTTGATATTTTATAGTATTTTTATGCTAATACATCTTATCAGCCCTTGCCCATGTCCCCCACATATCCAATACCTTCATGGAATCCAAGTACATATCAAACCACAATGATAGTCTTTGCACCTCAACTTCCCACTCCAACTATTCCATAATCATCCGCTCTAGTTCTAATCCTAGCACTACCATCTTCACATGTACCAATTCCATTACTAGCTCCTCCAGCACCCTCAAACCTTGATCCATAAGAAAAGGTGTTGAAAGAGTTGAAATAAATGAACTTAGCCATAAGAGTGATGGGTAATGAGATCACAATTATTAAAAGGAAGTAGGCTAAAAGATATTTCCAGCCAAGGATATTTAAATTACTGCTGATCACTAAGGAGCAAGCAACTTCAACTAGCAAGGTGCATGAGAGAAATTTGACTGTATTGGCAATGGAAGAAGCTGGCACATCAGATAAAGCATACTAGTGTTCTATATACAATGACTTACATGGCGATGAAACTTGCATGGTTCACCTGAACTATGTGTAAATATTGGTAGAGTGTTCTTCTGGTGGTCAAATCAACATGATCACAAAAGTGGATCATAATTTCTTAGTCCCTTTTGAAGAGCAAGTTTCAATTCTCACAAGAGCTAGAAGAAAACCCATCATTGTGGACCCAGCTAAGATGGAGCCCTTGAAGGTACCTACTTATTCAAAGATGCAAAATGAGAAAAAACAAGTGCAATCAAAAGCAACTATTGTAGTGCCCAATCTAGATGCACCTATCCTATTAAAATATCTTTTACCTCCACAAACGAAACATATATTGCAATAAAAAGCTTCAACTTTGCAATAGAAAGCTAAAACGGAGGAACATACTAGGGAAAAGCTCAAATACTCATACTTTACCAAGCATCATAGGGTAGAGGCTACTCAATAGTATCAAAACAAATATGAGACTACCAATAAAGGAAAAGAGTCTAGTACATCTTTGTACAACATCGTTGAAGAACTAAAGAATATTTTGATCAAGGTGAGTCTCTATGATGCACTACAATTACCTGGACAAGTAGACTTTTTGCAAGAATTGTTGAAATTTTTGAAATATAAGGGGAATAATCTGACTCAGATAGTGTTAGATCAAACATTGATGACTTTTACAACTAGAAAGAACAAACCACCCCTTTCTACTTATCTCTCAGGATGGAAGGTTGGATTGTGCACAATTGCATGATCAACTCCAGCACTGCAATGACTATCATGCCAAAGGTAGTTTGTGATGTTATGGGTATGGAATATACAAGGATCAACCCTAGAATTTTCTAATTATATGCAATCCCTATGAGGATGATGGGGGTAATCAAATACATCCTCACTGTGCTGCATAAAATGCCTTGGATAACTATGATCCAAGAGGTGGTTGTTGTCGATCTGGAGCCTTAATTTAGCATTTGTCTGTCATGAGAATTCAGTGCCAATTTTGGAGGCTACCTTTCTTTGGATTATTCATATTTGGAGACTCCTATCAAAGGGAGGAGAATCAGAATTTATAACGAGAAGCCTTCAACTTATCACATAGAGAATATTGAAGAAGAAGATAAACCCATGAATTCTTTCAACTTGATGACTAATGAACTAGAGGATTTAGATTTGATGGAAGGATTTTTGGATGAGATTCAAATAGAAGATGAGTTTTCAATGCTCAATTTCAATGCCATGATGGAGACCGAAATCGGTTGTTACACCATCACTAAGTGTAAAAAATTTGAAGCGAAGGTGTCTTATGATGAAGATTCTGCTTTGAACCAATTATGAAAGTTTTACTTCGATGGTGCTAGATGCAAGAATGGCACAAGAGTAGGGATAATTCTTATTTTTCCCTCCAACATACAGTAGACGTATTCATACTGGTTTATGTAGAGCTATACAAACAATGTCATCAAGTATGAAGCACTCTATTTGGGTCTGAAAAATGCAAAAAGCTCAAGATCAAACAACTATAGATTTTTGGATATTATAATATAATAGTTAACTAGGTAACCAGTAAGTGTGTTTCCAAGTAGTATTACCTGAAGGTGTACCATAATCAAGTTTAGGACCTGTCCAAGGCTTATACATTGTTGAACATCCAAGCAATATCATGGGAGAATTACAAGCATGTCAATATCATGGCATCCCTTGGAGCTATTTTTTTCTTAGATGAGCATGTAGTGAGAAAGCCCAATAATGTGAGGTTAGTTTATTGATATTTAGTCCATGATAAAAATATCTTCTGGTAAGTGTTTGACAATGATGAAAAAATTGTAAATTTCTTGATAATAGAAGCTAGTAATGTGGAAGAAAGAACACTTGATGAGGAAGAAGATGAGGGGTTGATCTAGTTGTAGAATAATCATATCCCAAAGGGATTTATTATACTTGAAAGTCTCTTTGATAAAAATTATAGAGTAGAAAACCATAAGATAAAAGTAGATGAAAAGGAGTACACTGAACTGCAGTTGGGATTGAAGAAGTTGATCAAAGTTTGCACTGATTGCACTCAATAAGAGCTACACAAAATCAAGGAGTTGTACCATGAGTACCTAGACATTATTTCTTGGACATGCTAGGATTTTAAATTCTACAATAAATATGTGATCTAGTATACTATTGAGTTGTAGGAAGGAGTGAAACCCTTCAGGCAAAAGTAGAGATAAGTTAATCCTAATATTAAAACCCTAATGAAAGCATAACTGTTAAAGATATTGGAAGCTAAAATCACCTACCCAATTAAGCACTCTACCTAGGTAGAAAATCTAGTCCTCATGAGAAATAAGAATGGAGATATTTGTTTGTGTGTAGAATTTTAAAATTTAAACCTAACATCTATGAAGGATCACTACTCGCTACTGCAAATTGATCATATTCTTCATGTGATTGTTGGGGCTCACATATTCTCTTTTTTGGACAGATTCTCTAACTATAACCAAATTTGGGTCAAGTATAAATACCAATATAAAATGGTGTTCACAATATAATAGGGAAATTTTTCTTATCATTGGATGTCGTTTGGTCTCTCAAATGCTGGTGCAATATTTCAAAGAGCGATGGATGTAGATTTTATTGAGTTGTTAAATCATGTTATTGTGATTTATTTGGATGATATGACTATTTTTTATCATAATAGGGAGGATAATAGTATATATTTGAGATAAGCATTCTAAAAGTGTTGGGAGTTCAGAATATCAATCAACCAGAAGAATTCCATCTTCATGGTAACAAAAGATCCTGGGACACGCCATTTTGGAGAAAGGTTTGGATATAGACCTAGCTAGATTTCAAGCTCTCCTAAAGCTCCCATTGCCAACCATCAAGAAGGATTTGCAATCATTTTTGGGGCATATCAACTTTGTTCAAAATTTTGGTGCAAATTTTTCCCAAGTGGTAAAGTTGATGACTGAGTTGTTAAAGAAAAATTCTGAGTTCAAATGGACTGAGCAAAGGAAGAAAGCATTCAAGGAAATCCATGACATAACTCATTTCTGGTGAACCCCAATTACTCAAAATATTTCTAGTTCTGGTGAACCCCAATTACTCAAAATATTTTATCTTGTATGTCATTGGTGATCAAAAGAGTTATGTAGTATTTATTACGTAGAAAGGAGATGATGGAGATGAGTGATCGATTAATTTCTTGAGCCAAGTCATCCAACTGCATGAAGAAAAATATAATTTCAGTGAAAAGCAAGAACATGCGATAATGAAATTATTGAAGAAATTTTGAAGTTTTATTTCTCAAAACAAAAAATAGTTTACGTCGCTCATCTAGACATTCAAAGTTTCATCATTCAAGGAGAGCTTGGGGACAAGAGAGCTGGTTGGGTCTCTATAATATAGGAGTATGATGTTGAAATCTAACCAACCTAGCTAGTTCAGGGCTGAGCACTATGTTAGGAGCTTGCAAAAAGTGCTACATCTGAATCCATGGTTTTCCAACTTGAGGATTTAGTAAGCAATTTTGCTAATCGCTCTATGGATGATCATGATTGGATAGAGGATCTTGTTGAATGTTCCATTTAGTAAGGTGTCCTCCACACCTCAATGCCTCACAAAGAAGGAGATTCAAATTTTAGGCCCTCAGGTATGTGATGATGCAAAATGGTCTATTCCATAAGAATATCAATGGAGTTCTTCTTATGTGTATTCGAGAATCATAGAAACAAATAATCCTAGAGGAGTTTCACTTTGGTCTAGCAGGATGTCATTATGTAGGTAGGCCAATGGCATTGAAGGTCATTAAAATTAGTCAAAATTGTGATAAGTGCTAGAGAAATATTGGTAGAAGCAAGAATTCATCGTTACCCCTTCATCCAATTCAAGTAGAAGCACCATTTTAGCAATGGATATTAGACTTTATTATGATAATTGATCCTAATTCCTCTATCGAACACAAATACATCTTAACTGCAACTGACTATTTCACCCGATGGTCAAAAGCAATCCCAACCAAGAAGGTGTATCAAGAAATAGTTATCTCTTTCCTTGAAGGTTTAATCACTCATTTTTGCATACTGAATGCAATCATAACAGACATGGTTATGCATAGCGACTATTTATAGCCAATTGGATAAAATTAGGATTTTTGAAATTTGAAATTGGCTAATATTTGGGACCCTTGACCAAGGTCCATTAGCCAAATATTTTTGGATGTAATTTTTTTGGGGGGGTTGATTCACCCTAATTTTATAATAATTTGACCATTTTAAGTTTAAATTTCCAACATTACCCCTAATAATAATTAACCTTCTACATGCATATGGACACTATTTGCCTGGATTTTGAAACTTTGCAAAATTTTTATAAATACATTTTGGGGATGACCCCTTACGCATAACCCTAATAACAGATAATGGGACTCCCTTTATCAATGCCAATATCAATGAATTTACAGATAAGTATAAGATTTATTTGAAGACATCATCTAACTATTATCCATAGGGGAATACTTGGTTGAGTCCACAAACAAGAATTTGCTAAGAATTTTAAAGAGAACCCTTGGAGATAACAAGCTTCGTTGGCACTTGCTCCTGAATCAAGCATTATGGGTCAATTGTATCTTTGTGAAATAATATATCAAGGCATCTCCTTATTCCTTGATATACAATAAAGAAGTAGTGTTTCTCATTCATATTGAATCATCGACTCTTCAATAATGGCACTTGTTGTATGATGAAGACGATGAATCTAATCCCATGAGTATGATATTGGATCAACTTCTACAATTGGAGGAGAGGGAAAGATCATATAATGCCTTCATGGAACATGCCCGATTGACACAAAAGTGGTTTGGAAAAAAAATTCGAGAGGTCATTTGAGGTGGGTGATATAGTGCTAAAATGGAATGAGAACAAGCTAAGCCTGGTAAACATCACAAGTTCGAAGTGATATGGGAGGGCCCATTCCAAATTTTAGGTGTGAATTAGGTCAACTCATTTTATTTGTAGGACATGGATCACCGTGTGTTGCCAATTCTAGTAAATGGTCTTCATTTGAAGACCTACCATCAATGACAGATTTTTTATCAAGTATGTATATGTGTATATAATATTTTTATGTTATTTTGAGTCAAGAATTTTTAATCTCGTTTAAAAACAAAAAAGAATGATTTCATCATAAAAATAATTTTCACCCCCCAAGGCAGGTGATTTCACTTCGAAAACACCTCGTCGCTTCTAAAAACTAATTTTCACCACAAAAACATTTTTAAAAGATTTTTTCTTATTTTTGGGTAAAAATGGTTAAAATAAAAACAAGTTGTTTTTCCAAATAGGTTATGAAAGGGCCCCTCTTGGTAGCATGGGCCCACTTTGACTTAAATGGTTTGATTTTTCATTAAAGAGCGCTCCTATTTTTTCTGAAATAAGTAAAATATTAAAAGAAAAGAAAGAAAAAAAGCAAAGGCAAAAGTTAAAAAGGCAAAAAACGTTTTCTCCCGAAAATGTATTTTTAAATTTGTAGGCGAAATCCCTTGGCACCCCATTACCAAATATTTTCGGAGTGAAACTCCAAGAAAAGGAAAAAGAAAAATCCCATGTTATTTTAAAAACTCCAGATAGTAAAGTTATTTTTGGCATGTAAGAGGGTGAAATTGATTTTTACCTTGCTTTTTCCATAAAATATGTCTAGTTGCATTAAAATCTTGCTTTTTTGATGATGAAGCTTTTTGGGGCAAAATTAAGAAAAGATAAATTATTTTAAATGATTCTAAGCATGTAACTTCACCAAGCAAACACAAAGGAGTATTTTTATAGTGCAAGTTAGACAAATCTATTAATTGCATTAATATTTTTGCCCAAGGATGTCTTCAATGAAACATGTGCACCCAATTGACTTTTTTTACTAGCACAAGTGGATTTTGAAGTAGACTTCAGTTAAATACATTAATTTTGTCAGAAAAATCTAGAAAAATCATTTTTGGCATCATCGTGCAGTGAGATTAATTTTTTTCACCCTTGAAAAGTGCCCATCACTCCCACGTGGCGTTTGCTTTTCCTGATACGAGTCGTTAAATGCCCAAATTGCACCGTCCAAGAAAAAAGAGATTGAATATAGATTTCAAGGAATATTCACAACATATCATGAAAAAATGGGTTATGTGAGAGAACCAAGGGATCATGTCCACTAGAATTAATCAAATGACCACCTACATTTAATTAGGTAGTTTAGAGCAAATATTTTAAATACAATGAACCAAAATCTTGCAGTCGAAGAAAGGTCAAGATTATTTTTTTGGAGCATTGGCAAGTTGCTTTGTAGTGTCCCTAAATTGTTGCTTTGTTGTAGGATTCTCATACTACTGTAGTAAATTTGATCATAAAATATGAGAAATAAATTTGTAGAGCAGAAGAAAGTAGGAGTTAAAAAAGCTAAAAAATCCAGGTGCAACAAAAATATATAGTTGGACCCATATTCTGATGTACTGGCGTAGAATGGAGACTGTGCTATTTTGAACAAAGGCATAGAAAAATTTCTCTAGGACATGGAAAATATTGTTAGGTATGGTTTGACACTAGAAAGCTAGTTAGTTATTACCTGTCATGCACAACTTTCCTGGTACCTATGTACACCTGTTCATCCTTACCCTTAGCTGGTAATGGCGGTTTCATAGTTTTAGCATCCTGCAACAAGGGTCATTCATAATATGAAGGGAGAAAAATTATTCACCATTTTTCCCAGAACATTTAGAGAGGCATTTGCTCTTTTGTTGAATCCTTCATCGTATGTTGTGTTTAAAAATATGAATCTCAAGGAAAAAGAAGAGAGGGACCTGTCAACTATGATGTTGCACCAATTCATGGATAACAAATTGATAAAGGCCCCCGAATTTGAAGAATTTTCATATTTTTTGAAGCCACTGATAGAGTTTAAAAGTCTAGATATGTTTTCCATGTTGGATTGGGTGTCTGGTATTCCTACCAACTCCATAGTTTATAAATGGTAAGCGGCAATGGTACAGTGTATTTCACAGGTGGAATTTTATGCCCCAATAGCAATGCAAGCATGTACAAATCCCATTTTATTTGACTAAGTGGATTACATGGCTCGAACGATGCATACCCTATTGGAGAAGATACAAAGCAAAGGTGTAGTTTCATTTAGGCACACTTCATTTTTGGCCTAGTATTTCTTCTTTCACTTGCACCAACATTTTCCTTTCATAACAGTCAAGCAAGTTGATGAGGCAGACAAGAAATTGCTATTTTATTTGTGGACTCCAAGCTTGTCCAGGAGGGAGTCCTATTATAATTTTAACCACATGTTTTTGGGCCCTATCATTGAACTTATTTTTGACACATGTGAAAGAGTTCCAAGGGTGATGAGTGAGGAAATCGTTGCTAAGGATAAAGGATATATTTTCTTGTTGATGTAGGGCATCATGGTGTGAATTTTTGGCTCCACTTACAAGTCGTTTATCCTTCCTTATTTTACTACCAAATACTTCTTTGTGATGGAATTTATTTACCATAACTACTTCATCAATGATATTTACAAGGTAGTATGAGGTAAGAAGACTACCTACACCATGTCATTTCGCTTCAGTGGTATTGAAATAGACTAGGTTGGCCAAAATAAATTGATTAATGAAGATCTCTATGATATGGGTATGGTGGAGTTACCTCAATGGTGGAAGTATGATCATTTGGGTCACTTCACGACATTAATTAAAGCCAAAAATTTTCATTGTTGCCTCAAACTTGAAATTTAGCAAAACAAAAATAATCCAGAGGGGCATTATCTCGAATGGAATGTTGAGCAGATGATTTTGCTTCCACCATGACATAATTTTCATGAGATGGAGGTTGAGTATAACCTTGAAATTCACAAGCACCAAATTCCTCCTTTGAGTTTGTTTGGCAAAATGAAAGAATGGTTGCTCGCTTGGTCCGAGGATAAAATTACTAACTAGTGGGTTATGAGTGTCCACAAAGGGAAAATCGGTTCAAATTATAGCTTAGAAATGGATGATTCATTTTTAGATGTATATGATGAATACTATGATAGCTATCAGCTAATATCTTTATCTAAGATTGTATCTCAAAATTTTCAAAGATCTAATAATGAAGATATCATGGTCTAATAGGAGTAGCATGTAATTGAGGAAGGACCACTTCTGGAGGAAAAGAAGTAGTTGTTGCCAGAAGTGTAATCCCAACAAAAGAAGAAAAGTAAGAGTTAAGCACTTCCTTTCCCTAAGATATCCAAAAATACAATAATAGAAGCAGTTTCTTCATCAGGTGTGAACCCTCCTCCTGCGGCTGAAGCCACACATGATAATGTTTCAAGAAATCCTTCTTTGGATAAGGTAGAGCAACTTGTCCAGCACGTGGAAGTCATAGATATAGAGAAGGAGGAATAGGAAGAACAAGACAAGGGCAAAGCAATGTCACAACCACCCTCATCATCGACTCAAAATATGTTAGAGCCTAAAGGTATGTTGTATCTACCCTCTTCCCTTTCTCCTAAGCATTTGGTGATTTTTGTACCATATTATGTAGTTTTTGCTTCCATATCACCCCCATTAAGTATACCCTCCACCTCCATGTCACTTCTCGATTCCTAGTCCCCAGTCACTAATGCTCCCTCTTCTTCTATTCTCATTTTTACTATTTTTATTTCTTTCAGTTCTTTTGTATATGGTCCTAATCTATTTTTGTGCCCTTCATCCTCCATTCTAGTTATATCTACCATGGATATAAGTATGCAAGATCCTCCTCGAGTAAGTGTAATTGTAGTTGAACCCCTCACATTCGTTCCCTTAACCACTTTCATTCCACCAACTGTTCCCATATCAACTTTCCTTCTCAAGCCAAAACCTTAGCAGGCTCATTTCCCCACTACTCCTTTTATTGATTTGTGGGTGCTACTAGAGCTAAATATGGATATTGTGCAAGAGCATCATATTTTAGTGAAAATGAGTTGAACTTGATAAAGTTCATCACAGTGGTTGAAGAGCCAAAAGATGAAAGAAGCTCAAGATGCCAAAAAAATATTGAAGAAGGTCACTTTTGATCTTGAAGTTATGGAGTCTCACACTATAAAATTTATTCTCCAAGTCCAATAACCTCAAGGAGAGATGGCCTCAAGTGATTACCCTTATGAATTCATTACAAGGGACCTAACAAAGATTGATACCACGTAGAAGTTGGGGAATATATATCTGGATATGATATCTCTTTACTTGCATGGTGAGCATTACAAGAAAATATTTTTCAAGGTTGAGATGAAGATTATTGAGTTGAATGATGCTCTAGACGAAAATAGGGACCAGCTAGAGACAAAGAAATCAGAGACAAAGTGCTGGTAGTTGAGATCAAAAGAGTTTGATAATGAAGCCAAAGGATACCAGATAGCTTGGGCAAGAGCGAAGAAGCAAGTGCAAGCATTGATCACCCAGCTTGATATTTTACATAAATAGTTGGTCGAGAAAGCCACACAATCAATGGGCTTCTCCAAGGATAAAATCAAATAATATCATCGCCATTTAATGAAAGACTATGTGGCATTGGAAATATATTCTCTCAAATTTTTGTTGTCTATTAATGAGGCTTGAATAGTATTTTTTCTTGGTGATCAAACTTTGGAGTATACTAAGGAATAGATGGAACCAAAACTAAAAATAATGCTAAAAATTCAAGCATTGGCCCAGTATGACTTCCAAGTTAAGTCGATGAGTGGGATGGATCATGGTTGGGGAAAGGTTAGGATGATGTTGTGTAGCTTCTTTTCCAAATTAGAGTTGGTGAGGGAAGACCAGAATCTAATGACTATGTTTGAACAAGAACGTTGCATTTCGATCATTTATTTTGAGGCTTAGTCGATGCTAGGTTTTTTAGCTTCATGGATGAATATGGGGAGCTTTTTCCAATGAAATATTTGAAAGTAGCCTAGAAAAATTTCATAGAAGATACTTCAAATATCAACAACTAGGAGGAGCCAATAATAGAGGAAAAGGTATTTCCATGCATGGAGAGGCTTACCCGTATCGAATCATCCCTCTTGGAACTCTAGTAGAGAGCTAATCGCATCAGCATGGATCACGCACAGACAAATTTTTTTGTCATTGATTCACTAAGTACTCTCTTTACATTCACTCTAGATTCTTGGGATAAGGCAGTTGCAGTGTATGAAACTAATAGCAAAAATCTCACTAAGCAAGAAGTACGAGCATAGATGGAAGCCGAGTAGAAAGCAACTACAAAGAAGCAGGAGAGACAGGCACAAGAGGAAAGAAATAATAAAGAGACTTCTTAATCAAATGCACCACCTGATGTAACCACTAGTGGTGACAATTGAGCCCAATGGATGAAGGTCTAGGATCGATTGCATCCAAAATAACTGAATGCCCAAAGAGCCACCAAAAGTGTTGATAGTTTTGTCACACTAAACTTTGATTGTAAAATTTTAAAAAATATAATATGAATGATGCAGTTAGTGTGATTTTATTGTAATGTTTTTGTTTCTTTACTTTGAGCAATTTCATTAAATAAAGAGGGTTGATTTCATCCCTAGATATGCACAATAAATTTTTCCAGTAACAATTAATGGAAGTCATGGCAAAATGTAAAAGGGAAAAATAGATGGCAAGGAACATCTCAGGATTGAAGGAGCAATGGAAATAGTCTAAAGCTTTGGCAGTTTTTATTTAAGGGAAAGCACCAATAAAAATAAAGGGGAAGACATTTTTACCCCAGAGAGGGGTGAAAATAATTTTTGCCCTTCTTTAGGGGTGAAAATACCATGATAAGAATATTTCGTCCAAATGAGTAGGCAAAGTAGAAAATGGCAAAAATAATGGAAATGAATTGATAAATGTCAAAGGTGCCCCTTGGGAGGGGGGGCAAAAATCAAATTTTCCCCTCTTGAGGACAAATTTCCAATCGAAGTCGTTTAGGAGCAAAAACCAAGCAAAACATGTGCCTTATAGAGTCAAAGTCAAATTTGCCCCTACGAAGGGGTGAAAATCCCTTCGCCCTTCTTTGGGGTAAAATCCTAGTTGAATACGCTTTTCAGAGTGCAAAAAATAAGATGATTTCATTCGAGTAAATATTACAAAGTGAAGGTCAAAGCAAAGTTAATGAGGGCATCCACTAGTATATTTTTATCTCATTTTTGCCTAGTTTGGGGTAAAAGTCCTAAAAATAGCATCTCTACCTATTGGTCAAAGTCAAATTCACCCCTGGGGTGGGGAAAAAATCATTGTTGTCCCTCTTAGGGAGGAAATCAAGCATCTTCACCTCATTTTTTGTAGAAGTCATTTTCATGTCATTTTTGGGAAAACATCTCTAGTTTTTGGGTGAAATTACTCAGGAGACGGGCAAAAACATGGTGACAAGAGAAAACACTAAGTTTTCCTAGGAAAAATTAATTCTTTCTCTCTCCCTTCAACAAATATTTCTTTTGAAGGCGCTACTGTTGTTGATATTTTTTGCAAAGAATCGAAGACTGGTGAAATTTAATTTTTGAAGCAATAAGATCAATTTTTCTAGGATTCTTTCTAAGGATATGTCATGATTAAATGCTATGTCCTAAAATTTTATGTGATCCCAATCATTTTTGAGGCACCCTCTATGGATTTCATTCATTTTTGAAGTAGAGTTAATGCTTTTTGGATCTCCACTGGTGAGGGTAAGATTCTAAGGTGTAAAAGGATGGAATGGTATCCAAAATTTAATATCCAAGATCCTGTTTGCCATGCGATATTGTTGAGTTTTGATAAAACAATGCTTGGAATATTTTTCCTATCATCCATATCTACCAATTTCCCAGGTGAATTCCATGAAAAACGAATAATCACTTCCTAAAGAATGTTTGATTTGAGCATTGCCATTATCGAGGAGAGAATTACTCTGGCTAGTCTTTGACTAGCCAACATTTTGTTTTAATTTAAATTTAATTTCAAAGGTAAAATACTCTATAAATACTAAGTATTTCAATGTAACGAAGCAAGATAGACAATATGTAGAAAAACACTTTAAGTTTTCTGCATCAATAGAAACACATTTGGCTTCTGGTTCCTTGAGTAGTATTGTTGTAGAACCCTAAAATTGACTCAAATTAATTAAAAATAAGGTAAAAACACTTTGAAAAATAATATTTGTGACCCCTAAGTTTTTACCTCAAATTTTTTTCCCGTTATAAGTTAGTTTTTAACCTCTATGTAAAATCGAACGATTTCATGCAAAATTGAAAGATTTTGTATGAAATTAGGTCGCCTGATCTTACCCAAAAGAAAATGCCTACTTTAGCAAGGCAATTTTTTTTTCTTAAACCTCTTTTATCTTTACCTGGATCGCCCGATTGCACCTATATTAGGAGAGGTTACAACCTCCTCCATTTTTGGCCAAACTCCTTACCTAACTCCCTCCTTTTTAATACAGGTTACTCGCCTCAGATTCCCCTTGGAAATCTCACATATTTTTGTGTCATACTTCACCTATATCCTGGTGTTTTTTTAGGTTCATATTGTGCATCGGTCAGATTTAAGTGATCGGATCACCCGATCACGACATTGTTCTATCCAATTTTGCACAAAAGTGCTCGATTTTTCCTACAACACATATTGCTGCAATTTAGCTAACTAGGGGTATCCAGACCTTAGATTTTGCATTTTATTTCTCTTTCCATCTTGTTTAGAATTAATATTTCATATACATTTCATCAGTTTAATTCATTACCATTGTTATTTTGGATTTAATAGGCATATTCATTTATTATTACATAAATATTCAAGCATCTAGAATATAATCCATTATCAGGAAGCAGCCTTAGCAGCTACATTTTGGATGCATACAAATCCATTATTATACATGAACTCAACAAATCAATATGATGATCAAGCAGGACCATCTAATCAAAACAGATACCTTAAAATCAAAATATTCAAAAACCAATGGTACAAACATCCAAAATTGCTACTAGAAAAACCAATCCTAAACAACATAAACAACCATTCACATCCATCTTCACTCAAGCCCTTAATCAACAAATGTCAAATCAACAAAAAGCTAAGAAAAATCAAAATACCAATTATCAACAAAAAGTTCAACAAAATGTAGTTCCCATGAACACTTTACATAATAGTGTTTCAGTTGGAAATCCTTACACAACAACACCTACTTATTATCAAAGACATAATAATATGGTGCAAAAAAATTAGTTTGGTGGACAACAACAGGGACTAGAAGCCATGGTTAAATAGTTAGCTTCTCGTCTAGACAAAATGGATCCCTACCATCCCTCATACAGTTATCGAGAGATGTATAGTGAATCTTTAGATCCTATTATGGTAGCTCAACCTTACCCTAAGCATTTCCCTATGCCTGTCCTCTTGATATATAAAGGAACTGAAGATCCTATTGAGCATCTTCACATGTTTAGGATAGTGTGTCATGATGTTTCTCATTATGACTTGTTGTTACTAAATATGTTCCCTAAAATTCTTGGAGGTATGGCTTTATAGTGGTATTATTAGTTACCTATAAACTCTTTATGGAATTTTGAGGAGACAACAAAAATTTGTGTCCACCAATTTAGTGCCTATACAGAGAGGCATGTGACTATTAAAGATTTATACAACCTGAAACAAGGCAAAGATGAAAGTTTTGCTGAATTTTTGACTAAGTGGAGACAACGTTTAGGCAGATTACACTTTGCATTACCTCATCATGAAATATTGGATATATTCATAGGTAATTTACAAGAAATGCTATCTTATGAACTTTCTACTGCTAAAGTAACATGCTTTGATAAAGCCATTTATCTAGCAAGGAGGGTAGAATATGCCCTCATTAGAAGAGGACAATTTAAGAAGAAATATGAAGACAAAACTTCTAAGAATCAGTATAAGAACAAACAAGTAGTAGGTGATGGAGTTACTGACAATAGAAACAACTCAAATGTTAATCTTATTGAAGTTGTGAAGAAATTTGTATTGAATATTCTTGATAAACCACCAAGAGAATTCACAAGATTGAATCAACCTTTAACAACAATTTTACCACAATTATTGGAACAAGGCTTGATACGGTTGCCTAAAATAAGACAACCTGATACAACTGTAGTTGGATTTAGATCTTATTTACATTGTAATTTCCATCAAGTAGATGGGAATTCTATGAATTCTTGTAAAATATTAAATCATGTGATACAAGACTTGATTGATAAAGGGAAAATGGAAGTTCAACAATTTTTTGCAAACAATAATGCTCAAAACACCCAAAAGCAACCAACCCAAAATGCAAATCAAAGTCTGGATATTTTTCAACATCCCTCACCACAGCATGGCAGTAAACCAAGTAGACCATCATAATGTTCCTCATCCAACTAGGTATGTGGGAACCATTAGCAGCTTTTTGCCATGACAAAAATTTCAAACATCTTCATATATGGTCACAACTAGGCCAATACAACATTTCCAAAATAATATAGAATGTGACACAAAAAGTGAAACAAGAAGTGAACTAGATATTGCTTCAAATAGTTTAGAATATGAATCATATCAATTCAATCCTATTATGGATTTATCAATTCCAGAAGAGCCATTTCCAAGAAGAATAACTACTAGACCATCATATCAACAATGGCTTTCCAATGAGCAAGCATAAAATGCTAGACCCTATTTTGGAGATCCTCGATATAGTAACATTGTAGGCACTATTGGATTTGTCACAAGACAACAAGCACAAAATCAAATCCAAAATGAGAAAACAACTCCATTTATATTAAAAGCTCCTACTAAGGGAAATAATGTATTATATTCACAACAAAGATCTCCATATGATATTAATGAACAATTGGCTACCATCACAGTGAGAATTTATCTCTTGGACCTCATAAGAACTTCCCTCATGCATAGGGAAGAATTAATGAAAACCTTAAGTAAGATGATGGTACCTGAAGATATTGAACCTAATGCGATGGTAAATGCTATAACTTTGGATGAAACAAATTTCATAGATTTTCGTGATAAAGATATTCCTCCTCAAAGTTTGTATGGAGATAATCCTTTATACATTACAATATTGATTGGAGATGTAGGAGTTAAAATAGTCCTAATTGATAATGGATCATCATTAAATATATGCACATATGATTTCTTTTAAATATTTAGATTTAAACAAGAATATATAAAAAATACTAAAATGATTATTAAAGAATTTAATGATGGAACTCAAGAAACATGTGGAGTAATTAAAATCCCATTGCAAGTTTACCCATGGATTTTGGATATGACTGTGTTTTTTGTGCCTTGTTTTGCATCGTACAACATTCTTCTAGGTTGACCTTGGATCAATGCAATGATAGCAGTACCCTCCACATTACATCAATGTGTCAAATTTGAGTTCAAAAATTAATTAGTCACCTTCCATGGTGATCCTAGACCATTTGATATGTGAGCTATAGCATAACCTATAGGAGTTCTATTTTGTCTTGCTATATCTTCTTCTCATCCTAGTCCACCTGCATCATCAAGAATTTCTAAATCTAAATCATCATAAACTTCCAAATCCACATCATCAAAAACATGTTCTAAATCACCATTGCTAAAAAATTCTAAGACATTATCATCATCATCTTCTGAACCTATAGCTAATCCATTTCCTAAATCTATAATAGCAGATTCACCTCCTGAGTCTACAACATTTAAATTCACAACATCTAAAGAACTAGTTAAGGAATATATTCCATCTACTTCATACACTCTTTCGAATGAAGTATTACCGGACTTATCTTCAGTACTTGCAAATACAGAAGAAGTTAATTTTACTACCCAAGACTCCTTGGTGTTATCTAAGTTACCACCATCTCCCCGTACATTAGAATTTCTGAAGAAGGGAAGCATATGCCATATTGGGAGTTGTGCTTTTGTGTATGCAGGGTATGATTGGGGTAAAATTTTAGTTGTAAAAATTATAGTTGATCAATATGGATTTGCTAAATGTTATTTTTGATGGATATATAAAATCAAAACCTATGATGTGTAATATGGGTTATAGAGGTAAAGGTTTAGGACCTCATGAAGATGGTATGAAAGAACCTTTAGATGTCGAATATTGGCCTATCCGATGTGGTCTTGGTTATATTCATACTAAAACATAACCATTCCCATATGAATATGATGATCACCTTATCACATATCAATAATATATGGAACAACAAGAGATTCCTAAGATACATACTTGTAATATGTTGACTATGGTTTATCCAGAAATGATTACTTGTATAGATGAATGTTTATATGGTGATATCTATCATGATATATCCCTTGATGAAGTTTTAAGGAATGAGTTCTTCTTTGATGGGTCTATGCAATGTATAGCCCATATTGAAACTACTACTCCTCAAGAAGAGTTAGCTAAATGCACATTATAAGAACTACAAGAAATGGGTGTGTCACCCACACCACCCAACTTTGAAAGAGACTTAAACATTGTTGTAGGAGATACTTTAAAGGTAAACATTGGAACATAAGAGAACCCTCACTTAGTCAAAATTGGATCAGAATTAAGTGAAGAGAAACAAAAGCTATATATTGAATTTCTCATAGAATATCCTGATGTGTTCGCTTGGACATACGCAGATATTCCAGGCCTAGATTCTTCTATAGTTATGCACCATCTAGTAGTGTGCCCTGATGCTAAACCCGTAAAACAAAAACTTAGAAAAATGCATCCTAAAGTAGCATTACTAGTCAAGAGTGAATTGGAGAAGCTTTTGAATGTGATTTTTATACAAGTTATTGACTATGTTGAGTGGATTTCAAATGTTGTTCTAGTAACTAAGAAAGAAGCTACTAACATCAGAGTTTGTACTGATTTTAGAGATATAAATGTTGCATACCCTAAGGATGATTTTCCCTCCTCTAATATGGATCAAATTATGGATTTCACAACTGGGAATGGGATGTTATATCTCATAGATGGATTTTTAGGATACAACCAAATTAAAATAGCTCCTAAAGACTAATCTAAAACAACCTTTATTACTCCTTGGGACACCTTTTATTGGAAAGTAATGCTTTTTGGCTTAAAGAAAGTAGGAGCAACCTATCAAAGAGCTATGACACATATTTCATGATATGATGTATGATATTTTACATGATTATGTAGATGATATTATAGCTTTTTCATCTAAAGAATAGGATCCCATTAATGATTTAAGAAAAGTATTTGATAGATTGAGAGAATATAAGATACGTTTAAATCCAGATAAATGTGTGTTTGGAGTTAAATCAAGAAAATTATTGGGGGTTATAGTTTCTATGCATGGTATAGAAGTAGATCCTCTCAAAATTAAAGCTAGCATGGATATGCCACCTCCTAAAAACATATCAGAATTAAGAAGTTTACAAGGAAAACTTCAATCCATCCATCGCTTCATTGATAAATTGGTAGATAAAATAGAATATTTTCTTAAATTACTTAAGAAGAATATTCTCTTCAATTGGGATAAATAATGTCAAGAAGATTTTGAGAATATCAAATAGTATCTTCTTACTCCTCTAGTTCTTGTTCCTCCTAGACCAGATCATCCCTTTATTTTATATATTTCAGCTTCAAAACTTGCACTAGGAGCTATGTTGGCTCAAATTGAGGATGAAAAGAAAGAACGAGCCACATATTACATAAGTAGAACTTTAATAAGCTATAAAACCCAGTATACTCCATTAGAAAAACTTTTTTTAGCAGTGGTGTTTTCCATGCAAAAGTTGTGCCACTACATGCTTAGTCAAAAAATATATGTTATTGCTAAGTTTGATCCATTAAGGTACTTGATGAGTAGACCTTACTTGTTGGGATGCACAACTAAGTGGGTTCTTGATCTTAGTGATTTTGAACTCACATTTATGGACTAAAAATCTATCAAAGGCCAAGTTATCATTGATCAGTTAGCTGGTGCACCTTTAGAATCTACTCATCCTATGAATATTGAATTTCCTAATGAGTGTCTTAATTTAGAAGAAGATCATTCTGCGACATGGTATTACTATTTTTATGGAGCTAGATGTATGAGTGGTGCAGGTATCAGGATCATATTGAAATCTCCTCAAAAGCACCTTATACCTTTATATTTTAAATTATAATTTGATTTTACTAATAATACTGTAGAGTATGAAGCTCTAATCCTTGGATTATGAGCTACTTTAGCTTTAAAAATTAAATTTTTATTAGTTTTTGTATATTCTCAGCTTGTGATAAATCAAATTAATGAATTTTATCAAACACTAGATGAGAAACTTTTCCCTTATAAATAATATGTGGTTAAAATTATATCATTGTTTGAGAAAGTACTTTAGAAGTTATTCCTAGAACTAGCAACCGTGTTGTCGATGCTATGGTTGTGACTGCTTCTTTGTTGCCTTTGGAGTTGGATGATGAGTATGCTACTATCATTATTCACCAACTCCAAGAACCTGCTTCCTCTAAATCATGCTTAGAAGCATTAGATGTGTTTTTTATTAATGAAGTTATTCCAAAGCCTTGGTATATAGATATCTTTAATTTCCTTCAGAATGGGACCTTCCCTGAAGGACTAGATAGAAACCAGCATAGGCTATTATGTAAGTGAGTTGTTTGTTTTGTAATTTTTGGAAACACCTTATATCAAAGATCTTTTGAAGGTATTTTATTAATGTCTTAACATAGAAGAGTCTAAGAATGTTTTAAGTGAATCCCATGATGGATCCTGTGGAGGACACTTTAGTGGAAGTGCCATTGCTAAAAAAATCCTTAGAATGGGATATTTTTGTTCTTCTGTGGCCATGATTATGTGCATCATTGTGACAAGTGTCAAATACATGCTGACCTTGTCCATGCTCCTACTCAGGAACTCCAAGCCATAGCCTCTCCTTGGCCCTTTTCTAAATGGGATTTAGATATTGTTGGTAAAATCAATCCCATTTCTTCTGATGGACATACATTCATAATAATAACAACAAAATATTTTACAAAGTGGGTAGAAGATATGACCTTAGTTTCTTGCACAGGAGGTCAAGTTTCTAAATTTATTTTTAATCAAATTATTTGCAGATTTGGAATTCTATCTGATCTCATCTCTGACAATGGTACATGTTTTAAGAATAAATATGTTAAGAAATTATGTCAAAAATATAAAATCCAACATAGATGGTCTAATCCTTATTATCCACAAGGAAATGGCCAAGTTGAAGCATCTAATAAAACATTAATCAAAATTCTAAAAATATTGGTTAATTAAATAGGTCGTGACTGGCATATACAATTATATCCTACCTTGTGGGCTTATCAAACTAGTGTTCGTACCCCTACAGGTGCTTCACCTTTTGTCTTGGTTTATGGTGCCGAAGTAGTTTTTCCATTCGAGCTAGAAGTTCCTTCTTTAGCTGTTCTACTACAAGATGCAAAAGTAGGACATGAATGTCTAACTGGCAGGTTAAGTCAGTTGGAACTCCTAGATGAAAAACACATTCATGCTTTAGAGCATCTTCGTGCCTACCAAGATAAACTTAAAATATCATATTCAAATAAATTTCATAGTAGATCCTTTGATGTTGGAGATTTAGTCTTACAAGAAAATAAAAAAAATACTAATGCCAGAAAATATCTTAAAGGAAAATTTCAACCTAATTGGCTCAGAACATTCATCATTACTGCTAAATTTGGATCAGGTGCATACATATTGGCTAATATGAATGAAAAATATCTCAAAGAACCCATGAATATTATGCACCTAAAAATATATTATGCATAAATCCAAAAGTCTTATTAATGTACATAATTTTAAATAAATTTTCATGCATTTCAAATATCTTATAAAAAACAACCAAAAAAATTACAAAATCTGAAAATATATAAAAATATTTCCAAAATATTTTTAGATTTATTTTTGCATTTATTATCTACCAAAATTGCAAGTTATATTTTAGTTCATTTTATGTTTTGTTATTTTGATTATAAATCGCTCTCGTACCAAAGAACACTATTACTTAATTAAATAATCTTGAGTGTTGTGAATGATCTTTCTACTTCTTGAACCAAGAACACACTTTTACATCTTAAAATGATTTGTTGCAAACTCGAAAAGTGATACTACCTAGTAAATCTTAATACCTTAAGTGAAAATTTTCCTTGCTATCCTATCATGTGCATGGTCTAGAATACTGAGAAATTGGAAAAAGGACAAGCTCCTCCCTACCCAAATAAAATCCCTTGCTCTACGCCTAATATGAGCAAGTACCTCGAAAAAGAAAGAAAAAGAAAAAAAAATCAAGAAAAATATTCCATTACAAAGCAATAAAATCCCCTTGTTCATAAATAGACAAGAATACCTACTCCAAAATCAAAATAAAATAAGGGGGTATTGAACTTGAATCCCTGGAATTTCTTAGTTATTTGAAAACCATGAGGTAAGCCCCATAACAGGTGATTTGTGCCCAACTTGCTTGACCTTGGGTAATTCCTTTCACATGGCGATATGTATGTCACATTAGTAAACTTCATTTTGTATAGATGAATGTTTGCATTTGGATTAGCTATATTTTGGTAGTTTGATTTATATTGTAGTTTAGTACCAATGCATGCATAAAATCATGGTTAAATAAACATTTTAATTGCACACACATTGGTTCATTCAAGTTCACTTTATCATTATCCTACTCAAAATTGGTAAATTAACATTACAATGCACACACATTTGTTACTTGAGAGATTTTTTATCATTATGACAATCAAAATTGATAATGATTTCACTTTTCACACATTGGTTCTAGATAAATTTGAATTTGTCTTTGAAATAGGTTAAAATATTTCTTTGAGATTTTGTTAGATAATTAATATCATTAGCTATTATAAATTATTTTATCATCATATTACAATAATTTATCCTAAATAATATTGCAAAAAATAAAAAATATTCATCTTGCATTTCATTTTGATTTTCGCGATGATGGTATAGTTCCTAAGTAACTATTTCTTTCAAAATTTCACACTTAGGAATTTTATGCCTAGTGCAAATCATCATTCTAATTTTTCATGCCCAAAAATTATTTCATATATTTTCATAAAATTATAAAATATTTTGAATATGTGACATAATGATTTTAATTTCGCATTTTAAAAAGAACAAACAAAATTCATATCATCTTGCATTTCAACTTGTTTTTCATGATGATGGTATAATTCTTGAGTAATTATTTCTTTCAAAATTTCACACTTAGGAATTTTTGCCTAGCGTAAATCATCCTTTGAATTTTTCATGCTTAAATCAATATAGTTTTCATAAACATTTAATAACATCAAAAAACATTACTTTTTATCATAAAAGCCTTAAGATTATTCTTAAGCACACAACCATTTTATTTAGCAATATCAAAATATTCCTCATAATAGGATTAGCTTCATGAATTAACGAGATTTGATCTCCACCAGCAGTCATATAACAACATAACATCCTTCGAGGTCTATTGCTATATATATCAAATTTATCATCACACAAGTGCACATATTCAAAAATCACACCATGATTTTTATTTAAGCGGGATTATTAATATTTATAAATACCAAAAACATGATCATTTAAAAAAATAAAGCTAAATTAAAATGCAAATTAATCAAACATTATACATGAAGTCACATAAAAATAAAATATCCATATATATCATTAGAAAGTATATGTACAATATAAGGTCGACTAATATGCCACAATATTTATCATCGGCATACTCAATCATTGAAAATGCAAAAAGAGTCAACTAGATCATCCCTAGACCCCTATCGATCCCCTAGAGCTTGCAACATCATCATCTCTGCCAGGTGGTAGCAATGGCAATCAGAATGGCCCTCCCACTTTATATGTCCTAGAGGAGGTCACCCTAGAAGTAGAGTGAGATGATGATCCTATCCGAATAGGATCAACAATATTAGGAGGTAAAGCCTATCTCTGCTCTACTGGTACGACCATAAAGTATAAATCCTGGTAAAATGAGGTCTATTGTATAGACCGCACTAGCTCATCTCCTAGCCCACTCCACCTAGAGTGAGTTGTATGTGTAGATGTCAGAGCGAGGGCCATAAATACCTGAGCTCCAACTACCTATCCTGCTTGTGCCCAATCCTATGCTAGTTCTACCTCCAGAGAATCAATCTTAGTCTTCTAGGAGGTAGTCTCCTCTCTCAATCTAGTAACCTCAACCCATAGAGTGGTTGTCTCACCACTCTCTCCATCCTCCATAATCTCCTTGCCCTTCTGGGGCGAGTCAAGTCTCACCTCCTACTAAGGAGATACTCCTCCCTCCTATGGGGATGATGCCATTCTCTCCTCCTAGTCTCACCTCCTCTATGATAGATGTCCACCCCTAGTGCAAAGTCCTTCTCCCTTGAAAGAAGCCTGACCCTATCTCCTCTATTGTTGCTGCTGAGATTTTGGTTGACGCTATTGCATCTGGTCATAGACTTGATGTATTGTAATCCTTAGTCTAGTAATCCTCACTAGTTGAATTTGGGTATACCAATCCTAGTAGCCATCAGTCACTCTAGCATCATCCCTAGTGGTTGTAGGGACCACCTCGTCATCTTCATTTGGGTCCATATATTTGGCCATGTCAGGAGCCCCACTAACTATGGTAGTATCTCGAGTGGACCTAGCAAAGTAAACATCCCTAGTCCTAGGGATACCCTACCGCAACCCAAACTATCGCATGACTCGATCAATGCGATGCAGCTCTACGTCACCCTAATCCATCCTCAACCAAATCACTCACCTTATGGAATCTAATTAATATCCATCCTTTGGCCAATTGGGATGACCTTTGTATGGCCTCCATGTGATGCTATCTACCTTTAGGTAATCCAAGAATCTCCTAGCTATGTCCATAGATATCTGACTCCTCAGAGCTCTATGAGGACACCAATAGAAAGCCCTAGGTCTCTCTGCAACCAAAATTGCAAATGGTAGCCCTTCTGGTCTCTGAATAGCAATATGCTCCCATGACCAAACCTGTAAGAAATAAGTGAGGGGTAGTGTTGCAGCACCCTTACCTTGAAGAGGGTCCTATACAAATGGCATAACATGAATGGCCCCCAAGTAAAGATAATCCTATGATCCTGCATGTTGACAATGATCTTTGCCATATTCCATGGTAGAATACGACCACTGAAGTGGCTTAGAAGCAAGCCACCAAAAATCCCATTAGGTACAATTATGAGTTGATAAACCCCTGGTCTCTAACTCAAAAGCTCAACCTCAATACCCCCACTAGCCAAAGGAAAGTTTGGATCACCACATAATCTCTAAAGTGCCTGGCCTTGGTTACCAGATGCAACAACAAACATCCCTCTGATAGGTACTCTTAGGATCCTCCAAATGTCCTCTAGTGTGGGAGTCATCTCCCCTATTGGTAATCGAAAGCAAGAAGAGCTTGGGTACCATCGCTCAACCAATGCGATCAATAGTCGTATATCAACAAGCACCTATGGCAACTCTACCACATTTTATAATCCCACATTAGGTAAGATATCCATATCTACTATTGTTAGGGAATTCAGATCCTCTTGAAATACCCCATACCACCATTCCCTATTCTTTAGCTCATTTTTCTGTTAAACAACAAACAAAAAATAAAAAAATTCAATTAATAACTTAATAATCAAAAGTTTTTTCTAAAATCGGTTAGTTTTTTTGATATCAAACATTTTATCTGATATCAACATATTTTCCATGATATCAGGCATATTTTGTTCTATACCAGGTGATATTCTACGATTTTAGATCATTTCTTGATATCAATCAAAATTTTGACTGATATCATTGAAATCGAGCCGATATCATTGAAATCAACCTGATTTTGCTATCATGATGAAAATGTGATAGTCATGCCCTAGAAATCCAAAAATCACTTAATTTAAACATTAAATCAGAAATTACAAGTTAAAAACAAGTTAAAAAATCCTTACCCATATTTGGCCAGCCCTTCTACACACCAGATCTGCTCAATGAGGAACCTCTACCATCTTCTTTTCTCCATAGCTAAAAACAAAGCAAATGCACTATAAAAATGAATTAGGTTTTACCCTAATTCTTTCAATTTTATTAAGATTATTATTAAAAATGGGCAAATTTTGAATTTTTCACCAAACCTGAAATTTGGTGCAAAAACTCGAAGGGAGTACCATACCTGAAATAGTTTAACAACAACCTTGAAACTATCAACAAATTTGCAAGAAATTTTTTTGCTTTCTCATAAAGCATGCCATTTTATCTCTAACACATTTCGTTTCAAAAATGCGCTAAAGAGGGGGCAAATTTTAGCATCAAAAAAATGACTCACATTAATGAAAGACTAATGTAAGAATATTTTGAAAAATCAAATTTGCCACCTCTACTTTTTCGCCTCAATTTTTGGCGTTGTTACAAGTTTGTTTTAACCCCTATGCAAAATCACACGATTTTGTGCAAAATTAGAACATTTTACACGAAATTGGGTCACCCAATTTTACCCAAAACTAAAAAATACTTGATTTAGCAAGGTGACAGAATTGTTTTTAACCTCTTTTATCCTTATCTAGATAGCTACACTGTAGTTGCAGGATCGGTTCACCTTATTTTGCCCAGATTAGGAGAGGTTACAACCCCCTCCATTTTTGGCCCAACTCCTTACCTGATTCCCTTTCTTTTTAATCCATGATCCTCGCCTCGGATTCCCCCTATAACTCTTGCATAATTTCATGCTAAATTGTTCCCCTTTCACTATGTTTTTGTAGGTTTATATTGTGCATCGGTCAAATTTTAGCGATATTGGATAACCTAATCGTAATATCATTCTGCCCAATTTTACCTGTAACAAGCATTGCCACAAATTAGATGACTAGGGTTATCTAGACCTCAAAGTTTGCATCTTATTTTCTCTTCCATTTTTTTTAGAATTATATTTCATATTTGTTACATCAGTTTCAATTCATTATCATTATTATTTCAAATTTTATAGGCATATTCCTTCATTATTTCATAAATATTCAAGAATTTACCATAGATATACATATGAACATCATTTCATTATCATCTTAATATCATTTATTACTATAATTTAATTCATTAAAATGCATATTTCTTTGTGAAATTGTTATTTTTTACATCCCATTATAAAACTGTAGCTTTTAGTCAAGATCGGTTGATTTTCCACATAATCGGGTCACCCAATACTGTTGGATTTCAACCGATATTGCTGGATTTTGCCCGATATTGCATACATCAAACATCATAATCTTCTTCAAAAAATTGAATATAGGTAAGTATTTTAAATCACTTTTTAAGCACTGTATTGCCTATCTAGATTCTATTTTCTGCTCTTTACTACTTACATATAAATCAAAATTGCATATAGATTAGCATAATTGCATATTGGCCAAACTAGGTGTATGCATGATTTGATAGAAGAATACATCAAAACAAATTCCAAAACCTAGGCTCAAAAACTGCCATAAAATTTTTCCTAGTGAACCCACCCAATTCATCAAAAAATCACCATAAGAAGGTACGATTAAGTACCTCTCTTTGAGGTGTAGACCATTCATTCTCCCATTCCCCTCTAAGGCACAAATCCATTAGCCTTGAGGAAAGGAGTGCAATAATTTTTGGGCTACAAGTGTATTTGATCACATTCTATTTATCATTTCTGATTACGTTCATGTCCATTATTAGCTAATTTTAAATTTTACATCTGAATTTGACAACCTGGTGAGGGAATAAATACTAACATGCTTCTTGTAGGTTATCTCTACAAAATGGGAGTTGTTCATATGCCTTCATTTCTGTTGTATGCTAATTAACACTTGATTTGGATTTTGGCTGTTAGTTTATCCTCGCTTAACGTTTCTGGCTCATAGCCATATTTATCATTTCTTTCTATAATTTTCCATATCTTTCCTGTAAACCTAAGCTTTAAATTGAGTTAGAATAGTAAGGGAACCAGCCCTATCTAGAGATTGGCCCGAAAGACATCTCTCTTCTTCAACCTTTCAATATTGGTTGGATCTAGGGCGCACAAACATATTTTATACTTAAGCAGATTTGTGACCAACAAGTACTCATGGTGTCCCTGACTTCATGTCTTACTACAAAAATATGTGGAATTTATGTTATTAGATTTGCATTATTAAGTAAGAGGGGTCAACCCCTACACACATGCTCAAACTCGATGTTAATAGAGATGAGGAATCTCATATAAAAAACTAAGGGCTTGCACCATTAAACCTACTAACCCATTGACAAACAAATATAACAAGTGATAAAACAATAGTTAGAAAGAAACGGCAAACTACCCATATACATGGTTAGTAGCTATTAACTCGACATTAACTTCGAAGAAGAATTACATGTAAGTACCTTCAAGTTTATTATTTTATTGTTAAAGTGTTTGATAAATTATGAGATTTATAATTTACTAAAACAATCCACCGTATCTCTATAATACATTTGAAATAGACCTAACAAACTTTAAATGTTTATATATACAATTATATTCAATTTATCGTGATCTGTCATGTGCTTCGTTCATGACCGAATTCATCTGAGTCACATCATGAACCAACTTTATATCCAGAACTAATTGTGCTTGAACCAACATTCTATAAAAATGGCTGTCGTGTCACATCATCTCGAGATCATCTCCTGCAACAACGTGCAAGCTTTCACATTGTAACAAATGTATTCTTGGATACTAAAAGCTTATTCTTCTCAAGTCCTTTATGGCCTTAGAAGAATACAGATTATCCCAAAATCTAGAATTTAGGAATATAGAATTTTGGCATCGGTAGCCCAAAGCATAGCTCTGCCTTTTTTCGGTTAAAAAGTTATACCAATTCCATACAAAAGAGAATTGAAGTAATAAGAATATAATCCCCATTCAATCTTACTACTGATACGCGAATCTAAAATGTCAGATTTTCTACCTATAGGATGAAGTTTTCAGGGTAATTATTTTAGAAGGGTGAGAGTTGTGCGTTCTAGCAGTGTCGGGCATAATGGAGCCTTCCACTCTATGTAACAGGGGTGTTGGAGTCACCTTGCAAGAAAAGCACGTAATTGCATGTGTGAAGTTTCTTCATTGTCAATAGGTTGGAGATAAAATGAACTTGTTAATTTATGGTTCATACTTTTTCAATTGTCTTCCTAGACGGACGGAATTTGGTTGATGAGTTTTTATTAGTTTAGAAGTATATTAGAGATGAATTTGAGACTGATTTTCATTTGGAAAAGTGGAGTGTGGGTTTGTAGCAGTAAATATTTGATGTCAGTATATATTAGATGTTTGATTTTATATTAATAGATATTATGTTTATATTGTGATGTTTTTTTTATATTGTTTATATTTTTATTTTAAGTAATAAACTTTTACTATGAAATTTTAGTTCATATTAACATTTTTTAATTGTTTTAAATAATGCCTGACTCTCAAAGTTGGTCATGTAAAACCTTTTAGACTGTTAGTATCTTTGGGAAAATCGAGAGGAAGGGTCCGCAGGGTAAGCAGATAGAGCATAGTTTCAATGGATTGCTTTTCCATTGGAATACAAAAGAATCCACTAAAGTAGAGATAGGGACTGACCAAGTTAGCATAAAGATAAGTAAAACACATGCAAAAAAATATTTTATTAACCATTAGAATAAGAGTTTTGGTCAAAGGGAAGCGCAGTGAGATACACGAAGAAGAGGGGGAGTCATCATAGTCATCATGTGGTAAGATTCTAATGGAGAGATGCTTGACCAGCATGACTCATAGTCCGGGGTAATTATTAGCCTAAGTATATGCTTAGAAGAGGGAAAGTCATCCTCAATTTTTAATTGAATTTGAAGGTTAAGTGTATTGGTAAGCGTTTGTTTGGTTAAGTATTTATTAAAAAGATTGTTTAGTAAGGCATTTTTAAGAAGATATTCAGGTAGTCTGTTTGCAAAGGTATTAGTCTGATCTGAATCCTCTAAGTGCACGTCAAACACACAATGATGGTACAAATCCCGAGTGATGATATGAGTGACTAGTAGTCTCCTTCACATCCAATCAACAATAACAAAATAAAATAGGTTTGATGGAATCAGTTCATATAGTTTAAACCCACACATGCTAATTAATAAAATTAATGTAGTTATAACCAACTCTCCCATATAAAAAATGTTAGTATATTATTAGACTTTGAAGTGTATAGGAAAGACATTAATTGAAGGAAAGATTATAAAGGATTGAAGAGATAATTATGTGCATAGCAAAGAAAGTGGACTTGTGAATTTGAATTAGGCACTTGATGGAAGATGTTTCCATGAATTTTATTTACAGTATGAATGACTCTATATAAGGACAAGGGAGTCTTGATATGGATCCATGGCATACGTACACCTTTCTTTGAAGTGTATATGAAAGACATTAATTGAAGGAAATATTATAAAGGATTGAAGAGATAATTATCTGCCTAGCAAAGAAGGTGGACTTGTGAATTTGAACTAGGCACTGGAAGATGTTTCAATGAATTTTATTTATTGTATGAATGATTCTATAAGGACAAGGAGTCCATGGCATAATGATGTCCATCCACCGAAATATTAATTAAACATACGTAAAGAAGAACCTCTATTACTTTTATATTTACTTCTAATAGATAGGAGTTAGTGATGTTAGGGCTTATTTCTATCTTTGTTTATTTTTATGTATAGACAAGAATAAGTCATATAAAATATATATTCTGGTTGATATTAAGGAGTTTTAAAAATTTATAATTCTATTTGTACAAAAATTCTTTTGATTTAATTAGTATTGGTTTATTGATTACTATTCTAAGGTAATTGTATATGTGATACAATTTTGTTTATGGATTATTAAAAAATTAGAATTTAAAAATGTGCATGTTTATAATGATGCTAGTTATGGTCATGTAGCCTCATTTAAAAAATTATAATATGAAAAGGAACTCATAGAATTTACACACAATCCAAATACAAACAATGAAAGAGAAATATAACCTAAATGTCTAGTATAGACGGTTTCCTTAAACACTTAGTTATTCTAAAAAAAAACATTAGTGACATGTAAATAAAGCATACTATAAATAGTATTATATATCCCAATAATTATTTAAACAAAATGTTAAAGATTACGCTATAACACTAGCTCTCAAGCTGAAAAAGAGTACATAGCAAAAATAATTATATAATGAATGTACAAAGTAAATCATTTCCAACTCCAAAGTAAAATGTTGCTAATTTTGTTCAATCCTTTCTAATTTGAATGGGACCACATACCACATAGACAATACATTATGAAATAGCCCTATTAGAGGAAGCTCTCCTGTGTAAATATGCTCACATATAGATGAGGTTAACCACTATGGTGATGTATAATATTGACATATATTAATACAAGTTATCCAATGATAACAAAGTCATCAAATGTAATGCATCCAAAACATAATATGTTTTATTTATGTTCCATTAAATTTTAAAGTGGATGGTATTTTTATTATTATAATATAAATTATTAAGGTTTTTTAAGGAAGAAATAGTTAAAATATTCAGATTCATTCAAAAATATTCTTTACTTTTTTGTTATAGAAGATATTGAACATGTATTATGTTGTTTCTTGAAATTAAAAAAAAAAAAAAATAGAACCAAAATAAAACAAAGACTTTAATGTATACTTTTAATCACCAAGATTATTAGTCCAATCTAAAATTGAGTATCCCTCTAAATAGCTAGGAACATTTATTGCATAATAAATCCTCATCTAAATAATATTTGTAGTGTAGATAAAAACATAGTAAAAGCCTTCCAATAACATTAGTGAGGTATCTATTTATATCTAGAATAAAGACTAATGGCACATGTAGTGTCTTTTCTAGCTTGAGTAAAATAAAAAATTTACTAACTCTCAATGAGAATACATATAAGTATGAAATACAACTAGCCTTAATATTTATTCTTAAGTAAAACTACATAGCCTTAATATTTATTCTTAAGTAAAACTACATGCAAATTAATGCATGATCCTTAATGTTAAATCACCACAAAAGACCTAATGCACGTTATGGTCAAGATAAAAATTGAAGGAACAACTTTATAAGACCTAATATAGAGTGACAGATGATGCTCAATAGAATTTTGAATCTAGGGTAGGAAGGAACCTACTTTCCAGTGATGGTACCAAATATGGATGTGAGGCTAATATCGACGATGATGCGATGAGACCCCAAGGGATCACGGGTGGTGGAGATAGACCCCCTCTCAACCTTGATATTGACCCACATCTCAAATCCTCTTTTGTAGAGAAGGGTCATAAAAATGTGGGTTTTTATTCCTATTGCTTCTTTTGTCCCCTTGGGTGTCTCATCTTCACTTTTCCAAAATCCAGGAGTCTTGAAAATTCTAGAGCCTCTCATGAACTCCTTTGTGTCCATGGAATCATTGTCTCTCATTGGTAAGTTTGTCAACTATTGCCCTGACATGGAGTCAATTCAGAAATGGGCTAATTCCAAATGACTCCCTACATGAAACCTAGAGCTCATAGCCCTCTCTAGAGGCTTTCTATAGATCATAATAAACAACCCTTCTTATACAAGCCATATCCTTACAAGGGACCATAGTTATTCTACATAAGAAAGATTTTCCTAAGAAAATGGAGCACTAATTTTTATCTAAAAACTCAAAATAACAACTACACAACTATTTGGGTGAGATTACCAGGTCTTCCCAGTCATTTTTGGCATGAGGAAGTTTTTGAGGGAATGGCTGAAGGTATTGGATAACTCTTCATGTTTGGCTCATATACTAAAGCCATAATGAGAATGATCTGCTCATATGTGCATTATGGCCAACATTGATACAAAGTTGTCAACTTCAATGGAACTAGTCTCTAACTCATGCAATAGGTATAAAATCATAGAATATGAGAATAAAATTCCATTTTTTTAGAAATGCAAAACTCAAGGTCATTTTCATCCTAGTGCTCCTCTTAGAAGTAGAAGGAAGTGGCCCCCAAAGACATAAGAAAAGAATGGTTATACCCTTTCAAAAAATTGCCTACAGTCTTGGCGAAGTCTTCACCTCAAAGGAAAATTTCTGCCAAGAATTGTTATGCTACTATTTCAAAAGGAAAAGAAGTCATGTTGAACTCTTCACCTAATGCTCTTTCATAGGTGTTTTTGTTGGTCCCTGACTCAAATCCATTTTATTACTTATCTTCTAAGGACTTTGAGGGCCCTAATAACCATGTGTCTACCCTTTCTCCCTCATCTATGTTGGGCTTGGTTACCTTATCATAAATATCTCTATCCCACTTGGGTTTTAGTTTCCCTTCCAGAAAGAATGCTTCCCCTTATCCTAAGAATTTTTCTTTATCTATTCCTGCTAAAGCTTTTTTAGATTCCCCTATGGCCCTAAACCTTATTTTGCCTTTTCTTATAAAGGAGCGTCCCCCTCAAAATCCATTTCCCCTTCTTTCCTTATCGGTGCTTCATCCCCTTGCATGACCTCCCCTTCTAGAACCCTAACCTTTAGCCACCCTAAAGTTGTGAATCATAATAAAAAAATCTGCTAATGTGGGAAGTTGAAGAAAAATGTGTGTCCTTCATCCCAAGTTTGAAGGAGAAAGGGATCTAATAAATAAAATTACAATGGGTCCCAATCCATATTAAAAAATGGGATACCCACACAAAATGGGTGTTAACAAATGTTCATGCTCCAAATAGTCCTTTAAAATAGACCCTCTTCTAGAATTTTTTAACTTAGATGAGAAGCATTTTCTCTAATGAGACTTGGATTATAGTTGTATATTATATTTTTCTACTATTTCATTTTGAAAAAAAATGTGGCATCCCATTTTATTCACCAAGAATGCAAGATGTTTTTAATTTTGTGAACAATAATTATCTCATTGATGTCACTCTCAAGGGCTCTAAATTCACCCAGATCAATAGAAGAACTATGAATTAGCTCATCTATCTTAGACTTGATAGATGTTTTCTTTCCCAAGGAGCCATCACTATGTTTGGAGATGTCACCCTTTTGTCTCTCCCTAACATTGGTTATGATCACAATCCACTCATGTTTGAAGGGATCCAACCTTATCCTTTTAATGCTCCTTTCAAATTCGATTCAATGTGGCTACAACACCTGAATATTCAAAATATCATTTCTGAATGGTGGAGCAAGCAATTTTTAGGCCCCATAATTTCTTAAATGGTAAAAAACTTGGGATACATCAAGACCAATTTAATTATATGGTATATGGAGGTGTTTGGAGACATCACTATAAAAAAGAAGAGCATTCATAACCAACTTCTTTAGATTTAGGTATACATCCAAAATGGATAAGATTATGAGACTCTTAGATGTCATGAAAGATAATTACTGGGTTATCTGGTTAAATTCAGGTGACTCCAACACAAACTTATTTCATGCTTCTACTATTTGACATTGCAGTTTCAAGAAAATTCATGAGTTATCCAGAGTTAATGATTTAATGTCAAGATATATCCATGAAATAAGATCTCAAGCTATGAGTCACTTTGAGAATATCTTGTTTCAAGATCCTTGTCCACCTTTAGATCCTAACCAAATGTTATCAAACATCTTGAATCTTGTGTTTGATGATTCTAATGACTGACTTTTTAGTCTCGTATTTGATAAAGAAATTAGAAAGGCTATATTTTCAATGAAGGGAGACAAAGCCCCTGGACCTGATGATTTTCCTCCACACTTTTTCCAAGACTTTTGGAATATTGTGGGCCAAAACATTTGCAAAGCCATCCAAGATATCAAAAACACTAATTTCATTCCAAATGATATCAATTCTACTTTCCTAGCTTCGATTTCGAAGTCCTCAATAGGGAATTCCATTTTTTATCATAAATCATTAAGTCTATGCAATATGTTGTATAAAATTTTATCCAAATCCATTGCCACTTGGCTAAGTTGTATCCTCCCTTTCATCATTTACTCCTATCGATAAATCTCTTTAAAGGAATATAGATCATTGATGACATCATAATTACCAACGAGATCATTCATTAAATATTTAAAAGCAAGAGACTTGTTTTTCTCCTCAAGCTAGACATGAACAAAGGTTTTGATCTAGTATCATGGAATTTTTCGGTCACTATTCTCCAAAAATTTGACTTCCACAATAAATAAATAGACTTGATTAAGCAATGTATTTCTTTTGCAAGTTTGTTTTTCTTGTGAATGGAGTTCCAACAGTCTATTTTTGTAGCTCGAGGAGTTTACATCAAGGTGATCCTCTTTCAATTCTAATATTCATGATATTATCCAAAGCCCTCGGAAGATCTCTAAAGGTGGCTTATTCAAATGGTCTTATCTCTAACATCAAGGCATTCTCTTTGTCTTTTTTAGTTACCCATCAGTAATTTGTGGACAATACTATTTTAGTTCATATTTCCTCAATTCCTCAAGACAATTCTATTAAGTCCATTCTTTTTCTTTTTGAGATTTTTAGTGGCAAAAAAAATAATTTCACTAAAAGTGCTCTTTATTTCTTCAACACCTTGATTAGAAGGTAAATCAAAATAGTCCAAATCATGGGATGCCCTATATCAAATCTACCTACAACTTACCTTGGTCTCCCTTTGTTTTTTGGGTCCCTTAAATATAGCATGTGCAACCCTATCCTTTAAATATTTCAAAGAAAACTTAGTTGTTATAAGGGAGCCTTATTGAGCTAGATTGTTAAGTTGACCCTTGTCCATGCTTACCTCTAAATTATTCTGATTTATTTCTTATCTATGTTCAAAAATCTTGCTTCCATTTGCTATAAAATTTAATAGCTCCAAATGGACTTCCTTTGGTTTGATTTTAAAAACAAACGTAGATTTCATTTAGTGGCTTGGGAGAAAGTTTATTCCAAAAAATATCAAGGAGGACTGGGTCTTAGAAGATTCAACCAAGTGAACTTAACTCTTCTTGCTAAATTGTGGTGGAGGTTGATTTTTGAAAAATATTATGTCTCAGAATACATTCTAAGAAAGTACCTTCACTACATTGACTTTCTTCATGATGAAGTACTCCCTTCCAGATCTACCATATGGAATTCAATTATGAAAAGCAGGTATATTGCGAAAGCTATAGTTGGTTGCCAACATAAAAAGTGTAATGACATTGAATTCTAGATCTATGCGTGGATTCATGACACTCTGTTGAGTCAAGATCAAGCCTTAATTGCAATGAAACCAATAACTGATCAACTCTTTGGTCCTAAGTTTTTGAATTCATAATTGATGATGGTCATAGTCAATATTGGAAGCCTATCCTTGTTCAAGGTCTTTCAAGAGATAAAACCCATGTTGTTGAATGCTTATCCAATATTTAACTATATTTTCTAATACTTAAGCAATATCTATTTGTATTTACCTTACATTTCACTTAATTCTAATTTGATTTTAAATCAACTTTTTTTTATAATTTCCAAAATAAACACATATTAAATACCCAATAAATAATTAAGTTGACTTCTCACATTCACAATACTTTCATTATCATCAACCAATAAAATTTTGAGTTATTGGAAGGTAAAACACGTTATTCCACTTAAGCCACTACTTGCTCCACATAAAGAAGTTATTTTATTTAAAAAGAGCAATTCCAAACAAATCAAAATAGTAAATGGCTCCCATGCATTAGGCATCTTCATTGCCACCAAATCATATGCATATATCATTTAGTTTTAAACAATCAAGCAACAATCATTCAAACATAACTCACACAACAATACGAATCTTTTGCAATGCACCTATATGATATGCAGAGTGCGAGCTTCCATGTACTTGCAAGCCAATCATACTTTTCCCTCTTACCATTTTTCATCGACCTTTTTCTATTGATCGAAGGAATGTCCTAATCCTATGTACACAAAACTATCAACAATACCATATTCCCAAGAAAAATGTAAGTATATTCCATTACTTTATCTATAAGGAAGTGTCGTGTGAGGAGGATCGTTACATTGATCCATCTTCCAGGTCTTTGAAAAACTCCTCTTTGTGGGATTTTCTATTTCCTTTCAATCAATATTGTTTTCACTGGGGCTCTCGGTTCCCTGTACGTTTTCATTGGTGTTGGATCCTTATCAGTTGCTTGATGGTTTTTCCTAGTCCTAGCAGAAAAACCTTGTTCAATTTTATTTGTCTTGGCAATTTGCTAGTTTTTCCTAGTCTTGGCAGGAATGTCTTGTTCAAATTGTTTTAGTAAATTTTCTCACACTTGAACATGCTTATTTTTAAAAGATGTAGTTATATGTTGATCATATGAAAAAATATAAAAGATGAAGATATATTTGGAGCGAAGGGATTTAAAAATAATTATTAACATCATTAAAAATTATATGCCTTAACTATAATACTATTCTAGATGTCCATCAATTACTATTAAAAAGACCAACTATTAAAAATTAAAATAATAAATATTTATTACACTAAAGTTAAAATTTTCATATAAATTTTTATTAAAAATGAAAATTAAAATAAATAAAAAATTACTAGATATAATATATATCTGATATCATTTTAGTATTTTTATGACCCAATATACATCCAATTTTATTAAAATTGTTAAATATTGAAGATACAGAAGAGGAGACCTTATCGTCAAGTCACAGGACTATGAGCGAAGTGAAAGTTGTGTGTGACCTGGAACCGTACATGTCGGTCTAGGGTTTCTAGAAGTTTTCATTCATTCTCTCAGAGCTTATGTTGGCCTTCATGATGTGCTTGCTTTGTGGGTGTTATTATGTCGGCTTCTCCTTCCCCGACTTCTACTGAAGTTTGTGGTGAGAAGAATGGCTTCAGAGGCGAACAAAAAGCCCATGAAATTCATTCCCAAGGTGTACCATGAGGTAATTATGAACTTGATTTTATGATTGCTCTATATGAATTTAATCAGGTGTGTTCTTGGTTTGAAAACAATATTCTTATCGGGTATTTTTGGGTCAAATTCCCTCTGAGCATATCCTTTAGAAATGGATTGAGCAGTATTGGTGTTCGTATGGGATTCAAGTCGACCATGTCCAAAATATCTCCAAGGGTTTTTTTCATTTTCATTTTGGTAGTCTCGACCAAGCCCAAAAGGTCCTCAATAAGGGTCCTAGTTACATTAATAGTTCACTACTCATTTTTCATCCATGGAGCCAAGATTTCACGATTTCTGTTTTGGTTTTTCTTGGTCATGCCTATTTGGGAAGAATTCCTTGACCTTCGCACTGCATGCTAGCCCTTTCTAAAATAATTGTTATCCATCCTCGGTGAATTTTACTATGATGAACCCTCTCAGTTCATGTCAGTCTATCCTAGTAGGAGAATGTGTGTCAAAGTTGACCTAGCTAAAACTCTAAAGGAGTGTATTGACATTCAAGTTGGTTCTACTCGTATTCATCAACGGGTGGTGTATATAAATATCCCTAACACATGCTACTACTGCTATTCAGCCTCCCACAAAATTAAGGATTGCCCCTTGATGGCTGAAAATTTCAAGGCCAAGACGCCTATCCAAACAACTGGTGTTGTTTTCTCTCCCACCATCCCACACCCTCCTTCAAAATATGGTGAGTGGACTAAGGTTTCGCACAAGAAAGGTAAAGGTGGTAAGCCTAATTAGGTGGGGCACACTGTGGTAACGTATGCTCAGGGTCTAGTGCCTAAGCCTCCCATGCAAAAACTGGTTATGGAGTCGACCCCTATCCACTCTCCTCCATTGATCATAGAGTCTATAGACCATGATGAAGGGTTTCTCCACTATGCCCTTGGGTTCTTCGAATGAGGCAGTGGCTGAAGGAATTTTCTCTCAAAGCTTAGAACGGTGGTCTCATAGACCCCCATGAGGTGAGTGGATTGCTCATTTTGACAAGCAGTAGCAAACTTCTTTCTCTTTCGCCACCATGGAAGCCTTTAGGAATAACTCCTACCACATGTTGTTGGATAATGCAACTGAGGCCAATGGGTGTATCCAACTCGACTATTTTTAATGTTGTTTCTATCTTGGAATGTGCATGGGTTGATGGACCGAATTCGACGTTACATGGTTAAGGTTGAATTTAGTAGATGTTCCAGTCTCTATAATCATCCAAATTTTGTGTGTTTACAAGAAGGAAAAGTGGCAAGTTTCAATTTGCAATCTGCTTGTTCTATGTTATGACTTGGAATTCAGATGTATACCACCAACGACAATAATGGCAGCGAAGGAGCTATCATTTTTCTTAATAATAGGTGGGCGAGCAATTTTGTCACATGGGGTTCTGACCCCTCTCATCACATGGTTTGGATTTTGCATGAAGTTGGAGGTCTTTCCTTTGATATTATTAATATCTACCCCTCTAATGAGGTCCAATATAGATGTTCCCTATGAAGATGGTGTGCTTTGTACTTACCTACCATGGTCTGGCTGATGTGTGGTGATTTCAATATGGTCAAGAAGGCTTATGATAAAGTGGTCCAGATACCCAATAGGTGGGCCTTTGGAGAGTGACAAGCATGATACTTTTAGAAATTTAGGTTGGTTCTACCTGTATTCATCAGTGGGTGGTGTATATAAATCTCCCTAACACATGCTACCACTACCAGTTAGCCTCCCACCGTATTAAATATTGCCTCTTGATGGCTTAAAAATTCAAGGTCAAGGCACCTTCCCCAATAGTTGGTGTTGTTTTCTCTCCCACCATCTTGCATCCTCCTTTAAAATATGGTGAGTGGACTGAGGTTTCACATAAGAAAGTGAAAGAGGGCAAGCCCGCTCAGGTGGGGCACACAGTGGTAACATATGCTCAGGGCCTAGCACCTAAGCCTCCCATGTAGCAACCGATTATGGACTTGACCTATATCCACTCTCCTCTATTGACCGTAGAGTTTGTAAACCATGATGAAGGGTTTCGGTCCACTCTACCCTTGGGTTCTCCGAATGAGGTAGTCGCTGAAGGAAGTTTCTCTCAAATCTTAGAATGATGGTCTCATAGCCCCCCATGAGGTGAGTGTCTTGCTCATTTGGACAAGCGGTAGCAAACTTATTTCTATTTCACCACCATGGAATACTTTAGGAATAACTCCTACCACCTGTTGTTGGATAATGTGACTGAGGTCAATGGGGATATCCAAATCGACTCCTTTTAATGGTGTTTCTATATTGAAATGTGCATGGGTTGATGGACCTAATTCGATGTTACATGGTTCAGGATGAATTCACTGCCTGTTCCAGTCTATACAATCATCTAAATTTTGTGTGTTTACAAGAAGGTACAGTGGTAAGTTTCAATTTAAAATCTGCTTGTTCTATGTTATGACTTGAAAGTCATATGTATGCGACCAACGACAATCAGGGCAATGGAGGAGCTATCATTTTTTTTAATAATAGGTGGGCGAGCAATTTTTTCACATGGGGTTCTAACCCATCTCATCACATGGTTTGGATTCTGCTCGAAGTTGGAGGTCTTTCTTTCAATATAATTAATATATACCCCTATAATGAGGTCCAATATATATGTGCCCTATGGATATGGTGTGCTTTGTCCTTACCTACCACGGTCTGGTTGATGTGTGGTGATTTCAATATGATCAAGAAGGCTTACGATAAAGTGGTCCAGATACACAATAGGTGGACCTTTGGAGAACGACATGCATGGTAATTTTAGACATTCAGGTTGGTTATACCCATATTCATCAGTGGGTGGTGCATATAAATATCCCTAACACATGCTACCATTTCCAGTTAGCCTCCCACCATATTAAGGATTGCCTCCTGATGGCTAAAAAATTCAACGCCAAGGCACCTACCCCAACAGCTGGTGTTGTTTTCTCTCCAATCATCCTGTACCCTCCTTTAAAATATGGTGAGTGGACTGAGGTTTCAAACAAGAAAGGGAAATGGGGCAAGCTCGATCATATGGAGCACACAATGGTAACGTATACTCAGTGCCTAGTGCCTAAGCCTCCCATGCAGCAACTGATTATGGACTCGACCTCTATCCACTCTCCTCCATTAAGAGTTTGTAGACCATGATGAAGGGTTTCGGTCCACTCTATCCTTGGGTTCTCCAAATGAGGTAGTGACTGAAGGAATTTTCTCTCAAAGCTTAGAGTGGTGATCTCACAGCCCCCCATAAGGTGAGCATCTTGCTCATTTGGACAAGTGGTAGCAAACTTATTTTTCTTTCGCCACCATGGAATCCTTCAGGAATAACTCCTACCACCTGTTGTTGGATAATGCAACTGAGGCCAATGGGGGTATGCAACTCAACTCTTTTTAATGTTGTTTCTATCTTGGAATGTGCATGGGTTGATGGACCTAGTTCGATGTTACATGGTTCGGGATGAACTCACTACCTATTCCAGTCTCTACAATCATCCAAATTTTGTGTGTTTACAAGAAGGTAAAGTGGTAAGTTTCAATTTACAATCTGTTTGTTCTATGTTATGACCAGGAAGTCAGATGCATGCCACAAACCACAATCAGGGCAGCGAAGGAGCTATATTTTTTCTTAATAATAGGTGGGCGAGCAATTTTTTCACATGGGGTTCTGACCCATCTCATCACGCGGTTTGGATTTTGCTCAAAGTTGGAGGTATTTCCTTTGGGATTATTAATATCGACACCTCTAATGAGGTCCAATATAGATGTGCCATGTGGAGATGGTGTGCTTTGTCCTTACCTATCGTGTTCTAGCTGATGTGTGATGATTTCAATATGATCAAGAAGGCTTATGGTAAAGTTGTCCGGATCCCCAATAGGTGGGCCTTCGAAGAGCGATAGACATGGTACTTTATGAAAAATAATTTGGGGATCTTCGATCCCAATGTTTGTTTCTCTACGGGTTAGCTTCTCGATCATTTGTAGTTCATGTCGTGTAATTTTTAGTAGGGCCCCACAAGAGTTTTAAATTTTTTTTCGAGGGCTATGTTTTCGAACCAACACAAGTTTTCTTTTTCTCATTGGCTCCCTTTAATCCCTTTTGTTGAAACCATTCCTAGTATGGTCTCGTTCAATAATTCCCCCATAATGTTCTTTGTTCATGCTTCCTCCACCCATCAATGGCCTATTCATGCTCATTTTTTTCTTAACACTTCTTTCTTGGAACATGATACCACTGTTTGTCACATCCACTGGATCTGGAACCTTATCCCTAGACCCAATGGAGAGTCAGGATGGATTGAGTGGTGGAATGATGTTATTTTTCAAACCACTGATCTACTTAGAAGCCTGGGGAAGAAGGTGGTACAACTGCATCATTACTCTAATATTTCTCTATGTAATGAGCTTACGCAAGCCTCCTTTCATCTTGAGGCTTCCCCATTTGACTCCTCCATTCAATCCCATGTCACTTAGATCTAGCATGAGCTCAAAGTGGCTGAAGTGTATGAGGCTAGAGGGGCTCAGATTAAAGCAAGCCTGCATTGGCTCAAATTGGATGACCATGTTTCCAAAGAATTTTTTCAAAGGCTCTGGCCTTCTCGACATTCCACTCAATTCAAAGCTTTATTCGTTAATGGGGTTTGTACCATCTCTTTTCCTAAGATAAAAACTGAATTTACTCAACATTATACTCATGTTTTTTATGCTCAGTTGTACACCCATGAAAGAGAATGAGCCCTCCAATGTTTCAAAGAGGTTATCCCAAATTGCCTTTCCCGAATGCAATGAAATGATTGTAAATGCCCTTTATCAGTACAAGATATTGTGAATGCCCTATTTCAAATGGTAGACGCTAAGGCCTTAGGTCTTCCTTGTGAATTTTACAAAACTTACTAGGAGTTTGTTGGTCCTAAATTGCATAAAGTGTATTTGGAAGCCCTGCATATGGGTTTATTAGGTGCTATTATCAATAAGGGCAATATGAAGTTTATCCCAAAGTGAGGGGATCCAAAAATCCTCACAAATTGGAGGCCAATAACTTTTCTTAATGTCAACTAAAACATCATTGTCAAAGTGCTTGCTTTGTGGATTAGGCCCTTGCCTCCCTCTATTGTGAGGGTTGAGAAAAATGGCTTTATTCAAAATTGTTATATTTTGGACAATGTTCTCACCATTTGGGAAGGGATGGATTGGGCTTGCAGGTCTAGTCAATAGGCCCTCTTCCTCAAGCTTGACTTTGAAAAGGCTTATGATCAAATTGAGTGGGATTTCATTATTTCCATGTTGGAAGCTCTTGGCTTTGATCCTCAGTTTATTTCTTCTATTAAAATACTTTTTCAGGATGCATTAGTTGTGCTTTCTCTCAACAAGTTTCAAACTGATGCTATTGGTTTGCATAGGTCAGTAAGGTAGGGATGTCCTTTGGCCCCCTCACTATTTATTTTAGTAGCAGAAGCCTTTGGTTATATTTTGGCCAACCGTACCTCTCTTGGGATCCTTCGAGGTATTTACCTTTTTGGGAATGTTGGTCAACTCATTAATGGCCACTTTGTTGATGATTCCTTCCTCACTCTAAATGAGGATGAGAAATCCCTTTCTGAAGCTTTGCCTTGTCTTGATATTTTTTAGCAAAGCCTCTAGGTCTAATATTCAATGGAGGAAAAGCTCCTGTTATAAACAATCCCTACAACCTCTTCCCTAATTGCTTCAACATGTGCAGAGGAGTTGGATTGAGCCTAGAGAAATCTTTAAATTTTTGGGCATTCCTTTTACCTTTCAAGGCTCTCTATCCCAATTATGGTCTTATGTCATCAACAAAGTGGAAAGCAAGCTGGAATATTGGAATGCTAAGAAGCTGTAATCTTGCTGGAAAATTCCAAATTTTCTCAAAAGTGTTGGCTTCCACACATGTTTATTATTCATATTCTTGGGTCCCTTCCCAGGCTTGTTAAAAATGGCTTGAAAAATTATTGCAGGTTTTTTTGTGGTCTAGTGGTTCTGAGGGGAAAGGCTTTCACAGAGTGGCTTGGGGTATTTGCTATCTCCCACGACAAGTAGGGGGGTATGGGTTTGTTGAACTATAAGCGCCAAGGGTTAGCCCTATGTGCTAAATGGATTGTGTGGGCTCTCAAAGGACCTGAAGCATAGAAAGTCCTTCTAAAACATTGCATATCGATTGGGATTCCCCTCAACCGTTGAGCCTGGGTAGGAATGGATTTGCCCTCTCTGGTGCTGGTCCCAATTTTCATTAAAATCCCTAGATCCTTTGTCATCAAAATCATATGGAAGGCTTGGCAACAATTAAACCCTTAGATTGTTTGGAAGGGGGTTCGTTCACATAAAGGCCTCTCCATAAATCTTCTCAATGTTTGGTGGTCCCTTGTCTTCAAGCTTCAGGGTAAGTTGTTGGTTCAAGTTCCCTGGGTCCATACCCAAAAAAAATTTAAGTGGGGCATTGCTGCCATTGCAAATTTATAGTCTAGGGAAAATAGATATTGGATTGCTTGGAATGATTTTAAAATAATGTTTCATTTGACCAGCATTGACAAGGCTATGTATGATGTTGTTCTTGACCATACACCCTTTTCCTTATGGCAAAAATTAGGTGTCAAATCCCAGAGACCCTATTGGAAATATTGGGCCTGGTATAAGAGCACTTCCTTGCTCAGCTACAAAGCCAGGCAGGGTTATGAGTGGCTTACACCAACTACCCCCACGGTGCCCAAGCTCAATGTCAAATGGGACCTTATCTCAACACCCTCTAGGTGGAAAACCAGATTTCACTCAGCTTGGGTGTCTTATCTGGAGCCAAAGAAAGCTTTTTTTGCTTGCATCTTATTGTGTCAGGGTTTTCCCCTTAGCAGCAAACTTTCTTATATGGGGGTTTCTCAGCCCCGATGCCTATTTTATCATGAACCAAAGTCTTGTATGCATATTTTTTGGGCCTATAGACATGCCAGTCTTGCTTGGAGTTGAGTGGGTTATTTATTTGCTCCATTTATGCCCTTACAACTTTCATGGTATCATGTCCTTTTGGGTGATCCCATTCAGTTTTCTCTCCTACTGAGGGAGGTGTGGCAAATCTTCAGAGTCAGCCCTCTGTTTCACATTTGGAAATCTAGAAACAAAATTATTTTCAAACAGGTTGATCTGTCTCAGGATTTTTCATTTGCAGACAAGCTCGAAGTTTCTCATGATGTGTGGTTTCAGATCTGTGACCAAGCTAAAAAGGTGGCTATGGAGCTAAACCATTTGTAGGCTTTGCTAAAATATTGGAGAGACGCCCCATGTACCGTCAGTAGGGAATCCCCTGATCGTTCGCTTCCTCACCCAACTCAATCTCATTCGTGTCGGCGCCCATATTGTGCATGGTATCATTCTTATCGGAGCATATCTTGTGACTGTGAATGGACATTGCAGTAGTCGGATCCGTATATCTCTTAGCATTTTGCGCTTGTGTTCACACAACAATCTACGCCTGTGCCTAATGATGGATGGGGGGCCTCGGGCAGCCACGAACATCTTTCTGGTTGGTCTCGTCCTTCTTCTCCCATTACTCATGCTTCAGGCTGGGGTGAGGAGTGCTTTGATGGGTGGGGGGAACCACCCACTTCAATGGATAAGGCTTTGTCTACCAAAGGCTCCCTTCCTTAAGGCCTTTCTGGCTGTAGATTGTTTCTAGTTTGGTGTTGATGGTCGTGGTGCCCGTTTTGTGCAGTTTGTTTTTCTTTATCCACTATTAGGATAAGTTAATGTCATCCCGGATATGATTTTTTTTCCACCCGTTTTTTTTTTTTTAACTGTAAAAAACTTTTATTTTTATAATTAAAATGGACTTTCATATAATTAAAAAAAAAAAAATTGTGTGCTTTTAATTATATACGAACTAACCTCCCAACCTGTTAGAATTCTACAAACATGTGATATGACGAATATGGTCGAATGTCTTGAATTAAATGCTTTATCCCTCAAAAAAGCGAGGACTTTCACAGAATAAAAATGTAAACATTATTGCCTTTAGCACTTTTTGCAATTTGCATGTAACTTATCCAACGCCTTTGATCCAATATTCTTACAGTAAGGTATCTTCAATGGCAGTTATGCTACTAAAAAAAGGACTCAATATCCCTATAATATTTAGAACGACCCGTGGAATATCGTGCCTTCATATTATTCGATTATGACCTGATTCACGATTTAGAACAGAAGATCAATCCTCTTTGAGGAGTTGTTCACAGATGGATTGTCCATAGTGAAGTGACCATCTGAATTCACTATAGTACTCATGGCATTGCTGACGTCATGTCTTATTACATAAACATTTGGAATTTACAGAAATATTTGGAATTGACAGAGGAGTGTATTAAAGTGGAATTTATGTTATTAGATTTGTATTATTGAATAAGAGGGGTTATATATTCAAACATTATGTTAATACCGATGAAAAATCTCATATAAAAAAACTAAAGACTTAGCACCATTAAACTTACTGTCCCATTAACAAAGAAAACATTAACAAAGTCTATACTTTCTCCTAATCTGTCATGCTTCACTCACGACCGAATTCAGGGGATCCAGAACTAATTCTGCATGAACCAACTTTCTATAAATATGGCTGTCGTGTCACATCATCTCGAGATCATCTCCTGCAACAACGTGCAAGCTTTCACATTGTAACAAATGTAATCTTGGATACTAAAAGCTTATTCTTCTCAAGTCTTTATGGCCTTAGAAGAATACAGATTATTCCAAAATCTAGAACTTAGGAATATAGCATTTTGGCATCGGTAGCCCAAAGCACAGCTCTGCCTTTCTTCAGTTACGAAGTTCTACCAATTCCATACAAAAGAGAATTGAAGTAATAAGAATATAATCCCCATTCAATCCTACTACTGATACGTGAATCTAAAAGGTCAGATTTTCTACTACAGTATGAAGTTTTCAGGGCTATTATTTTAGAAGGATAATTGTTGTGCATTCTAGGAGTGTCAGGCATAATGGAGCCTTCCAAGAAAAGCACCTTGGAGTCACCTTGCAAGAAAATCACGTAATTGCATGTGTGAAGTTTCTTCGTTGTCAATAGGTTGGAGGTAAAGATGAACTTGTTAATTTATGGTTCATACTCTTTCAATTGTCTTCCTAGACGGAAGGAATTTGGTTGATGAGTTTCTATTAGTTTAGAAGTATATTAGAGATGAAATTGAGATTGATTTTGATTTGGAAAAGTGGAGTGTGGGTTTGTAGCAGTAAATATTTGATGTCAGGTATATATTAGATGTTTGATTCTAGTTTATATTAATAGATATTACGTTTTTATTGTGATGTTCTTTAAAAAAAATTGTTTTAAATAATGCTACCTCTCAAAGTTGGTCATGCATTTTTAGACTCTTAGTATCTGTGGTGAAAATCTAGGGGAAGGGTTCGCAGGATAAGCCGATAGAGCATAGTTTCAATGACTTGCTTTTCCAATGGAATACAAAAGAATCCACTAAAACAGAGATAGGGACTGACCAAGTTCGGATAAAGATAAGTGAAACACATGCAAAAAGTACTTCATTAACCATTAGACTAAGAGTTTTTATTAAAGGGAAGCACAGTGAGATACACGAAGAAGAGGGAAGTCATCATAGTCATCATGCGGGAAGATTCTAATAGAGAGATCCTTGACCAATATGACTCATAGTGCGGGGTAATTGTTAGCCTAAGAAGCATAGTATATGCTAAGAAGAGGGGAAGTCATCATGTGGAGGAGATTTCCCTAAGAAACATTATTCCACTCTGCTAAGAAGAGGGGAAGTCATCATGTGGAGGAGATTTCCCTAAGCAACATTATTGATAGTGCAACATTATTGATAGTGGAGGGTAATCGTTAGCCCATTGTTCCATTTCTTAATATAAAACGGGCAGGCTTATTACAGCTTTCTTTGAAGTGTATAAGAAAGACATTAATTGGAGAAAAGATTATAAAGGATTGAAAAGATGATTATGTGCATAGCAAAGAAAGTGGACTTGTATGAATTAGGCGCTTGGTGGAAGATGTTTCGATGAATTTTATTTATAGTATGAATGACTCTATATAAGGACAAGGGAGTCTTGATATGGATCCATGTCATAATGGGGTGCATCCCCAATCAAAATTTTAATTAAACATACTTAAAGAAGAACCTCTATTACTTCTATATTTACTTTAATAGATAGAAGTTAGTGCTGTTAGGGCTTATTTTTATTTTTGTTTATTTTCTTGTATAGATAGGAATAAGTTTTTTTTGTTTTTTTTGTAATATTAAATAAAAAAGAGGGTTTTGAAAGGAGCCTTTAAATATTGAACAACAAAACATGAACTAGAAACACAAACAAAATCATACACAGAAAAATGGGACCAAATAGAGCTAGAGAACCAGAGATGACTAGTTAATGAACCGAGATGGTTCTACATCACAGAGTCAAACTCAGTAATAATACCACCAGAGAGCAGCCTCCTCAGCATAATCCAGCACCATATTTATACACCATATTCATAGAACTCCACACAACGTGCTGTTTAGTCTCCAACAAACAAATACTGTGAAGAATGACATTCTTTTTAACAACGAAATTGACCTGAGAATACATATCATTAACATAGTTGTCTTTGGTCATAGAACTGGGAAGGACTTCAACCACCTCATCCTCTATGTTCATATTAGATATAGGGGAAGATTGCTTCAAAGTACTCTTTTTTTCGCTCAAATGATTAGACTTATGAACCCCAACTCTCCCCCTGCAATCACCATTGGACGTACTCACCACAATCGGATTAGAGACCGGAGTAACCAAAGGGATGTCCCCCCAAACATCAGAGGCCTTACTCTCAACAGAACCACACACCTTTGACAAAATCGAAACCCTTCACATACGATTTCCCCGACCCAGAGACCAAAGAAGAAGAGCGCTCCAACTTATCCTCAGAACTGGCACCATTATTTGAAAACAACAAAGGATCACTATGCACCGGAATGGAAATGGAGTTCAAGGAATTAAGAATCTCATCTGCAACCACCTCAATATCCAGTATGGTATGTTCTAACAGGAGGAGCGCCAATCCCTGATGCAACAGTGCCTTATCTCTTCCATTCTGAACAACTAATATCAAACTAGGAAGCCATTAAAAAAAAAACAAAAGAATATTCTACCTCTGCCTTCGGAGATGGTTCAGTAACATAACATGAAATCTCCACACAATCTCATATAACAAATCCACCATAACAAAGTACATAATTACCCTGATCACCATGTTCCATGGCACCAGTAAAGCTTTGGCACTAAACCCATTGTGGATACGAGGTAGAAATTCATCCTCGTTCAAAAAGTATTTCATTTCCTCCACCAACTAATGTCATTGGCTGACAAGAATAAGTTATATATATATATATATATATATATATATTCCACTAATATAAAAGTGTTTTAAAAAATTATAATTTTATTTGTACTAAACGTCTTTTGATCTCTTGATTTAATTGGTGTAGGTTTATTGATTATTATTAAGGTAATTGTATATGTGATACAATTTTGTTTATAGATTATTAAAAAATTAGAATCTAAAGATGTGCATGTTTATAATGATGTTAGTTATGGTCATTTAAATTATTAAAAAATTAGAATCTAGAGATGCGAATGTTTATAATGATGCTAGTTATGGTCATGTAGCCTCGTATAAAAAATTATAATATGCAGAGGAACTCATAGAATCTATACACCACCCAAAATATGAAAGATAAATATAACCTTAAAGATCTAGTATGGATGATTTCCTTAGACACTTAGTTACCTTAGAAATAAAATTAGTGATATGTAAATAAAGCACACTATAAATACTATTGTTTATCTCAATAATTATTTAAACAACATGTTAAAGGCGATGTTATAACAGTGGCACTCAAGGTGAAAAAGAGCACATAGCAAAAATAATTATATAATGAATGTACAGAGTAAATCATCTCCAAAGTAAAATGTTGATAATTTTTTCAATCCTTTATAATTTGAACGGGACCACATAAACAATACATTATTGAATATCCCTATTAGAGGAAGCTCTCTCGTGTAAATATGCTCTCACATATAGATGAGGTGGTTAACCACTATGATGATGTACAAAATTCGCATATATTGATACAAGTTATCCATGATAACAAAGTCATCAAATGCAATGCATCCAAAACATAATATGGTTTATTTATGTTTCATCAAATTTCAAAGTGGAAAGTATTTTGATAATTATAATATAAATTATATCCATTCAAAAACATTCCTTACTTTCTTGTTATAGAAGATATTGAAGATGTATTATGTTGTTTCTTGAAATTATAAGAAATTATTTTAGAAGCAAAATAAAACAAAGAATATAATGTATACTTCTAATCACCAAAATAATTAGTCCAATCTAAAATTGAATATCCTTCTAAATAGCTAGGAACATTTACTGCATAACAAATCCTCATCTAAATAATATCTTTACTGTAGAGAAAAACCTAGTAAAATCCTTCCAATAATAATAGTGAGGCATCTATATATATCTAGAATAAAGACTAATGCCACATGTAGTATCTTTTTTGGCATGAGTAAAATAAAAATATATACTAACTCTCAATGATCAATACATATAAGTATGAAAGACAACTAGCCTTAATCTTCATCCTTAAGTAAAACTACATGTAAATTAATGCATGAACCTTAATGTCAAATCACCAAAAAAGACCCAATGCACATTATGGCACATTATGGTCAAGAGAAAATTTGAAGGAACAACTTCATAGGATTTAAGATAGAGCGATGGCTGTGATGCTCAATAGAATTTTGAATATAGGGTGGTTAGGAACCTGCTTTGCAATGATGGTGCCAGAGATGGATGTGATGCTACTATCGAATATGATGCAATGGGATCCCAAGGGGTCATGGGTGATGGAGATAAGCCCCCTCTCAACCCTGACCTTGATCCACCTCTCAAATTATCTTTTGTAAGAAAGGCTCATAAAAGTGTGGGTTTTTATTCCTATTGCTTCTTTTATCCCCTTGGGTGTCTCATCTCCTCTTGTCCAAAATCAAGGAGTCTTGAAAATTCTAGAGCCTCTCATGAACTCCTTTGTTTCCATGGAATTGTTGTTTCTCATTGACATGTTTGTCAGCTCATACCCTGACATGGAGTCAATTAAAAAATGAGCTAATGCTAAATGGATCCCTAAAGGAAACCTAGCACTCATAGCCCTCCCTAGAGGCTTTTCCTAGATCATATTGAACAACCATTCTTATACAAGTCATATCCTTGCAGGGGATCATAGTTCTTTGACATAAGAAACCTTTTCGTGAGAATATGGGGCACTAATTTTGATTTAAAAACTCAAAGTAACAACTACACAAATTTTTGGGTGAGATTACCAAGTCTTCCCAGTCATTTTTAGAATGAGGAAGGGTTGGAGGGTATGGATCAAGGCATTGTAGAACTCATCATGTTTGAATCACCTACTAAATCGAGAATGAGAATGATCTGGTCATATGTGCATTATGGCCAACCTTGATTCAAAGTTGTCAACTTCAATTGAACTAGTCTCTAACTCATGCAATAAGTATAAAATCATAGAGTACAAGAATAAACATACATTTTGTTAAAAATCTAAAACTCAAGGTTATCTTTCATTCTAATTCTCCTCTTTGAAGTAAAAGGAAGTGGCCCCCAAAGCCCTAATAAAATAATGGTGATCTCTTTAAAACAAATTCCTACACTCTTGGTGAAGTCTTCACCTCAAATGAAATTTTCTACCAAGAATCATCATGCTACTATTTCAAAAGGAAAAGAAGTCATGTTGGACTCTTCACCTAATGCTCTTTCATAGGTATGTTTGTTGGTCCCTAACTCAAATTCATTTTATTTTCTTATCTTCTAAGGACTTTGAGGGCCCTGTTAACCCTGTCTACCCTTTCTCCCTCATCTAATTTGGACTTGCTTCCCTTATCTTACAGATATCTATCCCACATGGGTTTTAGTTCCCTTTCCAAAAAGAATGCTTCCCCCTCTCCTAAGCATTTTTATTTATCCACTCCTACTAAAATCTTTTCTAGATTCCCCTATGGCCCTAAACCTTCTCTTGCATCTCCTTCTAAATGAGCATCCCCCTAAAAATATATTTTTCCTTATTTCATTTTTAGGAATTCATCCTCTTGCAAGGCCTCCCCTTCTAGAGACCTAACCTTTAACCAACCCTAAAGTTAGAACTCATAATAAAAAACAAAAATCTTCTAATGTGAGAAGCAAAAGGAAAAAATAGGTGTCCTTCATCCCAAGATCTAATGAGAAAGTAATCTAACAAAGAAATTGCCAATGGGTCATAATCCATATTAACAAATGAGATACCCACACAAAATGAGTGTTAAAAAATGTTTGTGTCCAAATACTCTTTCAATAGGTATAAAATCATAGAGTACAAGAATAAACATTCATTTTGTTCAAAATATAAAACTCAAGGTTATCTTTCATCCTAATGGTCCTCTTTGAAGTAAAAGGAAGTGGCTCCCAAAGCCCTAATAAAAGAATGGTGATCCCTTTAAAACAAATTCCTACACTCTTGGTGAAGTCTTCACCTCAAATGAAATTTTCTACCAAGAATCGTCATGCTACTATTTCAAAAGGAAAATAAGTCATGTTGGACTCTTCACCTAATACTCTTTCATAGGTATGTTTGTTGGTCCCTGACTCAAATTCATTTTATTACTTATCTTCTAAGGACTTTGAGGGACATGTTAACCTTGTCTACCCTTTCTCCCTCATCTAATTTGAACTTTCTTCCCTTATATTCAAGATATCTATCCCACATGGGTTTTAGTTCCCTTTCCAAAAAGAATGCTTCCCCCTCTCCTAAGCATTTTTCTTTATCCACTCCTACTAAAATCTTTTCTAGATTCCCCTATGGCCCTAAACCTTCTCTTGCCTCTCCTTCTAAATGAGCATCCCCCTAAAAATATATTTTTCCTTATTTCCTTTTCATGAATTCATCCTCTTGCAAGGCCTTCCCTTCTATAGACCTAACCTTTAACCAACCCTAAAGTTAGAACTCATAATAAAAAAAAAATCTTCTAATGTGAGAAGCAAAAGGAAAAATGGGTGTCCTTCATCCCAAGATCTAAGGAGAAAGGAATTTAACAAATAAATTGCCAATGGGTCCTAATCCATATTAACAAATGAGATACCCACACAAAGTGAGTGTTAAAAATTGTTTATGTCCAAATACTCTTTCAATAGGTATAAAATCATAGAGTACAAGAATAAACATACATTTTGTTCAAAATCTAAAACTCAAGGTTATCTTTCATCCTAATGCTCCTCTTTGAAGTAAAAGGAAGTGGCCCCCAAAGCCCTAATAAAAGAATGATGATCCCTTTAAAACAAATTCGTACACTCACTCTTGGTGAGGTCTTCACCTCAAATGAAATTTTCTACCAAGAATCGTCATGCTACTATTTCAAAAGGAAAAGAAGTCATGTTGGACTCTTCACCTAATGCTCTTTCATAGGTATGTTTGTTGGTCCCTGACTCAAATTCATTTTATTACTTATCTTCTAAGGACTTTGAGGACCCTGTTAACCCTGTCTACCCTTTCTCCCTCATCTAATTTGAACTTGCTTCCCTTATCTTCAAGATATCTATCCCACATGGGTTTTAGTTCCCTTTCTAAAAAGAATGCTTCCCCCTCTCCTAAGCATTTTTCTTTATCCACTCCTACTAAAATCTTTTCTAGATTCCCCTATGGCCCTAAACCTTCTCTTGCCTCTCCTTCTAAATGAGCATCCCCCTAAAAATATATTTTTCCTTATTTCCTTTTCAGGAATTCATCCTCTTGCAAGGCCTCCCCTTCTAGAGACCTAACCTTTAACCAACCCTAAAGTTAGAACTCATAATAAAAAACAAAAATCTTCTAATGTGAGAAGCAAAAGGAAAAATGGGTGTCCTTCATCCCAAGATCTAAGGAGAAAGAAAATTAACAAAGAAATTGCCAATGGGTCCTAATCCATATTAACAAATGAGATACCCACACAAAGTGAGTGTTAAAAAATGTTTATGTCCAAATACTCTTTTAAAAAGGGCCCCCTTTTGGAATTTTTTAACTTAGATAAGGAGCATTTTCTCTAATGATACTTGGATTATAGTTGAATCTTTTAATTCTCTACTATTTCATTTTTACAAAAAATGTGTCACCCCATTTCTTCATCAAGCATGCAAGAATTTTAAAATTTTATGAATAATAATGAGCTCATGGATGTCACCTCAAGGGCTCTAAATTCACCTAGATAACTAGAAGAACTGGTAATTAGCTCATCCAGGTCAGAGTTAATATATGTTTTCTTTCCCAAGAAGCCATCACTATATTTGGAGATACCACCCTTTGGTCTCTCCCTAAGATTGGTTATGATCATAATCCAATCATGTTTGAAGGGATTCAACCTTATGTTTTTAATAATGCCTTCAAATTTGAGTCAATGTGGTTACAAAACCTAAATATTAAAAATATCATTTCTAAATAGTGGAGAAAGCAATTTTTAGGCCTTATAGTTTCTTAAATAGCCAAAAAAATTGGATACATAAAGACCAATTTAATGACATATAATAGGGAGGTGTTTGGAGAAATCACTATAAAAAAAAAGAGTATTTAGAACCAATGTTTTTATATTGAGGTCTACATCCAGAATGGAGAAGATTTTGAGACTCTTAGATGTCGTGAAAGACAATTACTTTTTAAATTTCATAACATTCTAGCTATGGAAGAAACATTTTGGTACCAAAAATCAAGGGCTATCTGGTTAAAGTTAGATGACTCCAACACAAAGCTCTTTCATGCTTCTACTTTGTGGCATCGCAGTTTCAATAAAATTCATGAGTTATCTAGAGCTAATGGTTCAATGTCAAGAGACATCCATGAAATCAGATCCCAAGTTGTGAGTCACTTTGAGAATATCTTGCTTCAAGATCCTTGCCCACCTTTAGATCCTAACCAGATGTTGTCAAACATCCCAAATCTTGTGTTTGATGATTCTAATGACTAGTTTTTTCGTCCCTTATTTGATAAAGAAATTAGAAAGGTTATCTTTTAAATGAATGGATACAAATCCCCTGGCCTTGATGATTTTCCTCCACACTTTTTTCAAGACTTTTGGAATATTATGGGCCAAAATATTTGCAAAGCCATCCAAGAGATCCAATGCACTAATTTCATTCTAAATGATGTCAATTCTACTTTCGTAGATCTTATTCCCAAGTCCTCAACATGAAAGTCCATTTTTGATTACCGATTGATAAGCCTATGCAATGTGGTGTATAAAATTTTATCCAAATCCTTTGCCACTCGGCTAAGTTGTATCCTCCCTTTCATCATTCACTCCTATAAAGAAAGCTTTTTAATGGGAGACATATCACTTATGACATCATAATTATGTACGAGATAATTCATTCAATCCAAAAAAGCAAGAGAGATGGTTTTCTCCTCAAGATGGACATGAACAAATATTTTGATCGAGTGTCATGGAAATTTTTTATCTTTATTGTCAAAAATTTTGGCTTCTACGAGAAATAGATAGACTTGATTAAGCAATGTATTTCTTTTGTAAGTTCCTTTTTCCTCATGAATGGAGTTCCAATAGTCTATTTTTTTAGCTTGAGGGGTTTACATCAAGGTGATCCTCTTTCACTTCTCCTATTCATTATTTTATCCTAAGCCCTCAACAAATCTCTAAAGGTAGCCTATTCCAAAGGTCTTATCTCTAACATCAAGACATCCTCTACTTATTTTTCGATTAACCATCAATAATTTATGGATGACACCATTTTAACCAAAGTTTCCTCAATTCCTCAAGCCAATTCTATTAAGTCTATTCTTTTGCTTTTTGAGATGTCTACTAGCCACAAAATTAATTTCACTAAAAGTGCTATTTATTTCTTCAACACATTGATTAGAAGTTAACTCAAAATAACCCAAATCTTTGGATGCCCCATATCAAATTTACCTACAACTTACCTTGGTTTCCCTTTATTTTTTGGGTCCCTTGAATATAGCATGTGGAATCCTATTCTTGAAATATTTCAAAGAAAACTTAGTGGTTAGAAGGGAGTCTTATTGATCTAGATTGGTAAGTTGATCTTTATCCATGCTTACCTCCAAATTATTCTAATTTCTTCTTATCTTCATTTAAAAATATTTGTTTCCATTTTCAATAAAATTTAATAACTCCAAAGAGAATTCCTTTGGTTTGATTTTGAAAACAAACGTAGATTTCATTTAGTGGCTTGGGAGAAAGTCTTTTTCAAAAACTCTCAAGGAGGATTGGGTCTTACAAGAGTCAACCAAGTGAACTTAGCTCTTCTTGCTAAATTATGGTGGAGGCTGATTTTTGAAAAATATTATGTCTAGGAAGACTTTCTAAGAAAGTAGCTTCACCACAATGACTTTCTTCATGATGAAATACTCCCTTATAAATCTACCATATGGAATTCAATTCTGAAAGTAGGCATATTGTGAAAGCTATAATTGATTGCCAACTTCAAAAATGTAATGACATTAAATTTTGGAACTATGTGTGGATTTGTGACACTCTTGTTGAGTCAATATCAAGCCTTAATTCCAATGAAACCAATCACTGATCAACTCTTTGGTCCTAAGGTTTATGACTTCATAATTGATGATGGTCATAGTCAACATTGGAAGCCTATCCCTATTCAAGGACTTTTAAGAGATCCATGTTGTCGAATGCTTATACAATATTTATTTATATTTTTTTAAGACAAACAATATGTATTTTTTCTTTACCTTTGATTTCACTTAATTCTAATTTGATTTTAAATTAATGTCTTTTATATAATTTCCAAAATGTACACATTAAATACCCAATAAATCATTATGTTGACTTCTCACATTCAAGGTACTTTGATTATCATCAACCAAGGAAAATTTAAGCTATTAGAAGGTAAAACATGTTATTCCACTTAAGCCACTACTTGCTCTACATAAACAATTCATTTTATTTAAAAAGAGCAAGTGTCGTGGGAGGAGGGTCATTACATTGATCCATCTTCTAGGTCTTTGGAAAACTCCTCTTTGTAGGATTTTATGTTTCTTTTAGAGCAAGATTGTTTTCACTCGAGCTCTCGGTTCCTTGTACATTTTCATTGGTGATGGATCCTTCTCAGCTGCTTGCTTCTTTTTCCTAGTCTTGGCAGGAAATCTTGTTCAAATTTCATTCCAACGAGAAAACATTGCTCAATTTTTTGTTGGTATCATTAGTTTGTTGACTTTCCCTAGTCTTGGAGGGAAACCATATTTTAAATTTGTCTTAGCAATTTGCTAGGTTTTCCCAGTCTCAACGGGAAAACCTTGTTCAAATTTTTGTTCATCTTGGTAGTTTGTTGGCTTTCCCTTGTCTTGGAGGGAAATTCTTTTTCATTTTCAGTTCTAGTTGTTGTTGGTCTTACCAAGGGTTTCTCCTAGGTTTTCTTGTTCTTTGTTTGGCTCCTGAAGCTAGTCTTCTCAAACTTGTTCTACTTATTGTTTTCTCTTTGTAAAAGGGTCAAGCTCCCTTTCAAAATACCAAAAAAAAAACATACGAGAAAAATGAAAAGAGTATCTTATCCAGACAATTACATTTGTTTTGACAAATTTGCTCGCACTTGAACATGTTTCCTTTTAAAAGATAGTTATATGTTAATTATATGCAAAGATATAAAAAATAAAGATTTATTTCCAACCAAAAGATTTAAAAACAATTATTAAAATCATAAAAAATATATATGCATTAACTATAATATTATTCTAGATGTCCATCCATTACTATTAGAAAGGTCAACTATTAAAAAATAAAATAATAAATATTTATTATAATAAAGTTAAAATTTTAATATAATTTATTTTTATTAAGAGTGACAAATAAAATAAATAAATAAATACGGGATATAATATATATCTTCTATCATTTCAATACTTTGACGACCCAATATATATCCGCTTTTATTAAATTTGTTAAAAATTGAAGATAAGGAAGAGGAGACCTTATCGTCGAGTCACAACACTCTGAGCGAAGTAAAAGTTGTGTGATTTTAATTATATACGAACGAACCTCCCAAAGCGTTAGAATTCTACAAACATGTGATGCGACGAATATGGTCGAATGTTTTGAATTAAATGCTTTATTCCTAAAAAAAAAAAAAATAAATAAATAAATAAAAAAAGTGAGGTCTTTCACCGAATAAAGATGTAAACATTATTGCCTTAATTTTCCGCAAGCACTTTTTGCAATTTGCATGTAAGTTATCCAACGTCTTTGATCCAATATTATAACAGTAAGGTATCTTCAATAGCAATTATGCTCCTAAAATAAAGGACTCAGTATCTCTATAATATTTAGAACGACCCGTGGAATATTGTGCCTTCATATTATTCGATTATGACCTGGTTCATGATCTACAACGGAAGATCAATCCTTTTTAAGGGGTTGTTCACAAATGGATCGTCCATAAAGAAGTGAAAATCTGAATTCACTAAAGTACTCATGGCATTGCTGAGGTCACAGAAATATTTGGAATTGAGAAACAAATCATTGACTTTTATCAAGGTAGTTATGTTAAAGAGAAACAAATCACTAATGGCATCATAATTATCCACAATATCATTCATTCAATCCATAAAATAAGAGAGTTAATTTTCTCCTCAAGTTGGACATGAACAAAGCTTTTGATTGAGTTTCATGCAATTTTTTTATCGCTATTCTCCAGAAATTTGGCTTCCACAAGAAATTTGGCTTTCACAAGAAATTGATAAACTTAATTAAGGAATGTACTTCATCTATAGGTTTTTTCTTGTGAATGAAGTTCCAATAGTCTATTTTCATAGCTTGAGGGGTTTACATCAAGGTGATCCTCTTTCACCTCTCCTATTCATTATTTTATCCAAATCCCTTAGTAGATCTCTAAAGGTAGCATGTTCCAATGGTATTATCTCTAACAACAAGGTATCCTTTACTTCTTTGTTGGTTAACCATCAATAATTTGTGGATGATACCATTTTATCCAATGTTTCCTCAATTCCGCAAGCCAATTCTACTAAGTCCATTCTTTTACTTTTTTGGATGTCTAATAGCCAACAAATTAATTTCACTAAAAGTGCTCTTTATTTCTTCAACACATTGATTAGAAGGTAACTCAAAATAGACCAAATCTTGGGATGCCCCATATTAAATTTACCTACAACTTACCTTGGTCTCCCTTTATTTTCTAGGTCCCCTAAAAATAGCATGTAGAACCCAATCCTTGAAATATTTCAAAGAAAACATAGTCGTTAGAAGGGATCCTTATTGAGCGAAATTGTTAAGTTAATCCTTATCCATGCTTACCTCAAAATTATTTATATTTTTTTCTTATCTACATTTAAAAATCTTGCTTCCATTTGTCATAAAATTTAATAGCTCCAAAGAGACTTCCTTTGGTTCGGTTTTGAAAACAAACGTAGATTTCATATAGTATCTTGGAAGAAAGTTTGTTCCAAAAAATCTCAAGGAGGATTGGGTCTTAGAAGAGTCAACCAAGTCAACTTAGCTATTCTTTCTAAATTGTGGTGGAAGTTTACTTTTGAAAAAGATTATGTCTAGGAAGATAGTCTAAGAAAGTACCTTCACCACAATGACTTTCTTCATGATGAAGTCCTCCTTTCTAGATCTACCATATGAAATTCAATTCTAAAAATCACGTATATTATGAAAGCTAAATTGGTTGGCAACTTCAAAAATCTAATGTCATTGAATTATAGAACTATGTGTGGATATATGACACTATGTTGAATCAAGATCAAGCCTTAATTCCAATGAAATCAATCAGTAATAAACTCTTTGGTCCTAAGGTTTTTGAATTTATAATTGATGATGGTCATAGTCAACATTGGAAGCCTATCCATGTTCAAGGCCTTTCAAGAGATCAAACCTATATTGTCAAATGCCTATCCAATATTTAACTATATTTTTTAAGACTTAAGAAATATCTATTTTATCTTTACCTTGATTTTATTTAATTCTAATTTGATTTTAGATCAATATTTTTACATATTAAATACCCAATTGACTTCTCACATTCACGATACTTTCATTGTCATCAACCAAGCAAAAGTTAAGCTATTGGAAGGTAAAACATATTATTCCACTTAAGCCACTACTTGATCCACATAAATAAGTCATTTTATTTAAAAAGAGCAATTCTTAAAAAATCAAAATAGTAAATGACTCCAAAGCATTAGACATCTTCTTTTCCTGCAAATAATATGCATATATTGTTTAGTTTTAAACAATAAAACAATAATCATTCAAATATAACTCACATAACAATGCAAATATTTTGCAATGCACCTATATGATATGCAGAGTGCAAGCTTCCATGTACTCACAAGACAATCAACATTTCCTCTCTTACCTTTTTTTGTTGATCTTCTTCTATTCGTTAAAGGAATGTCCCTGGTCCTATGTACACAAAACTATCAGCAGTACCATATTTCCAAGAAAAATGTAAGTATATCCTATTACTTTATCTATAAGTAAGTGTCATGCGAGGAGGGTCATTACATTGATCCATCTTCTAGGTCTTTGGAAGACTCCTCTTTGTGGGATTTTATGTTTCTTTTCGAGCAAGATTTTTGTCATTGGGGCTCTCGGTCCCCTGTATATTTTCATTGGTGTTGGATCCTTCTCCATTGCTTGCTAGTTTTTCCTAGTCCTAGCCAAAAACCTTGTTCAATTTTTTTTTGTCTTGGCAATTTGCTATTTTTTCCTAGTCTTGGCAAGAAAATTTTGTGCAAATTTCATCTCGACGGGAAAACCTTGCTCAATTTTTTTGTTAGTCTCGATAGTTTTCTAGCTTTCCCTAGTCTTGTAGGGAAATCCTATTTCAAATGTATTGGCAATTTGCTAGGTTTTCCTAGTCTCAACGGGAAAACATTGTTCAAATTTTTGTTCGTCCTGGTAATTTGGTACCTTTCCCTTCATTTTTCATTTTCAGTTCTAGTTACTATTAGTCTTGTCGAGGATTTCTCCTTGGTTTTATTGTTATTTCTTTGGATCCTCTTCTTGAACTTGTTCCACTTGTTGTTTTCTCTTTGTAAAAGGGTCAAGCTCCCTTTCAAAATCTCTTTGTCCAATCCATAAAAATAAAAAATAAAAACATATGATAAGAATGAAGAGAGTATCTTATCTAAACAATCACATTTGTTTTGGCAAATTTGTTGACACTTAAACATGCTTCTTTTTAAAAGATATAGTTATATATTTTATCATATAGAAAGATATTAAAGATGAAGATTTATTTAGAACCAAAGGGATTAAAACACAATTATTACAATCATTAAAAATATATATACATTAACTATAATATTATTCTAGATATCTATCAATTATTGTTAGAAAGGCCAACTATTAAAAAATAAAATAATAAATTTTTATTATACTAAACTTTAAATTTTAATATAATAACCCAGGTGTTGTAGGTGAGTTGGAGAGGAGAGGGCAATCCTCCAAGGGAGGTCCCAGGTTCAAATCTCCACCTACAAAAAAGTTGAATTGGGTACCATAAATACAATTGATAATGTTGATGCGGGCAAGACTGGGTGCGACTCCCGGGTGAAGTAGAACCCCCTGTTCTTGATCTCTCAAACCAAGCAGTTCAGTAAAAAAAAATTCGCTTTAAAAAAAAAAATTAATATAATATTTTTATTAAAAATGAAAATTAAAATAAATAAAAAGCTACTCGATATAATATATATCTGATATCATTTCAATATTTTTACGACCCAATATATATCCGTTTTTATTAATATTATTATAGATTGAAGATAAGGAAGAGGAGACCTTATCGTTGAGTCACAACACTGTGGGCGAAGTAAAAGTTGTGTGCTTTTAATTATATACGAACGAACTCCCAACCTGTGATGTGACGAATTTTAATTATAGAATTCTACAAACATGTGATGTGACGAATATGGTCGAATGTTTTGAATTAAATGCTTTATCCCTCAAAAAAAAAGTGAGGTCTTTCACCGAATAAAGATTTAAGCATTATTGCCTTAATTTTCCGCAAGCACTTTTTGCAATTTGCATGTAAGTTATCCAACGTCTTTGATCCAATATTATAACAGTAAGGTATCTTCAATAGCAGTTATGCTTCTAAAACAAAGGACTCAGTATCTCTATAATATTTAGAACGACCCGTGGAATATTGTGCCTTGATATTATTCGATTATGACCTGGTTCACGATGTAGAATGGAAGATCAATCCTTTTTAAGGGGTTGTTCACAAATGGATCGTCCATAAAGAAGTGAAATATGAATTCACTACAGTACTCATGGCATTGCTGAGGTCACAGAAATATTTGGAATTGAGAGGTGTATTAAAGTGGAATTTGTGTTATTAGATTTGTATTATCATATTTAAAAAGTAAGGTTATCCCAACTCAATGTTAATAGGGAGAGTCCAATAAACGATCCAAAAACTTATAATTAAACCTACTTTCCATTAACAAAAAAATAAAAATAAAACTATATAACAAAGAATGAAACAATAATTAAAAAGAAGATGGCAAACTACCACGGTTAGTTGCTATTAGCTCGATATTAAAATGGAAGAAGAATTACATGCAAGTACTTTTAAGTTTGTTATTTTATTGTTAAAGTGTTTCATTATGAGATTTATAATTTACTAAAACAAACTACCAAATCTCTAAAATACGTTTTAGATGGACCTAACAAGCTTTAAAAGTTTATATATAAAATTATATTCAATTTATCCTAATCTTCTTTCATGTGCTTCACTCAAGACCGAATTCAGCTGAGTCTATACTTTATCCTTGAGGATCCAGAACTAATTCTGCCTGAACCAACTTTCTATAAATATGGCTGTCGTGTCACATCATCTCAAGATCATCTCCTGCAACAACGGCAAGCTTTCACATTGTAACAAATGTATTCTTGGATACTAAAAGCTTATTCTTCTCAAGTCCTTTAGGCCTTAGAAGAATACAGATTATTCCAAAATCTAGAACTTAGGAATATAGCATTTTGGCATCGGTAGCCCAAAGCACAGCTCTGCCTTTTTTCAGTTACAAAGTTATACCAATTCCATACAAAAGAGAGTTGAAGTAATAAGAATATAATCCCCATTCAATCCTACTACTGATAAGTGAATCTAAAAGGTCATATTTTCTACCTATAGGATGAATCTTTCAGGGTAATTATTTTAGAAGGATGATAGTTATGCTTTCTAGCAGTGTCGGGCATAATGGACCCTTCCACTCAATGTAACAGGGGTATTGGAGCCACCTTGCAAGAAAAGACGTAATTGCATGTGTGAAGTTTCTTCATTGTCAATAGGTTGGAGATAAAGACGAACTTGTTAATTGATGGTTCATACTTTTTCAATTGCCTTCCTAGACGGAAGGAATTTGGTTGATGATGAGTTTGTATTAGTTTAGAAGTATATTAGAGATGAATTTGAGATTAATTTTGATTTGGAAAAGTGGTGTGTTGGTTTGTAGCAGTAAATATTTGATGTCGGGTATATATTAGATGTTTGATTCTGGTTTATATTAATAAATATTATGTTTATATTGTGATGTTATTTTTACATACGTTATTATTTTAAGTGATAAACTTGTAGTATGGAATTTTAGTTCACATTAATATTTTTTTTAAATGTTTTAAATAATGCCTGCCTCTCAAAGTTGGTCATGCAAAACCTTTTAGACTGTTAATATTTTTCTTTAAATGTTTTAAATAATGCCTGCCTCTCAAAGTTGGCCATGCAAAACCTTTTAGACTGTTAATATCTTTGGGGAAAATCGAGAGGAAGGGTCCGCAGGATAAGCAGATAGAGCATAGTTTCAATGACTTGCTTTTCCAATGTAATACAAAAGAATCCAATAGAGATAGGGACTGACCAAGTTAGCATAAAGATAAATGTAAAACATGCAAAAAGTACTTTATTAACCATTAGACTAAGAGTTTTTGTCAAAAGGGAGGCACAGTGAGATACACGAAGAGGGGGAGTCATCATTGTCATCATGTGGGAAGATTCTAATGGAGAGATGCTTGACCAACATGACTAACATGACTGATAGTGCAGGGTAATTATTAGCCTAAGAAGCATAGTGGTGAGAAGAGGGGAAGTCATCATGTGGAGGAGATATCCTTGACCAACATTATTGATAGTGGAGAGTAATTGTAAGCCCATTGTTCCATTTCTTAATACAAAATGGGCAGGCTTATTACACCTTCCTGTTGAAGGGTATATGAAAGACATCAATTGGGGTAATTATGTGCATAGCAAACAAAGTGGACTTGTGTTTCCATGAATTTTATTTATAGTATGAATGACTCTATATAAGGACAAGGGAGACTTGATATGGATTCATGGGGTGCATCCACAACCTATATATTTTTTTATTACATAAGAAAGTTGGTTATAATTATTATTTTTAGTAATTGATTAGGGCAGGGTTTAAATCATAGGGACTGCTCCCAATAAACCTATTATGGTCAAAGATTGAGAGAAGACTACTACCTTTGGAAAGGGTTGGCTGCTCTCAAGGTTTGAACCTAGAGATCTTCTTGGTAAGTACCCAACCACACCTACACTTATCAATCCACCTAAACCTTGGGGTCATCCACAACCAAAATATTCATACTTAACAAATAACCTCTATTACTTTTATATTTACTTCTAATAGATAGGAGTTAGTGTTGTTAGGGCTTATTTCTATCTTTTTTTATTTTCATGTATAGACAAGAATAAGTCATAGGGATATATATTCTTATTGATTAGGGTGTTCTAAAGAATTGTAATTTTATTTTTACTAAAGTTCTTTTGATTTAATTAGTGGAAGTTTATTGATTATTATTCTAAGGTAATTGAATTGTAATTTTATTTGTACTAAAGTTCATTTGATTTAATTAGTGCAGGTTTATTGATTACTATTCTAAGGTAATTGTATGTAACCTTAAAGATCTAGTACAGGTGGTTTCCTTAGAAATTTAGTTACTCTAAAAAAAATTTAGTGATATGTAAATAAAACACACTATAAATATCAAGACAATATTTTTTTCATGGTTATGAAAGCAAGCAAAGAGAATTTTGAAGAAAAGGAGTATAATATTTAAATTTTAAATTTCAATAATATTAAGAGAGTTTGAAAGTAATAAGGGCTTCATTTGGAAAGGGAGATTTTAAATTGCAAATAAAGGAGAAGACTTCTCATTTGTGGAAAAATACCCAAGGCAAAAGGTTTTATTATAATATATTTTTTCAAATATTATAATACCTAAGTATAAAGTTACATGGCACCAAAGATAATTCAAATTATTTTAAAATAAATTTGAAAGAGGGCTCACGTCTAAAACGTGCATGGAAACATATAAATACCCCTAAGACTTTGGAAATAAATGTCATGTGTTTTGATTTTCGTGTCTCATGCAAAGTGGTGACAAAAAATGAGGTAGAGGGGACAACATTGATTTCAGAGCATAGAAGGAGAATGAAATAAATAATTTTTGTTCACTCCTTAATGTCATCCTCTAGGGTAGCCCAACGGTGGCTAGATTTGTGCTAAGTTGTTTGTGAGGTAGAGGTTCATGGTTTGATTCTCCATAGCACTAGTTTTGAAGGATTTAATTTTTTCGGTGAATGCACCAATAGAATAAGAGTGGAGGTCCATACATTAGGTCTCAACCACTTGGCTAGCACAAGCGGTCATGTGTTGCATTATGATTTTGATATCGGAGGGTCAATTTTTGTCCATGCCAGTAAAACTATTTTTGGTAAAAAGGTATGTGCTAAGGTTGATTAAATTTGCTTTGCATGAAGTTTGAGGGGTGTGCAATGGTGTAAAGTTTTTGGCATATAGGAGGTATAAGGGTAATTTATTTCTACCAAATATTTTTGAAGGTATTGTTGTCATTAAGTTTTATTTTTATATATGTAAAAGTAGGAGTGATAAGGTGTAAATGATTGATTTAATATTGTAAATCTATGTTATGGGTCATTAAGTGGTTTGAAAATTATTTTATGAAAGTGAGAGATAAAAGGTGTAAAATATGTTGTTATTTTTTGTAATATTTGCATTAATATTGAAGGACTTTGTTCATGATTTGATGTTTTATTTCAAAAAACAAAGAGATTTATAAAGAATCATTGTGAGAAGACTTAAAATAACTTTGAAGGCAGGTTTGAGCAAATCTTGTGAGAAGACTTGAAGCAGCTTTGAAGGAATATTTGAGCAAGACATGTGAGAAGACTTGAAGTGGCTTTGAGGTAGATTTGATAAAGTCTTATGAAGACTTGAAATAACATTAAGACGAATTTGAGACAGACTTGAGAAAAGGTTTGGTTGCAGATTTGTTCAAGCTTTGTGTTAATTCTTGGGGTAGATTTGAGATAGAATTGATAGCAGGTTTGGTTGTTGATTTAATAAATATTTGGGTTAAGTCCTGGGGTATATTTGAGTAGAGTTAGAGTAGATTTATGCTAGACTTATGATGAGGTTTGGTGTATATTTGAGATAGAGTTAAGATCAAAATTTAGAGGTAACTAGAGTAGAGAGGACATAGGTCTCCAATGTATAAAGATCCACTAGATAGTGTAGTGGATATAGATATCTCTTGTGCATAGAGGTCCACTAGCTAGAGTAGTTGGGACAGAGGTCTTCTATGGATAGAAGTTCACTAGCCATAGTAGAGGGGATAGAGTTCTCCTATGGAGAGAGATCCATGAACCAAAGTAAAGGGGATAGAGTTTTCCTATGGAGAGAGACCCACGAACTAGATAAAATGGGATAGAGTTATCCTATGGAGAGAGATCCATAAAGTAGAGCATAAGGGATAGAGTTATCCTGTGGAGAGAGATCCATAAATTAGATTAGAGTGGATAGAGTTCTCCTATGGAGAGAGATCCATGAACCAAAGCAAAGGGGATAGAGTTATCCTATGGAAAGATATCCATGAACCAAAGCAAAGGAGATAGAGTTATCTTATGGAGAGATATCCATGATTTAGAGCAGGGCGAAAGGGTTCTCATGTGGAGAGATATCCACGAACTAGAGTAAGGGGATAGAGTTCTCCTATGGAGAGAGATCCACAAATCATAGTTTATGTGATTAGTGTCTCCTTTAGATAGAGGTCCATAAACATTGTAATAGTAAATTGATTCCCAAGAGATTTTTTGAGAATATTTAGAAGAAATATTTTCTCCGTGGATGTAATACACATTAGGTGAACCACATTAAATTTATGTCTCTCATGTGTGTGATGATTTATGTATTGCTTTGATTACTGCTATTGATATTGCCATTGATAATATTGGATAATATTATTTGGGAAATTAAAGTAAAAGTTGATATTATACTATTCACCCTCCCCTCTTAGTATAAGCATGTGTTCTTCAGAGGCTACTATTTATGATGATGCAATGCAACCCCAAGGGGTCATGGGTGGTGGAGAAATACCCCTTCTCAACCCTGATCCTGACCCACCTCTCAAATCCTCTTTTACGGAGAAGGTTCATAAAAGTGTGGGCTTTTATTCCTATTGCTTCTTCTGTCCCCTCAGGTGTTTCATCTCCTCTTGTAAAAAATCAAGGAGTCTTGAAAATTCTAGATTCTATCATGAACTCCTTTGTTTCCATGGAATCATTCTCTCATTGGCAAGTTTGTTATCCCTTGCCCTAACATGGAGTCAATAATGGGTTGATGTCAAATAGCTCCCTAAAGGAATCCTAGAGATCTAGCCCTCCCTAGAGCCTTTTTCTATATCAAACTGAACAACCCTTCTGATATGAATTATATTCTTGTGGGGGACCATAGTTCTTCAACATAAGAAGCTTTTTCCTAATAATATGGGGCACTGATTTTGATCTTAAAACTCAAATTATCAACTACACAACTATTTGTATGAGATTACCAAGTCTTTCGAGTCATTTTTAGTATGAGGAAGTGTTGTGGGGCATAGCTCAAAGTATTGGAGAACTCATCGTTTTTAACTCAACTACTAAATCTAGAATGAGAATGATCTATGCTCATATGTGCATTATTTCCAACCTTGATTCAAAGTTGTCAACTTTAATCTAACAAGTCTCTAACTCATGTAGTAGGTATAAAATCATAGAGTATGAGAACAAACCTACATCTTGTTCAAAAAGCAAAACTCATAGTCATATTTAATCCCAGTGCTCCTCTTTGAAGTATAATAAAGTGACCCTAAAAACCCCAAGAAAATAATGGTGATCCCATTTCAAAATATTTCTTACACTCTTGGTGAAGTCTTCACCTCAAGGGAATGTTTCTACCAAGAATCATCATGTTGTTATTTCAAAAGGAAAATAAGTCATGCCAGACTCTTCACTTGATGCTCTTTCATAGGTATGTTTATTGGTCTCTAACTCAAATACCTTTCATTACTTATCTTCTGAGGACTCTAAGGGCCCTGTTAACCCTACATCTATCATTTCTCCATCTTCTATGTCTGGCTTGCTTTTTTTATCTTCAATATATCTGTCCCACTTGGGATTTATTTTCTCTTCCAAAAAGAATACTTCCCCCTCTCCTAAGCATTTTTCTTTACCCACTCCTACTAAAATATTTTATAAATTCTCCTATGGCCCTAAAACTTCCCTTGCCTCTCATTCTAAAGGAGCATCCCCCTCAAAATTCATTTCCCCTTATTTCCTTGTTGGGGATTAATCCCCTTGCAAGGCCTCCCCTTCTAGAACCCTATCCTTTAGCCATCGTAAAGTTGTGACTCACAATAAAAATAAGTATGACAATGTTGGAAGTAGAAGAAAAAAGGGGTGTCGTTCATACCAAGATCTAAGGAGAAACAAATCTAATAAAGAAATTACCAATGAGTACCAATCCACATTAACAAATAGGATACCCACACAAAATAGGTTTTAACAAATATTTATGCTTCAAATACTCCTTCAAAAAGGGTCATCTTGTGGAATTTTTTAACTTAGATAAGGGGAATTTTATCTAATGTGGTTTGAATTATATTTGGAGATTTTAATTATCTGCTATTTGCTTTTGACAAAAAAAGTGGCACCCCAATTTCTTCATCAAGCATTAAATATTTTTCTAATTTTATGAACAATAATGAGCTCATGGACATCACTCTCAAGGGATCTAATTCACCTAGAGCAATAGAAGAACTAAGAATTAGCTCATACAACTTAGACTTGATAGATATTTTCTTTCCCAAGAAGCCATTACTATGTATGGACATACCACCCTTTAGTCTCTCCCTAAGATTGGTTATGATCAGAATGCACTCATGTTTGAACGGATCCAAATTTATCCTTTTAATACTCTCTTCAAATTTGAGTCAATGTGGCTACAACACTCAAATATTCAAAATATCATTTCTCAATGGTGGAGCAAGCAATATTTAGGCCCCATAATTTCTCAAATAGCAAAAAATATGGATACATCAAGACCAATTTAAAGATATGGAATAGGGATGTGTTTGGAGACATCACTATAAAAAGAAAAGCATTCAAAACCATCTTATTCATATTGAGGTTTAAATATAGAATGAAGAATATTCTAATATTCTTAGATTGCATGAAAGAAAATTACTTTCTAAATTTCATAACATTCCAACTATGGAAGAAACTTTATAGCACCAAAAATCAAGGGATATCTGGTGATTCCAATATAAATTTCTTTAATGCTTCTACTCTTCGACATCACAATATAAATAAAATTCATGATTTATCCAGTGTTGATGATTCAATGTCAAGAGACCCATGAAATCATATCCTAAGTTGTGAATCACTTTGAGAATCTCTTGCTTTAAGATCCTTGCCCACATTTTTATCCTAACCAGATGTTTTTAAATATTCCAAATATTTCGTTTGATGATTCTAATGACTAGATTTTTAGTCCCTTATTTTATGAATAAATTAGAAAGGATATCTTTTTTATGAAGGGAAACAAATCCCTTGGTCTTGATGATTTTACTCCACACTTTTCCAAAAAATTTGGAACATTGTGGTATCGAACATTTACAAAGTTTTCCAAGAGATCCAATATGCTAATTTCACTCCAAATGATGTCAATTCTACTTTCCTAGCTTCGATTCCCAAGTCCTCAATAGGAAATTCCATTTTTTATTATCGATCGATATGCCTATGCAATGTGTTGTATAAAATTTTATCCAAATCAATTGCCACTCAACTAAGTTGTATCCTGTCTTTCATAATTGACTCCTATCAGGGCAACTTTTTTAAAGGGAGATAGATCACTGATGACATCATAATTATCCATGAGATCATTCATTCATTCCATAAAATCAAGGGAGTTGGTTTTCTCCTCAGTTTGAACATGAATAAAACTTTCGATTGAGTGTCATGGAATTTTTTGATCACTATTATCCACAAATTTGGCCTCCATGAGATATGGATAGACTTGATTACGTAGTGTATTTCTTTTACAATTTTTTTTGTTCTTGTGAATGGAGTTCCAATAGTCTATTTTCGTAGCTTGAGGGGTCTACATCAATGTGATCCTCTTTCACCTCTCCTATTCATTATTTTATCCAAATACCTTGGAATATATCTAAATGCAACCTATTCCAATGGTATTATCTCTAAAATAAAGGTGTCCTCTACTTATTTATTGGTTACCCATCAGTAATTTTATGGATGACACCATTTTAGCTAATATTTCCTCAATTACTCATGCCAATTCTATTAAGTCCATCCTTTTTCTTTTTGAGATGTCTCCTAGCCAAAAAATTAATTTCATCAAAAGTGCTCTTTATTTCTTTAATACCCTTATTAGAAGGTAACTCAAAATATCTCAAATCCTGGGATACCCCATATCAAATTTACCCACAACTTAACTTGGTCTCCCTTTGTTTTTTGGGCCCCCTAAAGATAGCTTGTGGAACCTTGTCCTTGAAAAATTCAAAGAAAACTCAATGGTTGGAAGGGAGTCTTACTAATCCAGATTGGTAATTTGACCCTTTCCCATGCTTACCTAGAAAGTATTCCAATTTACTTCTTATCTACCTTCAAAAATCCTGCTTCCATTTGCCATATAATTTAATAGCTCCAAATAAACTTCCTTCGGGTTGGTTCTAAAAACAATTATATATTTATTTAGTGGCTTGGGAGAGAGTCTATTCCAAAAATTCTAAAGGAGTATTGGGCCTTAGAATAATCAACCAAGTGAACTTAGCTCTTCTTGATAAATTATTGTGGAGGTTGATTTTTGAAAAATATTATGTCTAGGTAGACATTCTCCAAATAAAGTACCTTCACCACAATGACTTTCTTCATTATGAAGCCCTCCCTTCCAAATATACCATATGGAATTCAATTGTAAAAATAAGGTATATTTTGAAAGTTTGAATTCATTGGTACTTTAAAAAAGGTAATGGCATTGAATTCTGGAACTATGTGTAGATTCGTGATACTCCATTGAGTCAAGATCAAGACTTAATTCCAATCAAACCAATCACTGATCAACTCTTCAGTACTATGGTTTTTAACTTCATAATTGATGATGGCTATAGTTGACATTGGAAGCCTATCCCTATTCAATTCCTTTCAAGAGATCAAACCCATGTTATTGAATTCTTATCCAATATTCATAGAACATAGTTTATACCTGTTGTTCCTCTTAATAACAAAGTGTTTTTAGAAACCAAATCAAAGTGGCCTTTTCAATGTTAAATCTACCTAATTTGTCATTGAATCCCCTCTTGTGAATGGTTTCCATACAAAAAAAGTCTAAGTCAAGCATCTCATTCCAAAAATTGCAATTTTGTTTGGCTTTTTGTTCAAAATAGAATTCTAACTCTTGACAATCTTCAATCTAAAGGTCTAGTTATCCCTAATTGTTATTATCTATGCAATTGCAATCCTAAGACAGTTCAACACATATTTTTAAAATATCTTTACTCCTTAAATATTATCTAGGTTATTTTCTAATTTTTCAATATTAGTTGGATGCAACCTTTACTCCATCCTTGACCTCTATCTCCAATGGCCCACTACATTTTTTTGTTCAGGGCTGAAATTCATTTCGTCTTTCTTTCTTCCCCATTATATTTGGGCCATTTGGAATGAAAAAAAATAATAGAGCTTTTGCAACTCTTCCAAATATTGTTCTTCAATTATAAATATCTTGTCTTTTGCCACATAAATATCTTCTATTATACCACAATATGATGTTCCCACCTTGAAGAAGTAAGTAGATCTTTTAATTTATCTAGTTCACCTTCCTCCTAGGGATTCTTCCCCCAGATCTTCAACGAATGGATCTCAAATTTCTTGGGAGCTTCCTCCCCCAAGTTGGATCATATTTAATTTAGATGGAGTGATGAAATGGAATTTAGGTATATCAGGATCAAGAGATCTCTTCCATGACCACAAGGGCAACATATTACTGGACTTTACCAAAAATATTGGTATCCAAATGAACTTCATAGAGGAAAGAGTACTTTTTCAAGGGCTAAACCTTTTTGTTCATTTTCCTTGCTCAAATTTTATCATAGAAGGGGAGTATCTTAATATTATAAATCAACTCAAAAGTGAGAACCAATTCAATTGTAGAAACCAAAACCTTATGGAATATCCTAAGAGACTCATCCAAAGGAGAAGCAGAATCATGATTTAGTAAATCTATCATGAAGGAAATTAGGTTGCTAACGTCCTAGCCAATATTGGTATCTCTTAAGAAATCATCTCAGTGTGGCATTCTAAATTTCCTCATGACCTCCTTCTTTCTCATGAGAAATATACCAAATCACTTCCCTATTAGAAAGTTGGATCCAAAGTGAATGTGAAGTCTTATTTTAAAACTGAATTCTTCACGTATCTAAGGTGGTAAGGTAAGAAAGTATTCATTTTTTGGTGCTACCTTACCATTATTTTGAGCACACCTTATTTCATCATGCTTCAAACTAATAATCTTGAGTGCTTTATCTCACTCGTGATGGGGTTTGATTGATTTTTATATAGTGTTGTGCCATTGTACCTCAATACTTGTATCCCCAACATTATAAGGGTCCAATTATTATGTCTTTATATTTTCAACCTTCTCAAAGGTATCATCTATTCTAAATCCTTGTTGTGTAAAGGTTCCTCTGCTCTTTGGTTTTGCCCTCTATGTTATTTAGTCATATAGAGATATTTTCTTTCAATTATGGCTAATTTGGAGCTTGAAAACCTATCCCTTGATCCAATTTTTGATGGTATTATTTCTATGCATTGCCTCATTTCTTTCATACAAAAATATTTGGGTATGATGACCAAGTTTCTAATGATATATTTGAATCGAAGGATAAAGACCATATTCTAGTTAAGGGTTTGTGCTACACTATTAATGCTCAGCCTCTCATTGATGTTATAGGTATCCCCAATTCTAGATATTTGGTTGAGCAAAAAAAAAATTACTTGTGGATGAGCTTATCTTTTTCACTAATAATGGAAATTTTCTGGCCAAAGATAATGTTGGGGTCATCATCAAGTCTTCTCTACCAAATCCTTGGGATGAATTTATAATTCTAATAATGTAGTACTTCATCAAAAATAACATTAATTTTGTGCTAAGAAGCTTCCATTTAGTTTTTTTTAACTACATTCGAGGGAATAAGATCATCAATATTCTTGAATACTTATTCAATTCAATTGAGATATCGATGGCTAGATTTTGCAACATACCAACTTCAAGTGTGGCTCATTAGGGCTTACACATCATGACTTAGAGGAACATATTACAAAAATTTATTGATAACACAACCTTTATCTATGTTTGAACTCTTTCTTTGAGCAAATAAGTGGAATGCCCTTCTCATAGGAATAATAGTTTTGACATAGAAACAGATAATTTAGTAGAAATATCACCTAATACTAGCAATAATCTTAGGCTCAGGCCAAAATTTTCTTCCACTCCTATGAATTCTAAATGTAGATGTTGCTCTTCCCAAACTACTACAATCAGAGCTCTCTAAGAAAGTGAAAGCAAAATAAAATTCCCCATAAGTATCAAGGATAAAGACTCAATGGAGGAACATTCCTCAACAAACAAATTCAACCCTCATCCATCTCCATATTATAAGGTGGAAGCATATAAAAACACTTTCAATGAGCTCATCATCATCCTTAACCTTGTTACTAGCTTGCTGTCGAAGCTTATTGAGAGCTTGAATGAACTATGTACTCAAAGAAACCCCTCCAATCTTGATTTGAGGGTTCTTCCTCATTATCCCTTGGGGATCTAGTGTTTTTAGTTTTTGGTTATGGCATGGGGCTTTGTTTCATTATTTTCATGTGTAGGCTTGTGTCTCTATTTTATTTTATGGTTGTCGAGATTGTCTCCTAATTTTGCTTTATAAATATTATCTTTGGAGACTCTCTCTTGTCCTAAGTTTTCTTTGTAAAATATTTGGGGACCCTTATCAAAACCCCTTAATTTTTCTACCAATTAAAACCAAAAGAGAAAATTTTAAGAGGAAATAACAAGTTAAACTATGCAAACCCATTAACAATATTCATTCTTTCTTGCTATAGAAGATATTGAAGATATATTATGTTATTTCTTGAAATTATAAAATGTTATTCTACAATAATAAAAAATACCAAATTGTATACTTCTAATCACCAATATTATTATTCATACTTACAATTGAGTATCCCTCTAAATAGCTACGAACATTTATTAAATAACAAATGCTCGTCTAAATAATATCTTTAATGTAGAGAAAAAACTACTTAAAAACCTTCCAAAAAATAATGAGGCATCTATGTATTTCTATAATAAAGAGTAATGGTATATCTAGTATCTTTTTTTCTTTGAGTAAGATTTAATTAAAAAAAACTACTTATCAATTATCAAGGAGCCTAAATATTCATCCTTAAATTAAACTAGATGCAAGTTAATGCATAATCCTTAATGTCAAATCACCATTAAAAATCCAATGCATATAATGGTAAACAAAAAAAACATGTTAAAGAAGATTTAGAATTTTTAATATTCACAAGTAGTTAAGTAGATGGAAATATGTCATCTTAGATGACCCCTAGATTCATAATTGTATATATTGAATAAAGAAAGAAAATATTGCAAGGATGGTGATGTCATCAACAATAATATTTGAATCATGATGTTTAATATACACATAATGATTCATATCATTACAAGAAATATGTAAATCTAAGAAAGTATAGATCATTTCATACCAAGTCTAAGGTTCAAGTCCATATAAAATACCCATGAGTTAAAAACAAAGGATTCATACCTAAATCTCATCCTCAAGGTTGTCATGAAGAAAGGAATTATTGACATTTATTTTTGTGAAACTTCCATCCATTTATTTAGTGCTTTTGTTATATGTGTGTGTCTATGTGTGTAACCACATATATATCCTTAAAAAATAATAAATTTCATTTTATATTTTGAAAAAATTACAATGAGATGGGTATTGTATAACATCATATATACCTTACTAAATATCTTCATTAAGATATATTCTAAAATATCCCAATAATCACTCAAATTTATCTAAAATTTTGGTTAGACCTGATACGATGAAAATTATTAACAACCTGGTGCAAACCTTTAGCCATATCATAGAGTGTCATTTTTTTTCTTCACCCTTGTAGCCATAAATCATCTTAAGACTATGACCTTCATTATCAGAAATAATCAAAAATAACACAATGTATCCTAAACCATGGATTTAATCAAAATGAGACAAATATCAAAAGGGACCAGACTATGGTGAAATCATTATCTCATACACTACTCCTTTGACCAAGTACCAACTAGAATATCTAATCCAACTTTAGATAAACCATATGATTCCTCAATTAGTTTTCTATAGATATGTTTATCTCTAGAAATAATACTTCTAGAAATTTCACTTGCTCATAATAAGGCCTAAGTATCAAATTTTACATGACCAATAATCCTAAATACCAATAAATCACCAATTTCAAGTCACCAAAAACATGAAGTTTTATTATTGCTTGTTCCATTAGCAATCTTATCAAAAAGGTCAAAATTTTCCCCTCCATCACATTATTAATACCTTCAACAAAATGCACTTTTAAAGTGAATTGATGATTTTATCTTAATATAAAAATATTCTATCCCTACATCTACCTAGACTATATTGACAAACCCTATCTAAAAATATGACTTCATAATATCTAGTGTTAAACTACCAGCCTGTCTTACAAAATTCACTTTTGGGGCTTGTTTTATGCCTTCATAAGTATATTTGATCTAACCTTGAACTTGAATTGGTGGAATTCCTTGCTCTTAAATAAAAGTGAATCTCATGCAAACCAAATACTTATGCCACTATTAATGGAATGAATGTACACTTATTTAAGCCTTTCTCTTTGGACCATTGCTTCATATTATTCACCAAATTCCTTGTTTGCCAAAATCCCTTCTTTTAATGGGTAGAATAGACCACATTTATCTTGAGATATCACAATAAACTAGTAGGTACCATTATATCTTCTTCCCTTTTATATAGGTTGTACTAACCTAGACCTTGCTAGGACCTCTTTTGTAGAACATCCCATGAAAATGCCTTCTTAGATAAAATTAATAAAGTAAAAACTACGATTTTTAAGGCCTCTTTTACCTTCCAAATCCTTATCCATGACCAAAATATCTCCTCATTATTATCTTCAAACATTACCTTGAATCCTTCCTTAGATGTGAAATATCCACTAGTTGGGTATTATTATCATACTAAAGAGTCTTCTTATTGTCTTACTTATAAAAGCCCTTGTCAAACCCCTTGAATAATTGATCAATTTCTCAACTTCATTCCCTCTTAAAAGTAATTATTCTTCTAAAAGAACCCTTGATTCCACAAAATGGTTCTACCTATAGAGGTTACATTCACCAATATGCTAAGCCCATGTCTATTTAAATTTTCTATTACATTTTGAGACATCTAGTAATCTCTTCCACTCCTCATCCAAGTGTCTTTTCCTAGTATTACCGTCTTCCTATTTCCTATTATCCAAACTAAAATAATTTCCCACTAATTTTAAAGCCTTGATAATTAAATTAAGAAGAAATCTAATCAAATCTTCAAAGGGCATGAAATCCAACTATTTCTCTGTAATAACCTAATGTCATAATCCTTTACAAGTTATCAATATCCAAAGACTCTTGCAGCCAGTGCTTTCCCAATGTTACATATATTCTTAAACCCTCATCCTCCTATTGATTTAGATTTAATAATATTACTCCAATTAACCAAATAAAATTTATTGTATAACTAAATTCAATCTTGTTATTCATAGTCATTTGGATTCATCTTAAATGCTAAATATTTTAATTATTTACCAAACTCAATTATATTGAAGCTAAAATCCTTATCACTACTTGTTCTTGTCATAGTTGTAGTCCATTAAAAGCTATATCAGTATTCTAGAGGTTTATTTTCATTCCTATAATATAACAATAGATACGTATTAGCCCTTTATATTTTAACACATGTCCTAAAGTGTCATTTCCAAATAGAAGTTTATTATCTATAAATAGTAAGTTAATCCCAAAAAAAGAGTTTTCCACTTCAACACCTTTGATAATTCGAAGTGTTTTTATTCCTTAATAATTTTTCTTAGTCTTATTTCAAGCCCCCTCTCTCTCTAGACATATACACATATACATGTATGTATGTATGTATGTACTGTATATTTCATGACCTTTACTTAATTTTACTAAAGATATACATTTTAAATTTTTTTCTTAAAAGTAAAGTCATATCCAAAAGCAAAAATAAACCATTATTTTTAGGCAAATATTTAAAATATTTTGGAAAAACTTGGAAATATAATAGATAAGAAGTATATTATTCTAAATTTTATCCATCTAATAAATTATAACCTTTTGAGCTTCGACAAGAGAGCACCTATCACTATTACTATTAACCTATCTAAATATGTTCATACTTAATTATTATATTTAAAGTAATATTCATAATATTTTGATGAATATTATTATTTATTCAAAATATTATGTGCATGCAATTGTTAGTTGTGAGTTGTTAAAAAACAAGTAATACCATGGATTTTTAAAAATTCCATCTTCACCCTCTTGAACCCATTGTGAAAAAGGTGTAATTCTCAGCAACCCTCCTAAACCCATTGTGAAAAACCCTAGCCACATCACCATTGCCATAAAAGAGGTCAATGAGGAGGATAACACTAAATTTGTGTCCTCAGAAACTAAATCCAAATCCCCTAGTTCTATCAAGCAAGACTTTGATAGTCTACAATTCGAGTTAAGATGTCGTTCGTTCAGGAAAATCAATCAAGAAGAAATTACCAACAAGTCTCATGGTTACGAAATATAAAAAAAAACAAAGACTAAATGAGACCCTTCAAATTTGATCCTCAATCATATTACAAAATATGATAGCCTTTCGAACATGAAATCTGATATTTTGATGTATAAATCTATACTAACTTTAGTTTCAAACACCTATGTCCACATTTCCACGACTCCCAACACTACCAGATATGCATGCATAATTTATAATAAATCTGCTCAAATCATGGAGGAGGAGCTAAATCATGTTTTCAAGACCCATGATGGCATCCCTGGCGACCATGGAGAAATCACTAAAATTTGATTTCCTTGGTTGACTTGCCTTGTTCTTTTTTTTTTTTTATGTCATGGTTTTTTATTTGTTGTATTTTTGGTTGGGTGCATCCCATCAGGATTGTGCTTCTATTTTTATTTGGCATTGGGCTGTAATTATGCATTGGTTATAATTTTTGGTTTCTTCCCTTTGGGATAGTACTTTTTTGATGACCTCTGGGTTGGTTTGCTGCATTTGGTGCATTTTTATGCTTTTGTAACAAGGTTTTGGGATCCTTTCAAAACCCACTTTTAAATAAATATACCAAATAAAAAAGGTCATCATCACTAATTTTTAATTGTTGGAGTATAATATATTTTTTGTATATGCTAATGTACCACCTTGGTTACATCATTATAAATAATAGATTATGAGTGTGTCCAATATTAGAGTGTGAGTATATATTTTATGTAGTGTAATAATATGTATTAAATGCACAAGTATCATGTAGTTATGTGTGCTAGTATGATGAGTGTAAATGTGCACAAGTGTCCATTATGAAAGAGTGCACATGTATCCTTAGATTAGATAGAGTCAAGTGAAGAGTCTAGTTACAAGTGTACATCAAAGATATCTTCATGTGTGTGCAAGTGATAGCCAAGAGTCACAAGGAATAGAAGAGTCATGGTCATCCAAGAGTCCTCATAGAAAGGCTATATATACATGTTATAGCCTAGAGTTATGAGCAGAGATATTAGATTAGTAAGTTACTATTATGACTATTGGGTTCTATTGTAATCTTTGTGAGAGTTATTATAATAAAATTTAGTGTAGTACTAGTTGCATACTTTTGATAAATTAGTGTGTGAATTGTTTTTTAAATAAAGGGGTAAAAAATTATTGATAAAAAGTCTAGATTATAGAGTACAACTGAGCTTCCAACCAGGACTCAAATAAATAGCAAAACAGGATAAAACCACTAGACTAGAATGACACCCAGAAAAGACAACAAGAATAAACCACATTAAGTTTGTACATCCTTGTGGATCATCTCCTATAGGCATTGAGATTCGCCAGATGGAAGACTCTCCCAATTATCGATACTCTAAGGATCCAGTAGCTCAGAAGCCCTTTTGGCTAGGTAATCAACAACTAAATTCCATTCCCTTGGAATGTGCACAAAGGATATAAATTTGAACTCTTCACTCATTCTGAGAATTTGAACAGATACAGAGGCCAACTACCAATTAACTTCCTCCACCATTTTACTATTTAAAATATTAAAATTAGTGTGTGAATTATTCATTGTCAACATATTAATTTTATTTATTATTCCTATTACAATTTTTATATATTACAACTTCACTTTATTTAATTCTTATAATTAAAACCTATGGTAATTTTATTGAATATTAAACATGAAAAGCTGACAATGGTATTAGAGCCACAAGGGGTACTGATACGAGATAGGGAGAATTTTATTAAAATATTGGAAGATTTAATTTGGGTAGAGTATTTCCACAGGGTGTAGAATAACTTATGAAGACTAGGACTCAACATAGCTTTTTACCACTAGATTAAAGAAAAACTAGTGAAGATTATTAATTTCAGATTTTTAGAAATCTAGATATATTTGATTGCTATTAAGATTTTGTTGTAGAAAACTATTTTTGGAGTTGTTAAAAGGAGTATACATTGAATATTAATAAGGCCCAAGAGAAAGGCCCTATTGAATACTAAATATTGAAGATTGAGGAGACCCAAGAGAAGAGATCACATACCATATTGAAGAGAGAAGAAATAAAGAGGCTAGAGAAGCTCTATTAAAGATTGAGAAAAAGGATACCCAATAAAATAGGCATCATTGAATATTTGAGAAAGGATATAGGATATTTGAGAGAGAATACTAAGGAGGCCTAGGAAAATGTCCCATTAAAATTTGGAAAAAGAAATAAGGAGAATAAATAATCCCTCTTGAAAAATGAAATGAGTGGTCATTGGAGGAGATTTAAAGAAAGTTTGAGGTAGAATATTGCAAGAGGAATAAAATCCTAAAAAGAGGTAATCACATAAAAATTAGTATAATTGTCACCATTCAATGACAAGCCCAAAAGGATTTGTGAAACAGATTCAAGGAGGAAGAATTTGGTAAAGACTTTGTTAGTTTTCTAGAAGGTATATTTTGAAGACTTCAATATATTGAGAATCTTGAAGAATATGCTAGAAAAAGAGGCACCCGGGTGTTGTAGGTGAGTTGGAGAGGAGAGCGCAATCCTCCAAGGGAGGTCCCAAGTTCAAATCTCGATCCTACCAAAAATCTGAATTGGGTACCCAAAATCCAATTGATAATGTTCGTGTGGGTAGGGCTGGGTGCGACTTCTGGATGACTTTGATGGTATAGAACCCCCTGTTCGTGGTCTCTCAGACCAAGGTGGCCCCGCAAGGGTTTTTTCGCTTTAAAAAAAAAAAAAAAAAAGAGAGGCCAATGTTGAATACAAAAATTAGAAAGAGATTGGAGGAGAAATTTGGGATAGAATAGGCCACAAATTGATATTTTTTAAGGGAGACATTAAAGTTTGAAGTCTAGAATTTGGAGAAATTTTAGGAATTTTAGGATAGAATTTGAAGCTTGTTTAGACGACATATTTGGACAACATTAGAAGGAGATAGAAGAGTTGTTATTTGGAGAATTTTCTGATAGAATTGGAAGCATTTTTGTATAGCTAATTGAATGAGGAATTGATGGCATTTTGGGTAGCATTTGGATTAGAATTAGACATGCAAATTTCATAAATTTTTGATAGCACATTGAAGGAGTTAGAGACTATTTTTTGGATAGAATTTGGAGGAGTAAAGCTACTAATTGCAGAAAGTTTTGGACAACAAGTTGAAGTAGAGGAAGGAATATTTTGGGCAACATTTGAAGAAGTAAAAGAGCTGAATATTTCAATGTTTTTTTAATGTTATTTGGAAGAATGAAGAGAATATTTTGGACAACATTTTTAGGAGAATAATAGTTGCAAATTTTAGAGCTATTAGGCAGTATTTTGAAAGGAGACAAAGTAAATATTTGGGCAGCATTTTTGAGAAGAGAAGGAGCTACATTTTTATAAGTCTTGGAAGCATGTTTGGGTAGTAAAAGGTGATCCAAATCAAAAAGAAAACAAGGGAGGAAGAAGACCAAAAAGAGGTTTGCAAAGTGGTGCTTAAAATTACATTTTGTTTATGTGAAAAGAGTGGATTTATCTCTAGTATTGAAAGCACCATATTCAAGTTTTAAAACAGCAAAAGCAAAGTCTTAAGTTTTATGTTTCCAATTTGAAGGAGCAAGCGTATTCATCATATTTGGACCTAAATATTATAATAGCAAAAAGGTAAGTTAGATATGGCATAAATAAGGATTAATTAGGGAGAGAAATATTGATTAAAAGCATAAGTTAAAATATTATTTTTATGAGAATAAAATAGAGCCAATGTAAAAATAAAGGTGTAGGTTTTGACAAGAATTATTGAATCTAAAGAAGAGGTTATTTAATAGCAAACTCAGGGAGAACTATCATGCAAGAATCAATGCATATTATATGTTTTTTTAATTTCAAAGAACTTTTTTTATCTAGCCAAATAAGAATTCAAATATAAGGTAATATATAGGATTTCTAAAGATACCAAAAGAGATTTCAAATGAACATAGTATTGAATGGTTAAAAAAATAAAAAAAGGAGAGTGCACCTTAGGCATTGAACAACAAAAACCTTGAGCATTGAACCAAAAGAGACTTTAGGTAAATAACCACCAATTTTAGGGAGGATCCATTGGTTTTGGAAGGAAGCACCACCACAAGGAGATAGAATGAAGCCATGGGCTATTTGGAAGCCATAAAAAAGGAGATAGAACATCAGATAACCATGGAGGATGAGATAGATCATCACCAAGGAAAGGTATTGTGAAGAGTTATTGAAGGGATATTGGAACAAAAAGTTAGGTCAAACAATTATGATCTTCGACAACCACACTACATGGAATACAATTTTTAATGCCTATGAAAGAAGATCCATCATTCATAAATGTTTGCAAGAGTTCATACATGGTATTTAATTGGTGAAGGTAATATTGTAATGTTCAAGAGGAAGAAGCATCATTTGAAGTTGAAAATATCAAGTGCCACATGTCTTGTTGGAAGGAGGAGCACCAACCACCGTTGTGGGAGAGTGAAACACCTCTTTAATACTAAAAAATGCATGGGATAAAGTTCCATATGATATGTAATTAAAGAAGCTTAATTTTAATTTCCTGAGCACTACGAAAGGAGAAGTTTAATGAAGGAGAACATTTTTGTAGGAGGTTAGACGTCTTCAACCACAAATTTTGCACATCACTTTGGGAGGTAAAAGTAATTAAAATTGATTTTTGATTTACTGCTAAAGATAGCAGTTATAAGGTTGAGAAACATTATTTTTTCTAAGATTTTATAAAATTAATCTAATTGCATATATATTAATTTAATGATTGGAGATATAAGTTTTCAAATGAGAAAATTGAAACCCTAGAAACCTTATAAAGTTATTTTGAAAAGTTTTGAGGTTTTTTGGAGGGTCAATTTGGATGTTTTGGGAAGTTAATTACAAATTTTGTAATTAATCTATTTGATTTTGTAAATCAAATTTTAATGTTTGAAAATAGTTTAAAGGGAGATAAAAATAAGGTTTTCTACATCAAATTAGAAGTACAAAATTTGCAAATATATTTTACAAAACTTCTAAATTTCTAATTTTGGAGCCATAAGGAATTCAACATCAATATAGTTTTATGAAATTTACAGTTTAGAAATAATATATTCAAAATGAGGAAGACATAAAGTGGTCAACTTCAAAGTTTGTTGAAAATTTATCTAAGGATCTATAAGGATGTCTACATTAAATAATTAATTGAATAATGATATGGAAAATATAATTAGAAAAGGAGAAAGTAAAATACCAATATGGCTTAGGAATACAGTTGATTCAATGGATAATAACATGTCAAGTATGATTATAAGAGAAGAACGAACATGGCTTATAAATATTTTTTGAGAAATCATAAATTGGTAGTTTGACAAGAATAGAATCTACAAGAACGTCTTATAACAATATGATAGAGTATACAATAGAAGAAATTGATGATAATTATACGAATGGAAATATTTAGAATAAACTCAAAGACCATTCTCAAAATGTAGCAAAAAACGTCAAAAAATTTACTAGAGTTATGAGAAGCAATCTTAGATTAATAATTTACTATTCTGACTATTGGATTATATTGTAATCTCTTTGAGAGTTATTATAACAAAATTTAGTGCAACACAAGTTGCATACATTTGAGTAATTAGTGTGTTAATTCTTCATATTCAACATATTAATTTGCTTTATTATTCCTATTACAATTTATATACTAATTTTGATATATTGCAACTTCATTTTATTTAATTCTTGTAATTAAAACCTATGGTAATTTTATTAAGTATTGAGCATCAAAAGCTAACATTAATAAAATAAAATATGTCCTTATATTATTAACTCAATTTTAAGCATATGAGTAGTTTACATCTTTCCTAAATATTTGATGTATATAATATTTATTTAACTTCTTAAAATTGAACTTTAAATTGTTTTAAGAAAAAATATAATATATTTGTCTAAATTGTTCTACAATTCATTTTATCACCAATTATTTCAATCCAAATAAAATAAAGTATGATTATCATAGGTTTTAGAACCATGCTTTCTCTAAAATGATGTATTGTCATTTATTTTGAACACCTATAATGTCGTTGGATTTTCATTCATGAAGGAGAAATTGTGTTATCCATTATAAAGAGTTTCCCTTCAATCAAACACAAAATTAATTGAATTTTATAGTATAACTTAATGGGCACAACCAACACATTGGATAATATTACATTATTTAGGATATGATAATGTACCTCCATGGTACAACCTTATAAATATTAAATTAGAGTTGTATCCTAGATTAGAGTGTCAGTAACTATTTTATGTAATATAATAATATGTAAGAAATGCATAAGTGTCATGTAAATAAGTGTGCAATTGGTATGTGTGTAAATGCACACAAGTGTCTAATATGTAATTGTGCACATATATTCTTAGAATAGGGTGTTTTATGTGAAGAGTTATGTCCAAGTGTGCATACAAGATAAATTCGTGTATGCAAGTGTCAAGTAGAGAAGCCAAGAGTCATGATACTTGACATAAGGAAAGGAATATTCAAGTAATGAAAGATCCATCCTACAATGGCTATATATTACTCCATAGAGATCTATAGATATATTGCCTACATAGCTTACATAGTGATTATTGTGATTATCATTGTATGAGAGTTTTATGATATATTTGTAACAGAAAGAGGAGAAACATAAATTGCATAAATTTGAACAACTAATATTGTAAGTCTTTTTATATTGTATGATTCATGTTATTACATTCATATTTCAGCTTATTAATGAATGTTATTTGATATATTATTAACTTTGATATTTAAATATTAGTTTTCTCATATTGTAACATCCCTAAATTCCAACCCATTTGAGAGAGAGAATTTATTATTATTATTATACACATTTATTATGAATTCACATGTTACCACCTTGCATAAGTCATTCTATGTAAGTGTCTATTGATTTCAAGCCCTATGATTAAGTTGTTTGTTTCATCTACATGATGAACCAACTTTTCCTCCTTTGATCCATCAAGGGGGAATTCCCATATCTACACCTTATGTAAGTCCAAATATACAAATGCACTAAGTATAATGTAAATAAGCTATCTATGTCATCTCCATGATAAGCTAGCTTATCCCTCTTAGTTTGTCAAAAGGGTATGATCATACCTACACCATACATAAGTCTATCTATGTAGGTGTGCTAAATGTATTCCAGATAGGCTATCCATATCTCTCTCTCTTAGAAATAATTTTATCAAATTAGGGAGATAAAAGAAATTCAACTCAAGGGAAACCTTAGAAATAATTTTATCAAATCCATACTCAAAATATTTGGTAGATACAAAGTACTCTAAAAAACTTGAGAATAGAAAATATCTTATCAAGTTTGATCACATACTTAAAACTAAGGATTCATAAGGAAGTCAACCTCAAAGGTTTAAATATTTTAAAATTCTCCCAAAATTATTCCTTTTTTAACAAGATTATGTCAAAAGAAACTATGGAAAATCTTATTAAGTATATAGGATTCATGTAATCAAAATGGTTCAGAGACATACTTGATTCTAGAAATAATAATAAGGAAAATACAATTAGAAGAGAAGAACCAATATGGCTTAGAAATATTTTTGAGAACTCACAAACTAATAGTTTGGCAAAAGTAGATTCTATAGAGATATATTCCAATAACATGATGAAATAAATTGTTGACAACTATATTAATGAAGATATTGAAAATAAAATAAAAAACCATACACAAAAAGGAGAAAAGAATATTGATCAGAAATATGTCCTTCAGATTTATGAAAGAAGTAAAGATAAAAAAGTTTTAGTTGTACACAAATGGTTTAACTATTTTATCAAGGAAATGGATGAACTTAATTCTTCTAAGACAAATAACAAATAAGTTGAGTTATCCTCATGATGTACTTATTGCAACAAATCTAGTCATCAGAAAGCAATCACTTGGAATTTCCATCCATGTGAATATTATGGTGGAAAATCTCATTCATATTTCTTCTATTACTATAAATACAAGTACTATAAAAAAATTGAAGAGAAATTGATATTCATATTATATTCACTTTCAAGTTCTTATTTTTTAAGAATCTACTAATGATTATTTCATGTTTGAAATTTTTTAAGAATAAGAAGATAGGTCATTCAGATAACCAAGGGATAGAAAATGGATCAATTATGATCCAATTATGACTTGCAATATTATGATATCTCTTCTTCATCAAAGATACTTAGAAATCATCAAGGACAAAATTTACCGATCACTTTAAAATACATAAAATCAGTGGGATGAAGAAGATAAGAAAAGATAACATGAAGACTGAATCAAAAGAAGAAGAAAAATCTGATCAAGTTGAAGAACATTTGAAATATGAAGACCCATATTGAAGACTAAAGTCTTCAATAACTAAATAATGTAATACAGGGGGTGTTGAAATATATTGCATTATTTGGTACATGTCAATGTACCACCTTGGGTACATCTTTAGATTATGAGTTTGTCTTAAATTAGGATTTAATTATTTACTTTGTGCATTGTAATAAATTCACAAGTGTTAGAATGTGCAAAGTACATGATGATGTAAATGTGCATGTAGTCCACATGTACATAATAGGAAAATAGATTCATATATAGGTTAAAGGCCAAGAGACATATCTCTTAAATATAGGCCTTTGGTATATGTTTGAGGGTGATAGAATAGAGAGATAAGCACAAGATAGACTAGAGTAGATTAAATGTACAACTTGCATGAAACATGGAGCATTTGCTATTTGCATGAGCTTTTATTAATGGCGGTTTTATGAGTTATTTTAAAAGTTTCTTATATTTTTTTCTTGCATATTATATTACCATTATTATATAGTTAATATTACTTGCTATGTTTAGTTGTTGTGGTTGCATTTCCTTTAATATATAGCATCAAAACCTAACATAAATAGGTACAATATTTTTTCATCCTATTGGGCTAAATTATTGTATTTCATCCGTGAAATAATTGACAAGTTTATCTTTGACAAGCAAAGTTATTAATAAGTGGGACAAGAATTTTTTAATTCAATTTTAAAGAATTAAAGAACAATCTAATTCATGAAAGAAATAAAAATATAACCACATCTTCATTGTGTTTTTGACCAACTAATATTATATTGTATTGTGAAATAATATAGTAGAGTGGGTATATATCATTACAAAACTCCAAAAAATATAACCTTTTACCATTGTTGATGGAGGAATAGACACACCATCAAGTTTTTGTATATGCCTTTTTAAAAGGTAACAATGTATTTATTGCACCCTCATTAATCCAAGGTTCAATAACTTGAAATTCAATATAAGAACAAGTATACCAAAAAGAAGTTGATTTTGTACATTGGACTTGATAAGGAAATAATTTAATTTGTATAATAATTGAGTGTTATAAGATATTCAAAGATGAATATCACTAAATGGTTCCATATTTTCATACTTGTAATCCAAATCAAGAAGGAAAAATGGGCATAAGGTATGTTCGATGATATTTCAACTACTTCCAACACTTTTTATAGTTCATGAACTAGAAATATCATTTTATATTTTTGTGGCATCATATAGGAATGGACTTTAATATCCATCCAAATTTAAATATATGTCTAATAATATTATTAAACATACTTAAGAGTATATTGTCTCCTAATTAATTGCATCCACACACATGTACATGTGTGTGTGCATACATGGACATGTGTGTGTGTGTGTGTAAAATATATTAAGGCTATAAGTAATATGATAATTTGATTGAACCATTTGTATTAATTTTAATTAAAAATAATATAAGAAACTTTTCATTGAGAATCCTTTTAGGAAAATCCAATTAATTTAAAGTATTGATGTGAGATCTCTTTTATATTGGTTATTTTTGACAAGATTATGAAAATAGTGGTAAATTGACTAGGTCAAATTTTGGTTTATTGAATTTGATACTTTTAAATTATGTTTTACAATATTTTTAAAATAGTTAAATGATGAAACTGATGGGGCTTAATCTTCATTACTTAAACCAATTATCTTAATATTTGAATTCATATACCTATTAATTATTAGTATTTTTTTTCTAACCAATGGTATTCATTTTTGAATTCATTAATCTATATGATCTCAAAATATTATAAACCAATTACTAGAGTCTTTCTAGACAAGGTGCTACATATTTTTAATTTTAAATTGATATTTCACAATGTTAGACACTAATGTCAATATTTTTTCCTCTATAGGTTTTAAAGGAAACATCACCATATTCCAAGCCTTGGATTCCAAAAAAACTATGCACAATCTATTGGACTAAACTAATAAATTAATAGAATTCACTTATTAGTTGATTTTATTTGTGATGTATATGAGATAAGGGAGTCCTCCTATGGAAATACTTCTCAAGTAGCATAAGCTCCTCTCCTCAATATGAATCAACAAAAAAACTCTTATGACAACAATATCTTCATTACACAAAATGACTATTTTTCAAGGTGGCATATTGATTGTAAAACACCATACAATTGTATAAATGGTATTTTATTGTGTGGTACTCCTTATTTATGGAACTAATTTGTATAAAAATAATTTTTATGGTTCTATTTAACATATAATATCATTTATTGTATGACTATAAACATCGTATGACACAACTCCTTCAATTGTATAACATGTGTATTGAACAACCATCATAGAATATGGTGATATTATTTGAACAGAGTCCCACTTGAATGTTCCCCATTTTTATGGTTATAATATTTCTCATTTGAACAACATTCTACTTGAACAATGACTAGTTATCAAGTCAAACAAAAAAATTCTAGTTGAACGGTTAACTAGTTGTACTTTGATATCGACACTCCTTGACCACAACAACAATACCATAATACCTTTAAATATCTCCATAAACAAATAATATTAATAGTACATAAATCTAGAAACATAACATATTTCACACACATAATGTATCAATATGGAGATTGTAATTGCATTACTCATCTGCTTGAATGGTCATTATAGTTACATGGTATACACATATCCTTGTAGAATATTCTACATCCACTCTATGTGTCTCTCTATTCTCTACATGAATTCTACCATGCCTACTAATTCCCTCACTCAAAATGTCATTTCTATTTTTCATATCCATGTCTTTTCATGTTCCTTCGAACTATCATTCCTCCTTCCTCTTCCCTTATTCCTTCATTTACCTTGTTTTTCTCTATTCTCCTTTTGGGTTCTATTTTATTCTTATACCTATTGGACACTCTAGTTTTATCTTCCTTTCTAGACACTCTATTTCCCTCTTTATACATTCACCTCCTACCTATCAGTTATGCTACTTCTTTTCTTCTATCTATTTTTTGTTTTTTTCATCTTTCCTTTTTATTCTTGAGTGTCTTCTATTTCCAAGAAATAAAGTGTAATATATATACATGGGAAGTAGGTGATGGTCACCTAGTTTATAACAATCCAGATGCTCATACATCATACATATCAAATAAGAGGAAATATTCCAAGACATTTGGCTTATCAACATGAGTGGTTATTCCAAGACATTACCATTTGCATTTGTCATATAGAATTTACTCATCATTTATTTCATTGTGTCCCATTCCAATGCATCCATCCAACCATATTTAGCATGTACTTTGTTGGTAACTTCCTCATTGTACCAACACATTATTTGGAATTATCATAACCTCCATAGCTCTCATAAGGATGTATGTTCCAACACCTAGTTTCATGATTTATAAATCTTCCACATTGACTACAATAACCCATCCTAGGACCTTCATCCCTTATACTTGTCTCACTTATTAAAAATTTAGTCTCACTACATGTTTTTATACCTGTATATCTAAGGCCTTTATTCCTTGGCCTTATCTATAATATTTTGGACACTCTTATACCTTTCATATATGTTCCCAATACTTTGCCATAATAGTCTATTTATTTCATTATCTTGTATCCAATACCCTTGGTGTACCTTTCAAAGCATCCAAAATATTTATCCCAAATCTAATAATAATTTTCCTTCACCACACTTTGAAGTACCATTATTACTATCAACTCTACCAATATGGTCTCTTTCATGGCCAACATGATAATCAAATTTTATCTCAACATTCATCTCCCTCTTCTATCTCTTTGTTCTTCTCTTTATATTTCTCTATATCCTTATTTACAACAAGTATTATTGCACTATCATCTACATCATGACTATTATAGGTGACCTACGTTATCTATATTTTTTAGTTTTTATTCTCTTGCTTGTTTCTACCCTTTACTCCTCATTCTCCATTACTTTCATCCTATTAATTGGATTATTATGTGATCTCAATCCATGGTCAAAATCTATCTGATGAACAATGCTCCTCATGAATAGAAACCAGGGTTATACATAGTGGTAAATATTTAGAAATTGGGTGAATATTACAATTTCTAAAATTAGAAATTTGTAAATATGAAGACCATAGACATCGGCCCATTCACCTAAAATTTTTGGGACCCATATTTTCTTAGGGTCAATTTGCATTAATATATATCCAAACATAGGTATATTTGTACTTTTTGGAAATCTTTTTCACACCTAATCTAATGGTGGTATTTTTATGAAGTTATAAGGCGATTTAGAGATCAAAATTTATCCAAAATATGACATTACTTTTTAGGGCATTAAATGTCCCAAATTTTGGTGTAAAGATGATTTATTTGATTTGCTTAGTATTTACCTTGATTCACCTTGATTTTTATTAATATTCATAATTCTTTTATAAGTATATTTCAATTCCAACCCCTTATGCATAACCCTTATGGAAACCCTTATTTAGAAAGAATCTCTATATATTCTTCCAACAAATCCTTTACTTCATGTAGGATTTCATCCAACATGTTCACTATCTCTTCAGATATGGGCTTAGTAATGAAAATAAATCATGCTTCCTTCTTCATTCCCTTTAAAGATTTTTTTTCTATACCCAAACACACTATAGGACTATTATCCGCCATTCCTCCTTTGTCCTTAAATAGAACTAATATGTACCTCTTTCCATCCCTTTTAATAGTGTAGGTGTTCACCCTACCATCATGTACTGCCTTTTTATCAAACTACCATGGTATTCCCAATAATATTGACAAGCAACCATAGGCATAATATCACATAGTATCTCATCTTTGTAAGAATCAATTTGAAGGTGTACTATACATTGTTTAGTTACCAAAATTAATGTCCCATTTGAAACCATGAATCTATGGATTTATATGAACAAACTTCCTCAACCCAAGCTATTTGACCTTGTTTGTAGACACTAGTTTATCCATACTCTTGACGTCCATAATCACCTTGCAACTTTCTCCTCATCATATTTAATATGACCTACTGTTATGGTTAACTTATAGAACTTCTTAGTATATTATTTCAGTCCTAACTCCTTTTTATTGAGGTTTTAGAGTTATCTAAATAAAATAATTTGATAATTGGTAGGTTAAAATTTTAATTTTAATTTGGACACAAAATTATCTCATATTTGGATTCTATATTTTCTATTTTTGTGTCTCTTAGTTTGGACAGGATACTATCAAATTGAAGTCTATCCCTTCATCCATGTGTAGATAAATTTGATCCTTTTTAGACCCTCCATAGATTTGTAATCAAAGAATTTCTCCATACCTGTTATCCAATATATCAACACTTTTGAGTTTAAACATCCATTAAAATGAGTATCTATCTTTTGATTATATCCCATATATAATATTACCTAAGTCAACTACTAATACAATTATTCTTCTTGCTCTTCATCTCAAGATTTTACATGATCAATTTCCTCCTCTTCACTAACACTAATTTTATCAATATGAATACCTCTTCCTTGGGTAGCATTAATTGTATCTAACTTGACAGTAATTCCTCATAGCACTTATGCTATATTTACGGTCCAGGGTACCAAACCATGTAGTATTTCGCTTCCTCATTGTTCCATATTCCTTCAATACTTATCACAACCAACTCTAATACCAAATGATGCAAATGAGATAAGGAAGTCCTCCTATGAATTACCTTCTCAAGAAACACAAGTTTCTATCATTAAGATGCATAGTAACTACACATGCAATCAACAAGTAAACTCTTCTGAGAATAATATAGTCATTGCACATGATGAATCCTTTTCAAGGTGGCACATTGGCAGTCCTTTTATAACATCATATAATTATAGGTTGGTCTCTAATTTATCGATACTCCTTTTGTATGTCTCTTCTTTGTATGGTTCTAGTCAATGTCTAATATAATTCATTATATATTTGTACACATTTTATGACACACCTCTTATCATATGATACATACATATAATGACCATCACATAAAATCGAAACCTTATTTAAATAGAGTCCCACATAAACATTCTCCATTTTTATGGTTATCTTCTTCCTCATGTGAACAATATTCCACTTGAACCAAAACTCTTCCTCAACTCAAAAGATAAATTTTGAGTTGAATGGTTGATTGCATGTACTTTGATCTCTACACTCCTTGACTACAACAATAATCTTGTAAATTTTAAAATTTCCTCCATACACAAACAAGGTCAATAATACATAAATATAGCAACATGTCATATTTCACACTCATAAATGGATAAAAATGGAGATGGTAATTGTATTACTCATATGCCTAAATGACCATATAGTTTCATGGTTTGTACATATCCTTTTATAAAATTGTACATACACTCTATATATCACCCTATTCTCTACATGACTTCACCTACGACTTATAAAAATAAATAAATCAATTGTAATAATAATATTTAATCTAGTAATTCATAAAATATAAAACCCTTGTCCTTTTGAAAACCCCTATACCTATTTACAAAAAGAACATTAATACTAGTGTAATCAACTTTATGCTTGTCTATATAGAACTTATTAACACTATAAAGGTTGAGTGCTATCGTGTATGTGATTATAACCACTAGTGTTTTAAGGGTAATATCTATGATAAAATATAGATCATTTTATCAAATACTATACCACTATGTTTCATGATTTATCAATAAAATTTAATATACATTATGTATAATGATACTAAATCATCTTATATTGTAGACATATACATATATATATCTAGATAAAATATATTCCCTCATGATCATCATATGCAAGAGACAAAACCATATGCAAGAAAAATTAGGATATAATTCAAGGATAAAGTTGTTTAGAAGGAAATTGATTGCACCCAAAGGTAATTATATAATAAATACAAGTAGTCCTAATCATAATTAACCATGACCAAACTACTTAAATAAGTAATGAAAATATCAAGAGATATTGTGTGCTTAAAATAAATTCCAACTTTACAACCAACCTGGATGATATACCTATGAGTAATTCTAAGATGAATATTAAGTTTATGCATCACTATTTAAGTACATTTCAAAATATTCTTTCTCATTAGTATATGAATGGAAATAATTCATTAACATAAATTCTTACACCATTATTTTCATAACATATATGTCTAATAATCCGTTAACAATTAATGTATCTTTTTCATTAGGATGTGTGTGAAATTAGATCCTACACATTTCATCATGGATAATGTTAGCTGTTAAAAAATTATTTTTGTAAATGTATACAAAAGGTTGAAGCTATAAATATACCACATCCCTAACCATATGATATTGGATACCTATATGATGTTGGATACCTCTAACAAGGGAAACATATCCACATCATATATTATTATAATGATACCATACCTTCCTCATCAAGTATTTTAATAATAATATTTAGATAATTTTTATGCATGACATATATGATATTCTTCTTTGGTAATCAAATATATGTTTGAGTAATATAAAATCTATGATTTAAAGAATCAAAGTTTTACCATCACAATCAACAACCTACACTACATAATTCCATGTGTGTTGCCACACACAAAGGTATATTTAACCAACACTAACAAGTGTCACAAGGTTATTAATCAAATTAGCGATATTGTACTTACAATAAGCAATACAAAAAAATAAACTCATTATTATTTTTTGTCAAGAAGTTATACATTACTAATAGATACAACAATAACAAATGGACTAAGCAGCTGAACATATAAATATGAACTTATATTTCCTCTATGAGTACCACTCCATTATTATATCAAGCATACATTAACCTACCTCCAATAGTCTCTTCCCAATGCATAAATACATTGCCACTCCATTCTATATAATTATGATATTAGGAATAAAATAACATAATAGTATCACATTCCACTTAATGCTTAATCCTATACAAGTCTAATTATGCGAGGATACAAGAAACACAAGCCATAAGATATTTTCTTTACCCATAAAGCACTTTGATATTATTATGGTGATAAATTTATAACAAATTTCATGGATTAAAGACCTCCTTCACCAACATAATATTTCCAAAAACTTCACCAAGACAAAGCTCATATATAATGATTCTTTTTAAATAATTTTAAAAATAATTATTGAAAAGAGATTCTATAATACCTAAAAAACCAAAATTAAAAAAAAAAAATACTAAATATAATCTATATTTTATATTATTTTAATATTATGTTAAAAGTAATCCGTGTAAAATTATACGTTGATTCGATATATCCATTTTTATTAAAATTGTTAAAGATTGATGAAAAGAAACAGGAGACGTTATTATTATTATTCGAGTCACATCATTGTGAGCGGAGTCACAGCTTTTAATTATATTCGAACAAGCCTCCCAACCTATTAAAATTCTACAAATATGTGATGAGACGAATATGGTTGTATGTTTTGAACTAAATGCTTTATTCCTAAACAGATAAAATATTCAAGGCTTAATCTTCCGCAAGCTCTTTATGCAATTTGCTTGTAAGCTATCCAATATTCTTACACTAAGGAATCTGTAATGATAGTTATATTCACTAAATAAAAGACTCAGTATCTCTATAATATTTAGAATGACCCGTCGAATATCGTGCCATGATATTATTCGATTATGACCTCGTTTACGAATTAGAACGAAAGATCAATTCTCTTTTTAAGGGATCGTTCAAAGATAGATTGTTCATAGAGAAGTGACCATCTCAAATCACTACTTTTAAGTACTCTCGGCATTGTTGAGGTCATGTCTTATCACAGGAATAGTTTGAAACGACAGTTTGTATAAGAAGAGTATAGTTAGAAAGAAGAGGCAAAGTATGGTCACTCGATATTTATACAAATCATAGAAGTCCTTCAGCTAAAAAAATATTATATCTTTAATATCAGTTTATTAATAAAAATTTAAATGAATTAGCTTGTGGTTATAGGATCCGTAGAGTTTATAATAACATTATTTCATAACCTCCTTTTCTTGCCTATCATGTTTAAGATTGCAAAAAGATTTGGCAGTCCAAGGGTTGGTTGAATGTAAACTTTTTTGCCTAGCATTTCATGCACAATAGAATTTTTAGTTTTGATTAATATGTGGGGACGATGGAAGAAGAAAATACTTAGAGCTCTTTGTATTAGGTGGAAGCTTAGATTAAACTTAATTTGGTGACAAGTATGGTTGGAGAGTAATGAAATAATTTTTAGAGAAACCTTTACATCGTTGGATGGCATATAATAGGTCATTTGGAGCAAAGTCATGAAAATTGGTAGTGTATGCTAAAAAGCGAACTCAAGCTGATATGGGGACAATGGAGAATGAAGCCAAAATAATAAGAGGGACAAGATAAAGGTAGTTGGAAAACACCCCCATAAGGTTGGATTAAAATTATTATTAATGGAGCTATAAAAGGTAATCTAGGTAGAGGTAGAATTAGAGTGGTTTTTAGGAATCATGTGGGGAGAGTGCTTTAATGGAAATTGCAAGGCTTGGGTAGGGCCATGAACAATGAAGCATAAGCCTTAGCTATCAAATTTGCTTCTATCTAGGTGGAAAGAAAAAATTATAGGATGATAATCATAGAATCTAATTCTCAAATCTTGGTAGGAGCTTTGGTTTGCATAAAGAATGGAACTTTGCTTTGGAGATATAATGGATGAAGATTCTTGTCATCCAAATTAAGAAGTTGTATAGGGAATCAAATGATGTGATTTTTATTTATTTGGGTAGATCTTAGAATAAAGTGGTAAAATTCTTAGCTAGGATGGGTACCAAGAAGGAGGTAAAGGTTTTAGTTACATAGTGGCATGGCTATTAAGGATGAGAGGATTAGGTAGGTTAGTGAGAAAATACAATGTTTGGCTAATTTGGTCAGCCATTACAAATATAAGGTTTAGGAAATTTGACTCCAATGCACATCTCCTTCTAGTATTGTAATTAAAAGTGGTTAGTTCTCAAGATCTTAGGCTTTAGAGTTATGGAAGTTTATTAAAAATTTAAAATGAGGAAATGGGTTCTCTTTTTTACTAAGGCTAGGAGGATTCTCATCCAAACTTGTTAATAGTCTTCTTTTAACATATATTTTCAAATTCTTTTTCAAAACTAAAAATAAAAACTTAAAAAAAATATTATATATCATTCAATTATATATAATATATATTTTTAAATAACTAAAATATGGTTGTGTGAGAAAAATATGGTTATTTTGTGTTGAAAATTTTCTTCTATTACTAAAACTAATAGTTACACTAATAAAACAAATTTTGGGTGGTATGGAAGCACACCCCAAAATATCAACTTGATCTTCCACCTACAACCAAAAAGAAGAATATGGGACTTACACAAAGTAACTTGAAATTAAAAAAAAATAATCAATTTTTTTTATTATTTGATGGAATGGAAGGGGTTTTAAAAGGGTCCTTGAACCTTTTACAAAGAAGCAACAAGGACTACTAGAAGAGTCCTAGCATGGACCAACAAGCAGAACAACAAGACAAATAGGGCCTAGCCCATAGACATCACAAAGAAGAGTTACAAAAAAATGCAATAAAAATCTTCCTAGCAATGATAAAAAATGGTAGAGCTACCTAAATAATTTCCTCATTAGAGCAGTCGCATTACACTGGTTGGATCAATACCTTTAAATTATTCTACCAATGCCTGAAGTACCGAAAATCTTTACAATCTCAAGAAAGGTATACAAGAAGGTTATTTAGAATAAAATAAGACGAATTGAAATTATCCTTTAGAATATAAACAAGATATTCTCCTAGAAGATTCACCCTAAAGAGATAGGTTCCAAGCTTTATCCTTGTCCTTGATCTAAAAGATGTTTTTCACCACAAAAAATTAAGGTAGGAACTAGAAGTTGAAATTAATGCTTAAGAAGCTCTGATATATACCACCTCCTTTGGAAATATTGAAGGGAAACAAAAATAAAATACAATAGATGAAAAACCATGAAAGAGAGATTCTTACTATTTAAAAAAGAAGGAAAAACACCAAAGACAAAATACAATTGAAATATTTTTATTGGAAAATACTAAATCCTTCCTGGCCAAATAATTTAGATCTTGAGGAAGGTTGACCCTCCAAATACACATGTTTTTTTGTTGAACCCCAAGCTTGGAAAGAAAGTTAGTAGATTTGTTGCCTTCCCTAAAAATATGGACATAGTTGACACTTTCAAAGGTTCCAAGAATTCTCCCTGCTTCATTCCTAAAATTTCCAATGACCCAACTTGAAGATTGACCATCATTAAATATATTGATATTATCTAATAAATCCCCCTCAATGATAACCCTTTCAAATTTTATGGATTCAAGAATGAAAAATCTTGAAAAATGGCCTTGGCCTCAAAAAAGTGACTAGTTTGGATTTGAATATTATCTGCATAGACCAAGATAATTTCTCTTTTAGAGTCTCTAATGGTTCCTCTAGTCCATACCAATTTTAGATTTTCTTTTGATGCACCATAAAATTTTAATTTTAACCATCTTTTGAGAGGATGGAACCATTTGACTTAGAGTCTATTAGATTTAGCCTAATTAGAAAACTGATCTATCTTGGGAAGGCCTAGATTGCTAGTAAGTCTTGCTTCTTCATTATTTTCTTTTTTGGAAGAGAAATAGGAATTGGCAATATTCTCAATGAGGGACTCTTTCAATGGACAAAGAATCTCTAGAATAGTTCTTAAAGGCCCTTTTATTTTTCTCCTTCCAAATTCCCCATTGGAAGTTAGGAAGGCCAAATTTCTAAAGGGATTCACATATTGGGTTAAAAATTAGAGAATAAGTTCATTGCTCAAATAAATCTAGCAAATTCCATGAGAGAACCTAGCAAAATCCTAGATCTCTTAAGAGAAAATTGATAATTTCAAGGGAGAAATAGCATTCCATAAAGAGGTGTTTGGAAGTCTACTCATTTTAACCATAAATATAGTAGTTTTTTGGGAGAATCATACCTCTTTCCTTAAAATTTCCTATAGTAAAAAATTAATTTTGAAGGGTCAGCCAAAAAAAAATTTAAAAATAGCTTTTTGTACCAAAATTGCTTACCAAGCAACCACATAGGATTCTCATCAGACACCAAGTGATACATAAAAATTACAAAGAAATTACCTTTCTCCTATTTTTTTCAAATTAAGGAGTCCTCATAGGTTGAATTCCTTCTCACTTGGTTTATCAACTTGAGTGACAAGAGATGTAAATTTTCCTCTTCCCTTGGAGAAACTTCAATAGAATAAGTATCCTTCCATCATTTCTTGCCCTCAATATCTATAATAACATCTGCCACTTTGGTGCTAAATACCAATAAAAATCTCCTCTTCAAGAATACAAAGGAGTAATTATTTAAAATAGGAGTACATTCTAGACATGGATCCTTCCAAAATTTGATATTTTCTCCATTACCCAATCTCCATTTAATTCCAGAGCAAAAAATTTTAAACGCTAAAAATTTAATCTAGAAAAACTATAGAGAACAAGATATTTTTTTGTAGATCCTACAAATGTAAGATCTTGCTATGAAAATATTAGAACTATCATGAGTTGTCACCCAAGTAGTACCTATTGTGGGTCCAAATATAAAAACTATAGACTTAATTAATTTCTCACTAAATCATTGTCATGCTAAAATTCAAGTAACTCAAATACCCTAAAGTTGTTGAAGTTTTATAGTTAGGATCTCTCTAGACAATTATAGGAGATATGGGATAATTTTTGGGTATATTATCCCCTTATTATTTTCTCTACCTTTGACTACAAGAACACTAAGATATCATTAAATAAGGGGGGGGATAACTTTTTTTAGTGGTCATACAAGCTAATGGGGTATTGTTGTGGCAAAGGAGCTTCAAAGGCCTTTATTTATATGGTTGGTGGCCTTGCATCTAGTTTCACTTACACCCTTTTCAAAGACTATGGAGCCTTTGTTATAGGTTTGGCTATAGGGTTTATGAGTTTTTGTTCCTACCCACCATCGTTAAGCCATTTTAATTGGTTTGGGAGGAGGCACAATGGATGATGTAGATACCAGGTTTGGCTTATTACATAAAAGAAGCAAATAGTCCTTGACCTTATGTTCCAAGGTATGACATGTTAATATACACCACCCACTATGAAATAGTGGTGTCCTCCACCTATATATTGATAACCTCCTTTAGGTACTTCGACAAATAAACCTCAATACAAATCCTTTTATGTGGGTGTGCATTGAATAATTTGTCAGCTTCAACCATTATAACATGTCCTAAAATCATTGTTAGATAGTTCAAAAAGAACCAAAATGGGAGATAAATACTAGATAACTCAACTCAAATTAGAACCTTAGAAGGTTTGTCCTCATATGACAAAATCTTGAGTCATATGTAAAGAATATCACCAAAGATATTCTCATAGACCAAGGTCCATACTGATACACTACCATGGCATGGGCAACATCTACAAACTAGAATAAAATAATACCTTTTTTCAAGTTCTATTCATCTCAAGCTTGACTCCATGAGGAGCTGAAGTTGAGCTAACCCAATATCGTAACAATGTTTGTGGGGAAGGATAACAAACGCTATCCATTGATAAATATTAACAAACTTAGGCAAAAGTATATTTAACCTACCTCATGATTCTTTATATGAAGTTATCTCCTAGCACATTCCATGAATGATATTGTCGTTTGCCTTATATTCTATAGCACCAACACAAAAAGTTAAGATACAAGAGTTCATGACCATAAAAAAACCTAAAATACTGAGAACCTTAACTAGAATCCAAAACTATTCATATCAAAATCCAAAACCATTACAGAACAAAATCCCAACCCTTGTTACTCTATATTCCCATATTAATTATTTAATTATTCTAAAAGTATTTTAAAAGGGACTTCATTAAGCCCTATAGTATAAAAATTATTAGAGAATTAAGTGATAATGTACTGCCCTAAACAGTGAAGAATTACACAATATGTAGTTTTTGCATTCATTATGTGTGAATTTTATTGTCCTTTTGAAGCTAAAGCAGTTTTCTTTTACCCTAGTTTGAGGGTTTCATCTCGCTCTTGTGGCTTAATGTATTTTTGATGTCTTCTTAGGGTTGCCTAGTGAGTTTTTAGGATCATATCTGCTTGGAATAAGGTTGTTGGTGTAGGTGACATCCATCCTTGGTAGGGGTCCCTAATCCACTTTCATACTCCCTCCTTTATTTCATTTTTGGTGTTCTTGGCTACTCCTAGATCATTTCCTCAACATCTTGGGTGGTTATCACTATTTTTTTGATGAATCTTGTGTTTCCTTTGGTGTGTTTTAGAGTGGTGATGTTCCTTCTGGTCGATTGTTCATCTATGATCCTCTTCTATGCATCCTAAGATTTTATCACTACATATTTTTTCATCTTTTATGGGACCACATGCATTTTATCTATAGTTGAGACTCTCCCATGGATACCCTCAGGTTTTTGGTGGTTCTATTTTGCTCATGGGTGGGATTTGCTTTATGGATTCCTAGATTTAGGGACTTCTTGGTTACCTGACCCATTTTGTTTTTATATGGAGGATCTCATTTGCATCTATCAATGTCTTTAAATGGAGACCTCATGGCTATTATCTATAGTTGAGATGCTCTCACGGTGGCTTTAGGTTAAACTTTTAGAAGTGGGTTCATTCGCTTAGTTGGGTGGTTTATTTCAAAACCTATCTTTTCAAGTTTTTAATCCTTAGGGAGAGATCATGTGTTATTTCAATTGATTGTGGTCTCCTTTTGTTTATTCCTATTCTAGGCTAGTTCTAGATGTGCTTTGTGCTTCATGGATTCAAAATATTCTACTATTTGCATCCAACTTTAAGCAACACACTCCCATTTGTAGGGAGATATTGTGGCTTGTGGATACCTCCAGTTACTGTTGATCCATTTTATAGGCTAGTGGAAGGACTTTCTTTATGGTATTATTTGATTGAGTGGTTTTTCTAGCCTTCATATTTCTCCTAAGTAGAAAACAATATTTCTAGTTTTTTCCTACTGAGTAAGATTTGGGATTTAAATTCTGGTTTTCCTAGGACCCTCCTCAGTAGGATTCCTCATTCAAATTTTTGCCATTTTATTTCTCTTTTCTGGGGCCTTCTTGGGAAGGAATTTTCTTCTAATTTATACATTGTTTTTTTTTGCTTTCGTAGGCCCTTATTGGGTAGGATTTCATTTTCTTCTATTTGTATCGAGCTCCCACATATGGGTTTTCTCATTTTCATACTATTATCGAGATGTCTCCTTATTTCAAATTTGAAAAATGGATCCCTAGATGATTTGTCCCTTTTACTGCTCCTTTTGTAAATAAGATTTTGGGGCTCTTTCAAATTCCACTTGAACAAAAAAATAATGAAATCCACATGGGTATGTGTAATATATTTTTCCTAAAATACTATATATTGTGTAGCTTTGTGTAATAAAATATTCCTATGTTTTTTGTAATTTTAGAATTATTATTGAACTTAAGTGATAAGCTAGGTCTTACTATAGATCAAATACAACTTTGATCTTATATTCAACTTATCCTAGTATATCATGTGCTTAATTCATGACCAAATTCAGCTTGGTATATACTTTATATAGTGAATGTAGGGATCCAAAACTAATTCTACACGAACCTACATTTGATAAGAACCTCTCAAGAATATGGGAATCCAAAACTAATTCTGCATTAACCAACATTAGATAATTCCCTCTCAAGATCATCTCTCGTGAAAATGTGTAAGCTTTCACATTGCAACAAATATATTCATGAATATTATAAACCTTATTCTTCTCAAACTCTTCATGACCTTAGAAGAATAAATATAATCCCAAAATCTAGAATTTAGGAATGTAGCCATTTGGCATCGATAGTCCAAAGGAAATCCATGCCCTTTTTCAATTACACAATTATACAAACTCCATACAAAAGAGAATTGAAGTACAAGAATATAATTCTTGTTGAATCCTTCTACTAATAAGTGACTGAAAAACATTGTAATTGATGCTAGATTTTCTACCTATAGGATGAGTCTTTGAGTACCATTATAGTATAAGTATGATGCTTGCACATTCTAGGAGTCTCAAGCATAATGGAGCCTTCCACTCTAAGTAACAAGGGTGTTAGTGTCATCTTGCAGGATAAGCATGTAATTCCATGCATGAAGTTTCTTTAGTGACAATAAGATGGAATTTGGTTCATACTGTTTCAATTGACTTCCTAATAGGATGGAATTTTGTTCATGAATATTTATTAGTTTAAAAGTATACTGAAGATAAATTTGAGATTGATTCTAACGTGGACAATGGTGTGGTTTATAGTAGGAAATATTTGATATTAGGTAAATATTAGTAGATGTTGTATTTTAGTTTACCTTAAAAGAATTTACATTTAATATAGTGTTGTCTTTTTATATATAATTTATTTTTTTGAGTGACATTATTTTACGATAGAATTATATTTTATATTAATATTTTTTTTTAATTTAAATTTATTTATTGCATTTAGAATGGCACTCTATCAAAGTTGGTTATGTGAAACATTTTAGAGATCTAGTATTATCATGGAAAATAGATAAGAGGGGTTAAAAATATAAGGAGATAGAGCATAGAATAAATAACTTATTTTTCAAATCCAATACAAATGAATCTATTACAATAGATATATATATTGACTAGGATAGCATAAAGAGTCATATACAAAATATTTTTTAGCCACTAGACTAGGAGTTTTGGTTGAAGGAAATCATAGTGAAGAGGAGAATTCATCATGTGGGAAGATTCTAATGGAAATATATTTGAACAACATTATTCATAGTGGAGAGTAATATTTAGTGTAGAAATCATAGTATATGGTAAGAATATGGAAGTCATCATGTGGAGCAGGGATCCTTGAGTGACATTATTGATAGTGGGGAGTAATAATTAGTCTATTGTTATATTTCTTAGTATAAAATAGGCATGCTTAGGTTTATGCACAATGGTGAATATTCGCAAATTGGGTGAATATTAGGATTACCAAAATTGGAAATTGGCAAATAAGAGGACCCTTGATGTCGACCCATTCACCTAAAATTTTCATTTTTCTTAGGTTCAATTGGCCATAATATATATCCAAACATATGTATATTTATACTTGTTGGAAAGCTCTTCTCAAGCATGATATAATAGTGGTGTTTTTATGAAGGTATAAGATGATTTATATGTCAAAAGTGGCCCTAAAGATGACCTTACATTTTAGGGCTTCAAATACCACAAATTTTGGTATGAAGATGCTCGATTTGATTTTCTTAAGATTCCCCATGATTCACCTATTTTGATTAGGATTCACCATTATTTTACAAGTACATTTTGAGTCCAACCCCTTATGCATAACCTTAGGTATGCTTATCACACCCTTTTGTTGTAGTGTATGTAAAGGACATTAGTTTGAGAAAAAACTATAAATGATTGAGGAGATAATTAGGTGCATAGAAAAGAATGTGGACTTGTGAGTAGGAATTAGGAACTTGGTGGAAGATGTTAATGTGGAATTTATTTCAAGAATAGTTTCAATGACTCTATATAAGGATAAGGAAATTCTGGGATGGATCCTTGATATAGTAGGCTACATCTACAACAAAAATATTTATTAAACATACTTAAATAGAACATCTATTACTTTTATACTTCTAATAAATCGGTTTTAGTGTTGTTAGTGTATATATCTATATTTGTTTATCTTTGTTTATATATGAGAATAATTTATACGGATGTATCTTCATATTCCTATCAAGGTGGTCTAAAAGTTTTAAAAAAATTGTACCAAATTTATTTTGATTTAATTAGTGAATTTTTACTGACTAATAGTCTAAGGTTATTGTATATGTGATACAATTTTATTTATCCATTGTTTAAACAATTATAATCTAGAGATATGCATACTTATAATGACACTATGGTCACACAACCTCATATAAAAAATTATAATATATAGAGAAACTCGTAGGGCCACACACCACCCAAATACATAAAAATAAAATATAAATATAAGTTACCTTATCTAAAATTAAGTGATCTATAATGAAAGTACAATATAAATACTATTGTATATCCTAGTAATTATATAAACAACATATTACTAGATCATATTATAATACTTGGATTAGCTCTCAAGGTTTAAAATATCCCATAGTAATTAATGAATAAAGGAAATCATGTCCAAAAGTAAAATATTGATATTTTTTATCAATTCCTTTACATTTGAATGGGGCCACATAGAGAATAAATTATCCAATATTCCTATTAATACAATATCTCCCATGTAAACATGATCATACATATATATGAAGTTAACCACCACCATGATGTTTGTGAGTATGTAAGTTAAAAAAATCTATAAAATTCATATATAATTATTCAAGTCATCCATGACAACAAAGCCACCAAATGTAATGCATCCAATACATAATATGCTTTATGTATGCTTCATTAGATTTCAAAGTGAATAGGATTTTGATTACTATAATAGGAATTATCAAGAATTTGAAAGAACACACTTGTTATACCAAAAACTTCAATACCTTGTTTTATATCACTAATAGTAAAATAATGTATTCTCCTATTTTCTATTAGCAACAAAAAAAAATTTACACTACCTAAAACTAGTAGCAACCAACATTAAGACATATATGAAAACAATATTCAAATTCTATAAATGCTTCTCTTGTAAATATTCTTAATATGTCAACTATACAGTTGATGGTTATATACTTTAATTAAATTTGTATAGTTACAATTTGACAAAATAAATAATAAATGCACCAATTTCATAGTATTGGTAGATACATTTAGATGCATAAATTTCATAGAACCATGAGCTTCCTTGATCCCCTACTACCCTAAAATGATCGATGGAAATACAAGGAGGACAAAAGATGGTAGTTGGAACCAATGCATCGGTTTCACTTATAATTGGAATAATTTACTTATGCTCAAATAGACTAGACATGTAGGGATAAATCCCTAGATGAAATGGATGTACTACATTATTCTTTAAAATGTATGGAGGTTATACCATACTTGGATATATGTATTAGTTTATTTAATAAATGGAAATATGAATAATTTATGTTTTGTTATCTAGTTTCCTCTTTCATTTAATTCTTACCTTCATTTTGATGTTTCCTTTGTAAGTACTTCTCGCATGCTTTATGAATTTTATTCTTTGATTGATTAAGTAGATAAAGTTATTCTTGTCTTCTTGCTAAACATAAAAGTAAATAATAAAATGATATCTTAGGCTGAACCTATAATGGACCTAAGAGATTAAGACCCATTATGGTGAACGTAGAAAATACCTAAGGGATTGAGACCCCTTAGGAAGAATGCTAACTAAGTAACTAAAAAATTGCATCTATGTTATAATAGCTCATCATGAAGATGATATGGATAGCTTAACTCATAATACATGTAGCATACCTACACATATAGACTTGTGTATGGTATAGAAATCGGAGTATACCTTTGACTGTACTAAATATTATAAGTTTACCTGATCAAGAATTATGAGATTGATAAGCTTATTTGTGGTACACATAATATGCCTACATGGACGGATTTGTGTAGAGTATTGAGTGAGATGTAACTCTTTGGAAAAGTTAAAAAATATAGTAAACCTAAAATATTAGATAATAAAAAGGTTGGATAGAGGTTTATGAATCCCTCTCCATTGTAGATTTAAAAAAATACTTTTCTTTTCTTGTATTTTCTTGTACCTAGATTTTGGGTTCATTTCATTTGGTATCAAAGCTCTAGGTACAAGGGTATAGATATTCTTAATGTGCTAAAGGGATTTAAAATATCTTTCAATAAAGGTTTGCTTAATTTTTAAGCTAAATCTAAGAAGACCTAGAATATCCTCCTTGCTAGAATCTAATGGGAACTAATCCCAAGTGATAGGGAATTAGGTGTGATTTCTATTGAGCAAGGTGCAGCAATAGTATTGTCATTGTTGTCAACACAGTCAGATAGATCTGGTGTTTCAGTGGACAGGAAGTTCAAAAGCTATTCAGATGCAGAAGACAGGAGTTCAAAGGTTATTCAGAGTATGGACAATGAGTTTCCAAGAAGACCGAAGTGGCCCATTTGCAAAAGATCAAAGAAAAAGACAAGTAAGAAAAGTGTCGCGATATCGCGACATATATAGCAAGCAAGAAAAATTGTCATGATTTCATGACATGTTGGAAGAGAGAGAAAAGGCTGGAAAAAATATCACGATTTCACGACATGTTGGAAGAGAGAGAAGAAGCAGGAAAAACTATCGTGATTTCGCGACATGTTGGCAGAGAAAAAAGCAAGTGGAAAAACTGTCGCGATTTCGCGACATGTTGGAAGAGAAAAATGCAAGTGGAAAAACTATCGTGATTTCGTGACATGTTGGCAGAGAAAAAGGCAAGTGGAAAAACTGTCGCGATTTCGTGACATGTTGGAAGAGAAAAAGGCAAGTGGAAAAACTATCACGATTTCACGACATGTTGGCGAGAGAAAAAGACAAGTGGAAAAACTGTCACGATTTCGTGACATGTTGGAAGAAAAAGAGAAAGCAGGAAGAAGTGTCACGATTTCATGACAAGTTCGAAGAAAGAGAGTAAAGTTTGAAAAGTGTCACGATTTCGTGACATGTCGCATTTTCGCGACTAAAATAGGAGAGAGAAAGTAAATTTGAAAAGTGTCACGATTTCATGACATGTCGCATTTTTGCGACTCAAAAAGCGCAGGAAGGAAGAGAAAGAAAAAGTGTCATGATTTCGTGACATGTCACATTTTTGTGACTCGAAAAGTGCAGGAAGGAAGAGAAAGAAAAAGTGTCATGATTTTGCGACATGTCGCATTTTCGTGACTCGAAAAGGCCAGGAAGGAAGAGAAAGAAAAAGTGTCACGATTTCGTGACATGTCACATTTTCGCGACTCGAAAAGGCCAGGAAGGAAGAGAAATAAAAAGTGTCACAATTTCGTGACATGTCACATTTTCGTGACTAGGAAAGGCCAGGGAGGAAGAGAAAGAAAAAGTGTCACGATTTCGCGACATGTCGCATTTTCATGACAAAAGAAAGAGAGGAAGCGTACGGAAGCAGAAGTGTCATGATTTCACGACAAAAGTAGAGAAGAAGACTTTGAAGGCAGAAGTGTCACGATTTCATGACAAAAGCAAAGAAGCTAAGTACGAAAGCAGAAGTGTCGCATTTTCACGACAAAAGCTAAGATGAAGTATACGAAGGTAAAAGTGTCACGATTTTGCGACATGCTATATTTTCATGGGCCAAAGTAAAGAGATAAAGGAGAGAGAAAATAGTGTCACGATTTCGTGACATGTATTTTCATGGGCCAAAGCAAAGAGAAAGAGGAGAGAGAAAATAGTGTCACGATTTTGTGACATGTTGTATTTTTACGAGCCAAAGCAAAGAGAAAGAGGAGAGAGAAAATAGTGTCACGATATCGTGACATGTATTTTTGTGGGCCAAAGCAAAGAGAAAGAGGAGAGAGAAAATAGTGTCGCGATATCGCGACATGTTGTATTTTCGCGAGGCCAAAGCTAAGAGAAAGAGCATGGAGAAAAAGTGTCACGATATCGTGACATGTATTTTCACGGGTCAAAGCTAAGAGAAAGAGCAAGGAGAAAAAGTGTCACGATATCGCGACATGTTGTATTCTCACGATTAAGTTGAAGCCGACGAAGACCGATGAACAGCCGACTAAAATTAGGGTTTACAGATGTCATGAAAACTGACTAAGATGAGGATTTACAGCCAACTAAGATTAGGGTTTTCATCTCAAACATTCTGTTATAAAAGGAGGGTTGTTTGGAGATTTTAGTTGTTGTTGAAGTGCGTGAAGTTCGGTCGGAGTGCGCAGAGAGCAAGTCGTGTCGAATCGAGCTAAGTGTAGAATTCGCTAATAGAGCAGAGTGCACAAAAGGGAGAAGACGATCATGAAGGTTGACTGTAGATCGTAGAAGTGTGCGAAGTGATTACGTAGAGAAAGCAGAAGGCGCAGTGCGGCTGTAGATCGTAGAAGTGTGTGAAGTGTCTATTCTATGAACAGTGAAAGAGATTGAGTAAGCATTAGACCAGTCAGGGTCTTGTAAGAGCAAAGGTATTTTTTTGGTAAACTTCTAGATTCAAAATTGAAGTCCAGGTTGTAGCTTGGCATCAGGGGTTGGTGCTCCTTTCTATTGGTGCAGAAAAACAAGGGGTTGGTGCTCCTTCCAGTGGGTGCTGGTAAATTGATTGTAAAGTTGGTGCTTTGCAAATGCTGGATTTGGATGGTAGTCCAAGCAGTCATTTTTGAGGAGTAGCCACATTGGTGAACCTCATTAAATCTTGTGTTGTGTGATGTTCTCTTGTGATACTTGCTCTATCTGGTTTAAGGTTTCATTATTTCTATTCTAAGAATTGTGTATTTAAGTTTAAAGAGCTACACTGATTCACCCCCCCTCTCAGTGGCATTGTGAGACTAACAATTGGTATCAGAGCCAAGTTCCTATACAAGCTTAACCGACTAGGGTGATCTTGGAAGTAACACAATGGCAGGTGGTGAAGGTTTCTCATCAAACAAAGCACCATTGTTTGATAGATCTAATTACGCATTCTAGGAGAATCAGGATGCAGACATATCTTTGTGCTTTGGGTTACGACATCTGGGATTCAGTAGTTAGTGGATACACAATACCCATCACTCCTCCAAAAGAGGTTGACGAAAAGAAACTATTTGAAAACAACTCAAAAGCAAAAAATGCTCTCATGTGCGGATTAGCAGATAGTGAACTAGTGAAGATCATGAACTATAATACGGCAAAAGAGATATGGGACAAACTGAGGAGTATTCATGAAGGAGATGATAAGATCAAGGAGGCCAAGTTACAGACACATCGAGCTCAGTTCGAAGCATTGAAAATGAACGATGATGAAAACATTGAGGCATATATGCTGAGAGTCAATGGAATCATTAATGCGATCAGAGGACTCGACGAGGATATTGGAGACTCTACCGTCATGAAAAAGGTACTAAGATCTCTTCCTCAAAGGTTTGATTCCAAAGTCTTAGCAATAGAAGAAGCTAAAAATCTAAATTATTTTAGTATAGATGAGATGTATGGTTCTTTAACTGCATATGAGATGAGGATAGGAAGATCTAAACCCATAGACATAGAAGCGGCTTTTAAAGCCCTTAAAAATAAAAACACTAAACAAGAGTCCGAGGAAGAAGGGACATCAGATGAAATGGAAGCAAACTTTGTTAGAAAACTAAAAAAGGGAAAAGGAAAATACAGAGGGAAGCTACCATTTAAATGTTTCAACTGTGGAGGCATCGGGAATTTTGTGACTAAATGTCCACTTAAAGAGCAAAACAAAAATGATGAAGGATCGCACCATGAAAGAAGTGACTGGAAGAAAATGAATTTCAGAAAAGGCAACTTCAAGAAGAGAAGTTTCATCTCCAAGAATGTCAGTTCATCAGAAGACAGCTCAGAGAAGAGTCTAAAGAGGAAAAATGTGAAGCTCTTTTCATGGCATTTGAAGAAGCAAAATCAGAAAAGGAAGAAGGAGTGATCTCTGAAGTATGTGGTGAAAACCTTGAGGCTGAAGTAGATCTAGAAGGTGAGTTGATCTCTGCACTTGAAGAGTGGGAGATAGAAAAGAAAAAGAATAAGAAACTTTCAAGAAAGCTTGCGGATGCAAATGAAATCATAACCAGTTTGAAAGTACGAGATAGAAGAATCCAAGAAAATCTTCGAAGATCTCGAAGTGCAAATAACCATGAAAATAGACTATTGCAGCAAGCTAGAAGAAGAGACTGTTGGTTTGAGAATGCAGCTAGAAGAGATGAATAAGAAAATTAGTTGTTATCACAAACGTGAAGAAAGTTCTATGAAGTTGGATAAGATCATAAATGACCAAAGGCCTGCAGGCATCAAGTTTGGTCTGGGTTTCATCGAAGGAGAATCATCAAGTGGATCAAAGGCCAGAAATGTAGAATCCACAAAGAATGAAGATAAGAAACAGGTTGATCAAGGGAAAATGTCTCATGCAAAAGAAAGCAATAATGCCAGGCACGAAAGGAGAACTGACAATGATGGATTCACCAATGTCACACATCAAAGAAGAAGAAGACCTATGGCTCCTATGGCAACATGGCAAAGACCATCTCCCAGGTTCAATTATCCCTTCTCTGGTTTCTTTTTTAAATGCAATGGCTATGGACATAAAATCTCAGAATGCAAATATAATGTAAGACCAAGGAATTTCACCAGTAGAAATGCTTTTTCTCCTCTGATGAATTACATAGTAGAATGTTATAACTATCATAATTTTGGGCACATTGCAAGAAACTGTAGAAGCACATTTGCATCAAATCAGTTTCAGGGAAGAAAAGTTCAACCAAATAGGATGAGACAAAATAGAAAACTTCCCGTAAAACATGCACAAGCTGTTGATAAGGGAAAGGCAAAACAAGAGCCCAAAACCACTATCAAAATGGAGTGGAAAGAAAAGGAACAACTTAAGGAAGAAAAGGAATCCTTAATTGTACAAACAACATTTAAAGCACAAGATAAATATGTACCATGGATACTTGATAGTGGATGCTCCAGTCATATGACAAGTAACAAACAAAAATTTGAGAAGTTGCAGAAATATGAAGGTGGTTCAGTAAAGTTTGGAAATAATGATGGAGCTAAGATAGTTGGCAAAGGTTCAGTTAAAATTATTAACGAAAAAATTAAGTCAGAAGAAGTCTTGTTTGTGGATGGTTTGAAACATAACCTATTGAGCGTAAGTCGATTTGTGATAAAGGTCATGAGGTAGTTTTTAAGAAGCGAGGTTGTGAAGTCGAGAAAGACAAACGAGTGGAAAATTGATAGCAACTGGATCAAGAACATCTGGAAACCTGTACACGCTCTCGGAGACTTCAGAAGGAGCTTGTTTTATTGGACAGGAAGAAGAAAATTGGTTGTGGCACAAGAGACTCGGTCATATCAGTTTTGATAATCTAGTAAAAATCACCTCAAAAAGGGTAGTGAGAGATATTCCCACCATCAGCAAACTTGCAAACAACATTTGTGCTTCATGCCAAAAGGGGAAACAAACTAGAGTCTCTTTCAAAACAAAAGAATACTACACAAGCAAACCTTTGGAACTAATACACACCGATTTATGTGGACCCATGAGAACACAAAGCATAAATGGTGACAAATATTTTATGTTGTGCATTGATGACTATTCCAGAATGAGATGGATATTTTTCTTGAAGCATAAATCGAAGCTTTTGATATGTTCATGATTTTCAAAAATTAGGTTGAGAATGAAACAGGAAAGAGGATCAAATGTTTAAGATCGGACGAGAGGAGGAGAATTCATTTCGAGAGGAGTTTGCAGAATCATCGTGAAAAATACGGTATTAGGAGACGAGTTCTCGAGCATCCAGGACACCTCAGCAAAATGGAGTGGTGGAAAGAAAGAATAGGACAGTGCAGGAAATGGCACGGACTATGTTATCTGAAAGTAGAGTAGCAGACAGATTTTGGAAAGAAGCAGTCCATACTACGGTGTATATCCAAAATAGGTACATGCTTGAGAACACATGAAAGCAAAACTCCTTATGAATTATGGTTCGGTAAAAGGGCAACAACAAAATACCTCAAAGTTTTTGGCAGCAAGTGCTATATCAAAAGAATTGAAGATAATCTTGGCAAGTTTGATGATAGAGCAGATGAAGGTATTTTTGTTGGTTACTCATCAAAAAGCAAAGCTTACAAATGCTACAACAAGAGGCTAAAGAAAATTGTGGACAGTGTCGATGTTAAATTTGATGAAGGTAGAGAACGAGTAATTAGCTATGAAACAAACTACCCAATTTATGAAGAGGTTATTGAAGGAGATGAGGAAAACGAAATTGAAAAGATGCAAAAAATTGACTTAGATGATTTAAGTTGTGATTCAGAAGTGGAAGAAAATAAGAAATTCAAAATAGGGAGCTGACAGAAAAATCATCCTAGAGAGCAAATAATTGGAGACCCCAAAGTTGGTGTTCAAACAAGAAGAAGAGTAGTAAGTAACTACTCTCTATTATCCAACATTGAGCCCAAAAATGTTATCGACGCAAGCAAATATGAAAGTTGGATGAAGGCAATAAACGAAGAATTAGATCAGATCGAGAAAAATGAAACTTGGGAGTTAGTACCTAGACCTGCAAATAAAAACATAATCGAAACTAAATGGATTTTTTGAAACAAATTGAATGAAGACGGACAGGTAGTCAGAAATAAAGCAAGATTGGTATGTAAGGGGTATGCTCAAGTTGAAGGCATTGATTTTGAGGAAACTTTTGCACCAGTAGCTAGACTTGAGGCAATTAGAATGTTTTTGGCTTTAGCAGTCTACAAGAATTTCAAAGTTTATCAAATGGATGTGAAATCAGCGTTTTTGAATGGGAAACTTGAAGAAGAGGTTTATATTGAGCAACCAGATGGTTTTCAACTTGGTGATGATCCAAACTTGGTTTGCAAGTTGAAGAAAGCATTATATGGCTTAAAACAGGCACCCCGAGCATGGTATGCAAGACTAGACAACTATCTCACTCAACAAAGGTTTAAGAAAGGTATGGTGGATAGTAACTTGTATGTCAAAATAGAAAATGGGCATCTTATTGTTCTTGTTGTATATGTAGATGATATCATATTTGGCAGCAACAAAGATGAGTCATGTAAATATTTAGCAAATAAGATGCAAAAAGAATTTGAAATGTCAATGATTGGTGAATTGTCATATTTCCTCGGTTTGCAAGTTAATCAAAGTAAGAAGGGCATATTTATTTCTCAAGTTAAATATGTAAAAGAGATGTTAAAAAGTTTCACAATGGAGGATTGTAAGCCAGTTAGCACTCCCATGACGACAGGCTGCAAGTTGAGCAAAGATGACAAATCTCCACCTGTTGATCAAACCATGTACAGATCTATGATTGGAAGCCTACTGTACCTGATAGCTACTAGACCAGATATTTTGTAGGCAGTATGCATGGTAGCACGTTTTCAGGCCAATCCCAAGGAGACTCATGTGACAGCAGTAAAGAGGATTCTTCGGTATCTCAAGGGTACTATGGAGTATGGGTTATGGTATCCAAAAGGTAAAGACTTCACCCTTATTTCGTATTCAGATGCAGATTGGGCAGGATGTGTAGATGACAGAAAGAGTACCAGTGGAGGTGCATTCTATCTTGGAGACAGATTGGTCGCATGGCATAGTAAGAAACAAGAGTCAGTTTCTTTATCGACCGCAGAAGCAGAATATATTACAGCGACAACATGTTGTACGCAGGTATTGTGGATGAAACAAACCCTGAAAGATCTTGGTATTTGCTTCAGTGAGCCAATATCAGTTAAGTGTGATAACACCTAGTGCCATTAACATCTCCAAGAATCCAGTTATGCATTCATGCACAAAACACATCGCTATCAGGTATCACTTCTTGAAGGAGAAAGTTGCAGAAGGTGAGGTTAAGTTGGATTTTGTTCCAACTACAGAGCAAGTAGCAGATATTTTCACAAAACCATTGCCCAAGGAATTTTTTGAGTACCTTCGCAATAAATTGGGAGTGGTCACACTTCCCAAAGATTGACTAGCTACAGGGATCACATTCTTAGGGGGAGCATCTAAGTATTTGATTATCTTGTTGCTCATGTTCATGATTTTTGGTAAGTATAATCAATTTTGCCTGAGAATGTTGTGCATGGACTCAGGTGGAGTCTTCAGTAGCCCTTTGGTATTATTGTCAAATGGGGAGAAGAGTTACAGGAAATTGCACATGTGTTGCCAACAATTCCAAAGGGGGAGATTGTTGAGCAAGGTGCAACAACAGTATTGTCATTGTTGTCAACACAGTCAGATAGATCTAGTGTTTCAGTGGATAGGAAGTTCAAAAGCTATTCAGATGCAGAAGATAGGAGTTCAAAGGTTATTCAGAGTATGGACAGTGAGTTTCCAAGAAGACCGAAGTGGCCCATTTGCAAAAGATCAAAGAAAAAGACAAGTAAGAAAAGTGTCGCGATATCGCGACATATACAACAGGCAAGAAAAACTATCACGATTTCATGACATGTTGGAAGAGAGAGAAAATCTAGAAAAACTATCGCGATTTCGTGACATGTTGGAAGAGAGAGAAGAAGCAGGAAAAACTATCGTGATTTCGCGACATGTTGGCAGAGAAAAAAGCAAGTGGAAAAACTGTCACGATTTCGCGACATGTTGGAAGAGAAAAAGGCAAGTGGAAAAACTGTCTTGATTTCGCGACATGTTGGCAGAGAAAAAGGCAAGTGGAAAAACTGTCTTGATTTCGTGACATGTTGGAAGAGAAAAAGGCAAGTGGAAAAACTATCACGATTTCGTGACATGTTGGCAGAGAAAAAGACAAGTGGAAAAACTGTCGCGATTTCGCGACATGTTGGAAGAAAAAGAGAAAGCAGGAAGAAGTGTCACGATTTTGCGACAAGTTCGAAGAAAGAGAGTAAAGTTTGAAAAGTGTCACGATTTCGTGACATGTCGCATTTTCACGACTAAAATAGGAGAGAGAAAGTAAATTTGAAAAGTGTCACGATTTCATGACATGTCGCATTTTCGTGACTCGAAAAGCGCAGGAAGGAAGAGAAAGAAAAAGTGTCACGATTTCGTGACATGTCGCATTTTCGTGACTCGGAAAGCGCAGGAAGGAAGAGAAAGAAAAAGTGTCACGATTTTGTGACATGTCGCATTTTCATGACTCGAAAAGGCTAGGAAGGAAGAGAAAGAAAAAGTGTCACGATTTCGTGACATGTCGCATTTTCGTGACTCGGAAAGGCCAGGAAGGAAGAGAAAGAAAAAGTGTCACGATTTCGCGACATGTCGCATTTTCGCGACAAAAGAAAGAGAGGAAGCGTACGGAAGCAGAACTGTCATGATTTCACGACAAAAGCAGTGAAGAAGACTTCAAAGGCAGAAGTGTCACGATTTCGTGACAAAAGCAAAGAAGCTAAGTACGAAAGTAGAAGTGTCACGATTTCACGACAAAAGCTAAGACGAAGTATACGAAGGCGAAAGTGTCACGATTTCATGACATGTTGTATTTTCGTGGGCCAAAGCAAAGAGATAGAGGAGAGAGAAAATAGTGTCACGATTTCGTGACATGTATTTTCGTAGGCCAAAGCAAAGAGAAAGAGGAGAGAGAAAATAGTGTCACGATTTCGCGACATGTATTTTCACGGGCCAAAGCAAAGAGAAAGAGGAGAGAGAAAATAGTGTCACGATATCGCGACATGTATTTTCGTGGGCCAAAGCAAAGAGAAAGAGGAGAGAGAAAATAGTGTCGCGATATCGCGACATGTATTTTCGCGGGCCAAAGCTAAGAGAAAGAGCATGGAGAAAAAGTGTCGCGATATCGCGACATGTATTTTCGCGGGTCAAAGCTAAGAGAAAGAGCAAGGAGAAAAAGTGTCGCGATATCGTGACATGTTGTATTCTCACGGTTAAGTTGAAGCCGACGAAGACCGATGAACAGCCGACTAAAATTAGGGTTTACAGATGTCATGAAAACTGACTAAGATGAGGATTTACAGCCGACTAAGATTAGGGTTTTCATCTCAAACATTATGTTATAAAAGGAGGGCTGTTTGGAGATTTGAGTTGTTGTTGAAGTGCGTGAAGTTTGGTCGGAGTGCGCAGAGAGCAAGTCATGTCGAATCGAGCTAAGTGCAGAATTCGCTAATAGAGCAGAGTGCACGAAAGGGAGAAGATGATCGTGAAGGTTGACTATAGATCGTAGAAGTGTGCGAAGTGATTGCATAGAGAAAGCAGAAGGTGCAGTGCGGCTGTAGATCATAGAAGTGTGCGAAGTGTCTATTCTGTGAACAGTGAAAGAGATTGAGTAAGCATTAGACCAGTCAGGGTCTTGTAAGAGCAAAGGTATTTTTTTGGTAAACTTCTAGATTCAAAATTGAAGTCCAGGTTGCAGCTTGGCATCAGGGGTTGGTGCTCCTTTCTGTTGGTGCAAAAAAACAAGGGGTTGGTGCTCCTTCCAGTGGGTGCTGGTAAATTGATTGTAAAGTTGGTGCTTTGCAAAGGCTGGATTTGGATGGTAGTCCAAGCAGTCATTTTTGAGGAGTAGCCACATTGGTGAACCTCGTTAAATCTTGTGTTGTGTGATGTTCTCTTGTGATACTTGCTCTATCTGGTTTAAGGTTTCATTATTTCTGTTCTAAGAACTGTGTATTTAAGTTTAAAGAGCTACACTGATTCACCCCCCCTCTCAGTGGCATTGTGAGACTAACAATTTCATAAATGATAGTTGTTCATTTTTAATTATCGATTATTGTAAGGATTAAGGGGCATCATTATCATTAAATGTACCCTTATTAGTTCCATGTCTTGTAATACCCATTTAAAGGTATATGTTTTCAGTGGAATACAAGTTTTTGGATTATCTTCTATTTCATTTATCTATTGTAATTTTCTCCCATATCATTGGTATTAGAGTAGGTTATGGGTTTTAGGCTAGTATCCTCTTACCTTAGGCCAAGATCGGTTTAGACAAGGAATGATAATACCTCTGTAGTTAGATCCATTAGGAGAAGTTACTTTCATTTCCAAATATTTTTTATTGCAATATTCTTTCAAAATTGTTGATTCCATTTTATGGTTTCATCTTGCTTCACGGTTTTGCCCCGCTTTTTGCCTCACAATTCTTGACAATCATAAACATTCATTTGTTTTGTACTCCTTCAAATCACATAATCTATTTTTATCTTTCATAAAATGATGTTGAGTAAAACTCTCTCGCATTATGAGGTCTCAGTACAACTTTTCGTCCTCACCATAAAACTTCAACAACTCCATACAAAAATGGTTGTACTTCAACAATCCCATGTAGCAATGGTTAACAATTTTTAGCAGTTTAAAACTAAAATCCTCATTGTTGTCATCAAAGAATTTGTTACTGATGATCTTGTTCTTATATAATATCTTATTGAAGGATATCAGGATTTAATTTTTGATTCAAATATTGAAGCATTTACAACCACACTTAGATTCGAACCAAGGTCTATGTGAAATTCCCAACATACTTCCATTAGACTATGTGGCTTCCATTGATCTAGATGTGGATCCTAGCTCAATTGAAGCTCTTGTTGCTGAGCCTAAATATATTTTGTCATCTACCATGGTTCCTATGAATCTTGTCTCTTTGTAGCCTTGGCGTTTAAATTCCTACATTGATTCGGTACCATCTGACCTGCGTAGCCCTCAACATTTACTACCTAAATATCCTTGTCATCCACATTTGTAGATCATGGCTCTCAATGATTCACCATTTTTCAGTGAAAATTTGATGCTCTACGATGACAATTTCCTATTTTTGAGTGAATAACTACCCATTTCAATCGTCCCATAACTTACATTTATTTTCTATTGCCCTATCATAGAGGAAATATCGTGCAACCCATGACCGCCAAATGTTTTTATCATCACCGACCACTACTATTTTTTTTATGCTTTTTGAGTGATATCACCAACCACTCTTCGACCATAGATCTACCTTTTATGTTTTTTTTCATCGTGGATATGCTTTTTTAAGTGGTTTTTTAGACAATTTCGGCATCCACTTATTTTTGGCCATTTTTTGGCTTATACACACAATCGTCATTGCTTTCATCATTTGGTTGATCTCCCTCGTGTGACTCTATGGCCACCACCTCTCATGTCACTTTTATTTCCACCACTCGATTTCGCATACCCAAGTTTCGCCATGGCCTCCACCATTCACTAAATTAAATTAAATTAATTTTTAATTACCCATTTCCTCAATTTCAAACAATAAATTAAATTAATTTTTTTAAGTGAATTTATTTATTTATTTTCACCTTACTGCTTTCATTAAATGGTTACCCACCTTCATTAATACATGTCTTCATTAATGCGTAATCCCATTTAATTAATGCATGCCTTAATTAATGTGTGTGTTCATCATTAACAAAATTTACACCAATAAATTAAATTAAATTATCGTTAATTTAATATAATTTTATGCAACCGCCATTTCCACCTGACACCTTCTACGCATGTGGTTCGAGAAATATTCTGTTGCATCTTCTCTGACACTTCAGTTGCTACTTTCTTCTACCGATTCCAAGGATCAATTTTAGTTGTCCACTAGCATAACAGTGTTTATAGTCATTGGAGAGCATTTTCTACGCCTGAATTAGATCCAGTGTCATATTTTAGTTTTATGAAGACGTGTAAAAGTTCATTATTTTGGTCTTCCTCTTTTATAATAGGAGTACATTTTTGGTTATACCCGATACTCTTGGTTGTTTTCCATATTTCTCTTTGATATTTGTACACATTGGGGACCAATGCTTCCTCGGTAGGGAGGAATGATAGGGAATTAGGTGTGATTTCATAAATGATAGTTGTTTATTTTTAATTATCGGTTGTTATGAGTATTAAGGGACACATTTATCATTAAATGCACCCTTATCCATTCCATGTCTTGTAATACTTTTTTATAGTCGTATATTGTCAATGGAATACAATTTTTTGGATTATCTTCTATTTTATTTATTTGTTGTGATTTGCTCCTATATCACCAAGGGTGCTTGAAATGTTATGATACTTTTTAAGAAATTTTTTACTTTGGAACTAAAGTTACATCATAACCTCATAGCACCATCCTAATTATATTATTGATACTTTTAGCAAGAGAACTCTATATTATGGCTTGAATTAGTAGTATAGTTTTTTTTTTTAATTTACATGGTGGAATCGGTAGCCACCACGAATTCGGGTAGGTTGTCTAGCTTTTATGGCCACCATAGTATTTTATGTTGTCTGCCCTAGAAGCCACCACATAGATCTTCGTGCAGTCCACCCCTATAACCACCATGCCATAATCATTTTAAACCTTTTACGCTGCTGAAAGCACCAGGAAAGGGACAAGCATTCAGTCTGACAAGGCCCAAGATTTGAACCTTGGACCTCGAATTAGTAGTATAGTTAAAAGTGAATTTTTAACCTAATATTTTCTTGGTTATAACCAAGTCAAAATTCCACCTAAGGCTATAAAAGAGAGGCCTATTCCTTCAAATAGGTAGACTCGACAAAGTAATGTCAAAGAAGAGATATAGGAAGAGAATCCAATAAATTCCAATAGAGAGGTAGAAAACCTCACTGCTATGGTTGCTACCATCTAGGATCATATGAGATGAATTTTGGAAACCATTCTAAATCAAAATTTTAAAGCTAGAGGTTCAAATGTTATCCAAGTTGATGGACTAACTACAAAACAATTGGAAGATAGAGCTATTTTGGAAAAGAAACTAGTTAAGGACCTAAAAAATATTTGCATCTTCAAATTTGGTGAAGGATATGGGGATGCAACTGAAGCTTGGCTGAGAGAATTAGAAATTTATTTCATAGTAAAGGGCTATTCCTTAGGAACCCAAATAGTTTGGTCTACAATCTACCTAAAATATGTTGCTTTAGTTTTGTGGGGAACCTAACCTACTATGATAAGAGTAAGATTGAACCTTTTAATTTTAAATAGAAATATTTTATTGTAATCTTCAAAAAGAGGTTACTCATAGAACACTTCTATGCTTTTAAGTTTAAATTTTTTTCCAACCTTTAGCAAGGGACTAGAACTATGGAGATATACTATTGTAATTTGGTTTGGTTGCTTAAGTATGTGCCTACTTATGATGAAAATATTATGACTCATAATTTTATTCCTAGGTTAGAATCAAGGGTGAAACATGATGTAAACATTCATGAACCCAAGACATTACAAAGGGTATATGACCTTGCAAAAAAACTAGAGTCTCACCCATAGTTCAACTATGTCATTATATCTATGTGATATCATAAAGCACTGAGGAAGAGGCGTAGTGATGAGTTTGTAAAATGGGAAAATGAACAAGGTTAGAGGGCCAAGAAATCCCCAAATTATAAGAATAAAAATAACAATAATGAGAATAGGTTCAATAACGTCCACAAGTAAAACAACAACAATTTTAATAATACTAAACCTTGGTCTCAGAGGTCCTCATTATGATAATCACTACCTACATTGAATATGTTCAAGTACATCCAATATTAAGGGAAAGGAACCCACATACTAGATTTATATTGCAACTAGGAATCAAGAGCTATATGGGAAAATTACCCCATTGCTTGTGAAAGATAATATTTTTATAAGAAAGTAGATATTTTTATTGATAGAGGGGTCGTAAATAGTTTTATTTATTTTAGTTTAGCAACGGATATATTGAAAGGGCTAGGATATTTGGCCCATGGATGGATGTTCGACTACAGATCTGGACAAACTTACTTAGTAAACCAATGTTTTTAATGGTAGATATTACTCTAACTAGTGGTACCACTGAAGGCTATTTGTATGTAGGTTTACTTCATTCTTTTGATGTGATACTAGAAATAGATTGGTTACAAACCCATAAAGCCTTTGTTAATTTCCAATATAGGTGGATCGAGTATTCAAAAAAAATGCAACAGTGTATTTTGTCAAAAAGGATTGTTCATTAAGATTATGTATTGACTTCAAAATGCTTAATAAGGCTACAATAAAGAACTAATACCCTTTACCTGGAATCAAAGATTTTTTTGATCAATTGAGAGATGACATGGTATTCACAAAGATTGATTTAAAATATGGGTACCATAAAATAATAATATGTGAGGATGACACTCACAAAATGATATTCAAAATTAGATATGGAAATTTTAAGTTTACAAGCCTACCCTTTGGACGAACTAATGTGCTAGCTACATTCATGAATCTAATGAACAATGTATTCGTGAGGAATATGGATAATTTTATCCTTGTATTTTTAGATGATATCTTGATATACTCTCAATACAAGGAAGAGCACACTAAACTCTCAAAATCATTTTGGAGTTGCTAAGAGAGAACCAAATCTATGGAAATATAGCAAAAAGTGATTTATATGTCTCAGAGGTATGATATCAGGAAAAGGAACTACTATAGTTCTAGAGAAAATTGAAGCTATTCTAAATTGGCCATCCCTACCAATGTGACATAACTGTGAAGGTTCATGGGGATTATGGGCTACTATAGATGTTATATAAATAATTACTCTAATATTACAGCAACAATAACTAACCTTCATAAAAAGGGAAAGGACCTCAGATGGTCAGAAAATTTTGAAGCTACCTTTGCAATGCTAAAACTTAAACTCACTACAACACCAGTATTAAATATTCCATAACCTCAAGGTAACTTATCAGTATGGGTGAACGCATCACTAGAAGGACTAGGAGTATTCTTGCAAGAAGGTCAGTAGTAGCCTATACTTTACTGAAGCTTAAGAAGAATGAAAATAACTATGCTATATTTGATTTAGATCTAGTTGCAGTGGTGCACACCCCAAAACATTGGTGCCACTACTTGGTAGGAAGACCCTTTGAGTTGAAAACTGACCATCAATATCTAAGATATATTCACCTAGCCTAAATCAATGTAAGATAGTGTACATGGGTTGCATTTCTCATTGAATATGATTTTGAGATTGAGTACATAAAAGGAAAGGAGAATAAGGTTGTTGATAACTTAAGTAGAAGGGAGCACATAGTAGCCATAACTAGGAGTAACATAAATCTAATGGATCAAGTGATATAGGAGCAATCTCAAGATGAGTATTTCTAGGAATATTGTGCTAGATTGAGTACATAACCTAAGGGTAATAAGGAATTTGAAATGAAATATGACCTTTTGTGCTATAATGATAGGATCATCATACCAAAAATGGGTGAGCTAAGGAAGTTAATAATGCAATAATTCCATATATCCTCTTATTTTACTCACCCTAGTGGGACCAAAATGAGGGAAAACATACAAATAACCTTTTTCTGGATAGGAATGAAGAAGGATATCATCGATTTTATCTCTCGATACCTTGAATGTCAAAATGTTAAGGCTAGACGCAAGCATCGTATAGAATAATTGTATCCACATGATGTACCAACACAAAAATGGTAGGTTATATTTATGGCTTTTACAGTAGGATTACCCAAGACCAGGTATCAACATGATGCAATCCCTGTAATAGTCGATAGATTGAACAAGGTTGTACATTTCATACTAGTGAATATCAATGATGATGATCATGTGGTGGCTAATAGATTTTCCAAAGAGGTATTTTGATTACATGGGTTTCATAATATAATCATTTTATATAGGGATTCCATATTCACTTATGAATTTTGTAAATACCTACATCATGCAATAGGTATGAAACTGAATATGAGCTCAATATACCACCTTGAGACAGATGGTCAAATAGAACGTGTATGTGATGTATTAGATAACATGCTCTCCATGTACTGCATTGATCAAAAGTATAATTAGGAATGCTACCTACATCTTGTAGAGTTTACCTACAATAATGGACATCACTTCTTTATAGGAATGGCTCCTTTCAATGCCTTGTATGGATGAAAGTGTAGAACACGATTATATTGGGATAACCTAGAATATTGAGTTGTGATTGGACCATATATGGTTAGGAAAATGGAATATCAACTAAAAGTGATTAGGCTAATACTTAAAGAAGTTGTTGATCAACAAAAAAAAAAATTGATCTAAAAAGGACTCCAAAATATTATACTATAGGAGATAAAATGTTCTTAAGGGTTAAGCCAAATAAGAGTGCTATTAAACCCACAAAGTTTGATACTTAGTTTTTGGAACCCTTTACGGTCAATAAGAAGATCAGCTCGATGGTATTCCGACTTGCTTTACCACCTAACCTATCAAAGATAAATGTCACCTTCCATGTACCTCTACTTATGAAATATATTGCTGATCCTAAGCATGTGTGGAATATTTCTAAATTCCAAATTGTAAACCCATAGGCTAATTAAGTGATGTTGGTGAATATTATTGAGTTTCATTCTAAGTCTATGTGAAGCTAGACTCTTGAACAATGTAAGGTCTAGTGGGACCATTTTTCTAAAAGAAATTTCACTTGGGAGAAAGTGGAGGATATGCAAAAATATTTTCTCTTCTTATTTGAAAATATTATATAATAATTTTATTTTTTGTAAACATAAACACTTGGGATGATGTTCAGCCCCAGGGGGTAGGATTTTATCACCCTCCGTGGTGGGATTTTTGGCATGAAAAACCTATGTATTGATTAATGATGCATTGATGCAAATTTTGTGCAATTGAACAACCATGTGATGTTTAGTTTAATTTTTGGAAGAACATGGTATTGTTTATATATTGTTAATATGCAATATCAGGTACACTCATGGGTGGAAGAGGTAGAATCATCCATAAAAAATAGGGTACTTGAGGTTGGGGAAGTTATGACTAAGGCAAGTCGGGGTAACATGGATGGATACCCTCATATAGGTATCCATTATCAGTTAGTGATAATCATCAATTGGCTAGCCACCTAGACCTTCAGTTGATAGCTTAGTAGCTATCATAAAATTTTCAACTAAGATGGGTGACTCAATTGATGGTAATACTCCCTCTTTGTTTGCTACATTTGGTTTTTTGTCTATTACCTCATCGCTCAAAATATTGGTTTTGAAATAGTGTACATAAATTGGTTACATTTAAATTCCTTAAATAGTTGGTAGTTTAGCATGTTGCTTTTGTGATAAATAAGACTCATTATTTTTATGATAAAAAAATAAAATATCGATTTTAAATAATAATAGATCTTTTTTAAATAGATAATAAAGTATCTACTTTAAATAATAATGGAATTTTATTTAAAGAGATAGTAAAAGAGCTTTTTTTTAAATAATGTCTTTATTTGTATAAATAGCAAAGAAACTTATTTAATAGAGCATGGGATTTTCATTTAAAATATGTAAAAGTCCATGAATAAAATACTAGAAGAAATATTATTATTATTTTTTTTAAATTAAATGGTGGAATTAGTAGCCACCATGAATCTGGGTAGGCTATCTGGCTTTTATGGCTACCATAGTATTTTATGTTATCCATCCTTGAAGCTACCACATAGATCTTTGCACAGTCCGTCCCTATAACCACCATGCCATAATCATTTAAAACCTTTTACATTTCTAAAAGCACTAGGAAAGAGACAAGCATTTAGTTCGGTGAGGCCCGATATTAGAACCTTGGACCTTCACCCCCCTTACGAAAGAAATATTATTTTAATATCTTGAAAAGACCTCATTTTAAAATAAGAGTAAGAGATTTATTTTAGTCAAGGTAATAAGTTACCTTGGTGAGTGGAAGCTTCTTTCCATCATAAGGGAAGAGATTCATTTATGAAGTGTTTTTGAAGCAATGAAAATAAGGTTTCTAAATTCTAAATATCTTGTGAGGTAGTAGGTTGGATTAAAATGAATTGATGACGAGCAGGTAACATTGATGGTAGATAACACTGAGAGAGGATAATAGGTGGACGAAAGGTAAAAAGAGAGGATTTTTTGCAAAGGAGAGATGTCTGGAGAGAACGAATAATCAATGAGAGAACAAGAGAGGAGCCAATGATCTATGAACCAATGCTTAGAGGAGCTGCTCTTCAGCAATGAAGGAAGGGAAAGCTAAAATTGAAAAACCTAGGATGGGTTTAAAATGACTCTCTTATGATAGCAATATTTACATAAATGTATTATTTTATAATAAAAATATATTAAACCCAAGCTTCTACCATGGTCCTTGGCCTTGTTTCACTATTTTTGTAATTGTATCCAATTTTCCTCCTTTTCAATAAAATAATCACCATTGGTTAGTGTTATAGAGTAACCTATACACATTTTCAATTGACCCCCTATCTATAGCATACATATTTGTGTTCTTGTTAATGTTTTGGGTGTCTCTTGTTGGTTAAGGCTTGAGTTGTGAGCCTTCACCCCTATTCATGGTGGTGTTTTTCACATCCTATCCACATGTGTTGTGTTATCCACTAGCCAACTAACCAAACCACTCTTATAATACATTACTAACAAGGGACCGAAGCTATTGTTGATACCAATTGACTACAAGGCCCACAATCTAGGTGTAGTATCAAGATCTCATTGGTCGACTATGTAGTGTTGATCTCCTAGTGGTCAGATGAATCTTTCCCCTATCAATCACATTTGATCGTCGTAACTTGTAACTCTTTAATCCAACAATTCATTTTACTTGTGTATCCTTCTTTGGCATTTTTTGCTTGAGCACCTATTTTCATGGTTGATGTGTGCTCTTGGGTTACCTGTAAATATACGAAACAAAGGAGTTCAATTGGGAATTGGGTAGTATATGATTGAGGGATGGCTATTTAGTTTTATTTTTAGAACAATACTCATTTTGTAATTATGAATTAATTAAAGACTAATTTTGGTTATAAAAGGAAAAATAGTCTATTTTATGAATTAATGTAATGAGACTTTGATTTATGAAAACAAAGCAAACATAGTTTATTTTATGAATTAAATTAATGGGAATTTGATTTATGGAAATAAATGAAAATAGTTTATTTTATGAATTAAAGTAATGGGACTTTGATTTATGGAAATAAAGTAAACATAGTTTATTTTATGAACTAAGGTAATGAAACTTTAGTTTATGGAAATAAAGGAAACAAAGTTTATTTTATGAATTAAAGTAATGGGACTTTGATTTATGGAAATAAAGGGAAATAGTTTATTTTATGAATTAAAGTAATGGGACTTTGATTTATGGAAATAAAGAGAACATGGTTTATTTTATGAATTATAGTAATGAGACTTTGATTTATGGAAATGAAGGAAATATAGTTCATTTTATGAATGAAAGTAATGGGACTTTGATTTATGGAAATAAAGGAAACATGGTTTATTTAAATAATTAAAGGGGTTATTAATTAGTTAAAAAAATAGCATCTTAGTTTCTTAGTTGTTTAATTAAGTAAACAAAGAGACTTTAGTAGATTAAATAAAGGATTGAATGTTTACCTATGTTAGTTAAGGTATGAGACTTTGACTAATGTAAAGGAAATGTGGTTTATTTAGTTAATTTAATAGATGGTTACTTCATTAATGTAAATAAAGGAAATATGATTTATTAGATTAATTGTATAATTTTAATTAAAAGGTATATAGGTTATTTGAATAATGAAAGGTATGGTACTTTGGTTATGTTAAATAATGGGTATATAGGTTATTTGAATAATTAAAGGTATGGGACTTTGACTATGTTGAATAATGGGAATATAGTTTATTTAAATAATTAAAGGTATGGGACTTTGATTATGTTGAATAATGGGAATATAAGTTATTTTAAAAAAATAAAGGTATGGGACTTTGATTATATTGAATGAAGGTTTGAAATGATTTGATTAAAGTAAGTTTCATGACCTGGATCTCCTTGGTAATTAGAAGATGAGAATAATAATGGGAATATTTTTATGATATTAGCTATACAGTAGATGGTTAGATACTTTAAATAAATCTATATAGCTACAATTTGGCAAAGTAAAAAATAACTACATTGGTTTCATAGTACTAGTAGATGCATTTAGATACATGAATTTCATAGAACCATGAGTTTCCTTGATCCCCTATTATCCTAAAATGATCTATCAAAATACAAAGAGTACCAAATATGACAGTTGAAACCAATGCATCGGTTTTACTTATAATTGCAATATTTTACTTGTGGTCAAATAGACTAAACTTGTAGGGAGAAATCCCTAGATGAAATGGATGTATTACATTATTCTTTAAAAGTATGGATGTTCTCCCATACTTGATTTTATGTAATAGTTTATTGAACGAATGGGAAATGTATATTTAATTTATTGTTATGATTTTTCTTGTATGCTTTATGAATTTTGTTCTTTGATTGATCAAGTAGATAAAGTAATTCTTGTCTTATTGCTAAACATAAAAATAACCTAAGAAAATGATATCTTAGAGTCAACCTAGAATGGACCTAAGATATTAAAACCTCTTAGGGTGAACATAGAAATAACCTAAGGGATTGAGACCCGTCAAAAAGACTACAATTACAAATAAATAAAAATGTAGAATATCATTGCTTTTGTATTGAGATAAAAATGGGGGTTACAAATTGAATCTTTTTTACAACTTTGCCCTAAAGGCTACAAAAGGGTCTTCCCTAAGGAAGCCCTTATCGATATATTCCAAAGGCACTAAAATCCATATTTTTTATGTTCCTTAGTGCAAGCGATCTTCTGTCTCGTGGGACACTACTGGTTTCATTTGTCCTTTGCACATGCTAGACCTGCAAAATCTGGTTAGAACATTTGGGGGCTTGCCTAGGTCAAACCCAATGTTGATATAAACAATAAGACCTTAAATTATGCTTATAAATGTATATAATGATGATAGATAGGGTTAGGAAGTGATTTTACCCATTTATGGAGCCTCTGGATTGTCAAAAATTAGGTTCGAATGGGGGCCTACAAATCTGTTTTGGATCTAGAGGTTCACACCCCGGGGTGCGAACCTGTCTATTTTTATCGAACTTACCAGATATGAAGTAAATGGTGTCCTGATGCTACTACTTTGTTTATTTTTCACTGAATCACCTCCAAAATTTGCCTTCTTTGTTGATAGTATGTCTAAATCACAAAGAACATAGTAGATCTGATGGAGACTCTAAAGCTAAATGGATATGATGGATGTGTGATGGATGTTGGATGGATAGATTAATTTTGGCAATTCTTTTGTAATCAAAATCTGATGTCTCTAAAATTGTGAAAATAATGTGTGAATTCTAATTTGAATCAGGTATATCATAGCATAGAATCTTCCACAACACCTAAAGGTACATGGAATAGAACTATGTTTCCAATGGGTGAATGGCAACCTAAATGGAATCTGGTATAGTAAACTGGTATCCAAAATGAGGAGACTCAAAATGCTCTAATGAGTCAATATACTCTTGCAAAGAGAGGTCGTGCTATCAATGTGGTGTTGTTGGCATACCATGCTTTCACTTAACCCTCACATTTAATGCATCCATAGTAACGATCAGCTACACCCACTAATTATTTTTAAAAGCCCTGTGGTAAAGGGGCTTTCTAAAACTAACCCACTTTGAATGTACCTTTCAGCGATTAAATTTGGATAACGAACACTTAAAAGTGGGGTATTGTTCGATGATGAATTCTAAAATGATCACACATTGAGGGATACTATGATGACTAAAATGGGTGGTGAGTCGGTGGAGGGTAAAACTCTAACCTCACCAAACTCGAGTGTTGAATTGGTGATGAAATCCAATTCAGACTGAAGATGAAAGTCAATCCTTACATTGTTTATGTTGTAATGTGAGTGTGTGGTTTTTTTTGTGCAAAACTATTTTAGAAGCAAATCTACCCTAAATGCCTTTCCAAAATAAATCTATGCTAAAGTGCCTTTCCGAATGAAATCTAGCTTAAAATGCATTCTGAAATGAAATCTAGAGTTAAATTTTTGGTTTTTTTTTTTTTTTTTGCATTCTTTTTTTATTTTTTTGATTTTGATGTTTTGGATTGTTTTGATTTTTGTTGTGTGTGTTTTTTTATTTCTCTTTGCTAGGTTTTTGATTGTGCTGATTTTTTTTTGTTTTTTGAATTTTGCTAAGTGTTCTTTTTTTGTGTTCGATTTTTTGGGTTTTTTTAATTTTGTTTTTGCATGTTTTTGATTTTTTTTATAGGTTCTTGATTATGTTGATTTTTTTTCATTTTTTGAATTTTGCTAAGTGTTTTTTTTTTTGTGTTTGATTTTTTGGGTTTTGTTTTTGCATGTTTTTTATTATTTTTTATAGTTTTTTTTATTTTTTTATTGTGTTGATTTTTTGCTTTTTTTAATTTTGCTAAAATTTGAAATTTTTTTTATGTTTGTGTTTTTTTATTTGTTATTTTTTATTTCTAAGTTTTATTATTTTGTGTGTTTAACCTATGTGGTGTCAGGCCTGCCATGTGGCAAGCCTGACATAGGTCATGTGTTTTATTTTTATTTTTTTCCAACTGTTGATAGTTTTATTTTTTTGTTAGTATTTTGTTTTTGATATTTTTTTATTTTTTTATTTGTTCATATTTTTTGTGTGCAGCCCACACAGGCCTCTCATTGACAAGACTACCTGATGCATACCTATTACTGGTAGGTCTGATATAGGCCTATCACTGATAGGTCTACCTAATGTAGGCATATAATTGATAGGCCCATCAAGTCACAGAGGAGGCCAACTCAAGCCACATATTACACGTAATAGCAGGGGCACAAGAGAGTCAGGTCAAGCTTAGAGCAATCACAGTTTGGGGGAAGGGTGTGGCACAGACCATAAAGTGAGCCACATTGAGAGTAATGGGAAGGATCAGGGAGTTGTAGAAGGGATCACGTAGAGAACGATTCATAGGAGGGGAGGGAGTGGGCAAAGGGTCCGTGTGGAGTACGGCCCACGAGAGGGAAGGGAGTAGGAGAATATGGGGTTAGGGTGGGGATTTGGGGAAGGGGTTGTGTAGTGTAATCAAATGGATATGAAACAAAATAATGTATCTTAATAATATATTTGATCATTACCTTAGACTTTGTAGAGTCTAGGATTAAATAGGGCACAAAATAGAATAATAAACAACATAGTCATAATTGACGCTAACTGCCCTCTAACAATAGAATAGGGAGTTGTGTGAGACTAACTACTAACCTAGGTAGTGAGTTCTAACTCAACCACTAACCTAAATATCTGACATAGGATATTTAGGTACTTACCTAGATTAACCAAGAGACAAAATATCTCATGGTAACTACTAGAAAAGTAAATGTAATAACCTATGTAGTGTAATGCAATACACTACCTTATTTTACCCTAACATCCCCCTTTATTACATTACTTTGATATACAAAGTTTGCTCCAAAATAGTTGAAATTTGACACGTCCAAGTGCCTTTGTAAAAATATTTGCAACCTGTTCGTCGGTGGGAATGTGTTGGAGCTTGATTCTATGCTTAGGAACTTCATCACGAATGAAATGACAATTTGTATCAATATGCTTTGTTCATTCATGATGCACTGGATTCTTGACCAAGTTCAAAACACCTGAGTTGTCGCAAAACATGTGAATGAGAAGTTTCTTTGGTAGGCCCATGGTAGCCAAGATGCGACTTAGCCATATCGCTTCACACACAGCTCCACGTGCAGCACGATATTCTACCTCAGTTGAAGATAAAGCAACCACCTGTTGCTTTTTACTATGCCATGAGATAGGACCAGATCCAAGATGAAATACATAGCTTGATGTTGATTTTCTGTCATCTATGGATCTAGCATAATCAGAGTCAGTGTAACTCTATAAGAAGAATGAGTTATTCTTCTTATACTCTAGACCATAATCTGCACTACCTTGAATGTAGTGAAGAACCCTCTTAGCTGCTTTCCAATGAGAGACCTTTGGTTCTTGCATGAATCATGAGAGATAGTTTACAACATAAGTAATATCTGGTCTAGTATTAGTCAGATAGATGAGGCTTCCAATCATCTGTCTATAAAGTGTACCATCTACCTATGGTGAGTCATCATATCGTGATAATTGTAGCCCTGATTCCATCGGTGTTGCTTTGGGCTTACAATCAGTCATACGATATTTTTCTACTAAAGTCTTGGCATATTTTTTTTGAGTCACCCTAAGATGATTCTTCTTCTGTTCTATCTCAAGGCCAAGATAGTAGTGGAGAAGTCCTAGATCTGTCATATCAAATGACTCTTTCAAGTCATCTTTCATGACGTTAATCAAGTTCTCTGAATTTCCAGTGATGATCAGATCATCTACATATAACACAAGAATCACTATCTCAGAACCTGTGTTCTTGATATAGAGATTTGCGTCAGATGGACTTCTCTTAAATCCATGTTGTAGTAGGTGACTATCCATTTTTATGTACCATGCTCTTGGGGCTTGTTTTAGCCCGTATAATGATTTGACCAACTTGCAAACTTGTTGCTCATGGCCTACCTCTGCAAATCCAGGAGGTTGAGTCATGTACACCTCTTCTTTTAAGTCACCATTTAGAAAGGTGCTCTTTACATCCATATGATGTAATTTCCATCTGAACTATGCTGCCATAGCACAAAGCACTCGAATGGTGGTCATCCTTGCTGTAGGAGCAAAGGTTTCCTCATAGTCAAGCCCTTCTTTTTTAGCATAGCCCTTCACCACAATATGGGCCTTATGCTTATCTATGGTGCCATCTGCCTTATATTTTACTTTGTAAACCCATTTGCAGCCTATGGGTTTCTTTCCTTTAGGCAAATCCACCAGCTTCCATGTTTTATTCTTTATGAGGGAGTTATATTCTGCATCCATAGCTTCCTTCCACTGAGGTAGTCTAAGTGCTTCATCAACTATAGAAGGTTCATTCTCATCATATGCTAACAAGTAAACCCTCTCCTCATCTATTTCCATATCATCTTCCCTTGGTAAATCTCTATCAACAGAAAGATCTTGAAAATCTGCACAAATATCATCAATTGAAGTGGATGCTTCATTCTTTTCTTTCGAGTCATGCTTCGTGTCTTTGGATGATTGAGAGTAATATCAGGTGGGGAAGTGAGTTTGGAATCTTTCATTGTGCTTGTATACCATTTGGGAGGCTTTTTCTATTGTGGAGGAGGAAGTGGTTGTTGCTCCTCATCATCTAGGTATATTGATGTAGTGTTGGGTGTGAAAGATTCATCAAACACTACATCTCTGCTTGACATGTATTTTCTTGGTAAGTGGGTCTATCAATCGATAGCCTTTTGAGAATTCATCATATCCAAGAAATACACAAGGTAGGGACTTCTCATCTAATTTCTTTCTTTTCTCCTTGGGTATATGCATAAATGCCTTACACCCAAATACCCATAGATGAGATATGGAGGGTTTCCTACCACTCCATGCTTCCTGAGGAGTCATACCTTCAAGAGCCCTTGTGGGTGCCCTATTTAGAAGATATACTATAGTTTGAACAGCTTCAGCCTAGTAATTTTGCTCAAGGTTTGCTCCCTTAAGCATACATCGAACCATTTCCATAATGGACCGATTTCTTCTCTCAGCAACCCCATTTGACTGAGGAGAATAGGTTGTGGTTAACTGTATTTTTATCCCATGAGTCTGTAAAAATGAGGAAAATTCCTTTGATGTGTATTCCCCCCTCGATCTGAATGGAGGGTCTTAATAAAGCATCCTGATTCTTTCTCAACAAGCGTTTTGAATTGTTGAAAATAGGAAAATGCTTCAGACTTCAACTGTAGGAAGAAGACCCACATTTTTCGTGAGTGATCATCGACAAACAATTGAAAATACATTTTTCCTCCACAACTTGTAGACATGGGACCACACAAATTTGTGTGAACCAACTCCAAAGGTACCTTAGCTCGAAAGGAGCTAGGTTCAAAGGGTACTCTATGTTGCTTTCCTGACAAGCAATCAGAGCACACTAGCAAAGTAGATGAAAGAGTAGGCAGCCCTTTCACCATTTGATATTTACTCAACTCTAGTAAATATCCCGAACTTAAATGCCCAAATATCTTATGCCAAAGAGAAGTGGCCTCCTTTGTGGTTACTGCCAATGCAGTATGTGTTGAGGTAATTGCATCTAAGACAAACAAACCATGTTTGTATGAACTTGTTGCTATCTGTTTTCCTTTCTTAGTGATAAAGCAACATTTCTTTTCTTTGTCCACTTTGAAATTGACATTCATGTTATTTTCTGAGATTTGTGGAACTGACAAGAGATTATTTTTCAATCTTGGTACATAAAGAAATTTTTGAATATTACATTCTCCATATGGAAGGAACACTGAAACACTTCCTTCTCCCTGAACTCGATAGGTTTGATCATCAACAATGGTGACCGGTCTACCTTCTCGAGCCTCAAATGTTGCAAACCAGGATTTATCGCCAGTAATATGTTTACTAGCACCTGAGTCTATGTACCACACAGAGTCCTTGTGAGGGGAATATGTATGTGTCATGAGCACCTTGTGTGCTCACTCGAAATCCAAACTAGAATCTTTAGTTGCAATGTGTCCCTTTTGTTGTTTGTTCTTGTTCTTTGGTTTGCCTTGGCCCTTCTTGTTTCCTTGTTCATTGGGTGGTTTGTTCTTAAACCAACATATTTTGGTTTCATGAGTGTCTTTGTCACAAATATTACAATATTGCTTCTTCTTTGGAACCTCTTTGGCTTTACCCTTGTCTTTATTTGAATAAGAACCTTTATGTTGATTCCACTTTTTCTTACCACCTTGTCTGTTTGAGAAAAGTGCATTGTTGGATGCCTCATCTCTTTGGAGTTGATTAGCTTCTTCTGTTTGAAGCAAATTTACCAACTCGAAAAAATTCACTACCCTTCCAGAGACTTGTAGTGAAGTGATCAACATTCTGTAGGAGTCTGGAAGAGCCCTCAAAATGATAGAGGTCAAGACTTGGTCTTCCACTTTTTCTCCTAGGGATTGCAGTTTTGTTTTCAAATATACGACTCTACAGAGGAATAGCTCTACTATTTCTCCTGATTTCATATGAAGAGTATGAAGCTATGTTTGGAGATTAAGAATCGTTGATTGATTCTTTCCCTCAAAGATGGTTTTTAAGGCATCCCATGCCTCCTTACCATTCTTAGCTTCACTGATATGAGGTTGGATATCATCAGTAATAGCTAGCAAGATCATTAAGGATAGTTTCTTATCCTTCTTATCAAATTCTATTTGATCTGCTCCAGCTGATTGAGGTCTAGTTACACTTCCATCCACTATTGACCACAAATCCTCTACAGTTAAGATAGCTTTCATCTTAGTCTTCCAAGCTGAATAATTTGAACCTTTGAGCAGTTGGCTCTCAGTGAGATACTTGTGTATCATGGCCATGGTTAAGGTTTCAAATTGATAGGACTAAGATGGTTGTATCTTGCACTATACCCTCAAAAGAGTATATGGAAGATGTTTTCAATTTACCTCTATAAGATATTTAATGGCACCTACCTTAACACCCTTAACAAGGGATGAAAAGTTGGAGGATATTAAGCCAAACAAGATAGAGCAAATGAAATAAATTGGTTGATAGACTTTTGATTGTGCTCTCTAGGATATTTAATGGCACCTGCCTTAACACCCTTCAAGAAGGATGAGAATTTGGAGGAAATTAATCCAAAAAAAGAGAGGTAATCAAGGTGTGTTTTGAATTTTGACCTTTGGAAGGAGTTTAGAAAAATTGACTGTTGTTCAACCTATGCAAAGTGTAGCACGTTTTAGGAGTGAAATATGGGTTTTGTGAAATGCTTCTGCCAATGTTGTATCTGAATGTTTAAGTGCACATAAGTAATATGAGTGTTAGTGCAAATAATCAAAACATGAGAGCAACCCACATTATGAGTGCACTCTAGGTGTCGGGTTCAACCGAAAATGCACCTAGTATAAGTCAATTTTTGAGAAAGGTGTCGAGTACAATCGATATTGCACCTTTCTTAATTTTGGAAAATCCCCCATTGTTCTTTACAATTTTGCAAATAATAGAACAAAAAAAATGATTTCTATCCTCCTTTAATGATTACAAAATTGAAAAATTAGAGCACTCCTTTCAAGACAAGTTGACACACGACCCATGTTTGAAAGGCTTCCAGACCAGTCGACACACGACTTTGGTTTTGATCTTTCAACAATTGAGCATGAGGAGCAACATGTGAATTGTTCTCAATTTTACAACAAAAAAAATTGTTATTTTATGTTTTATGTCTCCTTACTTGAAGGAGAGAACAAAAGCAAAGTGTTTAAGGGTTGTGAAAAATGAGATAATCGTTATGCTTCCTCAATCATGACATGCTATGTATTTTGCAATGGAATTGTGATTCTATGTCTTATATCTCCAAAAAAAATGAAGAAAACTATAGAACTTCTATGGAGGTTTATTGCAAAAAAAAATCTTGAAGCAGGTTTTTCTTTTTTTTTTTTAATTTGCGAAAAATTTGTATGTTTCTTTTGTCTCTAGGTGAGAAAAAACACAATTTTAATTTTGGAATACTTAAGGAAAAACTTTTGTTTTGGATTTCAAGGTCTTCTAAGTTTGATAAAGCAGAAAAAATATGTATTTAAGATGAAATTCTATAATTTATGAAAAAAATGGAAAATAAATGGTCCAATTTGATTAAAAATTGAATAATTTAAGCCAATTTGTAAATAAATTATAAAAAATAGAAAATAAAAATATCTTAAAATGCTAAAAAAAACTTTATAAACTTTAAAATTATTGAAAATTTTGAGAAATCTTAAAAAAATTGTCCATTTTGGAGGCGTTGGGAATGGATTCGGGGCCTCCATTGTGTAATGCGGCCGCGCTAGCCAACCGAGCCACCAGCAAGTTTGAAAAGGCTTTGGTGCGGCTGCACTTTAAGGAGGCCACATCAAAGCAAAGCTTTTGTGGGTTTTATCCCACATGCATCCCAAAATGGGATGCAATAGGCTTAATAAGCCATGGCAAGCACCTTAGTCATCAATTGCCTACAGGTAATCGATGAGTTCACCTGCCCTTTTAGACGTTGCCATGTGGTGCCAGGGGGTGGGCTAGGTCGATTCCATGTCAGTTGAGTCGTGTCTAGTGGTTGTCTGCCATGTGTTGAGTCTGATTTAATCCTCTAGTCTAGTCAGCATCTATGTGGCACATGGTCATTGTGCCATGTGTCACCTAGTCAGTCCTCCAGGTTGTACGGTTGCACCTTGGGATTCATGTAGGCCAGAGATCATGAGATTTCACCACTTGTCATGTTGTGATTTTTTAGTGCTAGGGATCAGAGGGCCTCCTTCCCTCATGGATCCTAAGGTTGTTAGGGATCGAAGGGCCTCCTACCCTCACAGATCCTAATTTCAATGAGGATTAGAGGGTATGCCTGCCCTCTCAAATCCCAAGGCCAAGGTCTCTAGCTAGGATGGGAGGGTGCTCCTCCCTCTCTACTCTCACAACCTTGGGGGGGTATTGGTGTTCCACATGGTGCCCTAGCCCAAGGCCAAGTGAGCGGGAGCTGATATTTTAGCTCATGCGCTCCTCAGTCAATGAAGGGGCGATCGACCACAATGGTCAATCACATGGCCCTTGTGATTGGTCATGCGATATTGTGTAGCCCAATCGACCATGATGTTGGTCATTTGCATGGCCTACATCATCGATCCATGCACCATCATGGTCTAGGGTCATGGGGGCCTGCACAAAGTAGGCCTGCTCCAGCCTACGAGCTCGCCTGTTGAGTTCGGCTAAGTGTCGTCTAATGGCACCAGCTTGTCCTTCGGGTGAGCCAAAAAAAAAATGGCTTTGATACCAATGTGATCGAATGGAGATGCAACAAAATAATGTAGCATAATAATATATTTGATCATTACCTTAGACTTTGTAGAGTCTAGTATTAAATAGGGCATAAAATAGAATAATAAACAACATAGTCGTAATTTATGCTAACTACCCTCTAACAATAGAATAGGGAGTTGCGTGAGACTAACTACTAACCTAGGTAGTGAGTTCTAACTCAACCACTAACCTAAATATCTGACATAGGATATTTAGGTACTTACCTAGTTTAACCATGAGTCAAAATATCTCATGGTAATTACATAGAAAAGTAAAAGTAATAACCCTACGTAGTGTAATGCATTACACTACCTTTATTTTACCCTAACATGTAGAGCATGACCCATGGGAGGGGAGGGGAGGGAGTACGAGAAGGGGACACACAATGTGTAACCCATGGGAGGGGAGTGAGCAGAAGAATGTGGGGGCAGGTTGTGCAGCCCACTTGGCAGGACAAAGGAAGTGGGAGAAGGTGGGGGTGGTAGAGAGGGGCTGCAAGAAGCATGACTACGATGGTGCATTGCACTTTACGTGCGGTCAAAGAGGTGGAGTTAATGGTGAGCATGGTGTTTGGATGAGGTTTATTTGGATGGGGGATTTTGAGAGGGGGAAATTATAGGGGGTAGTTGGTGGCTAGGCCGATAGGACCATGTGGGGGTGAGCTAGGGTCTATTTTTTTTTTCTCTTCAAAAAAATAAAAAGCATGAGATTTATTTTAAATTTTAGAGTAATTTGTTTTTGTTAAAAATAATAATAATAAATACTGGATTTTCTTTTCTAAAAAATAAATTTGCATAACTTTTCTTTAAAAAAAAAATTACTCTAACTTCCCTTTTTAAAATAAAATTTGAACAAAAACTTTTCTTTTTTGTGTTTTTTTTTAAGAAGAATTTTTACATTAAGAAAAAAGGAAAGTCCTTTTGTTTTTGTTATTTTTACAACAAATTTAACAAAAAGAAAAATATTTTTAGAAGAAGAAGAGCTGTAAAAACCTAGGGGTCCCATCAAGTGTGCCAAAATTAAATGCATGGAAAACTGTGTCTAGAGCCTCCCTTACATTCCTCAGTGTAGATGGGCTTCTTGCTCATGTACCATTGGTGTAGATCCTATAAACCTACACAACCTACAAAAATGAATTAGTACTTTTGTGGGATTTCGTTGGTCAATCCCCATATTTACAAAGACAAAGACTCAAATAACTAAATTAGTACATAATTGATAGCATAATTGAAATGATGGTATTTACAATGATACTTACTTGTATAAGGGAGCTAATGTATCCTTTTGCTTGCTTTGGGGTTCCTTTCCAAGTAGATGCTTGATGTTGCATATCCTAGAACAATTCCAGTAGATATTGGGTATGTAAATGGAGCATCCTTAGAAATGGAGAAGAAATCACTCTATTTATAAAGTGTTAGGGGAGGGGCTGACGTGTCCCCTATGAGGTGTGCAATATGAGGTGTCCACTGAGGTGTCCTCAAAGGTCTTACCTAAGGTATCCTACCTCATAAATGTGTTTGGGTGAGATAATATCTCACCCATCCACATGTGATGGAAATAAATATCAAGAAATATCAGGATGCAAGAGGTGGCAAGGCTAGGCTAGGCTAGTCAAAGTAGACTAGGTGAGGTGGTAGGCTTAGCTTAAATCAAGATTAGATCTAGTTAAGCATATTTTTAGCCATAAAGTATACTTTGACAAAAAAATTTGACTGTTAACCATAAAATACTTTTTGACCATGGTGGAGAATTCAACCTTAGTTGAGTTATGAATGAGATCACATAAGGACCCATGGGACTAAGGATGATGAATAGCTATTTGAATCCAATTTATATAATTTTTGATGGTTTTTTAAATTGATTGGTCATGATGATGTGAGAAGTGGAAATGTGTGACTTTTGGGTGTCTACACTTAGGGTGAACCTAGAATGGACCTAAGATATTGAAACCTCTTAGGATGAATATAGAAATAACCTAAGGGATTGAGACCCCTTAGGGAGAATACTAAGTAACTAAAATATTACATCTGAGATAAGATAGCTCATCATGAAGATGATATGAATAGCTTAACTGGTAATATGCATAGCATACCTACACATATACTTGTGTATGGCATAGAGATGGGCATACCTTTGATTGTACTAAAGGTGATAAGTATATCTCATCAAGAATGATGATATTAAAAATATTATTTGCGGTAGCACATAATATGCTTACAGATACATACTTGTGTAGGGTATTGAGTGATATATAACTCTTTAAAAAAGTTGGGAAACTTAGTAAACCAAAAATATTAGATAATAAAAATGTTGGATAGGGGTTTCAGAATCCCTCTCTGTTGTATATTTAAAAAAAAAAATTGATTTTCTTGTGTTTTCTTGTAGCTAGATTTTGGGGTCATTACAAGGTTGATTGCAAAGCATTAAAATCCCCATGATAATTGTATTTCTTAATACTATTGTTATGCATTATTACAACAAAACATCTCTTATATGATAAAATGGGCTAAGGGGTACATTAGAAGCATCAATATCTTGGATAGTGTAACACATATTACTCATCAAAGACATAGATTTGAACTCCCATAGTTCCTATGACACTTATAAAAAGATAACATGGATATGTAGCTGACATGGTACTCCATACCACACAAACACACACACACACACACATATATATTATCAATGGTACTCTTCGAGGAATTAGTAGATTCCAAGTGGTGAATAATGGTGGAATACAATAGTCCTAATGCTTGAGGGGTTATTTTAAAAAAAATTAAGGTCTATTAGGGCAAATATTTCATAGGCTATAACTTTTGCATATGGAAGCATTTTGAATGATGTTTTTAAATCACATTAATTTTTTATCTCTTTGAATTGGTGCGATCATTTCAAGGATCTTTTATAGTATTGGGGGTCAAATTGTGTATTGTAGTCTTCAAAACTAACTGACCTAGTTCAAAGGGGTAAATTTATACTATATTATGCAATCAAATAAATTTTCTCATATGCATATATAAGATAGTTGTATTTATTGCATTAAAAGTACTTATTGCATATTTTAGAGGCACATAAGAAAAGGATTTAGAATACACTCTTGTAAATCCCTCCTCTTCCTATAAAAAGCTTTATTTATTGGTTTATTTTATACATGAAGAACTAAATTTTCAAGATATTTTCTCTCTTCTAATTTTATCTAGGTATTCTTCAAAATTTGTGATGGCTCTTCTCATAAATATTTTTATGTAAACTCTCATTTCATAACAAAAAGAAGGAGAAGTGTGTTGTAAAATGGAAGGTTAGGATATATTTACAATTCCTATTTTATGCAACCATATATACGAGAATAGTTTCTAAGAGGGAGTATTCTTGGATTATCTTTCTTATATGGAATAGTAGAGGAGGTGTTTTATGTATATGTGTAGGAGTCTTTTATATTGATTGTGGTGCTTATAGTATAGTTTGAGGATATTCATGTGCAAGAGTGGTATAATATTCACACTAGTATCCTTCTATCATTGGCCCCTCAATTTAGATTATGAGGGGGTGTTAAATATCATTATATTACTTAATTCTCAAGACTAACATTATATGGTTTTATTTTTGTATAATCCTAAGGGTAATCATTATGCAATATATATTATTCATATAATACAAAGGAACCACTATTCACTTTTTTATTTTAACTTAGAATTTATGATTAATCTAAATCCCACTTATCATGTTCACTTAGGTTCACTTATTTTCTAGGGTTATGGTTTAATATAAATACCCCCAACCAGTTCATCCATTACATTAATGCATTTTGTTATTTATAAATAAATAAAATAATACTATGTAAGGTCTCAAGGGCACCCATCACCTATATATTTTTTCATCCTTTTATGCTTCTTGTATAATATTTGAGTGGATCCATTGCTTATTTTAGTACTTTAGGTGGTGGGTAAGGGTAAACTTTAATCTCCATTTTAAGCATGGAATACATTTTTAGCCTATTAATATATATACCATGTTTTCATCTAATTATGCTAGATTGTTGCATTTCACATATTAAATAAATGACAAGTTCATATTTGACATGAATTGTTCTTAATAAATGGCTAAAAAGTACTTGATTAACTCAAGTTAACAAAAAGAAAACAATAGTTTAATCCACAAAAAGAGTGAAAAGATGACCACATCTTCATTGTGTTTTTTATAAACTAATATTTATTATGTTGTACAATGATATAATGGAGTAGGTATATATCATTATTAAACTCCAAAAAATATGGCCTCTTAATATTGTTAAGGGAGGAAAAGTCACACCATTACTCCAAGTTTTTGCATATGCTTCACTGAAGGGGAACAATGTATTTGTTGCACCTTCATTAATCCAAGGTTCAAGAACTTTAAATTCAATATAAGAACAAGTATACCAAAAATAATTTGATTTTTTATATTGTACCTAAGAAGGGAATAATTTTATTTCTATAATTATTGAAAGTTATATGAGCTTCAAATAGGAATGTTATTTGAAACCTGAAATTCAATTGAAATTTTCATCAATGTCAGACATCAATAAAAAATATTTTTCCTAAATACCAATGCTTTCTCCTTTACAATATGTTACAGGAAACATCACAAGATTCCAATACTTGGTTTTCAAAAAAATTAGGAACCAATTATTGGTCGCAACTAGTAAATGAATCATATGTAATTTTATAACTATTTCATCATTTTCAAAATATGAGGAGAAAATTTGCATTTTACGTGTGTGTGTATATGTGTTTGTATGTGTGGTGTTTAGTATATAAATTTAAATGATAGTAGAATTTTACACCTATGCACATTGTAGGCACATATCTCTTACAAAAAGCTCATGCATCTCCTCACATAATCGTTATATAACCTTTATTTAATGATTTACATAATATTTTCAGATGGTATCTCTTTCAATTTATATTTTGTATTCATTAGAATGGTAGTGGTTGAGCTAGCAATATAAAATTAGATTAGTAATATAAAATAAAATTTTCATTATGAAATATTGATTGAGGTTAATATATTAGGAGCTATGTGACAGATCTAAATACTTTTTTTTTAATATAATAGACAACCCCATATGATAAGTGACATTTAAACATACAATCACTTTTAGATGGTAGTAGAAGAAATATTAGCCAAATAGAGAATAGAGATATTTGACCATACCGTCAAAATTATTTAGTGCATATCTATTTCAATACTCATCCTATAATTATTAGTTTGCTTTGAATATCTATACACTTTGATTGAATACAACTTTATATTATTGCATTAAAAGATGATGTTTGAAGCTGTGGAAAATTAAATATACCAATTGTAATAGTAATTTTAGTTCCAATAATTCTTACAATATAAAATCATCTTTGTCCTTTTGAGAACCCCCACACCTATTTGTAACTAGTTGGAAGCTTGTGTCAGAGAAAATTTATGATAGTGTACACAATATTATTCTTACTTAGATAGAATTAATTAAAACTATAAAGGTTAAGTAATATCAAGTATATTATTGTAATAAATAGTGTAATAAGAGCAATATCTATGATAAAATATAGATCATTTTCTCAAAGACCATACCATAGTCTTTCATTATTAATAAATAAAAATTACTATACAACATATATAATGACACAAGATCATCATTTATTGTAGAAGTATGCATAGATATACCTAGAAAAAATATATTCCCGTAGGATCACCATATTGGGAGAGGCAAACCCATATGCAGCAAAATTAATACATAATTCAAGGGTAAACGTTTTTAGAAGGAAATTGATTGCATCCTAAGGTAATTATATAATAAGGAAAAATAGGTACTAACCTTAATAAAAAACTACATATAAAGATACAATAATGACCAAAATAGTCTAATAAATCATCAAAATATCAATAGAAATTATGTGCTTAAAATAAAATCCAGTTGTATAACCATGATGGATCATATACCTCAAAGAAATTCTATAATTAGGATTAATTTCATGCATTACTACTTATGTAGATTCCAAAATATTATTTCTTATATAAATGGAATCAATTCATTGACTCAAATTCTAACACCATAATTTTCATAACATAGATGTCTAATAATCCATCTAATACAAAATACCTCTTTCACATTATGATAATGGTAAAATTTGATCTTCCACATTTTTTTATGGATAATGTTAGGTATTAGAATTTTTTTTTTGTATATGTGTTCAAAAGTATGAAACTACACACATGCCACATACCTAACCATACAACATCATATACCTGTAACAATAAAAACAAGTCCACATCATAGTACAATGTTACCATACCTTCCTCATCAATTATTTTAATAATAATGTTTATATGATTTTATTTCATGGCATATGTTATGTCCTTATTTGGTAATCAAGTACATTTTTGAGTAATTTAAGATCTATGACTTAATAAATTAAATATTTATCATCATAGTCAACAACATACACTACATAATATCATATGTGTTGTCACCATAAAGGTATATCAAGACACCACCAACAAGTATCACAATATTATCAATCAACTTAGCAAGTTTGTACTTCTAATAAGTATTAGCCAACAAGAAAAGTAGCTTATTATTACTATTAGTCAACATGTTATACATGCCCGGACAACACAACACTAGAAAATAGACCAAGTGGCATATATATATATATATATATATATATATATATATATATATATTGGTGTATTGGGAAGAGGTAGTATTGAAATTAGGTGTTTGATATGTTGAAGTTAATAAAGAAGTGGTGCTCATAAAGGAAATATAGTTTCATATATATATATATATACATATATATATATATATATATATATATATATATATATATATATATATATATATATATATATGTATATATATATATATATGAAACTATATTTCCTTTATGAGCACCACTTCTTTATTAACTTCAACATATCAAACACCTAATTTCAATACTACCTCTTCCCAATACACCAATACATTATCACTCCATTCTAGAAAATTATGATATTAGGAATAGTCACATATCATGAAAAATATGATCATGATGTTGACACTTATCATAGCACCAAACATAGTCACATGCATCTTTCTCCATGGAAGGCCAATAGTATCCCATTTTAACAATATGATCATGATGTTGACACTTATCACAGCACCAAACATAGTCACATGCATATTTCTTCATGGAAGGCCAAAAGTATCCCATTTGAAGTATATTTTTAGCAATAGCTTTGTTGCTAAAATGGCCTCCACATGAACCTTTGTGAGAATCACTAATAGCAATCTAGGTTTCATCAAAGACAAGACATCACAATAGGATACCTTCGAAAGAAAATTGATATAAAATATTGTTGATTATGATGAATCAAAATGCTCTTTTACGCAAAAAATTATGATGATTGTGATCTAAACCATTAGGTATTGAACCATCCCTAAAATATTAAAGATGTTGGTATACCATGGCTCATGTGGAGAAGCTTTGATGGTCAAACAATCTAATGAAACAAGACAAGAACCAAACGATATAGGCTCCCAGAGTTATCTAATGATAATTGATTCTTGATAATATTCTAACTCCAAATGGAACAAGGATGCAATAGTAGACATGGCATCCACATGGCAGTTTGAGGATATAGAGACAAACTCTATGGTTACTCGATCAAATGAAGACAAAAAATTGGTAAAAATATCCTTGTAAGGGTTAATTTTATCATCCTGAGTTCAATAAACATCTTAAATTTGATTAACCAAAAGTTAAGAATCACCAAAGACCAAAAGGACTCTAACCTACAAATCTAGGGATGCTCAAAGTCCAAGGATCATAGATTCATATTCTATAGTATTTTTTGTGCAAGATAAATGAATTTTTAAGGAAAAGGGAATGAGTTGCTTTTGTGGGGTGATTGGAATGACTCCAACACCAGTTCCCTTGATGCATAGGGTTCCATAAAAAAACAAAGTCCAAGACTCGGGATCTTAAATTTTAACATCAAAGCACTCATAAGTAAACTCAACAACTATAGGATGGGTACCTTCTAAGGGAGTGAAGACTAACTGATAAGCAATCACATAACCCTTAATAGACTTATAACCTATGAAATTTAGGTAAAACTCATTAAAGGCCAACATATATTTAGCATCTTAACCTGAAAGGTGGGGCTTAGACATTAAATAGTGCAAAGGATCAAACTTTGTGACTACCAACATATTATGGATAAGAATATAGTTTCTTAACTTTTGGGAAGTAAATACTACAACAAGGTAAAGCTTCTTTAAGAGAGTGTACCTAGTTTCATAGCTAACCAAGGTTATACTGATATATTAGATAGCTCACTCTTTGTTTTGATCATCATGTTGTACCAAAATGGATCCCAAAGTGTGAGCAGTGTCTTATATATAAAGCATAAAATGCCTACTAAGAATAGGAGGAACTAAAATAGGTGAGGAGGTGAGATACTACTTGAGATCATCAAAAGCTTTCTAACACTCAAAATCCCATTGGAAAACTACATCTTTCTTAAGGAGCTTAAGAAAGGTTTAATACTTATTAGCTAATTGGAAAATGAACTAGTGGATAGACTGAATCTTACATTGTAGGGTACATAGTTCATTCAAGATATAGGATGGAGGCATGCTAGTGATAGTTGTTGTCTTAGTGGGATCCACTTCAATGCCTTGACTAAAAACTATGAAGCCTAACAAATTGCCAGATGTGACTCCAAACACACACTTAGTAGGTTTAATATGAATCTTGTACTATCGAAGCCTTTCAAATATTCATCTTAAGTCATGGACATGATCCTTTCATTCTATGGAGTGAGCTAGAATATCATCCACATAGTCCTAGTGAATATCGTGCATCATATCATGGAAAATATAAGTTATGGACCATTGATAGGTATCTCCTGCATTATTCAAGTTTTAAGGCATGAATTTCTAGTAGAATGTACCCCATGGAGTAGTGAATGTTGTCTTAGCTTGATCCTTAGGAGAAATCAGAATCTGATTGTAGCCTAAAAACCATCCATGAGCAAAGCATTCCATATTTTGTAGTGAAATCTATGATCTGATCTATGTTGGGCAAGGGAAAATTGTCCTTGGGACATGCTAAGTTAATGTTTTTAAAGTTAGTATATATTTTTATTGTTCCTTCCTTATTATCTATAGGAATGATATTTGAGATCTAATTAGAATAGTCGATAGCTTTTATAAAATCAACATCAATGAGTTTTGGAGCTCTTCCTTGACTAACAGGGTGACCTTAGCATGCATATTCCTAAGTTTCTACTTAATAGTCTTAGCACTATATTTAACTACCAAATAGTGCATAACAAGAGAGGTATCAAGCCCTATCATATCGACATATGACCAAGAAAATATATCTTGATATTCTCTTAACAAATTGATAAATTCTCTTGCTCGTCCATGGTCAAGGCTTTACCTAACTTGAGTATTCTAGGGGATTCCATAGAACCTATGTTCACATCTATGGTCTCATCAATAAGAATGGATAATTCATCCTCAATATGAGGTGGGGTATGAATTACTCCTAGTTTCTCAAGGTCTTCATGAGACATAGAACCAAATTCCACTTGAGAACTAGAATACTCAACCTGCGTAGCACAAGGGACAGACCGATAAAAATAGATTTCATTCTGAGATACATCCTCATTTTTAGAAGACTTCTCAGGGGCTATGACCAAAAAATAAGGAGAGATTGGTCCCTCATCTTCAGCACTCCACTCTAAACCTTGTTGAGATCCCTTTAGGAGAGATTCTTGGAAATAAGAGTTGACTTGATCCTATGATGAGACATTGATTAGTGATTCCTTATAAAAAAAAATTAGTTGTTTTATTTTTTTGGATAAGTAATTTGATGAATGAAACTGATCTATATCATCTGGTGAGTAGAATTCAAATGGATGAGGATTTCCCAGGATAGAAACAAGTTGATTTCTAAATTTAAATTTTAAACATTAATGGAAGGTAGAAGGGACAACCTTCATCGCATGGATCCAATGATGTCCAAGAAAAATATTAAAATATGTGGGGCAAGATACCACATAGAATAATATATCTAAAGTGTTAGGTACAATAAATAATATGGTACCACAATATTCTTGGGAATCATTGTTGAAATGTTTAATGATATCACCAGATTTAGTTAAATCTTTCTCTTTTAATCCAAATTTTTGAAAGAAATTATATGTGCAAAAATTAAGGGAAGAACTGTTATCAATCATAACTCTCTTGATAAAGGTATCCCCAGTAAATGCAATGATGTAAAAAAAAGAGTCTTCTTGTAATTTTGAGGAAGATGCATCCCAAGAGAACTTACAATATTGGCCATATCAATAGGGAAAATATATTGAGGGATTCTTGTTTTAGAACATTTATCAAGGCTTCCTCATGAGTAGGAGAATTTTGCAAAAGTTCCAAAAGATAAATATTTACTGAGAAACTTATCTCCTTTTGAGATCATTGGATTTTTTGATTTTGCACTTGATGTTTTGAAGTGGCTATGATCGTACCAACCATATTGTTATCATAATGATGTGGTACATTTTTGTAAGATACTTGATTAGCTACTTGTTGCACTTGTTTAAGTGTATTATAATTGATAGTAAAATTTGGTTGATTATTTGAAGATTGAGAATTTCCTATATCAATACATCCTACATCAATTAAATCCTAAACCACATGTTTTAACTTCTTATAATAATTTGTCCAATGTACTTCCACTCTATGATATGCAAAATGTTGACTTGCATTGTACCAATGAGTTGTAGCATATGGTTACTTTATGGGAGGCAATTCAATTATGTTAGCTTCTATAAGTTGTTTTAAAAAACTTTCCATAGACATATTAATCCTGGTAAAATTCCCTTGTGGAGGTTTATGAAGTGTTATATTTTTTAGGTTGTTAGTAACATTTTTAATGGGCCTATTATTCATTCCACCATCACCTCCTATGTGTTTATTCTTATATCGAGACTTAGTAGGTATCTCTTATTTAACTTTGAGTTGGCCTATTCTACCTTTCTTGCTAAATCAATTGCTTGATCAAAGGATGTGATAGTAGTAGTCTCTAATGCATAAGATAATTTTTCTTGTAAGCTTTCAATAAATGTCTCATGCATATATTTTGGAGGTAAATTATATCTCAAGAATACCACTAAACCTCTCCAACAAGCCAAGAATTCTAAAAAAAATTCTCTTTACCTTGTACTATAAATTTCTTTCATTGTTACTTCCTTTTCAATGTAAGCACTAAATTGTTGAACAAATAATTATGTTGTTTCTTCAGAGCTACTCAAGGAATAATTAGGTAACTGATAGTACCACTCTAATGTTATGAACTAAGACTCTTAGGAAATATTTTTAGCAACAATAGGTCATCATATATGAGATCATGGAAATCTATTCTAAATCTTCTTAAAAGCTCTATTGGATCTTCTATCCCCTTATATATATATGCAAAACTGACATAGAAAAATGCTTAGGATAAGGCCTAGCAGAAACAATAGGATCCAATGGTTGATTACATATTTTCTTATAATTATACATAAAACATTAAGGTTGAACCATTTAAACTTTTGAGACCAACTGCTTTACCATATTTGTTAAATTTTGTACTTTTGGATTACTGTTATGTAATATCCCTAGATTCCCTAAAGGAAGGATGGTGGAAATACTAATGCTATTGGGGTATGTAGTATCTTGTTAAAGAGGGTAAATCACACTTGGGGGAATAGAGGCAATAGTGTTGAGATAAGAAGATTGAGAAGCAAATTGAAGACCATTTTGAATTACACTACTAGTTGGAGGGACTTGTAGATCCCCTCCAACATTGGTGGTTACAATAGTGGCATAAGTTAGATGATGAACAATATTACCATGATTCAAAGATTCACTCAAATGATTTTTCATGATATGGTCTAACTTCCTCAAGAAGGGCCTCTTCCTCCAAAGGTACATCCAAGGTATGCTTGTGATGTTTGTAAAAGGTCTGCACATGCTCAAAAAAATTGAAGATAAGGTTCCCATCGAGTCCCTTAATATAATACAGACTATTATCAACTTCTTCTTCTTCTTCAAGAATAGGATCTCTATCAATCTGATAATTCTCTTGGAAAATATCGTCAAACCTAAAAAGCATTTGTACCTTCCCAAGGTTGAAAGTAATTGGTAAAAAGAGACAAGGACTAGTGAAAAAAGGAAGGAACTAATACCAATAAAAATAAGCACAAGTGATGTTATGTTTTTAATATTTTCTGATCTAGCATACAAAATTAATGATCTTCATTAAATTTTTAAAATAAAATGATGTGTTCACATTGGGTTCACCAAATATGTAGAGGGAAAAAACCACCCTACCATGTACAATTCGTAAGGATGGATCCGTAAAAGAGAGAGAGCCTTGAAGTAAACCATGAGGGATTCGTTGTTCTCTACACTTGGTGTAAAAGAGGGGGGGGAAGGGTTCATCAAGAATGGATTTGAGGAATCACTCCAATTCCATGAGAGTTTTTAGGAATTTTTGATATATTCATTTCAATACAATCACCTATGTTTGGCCTTTCTAGATCTATGCTATGAAATATAAAAAGACAATGCAAAAATACAGAATGCAAGAAGACAAGAGCTAACCCTCGAATTATTCTTTCTTTGAATATTTTTTATAACCTTAGGGTTTTAAGATAGAAATCCTTTAAGCAAGGGTTCAATGAAATATGTACAAACAATATTAACCTTAAATGCACACTATATGTTTTTTATATTTCAAATACCTAGAAATAAATTAAATGAATTTATTTCAAATAATATCTAGGTTTTATAATAGAAATAACAAACATCCAACAAATAACCTAAAATACTAATTAGAGCACTTATCTTATCTGGTGGTTGATCCAAGTTTTTATCCTTTGTTAAACGATATAAACAATACATGTTCTTGCAAGACAAATTGGCAAACACTTGGAAAATATATTTAGTATTAGGGGACCTTCTTAGACCACTATAAAATAATGTTTGGAGGTACAACCTCTAGGTCCTTTTAGCTGAAATTTGAAAATAGAAGCGAAATTTGACCATTGAGAGGAAATAAGCATATCATAATACAATAAAATGAAATGATAAAACCATAGAGTAAAATGTATAAATATGTCCTATATGTAGTCTATAATGTAGATCTAGGGTCTAGGAATAGTAATTTTTCCCTAGGCACAATTTGGATGAAATTGTGCCCCATAACAGGTGACTATGATTTTGCATTGATTAAATTGTGCCTCATAGAGATCGAGTGAAATTTCATAGAAGCTATGTGAAAAAAATATAGATATGAAGACTAGATTACATCACCTAGAAGACTAATTAGGACACTTATCTTATCTGGTGCTTGATCCAAGATTTTATCCATTGTTCAATGATATCAATAATACTTTTTCCTACAAGACAACTTGGAAAACACTTAGAAACTATAATCAATGTTAGGGGGCCTACTTAGGCCACTATATATTAATTCTTGGATGTGTAGGAGTCAATATCCCTAGGTCCTTTTAATTTACCTTTGAAAATAGAAGTGAAAGTTGACCTTTGGGAGGAAAATAGCATATCACAATACAACATAATAAAATGATAAAACCATAGAGAAAAATACAGCAATATGTCCTATATGCAGTCTATAATGTAAATCTAGGGTCTTGGAATAGTAATTTACCCTTGGCTTAGTCTCAATGAAATCATACCCTATAATAGGTGATCATGTGCGATTTCACAGAAGCTATGTGAAAACAAAATATAGATGTGAAGACTCGATTACATCACCTATAAAATAAGTGCATTCATTAAAAATAGTGAAATCACCTGGAAGATAGCATAGAAGCATATAGAGGTTCTTGAGACTTCTTGAATAGTTGATCTCTCCTTAGGAATCCAACACAAATCCACCAAAGTGAGCAATAGTAAAAAAAATCCAATACAACAGAAAATAAATCACACTTCACCATGGTGATTTGGCTTACTTGTGGAAGAAGAAGAAGGATTTATATCACTTAGCAAGCACTTTAAAATCACTTGTAGAATAAAATTTGTATTAAAAATTACTTATTATCTCATTCACTTTGATCATGGTATCAAAATTATTTCAAACCCTTATTATATAGTGTATTTTAAGGAAAAATGGTGGGAAAACCAAGGAGATCCAACGCCAAACACACCAACTTTGAAAATAGGGTTTTTCTTGGAAGAAAATCCTAAAATGTGAAATCGTGCCCCATCAAAGCTGGCCATGATTTCACATTATGTAAAATCGTGCCCCATCAAGGGTGATCATAATTTCACATAAAGGGAAATAAAACAAAGAACAATATGGGAGAGACCTAGCCCTTACCCTAGGCAAGTCTAGGGGTCAGGGAATATTTTCCACTAATGTGGGTTAATTTCCCATGTCTATAGTGGAAAATACAATTAAATATGAAATTACTAACAATGCATTGGTCTAATATTCATAGGGAAACATTACCTCATAATCAAAAGGATGGAGACCATGGAATAATAGATATTTCCAAATATGTAAGAGAAAAGGTCATAGCCCTAATTACTACAAATTCAATCCTAGAAATAAAATTAAGGTACTAAGATAAACTATGGAAGCCAACCAAATAGGGTATTCCAACCAAGGCAATTTCAAACTCAAAATAATCCTCTTCAATAATAGTTTTAGTGTCCAAACAATTATCCTCAATAGGAATATCAAGAAGGAAATCACAAAGGACATCTAGCTCAAAGGATTCAAGAAATTGAAGAACTAGAAGAATCTAAAATTGGACATGAAGTTAAATTTTTCTCAATGAATATATCATTTCATGAAGATACTAACTACTTGTTTGAACAAGACATAGAAGGTAGAGAAGAAGAATACAATCTCCAAAACCATATGAAGATTCATATTGAAGACTAAAGTATTCAATACCCAAATAATGTAATACAGGGGGTGTTAGAGTATATTACATTATTGAATACATGTTTATGTACCACCTTGGGTACATAACTAGAGTAGAGTTTACTTTAGAGTAAAGTTAAGTAGTTATTTCCAGCTATGTAATAAATGCACAATGATGTAAATGTATAAGGAATCCACTTGTACATGAGTCAGGAATATTCATAGGTAGACTAAGGCCCAAGGAACTTATCTTCCTATATAAATATCTTATTGCGAGTGAATAAGAGAGTGTTAGATAATATAGAGTGTGATTAGTATAGAATAGAAGTATAGGTACAATGTATCCCATTTTCATATTATTTTATGGAGTGCTCATTTCTTCCATTATACTGCATTGTACTATTTTTACAAGTATTCATTAATGGCATATTTTTAAGTTATTGCAAAAGTTTATCTTATCATTTTCCTACATATTATAGTAATATTATCATATACTTATTATATATTTCTTATTTTATGTATTTTGGTTTCATTTCCTTTACTACCATAATCATCAAAAGCTAACAATAGCTAGAAATCTACATCATTTTACATTAAATTTCTGAATTCTTGATTTTTATTTTTTGGAACTTTTTCATTTTTTGTGTGAATACAAATATTCCAAAATTTAACATACTTCTTAAATTTTTTCTATAGCATCCTTCACAATACCAAAACTTCACCTCTACTCTCTATGCATTGCATCTTAGTTGAGTAATATTTCCAAAACATGACACTATCATAATCTACTTTGCTAGATCCGGATTGCTAGTTTCCTTCTTGAAGTACAAGTGCAACCAAAAAATTGTAATAAATGACATATATAAAACATATTAATGTTAGAAAATAAAGTAGATATTAACAATAGAATCAACATTTCCTTGTCAGATTCATCTAAACTTACTACTTCCTCTAACCAAGAAAAAATAATTTAAGTCCATGATCCTCAATTAAAAGTCCTATATAGCCTATCTACAAATTTGTTTCCTTCCATTAATGCAAGTGTAAACCTAATGTATTCAAACTCTATAGTAGGCTATAGAAATTCCACAATTATCTCTTGTATGTTCCATGGAGTCTTTGCTTCCCTCAAAATTGCATTTATTACTATAAGTGAACCAATTCCATCCATATTTTATTCCATTTCATTTGTTTGTATATTTTTCACCCTTCCAAAGTTGCCCAAGATTTAGCTTCATTATTTGTACTCAATATACTATTAGAAGCATAACTAGACATTATAAAATATAATTTTAGTATTATAACTCAAATATATTATATGATAATAAATATATGTAACTATTCAAGCATTCTAATAGTTAAAATATGATTATTCTACCACAACATTATTCAAACAATTAGCTACATTACTTTCCACCTATGATCGATAATTCAAATATAATAAAGTAGATAAATTATTCAAAACTAAATCTTGCACTACATGAGAATATATAATTTAGATCATATATAGATAGAGTAAACACATAAGGATTCAAGGAGTCATTGTTTTCATTTATTAAAGAAATTAGATTGTAAATTAAGGAATGTGTTTCACTAATAGTAGAATGACTAGAAGTTTTTTCACTTGGTTTGAATTCTTATAACAAAGTGATCCATTAATTATTAAGAGGTGCTTGATCTAAATATAATATAAAATTTTTGGTGAATGGCTACTCCACCCAACACTCCCACAATACACAAAAACATAGTCAATTTCAAATAAAAATACTCAATAATAATACATGATAATAATACTCAATAACAATACTTGATGAGGGACTATATAACTAGAAAATACAATCTTACAACCATAAGGACCAATTTGATTACAAAGAAAAAATGTTTAAAAATCTGTAAGTTGGACACCATCTGTCATCTCGGACTACCTTTAGTAAATCTATGTTCCCCCTTTAATAACTTCCATAGAATATTCTGGAAAATGTAACTCCCCTTTTCCCATCATTCATTTTCAAAATAAATTGGGCATTTTAAAAATACCATAATTAATGAATAAATTGGGCATTTAAAAATACCATCATTAATGAAATAAATTGGGCATTAAAAAATAGCATCATTAATAGATAAATTGGCATTTAAAAATAAATACTATCATGAATGAATAAATTGATCATTTATAAATACCATCCTTAATGAATAAATTGGGCATTTAAAAAAATGTTTTTTTTTGGGTGATACAAGATTGTCCTTACACCACTGGATGCTCCTACATCAGACACCCAGGATAAATTGAGAAGTGACCTTCACTTCTATAGTGTTGGAGGAAAACCAAGATGGTCAACCTCTACCTTAGACAACCATGATGAATCTTCAACAAGCCTTCCTTTCCACTTAACCATATATTCTTCATACTACCTATTTCTTGTACTTCTACCCATACAACTATCCAAAATTTTCTCTACTTTTATTTGTCTAGAGTATATGTTGGACAATTCCACCATTCTTCTACTAGTCCATCCTCATTGTCTCCTTCATGATACTCTATCAAATAAAAAATATTGAACACAAGTGATATGTTAATTCCACTTGGTAATTCCACCTCATATGCATTTCTTGAATCATGTTTCTTTATGATCCTGCATGGTCCAAAATTCTTCATTTTCAACTTGTTATATGTTTTAATAGGAAATCTATATTTTCTTAGATGAACCATAACTTCATATCCAACTTGGAATTTATTAAACCTCTACTTCTGGTCTACATTTACCTTATACTAAGTATTTATCTTATTTATATGCTTCCTCACCTCTTCATGCAAGTTCTTTAGGTGCTCTACAAAGTCCTCAACATAGGCACTATTCCTTTCTCATTTGTCCATATTCCTCAACTCATAAGCATTCCTTGGGCTACTCCCATATACAATTTGGAATGGGGATTTATCAGTACTCCTATTGACAAAACTTTTGTAAGAAAATTTCACTTGTGGTAAAATAAAATCCTATCCCTTGGTCTTATCTCCTACTAAACATCTCAACAGGTTGGCCAAACTCCTATTCACAATGTCTATTTGTCTACCAATATGTGGACGGTGTACAAAACTAAACTTCAAATCTATCTTCAACTTCTTCCATAATGTCATCCAAAAATAACAAAAAAAAATGGTATCTCTATCTAAAACTATATTCTTTGGTATACCATGTAGTTGTACCACCTATCTGAAAAGAAACCCTACAATGTGAATTGTATCACTAGTTTTTTGGTAGGGAATGAAATATGCCATCTTAGAAAAACTGTCAACCACCCCAAGTATTGTGTCATGTCCTCTCTGTGTCCTTGGTAAACCAAGAACAAAATCAATGCTAATATCTTCCCATGGTTTATTTGGTATAGGTAATGGATAATATAGCCCAATATTCTATCTTACACCTTTAGCCATATGGAATACTCTACAAATTTATACAAACTTATTCACATCTTTCTATAATTATGGCCAATAATAGTTCTCACTAACAAGGGCAATGGTCTTATCTTGACCAAAGTGTCAAGCCAATCCTCCACTATGATTATCCTTGATCAGGTTCTCTCTCATAGAACTCCTTGGAATACATAATTGATTTCCTCTAAACAACACCCCATATTCGATTAAGAAATCCAACCATTTTGTTTTGTCCAAAGTAATAGATTTCAAGAAAGATGCCAAAGATTTTGCAAAATATGGATCTTTAGGGTATAAAATCTTGAGTTTTTCAAACCCAAAAACCTCTACCTTCATCTTTATCAATAAATTTTATCTTCTACTTAAGGCATCTACAACTCTGTTTGACCTTCAACTCATGTGCTTCAACACAAAAGTATAACTCTTTATAATACTCTTCGATGTAGGGTATTCAATGGTAGACCTCACTTTTTTTGGTCTATTTTAAGACCTTCAGGTATATTATCTGATATAATATCTTAGAATTATACCAACATATCTGAGACTTCTACTGGTATATCTTCATATTTTTCTTCATCAACTCTAGGAATCAATGCATAGCACATATGCTCATGCTTCATACCATCCAAGAAAATTTTACCATCAACTACATAAATCCTTGCACTACTAAATACCTTTTCTTCCACCTCCTTTAGGGGCTTCAACTTGTGACAAACTCCATCCTTTTTTAGGGAATAATTGTTGGCATGTTCATCATTCATGCTGATTAAATTACCACAACCTCCCTAATAGCATATGGTAAGAATCCATAGGCATGATGTCATGAAGTACATCATCATGGTAATTCCCAATATTAAACTTTGTTAAACATTATTCATTGACCAAAGCTCTATGGTCCTTCTGCAACCATGCAATCCTGTATGGATGTGGATGTCTCCTTCTCTCCAACTGTTATTTGTTAACCATATCCTCTGAAACTATATTATCAGTGCTACCATTATCAATGATAATATTACAAAATTTACCTTCATATTTGCACCTTATGCAAATAAAATATTCCTTTGAACTGGATATTTCTCCTATTTAGCAAGGCTCTCCTTGTGACAAGAACTCATCCTCTTTATACCTCTTCAAAATGCTCATATTCAACACCTTCATCTACATAAGCAACTCATGCATTACTTTTAGGTCTTTTATTTGTCCTTTCTTGATGTTTTGGACATTCGTATGCTCTATGTCCTTCTCCACATTGGAAACATGTTTCAAAAAATCCTCCTCTTTTAGGTCCTCATCCAAACCTTCCTCTTCCTCTTTGGTCATCATTATTTTCCTCACGGGGGAGATAGGCATTATCCCCTTTATAGTTTTAACTACTGCTAACTTCTTCATTTTTTTTAGTCTTGATTTTATCCTCCATATGGTCTTCTGCAAGTCCTTCCACCACGACCTCTTTCTCTCAGCTTTATTTCAAATATTCTATTCAACTTCTCTTCTACCTTTAGGGCAAAATGATAAGCATATTTTATGGTAGTAATTCTGATCAAACTCAGATCCTCTTGAATATATGGATTCAATCCATTTATATAATGGGCTAACTTCTCCTTTTTAGCCTTATAATATCCTATTATGATCATTGACCTTGTATAACTCATATGTATACTCTTTGACATACTTACCTGCCTACCTCAAACCTTGTATTTTCTTTAGCATATCTAACTTGTAATCAACTAGAATGAACTATCTCTTTAAATTTTCCACCATCTGATCTCATATTGTTATTGTTTCTTTTTCTCTTCTATTTCTATATATTTGTGCTTCCTTTCACCAGATATTAGTGTAACCCTTCATTTTGGTCTTTGCAAATTTGACCCTCTCAAGATATTCCACCTCATACTCAAAGTACTCCTCTATATCATTGATCAAATCAATCAACTCTTATGGGTTAATATTCCCAAAAAATGTAGAAACATCAATATTCAACCTTTTTTCAATCTTGGGTATGGCCTTAAATAATCTGAATTGCTCATGATCTACTGCATCTTGTTCTTATTCGAATTAGGCTTCTTATTTAGTTTTATCTTCACTTTCATCTTCTTGTCTTGGTTCAAAATATCTATGTAACTCCTCTTGCAGTGCTTGAACTTGTCTCTATAGGGATCTAAAATCCTCTTCTAGTACCACAATATTTCTCCCATCACCGTGGTTTCTTTATGGAGCTATTATGATAAATTTTCTCACAATCCACAACCACAATTTCTAGTGCAAATTACCTCACGTTCAGCTATCTATTTACACACTCAGGAACTACCGCTTTGATACCACTTGGTGAAGGGATACTCCACCCAACACTCCCACAATACACAAAAACATAGCAAATTTCAAATAATAGTACTCAATATTAATACTAATAACAATACTCAATAATAATACTTGATGAGGGACTATAGAACTAGAAAATACAATCTTACGACCACAAGGGTTGATTTGATTATAAAAATGACAAGAAACTTGTAAGCTGGAGCCACCATCTATCATCCTAGAATGCCTTCGGTAAATCTTTGTTCCCATTTTAATAACTTTCATATAATATTCTTTAAAAGGTAACTCCCTTTTTCCTACTGTTCAATTTCAAAATAAAATGGGGATTTTAAAAATACCATCATTAATGAATAAATTGGGCATTTAAAAAACCATCATTAATGAAATAAATTGAGCATTAAAAATACCATCATTAATAAATAAATTGGAAATTTTAAGATAAATACCATCATGAATGAATAAATTGGTCATTTAAAAATACCACCATTAATGAATAAATTGGGCATTAAAAAATATCATTATTGATGAATAAATTGGACATTTAAAAATACCATCATTAATTAATAAATTGGACATTTAAAAATACCATCATTAATTAATAAATTGGGAATTTAAAAATACCATCATTAATGAATAAATTGGGCATTAAAAAAAATGTTTTTTTTTGGTGATGCAAGATTGTCCTTACACCACTAGATGCTCCTCCATCAAATTTATTTGATGCAAACCAAATGGTAAGGTGACTTTAGTGGATGGAAGTCCTTATTCACTAAAAAAAATATGCACCAACCTTTGGCACTAACTATTATATGAATTACTCATCCGCCCATGTAGAGGAGTTGGAGAGCAAGTGGGTAGTTAAACCTCTCTAGTTGCTGAGAGGCCCAGGTTCAAATATCTCGCCTCACATGTTGCGGATATGTTATGTAATGGTTCCCTCGTGGTCACAGACTATTTACCCCTTGTGGCCACCAACAAAAAAAAAATAAAACTATTATATGAATTACTCATATTTTAAAAATATATATCTATTTGTTTAAGTACTTGGGTATGAACATGTATGTGTGTGTGTTTAACTTAACTATTAGAGTTGGCAAAATATTAAATACCAAAAGACATTGGAAGCACACCTTACCAATGGAGAAAACTTTACATATCATACATATCCCATATAGGTGATTATGTAGTTTTCTATTCAGTAATATGTAATATTTTATATAAAATGTATTTCATTTCACTCCCTACTCTTCTATTCACTAGTATGATAATAATAAATCCACCATGACATATACAATACACACATGAGGTTATCCTTTTACATTTACAATGTTGATAAAGTAAAGAAGAAAAAAATCAATAGGATTTTAATTTAATTTAGTTCCCAATTCTTTTATTGAATTCCATTTCAAATATTAGCTTGATATTTTCTTTATAATTTTTATAACTCATCTATAATAAAATATACAAGCAAAATAATATTGATTGTGGAATTAAAATCCTATCACATTAGAAAGTCGTATATAGTTGTTATATTGAATGAGGTTCATGTTTCTATGTAGAAAGAATATTTTAGGTTAGTATAGATATAGAAAGAAACATATCTAATTCTATTAATATTATGTTAATTAGATTCATGTAATTAAAATGTATAGTAGATCATTATTTGAATTTGATTTTTTAATTTCAGGTATATGTAGGTGTTTTCATCAGTTACCAACCAAGGAGAATTCATGGGATGTATCTTTACAAAAAAACTCATATGTTTATAAAAAAAATCATGTTGGATTACATCTATCTGTGTTGGTCAAAGTTGATTGAATATGTTTCTCTATAATATTTTCTATTTCTACATATATGTATTCATTCCACATTTCCTAAGATAAGGAAAAATTATTGATTTGGATTGGAGATGTCATTGGCATTTCTTTATCTGGTCTAGAACCAACACGCAACTATTTCATGAAAGGGTTGATTCCTATAAAATCATTATAATAATTGAAATATTTATTATTTGATCCTCAGTTTCACCATTGAAAATGCTTCCTTGTGTCCATGCTCGAGACCCCAAATCCCTGGGTTTGAAGCTTCCATTGCCTTCATTCTCTACCTTTCCATGGATCCCTCCCCTGCTAGGTTGGTTTAAGATAAATTTTTATGGCTCCTCTAGAGCTAATCCTAGACCAGCTAGTGGAGGTAAAATAATTAGAAATCATGAAGAAAACACAATCCTCACATATATTGAGAATCTTGGCTTCCTCACCAATCATACTATGAAATCCATTTCTCTTTACCGAGGATTATTGCTCACAAACAATATTCAATTCAAGTTAGTGGTCGAAGAAGACTAACTAAAACTTATAAACTATTCTAAAACCAACAAGAACCCTAGGTAAAGAGTTAGGAACATCATATTTGAAGTAAGACAACTTCTCATCAGCCATTTTGAGACTATTGTGCAACATGTGTTTAAAGAAGCCAACAAAGTTGTGGACTTTCTATCCAATCTAGGCCACTCTGTGATGTGTCTTAATGTTTGGTATAATTATTTTCCTATAGAACTCATTGAAATTGTATCATAAGACTACCTTGATCATCCCTGATCCCCAGCCTTCTTCCCGGGTATCTGGTCCCTTGGTTGGTGTCACTGGATACATGTCACTACCTTTTCTACCCACATGTCATCCTCTTTAGTTCACCCTATGTCACCTCTCTACACCCTTCCCCTTTTCAATTCACATACACCCTACCCACCCATACCCCTACCCCACTCGAGCTTTGCTAAACATCCACCATTAGCATTTTTTGTTACTTGCATCAAGTCCCAATGCCCGCATCATCCTAGGTTCTAGATCCATGATATCTTGTATCACCTCGATCATGTTATTTTATCCTTATTATCTTAATCCTTGGGTCCTATACAACCACCACCTCATAAAATTTAGAACTAGACCTTGTAACATGTGCCTACCTATTACCAAGTATGCTTCCAAGTGCATCAACATCTGCACCACCTTTGGAAATCACTACAAAAAATTGAATCTGAATGTTTCAACTCCTTATTCTATGTTTATCCACCATTATTATCACCACTTCACCATTGTCCCTCCCATGTGCAACATGTAGGTAATGCTTATAGGCACACATCCCATGAATTACCATCCTCCGCACCCCATATCACTTTATGACACCTTAATTCTTGATCTTTAAAATGCATGATGGTTAAAGTATTAAACTAAATATGTTTTTGAGTACTTTTCATTTCACTCAGTCTCACTCACACCCTTTGCATCCTAAGTTCAAAAACCACTCATGTTATTCCCCAATGGCAATCCTTGAACTGGCGATCCTAAACCTTGACCTTGTGGTCAAGGATATCCTCCACACTTGTCTCCCTTTTCTTAGAAAGTTTATTTTTAATGAGGACATCACAAATGCCATTTTTAATTGCAACGAGGATGGTCACATATTTTTTCATGGCCTGGAGTTTACTATCAGTGTGTAGTTTCTCATGGAGGTGATCGAGCTTCCAATGGATGCGAGAAGTGTTCACAAAGATAAATACTCTATGGTAGTAAATCTAGATTTTTTCCTAGACAAAGGTAATGATCTCCTCACCATTGATAGGGTCGTTGAAAGAACTAAGCTCTCTAATATTTAGGACTATGTTATGATTACCATACTTTAATTTTTTGCAATTGATAAAATTTATTGCAACCTGAGAAGCTTCCATATTTCTTTCCTAAATTATTTTAAAGGCAATAAGAAAATTAACATCCTTGACTATCTCTATAGATCAATAAACCTATCTATTACAAATGTATGCACTAGGAAATCCCACTATTCTATTCATCAAGGCCTACATTATATCCTCTACAAGAACGCTCTCGATGCATTTTCCTATTGTGCTACATCATCGTTTCTCCCCCTTTTCCCTTGACCCATTAATATCCCTCCCCCTTGTCGCCCCCCTTTCCCCATTATCCCCTCCCACCACACCTCCCCAAGACCTTCCTAGTATACCCTAGCCCTTTTTATCTACCCCTAGCCCCTCTCAGCCTACCCTCCTGACCCCCCTTCATCTGCCCCTTTGCCCACCCCTTACTATCCCACCCTACCCCACCCCTACCAAATCTATTGGTAACTCCAACACCGAAACTAATATCCAACAGGTTCCTAGCAATGATACATACCTAGACTTCCCTCCATATTGATCCTTCAATCAAAACTGAAGTCTCGAAAGTCCCTAAACACAAATAAAGTGTTGTGAAATGCTCCTAATCAAAATTCCTTCAAAATATTAGCTCTTCCTGTATGCATGCCTCCCCATAACTTAAAAAAATCAAAACTAATATGGATTCCCCTACCAAAACCAATGATCTAGACAAAAATTATGATTCTTCTCTAGCAAAATCAATTGATGCAACTAAAACTTCTACTCGGATGGAGAAAAATATAGCTTCAAGACTATTGAATGCTTTCAAAGATAAGAAAACTCTCTGTAATGCTATCCTTAATCACCTAGCCAGATCTGCATCCACCCTCTTTGTGGTTGCAAAAACTATTAATTCCCAAGGCACCATACTCCTGCAAGTTTTTGAAACTCTCAAGTCTCAAGGGAATATTGTCCAGTAGGTTGTGCATGACCTTGGTGTCGCCCATTCACAACTCAGTGTTATCCTATTATATGAAGAGGAGATCCACACCACCCTTTATGGTAACTGATGGTGCTATTATATTTGTGGTGTTCCACCATGGGTTGGGATTGACCCCTAGGATGGGACCATCCTTGTTGTTTCATAAATCATATATTTTTTAAATTGTGGGTTTATCATTATTTAAAAAAAAACAATTTATGTTGGCTGGTAAGCCTGATGTAATAAAGTTTCATTTTTAATGTACTAAGATTTTGGGATCCCTTCCAAAATCCTTACATTAATGTAATCTCTCCTTTTTACTGACCAAAAAAATAAAATCAATAAATTATCCTTATGGTATAGGTGCATTTAAAACTCACATTTTGTTTTATTTTTTCCAATAATATAGATCACTTATGGTCAATTAAAAGCTAAGAATCAATATATCAATTGTCTTATTACCAACTTTTCTACACTTTTATGTCATATAGTATCATATATATTTATTCTTAGTATATCCTATTCACATATTCTTACCCCATATTTTATTTCTATATAATATTTGAGGTTGTTCCCCTTAAAAAGATATGATCAAAATCCTAATATTTACACTCAGCTAATGCTTACATAAATGAAAAGTCTAAAGGTTATATATACCCCCATGTCTTTATAAATACTTTAAACTCTCTTAATTTTATCTCTTCTTTGATCTATGATTGTAAAAGTATGTTTGTAAGGAAAAACTTATCTTATATTAGGTCCAACATCTCATGCGTTTGACCAATAAATTTTGAAATCATTTACATTATTATTTAACTATATTGTATTTTACTAAGATTTATGAGGATTCAATTTGGGGACTCCCATCAAAATAATAAAATATTGCATTTGTAGTTAGGTCAATTAAACCATATCCAACTTTCTATTTTATCAAATATATTCTTCATTTTCTTTTATTTTCAATAATATCCTTTTTCTCTTTCAAATGGCTATGCTTGTACAATGATATCCTTGACATCGTTCTATTCCATGGAAGATATATCACTTGGTTAGTTTTCTTTTAAATTTTAAATTTTACTAAGATGAAGATCAAAACCTCCATTGACTAAATTATTTGCTACTTTATTTCATTCTTTATAAATATGCTCTTATTTTTTAGAGAGTTCCTCCTAAAATAATTTATAAACATCATAATATAATTATTTTTATCCAATACCAACATCCACTTTATTGATAACATAAATGATAATTTATGAATACCCTCAATTGAAATATATTTTCATCTTTTTCCAATTGAAAATTTTATCCCTCTAAACAATTCCCATTGTCTTTGCATGGTTATTAGTTGAATTTTTAAATTATCTTGAGTAGGTGGGGATAATTTTAACTTAATTATTTCAAATATCACCAACTCTACCATCTTTGCCAAGATTTTATTTGGATGTACCATCAAAATTAAAATGGATAAGCATAATTTATGGATATTTGTATTTTACTATATATGAAAGTGAACTCTTTGTGTTAACTCTAATGTTATAGATGACCCTCTCATGTATATTTAGATCCTATACCCAAGAGTCTAACATTTGTTTCCACACTTTAAGACTTCCCATGATGAGCACCATGAATATAAACATTATGAAAGAGAGGAAATAATATGTTTTAGACTTGGGAATGATTTTAAAATTTATTTTTAAAATTTATATTATTCCTTTCAAGACATAAATTCCAATAAAAATAGAAGAACCAATCCTTTATGGAATACATAATGGTTTAGCTTTGAAATAATCAATCCAATATTTCATAAACCCTTTTAATGTTAATGGAACTACCTAATATATTATCATATTAAAAAAATTAAAAATAAAATTAAATAACCCAAATGGTGTGAGAAAAGGGACAATGAAGAAATAAATGGTCTAATATTTGTAAATGGTTCTCACACAAAGCATACCTAAAATTTGAATTATATCTTCTTCTTTCCAGACTCTGTTATAAGACTTTATTTGGATTTTTAACTAAATAAATATTGAGACCTATTTTATTACTCTAATTAGACATAGTATCCTCAATATTTTTATAGTTACTAAACCATTCCATCCTTTCTTGTTAAAATAAGTAAATAAAATTCTTGAGGTGACTTTTGAAGAGCATATGATATTTGCTTGAATTTCTCTTATAAAACTAGATTACAAATAGAAATTTATGATTTGGAGTTGTTTCTCATGTTAACGTAATATTTAATATTGGGGTATTAATGATCCAAACATGCTCGACAAAGTGGTTTCCATTTTGACTCAAACATAAGAAAATAAACTTTCACCCAATCAATAGACAACAAATATGCAAAATCCCCCTAACTTGTTAAAAGGGTAATCTAACTTATTGCCAAGGTCAACATTGTATAATGAAATCTTATATAAGCTTATGGATAATCATTATACAATTGTATTTAACTTACTCTATAATTAATTTATGTAAGCATATGAATTGTGACTAACCTTGTTATGGTTAGAAATGTTAGACCTCGTATTATATCAACCTAGGTTAACATTAAATTATGTAATTGGGGTTTTACTATTGGTATAATACCCCCACCACTCCAATTATATCAAGGTGTTTTTATCCTTATATATAGATAATATAGTGATTAATTATAATACTTAAAGGCACACATAATTGTTATGTCTCCAATTTTTTTTTTTATTATATTGTGTTGTGTATAAGATTTGTGTGAACATATTACTTTTGTTTACTTCTAGAAATAGGTGTGAATTCCAACATGGAATTAGAGTGGCACGGAACTACCGTACTTGGTCACACAATAATGATATTTAGACACTGATATTTCTTCAAAATCCTAGGATTATTTCCTCCTTGAAGTCCCATAAGTCATTTCTATATAAGAGGAAAAAATATTTTTTTACCCTATTTTTAATTATCTATCTTTCCAAATGTATTGGATAAAATATTCCCTCTTTATTTCAAAAAAAACTTCAAAATTCTAGGTTGGAGATATTTTTCTCTCATAATACTACAAGTTATTAGAAAATATAAGCACTTGGATTGGAGATAGAATTTGAATCTCTAAAGAGTTGTGGACATGAAGTTGGAATTCAAATCATGGCATTTGGTGTGTTACTACTTTGGATTGGTACCCTTTTAAATAGAAGCATGGCATGCCCTTATCCAACAAGAAATGACATGCATCTACCCAACTGAAAAGGGTGCCATTACAACTAGGGGATGTATATTAGGATATTATGTTATTCGGTGCTTGAATTGAAATCACTACAAGAACCATAATTTCAAGGGGATAACACTTTTTTTGTATTTATGTTTAAGATAAAACCGTTAAATTTTAAAGGACCTAATTCCATATAAATTGTTATTAGATACTATTATTATGTACTATGGGTAATATACAAAAGAACATAATATCAAATCATGGCAAATTTTTCCTTTACTACATATAGCAAGGTGAATGGTTTTCTACAAGAGCATCTACACTCCCATCACAACAAAATATGATGGTAGGTTGGAAAGTGGGATGTTTTTTTAGTAATTGGGGTTGTGTGTTTCAATCATACATTTAATATTCTTTTTGCTATTCTTGGGAAACATGGTGTGTAGAGGGGATGTGCATTCCCCTCCTAAAAACTCACTTGGGAGATGGCTAGCATTATGTTTTTAGTAGAAAATATACATTTTTTTGAATCCACCCAATGCTCCTTGATTATTTTGTAAATATGGATGGATATATAGCTAAAATAGTAATAAATATGGATGTTTTTAATTCCATGACTTCAAATTTTAAATATTTTTATCCAACCATCTAATGATAAAATGACAAGTAACATAATCATAGACAAGTAAGTAGTTCAATTGTGTTCATGTGGAAAAATCAATGGTGAACACTAGTGAATTAAATAATATAAAGTGGTAACTTACTATTGGTAACTACATCTCTAGGGCTTGGGGATTTAATATATATTTTTAGATAAACTAGGATAAAATTTTGAAGTCCATAAATATTGCATATGAAAGTGTTTGAGCCTATTTTTAAAAATAGCATGTTTTTTAAATCTATTTGTAGTGGAAATATCAATTTGAGGAATTGTTATAGTGTTTGTGGTCAAACTATTTAATAAGTATCTTCAAGCCTATGTTAGTCATATAAATGGAAAACATGATCGTATATGGTCAAATCAAATGATTAGTTTAATATGTAGATAAAATATTTGGTGTATATTTTAATAGGTGAAATAAACAACCCTTAATGAATAATAAAGAAGTTGTTCACCTATTCTCCTTGTTGATAAACTACAAAACAAACCTAGATGTTGAATCTCATGGTTTATGTGATTTGTATGTTCTTGAAAACACGTAAACTCTTTCTCTTGATTGGATTTGTTTCTCTCCTAGTTCATTTTTAAGTACCAATGGTAAATTGTGGTGGTACTTCACAAGTAAATATTCATGCAAAGGAATTCAAACCTAAGAAAACTAAGACCTAGGGGTCTAAGTCTTATGCTAAGTATGTAAATAAGTGTTGGCTAGGAATCTACCAAGTTACAATATCTATGCCTTGTGCACCCTGTTGTGGATATTTCTTGCTTACCCTTTTAATATTTGTCACATCACAGGAAACTGATAAATCACAATGAGTATTGTGGATTCTAGTGGATCCACCTCGTTAACCTAGGAATAAATTACTTAGAAGACTCTAGATAAACTAGGTTGGGTAAGGAAACCCCATAAAATAGGTTTATATATATATATATTTGATTTAATGGTGCAATTACCCACAGTGACCAGACAAAATAATCTTATGTTATTTTGATTATTTGTGACCAAACCAAGCATTAATGGAGCATATAAAGACTAGACCGGTGCCTTGTCTATTGGGTAGTCATATTAGATTTATATTTATGACTTAGAGAAGAAATGGAATGGAGAACTAGTTTGTTTTAATTCATTCAAATGATGTAATGCAAGAAAATTATTAAACTAGTGAAAAGAAAGTGTCATCCACATATTATGATTGTAGTAATAGGTAAACAAGCATAAAATTGACCTTGAACATAGAATATGCCAAGACTAGAGTTTTATTTTTCATTAATATAAGAGTTTTTGACACATGGAGAGACCATCAAGGTTCTTGGCTCTCATGATATTTCATTACAATAAACCCCAGTTCGAATAATGTAACAGGGGGTTTTTCCTCTCAATCCTGATTGTAGTGATGTAAGAGTCTCCAAATCTAGAATGTTCCACAGGAAATAATCTCAATGAACAATGATCTAGGGGTAGTCCCTAGTAAATGGTAGGAGAAAGAGTGATGAGAAAAATAGAAATACACACAGGAAAATATGAATAACTCTTAGATGATGTTATACCTGGACTTGGGTTTTTTATTTCAAAGGTTTGATAAAAAAATCCATTGTAGAAATATCCCTTTTATAGTGCAGGCCTGTTTGAGCGAGGTTGTAACTGCTTGCTCCAACTGGATCAATACATAGCATTCAAAAATGAGATATAATAAAAAATGGGTAGGTATCCCACACCTTCTTTTTACGTAGGTGGTGGTTGTGACTATGTATCATATCCTACACTGCCCTAGGCTGGAATCTATGATGAACCTAGTGCGTGCATTCTAGGTGAACTAGGACCCACTCCTCCCTCGAAGTTTTATATGGCATAGTTGATAAAATTCCATGCCTCATAATGGAATGTAAATGAAATTAACAACAAATTTAGGTCTTGCATGGCTTTTTTCACTCTCTCTCTTGACCATTCCATAGTGTTCTAGGTGAAAACACATAGGTGATCCACTTGCACCAAGGTTGTAAACTACTTTGATAGCTTGCCTCTAAAGTCCAAGTTAAAACCTTAGATTTTTTAGAGTACTAACTCCTTGATGTTGGGGGTCTGTATGAACTCATCTAGTTTAAATCCACAATCCTCCAGATCAATATTGATCTCTTTCTCAGTGTCCACCACTTCTTGATTCCATTGGAGCCAATTTTGTCTATTTTGTAATGATATGAAGACCTTGGTGAATACCTCAACAAAGAAACAGTGGGAATCATTTGATAAGGTAGTTGTCAATCCAGTGATTGACATGTACTTGTCCCTAAACCTCTTGTATACAGGAAATATAACATTTAATTTCTGATCTTCTTGCTATAGTCGATCCTATAAGAGACCAATAGCATGCCTAGTAGCATAGATATCTATAAAGTTCTCCCTCATTTCTTGTTTGATCTCTTCTACCAATCCAAGTTGAATACTGGCCTATGCAGCAATGGCCTATGAGGAAGCAAGCATCCTCAATAAATCAACCTCAGTCTAAAGCTATTGCACCTTAAGTTGTAAGTGCTTCACCTTTGTTGCATTGGCCTTTAATACTTTTATATATTTTTCCACTACTTATACCACTTGTGATTGGGATGCTACTTAGGATTTCATCATTTTGACAGGTTTATTTATAGCCCGTATGACACCTTTACTCACATCGATGGTGGCTTCTATTAGACTAGGTTTTAGGGGTATTTCAAATGTGGCAATGGATACATCACCTATCTCCTTCCCAAATATCCTTCAGGGCCTGCTTACCCCTTTAATTAGAGACATTATCTCTTCTATATCCTGAATCTGGTACTCCTCATTGGCAATGAACTAGAAGGTTTCTTTGATCCTTTCCAGTGTAATACTTTCAGTGCCTTCAACAGAAGACTCATTTTGGGCTTTCTTCCTAGTAGGTGATTGTGTGGGACTATTTTCCTACACCTCATTCTCTCTAAGTATTAGATAGCCCCCCAAATTTTGTTATCTTCTTTAGAAATTTAGGGGGAACGAGATGTTCTTCTTGGTCGACCAATAGGGTGGTGGATAATAGCAAGGGTTGGCCCACTGCCACATCAGATTGCTCTTTTGGACATATTAACATAAAAGCATATGATGTGATACTTTATGGTTACTACGATGAATACATGACCAACTCCTTTTCATTTCGAGGTGGTATTAGGAGAACTAGAAGAAGAGGGGAGTTTTACCTACTCTTGTTGAGCCTCATCCACAATTTTCATCATGACCTCAAAACGATCATTATTTTTTTGGACAACTTGGAATCTGGGGTCTTGAAATTATTATAGAGGGGTAGCAGGGACTAGTGGGACCACCTTATCCATCAGCAATTCTTTGTGTAATATTATTTTGGAGCCATAATTTCCAACCACTTCCAGCCTGCTATAAGGCCTCTTCTCCATATTCCAAACTAAATTTAGTGTTTGGTTATTTTTAAAATCCTTCTACATCTCATCCTCAAAATCATATTCACTATGGGTGACTTGCAGAAGAGCAATTTTTCCAACGATATTTTTTCTATAGTGGTCATCGAGGTCATAGGACCTTCAAGTAACCTCATGGAATAAATATGTGTCAATGTTCTATATGGCTCGCAGCATGGAAAAATGACCAAGGTATGTATAGAGGCCCACTGAGAAAGGAATTGGCACCCATGGAATGGGGCCTTTATTTCAAAGATATCTTATTTTGACTTCCTCATAAATTTTCCAAGTTATCTCTAAGATGGCGATGGAAGCTGGGTAGTGTATTGGTAGTGCCTTTGGAGGTAGTTTAGACCCATATAATCTGATGTAAGATAATTCTTCTATATAGAAGAAAGCTTTGGACCTTACCTCATGCAATAAATTTCTCACCCTGACTCCAAATATTTTAGGCTCTTCACCATACAGTAGAGTGTGTACTATCGAAAGGACCCTCTCAAATAAGATTGTGTAACTAGATCACCCCTCCTAGATGCACAATAATTGATCTTGAAGGGTGGGAGCAGTCACCCCTCCAAACCGAGCCACTAGAGACCTATCCAATTGTACCATAAAAAAATGAATCAATAAATAATAATAAGAGAAATGAGGAAGTTCCTCCTTGTTAACCAATAAGGCTTTCTACAATTTTTGCAACACCTGGTCCATGTTGTCATCGATTACATACTCCCATCGGTAGAAAGGTGTTTTATCTATTTTGTTGCATTGAATAACTAAAAACATGACATCATTCATGATCCATTCCAAGTATTTCACTCCTAATTCAAGGTTGATCATATCTACGTAATCCTACGCCCAGGGCCAAAGTAAGAATTTCCTAATGGGGAATCTCGAGGGTCTGTTATTCTATTTCTTCAACAGTGCTTGAGGAAATGTGGTGTTGAGAATATAATTGGCTTGGAGGACCAATATTTTAAAATCCACCACTTAATATGTTGTGGCAAGCCCAAATACTTGCCTAATTTGTTCTTCCATAAACCTGACCACCACCTAGTTTTTATGATCACAAAAGGTGTGATTTTTGGTATCTTACATTACTGCCAGCCAATCCAAAAGGTCTAAGGAATGGTAGATCCTTGGGCGTGTTAACCAGAAAAAATTGGCATTCCATTTATTGTATATGGGTGTTGGATCATTGTTGTCCATGTGTGCCCTCATATACAGGCTTCTAACCAGCATAGGATGGCATTGACTATCATCCTCTATGAGGCCAAAACTGTAGATAGTAACACCCTCTACATCCTACTATTTCATTGTAATATCCCTGCTTGTGTCAAGTGGATTTGTAAAATATTTTATATCTTGAGATATCCATATCCTCCTCATAACTGGCCATGCCCAGTAATTTTGCCAATTCGCATATTAACATCAGGCACCCCTATCGTAGTTGCACTTGTGGAAGCCATTGAAATTGACTATTGGAGATAACGAGGGTTTCTTCTCTCTTTTAAATGCTCAACATCATCAAGAAAATACTTCTACATGTGTTAATGGTGTAGGTGAAGTTCACCACATTCTTTTAAAGTGCATATATTTAATTCAAGTAGGTGGAGCTTGTGCACTTTTTCATTTGATAGGGCTCCCTGATTGGCTAGGTGCAACACATCACTTGTTCTTTTGGTTGCGCATTACACCATCTGGATCAAGTTGCAACATGGGGTGATTTTTTGGATGTGTAGTGATTTAAGGTTGGCCTAGGTGGGGTGCATTTAAGGGAACTAGGTGTGTGAAGTCTACATATCATTAACACTTTGCGCAGCTCAATATGATTGTGCACATAGGTCCATGCACCAAGTAAACCTTTGTGCACTCCTTTTGGGGATGGAAGGTGCATACCTCAAAGTGGATGCATGAACTTGTGTACTCATTTAAAATTCATGCACCCTAAGGGAGTGGGGTATGTGGGACCCAATGAGGTGCATGGGCTTGTGCACCCCTATGACATTTGTGCACTACACAGTGGAGCGTGCAAACCCAAATGTGGATGCACAACTTTGTGCACCCAACTAGACCCTCATGCACTCCAAGTGAGTGGATTGCATGAACACTATTTGGGGTGCATGAGTTCATGTGTCCCTTGGGAATTTGTGCATTCTACTAGAGAGCAAAGTGCATGGGCTATGGGTTGGACGTACAACTCGTGCACCTCAAAGGGTTTTGCGTGCTCCATTAAAATGGATCATGTAGGTGAGGTCGAGTAGTGCATGGAGGTGTGCTCTCCTCTAAGGGATTTATATGCTCCATTGGAGTGGAGTGCATGTATTGAAGGTAGGTGCATGAAGTTGCATGCCCATTGGGGCTTTTGCATGCTCCATTGGAATGGAACACATGAGCTCTTTCAGGATGCATGAGTGGTGTGCCCTTCAGGAATCTTATACACTCCACAATCCTATGGAGCACGTGGACTTAGCATGGGGTGCACAAAGTTGTGTGTCCCTTAGGGACTTTGTGTGTCCCATTCCCCAATGGTGCACACAATTTGTGGATGGGCACACAACTTTATGCATATTATGGTTTTTTGTGTGTTACACTAGTGTAGCATGTGGTCTCATATTGGGGTGCATGAGTTAGTGTGCCCTTGGGTTTTTCATGTGCTCCACTCTCCAGTGGGGTGCACAGGGTTAGACTCGGGTGCACTTCCTTGTTCACCATAAAGAAAAATGGGAAATGAACCAAAAAAAAAGGGGACTACCATTTTTGGGGTCAACACCAACTTTGACTAGGATATAGGGATGGATGGAAGACATGAACTTGAGAACTCCAAACTCTCTGGGTGGACTGACACTAACTTACACATGTACACTTGCACTTTTTTTTTACATGACCTCCATAAAGGTTACTGAAGGATTTTAAGTGATGTACATTAATGGGTATAGGTACTTCTTCTCCCTTCATGTCCTCAAGCCTATAAGTATGTTGGCCAACTACCTCAACCACTTTATAGGGTCCTAGCCACTTGGGTTTGAATTTCTCATTCTCACCAAGCTTATCATTCTTTAGATCCTAGTAAAGCACTACTTTTCCAATAGAAATTTTTTGACCCCTAGCCTTTTTATTGAATAGTTTCTTGGTCCTGTTGGATTGGGTTATAATCCTTGTAACTTCTTCTCTCATGTCTTCTTCTAATTGTACCAGTTGATCCATCCTTACTTGTAACATGTCTTGTATTTCATGATCCTGCAATAATAGGGAGATGGCTACTTTTTCCATCTTAGGTGGCATATGTGTCTTTTCTCCATAGACCAACTCATAGGGTGATTTTCTAGTGGCTCTTTTTATTGACAACCTATCTACCCACAAGGCATACTTTAGGTCACTGTCCCAACCTCTTGTTTCTCCCCCAATGACCTCCTAATTCAAGTGATTATATTCTTGTTGTAATATTCGATCATTCCATTCCCCTAAGGCTAATAATTTTTTGAGTGGGCCAGATCTAAACTATATTTTGCATAGAAGTCAACCATCTCATAGGAAGTAAAATATTTTGCATTATCCATCACCAACTTCCTGGGCACCCCAAATCTAGTTAATATGCTTTCTTCCAGAAAGTTAATGATAACTGATGTTGTTGACCTCCTAAGGGGAGCTGCTTCAACCCATTTGGTTAAGTAGTCTGTAGCAGTGATAATCCATTTATGACCTCCTAAATATTTTGAGTTGATTTCTCCTATTAGATCTATCCCCCACTGAGAGAAAGGAGTTTCAATAATCACTGGATTTGGTGGCATTGCAGGCAAATTTTTTTCCAAAGAAAACTTTACAGCTATAGCACTTTCTAATAAATTTATACACATATTTGAATATGGATGGCCAATAATATCCTACCCTCATGATATGAATGGTTATTGCCTTTGGAGAAAAATAACCACCATAGAACCCCGTGTGAAACTATTCGATAAGCTTATGGGATTCTCTTTTTGTCACACATAGTAACACCACTCTACTTGGGTGTCTCCAATAGATCTGATCTTCTTGTATATGGTATTTCTGAGGCTACTGATTAATAGTTATAATTCTACTAGAATATTGTTAGGAAAGAAGGACAATTTTTTTAGATAAAATAAAACATCTTTGTACAAGTCTGATTATTCAAGCTCAGGTTGTTGATCCTACTGTTCTCCTTGCACTAAGATGGTATTATTCATCTCCTCTTCTTATTTTTAGGCCATATATTGTTCCAACCCTTGTACTTTAATAATTTTGGTTGCTTTAAACTCCACATCATACTACAAAAACTTTACCATCCATCTTGTTGAACGGCCTGTGGGCTTGGGCTTGGTGAGAACATCCTTGATGGGAATGTAGGGGACACAAAAGATACCCTTAAAATGCTCTAAATCTTGAATTATATCAAAGGCCTATTTATCTATTGGATTATACCTTATTTGGTCCTCCTTAATTCCTGAACTCATGAAAGCTATTGGCCTCTCATTTCCTTCTTCATCCTTCTGGGATAGTATAACAATTATGGTATGTTTTGAAGAAAAGGAATATGGGTTGAAGTTTTTTGAATGGTTTGGGTAGTTCAACACATATGCAATAGTAATGGATTATTTATCCACTGGAATACTTTGATATTATCCTCATCCCACTTGATATTTACATCCATTTTAATCATGTCATTTACTGGCTTGGAAATCTCAGCAAAATTTGGGATAAATCTTCTAATAAAATTTATTTTTTCAAAGTACCTAGCTCCTTTGAGGCTCTTGGAGGGTGGTATTTGTACAATAGCCTTTGTTATTTTTGGATCAATGCTTATTCCTTCCTTTGAGACTACATGTCCCAGTAGTTTACCATAAGTGGCTCCAAACAGACATTTCATTGGATTTAGTTATGTCCCATGCAGATCATTTCTCCCACTTGAGACAAGTGGGAGAAATGATCTGCATGGTTCTTGGAAAGACTGTGATATCATCCAAGTATACCACTACAATTTTAAACATATGTCCTTTAAAGGCAAAATCCATAGCCCTTTGAAAAGTGGCTCTAGTTTCCATTAGCTCGAATGACATCCTCTAGTACTCAAAGGTCCCCTATGGTGTAGTAAATGTAGTTTTGAATCAGTCTTCGGGTTGACCAAAATCTGATTATATCCTAAGAAGCCATCTAATAGTGAAATCCTAAAGGATCCCACCACTACCTGGAATAGTTGTTCCATATTGGTATGAGGTAATTGTCCTTAAGGGAGGTCTTGTTTAAGTTTTTGAAATCCACACATAGCCTGATTTCCCCATTATTTTTCCTAACAAGTACCAAGTTTGCTATCTAGGAAGAAAACCTCACTTTCTTGATTATTTTGGCTTTCAACAACTTTTGGACTTCTTTTTACATGACAGGATGTAGGGTAGGATTAAAATTTCTTTGCTTCTACCTAAAAGGTTTAGCATACTCTTTTAGGGTAATAATATGGGTCATCACCTTAGTGTTAAATGTTATTATATCATCATAGGTCCAAGCAAAACTATCCCTATTTTTCCTCAAATATTGAATATATTGTTTCTTTTCTTTTACCGGTAATCCCTTGTTAATCCTGACCATATTTGGATCTCCTATTGTCCCAATATTAACCTCTTCTCCCTCTGATTCATGAGGTGCAGTTCTATGGGATTTTTCAAAATCATCAAATAGGGATTCCAAATCTACTATCCCCTTGGGAATTTTATTAGTTTTGTGTTGTATTACTTTTATTGGGGTTTCTATAACATGTTGCAGTTTCTTCTCACCTTCTTCATCACAAATAACCCTAGGAAATTGGTTATGTACTATCATAAAATCCTTAATATTAGTATAATATTGAAAGACTTGTAGGTAAACCATATTATCCATGATACAAGGATGATACATAAATATGATGGAAAATCTATCCATATATTATGTATCAATTTTAGGGTTTTCTACCCTAGAAGCATTCACAACTAGTAGATTGGCAACATGGTTTTTCTCCCTGGGTATATGTGATATATTAAAGACCAAGAACTTGTCAATCTCATCTAAGACAACATGCTTATACTACTTTAGCCTAGGGTGTTTGGTTTGGTATTTCCATTTTATCTACTATATAATTAATTCAACATCCCCATAGACAGTAAGGTAGTTGATACCCAATTATTTAGCTTTTCTCATACCAACAACATTGCCTCATATTCTACCACATTGTTTATGCAAAATAACTCTAACCGATAAGGCAAACCTAAGTAATTTACCTTGATGCCAATCAAATTAATTCTAGCTCCAACCCTAGTTTATGACTTAGCCCCATCAAAGGTCATTATCCACGTTTTAGTGATGAGGACCATGTCTGACTCAGCATCCACTACTACTTTTATCTTAGGATATAGCCCTTATACCTTAGGCACTTTGAGGAAAGGGGTGTTCCAAATGGAGTAAACACCTAACTCCTTATCTTCTATATAGCTAACTAGATTGACTATGATATTATTAGGTCTCATCAGCTTAACTAATCGTTTGTTGAATGGTTCTCTTCTTAGGGTGGCCTATTATTTAGATGAAATGGGGATGATGGCATATGACCAGTACAACTAGATTGATCCACATAATTGTTCTACCCAATGTCTAGATAGCAGTAATGAAAATAATGGGTCTATATCAACCACAACTACATCCATTACAATCCCCTTCTTTGGATATTGATCCAAAAAGACTAATAGGTCTATAATTGTCCCTACATAGGGTACTTGTCTATTTTCCATGATAGAAATTAGGGGGAAATATTTGGTGCACATCAGTCCCAACTGATCAACCACCTACTTTGGTATAACATTATGATATGCCTTGCTATCAATCATGCAATTGTGTATCAAGTAGTGGTCACCATACCCAGATGTATATCAAAGGGAGATATAAAAGGATCTAACTAATGTAGGACTTATTCCATATGGATTACAAGTTGAAGTTGAAAATACATGGCCTTCCCCTTGGTCAGTCAACCCAAAGGCTCTACAAATCTGCTCTCTATATTTAGGGATAGTCATTAGTTCTCTAAAGGTTATGTTTTTCTTATGTTTGGCTAGTTCAAAACCTATGTCAAATTCTAATTTTTTTCTTTTTAGTCCACTGTTGATAGGTTATAATCCTTTGGGAGGGGATGGTTGATGACCATCATTTTATTTCTTTACATTGGCTTTTCCCTTCTCATCAGTTGCATTTTTCTTATCTGGTCTATTAGGGATGGTTATGTTGCGTAGCATAGTGGTATGGACCCTCTCTAATGTCTCAACTTCCTCAAATATTGGGATCAACTTTCTTTGTCTTATTTGTTCAAAATAGTTGTTCTAGGGCATTCTCAATATTTTTACATCATCAAGGGTAAATTTTGTGGGCATGTTATCAATACTGAAATATTGGGTGACTTCTTCTAGAATTTTTGGAGTATCAATTGTTTCCTCCCAATTCCAACAAGTGTTAATCTCATTTTTTGACTCTTTGTAGCACCCTAAAATTGGCGCAGTAAAACCTTAATAATTACACTTACTTTAGTAAATAATTCAAATTCAAATTTTAACCTCCAAAACCACTCCCAAAACATCGCTTAATCCGTTTCCTCGTTTCTCGTGCCATTTTTTAGAGTTTTTTTTGACCGTTTGACGATATCGTCATCGATCAGACGATATTGCCTCAGATCGGACGATTTTGTCTAGGCTAGGACATCTAGACGATCTTGTCCCAAAATTGATTTTTCACAATTACTCTCTATTCCAACAACGTCTCTAATCCAGGCAGAAGCGTGTCTGTGCCGTTAGAGACCCTCCCCGTTGGAGATCTCCCAAATAGGGATGATCTCCAACCTCCTAACCTCCCTCCTAAGCCTATTTAATCCTAGACCCTCCCATTAGCATCCCCCTGGCTGAAATTCCCTGTAACTCGAATTCTACCAACATTAGACATCCTAAATTACTATTTGCACTTGTTCTATCCAAATTTTGTTGTAGGTACCTTAGTATTTTTTAGCTGGAGCAAGCTTACATCGTCGTAGATGATCCTGTTTAGATCGGAGGCGATCCTGTCGAATTAGAGATGATTTCGACTGCAGTCCACATTGGGGGAAATCAGTGCCCAGAGTTTGCATTTCTTCATCCTTTTTCTACTGTATTACTCTACATTTAGTTAATATTATGATTATTTCTTATTATTTTGCATCTTGGAGTTCACCCATCTAGATCAAATGCATAATTCAGATTATAATTGTCATTAAATCGAGTATAATGCATTCATGTTTCTATTTATAATTCTCAGTTTGATATTGTTAGTGTCATTTTGCACTGTTTCCCTCTGTTATCATAGTTGCATTCCCTATATTTTGCATCTATTTTTCTGTTTGCAGGTCTCTTATGAATTCGTCTGACGAATTCATCAAATCTTAGACGATCCTATCAGATAGGAGATGATCCTATCGAATTCCAGACGATCTTGACTACTTCAAAAATTAGAATCTCCATCAAACATCCAGATCAGGTATGACTCTGTAATTTAGCCCTTTCTCTCTGTTTTCTATCTAATTTTGTTCTCTATATTCATTTAAATATGCATTTCATATAGAATAGCTTAGACGCATTTTTGCCAAACCTAGGACTTGGATGTTTAAGGATAAAACTGAACACATTAAACACATTCCCAACCTAGGTGTGGAAATTGCCATTAAACGTTTCCTGGTGAACCCACCATCTGTCAAAAAATCATCATAGTACACCTCCCTTGAGAGGCAAGACCTTTGCAAGGCCTCTCAGTCTGAGGTACCATGCCATCCTTTTCCCATCCTCCTTTCGGGCACGGATCCTATAGCCTGAAGGTAGGGATGCGAAAAATTTGGAGTGATACACTCTTCCTAAAGGTTTACACTTGAATGGAGACCATGGTATACACCACAATCAGTTGGATTTTGGGGGAATCACATGCTGTATATAAAAGGAAAAGTCAAAGGCTATATTGATAAAAGTCATGGGATTTGGGATAGCATCCTGGTCTTTTTAAACTTCCTTCCTCTTTCAATTATTTTTTGGATTTCTACCACCCTCATTTTTCTAGTTTCTATTAAAATTTCATTAAAAAGGGGGTCTACCCTCATTATGGTGTTGTGATGGTTCTCCATTGTTGCCCTTTTCCCTCTTAATTTTATACAGTTGATTGTTCATGGACAGGAACATTTTTGTCACCTGTGATGACAATTTCTCAATAGGGTTAGGCTCTTATTTTTTTTAATTCTAATCTTAGTTTTCCTTTCATTTTTATTGAGGCTGGGATCTGCTGAGGTTGCCTCCATATTCCCATTATCTATCATATCCCTTTCTATCATAGTTTCTCTTTCCATGCAAGCATCGATAGTGAGTGTAGGATTTTTGCCTAAGTTCATAGTTAAAGTCATCAGGGAAGGCATTTTTATAGAAGCATATGGACTGGTGATTGTTAGGTCTTAAATCCATAGGGATTTAGTTTCTTAGCTTGGTGAACCACTTGTTGAAATCATCCATAGTTTCATTTTCCCTTTTTCATTGTAGCCAATTTGATTAGCAGAGACTGTTCATTATTTTTCTCCTCATATTTTTTGAGGAAAGTAGTTTGTAACTCTTGTAAAGTTCCAATAGAGTTTGTTTTCTAACTGTTAAAACACTCTCTAGCATATTTTTCTATATTTTGAATGAATATTCTAAGGACAACATCCTCATGCTCCACCTCGAGGCTGTCCATAACATACATAAATTCTTTTACATGATCTTCATTTGTCATAGTGTTGTCAGCTAGGAACATAGATAGGTACTTGTGGGCTTTTTGGGGTAAAGAATTAAAAACAGGTGGTAAAAAAAGGCATGTACCTATTAATATGCTAGTTATTCAAATGTGGATTGGCCATTGGTATGACTGGGCCCTTGGGGATAGTATATGTGACAATAATTGGGTTTTCAGAACTTTAATGAATAAAAACAATACTACCCTAATTACTAGAAGGAATAGGGACCAAAGTTTTATTTTTACTTTTATGAGCTCTAAAAAGTACTTGTGGATCCGGAAGTTCGAGGTAGAGCTCCTTACCACTTTGTCTCATGGCTGTAAGATCAGCTCCCTATTAATATTTTATTATCTTCAAAGTCGCCAACATAGTGTGCAAAAAAATGGGGGGACACTCTCTGGCTAAGATTTCTCAGCCCAAAAATCTCACAGGGAAACAAAAAGAAATTGGCTCCAGAACTGCAGGCATTGAGAAGATGGTTCAGTTAAGGGTATGTCATAGGGGGGAGTAAAATGATAAAAATATTAAAATATCCTCCCAGGAAACTATGCCAAAAACTATTGTGGAGATTTCCTGCTTACCCTTTTAAGATTTGTCACATCACAGGAAACTCAAAAATCACAAGTATTATGGATTTTTGTGGATCCACCTCTTTAACCTAGGAATAGATTACTCAGAAGGCTCTAGATAGACTAGGTTGGGTAAGGAAACCCCAAACAATGGGTTTATATATATATATATATATATATATATATATATATATATATATATTTATTTATTTATTTAATGGTGCAATTGCCCACTATGACCAAAAAAATGATCTTATGTTTTTTTTATTATTTGTGATCAAACCAAGCAATAATGGAGCATATCAAGACCAGACCGATGCCTTATCCATTGGGTAGTCATAGCAAATTTATATTTATGACTTAGAGAAGAAAGGGAAGGGAGAACTAGTTCATTTTAATTCATTCAAATGATGTAATGCAAGAAAATGATTAAAATAGTGAAAAAAAGTGTCATCCACATATTCTAATTGTAGTAATATGTAAAAGAGCATAACACAAACCATGAACATAGAAGATGCCAAGAATAGAGTTGGATTTTTCATTAATATAAGATTTTTTTACACATGGAGAGACCAGCAAGGTGCTTGGATCTCATATGATATTTCATTACAATAAACCCCAGTTCGAATAACATAACAAGGGGTTGTTCCTCTCCATCCTGATTGCAATGATGTAAGAGTCTCCAATGTTGGCACATTCAACAAGAAATAATCTCAGTGAACAACGCTCCTTGGGTAGTCCTTGATAAATGGTAGGAGAAAGGGTGATGAGAAAAATAGAAATATACACAGGAAAAAATGACTAACTGTAGCACCCTAAAATTGGCGCAGTAAAACTTAGCAATAATTAAAATTACCTTAGTAATAATTCAAATTCAAATTCAACCCCAAAACCGCTCCAAAACCATCGTTTAACCTGTTTCCTCATTTCCCACACCATTTTTAGAGTTTGTTGTGACCGTTTGATGATATCGTCGCCGATCAAACGATATCGCCTCAGATCGGATGATTTCATCTGGGCTAGGACGTCCAGACGATCTTGTCCCAAAACTAATTTTTCATAAGTAGCTTCTGTTTCAATGGCGTCTCTAAGTTGGGTAGAAGCGTGTTTGCACCGTTAGAGACCTCCCCCATTGGAGATCTTCCAAATTAGGATGATCTCCAACCTCCCAACTTCCCTCCTAAACCTATTTAAACCTTAGGACCCCCCTTGACATTCCCCTGGCTGAATTTTCCTATAACTTGACCTGTACGCGTATTAGAATACCTTGGATTACCATTTGCATTTGTGCTTTCCAATTTTGTTGTAGGAACCTTGTCATTCTTCAGCCGAAGCAAGATCAGATCGTCGTAGACGATCCTGTCCAGATCGGAGACGATCTTGTCAAATTAGAGATGATTTTGACTGTAGTCTGCATTGGGGCAATCAGTGCCCAGAGTTTGCACTTTTCTTATACCTTGTTGTCATTTTATTCTGCATTTAGTCAGTTTTATTATTATTTCCTGTTATCTTGCATCTTGGAGTTCACCCATGTAGTTTACTTGCATAATGAAATCATGATTACCATTAAAGTGTCGTAATTTACTTGCATTTCCATTCGAGATTATCTTATTAACATCCTTATTCTTGTTTCATATCATTTTCCTTTATCAGAATAGTTGCATTTTTGGTATTTTGTATCTATTTCTCTGTTTGCAGGTTTCTAACGAATTCGTCTGATGAATTCGTCAGATCTCAGACGATCCTGCAGATCGGAGACGATCTTATCAAATTCTAGACGATTCTGGACTGCTTCAAAAATCAGAACCTCCATCAGACATCCGGATCAGGTATGGATTTCTTCATTTAATTTATTCTCTATGTTTTCTATTAATCCTACTTTCTATATTCATTTAAATTTGCATTTCATATAGAACAACTTAGGTTCATTTGGTCAAACCTAGGCTCTGGATGATTAAAGATAAAATTGAACACATCAAACATATTCCCAACCTAGGCATGGAAACTGCCACTAAACGTTTCCTGGTGAACCCCACCATCCGTCGAAAAATCACCATAATACACCTCCCTCGAGAGGCGGGACCTTCGCAAGGCCTCTCAGTCCGAGGTATTGTCCCATCCTTTTCACATCCCCCTTCCGGGCACGGATCCTATAGCCTGAAGGTAAGGGTGTGAAAAATTTGGAGCGATACATTTTGGTGAACCCGACGTGAATGCATTTAAAACCTTTTGAAAATGAAAACAAAACAAAAACAAAAACAAAAATATAGATGCATTTAAAATCATTAGAAAACTAATAAGTTGCATATCATGTTTAGATGGTAGCTCCTAAGAAAAGACTAGCAGTTACTATAAATGTTGAAAACCAATTAGCAACCATAGAAATCAATTATGTGCTTAGTGTGCCTAAAACAGATAGAAACCAACTTTTGTGGGACGAACTTGATAGAAGACTAGGTATCATTTCATCTAAGTCAACAGAACTTAAACAAATCAAGAGGCTTGCCCTAGATAGAATCCTGGATCCTCATCAACTCATTTTTTATCATGAACTTCAGAGAGCCTACCATAGGTGGTTAGCTTATAGGAGAGCTCTTGTGTCTTCAAAATTGTTCACCTTCGAGGAATACCTCGAGAACGTAGCCATTATACACCAATTCCTAGGTCATGTAGAAGACCAAGAGGTCGTTCTTATGGATAGGAAAAGATGGAATAGAGTTCCTAGAGCTGTGTTATATCGAGAGTATTGCCACGAGCTTTACTTCTATCAACCAGAGTCTGAAACAGATAATATCACTATAGCACTTTTTGTTAAATTTTTGAAAGAAAATTTTCAATTTGAAGAAGAACATTTCATGACTCCTGAAGAACTTGAGCCCATTAATGACATTTATAAATTGTTTATAGAAAACTAGATCATTGCTTTTATTATTATTATTTCTTGCGTTTTGTGTGCTGTTTGTTATCTTTATAATATTGTTATTAAAACCAAAAAAAAAAAAACAACAAAAACTAAACAAAAAACCAAAACATTTTATTTTAAATATTATATTAGGTATATACTTAAAATATATACCTCTTAAGCTTGTCATATATATATATAAATATATATATTTGCTGAAATCTAAGTTTAAGCACAATGACTAAACTTAGGAATGGTAAAAAACCTGAAGAAGAAGAAGAAGAATATTGGTTAGGCAAGAAAAAAAAAAATTAAATACCCTTCTTGAAGATCCAATTCCGGAAGAAGAAACTCTAGAACAACCAGAAGATGACTTGGCTAAAGAAAATGAACAACAAGAAAATGTTAGAGAGGAAGGATCCTCATCCCCTAGAATGGCTTCAGATGGAACTATTGCTTTTGATAACTTAGACCATTTCTAGAAATTTTTCAATAATAATATTGGTGCTCTTAATATGGTAGTTCGTATTGATAGGGGACAAATTAGTGATACTCAAGCAGCCATGGAACATATGTTTGACATACACACTAATCCCTTGTATTTCATTGATCAAGAAAGTGATAAAGTTGGGCCATCCAATATGGATATGGCCGCTATAATTCAGAATATGCAAAAACAACAGGTTACCCAACCTCCTAAGGAACCTGTTATTGAGCCTAAAATCATGCCCACACAAAAGAGACCTTCATTCACTGCTTTATTTCACCAAACTATTAATCAATATGCTTCAAATCGACAAAAACCTAAAAACAAGCCAAACACCAATTTTCAACAATCTGGGATACAACATAATACAACTTCAAAACTTCTTCATAACACCCTTCCTACCAAAAATTTACACAATAGTAATATAGCATCTAATATGCATGTCCCTCCATCATATGCTCACAAATCTCATATTAATGCCCTACCGAACCAATATGGTGGGCAAACCAGTAATCTGGAAGCCATGGTGAAATAGTTAGCTTCCCACATGGACCAGATAGATCCCTACCGTCCCTCGTACAATTATCGAGAGATGTGTAGTCAACCTCTAGATCCTATGGTTGTAGCACAACCATACCCTAAACATTTTCCCATGCCCGTCCTGCCTATATATAAAGGAACCGAAGATCCCATAGAGCATCTTTGCATGTTTAGGATAGCATGTCATGATATATCACATGATGACTTGTTATTACTAAAAATGTTCCCAAAAAGTTTAGGAGGAATGGCATTAGAGTGGTACTATCAATTGCCCACTCATTCTTTGAGAAATTTTGAAGAAACCGCTGAATCTTTTGTGCATCAATTTAGTGCCTATATCGAGAGGCATGTAACCATTAAATATTTATACAACTTAAAACAAGACAAAGATGAATGTTTTGCGGATTTCTTAGCTAGATGGAGGCAGTTGATAGGAAAACTACACTTTGTGCTACCTTATAGGGAAATGTTGGACATTTTTATTAATAATTTGCAAGAACAAATATCTTATGAACTATCAACTGCTACCTTAACTACCTTCGATCAGGCTATATATTTAGCTTGAAGAGTAGAAGATGCCCTCATTAGGAGAGGCCAGCTTAGGAAGAAAGACGATGAGAAAACATCCAGAAATCAATACAAAAACAAACAAGTCGTAGGTGACGGAGTCACTGACAGTAGAAATGTTGCTAATATCAATGCAACGAAGACAACAGAAAAATTTATATTGAAACCTCCTGATAAACCTCCTCAAGAGTTTACTAGATTGAATCAACCATTATCAACTATTTTACCTCAATTACTCGAAAGAGGTTTGATTCAATTACCAGCTATCCGGGAACCTGATCCAACCATACCCGGATACAGAGTCGATTTACACTGTGATTTCCATAGAGGGCCTAGACACTCTACCAACTCTTGTAAAAGGTTAAAACATAAAATACAAGATCTGATTGATAATAATGAGATGGAGGTGCAAGCCTTCCAACCTAAACAAAATGCTTCTAATAATGCTCAAAAGAACATTCCCCAAAATCAAAATCAAAATGCTAATCAATCATTAGATATATTTCAACATCCTTTACCAAGACATGGTAAAGAGGTGGCCAATCAAATTGAGCATCATAATGTTCCTCCTCCTACCCGATATGTAGGAACTATTAGCGGACATTTACCTAATCATGATTTACAAAAATTTGACACAACTTTATCCATGGTCACGACCAGGCCCCTACATAATATTCAAACACCGGATCTCAATGATGTAGAATCGGATACTAAAAGTGAAATAGACATCACCTCAAACCAATCGAATAGTTCTGAAAATGAATCAGATCCTATTCAACCTATCACAGATGCTATGGTTCCAAAAGAACCATTTCCTAGAAGAGTTACTACTCGACCCTCTTCTGATCAGTTCCTTTCTAATGAACAAGCTATAAATGCTAGACCAAGACCTATTCAACGTCCTCAATATAACATTGTAGGTACAATTGGAGCCATTACCAGAAAACAGGCTCAAAATTCTCAACAAGAACCAAATCAGAATGATGGATCAACTCCATTTATTTTGAAAAATCCCAATAAAGGGAATCATGCTCCTAATGTTCAACCTAAACCCCCTTACAATATTAATGAGCAATTATCCAATACTACAGCCAAAATTTCCCTTTTGGATTTATTAAGATCTTCTCCTACACATAGAGATGAATTAATGCTTACATTAAGCCAAATGATGGTACTGCAAAACATTCAACCTGAAGCCATGGCCAATACTATCATCACTAGAGAAGTTGATTGTATTGACTTTTGAGATAAAGATATACCGCAACATAGTTTACATAAGGATAATCCCTTATATATTACTGCTCTAATAGGAGATGTAGTCGTTAAAAGGGTCTTGATTGATAATGGTTCATCTCTAAATATTTGCACTTTTGACTTCTACCAGAGATTTGGGTTTAGAAGTGATGAAATGAAGAAAACTGACATGATCATAAAAGCCTTCAATGACGAAACACAAGAAACGTGTGGAGTTATCACCATCCCATTGCAAGTTGGTCCGAGAACCTTAGATACGACCGTGTTTATTGTACATTGCCCCGCATCGTACAATATACTCTTGGGTCGTCCTTGGATCAATGCAATGCGGGCTGTCCCATCAACTTTACACCAATGTGTTAAATTCGAATTTAAAAATCAGTTGGTCACTATCCATGGTGATCCCAGACCCTTTGATATGTGTGCTTTGGCAGAACCTGTTGGAGTTCAATTTTGCCCTGCTTCGTCATCCACACATCCTAATTCTTATTTTTCATCTAAAACTATGAAACACACACCCATAACTTCCTCTATTTCTCCTCCATTAATTTCACCCTCATATATAGATCAACAATCTTCTAAACAAACCACTCTAGAACCTCAAAAAGATCTTCAATCCACAACCAATCCTGCATGTTCCATCCCTATAATTTCAAAACCTATAGACCCATCTATTAACACCTCCACATTATCTACATCTATCATACCTTCCACATCTAAAGATATAGGGAATGATCCTTCTACATCTTATGCTCTTTCTGATGAACTCTTACCTGATTTGTCTAAAATTCAAAAAAAACAAATGCTTCTATGCAAAATTCCATTATCTTAAGTAATTTTCCGCCATCTCCTCGTACTTTGGGCCTCCCACAACCTATGGGAAGTACTTACCAAGTCGGGAGTTGTGCCTTCATTTATAAGGGATATGACTGGGGAAGAATACCTAGGAATATCAAAACTCATCATGATGGATATGCTCGATGTTATTTTACTAATGAGTATATTAAAGCTAAACCTATAATGCTTAAAATGGGATATAAAGGGAAAGGCTTGGGACCTTTCCAAGATGGTATGAAAGAACCTTTTGAGGTAGAACCATGGCCCGCCCGATGTGGTGTGGGCCTATTTCCTAGTAAGGGTCAACCCTTTCCTTTTGAAAATGATGATCAACTCATATGTTATCAAGATTATTTGGATGGGCGTGATGATTTGCCTCTAAAAAATCAGCCATTTACATGTAATATGCTATCCATAGCTTATCCTGAAATGATTGCTGGATCCGATGATGAGTTGGAAGGTGATATTTTCCATGATGTCTCCGTTGAAGAGATGTTACACAATGGGTTTTATTTTGATGGTTCTATACCAACTATAGCTCAGCTTGAGGCCACTACTCCTCAAGATGAATTATCTAAGTTGACCTTAAAATAATTACAAGAATTGGGCGTCTCACCCGCCCCACCTAATTTTGAAAGAGATCTACACATGGAAGTAGAAAACGTCATTAAAGTTAACATTGGCACTGAGGGTAATCCTCACATAATCAATATTGGGTCAGAATTAAGTCAAGAAAAACAAGAGCAATACATTGCATTCCTTAAAGAATATGAAGATGTCTTTTCTTGGACATATGAAGATATGTCAGGTTTAGACCCTTCTGTAGTCATGCATCACCTAGTAGTCCATCCGGATGCTAAACCTGTTGAATAGAAACTTAGAAAAATGCATCCTAAAGTGGCTTTACTAGTCAAAGGGGAGTTAGAAAAACTCTTGAATGTTGTTTTTATACAAGCTATTGATTATGCTGAATGGATTTTGAATGTAGTCCCAATCACAAAGAAAGAAGCTACCAAAGTTAGGGTTTGCACAAATTTTAGAGATATTAACGTTGCATGCCCTAAAGATGATTTTCCTCTTCCAAACATGGATCAAATCATTGATTTTACTACTGGGAGTGGGATGATGTCCCTAATGGATGGATTCTCTGGCTATAATCAGATCAGGATAGCTCCTGAAGATCAGGCTAAAACAACCTTTATTACCCCCTGGGGTACCTTTTGTTGGAAAGTGATGCCATTCGGCTTAAAGAACGCATGTGCAACCTATCAATGAGCTATGACTTATATTTTTCATGATATGATGCATGATATCCTACATGATTATGTAGATGATATTATAGCTCGCTCTATTAATGAAGATGATCATTTAGATGATTTGAGAAAAGTTTTTAATCGGTTAAGAGAATATCTTATTCGATTAAATCCAGCCAAATGCATATTTGGAGTTAAGTCCGGTAAACTATTAGGGGTTATAGTTTCTTTACGTGGCATTGAAATTGACCCTCTTAAGATTACGACTATCACTGATATGCCCGCACCTACCAATATCTCTGAGTTACGAAGTTTACAAGGTAAACTTCAAGCTATCCATCGCTCCATCGATAAGTTGGCGGACAAAACCGGTCCCTTTCTTAAGCTCCTTAAGAAGGATGTCCCTTTTAATTGGGACGACGAATGTAAGGAAGATTTTGAACTTCTCAAACAATACCTCCTTAACCCACCTGTGCTTTCACCGCCTAGACCTGATCGCCCATTTATCCTATATATTTCAGCTTTAGATTTTGCTTTAGGAGCTATGTTAGCTCAACTTGATGATGAGAAAAGAGAACGTGCTAATTATTATATTAGCCAAACTTTAATTAGTTATGAAACCCGCTACACAAAATTAGAAAAACTATGTCTAGCAATCATATTTTCTATGTAGAAATTATGCCATTATATGCTTAGCTAGAAAACGTATGTCATTGCTAAATATGATCCCTTGCGGTATCTTATGAGTCAACCTTATTTATCGGGTCACACAGCCAAGTGGGTTCTTGCTCTAAGCGAGTTTGAACTCATGTTTATAGGACAAAAGTTTGTTAAGGGTCAAATCATAGCAGATCAATTAGTTGCTGCACCCTTAGAGTCTACCCATCCCCTCATCATTGAGTTTCCTGATGAATGCCTTCAATTAGAGGCAAAACATGTTAAACAATGGTCCTTATACTTTGATGGAGCCCGATGCATGAGTGGGGCTGGTGCAGGTATTATTTTAATATCTCCACAAAAGCACATTATACCTTTGTCCTTTAAATTAACATTTGCTTGCACTAATAATACTACTAAGTATGAATCTCTCATCCTTGGATTACGAGATGCCTTGGCTCTAAAAATTAAACATCTGCTAGTTTTTGGTGATTCTCAACTTGTTATAAACCAAATTATTGAAGTGTATCAGACCAGAGATGATAAACTGTGCCCATATAAAGCATATGTTTTACAATTAATATCTCTATTTGATCAAGTTACCTTGGAAGCTATTCCTCAAACTAGCAATCGTACGGTTGACGCTATGGCCGCAGCTGCATCTCTTTTGCCCTTGGAGTTAGATGACGAATATGCCACCATCATTATTCATCGACTCCAAGAACCTACTTCAAATAAGTCATGCTTAGAACCTTTGGATGTGTTTCTAATCAATGAAACTACTCCTAAACCTTGGTATATGGATATATTTGATTTTCTTCACAATGGGACTTTCCTTGCCAATTCTAATAGAAACCAGCGTTGGTTATTACGTAGACGAGCAAGTCGATTTGTAATAATTGGCAATACTTTATATAGGAGATCTTTTGAAGGTATCCTATTGAGATGTTTGAATTTAGAAGAATCCAGATCAGCTTTAAGTGAAGCCCACGATGGATCTTGTGGAGGACACTTCAGTGGTAGTGTCATTGCTAAAAAGCTCCTTAGGATAGGATACTTTTGGCCTACCATGGAGAATGATGCACATGAGTATGTGCACCATTGCGACAAGTGCCAGAAACATGCTGACCTTGTCCATGCCCCTGCACAAGAACTGCAGGCTATTTCATCTCCTTGGCCCTTTTCAAAATGGGGCTTAGACATTATTGGCAAAATTAATCCTGTGTCATCCGATGGACACAAATTCATCATAACCGCCATCGAGTATTTCACGAAGTGGGTTGAAGCTATGCCTTTAGCTTCCTGCACTGGAACACAAGTCTCTAAATTTATTTTTAATCAAATCATTTGTAGGTTCAGAATTCTTGCAAATCTCATCTCAGACAATGGAACTTGTTTCAAAAATAAATATGTTAAGAAATTATGCCAAAAATATAAGATTCAACATCGCTGGTCCACTCCCTATTATCCTCAGGGTAATGGCCAAGCAAAAGCTTCAAACAAAACCTTAATCAAAATTCTCAAAATATTGGTCAATAAATCTGGTCGCGACTGGCACATTCAATTATATCTAGCTTTGTGGGCTTATCGAACTAGTGTTCGAACCCCCACTAGAACTTCACCTTTTGTTTTGGTTTATGGCACTGAAGCCATTTTTCCCTTTGAATTAGAAGTTCCTTCTTTGGCTCTACTACTTCAAGATACCGAAGTAGGAGATGAATATCGAGCTGGCAGACTCAGTCAGCTGGAACTCCTCGATGAAAAGTGCATCAATGCTTTGGAACATCTTCGTGCCTACCAAAACAAGCTTAAAAGATCATATGCTAAGAAAGTTTGTCATCGATCCTTTGAGGTCGGCGATCTTGTTTTAAAAGAAAATAAAAAAAATACTAATGCAACTAAAGACCTTAAAGGTAAATTTGAGCCCAAATGGCTTGGACCATATATTATCACTGCTAAATTTGAATCGAGAGAATACAAATTATCTACCTTAGATGGTAAAGAACTTAAAGAACCTATGAATATTATGCATCTTAAACGTTACTATGCATAAAAATTGGTCATTTCGTCATTGTATATATTTGTTTAAAATATTTTCAAAACTATTATCTTGTATTTCTTTCAATTTATAAACTCAAAAATCTAAAAAATACTAAAAACATTCAAAATCATCAAAATATTCAAAACCATCTTTTATTTTTTGTACTTCTCAAATTGTGACATATTTGCAGTTATATTTTCAAATTATTTTGGATAAATTAGCATTTATTTGGAATCCCGCACTTTCACATTCACATGAATAAATATCTTGATTTATTTGGCATGATTACTAATCTCTCTTATATCAAAGTCCACAAAATTCAATTAAATAAAGTTTGAGCATGGAGAATTGATCTTGTTATTTACTTAAACCAAGCATATCCTTTCACAATAAAATGATTATATTTGTAATGTCCATGCTATCCTACATAGTAGAAGTGGTTTCTTGAGCGAAAAGTTTCCCTTGCTATCCTATCATGCACATGGTCTAGAATCTTTGAGAATTGGCAAAAGGACAAGCTCACCCCTACCCGAAATAAAAATCCCTTGCTCTACAGCTAATCCGAGCAAGTATCCCTAGAATAGGAAGCAAAAGAAAAAGAGAAATCAAGAAAAATTATTTAGCACTATTTCAGCATTATCTCAAATATCAAAGCAAAAGATACAAACAAAGAAAAAAAAAAAAGAGAAAAGAGAGCAAAGAAAGCAAAATGAGCAAAAGCAAAAGCAATAAAATCCTTTCCCTACCCCTTGAAAAGAAAAGAAGGGTTGATGAGCTTGAATCCCTGGAATTCTCAATTATTCAAAAACTGTGAGGTAAGCCCCATAACAGGTGGTTTGTGCCCAACCCGCTTGGCCTTGGGTAACTCCTAGCATGGTGATATGTCTGTCACATTAGCGACCTTATTTTGTACAGACCTATGTCTGCTTATGGATTAGCTAGATCTTGATAATCCGACTTACATAGTAGTCTAGTATGGTTATATGCATCTAAATCATGGTTAATGAACACTTATTTGGTTAATTCAAATCACTTGTATCATAGTATCTTGCTAAAACCTGGTAAATGAATACTACAATCGTACACACATTTGTATTTGAGAGATTTTGTGTATCATTATGATAAATCAAGATCGGAAATGAACTCACATATGCACATGGGATTCCTTATAAATCTAACTTTTGTCTTTAAGATACTTTGAAATATTTTTGCAAATTGTTTGGAATAATTTCATTTTCTTATCTGAGAACAGTTGTTTAGTATACAGACAACCACATGCATTACCAACAAATCAAAATCATTTTTTTTAAAAAACATGCAATAAAGTTACATATAACTTTTGACTTTTGTGACGATGGTATAGTTCCAAAACCAAAAGTGGAATTTTATGCCTAGCACAAGTCCTCATCTTCATATTTTCTATTTATTTTCAAAAAATTAAAAATCAATCATGCAATAAAACTATTTATTTTCTTCTTTTGGATTTTGCAATGATGGTATAAGTCTATACCTAAATATTCTATGCCTAGCGCAAACCAATGTTTTACTTTTATTTCCCATTTATTTCAAATCAATTCATCAAAAACATATGACTTAAATCATTATGTTACACAATTATGCTTTCAAAGAATGCAACTTATTCTATTTCATGACATTATGTTCAAATTCAATATTGCAACCATGGTATAATTTCTAAGGAATTATTCAAAATTTTATCACACTTAGGAATTTATGCCTAGCAAAAATCATTTTTATGCATAATATTTTTATGGAAATCTGAAAACAAATCACCATCATCATCATCATTTGCATCATCACAACAAAGTCTTAAGACAGTCTCTTAAGCACTCTTTTTACTTTTAACAATATTTCTATACTGGGATTAGCTTGATGATCGAGTGAGCAGCGACTCCATGAAATGGTCTATAATAGCGACAATGTCCTTTGAAATTATTGTTAATAGTTCCTTTTATTTTTATCAAATTATCATCTCAACAACCAATTTGTTTACATCAGATTATTTCATTTAAATTTTAAAGCATGACATTCCAACTATAATATTTTTTCAAACAACATAATTACATGAATCATCAAATCAAATCACACTTCAAAACATTAAAGCATCATACAAACACATAAGACAAGTCATATGATCAAAAATATCATATATATATATATATATATATATCTCAACAATATATGTACATCATATCAAAACTGGATTGGTATGCCACAATCTACATCTTGGCATACTCAATCCTCTCAATCATATATCCAGTCTATGCAGTGCAGTAGCCTAGCCTCGAGAACCCCTCGAGCTCTCAGCCTCATCTCCTCCCCCACCCTGAGGTGGATGAGGTGGCCCCATCACAGTATGTGTGGTACTATGCATCCTAGTCATCGATAAGGATGAAGTCCTCGATGACCCAATCTTGATCGGATCTGCAATGTCGGTTGGCAGCTATACCCTCTGGCCCTCTGGCACTAGCTGGAAGTAGATATCCTGATAGAACGCAGTCTGAGCAATCAACCGTGCCAGCTCCTGAGTGCTCGCTTCGTGCTCTGAGGCATGCAACCTCATCTCTGAGTTGTGTAGCCTCTACTCGATGACGTGTAGCCTCATCCTGTAAAGTCTACACCTGTGCCTGGAGACGGATAGTCTCCACCCAGAGAGTAGCCATCTCACTACTCTCTCCTGTGTCCACACCCTTGCCCTTATCGGGTGATGGTGGCCTCTCTCTCTATGGAGAAGGGGGTCTCTCCTCCCTCCTCTCTCGCTACCATGGCCTCTAATGAGCCTGTGGTCTCCTCTACTCTCTCCCGTCGTGACCCTGTGCCACCTCAATGGCCACCTGGTATCGCCTCCCTATCCGATGCACAACTATGTGAATCAGACCCTAAGCCCTCATCATTCGAGGAGGGCGGATGCTTGTGTACCAGGCATCATAGCCATCGGCTACCCCTGCGTCATCCCCATCCATTGGCTGAATGGGGGCATCATCTACGTCCTAACTCTAGAATCATTGCATATCTGGAGCCCCGCTAACTGTAGTGTTATCTTGAATAGTCTAGAAAAACTCATAGTCTCTAAGAGATGGGATCCCCTGCTGTAGATCGAACTACCTCAAAAATTGGTCGTACTAGTGGAGCTCCACCTCTCCCCTCTCCATCCTCAGCTAGCAAAATTGCCTGATGCGAGCCAGCTCTTGTCCATCCTCGGCCCACCCTGGATGATCTCTCCAAGGCCTCCAGGTGATCTGGTCGGAGACAAGGTCGTCAAGTAGTCTCCAGGACACTGGCAGATCTATCCACCGTTGTGACCCTCTTCGGAGCCACCAATAGAAAACTCGGGGTCTCTCCCCATCAATCCCTATAAGTGGGAGCCCTACCGGCCTCCGCACCGTGATGTGCTCCCAGCACCAAACCTGTAGTAGTGATGTCATAACTAGACATCGACCGCCCTTGTATAAGACCCCATGTAGGATCCTATACAACTGGTAGAGTACAAAGCTCCCCCAAGCAAACCTGTATCCGTGGTCTCTCATGTCGTAGACCACATCTATCAGTATCCATGGCAGCCTACATCCACTCTGATGGCATAGTAGCAGACCACCTACCACCCCAGCCAAAACCTATGTCAACTTAGATGCCCCAGGCATCTGGCGTAGAGACTCGATGTTCACTCCACCCTTCTCCAGGGCGAAGCTCGGATCTCCGCATAGTCTCATCATCACGTGGCCCTGATTGGTCGTGGGAGTGATTAGTCATCCTTGTATGGGGATCCTCAAAATCCTCCATACATCCTCCAGTGTGGGAGTCATCTCCCCTGTCAGTAACCAAAAACATGAAGAACCCAGATACCACCTCTCTGCTAGGGCTATCAATAGCCCCATGTCTATAGACACTTGTGGCATATCTGCCATGTGCTACAAGCCGACCTAAGCCAGCTGATCTCGCTTTGCCTGAGATAGAGCGGCCAAGTCATCCCTTAGTCCATCGTATTTCCATTCTCGGCTCTTTAGTAATCCTCTCTGCAACATAAACAACAAAATCATCAATAACAATCATTAATCAATCATTTAAAAATACAAGTAAAATAAGTTCACTTTCACACAAATGATGATATCGCCCACAATTGGACGATATCGTCCCAAATTTGAGCAAATTCATCTCCGATTTTGCATGAGGGAATCATCCCTTATTGGACGAAATCGTCCCCCTATCGCCGATTTTGCCCTTGGACAAAATCGATGATATCGAGACGATTTCGATGAAATCGAGACGATTTCAACAAAATCGAGATGATTTCGTCCCAACGACGTCGATGGCCCAAAAATGGTCGTGATGCTCAAAAATCAATCAAATCTAATCTAAAAAGCATGAAATTCTAAATTAAAGCACTCTAAACTAAGTTTAGATCCTTACCCATAGCCCGCGTCGGACCTTTGTCGATCTACGCGCTGTCTCGACCATATTATCTGTAGAGCTCTAGAAAACCAATGAAAATGAACAGTAACAATGAATTAGGGTTTTACCCTATTTTTCTTAATTTTATTCAAAAACAATTAAAAACATTTTTTTAAATTTTGTTTTTCCGCGTTTTTACCTCAAACGTTCGATTTGGGTAAAAACACGGAGGGGGCACCATAGTAAGTTGTCGTACGATTCAACCAAGAATCATCGCCTAAAAAATGGGAATAATTTTTGCTTTCTCATAGATCGAGAAGAACTCATATTTAACGCATTTTCTTTGGAAAATTCGCTAAAGAGGGGGAAAAATGTAGCACCCTAAAATTGGCGCAATAAAACTTAGCAATAATTAAAATTACCTTAGTAATAATTCAAATTCAAATTCAACCCCAAAACCGCTCCAAAACCATCGTTTAACCCGTTTCCTCATTTCTCACACCATTTTTAGAGTTTGTTGTGACCGTTTGACGATATCATCGCCGATCAGACGATATAGCCTCAAATCGGACGATTTCATCTGGGCTAGGACGTCCAGATGATCTTGTCCCAAAACTAATTTTTCATAAGTAGCTTTTGTTTCAACGGCGTCTCTAAGTTGGGCAGAAGCATGTCTGCACCGTTAGAGACCTTCCCCGTTGGAGATCTTCCAAATTAGGATGATCTCCAACCTCCCAACTTCCCTCCTAAACCTATTTAAACCTTAGGACCCCCCTTGACATTCCCCTGGCTGAATTTTCCTGTAACTTGACCTGTACGCGCATTAGAATACCTTGGATTACCATTTGCATTTGTGCTTTCCAATTTTGTTGTAGGAACCTTGTCATTCTTCAGCCGAAGCAAGATCAGATCGTCGTAGATGATCCTGTCCAGATCGGAGATGATCTTGTCAAATTAGAGACGATTTCGACTGCAATCTGCATTGGGGCAATCAGTGCCCAGAGTTTGCACTTTTCTTATACCTTTCTATCATTTTATTCTGCATTTAGTCAGTTTTATTATTATTTCCTATTATCTTGCATCTTGGAGTTCACCCATGTAGTTTACTTGCATAATGAAATCATGATTAGCCATTAAAGTGTCATAATTTACTTGCATTTCCATTCGGGATTATCTTATTAACATCCTTATTCTTGTTTCATATCATTTTCCTTTATCAGAATAGTTGCATTTCTGGTATTTTGTATCTATTTCTCTATTTGCAGGTTTTTGACGAATTCGTCTGACGAATTCGTCAGATCTCAGACGATCCTGCAGATCGGAGACGATCCTGTCAAATTCCAGATGATTCTGGACTGCTTCAAAAATTAGAACCTCCATCAGACATCCGAATCAGGTATGGATTTCTTCATTTAATTTATTCTCTATGCTTTCTGTTAATCCTGCTTTCTGTATTCATTTAAATATGCATTTCATATAGAACAACTTAGGTTCATTTGGTCAAACCTAGGCTCTGGATGATTAAAGATAAAATTGAACACATCAAACATATTCCCAACCTAGGCATGGAAACTACCATTAAACGTTTCCTGGTGAACCCCACCATCCGTCAAAAAATCACCATAATACACCTCCCCCGAGAGGCGGGACCTTCGCAAGGCCTCTCAGTCCGAGGTATTGTCCCATCCTTTTCACATCCCCCTTCCGGGCACGGATCCTATAGCCTGAAGGTAAGGGTGTGAAAAATTTGGAGTGATACACTAACTCTTAGATGAGGCTATATCTGGACTTGGGTTTTTTATTTCAAATGTTTGATAAAAATATTCATTGTAGCAATTTTCCTTTTATAGTGCAGGCCCGACTGAGCAAGGTTATAACCGCTTGATCCAGCTGTATCAATCCCATAGCATTAAAAATGAGATTTAATAAAAAAAAGGCATGTTGCCCACACCTTCTATTTACGCAAGTCGTGGCTATGACTGCATATCATCTCCTACGCTATCCTATACTAGCGATTGTGATGCACCTGGTGCATGTGTTCTAGGTGAACTAGGCCCTAGTCCTCCCTTGAGGTTTTGTATGGCCTGGTTTATAAAATCGCATGCCTCATCATGGAATTTCATTGAAAATAACAATAAATTCAGATCTTGCATGGCTTTGTTCACTCTACCTCTTACTCATTCCATGGTGTTCTCAGTGAATACACATAGGTGATCCACCATTTGCACCAAGGCTATAAACTACTTTGATAGCTTGCCATTAGAGTTCAAGTCAAAATATTGGATTTTCTGGAGTACTAACTCCTTGATGTTGGGGTCCTGCATGAACTCATCCCGTTTGAGACATAATCCTCCAGCTCATCATTAATATCTTGCTAAAAATCCACCACTTCTTGATTCCAATAGAGCCAATTTTATCTATTTTGTAATAATATGAAGACCTTGGTGAATGCCTCAGCAAATAAACAATGGAAAACATCTGATAAGGTAGCTATTAATCTAGTGATTGGCACATAGTTATCCCTAAATATCTTGTATATAGGAAATATGGTATTTACTTTATGATCTCCTTGTTGCAGTCGATCCAATAAGATACCAAAAACATTCTTGGTAGCATATATATATACAAATATGGACTCCAAGGCTTTCATATTCTCTACTATGTTCTCCTTAATTTCTTGTTTGAGCTCTTCTACCGATCCAAGTTGAATACTAGCCTGTGTAACAATGGTCTGCGAGGGAGCAGGCATCCTCAATCGATCAACCTCAGCCTGAATATATTGTACCTTAAGTTGTAAGTACCTCACCTCTATGGCCTTGGCCTTTAATCCTTACATATATTTTTCCACTACTTCTACCACTTGTGCTTGGGAGGCTACCTAGGATTTCATCATTTTGATAGGTGCAACTGCAGCCCGTATGACACCTATACTCACATCGATGGTATCTTCTGTTAGACTAGGTGGTAGGGGGATTTCAAATGTGGCATTGTATACATAACCTATATCCTAACCAACTATCCTTTGAGACCTACTTACATATTTAATTGGAAATATTTGCTCCTTGATATCCTAAATTTGTTCCTCCTCATCGATAGTAAACTATAAGGTTTCCTTGACCCTTGCCAGTGTAATACTTTTAGCACCTTCAACAGAAGACTCAATTCTGGATTTCTTCCTTGTAGGTGACTGTGTGGGACTTATTTCCTACACCTCGTATGCTCTAAGTATATTAGATAGACCCCCAAATTTTGTTATCTTCTTTAGAATTTTAGGGGGAACGGAACGTTCTTTGTGGCCAACCACTAGGGTGGTAGAGAATAGCAAGGTCTGGCCCACTACCACATCATATTGATCTGTTGGACATATTAACATCAAAGTATATGACGTGATGCTTTGTATCTACTGTGATGAATACACGACCAGCTTCTTCCCTTTTGAGGTGGCAATAGGAGAACTAGAAGAAGAGGGAAGTTTTTCCTGCTATTGTTGAGCCTCATCCATAATTTTCATCATGACCTCAAAAAGATCATTATTTTTTTGGACAACTTGGAATGTGGGGTCTTGAAATTCTTCTAGAGGGGCAACTAGGACCAGTAGTACCATCTTATCCACCAACAATTCTCTGTGTAATATTAATTGGGAGCCATAATATCCAATCACTTCTAGCCGGTTATAATGCATCTTCTCCATCTTCCAAACTAAATCCATTGTTTGATTATTTTTGAAAGCTTTCTGCATCTTGTCCTTAAAATCATCTTCACTATGGGTGACTTGTATAAGGGCAATTTTTCTAGCAGCATTTTTCCTATAATTTCCATCGAGGTCATAGGACCTCCAAGTAACATCCTGCAAGCAATATGTGTCCATGTTCCATATGGCCAACAACATGGAAAAATAGCCAAGGTATGTATAGGGTCCATTTGAGTAAGGAATAGGAAGCCATAGCATGGAGCCTTTATTTCAAATATATCTTATGACTTCCTCGGAAATTTGTTGGGTTATCTCTAAGATGGTGATGGAAGCTGGGCAGTGTATTGGTAGTGCCTTAGAAGGTATTTGAGACCCATATAATCTGGTGTAAGATAATTCTTATGTATAGAAGAAAGCTCTGACCCTTACCTCATGTAAGAAATTTCTCATCCTGACTCCAAACCTGTCAGGCTCTTCACCACACAATCGGGTGTGTACTACCAAGAGTACCCTCTCAAAGAAGCTTTTATAACTGGAACACCCCTCTTGGATGTACAATAATTGATCTTGAAGGGTGCAAACAGTCACCCCTCTCAACCAATCCACTAAAGGCCTATATAATTATGCCACAAACAAATGAATCATGAAATAATAATAAGAGAAAGGAGGAAGTTCCTCCTTATCAGCCAATATGGATTTTTGCAATTTTTGCAACTCCTAGTCCATGTTGTCACTGATTACATCCTCCCATAAGTAGAGAGGTGTTTTATCTATTATGTTGCATTGAATAATTAAAAACATGGCCTCCTTCATGATCCATTCCAAGTATTTGAATCTTAAATCTAGGTTGATTATATCTATGTAATCCTTCGCCCAAGGCCGAAGCAAGAATTTCCTAATGGGAAATCTCGAGGGCCTGTTCTTCCCTTTATTAAAAAATGCCTAAGGAAATGTGGTTTTGAGAATATAATTGGCTTGGAGAGCCAATATTTTTAATTCCACCACTCAAGATATTGTGGCAAGCCCAAATACTTGTCTAGTTCATTCTACTGTCAACCTAGCCACCACCTAGTTTTTTTTATCATGAATGGTATGATTTCTAGGATCATACATTATTGCTAGCTAGGCCATAAGGTTTGAGGAATGGTAGATCCTTGGACTTGTTAATAGGCCTAAATTTTTATTCCATTTGTTGATGATGGGGACCGGCTTAGTGCTATCCCTGTATGCCCTCATATACAGACTTCTAAGCACCATAGGATGGTGTTGACTGTCTTCCTCTATGGGGTCAAAAATTGATGAGGATTGATGTTAGATCTTTCATATGACCCCTCTAGTAGTTCCTAGCTAGGTTTGCATAGTTTATTTTCTAGCAAATTCATATTGTAAGTGAGTCTCCTTCTCACATGCACTTGTGGGCACTAGTTGTCTTCTAGTTGTCATTTAGAGTGTTAGTTAGTAAGTGTGAACTCAAAGTAGGAAGTGTGTACTTCAAGATAGCTAAAATGGATCTTCTAGTTAGCAATCTTAACTTAGAAGTTTACGTGCATTCTCCTTTGCACCTTTGTAGCTTTTGGTTAAGCGTATTGAATCAAATCCATGATTTCATGGGTTGGTTATGTATTTTGGGCCATTAGTGCCTATATATTGATTTGTAAATAATAGAACACTTAGTTGGATTTTCAATCCTTTTCATTGGTATCAGAGCCTAGTTCATGTTTGCACTAGGGCTTGTGAGGTGAGAGGATAGGAGATAGAATTATTATGAGAAACGTTTTCTCATTGAGGACTCGGTTTAAGCCCAAAGGGAGCTTGAAAACCATTCGGAGAAGGAAGTTCCTTCGTCGACAAACCCCTCGTTCCAACTTTTTGCTTATGCTTAAGAGGTATAGGAAAATTTTGCCCCAGAGTTCTTCGTATACTGATCCTTGGAAGGGATTGGATCGTAGCTACGGTCCAATTAGGATTAGGGAGCCATTTGACCCTGCTGCCCCCCCATTTTCGAGTATTGAAGAGCTCCAGGAGGACTTCCAAAGCTAGGTCGTGTGTCGACTTAGATCTGGGTGCCTTTCAAACGCTGGTCGTGTGTCGACCGGATCTTGAAAGGAGAGCTACTGGTGGGAGCTGGTTGCTCACATTTTTATAATTTAAGCTTTAAAAATTTTAGAATTAACCCCCCTGGTTAATTTTTAAATTTTTTTTAAATTGTATTAGAAAGCTTTTATTTTAAAATTGATATATTATTTTGTTAATATATATTGCTTTGGCTGCATATTGTAAAAATTATATATATATATATATATATATATATATATATATATCAATTTATTATTTTTGTTGCAGTTTCGGCCTGGCCTCGGCTACGTTCGGCAACCTCGGCAGCGTTCGGCAGGCGGCCGGCGTTACCCGACAGCACCCGACCGCACGTTTGCGACAGGGGGCGGTCGACAGCCGACGGCCAACGGTTGTCCTTCCGACGGCCAGCGGCTGTGGCCGTGGCTATCCAGCGATAGCCCACATTGTCCGCTGATAGCGTTAGGCCTAACGCCTGACCTTGCTGTCAGACGTGACAGCGCCAGGCCAGCAGCCTGACGCGTTGTCGATCGTCGACAACGCCGTAGCATGCGGGCTACGACTGGATCGCCGATCGACAGCCGCCAGGCGCTTAGGGCCTGACGTGCCTGTCAGCTGGTAGTCAGACTTCGCTCTGACTATGCAGTCCAGGCACACAGCAACTTGCTGCCGCGTTGTCAGGCGGACAGCAACCTGCTGCCACGTCTGACAGGTCGGCAGGATTCTGCCAGACCTGCCGCGGTTGGCAGGTTTACCTGTTGTCCGGCCTGCGACGGTCAACCCAGCCGCACGGCTGAGGGCTGACGCCTGCGCAGAGGTGCAGGATCTAGGGCTCGGCAGTAATAATTTTGCACGCCCGATCTGAAGATAGGCACTAAAATTCGTGCCTCGGGAAGCGTGCAGAGGAAGATTTAGGTGCATGTAAAATTTTCATGCACTACAGTTTAAGTCCAGTTGCAACAACAGATTCAAGGGTAAATTTTATTGTAAAATTTTAATTTTTTTTACTATTTAAAGTTGCATGTTAAAAATTTCATTTTATTAATTTAATTTTTAATAACTTAATTAAATTCATTAATCTTTGATTAATTGCAATTTAATTTTTTTAAGTTATTTTTAAATTAATAAATGTTAATTTGCACTTTATATTAGTTTAAAAATTTCAAAATTTATAGCCTTAGGAGTAAATTTTCCATTTTTAAGCAGCACTCCATTGTAACAAGGAAATTTGCATTGTATTTCCTTGATTTAGTGCTTTCTTATCTTTACTTCTGGCTTATACCCGGGAACACATGGCTTCTGACTTGGCTGCCCAAGTGGCAGAATTGGCCCATGTTGTAAACACTTTGGCAGATAAGGCTAATGACACTACCATGGCAGAAGTCCTTGGCAATCTTGCCATGAAGGTAAATGACATTTCTTTGCATAATGCCTCAACTTCTGCTCATGATTCTCGTTTGAGAGTTCGTTGTGAAGTTCCATTGTATGATGGATCCAGGAACCCTGATGTCTTGAATAGTTGGATTCTTGACATGAGTTCTTGGTTTGCTTTCTCTCAACTTTCGGAAGATGATGTAGTGCCTTATGCTAAGCTAAAACTTTCTGGCTTAGCCAAAGTACTTGTGGAACGAAAACGAGGACAAGAACTCACTACATGGGATGAGCTTGTACAATGTCTTAAGACCAATTTCTATCCTTCAAATTATTCTAGGGAATTGGTTATTAAATGGTTTCGTTTTCGCCAAGGTACTAATATGTCTGTACAAGAATATATTTTCCAGTTTAACAGGTTCAGAATACTTGTAAATGTGGAGGATGATGTTCCAGGTTTGATTCTCAAGTTTCAAAGTGGCTTGTTGGAGCATTTGTACAGGGAACTAATGTTTGTTTCTATGGAAACTTTGGATCAAGTTTTCAACCAGGCGCAGCTTGCGGAGGACAAGTTTAAGGCGCAATCGCAGGCATTCCGCACACCTGTTACTCAAGTGGTTGCAAACTCATCAAAAGGGAATAATTCTTTCTCACAAAAGAAGAATTTTTCTCAAAAGAAGAATGTGTCTTCTCCATCTCCTTCTTCTCCTTTCCCTTCCACTTCTACTCCTTCTTCTTCTAAATCTTCTCCTTCTTCTTCTAAGAAATTCTGCAATTATTGTAAGAAGAAAGGGCATGAGAAAACTGATTGCTTTAAGCTCAAAAAGAAGAGTTTAGTAATTACTACTCAAGAGGAGGATGCTTCCAAGGGTCCCCTTGAGTCTGTAGGAGAGAGTAGAGTATATACGGAATTACGAGGTAAGCTTAATGAAGTTACCTTAGTAAATGTAAGTTCTTCAGAAGGGGCTCGTGATGCTTTGTTCATCACTCGAGCCCACTTACTTCACAACTTTGCAACTGATTGTATAGTGGATAATGGCTCGCAGAAAAATCTAATTGCGAGGTCCATTGTCGAGCGTTTGAAGTTACCTATGGAGCCTCATCCTCAACCTTATTCTTTGGGTTGGAAGGATAGTGGAAGAGGCTCAGAAATCACTCACACTTGCACATTAAAATTTGCACTTGGCCCACAGTTCATAGATCAAGTCACTTGTGATGTGACTCCTATGGATTGTTGTGGGATTTTGCTTGGACAACCTTTTGAGTATGATAGGAGAGCTGTTTATGATGCTTTTAAAAGAACCTACACACTTCAAAAATATGGTAAGGTCTTTCTCATTAAAAGCACCAACACTCCTAATATCATTCTAAGTTCCAAGCAAACGAAAAGAGTAATTAAGAAAGGTGGTGATGTTGCTCTAATTTTCATTCGCTCTCAAAACACTTCTACATCTACATCCATTACAAAGCAACACTCTTCAATGGATAAAATATTGCAAAGTTATTCACACATATTTCAGGAGCCAAAGTCTCTTCCTCCAATTCGCACAATTAATCACAGCATTGAAATAATTCCAGGTTCTTCTCTTCCTAATGCTCCCATGTATAGACAATCTATTTTGCAAAATGAAGAAATAAAAAAGCAAATAGAAGATTTGTTGTCTAAGGGTTTCATTAAGGAAAGTACTTCTGCTTGTGCCTCACCTATTTTGTTAGTTCTTAAGAAAGATGGCACTTGGAGATTATGCATTGATTTTCGTGCTTTGAACAGAATTTCTGTGAAGAATAGATATCCCTTACCCCGCATTGATGATTTATTAGATCAGCTTCAAGGAGCTAAGTTCTTTTCAAAAATAGATCTCAAAAGTGGATATCATCAAGTGCGTATCCAAGCTGAGGATACATGGAAGACAACTTTCAAGACGAAGATGGGCCTCTTTGAATGGTTGGTCATGCCCTTCGGTCTTACTAATGCTCCTGCAACCTTCATGAGGTTGATGAATGATGTATTTCGTGAAGTCCTTGACAAATTTGTCATAATATATCTTGATGATATATTGATTTTCTCAAAAACTTGGGAGGAACACCTTAGGCATATCCAGCAAACCCTTGATCTTCTTGCGAAGAATCAATTATATGCCAATTCTTCCAAGTGTTCTTTTGGCAATACTTCAGTCTCTTACCTTGGCTATGTGATTAGTGAGAGTGGAATTCAGGTAGATCCCATAAAAGTTGATGTTTTACTTAAGTGGTCCCCTCCTACAACTCTCACTGAGTTAAGGAGTTTCCTAGGACTTGCGAATTTTTATCGCAAGTTCATTCCTCAATATTCCACCCTTGCAGCTCCATTGCATTATCTCACTAAGTCCAAAACTCCATTTCATTGGGAGAAAAGCCAAGAAGTTGCCTTTGAGAAACTCAAAAAGAAATTGTGTACAGCACTGGTGTTAACTTTACCTGACCTTTCTCAACCTTTTGAGATTGAAACAGATGCCTCTAAAGTTGCCTTAGGAGCTGTGCTCAAACAGAATGGTCATCCAGTTGCTTATCATTCAGAAACTTTTTCTCCTGCTAAGTTGAACTATTCTACATATGACAAGGAGTTGTATGCTTTAGTTCAAGCTATTAAGTATTGGAGACACTATATTTTGGGAAAATATACAGTAGTACACACTGATCATATGCCTCTCAAGTTTTTACAATCTCAAAGTAAAATTGAAGAATCAAGACATATGAAGTGGGCCTCTTACCTCCAACAATTTCACTTGGTGATCAAGTACAAAAAGGGGAAGAGTAATACTGTTGTTGATTGTTTGAGTAGGCCTCCAACCGCTCTTGCCTTAACAGTTATGTCCACTTCGCACTTGGGATTTCAGACTTGGCCTAATCAGTATTCTCAGGATCCTGATTTTGGAAAAATATTTGAGCAAGTGAGTAAGCCTTCTTCTTCCAATTTGCGTCCTTTCCAAGATTTCTACATCAAAGAAGGACTTCTTTACAAATTGGACAAGGTTTGTGTTCCTTGTGAGCCTAGAGTGTCCCTTCTTAAGGAAGCTCATTCTACACTTTATGGTGGTCACTTTGGGAAGCATAAAACACTTCATCATTTGCAACGATTTTTCTATTGGCCAAAAATGCAGAGGGATGTGTTGAGATTTCTCAAACAGTGTGCAGTTTGTTGTCGCTCAAAACCAGCTAATAGGAAGTTTGGCTTAGGCATGCCTTTGCCCATTCCTTCCCGTCCTTGGGAAAGCATTTCCATGGACTTGGTTAGTGGTTTTCCTATGACAGTGCGCCAACATGATTGTGTGTTCGTGGTGGTTGACAGATTCAGCAAAATGGCTAAGTTTATTCCATGCCGCAAGACAAGTTCTACATCAGACTTAGCTCAATTTTTCTTTGACAGCATTTGGCGTTCCTTTGGTCTACCTACCAGCATTATCTCGGATCGTGATTCACGCTTTGTGGGTCACTTTTGGCGTTCTTTGTGGAAGATTTTGGGAGTTTCCCTTAACTTTTCTACCGCCTATCATCCGCAGTCCGATGGGCAGACTGAAGTGGTAAACCGTACACTTGTGCAAAGTTTGCGAATCTATCATCACGCTTCACCAGCAAAGTGGGACTTGAGTCTCACGCATATTGAACATGCCTATAATAGGGCCCTACATTCTTCTACAGGTCATTCACCCTTTGAAGTTTGTATGGGATTTCAGCCCTTGGCACCTTATGAGTTACCTTTGTCTTTGCCTTCTCCTGTCACTTCACATCTTCAGAAGGAGCAAGACAAGGCACACTCATTTGTTCAACACTTGCACAATCTTCAATCAAAGGTGGTTGAGATTTTGCAAAAGACACAGCAATAGCATAAAAAGGCCATGGATCGACATCGAATTCCTCATCCTTTTCAGGTTGGTGATAAAGTTTGGTTGCATCTTGACAAGCGGCGTTTCACTGATAAGACTCATAGCAAAATCAAACCAATTCGCTATGGGCCTTATACTATTCTTCAACAGGTGTCCGAGAATGCTTTTCGCCTTGATCTTCCCGCACACTTGGGAATTCATGACGTCGTCAATGTAGATCTCTTGAAGTTGTACTTTGACTCTACATTAGAGACTGCACCAGCTATTAGTCATCCTGTGGACGTGGTTCCTGAAGCTCAGTTACCATTGGATGCGAGATCAAATCTATGACACGAAGACTCGATAGACTCGCCAGGGGTCTACCACCTCATATCGCTCGACAAGGACAGCTGCCACATCAGGCTCGTTGGATTTCTTTTCATCAGATGTCCCGTGACTTTCCTATTCTTTTGAAAGCATTGGAGTCCAATGCTTCTATTGTGGGGAGGCATGATGAGGATTGATGTTAGATCTTTCATATGACCCCTCTAGTAGTTCCTAGCTAGGTTTGCATAGTTTATTTTCTAGCAAATTCATATTGTAAGTGAGTCTCCTTCTCACATGCACTTGTGGGCACTAGTTGTCTTCTAGTTGTCATTTAGAGTGTTAGTTAGTAAGTGTGAACTCAAAGTAGGAAGTGTGTACTTCAAGATAGCTAAAATGGATCTTCTAGTTAGCAATCTTAACTTAGAAGTTTACGTGCATTCTCCTTTGCACCTTTGTAGCTTTTGGTTAAGCGTATTGAATCAAATCCATGATTTCATGGGTTGGTTATGTATTTTGGGCCATTAGTGCCTATATATTGATTTGTAAATAATAGAACACTTAGTTGGATTTTCAATCCTTTTCAAAAATGTAGATAGTAACACCCTCTACCTCATTTTTCTACTTTATTGTAATATCTCTACTTGTATTGGGTGGTTTTGTCAAAACTTTTGGATATTAAGCTCTCCCTATCCTCCTCATAACTAGCCATGCCCTAGTGATTTTTCTAATTTGTGTCTTAACATCAGGCACCCCTGTCATAGTCACGCTTGTGGAAGCCATTGAAATGGACTATTGGAGACTGTGAGGGCTTCTTCTCTATTTTTAGTGCTTGAAATCATCAAGAAAATAATTTTACATGCGTTAATGGTGCAAGTGAGGTTCACCATATTCTTTTAAAGTGTATGTATTTAATTCAAGTAGGTTGGGCTCATGCATTTTTTTATTCAACGGGGATCATTGATTGGTTGTGCGCACCATGTCACCTGCACTTTTGGTTACACATTACACCAACTAGATCAAGTTGTGGCTTGGGGTGATTTTTGGGACATGTGGCAATTTGAGGTTAATCCAGTTAGGGTGCACTCAAGGGAAGCATACGTGTTAAGTCTGTGCTATATTAACACTATGCATATCTTAGTATTATTGGGCGCATAGGTCCATGTGCCAAGTAAACCTTCACATGCTCCATTGGAGGATGGAGTGCATGGACACACAAGCTCGCTTAAACTTCGTGCACCCCAAGGGAGTGGGACACGCAAGACCCAATGGGACATACACTATTTTGCACCCCTATGACCTTCGTGCACTCCATAGTGGAGCACACAAACCTGGAGGTGGCACATAACTTTATGCATCCAACTATACCCTCATGATATCTAAGGGATTGGAGTGTGTGAACGCTATTTGGGACACATGAGTTCATGCACCCCTTGTGACTTTGTGTGGTCCACTAGAGAGAAAAGTGCACAGGTTGAGATTTGGATGCACAACTCATGCACCTCAAAGGATTTCATGTGCTCCATTAAAATGGAGTGCATGGGTGGGATTGGGGAGCATGAAGAGGTGTGTTCTCCTCCAAGGGGTTTATGTGCTCCATTGGAGTGGAGCGCACGGGATGAAGGTGGGTGTACAAAGGCGTGTGATCATTAGGATTTTTGTGCACTCCATTGGAATAGAGCACGTAGGCTCATTAGAGGCACATGAGTTGTACATCCTTCGGGAATATTGTACACTCCACACTCCCATGGAGCATGTGGAATTAATGTAAGATACACAAAGTTATGTGCTCCTTAGGGACTTTGTGCACCCCACTTCCTAATGGGGCGCATGGGCTATAGTTAGGCACATGACTTCATGCACCTTAGGGATTTTCATGCGCTCCACTACTGTAGCATGTGGTATTGGCTTGGGGTGCGTGAGTTAGTGTACCATTTGGGTTTTTTGTGTGCTCCACTCTCTAGTGGGGCACACGGGGTTAGACTCAAGTGCACCGCCTTGTGCGCCCTAAAGAAAAAGGGAAAATGGACCCAAAAAAATGGGGACTACTCTTTTTGGGGTCAACACACCCTAGAACCAGACAAAATTGAAATTCTAGAGGAAAGAAATATCCTCCAGGACAATCTCCAAAGAAGCTTGGATTGCTTACGAATCCTATACTGGTTAAGAGCTTAGAGTTACGAGAAAGAAATAGGAAATTATGAAAAGATATGGGAAATATAGCTATAATCCAGTAGTATAGGATGGTCATAGACTAACAACTAAATTTTCACCAAGCAATTAGTAGTATGCAATAGAAATACAAGTGTAGAAAATTCTTATAGTTATGTTAATAATCCCAAAGTGCATTTTAGTGTTCACTCCCTCACTAGCAAAGACTAAATTTAAAAGCACAATTTACTCACAATAAATAATATAAATAAAAGCCTTAAAAAATTACACAGAAAATAATTAAATGCAAAAACTACTTGAAGAACCAGAAGTCAGAGCATTTATATTGATGCAAAAAACTTGGAGTATTTTTTTGTAGAGTGTCCATCCTATCATACAATGAAAAATGATTAGTATTTATAGATGGATTTCGCCTCTATCATTTAATACATATACAAAAAAATACGGATATATCAAAAACTGGTGAGCATATTTTTCTCCTCGACATCAGTGACATCTTCGATCAAACATTTTGTAAGAAAACCATGATCTAAATTTGATGGGAGAATTGCACAAAGAATTCAACAGGAGTAAGTGCTAGCAGGTTCAACAATTCTCTTTCCCATTTTCAGTAATGCTCAAGCGTCCTATAACTTCAGCAAAAATTTGCATTAATGCAGCAATACTTTGAAAAAAATAGAATTTTTTTTTACCCCTTCTTTGTGGGTGTACCAAATTTATAACTACGTCTCACCAACCGGATTAAATGCACATGCTGATTTTCAAAGGCATTGGGCGAATGTGTGTTTCAATATTTGCATCGGGCACGATTTTTAACAATTTTTTAAACTGTCTTCAAATTTTTTTTACTCAAAATATTCCTTTATGGTTGTGCTTTGGCCACCTTCAGTATTGAAAAGCACTTTACGGACTTCAACAGGCAACCTTAGGAATGAAAAATACCAAGTTTCTATGCAAGGCATGCCTCAGGATGAAAATAAATCAACTTCACTGCTTTCAGTCTTCAAAAATCCATTTCGAGATGAAAAAGGTGAATTTAAAAACTCTTGAGGCACTTTTTAATTTTGAAACAACATCAAAATTCTTTTGAAATCACTCCTTGGTGAATAGGATCCTCAACAGGTGCACTCTACTTTATAAAAACATCTTTGGGAAAAAATAATCTGCACTTGCACTCCTCCAATCATCCGCTTTCGAAGTTATTTCTCTATAGCTTGGAAAATATTATAGCTTGAATGCCATTTTAAACTATTTTCCTTCCCTTAATTAGCTTCAAAAAGCTCTTTATTTGTAAAAAATGAGATTTCTACTTTTGCCTTTTTAGAAAAATCTAATAAAATTAATTTTTCCCTTCTCTAAACATTTTAACTAGCACCCTTCCTTTGCATGTGATTTTCCTTTGTTTTCTTTTTCTTTTTTGGAGTTGTGCTTCTTTTTTTTTAATAATTTAACACCCATAATTTTTTTCTCTTTCTTGTTATAAATTTTGCCAAGAAAATAGCTCACAACTTTCACCCCATATCGAAGCAAAAGTGCCTTTAAACATTATGTCACCCCCAAAATAGGCGAATACGACTTTCACCCCTCACTTGGGGTGAAAGTTCACCTTTCCTTTTTTTATTTATTTATATTCGACATATATATATATATATATATATATATATATATATATATACCCTGTCGCCCCCAAATCGGGTGAATACATCTTTCACCCCTCACTTGGGGTGAAAGCACTTAATATGTATAATATATTAAATGATAAACCTCTACTTTATTTTTAATATATTTTTTCTCGGGGTGAAAAGAATTTTTATGCTGAATGAGTATTTCCAAGGGGAGGCAAAATAAGACTATTTCTCTCTATTTTTTTTATCTTTTATATATATGATGCTTTTTTGCTTTGTCTAGCTCTAGCTTTAGCTCAGTGTATTTATTTTCGTCCACCTTGATTCGTTGCTTTTCTAACGTAATCTATCATTTCGGGATATGATTATTTTTGAGTCGAATCAAGCCTTCAGTTTCATCTTCATCTAGCATTCTTCCCTTAATACTACCATATTCTTTAATAAAAAAATTATAATTTGTTCATCATTATCAAAAACTTGCTAGTATATGTTCTTTTCAGGGACTAAAGGTCTATAAATCAACCTTACATTCTTAAGCTTTCGCACCACACTCTCGATAGGAGAGAAATTTCCACCAAGGGACACCAAGAGATCTGTATGTTTATTTCATTCTCATGAAATCAATTGAATATTTAATGCAACAAATGACTCAAATAGGTTCCATAACTTATTGCAATACACCTTTAGGTAGTGTTGCTTAGAAACGCACTTGTCAGTCACCTAGTTGACAATCAACTTGGAATCATCAAAATATACAACTATTTAACCCTGAGTTTTTCACTTTTTTTAGGCCTAAGCATAGTGCTTCATACTCGATGGCATTATTTGTACAGCTCCAGGTTAGCCTATATGAATAGGTTTTTTGGATTCCTTAAGGAGACATGAATACTACTCTACTTACAAAACCATTCTTGCATTGGGCACCATCAAAGTATATTTTCCACAATTGGTCTAAGTTAGAACCTAGACCATCAGCCCCTTTTGCCTCACCTTCCTTAGTCTTAGTGATGGTATAGCAGCCGATCTCGATTTCCATCATTACATTGAAATCAAGCATGGAAAACTTGTTCTCTAACTAAATTTCATCCAAAGCTCCCTTCATGAGGTTCATATCCAATTATTCAGTTACCACATTTACTAAGTCTACATATTTTTATTCATATTTAATCTTCTCGATATAATATTTGGAGGGCTTCTCATTATAAATGTGTCTTCTCTTCCCTTTGAATAGAATATCTAGGCGTGAATAGTTCAATGATAGGTAACCTCCCAACTTAGTTGTAAACTCTCTAGATAGATACATACTAAAGTATGGTTTCAAGTCCACCACAATGACTTATTGTATGATAGTAATTTTTGGCATGTTGTGTAGGATAATTTAGATATCTTTAATCACTCCTACTATTTTTATAGGATTTTCATCCAAATGTAAGACACATGGGTTGCTTTTGGTATACTTCATTCCCATGACTTCACATACTATCTTTGGCATGACAGTTGTTGCTACACCGGAGTCAATCATGCAATTGTGTATGATCCAACTCTCCATCCTTAGAGATAGATATAATGAGGGAGGTATTTTTTTCCTAATGATTGAAGTGGGAAATATCTAGGCTAGTACTGTTTGCACAGGATTTTTCTTCTTATCCTTAACAAACTTTAATGACTCCTGCAATAGATCTACTTGTCTAGGTAGTTGTAATGCATCGTAGAGACTCACCTTGGCAAAAATTCTCTTCAGCTCTTTCACAATACTATATGACTACACATTGGTCTCCTTTGATTCACTAGTAACTTCATATTTTCTCTGATACTATTGTGTAGCCTCTACCCCCTGACGCTTGGTCAAATATGGGTATCTAGATCTCTACTTTGTGCCTACTCTTTTGTTTTAGTATGTACTTGTATAGTGGTAGGTTATGAAGTTGATGTTTTTTCTTGCATTCTATCCTTCGCTAATGTAGGTAAAATATATTTCAATAAAATAGGCTCATCTACTTTGGGTGCTGGCACATACACTTTCACTTGAGGATACTTTTTTCCATCTTGCACATTCTATTTGACAAGCACCTTCAATGGCTCCATTTCAGCTGGATCTACAATGACAAGTTTCTTCCCAAACCTTATGAGGATAGAAACTTGATCAACATATGGGACCATGAAGTTGTGATCAATATCTAAGATCATATTGACTTGACCACCGATAGTGATTTTTTACCAATATCTGCACATAATTGTGTTCCTGTCAGCACTCATATTGGTTGAAGTTGGTTATTCTCTACTAATAATAGGTTCTTGAAATCTCCTCGATCAAAAGTCAGCTTTAGATTGCTTCTTCTTGATAGATGTGATCTCATTTAACATCGCCCTCATGGTTGAATTAAGTGATTACATCTCCTGCAATTATTTCATGTGGGTATTAGGATTTTAAGGCACTGGAGGTGCTGGAAAAGGTAAGGGTACTGGTAGAGAAGGCAATTCTAGGATAGAAGGTAGAGCTAATAATTATGGAATGGTTGGAGTAGGTAACTACATAGTGAAAATAATTGCCATGATTTGAAACATAGTTTGATTCCAATAAGGAATCAGGTACATGGAGGACATAAGAAAAGGCTGAGATGATGCATGGGCATACAAATACTACAAAAAATAAGGAAAAATTGGCATAGCTATTTTTTGTGGAATATTATTGATAGTAATTAGATCAGCTTCAGCTCTTTGTACAAATCAAGAAATGTATTAGCATTAGATTTTTATATGACCATATTAATGTCAGAGTTGAAGGCTCAAAGATAGTAAAAGGTTGCTTGTTCGGGAGTTGATCAAAGACCATTGGGAAATCTATACCAAGTTTGGGTAAACCTAAAATTATAGTTCATGATTTCCTCCTATGGATGTCTTTGAATGGTAGTGAACTTATGAAGCAGGGAAAATGGATCTACTTTTTCATTGAACCCTCAGATCAGTAGTTCAACTAACTAGTCCTAAGCAGTGATGGTTACAGGTTGTAACAACCGGTACCAGTAAAGCAATTTTCCCTGAAGAGAAAGAACAAGTAATCTTACCATTATATCCTCCTTTGTAATGCCATGAATTATTTCCAAATAAGATACATCTTGAACATGCTCATAGGATATCTTTCTTGTACCATCATAGGTTGGTACAACCTTCATTACCACTTGCAAAATTGGATTCTAAGCTTACAAATTTAATGAACCATAATGGTTCCATGTTGGAAACTACCTTGGTTGTGGCTGCTATGGTGGTAGATTTTGAGCCATGTGGACTGGTGTATGTGGTTTAGGAGGTGGAAAACTAGTAGTTTTAATAGCAAGACTCAAAGGAATGAAGAACACACCAACTAACTAGGAAGATGTACTTGATGGGATAGCTGGAGTAACTAACTTAGGGTGTTCTCCTAGCTCTTGGATGTCAAGTGCATAAAAATAAATAGGCTCTTTAGAATTTTTAGCCTTCTATCTTGTGTTCATTAATAAATCTTTCGCTCACTTCACACTCAGAGGCTTATGGGTAGAGTTGAGTCACTAGATGCTCTAATCATAAGTACAAGGTGAACATAAAATGTTAATACTATTGAAAGTGGAACCTTCTAAAATTCTCATTGGGCGTGCCAAAAAATTATTGGTAACAAATATACCTAGTTACAAGATCTATGCCTTGTGCACCTTATACCTGACCAACATTAAAATATTGGAGAAAAGAAATGTCCTCCAGGCCAATCTCCAGAGAGGGTTGGCTCCCTTACGAATCCTATACTAGTTATGAGATTAGAGTTATGGGAAAGAAATAGGAAATCATGAAAATATATGGGAAATATGGCTATAAGCCAACAATATAGGATGGGGATAGACTAAAAACTAAAATTTCACCAAGTTATTAGCAACATGCAACATAAATACAAGTGCTAAAACTTCTAGCAGTTATGCAGAAAAATAACCCCAAAGTGTATTTTAGTGTTCACTCCCTCACTAGCAAAGATTAAGTTTAGAAGCATAATCTATTCACAACAAATAATTGAAATTAAAGCCTTTAGAAATTACACATAGACAATTATCAAACGTAAAAATTACTCAAAAAACTAGAAGTCGAAGCATTTCTATTGATGCAAAAAACTTGGAGTATTTTTTTGCAGAGTGTCCATCCTCTCATACAATGAACATTATTAGTATTTATAGAGGGATTTCACCTCTATCATTTAATGCATATACAAAAAAATATTGGTAGATAAAAAAACAGCAAGTATATTTTTCTCCTTGGCATCAGTGACATCTTCGGTCAAATATTTTACAAGGAAGAAATGATTTGGCTTTAATGGGATAATCACACAAAGAATTCAATAGGAGTAAATGCTTGGAGAAACCTTGAACATAAATGCCTCGAGATGCAGCAAAAATCATCTAAAAATTTATCATTTGATTTTTGAATTCACTTTTCCTCACACCTTGGAAATTCACTTTCAATAGAAAAGTCCATCGAGAAGTAAATTTTCTTTGAAAATCGAAAAGGTTGATAGTCGGTGCATCAAAAATAAACAAGAATTATTTTTGATCTCTCATCCTTGAAGTGGATATTTTGGAAGTGTTGCATACATTGCTCTAGAAATTAAATGCTATCCTCCCTCACCTTTTCCCAAGAAAATATGCAAAATCATTCTTGTGGAAGCAATATCTCTATCAAAGAATTGATTTCACCCAAATTTGGGGCGAAATAGCCTTGTCGGGGCAGCATTGGGTGACAACATATCTGGGCTTGATATTTGAGCAATTTCACCCTTTAATTTTCTCCTTTATAATTGTATTTCTTGCTTTCGCCTCGAAAGAGGATGACAGAGACCTTCGCCCTTCTAGAGAGGTAACATCACTTGCTTAATTTGACATGGACTGTTGCGCAATGACTTTCATCTGAAGTTAAACATTTAAAACTCCATTCACCCCATGGAAAAGTGAAACCATTGGATGCCTCTCCATATAGGTGATTTTAATTTAGTGCACATAAAACTTACATTAGACGCTATATTTTACCTCTACCCAGTTGTAGATGAAATTGTCAAAAAATGGTCCTTTACGACATCCACCTCATTCTTAGCCTTTAAAAACTTTGAAATACTCTTTCTTTGCAAAGAGGGGTAATAATAAGTTTCACCCTTCACTTGGGGTAAAAATTCTACCTTAATTTATCCATGTCGAGCCCATAAAATTTTAAACTCCACTTAATATATGTTTCATCCCAAGGAGGGGTGACAAAAAGTTTCACTCCTCACTTGGGGTAAAAGCACCTCTTTTTTTGGTGCTCATACGTTAGCACCCAGCTCATGAAGCATCATTTATTTTTTAATTTTTTTAATGTCAATTTTTCACCAAAAAGAGAGGTGAAAAATACTCTCAACCCTCTCTTGGGGTGAAAGCACCTTTTGCAATCCTACTTCGATTTGTAGGCGCCCAACACTTGTGGCACTGCTTTTTATATATTTTTTATAATATGTTTCACCCCAAAGAGAGGCACCAAGGATTTTTACCTCTATGTTGGTGTGAAAGCACCTTCAACCTTTTTACATAGTGCATTTTAATCTATCTTTGACATGGCCATCGCTTAAAAATGACTTTCTCCTCAAAGAGGGGCGATAAGAATTTTTGCCCCTCAACTGGGGCGAAAGTGACTTACTCCTTTATTTTCCACATGAAATCTATGTTCCTCACCATCGATAAAATATGCTTCCTTAATATTTTTTTCACCTTCAAGAAGGGTAGTAGAGATATTTACCCCTTGATTGGGGTGAAACTACTCCCTTACCTTCCTTCATTTTTTTTTTGAAATCAGAGCACGATTTTCATATTTTTGAGGTGAAACTTCTTTTGCTTGTGGAGTTTGGGGCGAAAGCACCCAACTTTATTGTTGCTTCTCTCTGGAGTGCTTCTTCTTTCAAAATCAATTCCTTGTCGATGCTTCTTTTCCTTAGCAATTTTTCTAAAACAAAATTCTTCCTTGCATTGATGATTTCCATGTTATTTACAGTAATGTGACATTATAAAAAGAGGTAAAAATACAATTAAATATGCATTAAAACTGTAGCACCTTCATTAGCAAATGCATAAAAAATTTACAATCAATCATTTAACAAAATTATAATGTGGTAAAGTTGCAAAACTTCCAACAATAAGTCAAAGACCATTTGTAGATATTGCAAGAAATAATGACATCCAACCCAAAAACATTTGCTAAAATTGTAAAGAATTGAGGCTGAGTTTCAAAATATGGATGTTCATTTTATAGATGATGAGGGCGATTAAAAAGGATCTTTTTAAACTATATATGACCACTAGAGCATTAGTTATAGACAAAATATATTATTGTCATTGATGTCTTCTCTTCTTGTTCTCTTAATTAAAATTATGAGGGGGTGTTGAAAGTGTAATTTGACTAATAGCCAAGGTAGACATTGTATAATACAATATTCTATAGGCTTATAAGCAATCATTGTAAAATTGTATTTAACTTATTATATTATCTTATTACATAAACCTTATGGGATATGTTTAACCTTGTCATGCTTATACCCATCTTATAATTGTAGTTAAACTAAAGCCCTCTTATTTTCTCATTTTGGGCTAAAATTAATTTATGTAATTAGGATTTTGGTAATGGTATAAATATCACCTACCACTCCATCCATTGTATCATAGTTTTATGATCCTTATCCATGAATAATATAGTAACTATATATGGTTATCAAGGGCACCCATAAAATTTAATTTCTTGCATTCATTTTTCATTCTATTGTGCTTTGTATATAAGATTTGAGTGAATATATCACTTCTATTAATATCTAGAAATAGGTGTAAATTTAAACATATTTTACCATCTAATATATTTCATAATCAATTCTAATCTAACAAATATTTAGTTCCTTGTTACAATTCTTTGGGTAGGGATCTTTATTGAATGACATAATTGCGTAAATAGAACCTATATACTTTTGAAGTAAGATTATCCCCCTAAGGATAAATTCATAAGTCTATAATTTTCAATATTGTCCCTCAAATATTATTTTATATAAAAACCATATCTAACTTATAGAGAAAAAATATAAATTTTTCTCAAATCCTTTTCCAAAGAAAATATCTTTAAATTTGATTAAAATTGGATGTTATAGATATTGAAAATAAATATGAGCATTTCAATGTAGTCTTTATGAGCTATAATTTTTTTTTTATAATTAACAACTTGCATTTTTTACTTATCAAATAGTAATTTATTATATCTAAAATTGATTCATAAATATCCTTCTTTCCTTTATGAGACAAAATGATACTCAAATGTGATGAAAATTTCTAATTTTAATCCTTTAAATGTTTACTATAATATTTTATTAATCTAGAGGACTCTTAATAAAAAAAAAAATATCCTAAATTTTTTAGCATTAACTAATCCAACAACCTTCTTATGGCATTATGATAATTATTTAAACTCCATGGCCTAATTGAGTGGGTATGGCCCAAAAGAAATGTTTTAATAATAAATTGGAGATGAGATTTAAAGGGAAATTTTGTTTCAACCTCTATAACATTAATGAATCCATCTATTTTCTTCCTTTGAACTAGTTATCCCTAATTCAAATTTAATATTAATAAATAGATAAGGAGATAGTGTATCACCTTACTAAATTCCATAGGATGACTCCAAGTATCCAATAAGGGATCTATTAAGAATGCAAATGGTACACTTTGACCCCCCAATGTATGCTTTTTTAGGTATGAAGAGGTATAATCAAACTATTGTAAGTTTTGTTAGGCATGAAGAGGTATAATAAAACTATTGGTGTGTCAAGGGTAAACCAACTTACTTGGAATAGATCATGTTCCCTTTTGAAAGGGAATTCATTTCACCCATAGTTCTATTTCTAGGTCTTGATAGGCATGGATAAATATAAAGGTTTATGATGGATGTTTCTTGAAGGGGAATTTATTGTTATGACTCTAAGAGGTAGGCTTCCTAAGCATAATTTTTTAACATTAAATGTTCAACTATTTGGAAAACCATTCCACTACATTGATATTATAATATACATAAATTGAGCAAAATTTTAATTCCAAAAAATACAGGTGAGGTTAAATTTTGCAAATTGTAATTCTTAAATGGTATCATTAATTACATTTATATTATCATCATATACAATGTCATTAGTTAGCTTACAACTACATAAAATTGTAAATAGTACATAGTGGAAAACTAGTTTTAATATTTTTTAACCAAAATTAATCTATCCCTAATCTAAACAGGTTCTTAAAAAAAAGTGAAAGCTTTAAAGGCTAATGAGAAAAAACAAAAAGTAAACAAGCATATGCTATTTTGAATTTGATACCAACTTAGCAAATAAATAATTCTAATTTAAAATAAATCTTGTCCTAGATAGTATTGACACAAATTAAAGTTTAGAATGGTGTAATATTTAGAGGTAAAATACACTATGAAATAGACTAAATGTAACCAACACCATCATGCATATATTAAACACATAATTTCAAACTCTTCTATTATAAAATATATGATATGAAACAAATAGAAATTTGGATTGACTAACTTTAGTGAACTCCAATAATAGAGCTTAGGATTTGCATAAGACTTGGTTCAAAAAATCAATCCAACTAGAACAAAATATCTAATAAAGAAATAAGGTAGCTCTAAAGGGCTAGTTAATGGATGTATTTTGACCCTTAAGCTATCTAAGGGACTATTATTTATATATTTTTAGCTCTTCACATAGCCTCACTTATAAAATTTTTAATATATGATTACATCCCTTCCCCTAGATCATATCAAATCTTGGATTTTATTTATAGTGCATTCTTGCTATGACCTCTTGATGATTGCTTCATTCACACTTCGACCATGCCTCATTAAATTTCAAACTCAAAATTTTTTTAGACTTACTCATGCTTGGTTTATCTTAAGTGGTCTAAATTATAATATTTTAATAACAACATGTGGGTTGGGCATTAATTCTTACCACTCCTTTCCATAATTCACCTTTTGATATTATATGAGCATTGTTAACATCACTACATCTATTGTTTGTAGCAAGTTATTTTAGTATTTGTTCTCATTTATTTCTTGTTCTATAATTTAGGTCTACCTAATTAGAATTAAAACTCTTACGTCCATCATTTCTACCCATTCATGAAGTGAGTTCCTTGGGATCACCTCTTGACCACACCTCATCAAATTTCTACTTTTCAAAAATATAGGATTGCTTGAATTAAGTTCATATTTGTGTTCACTTGGTTGACATTTAGTTTATTATGCCTATCATATTTTAATTCCAATAAACTATGTCAAATAACCTATAAGAGAAGATTTTACATAACACAAAGTCAAAAATTATAGGCACTACATTTTATTTTTATTCTTTTATTATTATTATTTAATTATTTGTTTTTTATTTATTTATTTATTTCTCATCTATTCATTTTCTCGCAATATTCTATGTTTTTTGTACTTCGATACATTTTGTGGTAATTCTTTGCATTTTTCAATAATTTTGATATTTTTTGGTATTTTTTTGCATATTCTAGCCATTTTCTATGCTTTTTAGCTCTTTATATTTTTTGGCCATTTTCCTTGTTTTTTTTGCTCTTTTTATTTTCCTCCCATTTTTTTTTTTTTCTCTTCTCTATATTTTCCAACTAATTTCTATGGTTTTCAGCTCCTTTTTGTATTTTCAACCATTTTCTATGTGCTTTAGGTCTTTTTGCATTTTTTACCATTTTCTATGATTTCTTACTCTTTTTTGTAGTTTTAATTTCATTGGTTGCACTAAAGTATTTTATTTTCCTTGAATCCCCCTAAGCCATCGATCATTGAGATTTTATGATAATAGGCCTTTGAGTGCTTTTACCCTTTATTTTCCTCTCAAATCTACATTAGTTGTTGATCATTGAGGATTCATTTGAGTTATCGATCATTAAGGATTCATACAAGCCATTGATCCTCACTAAAGTAATATCAAAATATCTAAGATCTTGGGATGCTCAATTGCATCATTCCCTGCTATTTACATAGGTATTCCTCTTTTTATGGGTACATCGGTTGAGGAGATGTGGAACCCAGTGATTGAGAGAGTTCAAAAAAGTTAACTGGCTAGAAAGGGAACCTGCTGTCCCAAGCAAGGAAAGTTATTTTAACCATGGCATACCTCCAAAGTATCCCAATTGATTTCCTTTTAGTGTTTAAAGCTCCCTCAAAAGTGTATGATAAGATTGAACAAACTAAAAAATAATTCTTATGGACTAGGGATGAAAAAAATCATTTCCATCTGGTATCCTGGGATAAAGTCTGCAGATCTAAAGACCAAGGAGGAATTGGATTAAGAAAACTTAAAAACTTAAATCTGGCATTAAAGGCTAAACAGGCATGGAGATTATTATCAAAAGAGTAGGTGGAGTGGATCACTATAGTCAAGAGGAAGTATTTGCAGGGCACATAGTTTCTAAATGAGACAACACCCACAAATGGCTTAGTGTTTTGGAAAGGAATAATCCAAACAAAGATTCTATTGATGAAAGGACTCAGGTGGAAAATGGGGGATGGTAGATCAATAAAATTCTACTTGGACAGGTGGATAGGAAATCAGCCACTTATTCAGGCTCAAAACATCGGGATTATCAAAGAATTTACAGATGCAACCTTTGGATACAAAGTGGCTTATTTCCTTCACAAAACAAATAACATCTGCAAGTGGAAAAGCATTCACAAAATCCATCACCCTAAAGAATCAAGGGACTTAGAAATACTACTCAATTCCATAATCATCCCCATAGGAGAAGTTAAAGACAACATTATTTGGGCCCCAATAGAAGATGAGAATTTTACAATAAAATTTGCTTATCAGCTCCTCATTCCCCAGGAAGAAACACAAATTCCTTTCGATTTGGTATGGATTGAATACCTTACTCCAAAAGTTGCTTTCTTTTCTTTGCTTGTCATTCAAAATAAATTTTTAACAGTTGATAACCTAATTAAAAGAGATATTATTATCCAAAATAGATGTTTTTTATGTTTATCTAACTAGGAATCCTCCCACCACATCTTTCTCAATTGTTCCTATTCCATTTCCATTCTTTATGACCTCTTCCAAAGGTTCCAAATAAGTTGGGTAAAACCTCCTTCTATTGTGGATTTCTTCATTCAGTGGCCTCAACCTTTCCACCATCCCAAGTTGAGCACAATTTGGAGGTTCTGTCTATATCATTTTCTTTGGAAAATATGGTTAGAAAGGAACCGAAGAGTGTTCTCTAATTTTTCCAAGGATATTTCATCTCTAACCAGTAAAATTATTTCCTTTGCCAAAGAAAATACTTCCATTATTTTGTATGATACAAGGCCTTGTTCCAAGATTGAAACTATCATTCTTCATTATTTTAATATTTCCTAGGACACGATTGTATCTCAACCCAATCCTAGAAGTAACATTAAATGGTGTCACCCATACCAAGGATGAGTTAAATTGAATTTTGATGGAGCTACAAAAAAAAATCCATGAAAAGTAGGAGTAGGAGGCATAATCAGATATCATAAAGGAAACTTGATTTTAGCTTTTGTTGAATACCTTAGTGAACAGTCCAATCATAGGGCTGAAGCAAAGGCATTATGGAGAGTTCTTGCATTAATAAAACATATCCCAAGCAAAATCATCATTGAAGTGTGATGAGCACTAGAAATGCTCATATTTTTGTATATGTACTAATGGTCTTTGTGTGGCATTATATCATAAGTTGTATATTTTTATGAAATATTATGTATATGTTTAATGAAATCATGTGTTTATCTAATCTATGTGTGAAGTGTGTTGTGTGTAGCTATTTCCTTGATTTTGTCATCTTTTGCTTAGTCGAGGTACTATGTGGACCTAGCATGGTTCTACTCAAGTTAAACAAAGGTAAAAGGAAACTTACGCCTTACCACGCAGGTGCCTTACCATGAAGGCACCTTACCAAGTATGTGCCTTACCACATAGGCACCTTACCACACAGGAAACTTACCACATAGGTGCCTCACCAAAACTGACATTCAAATAATGCGTGTTGACCAACCAACTGGAGAAGGATTCCGTTGACTACCGTTCCATGTCACCTATGGGAAAACTATAGTTGGATGATTTATCTCTACTGGAGTGGTAGTACGCATAATAACTTATGAGGCCAAATTGTGATGAAGAAAAGTTGATCCTAATACGAGGAAATGACGCAAAATTTCTTAGCGTGTGTCGATTATAGCAACTAAATTGTCCTAGTTTAGGCTGAACTGAGACACCTGTTGTAACGGGAATGTAACAAGAATTTTTGTGTGTGTAGTATATAAACACATAGACTTCTTGATAGATATATCAGATAATAATAGAGATTCTTGATGTAATATTCTAGTAGTAATAAAGTGCAAAAACATTCGTCGTAGTAGTAGTTCTTTGTGAGTTTATTGGAGGGAATTTTCCTGGATATCGAGCTCAATCCAATCCAGTATTCCTCCCTTCGTAGATTAGTTATGTAGTTTCATTTCTACATGATCACATATTTACTTCGTAGGCTAAGTCTAGAGTGTGTTTGATTTATTAGGCACTTTTATTTCATGCAAGTTAATGATTTACTTTCCACATTATTTTTTATGTCTTGGTTTTATTACTATCCGATGAATTTATCGATGTCATATTAAACACCCCCACCTAGTGGTTAATCAGATCATCTCCAAAGTGTTACTGTGATTAAGTTTTACCCATGACTCTTCGCAAGCTTATGATTTCCTTAGATTGAAAAATTTAAATGAAGAGTGTTGTGACAAACCTAGGAAAAAGTTAACCATGTTGGCACCCAACATTTTGGCATCATTTCCAAGGAAGCATCACTAGTAAGCTAATTTGCATTATGGCTTGAAGACCTTCAATCTAACCTTGTATGAGTCTACCAAGAAAGAGGGGACTAGACGTTCATATCATAAAACAAAGCCCTTCATAGCAGTTAGAGTAAGGAGACGACTTAGAATTTGAATTTTATTCTTCAGAGCTATCACCAGCAGTCCACTGGAGTTAAAGTCCTCGCCTTGTGCAAAGTGGCTCCTCATCTCATAGACCTAGGGAGAAATGAACTGTTGTGAACCCATTGTTTAAGAGAACCCCATCAGAGTAAGCCCTATTGTGGAAAACCATAGAATATCAAACTACAACACCATATGACCTAGATGCCTTGACCTAGAGAGTGTTGAACGATCAAAAGGCCATAGACACCTTAATAGAGACCGCATTTCCTAAAAAAATAGTAAAATAAGAGGTCTCATATGGATTCAGTTTCTTAATAGAGGAAGGGGTAAGAGAAGCCAAAATGAAGAATATTTTCCCTACCCACCTTCCTACTTTTATGGGATACCCCACTGAAGATCTTGACCTATTTTTGTTTAAGTTTGATGTGTTTTGCAAGTCCATGGATTACAAAGTAGATGCCTAGAAACTGAAGCTCATCCCATCCATGCTAGATGACTCAGCCCTACGATGGTTCATCGGGCTAGGAAAAAATGGTACCAGATATTTTTTTCATAAAACAAAGCCCTTCAAAGCAGTCAGAGTCAGGAGATGACTTAGAATTTGAATTTGATTCTTCAAAGCTATCACCAATAGTCCACTAGAGTCAGAGTCCTCACCTTGTGCAAAGTGGATCCTCATCTTATAGACCTAGGGAGAAATGAACCGTTGTGAACCCATTGTTTAAGAGGACTCCATCAAAGGAATCCCTGTTGTGTAAAATCATAGAATATCAAACTATAGCACCAGCTAACCTAGATGCCCTGATCTAGAGAGTGTTGACTGATCGAAAGGCCATAGACACCTTAATAGAGACCGCATTCTTAAAAAAATAGTAGAAGAAGAGGTATCATCTTGATTCAATTTCTCAATAGAGGAAGGGGTAGGAGAATCCAAAATGAAGAATATTTTCCCTGCCCACCTTCCTACTTTCAGGGGATATCCCATTGAAGATCCTAACCTATTTTTGTTTAAGTTTGATGTGTTGTGCAAGTCTATGGATTACAAAGTAGACCCCCAAAAATTGAAGCTCATCCCATCCATGCTAGATGACTCAACCCTACAATGGTTCATAGGGCTAGGAAAAAAGCTGAATGCCACATGGGATGGGATGAAGAATCTCTTTTTGGAGCAATACCAAGACTTTGGTAGAGCGCTAGACTCCCAGGATGAAGTCCTTAGTATGACACAAAAGGACGATGAATCCTTGGAGGAATAATGGGAGGGGTTTAATTTTAACCTGCAGTGATCCCCACATGCAAAATTGGGGGATAAGTCCTTCAAGAGTATTTTCTTGAGGGGACTAAGCAGTGAGTCATTGGAAGCCCTAAATATGATCTCTAGAGGAGACATTTACCAGCACGTCCTCAAAGACATCCGGTAATTATACCAGAATTACTCACAAAGGAGGGTAAAAAAATCGTTAGAATGATGAAAATAACTGTGTCAGTCACATAGGCAGAGATAGGAAATATGTTGGAGGACTTTAAGAGTGACATATTGTCCTCTCTAGCTTTACATCTTGATACATTATTGCTAGAGAAGAAGAAGCAGGAGAATGATGTAGCACTAACCTACTTCTACCCCAAATGCAGAGGGAATTATGAAAGGAATGCCTGCCCAAAAAAAAAGGTTAGAGTATGCATGGTTTACCAAAAAAATCATAAAACCCAACTGTGTCCACAACTGCCCAACACCAAGGAAGAAGCGGTTGTATCCAATGTCTGCTTTATAGGTAATCAGAGGAATTGGTAGTAAAACCCAATGGGGAACATGCCAATGGGTATGCCACCTTATGGAGGAGGACCATATATTCCATAGGGACAACCTCCACCACCCAACATGAGATGGTGGGGACCACCACTCTAGATGATTATGCCTCCAGGAATAGCATTTCCTAGTCATCCAACATGGATGCCATATCAACAGCCATGGAGGAACTAGGAAAAATGGAATACACCTCCATATAACATGGTGCAAGGACCACGCAGCAAATCTTACCAACCCTACCTATGGCCAAACCTACACAATTACCAGCACAACAAATGGTGAACCCAAAAAATAAGGTAAACCAACTGGTATACCAGGTAGAAGGAGAGATGTATTAAATGTACCATATTAGCTGTAATCCCATACAAATTAGATCAAGCAAGCAATTAGGAGTAGAAGTACCTCCTCTGGTAGAAGTGGAGGAGGAAGTAGAAGTAGAAGTAGAAGACTTCACTCAGATAGATAAGGTGGAGGAATAAAGAGTTGTTGAGAAAATGGGATCCCCATTCCCTCATCAGCTACAAGAGCAAAATATACAAACGCAGCCTGAAATTGATATCCTCTCAAGTCTGAAAAATCTTACTATAACCATTCCACTTTTCTAGGCTATTTGAGACGTGCCCATATACACAAAAGTAATAAAATAAATGTGTCTAAGAAGACCAGGATGCAAGGCAACACAGACCATTAACGTTGTCCAAAATTTGTCTGACTTTATTATGGAGAGAGCATATCAAATAAAATATGTAGACCCAGGTAGTCTAGTACTGATAATGAAAATCAAAAGGTACTCATTGGTGAATACATTGATCGACTTGGGGGCAACCATTAACGTAATTCCACAAGACACCATGCAAAATATGGAACTCAATGATCTAAAGACAACCAAGATAGTGTTACAATTGGTCGATCGGTCAACAGTGGCACCAAAAGGGATGCTCGAGGATGTCATAGTAATGGTCAACACATGGGAATACCTAGTGGATTTCCTTGTGCTGCAATCCAAAATAGGATTGGGTGGTTACCCACTCATCTTGGGAAGACCATGGTTGGCCATGGCTGACGCCTACATCAGTTGCCATGATAGGGTAATGACCATTTTAGATGGCCGGAATTTCAAGATATTGACGATCTCTCCCCCAGACCAATCGGTGGATACATTGGGAGAACTGAAAGAAGGAAGATAGGAGAATAACCCTCTATCTATGCTTTAGCCAGTAATGGCAGTCATAGAATCACAGGATGAGGTTAAGGAAGATGGCATCATCTCATGATTATTCCATGGATAAACCTCACTCCCAATCCTTGAGTCACCATTGGTGGGTGCTTAGAACCACCATACCGAATAGATTGATGTCAGGTCTAGCAAGATGTTGAATGTTAGCTACGACCTGACCTTCGCACAGTTGGAAATATTAAAGGAAATTTTAGCTGGACACCAACATGCATTCACATGGGATTATGCAGATATGAAAGGAATCAATTCGAAGGTGTGCACTTACTGTATCTATCCAGAAGATCAATCAACCCCTATCAGACAACTATAGAGAATGATGAACCTGGCCATGAAAAAAATTATCAAGGCTGAGTTACAAAAGATCCTAACGATAGGGTTCATTTACCTAATCTTGAACAGTGAATGGGTATCACCACTCATGGTGGTTCCTAAGAAGAATGGGAAATGGAGAATTTGCATTGACTACGAGTTGCTAAATAAGGTAACTAAGAAGGACCATTTCCCCCTCCCATTCATTAACTAGGTACTAGACACATTGTCCAGGAGGAAATATTTTTTCTTCTTGGATGGATTCAGTGAGTGCAACCAAATCTAGATTACAAAATAGGATCAAGATAAAACAACGTTTACCTGCCCATGAGGAACATTTGCATACAGGGTTCTACCTTTCAGGCTATGCAACACGTCGACCACTTTTCAAAGGGTAGTGCTGAGTATATTTTTGGATATGATAGGAGAGGCAGTCGAATTTTACATGGACAACATCACTATTTATGGAGAGACATTTGAGGAGGTTATCAAGAATCTAAAGAAGGTACTTCAGAGGTGTGAGGAAAATAACCTATCCCTTAGTAATGAAAAATGTTTCATGATGATGCATGAAGGCATAGTTTTAGGGCATCATTTATCAACAGTAGGGATTAAGGTGGATCACAAAAATATAGAGGTGATCAAGGACTTACCTATCCTAAAAACATAGAGGGAGGTAAAAATATTCCTTGGCTCAGTCAGATACTATAGGTGTTTTATCACCAATTTTAGTAAAATTGCAAAACCTCTACACAATCTACTAACAAAAGAAGTAGAATTTAATTAGATATAATATTATGAGTAGGAATTCCAAGAATTAAAGGAGAATCTGATCTCTGCCCCTGTGTTACAAGACCTAAATTTTTTGGTACTATTCCACATATACTGTGATGCATCCAATAATGCAATTGGAGCGGTCCTCAAGCAACAATATGGTGAAGAGTTTTATGCCATCTACTACGTCTGCAAGAACCTTGTAGGGACCAAACTGAACTATACGGTAATAGAAAAGGAATTCCTTGCGGTGATACATACCATCAACAAATTCTACCACTATATTACTAGGTATAAAGTATTCATCCACACGGACCATGCAGCCATCAGATATCTGATGAGCAAACTAGAAATTAGCGGAAAAATTATCAGATGGCTTCTCTTGCTGCAAGAGTTTGACCTTACCATCATAGACAAGCCCAGAAATGACAATGTGGTTACAGACTTCATATCTAGATTAATACTAGTAGACTATGTAATAGTAGAGAACCAATTCTTGGATGAATATTTGTTCGTCATCAGCAATCATACACCATGGTACGTAGATATTGCCAATTATTTTGCCATCGGTAGAATCTATCATGCCCTATCATACCTGGAGAAGCAAGGAGTAATTGATAGAATCATATCATACCAATGGATCGATGGCCTTATGTTCAAAATAGGGCCTGATCAAATCATAAGAAGATGCGTGGTTGAGCAGTAATATGCAAAAATACTCAAGGCCTAACATAACAAACCTTGTGGTGGCCACTTCTCAGGAAAAAAGATCGTCTATAAGGTATTGCAAATCGGGTATTTTTGGCCCACACTATTTAAAGACACAACTACATATGCCATCAAGTGTGATGAGTGCCAAATTATGGGCATACTGACTCATAGGTATGAAATGCCCCTACAGCCTCATGTGCACATTGAGCCCTTTGAAAAATGGGGCATGGATTTCATGGGACCCATCAACCCACCTTCAGTCGAGAAGAGGTACATTCTAGTCTACATAGACTATGTCACCAAATGGATCGAGTTCCAGGCACTAAGGGACTCCAAGGAATGGACGGTCACCAAATTTTTATTTTCTCACATCTTTATGAGATTTGGAGTACCCAGGGAAATCACAACAAACCAGGGACCCTAGTTCACATCCAGATTAATCAAATATCTCATGGAGCAATATAGAGTTTGGTATAACAAGACCACCCCATACCACCCATGGGAAAATGGGCAAGTGGAAGTCATGAATAGGGAGATAGAAAACATCCTAACGAAGACAATACAACAACATAGGAAATACTAGGCTACAAGATTACTGGAGGCAATATGGGCATATAACAGAACATGAAACTCGACCACTGGTTTCACCCCCTTTCGATTGGTCTATGGGAAATATGCAATGATTCCCATAGAATTTTAAGTGAAGACACTCAATACGGTGATCGAGATAGACCTAAATCTGTACGATGCACATAAAGAATGAATTTAGCTACTAAACCAGTTGGACAAATTTTGCATGGATGTCGTTCAACGGATAAAAATTATGTAGAGGTAGATGAAGCAGTGGCATGATCACCACATTAAAAAAAAAACATTTCAAAGAAGGAGACTAGGTGTTGTTGTATGACTCCAGGTTCTAGGAACGGAAGGGGAAGCTAATGTAGATATGGATGGGACCATATGATGTGGTGGAAATTATTAAGAATGGTGTGGTACGAGTCAATATGATCGATGATAACAATACCATCCTTACAAATAATAGCCACTGAGTACACCCATACCATACGACCGAGGAACTAATAAGGGAAGCCATAATAGGAATGGGGGAGACCCCAGTCAAGTAGAAACTCCCAAAAATTCTCAATAACTGGGTGGACACAATGAAGTCCACCTAAGCCAGTAGAATAGGTTCCTATTTTTTCTACATAACAGTGTGTTTTTTTCACAGGGATAACGACCTGCATGCAAGGTGCAGGCATCCTGACAGCTAGGGTCTAACAAGCATGGACCCTATTTAACAACATTTGTTTTTATTTTTTGTTTTATTTTTTAGGGGTGTGGTCTGATTGTATGAACAAAAGGCATCTTGAAAAACAAGGCCTAGATTGGCTCAGCATCCACATGCATGCGCTATAGGATTTTAGCAACAATTCAGGCATGGGGGAACGACCAAATTCCTCATTAAACATTCCCATGCCTAAATAAGGTGGACACTAACATTGCAAGAATTTTAGTAGGACTAATCAACCTCACACGACATGTCAGCTATAGCTAAATTTTTTAGCAATAAATAAATGGGCACCTAACCCAGGAGGAGTGGTGCCCTACCAGGTGCTTAACCAAGGTGGAATGGTACCTTACCATGTTCCTAACCTGGGAGGAGTGGTGTCTTACCGGGCACCTAAACCAGGTAGAGCGGCACCTCACTGAACACCTTACATAGGAAGAGCGGTGCTTGGTCGTAAAAAAAAATATATTATTATATATATCAAAAAGGGGGTTGTTGTCACAAGGATGCGATAAATTTTTAGCATGGGGTAGAATGGTGCCTTAGTCAGGAACCTTACTTTAGAGGAGCACCGCCTCACTCTGACATCGTACCCAACCAGAGGAGCCACCCCAAAAGAAATAATAAATAATAAATAAATATATATACTTTATATACTCGGTTAGGCACCTTACGGGTGCCTTACCGATTTAAGTTCCCAACGGGTACCTTACTATATTAAGCGCCTCACTGGAGCTTGACCTAGGTGCCTTACTTGAAATAGGTGCCACTCCGGTGCCTTACCGAGCAGGCACCCGAAAAATAAAACACATGCACAAACATGGCAAGAGTAGAGTGGTCGAAGATGAACACCATCGTGTCACGTGATGGAAGGCACACAAACATATTTTAAAACCATTGGTGAATATTTTTGCATGTCCCAAGGCTAGCGGTCAAGAAGACATGCATCCCAACCAACCAAGGAGTATCTATCACATCTTCAATAAAGGACCTCGAAGCAAGCCAAAATGTAGTCCCCAAGGTGATGTAATCAGCACAAGGGGAATAATCCATCAAGTACCAAACCAGTATGCTCCACGTAGCTCAAAAATAACCAATCAGATATGTGCATGGTTTTTTAGATATATATGAAATTTTTCATTTAATATACTCCTATGAATAATGTTGGCACAAGAACAAAAAAAAGCATCCCCATGCCTAATATGTCATGTCGAAAATGATTCAGGTGATGCATCCTATCAATACCAATATAGAAATGACTTCCCAAAGCTGGCGCCTTACTTTATAAGAAGGCACCTTATAGAGCTCGAGCAAAGTAGGGAAATTCACCATGGGAGAACCTTCAACAAACCATACAATTAGGAAGCAAGATCCTAGCAATATTGAAGGAATAAGGGGGAAACCCACACCCAATTTGAAGTGGTCAAATGGATGGATTACTACCACCTGGTTAGCTACGAACAGGATGTGGGAGTAGTAAAGGAATTCACCCTTGGCCTAAATAAAAAAATTTCTCGGCTACAAGGAGTAGAAATTCCAGTCATTCCAGAGCATATTGCTCGGTTCACTAGCCTTCCCCTAACAGGATAATGCACATAGAAAGACATAGCGGTATGGAAATGCATCGAGGAGCTGTACGGTTGAGGAAAAATTCCCTACGACCAAGTGGGAATTCCAAAAAGAAAACTCTTATTTTTGAGCAGGTCGCAAGATTCTTTACATGCATCCAAAAATATGTGTATGTGAACACAAACCATATGTGGTTCATGAGTCACCTGATACATGGGAGAAAAAATAACGTTCCATATTATCTAGTGAAGGCCCTACAAGATGAAGCGTCATGGTACCAAAGAGGAGCATTCTCTGCACTAGCCCACCATGGGCTAATTACGACCCTAGTATGACATGTAGAAGGACATAGGGTCGAATCATCTCATGCCACAAAGTAGGTAGATACTAAGGGCATGATGCCAGCATGGGAGAAATGAATGAGGAATAATCCATTCAAACTCTACCAGATGTTGTGGAGGAAGAGCAAGGCATTCCATCTAATTGCGTGGAAGATGAGCCAGAAATTTCTAGACCAGAGGCAGTAGGACTCTACCCAGATCATGGGCGAAGATGAGGAAGGCACCTAATCCTTCCATATGAGGAAGATACATAAGATGGCATCATGGCCCAAACCCTACATGATTTGACCACTCGTAGCCTACAGGACCCACAGCCTATGGTAGAAATAGTATGAGCCAGAGGGCCATGCTGAAAAAACCTTGATACAGACATCATTTGATAAATATAGTAAGGTGACCACCAAAAAAATTTAGGAATTGGATGCTTCCATTGACCAATTTCAACAGATGATCTGGTAGCTCAAGGAGGAAATCCAATAGTCACAGACTAGGGTGGAGAAGCAATATGCCTCTACCCAAACCGACTGGGCAATATAAATACCCATGAGCTCTTTGACCTCACTAGAAAGAATCATCTCACCTGGATTAACCAGGTCAGACGTTGAGGGTAAGATATTTGAGGCTGAATAAAGCTTGGGCACCTCCAACTAGGGGATTGGAGAGAAGCAAGGGAATTCTATGGTTAACCCCATTTACATTGATGATGACGATAGACCTTCAGGGTAGGACCCTGAATTTGAAAATAAGATGGGATATTCCCCATTGCAAACTAATGCCTTCCTAGGACGAAGAGAGAGGAAGGCACCCCAAACAAAACAAAAGAAGGCCACCAAGAAAATATTTACCTTTTCCAAACCCAATCCTCAATCAGATGAAGAATGAGAGGTAGGGTTGGCTGCCCTAACAAAGTAGAAAGAAGAATTCGATAAATTCATAGGGGAATTTAGGGCAGCCAAAGAGGCAAGGAAGACAGCAAAAAGGACTGAGAGAGGGCAAGGAATTTGTATAGACCTGACAACCGAAGATCAATTTTGGAAGATCTATAGGTCATCACCACGATGGTCCTCCAAGATGAAGAAATGGCTGGAGAGACAAGGGATCTTTGGGCTAGAAGTCGAGTCTATGGCAGTTGTAGAAGAGAATGTCAGCCTCAACATTGAAGATATTCAACTATACAAATCTAGGGTGGTTATCCATAATAGGGATGAATCTGACATTCTCTTAGGGGAACCGCAACCCCAAAATGTTGCCTTATGGCATATGGCATAGGCAGCCTTCTAGATAGAAATAGTAACAGTAGCAGCAATACCCACCACAGGTCCTAGGCCAAGATGAATTGGAAGGCATAGCCAACTGAACAGAATCCAATACATACCTACCCGATGTAGCCTAAAGAATGTATAGACCAGCGAGGCCCAACAATAGACTAGGATCCTTTAGCCGAAAATGGAGCTCCGGAACAAAGAAGAAGTTGTGACCACCAATAAGAGAGGAATATAGGAAGAAAATAATTATGTGATGGGGGAAACTACCATTTTAGGTGCCATGAGGACGTGGCACATATTAGGCAAGGGAGAATGATGAGCACCAGAAATGCTCATATTTTTGTATCTACACTAACGGTCTTTGCGTGACATTATATCATAAGTTGTATTTTTTTATGAAATATTATGTATATGTTTAATGAAATCATGTGTTTATCTAATCTATGTGTGAAGTGTGTTGTGTGTAGCTATTTCCTTGATTTTGTCATTTTTTTCTCAATCGAGGTCCTATGTGGACCTGGCACAGTTCTACTCAAGTCAAACAAAGGTAAAAGGAAACTTACACCTTACCACGTAGGTGCCTTACCACGAAGGTGCCTTACCAACTATGCACCTTACCACGTAGGTGCCTTACCATGTAGGTGCCTTACCATGTAGGTGCCTTACCATGTAGGCACCTTACCATGTAGGTGCCTCACCAAAATAAACATCTGAATAATGCGTGTTGACCAACCAGCTAGAGAAGGATTCCATTGACCACCGTTCGACATCACCTATAGGAAAAATATAGTTGGATGAGTTATCCTGATTGGAGTGGTAGGATGTGCAACAACTTACAAGGCCAAACTATGATGAAGCTAAGTTGATCCAAATACAAGAAAATAACGCAGAACTGCTTAGCGTGCGCCAGTTACAACAACTGAACTGTCCTAGTTTAGGCTAAAATGAGACACCTGTTGTAACAGGACTATAATAGGAAGTTATGTGTGTAGTATATAAACACATATAATTCTTGATAGATATATCAGATAATAATAGAGATTATTGATGTAATACTATAGCAGTAATAAAGTGTAGAAGCATTCATCGTAGTAGTAGTTCTTTGTGAGTTTATCGAGCAAAATCTTCTTGGAGCTCGGTCTCACTCCAAGCTAGTATTCCTCGCTTCGTATATTATTTACGTAGTTTCATTTATGCATGATCGTATGTTTACTTCATAGGCTAAGTCTACAGTGTTTTTGATTTATTAAGCACTTTTATTTCATGCAAGTTAACGATTTACTTTCTGCATTATTGTTTGTCTTGGTTTTATTATAGTTGGATGAATTTATCGATGTCATATTAAATACCCCCACCTAGTGGTTAATCAGATCATCTCCAAAGTGGTAGTGTAATTAAGTTTTACCCATGACCCTTCACAAGCTTATGAGTTCCCTAGATTGACAAATTTAAATGAAGAGTGCTATGAAAAACCTAGGAAAAAGTTAACCATGTTGGCACCCAACAAAGGGGATTCTCTAAATATTATTAATTACATGAAAAGCTCTAGAAGACCATCTTGGAAAGTTAGAAGCTACATTGAAGAGGCCAGGAAACTTGCTACTTACCAGCAGGAAGTTATCTTCCAACATGCTTTCAGAGAAGCAAATAAGGTACCAGATAAAATGGAAAGCATTGGGATTGATGGTCCACGTTTGTTGACTTGGACATACACACTACCACATGAGGTACATGCTTTAGCCACTATTAAAAAATTTAACAATGATTAGTAGGCTTACCATGTATTTTATAAGTTTCCTCATTATGTGTAGGAGTTTTGAAGTTTTAAAAGGTTCTAGTAGGACAATAGGTACCAAATTTTAAAAAGTCTTTAAGATCTTGGTTTTATGGCCCGTCCTTTTGAATAACAAATTCCATCAATTTAATGACCCCTTCTCTTTGTGGAACTATTAGTTGGATGGTTGTCTCATGATCATTTGGACTTGTTTTGAACCCATTCATCTCATGAATATTAATCTACATCATTTCCATAATAGGTGGGTGTCTTGTCATATAACCCCTAGCATGTTTGGTACCTATGTCCATTGCCACATGATTTGTCCATTTCTCAAAAAAAAATTATGATTTTTCAACAGCCAAGAGTAATAGTTCATTCCCAAAGCCTACTAACATATCAAATAGAAAGTTTGGGAAAAATGCAAGGATGTTTTTTGTAGATATAGTGGGCACATAAACAACACAAATGGAGATCTCACTCTTTCCAATTCGAGTGATCCTTGCCACATGTGGAAAGATCATTGGCACGAAAATATTTTTAGAGATGTTTATTTGAAGATTGACAATATTTTCTCTAGGACCAAGATAGGAAATATGATAATGCTAGAAATCATCATTTTTGAAAAATCCAAAAGTCTTGGAACCATCACCGAATGTGATAGGGTGGGAAAATTTTGCTTCATCGAAAGTAATTCAAAAAATTACTCGCTTATTTACAAAATTCTCAAAGTTTGGGAGGATCTGAGAATAATATAGAAGCTTCTAGCTAAAATGTGGATGGACAGAAGGAGGCCATGGGTAGTCTTGATAAATATATTGTTGCTCGGATTTTCCTACTATTTGGTTTAAGTAGTGCCCAATGATCTTCTTTGTTTTTCTTGGGTTCATATTTCATCTTGTAGTCTTGAAGGATGGATCCTCTTCTTTGTGTTTGTTGTAGTGTTTTCTATCAATGTAATAGGTGAAGATTTACCTGCTTTTCTAAGGGTTTTATATACTTCCTCTTGGGCTTAGGCTGATGCCTATTGTTTCCTATTGATGTAAAAGGTATTTGGGAGCCTTCATATTTCCCGACATAATATAATATCAATTAACTTACCAAAAAAGATTTAAAGCTGGTATGGATTTTCAATGGTCCATCATTTAAATTTCCATCCAATCTATATAAGTTATTGATCATTTCTAGATCAAATGGCTTGTGGTATTTTGAGTGCTTTTAACCTCTATATTCCTTTTAAATCCATGAATGCCATTAATAATTGAGAATTTACATGATCCATAAATTATTAATAAATTTGTGAGCTATTGATTTTAGATCTAATGGCTGGTATGACTTTTCAATGCTCTATTTTTTTAATATTCCCTCTAATCCACTCAAGTCATTGATCATTTTTAGATAAAATAGTTGGTAGGATTTCTATTATTTTTACCATATATATTCCTCCCAATTTTGTGTGATCTATTGATAATTATTAGATTATATATTTGGCAATGTATTTCAATGTTCTATAATTTTAAGTTCCCTCAAATTCATCCAAGCCACTAATAATTTTTATATTAAATGGCTAGTGGGCTTCTAAGTGAGTTTACCTTGATAATTTTTCGCTGGATCATTATGAGATATTGATCTAATATTAGATAATTGGTTAGCTTTTAAATTTTTTAGCCTTTATTTTTTTCTTTGAAGCTCTATAAGCCATTGATCTGTGATTAGATGGTTGGTAGGATTACCCTTCAAATTTTTCCTCTAAATATTTATGATCCATTGATAAGAGATCAGATATTATGGGATTGCTCTTTAAAATTTTCTCTAAATTTCTAGGATTTATTGATTTATGATAGGATGGTTGCTAAGCTTACCCTTTAAATTTTTCTCTAAATCTCTATGAGTCATTAATCTAAGATTGGATGTTTGATATATTTTTATAATTTTTACAATTTTAATTTTTCCTTTGAATATGCACAAACCATTAATATGTTATTGAATTTTTGGAGGGCCTTTAAATGGTTTATCCTTCATATTTTTATTGGAACCTCTATGGTTTATTGATTTGAGATCAAACAGTTAGCAGATTTTTATTGAGATTTTAAATGCTTCACCCTTTATTTTTTCCTCTAAATATCCAATTTTATTTATCTAATATTGGATAATTATCATAAATTTAGATTTTTTATCCTTCCTATTCTTTTCAAAGCCTCTTAGAGCCATTAATCTATGATTGAAATCTTGATATATATTATTGAGCTTTTAAATACTTTTTCCTTTAAACTTTTAATTTAATCTCCATGATTCATTGAATTGATACTGGATGGTTGACATAGCTTGGGCTCAACAACTTAAAAAACATGTATAAAATAAGCAATTTTAGGCATCAAACCTCCTCAAAACATAGGCAAATTTAGATTTGACAAAAAGCTTTTTCCAAGCCAAGTCTAATTGAAACAATTTAAAGAACTTTGATTTATTATTACAAGATATATGGAATTTTAAATTGATGCTATATCAAAAATTAGGCACCATGGTCAATAGGGCATTCAAAGAACATGCTAAAAATAGGCCATTTTGAAGGTCAATTCTTCTCAAAACCTAGACAAATTTATATTTGTCATAAGGGTATTTTCAAGATCCATCTAATGGATGTGGTTTCCTGATTTTTCATAAATATTTGAAAGATATATGGGACTTAAAAGTGATGCCATCCATGTTGTTATAGGTATTGCTAGTTTTACAATGTCTAAATTTAAACAATATTGGGGTGCTACTATTTTTAAAATATGCCCAATTTTCTCATAGGTAAATTTCTCTAGCATAAAATAATCACACATAATAATGCTCATAATAATGCACACTAAAACTATTGTATTACATTTATAAATTAACTTACCAAAAAATATTTATAGCTGTAGCACTCTAAAATTGGCGCAGTAAAATTGTCATAATTACATTCACCTTAGTAAATAATTTAAATTCAAATTTTAACCTCCCAAACCGCCCGTTAACCGCCGGGTAATCCGTTTCCCCCTTTTTCGTGCCATTTTTAGAGGTTGTTTTGACCTTTTGACGATATCGTCACCGATCAGACGATATTGCCCCAGATCTGACGATTTTGTCTGGGCTAGGACGTCCAGACAATCTTGTCGCAAAATTGATTGTTCACAATTAGCTTCTGTTCCAACGGGCCTCTAATCCGGGTAGAAGCATGTTTGTGCCATTAGAGACCCTCCCCCGTTGGAGATCTCCCAAATAGGGATGATCTCCAACCTCCTAACTACTCCCCTAAGCCTATTTAATCCTTAGGACCTTCCCCTCCCAACCCTTGGCTGAATTTCCCTGTAACTTGATTTTGCGTGCATTAGAATACTTAGAAAATTATTTTGCCTTTGTTATTTTGAAGTTTTCTTGCAGGGACCTCATTGATCTTCAATCGGAGTAAGCTCAGATCCTCACAGACGATCTCGTTCAAATCTCGGACGATCCTGTCGTAATTCGAGATGATTTCATTACTTCTAGACGATTTCAACTGCAATCTGCATTAGGGGCAATCAGTGCCTAGATTTTGTGCTTTCTTTTATTCCTTTCATTGTTTTATTCTGTATTTTAGTTAGTTTATCCTTATTGCTTACTATTTTGCATTTGGATTTCACCCATATAGCTTAACTTGCATGATAAGATCATAATTTATCATTAGAATATCATAATTTGTTTGAATTTTTGTTCATAATTATTTTATAGTGTTCATACTATCATTTTGTGTTGTTTCCCCTTGTTAGCACAGTAGTATTCTCTGTATTTGGCATCTTTTCTTCTTTTTTTAGGTCTCTGTGACGAATTCATCAGATCTCAGATGATCTTGTCTGATCTCAGACGATTCTGTCAAATTCCAGATGATCCTAACTGCTTCAAACATCAGAATCTCCATCAGACATCCGAATCAGGTATTCTTCTTATTCTTCCTTAATTTCTCTATTTTTCTGTCTTAAATTTGTTCTTTGTATTCATTAAAATCTGCATTCGCATATAGATTAATCTAGATTCATTTGGCCAAACCTAGGATATGAATGCTTAAGACTAAAAACGAACACATAAAAACACATTCCAAACCTAGGCGTGGAAACTGCCATTAAATGTTTCCTGGTGAACCCACCATCCATCGAAAAATCATCAAAATACACCTCCCTTGAGAGGCGGGACCTTCGCAAAGTCCTCTCAGTCTGAGGCACCACGACATCCTTTTTCCATCCTCCTTCCGGGCACGGATCCTATAGCCTGAAGGTAAGGATGCGAAAAATTTGGAGCGATACATTTTGGTGAACCCGACGTGAATGCATCATAACCTTTTGAAAACAAAAAAACAAAAACAAAACAAAAAAAATAGAACAACTAAAACATAGATGCATTTTAGAACATTTAAAGTTTAAAATCATGTTTAGATGGTAGCTCCTAAGAAAATATTAGCAGTTACTATAAATGTAGAAAACCAATTGGCAACCATAGAAATCAACTCTATGCTTAATGTGCCTGAAACAAGTAGAAATCAATTGCTATGGAACGAAATTGATAGAAGACTTAGTCTCATCTCATCTAGGTCCACACAAATTAAACAAATCAAGAGGCTAGTCCTAGATAGAATCCTAGATCCTCATCAACTAGTTTTTTATCATGAACTTCAGAGAGCCTGCCATAGATGGTTAGCTTATAGGAGAGCTCTAGTATCTTCAGAATTGTTCACCTTCGAGGAATACCTCGAGAACGCAGCCATTGTACACCAGTTCCTAGGTTGTGTAGAAGACCAAGAGGTTGTTCTTATAGATAGGGAAATATGGAATAGAGTTCCGTGAGTTGTGTTATATCGAGAGTATTGCCATGAGCTTTACTTCTATCAACCAACATCTAAGACAGATAATATCACTATAGCTCTTTTCATCAAATTTTTAAAAGAAAACTTTCAATTTGAAGAAGAACACTTCATGACTCCTGAACAACTCGAGCCTATTAATGATATTTATAAATTATTTATAGAAAAATAGATTATTACTTTTAGTCTTATTTCTTGCATTTATTGTGTTGATTGTCTTTACAATATTATTTCAAAAACAAAGAAAAATTAAAAAAAAATTAAAAACTAAAAAACATAGCAAAAACTTAAACATTTCATTTCAAATATTGTAGTAGGTATATAGTAAATATATACCTCTTAATTTTGTTGCATATATATATATATATATATATATATATATATATATATATATATTTTTCTGAAATAAAAATTTAGCACCATGCCTAAACTTAGGAATGGTAAAGAAACTTTAGGAGAAGAAGAAGATTGGGTACAAGATACAACTAGAGACCCAAATGTCCTTCTTGGAGATCCAATTCCGGAAGGACAAACTCTAGATCAATCAGAACATGACCTAGGTGAAGATAATGAATGATAAGGAAGTGTTAAAGAGGATGGATCCTCATCCCCTAGAGTAGCTCCAGATGGAACTATTGCTTTTGACAACATAGATCATTTCAAGAAATTTCTTGATGATAACATTGATGCCATTAATGTGGTAGTTCGTATTGATAAAGGGTAAATTAGTGACACTCAGGCATCCTTGGAACATATGTATGATGTGCACATTAATCCCTTGTCTTTCATTGATCAATAAAGTGACAATGCTGGACCATCCAATACGGATATGGTCACTATGATTCAAAACATGTCAAAACAACAGGCTATCCAACCTCCTAAGGAACATGTTATTCAACCTAAAATCATTCCCACACAAAAGAAACCTTCCTTCACTACTTTATTCCGCCAAACTATTGAGCAATATGCTTCAAGTAAACAAAAACCTAAAACGAAGCCAAACACCAATTTTCAACAATATGGAATACAACATAATACAACTTCAAAATTCATTCATAATACTTTTCCTACCAATAATTTACACAATATTAACATGGCATCTAATCTTCATGTTCCTCCATCATATGCCCATAAAACCCATGTCAATGCCCTACCAAACCAATATGGGGGGCAAACTAGTAATCTAGAAGCCATGGTGAAACAATTAGCTTCACGTATGGACCAGATAGATCCCTACCATCCCTCGTATAATTATCAAGAGATATGTAGTCAACCTTTGGATCCCATAGTTGTATCTCAACCATACCCTAAGCATTTTCCCATGCCTATCTTGCCTATATATAAAGGAAACGAAGATCCCATAGAGCATCTTCGCATGTTTAGGATAGCATGTCATGACATATCGCATGATGACTTGCTATTATTAAAAATGTTCCCAAAAAGTTTAGGTGGAATGGCATTAGAGTGGTACTATCAATTGCCGACTCATTCTTTGAGAAACTTCGAAGAAACAGCTGAATCATTTGTCCATCAATTTAGTGCCTACATCGAGAGGCATGTAACTATTAAAGATTTATACAATTTAAAACAAGACAAATATGAATGTTTTGTCAATTTCTTAGCTAGATGGAGGCAATTGACAGGAAAACTGCACTTTGTGCTACCTTATAGGGAAATGTTGGACATTTTTATCAATAATTTACAAGAACAAATATCTTATGAGCTATCAACTGCTACCTTAACTACCTTCGATCAAGCTATAGATTTAGCTCGAAGAGTAGAAGATGCCCTCATTAGGAGAGGCCAACTTAGGAAGAAGGATGATGAGAAAAAATCCAGAAATCAATATAAAAACAAAAAAGTTGTCGGTGATGGAGTCACTGACAGCAAGAATGTTGCTAATATCAATGCAACGAAGACAACAGAAAAATTTATATTGAAACCTCCTGACAAGCCTTCTCGAGAATTCACTAGATTAAATCAACCCTTATCAACTATTTTACATCAATTACTCGAAAGAGGTTTGATCCAATTACCAGCTCTCCGAGAACCTAATCCAACTATACCTGGATACAAATATGACTTACACTGTGATTTCCATAGAGGACCTAGACATTCTACCAACGCTTGTAAAAGGTTGAAACATAAAATACAAGATTTGATTGACAATAATGAAATGGAAGTGCAAGCCTTCCAACCTAAACAAAACCCTCCTAATAATACTCAAAAGACCGTTCCCCAAAATCAAAATCAAAATGCCAATCAAACTCTAGACATATTTCAACACCCTTTACCAAGACATGCTAAAGAGGTAGCCAATCAAATCGAACATCATAATGTTCCTCCTCCTACCCGATATGTAGGAACCATTAGTGGACAATTACCTGTTCAGGATCCTCAAATATTTGACACAACCTTATCCCTGGTTATGACCAGGCCCTTACATAATTTTCAAACTTCTGATTCTAGTGATATAGAATCAGATAGTGAAAGTGAACTAGACATTACTTCAAACCAATCGAATAGTTCTGAAAATGAATCGGATCCTATTCAACTCGTCACAGATGCTATGGTTCCGGAAGAACCATTTCCTAGATGAGTTACTACTCGACCTTCTTCTAATATATTCCTTTCTAATGAACAAGCCATAAATGCTCAACCGAGACTAGTTCAACGTCTTCATTATAACATTGTAGGTACCATTGGAGTTGTTACCCAAAAACAGGCTCAAAATTCTCAACAAGAACCAAACCAGAGCGATGGATCAGCTCCATTCATTCTGAAAAACCCCAATAAAGGGAATCATGCTCCTAATGTTCAACCTAAATCCCCTAACAATATTAATGAGCAATTGTCCAATACTACAACCAAAATTTCCCTTTTGGATTTATTAAGATCCTCTCCCACCCATAGGGATGAGTTGATGCTTACATTAAGCCAAATGATGGTACCTCAAAACATTCAACCTGAAGCTATGGACAATACTATCATCACTTGAGAGATTGGTTGTATTGACTTCCAGGATAAATATATCCCACAACACAGTTTACATAAGGATAATCCCTTATACATTACTGCTTTAATTGGAGATGTAGCTATCAAACGAGTCTTGATTGATAATGGCTCATCTCTAAACATTTTCACTTTTGACTTCTACCAACGATTTGGCTTTAGAAGTGATGAAATGAAGAAACTGATATGATTATCAAAGCTTTTAATGATGAAACACAAGAAATGTGTGGATTTATTACCATCCCATTGCAAGTTGGTCCTAGAACCCTAGAAACAACTGTGTTTATTGTACATTGCCTAGCATCGTACAATATACTTTTGGGTCACCCTTGGATCAATGCCATGCGAGCGGTCCCATCAACCTTACACCAATGTGTTAAATTTGAGTTTAAAAATCAATTGGTCACTATCCATGGTGACCCTAGACATTTTGATATTTGTGCTTTGGCAGAACCCGTTGGAGTGCAATTTTGCCCTGCTCTGTCATCCACACATCCTAGTTCTTATTTTTCATCTAAAACTGTGAAACACACACCCATAATTTCACCTATTTCCCCTCCATTAATTTCATCCTCCTATATAGATCAACAACCCTCTAAACAAATCACTCTAGAACCTCAAAAATATCTTAAATCTACAACCAATCCTTCAAGTTCTATCCCTATAAATTCAAAACCTACAAAAACAACTATCATACCTTCCACATCTCAAGATATAGGTAATAAGCCTTCTACATCTTATGCCCTTTTTGATGAACTTTTACCAGATTTATCCACAACCTTAATATCAGAAAAAACAAATGCTTTCATGCAAGATTCAATTCTTTTGAATAATTTACCACCATCTCCTCGTACTTTGGGCCTCCCACAACCTATGGGAAGTACTTACCAAGTCGGGATTTGTGCCTTCATTTATAAAGGATATGACTGGGGAAGAATCCCTCGGAATATCAAAACTCATCATGAGGGATACGCTCGGTGTTATTTTACCAATGATTATATTAAAGCTAAACCCATGATGCTTAAAATGGGATATAAAGGGAAAGGCTTGGGACCTTTCCAAAATGGCATGAAAGAACCTTTTGAGGTAGAACCGTGGTCTGCCTGCTATGGTGTGGGCCTATTTCCTAGTAAGGTTCAACCTTGTCCTTTTGAAGATGATGATCAACTCATATGTTATCAAGATTATTTGGATGGGCATGTTGATTTGCCTCTTAAAAATTAGTCATTTTCATGCAACATGCTATCCATAGCTTACCCTGAAATGATTACTGACCCCAATGAAGAGTTGGAAGGAGATATCTTCCATGATGTCTCTGTTGAAGAGATTTTACACAATGGATTTTATTTTTATGGTTCTATACCAACTATAGCCCAACTTGAGGCCACTAATCCTCCAGATGAATTCTCTAAATTAACCTTACAAGAATTACAAGAATTGGGTGTTTCACCCACCCCACCTAATTTTGAAAGAGATCTACACATGGAGGTATAAAACGTCATTAAAATTAATATTGGAACTGAGGATAATCCTCACATAATAAATATTGGATCAGAATTAAGTCAAGAAAAACAAGAAAAATACATTGCATTCCTTAAAGAGTATGAAGATGTCTTTGCTTGGACATATGAAGATATGCCAGGTCTAGACCCTTATGTAGTCATGCATCATCTAGTGGTCCATCCGGATGCTAAACCTGTTAAATAAAAACTTAGAAAAATGCATCCCAAAGTGGCTCTGCTAGTCAAAGGGGAGTTAGAAAAACTCCTGAATGTTATCTTTATACAAGCTATTGATTATGTTGAATGGATCTCAAATGTAGTTCCAGTCACCAAGAAAGAAGCTACCAAAGTTAGGGTTTGTACAGATTTTAGAGATATTAACGCCGCATGCCCTAAATATGACTTTCCTCTTCCAAACATGGATCAAATCATTGAATTTATTGCTAGGAGTGGGATGATGTCCTTAATGGATGGATTCTCCGATTATAATCAGATCAGGATAGCTCCTGAAGATTAGGCTAAAACAGCCTTTATTACCCCCTGGGGTACCTTTTGCTAGAAAGTGATGCCATTTGGCTTAAAGAACGCAGGTGCAACTTATCAACGAGCTATGACCTATATTTTTCATGATATGATGCATGATATCCTACATGATTATGTAGATGATATCATAGCTCGCTCTATTTTGGAAGATAATCATTTAGATGATTTGAGAAAAGTTTTTAATCGATTACAAGAATATCTTATTCGATTAAATCCAGCAAAATGTATATTCGAAGTTAAGTCCGGTAAACTATTAGGGGTTTTAGTTTCTTTACGTGGTATTGAAATCGACCCTCTCAAGATTGCGGCCATCACTGATATGCCCACACCTACTAATATATCTGAGTTACAAAGTTTACAAGGTAAACTTCAAGCTATCCGTCGCTTCATTGATAAGCTGGCGGACAAAATTGGTCCCTTTCTTAAACTCCTTAAGAAGGATGTCCCTTTTAATTGGGACACCGAATGTAGAGAAGCTTTTGAACTTCTCAAACAATACCTCCTTAATCCACCTGTGCTTTCACCACCTAAACCTGATCACCCATTTCTCCTATATATTTCAGCTTTAGATTCTGGCTTAGGAGCTATGTTAGCTCAACTTGATGATGAAAAGAGAGAACGTGCTAATTATTATATTAGTCAAACCTTCATCAGTTATGAAACCCGCTATACAGCATTAGAAAAAATATGTCTAGCCGTCGTGTTTGCTACACAAAAATTACGACACTATATGCTTAGTCAGAAAACGTATGTCATTGCCAAATACGATCCCTTAAGGTATCTCATGATTCGACCTTATTTATCGGGTCGCACAGCCAAGTGGGTTCTTGCTCTAAGAAAGTTTGATCTCACATTCATAGGACAGAAGTTTGTTAAGGGTCAAATCATAGCAGATCAATTAGCTGTTGCACCCTTAGAGTCTACCCATCCCCTCATCATTGAGTTTCTGACGAATGCCTTCAATTAGAGGCAGACCATATTGAACAATGGTCCTTATACTTTGACGGATCCCGATGCATGAGTGGGGCTGGTGCGGGTATTATTTTAATATCCCCACAAAAACATCTTATTCCTCTGTCCTTCAAATTGACATTTGCTTGCACCAACAATACTGCTAAGTATGAAGCTCTAATCCTTGGATTACGAGCTGCCTTGGCGCTAAAAATTAAACATATTTTAGTTTTTGGTGATTCTCAACTGGTTATAAACCAAATTAATGAATTTTATCAAACCAGAGATGATAAACTACGCCCATATAAGGCCTATGTTTTACAATTAATGTCTCTATTTGATCAAGTTACCTTAGAAGCTATTCCTCGAACTAGCAACCGTGCAGCTGATGCTATGGCCGCAGCTGCATTTCTCTTGCCCTTGGAGTTAGATGACGAATATGCCATTATCATTATTCGTCGACTCTAGGAACCCGCTTCAAATAAGTCATGCTTAGAGCCTTTGGATGTGTTTCTAATCAACAAAACTACTCCTGAACCTTGGTATACGAACATATTTGATTTTCTCCAAATGGGACTTTCCCTGTCGATTCTAATAGAAACTAGCGTCGGTTATTACGTCGACGAGCAAGTCGATTTGTAATAATTGGAAATACTTTATATAGGAGATCTTTTGAAGGTATCCTATTAAGATGTTTAAATTTAGAAGAGTCTAAATTAGCCTTGAGTGAAGCCCATGATGGATCTTGTGGATGACACTTTAGTGGTAGCGTCATTGCTAAAAAGATCCTTCGGATAGGATACTTTTGGCCTACCATGGAAATGGATGCACATGAGTATGTGCGCCATTGCGACAAGTGCCAGAAACACGCTAACCTTGTCCATGCGCCTGCATAAGAGCTGCAGGCTATTTCATCTCCATGGCCCTTTTCCAAATGGGGTTTAGATATTATTGGCAAAATCAATCCTGTGTCATCCGATGGACACAAGTTCATCATAACCGCCATCGAGTATTTCACGAAGTGGTTCGAAGCTATGCCTTTAGCTTCCTGCACTGGCACACAAGTATCTAAATTTATTTTTAATCAAATCATTTGTAGGTTCAGAATTCCTAAAAATCTCATCTCTGACAATGGAACTTGTTTCAAAAATAGAGATGTTAAAAAATCATGCCAAAAATATAAGATTCAACATCGTTGGTCCACTCCCTATTATCCTCAGGGTAATGGTCAAGCAGAAGCATCTAAAAAAACCTTAATAAAAATCCTCAAAATATTGGTCAATAAAATTGGTCGTGACTGGCACATTCAGTTATATCCAGCCTTGTGGGACTATCGAACTAGTGTTCGAACCCCCACTGGAACTTCACCATTTGTTTTGGTTTATGGTGCTTGAGCAGTTTTCCCTTTGAATTGGAAGTTCCTTCTTTGGCTCTGCTACTTCAAGATACCGAAGTAGGAGATGAATATCATGCTGGCAGACTCAGTCAGCTGGAACTCCTAGATGAAAAATGCATCAATGCTTTGGAACATCTCCATGCTTACCAAAACAAGCTCAAAAGATCATATGCTAAAAAATTTTGTCATCGATCCTTTGAGATCGGTGACCTTGTTTTAAAAGAAAATCAAAAAAATACAAATGCAACTAAGGACCTTAAAGGTAAATTTGAGCCCAACTGTCTTGGACCATACATTATTACTGCTAAATTTGAATCTGGAGCATACAAATTATCTACCTTAGATGGTAAAGAACTTAAAGAACCCATGAATATTTTGCATCTTAAACGTTACTATGCATAAATTTGGTCATTTCATCCTTGTATATATTTGTTTAAAATATTTCAAAATTACTATATTGTATTTCTTTCACTTTATAAATCCAAAAACACCAAAAACATTCATAATCATCAAAATCTTCAAAAACTATTTGTTACATTTATTTATGGCACTTGTCAATTTTTTTTTTCAAAAACAAAAATAAAACCAAAAAAACAAAATAAAGAATAAAAATCAAAATAGCAATATGCTTGACTCTTTCGAAACCAAAACAATATCAAGAAGAAAGAGAGAGTCAACATTCTCAAAACTTCTCAAAAGTGTTTATATATATTTTCTTACAATTATTGCAGTTATATGTTTCAATTATTTTGGATAAATTAGCATTTATTTGGAATTCATCACTTGCACACTCACAACAATAAATATCTTGATTTTATCTGGCATGATTACTAATCTCTCTTATATCAAAGTTCACAAAGTTCAATTAAATCAAGTTTGAGCACAGAGAATTGATCTTGTTATTTACTTAAACCAAGCACATATTTTCACAATAAAATGATTATATTTGTAATTTCCATGTTTTGCTACATCGTAGAAGTGATTTCTTGAGCGAAAAGTTTCCCCTGCTATCCTATCATGCACATGGTCTAGAATATTTGAGAGTTGGCAAAAGGACAAGCTCACCCCTACCCAGAATAAAAATCCCTTGCTCTACAGCTAATCCGAGCAAGTATCCCTAGCAAAGAAAAAGAAAAGAAAAGTTCAAGAAAAAGAGAAAAGAAAAATGTTCTTTTATATCATTACAGCTATATTTCAAGCCCTATCTCAAAAATCAATCAAAAAAATACAAAAAGAAAAAGAAGCAAAGTTCAAAAGAAAGCAGAAAGCAAAACTGCAATAAAATCCCCTTTCCCTACCCTTTGAAAATAAAATAAGGGTTTATGAGCTTGAATCCCTAGAATTCTCAATTATTCGAAAACTGTGAGGTAAGCCCCATAACAGGTGGTTTGTGCCCAGCCTGCTTGGCCTTGGGTAACTCCTAGCATGGTGATATGTCTGTCACATTAGCAACCTTCTTTTGTACAGACCTATGTCTGCTTATGGATTAGCTAGCTCTTGATAATCCGACCTACATAGTAGTCTAGTATGGTTATATGCATCTACATCATGGTTAATGAACACTTATTTGGTTTCTTCAAATCACTTGTATCATAGTATCTTGCTCAAAAACTGGTAAATGCACAAAGCAATTGCACACACATTTGTATTTGAGAGATTTTGTGTATCATTATGATAAATCAAGATCAGAAATGAATTCACATATGCACATGGGATTCCTTATAAATCTAACTTTTGTCTTCAAAATACTTTGAAATATTATTTTTGCAACTTGTTTGAAATAAATCAAGTACAGTTGCTTACCATAAAGACAACTATATAATAGAAAAATCAAAATTTCTTTCAAAATATACAATCAAAACATATATATCTGGTTGACTTTCGCGACGATGGTATAGTTCCAAAACCAAAATTGAAATTTTATGCCTAGCGCAAGTCCTCATCTTCATATTTTCTGTTTATTAAAAAATCAACCATGCAATAAAACTATATTTTCTTTTGATTTTTGCGATGATGGTATAAGTCTATACCTACATATTCTATGCCTAGCGCAAACCATTGTAACAATTTTTATTCCCCATTTATTAAAAATCATGAAAACCATATGACTTAATTCATTATGTTACACAAATTATGCTTTTAAAAAACAAACACATTTTCATTATTTCATGTCATTATGTCAACCTTCAATTTTGCAATGATGGTATAATTCCTAACGAATTATCCAAAAACTTTATTACACTCAGGAATTTATGCCTAGCAAAAATCATTTTAACATTATTTCATGCATACTATTTTCATGAAAATCTGAAAACAAACCATCATCACCATAATTTTCACCATTGCACCAAAGTCTTAATACAGTCTCTTAAGCACTCCTTTACTTTTAACAATATTTCTATCCTAGGATTAGCTTGACGACCGAGTGAGCAGCGACTCCATGAAATGGTCTATAATAGCGACAATGTCCTTTGAAATTATTGTTAGAAGTCTCTTTTTATTTTTTTATTACATCACATTACAAACAATCAATTTGTTACATCCGATTATTTCATTTAAAATATTACCGCATGACATCAAAAGTATACATTTTCAAAATGAGATAATTTCATGAATCCTCAATCCAATTATCAAATCAATCAAACAAACATAAAAGCATCATAAGCATACACATAACACAAGTCATATGATAAAAAACATATCATATATATATCCATAGTATATATACATCATCAAAACTGGATTGGTATGCCATAATCTGTACCTCGGCATACTCAATCCTCTATCAACAAAATAATAATAATACAATGTCAATCTGTACAAAGTTGTGCAGCCCTCTAGCCTCGAGAGCCCCTTGAGCTCTCCGCCTCATCTCCTCCCCTGCCCTAAGGTGGACGAGGTGGCCCCATCATAGTCTGAGTAGTCCTAGTCCTCGATCGAGATGAGGTCCTCGACGACCCGATCCTGATCGGATCTACGATGTTGGATGGCAGGGGTAGTCTATCTGCCTCTGGCACCAGATGATAGTATAAATTCTGGTAGAAAGTAATTTGGGCGGCAATATCCCATGTCAGCTCCCCAGTGCTTGCCCCTCTGCCCCATGCCCTAAGGCGTGCAATCTCGTCTCGCAGTTGTACCACCTCAAATCAGTGGCATGCAGCCTCATCCTATAGAGTTTGCACCTATGCCTGAAGACGATCTCTCTCCACTCAAAGAGTAGCAATCTCGCTACTCTCCCCTGTGTCAACACCCTTGCCCTTATTGGGCGATGGTGGCCTCTCCCTCTATGGAGATGGGGGTCTGGCCTCCCTCCTCTCCCTTTGCCATGACCTCTCCTGTGCCTGTGGCCTCCTCAGATCTCTCCCATCGTGACCCTGGGCTGCCTCCATAGCCGCCTGGTGCTGCCTCCCTATCCAACGCATGACTGCATGTATCAAACCCTGTGCCCTCATCATTCAAGGAGGGCAGATGCCTATGTACCAGGCATCGTAGCCATCGGCTACACCTACGTCGTCCCCATCTACTGGCTAGATGGGAGCATCATCCGCATCTTGACTCTAGAACTGCTGGATGTATGGAGCCCCACTAACTATGGTGTTATCCTAGACAATTTGGGAAAACTCATAATCCCTCAAAGATGGGATCCCCTATTGCAAAACAAACTAATGCAAAACTCGGTCATAGCGATGGAGCTCCACCTCTCCCCTCTCCATCTGCAGCCAGCAAACTTGCCTGATGCAAGCCAGCTCCTGTCCATCCTCGGACCACCCTGGATGCTCCCTCCATGGCCTCCAGGTAATCTGATCCAAGACTAAGTCATCCAATAGCCTCTGGGACATTGGAAGGTCGATCCACCACTATGACCCTCTTCAGAGCCACCAGTAGAAGACTCGGGGCCTCTCCCCATCTACCCCTATCAAAGGAAGCCCTATCGGCCTTTGCACTGTAATGTGCTCCCAACACCAAACCTGTAGAAGCGATGTCATCACCAAACATCAGCCGCCCTTGTACACGACCCCATATAGGATCTTGTACAATCAGCATAGTACATAGCTGCCCCAAGAGAACCTATACCCATGGTCCCACATATTGTAGATCACATCTATGAGCATCCACGGCACCCTGCACCGACTTTGGTGGCACAAAAAAAGTCCACCAACTACTCCAGCTAGCACCTGTGTGAGTTTAGATGCCCCAGGAATCTAGCACAGTGCCTCGATATTCACTCTTCCCTTCTCCAGGGCGAAGCTCGGGTCACCACACAATCATCCCATAGCATGGCCCTGATTGGCCGTAGGAGTGATCAATCATCCTTGTATGGGGATTCTTAGAATCCTCCATACATCCTCTAGAGTGGGAGTCATCTGCCCTGTCGATAGCCAAAAACATGAGGAACCTAGATACCATATCTCTACTAGGGTCGTCAGTAGCCCCATATCTGTAGACACCTATGGCATCTTTGCCACATGCTACAAGCCGGCCTATGCCAGCTGATCTCACTCTACCTATGTGAGAGCGGCCAAGTCATCCCTCAAACCTCCATACTTCCATTCCCTGCTCTTTAGCAAACCTCTCTGCAACATAAACAACAAAACAACAAACAATCATTAATAAACAATTCAAGTAATTAATAATGCAAGTTAAAAACAAGTTCAATTTTATGCAATTGATGATATCACCCACTATTGGATGATATCATCCCAAATTTGAGCATAATCATCACCGATTTCGCAAGCCGAAATCATCCCTAATTTGACGAAATCGTCCCCCTTTCACCAATTTCGCCCTTGGACGAAATTGACGAAATTGAGACGATTTCGTCGAAATCAGGACGATTTCATCGAAATCGGGACGATTTCATCCCAATGACATCGATGGCCCAAAAATGGCCATGATGCTCAAAATTCAATCAAATTTTACCTAAAAAGCATGTAAAATTAAATTAAAGCATTCTAGTTAAGTCTAGACTCTTACCCGTAGACCGCGTCGGACCTTTGTTGATCTGTGCGTCGTCTCCACCATTTTTTGCTTCAAAGCTCTAAAAACCAAAAAATGAACAGTAAAAATGAATTAGGGTTTTACCCTATTTTTCTTAATTTTATTCAAAAATAATTTTTTGCTTTTCCGCATTTTTACATCAAACGTTCGATTTGGGTAAAAACACGGAGATGGCACCATAGTAAGCTGTCATACGATTCGACCAAGAATCGTCGCCTAAAAATTGGGAATAATTTTTGCTTTCTCATAGATCGAGAAGAACTCATTTTTATCGCATTTTCTTCAGAAAATTCGCTAAAGAGGGGGCAAAATGTAGCACCCTAAAATTGGCGCAGTAAAATTGTCATAATTACATTCACCTTAGTAAATAATTTAAATTCAAATTTTAACCTCCCAAACCGCCCGTTAACCGTTGGGTAATCTGTTTCCCCCTTTTCTACACCAATTTTAGAGGTTGTTTTGACTGTTTAACGATATCATCGCCGATCAGACGATATCACCCCAGATATGATGATTTCATCTGGGCTAGGACGTCCAGACGATCTTGTCGCAAAATTGATTGTTCACAATTAGCTTATGTTCCAACGGGCATCTAATCCAGGCAGAAGCGTGTCTGCATTGTTAGAGACCCTCCCCCATTGGAGATATCCCAAATAGGGATGATCTCCAACCTCCTCACTACTCCCCTAAGCCTATTTAATCCTTAGGACCTTCCCCTCCCAACCCCTGGTTGAATTTCCCTGTAACTTGATTTTGCGTGCATTAGAATACTTAGAACATTATTTTGCCTTTGTTATTTTGAAGTTTTCTTGCAGGGACCTCATTGATCTTCAACCAGAGCAAGCTCAGATCGTCGTAGACGATCTCGTTCAAATCTCGGATGATCCTGTCGTAATTCGAGACGATTTCATTACTTCTAGATGATTTCGACTGCAATCTACATTGGGGGCAATCAGTACCCAGAGTTTGCACTCTCTTTTATTCCTTTCACTATTTTATTCTGCATTTTAGTTAGTTTATCCTTATTGCTTACTATTTTGCATTTGAAGTTCACCCATATAGCTTAACTTGCATGATAAGATCATAATTTATCATTAGAATATCATAATTTGTTTGAAATTCTGTTTATAATTATTTTCTAGTGTTCATACAGTCATTTTGTGTTGTTTCCCCTTGTTAGCACAGTAGTATTCTCTGTATTTGGCATCTGTTCTTCTGTTTGCAGGTCTCTGACGAATTCGTCTAACGAATTCGTCAGATCTCAGACGATTCTGTCGAATTCTAGATGATCTTGACTGCTTCAAACATCAGAATCTCCATCAGACATCCGGATTAGGTATTCTTCTTATTCTTCCTTAATTTCTTTGTTTTTCTGTCTTAAATTTGTTCTCTGTATTCATTAAAATCTACATTCGCATATAGATTAATCTAGATTCATTTGGCCAAACCTAGGATATGAATGCTTAAGACTAAAAACGAACACATAAAAACACATTCCAAACCTAGGCATGGAAACTGCCATTAAATGTTTCCTGGTGAACCCACCATCCGTCGAAAAATCATCAAAATACACCTCCCTTGAGAGGCAGGACCTTCGCAAAGTCCTCTCAGTCCGAGGTACCGTGACATCCTTTTCCCATCCTCCTTCCGGGCACGGATCCTATAGCCTGAAGGTAAGGATGCGAAAAATTTGGAGCGATACAATAGCTGGTATGGATTTTGAATGGTCCATAATTTAAATTTCCATCCAATCTATATAAGTTATTGATCATTTCTATATCAAATGGCTTGTGGTATTTTGAGTTCTTTTAACCTCTATATTCCTTTTAAATCCATGAATGCCATTAATAATTGAGAATTTACATGATCCATAAATTATTAATAAATTTGTGAGCTATTGATTTTAGATCTAATGGTTGGTATGAATTTTCAATGCTCTATTTTTTAATATTCCCTCTCATCCACTCAAGTCGGTGATCAGTTTTAGATCAAATAGTTGGTAGGATTTATATTATTTTTACCATAGATAGTCCTCCCAATTTTGTGTGATCTATTGATAATTATTAGATTATATATTTGGAAATGTATTTCAATGATCTATAATTTTAAGTTCCCTCCAATTCATGCAAGCCACTAATAATTTTTAGATTAAATGGCTAGTGGGCTTCTAAGTGAGTTTACCTTGATAATTTTTCTTTGGATCATTATGAGCTATTGATCTAAGATTAGATAATTGGTTAGCTTTTAAATTTTTTAGCCTTTATGTTTTTATTTGAAGCTCTATAATTCGTTGATCTGTGATCAGATGGTTGGTAGGCTTACCCTTCAAATTTTTCCTCTAAATATTTATGAGCCATTGATAAGAGATCAAATATTATGGGATTGCTCTTTAAATTTTTCTCTAAATTTCTATGATTTGTTGATTTATGATAGGATGGTTGCTAAGCTCACCCTTTAAATTTTTCTCTAAATCTCTATGAGTCATTAATCTAAGATTGGATGTTTGATATATTTTTATAATTTTTACCATTTTAATTTTTCCTTTGAATATCCACAAACCATTAATATGATATTGAATTATTTTAGGGCCTTTAAATGGTTTATCCTTCATATTTTTATTGGAACCTCTATGATTTATTTATTTGAGATCAAACAGTTAGCAAAGTTTTATTGAGATTTTAAATGCTTCACCCTTTATTTTTCCTCTAAATATCCAATTTTATTTATCTAATATTGGATAATTATCAAAAATTTAGATTTTGTATCCTTCATATTCTTTTCAAAGCCTCTTCGAGCCATTAATCTATGATTGAACTCTTGACAAAGATTATTGAGCTTTTAAATGCTTTTTCCTTTAAATTTTTAATTTAATCTCCACGATTCATTGAATTGATATTGGATGGCTGACATAGCTTGGGCTCAACAACTTAAACAACATGTATAAAATAAGCAATTTTAGGTATCAAACCTCCTCAAAACATAGGCAAATTTAGATTTGACAAAAATCTCTTTTCAATCCATGTCTAATTGAAACAATTTAAAGAAATTTGATTTAGTATTACAAGATATATGGAATTTTAAATTGATGCTATATCAAAAATTAGGCACCATGGTCAATAGGGAATTCAAAGAACATGCTAAAAATAGGCCATTTTGAAGGTCAATTCTTGTCAAAACCTAGACAAATTTATATTTGTGAGAAGTGTATTTTCAATATGCATCTAATGGATGTGGTTTCCTAAATTTTCCTTAAGATTTGAAAGATATATGGGACTTGAAAGTGATGCTATCCATGTTGTTATAGGTATTTCTAGTTTTATAGTGTCTAAATTTAAACAATATTGGGGTGCTATTATTTGAAAATATGCCCAATATTCTCATAGGTAAATTTCTCTAGGATAAAATAATCACACACAATAATGCTCATAATAATGCACACTCAAACAATTGTATTACATTTATAAATTAGACTTACATTCGTACAAAAATGATTACATAAAATCTTCAATCACATATAGTAGAGATTTTTGTCCAATATATAACTTTGCATAATCATCTCTTCAATAATATTTACTATTGCTTTCATCAAACACAAATAAACAACAATCATCTAGTAGTAAAATATTTTATCTAACTTATTGTGCTCCTCAAAGCACAAAAATACTTTTATGCTAGCTTCAGTAATGTCCAATATTTATCTCATCTCCTTACAATATTGTTTTTAGTCTCCTTCAAATTTTCCTTCAATTTGTTGTAGTTGTCCATGTTTGTTATGAAAATATCCTCAACATTTTTTACTTTAATTATTCGTCTAGTCCCTTAATATCTTCCTTCACATTTAATATTTTCATAAATTTACTCATAATTCCTCTTCAATCCTTCTCTTCTCAAAATTCAAAGCTTAGCCAAGGTGGATCTAATACCACTATTGGAAATTCTACCAAGTTATCTCATACATTAATTTCTTCATGATGAAATATCAATCACATAAAGCACATTCACCTAATAACTCAAATATTTCTCATAATACAAAGCACATTTCATTACATTCAAAATATTCAAATTTATTAATTACATAACATGGAGTTTTATCTCCAATATATAAGCTTACAAATGACTATTCATTACTCTTAACTATTTCTCTCCTCAAACTCATGGGAGATACAACCATTCACATACCTCACTTATTACAAATTCCTCATAATCACATAACCTCTTTCTTTATATCTTGATACATATTTATGACTCTTCAATTTCATACTTGACATCTAACACCTATGACTCTTCATTTACTCTCTTAACATCTTGCACTCTCACAACTCACACTTGCACACTTAAACTATTAAAACTTTACATAGTTTATTACATAGCACATAAACTTACAATAGTTATCCATGGTAATTTAATCATACCAAATAATGTAATATCTCTAACATGATTACATATCATGGAGCTTTTTCTCTAATAAATAACTTTGTATAAAAATCTTCATTGCTCCTAACTATTTCTCTCCTAAAAAAAATGGGATATCCATTCTTTCACATGCCACACATTATAAAAAAGCTTCTCATGATTATATAACCTCCTAGATTCACATTATGACAAATGAATATTCACTTCCAAAATTGATACCTCATTATTTTACACATAATTCACACTTAACTAAATGATACATAAATGCTCTTCACAGTTGGAAAAGTATTAAATATACTTCTTAAACTAAATATTTACAATAGTACCTCAAGTTACTTATTGAGTCATACAATTTCCCAATTTACAAACATATACCAATATCTAGAAATCATTCGGGATGTCCTCTCTTGAAGTGAAATAACCGATCTCCCCAAGGTTCTGGTAAGGTTGGTCTAACCTAGTTATATTCTTATCAAATATTCTAAATCAAAGCATGAGAGAAGGAAATCATATGGATAACTTAGAGGAACATATAACTGTTAACAAGGGTGAGTGTCAATTCATTGTCTAATCTTATAAAACATAAATCTAACTTAATATTCAATCAATCATCAAATTACAAACATTTAGTATTTAATAAGATTGAAAAAGGTAAGATTTTAGTCTTGCCACCTTAAAATTCATCAAAATATATCATTTACTACACCATAAACATACTTGTTATATGCTGTGGTAATGATTATTATGAAACTAATAAAAGTATAGCATATAAAATGAGCTTTAGAATATAGGATTCAAACCAATCTACTCCTATTCTAGCAAGTTTCATAAAACATTCAAAATAACAGGGTTAAAGAGAGAAATAAAACAAGCCATTATAGTTGAAGCCTAATATTGAATCTATAGAAGTAAGAATTCTAATCTTAACTAATTTTTTTTTATTGATAATGGGTTTTGAAAGGGATCCAAAACCTTCTATATAAGCCATATAGAGGATCCTATGAAGGTTCAACTCAATACTAGGCAAGCCAAAAAGAGGCCATTAATTGTGGCCACACAACAAATCCAGAAATATACATAGTGGTTACAATCCAAAGGCACAAATAGAACAAATAAAAACAAGTAGCAAATAAAAATTGATAAAAAAACAACACCACAATATTTTGGAACATAATCCTCATCATTTTTGAAAATCTACAGACAAAAATGGATGATCCAGCAACACCATATCATTTCAAGACATAATCCTCATCATCTTTGGGATCATATTCCATAGTGGGAGTTTCATAATTTTGGCCAACAAATGGATGGTCATAGCAAAGGTGAGTCCCTTCAGGGACACTATACCACTATACCAACTTTGGATGAACTCTTTTAAAATATTAGGGTCATGCCCATTAAACTTCTTCAAGAAATTGAGTAACCCATGAGAAGCCATGATCTCCTCAACCAGTGGGTCTAATTGCAAGTGTTCGGGCTCCAGCAAAGCCATCCTCCAAAACATAGAAAAACTCTTTATCTTGATGTAATTCAACTTCCACCTTACTCCAAGAATGCTCTGGTTTTCATTGTGCACAAACTAAATTAAAAGAATAACCTTCAATGGCCAGGGAGGACTCATACCGATATACTTGGACGTGGAGCTTACCTTGAGCCATTGATTGGGTTGATTTTCACTAGAATATCTCACCACATAGACCATACCATGCCCAATTACAATTTGTTTCATACTACAAGATCTTACAAAAAAGATACGGCCAAAATGGGGAGCGAAGCTAGAGGTGATATTTGAAAATGGTAATAATGGAACGAGTGGGCCAATGAAGACACACCTCATCTTCAATAATCCTCCATGAGTGAGCCTTAGAGAAAAACCATGCTACCTTGAAATCTACAATGGACATGAGCTAGATGGTTCTGCCATTACACCCTAGAGAATTGATAACCTAGGACAATGATGTGATGGTGCCATGATTGGTAATGAGCTCTATCTCACAGGCTAAGATAAGCACATGAATAGTGTCATGATCTCTATCCTTTTTCCTTATTCGATGCTCTATTTTTTTCCCTTTATTATTTGCTCCTTTCCAATATCTGATGATAATGTTGGCACTAATATTGGGAAGAAACCCCTTAATACCATTTTTATTACTGTTTTGCTTAATTTTTGTCTTAAAATGATAATCCTAATGCAGGAGTTCAATATGGTCCCGAGGAATATTAGATAGGCTCCATGGGATGTGGTCCTAATGACTATTATTCAACTATCTTCAACTTGAAGAAGGATGTCAACTCATCCTGGATGGGCAGTATAAATTAACCCCAAAGGAATAACATCTATTCATGTAGCCACGTCCATTCTCCCTCCAAACATGATGGCACAAATTAGCCCTAGTAGAGTTGATGCTACTCATAAGTGGTGGCCTCATTCCCATGGATAAAATTCATAAGACACTAGGGAAAGTCCTGACACCATGTTGAAAAGGACTGTAGATTCAACCCAAAGTTAGCCAAAGCATCAACAACTTTATTTTCTTCCCTGTACATGTGTTGAATTGAGATATTGTTGATCGTACAAAGGTGGAGGATGGTTTCCTGGATGAGAGGAGCAAAATTCCAATGTGGAGGTGCGGTACCTTTGATGTATTTTATTGTATTCATGGAGTCACCTTCAACAATAATATTCTAAACATTGAATTCTAAAGCGACTTGGATAGCACGAAAGATTGCTCTAGCCTCTACAAATTTGTTTGACTAAACTCCCAAATTTCTAGCATAGGCTAAAAAACTTTACCTCTATCATCATGGATAACCCCTGCATAGCTTGCTTCATAGGGATTACCTTTGGAAGCTCTATCAAAATCTAGTTTAAACCAAAAAGGAGGTGAGGAAATCCATGACATAATGGATCTATCCACAATGGGGTGGGGTTGACCAAAAACATTGAAAGAGAGCTTGACATTATTTTCTATATGGATTTCAAAATGAGACACGGGACTATCCTCGAAAGAAATAAGGTTGGAATTTTTAGATGCAAAGGCAATAATTCTTAAGGAAATAGATTCAGGATCATGATAGGAATATTGAAAGGCTCTATTATTTCTCTCCAACCAGACCTACCACATGAAATGGGGAAGGATGACGGACCACCAGTACTTGAGGTGAGTGGAATGGAAAGGGTTGGGCCATTCGAGAAGGAGGTCAATTATGGAAAATGGGACAACCTAGGAAATAAATACGAGATACAGGAGGGACAACAAAAATTTACCAAAAAATGAACACTCCATTAACAGGTGGTGAACTGACTCCAAAGAAAACTGATAAAGGAAACATCTATTCAGGAGGATCATACCCCAATTTATGAGGTTATTTGTGGTGAGGACTCAATTTTGGACAACCAACCAATATAAGTTAGCTATTTTTGGAATTATTTTATTTATCCATACGCATTTGGTTGGGAACCAATCATCCTCGAGTTCAATCAAAGATGCGTAGGTTGATTTAATAGTAAACAACCTAGAATAACTGAGCTACTAGAAGGGATTATTGGAGGACTAGAGGCTCGAGATCATATGAAGGAGGAGCATATCTGATAAACATTGGCTAGTTGCATGTTGCTCTATATTTACCACATCATGAGGCAAGTTGACCCATCTACGGGGAGCTGATCTATGAGAAATAAAATTGCCAACCTTGGGTCTAAAAAGTTGGTCAAATATGGGATTAAAGCTACTTACCAACCTATCACACATCAAAGGCTGATTAGTAATCCAGGGATCTTTCCAAAACCTTATACGTGAGCCATCACCTAATCCCAAACTGATGCCTTTCTATAGAATATTTTTGATATGGTACAGTGAGTTCTAGAAGGTAGAACCATTCAAAATGATGGAGTCGTCCGTAAGAGAACCTTGTCTAAGGTATTTCTTTTTCACAATTTCCACCCACTAAATAATATATTTGGTGACTATTTTCCATCCTTGCTTAGAGATAATTACCATATTTATTTTTTGGATTTTTTGAAGACCTAGTCCACCCCTACATTTTAGGAGATAAACTTTATCCCACACGACAAGTAGAAACCTAGATTTATTATCCGTTCTAGACCAGAGAAAATTCCTTTGAATTTTTTCAAGTTTATTGCACATAGTTATTGGGGCTCTGAATAAATATAAGAAGTATATGGGCACACTCTAAATACATGATTGTACCAACATAAACTTACGTACACTACTGAGGAGGGCTACCTTCCCACCAACTAATTTATTTATTACTCACTGAATCACACTATCCCACATTCTCTCAATAGGGCTACCTTGGAAAAGAGGAAGGTCTAGATATATCGCTAGAAAATTAGCTATGGCACATCCCAAAATATTAGCAATTTTTAACTGTCTCTAGTTCGGAGTGTTAACAAAGTAAATACTACTTTTAATATAGTTTACTCTCTAACTAGTATCCCTCTTGTATGCCTCCAAAATGGATCTAATGGTCCTAGATTCTAGGACACTTGAGTGGTTGGCAAAAATAGTGTCATCCATGAACTTTTAGTGGTACACTAGGGTGAGTCCATAAGAAGCTTTGATACTTGAAATAGCCCCTAATGTGTAGGAATCCTTGAGGGTCCTCCCTAGGCAATTAACAACTAAAATAAATAGGAATGGGGACATGGGATCCCCCTATCTAATTCCACATATAATTTTGAAATATCCTATTACTACCCCATTGAATAAAATTGAAAACCAAATTGAAGTTGTGCAATATTTAATAAATAAAAACCATTTGGAGTGGAAACCAAAACAAATGAGAACAACTAGGAGGAAATTCCATGATATTCTAGTGAAATATTTACTAATATCAAGCTTTAGAAATAAATTTTGGCAACTTATTGATAGTTATAGAATAGATACACTATTGGTAATGACCCTACCTTGGACAAAACTACCTTGGCATAGGTGTATGACATGATGCATGACACGTTTCATTCTATTATCCATAGTCTTGGTAAGGATTTTATACAAAAAATTGCAAATACTGATAGGACAAAAATCAAACATAGAACAACACTCATGGGATTTCAAGATGAGGGTGAGGAACGTATAATTAAGATCTCTTGAGATAAACTTAGACCTTTGGATTTCAAGGATGGTAGCTGACACATATTCACTAATGTTATCCCAAAAAGTTTGAAAAATCTTGGTGGAAACCCATCTGGGCCAAGTGCCTTGTCAGCAAACATGGATAATAAAGCTTCTCTAATCTTGTCCTAATAGAAATGCTAAAGTAGAAACTTGTTATCAGCCTAATCTGCAAGGGGCAGAATGTGTTGGAGTAGATATTCTAAATATTTTTTGGGTAGGACTAGGATGGTCCAAGGATATTATAGAAATGTACAACTACCTTTTATATAATATCTTCAATACTTTGGACTATGGACCCATCATTTTTGTGAAGGATTCTAATAGTATTTACACCTTTGTATCTCATGGTTGTTGCATGAAAAATTTTGAGTTTAAATCTCCTTCTTTGATACAAATTGCTCAAGATTTTTACCACCAAAATATCTTCTCCTTTGCTAGCGAGTTATGGAACTTAGCTAGGAGGATCTTCTCATGTGTTCTAATATTGGTGGTGGCATTACCACTCTAAACCTGATCTTCTATCTCTTTCAGCTAGGAGCATATTACTTTGCGTGATTCAAATATATTGCCAAACACCTCTTTATTCCATTTCTTAAGCTGTGTTTTGAGGAATTTTAGTTTCATGCAAACCTAGTAAACATGATATCCATCAAAAGGTTGATGCCACCATTCAAGAATATTTGATCTAAAATCAGAATGTTGAAACCACATGGTTTCAAATATGAATGGAGGTTTATAGATAGGGTCCGGTCTTGTGACTTCAAGAAGAAGCGAATTATGATTAGAAGAAATTATTGGCAAGGATGATAAGGTGGCATCACCAAAAAATAGAATGGTTTTCTTGGACTATAGGAATCTATCCAGTCTTAGTTGGATGAGTTGATCCCCTTCTCTCTGATTCATCCATGTAAACAAGGATCCTCTTAACTCAACATCCATCAACTCGTTGGTATCAAAAAAGTCAAGAAACTATTCATAGCTCTTGGTGGTGATTGGAGCACCTCCAACCTTGTCATTGGGGTACAAAGGGTTATTAAAATCTCCATCCAGCATCCAGTCAAAATAAGGTAAGGTATTGTGCATTTTTGAGAGATGGTCGCACATGGAAACTCTTTCATTGAAGTTGTTTGGAGAATAAATATTGGTTAAAATCCACTTCTTATTTGAATAATTGTAGGTAAAATAGATGTTGATAACCATATCATTGAAGGATATGATTTCACCATTCACTTTGATCGGGTACCATAGGTGCAATAACCCTCCTGAAGCACCATGATCTAGGCTTACAACAAATTTGCAGTTGTTCCATACATATTTGATTATTTTTTCTGTACTCATGTTTTCTACTTTTGTTTCTTGGATAATGAAGATTGAAGGTCTGAACTCTTTCCTCATGGAAGATAACACCCTCTATTTTATCGCTTCATTGAGGCCTCTAGAATTACATGATAAGACCTTAATTTGCATGATTTGGAGGTAATTGTTTCCCCATTTCACCTACGAGGGTTTTGGTCTTTTACCTTATTCCTTTGATATCTATCTAAGTAGAGATAGAGAATATAATATTGTAGTTTGGACACCATTGGCTATGTCATCCACCACCTAATTTTTCCTTTTATCGATATTAGGTGGTCAACGCCACCATTTTTCCATGCCCACATCACTCTAGGGTTTTTTTATGGCTCCTGGTATTGTTCATGGGGGGGCTTGAGGACTCACCACAACCTGAGTAAATAGGGGATTAATAAGGGGATCTTGAAGATAGTACATCCAGTGAGGAAGACCCTCCAACATAACAAGGAGTATAAGATGATAATCGACTAGATAACAATGACAAGAGGGGACCATGGGTTAGACGGTTATAGAAGGGAAACACAGACAAATATATCAGAGTAGAATGCAACTAATGGGACAAGATCTTGATAGGAGAAAGTAATTGAGGGGAGGCGATAGAAGGGTGAGGGGGTTTGGAGGCTGTCAAAGAGGTTTTAGTAGCCCATGTGGTGGGCTTCCAAGCACTAAGGCACTTAGGCTAGAGGATATAGTGGATCAAATCTCGTTGAATCCTCTTTTGTGGGAAGTATAAGGTATGCTTGGAAATTGGTCACCAATTTTTTTGAAAATATAGTTTGGGCATTTAAAAATTAATTTTTACATATTTAAATTGGTTCTAAGGTTGTTAAATGAGTTATAAGGGTTTTTGCAAAATTAAATTTTTAATGTTATGTGCTCAAATGTTTTGAAAATATTGTAAGGTATTTTGGTTGATATTTTTATGGTGTTGGATATTATTTTAAGTTGGATTTTATAAGTTTTATCAAGAAAATTATCTTTATGTATGGTATGATGAGTGTTATTTTTAAAAGGGAGCAATAAGGCATAAATTGAGTTGTGATTGTTTTATGTCCAAGAAATATTTTTGGAAAGTGTTGAAGTAAAATTGTTGTGTCTACCATTGGAATTGGAAAGAAGAAAATTGTGATTGATACAGGTTTTCTAAAGGCACTTCTACATACAACAAAAGGTATGGGCATATTCTTCCTAGTGAGTGAATATTGAAAATTGTGAATGAAAATATGGAGTGAAAAAGATTTTTTGATTTGCATTGTTGAGAGTGTTTTGAATTAATGCTTCAAGATTTTTTGGAATTAAGAGTTGTTGATAAAATCTTGTTTTATAATCATTGTTGCTGAAGTGTTTGATTTGAGTGAAGAACTTGAAATAGGTTTACAAAGAACATGAGTATAATTTTTATGTGAATATTATATTATAAGCATTGTTGTTGAAGTGAGTTGTTGAGTGAAGAACTTGAACTAGGGTTTGAAAAGAACATGAGTATTGTTGTTATGTGAGACTGGTTGATAAATCATTTTTGGAAATATTTGAGTGAGTATTCATATGCTTGGATTAGGGTTTGTGATCAAGAATAATTTCATTGAGTGATTGGTTTATTAGAGTTGGATAAGCCTAGTCAAGTGAATGTGTTAAGTGATTATTCAAGTTTTGTGAAACAAATTATTCTATATTATAAATTAATTTGAGAAAGAGGTTTGAGTATTGATGAGTGTGAAACATATTGAGTCTCTAACAATTCTCTATATGTTTCTAAGAGAGTGATTGAATGTGATTGAGTATTGATATGAATGTGAAGTATATTGAGTCTCTAACAATTCTCTATATGTTTCTAAGAGAGTGATTGAAAGTGATTGAGGATTGATGTGAATGTGAAGCATATAGAGTCTCTAACAATTCTCTATATGTTTCTAAGAGAGTGATTGAAAGTGATTGAGAATTGTGATGAGTGTACAACATATTGAGTCTCTAAAAATTCTCTTTATGTTTCTATGAGATTGGATAAGTTCTAGTGTGGACTTGTTGAGCAGATTTGAGGTAAGTATTTGAGAAGACTTGTGGATATATTTGGGTAAGATTTTGTGGACAAATTTGGATAATTTCTTGTGGGGACTTATTGAGTAGATTGGACAAGTTCTAGAGAGGACTTGAGGACATATTGGTGTGAGTTTTTATGGAATATTACAAGGCAAATTTGAGATAAGTATTTGAGAAGGTTTGTGAGCAGAGTTGATTTGTTCAAACCTTGACTTAAGGTTTGGGGCAGATCCAGTAGAGTTGATTTGTGATTGTGTCAAGCTTTGAGTTAATGCTTGAGGACAGATATTGAGGATAGATTCATGCTAGACCAAAAGATTATGTTTAGTATAGAATAGAGGATAAATATTGAGGATAGATTTGTGATAGACCAAAGTACTATGTTTAGAATAGAATACAAGACAGATATTGAGGACATATTTGTGCTAGATCGAAGGACTATGTTTAGTATAGAATAGAGGACAAATATTGAGGATACATTTGTGCTAGACCGAAGGACTATTTTTAGTCCATATCATAGGACATAGATTGAGGATATATTTGTGCTAGACCGAAGGACTGTGTTTAGTGCAGATTTGAGATAGAGATTTGAATATGAAATAGTATAGAGGACGACAGTATCTAGTGGATAAATATCCATTAGCTAGGGTAGTGAGGATAGGAGTCTTCAATGAATAGATATCCATTAGCCAAATTAGTGGGGGAAATAGTTCTTCTAGAAGATCACCAATCAGAGCTTAGGAGAAAGGAATTCTATTGTTAATAGATATCCATAAACTTTATTAGGGGATTGATGTCTCCTTTGGATAGAGGTCCATAAAAATTGTAATAGAGAAAGGATTCCCAAGAGATTGATTGATAAAATTGAAGTGAAATATTTTCTTCATGGATTAGCCCACATTGGGCGAACCACGTAAAATTGGTGTCTCTTTTGTGTGTGGTGATTTGTGCATTGATTTGATTATTGTTGTTGATATTGCTATCTATACATTGCATATTGATTGGAAAATAAAAATAAAAAATGATCTTATAATGTTCACCCCCCGTCTCAGTATAAGATTATGTTCTTCAGATTCTAGGTCATGCTAAAATTTTGGGGATTATAAAATTGGATAAACTCCCAATTGGAGTCTAAAACCATTGAGTCTTGTAAATCTACTTTTGTGGCACATATATGGTTCTAGGTCGAAGATGGCTTTGGACTAGGATTAAAATTGGTAAATCATTAGTTTGACCTTTTTTTATCATTGTATAGGAAAATATCCAGGTTTGGGTGGAATTCTAAAAATATTGAATCAAATAAAATTATGATTGGAATCCACAACATAGAGACTAGCAAATTTACTAGCAAATTAAACCTTCATGGAAATCCACAACCATTGTCTTGGTTTTGAGAAATTTTGATTTTTGAGTTCTAGTCTGCATTTTATTCTCACATTTCACCATGTTTGACTAATTTTACTATGGCATAGAACATGAAATTATGAAACCTAAGATCACAAATCGAGCAAAATTTAAACAAGTTGGTGCTAGGACGAGATTCATTCTCGCATGTCACCTCTTTGACCAACTTTGATCATGATGTAGATCATGAAAGGATGAAAACTAATATCACAGACTAGAATAAACCTTAAACAATGAAGTTGGTGCTATGCTAGGATTCATTCTCACATTTCACCTCTTTGACCAATTTTAACTACGACATAGAGCACGAAAGGATGAAAACTAAGATCGTGAACCAGAGCAAACTTTAAACAATGAATTTGGTGCTATGTCGGTATTTGTTTTCTATTTTACATTATTTTACCATATTTTACCACAAAATAGAGTAATATTGTGTCATACAATCAGTTCTAATCCGAGATTTTGCTCTTTAATTCCATAGTGTAAAACTAGTTAAAAATATAAAAGAGTTTAGAATTTAACAAAAATTTACACACTTCTAAATAGGCCAAATGGGTATCCAAATCCATTTATTTTTTAATTATATTATTTTTCAAATTTTATACCATTGTGAAGAGGAGTTTGAGATATTTCCACTAGGTTTTAAATCACCTCAAATGGATTTTTCAATCAAAAGTTATGACAATTTAAATTTTGTAGTAAATTTAGGGCAAGATGATGAAATTTAAAGAACCCTAAAATTGAATTTAATATTTTGAACCTTAGAAAAACCATTGAAATTTAAATTTTCTAAAAAATTTAATTTGAAATAATACCATTGACATGCAAAATTTAAAAAAAATCAATTTAAATCAATGTAGCCAAAATTTAAGTCTTCCACACTATGCAATCTTAGTGTAAGAAAAACCCAAAATCTTAATGTAAGTAAGCAAAAGTTCAAATTAAAGATAAAATTTTAAGTGGGTCCCCAAATTGGGGTAGGTTGTGCCATATAAATAAAAAATGACGACTCTACTAGAAAATACTCCTAAGCATTTTGGATAAAAAAATTGAGCTTGAAATAAGTGAAATTTTTACTAACAAAATGCAAATCACTTGGTAATATTCTAAGAAAATGGGGTTAAATAGAATTTATTTGGAATTAATGCTTCATTTTGCTTTGGATCAAAATGTGTACAAGTGTATTCATTTCCATTCTTTATATCCATTAGGATTTTTCCACTAAACTTGAAGTTAGGCTACTAAATATGTCACTCATAAAAGATGATTTGTCTTCGCATTTCTCCACTACTAGTCAAGTGTTTATAGATTTGGTGGAGATGAACTTGATCCCTTATAGGCATTGCTCTAATACTAGAGATATGTCTACAAAAATGATATATGTTATATGAATAACCCAAATATTTAAGCTTATTGTATTATTAAGATTATCCTTAGTTAAGAAGTATCTTGACTAATTGCAAATGTTGTGTGTGCTTTTGGGTCAGGGATCTATAAGACTAAAAGTAGAGTATATGGATTTAAATATATTCATCAAGCCAATATGACTTCATCATTATCACCTAAGAATTACATTAATGTCATTAATAAATATGAAGATTTAACATTATGTTACATTATTTCTAGCTTCATCTATTATAGCCCTATAATCAAAGAACAAAACCAAATAATTTGATTCACTAATCCTTGAATTCAACTAATTTCAAAATAATTAATTAATTCTCAATTTATAAGGAATATTTCCTTAAGAGGAGCCAAAGTTGATTGTAAATCCACTTGTCAAAATTTGAGGAAGAAAAAGTAGCATGAAATAGAAAGAAAAAAAACTAAAACATAAAAGCAAACAAGAAATTTCATGAAAGGAATGAAATAATTAAACAAGTAAAATAAAACAAAACCTAAAACACTAAAAAAAAAAACATACCTCGAAATCTAGGAAAAAAAACAAACTATGAACAAAACAAAACACTATCAAAAGAAAGTACACCAAACAAGGAAATTATGGTACAATATTGACTATTTGTTTCTACATTATCTTAGGGATGAAAGTAATGCTTTAGGAATTATTTTTTGATATGAAAAAGAATACTTTATCCACTCATATTATTCAATATAAAGATATTTTCTTCAAGTATCTCTAAAATTTGGTACTGACCTAACCTGAGGTTGTCAAATTTGTCTAGTCTTATTTCTTTTCATGTGCTTTATCCCATAATAGAACTAGGTCAAAAATTCAAAATTATTTAGTCTTAGCTATTTTTTCAAACCATATTTTAGGATTACTAAAGTTTTGTTTGGCATCCTCTCTCTTCTCATCTAAATTCATTTTATTTTTTAGCCTTTCTTCTATCTTTTCATCTGCTTCTAAGTAATATTTTATGAATTGTAATGTCCATAGCTTTAAATTGGTGGGGAAAATAGGATCTTGGCCATATACCAAATGAGAAGGTTATGTACCTATTTAAGCTTTTATCTAGTCCTATCTTACCATAATGCATACTTAAGCTTATTATACCAATATCTAGGATTTCTCTCTAGTAACTTATTGATTATGGAGAATAAGGTTTTATTAGAGGATTATGCTAAACCATTACCCTGAGGGTAATAGTTAGAAGAAAATTTTAAAGTCACCTTATTGTTATAAATCCATCCATAAAATTTTAGGGAGGTCAATACTAAAATACTATTGCATACTAAATAATGAAACATTTCAAATCTAGTGATAATTTATTCCTCGAGGAACTAAACAATAACATATGTGGTGCAGTTTTTAGTAGGTAGAGCTTCTATCCATTGAGTGCAATAGTTAGTTGCAGTTAAAATATATTTGTGACAAGTTGAGAAGTTAGTATTTATGACTCCTATAAATTCTAATCATCATTGAGAAAAAAATCTAGCCCCAAATACAAGTTGCAAGAGCATGAAGTATTTTTTTCTCTATTTGCAGCAATATGACAAGTGTGACAAGTTGTAATATGGGCATGGGCATCCTTAAAAGGATGAGGCCAGTAGTAACCAACTCTCAATACTTGATGTGTAGTGGCATTAGCTTAACCATATCTAATCTCAAATTTACCATTAAATTCTTCAATAACTTGAGTGGCTTCATTATTATCTAAGCATATTAAATATATTTCTTCATGGTTTCTTCTATTTAGAACACCTACTTTAATCATGAAATTTTCACTCTTCAAATGTAAGGCTCTTCTTTGAGTAGTATTAATATGACTTGGATATTTTTTGTTCAATAAGTAGTACACTATGTCTTTGTACCATTCATAAATTGTGATGTCATCCATAGCATATTGTTGAAAAAGTATTTGAGGATCTATTTCAGCTAAAGTTTTACTTAATCCTTGTCCTCTAACAAGTTTTATTGGTTGTATTTCTAAATCAAAATCTTGTAGAATTATCATCCATTTAGCTCTTCTTTCTCCTAATTCATTTTGCATAAGCATAGCTTTAACATCTAGGTTTGGCACAATGTTAAATTTTCTACTATGTAGAATGTAATGCCTAAATTTCTTGACTACCTTCACTAAAGCAATAGTCTATTTATCTAGTAATGAATAATTGAGTTGATCCTCCTCCAAAGGGGAGCTCATAAATAAAATTGGATTTTCATGGTTGTTCTCATATTTCTATGTTAAAACACTTGTAGTTTAATGCTTAGAAGCAAAATAGTAAATGTAGAAGGGCTTAGTATAATATGGATTCACTAGGATTGGGGTAGTAGATATGAAATTTTTAATTCCTTGAAAATTTATTTGCACCTCACAAACCCAAGTAATGTTAGCATCTTTCTTAAGCATAGAATTTAGTGGCCTAACTATCTCTACAAATCCTAAGATGAACTTTCTATAAAAATGATATTTCCAAAGAATGATCTCAATTTTGTTTTATTTCCAGGGAGAGGGATTCTTTGTATGGCTTCAATTATTTCAAGATCAATAGAATTTCCATATTTAAAATTAAAATGACCTAATATTTTTCCTTGAGTTACTACATAAATACATTTCTTAGGATTTAAAGAGATATCGTATTCTCTACATTTTTGAAGTACTTTCCTTAAATCATTGACATGATTAATTATTTTATTTGAAAACATATGAATACCATCAATATAAATCACAATGCATTTTCCAATTTGGTCTCTTAATGCATAATCCATTGCTCATTAAAATGTAGCACCTGCATTTATTAATCCAAAAGGTATTCTCTTGTAAGCAAAGGTACCCTACTTGGTAGTGAAGGTTGTTTTCATCCTATTTTTAGGATCCATTATCCATCCAAAAAGGACATCATTTCTGATCCATTTACCATTTTTAAAATATGATCTAAAGATTTCAAAGGATAATTATCCTTTTGGGAAGCCTTATTAAGATTTCTAAAATCAATGCACAATATGATTTCACCCATTTTATTCCTAACATACAATATGTTAGCTATCCAAGTGGAATGTCTAATGGGAAATATGATTTTAGCATCTAAGATTCTTTGTACCTCCTTCTAAATAAAGGGTTCCAACAGTGGATTAGTAGGCCTTTTTTTTACCTAAATGGTTTAACATCTAGTATTAAAAGTATTGTATGAGTAGTGATGGGTTGGTCATATATTTTAAGGCCTTTATAGATCCAAGCTATGATATCTCTATAATATTAAATATCTTGTATGATATTTTTCTTTCTTTGACTACTGCATGTTTTTCCTATTAGCACATTTTGAGGATTTTGACTAGTCCCTATATTAATGGTATCATACAAATAATTTTGACATGAAATATTACTGCACTTCTTACTTTTGTAATCAATATCAAATAGTTTTTCAAGAGAGACCATACCTTTAGGGATTGTATTTGTTTTCAAGGTTACAACATGGTATTCTTCTTCACCATATTGTATCCTTTTGTCTTCATCAATAACTTGATTTTCAAATATACTAGAGTTAGTAACAAAATCAAATATATGTCTATCATCTTCAAACACTTGGAAGTTCTTTACATTATCAGGTATGGATGGATAGGTTACTATATCGATGAAAATCCTTTTGAGTTTCTTGTTGTCTATTGGTTGCAATGTGCTTGTTGCTACTGCTAAAGAATCAACAATTTTGTTCTTCTTCCTAGAAATCAGTTTTATATTGAAAGCATAAAATTCATTGACTAAATATCTTGCTCTATTCCTGTAGTGGATGAGTCTTTTGTTATGGCAAGAATATTGACTTTTAATCTATTTGACTACTAACTTAGAATATCCTAACACTTTTAAACACTTGATATTTTTCTTCAATGCTAGTTGTATACTAGAAATAACAGCTTCATACTCTGTAGTGTTGCAAGTACAAGGGAATTATAGTTGGTAAGCAACCAAATGGGACTTACCTTTTGGATTAATCAACTCTATGCCTACTCCACTACCTTGTTTGGATTTTGATCCATAAAATTTTAATGTCCAAATTGAACTTTCATCTTTTACTTATTTTTTTGGTGAAATTTTAGTTTTAGGCTTATCAGTGATTTGTTTAGCTTCTAGAGTATATACTCCTAATTCTGACTCATTATAGAGAACTTCATTGGTCTTGTTATACTCAGTTATCATGTATTTAAGTCTAGGCTCTCTTTCTATCCTAATTTTATTAGCTACACCATTCCATAGTAGCCACATATGAGAGAAATCTATTGCCATGTATCCATTTAAATTCTTAGACTAGTCTCTACTAAGAAACATTCCATATCCATCAATAATATCTACAACCTGAATATCTATATATTGCTAAATTATTGGTTCTAATGCTAACTATATATGAATATGTTTTAGCACACAAATTACATTTACTTCTATTTTATCCAATTGCAATTCCACTCTTTTAGAAGGTATATGCTTCAAACCTAACCTTTGGTAAACAACATGTGGAATTACATTCCCTGAAGCACCTGAGTCAACAAGATAGTTATGTAGATTTTTACCTGTAATTCTAATTGTCAAAAAAAAAGGAGGGGCATCACCTTTGTCTTTTCTAGAAATAATTTGAGCATCTGCAAATTTCTTATATTGATTACCAAATGTTTTCATCAAAATATCTTGTTGATCAGTGAGTTGAGAAATCTTAAATAAATATATTTTTTATTTTGTTCTCTTTAAATCTTCTATGATATTATAGGTAGGTTTATCATGTTTTATTTTTTTGTGTAGTGGTGGAGGAAAATTAGCTCTAGATGGAGGTATGGGATTATTATTGTCCTATGTATCAGGAGGGATAGTAGTAATATTTGAAGGAGTAGAAGAAGTGAGAGGGCCTTTACCTTTACTTCTTAGTATATAGTTATTTCTTTTCTTAAACTACCTAAAAGCTTGAATTTCTTATTTTAAGGATCCATCATATCATTCATATTCTTCTTATGATGGAACAAATGTTTCAACAACTAAGGTTGTTCCATTACTAGTTCTAGTTTGATGACCATTATCATCATTAGGCACTAATTCCATGTTTTCCATTTCATTCTATACTATATCTAAACCTATTTTGAATTCAAGATAATCAGTTTTATTATGTTGGGTTGTGGAATGTACTCTACACTAGTTATTTAGAGCTAAATCTGATAAATTCACAATGGTATTATTCAAGTTTTGATTAGCAATGGTATTGGGATGATAAGAAATAGGATTGGGAATTCCTCAAATTTTTGTACAAGTGTTACATTAATATTTTTGAGAATTGAAGTTCCTATTTGTATTAGGATTTTTAGAAGGTGGATTTTGTGGTACCTATTTTTGTAGTTGAACCATATCACTACTAAGCTTTTGGACCAATCTTTGTAGATTTTCAAGTTGTGAATTAGCATTGTTAGCAATCTGGATTGTACTAGCCTAATTTGCAATATTATTATTGGGTGTAGTGTAATTCAAGAAATAAAGGATATTTTGATTTGGTTTTGTATTAGCATTAATAAATGGAAGAATATTTTGAGTGGGATTCATATTTGGAAAAAATTTTGTTGCTTGAGCATTGGTTTACACATTAATATTCAAGAGTGCAAGTGTAGGGATGGTATTAAATGGTTGATTAATATTTTTGTATTGTAAATTATTTAACAATGGTAGTTTTTGTGATAAACCTTGATTAATCTTGGGGATTTGATTATAGGTACCCGATTTTCCTATGGAAGGTAATTTTACTATTCCAAAACCTTGAGGTTTTAATTGTAATTCTACTATCAAGGCCTCACTATATACCATAGGTAGAGTAGTTATGTTTGGTTATCTTATTATAAACATAGATGTGAGAGTATCTAGGGATTTGTAACACATTTTAATAACTACTTCAACATTCAAAGTATAGGGTGGAGTTAGCCTATTATAAAGCTTATGAAACCTTGTATTGAAAATTTTTAGGGGCTCATTGGGCTCTCTCTTGCATGAAGTGAATTTATGGTAGATGATAGCAATATCTATAGGTAACTTGAACTAAATAACAAATGCTACTTCTAAATTAACCCAAGAAGTGATATAATTAGCAGGTATACTAATGTACCAATCATATGCTAGTTAATCTAGTGTAAGAGGGAACATCCTACAAGCAACATCTTCATGTTAAACCTATAATTTTATCAAAGCATATTCATATGATTGAATGTATTCTAAAAATATTTTAGCTCCATCATATCTATACTTGGTTAGATATCTCTCTACATTATTTAGAATATCATGGGTGGATCCAAGAATACTCAGTGGACTACTACCACCTAACCAATGTGTAAAAACTACCATTGGTGTACTTAAGAGAGTGATAAAACATTGGCAATGGTATAATAGAATGAGATGAGGTATTAATGGGAGGAATATTACTTGACTGACCTTTATATTTTCTAGGTATTGTAGGAGTGTAAAGGCTATGAAACTCAGTACAATATTCAGAGGTCTTAGACCTACTGATAATGACTCATGGTTCTAGCTTTAACAGTCAAGAAGATGTTGTGTAATAATAGTAAGAATTAAATGATAAATATCCTATAGTATGAATAAAATAAAAAAATATGTCTAATTAATGAATTAGTCAACTTAAGGCCCTCCTTATATAACCATTTCCTATTGAAAATTGAGGAATTAGATGACTTATAAAATTAATAATTAATGTCTTAAAATAACAATGAAACTAACAATTTAGGTCCTTCTAGCACCAATTCCTATTGAGTGATATATTTACACAATTTTCAAACATATACCAACATCTAGGACTCATTCAAGATGTCCTCTCTTGAAAGGAAATAATCAATCTCCCCAAGGTTTTAGTAAGGTTGGTCTAACCTAGTTATGTTCTTATCAAATATTCTAAATCAAAGTATAAGAGAAGGGAATTAGATGGATAACTCAGAGGAACATATAACTTTTAACAAGGGTGAGTGTCAATTCATTGTCTAACCTTATGAAATATAAATCTAACTTAATATTCAACTAATCATAAAATTACAAATATTTAGTATCAAATATTATTTCAATAAGATAGAAAAAGGTAATATTCTAGGCTTGCTACCTTAAAATTCATCAACATATATCATTCATTGCACCATAAACATACTCATTATATTCTATGGCAATGATTATTTTGAAACTAATAAAAAGTAGCATATAAAATGAGCTTCAAAATATAGGATTCAAACTAATCTACTCCTAGTCTAGCAAGTTTCACAAAAAATTCAAAAGGATAGGGTTAAAGAGAGAAAGAAAACAAGCCATTATAGTTGAAGCCTTATGTTGAATCTGTAGAAGCAAGAATTATGATCTTAACCATCTCTGACTCAACTATCCTTTGCATAATTTAAGACCAAAGTGGTGCTATATTCAAAAAAAAAAGACAAATACTAGAATTTTATAAGATGTAAAAATCATCACCCTACACAAAATACACCATTAAACTCCAAAATTTGTATTAACAAGAATTTTCAATGATCACAATTCTTAGAAATTAGTTGCATTAGGTGATTGCAATGTAAAAATGCTTCCAATTACAATTACAAGGGTATATATGCTCATCAAACTACAAACGAACCTTAAAATACCTAAAATATCTATCATTAAAATTATGATTAACCCTTTGAAATGGGGTCTCCTTGGATTTTTATAGCCTTATAGTCTTGAAATTTGAATAATTTTGTAACAAATTCATGAGTTGTCATCATATGAGGTGTATTCCTATCGTATTTCTTAATCTGGATCTAAAATTCTAGTTATGTATGATTGCAATTATTTGAAAATGATGAGCTATCAAACACTAGGTGGTTGAAATAAATTCCAGGTTTAATGTATCTTCTTTGGGTATCACTCTCTAGTTTGACGCTTCATCTTCCATTAAAAATTCGGCTTCAATCTGAGTCATCCCCTATTCTTGCACTAATTCACCATGATAGATCTTCAATTGCATATTGTTATTTGAATCATTATAGAAGCTTCTATACCTCATCATTTTATATTCCTAGTTCAATGCTTTATCTTGCATTGATGCTTCAACTTTTGCTGCTTTTGGTTCTATCACCTGCAACATTGAAGAAAAATTAAAAAAATAAATCAAATTAAGATTATGGCAAAAAAAAATGTATTTCTATTATTATTATTATTACCTAAGGTTGATGATTATTAATTTTAATTAATATATTTTATAAGGTTTGATGTTATAGTTCATTTTAATTTTTTATTTTATGTTATTTGCTAAGTTATTGCTTTTAATTTTAGGGCAAATTTATTAAACTTAATATTAAGTTCAAAAAATATTATTTGAATAATGTCAATTAAGATCTGGTTTTATTTTCAACATGTTATGAACTGGGGTAAGATTTCAGTTTCTTTCTCATAAATGCTTTCGGTCAAGGTGAATTTCATTTTATTCCTTTGAATGCTCTGGGCCAGAATAAAATTTCTTCTTTCTTTCAAGTGTTCTAGTCTAGTATAAAATTTTACTAATTTTCTTCAACATGCTCTAGGTTGGGGTAGATTTTACTTATTTCCTTTATGTGCTTCAGGTCAGAGTGGATTCTAGGCCATGGCAGAATTTCAAGTGCTATAAAATTGGATAAACTTGCAATTGGAGTCTAAAACTATTGAGTCTAGTAAACTTATTTTTGCAGCATGAGGATGGTTCTAGGTTAGAGATGGCTCTGGGTCAAGATTAAAATTAGAAAATAATTAGTTTGGCCTTTTTGGACCATGACATAGGGATGTCTCTAGGTCGATAGAAATTCCAAAAATATTGAATTGAATAAAATTGTGATTGGAATTCGTAGCATAGAGACTAGAAAATTTGTTATCATGGCACTGAGCCAGTTCTAGGTCAGGATTAATATGAAATTAAACCTTCACAACAATCTTCAACCCTTGTCTTGGTTTTGGGTAATTTTGATTTTTGGGTTCTAGACCGCATTTTATTCTCGCATGTTACTATGTTTGACCACTTTGACTATGGTGTAGAGCATGAAAGAATGAAAACTAATATCATGAACTAGAGCAAAATTTAAACAAGTAATTTAGTGCTAGGCTAGGATTCATTCTCACATTTGACCTTTTTGACCAACTTTGACCACAATGTAGAGCATGAAAGGATGAAAACTAAGATCATGGACCATAGCAAAATTTAAACAAGGAATGTGTGGGATAAAGAGACTAATGGTAGATTTTTCATTCAAATATGTATACCATATGCAATATGATAACCCAAAATGGTTTGGCATAAGCAAAAAAATCTATATTAGGGTGCTAGTACCCAAGGTAAATGTTGGAGTATATTAAATTATTTGGTACATATCTTATATTAGGATTTACTTTGTGTTGTAATAAATGCAGAAGTGTGCATAATATTTAATAATGTAAATGTGCACATTAGTCCATGTGCACATGAGTCCATAGAATAGGAAGTTGAATAGTCTAAAAGTGAGAAATCCAAGAGTGCATTATATGAAGAGACACATTACTTTATATATACATGGTAATATGGAGATGTAAATAGAAGTGATAGTAATAACATTACTTGGTACTTTCAGAGTTATGGCACCATTTTGTGAGATTTTGTTTGTGCCATATTTAGGAGTAGATGTAAGAGTTATTTATTCATGTTATACTTGCATAATATTGCCATTATCATATACATTGATTTAGTACATCTTTTATATTTTTTTCTCAAGTAGTAAGCTTCAAAAGATAATAGTGGTATCAGAGCCATAAGAGACCACCATTGATTCTATCAACTTGAACTTCATTGTGTCTTTGCAAATTGGACTCACCATTGTGCACTGCCACTTGAAAACATTATCGCTTTGAGATTATTTTATAGAAGGCCTTTTATGGAGAGATCAGTGACGATAGGATATTATATCTGAAAGATGAAACCAAAGAATATTGGAGAGTTTCTATTCCAAGAACAAATTTAATATAGAAGAAGACTTCAGGTCTTGAATTCAGACCTTAATATTAAAAATATTGGGATATTAAGAGAACCAAGAATGAGGTCTTATTGGAGAAATTGATAGATTGAAGGAGAGTGTAAAATTGCAGATTGACTAGAGTCTTTCCTATTGAGAAAGGTGCAGCAATAGTATTGTCATTATTGTCAACATAGTAAGATAGATTTGTTGATACAATTGACAGGAAGTTCAAAAGCTATTTAGATGCAGAAGACAAGAGTTCAAAGGTTATTCAGAGTATGTACAGTGATTTTCCAAGAAGACCGAAGTGGCCCATATGCAAAAGATAAAAAAAAAACAAGTAAGAAAAGTGTCACGATATCGTGACATAAACAGCAGGCAAGAAAAACTATCATGATTTCGTGACAAATTGGAAGAGAGAGAAAAAACAGGAAAAACTATCACAATTTCGCGACATGTTGGAAGAGAGAGAAAAAGTAGGAAAAACTGTCATGATTTTGCGACATGTTGGAAGAGAGAGAAAAAGTAGAAAAAACTATCGTGATTTCACGACATGTTGGAAGAGAAAAAGGCAAGTGGAAAAACTGTCATGATTTCGTGACATGTTGGAAGAGAAAGAGAAAGCAAGAAAAAGTGTCATGATTTCGCGACAAGTTCGAAGAAAGAGAACAAGTAAGAAAAGTGTCATGATTTTGTGACATGTCGCATTTTCGCGACTAAAATAGGAGAGAGAAAGTAAGTTTGAAAAGTGTCACGATATGACGACATGTCACATTTTCATGACAAAAGAAAGAAAGGAAGCGTACGAAAGCAGAACTGTCGAGATTTCATGAGAAAAGTAGAAAGTAAGACTTCAAAGTAGAAGTGTCACGATTTCATGACAAAAGTAGAGAAGAAGACTTCAAAGGTAGAAGTGTCATGATTTTGTGACAAAAGCAAAGAAGTAAAGTATGAAAGTAGAAGTGTCATGATTTCGTGATAAAAGTAGAGAAGAAGACTTCGAAGGCAGAAGTGTCACGATTTCATGACAAAAGCAAAGAAGCTAAGTACGAAAGCAGAAGTGTCATGATTTCATGACAAAAGCTAAGTTGAAGACTATGAAGGTAGAAGTGTCGCGATATCACAACAAAAGCAAAGTCAAAGTCTATGGAAGTAGAAGTGTCACGATATCACGACAAAAGCAAAGACAAAGTATACGAAGGCAAAAATGTCGTGATATCATGACAAAAGAAAAGACAAAGTCTACGGAGGAAAAAATGTCATGATATCACGACAAAAGAATAGAGAAAACATACAGAGGTGAAAGTGTCATGATATCATGACATGTTATATTTTTGCGACAATAGCAACAAAAGAAGCTATAGAGGCAGAAATATCATGATTTCGTGACAGGTCATAAATGCGCAAGTTAATAAGGAGAACCCGACTGAAATGAGAAGTATGACAGTGGACCAACATCACTATGGCATTTATAGGGGTAGTTACAGAGTGATTTCATACTGCTAAAATAGGGAGAGTGATAAAAAGTCAGTATGGCGGTTACAGGGTCTGTCCAGAATGAAATCATCAAGAGATGGATAAACTAAAAATATTCTTGTGTTGAAGCCGACGAAGACCGATGACAATTGACTAAAATTAGGGTTTATAGTTGTTATGAAATCTGACTAAGATTAGGATTTACAATCGACTAAGATTAGGGTTTTCATCATAAAAAACATTGTTATAAAAGGAGGGTTATTTGGAGAATTGAGAAGATTGTGGAATGTGTGTGAAATACGATCATTGTGCGTAGAGAGCAAGTCATGTCAAATCGTGCTAAGTGCAATATTCATAAAGACAGCAGAGTGTACAAAATGAAGAAGATGATCGTGAAGTTCAACTGTAACAAAGCAGAGTGTACAAAGTGATTACACAGAGAGAGTAGAGTGCATAGAGAACGCAAAGGTGAAGAAGACTAGTTAGGGTCTTGCAAAAGCAAAGGTATCTTACTGTAAAACTTATAGATTCAAATTGAAGTCCAGGTTGTAGCTTGGCATCAAGGGTTGGTGCTCCTTTCTGTTGGTGTAGATAAATAAGGGGTTGGTGCTCCTTTCTATTGGTGCAGATAAATAAGGGGTTGGTGCTCCTTTCTTTTGGTGTAGATAAATAAGGGGTTGGTGCTCCTTATAGTGGGTGTTGGTAAATTGATTGTAAATTTTGTGCTTTACAAAAGATAGATTTGTATGGTAGTCAAAGCAGTCAATTTTTGAGTAGTAGCCCCATTAGTGAACATCGTTAAATCTTGTGTTGTGTGATGCTCATTTGTTATACTTGTTGTATCTAGTAATAAGTTTTAATTTCTATGATATTAAGAGCTATAAATTTAAGTTTATAGAGCTACACTAATTCACCCCCCTCTCAGTGTCATTGTAAGACTAACAATTGGTATCAGAGCTAAGTTTCTATACAAGCTTAACCTGCTAGGGTGATCTTAGAAGTAACACAATGGCAGGTGGTGAAGGCTTCTCATCAAACGAAGCACCATTGTTTGATGGGTCTAATTACACATTCTATAGAATTAGGATGCAGACATATCTCTATGCTTTGGGATACGACATCTGGGATTCAGTAGTTAGTGGATACATAATACCCATCACTCCTCCAAAAGAGGCTGACAAAAAAAAATTGTTTGAAAATAACTCAAAAGCAAAGAATGCTATCATGTGTGGATTAGCAGACAGTGAACTAGTAAAGATCATGAGCTGTAAAATGGCAAAATAAATATGGGACAAACTGAGGAGTATTCATGCAGGATATGATAATATCAAGGAGGCCAAGTTACAGATACATCGAGCTTAGTTTGAAGCATTAAATATGAATGACGATGAAAACATTGAGGCATATATGCTGAGAGTTAATGGAATCATTAATGCGATAAGAGGACTCGGTGAGGATATCAAAGACTTTACCGTCGTGAAAAAGGTATTAATATCTCTTCCTCAAATGTTTGATTCTAAAGTCTTAGCGATAGAAGAAGCTAAAAATCTAAATTATTTTAGTATAGATGAGATTTATGGTTCTTTGACTGCATATGAGATGAGGATAGAAATATCTAAACCCATAGACAGAGAAGCGGCTTTTAAAGCCCTTAAAAATAAAAATGCAAAACAAGAGTCCGAGGAAGAAGAGACATCAAATGAAATGGAAGCAAACTTTGTTAGAAAAATAAAAAGGGGAAAAGGAAAATACAGAGGAAATCTACTGTTTAAATGTTTCAACTGTGGAGGCATTGGGCATTTTGCGACTAAATGTCCACTTAATGAGAAGAACAAAAATGATGAAGGATCTCACCAAGAAAGAAGTTACTGGAAGAAGAAAATGAATTTCAGAAAAGGCAACTTCAAGAAGAAAAGTTTCATCTCCAAGAATGCTAGTTCAATAGAAGACAACTCCGGTGAGGATTCTAAAGAGGAAATAGGTGAAGCTCTTTTCATGGCATTTGAAGAAGTAAAATCAAAAAAGGAAGGAGTGAACTCTAAAGTATGTGGTGAAAACCCTGAGGCTGAAGTAGATCTAGAAGGTGAGTTGATCTCTGCACTTGAAGAGTGTAAAATAGAGAGGAAAAAGAATAAGAAAATTTCAAAAAAGCTTGAGGATGCAAACAAAATCATAACCAGTCTGAAAGTATAGACAGAAGAATACAAGAAAATATTTGAAGATCTTGAAGTACAAATTACCATGAAAATAGATTATTGCTGCAAACTAGAAGAAGAGAATGTTGGTTTAAGAAATGTAGATAGAAGAGATGAATCACAAAATTAGTTGCTATCACAAACGTGAAGAAAGTTCTATGAAGCTGGATAAGATTATAAATGACCAAAGGCCTGCAGGCATCAAATTTGGTCTGGGTTTCATTGAAGGAGAATCATCAAATGGATCAAAGGCCAGAAATGTAGAATCCATAAAGAATGAAGATAAGAAATAGGTTGATCAAGGAAAAACATCTCATGCAAAATAAAGCAATAATGCCAGACACGAAATGAGAATTGACAATGATGGATTCACCAATGTCACACATCAAAGAAGAAGACCTATGGCTCCTACGACAACATGGCAAAGACCATCACCCAGGTTCAATTATCCCTTTTCTGATTTCTATTTTAAATTCAATGGCTATGGACATAAAATATCATACTGCAAATATAATGTAAGACCAAGGAATTTCACCAGTAGAAATGCTTTTTCTCCTCTGATGAATTATACATTAGAATGTTATATCTATCATAATTTGGGCACATTGAAAGAAATTATAGAAGTCCATTTGCATAAAATCAGTTTCAAGGAAGAAAATTTCAACCAAATAGGATGAGACAAAATAGAAAATTTCTCGAAAAACATGCACAAGCTATTGATAAGGGAAAGGCAAAACAAGATCCCAAAACTACTATCATAATAGAGTGGAAAGAAAAAGAGCGACTTAAGAAAGAAAATGAATTCTTAATCATATAAAAAATATTTAAAGCACAGAATAAATATGTACCATGGATACTTGATAGTGGATGCTCCAGTCATATGACAGGTGACAAACAAAAATTTGAGAAGTTATAGAAATATGAAGGTGGTTCAGTAAAGTTTGGAAATAATGATGGAGCTAAGATAGTTGGCAAAGGTTCAGTTAAAATTAGTGACAAAAAAATTAAGTTAGAAGAAGTCTTGTTTGTGGATGGTTTGAAACATAACTTGTTGAGTGTAAGTCAGATTTGTGATAAAGGTCATGAAGTAGTTTTTAAGAAGCAAGGTTGTGAAGTCAGAAAAATAAATAATGGAAAATTGATAGCAACTGGATCAAGGACATCTATAAACCTGTACACGCTCTCAGAGACTTCAGAAGGAGCTTGTTTTATTGGACAGGAAGAAGAAAATTGGTTGTGGCATAAGAAACTCGGTCATATCAGTTTTGATAATCTAGTAAAAATCAACTCAAAAATGGCAGTGAGAGATATTCCCACCATCAGCAAACCAGCAAACAACATTTGTGCTTCATGCCAAAAGGGGAAGCAAACTAGAGTCACATTCAAAACAAAAGAGTACTACACAAGCAAACCTTTGGAACTATTACACACTGATTTATGTGGACCCATGAGAACACAAAGCATAAATGGTGACAAATATTTTATGTTGTGCATTGATGACTATTCTAGAATGACATGGATATTTTTCTTGAATCATAAATCAGAAGCTTTTGAAATGTTCAAGACTTTCAAAAACCAAGTTGAGAATAAAACAGGAAAGAGGATCAAATGTTTAAGATCAAATAGAGGAGGAGAATTCATTTCAGAGGAGTTTACAAAGTACTATGAAAAATACGGTATTAGGAGATAGTTTTCAGCAGCCAGGACACCTCAGGAGAATGGAGTGGTAGAAAGAAAGAACAAGACAGTGTAGGAAATGGCATGGAATATGTTGGATGAAAGCAGAGTAGCAAAAATATTTTGGAAAGAAGCAGTCCATATTGCGGTGTATATCCAAAATAGGTACATGTTGAGAACACATGAAAGCAAAACTCCTTATGAGTTGTGGTTCGGTAAAAGGGCAACAACAAAATACCTCAAAGTTTTTGGTAGCAAGTGCTACATCAAAAGAACTGAAGATAATCTTGGTAAGTTTGAAGATAGAGCGGATGAAGGTATTTTTGTTGGTTATTCATCAAAAAACAAATCTTACAAATGCTACAACAAGAGGCTAAAGAAAATTGTGGACAATGCTGATGTTAAATTTGATGAAGGTAGATAATGAGTAATTAGCTATGAAAAGAACTACCCAATTTATGATGTTATTGAAGGAGATGAGGAAAATGAAACAGAAAAGATACAAAAAATTGACTCAGATGATTTAAGTTGTGATTCAAAAGTGGAAGAAAATAAGAAATTCAAAATAGGTAGTTGGCAGAAAAATCATCCTAGAGAGCAAATAATTGGAGACCCCAAAGTTGGTGTTCAGACAAGAAGAAGAGTAGTAGGTAACTACTCTCTATTATCCAGCATTGAGCCCAAAATTTTTGTTGATGCAAGCAAAGATGAAAGTTGGATGAAGGAAATAAATGAAGAATTAGATCAGATCGAGAAAAACAAAACTTGGGAGTTAGTACCTAGACCTGCAAATAAAAATATAATCGGGACTAAATGGATTTTTTGAAACAAATTGAATGAAGACAGACAGGTAGTCAGAAATAAAGTAAGATTGGTATGTAAGGGTTATTCACAAGTTGAAGGCATTGAATTTGAGGAAGCTTTTGCACCAGTAGCTAGACTAGAGGCAATTGGAATGTTTCTGGCTTTAGCAGTCTACAAGAATTTCAAAGTTTATCAAATGGATGTGAAATCAGAGTTTTTGAATGGGAAAATTGAAGAAGAGGTTTATATTGAGCAACCAGATGGTTTTCAACTTGGTGATGATCCCAAATTGGTTTGCAAGTTGAAGAAAGCATTATATGGTTTAAAACAGGCACCCTGAGCATGGTATGCAAGGATAGACAACTATATCACTCAACAAGGGTTTAAGAAAGGTATGGTGGATAGTAATTTGTATGTCAAAATAGAAAATGGGCATCTTATTATTCTTGTTGTATATGTAGATGATATCATATTTGGCAGCAGCAAAGATGAGTCGTGTAAAGATTTAGCAAATAAGATGTAGAAAGAATTTGAAATGTCAATGATTGGTGAACTTTCATATTTCCTCGGGTTGCAATTTAATCAAAATAAGAAGGGCATATTTATTTCTCAAGTTAAATATGTGAAAGAGATGTTAAAAAATTTCACAATGGAGGATTGTAAGCCAGTTAGCACTCCCATGACAACAGGTTGCAAGTTGAGCAAGGATGACAAATATCCATCTATTGATCAAACCATGTACAGATCTATGATTGGGAGCTTACTAGACCTGACAACTACCAGATGAGATATTTTGCAGGCAGTATGCATGGTAGCATGATTTCAGGCTAATCCCAAGGAGACTCATGTGACAACAGTGAAGAGGATTCTTCGGTACCTCAAGCGTACTATGGAGTATGGGTTATGGTATCCGAAAGGTAAAGAATTCACCCTTATTTTGTATTCAAATGCAAATTGGGTAGGAGGTTTCGATGACAGAAATATTACCAGTGGAGGTGCATTCTATCTTGGAGATAGATTGGTCGCGTGGCATAGCAAGAAACAAGAGTCAATTTTTTTATCGACAGTAGAGGTAGAATATATTGCAGTGACAACATGTTGTACACAGGTATTGTGGATGAAACAAACCTTGAAAGATCTTGGTATTAGCTTCAGTTAGCCAATATTAGTTAAGTGTGATAACACCAGTACCATTAACATCTCCAAGAATCTAGTTATGCATTCATGCACAAAATACATTGCTATCAGGTATCACTTTTTGAAGGAGAAAGTTGTGAAAGGTGAGGTTAAGTTGGATTTTGTTCCAACTACAGAGCAAGTAGTAGATATCTTCACAAAACCATTGCCCAAGGAAGTTTTTGAGTACCTTCATAATAAATTGGGAGTGGTCACACTTCCCAAGAATTGACTAGATATAGGGATCACATTCTCAAGGGGAGCATTTAAGTATTTGATTATCTTTTTGCTCATGTTCATGATTTTTACTGTGTAATAAATTTTTCCTGAGAATGTTGTGCATGGACTCAGGGGGATTCTGTAGTAGCCCTTTGGTATTATTGTCAAAGGGGGAGAAGAGTTACAAGAAATTGCACGTGTTGCTAAAAATTCCAAAGGGGGAGATTGTTGAGCAAGGTGCAACAACAGTATTGTCATTATTGTCAACACAGTCAGATAGATTTGTTGGTGCAGTGGATAGGAAGTTCAAAAGCTATTCATATATAGAAGACAGGAGTTCAAATGTTATTCAGAGTATGTACAGTGATTTTTCAAGAAAAGTGTCACGATATCACGACATATACAACAGGCAAGAAAAACTATCGTGATTTCACGACATGTTGGAAGAGAGAGAAAAAGCAGGAAAAACTGTCATGATTTCGCGACATGTTGGAAGAGAGAGAAAAAGCAGGAAAAACTGTCACGATTTCATGACATGTTGGAAGAGAGAGAAAAAATCAAGAAAAACTATCGCAATTTCGTGACATGTTGGAAGAGAAAAAGGCAAGTGGAAAAACTGTCGTGATTTCACAACATGTTGGAAGAGAAAGAGAAAGCAGGAAAAAGTGTCGTGATTTTGTGATAAGTTCGAAGAAAGAGAACAAGTAAGAAAAGTGTCATGATTTCATGACATGTCACATTTTTGCGACTAAAATAGGAGAGAGAAAGTAAGTTTGAAAAGTGTCGCGATATCACAACATGTCACATTTTCGTGACAAAAGAAAGAGAGGAAGCGTATAGAAGAAAAACTATCATGATTTCATGACAAAAGCAGAAAGCAAGACTTTGAAAGTAGAAGTGTCGTGATTTCATGACAAAAGCAGAGAAGAAGACTTCGAAGGTAGAAGTGTCACGATTTCACGACAAAAGAAAAGAAGTAAAGTACGGAAGCAGAAGTGTCACAATTTCATGACAAAAGTAGAGAAGAAGACTTCGAAGGCAAAAGTGTCATGATTTCATGACAAAAGCAAAGAATCTAAGTACGAAAGTAGAAGTGTCACGATTTCATGACAAAAGCTAAGTTGAAGACTACAGAGGCAAAAGTGTCACGATATCGTGACAAAAGCAAAGTCAAAGTATATGGAAGCATAAGTGTCGCGATATCGCGAAAAAAGCAAAGATGAAGTATATAGAGGCAGAAATGTCGTGATATCGTGACAAAAGAAAAGATGAAGTCTGTGAAGGCAGAAATGTCGTGATATCGCAACAAAACAATAGAGAAAGCATACGAAGGTGAAAGTGTCGTGATATCATGACATGTTATATTTTCATATCAATAGCAACAAAAGAATCTACAAAGGTAGAAATGTCATGATTTCATGATAGGTCATAAATACACAAGTCAAGAAGGAGAACCTGACTGAAATGAGAAGTATGACAATGGACCGACATCACTACAACATTTACAGGGGCAGTTACAGAGTGATTTCATACTGTTGAAATACGAAGAGTGATCAAAAGTCAGTATGGCGGTTACAGGGTCTATCCAAAATGAAATCATTAAGCGATGGATAAACCGAACATCTTCTTGAGTTGAAGTCGACGAAGATCGATGACAGTCGACTAAAATTAGGGTTTACAATTTTTATGAAAGCCGAATAAGATTAGGATTTACAGCTGACTAAGATTAGGATTTTCATCATAAAAATAATTGTTATTAAAGGAGGGTTGTTTGGAGAATTGAGAAGATGGTGGAATGTGTGTGAAATACGGTCGTTGTGCACAGATAGCAAGTCATGTCGAATCGTGCTAAGTGCAAAATTTGCAAAGAGAGCAGAGTGCACAAAAGGGAGAAGATGATCATGAAGTTTGACTGTAATGAAGCACAGTGTGAGAAGTGATTGCACGAGTGTTGTGGCTGATCCACAACACACCCCAAAATTGGGGACCCACCTTTTTTGTAGGCTTTCAGAGGAAATCTCAGTGACCCATATGCTAAAAATGAAAAAAAGGGGCAAAAATGCACAAGTGTAGAAAGTGTCATGAAATCGTGACATGTCGCTCCATCGCTGTCGAAAGAGGAGAGAGAAAAGGAAAATGAAAAAGTGTCGCAAAATCGTGACATGTCGCTCCATCGCTACCGAAAGAGGAGAGAGAAAAGGAAAATGAAAAAGTGTCACGAAATCGTGACATGTCGCTCCATCGCTGCCGAAAGAGGAGAGAGAAAAGGAAAATGAAAAAGTGTCACGAAATCGTGACATGTCACGAAATCGCGACATGTCTCTCCATCACTGTCGGAAGAGGAGAGAGAAAATGAAAATGAAAAAGTGTCACGAAATCGTGACATGTCTCTCCATCGCTGTCGAAAGAGGAGAGAGAAAAGGAAAATGAAAAAGTGTCACGAAATCGCGACATGTCGCTCCATCACTACCGAAAGAGGAGAGAGAAAATGAAAATGAAAAGGTGTCGCAAAATCGTGACATGTCGCTCCATCACTGCCAAAAGAGGAGAGAGAAAAGGAAAATGAAAAAGTGTCGCGAAATCGTGACATGTCGCTCCATCACTGTCGAAAGAGGAGAGAGAAAGGCAAAATGGAAAGGCATAGCGATATCGCGACGTGTCGCAAAATCGCGGGTCAAACTGGTCAAACGACATGAAGTGAAAAGCGTCACGAAATCGCTACAGGTTGCGGCCGAGAATGTACGGAAGTGAAAAACGTCGCGAAATCGCGACAGGTTGCAGCCAAAGCAGCGCCGGGTGAAAAGCGTCACGAAATCGTGACAGATTGCAGGTGGAAGGCATGAAACAAAAAAACATCGCAAAATCGCGACAGAAGCAAGCCCAGTTGTACGGAACAGAAAAGGCGTAGCAAAATCACGACAAAAATCAGCAAAGGTGCATGAAGCGCAAAATGGTCACGAAATCGCGACAGAATCTACCGAAAGGCGTGAAGAGCAAAAATGGTCGCGAAATCGCGACAGAAAGCAGCAAAGGGGGATGAAGCGAAAAGGCGTCGCGAAATCGCGACAGGTTGCGATTTCGCGGCTCCGAAGCAGGGAAGCGTACGGAGATCAAAACGGTAGCGAAATCACGACAGATTGCGGCAAGAGGGCCCGAAGGAGAAAATGGTCACGAAATCGCGACGAGTTGCGGCCGAAGCGTACGGAGAACAAAAGTGTCGCGATTTCGTGACATGTCGCGTTTTCGCTGTGAAAGTGAAGGAGCAAGGCCGCAGGCTATTTCTGGTCATGATTTTCATGGGACCATTATGGAACATGCAGAAACGCATCGAACATGTGGCACAAAGGCATGAGGTTTATGATAACGCTTTAGAGCGACGGTTACAGTATGCAGACAGGACCAAACATTTCAAATTCGAGCGAAAGGTCAAAGCATCAAAGAAGCGGGAAAATGAAACAAAGCGTTCTGGGAGGTGAAATGAAACGATGCAGGTGAACCGAAGAGTCGTGCCAAATAGTATAAAATTGGAAGTGTAGATTGAACAGGGGGTTGGAAATTGCTGCTAGCAGAGTTGCAGAAACAAGGGCTTCATGCCATTCTGGGCCTGCACTTGGGCAATTTCCTTCATTTGTTCTAGATTTGTTTAACCTGGAACATTCTATAATTGTAATTGATACATCATTCTAATACAAAAATACAGAGAGTTGACATCTTATTGATAAGAAAGGAGTCATTATGCATGCAAGATTTAATGCTTTATTTTCCCTTTCAGTTTTCTAGGCTTTTAGGTGAAGTTTAATGCAAATGTTTTTGGTTGCTTCATACGAATGCCTAAAATCTGAAATTGCAATAAAAACCCCAGAGACCCGCACCTAGCTTATCTGGATTGTGCAAATTTGTAGGTTCAATAGGTTAGGTTGCATGCAGAAACCTCATTATCTTCGGTTTTATCAATCAAAATGGTAGCATTCTAGATATAGTTTAGTTGCATCTTCATTTGCATGTATTTTATTTTCAAACCCTTATTTCATTTTTTGCATTTTAATTACAGTCATTTAAATAAATAACTAAAAATCCATTAAAGCTCAGAGTCCATTGCAAATCCAAATTAAAGTAAACTACAGTGCCCCTTGTTAATATCCACTTGCAAACCCTAAGGTATTCCCAGCATTCAAATTGAAAAACATCATTGGTGAATGAAGAACCATCACAACAGGAACCTTGGAGAAATTATTTAGTCATAATTTCTTTGCAAGCAGAGGATTTTGGGACTCAAATCCTACCGGAGAGTGTGCTTTCACAATCGGGTGAAAACACCACTCAAAAGATTGGCGCTAGAAGGAGGGCCGAATCGGTTTACTTTATTTTGGTTTTCATACATGAATAATATCTTTTGATTTAATTTTGAAATATTTTCTTAAAGCTCACAAACAGCTAAACTGTAGCTTTTGCTTTCTTTTGTTGCAGGTTTTCATTGAAATAATCGAGGGTTTCATCAGGCAGGCTGGACCCACCGTGTCGTATTGCGACCAGGTCCCAAACAACCGGAGAAACCATTTTTCATGACCTTACTGGTACTCCCAAGAATAAAACCAAGCAAGTCGTAAGCTCACCAGTCACAAAAGACCTATTTTCTCCAGGAACATCGAGTGGACCTACGCCCGTAATATCAGTTGCCACTAGTGTTCCTATTGTCAGTAATATTTCTACTGCTATTGTAGGTTTGTCTTCATCAATTTTGAGTCAAATGGCTCAAGCTCCAACAACTCCTTGGTATGGAGCTAACAATACTCCTTTGAATATTGCTAGGGATATCCATGAAATCCCCAAGAACATTGAAATATTTCTGCCTAAATATAAACCAGATGGCCCAAGAATAGCAGAAGAACATATCCAAGCCTATAGGGATGTTTTAATTAGGCTGCAAGTTCAATATGAAGATGTGGCTTGCAGACTTTTTCCTATGAGCTTAGATCCAATAGCATATGAATGGTATATATGCTTACCAACTGGTTCAATCACTTCTTGGACACAAATGGAAAACACCTTTGTTAATCAATTTAGGTCACCCTTGGATCCCGCAACCATTTACAATCAGTTTATTACATGCAAAAGGGGCCAAGGGGAACCGATCAGAATGTTTAATCAGAGATTCCAAAAGTGCTATAATAGAGCAATTAGGCACTTTGCCATCGATCCCGCAGTGGCTTTGCAGATATATTTTGGGGCATTGGACCCCATGATAGCCATGTTTGCGAGATGTAATCCTCAAGTCACCATGCTGGCTTTAGCCTATAACGAAGCCATGACTATCGAGCAACAAATGACACCACAGGGCTACGGGTTTACCCAGATGCCTGTGATGGGATAGTATGCTCCATATGGTCAAGCTCCCTTGGCAAATTAGCTCATGGCACCACAAATGCCAAGCATGAATGCCTTCCCCTATCAGCAGCCGTATCCACCAGCACCCGCGTATGCACCCATTCCAATCCAACCAATTACATCCATTCCACTTGTTCCCGCATTTTTGCATAACAGTCAATCGACTATACAAGGAACCAGCCAAGTTAATCCTCAGGCTATAGTTCCTTTTCCAAATCCAACCCCGATTCAGAGTGTCAATCCATACGGGAATCAAATTCCTCAGAACCCGACCCAAATGTTGAATCAAGACCCCATCAATTATGCGAATCCAACGGGGGTTAACAACAATGTGATTCCACCGAAGGAGATTTATTCAAAAGTCGAAGAGCTCAAGAAATTAGTTCATAAATTGAGCAATGACAGGGTTCAACAGCAGAAGTATGAGTCCCATGCCCCTCACCCAAATCAAAATTTTAACAATAGAGGGAGACACTGGAACACCAAGCCAAACAATGGGGGAGTACCCGCTCCCATTGCTAATCAATTAGATACTTCTGCAGGACCTAGCCAATCCAATTCTCTTTTGAATCTTTCAGATTTGGCATGGGAAAGGGGGTACATGTTGCACAACACAAAAGAACACAATGAGAGGAATTGTCCTGAAATTGTCAGATACACTCATTGTCTTCAGGAACAAGTTGATGATTTGGAACTGGTATCAAATGAGGGTCCATCGCAACATCAAGATGATAATATTATGGTGATGGAAACTGTATATCATCAAGAAGGTGAGAGTGAGGAAGAAGAAGACGAAATTTTGGAACAGGAGGTGCAAGATTTTCAAGATTTTAGAAAGGGGAATCATGGATACCATTTGAGAAGTAAATCTAAAGCCCCTAAAACCTCATCAACACCTCCAAACAATTCTATTCTTCCTCCGGATACTAAGGCAAATAATAATCCTCCTCCTCCACTCAGAAGAGAAATGTCTAATGACATGCAGAAGACAATCAAATTCGAAAAACCAAACTATGACATAGTGGAGGATCTGAAGAAGTCCAAATCTAGCCTTTCGTTCTTGGACGCGGCTAGATTGCCTGGCCAAAAGGAGGCGTTGATAAAAGATTTGAACTCACCTGACCCAATGTGGAAGGAAAAAAGAGTTGAGTCCCATCTGATTTTGCAAAAAGAGAGAAGGGATGTCCCGCCATTCTTACTGACTCTGAGAATTGCGGGTAAGAATTTGCATAACTGTTTGGTGGACACGGGTGCCACGAGCAACCTCATGCCTTCAGAGATATGTAAAATGCTAGGTCTGCAACCTGTTTCATCCAAATGCACGGTCTTGCAATTGGACCGTTCAAAGGTAAATGTGGTAGGGACCTTATATGATGTCAAGATTCAATTAAATTTTGAACCCAGGGTCCAGCAGGTTGTTGACATTCTAGTTGTTAATATCCCAAGTAGGTATGGAATGTTACTTGCGAGGGATTGGATGAAAACTCTAAATGGCTATTTTTCAACAGACTGCTCACATATGTGGCTACCATGGAAAGGAATTGCAAACCAAATCAAAGTGGAAAATGAACCGAGGCTTAAGGAGATTATAACATATTTTAACAAGCCAAATGAAGTTCAGTTTTCTGAGCCAGAACTAGGAGTTTATGCACTTGATGTTGAGGAAGCAGCTGAAGAGCCTAAAGAGGAGACATGTCATGGTGGCTCTTTTGAGGAAAAGGATTTCACATGGTTGCTCAGATTTGATGGATCAAAATCTAGACAGGGAGCAGGAGCAGGAGTCGAGCTCACTGGCCTAGGAGGTAAACCATTATTGGCTGCCTACAGACTGCAATTTCCTTGCATGAACAATGTGGCAGAATACAAAGCATTGATCTTTGGTTTCCGTCTAGCATTGAGCAAACATGTTAAATGCTTGAAGGTTTTGGGAGATTCTGAGTTGGTAGTCAAACAAATCAAAGGACAGTATATATGCCGTGACAGGAGACTAAGCCTTTATAGAACTAGGGTTATGGACCTCATTGAGGAGTTCGATGCATTCAATATAGCCCTTATTTCTAGGAAAGGAAATCGAATAGCAAACTCTCTTGCAGTCGTCACGGGCATGTTAAACCCAGTTGATATAAAAATATGTAAAAAGTTTTCCATTGAACTGGTTCCTTGTCCATCAATACCCGATAATGTAAAGAATTTCCAGGTTTTTGAAAGTGACACACATTTTCAAATTTGTCACGAACTCGGGTATTTTTGAAAATCAGGTGATTGATGAGGAGCAAAGGTGGCAGGATGAAACAGAAGATGAAATTGAAACTGCATATCAATCCAAAAAAATTCCTAAAGGCGTGGCTTCATTGGAAAATATGTTCGACATGGGATGCAAGACCAAGAAAGGAAAAAAAATCCCACTCCCTAAAGATGCATGTGATTCAATTAATCTAGGGAGTGCAGACAATCCAAAGGAGGTGTACATAGCAAAGGCATGTACAGAGGAAGAAAGGAGCAATATAATGCAGGCATTGAAGCATTACATAGATTGTATTGCTTGGAATTACAATGAATTGAAAACATACAACCAAGACATCATCACACATACCATCCCTTTGAAGCCAGACTCCAAGCCTTTTAGGCAAAGACAGCGAGTTGTTAACCCGCTATTGGAGCCTTTGATCGAAAATGAGGTTAAAATATTATTGGAAGCGAAAATCATTTTTCCTGTTAGGCACTCAACATGGGTGGCCAACCTCGTTCCAGTGAGAAAAAAGAGTGGAGAGATTAGGCTGTGCATAGATTTTCGAAATCTTAATAAAGCCTCTCAAAAGGATAATTATCCATTGCCATCAATCGATGAAATTCTACAAATGGTAAATGGATCTGAAATGATGTCCTTTCTCGATGGGTATTCTGGGTACAACCAAATTCTTATACATCTAGATGACAGGATGAAAACAGCCTTCACTACCAAGTGGGGGACATTTGCATATAAGAGAATGTCATTCGGACTGTTAAATGTTGGTGCAACTTTTCAACGCGCCATGGATTATGCATTCAAAGGACTCATAGGCAAATGCATCATCGTGTATGTGGATGATATCCCAGTTTTCTCGAAGAAGAGAGAGGACCATGTCAAAGATTTAAAGAAAGTGCTTCAAAGATGCAGAGAACATGGAATTTCCTTAAATCCCAAAAAGTGCATTTTCGGAGTAACAGAAGGAAAATTGCTGGGTCACATCATTTCAAAAGAGGGAATATCCATCGACCCAGAAAGGATACAAGCTATCCAAAACTTACCTCTCCCGAGTAGTAAAAAATAATTGAGATCTTTCTTTGGGCAGGTTAATTTTGTGAGGAAGTTTATCTCTAGCTTTGCTGAGATAGCCAAACCTCTGAACAAGATGCTCAAGAAAGATGTGGATGTAAAATGGAACGAGGAAAGTAGAGTGGCCTTCCAGAACATCAAATATGCCATTTCCAGGGCCCCGGTCCTTATAAGTCCAGACTATTCCAAACCTTTCTTCATTTATGCTTTTGCATCAGAACACTCCTTTGCGAGTGTCTTAACCCAAAAAGGCGAGGATAGTGCCGAAAAACCCATAGCATTTTTAAGTGCCCCCCTAAAAGATGCTCAATTAAGGTATTCAATCCTTGATAAGCAAATGTACGCACTTTTTAAAACGATGAAAAAATTTAGACATTACATTGTGCACAGCAGAGTTATTGCCATTGTGCCTGACTCTGCTGTTAAGACCATGTTTTTACAAAATGAACTAGGTGAGAAAAGAGGGAAATGGATTTCCACCATCCAGGAATTTGATCTCGAAATCCAACCTATGAAACTAGTTCGAGGACAGGGACTGGCGAAGGCGATCGCAGAAAATAATCCACAAATAATAGGCCAATGCTCGAATACGGAATACATTGCTAGGGATGACTGGTATGTTGATATTGTGCAATTTTTATTGACTGGTAAGTGTCCTTCTAATCTGAATTCAACATAGAGAAGAGCTTTAAGGCTTAAGTCTATCAATTATCTGATGAAATCTGGTGTTCTTTACAGGAAGAATCATGAAGGAATCTACTTGAGGTGCTTGAGCAAAGAAGAAGTTGCCAGGGTGTTGCAGGAATTTCACGAGAAACATGGAACTGGTCATGGTGCAGCAAATGCTACAGCACATCAAATCTTGAGAGCAGGATACTACTGGCCCCACATTTTCAAAGATGCACATGCCCATGTATGATCTTGTCATATCTGTCAAGTGGCTGCCAATAGAGAAAGAAATGCAGCCATGCCGTTACAACTTGTAGTTGAAATGAGACCATTTGCACAATGGGGACTAGATTTTATCGGGGTTATTAACCCAAATTCGTCTGATTCCCATAAATTCATATTGACAGCTACAGATTACTGTACAAGGTGGACAGAAGTGATTCCTACTAAACATGCCACCACAGACGTTGTGATTAAATTCCTTGAGGACCAAATTATAACAAGATTTGGAATGCCCGATTCTATTGTCAGTGACAATGGTAAAGCGTTTATTTCTACGCAATTTGTAGATTGGGCATATGATAACAAAGTGAGCTTAAAATTTGCATCCAATTATTATCCTCAAGGAAATGGTCTGACCGAATCTTCAAATAAAAATTTATTGAACATCATTAAGAAGTTGTTGGAAAAGAACCCTCGGGACTGGCATAGCCAATTGAAGTTTGCCCTTTGGGCAGATAGGACCAGAGTGAAAGAATCTATAGGGAATACTCCCTATCATTTGGTCTATGGGCAAGACCCGATATTTCCTACAAATTTGAAGTTGCAGACCTTGCATTTCATACAAGAGTATTTGGGGACAGATGATCAAGTTGAAGCCAGGTTGAGTCAGTTGTTGCATCTTGATGAAAAGAGAGAAGAAGCCATGAATCACATGATTAAGCACCATGAAGTTATCAAAAGATGGTTTGATAGAAGGGCCAAAGTTAAGTCATTCAAAATTTCAGATTTGGTATTACTATGGGACAAAAGACATGAGGAAAAAGGGAATCATCAAAAGTTTGATTGTATTTGGTTAGGCCCATATCAGATTTCGGAGATTCTTGGGAAGAATACCTTCAGGCTAAAAACTTTAGAAGGGAGAGATTTCATGCTACCGGTTAATGGGCAGATTTTAAAGCATTATTTTAGCCCTTAGGTTGTGAGATTTTGATATTATTCTTTCGGTTTTGGTGGGGATTTTCAGTTTTTGTTTTTATTGTTTAGGATTGTTAGTCTAGCTAAGATTTTGGTGGTGGATTTGATTTCAATTGACATGTTTTGTTAATTTCTTATTGATAAAAAAAAAAAAAAGTGAGATGTCAACTTATGCTTAAGGTTAGGAGAATATGAAATATTGGAATTGTCCTATAAAAGCTCCACAAGTAACACAAACATCTTAAGTTATATTGCTTGATTTTGTGATGCATGAAAGAGTCAGTTTTGCATGACAAATCATTTCATTTGCAAGTCAAGAGATAATGCATTCATGTTCCATCTCACCTCACATATGCATTCCATCTTAGTTACATATGCATCTTAGGTACAAATCATTAAAGTATGTCAATCCCTCTTAGGGTTGTGTTATAACATAAACATAAGAATGAGTCCTAAGGTTGGAAACTGAGTCTTGAGATATCTAGAACCAAGCACGTCTCATACATTAAAAAGGATCTTGAGCAAAATGATCAAAACCTAACTTGGAGGAAAGGGTTGGGCGAAAGAAGTATTTCATGTCTATCCTATTTATGCAGCATGATCCTTAAACAGTGGTTTTGACCACTTCCATTAAGCTTAAAGCCTAAAATCAGAGTAGTAAGGATAGGGCCAAATCCTCATCGAACTTAGGTTGAGGATCCAATTCCCCAAAGCTTTGATTTGACCTAAATGGAGTAGTAAGGATAGGGCATAAATTCTCATCTCGCTTAGGTTGAGAATCTGATTCCCCAAAGCTCCTATGTCTCATTTCACAATAAATCTTGGATTGGAAGGATCGTACTACTTGTCCTCTGCAAAGGATGGGTAGTCATCCCCAAGGTCTAAGCAACAAAATTAATATTTTCCATTTACATCTAAAATTTGGATTGGAAGGATCGTACTACTTGTCCCTGGCAAGGATGGGTAGTCATCCCTAAGGTCCAAGAAGTAAAAAATAAAAATAAAAAAATATATATTAAAAAAAAAAAAAATTTCCCATCTCATCTTTATATTGGATTGGAAGGATCGTACTACTTGTCCTCTGCAAAGGATGGGTAGTCATCCCCAAGGTCCAAAGAAATGAAGATAAGTTTTGGATTGTGGGGTAAGATATGCCCATGCATGGCAACATGTCTTGTCTAAAAAACAAGACCACTGATTTTCCAAAGGGTTAGACTAGCATGACCATTTCTTCCATAATTGGTTTAATTATTTTTCTCAAAGTGAGGTAATGAATTCTAAATCAGAATAGTAAGGATAGGTTTAAACTCTCATCTCGGTTGGTTGGGAGTCTGATTCCCCAAAGTTCTGATTTCACATTCACTTGCACATGGGTTCAAGATAGTAGGGACTCATAACCAACTTTGGGATATAATAAGTGGATCCTAAGAGGGTTTGGCAAATCTTGAATTTTTGTACATGATACTAGAAGAAAGATTATGCATTTTATAAAAGTGAGATCTCCTAGCATATTCATTAGGTTACACAAATCATTCACAATCTCATATATGCATTCATGCAAAACTGACAATGGAGTGTGGATCAATTTCAAACGATAGGGAAAGAAATTCATTGCACACACAAAGCTAATACTTGATGATTCTAATGATTCATGTACTTCTGATCTTTGGGCATTTGTTTTTATTGCTTATGTGTTAACACATATTTTTGAGTTTGTATGTGTTTCAGGTTGGGTTCTTACTAAAATGCTCAAGAGCATTTGACAGCAGAGTCGCCATTTGTTGTGGCTGATCCACAACACACCCCAAAATTGGGGACCCACCTTTTTTGCAGGCTTTTAGAGGAAATCTCAGTGACCCAGATGCTAAAAATGAAGAAAAGGGGCAAAAATGCACAAGTGTAGAAAGTGTCATGAAATCACGACATGTCGCGAAATCGCGACATGTCGCTCCATCGCTGCCAGAAGAGGAGAGAGAAAAGGAAAATGAAAAAGTGTCATGAAATCGTGACATGTCGCTCCATCGCTGTCGGAAGAGGAGAGAGAAAAGGAAAATGAAAAAGTGTCACGAAATCGCGACATGTCGCTCCATCGCTGCCGGAAGAGGAGAGAGAAAAGGAAAATGAAAAAGTATCGCGAAATCGTGACATGTCGCGAAATCGCAACATGTTGCTCCATCGCTGCCGAAAGAGGAGAGAGAAAAGGAAAATGAAAAAGTGTCACGAAATCGTGACATGTTGCTCCATCGCTGCCGAAAGAGGAGAGAGAAAAGGAAAATGAAAAAGTGTCATGAAATCGTGACATGTCGCTCCATCGCTACCGAAAGAGGAGAGAGAAAAGGAAAATGAAAAGGTGTCACGAAATCGCGACATGTCGCTCCATCACTGCCGAAAGAGGAGAGAGAAAAGGAAAATGAAAAAGTGTCGCGAAATCGTGACATGTCGCTCCATCGCTATCGGAAGAGGAGAGAGAAAGGCAAAATGGAAAGGCGTAGCGATATCGCGACGCGTCACAAAATCGTGGGTCAAACTGGTCAAACGACATGAAGTGAAAAGCATCACGAAATCGCTACAGGTTGCGGCCGAGAATGTACGGAAGTGAAAAACGTCGCGAAATCATGACAGGTTGCAGCCAAAGCAGCATCGGGTGAAAAGCGTTGCAAAATCACGACAGATTGCAGGTGGAAGGCATGAAACAAAAAAACGTCGCGAAATCGCGACAGAAGCAAGCCCAGTTGTATGGAACAGAAAAGGCGTAGCGAAATCGTGACAAAAATCAGCAAAGGTGCATGAAGCGCAAAATGGTCACGAAATCGCGACAGAATCTATCGAAAGGCGTGAAGAGCAAAAATGGTCGCGAAATCGTGACGAAAAGCAAAGAAAGGGGGATGAAGCGAAAAGGCGTCACGAAATCGTGACAGGTTGCGGTTTCGCGGCTCCGAAGCAGGGAAGCGTACGGAGATCAAAACGGTAGCGAAATCACGACAGATTGCGGCAAGAGGGCCCGAAGGAGAAAATGGTCGCGAAATCATGACGAGTTACGACCGAAGCGTACGGAGAACAAAAGCATCACGATTTCGTGACATGTCACGTTTTCGCTGTGAAAGTGAAGGAGCAAGGCCGCAGGCTATTTCTGGTCGCGACTTTCATGGGACCGTTATGGAACATGCAGAAACGCATCGAACACGTGGCGCAAAGGCATGAGGTTTATGATAACGCTTCAGAGCGATGGTTACAGTATGCAGACAGGACCAAACGTTTCAAATTCGAGTGAAAGGTCAAAGCATCAAAGAAGCGGGAAAATGAAACGAAGCGTTCTGGGAGGTGAAACGAAATGACGCAGGTGAACCGAAGAGCCGTGCCAGATAGTATAAAATTGGAAGCACAGATTGAACAGGGGTTGGAAATTGCTGCTAGCAGAGTTGCAGAAACAAGGGCTTCATGCCATTCTGGGCCTGCACTTGGGCAATTTCCTTCATTTGTTCTAGATTTGTTTAACCTAGAACATTCTGTAATTGTAATTGATACATCATTCTAATACAGAAATACAGAGAGTTGACATCTTATTGATAAGAAATAAGGAGTCATTATGCATGCAAGATTTAATGCTTTATTTTCCCTTTCATATTTCTAGGCTTTTAGGTGAAGTTTAATGCAAATGTTTTTGGTTGCTTCATGCGAATGCCTAAAATCTGAAATTGCAGTAAAAACCCTAGAGACCCGCACCTAGCTTATCTAGATTGTGCAAATTTCCAGGTTCAATAGGTTAGGTTGCATGCAGAAACCTCATTATCTTCGGTTTTATCAATCAAGATGGTAGCATTCTAGACATAGTTTAGTTGCATCTTCATTTGCATGTATTTTATTTTCAAACCCTTATTTTATTTTCTGCATTTTAATTACAGTCATTTAAATAAATAACTGAAAATCCATTAAAGCTCAGAGTCCATTGCAAATCCAAATTAAAGTAAACTACAGTGCCCCTTGTTAATATCCACTTGCAAACCCTAAGGTATTCCCAGCATTCAAATTGAAAAACATCATTGGTGAATGAAGAACCATCACAACAGGAACCTTGGAGAAATTATTTAGTCATAATTTCTTTGCAAGCAGAGGATTTTGGGACTCAGATCCTACCGGAGAGTGTGCTTTCACAACTGGGTGAAAACACCACTCAACACACAGATAGAGAAGAGTGTGCAGAGAACACAAAGGTGAAGAAGACTAGTCAAGGTCTTGCAAAAGCAAAGGTATCTTACTATCAAACTTATAGATTCAAATTGAAGTCCAAGTTGTAGCTTGGCATTAGGGGTTGGTGCTCCTTTCTATTGGTGCAGATAAATAATGGGTTGGTGCTTCTTTCTATTGGTGCAGATAAATAATGGGTTGGTGCTCCTTTCTGTTGGTGCGGATAAATAAGGGGTTGGTGCTCCTTTCTGTTGGTGTAGATAAATAAGGGGTTGGTGCTCCTTACAGTGGATGTTGGTAAATTGATTGTAAAGTTGGTGCTTTGCAAAGGCTAGATTTGGATGGTAGTCCAAGCAATCAATTTTTGAGTAGTAGCCACATTGGTGAACCTTGTTAAATCTTGTTTTGTGTGATGTTGGTTTGTTATACTTGCTATATCTAGTAATAAGTTTTAATTTTTGTGGTATTAAAAGCTATAAATTTAATTTTATAGAGCTACACTGATTCACCCCCCCCTCTCAGTGTCATTGTAAGACTAACATTTCCACAAGATTGTGAATACTAGGACTCAACACAAAATTTTTTCCACTAGTTTTGAGAATAACTAGTAAAGTTTGATTATTTTAGAATTCTAGAATTTTTTATATATTTGGTACTACTATCCAAGTTTATGGTTACAAAAAATTAACACCCAAAAGTTGAGAATATTCCTACAATGGATAGAAAATAATTTCACCCTCGTTGCCTAAAAGTCTATATGCTTTCCTTGTATAGTGATTATTTATGTGATGTAGAAAATTAGAGATAAAAGATTGGAGGTAAGAGATTGTATATTGAAGACTATAGATTGGATATTGAAGATATTTGTGCAAAATATTCTTGTCATAGTTTATATATTGGATATAGGGAAGACATAAGAAATGGTTTTATTAAAAATTTAAAGAGCAATAGACTTTGAAGACTCTGGATACTGAGGAGTAGTAGTTTTTGGAGATCTAAAAAAGTGATCTCATTATAGAATTCCCATAGTTGGGATATTTGGAAACCAAGAAAGGTTTCATTAAATATTCGAGGAGATAAGTTGAAGAGTTCTATAGAGGAGTTGAAGAGTTACAAGATTTTCAAATAATAAGAAGAAGACTAGAGAAATTATTATTGCATATTTGGAGAAGTGGCCATTGCAAGCATTATGGAGAAGCTAGAAAAAAGAGATTACAATTAGAGAGGAGTAAATTTGCAAGTAGAATAAGTTACCATTGGAGGAGTTGTGAATAAGGTTCCTGATAGGATATTATAAGCAAGGATAAGTTTCAGATAAAGAAGATTTGGGATAATTGTTGCCATCCAACAATAGTCCCAAAGAGAGAAGTCTCTAGTAAGAAGTTTGTCAAATTTTGGAGACAGAGATCTCAATACATTCAGATTCTTGATAAAAAGCAAGATATTATTTTTTGAAGTTAAAATTTGACTAGGATATTGCATCAGAAGAGGATATTGAAGAGCCTAAAGTTTTGGTAAATCTAAGGATAGCCATAAATTTTTGAAGGTTGATTTGTAGGAAACGATTGTAGGGTTTAGAGCAAATATTGAAGAGTTGTAGGAGAGTATATTGAAGGTAGAATAGATTTATAGATTAGAGAAGTTTTGGGTAGATTTTGGAGTTCCTGTGAATAGAATATTGAAGGTGTTTAGACAAAAATAAATACAGCAATCCAAAGACTTTTTTTGCAGATTTAAGCCAACAAAATAAGGAAGAATGTGACTATAATATTTTTAGGTTCTTGAACACCATTTGGGAAAACATATATAGTTGATAGTTTCAACATTTAGGAGATCATTTTTAGAGGATATAAATAGTTGTAGATTTGGATATTTTGCAAGCAAACAAGGATAGATTAATTGGAAAGCAAGGCTATACATTTAGTAAAATTTGAGTAGGAGAGTAAATGAGAATAGAGGTGCATAGTTTGAAAGTTGAATATAGCTATTTGGTTGAATCAAATCACCAAAAAAATCAGTAAAAAAAACTATAACAAGGTATGCAATATTTGTGCAATGGAAGGTTTTTTTTTTTTTGATTGGTTGAAAGGGTGTTGAAAGGTCCCTGAACCTTGTACAAGAGGATTTACATGAAATCCAGATCGATCGAGGTGGTCCAAGATATAAATATCAAAGAGCGAGCAAACCTCCACACGAGGAAAGGTGTCACGAAATCGCGACCAGTTTGGTGATGTCGCAAAATCGTGACAAGTTGCACCGTTGCAGCCAAGAGAAGAAGGGATGTCATGAAATCGCGACAAGAAGCGCCATCGGAGCCGAAGGAGGGAAGGTGTCGCAATATCGTGACATGTTGCAAGGTTGCTGTCAGAAGAAAGGAAGTGTCACGATATCGTGACATGTTGCTAGGTTGGAGCCGAAAGAGAAGAAGAGTCACAAAATCATGACATGAAGCAAAACCACGATCGGACAAAAAAGGTGTCACGAAATCGCGACAAGAAGAGACATCGCGTTCGAAGAGAAAAGGTGTCATGAAATCGTGACAAGAAGTAAGACCGCTGTCGAAGAGAAGAGGTGTCGTGAAATCGTGACAAGATGGAAGACCGCAGTCGAAGAGAAAAAGTGTCACGATATCGTGACATTTATGGAAGACCGCTGCCAAAGAGAAAGGGTGTCATGAAATCGCGACAAGATGGAAGACCGCTGTCGAAGAGAAAAAGTGTCGCGATATCATGACATTATGGAAGACCGTTGCCAAAGAGAAAAGGTGTCACGATATCGCGACAAGATGAAAGACCACTGCCAAAGAGAAAAGGTGTCGCGATATCGCGAAAAGATGAAAGACCACAGCCAAAGAGAAAAAGTGTCGCGATATCGTGACAAGATGGAAGACCGTTGCCAAAGAGAAAAAGTGTCGCGATATCACGACAAGATGGAAGACCGCAACCAAAGAGAAAAAGTGTTGCGATATCGCGACAAGATGGAAGACCGCTGCCAAATAGAAAAAGTGTCACGATATCGCGACAACATGGAAGACCGCAGCCGAAGAGAAAAAGTGTCGCGATATCGCGACATGATGCAAGAACGCGCCTGAAGAGAAAAAGTGTCGCGATATCACGACAAGTTGCAAAAATGCACCCGAAGAGAAAAGGTGTCGTGATATCGCGACAAGTTGCAAAAACGCAGCCAAAGAGGAAAAGTGTCGCGATATCGCGACATGTTGCAAAATCGCGGCCGAAGAGAAAAAGTGTCGCAATATCGCGACATGTTGTAAAACTATGGCCGAAGAGAAAAAGTGTCATGATATCACGACAAGTTGAAAGACCGCGTTCGAAGGAGAAAAAAGTGTCGCGATATCATGACAAGTAGCAACCTCATGGCCAAAGGGAAAAGGGGTGTCGCGATATCGCGACATGCTGAAATTTTGTGGCCAATGATGAAAAGTGTCGTGATATCATGACAAGTTGCCAAAACACGGCCGAAGGGGGAGAAGAAGGAAGAAAGGACGTGAAAACTCGACCAGTTCCATGAGCAAACAAACCCGGTCCCTAGCCAACCACTCACATTGTGCAGACATTGGTACTTGTAGAAGCGTCCCTTAGGCCAATGGGAAAGGAGTCTCTCCAAACATGAATGTCCGTTTCGCCAACTCCCTTGTTAGCAAGCCAGTCTGCAGCTTTGTTTCCTTCTCGGTACTGATGTTTAATGACTAATTCTAGGTAAATGCCAATTAGTGCCTTGCATTCTTGGAAGATCGAAACAAGGGCCTAGGGAGGCACAGAAGTCCCGTTGAGCCAGTTGATGTAGTGCAGTGAGTCTCCTTCTATGATAAGTTTATTGATGGTCAAGCCTTCCAAGAGAATCAAGCTTTGGAGCAGAGCCCAAGCCTCTGCCATATTGTTAGATTGAATTCCCAGGTTCTGAGCAAAGGCCAAAATTATTTCTCCTCTGTGATTTCTAAGAATTCCTCCTCCGCCAGCCGCTCCTAGGTTGCCTTTGGCCGCACCATCGAAATTAAGCTTGTGCCACCCAGTAGGAGGTAAGACCCACTTGATGACAGACCTATCAACAGAAGTACGGGGTGTGGCAGAGAAATTGGAAAGATTGAAAAGTTTTGTTAGGTCCGATTCAAGGCCAGGAGGGGGGGTTTGGAAGACGAGACAAGAGAGGCATTCTCCATAGCAAGGGCCAAGATTTTGGCAACAACAATCTTCTTATCAGTGGCTTGGTTTTTGAAAATTCTGGCATTTCTCTCAAGCCAAATCTGCCACAGGAAAATGTGAAGGCAAGCTTGCCACATGAATTTAAGTTGATTGCTCTTGAAAGGCCGAGGCCATTGTTGAAAAAGGAGGGGAATGGAATGAGGGAGGGCTGCGGAGATGTCGAAGGTGTTAAGAACCTGGTTGAGCATTGCAAGAGAGAAGGGACATTCCAGAAAAACATGTGAAGTTGACTCACAGGCATTTTTACACAGGATGCACCAATTGGGAATGAGTAACCCTATGATTATCAAGTTGTCAGTGGTGAGGATTCTATTTTGGATGGCCAACCAGCAGAAGAATTTGACCTTGGGAATGATCTTGGGAACCCAGACTTGATTAGATAAGTCTCGACCATCATTGGGAGTTTCTTGACTGTAGTAAGCTGATTTAACAGTGAAATTCCTTGAATCTTCAAGGTTCCAGACCATGGAATCATCTTTGTGAGAGTTGGGGATGATGCAAGTCCTCAAAAAGTTTTGTAACCACCTGAGTGCCTCTGTGATATGCCTAGGCCCATTAAGAGCTAGGTGTTTCCATTCAGGTCTTGTAATACCTGGGTTAATGAAATGACACACCTTATCTCCAAAGGTGGCTTCGGTAACCATCTTGAGCACTGCAAGATGAGGATCTTGGCTGAGAGGTTTGTCATGGATCCACGGGTCATCCCAGAAACAAATGGTCATTCCAGTTCCAAGACACCACCTTAAGCCTTCCATGATGATCTTCCTTGTTTTGGTGACGCCATTCCAAAAATGAGATCCACTAGGAAGGTTGTGCTCTCCAAGAAAGGGAACCTGATGGAGGTACTTAGCTTTGATGATGTCAATCCAGGTGACTTTTTCATTGGTGGTAAGTCTCCAGGACTACTTGGCAATGAGGGCCATGTTCATCCGCTTGATGTCCCTGAATCCAAGTCCTCAATCCTTTTTCTTAGAATAGACCCTATCTTAGGCAACAAGGGAAAATTTGTTCTTGTTTTCGTTTCCCGCACAAAGGAATCTGTGTTGAATTTGCTCAATTCTTTGGCAGATGGAAGCTGGAGCTTTGAAGATAGATAAGAAAAAAATTGGAATACTTTACAGGCAAGCCTAGACCGAGTGGCTTTGGTCGCTCGACTGAGCATTGAGCTTTTCCAACCTACAAGTTTCTTGTTGAGGTGATCTAAAACAGGGTTCCACATAGCCGAGACCGATTTGTCGTGGAAAAGTGGTAATCCAAGATAAGTAGTTGGAAGGCTCCCAATGATACACCCAAGGATCTCAGCAATCCTGTTTTTCCTGTGGATGGGAGTATTGAGAAAGTATAGCTTGCTTTTGCGATAATTGAATTTTTGGCCAGCCGCCTCTTCATAAGAATCAAGAATGTTCTTAATGATTTTTGCTTTAGGAATAGAAGCATGAGAGGATAGAATAGTATCATCCACAAAATATTTATGGGATATGGCATTTGTTGTTGAGGCTGGTTTGATCCCGGAGATGAGTCCACTGTTGCAAGTAGCAGTAAGGGTTCTTCCAAGGGTTTCGGCCAAAATGATGAAGAGGAAGGGTGACAGAGGGTCCCCTTGGCATATGCCTTTGAAACTTTGGAAGAAACCTGCGGGTGAACCATTGATAAGAATAGAGAACCAAGCAGTAGATATACATTCACAAACCATCTTGATCCATTCTTTGTGAAACCCAAACTTCTCTAGGACCTCGAATAGGAATTTCCAGGAAACCCGATCAAAAACCTTGTTCATGTCAAGCTTAAGGAACATACTGGGTTTTTTATTTTTAGATGCCGAATGGGCCAATTCGTGGATGGTTATCACTCCATCAGCAATGAATCTACCTTTGACTGAGCTCCCTTGGAACTGGTCAATGATGGAGGGAAGGATGTCTTTCAGCCTGTTTGCCATAACTTTGGTGATAAGTTTGTAGATGACACTATAGAGACTAATAGGTCTGAAGTCAAAGAGAGAAGCATGATCATTGGACTTGGGAATTAAAACAATGAAGGTGGAATTGGCTTCTCTCGACATATTTTTGGCTCTCTAGAAGAATTTAACCATAGCAACAACATCAAGGCCCATAATATCCCAAAAGTGTTGAAAAAACCAGGGTGGGAAGCCATCGGGTCCAGGGGCCTTATCAGGTTCTCAGTGAAGGATTAAAAAAATAGGTTAAATAAATCAAAGAGGGGTTATTTAGTGTCTAAATACAGTAGCTAAGAAGAAAAATATCAAGGACCAAGCATAATTGTTGCTCGAGGAAGATCAATCATCCATTTGCCCTTATTGAACACTTCCATAACCACCATAGTTGAAATTGAAAGCCATAATCGTGAAGAAGAGTGTCACTCCAATATAGAATAACATGCACCGAGTTGATAAATATCACCCTCATGTTAAAGACTTTGGATATCACTAGAGAAGGTAAATTAAAATCATCCCTGGATAAGCTAGCAAACTATGTTTAAAATTCTATGTAAAGAATTATAATTGTACACTAGATACAAGAAGCATTTAGGTTTCAAGAGAAGCCACAAGTATCATTGGATGTAGAACATGCATATGCCACATGGTGGAAGGAATTAAAGCTAGTATTTGCACATAGAGGAAGCGTGAAGTCTAATCAAACCATATGTAGAAGTAATACTCAATTAGTAGGGAGAATAAGCATTTTTGAAGAGTGGTAAAAGTGTCAAGAGCCAAGTAGTAGTTGTAAGGTGGAAGGATAAAGTTATTTTATGTTAATTCAAACCTATACACTATCTAGACATTGAAAAAAGTAAGAATGAAAGTGATGATAATGGAGAAAGAGTACATGTAATCTATGAACATGTAGGTTATCATATTGGACACAAGAGATGAGAGATACAATTGGCATATTAGGATAGAAATATGAGATGCCTACATGGAGATAAAAATATATTTTTTAGTGATACCTAAGGTGTAGGATATGTTAAAGCTAGAGGGGAGGAAAAAAACACTCTGAATAGTTCAACACTCATCAAAGGTTCCCAAGCAATGCATCATTGACGTACATGGAGGAGAAAGTAATTTGAAGGAGGTCAAGTTGACCAAAAAACATCCAATAGCAAAGTGAAGGTAATTCACCTCATTAACTTTGCTCATAACATTGGATTAGGAGAGATAAGGATATACGTAAGGTTACACCTAGATCATTGTGAAGATGTGAAAATTGTAAGGTCTTAGTATTGAGTAATACTTGACTTTAGAGACTTCATTAAAGATTAAACTTTGGAAGGAAATATTAAAGGAGATTTACAAGGTTTTGTAATTTAATCATTTGAAATTACAAAACACCTTTTGGATATTTGCAATTAAATTAAAGAGGGAGTAATAAGGGTTCCTAAAATAAATTATATTTATAATAATTGCAAATACATGCTTCTAAATTTGTAAGTTTAAATATATAAGGTATTCTACATTAACTTAGGAATTAAGAAATTTAGCATTTATATATTTTTCTTAAGGTTAAAATTATATTTTATCACTTGATATTTATAAGGAATTAAACCTAAGAAGAGAATCTCAAAAGTTGAAAGATTCAAAGAAAAATGGATGAAATAATTAAAAATGTATTTAGTGAAAATAATGTGGAGCTAGTATGTGAATTGAAGTGCTACTCACAAAACCTAATACACACCTTCGAAAAATTCAAATATCTATATAAAAAATTTAAAGCAATATTTTCTTTATTCTTGAAGGAATATAAATAAGGGAATTGTATGACATTGATTGGACATCTTCATGAGACACTATTCAAGACCTGGTGGAATAAAAAAAATCTGATTTGTTTCATCATAAGAATATTTAACGGTTTATTTGAAATTTATCACTTATGAGTTCTTTCAAGTAATGAAACACAAAAGAGAGAAAGTTTACAATGAAATATTACTAAACTCACATCATTTTTATTGTGATGACTTATTAATCCATAATTTTGAAGAAGAATCCTTAACTTCAATACAAGATCAAGAAAAGAGATTCTAGTTCAAGAAAAAATATATAACATCATAGAAGATACAAAAGAAGATAAATAAAAGGAGAAATAGACGAGGGCACAATGGAAAGGTAAACCAAGAATTACTTCATACATCATTCAATAACAGAGTGAAGAATCAAATTGAAGACCACAGGCTCCAGTAACAGAAAGAAGACCCATATTGAAGACTAAAGTCTTCAATAACCAAATAATGTAATACAAGGGGGTGTTGGAGTATATTACATTATTTGGTACATGTCTTAGATTAGTATTTACTTTATGTATTGTAATAAATGCACAAGTGTGAGTAATATTTAATAATGTAAATTGCACATTATTCCATGTGTACATGAATACATAGAATAGGAAGTTGAATAGTCTAGAAGTGAAATCTCCAAGAGTGCATTATATGAAGATTCACGTTACTTTATATATATATGGAAATGTGGAGATATAAAGAGAAGTGATAGTAATAACATTACTTGGTACTTTTAGAGTTATGGTTCCATTTTAGTGGGCTTTTGTTTGTGCCATATTTAGGAGTAGATATTAGAGTTATTTCTTCATTTCATACTTCTAGAATATTGTCATTATCATATATATTGATTTAGTACTTTATTTGGAATCTTTTAGATTGTTTTTCTCAAGTAGTAAGCTTCAAAATCTAAGATTAAATATGTTCTTTTGTTTGGCTATGCAAGATAAAATTTTAATATTTGAAAACATAAAAAAAAGAGGGTTGTAGTTGGTTAATCGATGCTACCTATGTGAAAAAATTGTGGAAACAATGGACCATATATTTCCTATTTTAATTTTACTACTAGAATTATCCAATCCTTCATGGATAACTTAGGAATGAGTTGGGTTGTTCTTGATTCATTTAGGGTTATTTGGGTGCAATGGAGAAGCCCATTTAGAAGTAAGTTCTTGATTGCTATGCAGAATTTGGGATTTCAACACTAGTTTTGGGGTGTCTAGATTGAGATAAATGCCCAAGTTTCTAAAGAAAATAAAAGAGTGGTTTGTATGGTGGTAGAAAGGACTTTTGGTAGTATACGGGAAATGTGAGTGTGATGGACTTCTCAAGGGAATGGTTTTCCTAGAGGTAAGACCACATGGAAGACTATTGAGGATTTACAAGGGGAAATGATAGGATCAAGTCTAGCCAAAGTAGGACTAGAGAGGAGACCAAATGGAAGTGCCCCCCTCTAGGTTGGTGTAAACTTAACTTTGATGGCACCTCTAAGGGTAACCCGGAAGGTCAGGGGTAGAGGGATTATGAGAAATGATAGAGGACTAATTATTGGTGTCTTTTAAGAGCCATTGGATCATCAATCCAATAATTTTTCTTAGGCTTAGGTAGCTTATAGGGTGATTAAAATGTCGATTTATTTGAAATTCAAATGTCATAATAGAGGGGTATTCCCTCTTTATTACTAATATGTTGTCTAAATCTCTTGATCCTCCTTGAAACTTGCTTCATTTGATAAATGATGCATAAATACTTCTTCTTTTACTAAATAGGATCCATGTGCAAGAAAATTATCAAGAGGAAAACAAAGTTGTTGATACCCTTTCTAACCTGGGGGTTGATGAATAGCATCTTAAATCTTGGTTTAATATTTTCCTAGAAAATATTGATTTTGTGTCCTTAAGAAAAATTTATATGGTGATAGAGAGAATTTCTAGAGGTGGTATGGAGGGCTATTAGGATTTTTAGGAATTGAATTTTCATAGATCCTACTATGTCATCGAGAGAGATTTGGTTGATGTTAGATCTATAGTAGATGACAATTAATTTGTTACAATATTATATGTGTCACTTAATTTAGTTTTTGTTATGCTCATAATAAACCATAATAATCTTTAATAGGAGGTGGCTAATTGTGCTAGTGTTGTGTTGGTGGTTATGTCTAATGTGGTGGTCATGGCTATGGATGGTTTGGTTTCTATGACTATACCTATACTTGAGGCTATTTTTGTGGCTATGTCAATGACTATGATAGCTACTAGTACTATTGAAGAGAAACTATTGATATATGTGACTATTGTTGTTATAAAATAGAATTGATAGATAGGTATCTAGTTTAATTTTTATTTTTTTATTGCTATAGAGTTCTATCCATCTAGATAAATGAAATTTGGAATAAAAGACACACTAGTTTGTGTTATATTTGTTGTCTAGTCTTAAATGTTTCTCCATTTTGTTGTTTTAGATATGTAAAATGGAGGGACCATTTCAAAAACAACTTACCAATACCTAAAAAATAAATTTCCACAATTATTATATATATCAAATGTAAACTTTTAATGATTTACCTTATGCTTTTTCAAGTCCTCAATTTGCAACAATTTTGATTTATGCTCATATCATTTGCATTATCTGTGTTGTGCACTATCTAGATTTGAAAAAAACTCTTTGGTATTACTCAATATAAGGACCACATTCCCTTTATATTCTAATGTTGGATTATATTCATCAAACTAAAGCTTATCAGGTTTGCATTCATTCTCTTAGACTTATCTTCATTCAAAGTTTGCTCTAATTCATTCCAAGTTCTCTAGTTTTCTTCTTCAATATTTGTTTCAACTCACTCCTCAAACAAGCTTCTTATTTTTGTATTAAAATAATAGGAGCTCTCCCCATAGTAATCATCCAACACTCACTTGGAAAACCCATCCACCTCCATGGATTCAAACAACTATCAATTGTCTCACATTCTTTAGACTCTCAATATCTTCTCAGGTTACATTCTTTGTCTAACATGTCCACTAGTATTCAATGTTATTTGACTATTTTTCATTGTAATATCCTTAAAACTTAAGCACTTTATTATGGCATAAGAAATCACCTTATATTTATTTATAAATTGGATTATTCAATTTATTCTTCTTATCTATAATCTTCCTCCAAATATTCCAACAATATTCTTTCAAAAAATCATTAATTATCCTTCTTAGTCCAACTTCTCAATCTCCAATATTCTTCTCACAATATTTTATACAATCTCACAAAGTCCACCTAAAGTGGATTTGATACCACTATAGAAAATTCATCCATATTATATCATAGGTCAATATCGCAGGATTAAAATATCAATTACATAAATCACATTTATAAATAACACCAACATTTTTTTGGTAGGTTGATTAATATTTATAGGGGATTTTAGTAGGATCCCAAAACCTTATTACATAATACTCCAATATATACCATGTAGATATAACAGTGGAAAATTAGACTAGGGTACCTAGCAGAGGAGTACTTTGTATACAACAAATTAGGACATAAGCAGTAGAGTAAATCCTATCCAAGGAAATAACAGGAAAAATTGGCATACTGACTTGCCAGCTAAAATATTACTAGGAAACAACTAAGAAAGAGAACTAACCACCAACATTTCTTAATAGAAATTCTCACTATAATATTTATAAATCATCAATATTTTGATTTACAAAAGTTACATAGCATGGAACTCTATCTCCAATATATAACCTTACAAAATGACTCTTCAAACTCTCAAATATTACTCTCCTCAAATTTATAGAATATGCAACATTTCACTTTCATCACTTATTATGAAGCCCTCATAATTACATAAATCTTCACTGTACAACTTGCCACATCTTTATGATCCTTCACTTACTCACTTCGCACTTTGCACTCTCACAACTCAAACATGCATAGTTCACACTTGTACACCTTACATACTTAATTACATAACACATGGAATATCCTCATACATTGACACATACAATAGATAAATATAAAAATCAATCCTAAACTAATATTTACAAATGTACCCAAGGTACTTTAATATTATCAAATAATGTAATGTCTCCAACAATTTCTTAATTTTTTAACTTAATGTCTTGAATGCCACTATTGTTTTACAATATAAGTTTCCTTCATTAGTGTCTTGAAAACATACATTTATGCATCATTTAAGAATAATAAAAATGTTATATAGCATAATGTGTAGACCAATTGGTTCCACAAAACCTCGTAAGGGGAGCATAGATCCAAGGTTCAAATCTTGGGCCTCATCGACTGAACTTTTTTTCCTTTCCTGGTGCTTTCAATGATATTAAATATTTAAAATGATTGTGGCATGGTGGTTATAGGGGCATACTACATGAAGATCTATGTTGTGGCTTCTAGGATGGACAACGTAGAATATTATGGCGGCCATAAATTCCAAATAGCCTACCCAAATTCGTGGCGACTACCAATTCCACCATGTAAATTCAAAAATAAATAAATAATAATAATAATGGCATTTTATGCTTCTCTTTGAATTAATTGTATATGCTCCATCAATTCTATTTTTCCATGTTGTCTTTATTTTGAAACAATTTGTAAATGATTCTTGGAAATTTTTCTTTTCCTTCATATTGAATATTCATTTTCCTTGCATTATATAAATTATATAACTTCTTTATATTTCTTCTTCTTATTCTTATTCAAATTATACAATCAATCAATTCTTAAATTTACTTTTAACTTTTCTCTTCATATACCTCCCAATTTTAATTTCAACTTCTTCTTTTAATCAATCTTTATATCAATTTTAGCATTCATTTCATTTTAATTCTTTAATTTTCTTATGTCTCCATAATTTTTAATTCACTTTCATAGTTTCAATTTCAAATTTCAATTTAACCCACACTTTAATTAATTCAAACTTCAAATCAACATTCAAATTCTCAGTATTATTATATCTACCATTCATTAATTTATTCCTTAATAATTCCTTTTAACTCCCAAAATTTAATTTAATTATCAATATCATATATCTACAACATTATCCTTAAATACTTATAAATCCAAAATTTAATATAAGCCCCAAAATGACTTATAAATCAAATGCACCCTTAATAATATTAAAATTTTAATACTTTACCTTGTTGTCATGTGTCACTTAAAATAGAAATTAGGTCATTCTAACTAAATGTTATTCACTATACTAGATTCCAGTAAATTATTTGTACTGTGCCCACTTCCAATAAGCATTATGACTATTTGATTAGTCTTTTTCTAGTGATTGTTTCAATTATTTCTATGCTCACAACTCAAAATTTTATCTTCTAGCTTCCTCTCTACTTCTAGTTACAACTACCTCCTAATTCAACTCATTGGTTATTTGTGTTATCATTCTTTGTGTGGCTTCTATGCTTCAATGTTCATCACATGGATTCATTTTAGTGTTTCATATCATTATTTTTATTTAAGGTTTCAAATCACATCTTCTAGAATCCAAATTCAAGCAATCTTCACCTCTTTCATCCTTGAATTTCAACACAAGCATAGATATTCCTCCAAATACACCTTCATATTCAACATAGAAATTCTCCATTATTCAACTTCTAGCGCTCTTCAGGAAACTATTCTTTGTAGAAAACAAAAAATATTTATCCATGTTCACCTCTCTCTCCAATAAGTTGTCTAGCAACTAGTTCTTGAAATTATCTTCTTGTCATCTCTTTCTTCAGCAAACTTTCATTCCAATATTCTGATATTATTTCAAACTTCCATCAATTATTTATTTCCTCTTAGAAACTCTTTCTCATTTTAATCTTCTCAAATATTGTTCCAACTCTTCCAGCATATCATTCCAATCTTCTCAATATAATATTATTCTTCTTCTTCTCACCAATATTATTTTTGTAATATCCTTCCAATGATCTCTAATTCTTTGCTTCTAATACCTTTAGCAAACCTTCCTCAAATCTCTCCTCCAGTTGATCCTCAACCATATAAATCTTCTCCACTTAAATAGATCTCTCAAATCTTCATGTTCTTTGTCAAGACAATACTTGAATCAAGCTAGATTTGATACTACTATTGGAAAATATATTTGATTAACTCATAGGTAAATTTATATAAGATCAAATAATCACACACAATATTGTACACCAAAAACATTTTTGTATTACATTCATAGATTAGAATTACTTATATTCATACCAAAAATGATTACATAAAATGTTTGATTACCTAGTTGTTGGAATATATTACATTATTTTGTACATGCTAGTGTACCACCTTGGGTACATCCTTAGATTAGAAAAGTGTGTTCTAGATTAGGAGTTATGATTTAATTTATGTAATGTAATAAATGCACAAGTATTATTAAAGTGTGCAAAGTATTTTGATATTGTAAATGTGCATAGTTTTCCATGTGCACATGAGTCCATAAAATAGGAAGTAGAAGAGTCTCTAAAAGAGTGAAGGCCAAGAGTGATCCATATGAAGAGTCACATTACATTATATATGTAGAGTAATGTGAATATGTAAATTAATGAAAAGTAACATTACTTGATACTTACAGAGCTATGATACCATTTTTGTGAGCATTTGTTAATGGCATATTGATGAGTTTTTTTTAGATTTATTTCTATGTTTTACACTTGCATAATATTTTCATTATCATATATATTTAATTGTGACTTTATTTGATATATTATGGTTAATTTATCTTAATTATTTAGCTTCAAATTCTAACAATCGTATCCGAGCCACAAGTGATATTTATAATATATAGGGAGAGCTATTGCAAGGAATTGACTTGCACACATTTTAAATTTGCAAGGGAGATTACCTCTGGAAGGAGAAACCAAAGAAATTTGGAGATTTACCTATTCCAAGATTAAATTTAGAATAGAAGAAGATTTCAGGTCTTGCTTGACATTGAGGATATTGAGGAGATTAAGAGACTCAAGAAAGAGGTCCTATTGGAAGAGTTTTATAGATTGAAAGATGCTATGAATTGCATATTTTCTAGAGTATTTTCATAAAATTGGAGGATAACTCGTGTAATATGAGGACCCAACATAGAATTATTTCCACTAGTTTTGAAGATAACTAGTGAAGTTTGTTCATTTTAGAAATTTGAAAATTTTAATATATTTGGTTACTAATATCTAAGATTAAAGTTGAGAAGCTTTGTACAACTGATAGAGAATAATTTCACCTTCATTACCTAAAATTCTATGTGCTTTCATTTGGGATTAATTATTTATTGCATAAAAGAAGAGATTGAAGATTGATAAGGTCTAAGAAAAATACCTCGTTGAAGATTGAACATTGAGGATGTCTAAGAAAAAGATATTTTTGAAGACTGCATATTGAGGATACTCGATAAGGAAGTCCTCATAGAATATTGTAGACTAAACATAGAAAGTTGTAGATTGGAGAAGTTGAAGATACCTGAAAAAAGTCAAATTGAAGAACTTCTAGTATTGCAAGATAGAAGATTGGAGATAGAATATTGTATATTTGATAATATAGATTGAATATTGAAGAGACCCATGTAGGAGGTTCTCATTAAATATTGGATATTAGAGATAGATAAGGACCAATAAAAGGTTTTATTACAAATTTGAAAAGTAGTATATTTTAGATATCTAGGAAAGAGATCTCATTGCAGAATTTCCATAGTTGGAAGATTAAGAGACAAAGGAAAGGTATCATTTAATATTTGAGGAAAGTATTTGAAGATTTGAATAATTAGAAGACCCAAGAGAAGCGATATCAAGATAATTCAAAGAAGAGAAATAATTCTAGATAATTTTTTGGTTGCCAACCCAAAACTGCACACCGAGTGGGGAGTCAGATAAACACCAAGCATAGAATTACCACTACATCAGGATGGGGCAGACGATCTCTGGAAAAGGATAGTTCCTTTGGGGTTGGTTCCAACTACCTATGCTATAAAATAGGAAAAAGGGCAAAGGGGGAAAATAAATAAAATAGTTGTATCCACAACTCACAAGGATAGGTATAGCTGCATCAAGATATATGTAGGTGACATACCATGTATGAGATACATACCCTACACCTAACAGATCACCCAACTACACCTTTGTTCTGGCTCCTATTAGTAGTGGGTGAGAGTCAAATTCCAACACCAACAAATAGGTGCATAAGATCTAAGATGCAAAATTAAAGTGCTCCTGTTTGACTAGCTTTAGCATAAATAAATCCCAAAGCCATATCTATGAACACACACTCCTGAGTCACTCAAGTAAACCTCATGGAATCCATATAGTAGAATAACATAGGATAACTTAAAAAACTAGACATAAATAAGCATTCATACAATTAATGAAGACCAGGGAGATGAAGTTAGAGATCAAACAATGCAAAATTTGTATTTACATAGAGGTAAACCTTACATATTAATTGTAATGGCTAAAGAGACACCCTTAGGAATGACTAGAATTCCATTTTTACAGGTATATTTACATAAATTTTAAAATATAACATTAATTGTAGTACATGGGAAGACAATCCTTACAATGGACAAGCACCACACTGGTACTTTGTTCCACTAGATGGCATCAATATTCTATAAGGTAGTGGATACAACTGGTTGGATCTAGGCCCTTGGATATTCTGATGTTTCATCCTAGTTCATTAAATTATAGCTAGGGAGAAATGTGCCTCAAATCAGTCACCTCCACATTAGTTGTCAGGTACCCAAACTACTAGAAAAGTGAACAAGTCCTCTATTTGTATTTAGAGCGATGGTGGGAGCCTTGCATGTTGGGAAGGTGCTTTGTTTTCTCTTCCTTCCACTCGTGGAGGTGTTGAGTAGTTAGGGTAGGTATTTCTCTAAGATCCTACCATGTTTACACTTGTATATCCCACATTAGATTGATGGTAGTCTATCTCCTCCCTAAGGGAAGGGTTGTACAATTTGTCTACCCATGCTAGACTCTAAAAATTTTTACCTAGGAAGTTAAACGAGTCTTTTTAGAAGTTATACCCAAGGTTAAGGGTGGGTTTCCACCCGCTCTCATTGCCCAGCCTACTTCATTCTATCATCCATATGGTTTTTTGGTATGTCATGTGATCGTTGTTGCTACCTTGATATCTTCCACCCATCCATCAATATCTTCAAAATATGGTGAAATCCTTTTGAGTAAATGGAATCACTTCCTAAAGGGAAGAGTGGGTGAAGGATGTAAAATTTCACCCAAAATTCTGGTAACTTACAGGGTTTTTCCATTTTATGGAAAAAATGGAACCCATAAGGATTAGGAAATGCAATAATCACAATAGAGAAACAAAGGAGGGGAAGGAAGGGCATAGAGGAAAGGAGTATGCAAAGAAGGAAATGATGTAGGGAGACAAATGAGAACAAACATATGTTAGAAGAAGTGAGGTATTTAATATGGTAAAAAGCAAAGTAGAGGCAAAGGAAATTGGGTGCAACTAACGAGAGAAGAAGAGGAAATAAGGAAAAAAAAAGCTACAAATATAGGAATAGGATGACCAACATAGAGAGAACTACTTTCCAAAGCCTATAAAGTGAAACCAGTGGGTCATAGACCCTTATTCATGGGGTATTATTATGGATTGAATCTACCTAAATGCAACCCACCAAAGACCTAAGATATTCTAAGAGCAGATAGATTGCCATTGTATTTCATTTCTACTATTCCAAGATCTCTTTTTTACATGACCCAACAATGATCCTCTTTTACTAACTATTATCAACCAAGAGGCCATTTAGCTTCAACCATAATTTATGGTTTGCACTTTATGGTCTCATTTGCATCTTACCATAGGGGCTATTTATAGCATACTCACCTTACCTTGTGCTTGCATCTGTGAGTTCCAAGGCTTGTTGCAGCTCTTGGGGATGAGTTAAGAGGCCTTGAAAATTGTTGAATGTATCCATTGGATTATGGTTTCATGAAAATAATAAATAGAAGAATAAAAAACTAGGAAAACAACACAGGTATGGAGGAGAATGTAACATTTCCTAAATATGTTTTGAGGAAGCCTTTGTTGATGTCCTCCAGTGCCTAACCAAGTGGTAAATTTTTATAGGTCTTTGTTGTGCCAATGGTCGGTGATAAAATTTATGATTCCCAATGCACTGGCCCTACATAATGCAAGGATTTATTTACTGGCCATAAAATTGTAGTGTGATAGGCATGCTCGAGGAAGGATGTCATATGTAAATCATCCTACGAATCTACAGTGGCTAGACTAGATCACATTATATTTGAGGTGCTACTTGTGATTTATCTTATTCCATCCACACTGGCTCAGAATTATGATAAAATCATAATTTTTTTTATTTTTCCTGAGCATCTGGATACTCAAGCCCTTAAAACCTAGGGTAGCAATACCTTTTGCCACTGTATTTAACCCTCTAGGCGATGAGTTGTTAGGGACTAAATTTTTATGTTGTCTCTTTCTGAGATTGGTCAACTGTACCAATCCCATGGTTGGCTCTTCTAGAAGGCAACAAATATAATTTGTAGGTGGGAAGATAATTCTTGTAGTATATAAGCACCATATTGGTACACTATTCCACTAGATGGCACCAGTATTCTACAAGGTAACAAATACAACTAGTTGGATTTGGGCCATTGGATCTTATGATGTTTTTGCCTAATTCATTAAATCATAGCTACCTCATCCTTCTCCTATATTGGTTATACTCTAGTTAAGTGGTGAGTGAGAGGTATTTAAGCACCTTGGGAGCAACATGTCTCAAATTAGTCACCTCCACATACATTGTCAAGTACCCAAACTGCTAGAAAAATGGACAAGTTACCTATTTTAATTTTGGGTGATGGTAGGAGCCTTGCATGTTGGTCAAGCACTTTTTTTGCTCTTCCTTCTACTAGTGGGGGTGCTAGGGAGCAAGGGCAATAATTTCTCTAAGGTCCACTCTATTTGCACTTGTATCTCCCACCCAAGATGGGTGAGTGTCTATATCCTCCCCAAGGGTGGGGTTGTACAATTAATTTGCCTATGCTAGCCCCTTGAAATTTATGCCTAGGAAGTTGGGTGGGTCTTTTGGGAAGTTCCACCCAAGGTTAAAGGTATGTGTTCACCTACTCTCATAACCCGCCCTACTTTATTTTACCATTCGCTTGATGTTTTGGTCTATCATGCAACCGTTGTTGCTACCTTGACATCTTCCACCCATCCATAAATATCTTCAAAATATGGTGAAATCATTTAAAATAAATGAAATCACTTCCTGAAGGGAAGAGTGGGTGAAGGATATAAAATTTTACCCATAGGAATCCTTACTGTAAAAGTGATTTTTGAAAGAGATTTGAAGAAGGTTCATGATAGGAGATTGTAAGCATGGAGGAGTAACTTTGTAGAGTTGAAGAAGTAACCATTGGAGGAGATTTGAAGAAGTTTCATGACAAGATATTGTGAGCAAGAAGAATTTTTTTTATAAGAAGGATTTGAGATGATTGTCACCATCTGAAAACAAGCCCAAGAGGAAGGAGTGTTTGGCAAAACATTTACTAAATTTTGGAGAAGAGTTTTGAAGAACTCAAGACATTAAAATTCTTGATTAAGTAGACAATGTATGAGTTCATATTTGAAGTCAAAATTCAACAAAAAAATTGCAGGAGAAGAGAGGATTGAGGAGCCCATAGTTTTAGAAAATTTAATGACAACCACAAAAGTTTTGAAAGCTGATTTGAAATAATTAGGTTGTAGTTTCTTTTAGGCATATATTGAAGGGTTGTAGGATAATATATTGAATGAAGTATAGATTTATGATTTGGGAAATATTTGGATAAGTTTTGAAGTGCCTTTGAATAGGATATTGAAGGATTTTGAGATAGTTATAGAATACATCATATTGGAGACTTTCATTATAGGTTTTGGATAATGAAAGAAGGAAGGAATTGTATGTGTAGTTGTAGATTTATGGAAAAAATTTATAGTTGAAGATTGAAGAGTTCAAGAGAATATATTTAGAGGAGATTTGAAGACATAAAATTAGAGTTTGTGGACAGTAGTAGAAGAAGGTAATGAGTTGTAATTTTGGATAACTTCAAGTCAAATTTTAGAAGATTTATTGAATAGAAATCAAGTTGAAATATGAGTAGCAATTAGAGTTTAAAAGTGAAGGAGAACAAAGGTACAAAAACTAAATATTGATATTGCAATAAAGGGTGAATTAAATAACCAAAGAAACTAGCAAAGAGGAGACTAGAAAGGTATGCAATATAGGTGCAATATACGTTCATTATTTGAGCATTTAAATATCTTTCACATTAAAAATTTGAGAGCACCATATTAGTGTTATTGAAATATTAAGGAGAAAGTTAAAAAATAATATTTTTTTTGGGTAGATAAGATACTATAGCATTAATACCGGGTTTTACAAGTTGAACCAAAACCTTTTACAAAAATCAGCCCAGGGTTGTTGATGAATATGTCCTTAATAAGGATCCTGTATATGTAAAATCTACATGCCACAAAAGCCATTACATCCGGTAAGGCACATAGATTGTTATAAAAAATAAACTTCCCATACAACATTTTGGGTATACCCCGAGAAAACACATCTGCATCATAATTACAAAAAAAGAAACAGACACAGATCCCTTCATTGAAACAATGGAGAAACAAAAAGCTGCAGACACACATAGCATAGTACTGAAAAAGACTCGCACAAGCTCTGTATTGACAATTACTCTTAATAATTCTTTGGTAATTGCTTTCTTCCGTATATGACATGCTTTGGGACCACATCCCATCTTGGCCAATAAACCTTGGAGAAGTGAACCTACTAGCTAGATTTATGGTGATGGCTATCTAGTGGTCCACGTGGCTCTGGTTTGAAGTCTTATATTGTCATTTATTTCTTACCTTGTGATTATCAACCAACCTCAAATTACTAAGATGACTAGGATCTATGTTATCTAACATGTTACTGTCCCCATTAGTCTGTGTGGTATTTCCAAGTAGTATCCACGAAGACTGACAACTCAGATAATTTTTATTGTGAGTCCATTTCAAAAAAGAGGTGATAATAATCCTAGCCTTCAAACTTATAGTGCCTTCCCTATTGGTAAATTCGACTATCATTCTTAGAATTCTTATTGAATAATCTCCTCTACTTCACTCGGGACACCATGTTCCCATTTGAAAAGTTCATCACCATCGACACCCAAATTGTCCAGCTTATCAACAATTTTGTTAGCTTCCCGAAAGACATGTTGGGCTTTTCTATCCTGTCTTCCTTGGAAAAGGATCCTAGCATCTTCAACAATTATTTTAATCCTTTAAGGAGGTGTTTTCCAATTATTTATTAGATTTATAACATGCATAGAGTCTCCTTCTATGATCAAATTGCCTTCTAAGTCTTGAGCCATTTGAAGGTCTCTCCACATAGCTCTAGCTTCAGCTTCGTTATTCGTCCTTGTTCCCAAATATTTGGAAAATGCAAGAATCATATTCCCATTATGATCTCGCACAATACCACCAACGCCTACTCTGCCAGGATTGTCCTTAGCCGCTCCATCAAAATTAAGATTAAACCAACTCGTAGGAGGTGGGAACCACTTAACATTGGCTCTGGGGTTGACTTCCCTAGGTAAAGATTCATCCAATAAGGTTAAGCTTAAATATTGAGCAACCGTGGTCTCCTTTAGATGAGGTTTACAACTATCAAAAGGTATAAGGTTCACATTCTCGTTGGCAAAGGATAGGATCTTGGAAATGATAGTTTGATGATCATGGATAGACTCATTAAATACTCTATGGTTCCTTTCTAACCACACCTACCAAATATAGTGATTGAGACAAATTTTCCACATGTATCTAAGTATTTGGATTGAAAAGGGGCAAGGCCAATGGACGAACAAATCAAGTACGGTGGTTGGTTTAACCCAAGAAATATTGAAGGCCTGAAAACCCCCACTTAGGACAGTTAAGGAAAAATGGCACTCAAGGAAAATGTGATAAATGGTCTCCCAATTATCCCTACCCAGATAACAAAGATTAGTGATACAAATACCTTTACGCATCATATTATCAATGGTTAGAATTCTTCCTTGGATAACCATCCATTAAAAGACTGCAATTTTTTTTAAAAATAATCTTCAAGAAAAATGTGTTAGTAAAATTTACATATTAAATATACAATATTGAAACAACAAGAATATAAGTAATATTTATTTGAAAAGGATAAATAAGAAGAGTGTAATATTATTATTAAAATTGCTTTTATATTTCATAAGAATGCAAATTTATTAATAAAATAAAAGCATTTTCTTGAGTATATTAAAGACCGAGCAAGGGTTAAAAACAAGGTAAAATTTCTTAGTGTCTAAATACACTAGATAGTCATAATATAAAGGAGGAGTAAGATCATTTAGTTGGTGTAGAAAAGTGCAAAGAAAATCCACCACTATTCAAAGGTAAAAAACCACTACATAAAGAAGCACCATTGTAGAAGAGCTATCGTCACTCAAAGGAGAGCTAATATTCTTGTAATCACCACCATTATTCAAAGAAATATGCACGATATTACAAAGGAGCACCAATATTTAAAGTATTTAGCAAGCCATAGAGTTTTACCCGTGAAGTGCAAGTGAACACATTTCTGCATAATAATGTAGGTGACTACATAGAAGATAAAAGGAGTAGGATTCAGGCCAAGATACAAGTTTTAGTGGACACATTGCATGAAAAAAAACACATGTAAGAAGAGATAAGAACAAGTTTCAAATGTCAAATAGACACCAAGGTAAAAGGAGGCATTAAAATTTTTATTAAGTAAAGACCAAATTGACATAATATATTGCCTAGACAAGGAAACATCTCAAGAGAACAAGGAAGATGAATTTCTAGTAAGGAAAGATATTAAGTGCCATGTGGTATGCATAATGTGGAAGGTCAAGAGTTTCTAGCACATGTTTTGAGAAAAGAAATTTTTTAAAAGGACTAAAGAAAGAGGAATGCAATACATAGTTCATAGAAGAAGCACTGGTCATTAAAGAACACACTGATAGGGTGATTAGTTGTAAGCACAGTGAATGCAAGAGAGATATATACACTTGGTAGTGTATAAATAATATCTAATTTACATACAACAAAGGAATCAAAACTTGTTGCAATAGCAAAATTAAGATGTGAATTTAAAGCACCTTCATAAACACTGAAGCAAAAGGGAAAAATAATAGTCTTTCCAAGGAGGTTAAAGAATAGGAAAGGTTATTACATGCATAAGGGCACCAATTTGGATATGTACATTGGTAGAGCGCCAATCAAAAGAGCCAACCTTTATTGACCAAGGGATTACTTCTTCAAGACTTGAGGTAATTCACTTTTATTTAAATTTTTTTATAATATTAAAATATGAGGAATAATATTGTTTATCATTATTATTCTCTATGGTTGAAAGTGAAGTTATTTTGGAGGAGTAACATTTTATATTTAAAATATTTGTATATATTATTTGAAATTCATATGAAGGATTGGAACTTGGGTTGAAGGAATTGAAGGAGTAAACTTAAGGTTTTGTAATTTAATTATTTGAATTTACAAAACATTTTTGAAATATTTGCAATTCAATTAGATTGGAGTAATAAGGGTTTCTACATCAAATTAGATTTATAAATTTGCAAATATATTTTATGGAATTTCTAAATTTCTAAGTTTGGAGTTATAAGGTTTTCAACATCAACATAGGGTTAAGAAATTTAGAATTAAAAGGTATTATATTCTTGTGACTAAGGAAATAAAAGGTTGTCAACTTCAAGATTTACAATTTGAAGATTTTTCCTAGTCATAAGAAATAATTTTCTCTACTAATAAGTTAAACATATGTCTACTTCAATGAATTTGTTGAATAATAATATGGATAATGAAGTTAGAAAAGGAATAATAAGGGTTATAAAATTTAGAATTAAAGATGTGCTTGAAAATTCTACAGGAAATTTAGACTTAATTCCAAGTTTTATTTGTAAGGAAGCATTAGAAGAAAAAATTGAAACAATAGAATACTATCTACATGTGATATGTTCGAAGCAACTGATAATCACAAAGATAGTATTATGATTCCTTTGAATGTTGCAAGCATAGTTTATATGGCCCTACTTACTCTCAAGCATTAAAAATAGAACTTGAAACTAAAGGACTTATTTGAGTCTCTTAAGAGGAAAAAAAAGTAAATGACTTGTCCTTAAAAAAGTATTTCATTCCTCATGTAATATAAATGACTTAAGTTCATCAAATTTAGGATCTTATCATGATGCTATAAGTGAATATTCTGAAGGTTTAGCAAAAATAAAAGCTTACATATTGATGATAATGATGAAGAAAAGCAATAATAGAAAGATTCTGATCAAGAAGTCATACAATGCAAAGTGAGTTAAGAATGAAGATTATGTTGAAGACTAAAGTCTTCAATAATCAAATAATTTAATACAGGGGGTGCTGAAATATATTACTTTATTTTGTATATTCTAATGTACCACATTAGGTACATCCTTAGATTAGGAAAGTGTGTTCTAGATTAGGAGTTATGATTTACTTTATGTAATGTAATAAATGCACAAGTGTTATTAAAAGTGTGTAAAGTATTTTGATATTGTAAATGTGCATAGTTGTGCATGTGCACGAGTCCATAAAATAGGAAGTAAAAGAGTCTCAAGAACAGTGAATGCCAAGAGTGCTCCATATGAAGATTCACCTTTCATTATATATGTAGAGTAATGTGAATATGTAAAGTGATGTGAAGTAACATTACTTGATACTTACAGAGCTATGGCACCATTTCTATGAGCATTTATCATATTTATGAGTAGTTTTTAGAGTTATTTCTATGTTTTATACTTGCATAATATTGTCATTATCATATATATTAAATTTTAACTTTATTTGATCTACTATGGTTAATTTATCTTAAGTATTTATCTTCAAAAGCTAAAATTAGCATGGATATTTTTCTCCAATATATAACATGCATAATAAAATTTTTAACACTTATGACTATTTCTCTTCTAAAATATATGGGAGATGTAACCTTTCACATGCATCATATAACAACAAATATTCTTATGATTACATAAACTCTTACAGATATTGATACATCTAATATGACTCATCATTTCCATACTTGATACCTATCATTTATGACTCTTTTCTTTCACACTTGAAACCTCACACTCACACACATAACTCAAAATTAATTAAATAATACATAAACACTCTTAAAACCTTAACACATATTTTTTGAAAATATTAAACACAATCCCTAAACTAAATATTTACAATAGTACCTCAAGGTACTTAATGGTACTCAATGTACCAAATAATGCAATACCTCTAACAACTATGACTATGGAAATATAGGTATATTAGTAATCATTGGAAATATTTTTTTAAACCCATTCTAAGGGGAGATGTTATTAACCATTTTTAATGTATTACCATACATAATTGTAGGAATAAGCACTATGAAAAACTCAAGGTACACAAATCTTGCATATTCATAATTTGAAACCTTCAATAGAGAACTCAAGTTATTTTTTTAGACGGTTGAATATTATAAACAAGTCCAAGAAAAATATAGAATGTCACTAGGATAAAAGATAAAAATGGGTCCTCGATCCATGTAGATCAAGTCTTGTTGTGCAAGTGCAACAACAAATGGATACTCTACTAGAAAATACTCCTAAGAATTTTGTGAATAAAAAGATTCCTATTTGAATCAATGAAACTATAAGACCAACAAAACCAAAAAACTAGCATCTATCCAAGGCTGGGGCTAAGCAATTAACCTAAAATAAATACTCCAACTTGTTTTAACAAAAGTGTGTGCATATGAATTCATTATTATTTCAAAATAAATTGAAATTTTTACCCCTAAGCGAATATTGGTCTACTAATTATGAGAATGTCTCATAGGTAGATATGGCATGAACTACTCAACATTGCTCTATTACTAGTCAAGAATTTATAGCCTTGATAGAGTTATCTTTGATCCCACTCTAAACCGTGTTCTATTGTTAGTTGGAAATTCATAGCCCTAGTAGATTTTGTTTTAATAACCTAGGCACATGAGCCCCTAATTTTTATAGAGCATAGGTTTATTCTACTCAATTTATAATCACTAGGGTCTAGTTCTAATATGGGGATCACTATGAAAAATAGGAGGGTAAATATCTAAAAGGTTTTTTCTTGAGATCCAAACCACAATGGTTTAATTCCTCCTAATTTGGAATATTTTTAAATTATTTTTATTATGAAGTTGAAACATATTTTTGCATTACTTCTAGATTTTTTTTCAAGATATGGATATACACTGAATGGTTGATTAAGAAAATATTGGATCCATTGGATTTAAAGTAGGATATTTTATCTCCAAATTGTATAGAAAAACTTCCTACTTAGAGTAACCAAAATTTGGTTGCATTTGACTCTTCTAGGACAAAAGTACGAAAAAAAATAATAGGAGGGGATAAAAGAAAAATACAAAGCAAAAAAAAATTATAATTAAATAAAACAAAACCAACACACCAAAATATCAACATAGCAATACTATGTATAGGTATTATTTATCATATAACACTTCGATACTTTCAAATGTTAATATAGTTTTTGAGGAATTTTCCATTTACTAGTAATGGGACATCCTCTCCAGTTAGAATTTTTAAACTGGATGTATTCTCTTCTAGAATCTATGATATCTAGAAGGGACCTAGCCAAAGGGAGAAAAAACTTTCATTGTATCCTTTCTTTCATGAGACTTATCCCAAAGGAACACTAATTCAACAATCCTAAAGCCCTTTATTTTGGCTCTCTCATCAAACCATAATTTTTACCATTCCTTAACGTTTAGTGATTTTTTCAATGCATCGTTTATTTTCTCATCCAAACACAATAAATTATATAGCCTAGCTTCAATTTTATCATCTATTCCTAAGTAGTTTTTCATGAATTGCAAGCTATGGATCTTGAGATTTATGGGAAATTTAGGATCCTAACCATAAACTAAATTATAATTGGATGTTCTTAATGAATACTTAATACTTGTCTTATTTGACCACAATGCATATTTCTTATTATTATTCTAATCCCTAAGATAATTATCCCAAATTTTCTTAAAACGTTCTAGAGATATTTAAATCTATTTAAATAATTAAATCTATTAAATAATACCTTTGAGAATGGTGTTTATCTACAAACTTAACTCAGGTTCTTCATCCATCTCTATGTAGTTTTTGTTTTAAATATGCTTGAATTAGCTATAAACTGGATATATGTATATCATGTTCAAATAATTGAAATTTCTAGACATTGTTTAAGGGCAATTCATGACAACTAGTTCTATAGAAAAATTACTTTATATTAGAATGGGCAATTCATGCTAGGGTACTTAATACTACTACTAATGAATTTGCAATATGGATTTTTCTATAATGAATTATTTTGATAATGAAAGAATCAAAATATTTTATTAAGTCCTAAATATAACTACGGTAATTGGAGAGATGTCTATCATGGAAGGTTTACTGATTTCACACATGTCTAGTCACCAATTCTAATTCTTCTAGGAAAATTATATGCTTAAATCCCTTATTGAATGTAAACTACAATATATGAATCAATACTTCATACTTAACAACATTGTAGGTATAAGGGAATTTTAATTGGTAAGTAGCAAGACAATATTTGCTTGCCAAGTTAAAAAAATTAAAATTTTCATCATTACCACACTTGGATTTTGACACAGCAAACCTGAGGGTCAATAACTGATCTTTAGTTATTTTTTGTTTATCTTTCAGGGCCTATATTGCCATAGTATAATATTTAGGTTTTGTTTCTAGATCTATAATTTAGACTTCTAATTCTAGCTTACTGTATAGAACCACATTGGCATTGTTGTACTTAGTGATGATATCCATAAACTTGGGATTTTTTTCTATCTTAATTTGATTGGTTATACGAAACCAAGGAAGTCATTAGTTTTCATATAATCATTCAATTTTCTTAACCAATTGTAGCTAAATAACAGCCCATATGCACCTAAGATATCCATAACTTGGATAACAATGCATTATTATATTCTAGGTTCATCAACCAACTATATATGGATTGGATTCAATACCCTAATCATATTTATTTTTGTTTTATACAAATTAACAACCCTCTTTTTTGAGGTAGCAGGTGTCAATCCCATATTTTTGATGATAATGTACAACATCACATTGCTAGAAGCACATGAATATACAAGACATTTATATAAATTTTCACAAATTTGAGAATTTTATTATTCAAATTATAAACCATATTTTACATGTTATCTAACTCAGGATTCAAGGTATAAGGTTGACATGGTCCCAGTTGAACTATTACTATATACGTGAGTGAAGATGTGTTCAAGAATGTGTGTAATATATTGATTGTTTGTTAGAGATATATAATTGAGAACCAAAACTTGAGGTCTATATTTCATCTTTCAAATTTATGTTACACCTATAACATTAATTTTGGGCTCTCATCCATGAATGGTTCTTAAAAAGTATTCCATTTCTACTAAAACTTCAGGTCAAATTTACCGCAAATAGATAACCAGATATTTATAACTATTTTAATTGGGTATTTTTTCCCTCATTGACGGGTGACATTTTTATGAATTTTCATTGATATTTGAAAGAGATATGAGCCCTGAAATTGATTCCATCCATGTTGTTAGGGGTATTTTCAGGTTTGTAGTGTCAATTTAAATAGATTTGGCGTGTTATGCATATGGAAACATACAATATTGGTGCTCATTGGAAAAAAAAATTGAGTCTATTCTAATGGGAGAAGTTATTCACCTTTTTGAAAAGATTAATATACACAACTATGTCAAACATTACCATGGAAAACTCAAGGTATTCAAAATTTGGGCTTCGATAATTGGAAACTTTCAACTAAGAATCTAAGTTTTATTTAGATGGTTTACTATTATGCATACCCCAAGGAAATCAAATAAAATCACTATGTTAAAAAAAAGCGGTTCACTAGTCCATGTAGACCAAGGAATGTTGTGAAAGTGCAACAACAAGATCAATTGATCAAAATATATTTCATGACCCTCCCTAGCTAACTTTATGGCACAAGAAAACAATGTATTAACATATGATGTGGTGATACCTAGTTTGAACAATGGAATCAACTATATGATGTTTAGTTGATTTATAATGGTATGCTATCACTAACATATTACCAAGTGTGCACTCGTAGGTGGAATAGGTAGAGTCACCCATTAAAAATGAGGGTACCAAAGAACAGGGGAAATGATGATTAAGGTACTTGGAGGTAACATGGATAGATACATTCATATAGGCATGCATTGATGGAAGGGATAATTGTTAGTCTCACAATGACATTGAGAGGAGGGTGAATCAGTGTAGCTATTAAAAACTTAAATCTTCAACTATTAATACCGAACAAAGAAAACTTAAAACTCAATAAAGTAGATATAACAAGAGAGCATTCCACAACACACGATGTAACGAGGTTCACCAATTTGGCTACTCCTCAAAAATGACTACTTGGATTCCCGTCCAAATCTAGCCTTTGCAAAATACAATTTTACAATCACTTTACCAGCACCCACTAGAAGGAGCACCAACCCCTAGTTTATCTACACCAATAGAAAGGAGCACCAACCCCTAATTTATCTGCACCTACAGAAAGGAGCACCAACCCCTAATTCAAGCACCAACTTGAACTGCACTTTTGAAACTATTAGATTGACATAAGAATTCCTTCGCTTATACAAGACCCTGACTGGTCTGTTGCTAACCCAACCTCTCTCACTTTTCACCAAAACACACACTCTTCAAACTCTGCTTACTACTCTTCTATGGCTCTCACTGCTCTGCTTGATACTCTTCTTGTAGCACTCTTTAAACGCCCTTCTTGTAGCACTTTCACACAATTTTAGTAGCCCGTAATCCTCTGTGCAGACCTCATTTTATAACCATATTATATTTTTGTAACTCCAGTTGTAACTCCTTCTTTCATTTCTCATGCGCAACTTGTTAGTGTAACACCTTCTGACTGTAACTGCTTTTGTATATATATATAGGGTAGGCTTTTTGTCAAACACAATGCATGTTACGAATTTACACATATACCCCTACCATAACTATTTGTCTTCTAGGTCATGATTGTTCGTATCCTTTTCTATGCATGCATGCATATTCGATTCTATTTATATGACTGTTCGATTTATCCTTCTTCGAATGTTCTTAAATTAGCTGCATGAATTTCTTTTGTAACATCCCCTGTAACTGTTGTGTAACTTTAGTTAATGGTCGCATATCTTATTTCAGCTGGGTTCCCTACTTAGCTCATGAAAACACATGTCGTGATATCACGACACTTTCGCCTCTTTGCTTTGTTTGTTTGCTTACACCTGTGAAAACACATGTCGTGATATCGTGACACTTTCGCCTCCTTGCTTCATTTTTTTGATTGCACCCACAAAAACACAACATGTCATGATATCGTGACACTTTCGCCTCCTTGCTCTTCCTTTTTAATTTTTTCACGATATCGTGACACTTCTACCTTCTAACTTTATCTCTTCTCCTTGAGTCGTGAAAATGTGACATGTCACGATATTGTGACACTTTTTCTCCTTTGCCCTATCTCTAGCCTTCGGGTCACGAAAACGTGACATGTCGCGATATCGCGACACTTTTTCATTTTGTTCCTTCCTGCTCTCTTCAAGTCATGAAAATGTGACATGTCACGAAATCTCGACACTTTTCCTTCTCTGCCTTACTTCTCTCTTCAAGTCACGAAAATGCAACATGTCGTGAAATCGTGACACTTTTCCTTCTCTGCCTTCCTGCTTTCTTCAAGTCATGAAACTGAGACATGTCGTGAAATAATGACACTTTTCCTTCTCTGCCTTCTTGCTTTCTTCAAGTCGTGAAAATGTGACATGTCACAAAATCATGACACTTTTTCTTCCGTACAATCTCTCTTCGCTTTGGACCGCAAAAATGAAACATGTCACGAAATTACGACACCTTTTTCTCTCTCCTCTTTCTCTTCACTTTGGACCGCAAAAATGAAACATGTCATGAAATTGTGACACATTTTTCTCTCTCCTCCTTCTCTTGCAATATGTCACAAAATCATGACACTTTTTCTACTTGTATTTTTCTCTTCCAACATGTCGCAAAATCGTGACAATTTTTCTTTCTTGCTCTTTCTCTCTGAACATGTCGCAATATCATAATAGTTTTGCTTTCTTGCTCTTTCTCTCCAAACATGTCGCAATATCATGACAGTTTTGCTTTCTGGCTCTTTCTCTCCAAACATGTCACGATATCATGATAGTTTTTCTTTCTTGCTCTTTCTCTCCAAACATGTCGCGATATCGCGACAGTTTTCCTTTCTTGCTCAACATGTCACGATATCGTGACAGTTTTCTTCCTTGTGATTTTATTTTGATTTTTCTCAAATAGGCCACTTCTATCTTTTGGAAAATCACTATAGATACTCTGAATATTCTCTTAACTCCTATCCACTACATCAACCGATCTGTCTGACTGTGTTGACAACAATGAGAATACTATTGCTGCACCTTGCTCATCAATCTCCCCCTTTGGAATTGTTGGCAACACACATGCACATTCCTATAATTCTTCTCCCCCTTTGAAAATAATACCAAAGGGCTGCTGTAGACTCCCCCTGAGTCCATGCACAACATTCTCAGGCACACGTTATGACAGTTAGCAAAAATTACAAATATGAGCACAAAGATAATCAATATATAAATGCTCCCCTTAAGAATGTGGTCCCGATAGCTAGTCAGTACTTGGGAAGCATGACCACTCCCAATTTATTGCGAAGGTACTCAAAAATTTCTTTGGGCAGCGGTTTTGTGAAGATATCCGCTACTTGCTCTATAGTTGGGACAAAATCCAACTTTACCTCTTCTTCCACAACTTTCTCCTTCAAAAAGTGATATCGAATATCAATATGTTTTGTGCGAGAATTCATAATTGGATTATTTGAGATATTAATGGCACTGGTGTTATCACACTTAACTAAAATTGGCTCACTGAAGTTAATGCCAAGATATTTCAAGATTTGTTTCATCCATAAAACCTATGTACAACATGTAGTTGTTGCAATATATTCTGCCTCTATTGTGGATAAAGAGACTGATTCTTATTTCTTACTATGCCATGCAACCAACCTGTCTCCAAGATAGAATGCACCTCCACTGGTACTCTTTTTGTCATCGACACATCTTGCCCAATCTGCATATGAATACGCAATAAGAGTGAAGTCCTTACCTTTCGGATACCATAATCCATATTCCATAGTACCCTTTAGATACCGAAGAATCCTCTTCACTGCTGTCACATGAGTCTCCTTGGGACTCGCTTGAAATCGTGCTACCATGCAAACTACCTGTAAGATATCTGTTCTGGTAGCTATCAAATACAATAGGCTCCTAATCATAGATATGCACATGGTTTGATCAACATTTGGAGCTTTGTCATCTTTGCTCAACTTGCATCCTATTGTCATGGGAGTGCTAACAGGCTTACAATCCTCCATTGTAAACTTTTTTAGCATCTCTTTCACATATTTAACTTGAGAAATAAAAATGCCCTTCTCATTTTGATTAACTTGTAGGCTGAGAAAGTATGAAAGTTCACCAATCATTGAAATTTCAAATTCTTTTTGCATTTGCTTTGCTAAATCCTTACACGACTTATCATTGCTACTACAAAATATGGCCATTCTCCTTACACGACTCATCTACATATACAACAAGGACAATGAGATGGCCATTCTCCTTTTTGACATACAAATTACTATCTACCATACCCTTTTTGAACCCTTGTTGTGTAAGATAGTTGTCTAGCCTTGCATACCATGCTTTGGGTGCCTATTTCAAGCCATACAATGCTTTTTTCAACTTGCAGATGAAGTTGGGATTATCACCAAGTTGGAAACCATCAGGCTGCTCAATATAGACCTCTTATTCAAGTTTTATATTCAAAAATATTGATTTCATGTCCATTTGATAAACTTTGAAATTCTTGTGAACTGCTAAAGCCAGAAACATTCTGATTGCCTCTAGTCTAGCCACAGGTGCAAAGGTTTCCTCAAAGTCAATGCCTTCAACTTGTGCATAACCTTTACAGACCAATTTTTCTTTATTCCTTACTACTTGTCCATCTTCATTCAATTTGTTTTGAAAAATCCATTTAGTATCATTTATATTTTTATTTGCAGGTCTTGGTACTAACTCCCAAGTTTTGTTTTTCTCGATCTAATCTAATTCTTCATTTATAGCCATCATCCAACTTTCATATTTGCTTGATTTAGCAATATTTTTGGGCTCTATTCTGGATAATAGAGAGTAGTTACTTACTACTCTTTTTCTTGTCTGAACACCAATTGTGGGGTCTCCAATTGTCTACTCTCTAGGATGATTTTTTTGCCAGCTGCCTGTTTTGAATTTTTTTTTTCTTCCTCTTCTGAATCACTACTTAAATCATCTGATTCAATTTTCTGTTTCTTTTTCCTCATCTCCTTTAATGACTTCTTCATAAATTGGGTAGTTTTCTTTATAGCTTATTTCTCGTTCCCTACCTTCATCAACTTTAACATTGGCACTCTCCACAAATTTCTTTAGCCTATTGTTGTAGCATGTGTAGGCTTTGCTTTTCGTCGAATAGCCAATAAAAATACCTTCATCAGCTCTATCTTCAAACTTACCAAGATTATCTTCAGTCCTTTTGATGTAACACTTACTGCCAAAAACTTTAAAGTATCTTGTTGTTGCCTTTCTACCGAACCACAACTCATATGGTGTTTTTCTTTCATGCGTCCTCAACATGCACCTATTTTGGATGTATACCATAGTATGGACTTCCTCTTTCCAAAATTTATCTGCTATTTTGCTCTCAGTCAACATAGTCCGTGCCATTTCCTGCACTGTCATGTTCTTTCTTTCTACCACACCATTCTGCTGAGGTGTCCTTGCTGCTGAAAACTATCTCCTAATCCCATATTTTTGACAGTACTCTGCAAACTCCTCTGAAATGAACTCTCCTCCTCTATTTGATCTCACACATTTAATCCTTTTTCTTGTTTGATTCTCAACTTGTTTTTTGAAAATCTTGAACATCTCAAAGGCATCTGATTTAAGCTTCAAAAATAGTATCCATGTCATCCTGGAATAGTCATCTATGCACAACATAAAGTATTTTTCACCATTTATGCTTTGTGTTCTCATGGGTCCACATAAATCATTATGTATTAGTTCTAATGGTTTGCTTGTGAAGTACTATTTAGTTTTAAATGTAGCTCTAGTTTGCTTCCCCTTTTGGCATGAAGCAAAAATGCTATTTAAAGGTTTACCAATGTGGGAATATCTCTTACTACCCTTTTTGAGTTGATTCTTACTAGATTGTCAAAATTGATATGACCAAGCCTCTTGTGCCACATCCAATTTTCTTCTTCCTGTCCAATCAAGCATGCTCCTTCTAAAGTCTTTGAGAGAGTATACAGGTTGCCAGATGTCCTTGATCCAGTTGCTATCAACTTTCCACGGTTTGCTATTCTAACTTCACAACCCTGCTTCTTGAAAATTACTTCATGACCTCTGTCACAAATCTAACTTACGCTTAAAAAATTATGCTTCAGACCAATCACAAACAGGACTTATTTTGATTTTATTTTTTTGTCATTGATCTTAACTGATCCTTTGCCAACTATCTTAGCTCCATAATTATTTCAAAATTTTATAGAACCACCTTCATATTTTTGTAACTTCTAAAATTGTTGTCTATCACCTGTTATATGACTTGAGCATCCACTATCAAGTATCCATGGTGCAGATTTGTTATGTGCTTTAAATTCTATCTATACGATCAAGGATTCCTTTTCTTCCTTGGGTTGCTCCTTTTCTTTCCACTCTGGTTTGATTACAGTTTTGGTCACTTGTTTTGACTTTTCTTTGTCAATAGCCTATGTATGTTTTTCTAGAAATTTTCTATTTTGTCTCAAACCATTTGGTTGAAACTTTCTTCCCTGATGTTTATTTGCTGCAAATGTACTTTGACAATTTCTTACAATGTGCCCAAAATTATGACAGTTATAACATTCTACTGCATAATCCATCAACGATGAAAAAACATTTCTACTGGTAAAGCTCCTTTGTCCTACATTATTCTTTTTCCTTTATAAACTCAGCTCTTTAAGTGCAGCGACCAACTCACCTTGCAGATCTAATTCAGCCTCAGCCTCAAAGTTTTTATTACATTCCTATTTTTCCTCTATTTTTCTTCTTCAAATGCCATGAAAAGAGCTTCACCTTTTTCTTCTTCAGAATCCTCACCGAAGCTGTCTTTTGAAGGACTGACATTCTTGGATATGAAAATTTTCTTCTTGAAGTTTCCTTTTCTAAAATTTGATTTATTCTTCCAGTCACCTTTTTCTTGGTGTGAACCTTCATCACTTTTGATTTTCTCATTAAGAGGAAATTTAGCTGCAAAGTGCCCAACACCTCCATAGTTGAAACACTTAAATGGTAGCTTTCCTCTGTATTTTCCTTTTCCCCTGATTAGTTTTTGAACAAAGTTTGCTTCTATTTCATCTGATGTCTCTTCTTCCTCAAATTCTTGTTTTGCTTTTATATTTTTATGTGCTTTAAAAGCAACTTCTCTGTCTGTGGGTTTAGTTTTTCCTATTCTCATCTCATATGCAGTTAAAGAACCATGCATATCATCCATACTAAAATTATTAATATCTTTAGCTTCTTCTATTGCAGAAACTTTGGAATCAAATATTTGGGGAAGAGATCTTAGTACCTTTTTCATGATGACATCTTCCATTTCCTTGTCGAGTCCTCTAATCGCATTAATGATTCCATTAACTCTTAGCATGTATGCCTCTATGTTCTCATCCTCATTCATATTTAATGCTTCAAACCGAGATCGATGTGTTTGTAACTTGGCCTCCTTGATCTTATCGTCTCCTTCATGAATGCTCCTTAGTTTGTCCCACATATCTTTTGCCATTTTACAACTCATGATATTTATCAGTTTGCTGTCCACAAAACCGCACATGATAGCATTATTTTCTTTAGAGTTATTCTCAAACAGTTTCTTATCGACAACATCGGTTGGAGGAGTGGTGGGTATGGTGTATCCACTGTCTACTGATTCCCAAATGTCATATCCTAGAGAACACAAATATGTTTGCATCTTGAGTCTCTAGAATGCATAATTAGTTCCGTCAAACAATGGTGCTTTGTTTGATGAGAATCCTTCACCACCTACCATTGTCTCACTTCCAAGATCACCTTAGCCGATTAATCTTGTTCAGGAACTTAGCTCTGATACCAATTGTTAGTCTCACAATGAAACTGATATGGGGGGGTGAATCAGTGTAGCTATTAAAAACTTAAATCTTCAACTATTAATGCTGAACAGAGAAAACTTAAAACTCAATAAAGTAGATATAACAAGAGAGCATTCCACAACACATGATGTAACGAGGTTCACTAATTTGGCTACTCCTCAAAAATGATTTCTTGGATTCTCATCCAAATCCAGCCTTTGCAAAATACAATTTTACAATCACTTTACCAGCACCCACTAGAAGGAGCACCAACCCCTGGTTTATCTGCACCAACAGAAAGGAGCACCAACCCCTAATTTCTCTGCACCTATAGAAAGGAGCACCAACCCCTAATTCAAGCACCAACTTGAACTGCACTTTTGAAACTATTAGATTGACATAAGAATGCTTTCGCTTATACAAGACCCTGACTGGTCTATTGCTAACCCAACCTCTCTCACTCTTCACCAAAACACACACTTTTCAAACTCTACTTACTGCTTTTCTATGGCTCTCACTACTCTACTTGATACTCTTCTTGCAACACTCTTTCAATGCCCTTTTTAAAACACTTTCACACAATTTTAGCAGCCCGTAATCCTCTGTGCAGACCTCCTTTTATAACCATATTGTATTTTTGTAACTCTAGTTGTAACTCCTTTCATTTCTCATGCGCCACTTGTCAGTGTAATGCCTTCTGACTGTAACTGCTTTTGTATATATAGGGTAGGCTTTTCGTCAAACACGATGCATGTTACAAATTTACACATATACCCCTACCATGATTGTTTGTCTTCTCGATCATGACTGTTCATATTCTTTTCTATGCATGCATGCATATTCGATTCTATTTATATGACTGTTCGATTTCTCCTTCTTCGACTGTTCTTAAATTAGCTGCATGAATTTATTTTGTAACATCCCCTGTAACTGCTGTGTAACTTCAGTTAACGATCACATATATTATTTTTGTTGGGTTCTCTACTTAGCTCATGAAAACACAACATGTCATGATAGCACGACACTTTTGCCTCCTTGCTTTGTTTGTTTGCTTGCACCCATGAAAACACATGTCACGATATCGTGACACTTTTGCCTCCTTGTTTCGTTTGTTTTCTTGCACCCATGAAAACACAACATGTCACAATATCGCAACACTTTCGCCTCCTTGCTCTTCCCTTTTACTTTTGTCGTGATATCGCGACACTTCTGCCTTCTAACTTTCTCTCTTCTCCTTGAGTCGTGAAAATGCAACATGTCGCGATATCGCGACACTTTTTCTCCTTTGCTCTATCTCTAGCAAATGTGACATGAAAATGTGACATGTCACGAAATCGTGACACTTTTCCTTCTCTGCCTTCCTGCTCTCTTCAAGTCGTGAAAATGCGACATGTCGCAAAATCGTGACACTTTTCCTTCTCTGCCTTCTTGCTTTCTTCAAGTCACGAAACTGCGACATGGAGCTAAATCATGACACTTTTCCTTCTTTGCCTTCCTACTTTCTTCAAGTCGCGAAAATGTGACATGTCACGAAATCGTGACACTTTTTCTTCCATACAATCTCTCTTTGCTTTGGACCGTGAAAATGAAACATGTCACGAAATCGCAACACCTTTTTCTCTCTCCTCTTTCTCTTCACTTTGGACTACAAAAATGAAACATGTCATGAAATAACGACACCTTTTTCTCTCTCCTCTTTCTCTTGCAATATGTCATGAAATCGCGACACTTTTTCTACTTGTCTTTTTCTCTTCCAACATGTCGTGAAATCGTGACAATTTTTCTTTCTTGCTCTTTCTCTTCGAACATGTCGCAATATCGCGATAGTTTTGCTTTCTTGCTCTTTCTCTCCAAACATGTCGCAATATCATGACAATTTTGCTTTCTGGCTCTTTCTCTCCAAACATGTCGTGATATCACGATAGTTTTTCTTTCTTGCTCTTTCTCTCCAAACATGTCGTGATATCGCGACAGTTTTCCTTTCTTGCTCAACATGTCGCGATATCGCGATAGTTTTCTTATGATTTTCTTTTGATTTTTCTCAAATGGGCCACATCTATCTTTTGGAAAATCATTGTACATACTCTGAAGATCCTCTTAACTCCTGTCCATTGCATCAACTGATCTGTCTGACTATGTTGACAACTGTTGCTACACCTTGCTCATCAATAATCATCGATGGCCGATCACCTTGAGCTTTAGTTAATAGCCTAGTAGCTATCATAAAATATCTGGCTAAGATGGGTGATCGGGTTGATGGAATGATTCCCTCTTTGTTGCTGTACAATTATTTTTCTCTGTATGACATCATGGATTGAGTAGATTAATGTTGGGTTTTCTATATGAGAACAACTGAAAGATGTATATAAATACATAAGGTAAAATGTCATGTTGAAGTGCAAGTAAAGCATCATCCTTATGAAAGAAAACAAATTAAATGCATATGTGAATGAAGATTCCACTAAATTAATTGATGAAGTTTAAATAAATAATGTTTGGCTCATTTGATATCATGAGTAAAATTTTGTCATTGATAAATGAGTTTACAACTAATTTAACTAGAGGTGTGCATTTTAATGATAATAGAGTATTCATTAAAAGACTTTAATTAATTGAATTGAATGAAAGAGAATTCATTTAAAAATATATATATATTATATATAATAATATATATATTTTATTTAAAAATAAAAAACAATAAAAATATTGTGTAAGTAAAAGTAATATATTTAAATATTGATAAATATCATAAGAATGATATTTTAAAAAAGGGCCATTCTTCGTCTTTTAAAAATAAAATGTAATCATCCTTTTCCTATGCAACGAACCCTATGAAATAGCCTATGAGGCTACTAATTTCCAAATGTGGAAAATATGGGGAGAACGCACAAGGTATAGAGGATGTTGTATTGAAGAGAGGAGGTAGAATATAGGGGCTCGAGGTTCGAGCGGACAGTGGATGAGCCACTTGGATGGACATGCATGTAAGAAAGAAGGTAAGGAAAAGAGAGACGAACAGAGAGGGAGAGAGAAGACAAACATGGAGAGAGCAATAATGGAGACGCAAACATAGATGAGAGATAGAGATAATGGGAATAATGCACCAAAGGATAAGAGGAGGGCATCTAGATGTTGTCATATTTCCAATATCTGTAGGAGTTAAGGTTTGGTTGCTTTAAATCTGAAACCCAGTTTTAATTTATGTGGGATTGTTGCATATAAGTGCTATGCGTTATATTTTTGAAATAATCTCCCTTATGATATGAAAGAGTTGTGCGCTATATGTTTTGGAATCTCCCTTATGCTGTGAAAGTGTTGTGTGATATGTGTTTGAGAGAACCTCCTTATGTTGTGTGAAGAGCATTGTATTTTAATAGGAATCATCCTGTGTGTGTTGTGAAACCACCATGTAAAGAGCAATGTATTATAATAGGAATCACCCTGTGTGTTGTGAAACCACCATGTGAAGAGTATTGTATTATAATAAGAATAACCCTGTGTGTGTTGTGAAACCACCTTGTGAAGAGTGTTGTATTTTAATAGGAATCACCCTATGTATGTTGTGAAACCACCATGTGAAGAGTGTTGTATTATAATAGGAATCACCTTGTGTGTGTTTTAAAACCACCACGTGAAGAGTGTTGTATTTTATTAGGAATAATCCTGTGTTGTGAAACCACCATGTGAGGAGTATTGTGCTTAAATAGGAATCACCCTTTGTGTGTTGTGAAACCCCCATGTGGAAGCACTGTGTTTTAACTAAAACCACTCTATGGATGTAGTTTAAGAGAAAAACCTCCCTTATATCAGACGAGCGTTGTGTGTGAGAAATAACCATAGGCTATGTTGTACGCTGTGCACTGTGAAATACAACGAGCACTTTAGTGAACACTTAGGTGAGAGCTTAGTGAGTGCTTTAGCAGACCAGTGGGAATTAGCAGTGATTTTTGTGCATGTTCGAAGGTGTTGACCTCTAGTTGCAAACCCTGCATTAGGTAAGGTGTTGTGTAACTATTCTAGTTAAAATAATAGAGCCTTTGTTTCATGTGAAATGTATTTAAGGGTTTTTAAAAGAACAAAGCCTTTGTTTCATGTGAAATGTAGATAAGGGTTTTAATTAAAAGGAGCCTTGGATTTTATGAAATGTATTTAAGGTTTTAATTAAAATGAGCCTTTGATTTTATGAAATGTAGATCAGGGTTTTAATTAAAAGGAGCATTGGATTTTATGAAATGTAGATAAGGTTTATAATTAAAAATGGGCCTTGGATTTTGTGAAATGTATTTAAGGTTTTATTAAAATGAGCCTTTGATTTTATGAAATGTAGAGAAGGTTTTTAATTAAAAGGAGCCTTTGGTTTTATGAAATTTAGTTAAGGTTTTTAATTAAAAGGAACCTTTGATTTTGTGAAATTTAGTTAAGGTTTTTAATTAAAAGGAACCTTTGATTTTGTGAAATGTATTTAAGGGTTTTAATTGAAGAAACCTTAGTGTCACATAAAATATAATGAAGGTTTTTAATTAAAAGGAACCTTTGTTTCATATAGGATTATTGAAGGCTTTTAATTAAAAAGGGGCCTTGGATTTATATGAAATTTATATAAGGTTTTAATTAAAATGAACCTTTGATTTATACTAGTGTATTTAAGGTTTTAATTAAAAGTAACCTTTGATTTATAAGAGATTTATGTATGGTTTTCAATTACGAAAGAACCTTTCATTTTAATGAAATGTATTGAAGGTTTTTAATTTAAAATAAAATCCCTTTGATTAAGGTTGAATATCTTAGGAGTATAAATTAAAGAGATATGGATTTATTCGTGAATTGAAGTTATGGGGCTTCAATTTAGGGAATGAATGAATGTTGGTTTTAAATGGTAAAGGCATGGGACTTTAATACTTTAAAAAGTAGTTCATTGATTGGAAATGGGGAATTAAAAAGGAATGTCGATTTATTATTTGAATTGAAGTTATGGCGCTTTGATTTAGGGAATGAAAAGAAAGGGATTGTTTTAAAGTTTAAGGAAATGAGACTTTAATGCTATAATACATGAATTAATTTAATTTAATTTGGACCTTGATCTAAGAAGTACATATTGTATGACTCTCTAAAGGAACTTGAGAGGTAAAAATAAAAGCAAGGGTCCTTTTATGATATCCATATGCATTAGATGGTTAGAAAATTAAGTGAATATTTGTATAGTTGCAATTTCAAAAATTAAATGAATAGATGCATTTAAAGGCATGCCTATACTAAACCATGAGTATCCTTATCCCCCACTACTCTCAAAGAACTAATGGGAAGCAAGAAAAAGCAAGGAGTTCCATGGAAACAAAGCATAGGTATTTGTATCTAACATTGTTATACTTATGATCAAATAGACTAGAATTATGGGGAGATATCCTCGATGTAGATAATGTGATAATATTTAAAGTAAGAAAGACTTATCATGTGTGATATAATAAGATGATTGTTCATTGATTTAGTGAAGGTACTTTTATTTTATTTTTATATTTGGTTTTATTATGTAAATTATTCTCTTTAGTGTTAAGCTTTGTTTATTTCCTCCATTATTTGTTGTTTGATTCATGTTGTTATAATAATTAGATGTATCATTGTTTGAGTGTCTGATGATAAGAAATATAAGAGTAGAGTTATAGGGTGAAATCAAAGGTGACCTAAGGGAATTAAGGACCCATTAGGGTGAACACGAGTGACCTAATGGAATTAAGAACCCTTGTGAACATAGGAGACCTATGGGAATTGAGACACCCTTATGGAGATAAAGGGCTAAGTTGTGAATAGATTACATCTAAGTTAAGATAGCTCATCATGGAGAAAATATAGATAGCTTAACTTGTAATACTAATAGTATACCTATATAGAAGGATTTGTGTATGGTATGGAGATGTGTGTATACCTTCGATGGACTGAGGGTGATAGGTCTAGCTCATAAAGAATGATGTGATAGATGGGATTATATGTAGTGATACATTATATGCCTACATAGATAGACTTGTGATAGGATACTTCATGAGATGTAACATCCAAGAAAACTTAAGGGATTAAAACCTTAGGTAAATGTTAGTTGGGTTAGGGATTCATGAAGGGTTCATGTATACCTCTCCTTGGTAAAAAAAACTCTTTTATTTTTTTGTATTCTTTGTTTGTATGATTTTTGGGTCATTACATTTGGTATCAAAGCTCTAGGTATGAGGGTATAGAGCTTATGTGTGTGCTAAAATGGAACTAGATGTATCCAATGAATGATTTATTAATAAAAGGGGCTAAAGTTGGGATGACCTATAAAACCCTAGTTGTTATAATCTAATGAGCATAAACCCTAACGTAGAGTGGATGTTAGGATACCTTAGTATGGGATATTGATGGGGGTCTACTAATTGCTCACAACAGATTCTCAATTCTCATTCATTACACTTGGAAAAATTTACAATAATGGTAGCAGTCTGCCAAATAAACTCCTTTATCCTAAAAGATAGTTTATGTTTCTTTTCTATTACAACATCTTCCACCCAGGAATAAAAATAGCCTAAACTGGTCCAGAATGGCCCTCTTGCCTTCACGTCTGCAACTATGTCTCAGTAGTTTTTTGACCATTGTGCATGTCTTCGCTTCCCCTTTTAAAATCTTTGGCATGACTCTCCGTTTCCATTTTCTGACCCTTCATTTCATTCCCCGTGCCTCTTCGTTGTCTTGGCTTTCGAAATGCATTTCTTTCTGACTCTTGATTTTTGTCTGCTTTCACTACACCTCGATACCATGGGCTATTCAATGCTGCCACTATAGACTCCGTCTACCTGTCAACCAATGATGATGTTCGGTATACCACCGCTCGGTAATTTCCTTTGTAATGGCCCCTATAACCGCCTGCCCTTTATTTTATTTTGTTTGGTCATGAAAATGCAACATGTTGTGATATCACGACACTTTTGGCTTCTCTACCTTCCTGCCCTCTTCGAGTCATGAAAATGCGACATGTCACGATATCATGACACTTTTCTCTCTTGCGCCTTCTCTTGTATTTTGGTCGTGAAAATGCAACATGTCATGATATCATGACACTTCTCCTCCCTTGCACCTTCTCTCATCCTTGGGTCATGAAAATGTGACATGTCATGATATCGCGACACTTTTTCTCCCTTGCACCTTCTCTCATCCTTGGGTCACAAAAATGCAACATGTCGCGATATCGTGACATCATTCCTTTTTGACTCTTCTTTCTCCTTTTCGATCATGAAATCGTGACATGTTGCGACATATTTCCTTTTTGCCTTCTCCTTGCCTCTCATATCGTGAAATCATGACATGTCGCGATATCGTGATAGTTTCCTTCCTTGCTTTCTTTCTGCTCCTTCGGTCACGATTTCGTGACATGTCACGAAATCATGACATTTTCTTCTTTGGCATTTCCTGTCTTCTTTCGGTCATGATTTCATGACATGTCATGAAATCATGACATTTTTGCTCCGCACCTTCTCTCTCCTTCTTGAGTCATGAAAACGCGACATGTTGCGATATCATGACACTTTTCTCTATTGTGATATCGTGACATCAAGGCAAGCACTTAGATTTTTTTTGTTGATGCAATATTTCTCTACCGCCACCAGATGCTCCTACATCAGACACCTGGGGTGGATTGGGAAGTGTCATTTACTTCTATACTATTGGAGGAAGACCCAAGCAATCGACCTCTATTTTTGACAACCAAGTTGCATCTTCGGTAGGCCTGCCATTCCACTTGACTAGATATTTAGAATACTGCCTGTTCCTGGTACTTCTACCTACTCGAGTGTCTAGTATTTCCTTGATCTTGTCTGTTGCGAGAGTAGATGTTGGAATACTCCACAATTATGTACTTGGTGTCTCTCTACTGCCTCCTTCATGATATTCTACCAAATCTACAATGTTAAAAATAGGTGATATGTTAAGGCCACTTGGCAATTACACTTCATACGCATTTCCTGAATCTCGTTTTCCTATAATTTGGCATGGTCCAAAATTCTTCATATTTAGCTTGTTATAGGTTTTAGCAAGAAATCTCTCTTTTCTCAAATGGATCATGACTTCATCTCCCACTACGAATTTCTTGAACCGTCACTTCTGGTCTGCCCTTGTCTTATATTGGTTATTCATGTTCGTAATGTGCTTCACTTCTTCATGCACACTCTTCAGGTGCTCTACAAAGTCCTTAGCCTCCGCACTGCACTTTTCCCTTGTATCCATATTCCTCAACTCATAAGCATTCCTTGGACTGCTCCCATATACTATCTAGAATGGATATTTGTTAGTACTCCTATTGACAAAATTGTTGTATGCAAATTTTGCCTGTGGCAAAACCAAATCCCATCCCGTGGGCTTATCTCCTATCAAGCATCTCAATAGATTTCCTAGAATTCTATTCACCACCTCCGTTTGGCCATCATTCTGTGGGTGGTATGTAGAACTGAATTTCAAATATGTCTTCAATTTCTTCCACAAGGTCCTCCAAAAATTCCCAACAAACTTGGTATCTCTGTCAGAAATGATACTCTTTGGTAGACCATGAAGTCATACCACCTCTTTGAAAAATAAACCTGCAACATGAACTGCGTCACTAGTTTTATGGCAGGGTATAAAATGTGCCATAGTTGAAAACCTGTCAACCACCACAAATATGGAATCATTTCCCTACTGCATCCTTGGTAGACCAAGAATGAAATCCATACTGACATCCTCCCATGGTCTCTCTGGTACAAGTAATGGCTAATATAATCCAGTGTTCTGGATCACACCTTTCGCCATCTGGCATACTCTACAAATTTGCACAAACCTCTTCACATCTTGCTGCAGTTTTGCCCAATAGTAGTTATCACTAACCAGGGAAATGGTCTTATCCCAAAAAAAATGTCTAGCCAGCCCTCCATTGTGTTTCTCCTTGACCAAATTTTCCCTCATTGAACTCCTTGGAATGCATAATTGACTTCCTCTAAACAACATTCCATCTTGGATCATAAAATCCAACCACTTGGTCCTGTCCAAAGTGATAGGTGCCAAGCAAGCCTTCCAGGCTTTTGCAAAATCAAGATCTTTAGGGTAAAAACCCTTCAGTTCATCAAATCCTACCACTTCCACCTTCATTTCTGTCAACAAACACTACCTTCTGCTTAAGGCATCTGTAACTCTGTTTGACCTTTCGCTCCTGTGCTTCAACACAAAGGTATAACTTTGTAGAAACTCAACCCACTTTAGGTGCCTCTGATTTAGCTTCCCTTGGCTATTAATATACTATAAGGCCTGATGATCAGTATATAGAACAAAATATTTTGGCAACAAGTAATGTTGTCATTTCTTTAGAGCCTGAACAATAGCATAAAACTCTTGATCATAAATTGAATACTTCTTCCTAGCATCATTGAGTTTCTCACTAAAGTAAGCAACAGGTTTACCTTCTTGACTCAAAATATCTCCTATGGCACTACCACTAGCATCACAATCTACCTGAAATACCTTATTAAAATCTGGAAGTGCCAAAATAGGTTGCTTTGTCACCTTATTCTTCATCATATAAAAGATCTTGTATGCTCCTAAGGTCCACTTAATTTTTTTCTTATCCCCTCTCATTTTTTCTGTAAGGGGTGCACAAATACTACTGAAATTCCTAATGAATTTCCTGTAAAAACTTGCTAGACCATGAAATGATCTTACCTCAGTTATGCTTCTCGAAGTAGGCCATTCAATGATAGCTCTCACTTTTTTTGGGTCCATTTTTAGACCTTCAACTGAGATGACAAATCCCAGGTACACTAACTCCTTCACAAAATTACACTTCTTCAGATTAATTAACAACTGCTCCTCCCGCAGCTTCTCAAAAACCCTTCTGACCTGCATCAGATGCTCTTCCAGGGTTCTGCTAAATATTAAAATATCATCCAAATAGAAAATGATGAATTTGCCTAAAAATTCTTTTAGTACCTCATTCATCAGCTGCATGAATGTGCTTGGTTCATTGGTTAGCCCAAATGGCATGACCAACCATTCATACAAACCTTCTCTGGTCTTGAAGGTTGTCTTCCATTCATCTCCTTCTTTGAAACGAATCTATGATAACCACTCTTCAGATCAATATTTGTGAAGTACTTGGCTCCACTCAAATAGTCCATAATGTCATCCATCCTTGGCAATGGAAATTTGTACTTTATGGTGATCTTGTTAATGGCTCGAGAGTCTGTACACATTCTCCACTCTTCATATTTATTTGGTGCTAGTAATGTAGGTACTGCACATGGACTCAAGCTCTCCCGAATCAGTCCCTTCTCCAGAAACTCTTGGAATTTCCTATTTAGCTCTTCAGTTTTTTTAGGAGTCATTCTATGTGCTACCTTATTGGGTAAACTAGATCCTAGTACCAAATCTATATGGTGACTGATCTTCCTCACTGGTGGTAAACCCTCAGGCACATTATCAGATACAATATCTGGAAATTCTTCTAACAGTCCTAAGACTTCTATAGGGGTATCCTTGCATTCTTCCTTCCTAACTCTAGGAATTAATGCATAGCACATATGCTCATGCTTTAAACTATCCAAAAATATTCCCCCTTCAACTAAACAGATTCTAGCGCTACTACATACCTTTTCACCCGCCTCCTTCAAGGGCTTCAGCTTATGGCACACTCCATTCTTCGTCACTAAGTAAGTGTTGGTGTGACCATCATGCACTACACATTGATCAAACTGCCATGGCCTTCCCAACAACAAATGGCAAGCATCCATAGGTAGGATGTCACACAGGACCTCATCACAGTAATTCCCAATATTAAATTTCATCGAGCATTGCTCACTGACCAAAGCCCTATGGTCCTTCTATAACCATGCAATCCGATATGGATGCGGGTGTCCCCTCCTCTTTAATTGTAACTTAGTAACCATTTCTTCTGAGACCAAGTTATCAGTACTACCATTATCTATAATAATGTTATAGACCTTACCCGAAATTCTACACCTTGTGCGAAATAGGCTCCTTCTCTGGTCTGATCCTTTCTCCTCATTCAACAGGGTCCTCCTTGTGACCATAACTTCTCCTCCCTCCACCTCCTTAGAATGTTTTTATTCAGCACCTTCATCGGCTACAACAGCTCTGGCAGGACCCTCAGGTCTCTTATTTGTCCTTTCTTGATGTTATGGACACTCGTATGCTCGATTTCCTTCTTTGACATAGTGGAAATAGGTTCCATGAAATCCTCCCCTTCCAAATCCATGTCCATATCTACCTCTCCCTCTTGGGTAACCATTGTTCTGATTATGGGGTTGGTAGGTGTTCCCCTCTTCCTGATCCTGGGTATTACTGGTTTCACCAGCCTTCTTTTGATCCTTATATTTTTCTCCACTGGTCCTTCCACAGTTCTTCCACCATGACCTCTTCCACTTTGCTTACCCTCAAACCGTCTATTTAGATTCTCTTCAACATTGAGGGCAATTTGGTAAGCATCCTCAATGGTGCTCATCCTAACAAGACTCAACTCTTCTTGAATACTGGTTCTCAACCCGGGACACCTTCTCCCTGTTAGCCTCTGAATGGTCAGTTCTGATTGAGATCTGGTAGAACTCCTCTATATATTCTTTGATATATTTGTTTGACTGTCTCAAACTCTGCATTTTTCTCAATAGGTCCAATTTGTAATCTACAGGAATAAACTGTCTCTTCAACTTCTCTACCATTCGATCCCATCTGGTTATCTTTTCCCTTCCTCCTCTATTTATTTTTAGCTGCACTTCTTTCCACCATAAGCAAGCATGGCCTTTCAACTTTGTTTTTGCAAACTTGATCCGATCTGGATCTACAACCTCCTCATACTCAAAATATTCCTCCATATCATTGATCCAATCAATCAACTCCTTTGGATTGAGATTCCCAGAATACATGGAGACATCAAACTTTGTCTTCTTCTCGATCCGAGATATGGCCTTAATTAATCTGGCTTCTACAAGATCCGTTGCTTCTTCTTCAACCGATGGATCATCAACCTCCCAAGCTTCATCTTCACTACGGTCTTCTCTCCTTGGCTCAACCCCTCTTCGCAACTCCTCTTGTAGGGCTTGCACTTGCCTCTGTAAATATCTAAAATCTTCTTCAGGTACCACATTTCTCCCACCACCATGGTTTCTTTGTGGAGGCATTTTTTTTTCTTCACTCTCTTCTCACAATCCTTCCATAGATATTGGTACAAATTGCCTCACTTTTGGTGATCTGCTCACACACTCAGGAACACCCACTCTGATACCACTTGATGGGGGTCTACTAATCACTCACAACAGATTCTCAATTCTCATTCATTACACTTGGAAAAATTTACAATAATGGTAGCAGTATGCCAAATAAACTCCTTTATCTTGAAAGATAGTTTATGTTTTTTTTTTCTATTATAGCATCTTCCACCCAAGAAGAAAAATAGCCTAAAATGGTCCAGAATGGCCCTCTTACCTTCATGTCTGCAACTATGTCTCAACAATTTTCTGACCATTGTGCATGCCTTCACTTCCCCTTTTAAAATCTCTGGCATGACTCTCTGTTTCCCTTTTATGACCCTTCATTTCATTCCCCGTGCCTCTTCGTTGTCTTGGATTTTGAAATACCTTTCTTTTTGACTCTTGATCATCATCTACTTTCATTGCACCTCGGTGCCATGGGCTATTCAATGCTACCACTATAGACTTTGTCTGCCTGTCAACCAATGATGATGTTTGGTATACCACTGCTCAGTAATTTCCTTTGTAACGGCCCCTGTAACCACCTACCCTTTCTTTTATTTTTTTTGGTCACAAAAATGCGAAATGTTGTGATATCACGACACTTTTGGCTTCTCTGCCTTCCTACCCTCTTTGAGTCACAAAAATGTGACATGTCACGATATCATGACACTTTTGGCTTCTCTACCTTCCTGCCCTCTTTGAGTCATGAAAATGTGACATGTCGCGATATCGTGACACTTTTGGCTTCTTTGCCTTCCTGCACTATTTGAGTCACAAAAATGCGACATGTCACAATATCGCGACACTTTTGGCTTCTCTGCCTTCCTACCCTCTTCGAGTCACAAAAATTTGACATGTTGCGATATCACGACACTTTTGCCTTCTCTGCCTTCCTGCCCTCTTCGAGTTGTGAAATCGTGACATGTCGTGATATCATGACACTTTTGCCTTCTCTGCCTTCCTACCCTCTTCGAGTCACAAAAATGTGACATGTCATGATATTGCGATACTTTTGGATTCTTTGCCTTCCTGCCCTCTTTGAGTCACAAAAATGTGACATGTCGCGATATCGCGACACTTTTATCTCTTACGCATTCTCTTGTCTTTTGGTTGTGAAAATGTGACATGTCGCGATATCGCGACACTTCTCCTCCCTTGCACCTTCTCTCATCCTTGGGTCATGAAAATTCGACATGTCGCGATATCACGACACTTTTTCTCCCTTGTGCCTTCTCTCATCCTTTGGTCACGAAAATGCGACATGTCGTGATATCACGACATCTTTCCTTTTTGGCTCTTCTTTCTCCTTTTCGGTCACGAAATCATGACATGTCACGATATCATGACATCTTTCCTTTTTGCCTTCTCCTCACCTCTCGGGTCACAAAATCATGACATGTCACGATATCATGACAGTTTCCTTCCTTGCTTTCTTTCTGCTCCTTCGATTGCGATTTCGTGACATGTCACAAAATTGTGACATTTTCTTCTCTGGCCTTTCCTATCTTCTTTCGGTCGTGATTTCACGACATGTCACGAAATAGTGACATTTTTACTCAGCACCTTCTCTCTCCTTATTGAGTCATGAAAACATGAAATGTTGTGATATCGCGACACTTTTCTCTATCGCGATATCACGACATCAAGGCAAACACTTAGAAATTTTTTTTTGTCGATGCAAGATTGCTCTGCTGCCACTGGATGCTCCTGCATCAGATATGGTATCAGTGATACATCCTAGCCTAGGATATTATCCTAGTTAGGTTGTTAACACATATAGCAAGAGAAATTTGTATTATGGCTTTATTAGAGATACATATTAAGATGGAACTATAATATAATATTCTTTCTTGGATGGAATCAAGTTAAGATGCCACCTAAGATGAGAAAATAGAGACCTACATCTAGAAAAATTTGGCAAAGTAATATCGAAGAAGAAAACCAGGATGGGAAACCAACAAACCCCAATAGAGAGGTAGAAAACCTCACTACTATGGTCGCTACTATGCAAGATCAAATAAGAACATTTCTAGAAATGGCTATGAATCAGAATTTGCAAGTTTGTAGTTCAGATGTCGGTCTAGAAAGTGGACTAACTATAGAGCAAGTACAAGCCAGAGCCTTAGCAAAAAAAGAAACAACTAGGGACATGAAAACATTAGTATCTCTAAGTTTGATGGATAGGGTGATGGTGATGCAACAGAAGCATGGTTGAGAGAGGCAGAGGTTCACTTTATGGTTAAAGGCTACTCATCAAGAACCCAAACAATTTGGGCTATGATTAACATGAAATGGGTTGCTCTGGAGTGGTGGAAAACCCACTATGAGGAAACTAATATTAAACCCATCGATACTCCATGGAAATAATTTATAAACATATTTAACAAGATATTATTAATAGAGCACTTGTATGCCTTAAAGTTTGAATAATTTGCTAGTCTCATACAAGGAAACAATATAGTAGAGGTGTACTATAAGAAACTGGTAAGGCTATTTAAATATGTGTTTGTTTATAATGAGAAGATGCGGGTTCATAAGTTCATTCTTGGATTGGAATATAGGTTGAAGCATGATGTGGAAATGTAGGAACCTAAATCACTGCAAAAGGTATATGACCTAGCAAAGAAAGTAGAGTCGCACTTCTATTATAAATATGACACCATACCCGAGCAAGCTCGGCAAGAGCTAAGTAAGAGGAATAGTAATGATTTTGTAAAATGGGAGGCTGACGCAAGAGTGAAAGGCCAAGAATCCCCAAAATCTTGAGAAGAAACCTTAAAATAATTAGAACAAGTTCAAGAAATTTTGTAAGAAGGATAATAAGCCTAATAGTATGAAACCTCAACCACAAAAGTTGCAAGCTCCAACTCCAAAAACTAAGAATGGGAATAAGAAACCTAAAAAATAGCAAGGACCTAAGGAAGGGTGCTATAATTTTTGAGTATCTCATTACTATAATCAGTTTCCATATCGAGTTGCGACTAGAATAGCTAATGCAAAAGGAAAGGAACTGGAACATCGGATCTATGCTACAATCAGAAAGCATAAGCTAGAGGGACAAGCCACCCTCTTATGAAAGGTAAGGTTTTCAATGAGTAAGTAAACATTTTGATATATAGTGGATCCACTAATAGTTTTGTTTCATCTAGTCTAGCAAGGAATGTGTCGAAAAGGCCTAGATATTTGGCCCAAGGGTGGAAGGTTGAGTATGGTTCTGGACAGACCTACTTGGTAGACCAATGTTATCCTATGGTGGAAGTTACTCTATATGAAGGGACTACATAATTTTATTTATATGTAACTCCCTTACATGCCTTTGATTGTTGGAAATTTTGGGTACATTGGGTACATTGCCCTTGATCATGTGTATAAGTTGTCATTGATGTCAAGAATCTCTTGAAGGAATTTGTTTGATTTCAAAAGTTTTTCTTTAATAAAAGGTTTCTTTGAGGTTCTGGCATGACAGTTTCAAAGGTCTTTTGTAAACCCCAAGTTGGCAGGTTTAAATATTACAGGTGGATGCATTAGTTTAATGCATTTGGGTCCAGGAGGAAGTATTTATTTAAATAATTAAAAACCTTGTTAAGGTTCCCTTTAATTATTTTTAAATAAATATTAAATTGTTGTTTGCAATGGGTTCTCCTAACCCATGGCGCTATGTCTTAAGATTGTGGGTGCTAGCCAAGACCTCCGTCGATGTGTTAAACTCCTCACCAACGTCAAGAGCTTATGGTAAAAATGCATATAAATCTCCCTCGATGAAAATCAATAATTATCCCATCTGCATTTTGAAAAGAGTTGCTCACTGTGAATTCGTGATCTGCTATTCAATTTCTTCCTCACTGTGATTTTGTGATCCGCTGTTCGAATTTATTCTTCGATTGTGTACTCGTCGTTTGTCATAAATCCGTCATAAGGTTTTCATCTTCGTGTTCATGTCAGAAGAAAGGGAGGCACTATTATTTTATTTAATCCCTGGCGTAGAAGGAACAAGACTAACAGCGTGAGGTTTAAACCTCATCGGGTGCCTTTGGCGCACCATTAGCAGCTAGGCTATTGGTGCGCTACCCAAACGGGAGGTTCCATGTTTGAATAATGTGAAAGGGTTTTTCATCATGAAGTGGACGCAGCGGGTGGTGTTAGAATTCATGCGTAATTTCTCCATAGCACGATTTTTTATGTTGGCCAAGGTATTTTCAAAATTAATTTTTGCTAAGTGTATTTTGCGAATGGAGGAAGTTTATTAGAGGGAAAAACAGCTTAGGAGTTATAAGGAGTTTAAAGCTTGTTTTATTTTGATAAAATATTCTTTTGAAGGTGTTGTTTGAAATATATTATTGCATTCTTATGACAAGTAAATTTTATTTTTGATAAGACTATAAGGGAGAAATAAGGTGTATAAGGGATAAATTTTTCTTGTAATGTTGAGAGTTCTTTTGGTTTATTATGGAAATGAAAGCATGATGTTTTAAGGTTAAAATTGCTTCTTTTGTGAAGTTGTGAAACCTTAAGTGGGCAGCTTTGAGATTGAAATTTGCTTTCATTAAATTGGTAATAATCAAGCTATTCTTTACTTGGTTAAAGTGTTGGGCTTACTCCTTTGTTGATGATTTGAAAAGTTGTGTGTGCTCTTGTTGATTTGAGTTAGTGGATGCTTTTTGTTCAAACAATATTGGAGATAAAAAGAGTTCTACTTGTTTCCTTTTCTGATGTTGATTGTGAAATGCTTCAAGGTTGTGTTTTGAGTTGAATGGTGTTGATTGAACCCTGTTTGATGAGCATTGTTGTTGAGGCCCTAATTGATGGTGAAAATAACATGAGTATCATTGTTATGTGATTCTTTGAATAGTTGGCAATTGTTGGGATTTCATGTTCTTGAAAGAAAGCATTCTATCCTATCAATTTTAGATATTGAGTTGAGTTTCCAGATTTGAGATTGAGTTTGAGCTGAGTTGATTTGAGTTGAGTTTTGAGATTGGGAGTTGAGTATAGAACATATTGAGTCTCTAACAATTCTCTTTATGCTTCTATGAGTTTGAAAAATCACATTGGGTCTCTAAAAATTCACCTTGTGATTTCCTACTAAGAAAGTTTTTTTTTTCTTGGTGAGCTTGCTAAGTTTTGGATAGGTTCTGGTGGGGACTTGTGAGCAGTCTTGGACAGGTTTCGGTGGGGACTTGTGAGAAGTTTTGGACAGGTTCCGGTGGGGACTTGTGAGCAGATTTGGATAGGTCCTAGCAGAGGACTTGTGAGTTGAGTTTGATAGTTATATTAGAGAACTTGAGGACAGAGGTGCACTGGTTCTTTGAGAATAACCTAAGGACAAATTTTGCAAGCCTTTGAGAAGGCTTATGTGTAGAGGATTGATTTGTTCAAGCTTAAGCATTGGACATATCTGACAGATAGAGAAAGACTTGTACTAGACCGACTGATTGTGTTTGGTACAGAGTTCTTTGAGCTACTGTGGATGTGATCATAGAAGGCAGAGGTCTCTTAGGCTAAGCATTAAGGATAGGAGGTCTTTGGTGGAAAGGAGTTCCATGTGCTGGCAAGAGATAGAGGAAATTGATCTTCTGAGGGATCATTTCCAGAGTAGAGGGGAAGGTATCTCCTTTGAGCAGAGGCTCATAAATTCTAATTGGGGGAAGGTATATCCTTTGGGCTAAGGCTCATAAACATTGTAATTGGGAAGGATTCCCAAAGAACTTTGAGATAACTTTTAGAGAAAAGTTTTATGGACATAGCCCAGCCATTTTGGGTGAACCACGTTAAAATTGGTGTCACTTTGTGGATGATATTGTGCATTGCTTTGATATTGCTTTGGGTATATTGCTTTACTATTTTTAAGTATAAAGGAAAAAGTAAAAAGAGGTCTTATACTATTCACCCCCCCTATCAGTATAAGCTTGTGTTCTTCAATTGGTATCAGAGCCGGTGCCTTTGAAAATTTTAACAGCTTGAAGGAAAATCTAGTAAAGAACACAATGGATCATTCAAGTGGCAATGTAGCACCTATTCTTGATGGGTCAGATTTTGGTCTTTGGAGTGCAAGGATGAAGGTTCATCTAATGGCACTTGGTAATGAGGTTTGGGAAGTGATTGAAGATGAGTACACTATTCCTGTATATGGTCCTATTACTAAGAAATAAAGGCTCCTACATCACAGCAATTCAAAGGCAATGAATGCAATCCTAAAAGGCTTACAGAAAGCAGATCTCACCAAGGTGATTCACTGCAAGACAACTAGTGAAATGTGGAAACAGTTGAAGGTGGTTCATACAGGTGATACAAATTTTAGAAAGGCCAAGTTGAGACACTTCAAAGGTATGTTTGAACAACTCAAGATGAATGATGATGAAAATATTAGTGACTACATGCTTCGTATGGATGAGGTTGTTAACTCCATGAAATACTTAGGTCTTGAGCTTTCTAAAAATGATGTTTGTGATAAGATTTTAAGATCTCTTCCTAATAGATTTAGTGAAAAGATTTTTGCTATTGAGGAAGCTAAATATTTGGATAAGTTGAAAAATGATGAGCTCCATAGTATACTTGCAATATTTGAGTTGAGAACTCAAGTCAAGGTTGATGTCAAGAAAGAGGCAGCTTTCAAGGCTACCAAGAAATCCAAGGGTAAATAGCTTCAAGATAGTGATGAGTCTTCTAGTGATGAAGAGGCATATTACAGCAAGAAAGGCAAGTTCTCTAGAAAGCACAAAAGTATGAAATATATAATATGTTTCAATTGTGGAAAGTTTGGTCATTATGCTACTAATTGTACTGTTCCCAAGAATGAAAGTGATGAAGATAAACAGGATTCTAAAAGCAAGTTCTCTAAAAAGCACAAGCATCACATGAAGAACATAGATGAGCACAACAATCAAGGAAAGAGGTATTATCACAAGCACAAGAAGAGTTTCTACCTAGACAAAGAAAGTAAGTGTTCTAGTAGTAATAGTGAAAGTTCTTCAAGTGATGATGAAAATGAAATGTTGTTCATATCAAAAAAAGAGGAAGAACCGAAACATAGATTCATTATCATGAAATGTCTTAGATGTGGAAACTTTGGTCACCTTGAGGATGATTGCACAAATAATGATTTGGTTTCTAGTATATATGAGGATGCTTCAAAAAACTATAAGGAAGATGCATGTATGGTTTTTGAAAAGGGTAGAACCTCTAGTGATAAGAAATCTGAAAAAGGCTTTGATGATTCAAAAAGCAAACAAATAGAGGAAGATATAGAGGAAGGTGAAGTAGATCTTGAAGGTGAACTTATTAGTTCTCTTAGTGCTTTGAAAAAGGAAAGAAAGAAGAATGCTAGACTCAAGGATAAGTTAGATGAATGTTGCATGGAAAGAGATGATCTTATAGAAAGTCTTGACTTCTCTATAGCTAAGACACAAGAACTCAAGGATGAGTTAGAGTCTAAGGTTCTTGAGTATAGTGAGTTAGAACAGAAAATGGCTTCTTTGAAAGAGGAAACTAAAGAGTACAAGGATAATATTTATAGGTTTCAAGATAGCTCCAAAAAGGTTAAGTCACTCATCAAAGGTCAAAGAAAGACAACAGATAAAACAGGCCTTGGTTTTGTTAAGCCACACAAGGAACAAGTTGGAGAGTCTAGTAAGAGACTCCAAAAGGAAGAGAGTTCTGATGAGGAAAGTATTTCAGAAAAGGAGTCTTTGAATGATAGATATACAAAAATAGAAAACATAATTCAGAATGAGAAGAAGTTTTCAGAACCTAAGAGGTCAAATAGGAAATTTTCAAGGCAGATGTTTTGCTTGTCACAGGTTTGGTCACATGGCTTCACATTGCATGGCTCAAGTGAAGAAGGTAAATGACAATTTCAGAAGTGCTAGTTTCTTTCAAGGGTATTGCTACTCTTGTTAACAGTTTGGGCACAAGGCAGTTTATTACAAGGCAAATAACAGAAACAGGTTTGATCAGAACATGTTTGGTCAGAATAGGTTTGGTCAGAACAGGTTTGGTCAGAACAGGTTTGGTCAAAACTGGTGGATTCAAAGATCAGGTTTACCTTAGAGAAACAACATCGTCAAGTGTTTCAAGTGCAATAATGAAGGTCACATAATCAGACAGTGTAGAGCTGAAATTCCAAAATACAAGAATAGGAACAGTGGCATGATCAGGTCCAAGGATCAAGGCATGGACAAGAACAGGGATGAGAACAAGAATAAGAACAATGACAAGAATAGGAATATGGACAGAGTTCAAGAGAAGGCCCGACAAGGAAGTTATAGACGCTGATGATGATCAGTGCCTAATGGGAGTTTTACTCCCACCCCAGAATTAATCACCTCATTAGGAGGTGGGGGAGGGACTAAGCTAAGAGGCTCATTCTTAGTCCCGAGACCCAAAGGTGACCCTTTGCCATTGATGAAAAATGGGGAGAGATATGAGTAAGGGGGAGAGCTTCAAAGTGAAGGGTAGAGCTTCAATTCAGGGGAAGCAAAACTTCAAAGGAATATTCTTAGTTGTTAGCACAGTTGGTTTTAGTTTTGGCTCTTGAGAAGTGTTTTCAGTAAAGGTTTGCCATCAATGATAAAGGGGGAGATTGTTGGCAATTTTGGGTACATTGGGTACATTGCCCTTGATCATGTGTATAAGTTGTCATTGATGTCAAGAAGTTCTTGAAGGAATTTGTTTGATGTCAAAATTTTTGCTTTAATAAAAGGTTTCTTGGAGGTTCCGACATGACAGTTTTAAAGGTCTTTTGTAAACCCCAAGTTGGCAGGTTTAAATATTACAGGTGGATGCATTAGTTTAATGCATTTGGGTCCAGGAGGAAGTATTTATTTAAATAATTAAAAACCTTGTTAAGGTTCCCTTTAATTATTTTTAAATAAATATTAAATTATTGTTTGCAATGGGTTCTCCTAACCCATGGCGCTATGTTTTAAGATTGTGGGCACTAGCCAAGACCTCCGTCAACATGTTAAACTCCTCGCCAATGTCAAGAGCTTATGGTAAAAATGCATATAAATCTCCCTCAATGAAAATCAAGAATTATCCCATCTGCATTTTGAAAAGAGTTGCTCGCTGTGAATTCATGATTTGTTGTTCGATTTCTTCCTTGCTGTGATTTCGTGATCCGCTATTCAGATTTCTTCTTCAATTGTGTACTCACCGTTTGTCATAAATCTGTTGTAAGGTTTTCATCTTCGTGTTCATGTCAGAAGAAAGGGAGGCATTTTTGTTTTATTTAATCATTGGCGTAGAAGGAACAGGGCTAACAGCGTGAGGTTTGAACCTCATCGGGCGCATTTGGCGCATCGGTAGCGGCTAGGCTGTTGGCGCGCTACCTGAACAAGAGGTTTCACATTTGAATAACGCGAAAGGGTTTTTCATCATGAAGTGGATGTAGTTGGTGGTGTTAGAATTCGTGCGCAATTTCTCCATAGCACGATTTTTTATGTTGGCCAAGGTATTTTTGAAATTAATTTTTGCTAAGTGTATTTTGCGGATGGAGGAAGTTTATTAGAGGGAAAAACGGCTTAGGAGTTATAAGGAGTTTAAAGCTTGTTTTATTTTGATAAAATATTCTTTTGAAGGTGTTGTTTGAAATATCTTATTGCATTCTTATGAGAAGTAAATTTTATTTTTGATAAGACTATAAGGGAGAAATAAGGTGTATAAGGGATAAATTTTTCTTGTAATGTTGAGAGTGCTTTTGGTTGATTATGGAAATGAAAGCATGATGTTTTAAGGTTAAAATTGCTTCTTGTGTGAAGTTGTGAAACCTTAAGTGGGCAGCTTTGAGATTGACATTTGCTTTCATTAAATTGGTAATAATAAAGCTATTCTTTACTTGGTTAAAGTGTTGGGCTTACTCCTTTGTTGATGATTTGAAAAGTTGTGTGTGCTCTTGTTGATTTGAGTTGGATACTTTTTGTTCAAACAATATTGGAGAGAAAAGGAGTTCTACTTGTTTCCTTTTCTAATGTTGATTGTGAAATGCTTCAAGGTTGTGTTTTGAGTTGAATTGTGTTGATTGAACCCTATTTGATGAGCATTGTTGTTGAAGCCCTAATTGATGGTGAAAAGAACATGAGTATCATTGTTATGTGATTCTTTGCATAGTTGGCAATTGTTGGGGTTTCATGTTCTTAAAAGAAAGCATTCTATCCTATCCATTTCAGATATTGATTTGAGTTTCCAGATTTGAGATTGAGTTTGAGCTGAGTTGATTTGAGTTGAGTTTTGAGATTGGGAGTTGAGTATAGAACATATTGAGTCTCTAACAATTCTCTTTATGCTTCTATGAGTTTGACAAATCACATTGGGTCTCTAAAAATTCACCTTGTGATTTCCTACTAAGAAAGTTTTTTTTTTCTTGGTGAGCTTGCTGAGTTTTGGATAGGTTCCGATGGGGACTTGTGAGCAGTCTTGGACAGGTTCCGGTGGGGACTTGTGAGAAGTTTTGGACAGGTTCCGATGGGTACTTGTGAGAAAATTTGGATAGGTCCTAGCAGAGGACTTGTGATCTGAGTTTGATAGTTCTATCAGAGAACTTGAGGACAGAGATGCACTGGTTCTTTGAGAAGAACCTGAGGACAGATTTGGCAAGTCTTTGAGAAGGCTTGTGTGCAGAGGATTGATTTGTTCAAGCTTAAGCATTGGACAGATCTGACAGATAGAGGAAGACTTGTACTAGACCAACTAACTGTGTTTAGTACAGGTTGTTGAGCTGCTGTGGATGTGATCATAGAATGCATAGGTCTCTTAGGCTAAGCATTGAGGATAGGAGGTCTTCGGTGGAAAGGATTTCCACGTGCTGGCAAGAGGTAGAGGTAGTTGATATTTTGAGGGATCATTTCTAGAACAGAGGGAAAGGTATCTCCTTTGAGCAGAGGCTCATAAATTTTGATTGGGGGAAGGTATCTCCTTTGGGTCGAGGCTTATAAATATTGTAATTGAGAAGGATTCCCAAAGAACTTTGAGATAACTTTTAGAGAAAAGTTTTGTGGACGTAGCCCAGCCATTTTGGGTGAACCATGTTAAAATTGGTGTCACTTTGTGGATGATATTGTGCATTGCTTTGATATTTCTTTGGGTATATTGCTTTACTATTTTGAAGTATAAATGAAAAAGTAAAAATAAGTCTTATACTGTTCACCCCCCCTCTCAGTATAAGCTTGTGTTCTTCATTGATATGATCCTAGGGATGGATTGGCTATAGGCTCATAAAGTCTTAGTCAAATCCCAAGACCAATGGATTGAGTATTCAGAGGAATGTGAAAGAATATTAAGAATTCATAGCAATCAAGAGGTATTTTAACCTCATATGTTGTCTGCTATGCAATTGAAAAAAACCCTATGGGCATTATGATTTTACGATTCTACCCTTTGGACTGACTAATGCTCCAGTTGCTTTCATGAACCTAATGAACATTGTGTTCCAAATACACTTGAACCAATTTTTCCTGGTATTTCTAGATGATTTCCTTATATACTCTCGAGATAAAGAGGAGCATGATAAACATTTTAGGATCGTGTTGGAATTGTTGAGAGAGAATCAACTTTATGGAAATTTTTCTAAGAAGGAATTCTATGTCCTATAGGTATGATAGCTTGGATACGTTATATCATAGGAAGGGATTACTATGTATCCAAAGAATATTGAGGCTATTCTGAATTGGCGACCCCCTACTAATGTGATTGAAGGATGAAGTTTCATGGGGTTAATGGGCTATTATAGACGTTATATAAAGGACTACTCCAAGATTGTTGTACCCTAAAAAACCTTCAGAATAAGGGAAAAGAATTCAAGTGGATAGAGAATTGTGAGGCTACCTTCATACTACTAAACCTTAATCTTACTACTGCACTAATACTAAAGGTTTCCTATCCTCAAAGGGAATTTTTAGTGTGCACTGATGCATCAATAAAAAGGTTGGGTGGGGTACTCTCACAATAGGATTCAATAGTGGCATATACTTCAAGGAAGCTCAAAAAACATGAAGCTAATTATGCTAAGTATAATTTAGATCTAGCTACAATGGTGCATCCTTTAAAAGTTTGGTGTCATTAATTAGTGGAGAGGCCCTTTGAATTCAAAACCGATCATAAAAGTTTGTGGTACATATTCACCCAACCAATACTCAATGCAAGAGAGAGAAGATGGGCGGAATTTCTCATTGAGTATGATTTTGAGATTAAGTACATAAAGGGAAAAGAGAATAAGGTAGTGGATGCTTTGAGTAGAAGGAAATATATAGTAGCCATAAATAGAATTCACATGGACCTAATGGATCAAGTGAGACATGAGCAATCTCAGGATGAGTATTTCCAAGGAATTTGAGCTAAAATGGATAGATATCCTAAAGGAAATGAGGGATTTAGTATGAAATATGACATTATGTGTTATAAGGGAAGGGTTTTCATACCAAAGTTGGGTAATTTGAGGAACTTTATAATGCAAGAAGCTCATAGATATCCTTATTCTTCTCATCCGAGAGGAGCCAAAATATAAGAAAATGTGAAAAAAACCTTCTTTTGGGTAGGTATGAAGAAGGATATCCCGTATTTTGTTTCTTGATGTATCGAATGTCATAAAGTCAAGGTATAATTCCAACATCCCATAGGAAAACTTGACCTACATGATATACCTACATAGAAATGGCAGGTTATATCCAAAAATTGATACCAACATGATGCCATATTTGTAGTGGTCAACACATTGATAAATGTTGCCCACTTCATACCAGGAAATACCAAGGAATATGCTTAGGTAGTGGCTAGAATATTTTTCAAAGAGGTAATTGCATGGGTTTCCTAAGGTAATTATCTTAGATAAAGACTCCAGATTTACTTCTAAATTTTGTAAATCCCTTCATAGTGTAGTTGGTGCAAAATTGAATATGAGTTCAGCATACCATCCTAAATTTGATGGTCAAACAGAGCGAGTAAACCAAGTTTTAGAAGACATGCTTCACATGTACTACATGGATCACAAATATCAATGGGAATATTATCTACCTTTGGTATAGTTTACCTACAATAATGGACATCACTCCTCGCTATGAATGGCACCTTTCAATGCCTTGTATGGGCGAAAGTGTAGAACACCATTGTCTTGGGATAACCTAGAGGATCGAGTTGATATTGGACCAAAAATGGTTAGGGTAATGGAAGAGTAGCTAAAAGAAATTATTCAAAGGCTTAAGGAAGCTACGGATAGATAGAAGAGTTATGCAGATCTAAAAATGACTCCAAGAGAGTATTCCTGTTAGAGATAAGGTGTTATTAAGAGTTAAGCCAAAGAAAAGTGCTATCAAATCCATCAAGCTGGATCCACATTTTGTGGTGTCATTTGAGATCATGGAAAATATCAGTCTGGTGGCATACTGACTTGCATTGCAACCTAATCTATCGAAAATCCATGACACCTTCCACATATCCTTACTTAGAAAATATGTTGTTGAACTTGAATATGTATGGGATGTTTCTAATTTGCAGATGGCAAATCTGGAGGCCGTTGAAGTGCTACTAGTGATGATTCTTGAGTTTCATTCTAAATCTCTACAGAATCAGACTCTCAAATAGTGTAAGGTCCAGTGGGACTAGTTATCTGAGAACAATGCCACTTGGGAGAAAGTGGAGGTCATGCAAAAATATTTTCCCTTTTTGTTTGAAGCTATATGATGTAATAGTTTTACTTTCTATAAAAAAAAACAAAAGAAAAATTGGAAACATCGAGGATGATGTTTAATCCTATATGGGGAGGATGTCATGACCCTACCTAGCTGACTTTATGGCACAAGAAAACAATGTATTAACCTATGATGTGGTGATACCTAGTTTGAACAATGGAACCAACTATATGATGTTTAGTTTATTTATAAGGGCATGTTATCACTAACATATTGCCAAGTGTGCAATATGAGGTACACTCGTAGGTGGAACAACCAGAGTCACCACCGAAAATGAGTGTACCAAATATCATGGGAAATGATGATTAAGGTACTCGAAGGTAACATGGATAGATACCTTCATATAGGCATGCATTGATGGAAGGGATAATAATCGATGGAAGATCACCTTGATATTTAGTTAATAGCCTAGTAGCTATCATAAAATCTTTGGCTAAGATGGGTGATTGGGTTGATGGAATGTTTCCCTCTTTGTTGTTGTACAATTTTTTTTCTTTGTATTGCATCATGAATTTAGTAGATTAATGTTGTTTTTTCTATATGAGAACAACTGAAAGATGTATATAAATGCATAAGGTAAAATTTCATGTTGAAGCGCAAGTAAATAATCATCCTTCTGAAAGAAAACAAATTAAATGCATATGTTGAATGAAGATTCTACTAAATTAATTAATGAAGTTTAAATAAATAACATTTGGCTCATTTGAGCTCATTAATAAACTTCTTTGTAATTAAAAAATGAGTTTACAAATAAATTAATTAGAGGTGTGCATTTTAATTATAGTAGAGGATTCATTAAAAGACTTTAATTATTTGAATTCAATGAAAGAGAATTCATTTAAAAAAATATATATATTATATATAATAATATATATTTTTTATTTAAAAATAAAAAACAATAAAGATATTGTGTAAGTAAAAGTAATATATTTAAATATTGATAAATATCATAAGAATGATATTTTAAAAAATGGCCATTCTTCGTATTTTAAAAATAAAATGTAATCATCTCTTTCCTATGTGTTGTGGTTCATCCACAACACACCCCAAAAGTGGGGACCCACCTTTGTTTTTGCAGGTTTTAGGGAAGATCTCAAAGACCCGGATGCTAAAAATGAAGAAAAGAAGAAAAATGCCTAAGTGTTGAAAGGGTCGCGAAATCGCGACATGTCGCGAAATCGCGACCTGTCTCTCCATCGCTACAAGTTGCCGAGAGGAAGCACAAGGTTGAAAGTGGTAATCATTTCACTACTTTTTCGTGAAGCGGAGGCTCGAAAGAAAAGTGGTAGTGAATCGCTACCACTTCGTGAAGCGGAGGCTCGAAAGAAAGGTGGTAGCGAATCGCTACCACTTCGTGAAGCGGAGGCTCGAAAGAAAAGTGGTAGCGAATCGCTACCACTTCGTGAAGCAAAGGCTCGAGACCAAAGTGGTAGCGATATCGCTACCACTTCATCGAAGGAAGGCTCGGAACCAAAGTGGTAGCGATATCGCTACCACTTCATCGAAGGAAGGCTCGGAAACAAAGTGGTAGCGATATCGCTACCACTTCATCGAAGGAAGGCTCGGAACCAAAGTGGTAGCGATATCGCTACCACTTTTTGAAAAGAAGGCAAAGCAAAGTCGGTAGCGATATCGCTACAACGAGCTACTGTGGGCGTACGGACCAAGAACATGTCGCGATATCGTGACATGTCACGATTTCGCGACATGTCGCGTTATCGCGGCTAGGAAACGGAAGAGGCCAAATGCAAATTCTATCGGGATTTCCGTGGGAAAGCGTTACGAAAGGTGCAGGAGACGCAGGACACATGGCAAAAATGACAGAACCAGAGTAACGTTTCATAACAACAGTTACTGGCCACAGATCGAGCGTTACGATTGCACGCAAAGGTTAGAATACCAAAAGGCGGGAATTGAAGCGAAGGGTCCCGGAGTCGAAACGAAGCGTCATGGAACAGCCGAGAATGCGCGACGTAAAGGTTAAATAGCAGAAATGTAGATGGATACTGGGTCGGAGACCCGTAACAAAAAAGCATTACTTATTGAAATAAAGGATTTTTCTTTGGTAACACGACTTTTGTGTGTAAAATCAAAAGGAGATCGAAGCCAAAACTATTGTTTTATTGTCAATCTTTCCGTTGCATCATTTTGTCTTGTATCTATTTCGTTTACGCCATGGGATGGGTTACGATAGGTGAATGGTAGAATGATGCAGCTTATATTCTTTTCCTTAGAGTCTTGCATCTGATCTGATTAGATTGTGTGTTAGTACAGATCTGATCGGTTGGGTTGTTTTGGGGACTTCATCTCTTAACTTGGGATTTTGCAGGGAGGAGATCGTTAACCATTTTAATATCCTTCATTATTTTCCAGCTGACTCAAAAATAACAGTTTCTATTTTATTCCTTGATATGCTTAATTTCATGTCAGAGACTAACATTGAAATAACAGAACTATTGAATAGAGATAAAACGAACAGGTTAACCTTAGAATAAATTGTGAATATTAGAACATCAAAAGGATTTTTGTTTATTTTTGATTAATCAAACAAGTCAAGATTATAAAGTTCATTGAGAATCAACAAAGGCCCCTTGTTAACAGCTATCTGCAGGATTTGAGTTATTCTGGGATATATCAGTTGTATGTATTAAATTGAAATTCATTTTTATATACGTAAAAGTTGTTTCACAAAGAAGCTTGGAGAAATAATAAAAGGAAGGAAAATAAAATAAATTATTTCTTTGCAAGAAAGAGTCTTTTGTTTGAGACTCTAAGTTGCGTGTTATTATTTGTAATATGACAAATTAACACTCAACATTTTGGCGCTAGAAGGAGGGCCTTCTGTATTGCTTTGCAATTTTGATTTGTTCTAACAATTAACGTGGGTAGTTTTGTTTCCACCTATTGTGCTTGCAGGTGTAACATTTAGACATTTTATCTGGCAGCAGAGTTGAGAAATATTTTAGAGTCCTAGAGTTTCCAAGCTGGCCCAACCTGAGTACATTGCTACTAGGTCTAAAACCACAGGGGAAACTATCTTCCAAAGCCTTTCTCCCACTGCTAGGAGGCCGAAAAACAAAACATTAGAAGTTGAAATACCACCCAGTATACTTGAGTTAGGGATTTCTTTGGACTCAAGTACCTCTAGTGGGCTTGAACCCTTAAGTTCAAGTGGGATAGTAACACCAGTTGTATCTGTCTCCACAGTTCCAGGAGTTCCAATTGTTCCCACAGGGTTGACACCTTTGAATAACATGGCCCAACAACAACAACAACAACAACCACCTGCCCTTTGGTATGGTGCTCAGAGTTCCCCTTTAGATATTCCCGGGGCAGTCCACGACTTGCCTAGAAACATTGAAAGGGGATTACCCAAATTCATTCATGATGGTCCAACAACAGTAGAAGATCATGTCCAAATCTATAAATATTACATGTTTAGGCAGGGGGTTACTCATGAGGATGTTGCCTGTCGAGTTTTCCCTGCTATTCTAGACCACATTGCTAACGAATGGTATCAAAATTTGCCGATAGGATCAATAACTTCATGGGACCAGCTAGAAACTGCGTTCATAGGTCAATTCGGACAGCTTAGTAGATCCCTCCATGACATACAATTTCTTCGTATCTTGCAAAAGACAAACCAATGAAACCATTCGAACGTTCAATCTGAGATTTCAAAAGCTATATACGAATGTGACTCGTCACTTTGCTGTAGACCTTGCAATTGCCTTGCAGCTATACTTCGAGCCTTAGATCCTTTAACATCTTTGTTGACTAGAAGGAACCCTCGGGTTACAACCCTTCCTTTGGCTTATGCAGAAACAATGACTCTCGAACAGCAGATGAACCTGCCAGGCGCAGGATTGTCTCAATTGACTGGGATGGGACAATATGGCCCATACAGCCAATTTGCCATGATGAACTAGGTAGTAGCACCACAGGCTCCGATGTTGAACAACTTCCAAACACCCACCCAAGTTACGCCATTGTCAGGTTATCCGAATGCCGCTGTTCAAACACAGAGTTTGATTCAAAATAACTCGATGGGTTTGCATGGGTTCGGTATGGGCAATAATCTGTTGACCATGTCGGGGTTTGCTCCAATTAACACGCCAAGCTCAGTGACTTATCCAACAATCACTCCCATTCAAAGTGTGAATCCAGGATGGAATCCACCTGCCCAAACTCAAGCCATTCAAAATGGGAATCCAGGATGGAATCCACCTGCCCAAACCCAAGCCATTGTACCCAATCCAGAGGTGGCTAATGCAGCCAACACAACTGGACCTGCAATTGCAGTGCCTCAACCACAAGGGTCCGAAGCAGCCATAGAAAATATGAAAGAAACGTTGGCCAAGGTGTTGGTAACAGTGGGGAATGTCAATAAAAAATTTGATCAGGCCATGGGCCATAACCGACCTCACAATCATAGAGGAAAAGGAATGTATAACACGCAACCTAACAATGGGCGGGTACCCAATCCCGTTGCCAACCAGGTAGACATTTCGGAAGACTGTGGAGATGCAGGATCTTGTGATAATGATTGCCCGCACTGTGGCCACGTGAAACCGGAGTCTATGCTAACGGAGGTCATACATTCCCATGAAAGTGAAGAAGAGGAGGATGTAGAATTTTTTGGAAGCGAAGATGAAGAAGCTTTGGAAGTTCATGCAAACAAACGTTTTGGGAAAGCAAATCACAAATATTACACTAGGAGTTCTAAAGAGCCCAAAACTTCCTCCGCTCCTCCTAATAATCAATTACTCCCTCCCCGACCCTAAAGGAGATGTCAATCCCCCTCCTCCATCGAAGGTCGAAAAGTCTAAGATGATGCAAAACTTGCCAAATCCAGAAAAGCTCACTTACGATTTGGTGGAAGATATGAAGAAGAATAGGGCCAATGTATCGATGTATGACATGGCCCGATTATTAGGCCAAGAAGTGAGTTCACCAAAAGGATTAAATCCATCCGCACAAGTTCATGAAGCTAAAAGTGCTTGAGTCCCAAGTGGTTGTACAAAAAGAAAAATGAGATATACCTCCCTTTTTGGTAACCATTAGAATTGTAGGTAAAAACTTGCACAATTGTTTAATAGACTCAAGGGCCTCGGCTACTATCATGCCCTTAGAAATCAGTAAAATATTGGGACTTACACCAAAGCCTTCTAGGAGCAGGGTGGTGCAATTGGACAGGTCAACCATGGAGGCAGTAGGAGAGCCGGGTGATGTGCATATTCAAGTCAATTCAGAACCCGTAGTTCAACAAACGCATAGACATATTGGTGCTCGATATTCCTATCAAATATGGCATGGTATTGGGAAGAGATTGGAGTAAGAACCTAAACGGTTACATTGTGACAGACTCTTCACACATGTGGCTGCCTTGGAGGGGAGTGGCCAATCAAATTCGAATTGACAATGAACCCCGACTCAAAGAGATGATCACAGATTACAACAAGCCGAACGAGATCCAATACATTGAAGCTGAGTTGGGAGCATACTGTTTGGACATAGAAGCACTCGAAAATACCCATGATGAAAGGATTGGGCGCAACTTTACTGAAGGACATCAAGACATTTGGACCTTAAGATTTGATGGATCCAGGTCCAGACAAGGAGCAGGAGCCGGTGTTGAATTGTCATGTTCGGACCAGGAGCCTATATTCACTACATACAGACTACAGTTCCCTGCCACCAACAATATGGCAGAATATGAGGCTTTGATTCTTGGACTACAGCTGGCCATTCGAAAGAAAATTAAATATATCAAAGTCCTTGGTGATTCGGAACTGGTGGTGAAACAAGTGAGGGGACAATACATATGCAAGGACAGGCGGCTCAGGCTTTACCGAACTAGGGTCAGAGATTTAATAGATGAGTTTGACGCCTTTAACATTTCTCTGATCTCGAGAAAGGGCAATCGTCTGGCAGACTCCCTAGCTGTAGCAGCGAGTATGTTGAAGCCAGTGGACCATAAGAAATGCAAGAAGTTCTCTATAGAGTTGGTCCCTTGTCCCTCGATACCAGATAATGTTACGAACTTCCAAGTATTTGATAGTGACAGGCACATATTTCATTTTGTCACTAATTCTGGTATATTTGAAAAGTAGTACATAGATGAAGAAGAAAGGGACGTAGAGGAGGTAGTTTCGAAAGATAAAAATCCTATAAAAAACAACAGGATGCCTGATGAGATAGCTTCATTAGAAAAAATCTTTGATATCGAATGCAAACCAAGAAAAGGTAAAAGGGTTCCATCTTTGGGAGAGGCCTGTGATTTGGTTAACATTGGAAGTGCAAAAATCCCCGGGAGGTATTCATAGCAAAAGCATGTACCAAGCAGGAGAAGGATTCCATAGCAAATGCATTAAAAGAATACATAGATTGCATTGCTTGGAGTTATAAGGAGTTGAAAACCTATGATCGTAATGTCATAATGCACACGATTCCACCGAAGCCGTAGTCCAAGCCCTTCGTGCAAAGACAAAGGCGAGTTAATCCATTATTAGAACCCTTGATAGAGAAAGAGGTGAAGTGACCGTTAGAAGCTAAGATCATCTTTCCCGTTAGGCATTCCACGTGGGTTGCTAACCTAGTCCCCGTGAGGAAAAAGAGTGGAGAAATAAGGTTGTGCATTGATTTCAGAAATCTCAATAAGGCATCCCAAAAGGACAACTACCCGTTACCCACCATCGATGAAATACTCCAAAAGGTAAACGGGTCGGAGATGATGTCATTCCCCGGATGGTTATTCGGGATATAATCAGGTCCTTATCCATCCTAGTGATAGGATGAAGACTGCCTTTACGACAAAATGGGGCACCTTTGCATACAGGAGAATGCCCTTCGGACTATTGAACGCAGGTGCCACTTTCCAGCGAGCTATGGATTTTGCTTTTAAAGGGCTTATTGGTAAGTGCATCATTGTTTACGTCGATGACATTCCCGTATTTTCTAAGAATAGGGAAAACCATGTCATGGATCTTAAGAAAGTCTTTCAAAGATGCAGGGAACATGGTATATCTCTCAACCCAAAGAAGTGCATCTTCGGGGTAACAGAAGGAAAACTGTTGGGGCATATAATATCTAAGGATGGAATTTCCATTGACCCTGAGAGAATAGAAGCCATACAGAAAATTCCTCATCCCAATAGCAAGAAGGGGTTGAGATCATTTTTTGGAAAGATCAATTTTGTCAAAAAATTTATCGCAGATTTTGCAGAGATAGCAGGACCTTTGAACGACATGCTAAAGAAAGAGGTCCAGATCATTTGGACAGATGAAAGGATAGAGGCTTTTGATAATATCAAGGATGCGATTTCTAAAGCCCCGGTTTTGGTGAGTCCCGATTATACGAAGCCTTTCTATATCTACACATTTGCTTCAGATCACTCCTTTGCGAGTGTTTTAACTCAGAAGAGTGAAGGCAACATTGAAAATCCCATTGCTTTCCTGAGTAGTCCTCTCAAAGATGTGAAGCTGAGATATTCTACCCTAGACAAGCAAATGTATGCGCTGGTTAAGACTGTAAAAAAATTCAGGCACTACATAGTCCACGTAGGGTCTTTGCTATCGTCCCAGATCCTGCTGTCAAAGCCATGTTCATTCAGAATGAATTAGGTGAGAAGCGTGGTAAGTGGGTTTCAACTTTGCAGGAATTTGATCTGGAGATTCAATCGATGAAGATAGTGCGGGGGCAAGGGTTAGCTAAGGCAATCGCAGAACAGGATCTCGCAATTCCTTGTCAACATTATGAAGTCACTGATGTAACCAAGGAGGAGTGGTATGCAGATGTGGTGTACTATCTACTAAATGGTAGGTGTCCATAATTTTTGAATGCTACTCAGCGTAGAGCCTTGCGTTTGAAGTCTGCTAATTTTCTAGTTAGATCTGGCACATTATACAGAAAGAACCATGAAGGTATTTACCTTCGTTGCGTTGATCAAGAGGAGGCAGTGCGAATACTCGAAGAGTTTCATGGTAAACATGGGACAGGGCATGGGTCTGCTAATGCCACAGCCCATCAAATCCTCAGAGCCGGTTATTATTGGCCTCAACTATTCAAGGATGCCCATTCTCATGTGAGGTCATGTCACATATGTCAAACTGCAGCCAATAGAGACAAAAACGCTTCCATGCCTTTACAGTCCGTAATCGAGTCCAGACCTTTCGTGCAATGGGGCCTGGATTTTATTGGGATTATCAGCCCCAATTCATCCGATGCTCACAAATATATTCTGACGGCTACGGATTATTGCACGAGATGGACCGAAGCTATCCCCACAAAGAATGCTACTGCAGAGGTGGTCATTAAATTTTTAGAAGATAACATTGTCACTAGATTCGGGATGCCTAACTCCATCGTAAGTGATAATGGTTCGGCCTTTTCCTCTCTAGAGTTTGCTAATTGGGCATTTGATAACAGCGTGAGTTTAAAGTTCTCCTCCAATTATTACCCTCAAGGTAACGGATTGGCCGAGTCATCCAATAAGAATCTGTTGACTGTCATAAAAAAATTGTTGGAAAGGAATCCGCGGGACTGGCACAATAAGCTTAAGTTGGCCCTTTGGGCTGATAGAATCAGAGTCAAAGAAGCAATAGGGACATCTCCTTACCATCTGGTTTATGGACAAGATCCCATTTTTCCTGCAAATCTCAGATTACAAACGCTGCACTTCATGAAAGATTATTTTGGAACTAATGATAAACTTGAGTCTAGACTAACGCAATTAATGCGCTTGGATGAAAAAAGGGATGAAGCTATGCTTCATTTTAGTAAACACCAAGACATTGTAAAAAGATGGTTTGACAAAAGGTCTAAGGCCAAGGCATTTAAAATTTCAGATTTAGTGCCGTTATGGGACAAAAGACATGAGAAGAAGGGGGAACATGATAAATTTGATTACCTTTGGTTAGGTCCCTACCGGATTTCAGAGATCCTAGGGGAAAATAGTTTTAGACTAAAAACCTTGGATGGAAAGGATTTGGCACTACCTATCAATGGGTTGCACTTGAAGCATTACTTTCAAGCATGAGGTGGTTGGGCTTTGTATTATATGTAATAACGCTGTAATTTCTTGCTTTCATTTTTCATGTTTAGGTGTGTATTATTTTTTTTTTTGACATGTCTAAGCTTTGTATTAATGTTGTGATCTGTTTCTTTGTGTGCAGATTTGATACTTAAGTGTGTGTTTCAGGAGATATCTAGTTTTGTGTCAATGTTGTAATTTAGTTTCTTGATGTGCAGATTTGATATGTTAGTATGTATTCATTTTTTTATTTCAGGTTTTTCTTGTATTAATGTTGGGTTTTTGCGTTTGTGTGCAGGTTGGACATTTAGGCGGTGGTGTTCCTTTGATTTCCTTTTCATTGCCTTAAAAAAAAAAAAAAAAAAGGGAATAAAAGCTTGATGTTGAACACATGCCTAAGATTGGGAGAATATGAAACATTGGAATCATGTTGTAAAAGCTCCACATGTAATACAAACAGTTAATTTAGATCATTTGAAGCTTGTGATGCATGAAAAAGTCAGTTTTGCATGACAAATCATCTCATTTGCAATTCAAGAAATAATGCATTCATGTTCCATCTCACTTTTCATACATTTCACCGTAGTGGCATATGCATCTTAGGTGCAATTCATTTGAGTATGTTGAATCCTCTTAGGGTTATGTTATAACATAAATCTAAGTAAATCCTAAGGTTGGAAACTGAGTCTTGAAGTATCTAGGACCAAGCACGTTTCATACATTAAAAGGGATCTTGAGCAAAATGATCAAAACCTAACTTGGAGGAAAAGGTTGGGCGAAAATGGTTTTCATGTCTATCCTATTATGCAACATGATCCTAAAAATAGTGGTTTTGACCACTTCCATAGAGCTTAAAGCCTAAAATCATAGTAGTAAGGATAGGGTTAAATTCTCATCTCGGTTGGTTGAGAATCTAATTCCCCAAAGCTTTGATTGGACCCACATGGAGTAGTAAGGATAGGGCATAAATTCTCATCTCGGTTGGTTGAGAATCTGATTCCCCAAAGCTCTTATGTTTCATTTCGTATTAAGTCTTAGATTGTAAGGATCGTACTATTTGTCCTCTACAAAGGATGGGTAGTCATCCCCAAGGTCTAAGTAACAAGATTAATATTTTCCACTTACATTTAAAATCTTGGGTTGTAAGGATCGTACTATTTGTCCCTAACCAGGATGGGTAGTCATCCCCAAGGTCCAAGAAGTAAAATAAATAAATTTTTCCCATCTCATCCCTATATTGGATTGTAAGGATCGTACTACTTGTCCTCTGCAAGGGATGGGTAGTCATCCCCAAGGTCCAAAGAAATGAAGATAAGTTTTGGATTATGGGGTTAGATAGGCCCATGCATGGCATCATGTCTTGCCTAAAAAATAAGACCACTGATTGTCTAGAGGGTTAGACTAGCATGACCATTTCTTCCATAATTGGTTTAGTTATTTTTCTCAAAGTGAGGTAAAGAATTCTAAATCAGAATAGTAAGGATAGGGTTAAACTCTCATCTCGGTTGGTTGGGAGTCTGATTCCCCAAAGTTCTGATTTCACATCCACTTGCACATGGGTTCAAGATAGTAGGGACTCATAACCAACTTTGGGATATAATGAACCGTTCACTAGTGGATCCTAAGAGGGTTTGGCAGTCTTGAATGTTTGCACATAATACTACAAGAGTGACTATGCATTTTCTCATGGCATATTCAGTAGGATACACAAATCATTCACAATTTCGCATATGCATTCATGCAAAACCGATGATGGAATGTGGATCAAATTCAAATGATAAGGAAAGGAATTCATTGCACACACCGAGCTAGTACTTGATGATTCAGATAATTCATGTACTTCTGATTTTGGGCATTAGTTATATTGATTATGGGCTAACCCATGTTTTCAAATTTGTGATTTGTGTTAGGTTGGGTTCTTACTAAAATGCTCAAGAGCATTTGACAACAGAGTCGCCATTTGTTGTGGTTCATCCACAACACACCCCAAAAGTGGGGACCCACCTTTGTTTTTGCAGGTTTTAGGGAAGATCTCAAAGACCCGGATGCTAAAAATGAAGAAAAGAAGAAAAATGCCTAAGTGTTGAAAGGGTCACGAAATCATGACATGTCGCGATATCGCGACATGTCGCGAAATCGTGACCTGTCTCTCCATCGCTACAAGTTGCCGAGAGGAAGCACAAGGTTGAAAGTGGTAATCATTTCACTACTTTTTCGTGAAGCGGAGGCTCGAAAGAAAAGTGGTAGCGAATCGCTACCACTTCGTGAAGCGGAGGCTCGAAAGAAAGGTGGTAGCGAATCGCTACCACTTCGTGAAGCGGAGGCTCGAAAGAAAAGTGGTAGCGAATCGCTACCACTTCGTGAAGCAAAGGCTCGAGACCAAAGTGGTAGCGATATCGCTACCACTTCATCGAAGGAAGGCTCGGAACCAAAGTGGTAGCGATATCGCTACCACTTCATCGAAGGAAGGCTCGGAACCAAAGTGGTAGCGATATCGCTACCACTTCATCGAAGGAAGGCTCGGAACCAAAGTGGTAGCGATATCGCTACCACTTTTTGAAAAGAAGGCAAAGCAAATTCGGTAGCGATATCGCTACAACGAGCTACTGTGGGCGTACGGACCAAGAACATGTCGCGATATCACGACATGTCACGATTTCGTGACATGTCACGTTATCGCGGCTAGGAAACGGAAGAGGCCAAATGCAAATTCTGTCAGGATTTCCGTGGGAAAGCATTACGAAAGGTGCAGGAGACGCAGGACACATGGCAGAAATGACAGAACCAGAGTAACGTTTCATAACAACAGTTACTGGCCGCAGAGATCGAGCATTACGATTGCACGCAAAGGTTAGAATACCAAAAGGCGGGAATTGAAGCGAAGGGTCCCGAGAGTCAAAATGAAGCGTCATGGAACAGCCGAGAACGCGCGACAGAAAGGTTAAATAGCAGAAATGTAGATGGATACTGGGCTGGAGACTGTAACAAAAAAGCATTACTTATTGAAATAAAGGATTTTTCTTTGGTAACACGACTTTTGTGTGTAAAATCAAAAGGAGATCGAAGCCAAAACTATTGTTTTACTGTCAATATTTTCGTTGCATCATTTTGTCTTGTATCTATTTCGTTTACGCCATGGGATGGGTTACGATAGGTGAATGGTAGAATGATGCAGTTATATTCTTTTCCTTAGAGTCTTGCATCTGATCTGATTAGATTGTGTGTTAGTACAGATCTGATCGGTTGGGTTGTTTTGGGGACTTCATCTCTTAACTTGGGATTTTGCAGGGAGGAGATCGTTAACCATTTTAATATCCTTCATTATTTTCCAGCTGACTCAAAAATAACAGTTTCTATTTTATTCCTTGATATGCTTAATTTCATGTCGAGACTAACATTGAAATAACAGAACTATTGAATAGAGATAAAACGAACAGGTTAACCTTAGAATAAATTGTGAATATTAGAACATCAAAAGGATTTTTGTTTATTTTTGATTAATCAAACAAGTCAAGATTATAAAGTTCATTGAGAATCAACAAAGGCCCCTTGTTAACAACTATCTGCAGGATTTGAGTTATTCTAGGATATATCAGTTGTATGTATTAAATTGAAATTCATTTTTATATACGTAAAAGTTGTTTCACAAAGAAGCTTGGAGAAATAATAAAAGGAAGGAAAATAAAATAAATTATTTCTTTGCAAGAAAGAGTCTTTTGTTCGAGACTCTAAGTTGCGTGTTATTATTTGTAATATGACAAATTAACACTCAACACTATGCAACGAACCCTATGAAATAGCCTATGAGGCTACTAATTTCCAAATGTGGAAATATGGGGAGAACACACAAGGGATAGGGGATGTTGTATTAAAGAGTAGAGGTGGAATACAGGGGCTCGAGGTTCAAGTGGACGGTAGACAAGCCACCTGGGTGAACAAGCATGTAAGAAAGAAGGTAAGGAAAATAGAGACAAAAAAAGAAAGGGAGAGAGTAGACAAATAGGGAGAGAGAAAGAATGGTGATGCAGAAGCATACAAGAGACAAATATAACAGGAAGAATGCACCAGAGGATAAGAGGAGGGCAGATAGACGTTGCTATTTTTCCAATATTTGTATAAGTTAAGGTTGGGTTGCTTTAAATCTGGAACCCAATTTTAATTTATGTGGGATTGTTGCATATAAGTGCTATGCGCTAATTTTTTGAAAGAATATACTGTTGAGTGGTGTTTTCACCCGATTGTGAAAACACACTCTCCGATAGGATCCGAGTCCCAAATCCTCTACTTGCAAAGAAATTACACAGGTAACTTCTCCAAGGTTCCTGTTATGTTAGCCTTTTATACCAATAATGTTGTTCAATTTGAAAGTTGGGAATACCTTAGCGGTTGCAAGTAACTGTTAACAAGGGGCACTATGGTTTATTTTACTCTAAAATTGCAATGGACTCAAAGTGAATTGATCTTAAAGATAAATCTATTTTCGATATCGGGCTTTGGTAGATTTTCAATTATTTATTTGAATGACGGTAATTAAAAATGCAGAAAAATAAAGAATTGAGAATAAAAATGCAAAGCGGATGAACTAAACTACATTCAGAGTGCTACCATCCCAATCTGACAAAACCGAAGATAATGAGGTTTTTTGCATACAACCTAACCTATTGAACCTGCAAAACTCGCACAATCCAGATAAGCTAGGTGCTGGTTTCTGGGGTCTTAACTATGGTTTTCAGATCTAGACATTCGCATGAAGCAACCAAGAGAACTTGCATTAAACTTCACCTATAAGCCTAAAAATCTGAAAGGGGAAAGATAAACATTCAATTTTGCATGCAGAATATAACTCCTTCTTTCTTGCCAATTGAGATGCAACTCTCTGTAATTCTGTATTAAAAAGAATATATCAGTTACAATGACAGAATGTTCCAGTTTTGACAAAACCAGAACAAGTGGAGGAAAATGCTCCAAAAGCAGGCCCAGAATGGCTTGTTGCCTTTGGCTCTGCAACTCTGCTAGCAGCAATTTTTGACCCCTGTACCTGTCCTATGCTTTCGCTTTTAAACGTCCTGGTGTGACTGCTTCGTTTCACTTCCCAGATTGCATCGTTTCGTATTCCCCGCCTTTTCGTTGCTTTTGACTTTATGTTCGATGCCGAAACGTTTGATATTCTCTGTGAACTATAACGCTTCTATAACCCTTACACCTGTATGCCACGTGTTCCATGCTTCTCTGCATGTTTCGTAACTACCCCCTTGTAAATCGTGACAAAAAATAGCATGTCGCGATATCGCGATGTTTTTTTGCATGCAACTCTGCTCTTCTACCTGCACCACGAAAACAAGACGTGTCGCGAAATCGCGACATTTTTTGGCCAACAGCCTTGTCCGCCACCATGCACAACAAAAATGATACATGTCACGAAATCGTGACATTTTTATGCTATCGGGCCGTGTGGGTGCAACCTGTCACGAAATCATGACGTTTTTCTGCTTGATGCAACCTATCGTGAAATCATGACATTTTTCTCTATCGTTGTGTTTTGTTGCACTTGGCCGTGAAAACGTGACATGTCACGAAATCGTGACACTTTTTCATTTGGCATCATCTCACTGTTTCCTGTCGTGAAATCGTGACACCTTTCATCTTCGCCCTTCATCTCATCTTCAAGTCACGAAATGGCGACATGTCGTGATATCACGACAACTTTTCATTCCATACACTTTGGCAGCTTTCTGTCGTGAAATCGTGATGCCTTTCATTCCTTTCACTCTGGCAGCTTTCTGTCGTGAAATCACGATGCTTTTCATCTTTGTACCCCTTGGCTGCTTCCTGTCATGAAATCGTGACGCTTTTCATCTTTGTACCCTTTGGTTGCTTTTTGTCATGAAATCATGACATCTTTTCATTTGGCATGTCTTGCTGCATTTGGCCACGAAAATGTGACATGTCATGAAATCGTGACATATTTTCCTTCCGTACCATCTCGTTGCTTGGAGCCATGAAAACATGACCTGTCATGATATCACGACATTTTCTTTAGTGATCATTCTCTTAGCCATGAAACCTTGACATGTCGCGATAATCGCGACACTTTTCTCTTCTCTTCTATCACTTAATCATGACACTTTCATTTCGACACATCATCGAAATTCATGACAACTTTCATTTTGAGCGAGCGAGTGCAACACGTCGCGAAATCGTGACAACTTTCATTTTTGGGCAGCGACAGTGCAACACATCATGAAATCATGACAACTTTCATTTTTGAGCAGCGATAGCGCAACACATCACGAAATCATGACAACTTTCATTTCTGGCAGCGACAGTGCAACACGTCGTGAAATCGTGACAACTTTCATTTTTGGCCGCGATGGAGCGACATGTCGCGATATCGTGACACTTCTTTTTCTTGCTGTATTTTGCCTTTTTCCTTGATTTTAGCATCTGGGTCACTGAGATCTTCTTTGAAAGCATGCAAAAAATGTGGGTCCCCAATTTTGGGGTGTGTTGTGGATCAGCCACAACAAATGGCGACTCTGCTGTCAAATGCTCCTGAGCATTTTAGTGAGAACCCAACCTGGAAGTATACAAACTCGAAAACATGTGTTAGCACATAAGAAATATAAACAAATGCCCAAAGATCAAAAATACATGAATCATCAGAATCATCAAGTATTAGCTCGATGTGTGCAATGTGTTTCATTCCCTATCGTTTGAAATTGATCAACATTCCATTGTCAGTTTTACATGAATGCATATGTGAGATTGTGAATGATTTGTGTAACCTGATAAATATGCTTAGAGATTTTGCTTTTGTAAAGGCTTAAACCTTCTAGTATCATGCACAAACATTTAAGATTACCAAACCCTCTTAGGATCAACTATATGTATAATGAATTGCTTTATTATATCCCAAAGTTGGTTATGAGTCCCTACTATCTTGAACCCATGTGCAAGTGAACGTGAAATCAGAACTTTGGGGAATCAGACTCCCAACCTAACCGAGATGGGAGTTTAACCCTATCCTTACTATTCTGATTTGGAATTCATTACCTCACTTTGAGCAAAATAATTTAACCAATTATGGAAGAAATGGTCATGCTAGTCTAACCCTTTGAACAGTCAGTGGTCTTGTTTTTTAGACAAGACATGCTGCCATGCATGGGCATACTTAACCCCATAATCCATGATTTAGCTTCATTTCTTTGGACCTTGGGGATGACTACCCATCCTTTGCAGAGGACAAGTAGTACGATCCTTCCAATCCAATATAAAGATGAAATGGGAAAAATTAATTTTTTACTTCTTGGACCTTGGGGATGACTACCCATCCTTGCTAGGGACATGTAGTACGATCCTTCCAATCCAAGATTTAGATGAAAATGGGGAATATTAATTTTATTTCTTGGACCTTTGGGATGACTACCCATCCTTTGCAGAGGACATGTAGTACGATCCTTCCAATCCAAGATTTATGATGAAATGAGACATAGGAGCTTTGGGGAATCAGATTCTCAACCTAGGCGAGATGAGAATTATGCCCTATCCTTACTACTCCATGTAGGTCAAATCAAAGCTTTGGGGAGTTGGATCCTCAACCTAAGTTCGATGAGGATTTAACCCTATCCTTACTACTCTGATTTTAGGCCTTAAGCTTTATGGAAGTGGTTAAAACCATTGTTTTAAGGATCATGTTGCATAATAGGATAGACATGAAATACTTCTTTCGCCTGACCTTTTCTTCCAAGCTAGGTTTTGATCATTTTGCTCAAGATCCTTTTTAATGTGTATAAAATGTGTTTGGTTCTAGATATCATGAGGCTCAGTTTCCAACCTTAGGATTTTCTTCATATTTATGTTATAGCATAACCCTAAGAGGATTTGACACACTTTAATGATTTGTATCTGAAATGCATATGCAACTAAGATGGCATGTATATGCAAAGTGAGATGTAATATGAATGCATTGTCTTTTGAATTGCAGATGAAATATTACCATATAAAACTGACTACTTCATGCATCACAAGTTTCAAACGATATAACTTAAAATGTTTGTGTTACTTGTGGAGCTTCTACAATACAATTCCAATGTTTCATATTCTCCTAGTCTTAGGCATAAGTTGACATCTCAATTTTTTTTTTTATTTTTTTTTATATAAAAAACAAACAAAGCATGTCAACTGAAATCAAACACACAACTTAAATCCTAACTAGACTAACAATCCTAAAACAGACAAAACAAAATTTGAAAATCCCTACCAAGACCGAAAAGAATAACATCAATCTACGACTTAGGGGCTAAAATAATGCTTTAAAACATGCCCATTAACTGGTAACATCAAATCCTTCCCTTCTAAAGTTTTTAACCTGAAGGTATTTTTCCCTAGAATTTCTGAAATCTGATAAGGGCCTAACCAAAGACAATCAAATTTTTGATGATTCCCTTTTTCTTCATGTCTTTTATCCCACAGTAAGACCAAATCTGAAATTCTGAAGGACTTAATTTTAGCCCTTCTGTCAAACCATATTTTAATAACCTCTTGGTGTTTATTCATGTGAATCATGGCTTCCTCCCTTTTTTCATCAAGGTGCAACAAATGACTTAACCTGGCTTCAACTTGATTATCTGTCCCCAAGTACTCTTGCATGAAATGCAAGGTTTGCAACTTCAAGTTTGCAGGAAATATCGGGTCTTGTCCATAGACCAAATGATAGGGAGTATTCCCTATGGATTCTTTTACTCTGGTCCTATCTGCCCAAAGGGCAAACTTTAACTGGCTGTGCCAATCCCGAGGGTTCTTTTCCAGTAATTTCTTAATGATATTCAACAAATTTTTGTTTGAAGATTCGGCCAAACCATTTCCTTGAGGGTAATAATTAGATGCAAATTTTAAACTCACTTTATTGTCATATGCCCAATCTGCAAATTGCGTAGAAATAAAAGCTTTACCATTGTCACTGACAATAGAATCGGGCATTCCGAATCTTGTTATGATGTGGTCCTCAAGGAATCTTATTACAATGTCTGTAGTGGCATGTTTTGTAGGAACTGCTTTTGTCCACCTTGTACAATAATCTGTAGTTGTTAGTATGAATTTATGGGAATCAAAAGAATTTGGGTTAATAACCCCAATGAAATCTAATCCCCATTGTGCAAATGGTCTCATCTCAACTACAGGTTGTAATGGCATGGCTGCATTTCTTTCTCTGTTGGCGGCTACTTGACAAATGTGGCAAGATCGTACATGAGCATGTGCATCTTTGAAAATGTGGGGCCAATAGTATCCTGCTCTCAGGATTTGATGCGTTGTAGCATTTGCCGCACCATGGCCAGTTCCATATTTCCCATGAAATTCTTGCAGAACCTTGGCAGCTTCTTCTTTATTCAGACATCTCAAGTAGATCCCTTCATGATTTTTCCTGTCATCCTTAGAAATGTATTCTGCATTTGAATATTGGCATGTCATTTGCGGATTATTCTCAGCGATCGCCTTCACAAGTCCCTGTCCTCGAACTAGTTTCATAGGTTGGATTTCAAGATCAAATTCTTGGATAGTAGAAATCCATTTCCCTCTTTTCTCACCTAGCTCGTTCTGTAAAAACATGGTCTTAACAGAAGGGTCAGGCACGATGGCAATAACTCTGTTGTGCACAATGTAATGTCTAAATTTTTTTACCGTTTTAAAAAGTGCGTACATCTGCTTATCAAGGATGGAATACCTTAATTGAGCATCTTTTAAAGGAGCACTTAAAAATGCTATGGGATTTTCTACACTATCCTCACCTTTCTGGGTCAAGACACTCGCAAAAGAGTGTTCCGATGCGAAAGCATAAATATAGAAAGGTTTAGAATAGTCTGGACTTATGAGGGCAGGGGCTCTAGAAATGGCATCCTTGATGTTCTGAAAGGCCACCCTACTTTCCTCGTTCCATCTGACATCTACATCCTTCTTGAGCATCTTGTTCAAAGGTTTGGCTATCTCAGCAAAGCTTGAAATAAACTTCCTCACAAAATTAATCTGCCCAAAGAAAGATCTCAACTCCTTTTTACTACCCGGGAGAGGCAAGTTTTGGATAGCTTTTATCCTTTCTGGGTCAATGGATATGCCTTCTTTTGAAATGATGTGACCAAGTAGTCTTCCTTCTATTACTCCAAAAATGCACTTTTTGGGATTTAAGGAAATTCCATGTTCTCTGCATCTTTGAAGAACTTTTTTCAAATCCTTGACATGGTCTTCTCTTTTCTTTGAAAATACTGGAATATCATCCACATACACAATGATACACTTGCCTATAAGCCCTTTGAATGCATAGTCCATGGCACGTTGAAATGTTGCACCAACATTTAACAGTCCAAACGACATTCTTTTGTAGGCAAATGTCCCCCATTTGGTTGTGAAGGCTATTTTCATCCTGTCATTTGGATGAATAAGAATTTGGTTGTATCCAGAATATCCATCAAGAAAAGACATCATTTCAGATCCATTTACCATTTGTAAAATTTCATCAATGGATGGCAATGGATAGTTATCCTTTTGAGAGGCCTTGTTAAGATTTCAAAAATCTATACACAGCCTAATCTCTCCACTCTTCTTTCTTACTGGAACGAGGTTAGCAACCCAGGTTGAGTGCCTAACAGGAAAAATAATCTTCGCTTCCAATAATATTTTGACCTCCTTTTCTATTAAGGGCTCCAATAGCGGGTTAACAACTCGTTGTCTTTGTCTAAAAGGCTTGGAGTCCGGCTTTAGAGGGATGGTATGTGTAATGATGTCTTGGTTGTATGTTTTCAGTTCATTATAATTCCAAGCAATGCAATCCACGTAATGCTTTAGTGCATGTATTATGTTGTCCCTTTCTTCAGTTGTACATGCCTTTGCAATGTACACTTCCCGTGGATTGTCTGCACTCCCTAGATTAATTAGATCACATGCATCTTTGGGGAGTGGGACCTTTTTTTCTTTTCTGGTCTTGTATCCCATATCGAACATTTTCTCCAATGAAACTACGTCTTTAGGTATTTTGTTGGATTGACATGCAATTTCACTTTCGTTTTCTGCTTCTTCTTGCCATCTTTGCTCCTCATCAATCACCTGATTTTCAAAAATACCCGAGTTCGTGACAAATTTGAATATGTGTCTTTCATTTTCAAAAACTTGGAAATTCTTGACATTATCAGGTATTGATGGACAAGGAACTAATTCAATGGAGAACTTTTTACACCTTTTTATGTCAACTGGATTTAACATGCCCACGACGACTGCAAGAGAGTCTGCTATTCGGTTTCCTTTTCTAGAAATAAGGGCTATATTGAACGCGTCGAATTCCTCAATGAGGTCCATGACCCTAGTTCTATAAAGGCTCAGTCTCTTATCGCGACATGTATATTGTCCTTTAATCTGCTTGACTACTAGTTCAGAATCTCCCAATACTTTCAAGCATTTAACTTGCTTGCTCAATGCTAGACGTAAACCAAAGATCAGTGCTTCATATTCTGCCATGTTGTTCATGCAAGGAAATTGCAGTCTATAAGCAGCCAATAATGATTTACCTCCTGGACCAGTGAGCTCGACTCCAGCTCCTGCTCCCTGTCTGGATTTGGATCCATCAAACCTAAGCAACCATGTGAAATCATTTTCCTCAAAAGAGCTACCATGACATGTTTCCTTTTTAGGCTCTTCAGTAGCTTCTTCAACATCAAGTGCATAGACCCCCAGCTCTGGCTCAGAAAACTGAACTTCATTTGGCTTGTTAAATTTTGTTATGATTTCTTTAAGCCTCGGTTCATTTTCCACTCTGATTTGATTTGCAATTCCTTTCCAGGGTAACCACATATGTGAGCAATCTGTTGAAAAATAGCCATTCAATGTTTTCATCCAATCCCTTGCAAGTAGCATTCCATATCTACTCGGGATATTAACAACCAGAATGTCGACTACTTGTTGGACCCTGGGTTCAGAATTTAGTTGAATTTTGACATCATATAGGGTCCCTACCACATTTACCTCAGATCGGTCCAATTGCAAAACTTTGCATTTGGATGAAACAGGCTATAGACCTAGCATTTGACATATCTCTGAAGGCATGAGGTTGCTCGTGGCACCCGTGTCCACCAAGCAATTATGCAAATTCTTACCCGCAATTCTCAGAGTCAATAAGAATGGCGGGACATCCCATCTCTCCTTTCGTAAAATCAAATGAGACTCAACTTCTTTTCCCTTCCACACTTGATCAGGTGAGTTCAGAGCCTTTATCAACGCTTCCTTTTGGCCAGGCAATCTGGCCACGTCTAAGAACGAAAGGCTTGATTTGGACTTCTTTAGATCCTCCACTATGTCATAGTTTGGTTTTTCGAATTTGACTGTCTTCTACGCATCATTAGACATTTCTCTTCCAAGTGGAGGAGGAGGATTATTATCTGCCTTAGTGTCCGGAGGAAGGATAGAGTTATTTGGTGGTGTTGATGATGTTTTAGGGGCTTTAGATTTACTTCTCAAATGATATCCATGATTCCCCTTTCTAAACTCTCGAAAATCTTGCACCTCCTGTTCCAAAATTTCATCTTCTTCTTCCTCACTCTCACCTTCTTGACGATATAAAGTTTCCACCACCATAATGTTATCATCTTGATGTTGGGATGGACCCTCATTTGACACCAGTTCCAAGTCATCTACTTGGGCTTGGAGACAATGAGTGTATCTAGCAATTTTAGGACAATTCCTCTCATTGTGCTCTTTTGTATTGTGCAACCTACACCCCTTTTCCCATGCCAAATCGAAAAGATTCAAAAGGGAACTGGATTGACTAGGTCCTGCAGAAGTATCTAGTTGATTGGCAATAGGGGCAGGTACTCCCCCATTGTTTGGCTTTGTGTTCCAATGTCTCCCTCTATTGTTAAAATTTTGATTTGAGTGAGGGGCATGGGACTCATACTTCTATTTTTGAACCATGTCATTGCTCAGTTTATGAACTATCTTCTTGAGCTCTTCGACATCCGAATAAATCTCCTTCGGTGGAGCTACATTGTTGTTAACTCCCATTGGGTTTGCATAATTGGTGGGGTCTTGATTTAACATTTGAGTCAGATTTTGAGGAATTTGATTCACGTATGGATTTACACTTTGGATCGGAGTTGGATTTGGGAAAGGAACTATAGCCTGAGAATTAACCTGGCTGGTTCCTTGCATAGTCGATTGACTATTTTGCAAAAATGCGAGAATGGGTGGAATGGATGTGATTGGTTGGATTGGAATGGGTGCATAAGCAGGTGCTGGTGGATACGGTTGTTGATATGGGAAGGCATTCATGCTTGGCATTTGTGGTGCCATGATCTGATTTGCCATGGGAGCTTGACCATATGGAGCATATTGTCCCATCATAGGCATCTGGGGAAACCCATAGCCCTGTGGTGTCATTTGTTGCTCGATGGTCATGGCTTCATTGTAGGCTAAAGCGAGCATGGTGACTTGAGGATTTCATCTTGCAAACATGGCTGTCATGGGATCCAATGCCCCAAAATATATTTGCAAGGCCACTGCGGGATCTATGGCAAAATGTCGAACCGCTCTATTATAGCATTTTTGGAATTTCTGATTAAAGGTTCTGATTGGTTCACCCTTGGCCCCTTTTGCATGTAATAAATTGATTGTAGATGGTTGCGGGATCCAAAGGTGACCTAAACTGATTGACAAAGGCGTTCTCCATTTGCGTCCATGAAGTGATTGAACCAGTAGGCAAGCATATATACCATTCATAGGCTACTGGATCTAGGCTCATGGGAAAAAGTCTGCAAGCCACATCCTCATGTTGGACTTGCAACCTTATTAAAACATCCCTATAGGCTTGGATATGCTCTTCTATAGTTCTTGGGCCATCTGGTTTATATTTGGGCAAGAATATTTCTATGTTCTTAGGGATTTCATGGATATCCCCTGCAATATTCAAGGGGATATTATTAGCTCCATACCAAGGAGCTGCTGGAGGTTGAGCCATTTGACTCAAAATTGATGAGGACAGCCCTACAAGAGTGGTGGAAATGGTACTGACGATAGGTACGCTAGTGGCAATTGATACCACTGGTGTAGGTCCGCTCGAGGTTCCTGAAGAAAAAAGATCTTTTGTGACTGGTAGGTTTACAACTTGCTTGGTTTTGTTCTTGGGAGTACCAGTGAGTGTAAGGTCATGGAATATGGTTTCCCCAGTTGTTTGGGACCTAGTCGCAATACGGCGCGATGGGTCCAGCCTGCCTGACGAAACTCTCGATTATCTCCAAGAAAACCTGCAACACAAAAACAAATGCTACAGTTTAGCCGTTTGTGAGATTTAAGAGATAATTTCAAAATCGAATAAAAAACATATTACTTTTGTATGAAAATCAAAATAAAGTAAACCAATCAGGCCCTCCTTCTAGCGCCAATATGTTGAGTGGTGTTTTCACCCAGTTGTGAAAACACACTCTCCGATAGGATCCGAGTCCCAAATCCTCTGCTTGCAAAGAAATTACACAGGTAACTTCTCCAAGGTTCCTGTTATGTTAGCCTTTTATACCAATAATGCTGTTCAATTTGAAAGCTGGGAATACCTTAGCAGTTGCAAGTAACTGTTAACAAGGGGCACTATGGTTTATTTTACTCTGAAATTGCAATGGACTCAAAGTGAATTGATCTTAAAGATAAATCTATTTTCGATATCGGGCTTTGGTAGATTTTCAATTATTTATTTGAATGACGGTAATTAAAAATGCAAAAAAATAAAGAATTGAGAATAAAAATGCAAAGCGGATGAACTAAACTACATTCAGAGTGCTACCATCTCAATCTGACAAAATCAAAGATAATGAGGTTTTCTGCATACAACCTAACCTATTGAACCTGCAAAACTCGCACAATCCAGATAAGCTAGGTGCTAGTTTCTAGGGTCTTAACTATAGTTTTCAGATCTAGACATTCGCATGAAGCAACCAAGAGAACTTGCATTAAACTTCACCTATAAGCCTAAAAATCTGAAAGGGGAAGGATAAACATTCAATTTTGCATGCAGAATACAACTTCTTTCTTGCCAATTGAGATGCAACTCTCTGTAATTCTGTATTAAAAAGAATATATCAGTTACAATGATAGAATGTTCCAGTTTTGACAAAACCAGAACAAGTGGAGGAAAATGCTCCAAAAGCAAGCCCAGAATGGCTTGTTGCCTTTGGCTCTGCAACTCTGCTAGCAGCAATTTTTGACCCCTGTACCTGTCCTATGCTTCTGCTTTTAAACGTCCTGGTGTGACGCTTTGTTTCACTTCCCAGATTGCATCGTTTCGTATTCCCCGCCTTTTCGTTGCTTTTGACTTTATGTTCGATGCCAAAATGTTTGATATTCTCTATGAACTGTAATGCTTCTATAACCCTTACACCTGTATGCCATGTGTTTCGCGCTTCTCTACATGTTTTGTAACTGCCCCCTTGTAAATCGTGACAAAAAATAGCATGTCGCGATATCACGATGTTTTTTTGCATGCAACTCTGCTCTTCTACCTGCACCGCGAAAATAAGACGTGTCACGAAATCATGACATTTTTTGGCCAACAGCCTTGTCCACCACCATGCATAGCGAAAATGATACATGTCACGAAATCATGACATTTTTATGCTATCGGGCCATGTGGGTGCAACCTATCACGAAATCATGATGTTTTTTCTCCCTAAATCGTGACATTTTCTTTTTTATGTTGCACTGAGCCATGAAAACGTGACATGTCATAAAATCGTGACACTTTTTTCATTTGGCATCATCTCGCTGTTTCCTGTCATGAAATCATGACACCTTTCATCTTCGCCCTTCATCTCGTCTTCAAGTCGCGAAATGGTGACATGTCATGATATCGTGACAACTTTTCATTCTGTACACTTTGGCAACTTTCTGTCATGAAATCGTGACGCCTTTCATCCTTTCACTCTAGCATCTTTCTATCATGAAATCGTGACGCTTTTCATCTTCGTACCCCTTGGCTGCTTCCTATCGCGAAATCGTGATGCTTTTCATCTTTGTACCACTTGGCTGCTTTCTATCGTGAAATCGTGACATCTTTTCATTTGGCATGTCTTGCTGCATTTGGCCGCGAAAATGCGACATGTCACGAAATCGTGACATATTTTCCTTCCGTACCATCTCGCTGCTTGGAGCCACGAAAACGTGACCTGTCGCGATATCGCGACGTTTTCTCTCTATATTCATTTTGGCTGCTCTTAGCCGTGAAAACTTCGACATGTCACGATATCACGACATTTTCTCGTTCACTCGCCTCTTGCTTGTCCACGCGATTCAGAGCGACATGTCACGAAATCGTGACAACTTTCATTTCGAGCGATGACATGCAACACGTCGTGAAATCGTGACAACTTTCATTTTTGAGCAGCGACAAGAGCAACACGTCACGAAATCGTGACAACTTTCATTTCTGAGCAGCGACAGTGCAACACGTCACGAAATCATGACAACTTTCATTTCTGAGCAGCGACAGCGCAACACGTCATGAAATCATGACAACTTTCATTTCTGAGCAGCAACAGCGCAACACGTCGCGAAATCATGACAACTTTCATTTCTGGCCACGACGGAGCGACATGTCGTGAAATCGCGACACTTCTTTTTCTTGCTGTATTTTGCTCTTCCTTTGATTTTTAGCATCTGGGCCACTTGAGATCTTCTTTGAAAGCATGCAAAAAAAGGTGGGTCCCCAATTTTGGGGTGTGTTGTGGATCAGCCACAACAATCCCTTATGTTATGAAATAATTGTGTGCTATGTGTTTTGGAATATCCCTTATGTTGTGAAAGCACTATGTGCTATGTGTATGAGAGAACCTCCTTATGCCATGTGAAGAGTGTTGTATTTTAATAGGAATCACTCTGTGTGTGTTGTGAAACAACCATGTGAAGAGCATTGTATTATAATAGGAATCACCCTGTGTGTGTTGTGAAACCACCATGTGAAGAGCGTTGTATTATAATAAGAATCACCCTATGTGTATCCACTATGCAAAGAGAATTGTATTTTAATAGGAATCACCCTGTGTATGTTGTGAAACCACCATGTGAAGAGTTTTGTATTGTAATAGGAATCACCATGTATGTGTTGTGAAACCACCATGTGAAGAGCACTATATTTTTGAAGGAATCAACCTATGTGTTTTGTGAAACCACCATGTGAGGAGAGTTATACTTAAACACAAATCACCCTATGTGTGTTGTGGAAGCACTGTGTTTTAACTAAAACCTCTCTATGACTATAGTTTAATAGAAAAACCTCCCTTATGTCGGGTGAGCACCATGTGTGAGAAATCACCATGGGTTGTGTTGTGTGCTATGCACTGCAAAATGTAATGAGCACTTTAGTGAATGCTTAGGTGAGATTTTAGTGAGTGCTTCGATAGATTAGTGGGCGTTAGCAGTGAGTGTTGTGCATGTTCTAAGGCGTTGACCTCTAGTTGTAAACCCTATGTTAGGTAAGGTGTTGTGTAACTATTCTAGTTAAAAGAACAGAGCCTTTGTTTCATGTGAAATGTATTTAAGGGTTTTTAAAAGAATAGAGCCTTTGTTTCATGTGAAATGTATATAAGGGTTTTAATTAAAAGGAGCCTTGGATTTTATGAAATGTATTTAAGGTTTTAATTAAAAGGAGCCTTTGATTTTATGAAATGTATTTAAGGTTTTAATTAAAAGGAGCCTTTGATTTTATGAAATGTAGAAAAAAAATTTAATTAAAAGGAGCCTTTGATTTTATGAAATGTAGAGAAGGTTTTTGATTAAAATGAGCCTTTGGTTTTATGAAATTTAGTAAACGTTTTTAATTAAAAGGAACATTTGATTTTGTGAAATGTATTTAAGGGTTTTACTTGAAGAAACCTTTGTGTCACATAAAATATAATGAATGTTTTTAATTAAAAGGAACCTTTGTTTCATATAGGATTATTGAAGGCTTTTAATTAAAAAGGGACCTTGGATTTATATGAGATTTATATAAGGTTTTAATTAAAAGGAACCTTTGATTTATATGAGATGTATTTAAGGTTTTAATTAAAATGAACCTTTGATTTATAAGATATTTATATAAGGTTTTCAATTAGTAAAGAACCTTTCATTTTAATAAAATGTATTCAAGGTTTTTAATTTAAAAGAAAAGCATTTTGATTAAGGTTGAATATATTAGGAGTTTAAATTAAAGAGATGTGGATTTATTCATGAATTGAAGTTATGGGGCTTCAATTTAGGGAATGAATGAATGTTGGTTTTAAAGGTTAAAGGTATGGGACTTTAATACTTTAAAAAGTAGTTCATTGACTGGAAATGGGGAATTAAAAAGGAATGTAGATTTATTCTTTGAATTGAAGTTATGGAGATTTTATTTAGGGAATGAAAAGAAAATAATTGTTTTAAAGGTTAAGGGAATGATACTTTAATGATTTAACACATGAATTAATTCTATTTAATTTTGACCTTGATCTAAGAAGTATGTATTGGATGACTCTCTAAAGTAACTTGAGAGGCAAAAATAAAAACAAAGGTTCTTTTATGGTATCCATTATACATTAGATGGTTAGAATCTTTAAATGAATGTTTGTATAGTTGCAATTTGGCAAAGTAAATGAATATATGCATTTAAAGGTATGCCTATCCTGAACCATGAGTATCCTAATCCCCCACTACCCTCAAAGAACCAATGGGAAGCAAGAAGAAGTAAGGAGTTCCATGGAAACAAAGCATATGTATTTGTATCTAACATTGTTGTACTTATGATCAAATAGACTAGACTTTTGGGGAGATATACCTAATGTAGATAATGTGATAATATTTAAAGTAAGAAAGACTTATCATGTGTGATCTAATGAGATGAGTGTTCATTGATTTAGTGAAGGTACTTTTCTTTTATTTTTGTATTTGTTTATATTATGTGAATGATTCTCTTTAGTTTTAATCTTGCTTTATTTTCCCTATTATTGTTTGTTTGATTTATGTTGTTATAATAATTAGATGTATTATTGTTTGATTGCTTAATGATAAGAAATCTACGATTAGATCTCTAGGGTAAACTCAGAGGTGACCTAAGGGAATTAAGGATCCCTTAGGGTGAACATAGGTGACCTAAGGGAATTGACAACCCCTTAGGGTGAACATAGGAGACCTATGGGAATTGAGACCCCTTAGGGAGATAAAGGACTAAGTTGTGAAGAGATTACATATAAGTTAAGATAGATCATTATGGAGATGAGATATATAGCTTAACTCACAATAATCATAGCATAATTACATAGAAGGATTTTTGTATGGTATGGATATGTGTGTATATCTTTGATGGACTAAGGGTGATAGGTATAACTCATAAATAATTATGTGATAGATGGGTTTATGATGGGGAAGACCAGATATTCACCATTGAAATCCATATCCCCTCTTCTCTATTATCACCAAAAAACAAATTATAACACTAGCCCGTAGGCATAGTTTTTCTTTCAACCTTGATGGGGAGCATGCCCTTGACTGAACCTTCACATCCTTTTTAACCCTAACTAGAAACTACCATCGGGTCAACCATGGAAACATGCATTGATGAGACGTCTGAATGTCTCTAACCTCTAGGTGCAACATTCGAGTGGCCGCCATGCTCAACAAGCTTACCGGGCAAGAAATCATGCATTAATGAGGCCTTTGACCACCTCGGGAAATACCATCTAGGAACACGAGTCTTTTCAAATTGTGAACCAGCAGTATGTCATGATATTGTGACATGTTTTCTTCCTCACTGCATTTCTCTTCTTTAGGTCACAATATTGCGACATGTCATGATATCACGACATCTTTCCTTTCCGGCTCTTCTTTCTCCTTTTTGGTCATGAAATCATGACATGTCATGATATCACAACATCTTTCCTTTCTGCCTCCTCCTTGCCTCTCGGGTCGCAAAATTGCGACATGTCATGATATTGCGACATTCTTCCTTTCTGCTTCCTTCTTGCCTCTTTGGGTCATGAAATCATGACATGTCATGATATCGTGATAGCTTTGCTCTCTGCTTTCTCTCTGTTTTGGGTCATAAAATCATGACATGTCACGATATCGCGACAGCTTTGCCTTCCGCTTTCGCTCTCTGCTTCGGGTCGTGAAATTGTGACATGTCATGATATCGCAATAGTTTCCTTCCTTGCTTTCTTTTTGCTCCTTCGGTCATGATTTCGTGACATGTCATGAAATTGTGACATTTTATTCTCTGGCCTTTCTTGTCTTCTTTCGATCGATTTCACGACATGTTGCGATTTCGCAAAATTTTCTTCAGACGCCCTCTCTTCCCTATTTCGATCATGATTTTGTGACATGTCATGATTTCATGACATTTTTCTTCAAATGCCCTCTCTCCCCTGTTTCGATCGTGATTTCGTGACATGTCACGAAATCGTGACATTTTTGCACCGTGCCTTCTCTCTCCTTCCTGAGTCGCGAAAACACGACATGTCACGATATCACGACACTTTTCTCTCTGGCACATTCTCTCAGCTTTTGGTCACAAAATACGACATGTCACAATATCGCAACACTTTTCTCTCTTGCGCCTTCTCTCGTCTTCTTGTTGTGATTTCATGACATGTCACGAAATCGTGACATTTTTGCTCTGCGCCTTCTCTCATTTTGTCACAAAAATGCGACATGTCGTGATATCGTGACACTTTTCTCTCTTATGCCTTCTCTCATCTTCTAGTCATGAAAATGCGACATGTCGCGATATCACAACACTTTTTCTCCTTTGTGCCTTCTCTTGTCCTTTGGTCATGAAAATGCGACATGTCGTGATATCGTGACACTTTTTCTCTCTACCGACATGTCACGATATCACGACATTTTTTCTACTTTGCGGTATTTTTCCTTTCGTTGGATGCTCCTACACTAGATAACCGGGGTGGATTGAGAAGTGACCTTCACTTCTGTACTGTTCTATCACCTTCTCCAACAACTCTTGCACTTGCCTATTTAGCTCTTCAATTTTGGTAGGAGTCATTCTATGTGCTGCCTTATTGGGTAAACTAGATCCTGGTACCAAATCAATATGGTGATTGATCTTCCTCATTGGTGGTAAACCCTCAGGCACATTATCAGATATAATATCTAGAAATTCTTCTAATAGTCCTAAGACTTCTATAGGGGTATCCTTACATTCTTCCTTCCTAACTCTAGGAATTAATGCATAACACATATGCTCATGCTTTAAACTATCCAAAAATCTTCCCCCTTCAACTAAATAGATTTTAGCGCTACTACATACCCTTTTGTCCACCTCCTTCAAGGGCATCAGCTTATGGCACACTCCATTCTTTTTCATTGAGTAAGTGTTGGTGCGACCATCATGCACTGCACACCGATCAAACTACCATGGCATTCCCAATAACAAATGGCAAGCATCCATAGGTAGGATGTCACATAGGACCTCATCATAGTAATTCCCAATATTAAATTTCACCGAGCATTGCTCATTGACCAAAGCCCTATGGTCCTATAACCATGCAATCTGATATGGATGCGGGTGTCTCCTCATCTTTAACTGTAACTTAGTAACCATTTCTTCTGAGACCAAGTTATCAGTACTACCATTATCTATAATAATATTACAGACCTTACCCAAACTTTTGCACCTTGTGCGAAATAGGCTCCTCCTCTGGTCTAATATTTTCTCGTCATTCAATACGGTCCTCCTTGTAACCATAAATTCCTCTTTGCCTCCTCAAAATGTTTTTATTTAGCACCTTCATCTACTACAACAGCTTTGGAAGGACCCTTAGGTCTCTTATTTTTACTTTCTTGGTGTTGTGGACACTCGTATGCTCGATGTCCTTCTTTGCCACAATGAAAATAGGTTCCACAAAATCCTCCTCTTCCATACCCATGTCCAGATCTACCTCTTCCTCTTTGGTAGTTGTTCTGACCATGAGATCTGTAATCATTATCTCCCTTTTGATCCTGACTATTGCTAGCTTCTTCTTTCTTCTCATCTCATCCTCCATCTATTCTTCCACCAGTTCTTTCTCCATGACCTCTTCCTCTTTGCTTACCCTCAAACTATTTGTTCAGCTTCTCTTCGACTTTGAGGGCAAACTGGTAAGCATCCTCAATGGTGCTCACCCTAACCAGACTCAACTCTTATTGAATACTGGTTCACAACCCATTGATGTAACGGGCCACCTTCTCCTTGTTAGCCTTTGAATGGCAAGTTCTGATGGAGATCTTATAAAACTCCTTTGTGTATTCTTTGACAGTTTTGCTTGATTGTCTCAAACTCTGCATTTTCCTTAGCAGATCTAATTCATAATCTATAGGAATAAACTATCTTTTCAACTTATCTACCATTCTATCCCATCTTGTTATTCTCTCCTTTCCTCTTCTATTTATTTCTAGCTATACTCCCTTCCACCATATGCTAGCATGGCCTTTCAACTTCATTTTTGCAAACTTGATCCGATCTGGATCTACAACCTCCTCATACTCAAAGTATTTCTCCATATCATTGATCCAATCAATCAACTCCTCTAGATTTAGATTTCTAGAGTACACAGAAACCTCCATATTTGGTTTCTTTCCAATCTGGGATATGGCCCTGTATAACCTATCTTATGCAAGATCTACAACCTCTTCTTCTTCCTCAAACTGGTCCTCTTCATCATCAACTTCATCTTCACTTCTTTCTTCACCTCTGGGTTCAAGCCCTCTATGCAGATCCTCTTGTAGGGCCTAAAATTGCCTCTACAAAGCTCTAAAATATTCTACTGGCACCATATTTCTTTCACCACCATGGTTTCTTCATGGAGGCATTCTGCTTGTTTCTCTTACGACCCTTGCACATATCCTGGTGCAAACTGCCTCACTTTCAGTGATCTGCTCACACACTCAAGAAATCCTGCTCTTCCACAGATCCTGGTGTAAACTACCTCACTTTCGATGATCTGTTTACACACTCAGGAACTTTCACTCTTCAACAGATCCTAGTGCAAACTACCTCACTTTCGATGATCTATTCACACACTCGAGAACTCCTGCTCTGATACCACTTGATGTGGAGCACGCCCTTGACTGAACCTTCACATCCGTTTTAACCCTAACTAGAAACTGCCACCGGGTCAACTACAAAAACATGCATTGATGAGTTGTCTAAATGTCCTCTGGGCGCAGCATTCGAGTGTCCGCCATGCTCAGCAAGGTTATCGAACAAGAAATCATGCATTAATGAGGCCTTTGACCACCTCAGGAAACATCGTCTAGGAATGTGGGTCTTTTTGAATCATGAACCAGTAGTATGTCATGATATCGTGACATGTTTTCTTCCTTGCTGCCTTTCTCTTCTTCGGGTCATGATATCGTGACATGTCACGGTATCGCGACATCTTTCCATTCTGAATCTTCTTTCTCCTTTTTGGTCATGAAATCATGACATGTCGTGATATCATGACATCTTTCCTTTCTACCTCCTCCTTGCCTCTCGGGTTGCAAAATCATGAAATGTTGTGATATCGTGACATTCTTCCTTTTTGCTTCCTTCTCGCCTCTTTGGATCATGAAATCGTGACATGTCACGATATCGTGATAGCTTTGCTCTCTGCTTTCTCTCTCTGTTTTGGGTCGCAAAATCATGACATGTCATGATATCGTGACAACTTTACCTTTCGCTTTCGCTCTCTGCTTCGGGTCATAAAATCGTGACATGTCGCGATATCATGATAGTTTCCTTGCTTTATTTTTGAAATTGTGATATTTTCTTCTCTGGCCTTTCTTGTCTTCTTTCGATCGTGATTTCGTGACATGTCGTGATTTCATGACATGTCGTGATTTCGTGACATTTTCTTCGGATGCCCTCTCTCCCATGTTTCGGTCACGATTTCATGACTTTTTCTTCGGACACCCTCTCTCCCCTGTTTCGGTCATGATTTCGTCACATGTCATGATTTTGTGACATTTTTCTTTGGATGCCCTCTCTCCTCTATTTTGGTCGTGATTTCATGACATGTCACAAAATCATGACATTTTTTCTCCATGCCTTCTCTCTCCTTCCTGAGTCATGAAAACGTGACATGTCGTAATATCGTGACACTTTTCTCTCTGGCGCCTTCTCTAAGATTTTGGTCACGAAAATATAACATGTCACGATATCGCAACACTTTTCTCTCTTGCACCTTCTCTCGTCTTCTGGTCGTGATTTCACGACATGTCACGAAATCATGACATTTTTGCTCCATGCCTTCTCTCTCCTTTGGTCACGAAAATGCGACATGTCTCGATATCGCGACACTTTTCTCTCTTGCACCTTCTCTCGTCTTCTGGTCATGAAAATGCGACATGTCACGATATCGCAACACTTTTTCTCCTTGGTGCCTTCTCTCATCCTTTGGTTGCAAAAATATGACATGTCACGATATCGCGACACTTTTTTTCTCTCTACCGACATATCGCGATATCGCGACATTTTCTACTTTGCGATATTTTTCCTTTCGTTGGATGCTCCTACATCAGTTTATTTGTAGTGACATATTATACACCTACACAAAATGACTTGTGATAAGGTACTTCATGAGATGTAACATCTAGGAAAACTTAAATGATTGAAAATTTTGGTAAATATTAGTTGGGTTAGGGATTCATGAAGGTTTCATGTATCCCTCTTCTTAGTTAAAAAAAAACTCTTTCATTTTTCTTTTGTGTGATTTTTAGGTCATTACATTTGATATCAGAGCTCTTGGTACAAGGGTATAGATCTTCTATGTGTTCTAAAATAGAACTATATGTATCCAATGAAGGCTTTCTTAAGATAAGGGGCTAAATTTGGGATGACCTAGAACACCCTAGTTGTTAGAATCTGATGAACATAAACCCCAAGGTAGAGTGGATGCTAGGATACCTTAGTATGGGCTATGGTATCAGTGATACATCCTAGCCTAGGATATTACCCTAGTTAGGTTTGTAACGGTCCTAAATGGTCCACTAACTTTTTTTTATTTTTATAAACTCATTATTCACCCATTGATAAGTCGTAACTATAATAATGATTAAAATAAAATCATCCCATTGAGAAGGTAATTTGATTTGGAATAGATTGAACATATAGAAACACTTACTTCTATAATTATTAAAAGCCAAATGTGAGTAGGAACACCCATTCCTTCTCTTCCATATCACCATCCCATACTAGTAGATGGATAATATTATATCAAGGATTTTAATTCCCTTTTAGTTATTACTATATAATAAGGGACATCTTATGGTTTTATCAACGAGATAGGGTAGGGATCCTCATCCAAGGATTACCCTTCCCAATTCTCCATACTACCAATGAGGATAGTATTTAGGATAATTACCCATCTATTGCATCTATGACTACTAGCATGTTTCATTGGAATATATGCTTTAATCATTATTATAAGAGTTACTCATCATTGAGGTGTTGACAAGTTTATCAGTAATATTTCTAGTTTGTGATTTTTTGAGACCATGATGAGCCCTTTGTAGTTGGGTTGTTCATAAATTAATCATCTTTTACTATAATTCGTATGTTCAATTCTCAAGCATATATTCTTACAACTTAAAGGAAGTAATTACATAAGCAAATAGAGAATATTTTTGACGCAATAAACTTCCATTTGATATTAATTTCAAACCTTACATCATCTAAATCTAAGGATATAAAATACATCATTTACAATGCTACATACTATCCAACATTGCTTTCTTATGAATATGCTTACATCCAAAAAATTTCATTTCTAGTTTACAAAGCAAGAATAATCAACATTACATCACTTGGATTAACTTTTTAGCCATTTGAAATTATATTAAATATGAAATACATTAAGTATGAATGTAATAAAATACAAATAAAAGTCTTCAATAGTGGCTTTTAAACTCTTATCTAGAATCCTTTCATATTTATGAGGTGAGATATGAATGTTAAGGGATCAGGACAACTCGAGTGTAGAAAATACCAATGCAACACAAGAAATCCATGCTTATACAATTAAGTATTACATAAATGCCAAAATATGTTACATTCAATGCAATCACCAAGTATGCAATGATAAATCATTATTTTCCACATACATCACATTAATTATCACTTCAAAATTTCTTCAACATTCGTTTGGATTATCCTCAAACCTAGGAAGAGTCCCATACCTCTTCCCTAGGAAAGGATACCAATCCATTCTCATTAGACAAGGTCATTTCATATCAACCTAACAATAATTCATCTTATTATTAAAATTTTTCATGAACACCAATCATGAATTCCTTTATGATAAGTATTAATATGAATCATTCCTTTTTTTTTTTAACCAACACTAATTGGTGCTACCATAAGAACATACAAATATAAAACCTTAAAACCATACTTAAACCATACTTAAATGGTATAATTTCTAAACATCTAATTAAAATACTTAAACCATAGGTTCATAAAAGAAACTTTCTTTCGAAATAATACCAAATCGCTACACAATATATAAAGTCGAATTAATATTTCTACATAGAGTAGATGGTTAAATAGTTTTCCTCAACTATTTTAATCATACAACATTTCTAAAAGGAAAATATAACTCTTAAATATCTTCAATACTAGCCACATACACCTCCTATACATCAATGCTATTATCTATGTCTATTTGATATTGTTTTAATCTAAACAAAACTTAGTATCCGAATAATTTACTTTATAATTACCATATTATAAACCATTCTCCAAATTTCTAATTCTACTCAAAGATGTTTTTACAAGAGCAGTACCCAAAGTATTTTGTAATATTGGAAACCAAATCCTCCAATAATGTAAAGGAGTGAGTTTTACATTTATCTCCAAAATGAGTTCGCAACTACCGATAAGAAGCCTCTCCAAATCATTCCTAGGTGTCATCTATTACACATATGACCAGGTTCCATTTGTTAGGTTATAGTAGGTTTTAATAAAATTTTCCTTCACATAGAACTTTTACCATTTCAATTGACATGATAATAACTACTTATTTTTAGGATTGATGTATGGTGCGTGGTTCATTTACAGGGGAATTCATTAAACCTTATGGGTAGTTCTAGATTAAGATTTGAAGGAGTCCTCTACGACACATTATGGGAAGATTTCCAAAAAAAGTGATGGCTATTACCCGGGAATGTCTGGTTGAGTTTGGAGAGCATAGCCAAACAACACACAGAATAACAATACGAGTTACCTATAAAAAAAAGTGTGTTTTATGTATTAACACAAGACAAGTAAGCAATAATAACAAATTTTGCTTCTAGACACTCAACAGTGCAACATACTCATGGAAATTTTAGAGACCATTCACAGATGGCTTTTCCTTCAATGAACAAACTAATTCGAGGTTCTCACAAGAGGTACGAGTGACACTATACTATGAGCTGGGTATTATGACAGGAGTTGAGTTGTAAGTGTAAATAGGTCTAGATGGCGATGCTTCAGAGAGGAACCTTGATTAGGCCTTCTGATTCGAAGATCTCACACAAATTTGATGATGGATCTGGATAGAATACGGATAGATTAACTTGATTACTTCTAAGTTTGGAATATGACTCTATGGCATTCGCATCACTCGATTCTAGCCGATTAGATGGCTTCTGATGCATCATAAAAGAGTTAGTAATATATAAACACTCAACCCAAAAGCCAGTAAGAGGGAATGTTATTTCTATTCTACGACTATCAGGTTTCTGTTGAAGGCTTCTTATATGGAAGCAACACGTTCACACAGATGTCAAATTCTAGATTGGTTACTAAGAAAAATAGTGATGACTAGGGTACAACCAAGGGGAAAGGTTACAACGTGGAAAAAATTTACCAATACTATCTCTATAATATTGCCATGTAGACCAAAATAAAGAGACCACTAGCAACACCATCATGGACAAAGGCTTTTAGGGCGATGGTTTGATTTATGAGAAACACCAGGAGTCATACACCAAAAATCTGGTAGTAACACTGAAGACAAAATAGAATATATGGCATACAACTTACACTCCATTATCCATAACCCAAGATATAATAGAATGATACTATCATAAGGTATTTAAAGCATATCATTCATATTATTTCAGCAAAGAAGAAATATTCGAGCACATGCAACAAATGAAAAGAGCTAGAGTTTCTGCAATGCCACTAAGCCAATATGCTGGAAAATCCTTCTCCTACCCCTTGCTCTAGCCTCCTCCTGAAATTTTCAAAATATAGCCTTCCTTCAACACTCAACCCTCATGTCAATTTATAGGCCCATTTCCTCTAGGTAGAAAAAATGTTTTCTATTATTTCATTGTTTTACAAATTTTCATTCACATAAAAGTTTTTTACAATATATATTATTTTATTGCACTTGAGATTTATAGGGTGTGTGCAGGTTTCTTGTCCATTGTTCCTTACCTAGGGGTACTAACACTTTTAAGATTTTGGGTAATAACTATTTGAAATTGTTATAGATAAGGTAAGAATATCATCTCCTAGAACACTCATCCCAAAAACTTTCATGTGTAAGGAAAATATAATATTTAATTTATAGAGTGGTATTTTCATAATTTGACCCAATAAAATTTTGACAAACTCATAAAAGACAATCTACCTAATTTCTTTTCAAAAATAAAGTTAATCAAATTAAATAATTGAGCTCAAAACAAATAATCTCTACTCTAGATAATTATATGCATAAAACATATATTTCAAAATATTGAAATATCAATCACCAATAAATATGCATTTCTAAGGTGGGATTCCTTTAAGAAAATTTAATTATGTAACCTTTTGAAATTCATATTAATGGTATGCAAGCACTCCATTACTTTGATTGGGTGGTACTCAAGTGCACTGCTCTCAAGGAGGTAACTAGTGATGGTTGAGATGAGAGCCTTACCTGCTGAGTTATATGTGTCATCATTTTACTTCTTATATCTCGTGGTCAATATATTTCACTTAAGAGAATACATGTTCCTGTACATCATTCAATGAACGCATCATCATTTTCTCTTGATAAAAATCATCATAATGGAAACACAACAAGCATTAAATTTAGTTGTCCAAATACAAATAGCATATTACTAAGGTTCTTCCAAGGTGGGTCGTGACATACTCCCCCCCTTAGAATAAACATAGTCCTTTATGTTTCATTCAATATTACATATTAAGCAATAAAAACATAAGGTTTACTTAGTTCCCACTTTCCCAAGTGGTAAATGTATCAACCTGTATCAAATAAGTAGGAAAAATATCTTTTCATTTCTTTTATTTTTACCCAAGTGGAATTCTTCTTAGAATACTGGTCCCAATGGACCTTGAACTGGTCAATGTTTCTTTTCCTCATCGTCTTGGAATGAAATTCCAAGATCTTCACTAGCTTCACTTCAAAGGTTATTAGATATGCCATCTGTAAGTTAGAAACATCTAACACATGATCAAGATCAACAATATATTTCCTAAACAAGGATACATGAAAATTTTTGTGGATCTTTGACAGGTTAGGTGGTAAGTCAAGCCGATAGGCTACAAGACTTATTTTTACCACAATCTCAAATGGTACTACAAATATTGGATCCAATTTGGTTGATTTAATTGCACTTTTCTTTGGTTTCACTCTAAGAAACACCCTGTCACCCATAGATAATTCTCTAGGAGTTTTTTTTAGATCCGCATAACTCTTCTATCTATATGAGGCTTCCTTGAGCCTTTACCGGATTAGTGCTAGCTGCTCCTTCATAATTCTAACCATCTCTGGTCCAATGACAACCCGATCCTTAGGATTATCCCATGATAAAGGTTTTTTGCATCTTTGGCCATACAAGGCTTTGAAAGGGGCCATATTCAAAGAAGAATGATAGCTATTATTATAAGCAAACTCAATGAGATACAAATAGTATTCCCATTGAGACTTATGGTCCATGCAATACATGCATAGCATATCTTCTAGAACTTGGTTTACCCTTTCGGTCTATCCATCCATTTTTGGATGATATGTAGAACTAATATTCAAAGTAGTGTCCATTGCATGATGGAGAGCCTACCAAAACTCAGAAGTAAGCCTAGAGTCTTTGTCTAAGATTATCATCTCGAGAAATCCATACAAGATAAAAATTTCTTTGGTATATCTATCGGAAACTACTACAACATCATTCATAGTACTTCTTGCTATAAAGTGTGCAACTTTAGTGAGTTTATCTACTACCAAAAAAATTTCATCATGCTGATATTTTGATTTAGGCAACCCGACAATAAAATCCATTGAAACTACCTGCCATTTTTGAGTAGGAACACAATGTGACATTAATTTTCCTATTGGATGTTGATGTTCTAGTTTCACCTTCTAACACTATAGACATCATACCACAAAATCGATGATATTCTTCTTCATTCCAGACCAATAAAATGTCTTTTTCATATTTTCTCTCATTTTGGCTCCTCCAGGATGAGCGAAGTATGGTGAATTATGAGCTTCTTGCACAATCAATCTCCTTAAATTACCCATTTTGGAAATGATCACAAATTGCTTAAAGCATAAAATTCCATCCCTTATGCTATAATCTGGATTCTCATTTAGGTTTTGTTCTATCTTAATCCAAATTTCATTACATTTTGGATCTTGATATTGCATTTTCCTGAATCTATCCATTAAGTCTACATTACTGTTAGAGCATATGACATATATTATGCATGGCGTATTTCATTATTGTAAAATATTGCTCGTAGGCAATCTCCAAGTTACGTTGATTAACCAACTCATCGGTTAATCAACTGCTTCAACTATTTTGTAAATTCTTATATTGCAATCAATGAGAATGTATCGTATGCTTCGTAATTTCAATATGGCATCAGAGCCATGGAGACAAGACACAGACGGGCACAAGACGCAGACCAGACAGAGGACAGACCGGGACTGACGCAGACGCAGACCAGACGGGACTGACAACAGACCGGGACTGACGCAGACGCAGACAGGACTGACGACAGAGGACAAACCGACGCAGACAGGACTGACGACAGAGGGAGCAGGCCTGGCGGATCGGGACGACCAATAGGACGCAGGACACGCAGACCGGTTCGCGGATCGGGGCGGTTCGACGGAGGCAAAAGGAGGGGGGTGGTTGCCCGAAGGCAACCGAATCTCCTATGTTCGTTGCGGCAAATAAAAAATTTCCCACAGTGGCCGCATCGGCCATGTGGGACTAATATTTTTTCCCTACTCGCACAGTCCCAAAGCCTCTAATATCTCCTCGTCCCTGTTTCATTTCGTCGGGGTCGCTGGCTCCAGTGGTATTTGCGCTCGTTGTTTACCCGAAGGTTACGGGTTCCAGTCCCGACAGCATTTTTTTTTTGATGCCCTACGCGCTCTTGTGACGGCGGCGCAGCCGCTTTGACGCCCTCTGTGCACTTGTGACGGCGGCGCAGCAGTTTTGATGCCCTGCGCGCCCTTGTGACGACGGAGACGACGTTTTGACGCCCTGAATGCAGTTGTGACGGCGGAGAAGGGGTTTTTTGATGCCCTGCCGTGCATTTGACACCTTCACATGGTGATTTGACGCCTATAACACTTGGTTTTAGGTATTTTTTTTCCCATCTTGTCTCATTTGCAAATCAAAGGGGGGGGAGATCTCAGTTTCTTCACATTATTCATTTGCAAAGTTAACAGATAAAGGGGGGAAATCAACTTTATAGGAGATAAAATTTGTGGGCATTTATGATTGTTTTTTTTTGCATTTAAATATTCTGTTTTCTTGCATTCACAATCATAAATTAAACAAAAGTATAAGACCCCAAATTTATACCCTATTTGTGCAATTTATTGCACAGCAGCGTTCGGTATTTGAGATACCTCTGGTCCACACTTACAGGTAATGTTGTCGTGCTTTGGACTACTGTATTCGCCGCCTAATATAGCTGCAACAACGACGTCTGAGCTTGTTCTCTATAAATCGTCGGGGAGAGATAAGGCAAACCAATTTTGTTTCATTTCCATTTCATACCCACATCGTGATTGTTGTTAGGCGTAAATCCTGACGAAAGTATTTTTTCCAAAGTGTTTAGGGGAAGTTACGCCCCACGCATGCGGAATAAAACTTTCTATGGTAGGTGTCATTAACAACACGATGCCCTTTCAGTATCGCCTATGTTCAAAATATTGTGCTTCTCATTTGTACTTATAGTCTCCCTCACGTAAGGGCGAGTACATATTGAGTAGTATATTGTTCATATATACCTATAGTTTCCCTCATGTAAGGGCGGGTATATATTGAATGGTTACAATATAATGATCTGGAAGGTATAAAGAAAGGGAGACCAATTGGTGATATAAGGAACTTTCATAATGGCCACAATTCATAAGTACCTCTCAGACTCACAATTGTTGAAAGGTCCTAACTTTGTTCCATGGAAGACAAAGATGAAAGCCATACTTCAGTTGGAAGATTTATGGGATGTAGTGACTGGCACTGAAACACGTCCTACATCACCAGGAACAGATCAAGATGCTTGGGATAAAAAAGACAAGAAGAGTTTTGTATTTATCTTACTTGCTACTACAGATGAGGTGCAGCCTCATATTTGTGATGCAAAAACTAGTAAGATAGCCTGGGATGCCCTGCTCACAGTTTTTGAAGGCAAGAATCAATCCTCTATCCTTCATCTTCAAACTCAACTACATAATCTCAGTATGAGTTCTGGAGAAACAGTTGACATATTCCTTTGCAGAGTAGCAGACTTGAAAGCAAAATTGAATGCTATGGGAAAACCTGTGGATGATGATGTCTTGAATTCTGTTATCTTGAGAGCATTACCAAGTTCCTACAAGATGTTGATCACTTCTCTCAATGTCTCTGGTAGACAAGTCTCTTTTGTGGAACTGGTAAACTTGCTTCAAACTAAAGAGGCAACTCAAGTCCAGAAAGATGATATGCCTGATAATGCTCTATCCACACAACAAAGTGGTAAAAAGCAAGGTCAGTTTCAAAAAGGAGGTGCTTCTTCCAAAGGAAAAGGGAAGCAATCTCAACAACAAGATACAAAATATTGCAAAATTTGTGACATGAATAACCATGACACCAACAGGTGTTGGTTTAAAAACAAGCAACCAAATGACAAAGGTCCACAGAAGAAGGGCAAGCACAAGAAAAAATACAATAAGCATAAGCAATCTAAAGGCCATGTTGCTTATGCTGAATCCAACTCAGACTCCAATTCTCCTGAGTCTGATTCAGATTCTGACTCTGAAAGAGCACACAAGGTGCTCATGACTCATACTTCGTCTTCCCAGATAGATGTTGTATGGTATATTGATTCAGGAGCTAGCAAACACATGACTGGCGATAAATCCTGGTTTGATACTTTTGTGGCGAAAGAGGGCAAGCCAGTCACAATTGCTGACAATCAGGTATATCAAGTAAAAGGAGAAGGAGATATTTTTGTGTCTCTTCCTGATGGTAAGTGTCAGATTGAAAAGGTTCTCTATGTTCCTGGCTTAGCCAATAATTTACTATCAGTTCCACAAATGTTGGATAGAAACATGGAAGTCGTGTTTCGCATTGTCAATGGCAAGAAGAGATGTTTTATCACACACAGTGGTAAACATGTTGCAACTGGCTCTTACAAACATGGCTTGTTTATTCTCGATGCTATTTCCACTCCCCATATTGCTTTGGCTGCAACTACAAAGGAGACCACCTCTCTTTGGCATCGACGTTATGGTCATCTCAGTTCTGGATATTTGCTTGAATTACACAAATATGGGTTAGTGAAAGGTCTTCCACCCCTCTCATCTACCTTACCAGTTTGCTCGGATTGCTTAGCAGGGAAGCAACATCGAGTGCCTTTTGAAGCCAGCTCCTCTCGAGCTGCAAAACCTTTAGAGCTTGTGCATACCGATCTGTGTGGTCCTATGCCAACCAGCTATGGTGGGAAAAAGTATTTTCAACTATTCGTTGATGATTACTCATGGAAGATGTGGGTTTTCTTTCTTCAATTGAAATCAGAAGCGTTTCTCTACTTTCAACAGTTCAAGAAACTTGTTGAGAAGGAGTCGGGATGTTTGATCAAGACCCTCCGCTCAGATCGAGGGGGGGAATATACCTCTAAAGAGTTTTTAGAGTTTCTTAAGGAACATGGGATCAAAAGACAATTGACTACAGCCTATACACCTCAGTAGAATGGAGTTGCAGAAAGAAGAAATCGTTCCATTATGGAAATGGTTCGATGTATGCTAAAAGGAGCACATCTTGAGGATCAATATTGGGCAGAAGCAATAAATACAACATCATACCTTCTAAATAGAGCACCCACTAGAGCTCTACAAGGGAAGACTCCACAAGGAGCATGGAGTGATAAGAAACCTTCCATTGCTCATCTGAAGGTGTTTGGATGTAAAGCATTCATGCACATTCCAAAACAGAAAAGGAGAAAGCTGGATGAGAAAACCCTGCAGTGTATCTTTCTTGGTTATGATGAGTACTCAAAAGGTTATCGATTGATTGATCCTAAGACCAAGAAGACACATGTAAGTAGAGATGTTATATTTGATGAAGCTCTCACATCAAAAGACACATCCACAACTCGTATACCTAGATGAAGAAGAGTCTAAGAAGGAGGTTCAACTTCCACAGCAAAAACAGAAAATTCCAAAATGGTATACTAGCACTTTGAGAGATGCTAAGTTGAAATCCCTTCCAGATCTATCTCTTGATAGGCCATGTACTCGCAGTATGACTCAAAATATGAGAGCAGAAGAATCTACTTCAGAGGTTGACGAACTTTGTCAACACTTTGATGATTTGTCAGTGGGTACAAAAAATGATAGAGAGGAAGAAAAGGATGGAGAAAAAATTTATATGTCTACATTGAATACAAACGAACCCACAACGGTTCAATCTGCACTTGATGAACCACAGTGGAAAGAGGCCATGGATGTAGAACATCAATCTCTCCTTAGAAATAATACTTGGAAGTTAGTCGATCTGCCAAAAGGGAAGAAACCCATAGGCTGCAAATGGGTGTTCAAAGTGAAATATAAGGCAGATGGGTCTATTGATAAGCATAAAGCCCGGCTTGTTGCAAAGGGATATGCTCAGAAAGAAGGCATAGATTATGAAGAGACTTTTGCCCCTACTGCAAAAATGACTACCATTCGTGTACTTTGTGCCATGGCAGCTCAGTTTGGGTGGAAATTACATCAGATGGATGTTAAAAGTGCCTTCTTGAATGGTGACTTACAAGAAGAAGTATACATGACTCAACCAAAAGGATTTGTGGTCAAGGGGAAAGAACAAAAAGTATGCAAATTGATTAAATCCTTGTATGGGCTAAAACAAGCTCCTCGAGCTTGGTACATCAAGATAGACAGTCACCTTGTGCAAGCATGGATTCGAAAGAAGTCCTTCAGATGCAAATCTCTATATCAAGAAAAATGGTTCTGATATAGTGATTCTTGTACTTTACGTAGATGATCTGATCATTACAGGAAGCTCAGAAAGTATGATTAGCTTAGTGAAAAAAGACTTGAAGCAATCATTTGAAATGACAGATCTAGGACTTCTGCACTATTGTCTTGGTTTAGAATTTACTCAAGAACAATTTCATATACGAGTAACACAAAAAAAATATGCCAAGACTTTAGTAGAAAAATATCGGATGACTGATTGTAAGTCCAAAGCAACTCCAATGGAGCAAGGACTTAAGTTATCTCGATATGATGAGTCACCTCAGGTAGATGGAACTCTCTATCGTCAATTGATTGGGAGTCTCCTATATCTGACAAATACCAGGCCAGATCTCAATTTTTGTGTGGGATATCTTTCACGATTCATGCAAGAGCCTAAGATGAGTCACTGGAAAGCAGCAAAAAGAGTTCTTCACTATGTTCGTGGTAGTACAAATTATGGCCTGGAATATAGAAAGAATAATAAATTTTTCTTACTTGGAGACTCAGATTATGCTGGATCTCTTGATGATCGTAAATCCACTTCCGGATATGTTTTTCATCTCGGGTCCTGGACCAATCTCATGGCACAGTAAGAAACAACATGTGGTTGCTCTATCTTCAACAGAAGCAGAATATCGTGCAGCCAGTGAAGCAGTCTGCGAGATAATGTGGTTAAGTCGCATTCTTACAAACATGGGCCTTCCAAAGAACCTTCCACTTCATTTGTTTTGCGACAATCAAGGTGTTTTGAATCTTGTAAAAAATCCAATTTTTCATGAACGTACCAAACATGTTGACACCAGATGTCATTTTATTCGGGATGAAGTTCCAAAGCACCATATACAACTCCAATACATTCCTACTGATGAGCAAGTTGCAGATATCTTTACCAAAGCACTTGGCCGTATCAAATATGAAAAATTTCGAGCAACTATTGGAATTTGCCAATAATGTAATAAGGGGGGATGTTAGAGCATATGACATATATTATGCATGGCGTATTTCATTATTGTAAAATATTGCTCGTAGGCAATCTCCAAGTTACGTTGATTAACCAACTCATCGGTTAATCAACTGCTTCAACTGTTTTGTAAATTCTTATATTGCAATCAATGAGAATGTATCGTATGCTTCGTAATTTCAATAATTACTACGATTCAATGCTACTATGTGTTTTATCCTACTCAATGCATCAATAACCTTTTTTTCCTTTCCTTTGATATATTCAATACCAAAGTCATACTCAGCTATGAACTCCATCCATCTTCGTTGTCTAGCATTCAACAATGGCTAAGTAAAAATATACCTCAAACTTTAGTGATTAGTTCTTAACTCAAACGGTCTACCCACCAGATAGTGACGCCACTCAAAGCATGCACAACCACAACAAGTTATAGATCATGAGTAGCATAATTAACTTTATGCTTTTTTAGCTTCCTAGAATCATATGCTACTACAAAATCATCTTGAGATAGGACTCCTCCAAGTCCTTCTAATGAAGCATCAGTGCAAACTGAAAAAATACCAGATGGATCTGGAATTTTCAGAATAGGAGCTATGGTGAGATTTTTTTTAAGCAAATTAAATTCTGCTTTGCATTTTTCCACCCAATTAAACTCCTATTTCCTTTGTAAGTTGGTTATAGGATAAGCAATTTTGGAGTAGTCTTTCACAAATCTCTTGTAATAACCTGATAACCCCATGAAGCTTCTAACTTTTGACATATTTTTTGGACGTGGCCAATTTAAAATGGCTTTTATTTTCTTTGGATCCACTAAAATTCCATTGTCTAATATTATGTGCCCAAAATAATGTACTTGAGAGACATAAAACTCACATTTGGATAAGTTTCCATAGAGTTTCCCATTAAAAAATCTAATACTACTCTTAAATGCTTCTCATGCTCCTCTCAATTACGAGAGTAAACCAATATATCATCTATGAATATAAACACAAACTGATCTAAATGATTCATGAACACACTATTCATCAAATTCATAAAAGCAGTTGGAGCATTGGTTAAACATAATGGTAAGACCATAAACTCATAGTGACCATATCTAGTTTTAAACGCAATTTTATATATGTCTTCCTCTCAGATCCTTAGTTGATGATACCTTGACTTCAAATCAATTTTGGTGAAAATGGAAGCATATTTCAATTGATCAAACATATCTTCAATCCTTGGTAATGGATATTTGTTTTTGACTATTGCCTTGTTCAAAATTATATAGTCTATGCAAAGCCTCAAAGAACCATCTTTCTTCTTCATGAATAGGACAAGTGCTCCCAAGGTGATACACTAGGCTTTATTAGTCCCTTATCAAGCAACTCTTGAAGTTGAACCTTCAACTCTTGCATTTCAATGAGACTCATTCTATAAGGAGCTCTATGGATAGGCTTTGTTCCTATCAAAAATTCTAAGGTAAATTCAAATTCATATTTAGGAGGTAACCCTAGTATTTCATCAACAAAAAAATCTTGATATTCTTCTAAAAGTGGAAATTTATTAAGAATCTCCTCTCTTGAGTCCTCCTCTATTTCTTTAATTTTTACTCCTTAGACCATTCTCCCTTTTCTAATTGTTTTCTTTAATTGCATAGCTAAAATTAGCTTAGGTTGGAATTCCCTTGCTTCACTATATATCCTTTGTCTATCCTTGGTTTCAATTATAAACTCAATCCATCTTTCTTGAAAATTAACCAAGGCTTCATGAGCCTTCAACCAATCCATTCCCATAACTATATCAAATGCATGTAGGGGTGTTACATATAAATACCACCTAGTAGAGCCTTCGGGTAATGTAATTTGAGTGAAGGGAAAATATTGACTAACATGATAAGTTTATCTCGACCCATACTCTACTTTCCACCCTTGTTCCAAAGATCCTGGTTTTTTAGATATATCTCTTAATAAGCTATTTAAAATAAAACTATCTGTAGCCCCTCTATCAATTAAATTTTTAACATCTCTATAAAAAAATTTACCATTCAAAAGTAAAGGAGTTGCCTGACCATCCAAGTCTTGTGCTATGGTAGCCACGTAAATATTTTGGCTTGGCCTATTAGTGCTAGTACTAGCACATTTTGGGTAGTTTACAGCATAATGTGGTCCTCCACAATCGAATCATATTATATTTGGGTTTGAATTTCCTCCCTAAATTTGCTTCTTGGTATCTACCACTTGTAGTGGAGTTGGCTATTGAGGAGTATGAGAATCCTTGTTATTATTATTATAGTGAAATTCTTTCCTAAAATATTTCTTACCACCATTACCCAGCTTTCCAAATTTTAAATTTCCTTTGTTTTTCTAATTTTGCCCATTATCCCATTTTCTCTTATTCTAGAATTTTTTTCCTTTGTGTGTCCATTTTGAGGAGTTGTTTCGGGCTTCCTTAATAGCCTGATTAGCCTCTGCTCTTCGAGCTCTATCATAGGCTTTCTACATAGTTTTTTGAACATGCATTTTTACACTATCTCTAATTATAGGCCTCAGTCCTTGGATAAAGTTATCTATCTTCATTTAATTGTTTAGATTTTGATATGGTACATACTTTAGGAGTTTAATAAATTTCTCGTAATATTCTTCTACAAAGAGTGAGCCTTGTTGAAGTGCGATAAACTCCTTATATCTATTTAGATAAAATTACTTGGTAAGGAACCTATCCTTAAAGGCTTACACAAAAACTTCCCACCTCAACTTGTTAGGGGTTACATCAAGATCCTTGTTGTAGGCATTCCACCACTCAACACATCTTTCTCCCAGATAAGAAAGAGTGAACACCATTTTAGTGGTAGAATAATAATGTATTATAGTGAAATTAAGTTCTAGTTATTCTAACCATGCTTCCACCACAGTCTCACCTCCCTTCCCAATGAACTTAGTTACTTTGATATATTTCATATCATTGCCAATTTCCTTCTTTGTGTGAATCCTATTCACACGTTCTTCAGGGTATTAATTTTCTATGGCCGCATCATCTCAAATTCCCACCTCCTGATTATTGGTATGGTTATGTTGAGAACTTATAGCTTGTAGGATCTGTTGGATTTGGTCTTGCATAACAAACACAATAGCGATAAGGTTTTCTACTTCATTATTCAAGTTTCTAGAACTTTCCCCTAATTTTCTGGCTTCAAGAGTATCTGGATTAGCTTGTTGTGAGGTCATTTCTCTCTTGCCTCTTGCTCTTATTGCCATTTTAACTAGGGATAATAGGTTGTATTAATACTTGTTCATTCCAAGGTCCAAAATTCTAATTAACTAGAATATTTTTGTCCACTAGTTATTGTTGCCAGGTTTAGTTCTAGTTTTTTTTTCTCTAACTCCAATTGAGATTATACATCATTGACGTAAGGAATAAGTATATCTTAAGATAGATATATCGAGAATTTTCCCAAAAGAGTCTAAGGTACACCGCTCAAGTCCCATTAAGGGGAGTTTGCCTAGCTCTTCCACTTTTCGATCGACTATGGATCTACTTTGTGGGAGAAAGGAGCTCATAAATAAATAATCTCAATAACTAACATAATCCTTAGTAAGTATGCATCATCGAGAGTTAGGAAGTTCATGTTTTGAATCATGTCCCAAATATTTTCACTAACCTAGATTTATCTAAAATCTATCAGTTAGCCTAAGCTCTGATACCAACTATAACGGTCCTAAATTATCCACCATTTTTTTTTATAAAATCACTGTTCACCCATTGATAAGTCGTAACTATAATAATGATTAAAACAAAATCATACCATTGAGAAGGTAATTCTATTTTCAATAGATTGAAAATATAGAAGCACTTACTTCTATAATTATTAAAATCCAAATGCGAGTAGGAACACCCATTCCTTATCTTCCATATCACCATCCCATACTGGTAGATGGATAATATTATATCAAGGCTTTTAATTCCATTTTAGTTATTGCTATATAACAAGGGACATCTTATGGTTTTATCAACCATATAGGGTAGGGATCCTCACCCAAGGATACCCTTCCCAATTCTCCATACTACCAATGAGGTTAGTATTTTAGGAGAATTACTCATCTATTGCATCTATGACTACTAGCACGTTTCATGGGAATATATGCTTTTATAATTATTATAAGAATTACTCATCATTGAGGTGTTGACAAGTTTATTAGTAGTGTTTCTAGTTTGTGAGTTTTTGAGACCATGATGAGCCCTTTGTAGTTGGGTTGTTCATGAATTAATCATTTCTTACTATAATCCGTATGTTCAATTCTCAAGCATACATTCTTATAACTTAAAGGAAGTAAATACATAAGAAAATAGAGAACATTTTTGATGCAATAAACTTCCATTTGATATTCCTTTCAAACCTTAAATCATATAAATCTAAGGATATAAAATTCATCATTTACAATGCTTCATACTATACAACATTGATTTCTTATGAAGATTCATACATCAATAAAATTCATTTCTAGTTTAAAAAGCAGGAATAATAAATATTACATAACTTGGCTTATATTTTTAGCCATTTGAAACTACATTAAATATGAAATACATTAAGTATGAATGTAATCAAATACAAATCAAAGTCTTCAATAGTGGCTTCTGAAATCTTCACTAGAATCCTTGCATCTTCATGAGGTGAGAGATGAGTGGTAAGGGATCAGGACAACTCGAGTGCAAAAAATACCAATGCAACACAAGCAAGCCCTGCTTATACAACTAAGCATTACATAAATGCCAAAATATGTTACGTTCAATGCAATCACCAAGTATACAATGATAAATCATTCTTTTACACATACATCACATTAATTATCAATTCAAAATTTCTTCAATGTTTGTTTGGATTATCCCCAAACCTAGGAAGAGTTCCATACCTCTTCCTGAGGAAAGGACACCAATCCACCCTCATTAGACAAGGTCATTTCATATCAACCGTACAACAATTCATATTATTTTTAAACTTTTTTATGAACACCAATCATGAATTCCTTTATGATACATATTAGTATGAATCATTCATTTTTCTATATTTAACCAACACTAATTGGTGCTACAATAACAACATACAAATATAAGAACTTCAAACCATACTTAACTGGTATAATTTCTAAACATATAATTAAAATACTTAAACCATAGGTTCATAAAATAAATTTCCTTTCGAAATAATACCAAATCGTTAAGCAATATATAAATTCGAATTAAGATTTCTACACAGAGTGGATGGTTAAATTGTTTTCCTCAATTATTTTAATCATACAACATTTCTAAAAGGAAAATATAGCTCTTAAATATCTTCAATACTAGCCACAAACACTTCCTATACATCAAGGATATTATCTATGTTTATTTGATATCATTTTAATCTAAACAAAAATCAGTATCCGAATAATTAACTTTATAATTACCATCCTTCATTTCTTATAAACTATTCTCTAAATTTCTAATTCTACTCAAAGATGTTTTTACAAGAGCAGTTGCCAAAGTATTTCATAATATTGAAAACCAAATCCTCCAATTTTGTAAAGGAGTGAATTCTACATTTATCTCAAAAATGAGTTTGCAAGTTACCGGCGAGAAGCCTCTCCAAATCATTCCTAGGTGTCATCTATTACACATATGACCAGGTTCAATTTGTTAGGTTATCCTAGGTTTTAATGAAATTTTCCTTCACGCAAAAATTTTACCATTTCAATCGACATGATAATAACTAATTATCATCAGGATTGTCGTATGGTGCGTGGTTCATCTATAAGGGAATGCATTAAACCTTATGGGTAGTTCTAGATTAAGCCTTGAAGGAGTCCTCTATGGTACATTATCGAAATATTTTGAAAAAAAATGATGGCTATTACCCGAGAATGTTCAGTTGAGTTTGGAGAGCACACCCAAACAACACAGAGAATATCAATACGAGTTCCCTATCAAAAAAGGTGTGTTTTATGTATTAACACAGACCAAGTAAGTAATACTAACAAATTTTGCTTCTAGACACTCAACAGTGCAACATACTCATGGAATTTTTAGAGACAATTCATAGACGACATTTCCTTTGGCAAAAAAAATAATTTGAGGTTCTCACAAGAGGGACGAGTGCTACTATACTACAAGCTGGTCAGTATTATGATAGGAGTTGACTTGTAAGTGTGAAGAGGTCCAGATGGCGATGCTTCAGAGAGGAACCTTGATTAGGTTGTCTGATTTGAAGATCTCACATAGATTTGATTATGGCTCTAGATAGAATACAAATAGATTAACTTTCTTACTTCTAAGTTTGGAATATGACTCTATGGCATTCACATCACTCGATTATGGCCGATTATATGGCTTCTGATGCATCATAAAAGAATAAGATATCTATAAACACTCAACCCAAAATCCATTAAGAGGGGATGTTATTTTTTTTCTACGACTATCATGTTTCTGTTGAAGGCTTCTTATATGGAAGCAACACGTTCGCATAGATGTCAAATTCTATATTGGTTACTAAGCAAAATAGTTACGGCTAGGGTACAGCCAAGGGAAAAGGTTGCAATGTGGAAAACATTTACAAATACTATCTCTATAATATTTCCATGTCAACCAAAAGAAAGATACCACTAGCAACACCATCATGGGCAAAGGCTTTTAGGACGATGGTTTGATTTATGAGAAACACTAGAAGTCATACATCAAAAATCTAGTAGTAACACTCAAGACAAAATATAATAGATGGCATACAACTTACACTCCATTATCCATAACCCAAGATATAACAGCATGAGACTATCATAAGGCATTTAAAGCACATCATTCATATTGTTTTAGCAAAGAAGAAACATTCAAGCACATGCAATATATGAAAAGAGGGAACTCTCACACCTGGAGTTTCCGCATTGCCACTAAGTCAATATGCTGGAAAATCCTTCTCCTACCCCTTGCTCTAGCCTCCTTATGATATTTTCAAAATATAGCCTCCCTTCAACACTCAACCCTCATGTCAATTTTTAGTCCCATTTCCTCTAGGTAGGAAGGATGTTTCCTATTATTTTATTATTTTCTAGCTTTTCATTCACATGCAAGTTTCTTATAATATATATAAATATATATATTATTTTATTGCACTTGAGATTTCCTAGGGATAGGGTGTGTGCAGGTTTCTTGTCCAATATTCCTTACATAGGGATACTAACACTATTAAGAGTTTGGGCAGTAACTATTTGAAACTGTTAGAGATAAGGGAAGAATCTCATCTCCTAGAACACTCATCCCAAAAACTTCCATGTGTAAGGAAAATGCAATATTTAATTTATAGAGTGGTCTTTTCATAATTTGACCCAATAAAATTTTGACAAGCTCATAAAAGACAATCTACCTGATTTCTTTTCAAAAATAAATTTAATAAAATTAAATAATTGATCTCAAAACAAATAATCTCTACTCTAGATAATTATATGCATTAAACATATATTTCAAAATATGAAAATATCAATCACCAATAAATATGCATTTCTAAAGTGGGATTCCTTTAAGCAAATTTAATTATGCAACCTTTTTAAATTCATATTAATGGCATGCAAGCACTCCATGAACTTTCTCAACATCTCCCATCACTATTTTTCCTTTGATTGAATGGGAATTTTCAGAGTTCAACTCGAGTGCACCGCTCTCAAGGAGGTAACTAGTGATGGTTGAGATGAGAGCCTTACCTGCTAAGTTGTTTGTGTCATCATTTCCCTTATCATATCTCATGGTCAATATCTTCCACTTAAGAGAATACATGTTCTTGCACATAAGTCAATGAATACAACATCATTTTCTCTTGATAAAAATCATCATAATGCAAACACAACAGACATTAAATTTAGTTGTCCAAATACAAATAGCATATTACTAAGTTTATTTCAAGGTGGGTTGTGACAAGGTTGTTAACACATATAACAAGAGAAATCTATATTATGGTTTGATTAGAGATACAACTTAATGTGGAACTGTAATATAATCTTCTTTCTTGGATAGAATCAGGTTAAGATGCCACCTAAGACTAGAAGAGGGATACCTAGACCTAGACAAACTCAAAAAAGTAATGTTGAAAAAGAAAACCAGTATGGGGAACCAACAAACCCCAATAGAGATGTATACAACCTCACCTCTATGGTAACTGCTATGCAGGATCATATAAGATAGTTGCTAGAAATAGCTACGAATCAGAATTTGCAACTTCGTGGTTCATAGATCGGTCTAGAAAGTGGACTAACTATAGAGAAAGTACAAGCCAGAGCATTACCAAAAAAATAAATAGCTAGGGATATGAAAAACATTAGTATCTCTAAGTTTTATGGAGAGGGTGATGGTGATGCAGCGAAAGTATGGCTGAGATAGGCAGAGGTTCACTTTATAGTTAAAGGCTACTCATCAAGAACCCAAACAATTTGGGCTATGATTAACATGGAAGGGGTTGCTCTAGAATGGTGGTAAACCCACTATGAGGAAACTAATATTGAACCCATTTATACTCCATGAAAAGAATTTATAAACATATTTAAGAAGAGATTAATAATAGATCACTTCTATGCCTTAAAGTTTGAATAATTTGCAAGTCTCAGACAAGTAAACAATATGGTAGAGGTGTACTATAAGAACCTTGTAAGGTTGTTTAAATATGTGTTTGTTTATAATGAGAAGATGTGAGTTCATAAGTTCATTCTTGGATTGGAACCTAGATTGAAGCATGATGTGGAAATGTAGGAACCTAAATCACTGCAAAAGGTATATGACCTAGCAAATAAAGCAGAGTCACACTTCTGTTATAAGTATGACACCATACCCAAGCAATATCAGCAAGAGCTGAGGAAGAGAAATAGTAATGGGTTTATAAAATGGGAGGCTAAGCAAGAGTGAAAGTGAAGAATACCCAAAATCCTGAGAATAAACCTTACAATAATAACAAGTTCAAGAAGAAATTTTATAAGAAGGATAACAAGCCTAATAATTGAAACCTTAGCCACAAAAGTTGCAAGCTCCAACTCCAAAATCTAAGAATGGGAATGATAAACCTAAAAAATAGCAAGGATCCAAGGAAGGGTGCTACAATTTTTGAGGATATCATTACTATAATCAGTGTCTATATGAGTGGCGACTAAAATGAATAATGCAAAAGGAAAGGAACCATAACATCGGATCTATGTTGCAATAGGAAAGTAGAAGCTAGAGGGACAAGCCACCCTCTTACTTGTGAAAGGTAAGGTTTTCAATAAGTAAGTAAACATTTTTATAGATAGTGGAGCCACTGATAGTTTATTTCATATAGTCTAGCAAGGACTATGTCAGAAATGCCTGGATATTTGGCCCAAGGGTGGAAGGATGAGTATGGTCCTAGATAGACCTGATCGATAGACCAATGTTCTCCTATGGTGAAAGTTACTCTATCTGAAGGGACTACAAAATTTTGTTTATATGTAACTCCCTTACATGATTTTGATGTGATCCTATGGATGGATTGGCTACAGGATCATAAAGCCTTAGTCAATTTCCAAGATCAATGGATTGAGTATTTAGAGGAAGGCGAAAGAAGATTAAGAATTCATAGCAGTCAAGGAGAATTTGAACCTCATATTTTGTTCACTATGCAATTCAAAAAGATCCTAAAGAGGGGAGGGGTAGTTTCTATGGTAAAACTTAATGAAGTGGAGGACCATGAGAAGGAGGAAATACTAAGACATCATCCAATTTTACAAGAATTTTAGGATGTATTTCCAAATGATCAACCTAGATTACCTCCTGTATGTGAATTTGACTTCACGATTGAACTTATGATTGGAGTTACATATTCATAGATCCTTATATAGGATGAATCATACTTAAATGCAAGAACTAAAGGTTCAATTGCAAGGATTTTTGGAGAAGGATTTGATCAAACCAAGTGTGTCACCGTGGGGCACACCAATTTTATTTATGAAAAAGAAGGATGGTTCATTGATATTGTGTATTTATTATAAGATGCTAAATAAGGATACAATAAAGAATTGATAACCTTTAGTTAGGATTGAAGATTTATTTGATCAACTAAAATATTCCAAGGTGTTTACTAAGATCTAACTAAGGTTAGGGCATCAAAAATTAAGAATTCATAAGGAATACACTCACAAAATGATATTTAAGACTAGGTTTGGGCATTATGAGTTTACGGTTCTACCCTTTGGACTAACTAATGCTCTAGTTGCTTTCATAAACCTAATTAACAGTGTGTTCCTAAGATACTTGAACTAGTTTGTCCTGGTATTCCTAGATGATATCCTTATATACTCTCGATATAAAGAGGAGCATGATAAACATATTAGGATCATGTTGGAATTGTTGAGGGAGAATAAAATTTATTGAAATCTATCTAAGAGTTAATTCTTTGTCCCATAGGTATGATATCTTGGATATCTTATATCAGTAGAAGGGATTTTTGTGGATCCATAGAATATTGAGGCTATTCTAAATTGGCCACCCCCTACTAATGTGATTTAAGTATGAAGTTTCATGGGGTTAATGGGCTATTATAGACATTATATAAAGGACTACTCCAATATTGCTAGACCCATAACAAACCTTCAAAATAAGGGTAAAGAATTCAAGTGGATAGTGAAATGTGAGGCTACCTTCATAATACTAAAGCATAATCTTACTATTGCACCAATACTAAAGGTTCCTGATCCTCAAACAAACTTTTCATTGTGCATTGATGCATCAATAGAGGGTTTGGTTGGGGTACTCTCACAAGAGGATTCAATAGTAGCATATACTTCAAGGAAGCTCAAAAAGCATGAAGTGAATTATGCTATGTATGATTTAGAGCTAGCTACGGTGGTGCATGCTTTAAAGGTTTAGCACCACTACTTAGTGGGGAGACCCTTTGAATTGAAAAATGATCATCAAAGTCTACGGTACATATTCACCCAACCAATACTCAATGCGAGATAAGAATATGGGTGGAATTTCTCATTGAGTACGATTTTGAGATTGAGTACATAAAGGGAAAAGATAATAAGGTAGTGGTTGCTTTGAGTAGAAAGAAATATATAGCATCCATAAATAAAATTCACATAGACCTAATGGATCGAGTGAGGTAGGAGCAATCTCATGATGAGTATTGCTAAGGAATTCGAGCCAAAATGGATAGAGATCCTAAAGAAAATGAGAAATTTAGTATGAAATATGAATTTTTTTGTTATAATGGAAGGGTTGTCATACCAAATTTGGGTAATTTGAGGAACTTGATAATGCAAGAAGATCATATATCTCCTTATTCTACTCATCTGGGAGGAGCTAAAATGCAAGAAAACATGAAAAGCACCTTATTTTGGGTAGGTTTGAAGGACATCACAAATTTTGTTGCTCGATGTCTTGAATATCATAAAGTCAAGGTAGAATGCTAGCATCCTACAAGAAAACTTCACCTACATGATATACCTATGCAAAAATGGTAGGTTATATCTATGGATTTTATCATGGGTTTACACAAAAATAAGTACCAACATGATGTCATCTTTGTAGTGGTTGACAAATTGACTAAAGCTACCCACTTTATATAAAGAAATACCAAGTACGATGCTCAGGTAGTGCTAGCAGATTCATAAAAGAGGTATTCTAATTACATGGGTGTCCTAAGGTAATTATCTCAAATAGAGACTCCAAATTCACTTTTGAATTTTGGAAATCCCTTCATAGTGCTGTTGGTACAAAATTGAATATGAGTTCAGCATACCACCCTAAAATCGATGGTCAAATAGAGTGAGTAAACCAAGTTTTGGAAGACATGCTTCACATGTACTACATGGATCATAAATATCAATTGGAATATTGTCTACCTTTTTTAGAGTTTTCCTACAATAATGGACACCACTCCTCACTAGTAATGACACCTTTCGATGCCTTGTATAGGTAAAAGTGTAGAACACCATTGTCTTAGGATAACTTGGAGGATCAAGTTGATATTAGACTAGAAATGGTCAAGGTAATGGAAGAGCAGCTAAAATTAAATTAGGCAAAGGATTAAGGAAGTTGTGGATAGATAGAAGAGTTATGCAGATCTAAAAGGACTCCAAGAGAGTATTATATTGGAGATAAGGTGTTCTTAAGGGTTAAGCCAAAAAAAAGTGCTATCAAATCCATGAAGTTGGATCAATTTTTTTTGGGGCCCTTTGAGATCATGAAAAATATCATTTTGGTGGTATACCGACTTGCATTACCACCTAATCTATCCAAAATCCTTGACACCTTCCACATATCCTTGCTTAGAAAATATGTTGCTAACCCTGAACATGTGTGGGATGTTTCTAATTTGCATATGGTAAATATGGAGGCCATTGAAGTGCTACCAGTGAGGATTCTTGAGTTTCATTCTAAATATATATGGAATCAGACTCTCGAACAGTGTAAGGTCTAGTGGTACCAGTTCTATGAAAAGAATGCCACTTGGGAGAAAGTGGAGGTTATGTGAAAAAAAATTACCTTTTTATTTGAAGCTATATGATGTAATAGTTTTGCTTTCTATAAAAAAAACAAAAGAAAAACTAGAAACACCAAGGATGATGTTTTATCCTAGTGGGGAGGATGTCATGACCCTGGCACAAGAAAATAATGTATTAACCTATGATGTGGTGATACCTAGTTTGAACAAAAGGAACCAACTATATGAGGTTTAGTTGATTTATAAGGGCATGTTATCACTAACATATTTCCAAGGGAGTAGGTTCAGGTAAACTCATAGGTAGAACAAGTAGATTCACCCATCAGAAACAAGGGTGCCAAATATCAGATAAATGTTATACTTACAATGGCACTGAGAGGGGGGGTGAATCAGTGTAGCTCTTTAATCATGAATTAATAGCTCTAAAAATAGTAGCAGTTAAAACTTATAAACAGATATAGCAAGTACAACAAGAGAACATCACACAACACAAGATTTTAATGAGGTTCACTATAGCACCCTAAAATTGGCACAGTAAAACCTTAATAATTACAATTACTCTAGTAAATATTCAAATTCAAATTTTAACCCCCTAAATTGCACCTAAACCATCGCTTAACCCATTTCCTCGTTTCTCGTGCCATTTTTAGAGTTTGTTTTGACCGTTTGATGATATCATCGTCGATCAAATGATATCGCCTCAGATTGGATGATTTCGTTTGGGCTAGGACGTCCAGACGATCTTGTCCCAAAACTGATTTTTCACAATTAGCCTCTGTTCCAACGGCATCCCTAATTCGGGTAGAAGCGTGTCTGTGCCGTTAGAGACCCTCCCCCATTGGAGATATCCCAAATTGGGATGATCTCCAACCTCCTAACCTCCCTCCTAAGCCTATTTAAACTTAGGACCTCCCCTTGGCATCCCCATGGCTGAAATTTCCTGTAACTTGACTTTACATGCACTAAAACATCCTGAATTACCATCTGCACTTGTCCTATCCAATTTTTTTTTGCAGGAACCTTGTTATTCTTCAGTCGGAGAAATCTCAGATCATTACAGAAAATCTTGTTCAATTCGAGACGATTTTGTACCAATCCGAGATGATTTCGACTACAATCATCATTAGGGGCAATCAGTGCCCAGAGTTTGCATTTTTCTCTTTTCATATGCTGTTTTATTCTATAGATAGTCAGTTTATTTATTACTTTTTGCTATTCTACATCTTGGAGTTCACCCATATAGTTTAATTGCATAATAAGGTCATGATTAGCTATTAAAGTGTTGCAATTCACTTGCATTTCTATTCGAGATTATCTGTTAACATCCTTATTGTCATTTTACATCATTATCCTCTATTAGCATTGCTACATTTTTTGTATTTTGTGTCTATTTCTCTATTTGTAGGTCTCTAACGAATTCGTCTGATGAATTCATCAGATCTCAGACGATCCTGCAGGTCGGAGATGATCCCGTCAAATTCCAGACGATCCTGTCTGCTTCAAGAATCAGAACCTCCATCAGACATCCGGATCAGGTATGGCTCTATAATTTAACTTCTTCTCTCTATTTCTGTTCATATATATTTGTTGTATTTCATTTAGTCTGCATTTTCATAATAGAACAACTTAGATTCATTTGGCCAAACCTAGGACCCGAATGGTTAAAGCTAAAACTGAACACATTAAACACATTCCCAACCTAGGCATGGAAACTACCATTCAAACATTTCCTGGTGAACCCACCATCCATCAAAAAATCACCATAATACACCTCCCCCGAGAGGCGGGACCTTCGCAAGGCCTCTCAGTCCGAGGTATCGTGCCATCCTTTTCACATCCCCCTTTCGGGCATGGATCCTATAGCCTAAAGGTAAGGGTGTGAAAAATTTGGAGTGATACATTTTGGTGAACCCGACGTGAATGCATTTAAAACCTTTTGAAAACAAAAACAAAAAAAAAATAGATGCATTTCAAATCATTTAAAACTAATAAGTTGCATATCATGTTTAGATGGTAGCTCCTAAGAAAATACTAGCAGTTACTATAAATGTTGAAAACCAATTAGCAGCCATAGAAATCAATTATGTGCTTAGTGTGCCTAAAACAGGATAGAAATCAACTTTTGTGGGACGAACTTGATAGAAGACTAGGTGTCATTTCATCTAGGTCAACAAAACTTAAACAAATCAAAAGGCTTGTCCTAGATAGAATCCTAGATCCTCATCAACTCATTTTTTATCATGAACTTCAGAGAGCCTGCCATAGATGGTTAGCTTATAGGAGAGCTCTTGTGTCTTCTAGATTGTTCACCTCCGAGGAATACCTCAAGAACGCAGTTGTGGTACACCAATTTCTAGTTCATATAGAAGTCCAAGAAATAGATCTTATGATAAGAAAAGGATGGAATAGAGTTCCTAGAGCTATGTTATATCGCGAATATTGTCGTGAGAATTATTATTATCAACCAGAATCTAAAATACATGGTATTTCTATAGCACTTTTCATTAAATTCTTGAAAGAAAATTTTCAATTTGAAGAAGAACACTTCATGACTCCTGAAGAACTTGAGCCCATTAATGATATTTATAAATTGTTTATAGAAAACTAGATCATTGCTTTCATTATTATTATTTCTTGCATTTTGTGTGTTGTTTGTTATCTTTATAATATTGTTATTAAAACCAAAAAAACAAGAAAAACTAAAAAACATAACAAAAACCAAAACATTTCATTTTAAATATTGTAGTAGGTATATAATTAATATATACCTCTTAAGTCAGTTGCAAATATATATATATATATATATTTTTTTATTTTTATATTTATATTATATATATATATTTGCTGAAATCTAAGTTAAGCACAATGCCTAAACTTAGGAATGGTAAACAAACTGAAGGAGAAGAAGAAGATTGGTTAGGAGACAAAACAAGAAACCCAAATGTCCTTCCTGAGGATCCAATCCCGGAAGAAGAAACTCTAGACCAGCAAGATGATGAGCTTGCTATAGATGAACAAGAAGAAAATGTTAAAGAGGATGGATCCTCATCCCCTAGAATAACTCCAGATGGAACTATTGCTTTTGATAACTTAGATCATTTCTAGAAATTTTTCAATAATAACATTGGCACTCTTAATATGGCAGTTCGTATTGATAAAGGACAAATTAGTGACACTCAAGCAGCCATAGAAGATGTGTTTAATATACACACTAATCCCTTGTCCTTTATTGATCAAGAAAGTGAAAAGGTTGGACCATCCAATAGAGATATGGCCACTATAATTCAGAACATGCAAAAACAACAGGTTACCCAACCTCCTAAAGAACCTGTTATCGAGCCTAAAATCATTCCCACACAAAAGAAAATTTCCTTCATCGCTTTACTTCGCCAAACTATTGATCAATATGCTTCAAATCAACAAAAACCCAAAATGAAGCCAAACACCAATTTCAAACAATCTGGAATACAACATAATATAACTTCAAAACTTCTTCCTAACACCCTTCCTACCAATAGATTACACAATAGCAATATAGCATCTAATATTCATGTCCCTCCATCATATGCTCACAAATCCCATATTAATGCCCTACCGAACCAATATGGTGGGCAAACTAGTAATCTGGAAGCCATGGTGAAGCAATTAGCTTCCCGCATGGACCAGATAGATCCCTACCGTCCCTCGTACAATTATCGAGAGATGTGTAGTCAACCTTTGGATCCCATAGTTGTAGCACAACCATACCCTAAACATTTCCCCATGCCGGTCATGCCTATATATAAAGGAACTAAAGATCCCATAGAGCATCTTCGCATGTTTAGGATAGCATGTCATGATATATCACATGATGACTTGCTATTACTAAAAATGTTCACAAAAATTTTAGGTGGAATGGCATTAGAGTGGTACTATCAATTGCCCACTCATTCTTTGAGAAACTTTGAAGAAACAACTGAATCTTTTGTCCATCAATTTAGTGCCTACATCGAGAGGCATGTCACCATTAAAGATTTATACAACTTAAAACAAGACAAAGATGAATGTTTTGCTGATTTCTTAGCTAGATGGAGGTGGTTGATAGGAAAACTGCACTTTGTGCTACCTTATAGGGAAATGTTGGACATTTTTATTAATAATTTGCAAGAACAAATATCTTATGAGTTATCAACTGCTACTTTAACTACCTTCGATCAGGCTATAGATTTAGCTCGAAGAGTAGAAGATGCCCTCATTAGGAGAGGCCAACTTAGGAAGAAATATGATGAGAAAACATCCAAAAATCAATATAAAAACAAACAAGTCATAGGTGACGGAGTCATTGACAGCAAAAATGTTGCTAATATCAATGCAATGAAGACAACAAAAAAATTTATATTGAAACCTCCTGATAAACCTCCTCGAGAATTTACTAGATTGAATAAACCATTATCAACTATTTTACCTCAATTACTCGAAAGAGGTTTGATTCAATTACCAGCTATCCGGGAACCTGATCCAACCATACCCGGATACGAGCTGACTTACACTGTGATTTCCATAGAGGGCCTAGACACTCTACCAACGCTTGTAAAAGGTTGAAACATAAAATACAAGATCTGATTGATAATAATGAAATGGAGGTGCAAGCCTTCCAACCACCTAAACAAAATGCTCCTAATAATGCTCAAAATAACATTCCCCAAAATCAAAATTAAATTGCTAATCAATCATTAGACATATTTCAACATCCTTTACCAAGACATGGTAAAGAGGTGGCCAATCAAATTGAGCATCATAATGTTCCTCCTCCTACCCGATATGTAGGAACTATTAGCGGACATTTACCTAATCATGATTTACAAAAATTTGACACAACTTTATCCATGGTCACAACCAGGCCCCTACGTAATACTCAAACTCCAGATCCTAGTGATGTCGAATCAGACACTGAAAGTGACATGGAAATCACTTCAAACCAATCGAATAGCTCTGAAAATGAATCAGATCCTATTCAACCTATTACAGATGCTATGATTCCAGAAGAACCATTTCCTAGAAGAGTCACTACTCGACCCTCTTATGATCAATTCCTTTCTAATGAACAAGCTATAAATGCTAGACCAAGACTTATTCAACGTCCTCAATACAACATTGTAGGTACCATCGGAGTCGTTACCAGACAACAGGCTCAAAATTCTCAACAAGAACCAAACGAGAATGATGGATCAGCTCCATTTGTTTTGAAAAATCCCAATAAAGGGAATCATGCTTCCAATGTTCAACCTAAACCCCCTTACAATATTAATGAGCAATTATCCAATACTACAGCCATAATTTCTCTCTTGGATTTATTAAGATCTTCGCCTACCCATAGAGATGAATTAATGCTTACATTAAGCCAAATGATGGTACCACAAAACATTCAACCTGAAGCCATGGCCAATACTATCATCACTAGGGAAGTCGATTGTATTGACTTTCGGGATAAAGATATACCACAACATAGTTTACATAAGGATAACCCCTTATACATTACTACCCTAATTGGAGATGTAGCCATTAAAAGAGTTTTGATTGATAATGGTTCATCTCTAAATATTTGCACTTTTGATTTCTACCAACGATTTGGGTTTAGAAGTGATGAAATGAAGAAAATTGACATGATCATAAAAGCTTTCAATGACGAAACACAAGAAACATGTGGAGTTATTACCATCCCATTGCAAGTTGGTCCTAGAACCTTAGATACGATCGTGTTTATTGTACATTGCCCCGCATCGTACAATATACTCTTGGGTCATCCTTGGATCAATGCAATGCGGGTTGTCCCATCAACTTTACACCAATGTGTTAAATTTGAATTTAAAAATCAATTGGTCACTATCCATGGTGATCCTAGACCCTTTGATATGTGTGCCTTGGCAGAACCTGTTGGAGTTCAATTTTGCCACTGCTCTCGTCATCCACACATCCTAATTCTTATTTTTCATCTAAAACTGTGAAACACACACCCATAACTTCATCTATTTCTCCTCCATTAATTTCATCCTCATATATAGATCAACAATATTCTAAACAAACCACTCTAGAACCTCAAAAAGACCTTCAATCCACAACCAATCCTTCATGTTCCATCCCTATAATTTCAAAACCTATAGACCCATCTATTAACACCTCCACATTATCTACATCTATCATACCTTCCACATCTAAAGATATAGGGAATGATCCTTCTACATCTTATGCTCTTTCTGATGAACTCTTACCTGATTTATCTCAAATTCTTATATAAAAAAAAACAAATGCTTCTATGCAAAATTCTATTATTTTAAATAACTTGCCACCATCTCCTCATACTTTGGGCCTCCCACAACCTATGGGAAGTACTTACCAAGTCGGGAGTTGTGCCTTCATTTATAAAGGATATGACTAGGGAAGAATACCTCGGGAATATCAAAACTCATCATGATGGATATGCTCGATGTTATTTTACTAATGAGTATATTAAAGCTAAACCTATAATGCTTAAAATGGGATATAAAGGGAAAGGCTTGGGACCTTTCCAAAATGGTATGAAAGAACCTTTCGAGGTAGAACCGGGTGTGGGCTTATTTTCTAGTAAGGGTCAACCCTTTCCTTTTGAATATGATGATCAACTCATATGTTATCAAGATTATTTGGATAGGCGTGATGATTTGCCTCTAAAAAATCAGCCATTTACATGTAATATGCTATCCATAGCTTACCCTGAAATGATCGCTGAATCCGATGATGAGTTGGAAGGAGATATTTTCCATGATGTCTCCGTTGAAGAGATGTTACACAATGGTTTTTATTTTGATGGTTCTATACCTACTATAGCCCAACTTGAGGCCACGACTCCTCAAGATGAATTATCCAAGTTAACCTTAAAATAATTACAAGAATTGGGCGTTTCACCCGCCCCACCTAATTTTGAAAGAGATCTACACATGGAAGTAGAAAATGTCATTAAAATTAATATTGGAACTGAGGATAGTCCTCACATAATCAATATTGGATCAGAATTAAGTCAAGAAAAACAAGAGCAATACATTGCATTCCTTAAAGAATATGAAGATGTCTTCGCTTGGACATATGAAGATATGCCAGGTTTAGACCCTTCTATAGTCATGCATCACCTAGTAGTCCATCCGGATGCTAAACCTATTAAACAGAAACTTAGAAAAATGCATCCCAAAGTGGCCTTGCTAGTCAAAGGGGAGTTAGAAAAACTCTTGAATGTTGTCTTTATACAAGCTATTGATTATGTTGAATGGATCTCAAATGTAGTTCCAGTCACCAAGAAAGAAGCTACCAAAGTTAGGGTTTGCATAGATTTTAGAGATATTAATGTTGCATGCCCTAAAGATGATTTTCCTCTTCCAAACATGGACCAAATCATTGATTTTACTTCTAGGAGTGGGATGATGTCCTTAATGGATGGATTCTCCGGTTATAATCAGATCAGGATAGCTCCTGAAGATTAGGCTAAAATAGCCTTTATTACCCCCTGGGGTACCTTTTGTTGGAAAGTGATGCCATTCGGCTTAAAGAACGTAGGTGCAACCTATCAACGAGCTATGACTTATATTTTTCATGATATGATGCATGATATCCTACATGATTATGTAGATGATATTATAGCTTGCTCTATTAATGAAGATAATCATTTAGATGATTTGAGAAAAGTTTTTAATCGGTTAAGAGAATATCTTATTCGATTAAATCCATCCAAATGCATATTCGGAGTTAAGTTCGGTAAACTATTAGGGGTTATAGTTTCTTTACGTGGTATCGAAATTGACCCTCTTAAGATTGCGGCTATCACTGATATGCCCACACCTACCAATATATCTGAATTACGAAGTTTACAAGGTAAGCTTCAAGCTATCCGTCGCTTCATCGATAAGTTGGCGGACAAAACCGGTCCCTTTCTTAAGCTCCTTAAGAAGGATGTCCCTTTTAATTGGGATGACGAATGTAAGGAAGCTTTTGAACTTCTCAAACAATACCTCCTTAACCCACCTGTGCTTTCTCCACCTAGACCTGATCGCCCATTTCTCCTATATATTTTAGCTTTAGATTCTGCCTTAGGAGCTATGTTAGCTCAGCTTGATGATGAGAAGAGAGAACGTGCTACTTATTATATTAGCCGAACTCTAATTAGTTATGAAACCCACTACACAGCATTAGAAAAACTATGTCTAGCAGTCGTGTTTGCTACTCAAAAATTATGCCATTATATGCTTAGCCAAAAAACATATGTCATTGCTAAATATGATCCCTTGAGGTATCTTATGAGTCGACCTTATTTATCGGGTCGTACAGCCAAGTGGGTTCTTGCTCTAAGCGAGTTTGACCTCACGTTCATAGGACAAAAGTCTGTTAAGGGTCAAATCATAGAAGATCAATTAGCTGCTGCACCCTTAGAGTCTACCCATCCCCTCATCATTGAGTTTCTTGATGAATGCCTTCAATTAGAGGGAGACCATATTGAACAATGGTCCTTATACTTTGATGGAGCCCGATGCATGAGTGGGGCGAGTGCGGGTATTATTTTAATATCCCCACAAAAACATCTTATTCCTCTGTCCTTCAAATTAACATTTGCTTGCACTAATAATACTGCTGAGTATGAAGCTCTAATCCTTGGATTATGAGCTGCCTTGGCACTAAAAATTAAACATCTGTTAGTTTTTGGTGATTCTCAACTTGTTATAAATCAAATTAATGAATTTTATCAGACCAGAGATGATAAATTGCACCCATATAAAGCATATGTTTTGCAACTGTTATCCTTGTTTGATATAGTTACTTTGGAAGCTATTTTGTGAACTAGCAACCGTGCAGCTGATGCTATGGTCGTAGCTGCATCTCTTCTGCCCTTGGAGTTAGATGACGAATATGCCACCATCATTATTCATCGGCTCTAGGAACCTACTTCAAATAAGTCATGCTTAGAGCCTTTGGATGTGTTTCTAATCAATGAAACTACTCCTGAACCTTGGTATACGGATATATTTGATTTTCTTCAAAATGGGACTTTCCCTGCCAATTCTAATAGAAACCAGCGTCGGTTATTACGTAGACAAGCAAGTCGATTTGTAATAATTGGCAATACTTTATATAGGAGATCTTTTGAAGGTATCCTATTGAGATGTTTGAATCTAGAAGAATCCAAATCAGCCTTGAGTGAAGCCCACGATGGATCTTGTGGAGGACACTTCAGTGGTAGTGTCATTGCTAAAAAGCTCCTTAGGATAGGATACTTTTGGCCTACCATGGAGAATGATGCACATGATTATGTGTGCCATTGCGACAAGTGCCAGAAACATGCTAACCTTGTCCATGCCCCTGCACAAGAACTGCAGGCTATTTCATCTCCTTGGCCCTTTTCAAAATGGGGCTTAGACATTATTGGCAAAATTAATCCTGTGTCATCTGATGGACACAAATTCATCATAACCACCATCGAGTATTTCACAAAGTGGGTTGAAGCTATGCCTTTAGCTTCCTGCACTAGCACACAAGTCTCTAAATTTATTTTTAATCAAATCATTTGTAGATTCGAAATCCTTGCAAATCTCATCTCAGACAATGGAACTTGTTTCAAAAATAAAGATGTTAAAAAATTATGCCAAAAATATAAGATTCAACATCGCTGGTCCACTCCCTATTATCCTTAGGGTAATGGTCAAGAAGAAGCATCTAACAAAACCTTAATCAAAATTCTCAAAAGATTGGTCAATAAATCTGGCCAGGTCGGCACATTCAATTATATCCAGCCTTGTGGGCCTATCAAACTAGTGTTCGAACCCCCACTGGAACTTCACCTTTTGTTTTGGTTTATGGTGCTGAAGCTATTTTCCCTTTGAATTAGAAGTTCCTTCTTTGGCTCTACTACTTCAAGATACCGAAGTAGGAGATGAATATCAAGTTGGCAGACTCAGTCAGCTGGAACTCCTAGATGAAAAATGCATCAATGCTTTGGAGCATCTTCGTGCCTACCAAAACAAGCTTAAAAGATCATATGCTAAAAAAGTTTGTCATCGATCCTTTGAGATCGGCGACCTTGTTTTAAAAGAAAATCAAAAAAATACTAATGCAACTAAAGATCTTAAAGGTAAATTTGAGCCCAACTGGGCTTGGACCATATATTATCATTGCTAAATTTGAATCGGGAGCATACAAATTATCTACCTTGGATGGTAAAGAACTTAAAGAACCTATGAATATTATGCATCTTAAACGTTACTATGCATAAATTTGGTCATTTCATCCTTGTATATATTTGTTTAAAATATTTCAAAATCACTATCTTGTATTTCTTTCAATTTATAAATTCAAAAATACCAAAAACATTCAAAATCATTAAAATATTCAAAACTATTTGTTGTATTTATGGCACTTGTTAATTCTTTCAACAAAAAAACAAAAAAAAATAAAAACAACAATATTCTTGACTCTTCCGAAACCAAAACAAAAAGAAAGAAGGAAAGAGAGAGTCAACATTCTCAAACTTCTCAAAAAAGTATTTGTATATATTTCTTCTTACAAATGTTGCGAGTTATATTTTCAAATTATTTTGGATAAATTAGCATTTATTTGGAATCCCTCACTTTTGCAAACACAAAAATAAATATCTTGATTTTATCCGGCATGATTACTAATCTCTCTTATATCAAAGTCCACAAAATTCAATTAAATAAAGTTTGAGCAAAGAGAATTGATCTTGTTATTTACTTAAACCAAGCACATCCTTTCACAATAAAATGATTATATTTGTAATGTCCATGCTATGCTACATAGTAGAAGTGGTTTCTTGAGCGAAAAGTTTCCCTTGCTATCCTATCATGCACATGGTCTAGAATCTTTGAGAATTGGCAAAAGGACAAGCTCACCCCTACCCGAATAAAAATCCCTTGCTCTACAGCTAATACGAGCAAGTATCCCTAGCATAGGAAGAAAAGCAAAGTTCAAGAAAAGAGAAAAAGAAAAAAAGTTATTTTATATCATTACAACAATGTTCCAAGCATTATCTCCAAAATAAAGCAAAAGAAAGCAAAAGAAAAGAAAAGAAAAGCAAAAGAAAGCAAAAGCAAAAGTAATAAAATCCCTTTCCCTACCCTTTGAAAAGAAAATAAGGGTTGATGAGCTTGAATCCCTGGAATTCTCAATTATTCAAAAACTGTGAGGTAAGCCCCATAACAGGTGGTTTGTGCCCAACCAACTTGGCCTTGGGTAACTCCTAGCGTGGCGATATGTCTATCACATTAGCGACCTTCTTTTGTACAGACCTCTGTCTGCTTATGGATTAGCTAGCTCTTGATAATCCGACTTACATAGTAGTCTGGTATGGTTATATGCATCTAAATCATGGTTAATGAACACTTATTTGGTTAATTCAAATCACTTGTATCAAAATATCTTGCTCAAACCTGGTAAATGAACAATGCAATTGCACACACATTTGTATTTGAGAGATTTTGTGTATCATTATGATAAATCAAGATTGGAAATGAACTCACATATGCACATGGGATTCCTTATAAATCTAACTTTTGTCTTCGAGATACTTTGAAATATCTTTGCAAATTGTGTGGAACAATTTCCTTTTTCCTTTCTCGCATAAAGACAACTACATGCATAATCAAAAAAATCAAAATTTCTTTCAAACAATAAAAACACACACACACACACATATATATATATATATATATATATATATATATATATATATTTTTTTTATATATATATATATATATATATATATATAATGTCGACTTTCGTGACGATGGTATAGTTCCAGAACCAAAATTGGAGTTTTATGCCTAGCGCAAGTCCTCATCTTCATATTTTCTATTTATTAAAAATCAACCATGCAATAAAACTATCTCTTTTTGGATTTCGCGATGATGGTATAAGTTTATACCTAAATATTCTATGCCTAGCGCAAACCATTGTATTAATTTTATTTTCCATTTATTTCAAATCAATTCATCAAAAACATATGACTTAAATCATTATGTTACACAATTATGCTTTCAAAAGAATGAACATTATTACTATTTCATGTCATTTTGTCAACATGCAAAATTGCAATGATGGTATAATTCCTAGGGAATTATTCAAAAAATTTATCACACTTAGGAATTTATGCCTAGCAAAAATCATTTCAAAATATTTTCATGCATACTATTTTTATGAAAATCTGAAAACAAACCATCATCATCATCATTTGCATCATCACAACAAAAGTCTTAAGACAGTCTCTTAAGCACTCTTTTACTTTTAACAATATTTCTATACTGGGATTAGCTTGACGACCGAGTGAGCGGCGACTCCATGAAATGGTCTATAATAGCGACAATGTCCTTTGAAATTATTGTTAGAAGTCCTTTTTATTTTTATCAAATCACCACATCACAAACAACCAATTTGTTCCATCAGATTATTTCATTTAAATTTTAAAGCATCCATTAAAAACCATACATATTTCCAAATGACATAATTACATGAATCATCAAATCAATCACACCAAAACATTAAAGCATCATAAAAACATATAGACAAGTCATATGATCAAAAATATCTCATCTATATATATATCAAATATATGTACATCATCTCAAAACTTGGATTGGTATGCCACAATCTATACCTCGGCATACTCAATCCTCTATCAATAATAATATCCTCTATGCTCATGTCACCTCGAGAACCCCTCGAGCTCTCAGCCTCATCTCCTCCCTTGCCCTGAGGTGGAGGAGGTGGCCCCATCGCAATCCGTGTGGTACCATGAGTCCTGGATGCCGATCGTGATGATGTCCTAGATGACCCCATCATGATAGGCTCTACAATATGAGCTGGTAATGGCACCCTCTCCTCTGTTGGCATCGCTTGGTGATATAGAGCCTGATAGAAGGCAATCTAGGCCATAGCGCATGCTAAATCTTGAGTGCTCACTCCTCCGCTCCGTGCTCTGAGGCGTGCAATCTCATCTCTAAGCTGTGTAACCTCAGCTCGATGGCGTGCAGCCTCATCCTGCAAAGTCTGCACCTGTTCCTGGAGACGGACAGTCTCTGCTCGGAGAGTCACTATCTCACTGCTCTCCCCAGTGTCAACACCCTTGCCCTTATCGGGCGATGGTGGCCTCTCTCTCTATGGAGAAGGGGGTCTCTCCTCCCTCCTCTCTCGTTACCGTGGCCTCTACTGTGCCTGTGGTCTCCTCTACTCTCTCCCGCCATGACCCTGTGCCGCCTCAATGGTCGCCTGGCGCCGCCTCCCCATCCGACGCACAACTGCATGAATCGGACCCTGAGCCCTCGTCATCCGAGGAGGGTGGATGCCTATGTACCAGGCATCATAGCCGTCGGCTACCCCAGTGTCGTCCCCATCCACTAGTTGAATGGGGGCATCATCTACATCCTGACTCCAGAATCGCTGCATATCTGGAGCCCCGCTAGTTGTAGTGTTATCCCGGACAGTCCGGGAAAACTCGTAGTCTCTAAGAGATGGGATCCCCTACTGTAGACCGAACTGCCTCAAAACTCGGTCGTACCGGTGGAGCTCCACCTCTCCCCTCTCCATCCTTAGCCAATAGACTCGCCTGATGTGAGCCAGCTCCTGTCTGTCCTCGGCCCACCCTGGATGATCTCTCCAAGGCCTCTAGGTGATCTGGTCGGAGACAAGGTCATCTAGTAGTCTTCGGGATGCTGGCAGATCTATCCGTCACTGTGCCCCTCTCCGAAGCCACCAGTAGAAAACTCGGGGCCTCTCCCTGTCAATCCCTATCAGTGGAAGCCCTATCGGCCTCCCCACCGCGATGTGCTCCCAACACCAAACCTGTAGTAGCGATGTCATAACCAGACATCGACCGCCCTTGTACACGACCCCATGTAGGATCCTGTACAATCTATAGAGTACAAAGCTCCCCCAAGAAAACCTGTACCTGTGGTCTCTCATGTCATAGACCACATCTGTCAGTAGCCATGGTATCCTGCATCCGCTCTGGTGGCATAGCAGAAGTCCACCTACCACCCCAGCCAAAACCCATGTGAGTCTAGATGCCCCAGGCATCTGACGCAGTGACTCGATATTCACTCCGCCCTTCTCCAAGGCGAAGCTCGGATCGCCACACAGTCGCATCATCACGTGGCCCTGATTGGCCATGGGAGTGATCAGTCGTCCTTGTATGGGGATCCTCAAAATCCTCCATACATCCTCCAGTGTAGGAGTCATCTCCCCTGTCGATAACCAAAAATAGGAAGAACCCGGATACCACCTCTCTGCTAGGGCTGTCAATAGCCCCATGTCTGTAGAAACCTATGGCATCTCTACCACATGCTGCAAGTTGACCTGAGCTAGCTGATCTCGCTCTATCTGAGATAGAGCGGCCAAGTCATCCCTCAACCTGCCATATTTCCATTCTCTACTCTTCAGTAATCCTCTCTGCAACATAAACAAAATCAACAATAAAAATCATTAATAAATCAATCATTTAAAAAAAAATTCAAGTCAAAGTAAGTTCAATTTTATAAATGATGATATCGTCCACAATTGGACGATATCGTCCCAAATTTGAGCAAATTCGTCTCCGATTTCGCATGAGGGAATCATCCCTTATTGGACGAAATCGTCCCCCTATCGTCGATTTCGCCCTTGGATGAAATCGACGATATCGAGACGATTTTGCAAATCGAGATGATTTCGTCTCGACGACGTCGACGGCCCAAAAACGGCCGCGATGCTCAAAAATCAAGCAAATCTAGTCTAAAAAGCATGAAATTCTAAAGTAAAGCATTCTAAATTCAATTTAGACCCTTACCCATAGCCCGTGTCGGACCTCTGTCGATCTGTGCTTGTCTCGACCATTTTTGTCTCTAGAGCTCTAAAAACTAGAAAATGAAAAAAAATGAACAATAACAATGAATTAGGGTTTTACCCTATTTTTCTTAATTTTATTCAAAAAACTTAAACATTTTTTAAAAATTTTTTTTTACCTCAAACGTTCGATTTGGGTAAAAACACGGAGGGGGCACCATAGTAAGTTGTACGATTTGACCTAGAATCGTCGCCTAAAAATGGGAATAATTTTTGCTTTCTCATAAATCGAGAAGAACTCATCTTTAATGCATTTTCTTTGGAAAATTCGCTAAAGAGGGGGCAAAATGTAGCACCCTAAAATTGGCGTAGTAAAACCTTAATAATTACACTTACTCTAGTAAATAATTCAAATTCAAATTTTAACCCCCTAAACCACTCCTAAACCATTGCTTAACCCGTTTCCTCGTTTCTCGTGCCATTTTTAGAGTTTTTTTGACCGTTTGATGATATCATCACCGATCAGATGATATCCCCTCAGATCGAATGATTTCCTTTGGGCTAGGACGTCCAGACGATCTTGTCCCAAAAATGAATTTTCATAATTAGTCTTTGTTCCAACGACATCTCTAATCCGGGCAAAAGTGTGTCTGTGCCATTAGAGACCCTCCCCCATTGGAGATCTCCCAAATTGGGATGATCTCCAACCTCCTAACCTCCCTCCTAAGACTATTTAAACTTAGGACTCTCCCTTGGCATCCCCCTAGCTGAAATTTCCTATAACTTGACTTTACATGCACTAAAACATCTTGAATTACCATCTGCACTTGTCCTATCCAAATTTTGTTGCAGGAACCTTGTTATTCTTCAGCCGGAGCAAGCTCAGATCGTTGCAGACGATCTTATTCAATTCGAGATGATTTCGCACCAATCCGAGATGATTTCGACTGCAATCATCATTGGGGGCAATCAGTGCCTAGAGTTTGCATTTTTCTCTTTTCATCTGTTGTTTTATTCTGTAGCTAGTCAGTTTATTTATTATTTTCTGCTATTTTGCATCTTGGAGTTCACCCATATAGTTTAATTGCATAATAAGGTCATGATTAGCTATTAAAGTGTTACAATTCACTTGCATTTCTATTCGGAATTATCTGTTAACATCCTTATTGTCATTTTACATCATTATCCTCTATTAGCATTGCTGCATTTTTTGTATTTTGTGTCTATTTCTCTGTTTGTAGGTCTCTGATGAATTTTTCAGATCTCAGACGATCCTTCAGGTCAGAGACCATCCCATCAAATTCTATACGATCTTGTCTGCTTCAAGAATTAGAACCTCTATCAGACATCCAGATCAGGTATGGCTGTGTAATTTAACTTCTTCTCTTTGTTTTTGTTCATATCTGTTTGTTGTATTTCATTTAGTCTGCATTTTCATAATAGAAAAACTTAGATTCATTTTGCTGAACCTAGGACTCAAATGGTTAAAGCTAAAATTGAACACATTAAACACATTCCCAACCTAGGCATGGAAACTGCCATTCAAACGTTTCCTGTGAACCCACCATCTGTCAAAAAATCACCATAATACACCTCCCCTGAGAGGCGGGACCTTTGCAAGGCCTCTCAGTCTGAGGTACCACGCCATCCTTTTCACATCCCCCTTTTGGGCATGGATCCTATAGCTTGAAGGTAAGGGTGTAAAAAATTTGGAGCGATACAGCGTGAAAACTGCCATTCAAACGTTTCCTGGTGAACCCACCATCCGTCAAAAAATCACCATAATACACCTCCCCCGAGAGGCATGACCTTCGCAAGGCCTCTCAGTCCGAGGTACCATGCCATCCTTTTCACATCCCCCTTCTAGGCACGGATCCTATTAGATTCACCCATCAGAAATAAGGGTGCCAAATATTAGGTAAATGTTATACTTACAATGGCACTAAGAGGGGGGGTGAATTAGTGTAGATCTTTAATCATGAATTAACAACTCTAAAAATAGCAGCAGTTAAAACTTATAAATAGATATAGCAAGTACAATAAGAGAACATCACACAACACAAGATTTTAATAAGGTTCACCAATGTGGCTACTCCTCAAAATTGACTGCTTGGACTACCATCCAAATCCAGCCTTTGTAAAGCAACAACTTTTACAAATAGTTTACCAGCACCCACTGGAAGGAGCACCAACCCCTAATTTATATGTACCAACAGAAAGGAGCACCAACCCCTAATTTTCCAGAACCAACTGAAAGGATCACCAACCCCTTATGCCAAGCACCAACTTGGACTTCAAATCTAAAACTTAGAAGAATGATAGTAAGATACCTTTGCCTTTAACAAGACCCTGACTAGTCTGCTTCACTTTTTCGTCCTGTGCGCACTCTGCTCTCTCTGCACTATCACTTTGCATAATCTGCTGCTTAACTGTCAAACGTTCATCTTCTCCCATTTGTGCACTCTACTTCCTTTATGATCTTTGCACTTAGAATGATTCGACGAATTGCACTCTGCACACTACGACCGAACTTCGCACTCTGTGCACTATCTCTGAACTTCGCACTTCTCAATATATCGAACTCTTCAAAAAAACCTTCTTTTTATAACAATATTTTCAAGATCAAAAACTTGATCTTAGTCGGCTGTAACCCTAATCTTAGTCAGCTGCAAACCCTAATCTTCATCGGTTGTAAACCCTAATCTTTGTCGGCTGTAAACCCTAATCTTTGTTGGCTAACATCGGTCTTCGTTAGCTTCAACTACCTCTGTAACTCTTCTGTTGTTGTTGCCACAAAAACACATGTCACAATATCGCGACACTTTTGCCTTCTTACTTTCTCTTTCCTTTTTTAGTCACGAAAATGCGACATGTCACGATATCGTGACACTTTTTCTCCTTAGCACTTTATCTTGCCTTTGGGTCACGAAAACGTGACATGTCGCGATATCGTGACACTTTTTCTCCTTGCGCTTTCTCTTTGCCTTCGGGTCACGAAAACCCGACATGTCGCGATATCACGACACTTTTTCTATCAGACTCTCTCTCCTACATTATGTCGTGAAATCATGTCACTTTTTCTCTTGGACTCTCTCTTCTGCAACATGTCGCGAAATCATGACACTTTTTCTTTCGGACTCTCTCTCCTGCATTATGTCGTGAAATCATGACACTTTTTCTTTCGGACTCTCTCTCCTACAACATGTCGTGAAATCGTGACACTTTTTCGTCCGTACAATATTCCTTGCAATATGTCATGAAATTGCGACACTTTTTCGTCCGTACAACCTTCTTTACCTTCTTGTACTTTTTGAGTCACGATAATGCAACATGTCGCGAAATCACGACACTTTTCCAACTTGTTCTCTTTCTTCGAACTTGTCGCGAAATCGTGACACTTCTTTCTGCTTTCTCTTTTTCTTCCAACATGTCATGAAATCGTGATAGTTTTTCCACTTGCATTTTTTTCTGCCAACATGTCGCGAAATCATGACAGTTTTTCCACTTGCCTTTTTCTATGCCAACATGTCATGAAATCGCGACAGTTTTTCCACTTACCTTTTTCTCTTCCAACATGTTGTGAAATCATGATATTTTTTCCACTTGCCTTTTTCTCTGCCAAAATGTCACAAACTTGTGATAGTTTTTTCTGCTTCTTCTCTCTCTTCCAACATGTCATGAAATTACGATAGTTTTTCTTGCTTCTTCTCTCTCTTCCAACATGTCATGAAATTGCGACAGTTTTTCTTGCCTACTGTATATGTCGTGATATCACGATACTTTTCTTACTTGTCTTTTTCTTTGATATTTTTGCAAATGGGCTACTTCAGTCTTCTTGAAAACTTATTGTCCATACTCTGAATAACCTTTGGACTCCTGTCTTTTGCATCTGACTAGCCTTTGAACTTCCTGTCCACTGCATCAATAGATCTATTTGACTGTGTTGACAACAATGACAATATTGTTGCTGCACCTTGCTCAACAATCTCCCCCTTTGGAATTGTTGGAAACGCATGGGCAGTTTTCTATAACTCTTTTCCCCCTTTGTCAATAATACCAAAGGGCTACTGCAGACTCCCCCTGAGTCCATGCACAACATTCTTAGGAACTTAAATTCTCCCCCTAAGAATGTGATCCCTGTAGCTAGTCAATTCTTGGAAAGTGTGACCACTCCCAATTTGTTTTGAAGGTACTCAAACACTTCCTTGGGCAATGGTTTTGTGAAGATATCTGGTACTTGTTCTGTGGTTGGAACAAAATCCAATTTAACCTCACCTTCTGCAACTTTCTCCTTCAAAAAGTGATACCTAATGGCAATGTGATTTGTGCGTGAATGCATAACTGGATTCTTGGAGATGTTAATGGCACTGGTGTTATCACACTTAAATAATATTGGTTCACTGAAGCAGATGCCAAGATCTTTCAGGGTTTGTTTCATCCACAAAACCTACGTACAACATGTTGTCGCTGCAATATACTCTGCCTCTACTGTTGATAAAGAAACTGACTCTTGCTTCTTACTGCGCCATGCAACCAATCTGTCTCCAAGATAGAATGCACCTCCACTGGTACTCTTTCTATCATCTACACATCCAGCCCAATCTACATCTGAATATGATATAAGGTTGAAGTCTTTACCTTTTGGATACCACAACCCATACTCCATAGTACCCTTGAGATATCGAAGAATCCTTTTTACTGCTGTCACATGAGTCTCCTTGGGATTGGCCTGAAAGCATGCTACCATGCATGCTACCTAAAAAATATCTGGTCTGGTAGCTGTCAGGTACAGTAGGCTTCCAATCATAGATCTGTTATAATCACAGTGACACTGAGAGGGGGGGTGAATCAGTGTGATCTTTTAATAATTTAAACTTGCAATACTTAAAGTTGAAATAAAGCAAATTTAAACCAGATAGAACAAAAGAGCATCACACACAACACAGATTTAATGAGGTTCACCAATGTGGCTACTCCTCAAAAATGGACTGCTTGGACTACCATCCAAATCCAGCCTTTGCAAAGCAACAACTTTACAACTTATTTACCAGCACCAACTGGAAGGAGCACCAACCCCTCAATTTTTCTGCACCAACAAAAAGGAGCACCAACCCCTAATTCACCATCACCTACTGGAAGGAGCACCAACCCCTGTGAGGAGCACCTACCCCTTATGCCAAGCTGCAACTTGGACTTCAATAGAAACAATAAAAATAACTGAATAATACCTTCACCTTATTGCTCACAGTCATGCGATTCTATGCACTCGCTCTGTCGTGCAAATGCTTCGCACCATCGATCCGCTTCGTGCAACAGCCTCTCACACTACGCTTCATCACAATCAAACTATCGCTTCTATGCTCTCGTGCACTTTTTTTCTTTTTGTACGCTCTTGCTTCACACTCAACTTAATTCGATACGACGCGCTCTCAGCTCTCTACGGACTTCACTTGCACAAATTTTTCTTCGCACTAGACTTGGTTCGACACGATTCGCATACTACGCACTGTAGACTTAATTCGCACAAAATCGAGATGCACTCTTCGATCCATCAAACTCCAAAATAGCCCTCCTTAAATAATAGAAATTTAAAACTTGAAATATAGTCGGCTGTAACCCTAAAGATCGTCGACTGCAAAACCCTAAATTTTGTCGACCCAGATTCAACTTTGTCGGCTTCAACCCTAAATATCGTCGGCTACAAAACCCTAAATTTCGTCGGCCTAGATTCAACTTTGTCGGCTTCAACCGCCTCTGCCACCTTTGTCACTTTCCTGTAGCTTCTGTCGTGAAACTACAACATGTCACGATATCGCGACACCTTTTACATCCGTACGCCTTCTTATCCCTGCTGTCGCGAAATCGTGACACTTTTGGCCTTTGTTTGCTTTGACAACGTTTTTGTCGTGAAATCGCGACACTTCTAACTATTGCTGACGTCATCCTTACTTCTATCATGAAATCGTGACATTCCTCGCTTTCTCAACCTTTTCTCGGCTTGCACCAACGAAACCAGAACATGTCACGAAATCGTGACACTTTTGCCTCCGAGCTTTCTCTCTCCTCTTCGGGTCGCGAAAACCCGACGTGTCGTGATATCGCGACACTTTTCCTCCTTGGCGCTTTTCTTCCCTTCGGGTCGCGAAAACCTGACATGTCGCGATATCGCGCCCGAACATGTCACGAAATCGCGACTGTTTTCTTCCTTAGCGCTTTTTCTCCGAACATGTCGCGAAATCGCGACACTTTTCTTCCTTAGCGCTTTTTCTCCGAACATGTCGCGAAATCGCGACTGTTTTCTTCCTTAGCGCTTTTTCTCCAAACATGTCGTGAAATCGCGACAGTTTTCTTCCTTAGCGCTTTTTCTCCAAACATGTCACGAAATCGCGACATTTTTCTTCCTTAGCGCTTTTTCTCCAAACATGTCGCGAAATCGCGACAGTTTTCTTCCTTAGCGCTTTTTCTCCAAACATGTCACGAAATCGTGACAGTTTTCTTCCTTGCCTTCTCTGCTTCCGACATGTCACGAAATCACGACAATTTTGTTTGCGCTTTCTCTCTCCTCTAACATGTCGCGAAATCGCGACAGTTTTTCTTGCCTGCTGAAAATGTCGCGATATCGCGACACTTTTCTTACTTGTCTTTTTCTTTGATCTTTTGCAAATAGGCAACTATGGTCTTCTTGGAAACTCACCGTCCATGCTCTGAATAACCTTTGAACTTCTGTCCTCTGCATCTGAATGACTTCTGAACTGCCCGTCCACTGCATCATTAGATCTAACTGCCCGTGTTGACAACAATGACAAAACTCTTGCAACACCTTGCTCAACAATCTCCCCCTTTGGAATTGTTGGCAACACCTGTGTAAATTCCTGTAACTCTTCTCCCCCTTTGTCAATAATACCAAAGGGCTACTGTAGACTCCCCCTGAGTCCATACACACAATTCTCAGGCACAATTTGTTGCACTTAGCACAAATTATGATCATGAGCAAAAGAATAGTCAAATACTCAAATGCTCCCCCTAAGAAAGTGATCCCTGTAGCTAGTCACTTCTTGGGAAGTGTGACTACTCCCAATTTGTTTCGAAGGTACTCAAACACTTCCTTGGGCAATGGTTTTGTAAAAATATCTACTACTTGTTCTGTGGTTGGGACAAAATCCAATTTAACTTCTCCTTCTGCAACTTTCTCCTTCAAAAAATGATACCTAATGGCAATGTGTTTTGTCCGTGAATGCATTACTGGATTCTTGGAGATGTTAATTGCACTGGTGTTATCACACTTTACCGATATTGGTTCACTAAAATTAATACCAAGATCTTTCGGAGTTTGTTTCATCCACAAAACTTGTGTACAACAAGTTGTTGCTGCAATATATTCTCGCCTCGCATGTTGATAAAGAAACTCGACTCTTGTTTCTTGTCGTGCCAAGCAACCAACCTCGTCACCGAGATAAAAAGCACCTCCACTTGTACTCTTCCTATCATCAACACATCCTGCCCAATCTGCATCTGAATAAGATATAAGGGTGAAGTCTTTACCTTTCGGATACCATAACCCATACTCCATAGTACCCTTGAGATACCTGAGAATCCTTTTTACTGCTGTCACATGAGTCTCTTTGGGACTGGCCCGAAATCTTGCTACCATGCAAACTGCCCGCAGAATATCTGGTCTGGTAGCTGTTAAATAAAGTAAGCTTCCAATCATTGATCTGTACATGGTTTGATCTACATGTGGAGATTTGTCATCTTTGCTCAACTTGCAGCCTATCACCATAGGAGTGCTAACTGGCTTACAGTCCTCCATTGTGAATCTTTTTAGCATCTCTTTCACATATTTGACTTGGGAAATAAATATGCCTTTCTCATTTTGATTAACTTGTAACCCAAGAAAGTAAGACAGTTCACCAATCATAGACATTTCAAATTCTTTCTGCATTTTATTTGCTAAGTCTTTACATGATTCATCTTTGTTGCTGCCAAATATGATATCATCTACATAAACAACAAGAACAATGAGATGCCCATTTTCTGTTTTGACATACAGATTACTATCCACCATACCTTTCTTAAACCCCTATTGAGAGAGATAGTTATCTAGCCGTGCATACCACGCTCGGGGTGCCTGTTTTAAGCCATATAAAGCTTTCTTTAATTTGCAGACAAGATTGGGATCTTCACCAATTTGGAAACCATCTGGTTGTTCAATGTAAACTTCTTCTTCAAGTTTCCCATTTAAGAAAGCTGATTTTACATCCATCTGGTAAACTCTAAAATTCTTATGAACTGCTAAGGCTAGAAACATTCTGATTGCTTCTAATCTGGCCATTAGGGCAAAAGTCTCTTCAAAATCAATGCCTTCAACTTGTGCATACCCTTTACAGACCAATCTAGCTTTATTTCTAACTACCTGTCCGTCTTCATTCAATTTATTTCGAAATATCCATTTGGTGCCGATTACATTCTTATCCGTCGGTCTAGGAACTAATTCCCAAGTTCTGTTCTTTTCAATCTGATCTAACTCTTCATTTATTGCCTTCATCCAGCTATCATCTTTGCTTGCCTCAGCTATATTTTTGGGCTCAATGCTGGATAAAAGAGAGTAGTTACTTACTACTTTCTTTCTTGTCCGAATACCACTCGTGGGATCTCCAATAATTTGATCTCTGGGATGATTCTTCTCGCAGCTGCCTATTTTGAATTTCTTATTTTCTTCCACCTCTGAGTCATCAATTAAGTCATCTGAGTTAAGAGATGGTTTCTTTTCTGTTTCATTTTCCTCATCTCCTTCAATGACTTCTTCATAAATTGGGTAGTTTTCTTCATAGTTAATTGTTCTTTCCCTTCCTTCATCAAATTTAACATCAGCACTTGTCCACAATTTTCTTGAGTCTCTTGTTGTAACATTTATAAGCTTTGCTTTTTATCGAATACCCAACAAAGACACCTTCATCTCGCTCTATTTTCAAACTTCCCAAGATTGTCTTCAATTTTTTCTGATGTAACACTTACAGCCAAAGACTTTGAGGTGTTTTGTTGTTGCCTTTCTACCAAACCACAGCTCATAAGGAGTTTTGCTTTCATGAGTTCTCAGCATGTACCTGTTTTGGATGTATACTGCAGTATGGACTGCTTCTTTCCAAAATCTGTCTGCTATTTTGTTTTTTGCCAGCATAGTTCGTGCCATTTCCTATACTGTTCTGTTCTTTCTTTCTACCATGCCATTCTGTTGGGGTGTTCTAGCTGCTGAATATTGTCTCCTGATACCATGTCGTTCACAGTATTCTGTAAACTCATCTGAGATGAATTCTCCTCCTCTATCTCGATCTCAAACATTTAATTCTTTTTCCTGTTTCATTCTCAACTAGATGTTTGAAAGATCTGAACATTCCAAAAGCTTCTGTTTTATTCTTTAAGAAGAATATCCATGTCATTCTGGAATAATCATCAATACATAACATAAAGTATTTGTCACCATTTATGCTTTGAGTTCTCATGGGTCCACACAAGTCTGTATGTATAAGATCCAGAGGTTTGCTGGTGTGGTACTCTTTTGTTTTGAATGAGGTTCCGGTTTGCTTTCCCTTTTGACATGAAGCACAAATGCTATTTGAAGGTTTTCTAATGGTTGGAATGTCTCTTACTGTCTGTTTCGAGCTGATTTTCACTAGATTATCAAAACTAATGTGTCCAAGCCTCTTGTGCCATAGCCAATTTTCTTCTTCCTGTCCAATGAAACAATTACCTTCTAAAGTTTCTGAGAGTGTGTACAGGTTGCTAGATGTCCTTGATCCAGTAGCTATCAATTTTCCACTGTTTGATTTCCTGACTTCACAACCCTGCTTCTTGAAAACAACTTCATGTCCTTTATCACAGATCTGACTGACACTCAATAGGTTATGTTTCAAACCATCCACAAACAAAACTTCTTCTGACTTGATCTTCCCATCACTAATTTTAACTGATCCTTTTCCGATTATCTTAGCTCCATCATTATTTCCAAATTTTATAGAACCACCCTCATATTTCTGTAATTTTTCAAATTTTTGTTTATCACCTGTCATATGACTTGAGCATCCGCTGTCAAGTATCCATGGTACCCTTTTACTCTGAGCCTTGAAAGTTGTTTGAACTATTAGGGATTCCTTTTCTTCCTGAGGCTGCTCTTTCTGTTTCCACTCTGATTTGGCTACCGTATTGGGCTCTAGTTTGGACTTTCCTTTTCCAGTATCTTGAGTATATCTTTTAGAAGGATTTTTAATTTGTCTTGTCCTATTTGGTTGAAATTTTCTTTTTTGAGGTTGATTTGCAGCTAAAGGACTACGATAGTTTCTTGCAATATGTCCAAAGTTATGACAATTAAAACATTCTACTACATAATTTAACGGTGAAAACGCATTTCTGCTGAAGAGATTTCTTGGTCCTACATTATACTTGCAATCTGCAATTTTATGCCCATAACCATTACACTTGAAACAAAAACCAGAAAAGAAGTGATTGAACCTAAAAGATGGTTTTTGCCAGGTTGTTGTAGGAGCCATAGATCTTCTTTTCTTTTGATGTGTGACCTTGGTAAATCCATCATTGTCAGTTCTCCTTTCGGCCCTGGCATTACTGCTTTCATTTGCCTGAGTTGTTTTTCTTTCATCAGTCTGTTTCTTCTCTTCATTCCTTATAGTTTCTACATTTCTGGCTGTAGGTCCATTTGACGATTCTCCTTCCACGAAGCCTAGACCAAATTTGATGCCAGCAGGTCTTTGATCACTTAAAATTTTATCCAGCTTCATTGAACTTTCTTCACGCTTTTGATGGCAGCTAATTTTTCGATCCAGTTCTTGCATCTGCATTCGTAGATTGACATTCTCTTCTTCTAGTTTACAGGAGTAATCTATCTTCATGGTTATCTGAACTTTGAGATCCTCAGACATTTTCTTGTATTCTTTTGTCCATATTTTTAAATTGGTTATGATGTCATTTGCATCCTTAAGCTTTCTTGAAAGTTTATAATTCTTTCTTTTCTCATATTTCCATTCTACAAGAGCAGAGACCAGCTCACCTTCTAGATCTACTTCAGCCTCGTAGATTTTTAGCAGAAACTTTAGAATTCATTACTTCCCTCTTTCTCGATTGTTCTACCTCTTTTGATTTTTTTGATTCAAATGCCATGTACAGAGCTTCACTCGTATCTTCTTCGGAATCCTCACTAGAGTTGTCCTCTCGAAGAATTTGCATTTCTGGAGATGAAACTTTTCTTTTTGAAGTTGCCTTTCCTGAAGTTTGATTTCTTTTTTCAGACACTTCTTTCTTGGTGCGAAGCTTCCTCACCCTGGTTCTTCTCATTGAGTGGACATTTTGTCGCAAAGTGCCCAATGCCTCCATAGTTAAAGCATTTAAATGGTAGCTTTCCTCTGTATTTTCCTTTTCCCTTTCTCATTTTTTTGACAAAATTTGCTTCCATTTCATCTGATACATCCTCTTCTTCAGACTCTTGTTTTGTGTCTTTGCCTTTTAGGGCTTTAAAGGTTGCTTCTCTATCTTGTGGGATTAGACCTTCCTATTCTCATTTCAAAAGTAGTCAAAGAACCATGCATCTCATCCATACTAAAGCGATTTAGATCTTTAGCTTCTTCTATGGCTGAGACTTTAGAATCAAACCTTGGAGGGAGTGATCTTAATACCTTTTTCACGATAGTAGCATCATCCATATCTTCGTCGAGACCTCTGATTGAATTAGTGATTCCATTGACTCTTAGCATGAAAGCCTCTATGTTCTCATCATTGTCCATATTTAAGGATTCGAATTGAGCTCGATGTGTTTGAAGCTTTGCCTCCTTGATCCTATCGTCTCCTTCATGAATGTTCTCTAGTTTATCCCATACATCTTTCGTTGATTCACAATTTATGATCTTGACTAGCTCACTGTCCACTAATCCACACATGATGGCATTTTTTGCTTTCGAATCATTTTCAAATGCCTTTTTACCGGTAGTGTCTGTTGGAGCAGTGACGGGAGCTTTGTAACCATTAACTACTACACCCTAGATGTCAAAACCCAAAGCACGGAGATATGTCTGCATTCTAATTTTCTAGAACGCATAATTAGTTCCATCAAACAATGGTGCTTTGTTTGAGGAGAAACCTTCACCACTTGCCATTGCATCACTTCCAAGATCACCCTAGCTGTTTGAGCCTGTTCAGGAACCTTGCTCTGATACCAATTGTTATAATCACAGTGACACTGAGAGGGGGGTGAATCAGTGTGATCTTTTAATAATTTAAACTTGCAATACTTAAAGCTGAAATAAAGCAAATTTAAACCAGATAGAACAAAAGAGCATCACACACAACATAGATTTAACGAGGTTCACCAATGTGGCTACTCCTCAAAAAGGGACTGCTTGGACTACCATCCAAATCCAGCCTTTGCAAAGCAACAACTTTACAACTTATTTACCAACACCAACTGGAAGGAGCACCAACCCCTCAATTTTTTTGCACCAACAGAAAGGAGCACCAACCCCTAATTCACCAACACCTACTGGAAGGAGCACCAACCCCTTATGCCAAGCTGCAACTTGGACTTCAATAGAAATAATGAAAATAACTGAATAATACCTTCACCTTATTGCTCACAGTCTGTAGATTCTATGCACTCTGCTTCTGTTGTGCAAATGCTTCGCACCATCAGTCTGCTTCTGCGCAACAGCCTCTCACACTACGCTTCATCACAATCAAACTATCGCTTCTACTCTTGTGCACTTTTTTTGCTTTTTGTATGCTCTTGCTTCACACTCAGCTTAATTCGATACGACGCGCTCTCAGCTCTCTACGGACTTCACTTGCACAAATTTTTCTTCGCACTAGACTTGGTTCGACACGATTCGCTTACTGCGCACTTCAGACTTAATTCGCACAAAATCGAGACGCACGCTTCAATCATCAAACTCCAAAACAGCCCTCCTTAAATAATAGAAATTTAAAACTTGAAATATAGTCGGCTGTAACCCTAAAGATCGTCGACTGCAAAACCCTAAATTCTGTCGGCCCAGATTCAACTTTGTCGGCTTCAACCCTAAAGATCGTCGGCTACAAAACCCTAAATTCTGTCGGCCTAGATTCAACTTTGTCGGCTTCAACCGCCTCTGCCACCTCTATCACTTTCCTGTAGCTTCTACCGTGAAACTACAACATGTCGCGATATCGCGACACCTTTTACATCCGTACGCCTTCTTATCCCTGCTATCATGAAATCGTGACACTTTTGGCCTTTGTTTGCTTTGACAATGTTTTTGTCACAAAATCGTGACACTTCTAACTATTGCTGATGTCATCCTTACTTCTGTCGTGAAATCATGACGTTCCTCGCTTTCTCAACCTTTTCTCGGCTTGCACCAACGAAACCAGAACATGTCGCGAAATCGTGACACTTTTGCCTCTGAGCTTTCTCTCTCCTCTTCGGGTCGCGAAAACCCGACGTGTCGCGATATCGCGACACTTTTCCTCCTTGGCGCTTTTCTTCCCTTTGGGTCGCGAAAACCTGACATGTCGCGATATCGCGACACTTTTCCTCCTTGGCGCTTTTTCTCCGAACATGTCGCGAAATCGTGACTGTTTTCTTCCTTAGCGCTTTTTCTCCGAACATGTCGCGAAATCGCGACAGTTTTCTTCCTTAGCGCTTTTTCTCCAAACATGTCACGAAATCGCAACAGTTTTCTTCCTTAGCGCTTTTTCTCCAAACATGTCACGAAATCGTGACAGTTTTCTTCCTTAGCGCTTTTTCTCCAAACATGTCATGAAATCACGATAGTTTTCTTCCTTAGCGCTTTTTCTCCAAACATGTCACGAAATCGCGATAGTTTTCTTCCTTAGCGCTTTTTCTCCAAACATGTCGCGAAATCGCGACAGTTTTCTTCCTTGCCTTCTCTGCTTCCAACATGTCACGAAATCGTGACAATTTTGTTTGCGCTTTCTCTCTCCTCTAACATGTCGCGAAATCGCGACAGTTTTTCTTGCCTGCTGAAAATGTCGCAATATCGCGACTATCGTGACATTTTTCTTACTTGTTTTTTTCTTTGATCTTTTACAAAAAAGCAACTATTTCTTCTTGAAAACTCACTGTCCAAGCTCTGAATAACCTTTGAACTTCTATCCTCTACATCTGAATGACTTCTGAACTGCCTATCCACTGCATCATTAGATCTAACTGCCTGTGTTGACAACAATGACAAAACTCTTGCAACACCTTGCTCAACAGACATGTCACATGAGTCTCCTTAGGATTGGCCTGAAAGTATGCTACCATGCATACTACCTACAAAATATCTGGTCTGGTAGCTGTCAGGTACAGTAGGCTTCCAATCATAGATCTATACATGGTTTGATCAATAGGTGGAGATTTGTCATCTTTGCTCAACTTGTAGCCTGTCGTCATGGGAGTGCTAACTGGCTTACAATCCTCCATTTTGAATTTTTTTAACATCTCTTTTACATATTTAACTTGAGAAATAAATATGCCCTTCTTACTTTGATTAACTTGCAAACCAAGAAAATATGACAGTTCACCAATCATTGACATTTCAAATTCTTTTTGCATCTTATTTGCTAAATCTTGACATGACTCATCTTTGCTGCTGCCAAATATGATATCATCTACATATACAACAAGAATAATAAGATGCCCATTTTCTATTTTGACATATAGGTTACTATCCACCATACCTTTCTTAAACCTTTGTTGAGTGAGATAGTTGTCTAGTCTTGCATACCATGCTCGGGGTGCCTGCTTTAATCCATATAAAGCTTTCTTCAACTTTTAGACAAATTTTAGATTATCACCAAGTTGGAACCCATCTGGTTGCTCAATATAAACCTCTTCTTCAAGTTTCCCATTCAAAAATGCTGATTTCACATCCATTTGATAAAATTTGAAATTTTTGTAGACTGCTAAAACCAAAAACATTCTGATTGCCTCTAGTCTAGCTACTGGTGCAAACGTTTCCTCAAAGTCAATGCCTTCAACTTTAGAATACCCCTTGCATACCAATATTGCTTTATTTCTGACTACCTATCCATCTTCATTCAATTTGTTACGAAATATCCATTTAGTCCCGATTATGTTTTTGTTTGCAGGTCTAGGTACTAACTCCCAGGTTTTGTTTTTCTCAATCTGGTCTAATTTTTCATTTATAGCCTTCATCCAACCTTCATCTTTGCTTGCTTCAGCAATATTCTTGGGCTCAATGCTAGATAATAAAGAGTAGTTACTTGCTACTCTTCTTCTTGTTTGAACACCAAATTTGGGGTCTCCAATTATTTGATCTCTAGGATGATTTTTCTGCCAGCTGTCTGTTTTGAATTTATTATTCTCTTCTGATTCTGAATCACAACTTACATCATTTGAGTCAATTTTCTATATCTTTTCAGTTTCATTTTCCTCATCTCCTTCAATAACCTCTTCATAAATTGGGTAGTTCATTTCATAGCTAATTACTTGTTCTTTACCTTCATCAAGCTTAACATCAGCACTGTCCACAATTTTATTTAGCCTCTTGTTGTAGCATTTTTAAGATTTGCTTCTTGGTGAGTAACCAATAGAAATACCTTCATTTGCTCTATCTTCAAACTTGCCAAGATTGTCTTCAGTTCTTTTGATATAGCACTTGCTGACAAACACTCTGAGATATTTTGTTGTTGCCCTTTTATCGAACCACAATTCATAAGGAGTTTTTCTTTCATGTGTTCTTAGCATGTACCTATTTTGGATATACACTGTAGTATGGACTACTTATTTCCAAAATATGTTTGCTACTCTGCTTTCAGCCAACATATTTCATGCCATTTCTTGCACAGTCTTGTTCTTTATTTCTACCACCCCATTTTGTTGAGGTGTCCTTGCTGCTGAGAACTGTCTCCTAATACTGTATTTTTCATAGTATTCTACAAATTCCTCTAAAATGAATTCTCCACCTTTGTCTGATCTTAAACATTTGATCCTATTTCCTATTTCATTCTCAACATGGTTTTTGAAGATATTGAACATATCAAAAGCTTCTGATTTATGCTTTAAGAAGAATATCCATGTCATTCTGGAATAGTCATCAATGCACAACATAAAATATTTGTCACCATTTATGCTTTGTGTTCTCATGGGTCCACATAAATCAATGTGTATTAGTTCCAACAGTTTGCTTGTGTAGTATTCTTTAGTTTTGAATGTGACTCTAGTTTGCTTCCCCTTTTGGCATGAAGCACAAATGTTGTTTGCAGGTTTGCTGATGGTGGGAATATCTCTTACCGCCCCTTTTGAGGTGATTTTTACTAGATTATCAAAACTGATATTACCAAGTCTCTTGTTCCATATCCAATTTTCTTCTTCTTGTCCAATAAAGTAAGCTCCTTTTGAAGTCTCTCAGAGTGTATATAGGTTATCAGATGTTCTTGACCTTGTTGCTATCAATTTTCCACTGTTGGTTTTTCTGAATTCACAACCCTGCTTCATAAAGACTACTTCATGACCTTTGTCACAAATCTGACTTACACTCAATAAATTATGTTTCAATCCATCCACAAATAAGACTTCTAATTTAATCCTTCCATCACTAATTTTCACTAAGCCTTTGTCGACTATCTTGGCTCCATCATTATTTCCAAATTTTATTGATCCTCCTTCATATTTCTGTAACTTATCAAATTTTTGTTTGTCACCTGTCATATGACTGGAGCATCCACTATCTAGTATCCATGGTACATATTTATTCTGTGCTTTGAATGCAGTTTGGACGATTAAGGATTTCTTTTATTCCTTAAGTCATTCTTTTCCTTTCCACACTGTTTTGATAGTATCTTTGGGCTCTTGTTTTGTTTTTCCCTTATCAGCAGCTTGTGCATGTTTTATAGGAAGTTTTCTATTTTGTGTCATCTTTTTTGGTTGAACTTTTCTTCCCTGAAACTGATTTTATGAAAATGTGCTTCTACAGTTTCTTGTAATGTGCCCAAAATTGTGATAGTTATAACATTCTACTGTGTAATTCATCAGAGGAGAAAAATCATTTCTACTGGTGAAATTCTTTGGTCTAACATTGTATTTGCAGTCAGAGATTTTATGTCCATAGCCATTACATTTAAAACAAAAACCAGAGAAGGGATAATTGAACCTGGGAGATGGTCTTTGCCATGTTTTCGTAGGAGCCATAGGTCTTCTTCTTATTTGATGTGTGACATTGGTGAATCCATCATTGTCATTTCTCCTTTCGTGCTTGGCATTATTTCTTTCTTTTGCATGAGGCAATTTCCTTTGATCAACCTATTTCTTATCTTCATTCTTTGTGGATTCTACATTTCTGGCCTTTGATCCACTTGATGATTCTCCTTCGATAAAACCTAGACCAAACCTAATGCCTACAGGTCTTTGGTCATTTATGATCTTATCCAGCTTCATAGAACTTTCTTCACATTTGTGATAACAGCTAATTTTCTTGTCCATCTCTTCTAGCTGCATTCTTAGACCAACAGTCTCTTCTTCTAGCTTGCTGTAATAGTCTATTCTCATGGTTATTTGTACATCTTTGAAGATTTTCTTATATTTTTCTATCTGAACTTTTAAGCTGGTTATGATTCCATTTGCATCCTCAAGCTTTCTTGATAGTTTTTTATTCTTTTTCTTTTCTATCTCCCACTATTCAAGTTGTAGCACCCTAAAATTGGCGTAGTAAAACCTTAAATAATTACAATTACTCTAGTAAATATTCAAATTCAAATTTTAACCCCAAAACTACTCCTGAACCACTGTTTAACCTATTTCCTTGTTTCCCATGCCATTTTTAGAGTTTTTTTTTACCGTTTTATGATATCGTCGTCGATCAGACGATATCGCCTCAGATCGGACGATTTCGTCTAGGCTAGGACGTCCAGACGATCTTGTCCCAAAACTAATTTTTCACAATTAGCCTATGTTCCAATGACGTCTCTAATCTAGGCAGAAGCGTGTCTACACCGTTAGAGACCCTCCCCCATTGGAGATCTCCCAAATTAGGATGATCTCCAACCTCCTAACATCCGTCCTAAGCCTATTTAAACTTAGGACTCTCCCTTGGCATCCCCCTGGCTAGAATTTCCTATAACATAAGTTCTACATGCTTTAGACCATCCTAAATTACTATTTGCCTCCATATTTATCCAAGTTTATTTGTAGGAACCTTAGTATTTTTCAGTCGGAGCAAGCTCAGTTCGTCCTGGACGATCCTGTTCAATTTGAGACGATTTCGCACCAATTCAAGATGATTTCAACTACAGTCTGCATTGGGGGCAATCAGTGCCCATAGTTTGCGTTTCTTCATTATTTTCTGCTACATTATTCTGTATTTAGTTAATCTTATGATTATTCCTTATTATTTTGCATCTTAGAGTTCACCCATGTAGTTTAATTGCATAATAAGGTCATGATTAGCTATTAAAGTGTTACAACTTACTTGCATTTCTATTCAAGATTATCTGTTAACATCCTTATTGTCATTTTATATCATTATCCTCTATTAGCATTGCTGCATTTTTTGTATTTTGTGTCTATTTCTCTGTTTGCAGGTCTTTGACGAATTCGTCAGATCTCAGACGATCCTGCAGGTCAAAGATGATCCTGTCAAATTCTAGACGATCCTGACTACTTCAAGAATCAGAACCTCCATCAGACATCCGAATCAGGTATGGCTCTGTAATTTAGCTTTTTCTCTTTGTTTTCTATTCAAATATGTTTTTTGTATTTCATTGAGTCTACATTTTCATAATAGAACAACTTAAATTCATTTGGGAAAACCTAGGACTTGAATGTTTAAAAATAAAACTGAACACATTAAACACATTCCCAACCTAGGCATGGAAACTGTCATTCAAACATTTCCTAGTGAACCCACCATCTGTCAAAAAATCACCATAATACACCTCCCCCAAGAGGCGGGACCTTCGCAAGGCCTCTTAGTCCGAGGTACCGCACCATCCTTTTCACATCCCCCTTCCGGGTACGGATCCTATAGCCTGAAGGTAAGGGTGTGAAAATTTTGGAGCGATACACAAGTGTAGATATCAACTCACCTTCTAAGTCTACTTTAGCCTCAAGATTTTCACCACAAACTTCAGAGGTCACTCCTTTTTCTGATTTAACTTCTTCAAATGCCATAAAAAGAGCTTCATCTCTTTCTTCTTCAAACTCTTCATCGGAGTTGTTTTCTGATGAACTAACATTCTTGGAGATGAAACTTTTCTTTTTGAAGTTGCATTTTCTGAAATTTTTTTTCATATTCCAGTCACTTCTTTCTTGGTGGGATCCTTCATCATTTTTGTTCTTCTCTTTCAGTGGATATTTAGTTGCAAAATGCCCAACACCTCCACAGTTGAAACATTTAAATGGAAGCTTCCCTCTGTATTTTCCTTTCCCATTTTTTAATTTTCTAACAAAGTTTTCTTCCATTTCATTTGATGTCTCTTCTTCCTCGGACTCTTGTTTTGTGTTTTTATTTTTAAGGGCTTTGAAAGCTGCTTCTCTATCAGTGGGTTTAGATCTTCCTATCCTCATCTCATATGTAGTTAAAGAACCATACATTTCATCTATACTGAAATAATTTAGATTTTTAGCTTCTTCTATTGCTGAGACTTTGGAATCAAACCTTTGAGGAAGAGATCTTAATACCTTTTTCACGATAACAAAGTCATCGATATTCTCACCAAGTCCTCTGATTGCATTGATGATTCCATTAACTCTCAACATGAATGCCTCAATGTTTTCATCATCATTCATCTTCAATGCTTCAAACTAAGCTCGATGTGTCTATAACTTGGCTTCTTTGATCTTATCATCTCCTTCATGAAAACTCTTCAATTTGTTCCATATTTCTTTTGTTGATTTACAGTTCATGACCTTTACTAGTTCACTGTCTACTAATCCACACAAGATGGCATTCTTTGCTTTCGAATTGTTTTCAGACAGTTTCTTTTCATCTGCTTCTTTTGGAGGAATGATGGGAATTATGTATCCACTAACTACTGAATCCCAGATGTCATATCCCAAAGCATGGAGATATGTCTGCATCCTGACTCTCCAAAATGTATAATTAGATCTGTCAAACAATGGTGCTTTGTTTGATGAGAAACCTTCACCACCTGCCATTGTGTTATTTCCAAGATCACCCTAGCTGGTTAAGCTTGTATAGGGACTTAGCTCTGATACCAATTGTTATACTTACAATGGCACTAAGAGGGGGGGTGAATCAGTGTAGCTCTTTAATCATGAATTAATAGCTCTAAAAATAGCAACAGTTAAAACTTATAAACAGATATAGCAAGTACAACAAGAGAACATCACACAACACAAGATTTTAACGAGGTTCACCAATGTGGTTACTCCTCAAAAATGACTGCTTGGACTACCATCCAAATCTAGCCTTTGTAAAGCAATAACTTTTACAAATAGTTTACCAGCACCCACTGGAATGAGCACCAACCCCTGATTTATCTATACCAACAGAAAGGAGCACTAACCCCTGATTTGCTAGCACCAACTGGAAGGAGCACCAACCCCTTATGCCAAGCACCAACTTGGACTTCAAATATGAAACTTAGAAGAATGATAGTAAGATACCTTTGCCTTTAACAAGACCCTGACTGGTCTGCTTCACTTTTTTGTCCTGTGTGCACTCTGCTCTCTCTATGCTATCACTTCGCATAATCTGTTGCTTAACTGTCGAACGTTCGTCTTCTTCCCTTTGTGCACTTTGCTTCCTTTGTGATCTTCACACTTAGAATTATTCAACGAATTACACTCTACACACTACAACCGAACTTCACACTCTACGCACTATCTTTGAACGTCGCACTTCTCAACATACTTGAACTCTTCAAAATAGCCTTCCTTTTATAACAATATTTTCAAGATCAAAAACCTGATCTTAGTCGGCTGTAACCCTAATATTAGTCGGCTACAAACCCTAATATTTTTTGACTACAAACCCTAATCTTTGTCGTTTGCAAACCCTAATATTTGTTGGCTAACATCGGTCTTCTTCGGCTTCAATTGCCTCTGTAACTCTTCTGTTGTTGTTGTCGTGAAAACACATGTCGCGATATCACGACACTTTTGCCTTCTTACTTTCTCTCTCCTCCTTTAGTCGTGAAAATGTGACATGTCGTGATATCGTGACACTTTTTCTCCTTAGTGCTTTATCTTGCCTTTGGGTCACGAAAACATGACATGTCACGATATCGCAACACTTTTTCTCTTTGTGCTTTCTTTTTGCCTTCGGGTCGTGAAAACCCGACATGTCGCGATATCGCGACACTTTTTCTATCGAACTCTCTCTCCTGCATTATGTCACGAAATCATGACACTTTTTCTCTCGGACTCTCTCTTCTACAACATGTCACAAAATCATGACACTTTTTCTTTCGGAATCTCTCTCCTGCATTATATCATGAAATCATGACACTTTTTCTTTTGGACTCTCTCTCGTGCAACATGTCACGAAATCGTGACACTTTTTCGTCTGTACAATCTTCCTTGCAATATGTTGCAAAATCATGACACTTTTTTGTCCGTACAACCTTCTTTGCCTTCCTGCACTTTTCGAGTCACGATAATGCGACATGTGAAATCGTGACACTTTTCCAACTTGTTCTCTTTCTTCAAACTTGTCGTAAAATCGTGACACTTCTTCCTGCTTTCTCTTTTTCTTCCAACATGTCATGAAATCGTGACAGTTTTTCCACTTGCCTTTTTGTCTACCAACATGTCGCAAAATCATGACATTTTTTCCACTTGCCTTTTTCTCTACCAACATGTCCCAAAATCGTGACAGTTTTTCCACTTGCCTTTTTCTCTGCCAACTTGTTGTGAAATCGTGACAGTTTTTCCACTTGCCATTTTCTTTGCCAACATGTCACGAAATTGCGATAGTTTTTTCTGCTTCTTCTCTCTCTTCCAACATGTCGCGAAATCGTGATAGTTTTTCCTGCTTCTTCTCTCTCTTCCAACATGTCACCAAATCGTGATAGTTTTTCCTGCTTCTTCTCTCTCTTCCAACATGTCATGAAATCGTGACAGTTTTTCTTTCCTGCTGTATATGTCGTGATATCGCGACACTTTTCTTACTTGTCTTTTTCTTTGATATTTTTGCAAATGGGCTACTTTGGTCTTCTTGGAAACTCGCTGTCCATACTCTGAATAACCTTTGGACTCCTGTCTTCTGCATATGACTAGCCTTTGAACTTCCTGTCCACTGCATCAATAGATCTATCTGACTGTGTTGACAACAAAGACAATATTGTTGCTGCACCTTGCTCAACAATAAAATCATGATTAAGGTACTCGAAGGTAACATGGATAGATACCTTCATATAGGAATGCATTGATGGAAGAGATAATCATTGATGGCTAATCACATTGAGCTTTAGTTAATAGCCTAGTAGCTATCATAAAATATCTGGATAAGATGGGTGATAGGGTCGATGGAATAATTCCCTCTTTGTTGTTGTACAAATTTGTTTTCTCTATATTGCATCATGGCTTGAGTAGATTAATGTTGTATTTTTTGTATGAGAACAACTGCAATATGTATATAAATGCATAAGGTAAACTGTCATGTTGAAGCACAATTAAAGCATAATCCTTATGAAAGAAAATAAATTAAATGCATATGTTGAATGAAGATTCCACTAAATTAATTAGTTAAGTTTAAATAAATAATGTTTGGATCATTTGAGCTCATTAGTACTTCTTTGTAATTAATAAATGAGTTTGCAACTAAATTAATTAGAGGTGTGCATTTTAATTATAATGGAGGATTCATTAAAAGACTTTAATTAATTGAATTGAATGAAAGAGAATTCATTTAAAATATATATATATATAATAATATATATCTTTCATTTAAAAATAAAAAACAATAAATATTGTTTAAGTAAAAGTAATATTTTTAAATATTGATAAATATCATAAGAATGATATTTAAAAAAAATCATATTCTTCATATTTTAAAAATAAAATGTAATCATCCCTTTCCTATGCAAATAACCCTATGAAATAGCCTACGAGGCTACTAATTTCCAAATGTGGAAAATATGGAGAGAACACACAAGGGATAGGGTATGTTGCATTGAAGAGCAAAGGTAGAAGACAGGGGCTCTAGGTTCAAGTGGACGAAGAACGATCCACCTGGGTGAATAGGCACATAAGAAATAAGGTAAGGAAAAGAGAGATAGATGGAGAAAGGGAGAGAGAAAATGGACGAGGAGAGAGCAATAACAGAGACACAAATGCAGATGAGGGACAGAGATAATGGGAATAACACACCAGATGCTAAGAGGATGGAAACTAGATGTCACCATATTTCCAATCCCCATAGGAGTTAAGGATGGGTTGCTTTAAATATGAAACCCAATTTTAATTTACATGGGATTGTTTCATATAAGCGCTATGCGTTATGTTTTTGAAAGAATCTCCCTTATGCTGTGAAAGTGTTGTGCTCTATATGTTGTGGAATCTTCCTTATGATGTGAAATCATTGTGCACTATGTGTTTGATAGAACCTCCTTATGTCATGTGAAGAGTGTTGTATTTTAATAGGAATCACCCTATGTATGTTGTGAAACCACCATGTGAGGAGTGTTGTATTATAATAGGAATCACCCTGTGTGTATTGTGAAACCACCACGTGAAGAGTGTTGTATTATAATAAGAATCACCCTGTGTGTGTTGTGAAACCACCATGTGAAGAGCATTGTATTTTAATAGGAATCACCTTGTGTGTGTTGTGAAACCACCATGTGAAGAGCGTTGTATTTTAATAGGAATCACCTTGTGTGTGTTGTGAAACCACCATGTAAAGAGCATTGTATTATAATAGGAATCACATTGTGTGTGTTGTGAAACCACCATGTGAAGAGCACTATATTTTAGTAGGAATAACCTTGTGTGTGTTGTGAAATCACCATGTGAGGAGCATTGTGCTTAAACAAGAATCATCTTGTGTGTGTTGTGAAACTCCCATGTGGAAGCACTATGTTTTAACTAAAATTGCTCTATGGCTATAGTTTAAGATAAAAACATCTCTTATGTCAGACGAGCCTTGTGTGTGAGCAATCACCATAGGCTGTGTTGTATGATGTGCACTGTGAAATTCAATGAGCACTTTAGTGAACACTTAGGTGAGAGCTTAGTGAGTGCTTCAGTAGACCAGTGGGCATTAGCAGTGAGTGTTGTGCATGTTCGAAGATGTTGATCTCTAGTTACAAACCCTGCATTAGGTAAGGTGTTGTGTAATTGTTCTAGTTAAAATAACAGAGCCTTTGTTTCATGTGAAATGTATTTAAGGGTTTTTAAAATAACAGAGCCTTTGTTTCATGTGAAATGTAGATAAGGGTTTTAATTAAAAGGAGCCTTGGATTTTATGAAATGTATATAAGGTTTTAATTAAAAGGAGCCTTTTATTTTATGAAATGTAGATAAGGGTTTTAATTAAAAGGAGCCTTGGATTTTATGAAATGTAGATAAGGTTTTTAATTAAAAATGGGCCTTGGATTTTGTGAAATATATTTAAGGTTTTAATTAAAAGGAGCCTATGATTTTATCAAATATAGAAAATATTTTTAATTAAAAGGAGCCTTTGATTTTATGAAATGTAGAGAAGGTTTTTAAATAAAAGGAGCCTTTGGTTTTATGAAATTTAGTTAAGTTTTTAATTAAAAGGAACATTTGATTTTGTGAAATGTATTTAAGGGTTTTAATTGAAGAAACCTTAGTGTCACATAAAATATAATGAATATTTTTAATTAAAAGGAACCTTTATTTCATATAGGATTATTGAAGGCTTTTAATTAAAAAAAGAACCTTGGATTTATATAAGATTTATTTAAGGTTTTAATTTAAAGGAACCTTTGATTTATATGATACGTATTTAAGGTTTTAATTAAAAGGAACCTTTTATTTATAAGAGATTTATGTAAGGTTTTCAATTAGGAAATAACCTTTGATTTTAATGAAATGTATTGAAGGTTTTTTAATTAAAATAAAACCCCTTTGATTAAGGTTGAATATCTTAGGAGTTTAAATTAAAGAGATGTGGATTTATTTGTGAATTGAAGTTATGGGGCTTCAATTTAGGGAATGAATGAATGCTGGTTTTAAAGGTTAAAGGTATGGGACTTTAATGCTTTAAAAAGTAGTTGATTGACTGGAAATGAGGAATTAAAAAGGAATGTAGATTTATTATTTGAATTGAAGTTATGGGGCTTTGATTTAGGGAATGAAAAGAAAGGGATTGTTTTAAAGGTTAAGGGAATGAGACTTTAATGCTTTAAGACATGAATGAATTTTATTTAAGTTGGACCTTGATCTAAGAAGTACGTATTGGATGACTCTCTAAAGGAATGTGAGAGGTGAAAATAAAAGTAAGGGTTCTTTTATGATATCCATTACACATTAAATGGTTAGAAACTTAAATGAATGTTTGTATAGTTGCAAATTTGTAAATTAAATGAATAGATGCATTTAAAGGCATGCATATCCTAAACCATGAGTATCATGATCCCCCACTACCCTCAAAGAACCAATGGTAAGCAAGGAGAAGAAAGGAGTTCCATGGAAACAAAGCATAGGTATTTGTATCTAATGTTTTTGTACTTATGATCAAATAGAATAGACTTGCGGGGAGATATCCCCGATGTAGATAATATGATAATATTTAAATTAAGAAAGACTTATCATGTGTGATCTAATGAGATGAGTGTTCATTTATTTAGTGAAGGTACTTTTCCTTTACTTCTGTATTTGGTTATATTATGTGAATGATTGCCTTTAGTGTTAATATTGTTTTATTTCCTCCATTATTGTTTGTTTGATTCATATTTTTATAATAATTAAATGTATCATTGTTTGATTTCTTGATGATAAGAAATCTAAGAGTAGAGTTCTAGGGTGAACTCAGAGATGACCTAAGGTAATTAAGGACCCCTTAGGGTTAACATAGGTGACCTAAGGGAATTAAGAAACCCTTAGGGTGAACATAGGAGACCTAAGGGAATTGAGACCCCCTTAGGGAGATAAAGGACTAAGTTGTGAAGATATTACATCTGAGTTAAAATATATCATCGTGGAGATGAGATAGATAGAAGTATTTGTGTATGGTATGGAGATGCATGTATACCTTCGATGGACTGAGTGTGATAGGTCTAACTCATCAAGAATGATCTGATAGATGGGCTTATCTGCAATGACACATTATACACCTACACAGACAGACTTGTGATAGGATACTTTGTGAGATGTAACTTCCAAGAAAATTTAAAATATTGAAACTTTAGATGAATTTTAGTTGGGTTAGGGATTCATGAAGGATTCATGTATATCTCTCCTTAGTAAAAAAAAACTCTTTCATTTTTTTGTATTTTCTATTTGTGTGATTTTTGGGTCATTACAATAAAATAATTTGTAGTGTCTATACCAACCTTGATCAAAACAAAAATTTAAAAAAATATATAATGTGTATAAAAAAAAACCTTAAGTGTTGGCTTTTAAGCCTTACTATCCTAGAATATAAAAGGTTATAATATAAATAAGCCACAATATTAAATGTCTAAATACTAATAATGAAGATTAGAATAATATAATTGGAAAATCAAACATATATCTAGGCCAATATAATAATGAAATAACATTCAATTTTAATATGAAATATGAATTTCAAATGGTCAATATCATTCATCTACTATGCATGAATAAAAACTTACAAAATTAATTTCTTAAAATATATATACAAGCTTTATTGAATTTTCTTGTGTCGTATATGTGAAGTTTTTCATGCTCTTGTTGTGTTGTGTTTGAAGCTCTATCTCCATAGTATAGACATAGAAGACGACTCTTCATGTAATTGACTAGTTCTATCCATATGATAACTCTCATAACCTTCACCTTATCATCATTCGAATTGCATACTAGACTCTTCACTTTCTCCTCATATTCATACTTGACTCTATGAAACTTGCACACTTCTACATGCACTTCTAATCTAAGACACTTGTGCATTTCCTACACATTGAAACTTACATAAAAGGAAAAATAAAACTCATTCACATAAACTATATACTCAACCTTAATATATTACATTATTTTTTGGCTACATAAGGGATTTGCAATAGTGTTCATTATATTATCCTTGCAGGCACAACTTGAATCCAGAATGCTACCACTATAGCCCTTGCCTCACCTCTGTAAGAATTTTACTTCAATTAAGGATGACCTTGGAGGGGCTTAGAATTGGAACTTCTGACCTCAAGCTAGCAAACACTCAACAAAATTTGGTTGGTCTGCTACCTACGTCCAATCTATTACATATCTACATTTGTACCATGAAGGTACCATGCAAGTACATTAACATATACCAAATAATGCATTATTCCTCAATATTAAGGTCTATTTTCTAAGAATATTTATTTGAAATATACTCTTATTTCATTGCTCAAATATTTTATGTAATAAAATAATGAACATCAATAAAAATAGTAAAATATTATAAACAAAAATAAAACATATTTTCATTTTATTACCTATTTTCAATTAAAATTATTCATATCTAAATTCAAATCAATATTTTTTAAGGTTATTCTAAATTGGATAAGTGACCAAACAATCCTCTTAATAGTTACAATATTTAATACTTTAAATTAATTACTATAACAACTAAAGTATATGTTATTTTTACTTTTAAAATAATAATTAGTTTTTTTAAGGTAAATATGATTGTTTTATCTAGTACTATGTTATTATTAGAAGATACGCTTATCTCGTCTTAGTGGCCAAGTTTGATATAAGGTGTTGTAATCCTATTAAAAATTTTGATGGAAGCCTATGTAAATTTTTGAAGAGAAATAAATAGCCCCGATAAACTAAAACAGAAAAGCAGTAATAACAAAATCAAAAGAAGAAGATTGTAGATTCACATATTACACAATATTTATCTTGGAAACCCTCAACATGGTAAAAACCAGCATAGTATTATCTTATTATTGCATTAACTTGATCGTATCCAATACAATAATATTCTCCTTTTGTCTCTCCAAACCCTAATGCAAGTACGGTATATATCACAAAAGCACATGCATGGATTTTTACAATATTATGGGCAAAAATGCATGGGTCCAAATATAGTAACCCTAAAATCCCATATGGGTCTAAAAATAACTTAAATCCTAAAAAATTTGGCCAGGGGATACCACCCTCGAAACCCTTCTTTTCAGAGGGCTACCATCCCTGAATCCTAGCGAGTATAGGTACAGAGTGTCCAACACCTTTTAGTGTTAGCCCCACTAGAATAACATGAAAAATATTCAATATATTTCCAACAATTTTGTCGTATTCATCCCTTGTAGTATTGGTTAATCCATCTATATGGCTATGTATTCACCCCTTGTGGGCTTGGCTAAACCACCTTGATGATTAAAATTAAAAATTTTAATTAAAGGTTCAAAAAATTGACTTAACCTTGAGGCTTATATCAGCATTGGTTATTGTAATTATAACCATAATTTGAGCACTATGCATGTACTATAAATACCCCAAACCACTAACCTATTGTATTAGTGTACCATGTAATATTATTATATGAGCTATTATTATGAGTGCTAAAGTTGTGAACCCACCCATATTATTTCATGTTCTTTATTTCTATTTTACTTCTCTATTCTCTTGCATATGTTCATGGTAAATGTTACACTTCATGTTATTTTTGGAAAGTATTACAAATTACAACATGGTACTAGAGATAATATGGAGTAGTTTCACTTGGATACATGGAGAATTTTTCTAAAGTAGTTTTGAGGAAGTTCTTGTTTAAAATTTTTTTGTGATTTTTCCTTAAAAAGAATTGTAGGATCTTGGGTCATGAGCATTTCTTGTGTAATTAAGGATAAATAGCTAAAGATAAATATTGAATTATAGGTTCATCATATTTTCCTCTATTGAAATTCAATTTATTTTGTTGGTTTATTACTTTTGATGGATGATTCCTGTGATGCCCAAATAAACAATATATACAAAAATTGAAGGATTAAATTTTTTACTTTTTTTTAAAAACCCTATATCTATTTTATGAATTTTTATAAAAACATATTTCCTTCCTACTTTAGTTTTTTTGGAACTAATATAACATAGATGAGATGATATTTTGCATGGTTTACAAAGGTTGAGAATAAGAGTCTAAACATTTAATAGATCAACCCTAGTTATTTGATTTATCTTAGGAAGGATCTAGTGTATGGAAAGGACATATAATCCACTTGATAGATTTTTTTATAGTCTAGAAACCTTGTATGTTGACTTGGTGGAAGATGATTACTTGATAGGTTGTGTTCCAAAAAAATGATGTACAAGGATAAAGCATGGTAGATATGGATAAATAGTTAATATTTTTGAATTATTTATAAACTTTAAAGAGATCCTAACTTAGAACTTTAAGAATTTTTAAAATTTTCAGGTGTACATTTTTATTAAAAATATATGGATATTTCCCTCTTATAAAAATAAATTTTAAAAAATAGAATATTCCATAAATATTTTGTTTGATAGTAGGAGAGGGTAGGTATAGTTAAGTTTTTTGTGCAAAATTTAATTTAGCACCCTATGCATAGTAATTTTTTATACTTGGGGACACTCTATGCTCACATAAAATAAGTATCATAGTAGTTATTCATGTGAGTTATAGGTGAGGGATCTTAGGTTTTTCATAACACTTTTTTATTCTTTTGCTTTTTGTCTTTGAATACATGTAGCGACTCTTTAGAATATTGGATGTGTAACTTTATTTAGGTATTTACATAGATATAGTTAGTGTAATGGTAAGGTCAAGACCCCAAATGGGATTGATTTTAATCTTAAATTAGGGCACATTCACATTATTAATTTTTTCTAATAATAGACAAAGAATCCTACTTCTAGACTTATGGAGTAGGCATCATACTCACTCAATAGCTATAATACATTAGCTAAGGTATAGAAGTTGGAAGTAAAAGGTTTTGATTTCAAACCAATAATTTCCTATTTTTATTATGATGGATAGACTATTCGTAATATAACAATTCTTTTTTTCACTTGAAAGATCATTAGAATGCATTGGCGCATTAGCTACCATTATATGTGTAAGCTAATTTGCATTCATATGGTCTATAGTTGGTTTACCCATTCTAATATTTTTTCTTGAAAAATATGTAATTATGAGGAAGGTAGGTTCATTTAGCTCTTTCTAGCATCAACAAAGTGATGTCTTAAGCAAATCATGTGAAATTTTTCCTCCCAAATGTATCATGTCTAGTTTAACTTGTTTAAGGTATACTTAGGTATAGTGTGAAGGTAAAAAACTATGTATCCATTTTAGAATATTTTTGGAATTACCTGCATTAAAAAATTCCTTTTTTGATGATATGATGACATGGAGACTAAGGTGGAACATAGTTGGCTATATATTAAACCTTTTTTAATTTATGTCAAATTCTACCCAACCAAAATTTGGAAATTGTTTATGTTTCCTACTTTATGTGCCCTAATAATAAATAAATATGATATTATATGTCCATTCATATAACTAGTTAGTAGTAGAGTTAGAGGATAACTGGCCACTTGTATTTTGATGATTCTATAACACCTAGTACCCTTTTGGTTGGTCATAATTAAGTTTAAAATTTTAAAATTTTAGAAGTTTTGTGAGTGCATGAAGGGAAATATTCCAAAGGTCATGAAATTTGCATATAAATGTGTATTGATCATTTTTTTCAAATTACATATCTTTTTGAGCTCTTCAAAATTATTACAATTTTTTATTCTATTATCATAGAAAATTTTAGCAAATTTGTAGGAACATATTTGACAACGATTTTCATGTTTGAGAACCTATCTCAAATTTTTACACATTCTTTTGGATGTAAGGGAATTAGTATTTGGATGGTTATAAAACATTATTCCTTATTCCTATTAGTCTCTTTATAACCATGGGGGATACTTATTTAGAAACCTACATTTTGCTTGATAATTCAATTACTTTCTTTTTTGATATTAGAGGTTATATTTGTTCATCATATTGCATGTTGAAGATTTTTCATGCAAAGTGCAATACTTTGGATCTAAAATCCAAGTTATAGATTCATATCCAAGGAGGGGTATATTAGAAACCTTCTAGTTAAAATAAGAACATCCACATAACTATTGCAATAAAAGTGGTTCTAGGTTACCACATGTTACCCAAGCTACAATATTCTACCATACAAACAATTACATTATTTATAATGGTTATATTAAATAGGTCTACTTGTAAAGGCATCTCTCATACCATAAAATATTACATATTATCATTAGGATTGGGTACCTATGTTAGAAAGGGGGTAATCATGTAATAATGTTAGGATGGGATCCTAACATACCATTTCCCTTTTAAAATATTATTCCTCAAAGTTGGAGATGAGGAAACTACTATTGTAGCTATTGGAGGGACTCTCATGTGGCATCTTCAAGTGGTAATCCTCACCTTTCAACAAGAACTTCAATGATAATTATGGATACAAGATATTTGGTCTAGAATTTGTTTGGGCTTGATAATGATGGATCCTTATTCATCCAAATTTGGTAATGTGGATTAAACATGTACCTTATTTCCATAAACCTTATTTAGGTAGGAGACATAAGAATTATATGGATCTAGGAAGTAGTTGGAAGGGAGATTTTGTAGTACATTGAACCATTCCATTATAACACTTGGTAGGGACCAAAGCATTTGGTCACAAGTTTTTAACATTTATGGAGATAGAGATATGATTATTTATAGGGTTGTAGGAAGATAAATACCATATACTCCACTTTAAATTTATTCTTAAAATGGTGTTGATCCATTTGCTAACGCATACAATTATGGGCCAATTCTAGATTTTCCTTAAGTTTTTAGAGGATGCGAACATGCTAGTTGAGAGTAGAAGCAATAACTTGAACCTTAGTGCTTCTTAGAATTTATGAGAAGTTTGTTGGTGGAATAACACCATATACTACTTCAAAATGTGTAACCTTGGTAGTGATATGATATGAAGTATTATACCACCATTCAACCAAAGGGATCCATTTAGCCCATTGTGTAGGATATTCTAATGAAAAGTAATGAATACATATTTCCAAGAAATTATTATAATTTTTAATTGGTAATCATTCTAAGGGTGATAGGATAAACTCATTTTAGTTAAGTTTCCTATAACTCAAATAGTTCCTATTAAATATTACTATTAAAACTAGGATCCCTATATAACACAATAGATTTGGAAATTTCATGAAGGTGAAAGACGAAGTCTAAAAACATTTGAGAAACTATAGAGTTGGTGTATAGATTATTTAAAGAAAATAAATGAGCATAGTTTATGAGATGATCCACTACCATTAGAATGACTGATTTTTCTCACAATTTGGGTATCCCTTTAAAGAAATCCATAGAAATATCTATCCATACCCATTCTAAAATTGGTAAGGGTTGAAGGGTTCTTAGGGAATGCATGGTTTTTTCTATAATCCTTTGTAACTTATAATATTCTACTTAGAAACATGAATATAACTTCTCATTCCTTTGTAAAATAATATTTTTCCATTCCATTCAAATATTTTCAAAAACCTAAAATTTCCCATCATGGGTGAGGTATGCATTTCTTGCAATATGAATTCTTACATTTACAAAATTAATGGAATGGAAATTTGATCATTATATCTCAAGTATTTACCATCCCATGCATATCCAAGGTATAAGCTAACATTTACTTGGAGTTTGTAGATTAATGTTTACAAACTAGAAGCCTTGGTTTTTTCTTCCTTTAGTCAATTGATCCATTGAAGAAGTGTTGTATATATATATATATATATATATATATATATATATCATTTAACATACTATCGGGATAGTGCATTGGCCACTACATTCTACTTTTACTTATTATATGTGATTTCATAATCATAGCCCAAAAATTTAATAACCTTATTTTTTGTTTGGATGTGGCTACCCTTTGCTCTAAGAAATACATAAAAATTTTATGGTTGATTTTGATTGAAAAGTGACACCCAATGAGATATGGCATCCAATGCTTAACCAAATGTAAAATGGTTGACATATCCTTTGTATTTACCCAATTTTTTCCTAATAGTGCTCTACTAGTTAAATCCACTAGTCTTCCTTCTTGCATCAAATTTGTCCCAATTCCAATGCCGTAAACATCACTATCAATTACAAAAGGTTTAGAAAATTTATTCATTTCTAACATCAATATGGTTGTCATAGATTATTTCAATTCCTTGAAAGCATACTTTGTTTGTTTTGAACAGATAAAGAAATTATTTCTCAACATGGCTATTAAAGGAGTCGCTATGTTTCCATATATTTGTACAATTTTTTAGTAATACCTAGTGAGTCCTAAAAATCCTCAAAGCACCTTTAGTATGTGAACCAAACTATTAAAATATTGTATGAGGATTGCATTGATATTGAGTGGCTATAAATATTCTAGTACATGATGTAAATGAAGGACACCAAGCTAATGATGTGGAAGCTTGATATCCCTCGGTGATGTTATGTATACACTCAATGAATAATAATCCTCCATTTGGCTACTCAATTGGAAATAAAATACATGAAAGGAAAAAGGTGGCTATTAGTACAAGAAAACCATATTAACAAGGATGTCCTATAATAAATGATAATGTTATAAAAATTATAATATCACTCAAAGTTATAAAAAAACTATTAATTCATATCCCTATCATTCCTTCCCACTTTAGGAGCATTGGGCTCTAATGTAGATAAAATATCTGAAAATTTTCAAACCATATGATGATGAGAAAGTCAACATGGCTGATGCGAAATCTAGACTAGTCAAGCTATAATATGGGAAGTGGAATAACCCTAGTGAGTATGGAGATTTTATGTCTTACATATGATCAACATCAAGTAGAAGCTATAAATCAGGTACAATATTTATTGGACAAGTGATGGGTACAATATTTGTTGTACAAGTAATCCAACAATGTATTAGTTTAACATACGTTGGGTGAATATATACTTCAAAATTTGATGGCTTATACATAGCTTAAATGGTCTACCCAAAAAATAATGTCGATAGACGTTTAGGGCATGCACCACTATAGCCATATTCTAGATCATGTGTAGCATAGTTTACCTTATGCTTCTTGATTTTTTTAGACTTATATGCCACTATAGCCTCTTCCTATGATAATACCCCATCCAAACCCTCAAAGGAAGAATTGATAGACATGATAAAATTCCTAATAGTATCTAGTATCTTTAGAATTGGTTTTGATGTTATTTATTTTTTTAAAGCCTCAAATGTTTCCTCACACTTGTTAGTCCATTTGAACTCCTTTCCATTTATCTAAATATTGGTGATAAAATAGGCAACCTTAAAATAATCTGTCACAAAAAAATTATAATAGCTAGTGAGTCCTATGAAAATCCTAACTTATATCATATTTTTTGGTAGAGGCCAACTTAATATAGCTTCAATTTTCTTTGGGTCCATAGCAATTCCTTCTATAGATATAATGTGCTCACAATACTACACTTATGAGGTATAAAACTTACACTTATAGATATTTCCATATAGTTTGTTCATTCTTAGATATGACAACACTAACTAAAGTTGATGTTCATGTTCCTCTTTAGTATGAGGATAGATCAGAATATCATCCAAAAATATGAAGACAAACTGATCTAGATATTTTTGAACACATTTTTCATCAAATTCATAATTTTCTTTTGCATATTTGTCAACCCAAATGGTAATACTATGAACTACTAGTGCCCATAATTGGTCTTAAAGGATATCTTATGGGTGTCCTCTTTTCAAATCCTCAACTGATGATATCCCATTCTTAAATCTATTTTTGAAAATATGGGAGCATCCTTCAACTAAATGAAGAGGTCATTTATTCTTAGTAGAGGATAATTAATTTTAATGGTTAAATTATTTTAGAATTCTATAATCTATATACAATATCAAGGAACCATCCTTATTTTCACAAATAGCTTTCGAGAAACCCAAGGTGACACACTTGGTTTTATCAACAAATCCTAGAGTTGTACCTTCAATTATTCCTATTGAAATTTATTGTTCTCCTATTTTTCCTACTAGGGTCCATTGTTCTCCTAAATTTCTTGTTGGAGGTCATTATTCATCTCATCTTCATTTTGGGGTACACTATGGTTTTTCTCATGTAGTTAAAAATGCTTTCTTAGATTATTTCATCTTTAAAATATATACCATATTCTATCCATTCAAATAAGCTAAGTAAGTGATAATTTCCCTAAATTGTGCTTACAATCAATTAGTTTCTTTTCTCAAAGAACTAACTTAGAGCTTTATTACTCTCTTGATAAATGTTTTAGTGAAACTTGTCTATCCACAAGTTTTCATTTTTGATAGGATCATTATCACTCACTTTAAAATGATCATGGCCACCCTTTCCTACCTACAAGGTGCCACCTCAAATAGGAACATTATTGCTCCCCTGATAAAGGTCATAGTCACACTTGTCTATCCATAAATTGTTATTTCTAATCGGATCATTATTGCTCAATTTATAATGATCAAGGTCATAATTTACTTCTCACAAGGTGCCTTACCCAAAGTAGCACATCAAATTAAGGATTTCCCTAAGTTCACTCACCAAAATCCTTAAACCCTACAACCTAGAGCTCTTATACCAACTATAATAACCTAAAACTACCAACCCAATGTTTTTAAAGAATGATTATAAGCAAATTTTACAAGGGAGACACCATTATTTTATTTATCATAGGATACAAGGGTTCACCATATTTAAGTTACAAGTCACTGTAGACGACACTCAATGAATAAGAGTGATAAACTCCTATATTTTTTGGGGTTAATATTACTGAACCTACTCATTTAGAAGGAGTTCAATAGTGGTCCACCCAACTTTCTTATACCCACATCAGTGTAGTACCATGTGACCATGGCGTAGTGATTACCCTTTAAGACCCATAACACTTAAAGGGAGACATCTATTCCCTAACCTGAATCCAAGTCCATCTAGGTAGGTTAATCAAGCATAGTGCATTAGTTCTTAGTTACCACACCTCCATGGGCTAATTCCATTGCAACTTTGATGATAAATAACATGATCATTTGATCCTACATGATCGAGGGATCATCACTATTGACTTTTGAATAAATCATCAACTCCTAGTTGGGATACACTCTATCCTACACATTCAATATGAAAAAATTCACAAGATCATGGTTATTGTATCCACACAACTCCTAGGTTTAATTATTCTTAAATATTGCATCCTCGTAACTCCTTATAAGACTTATATTTACCTAGTTATTGTATTCGTACAACTCCTCCCAATTTTATGAGTTCTTAGCTATTACATCCTCATAAATAATTTTAAGACTCATATTTACTTGGTTATTGCATCCATGCAACTCTGACTAGGATTAAATTTTATTATGTTTTGGTATTCAAGAGTATTTCTAACCACCCCTTTACAAGGTAACAAATATTGCATTAAAACATTATTTTCTAATAAAACATTACATATTACACTATATGAAAGCATTTATAGAAAAAATACATTATTTTAACATGTTGCAATTGATAATAATGATTCAACATGAAAAAAAACTAAATTGTACATAATACAAATGCTTATCATAAATCTCTGAGGATCCTTTTTGTTAACATGCATGCTTTAACATAAGTGATAAAATTAGCATAATGATGCATTCTAGCAATTGAATAAACCCAATTCTATCTATCCATGGCTAAGATTGTTGAACACACCTTAAAGTTCAAAATCCATAGCATCATTAAAATAATATAATATTTAAAATTATACAATATTCAATTTTACATAACTATTTGAACATAGTATTCCTTTACATAGCCCTTGATTTTTTTCATAAACTAGACATTTATAGAGCCTATGAAGCCATTTGTCAATGATCATAAATCCATATAAGTATTTGCAAGCCTCTTTGATATGGTAAAAACACATACGATTCATGAGGGATACTTAGAGATCAAGAAAGCTCTAGATGCAATGCAATTTAAAACATACCATTGATGAGGCCTAATAATACCTCCATTGCCTTAATTTTTGGCATAAAAAATTGTCATATTTCAATACATAATATAGTTAAATACCAAATATTGTATTAAAGTGTATTTTTTTGTTGATTTTTACATGATTAAGTGTTAAGATATAACATGCCATATTTTTGATTATTATTTGCATTTTCTACCCTATTTTTGCATGATTTTTAGTGATAAAACAACATAGTGAAATCAATATTCAATAAAGGTTTTTGTAAATTGTGATTGATTAAGCTATTTTATAATTTTTTCCCACATAAAAGAAGTTTTTAAAGTGATGTGGTGCAAAATCCACCATTTTACAGTTGAAACAGAGCATGACAATTAAGCAGTAGAATCTGCGGGAATGGTTCCTAAATGATAAACAACTTGCAACATTATAGGGAGGCAAGAATAAAGTTAAGAGAGGAATTTGAAACCTATTGGAGAGCATTAAATGCAAAACATGAAATCTTACCATGCAATTGGAAGTTCCTCCACGTGATAAAACTAGTAGAAACAAAATATGATAGGTGTTCAGCTTGATATTTCGAAGCTACTCTGGAATGATAGGCAGAAATAATCGAATTTAGTAGAACATAGAATTTATGTTCAATTCACAAGGATAAAAGAGGTTGGGATGTATACATGAATGGTAGTTTATGATACACCTATTCTCGATCAATTCTCACTAGATAATAAGTATGTATAAGTGCACAATTGACTTCCATGGTGGATTATATCCTAAAATAGATTGAGTCTATTATAATAGAACAACAAATCAAACATGAACATTGCATTTGTTTTTTTCATATTTTTAAATAGGGATGCAAGAATTGGTATAAATAAGACTACTCACCGATTGTATGGGGTTAGTCAAAAATTAAAGTCAAGCACAGTCAAGAATTAGGACTGTACTTGTAGACTATAAACAATAGAATTTATTAATAAAGTATAGTAATTTCCAGAATAAATTTTTGATGCTTAAATGAGTGAAGAGTGATTAGAACTAATGATTTTTGTGTTATAGTATCTTATAATAGACTATGGAGAAATGGACCACTCTCAAGGCTGGTGGAAGGAGGCATTTTGTAGGGTTTTCTTATAGTTTTCTATTTTTGTGCAATTGTTCTAATTGTTGTCAATTTCTTGTAAACAAAGTTTTTCTTATTTTACCTTTTTTTTCCATATGTTTTAAGTGTGGTGTGTGATAGTGGATTTGCAGATAGATGACTTGTGTTTATATTTGCATTTATTATTTACATATCCTACAATTTCATGCTTTAGCAACTTTTTTCTATTTTCAACAATTTTTCTTGTTTTTAGCAATTTTTTCCTATTTTTAATTTCAATTTCAACAATGTTAAAATTAGTTTCAATTTACAATTTTTCTTTCATGACATTTCAATATAGAAAGCATAGCCTTATTTTCCTTCAACAATTTCAATTATGAAAACTTAGATTAGTTTCCAATTTTACAAACAGTTTCAATTCTACAATTTAGATTAATTTTACTTTTGCAATTAAATGGTTTCACTTATACAAATTGGAGATAGTATGACATTTGAAATATCATTATAAACCTTTTTTCCACAAAATAAGTATGTGGTCTAATCTGTTAATTTTAGAACTTACCAAACTCCTTTATCATATATAGCCTTGGACATCACCCTGGATTTGACAAACATTAAAATTAAATTATGACAATAATGATACTCATCATTTTTAGCATCATTTACAAGGAATATAGGTGTTTTTAGAAGATAAAAATAGTCAAAAATTTGTTATTATGCTAAGTTGTAACAAATGAACATTAGAGTAATTCCTAAAATAACAACTTGTATGAAACATAGTTGTGAAAATGATAGTTGAATTTCAAAAATTATAACACAAGCATAGAATGAATGAATAGGTTAAGGGATACAAAATGATGATTTCTTGAAAAAACCCTTTAAACTATCATAGGAAGGTGGTATTCACACAAAGGAAATAAATGATCTACAATTGATATTCTTGATGTTGTTGAAAGAGAATAACCATATTTATTATTAGAAAGTGTATGATCTCTTGACAGAGAAATACAAGAGGAGTATATTGCTAGTACCTTCTCACCTACCCCTAATCTATAAAATATGTTGGGACAATATAATGGCTAATTTACAAGGAAGCCCATATAGGGGCAACAATTTTCACAATCAAGTAATCAATCCTACTCTTACTAGGACTTTTGAATATCCTATTTGATTAAATCCCACTCACAATTCTCCAATGAAAATAATTTCACCTTTGGTGTTAATAAAATTTAGAGGAGTTGCATTCGAATATCTTGATAAATTATTGTTTGAACTTAAGGTTGTATGCCAAACATACAATTACACAAATGACAACTAAAAGATTAATTTTTTCCTTTCTACAATCAAAAACTCAACTTTATATTGGTTTATGAGTTTAGCACCCGAATCAATCCAAATTTGGGAAGTAATGGATTAGGTATTCTTGGATAAATACCAAGAATGTTGTTGGGTGAAAAATAAGAAGGATGAATTACTCATAATAAAACAAGAAGAAGATGAAAATCTGAAGGATTACTTGGATAGGTTTGCTTTTGTACAAAAGAGATGTGGTTCTATTGAACCAGAAATATGTAAGGCCATATTATTAAGAGAATTACAAGATGACTCTAGAGAAGTGATAGATTTAATGGGCAAGGGAGATGTCAATACGCTTGAAATTTATGAAACTTTGAAATTATGTTGTAATTAATCTCGCACAAGACAAGCTAAGTAATAATAACAATGATTTGATAGAGCTAAAAGAATATTTTACTAACTTGAAAACTAAAATCCTTGTGCGTATTAATACTAGGCTAAGGGAGATTAATGCAAAAAAAAAATCTACAGAACCCTTAGCCATTTATTTTCTAGATGCAAAAAAAAAGCATGCTCTTCAAGACTATCCTCTAAACAAGACCTCCATATCTACTATTTATAGCATTTATTCAAATGGACATATCGTTAACCAATACCATCTACTTCTAGGACTCAAAATATCTTGGAAATACAAATAAAATAACTCAACTTTATTGGAAAAAGGTAAAGGAGAAATTTTCAATAATATCAAAATGTCCCATATTTTCCCACAAATTAGGGATAGAATTATTGGTCCATGGCATGGGGTTATTTAAAACCACCACAATAATCTTAGAATCGACCTTCATAGATATATTCTCAAGAGTTATCACAATCTAGGTGGAAAAATCCACAATTGAATTAACATAATCCACCGTGGATGAAAGCACCATCTCATGGACAAAATTGGGGATAGCAATACCAACCATACTAGGGACAGCGAAGATACCAAAATCAAATTCAAAATACATTGCTTAGTCGTAATCAAATATTTTCTCAAGGACAACAACAACAACAACAAGTAAAGCAACCACCACTTTCGGCCCAACATATGGCTAATCCTAATAATACTAGATAGACAAATCCTATCTATGTGGCTAAATATAACAAGAGTGTCACAATAAATGTAATCAACTATAGTAATATCCAACTATGCTCAAGAAATAAACTTCCTAATACTACTCCATATATCATTGAAGAAATAAAAATCAATGATGAAAACAAGAATTATTTATCCTAGAAACATAAAAAACAACTTTGGATAAAGAAGAATAAAAATAAGAGGATATTCCTCAAGAAAATTTACATTCATTGGAGAAGATACCATACCTTGAAATATTTGAAAAATCTAAAATGTTTAAACATTTCAATTATTTTATTATAAGCAATTAAGGATATACCATTAAATCAATAAAACTATTTAGGACATTTATCTTTAAAAAACTAGGAAGGAAGAGGAAATCCTTTCCAAAAACCATACAAGTAGATGGAAAATTGACTGACCTTCTTTTTTGAAATCTTTTCTCACCAAAATATGGTGATCTAGGAATTCCAATAGTCATAATAACCATAGGATCAATGCAAAATTCTAATTTTCTAGTTGATCTTGAGGTATCCATCAATATTATGACCAAAGACACAATGTCGATATTATAATTGAACAACTTAAATCCTACATCTATTGTATTAGAAATGGTTGACATATTTGTTGCTAAACCAAAAGGAATAATGGAAGATATTATTTTGATAGTTTCCACATGGGAATATTCGATTGAATTTTTGGTATTGTAACCTTACAATTATTTGAATGGTTATCCAATTATCTTAGGAAGACCTTGGCTTTTTATGGTAGCTACTTTCATTGACTATAGGTTAAGGGATATGACCATTTCTAATGGCATATATTCATAGAATATTTTTTTATACCCTCCTATGAAACCTTTAGTAAATTTTTTAGTTTGCTTATGGTTTCCTGATTCTATGAATACCATGAAGAAACTATCTCTAAAATAGCTAGTGTAATAGTGAAAGAGCATATAGAAGAGTTAGATTCAAATGAAAGAGAGGCATTTGAGGATGAAACAATCTTGGTTAATACAATGCATGAATCAAGACTTGAATATGAATCAATCACTTTTCATCACATGTTATGGAATGATGAAGTTCAAACATTCAAATAAATTTCACCCAATCCATTACAAGATAGTCCCTTTACATTGTCATATGAATGGCATCATTATCTTCTTTTATCCTTTCATTGTACCATATAAAATATGATTCCATTAGATATTACAGTCAACAAGGAGACATGAATATTTCACTTTCTTCTACCATATAAATATCCACTAAACTCTTTAGTAAGCAAATTCAAAGGAGCTAATTTTGTTCATACAAGAATAAAACAAGTTGAGGTACAACCAGAGAAATTTTTGAACATCAACAACTAGTTGATCGATGAACAGGAAGCAAAATTGCTTGCTATAGTAAAAAAACATGTCAATTCCTTCACATGGGAATACAAGGATATTATGGGAATCCATCCTGATGTATGTACCCATAGGATATATACTAAATATGTAAAACATGTATGATAACCAAAAAGGTGACTAAAAACTACTTTAAGAGATATTGTTAAAGAAGAAATTGAAAAAATATTAGAATTCAAGTTCATATATCTAATTTTTGATAGTCGATGGGTCTCTCCAATGGTTATTTTCCCAAAGACAAACAAAAAACTAAGATTGTGTGTAGATTACAAAGAATTAAATAAAGTCACACATAAGGACCATCTTTTATTACCATTTATTGATCAAGTGTTAGACACACTTGTGGGAAAGAAGTATTTTTGTTTTCTTGATGGCTTCAAAAGATATAACCAAGTATAAGTTGCACCTGAAGACCAGGAGGAAACAACATTTACTTTCCCACGAGGAACCTTTGCTTATAGGGTTTTACCCTTTGGTCTTTTTAATGCCCAAAAACTTTCCAAAAAGCTATTTTGACTTTTTTTCTATTTAACCACTAAAAGTGTAGAAATTTAAATGGATGGCATCACAGTTTGTGAGGAAACCTTTGACATCACCTTATAACATATTGAAAAGGCCATAACCCACTGTGAAACTTATCATTTATCCTTAAACCCTGATAAGTATTTCATGATGATGAAAGAAGAAATTATCCTTGGCTATCACATCTCATCTAATGGAATCAAAGTTGATCTTAAGAAAGTAGAAATCATTAAGAACCTTCCTTCTCCACAAATCCAAACTGATATCAGGAATTTTTTAGGGCACATTGGATTTTATCATTAATTAATTCAATATTTTAGTACAATTGCAAACCCTATGTTTGCATTGTTAACAAATTATTCTATGTTTAACTAGACCAAAAAATACCAAGAATATTTTGATGCTTTAAAAGAAAAATTAACCACTCCACCTGTGCTTCGAGGTCCAAATTGGGAACTACCATTCCATATCTAAATTTATGCATCCAATACTGCAATTGGAGCCACATTAGAGTAAGTAGATAATGGGGAGAATTACACTATTTATTACATTAACACAACATTTATAGGAGCTGAAAATAACTATACTACTGAAAAGAAATTTCTAGCGATAGTGTATGCTTTTAACAAATTTTGTCACTACATAACTAGTTATCAAGTATTTTTTATATAGATCATTTAGCTATTAAATACGTGATGAAAAAAACCTATGGTGAGTGTAAGAATAATTTATTGGTTATTACTATTACAAGAGTTTGATATTACAATAGTAAATAAACTAGGAAAAGCTAATGTATTACCCGATTTTCTATCAAGACTAAACAACACAAGAGAGCAAGAATTAGTAGAGGATACTTTTCCTAATAAAAAATATTTTCCATATGAGTACAATCACCTTGGTTTGCTGATACTACCAATTATTTATAAATATAAAAAAAATTCTCTCATTTCACCTCAAAACAAAAGAAACAATTGATAAGGCAAAGCTCATCTTTCAAATGGATCAAAGGTCTACTATTTAAGTGTGGACCTGACCATATATTATGTATATGTATTAATAAATATGAAGTGTATGATAACCTTCATGCTTGTCATGATGAACCCTCAAGAGAACATTATTCAATTAAAAGCACTATTAGAATTTTTTTAGAAACTGGCTATTATTGGCCATCTCTTCACAAGGATGTAAAAAAGTAAATATGAAATTGCAATACATATCAAAGAATGGGAAAACCCACACATACAAATTAAGTGCCTCTTCAACCTCAAGTGGTTTTAGAACCATTTTAAAAATGGGGGTTAGATTTTTTTGGACCCATTGACCCACCATCTCAAGGAAAGGTACATTTCTTGTAATGTACTAATTATGTGACTAAATGAACTGAGGTGCATATTTTTAAACATATCCATGAATAGAAGGTTTCTTAATTTATATATTCCCAAAATTTTCAAATATTTGGAGCTCCATAATCTATAACCATAGATCATGGGCCCCAATTTGCATAAAAGGTGATAGAAACTTTTACTAAACTCTATGAAATTAAACATAGAAAATATTCACCTTATCAACCTCAAGTGAATGGTCAGGTTGATGTCACCAATAAGGAATTTGAAAGAATATTAACCAAAATAGTAGCTTTACATAAGAAATTCTGATTAAACAAATTACCAAAAGTTGTTTGGGCATACAATACAACATGGACATCCACCACAAGTTTTACACCTTCTGAATTGGTATATGGTAATAAACCTCTTTTCCCATTCAATTTGAGTTATTAACACTTCACACATATTTTATAATTGGTATTGAATTATCGTAGATACAAATGAACATGATTCTGCAACTTAACACATTGGATGCAATTTATTTAGAAGTAGTACACCAAACAAAATTTATCTAACAAGAATAAATATGTGGCATGATAATCACATTCAACAAAGAAAATTCTAGCAAGTATATTGGGCTTTATTATTCAATTCTTGTTATGAATATTTTTTTATCAAATTGTAAACTAGGTGGCTTGAACCATACCAGATTGAAGAATTGTTCGTAAATGGAGTGTTTCATATTCCTCCCATTTATGATTCAAGGAGGAAGTTAGTGGTAAATGGACATCATCTTTAGGTATACCATGAACCATTAAAAAAATAATAATTTTTAGAATAAATTGTATAGTTGGACTTACACATGATGGCAGAGACTCTCTTCCATGATAGATTCAGAGCAATTTAAATTTTTTGAAAAAAATATTTAAATAGAAAAATAAGAAAACAAAAAAAGAAATAGTCTTGATTGAAATTCATTTATGGGTACAATTTCGGGGGAGGTTATAAAATTTCTTCATGGTAAAATCAAGACAAAATGAAAAAAATGATGAAATGAAAATAAAAAATGAAAAAGAGATGAAAAAATAGAAAAAAAAAAGAGAAAAAAAGAATTCAATACTGAAAACCTTTTCAAAGGTGCTATTGAATTAAGGTTTACATAAAAAGTGGTTTTTAACATGTTTTGTCTTATTTATCTATCCATCATTGTACAAAGATCACTAATTGCACATATCATATTTTTGTTTCTAGATAGTCTGCTAACAATATTTAAAAGCAACGACTTACAAGGTGTATGATAAAATTTTAGCAGCAACAAAGTATGTGTTTCTTGCATTCTAGTCATAGTAAGTATTAACATGTTGTTGGCATTTTTGCCACATTGTTTTTGTTGTTGTTGTTCATGCAAAAGAATGCTCAGATTGTAAAGATACTCACTCCTCTATTTGTAAGTAAAAAAGCAAAGGTGTCGTGATATCGCGACATGTCGCAAAATCGTGACCTGTCACATTTTTGTGGCATCCGTACTAGAAAAGAGATAAGTAAAGAAAATGTCGCGATATCGTGACATATCGCATTTTCGTGACCTATCGCGTTTTTGCGGTCAAAATAGTCAAAGGCAGCAAGGAAGTCAAATTGTCGTGATATCGTGACATGTTGGAGTTTCGTGACTTGTTGTAGTGAGGGAGCATTAAAATGAAAAAAAAAAATTGCGATATCGCGACATGTCATGTTTTCGCAGAAGGTCTGAACATAACACAAGGCGGATGAAAGATGTCGTTATTTCATGACATTTTTGAAGATGAAGCCAAGCAAGAGGAAGACGTCGCGATATCACGACAGGAAGCGGAAACGAAGGCGAAGGAAGGAAAGTGTCGTGATTTCATGACATATTGGGGTGAAAGGACCAAGTGCGGAGAATTGTCATGATTTCATGAGGGGAAAGCAAAAAAATAGCCAGATCGTATGGAATGTCATGATTTCATGACATGTTGAGTTCTCGTGGCCAAAAGTAGTGAAGTTCCAAAACAGAGAAAGATGTCATGATTTCGCAACATGTCGTGGAGAAGAAGCTAAAGGGATAAATATGTCACAATTTTGCAAAAATTTTGGAAACAGAGTCAGGCAGGTAAAAGTGTCACGATTTCATGACTTGTCACACTTTTGCGATGATAAAGCAGGAAGAAGCAAGAAGACAGAAACATGTCATGATTTCATGACATGTCTTGTTTTCATGATGAGAAAGTGCGGAAAGAGCAAAATGGTACGGACTGTCGCGATTTCGTGACATGTTCCATTTTTGCGACTTATTGCAAATGAAAGGACAAAATGGATAAAACATCACGATATTGTGACATGTCACATTTTCACAACCTGTCACATTTTCACGGTGATAAAGCAGACAAGACAGCGCCAAGTGAAAGATGTCACGATTTCGCGACATGTTTCATTTTTGCGATAAGGAGCAGCGAACAAAGCCAGACAGAGGAGAATGTCACAATTTCATGACATGTTGTGGAAAGGAAGCTGAAAGAAGAGAAGATGTCTCGATTTCACGACATGTCACATTTTCACGATGGGTGGCGAAAGAGAAAGCAGTAAGGTAAAAGTGTCACGATTTCGTGACATGTCGCATTTTCGTGACCTGTCTCATTTTCGTGACAAAAGCAACAACAAAGGCCCGATACATTTCTATCTGCATAGGAGAACGTGAGGAGAAGATAAGGATCAAATAAAAGCTCTCCAACTGATTTTGAGATCGTGGTCAAAGAAGCTTCAAGATTAAATGTTGTTGATTACCGATGTGCACAAGATAGAAGAACATGAGGCAGTTTTCGATGCCACCAAAATTAAAGACGCCTCCAGCATTAAAAGTTCTTGTTCGTGATCTCCTAACAACTTCTGGCTTGCCCTGATAATGGTCATTTAATGTGTGATTTCTTCGAGGCAGATTAAGGGGGATTGTTTCTCCTTTCAAGTGCACATTTTGCGGATCACCTCTTCGAAATCTGTTGTATGTTTTAAATGCTGTGATGCAAAAGAGAGAGGGAAGACCTCTATAAATATTCATGTATATCTAAAGTAAAAAAGGTTGGACATTTTGCGAGAAAACTCTCTAAGTTCTCTACATCAATAGAAGAGACTTGGCTTCTGAACTTTGCAAGCATTCTTATGTGTGTGATTTCCTTCTGGTTTTAAAGTCATTTCTATTTATGCTCATGTTCCTGCTATTAAGTTTTGAATTCTGCATTTTGGATTCGAACGTTGCTAGTTAGTGAGTAGATTTTGGAATGCGATCTGGGGGTTATCTCTACAAAGGTGTGAGTTTAATTTTGTTGCTTTCTTTTCTTAGATGTTGTTATAAAACTTGGTGGAATTCCTGCTGTTAGTCTGCCCCAAATTATACACTTTGGCCTATGGCCATATTTCCATCCCTTTCTGTTATTTCCCTCTCTTTCCGCATTTTCCCATTTCTTTCCTGCATCCTTATCTTCAAAACCAATTTAGATTAGTTTGGGAGCCAACCCTCTCTGGAGATTGGCCCGGGAGACTTCTCTTTCTCTCGACCTTTCAATGTTGGCCAAGTCTAGGGCGCATACATGTACAAAATCCTTTCCTATGGCAGATTTGTGACCAACAGTTTTTGGCACGCCCGATGGGACTCACAAGTCCCATATTTAACAAACCCACCTGTGCCAATAGTTTTTGGCACACTCGGTGGGACCCTGAAAGTTTCACTTCCAATAGTATTAAGGTTTAATGTTCACCTTCATGCTATATAGTTAGGACATTTGGTGACTCAGCACTACCCAGAAGCCTTCGAACGTGGATACAGTGAGAGTTGTACTTCATGATCACAAGATCGAAGGCCAAAAAATCTAAAAATCCCGTTGAGTTTTTTGAACTTGACAACCAAAAATTAAGCGAACACCCTAAGTTGGTCTCCCCACCACTTATATCCTCTGCAACATCCTCACAAATTGCTGGTGTGTTTTCTATTCCTTCAAATTCATCTAGTACTGCTACTAGTTTTCCACCTCTTCAGCCACACGCACCAGTCCAAATGGCCCAACATCCTCCACCAAGGAAGTTCTCGGCATGGAATGATTCGGGAGCCTTGAATTTACCGACACATAATCAAGTCCCTCAAGCTGCTTTGAAAGCTTTGTTGACCTATGATGGTACTGGTAAAATTGCTTATGAGCATATTAATGATGTAGCCTCTTTGGCGGCTATCCATGACATAACGGATGAAGACGTGATGGTAAAATTGTTGGTGTTGTCACTGAGAGGGAAATTGTTGTATTGGTACCGAACATTGCAACCAAGCACTATTGCATCATGGGATCAATTAGGAGAACTATTAGTCAAAAAATTTCATGAACAAGTTGATCCATACTCCTTGTTGCATCAATTTAATGCAATTCAAAGGCACCCGCAGGAGGAGATAGCCGACTTCAATGTCAGATTTACCAGAAGCTGGCAGAGAATTCTTGATGGTCTTCGGCCCGCTCATGAGCTAGCTGCATTCTATTATCTCAAAGATTTTAACAGAGACATCGGCTTGGCTATCCGATAGTCCAATGTGACTACATTTCTAGATCTATTTGAACAAGCGCAAAAGGCAAAAGTGGACTTGATTGCCATAGGTAGGCTTCCTCCAAAGGTAACAATGCCTATCTTACCTGATCTTCCTAAGCATTTGTATTCTGGTTCATTTTCATAGCCTATGCCTTCCATGTATCCTATTCCATCATGGAGCTCAAGTGTGCCTCAGATCACACCCATTCCAGTTCCCCAACTCCCTGCTCTAACTATTCCACAGTTGCCTGCACCAAGCATTCCGCAATTACCAGCTCCCACTTCATTCCTAGCATTACCTGCACCGCCAGCACCTCTACCTCTATCGGCACCTCCTGTGCCCTCAAATCTTGATCCTTTCACAATCCTATTACAAGAGGTACAATCTACTAATTTAGCTATAAGAGCGATGGGAAATAAAATCACAATCATTGAAAGAAAGCAAGCCAAGAGAGATTTCCAACCCAGGAGATTTCAACCTCCGTCGATCACTAGAGAACAAGCGGCTTCAACAAGCAAAGTGCCTGAAAATAACTCGACTGTGTTGATGAATGAAGAAGTTGGCCCTGCAGAAAGAACATATTGGTGCTCTACATGTAATGATCCACATGGTGAGGAGACTTGTATGGTTCATCTGAACTATGTGCAAACATTGGCCGCAAGCTCTTTTGGAGGACAAGTTAATATTATTACTGAGGTAGATCATAATTTTATGGTTCCATCTGAAGAACAAGTCTCAGTTCTCACGAGAACTGGGAAGAAGCCAGTCACTGTAGATCCAGCAGACATGGAACCATTAAGGGTACCGGCTGATCCGAAGATGCAAAATGAGAAGAAACAAGTACAAGTGAAAGCTCCTATTTCAGTACCAAATCTAGATTCACCTGTTATATTAAAAGATCTTTTGCCACCACGAGCAAAGGAAATATTGCAAGAAAAAGCCTCAACTTCGTAGGCAAGTGCTGAAACAAAGGAAGGAGCCAGAGAAAAACTCAAGTACCCATATTTGACTAAAATACTGAGGGTAGAAGCCACTCAGCAATATCGAAGCAAATATGAAGACACCATTGAAAAGAGGGAGTCTGGTGCATCTACATACAATATTGTTGAAGAATTGAAGAAGATTCCAGCCAAGGTTAGTCTCTATGATGCATTACAATTACCTGGGCAAGTTGATTTGTTACAGGAATCATTGAAGTCTATGAAATATAATGAGAAGAATCCTACCCAGACGATTTTTGCTCAAACATTAACTACTTTAGCCATTGGAAAAAATAGACCACCCCCATTTTATTTGTCACTTAGGATGGAGGGTTGGATAGTGCACAATTGCATGATTGATTCTGGTGCTGCGACAACTGTCATGCCAAAGGTAGTTTGTGAAGTCATGGGTATGGAGTATACAAGAAGTAGCCCTGGTGTCTTGTAGTTGGATGGGACTCCCATGAAAATAGTGGGTGTAATCAAGGATGTTCCTATTGTTCTGCATAGTATGCCTCAAATTACAATAATTCAGGAGATAGTTGTGGTCGATTTGGAACCATATTTCAGTATGTGTTTGTCGAGAGAATTCACTGCCAAGCTGGGAGGCTACCTTTCTCTGGATTATTCTCACTTGGATATTCCTTTCAAAGGAAGAAGAATCTGGATTTACAATAAGAAGCCTTCTACTTTTCATATTGAGAAGATGGGAGAAGAAGAAAAGTCCACACATTCTGTTCACATGATAACTGAAGAATTGGAAGATCCTGATTTGATGGATGAAGTCCTGGATGAGCCTTGCTTAGAGGATGAGTTTTCAATGCTCAATTTTAATGCCATGGTGGAAACTAAAATTGGTTGTTACTCCATTACAAATCCTGAAGAGGTTGAAGTAAAGATGCCCCCTGATCAAGTTGGTCAAGACTTTGTGCCCGATCAATTATGGAAGTTGTATTTTGATGGAGCATGATGCAAAAATGGTGCAGGAGCAGGGATTGTTCTTATTTCTCCCTCTGGCCTACAAAAAACATATCCATATCGATTGACCTGGAGTTGTACTAACAATGCTACTGAGTATGAAGCGTTGTGCCTAGGTTTGAAGAAGGCAAAAAAATTGAGGATTGAACAATTGCAGATTGGTGGTCACTCTGAATTGATTGTGAATCAAATACTGAACAACTGCATCTCCAAGCAACATTGTCTCAAGGTGTACTGCAACAAATTTTGGGACCCTGGCAAACATCACAAGTTCGAGGTAATATGAGAAGGTCCATCTTTTGCTCTAAAAAAAAAAAGAAAAAAAAAATTCACTTCGGCTCCTTTTGCACACGAGCCCGTAGGTATGTTTATTTCTTCCTTTTTTTCTCTTCCTTCCCAGTAGATAGTGGCTTTCATCTACTTCTTTCTTCCCCTTTCTTATATTCATTCCCTTCCTCTCTCCCACTCCTTCTTCCACTGTAAATAATCAAGCCACTACTATTGTTTCTACTCCCCTCTCTGATGTTCCCTTTTCTTCACTTTCCCTTTCTTCTAGTCCTTTGTCTTGTGAGTACTTCGCCACAGCCACAGTTCCTACCACCTTCTCCATCCCATCCACTCCCATTTCATTCTCTGTTTTCATCAAAACCCAGCAGCTGGTAGCACAGTAGCACCCTGTTGTTGTATCTACCACTTCTACTCCTCCATCTTCCACCATTCCATCATTCACCATTCCCGTTCCATGGCCTGCGCATCCGCTGGTCATCATTCCATTCATTTCCATTTTTGCAACTTAGGTGCTTTTCACTACTGCCATGAAGATCCTTGCACAACACCTAGTGATTACCTAGCTCAACCGAGCTAGGCAAAGTGCAGTAGTTCTAAATAAATAAATGGAGTTCTGCTCTTCCATAAATTTTTGCTATAGGTCCTATTTTTGAATATCGAGCGCTAGCAAGAGTTTGTTGCAGCAACCCACAGAGACGTCCAACATCAACCAACACTCATTTCTTCTGTCCCTCCTATTTCTTGACTCTGTTACCCAATGGATAAAGGCCTGAGGTTCGTGCATATAGTAGAACTGTATACCCCACGAGCCGCCAAGAATGTTGGCATTTTTGCCACATTATTTTTGTTGTTGTTGTTCATGCAAAAGAATGCTCAGATTGTAAAGATACTCACTCCTCTATTTGTAAGTGAAAAAACAAAGGTGTCACGATATCGTGACATGTCGTGAAATCATGACCTATCACATTTTTGCGACGTCCGTACCAGAAAAGAGCTAAGTAAAGAAAATGTCATGATATCGCGACATGTCGCATTTTCATGACCTATCGCGTTTTCGCGATCAAAATAGTCAAAGGCAGCAAGGAATTCAAACTTTCATGATATCACGACATGTTGGAGTTTCAAGAATTTTTGCGATGAGGGAGCATTAAAATGAAAAAATTGTCACGATATCGTGACATGTCACGTTTTTGCAGAATGGCTAAACATAACACAAGATGGATGAAATATGTCACGATTTCGTGAAATTTTTGAAGATGAAACCAAGCAAGAGGAAGATGTCACGATATCATGACAGGAAGCGGCAACAAAGGCGAAGGCAAGAAAGTGTCATGATTTCGTGACATATTGGGATGAAAGGACCAAGTGCGGAGAATTGTCGCGATTTCGTGACATGTCACGATTTCATGAGGGGAAAGCAAAGAAGCAGCCAGATCGTACGGAATGTCACGATTTCGTGACATGTCGAGTTTTCGCAGCCAAAAGTAGAAGTGCCAAAACAGAGAAAGATGTCGCGATTTCGCGACATGTTGTGGAGAAGAAGCTAAAGGGAGAAAGATGTCGCGATTTCATGACATTTTTGGAAACAAAGTCAGGCAGGTAAAAGTGTCACGATTTCATGACTTGTCACAATTTTGCGATGATAAAGTAGAAAGAAGCAAGAAGACTATAACATGTCACTATTTCGAGACATGTCTTGTTTTCACGATGAGAAAGCATGGAAAGAGCAAAATGGTACGGACTGTCACGATTTCGTGACATGTCCCATTTTTGCGACTTGTTGCAGATGAAAGGACAAAATGGAGAAAATGTCACGATTTCGCGACATGTCACATTTTCGTGACCTATCACATTTTCACGGTGATAAAGCAGACAAGACAACACCGAGTGAAAGATGTCACGATTTCGCGACATGTTTCATTTTCGCGATAAGGAGCAATGAGAAAAGCCAGACAGAGGAAGATGTCACGATTTCGTGACATGTTGTGGAAAGGAAGCTGAACGAAGAGAAGATGGCATGATTTCGCGACATGTCACATTTTCATGAAGGGTGGCGAAAGAGAAAGCAGTAAGGTAAAAGTGTCACAATTTTGCGACATGTCGCATTTTTGTGACCTGTCTCATTTTCACGATAGAAGCAACAAAAAAGGTCCGATACATTTTTTTCTGCATAGGAGAATGTGAGGAGAAGATAAGGATCAAATAAAAGCTCTCCAACTGATTTTGAGATCGTGGTCAAAGAAGCTTCAAGATTAAATGTTGCTGATTACCGATGTGCGCAAGATAGAAGAACATGAGGCAGTTTTTGATGCCACCAAAATTAAAGACGCCTCCAACATTAAAAGTTCTTGTTCATGATCTCCTAACAACTTTTGGCTTGCCCTGATAATGGTCATTTAATGTGTGATTTCTCCAAGGTAGATTAAGGGGGATTGTTTCTCCTTTCAAGTGCACATTTTGTCGTTCACCTCTTCAAAATTTGTTGTATGTTTTAAATGTTGTGATGCAAAAGAGAGAGGGAAGACCTCTATAAATATTCATGTATATCTAAAGAAAATAAGGTTGGACATTTTGCGAGAAAACTCTCTAAGTTCTCTGCATCAATAGAAGAGACTTGGCTTCTAAACTTTGCAAGCATTCTTATGTGTGTGATTTCCTTCTAGTTTTAAAGTCATTTCTGTTTATGCTCATGTTCTTGTTGTTAAGTTCTGAATTCTGCATTTTGGATTCAAACGTTGCTAGTTAGTGAGTAGATTTTGGAATGCGATCTGGGGGTTATCTCTACAAAGGTGTGAGTTTAATTCTATTGCTTTCTTTTTTTAGATGTTGTTATAAAACTTGGTGGAATTCCTATTGTTAGTCTGCCCCAAATTATACACTTTGGCTTGTGGCCATATTTCCATTCCTTTCTGTTATTTCCCTCTCTTTTCGCATTTTCCCATTTCTTTCCTGCATCCTTATCTTCAAAACCAATTTAGATTAGTTTGGGAGCCAGCCCTCTCTGGAGATCGGCCCGGGAGACTTCTCTTTCTCTCGGCCTTTCAATGTTGGCCAAGTCTAGGGCGCGTACATGTACAAAATCCTTTCCTATGGCAGATTTGTGACCAACACATGTGATGTATGATAGTTAAGTATTTGGCAAAAACTATTTATCAATTTGGTAAAACAATGGAAAATTTTATTCAACATGTCAATAAACATCCTATCTTGCCCATGGTTGCATAAAAAGTTTGGTCTACAAGCATAAAAATGGGTAATTTATAGAGCTTTGAAAGGTCATATAATTGGAATTTTTAGAACCCCGAAATATGACATAACAAGTTTTAAAACACGAAGGTGTGAAAATTTGAAATGCATGGGGTGCATGTTATAAATTTAAAAAACAAATTCAATGTTTTCCCCCTACGTCACTCAATACTATTTGAATTTGCACCATTTATCAAACTTAGATAACAATATCATAAAGTACCACATGGAAATCATCTAAGGGATAACACTAGCATGATTTTGGAGCACCCCATTTTACCTCATTATCATACCTCCTTCTAGAGCCATGTGGTGGTGGGGTTTCAATGTGGATGATTTGTAGATCAAGAAGGATGACATCTAAATTTAGTGATGCAACATTTCCATCAATAAAATGCAACCATCCAATTCAAATTTAAACTAGTTTTTAATTTTTGCATGTGAGGGGTGTTAATCAACATGTGGGGTAATTGTTCACTCCACCACTATTGATGCATATTGTAAGTCAAACTCATGTAGTAGGATGAAGCAAAATGCACCATATGATCTTATGATGAAAAAAATATTACAATGTACTCTGCACCATATTTTGGAGCCCATTGCATATTCTAAATTTGTGCATGCAACAAATTTGTAATTGTCAGATCAATAGGGACTATTGAAATCAAACACAGGTTGCAAAACAAAAACTAGAACACTGTGTTCCAAAATAAAATTCAAAAATATTTATTGTAGTGTAGAAAAATTACCAAAAAAAAGTTTTGTAGAGAAATACAATAGGGGGATAAGCGAACTTTGGTGAACTATTTCAGATAGCATGGGGTTGAAAAATAAAGTTAAATTAGATAACCTAGATGAACTATGGTAATACCCTAAGGTGGTGTAAATTTTCTAGCATGTTGGGCAGATGTTGATTCTAGAGAGAGATATTATTTTCTCCTATTATTATGATTCAGGTTCTCCTTCAGTAAGAGTAATGAGTAAGCTGAGGTTTAGCGGGTACGGCGAGAGTGAGGGTTTAAATTTTTTTGGCAGGAATCTCAGCCAAGGTAGTAGAGGTAGATCAGGTATGGAAGGGGTGGGTGGGAACCTTGAGCATAGATCAAGTGAGGATCCAAAGGAAGGCAGTCAGGCTATGGCAAATTTGAATGTGGGCATCACACGGGGCCCGACCCTCCTCAGAAAGACCTCGACAAAAAATATATGAAGGACAATGCGGGGCCCAAGAAGTGGCTATCTTTTGCTGAGACTCTTAGAGAAAAAATAAAGGATGTTCTCTCTCTTTCACCCCTAGTTCTAGTAAATAATAAAATTTTAGCCCCAGCAAGTTCCATGAGCCCTTTTCTTTTAATGGAAGAATTCTCCCTAGAAGGCAAGTTTTTGGGAGGTAGGCTGGACATGGAGACTATTAGGGCTTGGGTGACAGGTAAATGGTGACTAGTAGGAATATTGGAGTTGGTAGCTCTAACTCGAGGGTTCTTCATTATCTTTTTTAATGATATGGAGGATTCTAACCATATTTTTCTAGGAGGTCCTTGGTTTCTAGGCAAAAGGATCCTTTTTCTCACACGATGGGATGAATATTTCGACCCTAAAAAGCAAAATATTAACATTACCTTTATTTGGGTTCGTCTCTCGAGTCTACCTACCCAGTTCTTCAATGAATATTGGTTGCAGGGCATAGCCAAAAATATAGGGGACATGATCTCCATTGACCATGCGATCTTGGCCAGGATAAGGATGACTCATGCATGAATCTACGTAAATGCTAATTTGAATAATTAATTGTCAAGGTTTATGGAGCTAGAGTATGAATAATACTATAGAAAACAACCGATAGAATATGAGAACAAACTGACATTCTATGTAGAATGTAAAAATCAAGTACATCTATGTAATCAGTGCCCTAACCTGGCAATGAATAGAGAAAAGCAGAAGTAGAGAATTATAGATAGAGGAAATTTGAGGAGTTTCCCTGGTAGAGGCAATTTCAATCAAGAAAACTATGTCTACCAAAAAAATAAAAGAGAGGGTGCAGGGTCCTAGCAAGACAAAGGAAAACAATAGGTTGTTGGCAACCAAAATACTCAAGTAAGTTCCAATCCTCTAGTTTCAAATAAATTTTCAATTCTATCCAATATGGGAGTAGGAGGATTATCAAAAGACATGGAAGCCCAACACCTTTAGGCTAACTTTTTTGACTCTCTCGAATCCCCATCCAAGTCAGGATCCTCAAACCCTAATGTTGAAATTACTATAATCCCTGTGGGTATCACAAATCCAAACCCTAATACACAATCTCTAGAATCCACATCCAATTCAGGATCCTTAAAACCCCAATGCTAGAAATACTTCAAGCCCAGTGGGCATCCCAAATCCAAACCCTAATGCTGCTAAAGAACTTAGGAATAAAGTTCATCGCCCTAAAATCATCACTAGGAGACAAGTGAATCCTAATGAGGGGTCGTCCCGCAGACCAGGGAAATACAAGAAAAAAGGATAATATTTGGATGTGGGGGTGGAGATATGTGAAAATATTTAGACTAAGGAATATGGCAGTCCGATTCCACAACAAATTACCTCCCCTCAGTTTAGTCCTAAAAAAACTAGGAGCACTGTGAAGTCTCCTATAGATTTTGGCAGTGAAAAAAGAAGAGGGATAATATCAAATGTTGAGCATCACAAAATTAAAACTGATAATGATATTTCCAATGGAAAATAGAGAACCTTGTTTCAACAGGTTATTCCGGGTTCTGAAGATAACAAATTATGAAAACCCCTTCAAGGGAGGGGAGAGGAAGAAATCCCAAAAAATCTAAATGAAGTTCCTCTCATGGAATGTGAGAGGCCTCAATGGCCTGCCCAAACACAAGGAAGTCAGTGCAATAAGAAATAAAGTGAATCCAACTATTATCATGTTGTAAGAAACAAAAAATGATGAGATTCAATAAAAAAAATAGCAAACAAAATCTAGAATCAAGGGGATATGGTTTGCAAATCAGCCAGAGGAGCATCTGGAGGCCTTATGACTTTGTGGGATCCCCGGATAGTAGAAGGCACCATTATTCAGAAATATGATAGGGTTATTAGTATTTTATTTAAGGAAATAAACAGCAACAGGTCATTGATCCTTTCAAATATTTATGCCCCGACTTCAATTCAATGGAGATATCTACTGTGGGAGTACTTAGGCAATCTGAGTGAAATATTCCATAATTTCCCCTGGATTATGGCTGGGGATTTTAACACTCCTCCGTAACCTTCAAAAAAAATGGGTGGAAATGGACCACCTATCAGGAGCATTGATGAGTTCAATGACTTTGTGAACTCCAACATGTTTATGGATGTAAAAATTAGAGTGACTTATACCTGGAGCAATCGGTGGGTAGGGTGTCATCTCATTCAAGAAAGGCTTGATAGGTTTTTTCTATCAAAGGAGGCTACAACTTTATTCGGTGATTCTACCCTGCAAGCCCTTCCTAAAATTGCTTCTAATCATAATCCCATTTTATTGGAGATCCCTAACTCTCTGTCCTTTAAGAAACCTTTCAGATTTCAATCTATGTGGATCAAACATTCCAGTTTCAGTTATAACTTAAGTCAGTGGTGGCAGCATCCTGTCAGGGGTAGTGCAACTTTTAAACTTGCTATAAAATTAAAGTTTGTTAAGGAAAAGCTTCAAAATTGGAACAAAGAGGTCTTTTGGAACCTCTTTGAAAATAAAAAATAGGTTGTTGAAATTTTGAAGATAATTGATCAGAGGATCCAACATGGTGATGCTTATGAAACTACTAGGCAGGAAGAACAAACAAAACTAGCAGAGTTTCATAACATTTTGGCCTGTGAGGAAATCTATTGGAGGTAAAAATCAAGGGCTCTTTGGTTGAAATATGGAGATTCAAATTCCAATTTTTTTCACGTCACCACGCTTAGAAACAGAAGCAATAACAAGATAATTTTTTTAAAAAAAGCAAATGGTTCTATTACTCAAGACTTAATAGAAATAAGAAAGGAGGCAGTAACTTATTTCAATTCTATCCTTGGTCAAGAATCACAGTGTAATGAGGAGGCCAAATATATTCTCTTGCAATCCATTTCTAGCATAATAAATAAGGATATAAACCTTAAGCTTCTAGCTTCCTTTTTTTATGATGAAATTAAGGAAGCCTTGTTTAGCATGGAGTCAGACAAAGCCCCAGGACTCGACGACTTTCCCCCTTGTTTCTATCAAGATTTTTGGGACATCGTAAGTGAGGATGTAATTTTTGCTATCATAGAATTCCAAGCAAGCAATCATATCCCAAAATGTATCAAATCTACTTTTATTTCTCTAATTCCTAAGAAGCAAACCCCTAAATCTATGGCTGACTTCAATCCAATCAGTTTGTCCAATGTTTCTTACAAGATCCTAACTAAAGTCATTGTAAATAGAATGAGAGATATTCTACCCCGCATCATAGATCCATTCTAGGGAAGCTTTTTCCAGGGTAGGTCAATCTTGGATGGAGTTATCATAGTTCATGAAGCTCTGCACTCTGCTCATAAGACTAACAGGTCTTTTTTTGCCCTAAAGCTTGATATGAACAAAGCATTTGACATGCTAAATTGGGAATTTCTGATTGCTGTCATCCATAAGTTTGGTTTTCACCACCAATGGATTAATTTTATCAAAAAATGTATTTCTAAAGCATGGTTCTTGATTCTAGTTAATGGAACAACTACTGGTTACTTTCAAAGTCATAGAGGAATTCGACAAGGGGACCCTATTAGCCCCATGTTATTCATCATTATGGCAGAAGCTTTAGACAGAACCATAAAAAATGCTTGCAGTTCAAGGCTAATATTAGGAATCAAGGCAACATCTCTCACTAGGGATGTTTCTCACCAAAAATTCATTGATGATACCCTTATATTGACTAAGGCATCAGTGGTTGAGGCCAAAATAATTAAATACATCCTGCAACTCTACGAGGACACTACTGGTCAGAAAGTTAATTTTAGTAAAAGCAAGTTATATTTCTTGAACACCCTCATTTAGAGGTAAGGAAGGATTGTGGAAATTTTACGGTGTGATATAGCAAACCTCCCCACTTTGTATCTTGGTCTCCCTCTTTTCATTGGTTCTCCGAGAGAGTCAATGCGGGACAGGGTTATTGAAAAAATTAAAAAAAAACTTTCTGGATGGAAAGGTCTTCTTCTATCTCAAGTAGGAAAGTTGAACCTCAATAAGGCCTCTCTTCAAAGCATTCCAGTCTATTTCCTCTCTGTTTTCAAAGCCCTTGTGAAGGTTTTCCAAAAAATTGAGAAACTCCAAAAAGAATTTTTATGGACTGGATCAGAGGAGAAAAAAAGGATACACCTTGTAGGATGGACCAAAGTGTGCAAACCCAAGGAAAATGGGGGCTTAGGTCTGAGGAGAATCGCTCATATAAATTTTGCTTTACTAGATAATTAGGCGTGGTGTCTCATTTTTGGTGAAGAAAATGAATGGACAACTATCATCAAACGAAAGTATCTTCAAAATATAGAATTTCTAAGTGACTCAGTTCCAATCAAAGGTTCTGCTTTTTGGAAAGCAATTCTTAATTGTAAGGAAATCATAAAAAAAGGTTTAATATGGGTTTTAGGAAATGGTGAGAGGATAAATTGCTAGAATGATAGGTGGGCTAAGGATAAACCACTGACTTAGCCCAAATTAGAGATATCACAGAAGGACTCATTGGTAGAAAAGTCATCGATTATATGGTGGAGGATAGAGGTAGAATGAAGTGGAAACAATTAGGAATTCAGGGATTTCAAGTGGAATCAAATGATCTTTGTAACATTATCGGGTAACAATTTATCCCCATGAGACCCAAGGAATATCAAGTGACCTGGGCTCCTACGAAATTTGGGTAGTTCACTGTTAAATCAGCTTACAAGCTTCTGCTTGATGACGAGGATTTTGTCCTCCAAAAGGACTTAGTTTGGATAAAAAATTTAATTCCAAAAATTGTAGTCTTTTCATGGTTTATTATCCAAGGAAGAATTCTAACCATTGATAATATGATGCGTAAAGGTATTTGTATCACTAATCTTTGTTATATGTGCACGGCTAATTGAGAGACCATTTATCACATTTTCCTTGAGTGCCCCATTTTTCCTTGACTTTCCTAAGTGGGGATTTTCAGGCCTTCAATATTTCATGGGTTAAACCAACCACCATACTTGATTTGTTCATCCAATGGCCTTAACCCTTTTCAAGCCAAAGACTTCGATACATGTGGAAAATTTGTCTCAATCACTATCTTTAGCAGGTGTGGTTATAAAGGAACCATAGAGTCTTTAATAAGTCTATCCATGATCATCAAACTATCATTGCTAGGATCCTATCCTTTTCCAACGAGAATGTGAACCTTATCCCTTTTGATAGTTGTAAACCTCATCTACAGGAGACCATGATTGCTAAATATTTAATCTTAACCTTGTTAGATGAGTCTGTGCCTAGGGTAGTCAACCCCGGAGCCAATGTTAAGTGGTCTCCACCTCCTACGGGTTGGTTTAATATTGATTTTTATGGAGCAACTAAGGACAATCCTGGTATAGTAGGCATTGGTGGCATTGTGTGAGATCATAATGGGAATATGATGCTTGTATTTTTTGAATATTTGGTAATAAGGATGAGCAACAAAGCTGAAGCTAGAGCTATGTGGAGAGGCCTTCAAATCACTCAAGACTTAGAAGGAAAATTGATCATAGAAGGAGACTCTATGCATGTTATAAATCTCCTCAATAATTGAAAAACACCTCCTTGGAGGATTAAAACAATTGTTGAAGAGGCTAGGATCCTTTTCCAGGGAAGACAAGACATAAAAGCCCAACATGTCTTTCGGGAAGCTAACAAAATTGTTGATAAGCTGACCAATTTGGGTGTTGATGGTGATGAAATTTTCAAATGGGAACACAGTGTCCCGAGTGAAGTAGAGAAGCTTATTCAACAAGAATGCCAAGAATGATAGTCAAATTTACCAATAGGGAAGGCACTATAAGTGCAAAGGCTAGGAGTGTTCTCGTCTCTTTTTTGAATTGGACTCACAATAAAAATTATCTGAGTTGTCAGTCTTCATGGATTCTTCTTGGAAATACCACAAAGACTAATGGGGATAGTCACATGTCATATAACATGGCTTCTAGTCGTCTTAGTAATTTGAGGTTGGTTGATAATCAGAGGGAAGGAAAGAAATGACAATATAAGACTTCGAACCAAAGCCACATGGACCACCAGATAGCCACCACCATAAATCTAGCCAACAGGTTCACTTCTCCAAGGCTGGTTGGCCAAGATAGTATGTGGTACCAAAGCATGTCATATACGGAAGAAAGCAATTACCAAAGAATTATTAAGAGTAAATATCAATACAGAGCTTGTGGGAGTTTCTTTCAGTACTCTACTATGTGTGTCTGTAGCTTTTTGTTTCTCCATTATCTCAAGGAAGGGATCCGTGTATGTTTTTTTTTTGTAATTATGATGCATGTGTGTTTTCTCGGGGTATACCCAAAATGTTGTATGGGAAGTTTATTTTTGATAACAGGCTATGTGCCTTACCGGATGTAATGGCTTTGGTGGCATGTAGATTTTACATATATAATATCCTTAGTAAGTATATGTTCATCAACAACCCTGGGATGATTTTTGTAAAAGGTTTTGGGTCAGCCTGTAAAACCCGGTATTAATGCTATAGTATCTTATCTACCAAAAAAAAAAATTGATTCTAAAGAAATTCCATTGTCATTCGAAGGGTTAGCAGCTAAAATTTCCCCTACTCTTCACAATAATAGAGAAATCATAAATGGTCTATGGATAGATTTAAACCCCTTAATTTTGAGTTAGATTACTGAATTGTCATTATAGGGAGTAGAAATCACTAGGACATTGAAGGGCATGCTCTCTAAGGTAGTTGGGGTATTTTCAGTAGATGGGGATGTTCAACATAGGATGCAAATAAACATATTTAAAGGGGTTAAAAGAACTATATTACCCAAACCCTAGGATCAAGTCATAGAATGTGTGATTAGGTATTTAACCTATGAAAGGCAATATGCTATCTAGTTTGACCATCACATAATAATTCTCACTCACCTCAAATACAATACAATACATCTAGAAGTAAGGGTGAATATCCCTTTATACTTGCACTAGGAGCTATACAACATGGCTAAAAGGTACCAGTAGGGCCAAGGGTTTGTTAGACACCATGGCCTCATTAAATTAATTTGCAAGCATCACTTTAGGAGAAATACTTAAATTTTCAATAGGTACTTTGCACCATGGAATGAACTAGTTGAAGAATCAGAGTAGGGAGAGGAAGTAGCCATAGGTAGGGCAACAACCCCTAAGGAAAATTTTTATGATAGGGTTACTCCTAAGATAAATGAAACTCCATAATCCCCTCATGGTCTACTAGATACCAAACTAGGGCAGAAGGAAAGAGAAGAGTTGAAGGTAGCCCTAAAATAAAACCTAGGACCAAAAGGGTGACTTTTAAAGATGAGGATACTAAGATCTCTACTTATGTAAAGTAATATGCACAACTAGGGCCTTTCAATTCTATAATAATTAGGGCACAAGTTGAAGTAGATAATTCATTATCTATATAGGGAGATGACACTAGCTACACCAATAGTTTTATAGGAAGAAAAACTACAGGAACAGAGTTGAGTAGTCAAATGGAGAAAATAAGGGTGCAACCATTGTGAAGGTCCACCAGGTAGAGGAGAAAAGATGATATAAATGAACCTATTGATACATAGGATAAAAATGTTGAGATAGAGGAGAAATAAATTGAAACTCAAACAAAACCACCTTCATCCCCTCCTTTGAGAAGTAACGTAAGGAGAAAGCAATAAGAAACTATTGCAGCATGAGAAAAAGTGCCTCCACTATCCAACCCAAAAATAAGAAGGAAATTGATTTTGTAGGAGTATGAATATGATGTTTCTAAGGAAATTCCTATTTAGGTAACACTTGTTCAGATGGATAAATCACATACACATGCTAAAGAACATGTGGAGCTAAATTATTCACTAGAAATGAATCTACCCACATATTCTTTAGAATTTGAATAATATGGAGCATATGAGCCAGAAGAACCTATGAAGGATGCTAGGGAGATAATTAAGACCCAAAAAAGCTGGAAGTAAAAGGGTAAGGTGAAAATCAAAGAAAATTATGATTATACCTATTAATTGCTACATGAATTGATTGAATTGAAAGAGAAAGTGATATAGCTAGAAGATTTGCTTGTAATTATTGATTCAAGGGAATAAGTAGCAATAATATTGCTTAAAATAGTAGGGTAGATTATACAGGGGATAATGCAAGAAAGTCTCCCATAATTTTCCCATAAAACTAAATAAGTCACATTAGAACAACAATAGGAATCTCATCTTTTTGTTCCTACCATGGTTATTGTTTTAGCAGATTAGAAAAATGTAGAAAGGGAAATTGAATCGATAAAGGGGCCTGGTAAAGAACTAATGGACATCGAAGAAAGTTACCATAAAGGGAGGGACACTCCAGACTTGGAGAAATAATAGAATTTTAAGGAGCATATTGCAATAGAATATGCTCTAGAGCTTTTAGATGAAACTTCAAAACATTCTAAAGCGGTTCTGGAACATTCTGAAGATGAGTAGGAACATTTTAGAGTAACTCTAGAACATCCAATAAACGTATTAGTTTGTCCATAAGACACTCTAAAATGATAGAAAAATCAATACACATCAACAACTAAATTTCCTAGAGTACAAATAACTTCAATGCATGCTAGTGCACCACCCAAGAAAGGCAAAAAATAGATTTTTACAGAATCTATTAAAACTATTTAGACTGTAGAAATAAGAATTCAAGTTGAGTTAATTTTAGTACATGAATCTCCACTAGTGGTAGTGGATACATCAGATATGGTGCCATTATTAGAACATAATAAGGCCATTGCATGTTGAATAGCATGCTATCGGGCCCTTAAATTGTGCTTTGTAGCACTAAAACCTTTGGAGGAGAAAAGAAAAAAATATACTGCAAAAATTACATAATTGTAGGCCAAGGTGAAGGACTTGTGCCTAATTTTAGAACAATTGGTGCAATGTAGAAGGCCCACTAGATTATATAGCATATTCCTAAAGGAAATATTCCTCATATGGTGGTAATGTAAATATGTTCTGGTTTATCATATAATTTATATTCTAGTGAGGATTTTTGTAATGTACACCTGGATAGTCCTAAGGAGCAAAACATTTTGTTGTGTGAATTATATCTACACAATTTTATACTAGTTGAGGATGTAAAACTTATGCCCCACATATACAGGTAACATCTAGCTCAGATCTTTTATTTCTACATTGAAAAATAAATTATATTGGGATCAAGAAAATAAACATAATAAAGATGTTGAGTTAGGATCTAGGCTTCTGATAAGACATATCCAACCCAACCCTAGGGTAATAATCAACCAACATTTTAGCTTAATGAATGAGGTAACTATCAAAATTACTTATCTTAGAAACATCTAGGTTTCAAAAATTTTGTATAAACAATTTTGACAACTCAGTGGTAGCATGTAAAAGCAGGTGGGAGGAACTATGCATGTCTTTGAGGAAGATAAAATCTATGTTACCCACAAATCTGCTATGATCATGTAGAAGAGAAGATTCATTGATGAATGTGGTTTTAGCATTGAAGCACTAGTGGATAGTCCTGTGATTTAGGCCACCCACTATTATTACACCTGTACCATTTTATTTTGACTATAATCCTAAGCATGATCAGTAGTTTCAAAAATTTCTAAAGGAGATAGAATAGAACAGAGGATACCATTCTAGAGCCTACTATTTTTGGAGAAACTAGAACATGGATTTGGACCTAAATGAATTTTTAGCCCAAAAAAATGCATGGGGACATGCATCAAGTTAGGTTGGGGGGGGGGGGGGATGATGAGGCCAAATAATGCTACATGCTGGCTCATTTTTTGACATAAAAATTACCATATTTCAATACATAATATGGTTTAATGTCAAATATTTTATTAAAGTGCATAGTTTTTTCTTATGTTGGATGATTAAATGTTAAGATATAACATGCCACTACTTTAATTAAGTTATGCATTTTTTGTCCTTTTTTTGCATGATTTAGTGATAAAACAACATAGTGAAATCAATATTCAATAAGGTTTTTGTAACTTGTGATTGGTTAAGCTATTTTATAATATTTTTCCACCTCAAATAATATTAATAAAGTGATGTGGTTCCAAATCAGCCATTTTACAGTTGAAACAGGGCATGATAGTTAACTAGTAGAATCTACAAGAATAGTTCCTGAATGACAGGGTAACAACTTGCAACATTATAAATAGGTAAGGATAAATTCAAGAGAGAAAGTTGAAACTTATTGGATAGAATTAAAGGCAAAAAGGAACATCTTACCATGTAATTGGAAGTACCCCCATGTGATAAAACTAGCAACAACAAAACATAACAGGTTTTCAGCCTCATATTCTAGAGTTGCTCCAAAATGATAGACATAAACAATCAACTTCGGTAGAAAATAGAGTTTGTGTCCAATCTGCAAGGAGCAAAGAGGTTTATGTGTATATAGGAGTAGAAATTGACGATACACATATTATCTATTATCTATTGACTATCACTAGATCAAGTTTAGAGTGTTGATTTCTTACCTTCTTTACCATGTCAAGGGCATAAATAAGTTCTCCCTTGAGATCATAACCATTCTTTTCTAAATATTCCTCTATTTGTTTATCTTTGTCCTCATCTTTAATTTCTATTGGCTTGTCTTCTATAGGATAACTTTCTTCTTATTCTAATGCCATTAGAAGATTTTCATCTGGTCTTTCAAGTGCATATTCATATTCATCATAACTGAAACTATAACCATCCCTTGTACAATCATATTAAATATGTCCAAAGTTACCACATCTAAAAAACTTGAGAATTACTAAAGTCCTTTTCTTTACTTGCTCTTTTTCTTCAATCATAATTAAGACTTCATCTCTATCATTGTTTGAAAAACTAGCATCATTATCACTTGAGTACTTACTTGCCTTATCCACATAGTAGCTCCTCCTTTGTCTATGGAAGAACTTATTTCCTTGTCTATTTTATCCATCCTTGCTTTTCTTTTGATGCGTGTATCTTTTTGATTCCTTGTGCCTATGATCTTGTTTTTCTTCACCATTATTATTCTTGGGTTTTTGATAATCTGTTGCAAAATATCCATACTTTCCACAATTGAAATACTTAACAGGTATTATATCTCTAGATCTTCTGGAATATTTATATTTTCTACCATAATTAGCTTCTTCATCACTGGATGACTCATTTCTTGATTTTGACATCTTACCTGTTGCCTTCTTGATTGCTTTGAAGGCTGCTTACTTCTAGGGGATGGGATATTTTGTTCTTATCTCAAAAGTTGTAAGCATACCAAGCAAATTATCTCTTGTCAAAGTATCACCATCCATTGACACTTCTATAGCAGAAACTTGTTCACTGAATCTTTTTGGAAGAGTTCTTAAGACTTTATCACAAACATTTGATTCATCAATATTCATTCCAAGTCCTTGCATATCATTAACAACCTCATAAATTTGAATTAGATAAGCACTAATATTTTTCTCTTCATTTATTATTAATGCTTCAAGTTGTCCTTTGAGATTTTGCATCTTTGCTTTCTATATACTTTTATCTCATTCATAAATATTTTGTAATTTATCCCACATTTATTTTGTAGTTTTACAATGCATAACTTTCATAGACTTTGTTCTATGCAAACCTCTCAAAAGTGCATTTATTGCTTTTGACTTGTATGTTGAGCAAGGTGCATCAACAATATTGTCATTGTTGTCAACATAGTCAGACAGATCAGTTGATGCTTAGATAGATCGATTGATGCAATGGACAGGAGTTCAGTGATGCAGTGGACAAGAGTTAAGAGGTTCTTCAGAGTATGTACAGTGATTATCCAAAAGATCGAAGTGGCCCATATGCTAAAAATCAAAAGAAAATCACAAGGAAGAAAACTATCATGATATCGTGACATGTTGAGAAGAAAGAAAACTATCGCGATATCATGACATGTTGAGAGAAAGAAAAATTGTCATGATATCGTGACATGTTGAGAAGTAGGAAAAACTATTGTGATTTCGTGACATGTTCGAAGAAAAAGTGCAAGCAAGCAAAACTATCACAATTTCATGACATGTTCAGAGAGAAAGCACAAGCAAGCAAAACTGTCACAATTTCGCGACATGTTCGGAGAGAAAGCGCAAGCAAGATAAACTGTAGCGATTTCATGACATATTGCAAGAGAGATAGTATGGAAGAAAAACTGTCATGATTTCACGACATGTTGGAAGAGAAAAAGGCAAGTAGAAAAAGTGTCACGATTTCATGACATATTGCAAGAGAGATAGTACGAAAGAAAAAGTTTCACGATTTCACGACATGTTGGAAGAAAAAAAAACAAGTAGAAAAAGTGTCGCGATTTCATGACATATTGCAAGAGAAAGAGGAGAGAGAAAAAAGTGTCGCGATTTCGCGACATGTTTCATTTTCGTGGGCCAAAGCAAAGAGAAAGAAGAGAGAAAAAACTATCATGATTTCATGACATGTTTCATTTTCACGGGCCAAAGAAAAGAGAAAGAGGAGAGAGAAAAGGTGTCGCGATTTCGTGACATGTTTCATTTTTGCGGTCCAAAGCGAAGAGAAAATGCAAGGAGGAAAAAGTGTCGCGATTTCGTGACATGTAGCATTTTTGCGGTCCGAAGCGAAGAGAAAATGCAAGGAGGAAAAAATGTCACGATATTGCGACATGTTGCATTTTCGTGGTCCGAAGCGAAGAGAAAATGCAAGGAAGAAAAAGTGTCATGATATCGTGACATGTTGCATTTTCACGGTCCGAAGCAAAGAGAAAATGCAAGGAGGAAAAAGTGTCACGATATCACGACATGTAGCATTTTCGAGGTCCAAAGCGAAGAGGAAGGTAGAGAAGGAAAATTTTCACGAAGGAAAAGTGTCACGATATCGTGACATGTCACATTTTCGTGACTTGAAAAGAGCAGGAAGGCAAAGAAGAAAAAGTGTCGTGATATTGCGACATGTCGCATTTTCGCAACTTGAAAAGAGTAGGAAGGCCGAGAAGGAAAAGTGTCGCGATATCACGACATGTCACATTTTCATGACTTGAAAAGAGCAGGAAGGCCGAGAAGGAAAAGTGTCACGATATCGCGACATGTCGCATTTTCATGACTAAAGGAGGAGAGAGAAAGTAAGAAGGCAGAAGTTTCATGATATCACAACAAAAGTAAAAAGGAATAGTATGAAGGTGAAAGTGTCACGATATCGTGACATGGTGTGTTTTTGTAGGTACAAACCAAGTAAAGTAGCAAGGAAGCAAAAGTGTGGTGATATCGCGATATGTTGTGTTTTCACGGGTACAAGCTGAGAAGAGGACAAAGAGGTAGAAATGTCATGATTTTGCGACAGGTCACCTAGGCATGGATGAAGAAGAGAACCCAGCCAAAATAAGATATGTGACTATTAACTGAAGGTATACAGCAGTTACAGGGGCAGTTACAAAGAAAAATCATGTAGCTAAATTAAAAATAGTTAACTAAAGTAGTACGACAGTTACAAGTGCAGTTATAGAGAAAAATCATGTAGCTAAAATAAGAATAGTGAACAAAAGTCAGAATGACAGTTACAAGAGTAGTTACGAGTTGCATGCATAAATATGGAAGTTAAAAATAGAGTCAAAACTTTGTTATAAAAGGAGGTCTGCATGGAGAATTAAGTTGCTGCCAAAATAGAGAGAGCACTCAAGATTAAAGTGAGGCAGAGTTAATCTTATGAAGGGAGAAAGAGGAGAGCGAGCAGGGTGTGTGTTGTGTGAAGAGTGGGCAATGTTGAGAAAGCAATAGACCAGTCATGGTCTTGTAAAAGTGAAGGCATCTTTATGTCAATCTTCTAGTTTCAGAACAAAAGTCCAAGTTGGTGCTTGGCATCAGGGGTTGGTGCTCCTTCTAGTTGGTGCTGGTAAATCAAGGGTTGGTGCTCCTTCCAGTTGGTGCTGGTAAATCAGGGGTTGGTGCTCCTTTCTGTTGATGCAGATAAATTAGGGGTTGGTGCTCCTTTCTGTTGTTGTAGATAAATCAAGGGTTGGTGCTCCTTCCAGTGGGTGCTAGTAAATTGATTGTAAAATTATTATTTTGCAAAGGCTGGATTTGGATGGGAGTCCAAATAGTCAATTTTGAGGAGTAGCCAAAACTGGTGAACCTCGGTACATCTTGTGTTGTGTGATGCTATTTTGGTATATTTGCTTTGTTGAGTTTTAAGCTTTCATTTTTTAGGCATTAAGAATTGCAAATTCAAGTTTTTAAGAGCTACACTGATTCACCCCCCCTCTTAGTGTCATTGTGAGACTAAAAATTGGTATTAGAGTAGTTTCCCTTATCAGGCTAAATCAGCTAGGTTTGATCTTGGATTAGTATGCAATGGGTAAGAAGAATAGATCCTCCTCAAATAAGGCATCTCAGTTAGTTTCAGTTCTTGTGGAAGAGAAAATTAAACTAGAAAAGATAGAAGGAGTGAATTCTGAAAAGATAGGAGTGAACTCTGAAGCATGTGATGAAAACCTTGAGGGTTAAGTATATCTAGAAGGTGATTTGATCACTACACTTGAAGAGTTGAATATAGAAAGGAAAAATAATAGAATATTGTCCAAGAAGTTGGAAGAATATGGAGATAAGATCGAAGATCTCTTCTTACAAATTCATAAAGCCAAGAAAATAGAAGAAGCCTTGAAGTCACACCTGTATGATAAAGTCGATGTATGTAGCAAATGTGAAGAGGAATCTAACAAATTTTTTAGTGATCTAAAGCTGCAAGTAGAAGAGTCCAAAAGGATTGAAGAAACTCTCAGGTCATAGATCAATAAGAAAGAGATTTTTTACAGCAAACAAGAAGAGGATATTGTTTTATTGAAGAAACAACTAAAAGAGGCCAATACAAATCTCAAATTTGAGAAGAGCATAGAGTTGCTAGATAAAATGGTAAGGCAACAAAGAATCCCCATGTCTAATCTTGGTCTTGGATATGAATCTGAACAACCTTCTTCTTCTAAATCTATAGATAAGAAGAAGTCCACTACTGAAGGATAAAAGCAAGAAAAGTTTGAAGCTAAAACTTCAAAAGGAATAAAATCTCAAAGGAGATCTACAGCAAAGCAACCACAACAAAAGAGGTTCTATCACTCTCACTTTATTCATAATAATGCTTGTAATGTCTATTATTTTAGATACAACCTTTATGGTCACAAGGCAATGTATTGTGGATTGAATAATAGATCAAAGATTTATGCTAGTAGAAATACATCTATTGAACACCATGTGCAATGTTTTAAATGTAATGGTCATGGGCACATAGCAAGGTCTTGTCCAAGAAATTTTGTATCTAATCTATGGCAAGACAGTAGATTTCATCAGACGCAAAGAATGCAACACAGACAGGGAATAAATCATGTGCATCAAAGAAAGGAAAATAATCATCCATCAAGGATGTACAAGAGACAACCAACCAAGATAAATGTTCAAGTTCATGAAAAGGTTCAAAATAGAGATGCATTTGAAAACCTTTATCCTAAGTTCAAGAAATATTGGAGAAAGAAAGAAGAGAGGAAATCGTGTCTCCTTGGACTGAAGGAGATTACTCCGCTATTGCACTAGGAAACTCCAGGTAGCACATCCTCACGGGGAGCAATCTTGAAGTTTTATTTTAAATGCTCTTATGTATTTGTTTAATTACCTAAGGATGAAATGCAAGTAGTCAAGGAAGTTGTCGTATAGTTGTCGATGTATGTTTTCAGTTCATGTAGTCTGTGGAAGTGTCGTGAAGGGTGGTGATTAAATTGAGAGTTGTCATTATTGGTAGTATTGCTAGATGTCATTGTTGTACTGGTGATGGTTCTTACTACCACTGTCCAAAGTTAAGGATTATAACAGTTCAAATGATTTGGTTAGTGAAAGAATGTTGCCCTAGCTACATACATGTGTTTCGATAAAAGCAGTGTATATTTGAACTACACATTGACGTGAAGATTGTTAGATCTTTTATGATGTTGTGGTGTAAAATATTGAATTCTGATCATTGATTCATGTTTATCTCATCAAGATGAGAAACTTTGCTTTGTGAATCATACCTATCCGAGGTCCATAAGTATGAGTTTGAGTAAGGTGCACTATAGTTGGCCGTGAAGCGTTTAACAAAATATTGTCTCCTGATTCGAACAATTGGAAGTAAGGTGTGACCAGTGGTGACTGTAGAAAACATAGACCAAGTTGAAAATGTAAGAATGTATTTGGTTGGTGTTGTGGTACTATGCTTGATGCTTGCACAGAGTTGGCAGTAAAATTGCAGTGTTGGTACAATGTTGGAAAAAAGTTGGTACAAGTGTGAGTCACTTGTCAATTTACTTGACAGATGTGAAATCAGCATTTTTGAATGGGAAGCTTGAAGAAGAGTTTTATATTGAGCAGCCAGATGGTTTCCAGCTTGGTGATTATTGGTTGAGTTGATTTGATTGAGCCTAGTCAAGTTATGTGTGAAGTGATTTTTAAAAGTTCTATGAAATAAATTATTCCATCATTCTATGTTGAGTTGAGATTGAGGTTAGAAGATATTAAGTCTCTAACAATTCTCTTTATGCTTCTATGAAGTGGATTTGATTTGAGATTTTCATTCATTGTTGAGTTCATTTTGAATACTACTTGAGCATGATTGATTGAGCCTTTGAGAAGGCCTTTGGGAAATATTTGAGGATAGTGTTGGGACAGACTTCTAGAGCAGATTTCGGACAGGTTCTTAGTGAGCTTGTTGGAGCAGATTTGGACAGGTTTTGTATGAGCTTTTTATTCAACATTGGACAAGTTCTATGTGAGCTTATTAAGTTGGTTCTGTGTGATCCTATTGATAGAGTACAAAGAACAGAGTCTCAATGGATAGAGATCCAAAATCCAACACAGTTGAAGATAGATCTGAGTGAGGATTCTTCAAGTGGAGAGAGGTCCACCAGTCAGTGCAGTAGAGAGACAGAGTCTTCTATAATATAAAAATTGGAGAGAGGTCCACCAGTTAGTAGCGGATACCTTCATAATAAATTGGGAGTGGTCATGCTTCCCAAGAACTGACTAGCTATCAGGACCACATTCTGAGGGGGAGCATTTATATATTTGATTATCTTTTTGCTCATGTTTGTAATTTTTGCTAACTATAATAATTTGTGCCTGAGAATTTTGTGCATGGACTTATGAGGAGTTTGTAGTAGCCCTTTGGTATTATTGTCAAAGGGGGAGAATATTTACATAAAATTGCACGTGTTGCCAACAATTCCAAAGGGGGAGATTGTTGAGCAAGGTGCAGCAACAATATTGTCATTGTTGTCAACACAGTCAAACAGATCGGTTGATGCAGTGGACAGGAGTTCAGTGATGAAGTGGAAAAGAGTTAAGAGGTTCTTCAGAGTATGTACAGTGATTATCCAAAAGGTCGAAGTGGCCCATATGCTAAAAATAAAAATAAAAATCACAAGGAAGAAAACTGTCACGATATCGTGACATATTGAGAAGAAAGAAAACTGTCATGATATCACATGTTGAGAGAAAGAAAAACTGTCATGATATCGTGACATGTTGAGAAGTAGGAAAAACTATCATGATTTCATGACATGTTTAGAGAAAAAGCACAAGCAAGCAAAACTGTCGCGATTTCGTGACATGTTCGGAGAGAAAGTGCAAGCAAGCAAAACTGTCATGATTTCATGACATGTTCGGAGAGAAAGCGCAAGCAAGCTAAACTATCATGATTTTGTGGCATATTGCAAGAGAGATAGTACGGAAGAAAAACTGTCACAATTTTGCGACATGTTGGAAGAGAAAAAGGCAAGTAGAAAAAGTGTTGCGATTTCGCAACATATTGCAAGAGAGATAGTACGAAAGAAAAAGTGTTGCAATTTCGTGACATGTTGGAAGTGAAAAAGACAAGTAGAAAAGGTGTCATGATTTCGTGACATATTGCAAGAGAAAGAGGAGAGAGAAAAAGGTGTCACGATTTCGTGACATGTTTCATTTTCGCGGGCCAAAGCAAAGAGAAATAGGAGAGAGAAAAAGTTGTCGCGATTTCGCGACATATTTCATTTTCACAAGCCAAAGCAAAGAGAAAGAGGAGAGAAAAATGTGTCACGATTTCGTGACATGTTTTATTTTCGCGGTCCAAAGTGAAGAGAAAATGCAAGGAGGAAAAAGTGTCACAATTTTGCGACATGTAGAATTTTTGCGATCCGAAGCGAAGAGAAAATGCAAGGAGGAAAAAGTGTCACGATATCGCGACATGTTGCATTTTCATGGTCCAAAGCGAAGAGAAAATGCAAGGAGAAAAAAGTGTCGTGATATCGCGACATGTTGCATTTTCGTGGTCCGAAGCAAAGAGAAAATGCAAGGAGGAAAAAGTGTCACGATATCACGACATGTCACATTTTCACGACTTGAAAATAGTAGGAAGTCAGAGAAGGAAAAGTGTCACGATATCGCAACATGTCGTATTTTCATGACTTGAAAAGAGCAGGAAGGCCGAGAAGGAAAAGTGTCGTGATATCACGACATGTCGCATTTTCGTGACTTGAAAAGAGCAGGCAATCCAAGAAGAAAAAGTGTCATGATATCACGACATGTCGCATTTTCATGACTAAAGGAGGAGAGAGAAAGTAAGAAGGTAGAAGTGTCACGATATCGTGACAAAAGTAAAAAGGAAGAGTACGGAGGCAAAAGTGTCGGGATATCGTGACATGGTGTGTTTTTGCGGGTACAAACCAAGTAAAGTAGCAAGGAGATGAAAGTGTTGCGATATCATGACATGTTGTGTTTTCATGGGTACAAGCTAAGAAGAGGACAAAGAGGCAGAAGTGTCATGATTTTGTGATAGGTCGCCTTGGCACGGACTAAGAAGAGAACCCATCCAAAATAAGATATGTGACTATTAATTGAAGGTATATATCAGTTATAGGGGCAGTTACAAAGAAAAATCATGCATCTAAATTAAGAACAATTAACTAAAGTAGTACGATAGTTACAGGTGTAGTTACAGAGAAAAATCATGTAATTAAAATAATAACAGTGAACAGAAGTCAGAATGATAGTTACATTAGCAGTTACGGGTTGCATGCGTAAATATGGAAGTTAAAAATAGAGTCAAAAGTTTGTTATAAAAGGAGGTCTATGTGGAGAATTAAGTTGCTACCGAAATAGAGAGATAGCACTCAGGATTAAAGCGAGGCAGAGTTAATATTATGAAGGGAGCAAGAGGAGAGCGAGCAGGGTGTGTGTTGTGTGAAGATTGGGCAATGTTGAGAAAGAAATAGACCAGTCAGGGTCTTGTAAAAGTGAAGGCATCTTTATGTCAATATTCTAGTTTTAGAACAAAAGTCCAAGTTGGTGCTTGGCATCAGGGGTTGGTGCTCCTTCCAGTTGGTGCTGGTAAATCAGGGGTTGGTGCTCCTTCCAGTTGGTGCTGGTAAATCAGGGTTTGGTGCTCCTTTCTGTTGGTGCAGATAAATCAGGGGTTGGTGCTCATTTCTGTTGTTGTAGATAAATTAGGGGTTGGTGCTCCTTCTTGTGGGTTCTGGTAAATTAATTATAAAATTGTTATTTTGCAAAGGCTAGATTTGTATGGGAGTCTAAACAGTCAATTTTGAGGAGTAGCCAAAATTGGTGAACCTCGGTACATCTTGTGTTGTGTGATGCTATTTTGGTATATTTTCTTTATTGAGTTTTAAGTTTTCATTGTTTAGGCATTAAGAATTACAGATTCAAGTTTTTAAGAGCTACACTGATTCACCCCCCCTCTTAGTGTCATTGTGAGACTAACATTGTAGTGTTGTAGGAGCTTACCTTCCTTATCTGTAAGAGGATTGACTAAGGGATCATATCCAAATTCCACTGATTTTCAAATTTCATTGCCAAGTGCCATCAGGTAGATCTTCATCATCATACTCCAATACATATAGTCACTTCCATAAAATAATGATGTTGAATTATCTGAGGATCCATTCTTAGAATACATTCTGTTCTTGTTAGCTTTTTCTTCAAGCTGTTAAACTCTTCTAAAGGAACCTACTCTGATACTAATTAAATAACACAAGCTTATACTGAGAGGGGGGGTGAACAGTATAAGACCACTTTTTACTTTTTTTTATAAAATAATATTATGCAATGTATAGATAGCAACATCAACAACAGTAATAAAAGAAATGCATAAATCACCACACATAATAGAGACACCAATTTAACGTGGTTCACCCAATGTGGGTTACATCCACAAATAAAATATTTCACTCAATTTTGTCAATCAATATCTTGGGAATCCTTTCCCTATTACAATGTTTATGGACCTCTATCCAAAGGATATGTCGATCCCCTAAATTATTTTCATGGATATTTATCCATAAGATAACTCCTTATCCTTTTTTCTAGTTGATGTTCCTCTAGAAGACTACTACCTTCACTACACTGGCTTGTGGATCTCTCTCCACTGAAGAATCTTGTCCCCACTTAAAATACTTGTCCTCACTACCCTATTTTATGGATATCTATCCACTAGAGACTACTATCCTCTCTTCTCTGTCACCTCCAAATCTCTATCTCAAATCTACACTAAACTCATTCCTTCAATCTAGCACAAATCTACTCAATAAGTCCACTCAGAACTTGCTCAAATATTCTCAACAAGTCCATCTAGAACTTGCTCAAATCTGCTCAATAAGTCCACTCAATACCTACTCAACTCTACTCAACAAGTTCACACAAAACTTTCTCAATTCTACTCAACAAGTCCACTTAGAACTTGCTCAAATGTGCTCAACAAGTCCACTCAGAACTTGCTCAAATTTGCTCAACAAGTCCACTTAGAACTTGCTCAAATTTTCCCAATAATCCCACTTAGAACTTAATCAAATTTGCTCAAAAATTCCACTCAAAACTTGCTCAACAAGCTCACTCAGAACTTGTCCAAATATGCTCAATAAGTCCACATAGAACTTATCCAATATCATAGAAGCATAAAGAGAATTTTTAGAGACTCAATATATTCTAAAATCAATGCTCAGTCACTTTCTCAACTCAAAATAAAATATAGAATAGTTTGTTTTAAGGAACTTCAGCAATCACTTCACACAACCACTTGACTAGGCTCAATCAATTGTACTCAACCAATAACTCAATAAAACACTTCTTTCTCACAAAACCTAGTCCAAGCATATAACCACCAACTCAAAATGTTTCGAACAATGCTCAACAATAAATCTCACATAATAATGATACTCATATTCTCTTCAAACCCTAGTTCAAGTTCTTTGTACAACAAATCACTTCAACAACAATTCTTATAAAATAATATTCACATAACAATGATACTCATGATCTTTGCAAAAATCTAACTCAAGTTCTTCACACAACCAATGGTTTCAAAAACAATTCTTATCAAACAAGGTTTTGACAATAACTCTTTATTATAGAAGGTACTTGATCGTACCTTCTAAATGGTGATTTTTTGACGAATGGGTTTGGGTTCACCAAGAAGCATTTGTGGCTGCTTCTATGCCTAGGTTGTAGGATTTGTTTTGATGAGTTTGTTTTTATTCAAATAAAACATACACCTAAGTTTGGCCAAATGCAACTAATCTAGCCTATATGCAATTTATCTTCGATGCAAACAACAAATAGTGGAACAACAGAATGTAGAAATTAATGCAATGCCTAGAAAGAGATTTTAAACCTTACCTGTATCTGGATGTTTGATGTAGGTTCTGAAATTTGTAAGCAGTCCAGATCGTCTCTACTTTTACAGAATCATCTGCAATATGGTGAAAACATCTGCAATCTAGTGAAATTGTTTGCAGTTGGACAAAATCATCTACAATTGGAAAAAAATATCTGTGATAATTTTGTCAAAAACCTGCAACAGAACAATTTGCTAACATAGAGGGTACAATATGCAATTATACGATCATAAACCTAAATCAAAACATGGATTGGTTCCATGAAATTCTCACAAGATGATCAATGTTAAGTTTTACAAAGATGATGTGATGTCTCCTATCTTAAAAATGATGATATTATATAGATTTGAACAAAATTATGGTGAATACCCGATGCAATATTTGAATAGAATAAATTAATGCAATACTGATCAATATCAAAATAGGTAAATACAAACAGAGCTCTAAAGTTACCCCCAAGTAGACTGATGACAAAATCATCTCCAATGTGCCAAAATCATCTCCAATTTGATGCATTCGCCTTAGGCGATTTCATACACTCTAGGATGATGCACAGTTGAAACCTACAATAACACAACACAATTGTGATGCCAATACAAAGTCCTAATCACTTCATTAACTGATGCTCTCAGGGATTCAAGAAGTCAATCAGCCAGGGGAATTTTGAGAAAATACCTTGGATTAAATAGGCTTGGGGATTTGTTGGGGAGTTGTGATCCTTCCCATTTTAGAGGATTTTGGTGGATTTCGAAACCATAACAACTATGCTCTTATCCAAGAAGTGATGAAGCAGTTGCAGCTAATTTTATCTTCTTGTCGAACTAAGAAAATTTCCATTTTTAGAAAAATCATCTGAATGATTTTGTACAACATCATAGATGATATCATCCAATTAGAGACGATATCATCTAATCATAGATGATACCGTCATGTGGTTACAACAATGTTTATTTTTGGTGCAAAAATCGAGGTGAATAGTTTTGGGCTAATTTTAATTAATTTTTTTGAATGTTTTACACTTAGGTAAATTAATGTGTGTCATTTTTACCCTATTACATTTTTCCCCCTATTTAGCGAATTTTTCGAAGAAAAATGCGTTAAAGAATAGATGGCATGCTTTTCGAGAAAGAAAAAATTTATTGCAATTTTTTTTTGACAATTTCGAGTTGGTTTGTTAAACTATTTTATGTATGGTGCCCCCTTCGAGTTTTTACACCAAATTCTACGTTTGGTGGAAAACTCAAAATTTTCTGATATATATATTGATCTTCTTTGTTTTATGTGACTTTGTATGATTTATTGGATGATTTATTACATTTGCTTATGATGGTTGTGTTACATAATTTCTTGTAGTCATGCTTTGATTTTTTAACATTTTGATCATGCTTAACATAAAAGGAAAATTATTTTGTAAAGTGTGTTTTGAGAAAGATTTTTTTGTGTGATGATATATTTGAGGGATTAGCAATGAACCTCAAAGGATGTTGTGTTGTTATATGACCGTTGGTGGAGATCAATGCTCGCTAGGTCATGAAGTGGATCCTATTGTGAGGAATTTTTGTATTGCTAATACCAAAATATTGTGTGCTTAAGAATAATCTTAAGGCTTTATGATGAGAAAGAAATGTTTGATGTTGTTTTGGGACAAGATGTTTGATAGATGTTGTGAAAATGTATTAATTTAAGCATGAAAAATTTGAAATATGATTTGCGCTAGGCATAGAATTCCTAAGTGTGAAATTTGAAAAGAAATAGTTACTTAGGAACTATACCATCATCACGAAAATCAAAATGAAATGCATGATGATTATGTTTGATTTTGCAATATTATTTAAGATAAATTATTGTGCTATGATAATAAAATAATTTGTAAGAACTAATGCAAAGGATTGAAATTAATTATCTAAAAAAATTTCAAAGAAATGTTTTAACTTATTTCAAGGACAAATTCAAATTTATCTAGGACCAGTGTGTGAGAAGTGCATTCATTATCTATTTTTATTGTCATGATGATACAAAATATCTCGAGTGACAAATGTGTGTGCTTTGTAAGGTTAATTTACCAATTTTGAGTAAGGTAGTGATACAAGAAAACTTGAATGAACCAATGTGTGTGCAAGTGAAAGGTTCATTTAACCATGATTTTGTGCATGCAACTATACCAGACTACTATGTAAATAAAATCACCAAAAGCTAGCTAATCCAAATGCAGACATAGGTCTATACAAAAGAAGTTCACTAATGTGATAGACATATCGCCACGTGAAAGGAATTACCCAAGGCCAAGCAAGTTGGGCACAAATCACCCGTTATGGGGCTTACCTCATGATTTTTGAATAACTAAGAATTCCAAGGATTCAAGCTCATTCACCCTTATTTTCTTTAGTTTTTAGGAGTAGGGATTTCTTGTCATTTTCTTTTGAACAAGGGGATTTTACTGCTTTTTTTTTCTTTTAGTTCTCTTTTTTATTTTTTCTTTTTCTTTTTCTTTCTTTTTCTCTTTCTTTATTTTTCTTTTGGGATACTTGCTCAGATTAGCTGTAGAGCAAGGGGTTTTTATTCAGGTAGGGGGGATCTTGTCCTTTTTCCAATTTCTAAGTATTCTAGACCACGCACATGATAGGATAGAAAGGGAAAATTTTCACTCAAGGGACTAAGACTTACTATGTAGTATCACTTTTCGAATTTACAACAAATCATTTTAAGATGTAAAAGTGTGTTCTTGGTTCAAGAAGTAGCAAGATCATTCGCAAAACTCAAAATTATTTAATGAAGTAATAGTGTTCTTTGGTACAAGAGATATTTATAATCAAGATAAAAAAATCAAAATCATTAAAGATGTGAAATTAAGTGCATGGTTCAAGATAACTTTTGAATTTATCTAAAATAAGATAAAATATAACTCAAATTTTTTGAAAGATAACGACAAATAAAAGTGCAATAATTTTGAAATATTTTTAGAAATTTTGATATTTTTTAATTTAATTTTATTTATTTATTTATTTTATTTGGTTGTTTTTGATGTTTTAATGATGGAATTGGTGATCTATATACACTATACAAGGTGATTTTGATTATAGCATGTCTAAGGTGGCTTCAAAATCAAAGGAGGTTTTGAAGAACAATTTGGTTGTGATGAAGGTGATTGAAGTTGATTTGTTGATAGTTGAGATTGTTGTGATGAAGGATGATAAATAGATGTAGATGAAGAAAAGTGATGGACAGAAGATGACGATGATAGTAAAGAGGAAAAGAATAAAGAAATTGATGTGATAACAATAATGAAAGAGAGAATGAAGGATAAAAGGTGACAGACAAAATGTGGCAATGATGATAAAGAGGAAGAGAATAGAGAATTTTTTGATACTAAATGATAAAGAAAGAGAGAATAGAGAATACAAATTCCCTATGAATGGGAGAGGTTTGCAAAAGTTCAAAGAGGGATATCTTAATTGGGGGATTAGCCCACTGTTGTTGAATGTTGAAGGAGACTTTAGGTTGAGACTTCAACACTAAAGACATATTTTCTATATTTGTATCCTCATTTGGATTATCCTTCAAAACTAAGAGAGGTTTTGAAGTTTGGTTGGGTGAAGAATCTATTTCTTGTTTATCAAATTGAAATGATTGAGCTTGAGATTGCTCACTTGTAGTTTTTGTTACATTATTAGTGATATCATTGTGATGGGGCACATTAGGATGTAATATTTGATTGGTTTCTTGTTGTTTATGCTTGATTAGTTCTCTTAGGAATTTATCAATAACTAGTTCATTATCTCTTTCTTCTTGATTGTGAGTAGAATGATGATGAGTAGATTGTGAAGTATGATGTGATTGCATGGTAGGATTGGAAGAAGTATTTCCTTGTTGAGATGAATGTGTTGTGTTGAAAGAAGAAGGTTGAAATGGTTGTGATTGCAATAATGATAAAGAAGAATTACATGGGGATTGAATATCTTGACATGAATGTGTAGTGGGAATAATACCACTATTATGAAGAGGTTGAGGTGAATAAGTGTTTTGTAGAGAAGAATATGGTGATGATTTTTTATTCATTATTTGATTTTGTGATTGGGAATTTTGTTTTTAAGTTTATTTTTTAGTGATGGCTCCAATAGTACCCACAATATTATTATTATGCAAATAACTAAAATGTGGCCTAGCATTTACTACTTGTTCATTTGGAAGCACTTGTTGGGATGATGGTCGAGTAGTCACTCTTCTAGGGAATGGTTCTTCATGCACCATTGAATCTGTGATGGGAGTAATTGGATCTGATTCATCTTCAAAACTATTTGAATTATTTGAGGTAATATCAACCTCACTCTCTGTTTCACTTTCTTCATCACTTTCTAAATATGTAATTTGATAACTTCTTAGAGGTCTAACATTAACTTGAGATTCAGTAGTTACACATGGTTTTTGTAAATCTTGATGAGGTAGAAAGCTACTAATAGTTCCTACATATCGAGTTGGATGAGGAACATTGTGATGTTCTACTTGATTTACAACTTCTTTACCATGCTTTGGTAAAGGGTGTTGAAAAATATCCAAATTTTTATTTGCATTTTGATTTTGAGGTTTTTGTGTATTATTTTGGGCATTATTATTTGCAGGAAATTCTTGAACTTCCATCTTACCTTGGTCAATCAAATCTTGTATCATGTGCTTCAACCTCTTACATGAGTTTGTTGAGTGAGCATCAGTTTTGTGAAAGTTACAATTGTAAATCAGCTCTAAATCCTGCTACAGTTGTATCAAGATACCTTATTTCAAGCAACCATATCAATCCTTGTTGTAAAAGTTGAGGTAAAATCATAGTTAAAGGCTATTTTAATTTTTTAAATTCTCTTGGTGGTTTATCAAGGACTTTTAACACAAAATTTTTTACAACTTCTACAATATTAACATTTGAGTTTTTTCTACTATCAGTAACTCCATCACCTACTACTTTTTTTTTCTTATACTAATTCTTAGAAGTTTTATCTTCATCCTTATTCTTAAATTGGCCTCTCCTGATAAGGGCATCTTCTACCCTCCTTGATAAATCAATGGCTTGATCGAATGTGGTTACTATAGCAGTAGAAATTTCATAAGATAGTTGTTCTTGTAAATTACCTATGAATATGTCCAACATTTCATGATGAGGTAATGCAAAGTGTAATTTTCCCAGGAGTTGTCTCCATTTAGCCAAGAATTCAGCAAAACTTTCATCTTTTCCTTGTTTCAAGTTGTATAAATATTTAATAGTTACATGCCTCTATATATAAGCACTAAATTGATGGACAAACATTTCCGCTATCTCTTCAAAATTACTTAAAGAATTATTGGGTAACTGATAATACCACTCTAAGGCCATACCTCTCCCAAAATTTTAGGGAACATCTTTAACAACAACAAATCATCATGACATGTTGTCCTAAACATACAAATATGCTCTATAGGATCTTCGATTCCTTTATATATTGGGAGGACAGGCATGGGGAAATGCTTAGGATAAGGTTGAGCTACCACAATAGGATCCAAAGGTTGACTACACATCTCTCGATAATTATATGAGGGACGATAGGGATCCATTTGGTCTAGACGAGAAGCTAACTGTTTAACCATGGCTTCAAGTCCTTGTTGTTGTTGTCCACTAAAATGATTTGTCTACATAATCCTATTATGTCTTTGATAATAAGTTGGTGTTGTTGTGTGAAGATTCCCAAATGAAACACAATTATGTAAAGTATTTTCAGGAACTACATTTTGAAGTTGATATGGAATCTTGTTTTGTTGGATTTTCTATTGAGGTTGGTATTTTGCATTTGTTTAACCTTTTGTTGATTTGCCATTTTTTTATTAAGATCTTGAGTGAACATGGATGTGAATGGTTGTTTTTATTTTTTTAGATTTGCTTTTGGGTTTCTAGCAACAATTTTGGATGATTGTGCCTTTGATTTTTGAGAATTTTGATTTAAAGGTATCATATTTGGATTAGATGGTCCTATTTGATTATCATCTGGGTCTATTGAAGGCATGTAAGATAATGGGTTTGTATGTACTTGAAAAGTGACTGCCAAATATGATCCCATAGAACCTTCTCCTAAATTATCCATATGCACTGCTTGACTAAATTCACCTATGTGATATTTTATGAATTGAGTAAAATTTGCAATAGACTCAAATTTAACATTTCCTTTTTCATCTAATTTGGGTTCATTAGGATCTTCCATTTCATTTTCCTCATTATCACCTTCATATTCTGATAGTATATCCTCTCCAACAAGTGTTCTATCTTCAAAATCATCTTGTTCTTGTTCTCCCATATTATCGTTATCTACTTGTTTACCACTTCTTAATTTGGGCATCTTGTTTTAGAATAATTTGTTCTTGCAGATATATATTTTATATATATGTGCTAAAATTTTGGGGTATATATGTTATATATATACCTAACTAAATGAATATAATATGATTTTTTTTTTTGTAGTTTTTTAGATTGCAAATAACAAAGCAAACACACCTATAATATTATATCTCAATTTTCTTGAAAAAGCCTATAAATATCATTAATAGGTTCCAATTGATCTGGGGTCATGTAGTGTTCTTCTTCAAACTTAAAGTTACCTTTTAAGAATTTTATGAAGTGGGCTATAGTGATGCAATTGACTTCACAGTTTGACCTATAAAAGTATAATTCATGACAATATTCTCGGTAAACCACAACTCTGGGAACTCTATTAAATCTTCTCTTATCATCTAAGACAACCTCTCGATCTTCAACACGTGATAAAAATTTATGTACCGTTATTGCATCATCAAGATAATCTTCAAAGGAATAAAAATTCGGGGAAATGAGAGCTCTCTTATCTGCAAGCCACCTATCACATGCTCTTTGAAGGTCAAAATAGAAAGGTGCACTATCGGGATCTAGGATTCTAGACAAGTCAAATCTTATGATTTTCTTAAGTTCAGGCTCGTGATATTTTATGATGTCTAATATTTTCCAAATTTCATTCCACTGTTGTAAGGAGAAAACATTGCTAGGTCCACGTATTTGAGAAATTTCTTGTCCATCTAATAATAACATCAATAAGCATAGCTCTTCTACTATTGTAATCTACCATCTATGAATTTCACTAAAGTGTGCAAGTTTAACTAATAGTTTTTCTTTTGGATTTTCATTTTGTTTTTGTAACTGTTTAGAATATCAGAAGAAATGCCTATGTTTCACGTCGGGTTCACCAAAGAATGTAGCCCAAAAATTCTCTCATTCCTTTCCTCAATGCTGATGGATCCACGCCTTAGAGGGGAATAGGAGAATGAGTGGTCTACACCTCAAAAGAGAGGTACTTGATCGTACCTTCTAAATGGTGAATTTTTCGATGAATGGGTTTGGGTTCACCAGGAAGCATTTGTGGCTACTTCCATGCCTAGGTTGTAGGATTTGTTTTGATGAGTTCATTTTTATTCAAATAAAACATACACCTAAGTTTGGCCAAATGCAACTAATCTAGCCTATATGCAATTTATCTTCGATGCAAACAACAAATAATGGAACAATAGAATGTAGAAATTAATGCAATGCCTAGAAAGATATTTTAAACCTTACCTATATCTGGATGTTTGATGTAGGTTCTAAAATTTGTAAGCATACCATATTTTCTCTCCTTTTAAAGAATCATATGTAATTTGATGAAATCATCTACAATCTGGTGAAATCATCTGAAATTGGACAAAATCGTCTATGACTATTTTGTCAAAAACTTGCAATAGAACAATTTGCTAACACAGAGGGTACAATATGCAATTATACGATCATAAACCTAAATAAAAACATGGATTGGTTCCATGAAATTATCACAATATGATCAATGTTAAGTTTTACAAAGATGATGTGATGTCTCCTATCTTAAAAATGATGATATTATATATATTTGAACAAAATGATGGTGAATACCCGGTGCAATATTTGAATAGAATAAATTAATGCAATACTGATCAATATCAAAATAGGTAAATACAAATAGATCTCTAAAGTTGACCCCAAGTAGGCTAATGACAAAATCATCTCCAATGTGCAAAAATCATCTCCATTTTGATGCATTTGCATCATATGATTTTGTATACTCTAGGACGATGCACAATTGAAACCTACAATAAAACAACATAATTGAGATTCCAATACAAAGTCCTAATAACTTCATTAACTGATGCTCTCATGGATTCAAGAAGTCAATCAGCCAAGGGAATTTTGAGAAAATACCTTGGATTAAATAGGCTTGGGGATTTGTTGGGGAGTTGTGATTCTTCCCATTTTAGAGGATTTCGGTGGATTTTGAAACCATAACAACTACGCTCTTATCCAGGAAGCGATGCAGCAGTTGCAGCTAATTTTATCTTCTTGTCGAACTAAGAAAATTTCTATTTTGAACAAAATCGTCCGAATGATTTTATAAAGCATCATAGAGACGATATCGTCTAATTGGAGACGATACCGTCATGCGGTTGCAACAATGTTTATTTTTGGTACAAAAATCGAGGTGAACCATTTTAGGCTAATTTTAATTAATTTTTTTGAATGTTTTGCACTTAGGTAAATTAATGTGTGTCATTTTTACCCTATTATAGCTACGATCCAATACCCCTGATCTATATTGGAAGGACTTTGAGTCCCAAATACTCACCCAATTTGGCCCTAATGACTACGCAAATTTTATAGGAGCATTGACAAAGCTAAAACAAACTACCACAGTTCATGATTACCAGACACAATTTGAGAAGTTGGCCAATAAAACAAGGGGCTTGAATGAGGGATTTTTATGAGTTGTTTCATGAGTGGGTTGACATATGATCTCTAGGCTAAATTCAAGATGTTTAAACCAAAAACCATGATGGAGGCTATCAGTTTAGCTCAATTGACCGAATCTAAACTCTCAGCTCAATGGCAAACACTACAATTTTCTCAATCTCGACCTCCCTTTCCTCATCGGTTCTAAAATAATATTGATAATAAACCTTCTGTTCCCAAGCAACTGAGTACAATTGAGATGGATGCACGTTGTGCCCAAGGGCTATGTTATAATTATGATGAAAATTTTGTGAAAGGGCATAGATGTACATATAATATATTGTTCTTAATAGATGTAGAGGAACCCGATAGCAATGACCATAGTGATGAGGAGAGTGACACAATTGAAGACACAATTGAAGAACCAAATCAATAGGAAGAGGAAACCCATGACCCTCAAGCAAAATTTTTTTTTCATGCTCTTGTTGGGGTTGCCACTCCACAAATCATGAGAGTTGTGGGTTTTTCAAAGGCCAACGCCTTACTATTATTATTGATTCAGGCAATACACACAACTTTATTGATCCTCGAGTTGCTAAGAAGGCCAATTTCTATATACACACATGTCATGGTGGAAAATGGAGGCACTTTACCTTGTAAAGGTAAATGTCACAATATTAAAATAAATATAGGGGATTATGAACTCAAACAAAACATGTTTTCACTCCAATTGAGAGGATGTGACATTGTGTTGGGATCCCAATGGTTGAGCACATTGGACACTATCAACTGAAACTTTGCAGAACTATGGATGTAGTTTTCACAACATGGATAGAAACACACCCTATGTGGTGCCAAAGTAGGCCCTTCCCAAATTGTCAATTCCAATCGTATGGAGAAATTGTTGAAAAAATCATCCCGCGGGGTCATTGCACAAATATTTTTAATTCAACCAAGCATGTCCATAGTGGATCAAATTCCAGTAGATTTACAATAGGTTCTAACCAAGCACAATGGCATTTTTTAGAACCTACTACCCTACCGCCTCGTCACTCACAAGACCATGATATTCCACTACTACCAAGTAATGCACCACCCAACATCAAATCGTACCGGTATTCTCATTCTCTCAAGTAAAAAATCAAGTAGATGGTACAGGAATTGCTCAAATTTGGTGTCATTCAACAAATTACCAGCCCTTACTATTCTCCAATTTTACTATTTTGCAAGAAGGATGGCTCATGGCGATTGTGTATAGACTACCATGAGCTCAAAAAAATTACCATCAAGGATAAATTACCTATTCCAGTAGTGGATGAATTACATGGAGCTATGTACTTCTCCAAGTTAGACCTTTGTTCTGGCTACCATCAAATCAGGCTCAAGGATGAGGATATACCATAACCACATTTCATACTCATGAAGGTCACTATGAGTTCTTGGTAATGCCATTTGGTCTAACAAATGCTCCTGCCACATTTCAGAGTTTGATGAAAAACATATTTTACCCTCTCCTATAGAAGTTCATCCTAGTTTTCTTTGATGATATCTTGGTTTATATCCACTCATGGGAAGACCACCTTATCCATGTGGATTAGACATTACAACTATTGGCACAACATCAACTTTTTGCTAAACGGTCCAAGTGTTCCTTTGGTCTAAATGAAGTGGAGTATCTATGACACATTGTCTCCAAATATGGCATCAAGGTCAACCCCAAGAAGATTCAGGAAGTTCAGAACTGGAAAAAACCTCACACTCTCAAGAGGCTTCAAGGATTCTTAGGGCTTACAGGTTACTACCACAAATTTGTTTGTAATTATTGTAAAATAGTAGCCCCCCCTCACATCCATGTTAAATAAGGACTTTTTTACTTGGACAAGGCCCACTAACCAAGCCTTCCTCGAATTGAAGCATTTTATGACCACAACATCAGTTTTATCCATGCCAATTTTTTCCAAGCATTTTATCATTGAAAGTGATTCCAGTCATGGCATCGAGACCATTTTGATGTAGGAAAGGAGACCCTTGTATTTCACTTGTACGACACTATTTGATCGTAACTTGGGAAAATATACATATGCCAAGGAGATATTGGCCATCTTACATGTTGTAACTCATTGGTGACCATATCTCATTGGGTGCCATTTTTCCATTAAAACAGACCATCAGAGTATCAAATATTTCTTGGAACAATGGGTTGTTACCCAAGAACAACAAAAATGGGTTTCTAAACTCATGGGATATGATTATGATATCACCTATAAAAAGGGTAAAGAGAATCTAATGGTTGATGCTCTATCTCGCTAATTTGAGACCCTCAGTATGTTATGTGTTATTTCCTCACCTGTTCCTCAATAGATAGATTCCTTACGTCAAGAGGTACTTTAGGATGTAGACTTGAAATATTTGGTGGAATCACTCTGTGATGATCCTACTTTATTCCTATGCTACAATTGGGATGGACATGACCTACGTTATCACCAATACCTTATTGTTCCTCACACATTCCCACTCTGTGAGATTCTTATGAAGGAAATACATACTGCTCCCTCTACAGGCCATTCAAGATTTTTTAAAACATATGAACCCCTCAAGTGAATATTCTTCTAGAAAGATATGAAATAGGACATCCATTATTTTTTAGCAGCTTGTGATACCTTCCAATGGATGAAAGATGAAATGGGATGCTCTCTAGGTAATCTTGAACCCTTGCCAATTCCAGATCAATTTTGGACTGATATTTCCATATATTTTATAGAAGTGTTACCTAAATCTAGGGGTAATTATGTTATTCTTGTGGTGGTGGATCACCTTTCGAAGTATGCCCATTTTTTTTCCCTTGCACATCCTTACACAACATCCAATGTTGCCAAAATATTTCTATATTCTATTTTTCACCTTCATGGTATACCCACATCCATTGTGTCCGATCGAGACCCAACCTTCACTAGTCATTTCTAGCAAGAATTATTTAAGTTGCAGGGAACTCAGCTCAAAATGAGTTCAGCCTATCATCCACAAACGGATGGTCAAACTAAGATTGTCAACAAATATTTGGAGACCTATCTTCATTGCTTTGCATCAAATCATCCTACTCAATAGACGAAGTGGATACAACACTTCGTATCATACAAAAACCAAACTCACCCATTTTGAGGCTACTTATGGGTGCCTTCCACTCACACCTTCTTCATACATCCTAGGAAGATCCAAGGTCCAGGTTGTCGACACCACTCTCAACCAACATATCGATGTTCTTCGCCAGTTGAAGTAGAATTTGAATGTGGACCAGAATCGAATGCAAAAATAGGTTGACTAGCATCATTCAAAGTGTAGCTTTGATGTGGGTGACATGGTCTTCCTTCGCTTGCATTTGTACAAACAATCATCTCTACAACTCCATCGGTGCCAAAAAATTGCTACAAAATACTATGGACCCTAACAAGTTATTCAACGAATTGGTTCTACTGCTTACAAATTGGCTCTTCCACCCACCTCCAAGCTCCATCTTGTTTTCCATGTTTCCTCTCTCAAAAAATTTGTGGGCACATAGGTATAGGTTCAGTCAATATTATCAAAATTAGATGAAGAAGGGCCCATATTACTCAAACCTAAACAATTATTGGATCATCGAACCCGCACTCTCCACAACTATACCATCACATAATTTCTTGTTCAGTGGCACAAGATCCAGCTAGAAGATGCTACATGGGAGTATCTCCATCAGCTCCAGCACCAGTTTCCTCATTTTCAGCTTTGAGGACAAAGCTTTTTGGAGGGAAAGGACATTTTAGGATCCTATCCTAACACTATTTTATAATTCTAAGTTACTTATTTAATGACCTAATTCTAATGTGGGGGATCCCTTTATGATAATATTTTGTAATACTTTGTAATGTGTCTGGCAAGTAGGATTCCTAGCCAAGTGGTGCCATCTCATGTAACCATTTTTATCAAGATTGTAACCGATGGTAGGTAGGAGATTCTAGATCGAGTGATATTTTGCATGTACAATAACTCTTGAGCCTTTAGGTAGGTTTGCATAAAGTTTTTCTTTAAAAGATATGAAACCATGTATGAATTCATATTTTTGCAAGATAATGAAATATTGAAGGAGGTTGCCCCCTTGAAGAGGCTTGTGATTCCGTGTTATTGTGAGATTGTTCCATTTCTGCATTTGATTTCTACATATTGTTATTGAGTTATTTGATGCATTTTGAGTTATTTTTCAGTATTTTGTGTGTGTGTGCTTATTTTTAATAGTGAGATCCTAACACAACCGATAATACCACTCTAATATCACTCCAAAAAGACTATTTGGAAATGTTTTCAATAATAGAATATCATCATAAATAATATCATGATAAGCTATCATGAATCCTCTTAAATGCTCTATTGGATCTTTAGTCCCTTTATAAATTAGTAAAATTGGCATGTAAAAATGCTTGGGATAAGGCCTAACAGCAACAATAGGATCCAATGGCTGACTACAAATTTCTTTATAGATGTATGTGAATCCTGAAGGCTGAATCATATCCATCCTTGAAACCAATTGATTCACAATACTTGTCAAATTTTGTATTTCTAAATTATTATGTGTGTTTCCCATATTTCTCAAATGAGGAATGTATTATGTTGAAACCTTGATGTTTGATTCAAGTTTTGGATATTGTGGTTGTATGTGGTATTTTTTGGATAACTAAAATTTGGTGGAATAGAAGCAATGGTGTTGATATTAGAGGATGAAGGAGTAAATTGAGAATAATTTTTTGGGCCACTACTAGTTAGAGGGACTTATAAATTCTCTCCAACATTGGTGGTATTAGTAATGGTATAGGTCACTTTTCTTAAAATTGTTTTGATGTAAGGATTGAGATGTAAGAATTCCATGATGAAGAAAAGAAGACCTATTGGGAGGGGAAGGAGTAGCATCCTCTTTTTCAAGCCAGGATTCTCATTCCACATATTACAATAGTTTTTTCTTATGAGCTTTCATGAATTTCCAAATGTGATCAAATGATGAAAATACATAACTTCCATTAGGTCCAAAAAAAGGATCAGGATTAGTTTTATTTTCCATGTCTACCTCTTCTTGCTCTTCTAGATCTACATTAGGGTCTTCCCAATCAATTTTATCATCTTCCAAATGAACATAATCAGACTCTAATGACTTCTAAGAAAAGGAGCCATTAGAAGTAGTGAAAAACAAATAGAGGAAAATACTAACAAACAAATTTTAATTACTTAAATATTTTTCAAATAGGATTAATGATATTGTTTAGTGTTTGAAATAAAAGGAGGTGTTCACTTTAGGTTCACCAAAGATGTATAGGGGAAAAAATTCCCTACTGCATACAATTTCCAAACAAAAGGCTATATCTGTAAGGAGGGAACCTTTTGTGAGGTGAACTGTAGGGGTGTGTTGTACTCTACACTTGGTGATAGGTGGAAGGATACACCATAAATGGTTTTAGGACTCGCTGCAAGTCCTCATAATATTCATGAATGTTTGATGGATTTACTTTCAATCAATCACCTAAGTTTGGACTTTCTAGATCTATGCTATGAAATATAAATGACAATGTAGAAAATAGAATGCAATAATACAAGAAATAACCTAATATAATTATTTCTTTGAATGCTCACTAACCTAGGATTTATTCAGAAAACCTTAAAAGAAAAAATATGCAAAGTAAATGCATAGAAATTATCCCTAGATGTAAACTAAACACTTTTCAATTTCATATGCCTAAGAATAAATAACTAGATCAAATATTAAATCAATAAAATGATTAGAGTACTTATATAGACTGGTGGTTGGTTTAGATCTTTCATCCTCTTGTCCAATGATATCTAGAAATACCTATTTTTGTAAGATAACTCATAAAACACTAAAAAATAGAATTAGCATTAGGGTACCTCCTTAGGCCACTGTGTAACAGTCCTTGGAGGTGCAACAATCAAGCCCCTAGGTCCTTTTAGATGACCTTTTAAAACAAAAGTGAAAATTGAACTTTGGATAATTAATCATAAAACAAAAATATAGTAACAGAAAATAGAAAATAGAATGTAGTATGATCTAGATATAAAATGGAATTTAACAGTGAAAATAAAATCTTCAAATTACTCCTGGTGTCCCCTATGGCAAAAATGTACCTTGCCTAGAGCAAGTATGATAACACAACATCAAAGTCATGCCCTACCTGAACGAGGTATAATTTCAATTCTACAGACTAGTTTACCCTAATTAGGGCAAGCAAAGTCATGCCTCACTAATGTCGAGTGTGATATCACTCCAGATTAGTGAAAAATAAAAAATGAGTATAGAAGATGAAATAAATACCAAAAATAAAGTGAGAAAACCCTAATGGATGTCACAAAAGTAGGCAGAGAAGACTTAAGTATCCAAGTGGGCACTCTATCTCTCCGAACTACACCACGGATCCACCAAGTCACACAACAAATCAATCCAATCCACATAATAGAAGATCAAATATAAAATTTGCACTTTTGGGTTAGCTTGCAACATATAAATAAAAGGAATAAGAATGAATTATCATAAAAATTTCAATATTAATCAATAATAAGAATTTCGCATTAACATCATACATCAAAAAACTGCATATTAAACTTGCACACACATATATTATTAAGCAAAAATATCCTTCTTTTTATAGATGAGATATGAGGGAAAAATATGGACAAAACAAACCCAAATTCGATGCCAAAACACGTTGGAGGGTTTAAACTTGGGTCTAAGTAGGCCAAAAATAATAAAATAAAAATTAAATTAAAGACAACTAAGTTGCACCCCATCCTAACGGGGTGTGATAACGCTTGTGTGAAGTCAAGCCTTGTGAAAATAGGGTGTGACTTCACTAAAATACAAAATAAACTAAAATTGAGGGGAAAATAGGTCTTCCCTTGCTCTTGGGAGAGGTTGAGGGCCTCTTAGGGGTTACAAGTAAGAATGCCCATTAAAAGTGGGTCAATTTTCTATGTCTACACCCTATCCTTTGACACGTATCACATGCTTTTTTGTATTATTTTGCATCATTATACAGTGTGGGTGACCATAATCCTACTAGTAATATTTTCTTAATAGTTACATCTGGTCTCATGTGCCCTCTTGTTAAGCCTTCATGAGCTTACTTCAATGTTGCTTTGACTTCTTCTTCCATCATGCATCTTTGTAAGATACCATCACTTTCCATCTTATTCAACAATCCTACTATCAGTTGGAAAGGTGCTAAGTTCATAATGACTTTCTTTTTCTTGGTTGTCTGGATAGATACTGGCCAATCAACTTGTACCATGATAGACAAACATTGATGGCAAATAACTATGCATTAGGTAATTCATCTAGAACCCCTGTTCCTACAGGCTCTCCTAATCATATATGAGATAAATGGTCTAAAACTACATGCTTTTTAGTAGGTCTTACTACTACTCAAAATACAAAATCATATAGGGTGACGAGCCACCTGCTAATCCTTCCTTTTATCACTGATTTGTTTATCAAGTACAACAGATCTTGGTGATATACATAAAAAGCAAATGGATTCATCAGTAAGTAATAGCTAAAATTTTGGACTGCATATACCATTCACAAGGTTTATCTTTCTATTATACAGTAGTTTCTCTCTACCCTTGAAAATAGGTGACTAGCAAAGAAAATATGTTGATCCAGCCTGAAATGTCCTTATGCCAAAGCACATCCGATTGAAAAATTTGAAGCATCAATGTGGGATTCCTTATGCCAATTTGGGAACACCAAAATTGAGCTACTAATAAGCTTGGCCTTCAACTCCTTAAAGGCTCCCTGGTGATCCTATGTCCATATAAAATGAATATTCTTCTTTTTCAATGAATCCAATGGATAGGATACTTGTGCATAATTCCTAATAAACCTTCGATAATACCCCATTGATCCAAGGAAGGTTTTAAGTGAACTCACATCATATGGTTCTTCCATTTGCAATATCACATAAATCTTATCAAGATCTATTTTTAATCCCTCACTACACACTATATATCCTAAAAAATTTCCATATGATACCATTAGGTAACACTTTCTAGGGTTAATGAAATCTATACGTTTTTGCACCTACTCATACATTCACTGAGGTCAAGAATATGCTCCTTGATCTTCCCATAAAATAACCAGTTTTCCAAATGCTTTAAAATTCCCCATTGTCAACTGATCAAATATATCTAGTATTATGCATTGAAACATAGTGGGGGCATTATAGAGACCAAATGGTATTATATTGTATGCATAGATGCCATTATCCACAATAAATGCGGTCTTTATCTTATCCTCCTTAGGTATACTTATTTTATTTTAACCTAAAAATCCATCAAAAAATGAATAGATCTCATACCTTACAACTTCTACTATGATGGAATATTTGAAGGGAATAGGGAAGGGGTCCTTAATAGTTACTATGTTTAGACTCCTAAAGTCCACACATATTCTAATTTTATCCAATTCATTATTTAAGGTGACCACTATAGGTGATACCCACTCACTGGTCGTAATCCTGAAGATGATTTCTACCTCCAACATCTTCTCTATATCTAGATTTACTAATGTAATATATTTTGGGTTCATTCTATATGGTCTCCTCATTATTGGTTGTGCTTCAGGAATTAGTGTAATCTTATGGACACATAAATCAAGTGGTACTCCCTTCAAGTCCTTGTATGTCCATGCAAAGACATCCTTATATTCCAAGAATATCTTAAAAGTTACCACTTTCAATACAGGGTTCCAATCATCACCATAGTGAATCATCCTAGGTTCATCCTTTGTCCCTAGATTTATGTCCACTATTCAAGGTCCTTCATATTTGATATTATTTGGCTCACTCACTGCTTATTATTTGGGTGTGATGGTCTTGCATCAAATTTTTGCATCTCCTACTGTATATTCTGTAAAACTCTTTGGAAACGTCCATTTCTCTGTGTCTTCCTTCTTAGGTTCCTAGCTGAATTTGGTTTTGTCTTATTTTTTCTTGATCTTCTATGAGTCAATACAGAGGTAGTTGGACTAAAAAAAATTTCACCCATCCATTTGACAATGAAGAATTCCGCTATCAGATCTATCTTCATCTTCACTACACTCATCTAGGTACAATATTTCTTCTCCATATGGTTCATATCCTAAGGAATTTTTTGATTCATAGGTCATGGTTTCATCCTCATCGACCTTTTGAATAGTCAAATTAATCATATATTTATGTTGTCCCTTATTAAAAGTGATCTAATTATTTTCTTAGTTATGATTAAATTTGGCTACACACAGTTGAATAACATAGACTTATACTGAGAGGGGGGGTGAATAGTATAATATGAAACCATTTAAAAAACTTTACTTTAGATAGCAGTGGCATCACCATAACATTAACCATCATAGAAAGCAACACACAAAGAAGAGCCATTTTAATGTGGTTCACCCAATATGGGCTACATCCATAGAAATATTTTCACTAAAAGCTTTCTCAATCAAGTTCTTTGGGAAATCCTTTCCCTATTACAAATTTTATGAACTTTATCCAAAGGAGAATCTTTCCCCTCAACAAGTATTTATGAGCCTCCTACCCAAAGGAGAATAATTTCCCTCAACAATTATTTATGATCCTCCTACCCAAAGGAGATTTTCTATCCCCTCAACAAGTATTTATGATCCACCTACCCAAAGGAGATGTCCTATCCCCCAAAGCACTGGAAATGATACTTTAGAAGATTACTGCCTCTTCTGTTGCTAGCAGGTGTAACTCCTTTCCATAGAAGACATCTTATCCTCCTTTATCTGGCTCTAGAGACTTCTATCCTCACTTATTACCTTTACAACTGCTCATCAAAATATATACTAAACACAGTTAGTCAATCCAGCATAAGTCATCTCAAACTGTGTCACAAATCTGCACCAAACTCAGTCCTCTGGTCTAGCACAAATTTGCTCTCAAATCTCTATCAAATTTATCCCAAGATTAAGCCAAAAGCTTGAATAAATCAATCACAACTGCTCACAAGTCCTCACCAAGACTTCATCAAATTTGTCCACAAGTTCTTAAATAAGAATTTGTCCAAATCATTCCTAGCGAGCTCACCAAGAACTTGCCCAAATCAGCTCAAGCAATTTTACCAAGAAACTTGCCCAATGTAAACACACAAAGAGAATTGTTAAAGACCCAATGTGTTTCATCCAATCATATCAAATCAATATCATATAAGCATAAAGAGAATTGTTAGAGACTCAACATGTTCTATCCTTCAAATATCAATATCAACTCAAATCAATCTCATATAATCCTAAAGAGAATTGTTAGAGACTTAATATGTTCTATCCTTCAACTTTCAATCTCAACTCAAATCAATATCATAGAAGCATAAAGAGAATTTTTAGAGACTCAATATGTTCTATCCTACAAATATTAACAACCAAACAAATCAATTAGGGTTTCAACAACTTATAGCAATGGCATAAGCTTCTCACTCAAAAATCCTAAAGCAAACTTCAAATGCTTCCACTCTCATAAACCAGAATTATGCAATAACTCATAAAATCATCATGATATCATAATGCATAATCAGTACTTCTAGTTTTAGAAAATAATATCCACTCCAAATAAGAAAAATTAATTTAATCCTTTTCACTCCAAACTTATTTTCATAAAACCATCAATCAATAATAACCATGGAATAATGTGCCCATACCTTTACTTTGATGAAGAAGGAGAACTCAAAATATGTCACAACACTAACTCTCAATTTTCCACAAATTAGAGTTAGCAACAATGGAATAATGCACAATGATAAGAGTCCTAATAACACCTTATCACTCCAAATCATAAATAATCAAATCTCACAAATATACATATCAACAATATTCCTTTACACCTTATAACTCCTACTTAATATATCACAAAATAACTTCAACCTCAAAAAAATAATTACAAGAGAATATCCACTCAATAACTCCAAAGGCTCTCTAACCCCAATATGACATTAAGCACAATTATTCCTTAAACCCTTATAACTCCTAAAATACATTTACTTCTAAATGCATTTACCACATAAACATTAAGCATCAATAATAACAATGTCAAACCAATATTTTTATTTAACCTTATACCTCCATCCAATTACCAACAATAATTGCCAAGTCAAATCAAATATTCCACATTATCAACAAAAGATCTACCTTGGCCAAAAATCAATTCTCCAACCTTAGGAGAAGTGTGGAGACACCAACATAAGCATCAAATTGCTTCCTCCTCCAAAATCGTGGCCCAAGGCAACTTTTGTACCAGGTGCACAATAATACGTGACCAAAAGCAAAACACTCTCAATGCGAATCGATCTCGACACCTCTGACTAGCGAGCGCCTTCACTCCACTGCCTCCGTCGTTGGAGCAAAAGCACCCAATGAAAATCTCAAGCATCACTCGTTGTTTTACCTTCCATTTGCTCACAAAAACTAAAGACAAACAGATTTGTCTTCCTCATCGGCATACGAAATCAAAACTTAAACACAGAGCAATACAAAACTTGAAAATCATAGAGCAATCCAAAATCGAAGGTCACAAAGCAATATGAAATTGAAGGTCACAGAGCAATAAAAATTAAAAGGTAATCATGCAAATCAGAGGTGTTTAAAACCTTAAGAAATAATGCCCTTTAATAGTTTTTCATCTCATGCAAATTGACGTCAGCGCTCCTTTCAAACATTGCATTTTTTATCCCATGCAAGTTGATGTCAGTGAAGTAATTCTTTTACATGAGCATCGCTAAGGGTTTAGAAAACCTTTCAATAATAATTATTAAATTAATAATTATTATTTTATTAATAATAAACTTAACTTAAAACATTTTCAAAGGTTTGAGTTAATTTATTTATTAATAATCAAAATGGACTTTTAAGGTTTTTTCAAGGAGCAAAAACCTTTTCATTAAGACAAGATGGTTTTAATAAAAATCCTTAATGAGTCCAGATGGTTTTAAGAAAAACCTTTAACCTTGTTACCATGGTTTTAATTAAAAACCCTTAAACAAGCATCATGGAACTTTCAAGATATTTTTGGCACCAAACTCTTTTTGACATCAACACGAACTCCTTTTGACATCATGTTGGCATTTTTGCCACATTTTTTTTGTTGATGTTCATGCAAAATAATGCACAAATTGTAGAGATACTCACTCCTCTATTTGTCCCTCCAAGCACCTAGAAAGGGATAATTAGAAAAAAAAAAATCTCTACAAGCTTTGTGCCAAAGCAAAGTAAGTGAAAGTTGTCATGATATTGCGACATGTCGCATTTTCATGACATGTTGCAGTTTCATGGCCTCTGATGCAGAAAAAATATAAGCACAGAAAAATATCACGAAATGGCGACATGTCACATTTTCGCAACCTGTTGCGGTTTTGTGCTAGAAAGCAGCAAAAGGGAGCAGTAAAGGCAAAGTTTTTGGGACATCGCGACATGTTGCATTTTCACGATCTATCACAGTTTCGTGGTAGATAGTGGCAAGAAAGCAAAGTGATAGGAGGCATGTCACATTTTCGTGCAATACAGTAGCAAAGGGGAGTGCCAAGGATAAATTGTTACGATATCGTGACCTATCACATTTTCATGGCAGGAAAGCGAGGAAGGAGCAAGATGGTACGGAATGTCACGATTTCATGACATGTCATGTTTTCGCAATGGAGGCAACAATGACGGAGAAGGTAGAAAATTGTCGTGATTTCGTGACTTGTCTTGTTTTCACGGGGAGAAAGTAGAAAAGGACAAGGCGGGAGGAACATGTCACAATTTCAAGACTTGTCTTGTTTTCGTGGGGAGAAAGCATAAAAGTACAAGGCAGAGAAAATTGTCACAATTTTGTGACTTGTCGTATTTTCGCTATTTTTGCGATGATAAAGCGGAAAGAACAGTGCCAAGTATGGAATGTCACGATTTTGCGACATGTCACATTTTTGTGATAGAAGTGACAACAAAGGCCTAATAAAGTTCTATCCACATTTTTCTTCATATTGCATAGGATAACATAAGGAGACAATGAGGATCGAATGAAGTAATGCTTTAAAAGCTCTCCAATTGGTTTTGAGATCGAGTTCAAAGAGGCTCAAAAATTAAATGTTTTGCTATTTACTTATGTGCACAAGATGGAAGAACGTGTTAAATCATACAGTTTTCAAAGCCACCAGAATTAAAGATGCCTCCGATATTAAAATCTCTTGTTTGTGGTCTCCTAACACTTCAAGCATGCCCCAAGAACAATCATTTAATGAAGAAATCTAGTCCCTTGTTTTCGTTCAATTTTCAAACTTGATCCATAAAAGCAGGGAATGTGATTTCTTCGAGGCAGATTTAGGGGGATTGTTTCTCTTTTCAAGTGCATATTTTATGGATCTCCTCTTCAAAATTTGTTTTATGTTTTAAATGCTACGATTCGAAAGAGAGAGGGAAGACCTCTATAAATACTAAAGTACATCTCAAAAAAAAGAGGACCTTTTTGCAAAAATTGAAGCAAAAATCCTAAACGCATTTTGCTCTGTTCTTAGAGTCTTTTGAGTTGGTGATCCAAATTGATGTTCATGTGATGCTTTCTATGTAATTCACTTCTACGTAGTTAAGTGCTAAAATATAAGTTGAATTTTGTTGTTCTGAATTTGGCTATGTTTTCATTTGAACATTTGAAGTATAATTGAAGGCAAAATTATGGTCAATGTTTGATCCAATTTCTGTATGTGTATTCTAAGAATCAGTTGTTTCTTATCTTTGGGATTTAGTTTGAGGTTAATTGCTATCTGAGGTTGTTCTCCCTATCAACTATCACCTTTGACCATATTTCCATCTCTTTCTATTATTTCTAACCCTGAACCTTGAAACCAATTTAGAATAGTTTGGGAGCCAACCCTCTTTGGAGATTGGCCTAGGAGACTTCTCTTTCTCTCGATCTTTCAATGTTGGCCAGGTCTAGGGCACATTTTATATGACTAGGCATATTCATGAACAATAATTTTTGGCACACCCGGTGGGACTCACAAGTCCCATATTTTGACACCTAAAGGAATCAAGATTTTTATGAACTGTCTTGACCTCAAAGCGGAGATTGTAAGTTCATCTGGTGACTCTACTGGGGGCAACTATATAGTACCTAGAAATCTCCAATCGTGAATCTGGTGAAAATCTTTCCTTCATGATCATGAAATCAAGAGACAAAGAATCAGAAGACCCAGTCGAATTATTTGATATCGATGTTCAAAATTGGAGGGAGTGCTCAAGATTGGTAAGTCCTGTGAGCCTGTCATTTGCTATCTCTTTGCAGGTGGTGAGTCAATTTGTGCCATCTCTGACTCCTCCCAGTACTGCTACGAGCTTGCTAGCACATCCAAATCTAGTAGTGCAAATGGCTGGTAAACAACCTCCTCCACGTCAATTTCCTTCTTGGAACCATTCGGGAGCGTTGGACCTACCTTTTCAAAATATAGTTCATGCTGCAGCATTAAAGGCTTTGCCTACAGATGATGGGACTGAAAATACCATGTATGATCATGTGTCAGATGTGGCATCCTTGTCTACAATTCATAATATCACAGACAAAGATGTCATGATAAAATTGCTCGTGCTATCACTCTGTGATAAGTTATTGTGCTGGTATAGATCCTTGTATCCCAACTCCATAAATTCATGGGATCAATTAGCAAAGATGCTAATCAAAGGGTTCAATGAGCAAGAGGATCCATTTTCTTTGTTGCATCAATTTACTAATATCAAGAGGCATCCTCAAGAGGAGATAGTGGATTTCAACGTTAGGTTTTCCCAAACTTGGCAAAGAGTTCCTGATGGTCTTCGCCCTACTAATGACCAAGCGAAATTTTACTATCTTAGGGCTTTCCACTCAGATATTAGTATGAACATTAGGATGTCCAATGTTCAAACCTTTCCTACACTATATTCCTAGGCACGGAATGCTGAGGCCGATTTGATTGTCATTGGAAAATTGCCTTCAAAAATGACTGCCCATTTTTCCTGAGCTTTCGCAATACCAGCATACAGGTGCAGCCTCCACATCTTACACTGCTCCATCCATGCACCCTTCATCTTCATGGAATCCACCCACAACTTCGGCACCTATGATTCCCATTCCAAAGTTAACCTCTCCAGTTCCAACTCCTGCATTACCTTCTCCACTAGTTCCATTACCTCTATCGGCATCATCTATGTCCTCAAGCCTAGATCCTCAATTGGCTATTTTTCAAGAGATTCAGTCGACCATGAGAGACCTCACTAACAAGATGACATCTATGGAGTGGAGAGAGGTGAAAAGGAACTTTCAACCATGAAGATTTATTCTAACGGTAACTAGAGAGCAAGTTACTCCTAGCAAGGCTATAGAGAAAGTACATGAGAGGAACTTAGCGATCCTGGTAAGTGAAAAGGTTGGCCCCTCTGAAGTTTCACATGAACCATATTACTGGTGTTATTCATGCAACGACCCACATGATGAGTCCACTTGTATGGTCCTTCAAAATTATTTACAAGTTATTACGGGGAGCCGTATAAACATGATTCGAGAGGTAGATCATAATTCCATGATGTCTCCTGAGGAATACATTGTAGTCTTGACACGCAGTAATAAGAAACTAATGGTGGTAGATCTGGCTAATATGGAGCCATTGAAAGTACCTCCTGCACAAGTAATGAAGAAAAATATACTTGTAAAGACTCATGATCCTCCAGCCCTGCAACAAGACCCACCTATTTTGTTGAAGGATTTGCTTCCACCACAAGCAAAAGAGAGGTTGCAAGCTAAGGCTTCTACCTCCCAGACACAAGTATAAGTGAAGGAACAATCTAAAGAGATGTTGTGGTATCCATCATTGAATAAACGATAGCGAGTGGAGGCCACCCAACAATATAGAAGCAGATTTGAATCTACTAGTGGAGGGAGAGAGCCAATTTAATGGAGTACAACATCGTCAAAGAAATCAAAAGGATACCAGCCAAAGTAAGTCTGTATGACACCTTGCAGCTGCCTGGATAGGTGAATCTCTTAGAGGAATCCCTGAAGACCACACAAAGTAAGGGGAAGGCTCCAGCCCAGGTAGTTATGACTCAAACTTTGACCTCTTCAGTCACCAAAAAAAATAGACCACCACCTTTTTATCTTTCATTGAGAATGGAGGGACATGTGCATAATTGCCTCATTGACTCAAAAGCAGCTACTACTATCATGCCTAAGGTAGTATGTGATGTCATAGGCATGGAATATACAAGGACTAGCATGGGAGTTTTACAGCTAGATGGTACATTAGTGGGCGTAATTAAGGATGTTCCTATCTCCCTGCACGCCATACCTTAGATTACTGTGATCCAGGAGATCATAGTAGTGGACCTAAATACATGTTTTGGTATGTTTCTCTCTTGAGAGTTCATGGCTAAACTCGAGGGTTACCTTTATTTGGATTTTACTCATTTGGAGGTGATCCATAAAGGTAAAAAGGTGAAAATTTTCAATGAGAAGCCTTCCACATTTCATGTGGAGAGAATAGATGAAATGGACAGGTTAGAAAATTTGGTGCACATGATGTCTAAAGAATTTGGTGAGCTTGACTTAATGGAAGAAGCTTTGGAAGATCTCCATCCAGAAAATGAATTTTCCATGGCCAATTTAAACACCATGATGGAAACTGACTTGGGGTGTTACTCCATTTTTAAGCCTGAAAAGGCTAAAGAGAAAATTGATGAAAGTCAAGACCAGCTCTGGAAGCTCTATTTCGATGGAGCACGATGTAGAAATGGCACTGGAGCTAGGATTGTTCTAGTATTACCTTCTGGGATTCAACGATCCTATTCATATCGTTTGACCTGGAGCTACACAAATAATGTAGCAAAATATGAGGCTTTATGCCTAGGCCTCAAGAAGGCTGAGAAACTTGGATCATGATAGTTGCAAATATTTGGTGACTCTGAATTGATTGTCAATCAGGTGACCAATAAGTGTGTGTCCAAGCACCACTATCTCAAGAACTATCGCAACAAGGTCTGGGACATGTTCAAATCATTCTCTGATCTCAACATGTGTTTCATTCCATGAGAAAAAAATAGACATGCTGACCTGCTGGATTCCTTGGGAGCAAATTTTTCACCAATCGAGCAAGTGGTGAGAAGGCCAAAAATAGTGAGAATGGTGTATAGGCCCTCTGTACCAGACAAGGACACCTTTTTACAAGTCTTTGATAGCTATGATCAAATTGTTAAATTTTTGGTTCAAGAAGTTGCCACCATCAAGGGAATGACATTGGAGCATGAAGAAACTGAAGGCCTGATTCAATTGTAGAATAACCACATTCCTAAAGGCCTCATTACTATAGAAAGCTTGTTTGATCATAATGATCGGTCCAAGAAGCATCGGATCGAGGTCAACAAGAAATATTACATGGAGCTTCAGTTGGAGGCTGATAAGGTCATAAAAATTGATATTGATTCTACTCCCACTAAATTGCAAGAGATCAAAAAATTGTGTCAAGAGTTTTCTGACATCATGGCCTGGAGCTACAAGGATCTGAGGGGATATGATAAAGGGATCATTCAGCACACTATCGAGCTGGAAGGAGTCAAACCCTTCAGGCAGAAGTAGAGACTGGTGAACCCAAATATTGAAGCCCTCATGAAGGTCAAACTAGTGAAGATGTTGCAAGCCAAGATTATATATCCGATTAAGCACTCGACTTGGGTTGCTAATTTGGTTCTGGTCTATAATAAAAATGTAGATATATGGTTGTGTGTGGATTTTCAAAACTTTAACCAAGCATCCTTGAAGGATCACTACCCATTGCCTCGCATTTATTAGATCCTTCATGTTGTTGCTTGGTCTTAGCACTTTTCATTGCTAGATGGATTCTCTGGATATAATCAAATTTGGGTCAGGTATGAGGATCAGCACAAAACCACATTCAAAACCAAGTGGGGTAACTTTGCCTATCAGTGCATGCCCTTCGAATTGTCCAATGCTCGGGCTACGTTTCAAAGGGCCATGGACATCACATTTGGGGAGCTTTTAAATAAGATCATTGTCATCTATCTTGATGATATGATTGTATTTTTGCACAAACGAGAAGAACACTATTCTCATTTGAGGCAGATATTTGAGGAATGTTGGGAGTTTGGCATTTCCATAAACCCAAAGAAGTCCATTTTTGCAGTAAAGGAAGGAAAGCTCTTGGGACATGTCATCTCAAAAAATGGTTTGGCAATTGATCCATCGAGAGCTGAAGCTTTGAAGAAACTATCGCTCCCTACCAATAAGAAATAGTTGCAGTCTTTCTTTGGGCAAATCAATTTTGTCCGAAAAAATATTTTTGACTTTGCTCGAGTATTCAAGCCCATGACTGAGCTATTAAAGAAATATGTAGAGTTCAAATGGACAACTGAGAGGAAAGACACATTTCAAGATGTTAAAGATAGAATTGCACAAGCCCCTCTATTGATCAATCTAGATTATTCTAAGGACTTCATTCTGTATGTAGTTGGAGAGGATGAAAGCTATGCTACAGTGCTTACACAGAAAGGAGACGATGGGGATGAAAGACCCATTAATTTCCTTAGCTAGGTTATCTTACCCCATGAGGAGGGATACAATTTCATTGAGAAGCATGTCTATGCTATCATGAAGTCTCTCAAAAAGTTTAGGCACTTTGTATCTCAGAGCAAGATGATCATCTACGTCATCCACCTCGATGTAAGGAACTTCATCATTTAGGGCAAGATGGGTGAGAAGCATATCGATTGGATCACCAAAATTTAAGAGTACGATGTTGAGATTCATCCAACCAATTTGGTGTGGGGTAAGGCCTTATGCTAGCAATTAGCAGAAACTGCAACCTCTAAGATAGTTGATCAAGTGAACGACCCTGCTGAAGAAAGGAATCTAGAGAACATATTTGCACAAGGCCAAGATTGGGTAGATGACCTTGTTGAGTATTTTTCAACGAGTAGATGTCCCTCATAATCAAATGCTTCACAATGGAGAAGGTTTCGCCTACAATATCTTAGGTATGTATTGTTTCCCGAGGGATTGTTCTTCAAAAACATTGATGGAGTTCTCCTAAGGTGCATTAAGGAACCCGAGAAAGCTAGATTCCTGGAGGAGTTTCATTCTGGTATTTTAGGAGGACATTACGCTAGTAGGCCTATGGCCTTAAATATTATTCAAGCTGGTTACTATTGGCTAAATTTTTTCATGAATACTTTCAAGATTGCTCAAGCTTGTGACAAATGCCAAAGGTATATAGGATGGATCAGAAATGCACCATTGCCCCTACATCCAATTCAAGTAGAAGCACTTTTTTAGTAGTGGGGGCTAGAATTTATTGGGACCATTGATCCAAAATCTTCAACCAAAAACAAGTACATCTTGATGGATACTTATTATTTTACAAGATGGTCTGATGCCATTCCAACCAAGGCTGCAAATCAGGATGTGGTAATCACTTTTATTGAAGGACTGATCACACGTTTTGGAATTCCTGACGCCATTATCATAGACAATGAAACTCCATTCATTAGAGCCAATCTAGGAGAATTTTCAAACAAGTACGATATTTTTTTGAAGACATCCTCAAATTATTACCCTCAAGGGAATGGCTTGGAAAAATCTACAAACAAAAATTTGCTGTGGATTTTAAAGAGATCCTTGGGGGATAATAAGAAATCTTGGCACCTTTTGCTGAATTAGGCCTTATGGGCAAATAGAATTTCAATCAAGAATTCTATCAAGACTTCACCATATGCCATGGTATACGAGAAAGAGGTAAGATTGCCTATTCATTTAGAACTTCCTGCCTTGCAGCAATTGAAAGAATTCCTGGACGATGAAGAAAATATGGATCCTATGAACATACGATTGGCTCAGTTGTTGCAGCTAGAAGAGAAACATTCTTTGGCCTATGATGAGTTTGCTAAGAATTCACAGGTGGTTTCAAAATGGTTTCACAAAGGTTCTACTGACCGCACATTCAAAGTGGGTGATTTAGTCTTAAAGTGGAATGAAAAGAAGGCCAAGCCAGGGATGCACAAGAAATTTGACGCTATGTGGGAGGGTCCATTCCAGATTGCCAGTACAAGTGCAACAAATTCATTTTATCTTGAGGACTTGGAAGGTAATTTACTTCCTATCTCAGTGAATGGATTTCATTTGAAAGCTTGCATTTCATGATGTGAAAACATAGTGTTACCTTGTACACATAAAAAAAAAGGGAAAAAAAAGCACCACTTGTAGGATTTCCCCTTTGTACAGAGTTTGTCAACTTCGGCTCCTTTTGCACATGAGCCTGTAGGTATGTCTATTTCTCTCTCTTTTAATTTTCCTTCCCAATAGGTAGTGGCTTCCATCTACTTCTTTCTTCCACTTCCTTATTTTCATTCCCTTCCTCTCCCACTCCTTCCACTGTACATAATCAAGCCACTACTATTGTTTCTACTCCCCTCTCTGATGTTCTCATTTCTTCACTTCCCATTTCTTCCAATCCTTTGTATTTTGAGAACTTCTACATAGTTCCTACCACTTTCTCCATCCCATAAAATTCCATTTCATTATCTATTTTCATGGAATCTTAGCATCTGGTGGCACAGTAGCGCCCTCTTCAGTTGTTGTATCTATCGCTTCTACTCCTCCATATTCCACCATTCCATCATTCACCATTCTCAATCCATGGCCTACACATTTGATGGTCATCACCCCATTCATTCCCCAAGTGCTTCTCACCACTGCCATGGAGACCCTTTCACAGCACCTGGTGATTACGCAGCTCAACTGAGCTTGGCAAAGTGCAGTAGTTAAAGGAATAAGGGAAGTTTTGCTATTTCACAAATTTTTACTAAAAGTCCTATTTTAAGTGCCAAGCACCAGCAAGAGCTTGTTGCAGAAGCTCGCAGAAATATCCAACATCAACCATCACTCACTTCTTCTGCTCCTCCAGCTTCTTGACTCTATTGCCCAATGAATAAATGCCTAGGGTTCGTGCATACAGCATAACTGTATACCCCGAGAACTGCAAAGAATGTTGGCATTTTTGCCACATTTTTTTGTTGTTGTTCATCCAAAATAATGCACAAATTGTAGAGATACTGACTCATTTGTTTGTCCCTCAAAGCACTTGGAGAGGGATAATTAGTAAAAAAAAAGCAAAAATCTCTACAAGCTTTGTACCAAAGCAAAGTAAGTGAAAGTTGTCGCGATATCGTGACATGTCACATTTTTGTGACCTATTGTAGTTTCACGGCATCCGATGCAAAAAAAATCTAAGCATAGAAAAATGTCATGAAATCGTGACATGTCACATTTTTGCGACCTGTTGCGGTTTCACGCTAGAAAGCAACAAAATGGAGCAGTAAAGGCAAAGTTGTCATGACATCATGACATGTCGCATTTTCATGATCTATCATAATTTTATGGTAGATAGTGGCAAGAATGCAAAGTGATATGAGGCATGTCACATTTTTGTGCAATACAACAGCAAAGGGGAGCGCCAAGGATAAATTGTGGCAATATCGTGACCTGTCATGTTTTCACGATAGGAAAGCGAGGAAGGAGTAAGATGGTATGAAATGTCATGATTTCATGACATGTCGCATTTTTGCAATGAAGGTGGCAATGACGGAGAAGGTAGAAAATTGTCACGATTTCATGACATGTCGCAATTTCGCGACTTGTCTTGTTTTTGCAGGGAGAAAGCAGAAAAGGACAAGGCGGGAGGAACATGTCACGATTTCAAGACTTGTCTTGTTTTCATGGGGAGAAAGCAAAAAATTACAAGGTGGAGAAAATTTTCATGATTTCATGACCTGTCACATTTTCACTGTTTTCACGATGAGAAAGCGAAAAGAACAGCGCCAAGTACGAAATGTCGCAATTTTGCGACATGTCACATTTTCACCATAGAAGCGACAACAAAGGCCCAATAAATTTTTGTCTGCATTTTTGTTCATATTTCATAGGAGAACGTAAGGAGAAAATGAGGATCGAACGAAGTAATATTTTAAAAGCTCTCCAATTGGTTTTGAGATTGAGGTCAAAGAGGCTCCAAAATTAAATGTTTCGCTATTTACTTATGTGCGCAAGATGGGAGAACGTGTTAAATCATGTAGTTTTCAAAGCCACTAGAATTAAAGATGCCTCCGATATTAAAATCTCTTGTTCGTGGTCTCCTAACACTTCAAGCATGCCCCAAGAACAGTCATTTAATGAAGAAATATGGTTCCTTGTTTTCATTTGATTTTCAAACTTGATCCATAAAAGTAGGGAATGTGATTTCGCTGAGGCAGATTTAGGGGGATTATTTCTCTTTTCAAGTGCATATTTTGTGGACCTCCTCTTCAAAATCTATTTTATGTTTGAAATGTTGCGATTCGAAATAGAGAGGGAATACCTCTATAAATACTAATGTACATCTCAAAAAAAAGAGGACCTTTTTGCAAAAATTGAAGCAGAAATCCTAAACACATTTTGCTCTGTTCTTAGAGTCATTTGAGTTGGTGATCCAAATTTATGTTCATGTGATGATTTCTATGTAATTCACTTCTGCGTAGTTAAGTTCTAAAATATAAGTTGAATTTTGCTATTCTAAATTTTGCTATGTTTTCATTTGAACATTTGAAGTATAATTGAAGGTAAACTTATGGTCAATGTTTGATCCAATTTTTGTATGTGTATTCTAAGAATCAATTGCTGCTTATCTTTGGGATTTAGTTTGAGGTTATTTGCTATCTTAGGTTGTTCTCTCTATCAACTGGTAGCTTTGGCCATATTTCCATCTCTTTCTATTACTTCTAACCCTGAACCTTGAAACCAGTTTAGATTAGTTTGGGAGCCAGCCCTCTCTAGAGATTGGCTCAGGAGACTTCTCTTTCTCTCGGCATTTCAATGTTGGTCGGGTCTAAGGCACATTTTATATGACTAGGTAGATTCGTGACCAACACATCAATGATAACTCACAAACATGAACCTAGAAACCATACCCAAAATTTCCAACAATATCCCCCTTTGTCATTGATGGCAAACCACTACTAGAACCACTATTGAAAAAAAAAACTTTCAAGCAACTGCCAACTGTCAAAACTGAAACAAGCTAAAAACCATACTTTTAAGCTTTGCTCCCCTTAACTCTAGGCTCTCCTCCTTACTTAAATATCTCCCCCTTTGTCGTCAATGGCAAAGTGTCACCTTTGGGGCTCAGGGCTAAGAATGAGCCTCTTAGCTTAGCCTCTCCTCCACATCCTGTTGAGGTGATTAATTCTAGGGTGGGAGTAAAACTACTCCCAACTTCTTCCTTAAATACTCAAAAGTCTCTTGGAAGAGGTTTGGTGAAAATGTCAGCAATATGTTCCTTAGTAGGCACATATTCCAGCTTAACCTACTTGTCCTAAATGATGAGCACCAAAAATGCTCATTTTATATACACGGTTAAGGAGAATTATCACTGGTTCAATTAGCATATGAGATGTATTTTATATAACTTATGCATATAATTGATAGAAAATCCGGTATTATGCTTGATTGGTGTTTTTAGTGGGAAATGTGTATAAATGCAGGTATTGGTACTAATATGGTGTTTTCCAGTCTACATCCACTTGGACCCGACATACTTCGCTTACTAGAGACTAAGGCAAGAGAGTAGGCACCTTCCTCTTCAAGGAAGGCACCCAATAGAAGTAGGCACCTTCCTACAACCGGAAGGTGCCCACGGAAGACGAGCGCCTCCCTACAACCGAAAGGCACCAACGGAAGACGAGCGCCTCCCTGAGGGCCGAGACGGCGCCTCCCTACAACTGAAAGGCACCAACGGAAGACGAGCGCCTCCCTGCAACCGAAAGGCGCCAATGAAAGAAGAGCGCCTCCCTACAACCAGAAGGTGTCGATAGAAGATGAGCGCCTCCCTACAATCGAAAGGTGCCAATGGAAGACGAGCGCCTCCCTGCAACCGAAAGGCGCCAACGAAAGAAGAGCGCCTCCCTACAACCGAAAGGCACCGACAGAAGATGAGTGCCTCCCTACAACCGAAAGGCGCCAATAGAAGATGAGTGCCTCCCTGCAATCGGAAGGCACCAATGGAAGAAGAGCGCCTCCCTACAATCGGAAGGCGCCTCCATGCCTTCATACTTTGCAAGATTTACCAAGTCAACTTTGACTGGTTGACCAAGGACTATGGAGGAGGTTGCACGTGAAGACAAAGGAGATCTATTTTAATCATGCATTTATTAAATAGAATAAAGTGTTTGTTATTATTATCAACCAATTGGCCGGTTGACCTTGTAAAGCTCTTAAAGCATATTATTATTTTTAGGATGCATTAGTTTAGGATTTGTTGTTACGTACACCTAAGGATGTTTATAATCTGGTGAACGAACATACTTTAAAATAGAAGAATAAAATATGTGTAGAATCAATTGTAACTAAATCACATCACGTGATTAAAATAGACCGATTTGTTATTGTAATGATCTATAAAATAGCCGATTGTTATGGCATTTATAAATAACGGATAAAATAGGCCAAATGAACAGAGGAGATCGGAGATCAATGATTAATTTTACACGAACTTATTTTATTTTATTGTTTAATTAATTAAGAGTGCAACTCCTCTTATTCGAGCAAGCTCTACGTAGCTAGCCGAGCGGACTATCTGCGGGAGCTTGGGCCCACTCCCTACAATAGTCCTCCCCTGTTTAATTTGTGCATTTGCTTTCTATAGATTAGTTTACTGTTTTATTTAATTTCAGTTGTGTGTGTTTATTTCCTCGCATTTTATTTCCAGCACTTTACTTTTAGTTGTATTTTATTTATTTAATTTTCCCGCACTTAGTTTATTTGGTTTGGCTGGAATCCAATTACACAAACCTCCCCACCAAACTAAATAAGGTACAACCAGATTTGTTCCCCAACACTGCAGGCATATACTGTGCGTGACACTCATAAGTTTACGAACTTACCGGATTGATAATTTATGGAAGAGAAATGAATGTTTTTCGGGACATGAATTTTTGCTCACCATTTTGGCGCCGTTGTCGGGGAGTGTCTAAACTGTAGTGTTCTGATTTACAGGTCAGATAAAAAGCTTATTTGAAATTACCTATAAATATTTTATTTGAGAAGCATGAGTCCACCAAGGAGCTTTTTATAAGGCCAAAAATAGTTGCCGGCACAGTCAGAGCCAAATCCCATAGGCAATTATTTATATTTTTTAGCTTCTCAGGTAAATGCGGGAATGAACCTGATGTACCATAATTAAGTGTAGAAGTAGAAATAAAATGTGTTGTTGAAAAAAAAAAAATTAGAAAAAAATCTGGCATTGAAGGATTTCCATCATGTTCTAAATGGTTTCAAAAAATCAAAAGAAAAAGCACAACCCAAGTCTGATTGAAAATTTTTAGGGACGTGTTTTTATACGGAAACCATTGAAAAATTGTGCCTCTAGAAGCTTGGTTTTAAATTAAAAAATTTTACAGGCTTGAAATTTTTTGCAACGTATTGGTAAATGTTTTTTTATGATGAAATTAATAATGCAGGGAAAATGACAAAGCATAATTTAAAAAGAACATCTTGTTATGGAGTATGCTCTTCACTTGCGCTTAAGGCGACCTAGTGAATCAGAAACTAGCATGTGTTTTTAACAGACTGCTATGCCATGTTTTCTTTAGGTTGCTAGCTCACAGATAGTCATTTCCTAGCCTGCACATTTTACCATTATGTTGAAAATGTTTTGTGTTTGAGGCTATGGGGTAAAATACTCTTCTCATGTTGCAGTGCATCAAACTAGTTGATCAAGAATGAGATAATTTTTAGAAGACTAGTTCAGATGTAGGCATGGGGGAGACCCCACCTTCATCATTGCCACCAACAACACAAATAAATATTGTCTAAAAAAAAAAAAGGGAGAAAAACATATCTTCTACTGCAAAGGCTCCAAGTTAAGAGCAAAATAGAGTTTTATTTTGCTACTTGTTGGAAGAGAGTATCCTCTTTCCCGAGGACCAGCTTGGTCCAGAAGGGAAATGAGAAATCCCCAACCGGTAGCTAAATAAAGAAACAGATAAAAAAAAATAGAAGCTTTATTTTTTGTTACTTGTTGGAAGAAAGTATCCTCTTTCCCTAGGACCAGTTTGGTCCAGAAGGGAAATGAGAAATCTCCAACCGGTCGCTAAATAAAGCAAACGAGGAGCCCAGAAGTAATCAGAAGATGAAAAAAAAAAAACAATAAAAAAAAAAAATTAAAAAAATTAGTTAGTTAGAATTTTATTTTAATGTCTTTAGTTTAGATTTTTCTTTTATGTTTTGCAGGACAACATGAAGTGCGAAGTAGACAAATAAGGAGGTGTCTGGGAAGATCTCGTGAATTGAGATTCATACGTGGAGTTTGTAATAGCACTATACGAACTGTCTCGTGTACTTGATTGTGTAGCATCCAATCTAGCAGGTGAAAGCTAGCGAGTTTTGCCTTGGAAACATTGGCACTTGAAGGCAGGCTAAGTAACCCCGATCAAGCGAAAGGCTTCTAGCCCAAGGTGCTTGTGGAATTTGGGGGAAAATTTTGCTGCAAGGTGCATGACTGTTACAACCTGAGTAAATTATGAGCGGAGTCAAAGATGCTACACCACGTACAAGAGAAGAGTGTTGAGACAATGTTCGAGTAACGGTCAACGAGCTCCATTAACCACTGCCTCACATTCACAAGAGTGGATCAGACATCGGCATGGGGGAGACCCCATACCATACCGATAGCTTGGACGAATGTTCAAACATTCGTTGAAAAAAAAAAAAAAAGAAGAAAAAAAATCAAAAAAAAAAGAGAGAAAGAAAAAGAAAAAAAAGAGAAAAAAAATAGAGAGGGAGGATACATGAAAAAAAAAAAATGAAGTGAAAGACGCCTTGTTTATCAAGAAGGCGCCTTCTGCATCCAGAAGGCGCCATACATTGGAGGCGCCTTCCGCATCAAGAAGGCACCATACATTGGAGGCGCCTTCCATAGGAAGAAGGCGCTATACATTAGAGGCCCTTCCGCATGAAGAAGGCGCCATACATTGGAGGCGCCTTCCGCATCAAGAAGGCGCCATACATTGGAGGCACCTTCCACAGGAAGAAGGTGCCATACATTAGAGGCGCCTTTCGCATGAAGAAGGCGCCATACATTGGAGGCACCTTTCGCATTCATACATTGGAGGCACCTTCCACAGGAAGAAGGCGCCACACATTGGAGGTGCCTTCCGCATCAAGAAGGCGCCATACATTGAAGACGCCTTCCACCAAAACAAAAAAAAAAAATGCGAATCCTCCTAGTGAAAAAAAAAACGCATAGAACATGTCCTGTTTAGCATAAAAATTTTCTTTCTTATTGCTTTGCAGGAAATCATGAACCGAATGCAAGCTGTAGGCATCCTGAGAGCCAGGGCCTAATAGGCACGGAGTCATGACTCCTGTTTTACTGCTTTCGTGTGTGCAGTTTTTGTAGGTGTAGTTTCGCAATACACAACCATGAGCATGATCTATAGGCAGAGCCGGCTTAAACTAGGCCTAACAGATGTGACATTTTGTGCCCTGCAATTAGGAGTGCGGCGAAGTGGAAAAGGCACTTACTTCCCACTAGGAAGAGAGTGCCTACAATCAGCCCAATACGGCAGTGCCTTTTTCCACCTGGAGGAAGGCACCAATAAGCAATTTTCTTCTCCCTTGGATGGGGGTACCTGTTGTTCAGTGTGGGACCTGACGTTTGGAGGGCTGCAGACCTATTGCGTAGAGGGACCTGTTGTTGGCGATAAGGGCATCACCAATTTAAGTGTGGGAAGATGCGGGTGAATCAAAACCTCCCGTAAAAAAAAAAAAAAAGGGGGAGTTCGAAAGGCTGTTGTCACGAGGACGTGACAAATTTTAGACATGGGGGGAAATACGCCTTATTGTCGATGCCTAATTTACTCCTATAAAAAAAAAAGGTTCGAAAGGTTGTTGTCACGAGGACGTGACAATTTTTAGACATGGGGGGAAAGACGCCTTATTGTCGGCACCTAACTTACTCCTAAGCGCCTTCCTCTTCTAGGAAGGCGCCAATAGAAGGCCAGTGCCTTCCTCTTCCAGGAAGGCACCAAGAAAATATAAGCGCCTTCCTTTTCCAGGAAGGCGCCAATAGAAGGTCAGCGCCTTCCTCTTCCAGGAAGGCACCAACAGGAAGGCGCCACTAGAAGGCAAGCGCCTTCCTCCAACAGGAAGGCACCACTAGAAGGCAAGCGCCTTCCTCTCACAGGAAGGCACTGACAGGAAGGTGCCACAGGAAGGCACCGACAGGAAGGCGCCACAGGAAGGCACCGACAGGAAGGCGCCACAGGAAGGCACCGATAGGAAGGCACCATAGGAAGGCACCCACAGGAAGGTGCCACAGGAAGGCACGACAGGAAGGTGCCACAGGAAGGCACTAACAGGAAGGTGCCACTAGAAGGCAAGCGCCTTCCTCTCATAGGAAGGTGCCACTAGAAGGCGCCCCTTTTCTTTGCCCATTGACTAGACAAGCACGACGTGGGCAACAAAAATTGGTGCAGTTCCAACTCTACGTCATGTAGGTTAATTTGGGGATTGCACCAACGTATGAGAACATCCTACCAATGCCAGCACATACAACACATACATCTCAGCAATGCACCTGACAGATGTCGTGAATGATGAAAGAAATATGGTTTTTCCTCACTCCAAAAAATAAAGGAATGCAGTGTTGTTCCAATTATGCATGCAAAAGAAATAATTCAGAGGGGAGATCATTTTGGACGCACACGTGTCAGGTATAAATTTTAATATTCATCCTATAAATGCATTCGGAGAGAGATACGTCAATGCAGGATTAAAATATTTTGTGTGCTATTGAGAAAAAGCTGGGTATTTCAAAGTTTAGAGTCACCAGCTCAGTTGTTGCGGATTGACTCTATTCTTTGATGCAAAGGATGAAGAAAAAAAAAATAGAGTCAAGATCTGTCCTGTTCAGGGCAGAACAGATAAAGATACATAAATAAATAAAATCTCCAGGAGCACCAACGTGAAGACGTCTCACACCACCGGCATCATATATATCAGATTCTACAAAATTCACTCGGGTATGTACTGATTTTCTTATTAATTATGTGTATAGTTATTTTAAAATCATTTCTATGCTAATACCAGTCGACGCCTCCACAGTTTTTCAAAATCTCCCATTAGAATTCAAACACATGATGTGCCTTGAAAAAAATATATAATTGAAAAAAAAAAGAGAGAGAGGCTATGGCATCTACGTGAATAAATTTGGCATCATTTTCATTGCCGCCTCATGACAATGGCAACTGGCTTGAGCAAACACATATGAATGATCCTCCTCTATACCACAAAGGAGGTTCTGGAGATGTGAAATATGTTTCAAATGTGGGTAAAAGTAGTAGCTGGTGATTGCACTTGTTTTAAACAAATTTGGTCTCACCAAATCTGACTAATGTGCAACACTGGAAAATGCCAACATTAGTGCAGTGGTAATTTGCCCTAAACAGTGTGGTCACGATTTAACTATTTATCCGCAATGATTAGTCAGGATGTGTTTCTGACTTCTGTTGGTGTCGCATCGCTCTATGGATGAAGAATAGTAGCACTCAATGAAAAAAAAAAATAGTAGTGCTGAATGGAAAAAATAGCAGCACTCAGCGGCAGAGAAACAGAGATGTTGAAGGCCATTAAAATAAAATAAAAAAAAGAGGGAAAAAATATATATCCCAGGGGTTGTTATCACGAAGACATGACAAACTTTTTGGCATGGTCATCCTACGAGAGGGATAACTTCACCTTTTTGTGCCACGAGGGCGTGGCACATGTTAGGCATGGGGGGATGATGAGCACCAAAAATGCTCATTTTATATACACGGTTAAGGAGAATTATCATTGGTTCAATTAGCATATGAGATGTATTTTATATAACTTATGCATATAATTGATAGAAAATCCGGTATTATGCTTGATTGGTGTTTTTAGTGGGAAATGTGTATAAATGCAGGTATTGGTACTAATATGGTGTTTTCCAGTCTACATCCACTTGGACCCGGCATACTTCTACTTACAGAGACTAAGGCAAGAGAGTAGGCGCCTTCCTCTTCAAGGAAGGCACCCAACAGAAGTAGGCACCTTCCTACAACCGAAAGGCGCCCATAGAAGACGAGCGCCTCCCTACAACCGAAAGGCGCCAACAGAAGACGAGTGCCTCCCTGCAACCGGAAGGCGCCAACGAAAGAAGAGCGCCTCCCTACAACCGAAAGGTGCCGATAGAAGATGAGCGCCTCCCTACAATCGAAAGGTGCCAACGAAAGACGAGCGCCTCCCTGCAATCGAAAGGCGCCAATGGAAGAAGAGCGCCTCCCTACAATCGGAAGGCATCGACAGAAGACGAGCGCCTCCCTACAACCGGAAGGCGCCAATGGAAGATGAGTGCCTCCCTACAATCGGAAGGCGCCAATGGAAGAAGAGCGCCTCCCTACAATCGGAAGGCGCCTCCATGCCTTCATACTTTGCAAGATTTACCAAGTCAACTTTGACTGGTTGACCAAGGACTATGGAGGAGGTTGCACGTGAAGACAAAGGAGATCTATTTTAATCATGCATTTATTAAATAGAATAAAGTGTTTGTTATTATCAACCGATTGGCCGGTTGACCTTGTAAAGCTCTTAAAGCATATTATTATTTTTAGGATGCATTAGTTTAGGATTTGTTGTTACGTACACCTAAGGATGTTTATAATCTGGTGAACGAACATACTTTAAAATAGAAGAATAAAATATGTGTAGAATCAATTGTAACTAAATCACATCACGTGATTAAAATAGACCGATTTGTTATTGTAATGATATCTGGCTGTGCTTTATATAAAGACGCAGGCCAGATGAATAGAGGAGATCAGAGATCAATGATTAATTTTACACAGAACTTATTTTATTTTATTGTTTAATTAATTAAGAGTGCAACTCCTCTTATTCGAGCAAGCTCTACGTAGCTAGTCGGGAGGACTATCTACGGGAGCTTGGGCCCACTCCCTGCAATAGTCCTCCCCTATTTAATTTGTGCATTTGCTTTATGTAGATTAGTTTACTATGCTTTATTTAATTTCAGTTGTGTGTGTTTATTTCCTCGCATTTTATTTCCAGCACTTTACTTTTTGTTGTATTTTATTTATTTAATTTTCCCGCACTTAGTTTATTTGGTTTGGCTGGAATCCAATTACACAAACCTCCCCACCAAACTAAATAAGGTACAACCAGATTTGTTCCCCAACACTGCAGGCATATACTATGTGTGACACTCATAAGTTTACGAACTTACCGGATTGATAATTTATGGAAGAGAAATGAATGTTTTTCGGGACATGAATTTTTGCTCACCACTAAACATGCTCTCTCATAAAGTGATATTTTATGGGAATATGCTTTGTTCTTGATTGCATTAATGGATTCTTGGAGATACTTATGGCACTTGTATTATCACACAATATGGAAATGGTTTGATCATGCTTTATTTTGAAATCATCCAAGGTAGTCTTCATCCATAAAACTTGTGTACAACAAGCTACTACTGCTATGTGTTCTGTCTCTACTATAGACAAGGAAACTAAAGGATATTTCTTTCTTATCCAAGCAACTAAACAATTCCCAAAAAAGAAAGCTCCACCATTGGTGCTTTTTATGTCATCAATATTGTCGGCCCGATCTGCATCTATAAAAGCTGTGAGAGTGAACTTATCGCTCTTGGGATACCAAAGCCCAATATCCATAGTCCCTTTCAGATATCTTAGAATCATTTTTACTACCATAACATGAGTTTCTTTTGGTGTAGCCTGAAACCTTGCAACTAGTCCCATTACCTGCATGATTTCTATTCTGGTAGCTATAACATAAAGCAAATTGCCAATCATGGATCTATACAACCTTTGATCTACCTCTGGAGATTCATCATCCTTGATCAACTTACACCCTATAATTATTGGAGTACTAATAGGTTTGCTATCCTCCATACCAAACTTTTTTAACATATCTCTTATGTACTTGCCTTGTGAGAGAAATATTCCTTCTTCTGATTAGGCAATATGAAGTTCTAAGAAGAAGGATAATTCCCCAATCATGGACATCTCAAATTCAATCTGCATATTGTTAGAAAAATATTTGCACATTTTGGTGTTATTACCTCTAAAAATGATATCATCAACATAAAAAACCACAATAAGATATTATTTCCATCATTTTTGATATACAAATTGCAATCTGCCATACCTTTTCTAAAATATTGTTTCTGAATATACCTATCAAGCCTCGAATACCAAGCCCTAGGAGCTTGTTTCAAACCATACAATACCTTTTTCAATATACACACAGAATATGAATTTTTTGAAAGTAAGAACCCTTATGGTTGTTCAATGTAGACTTCTTGTAACACACCATTTATAAAAGCTGATTTGACATCCATCTGATAGACCTTGAAGTTTTTAAAACTTGAAAAAGCCAAAAATATTTTGATAGGCTTAAGACAACCAACTAGAGCAAAAGTTTCTTCAAAATCATTCCTTCTATTTGAGCATAACCTTTGCAAAATAACCTTGCTTTATTTATAACTACCTGACCATCTTCATTTAGCTTATTTCTGAAGACCCACTTAGTGCCAATGACATTTTTATTTTTAGGTCTTGGAACAAGTTCCCAAGTCTCAATCTTATCTATCTTTTCCAATTCTTCATGCATAGCATTTATCCAAAACTTATCTGCACAGGCTTCACTAAGATATTTTGGCTCAATCTGAGATAACAACGAAACATTTATATGGTAATTTGAAGATATGATTCTTCTCCTTGTTTGTCTGACTTTTGGATTACCAATGATTTTATCCTTTGGATGGTATTTCTGAACATTTTTGTATGGATTTTTAGGAAGGAGTTGTTTTCTTTCCTCTTCTTCTTTATTTGAATCCTCCCTGAATTCTTCTTGGCAATATTCATCATCAATTTCTTGAACTGGTTCTCTTATCCTTGTTTTTTCATCCACTGTAACATTTATGCTTTCCACAATAGTACAAGTTCTTTTGTTGTAGCATCTATAGGCTTTGATCTTGCTGGAGTACCCAATAAAAATACCCTCATCACATCTAGGATCAAACTTACCTAAATTCTGATATTCCCTTTTGATGTAACATTTACTACCAAAAACTCTAAAATGTTTTACTATGGCTGGTCTTCCTTTCCATAGCTCATAGGGAGTTTTGTGATGATTGACTCTTAACTAAGCTCTCATGATAATATACATTGTTGTACTAACTGCCTCTTTCCAAAAACCATCAGGAAACTTTGACTCATTCAACATAGCTCTAGCCATATTTTCAAGAGTTCTATTTTTCTTTCAACTACTCCATTTTGTTGAGGAGTTATTTCTACTAAAAATTCCCTCTTAATCCCTTGTTTCTCATAATAATTCACAAATTCATTTTAAGTGAATTCTCCTCCTCTATCTGACCTTAAGAATTTTATTCTTTTGTCTATTTTATTCTCTATCATTTCTTTGAAGGCTTTAAACTAGTCAAGGGCTTCAAATTTTTCTTTCAGAAAGGTAACCCAAGTCATTCTAGAGAATTCATCTATGAAAAACATGAAGTAAATCTCTCCCTGTATACTCTGATTTCTGGTGGGACCATACAAATCAGTATGAATAAGATCTAAAGGTCTGGATGACATGTACCTTTTAGCCTTAAAGCTAGTTCTAGTTTTCTTTCCATGTTGACAAGGACCACAAATAGTATTTTGGGGTCTTTTCAATTTAGGTAAGTCTCTGACTACTTTCTTATGGCTAATTTTGATAATATTATCAAAGCTCAAATGTCCCATTCTTTTATGCCATAGCCAACTTTCATCCTCTCGAGACAGAAAACACTTTTCCATTTTTATCTCACTTAGCATGTAGAGGTTGTTAGTATTTTGTCTTGCATTAGCAATGATTTTTACATTATCTACTTTCCTTATCTCGCATCTATCAGAATAGAAAGTCACCATATGACCCTTATCACAAATTTGGCTAACACTCAAAATATTATGTCTCAGTCCTTCTACATAAAGCATATTTTTAGTTCTAGTTTTTCCATCTAAAGTTAGAGAACCCTTTCCACAAATTTTAGCTGATCTATTATCTCCAAAGCTAACTGACCCTCTACTAGTTTCTTTGAGAACTATAAACTTTTATTTTTCTCCAGTCATGTGTCTAGAACATCCACTATCAAGGTACCATTTTTCTTCTTTATATTGAGCATGAAGAGCAGTTTGAACTATCATAGATCTAGTTTTATTTCCATTTATTTTCCTAACATTCACTTCACTAGATCTTTCCAATTTACACATTCTAGATATATGCCCAAAATTATTGCATTTGTAACACATAATACTATCATCCATGAGTGGTGCAAAAGAATTAACATTTTTATTAACATTGTCATTCACAATCCTAGTACAATGGATAGCTCTATGACCATATTTATTGCAAGAAAAACAATAGCCATGGAAAGTATTATGTAACCTGTTTGGAAGCCTTTGTTGAGTGTTCCTTCTTTTGTGATCAACTCTTGTCCATTGCTCTCCTTTGTTTTCTTCTTTTCTAGTATCCTTTGGTTTTTGAAAGTTGACTTTATTTCTGTTGGATGTTCCTGCTTCTTGGATATGGAGATCTTCTTCCCTTTGCTTTACAAGAAAAATATTTTGTTTAAGACTCATATGTTCAAGTCTAACTCTTAGAGAAACCACCTCTTCTTCAAGTCTCTCACATTCAGCTTCCTTCCCTTTCAAAACCTCTGTAAAAACTTGCTCAAATTTCTTTCCTTATTTAGCTAGGATATTGAAGTCCATGAAATTTTGAGATAGTTCTATTTTGGCCATATCTTCTTCTTGATTTTTTTGTTTTAAAACAAAATTCTCTTCCCTAAATTTTTCCAGATTTCTTAGGGCCAAAAAGAATTCCCCTTTCAAATCAAATTCAATCTCTTCATCACTTTTTGTGCTCATATGATCTTCCAAGGGATCCATCTCCAAGCTGTTAGGCTCCTCCTGGAGAGACCCGATCTAATACCAATTCAATAACGTAGACTTATATTGAGATGGGGGTGAACAGTATAAGATGCAACTATTTAAAAATTTTACTTTAGATAGCAGTGGCATCACCATAACATTAACCATTACAGAAAGCAACACACAAAGAAGAACCATTTAATGTGGTTCATCCAAGATGGGCTACATCCACAAAAATATTTTCACTAAAAGCGTTCTCAAGCAAGTTCTTTGGGAAATCCTTTCCCTATTACAAATTTTATGAACTTCCTATCCAAATGAGAATCCTTCCCCTCAACAATTATTTATGAGCCTCCTCCTTCCCATCAAAAAGTATTTATGAGCCTCCTTCCCAAAGGAGATGTCTTATCCCCTCAAAAAGTATTTATGAGCCTCCTGCCCAAAGGATATGTCCTATCCCCCAAAGCTCTGGAAATGATACTTTAGAAGATCACTGCGTCTTCTAAAGCTAGCAGGTGGAACTCCTTTCCATAGAAGATGTCTTGTCCACCTTGCTCTGTATCTAGAGACTTATGTCCTCAATGATCGCCTCCATAGCTACTCATAAAACATTTTACTAAACATAGTCATTCTATCCAGCACAAGTCCTCTCAAACTCTGTCACAAATATGCTCTCAAATCTCTTTCAGATCTATCCCAAGCTTAAGCCAAAATCTTGAACAAATCAATAACAACTGCTCACAAGTCTTCACCAAGACTTCATCAAATCTTTCCACTATTTCTTCAACAAGAACTTATCCAAATCATTCCTAGCAAGCTCACCAAGAACTTGCCCAAATCAGATCAAGCAATTTTACCAAGAAACTTGCCCAATGTGAACACACAAAGAGAATTTTTAGAGACCCAATGTGTTTCATCCAATCATATCAAATCAATCTCATATAAGCATAAAGAGAATTGTTAGAGACTCAATATGTTCTATACTTCAACTCTCAATCTCAACTCAAATCAATCTCATAGAAGCATAAAGAGAATTTTTAGAGATTCAATATGTTCTATCCTTCAAATCTCAACAACCAAACAACTCAATTAGGGTTTCAAAAAATTATAGCAATGGCATAAGATTCTCACTCAAAAACCCTAAAGAAAAATTCAAATGCTTCCACTCTCATAAACTAGAATTATGCAATAACTTATAAACTCATCATGATATCATAATGCATAATCAATACTTCCACTTTCAAAACATAAGATCCACTCCAAATAAGGAAACTTAATTTAATCCTTTTCACTCCAAACTTATTTTCAGAAAACCCTCAATCAATAATAACCATGGAAGAATGTGCCCATACCTTTACTTTGATGAAGAAGGAGAACTTCAAAATCTGTCACAACACTAACTCTCAATTTGCCACAAATTAGAGTTAGCAACAATGGAATAATGCACAATGATAAGAGTCCTAATAACACCTTATCACTCCAACTCATCAATAATCAAAACTCAAAAATATAAATATCAACAATATTCCTTTACACCTTATAACTCCTACTTAATATATCACAAAATAACTTCAACCTCAAAAAATAATTACAAGAGAATATCCACTCAATAACTCCAAAGGCTATTTAACCCGAATATTACATTAAGCACAATTATTCCTTAAACCCTTATAACTCCTAAAATACATTTACTTCTAAATGCATTTACCACATAAAAATTAAGCATAAATAATAACAATGTCAAAGAAATATTTATTTTTAACCTTACACCTCCATCCAATTACCAACAATAATTGCCAAGTCAAATCAAATATTCCACATTATCAACAAAAGATCTACTTTGGCAAAAATCAATTCTCCAACCTTAGGAGAAGTGTGGAGACACCAACATAAGTGGGAAAGTGCTTCCTCCTCAAAACTCATGGCCTAAGGCAACTACTATACCACGTGCACAATAATCCATGACCAAAAATGAAACATGCCCAATGCGAATCGATCTCGACACCTCTGCCTAGCAAGCGCCTTCGCTCCACTACCTCTGTCATTGGAGCAAAAGTACCCAATGATACTCTCAAGTTCCACTCATCATTTTACCTTCACTTTGCTCACAAAAATTATGTACAAATAGATTTGTCTTCCTCACAGGCATACGAAATTGGAACTTAAACACAGAGCAATACGAAACTCAAAAATCATAGAGCAATCCAAAATCAAAGGTCATAGAGAAATACAAAATTCAAGGTCATAGAGCAATATGAATTTGAAGGTAATCGTGCAAATCAGAGGTGTTTAAAACCTTAGGAAATAATTCCCTTTAATAGTCTTTCATCCCATGCAAATTGATGTCGGTGCTCCTTTCAAACATTGCATTTTTCATCCCATGCAAGTTGATGTTGGTGAGGTAAGTATTTTACATGAGCATCGCTAAGGGTTTAGAAACCCTTTTAATAATAATTATTAAATTAATAATTATTATTTTATTAATAATAAACTTAACTTAAAACCTTTTCAAAGGTTTGAGTTAATTTATTTATTAATAATCAAAATGGACTTTTAAGGTTTTTTCAAGGAGCAAGAACCTTTTCATTAAGCCAAGATGGTTTTAATAAAAACCCTTAATGAGTCCAGATGGTTTTAAGAAAAACCTTTAACCTTGTCACCATGGTTTTAATTAAAAACTCTTAAACAAACATCATGGAACTTTCAAGATTTTTTTGGCACCAAACACTTTTTGACATAAACACAAACTCCTTTTGACATCAATGACAACTCACAAACATGAAGCTAGGCAACATATCCAAAATTTCCAATAGTAGCCATCCTCTTCCTAATAGAGCATCATATGTAGGCTTATACATAGTAATCACAATGAAATCCAAGATGAAATATTGGTCAAGTATCACCACTTGTGTTGTCAAGACTCCCTTTGTCTCGATACCATAGTAGTTAGCACCATATATTCAAAAGCTTAGTGCCCATAGATATGAAGTTCCCAAATCTAGCCAAGTCCTTTCAGGTAGTATATTGACGTCGGATCCTCCGTACACAATAACTTGTGTCAATTTGTGCCCTAGGATCTCCATATGAACTAATGCAAATTTATTTCCCACATCAATCATTAATATGGTAGGGTCCATGAATTGGTCTTTTTATTTTTTTCTTGAATCGGTTGAATTTGCACTTCCAACACCTTAAGAGTTTGTATCTCTTCCACCATAACTTTTTGTAAATATGGGATAGCTTCCAACAGGTTAGGCACTTTAATATCTACTGTGGTATTCAAACCTGTGTTGCTAGACTGCAAAATTACCTTCTCCTCTGATGGCTTTTTCAATTCCTTATCTTCTACTAACTTCACTTGTTTATATTTGTGTGCTTCAACTTGTAGTACTTTCTTTACTACTTTCCAATGTTGCTTTTATTTTTCTAGCTTAGGATACTTATCCTTTTTATCTTGATTCCTTGTCATGGCTAAAACTTCTTGGGTTTCCTCTTTAATTGGAGTAACCTTAATATCTATATAATTTACATTTTTTAAGTTAAAAGCTCCTTCTTGGGGTAATTTGCTTCCTTGTGGTTATCCGAACCACACCACCTACACATGTGTGTAGTGTTTACTTTTTGAATTTCTTAAATCTGAGGTGAAGGATATTTTTTTGTGAAATGCCCCCACTCTTGGAAATTGTAACATTGTATGATCAACCTGCTAAATCATACTGCAAATAACTCTATCGTCCTTGTTGATTGCCTTGGTTCTACCTTCCACCTCGTTGAATATTTCTATAACCACCACTTGTTGCTTGTTGCCTACTTCCTACTATCTTTGGTTTCTCTTGTTGCTCTTGGATTGTCAGGACCTGTGGATGTACTCTCACATTATACACACATAACATCACCTTGTATCCAATAACATTATATATATGATAGTAACCATTCCATGGATACTTTACATTTGTATGACCTTCAGTTTTGCATTATGTGCACAAAATATCATTCTTGTCAAGCTTGCTTCTTTGTTCTTTCATAATATTATCAAATTCCTAATGGAATGATGCTACTATCATTTGTATAGTATCATCTTCTCCAATATCTAAATCATTGGACTTGGGATGAGATAATATTCCTATGTAAGTCTGCTTCAATTCAATCTCAAAATTCTTTACATGCTTCAAAGCTTCATCATATGTTTTTTATGGTACTGACTTCATATTTTTCTTATATTTCAGTAGCAATCCATCTACAAACCACCGCTTCACCAATACATTTGCCAAAGGCATCTACATCATATCTACTAACAACTTTAGTCTGTGGTTGTATAATTTTACATATTTATTAGGCTTTTATTTCATCATACAAAGTTTCGTGACAATGTCTCCATAATCCTCCAAAGGGTGAAAATTTTCAATGAATTTCTCCTTCACTTGATTCCAAGTCCAAAAATCTGATGCATTTTCCCTTTTTAGATACCAATCCATCACCAATCCTCTCAAGCTAGTAGGAAATAAATTCAACCAGCCATATGGATGGCCTACACCATTTTCCTTTTAAATGGTTATACAGGTTTTGATATGTCTAGTGGGGTATTCCTTATCCTCACCTGTAAAGGGTGGAAATATCTGCTTAGCTACCCTATTAGCCATATTTGGAGAATCGTCCTCATTACTTGAGGTGTCTCATGGAAAATTTTCCTAATTCCTCCTTGGGGGTGTTTTACTACACTCATCATCATAAGTTTCTATCTGAGGTATCTTACTCTATCCCACCAGTCATTGACCAAACTCATGTGCATATTCACTTTGCAACTTCCTTCACTGATGTGAGGGAGATGGTTTGGGTATTTTTTTTGAGACCCTATATTTTTTTGCCCTGGTGCCTGAATCCCATCCTCTACACTCCCTTGCAATCCTTCCATAAATTTATTAGGTATCACCATCCAATATCCTTGATCATGCACTACTTCTTTATCAAATTTCTCCTCTACGTTAGGTGGTTTTGGTACCTCCTATTCTATCTCTATCAATAGCATCTCAAAATATCCTTCAGATGCCCAAACTTGCTTTATTTCTGGTTCATGTGTATGATGGTATGAGTTACTTGCATTCTCTCTTTGAGAAATTCTCATGCTCATTATTACTAGAATTTTATCTTGTACTTCCCATATTCTACATCTTTGTACACTAGTGTCTATCATTCACCTTCAATTTTGTAATATTCTTACTTTTCAATTTGACCCATTTTAACAAAAATGCCAAGTTAGATAAATAAAATATGCCAAATTTAGCACAAGGGTACAATATTCTTTGTGGGGAGATGGTTCTCAAGGGCCTAGAGTGATCAAATTATTGTCCATTGATTTTCCAAATTATACATTTGTACAGTCCTCACGACAAGCAATATGCGACCACAAAAGAACTTGTACGAACCTCAAATCATGCCAATGTATGATTCCAAATCATACAGTGATAGGTATTGTATGATTTTACACTCAGCCAATCCTTTAGATTTAGTTTTTCAAGTTTTCGTACATAGTTTTGTAACCAAATTTCTCAATTTTCCAATATTGCCAAATTGGGTAAGTTTCCCTCAATTGCATAAACTACCAAATCGTGTAATTTTCTCTTATGTACGATTTGTAGTATGTATGATGTATAATTTGTACAAAATAAAATTTCAAAATGTGTCAAATTGGATGCTCGTTTGTACCAATATTTCTCAAATAAATTTTGGGAAGTTTTGAAATGCTAATTAATGCATTTCCACCAACATGCAAGTGTTATCATTAGGGTTTAAGAGAGATCTCTCCAATTGCAATATCCATAAATTGTACAAAAATATTCAATATGTATCTCTTAATATTATCTACCTCATAGATCAATTATAGGGCTCACACCAGTTTTGGTTCAATTCCATCCTTCATAGCAATGCATTAATCATCAACCATAACATAAAGAAGTAACATGCAACAATGATAAACTACAAAATATTACTCCATAATTCTAGGATTGTACAGTACATGAGAAAATACTATGAATTGATGTTATTCTTCATTACTTGTCAACAATGCAATACAATCACTAAAATATACTCAACAATCATAGATATGCATTCAATACTTCATACTATTCAAACCAAAACATAGCCAAAACTAACCAGCATTAATCAAACCATTAAAAATAAAAATTCGGTCTTATATAACATTGCCCAAACCATTCCCAAGTGGTTTGTAGGGAAATTTGTTATTCACAACTGCCCATGCATAAAAAATACATAATTATACCTTTTACTAAGTCTAAACACATGAGAAGTGATTGATTAAGGTTTTCTAAAAACAATATTGGAGTGAAAAGGACTTTGTTGTTAAAGAGGGTTGAATTTGGAGGGAAAACATAGATTGTCTGAGCAAGGAGTTGCAGAAAGAGGAATGAATGAGCTGAGGTTTAGCATGTGTGATGAGACTTAGGGTTTGAATTTTTTGGGTAGGAATCTCAGCCAAGGCGGTAGAGGTAGAGAAGGTATAGAAGGGGTGGGTGGGAACCTCAAGTGAGGATCCATAGGAATGCGATCAGGATACGACATATTTGGAGGCAGGAATCACACGGGGGACTGAACCTCCTTAGAAAGACCTCGACAAAAAAGATACGAAGGACAATGCGAGGCTCCAAAAGTGGCTATCTTTTGTTGAGACTCTTAGAGGAAAAATAAAGGAGGTTCTCTCTCTTCCGCCCCTAGTTCCAGTAAATAATAAAATTTCGGCCCCGACAAGTTCCATGAGCCCTTTTATTTTAATGGAAGAATTATCCCTGGTAGGCAAGTTTTTGGGAGGTAGGTTGGACATGGAGACTATCAAGGCTTGGGCAACGGGTAAATGGCAACTAGTAGGCAGCTTGGAGTTGGTATCTCTAACTCGAGGGTTCTTCATTATCCATTTTAAAAATATGAAGGATGTTAACCACATTTTAACAAGAGGTCCTTGGTTTCTAGGCAAAAGGAGATTTTTTCTCAGATGATGGGATGAATATTTCGACCCTGAAAAGCAAAATATTAACATTGTCCCTATTTGGGTTCATATCCCAAGTCTAACTACCCAATTTTTAAATGAATATTGGTTGCAGGGCATAGCCAGAACTATAGGGGACCTAATCTCCATTGAACATGCAACCTTGGCTAGGACAAGGATGACTCATGCATGAATCTGTGTAAATGCTAATTTGAATAATGAATTTCCAAGGTTTTTGGAGCTAGAGTATAGATAATACTATAGAAAATAGTTGATAGAATGCGAGAATAGACCGACATTCTATATAGAATGTAAAAATTAAGGACATCTATGCAATCAGTGCCCTAACCTGGCAATGAATAGAGAAAAGCAGAAGTAGAGAATGCTAGATAGAGGAAATTTGAGGAGTTTCCCTGGAAGAGGCAATTTCAATCAGGCAAACTATGTCTACCAAAAAAAGAAAAGAGAGGGTGTAGGGTCCCAACAATACAAAGGAAAACAATAGGTTTTTGGAAACCAAAATACTCAGGTAAGTTCCAATCCTCTAGTTTCAAATAAATTTTCAATTCTATCCAATATGGGAGTAGGAGGATTATCAGAATACATGGAAGCCCATCACCTTCAGTCTAACCTTTCTGACTCTCACGAATCCCCATCCAAGTTAGGATCCTCAAACCTAATGCTAAAATTACTGTAAGCCCCATGGGTATCACAAATCCAAACCCTAATGCATGATCTCTAGAATCTACATCCAATTCAGGATCCTTAAACCCCAATTCTAGAAATACTTCAAGCCTAGTGGGCATCCCAAAGCCAAAACCTAATGTTGAAGAACTTAGGAATAAATTTGAGGTATTGGAAAATAAAAAATCTCATCTCCCTAACATCATCACTAGGAGACAAGTGAATCCTACTAAGGGGTCATCCCGTAGACCAGGGGAATACAGGAAAAAATGAGAATATTTGGATATAGGGGTGGAGATATGTGAAACTCTTTAGACTGAGGAATATGGTAGTCCGGTTCTGCAAAAAAATACCTCCCCTCAGTTTAGTCCTAAAAAAACCAGGAGCACTGTGAAGTCTCCTATAGATTTTGGCAATGAAAAATAAGAGGGATAATATCAAATGCTAAGCATAAAAAAATTAAAATTGATAATGACATTGCCAATGGAAAATAGAGAACCTTGTTTCAATAGGTTATTCCAAGTTCTGAAGACAAAAAATTAGGAAAACCCCCTCAAGGGAGGGGGAGAGGAAGAAATCCCAAACAATATAAATGAAGTTCCTCTCATGGAATGTGAGAGGCCTCAATGGCCTGCCCAAACATAGGGAATTCAGTGCAATAATAAATCAAATGAATCCAACTATTATCATGTTGCAAGAAACAAAAATTAATGAGATTCAGTCAAAAAAATAGCCAAAAAAATCTGGAATCAAGGGGATATGGTTTGCAAATCAGCCAGAGGAGCATCTAGAGGCCTTATGACTTTGTGGGATCCCCGGATAGTAGAAGGCATCATTATTAAGAAATATGATAGGGTTCTTAGTGTTTTATTTAAGAAAATAAATAGCAACAGGTCGTGGATCCTTTCAAATATTTATACCTCGACTTCAATTCAAGGGAGAGCTCTACTGTGGCAGTACTTAGGCAATCTGAGTGAAATCTTCCATAATATCCCTTGGATTTTGGTTGGGGATTTTAACACTCCTCTTTACCCTTTAGTCAAAATGGGTGGAAATGGACCACCTATCAGGAGTATGGATGAGTTCAATGACTTTGTGAAATCTAACATGTTGATGGATGTAAAACTTAGGGGAGCAAATTATATTTAGAGCAATCGGTGGATAGGTTGTCATCTCATTCAAGAAAGGCTTGATATGTTTTTTCTATCAAAGGAGGCTACAACTTTGTTCAATGATTCTACCCTGCAAGCCCTTCCTAAAATTTTCTCTAATCATAATCCCATTTTTTTGGATATCCCTAACTCTTTGTCCTTTAAGAAACCTTTCAGATTTCAATTTATGTGGATCAAACATTCCAGTTTTAGAGATAACTTAATTCAGTGGTGGCAGCAGCCTATCAGGGGTAGTGCAGCTTTTAAACTTATTGGAAAATTAAAGTTTGTTAAGAAAAATCTTTGAATGTAGAAAAAATAGGTCTTTGGGAACCTCTTTGAAAATAAAAAATAGGTTGTTGAAATTTTGAAGATAATTGATCATAGGATCCAACATGGTGATGTTGATGAGACTACTAGGCAAGAGGAACGAACAAAACTAGCAGAGTTTCATAACATTTTGGCCTATGAGGAAATCTATTGGAGGCAAAAATCAAGGGCTCTTTGGTTGAAATATGGAGATTCAAATTCCAAGTTTTTTCACACCGCCACACTTAGAAACAGAAGCAATAACAAGATATATATTTTTTTTAAATCAGATGGTTCTATTACTCAAGACTTAACATAAATAAAAAAGGATGCAGTAACTTATTTCAATTCTATCCTTGGTCAGGAATCACAGTGCAATGTGGAGGCCAAATATATTCTCTTGCAATCCATTCCTAGCATAATAAATGAGGATATAAACCTTAATATTATAGCTTCATTTTTTGATGAGGAAATTAAGGAATCCTTGTTTCGCATGGATCCAGACAAAGCCTCAGGGCCCGACGGCTTTCCCCCTTGTTTCTATCAAGCTTTTTGGGACATCGTAAGTGAGGATGTAATTTCTACTATTAGAGAATTCCAAGCAAGAAATCATATCCCAAAAGGTATCAACTCTACTTTTATTTCTCTAATTACTAAGAAGTAAACCCCTGAATCTATGGTTGACTTCAGGCCAATCAGTCTGTGCAATATTTCTTACAAGATCCTAACTAAAGCCATTGCAAATAGAATGAGAGATATTCTACTCGACATCATAGATCCATGCCAAGGAAGTTATTTCTAGGGCAGGTCAATCTTGGATGGAGTTATCATAGTTCATGAAGCTCTGTACTCTGCTCATAAGACTAACAGGTCTATTTTTGTCCTCAAGCTTGATATGAACAAAGCATTTGATAGGCTAAATTGGGACTTTTTGATTGTTGTCCTCCTTAAGTTTAGTTTTCACCACCAATGGGTTAATTTGATCAAAGAATGTATTTCTAAAGCATGGTTCTTGATTCTAGTTAATGGAACAATTGCTGGTTACTTTTAAAGTCATAGAGGAATTCAGTAGGGGGACCCTATCAGCCCCATGTTATTCATCATTATGGCAGAAGCTTTAGGCAGAACCATCAAAAATGCTTACATTTCAAGGCTAATATCAGGATTCAAGGCAATATCTCTCACTAGGGCTGTTTCTCACCAACAATTCATCGATGATACCCTTATATTCACTAAGTCATCAGTGGTTGAGGCCAAAATAATTAAATACATCCTGAAACTCTACGAGGACGTTGCTGATCAAAAAATTAATTTCAGTAAAAGCAAGTTATATTTCTTGAACACCCCCATTTAGAGGTAAGGAAGGATTGCATAAATTTTAGGGTCTGATATAGCAAAACTCCCCACTTCGTATCTTGGTCTCCCTATTTTCATTGGTTCTCCGAGAGAGTCAATGTGGGACAGGGTTATTGAAAGAATTCAAAAAAAAATTGCTGGATGGAAAGGTCATATTCTATCTCAAGCAGGAAAGCTAACCCTCACTAAGGCATCCCTTAAGAGAATTCCATTCTATTTCCTCTATTTTTCCAAAGCCCATGTGAAGGTTTTCCATAAAATTGAGAAACTCCAAAAAGAATTTTTATGGACTGGATTAGAGGAGAAAAAAAGGATACACCTTGTAGGATGGACCAAAGTGTGCAGACCCAAGGAAAATGGGGGCTTAGGTCTGAGGAGAATTTCTCATATAAATTTAGCTTTACTAGCTAAGTAGGAGTGGCATCTCATTTATGGTGAATAAAATGAATGGATAACTATCATCAAATGAAAGTATCTTCAAAATATGGAATTTCTAATTGACTCAGTTCCAATCAGAGGTTCTACTTTTTGGAAAGCAATTCTTAATTGTAAGGAAATCATCAAAAAAGGTTTAAGATGGGTTTTAGGCAATGGTGAGAGGATAAATTTTTGGAATGACAGGTGGGCTAAGGATGAACCACTGATGCAATATCCTAACTTAGCCCGAATCAGAGATATCATAGAATAACTCATTGAAAAAAATGTCTTCGATTATATGGTTGAGGACAGAGGTAGAATGAAGTGGAAACAAATAAGGATTCAGGGATTTCAAGTAGAATCAAATGATATTTGTAACATTCTCGGGCAACATTTTATCCCCATGATACCCAAGGAAGATCAAGTTACCTGGGATCCTATGTAAAATAGGCATTTCATTGTTAAATCAGCTTACAAGATTCTGCTTGATGACGAGGATTTTGTCCTCCAAAAGGACTTAGTTTGGATAAAAAAATTAATTCCAAAAATTGCATCCTTTTCATGGTTGGTTATCCAAGGAAGAATTCTAACCATTGATAATATTATGTGTAAAGGTATTTGTATCACTAATCATTGTTATCTGTGCAGGGCTAATTGGGAGACCATTTATCACATTTTCCTTGAGTGCCCTTTTTCCTTGACTGTCCTAAGTGAGGTTTTTAAGGCCTTCAATATTTCATGGGTTAAACCAGCCATCGTACTTGATTTGTTCGTCCTGTGGCCTTGCCCCTTTTCAAGCCAAAGACTTAGATACATGTGGAAAATTTGTCTCAATCACTATCTTTGGCAGGTGTGGTTAGAAAGGAACCATAGAGTCTTTAATGAGTCTATCCATGATCATCAAACTATCATTGCCAGTATCCTAGTCTTTGCCAATGAGAATGTGAACCTTATCCCTTTTGATAGATGTAAACCTCATCTACATGAGACCATTATTGCTCAATATTTAAGCTTAACCTTGTTAGATGATTTTGTGCCTAGGGTAGTCAATCCTAGAGCCAATGTTAAGTGGTCCCCACCTCCTACGGGTTGGTTTAAGCTTAATTTTTATGGAGCACCTAAGGACAATTCTGGAAGAGTAGGTGCTAGTGGCATTATGCGAGATCATAATGGGAATATGATGCTTGTATTTAATGAATATTTGGGAACAAGGACGACCAACGAAGCTAAAGCTAGAGCTATGTGGAGAGGCCTTCAAATGACTCAAGACTTAGAAGGCAATTTGATCGTAGAAGGAGACTCTATGCATGTTATAAATCTCCTCAATAATTGGAAAACACCTCCTTTGAGGATTAAAACAATTGTTGAAGAGGCTAGGATCCTTTCCCAGGGAAAACAAAACATAAAAGCCCAACATGTCTTTCGGGAATCTAAAAAAATTGCTGATAAGCTAGCCAATTTGGGTGTCGATGGTGACAGACTTTTCAAATGGGAACACGGTGTCCCGAGTGAATTAGAGGAGCTTATTCAACAAGAATGCCAAGAATGATAGTCAAATTTACCAATAGGGAAGGCACTGTAAGTTTGAATGCTAGGAGTATTCTCATCTCTTTTTTGAAATGGACTCACAATAAAAATTATTCGAGTTGTCAGTCTTCATGGATGCTGCTTGGAAATACCACAAAGACTAATGGGGATAGTCACATGTCAGATAACATGGCTCCTAGTCATCTTAGTAATTTGAGGTTGGTTGATAATCATAGGTAAGGAAATAAATGACAATATAAGACTTCAAACCAAAGCCACATGGACCACCAGATAGCCACCGCCATAAATCTAGCCAGTAGGTTCACTTCTCCAAGGCTGATTGGCCAAGATAGGATGTGGTCCCAAAGCATGTCATATACGAAAGAAAGCAATTACCAAAGAATTATTAAGAGTAATTTTCAATACAGAGCTTGTGGGAGTTTTTTTTAGTACTCTGCTATGTGTGTCTGCAACTTTTTGTTTTTCCATTGTCTCAAGGAAGGGTTCCATGTCTATTTCTTTTTTGTAATTATGATTCATGTATGTTTTCTTGGGGCATACCCAAAATGTTGTATGGGAATTTTCTTTTTGATAACAGGCTATGTGCCTTACTAGATGTAATGTCTTTGGCGACATGTATATTTTACATATATAGGATCCTTAGTAAGGATATGTTCATCAACAGCCCTGGGCTGATTTTTGTAAAAGGTTTTGTGTCAACCTGTAAAACCCGGTATTAATGCTATAGTATCTTACCTACCAAAAAAAAAAAGGTCTAAACACATGATTTATCAAATTTATGCGCAATTAGAACTCAAATTGCATTTACCTTGCATTTTACTGTACTTTGTATGGTTTTTCCTCTAGTTTGTATGGTTTACCTCCTATTTTTATGGTTTTCTCCTGCTTGTACAGTTTACAAAAACTTGTCAAAATTGTCAAAACTAGGTAAATCCTCTTGTAACTTCTTCTTTTGGGATGTGGATTTGTTGCCTACAAAACCCCCTACCTCAATCTGAAACTATAGAAGCACCCGTGAGAATTAAAAATATTCAATCTCACTTCAATACCTCCCAACCACCCACCTCCCCTACCTCACCCACCACAAATGTTCTCCATATCCTGTCCACCTACTACCCCACCATGACCTCCGTATCATGGTAGGGTACCTAGGAATAGATATTTGGGGATATATTATTATATTGTATAAGGGTTGGCATGGGCCACACATAACCCAAGGTTGATTGTATTATAATATTATATTATATTATAATATAATATTATATTAGTAGTAGGCTCCCCAAAGTAGAATAAGAATATGGATATATAAAGAAGAGATATTTGTCATTGTAATCATCATTGAAGAATAATCTTATGTAATCGTCTATGCCCACGAAGTGGCCTCTCACCTTGGGAGATCTTGTGGAGTTATTCCTTCCTTAAGGATTATTATTGGTGTTTCCCTACCTTAAGGGTATTATCTATCTCTCTCTCATTTGTGGATTGTTATTGTGGATAATTATTTGTGGATGAATGATTTGATATTTCTGCATATTGGTGAATGGTTTATGTTAATAATAATAAATTTATGCAACAAGTGGTATCAGAGCAACGATTTTGGCAAAGTGGGGATTTTTTTGTGAAATTGCAAAATTAGGGCAATTTTTTTTGGAAAAACATCTCATCTTTCAGGAGCCATATCTCTGCGTAAGTTTATCCGATTCAGGCGATTCTTGGATCAGATTGTGCAGAATTTGAAGAGCTTTAAAATGAGTGGTCATATGAAGGAATCTGAGTAGTATTGAGGGAGATACGACCTTTTGAAGTTAGTCATCCAAAACAAGGATAGTGACGAATTTCATAGATTTTTTGGAAAAATGTCTCATCTTTCAGAAGCCATATCTCTGCGAAAGTTTATCCGATTCAGGCGATTCTTGGATCAGTTTGTGCAGAATTTGAAGAGCTTTAAAATGAGTGGTCATATGAAGGAATCCGAGTAGTATTGAGGGAGATACGACCTTCTGAAGTCAGCCATCTAGAACAAGGGTAGTGACGAATTTTCAAGTCACGAATTTTTCAAAAGATGAAATTTGTTTAGTTCGGGTAAGCAAATCAGTTGCACTTTATTTTGTTTGGAAGAAAAATTGTAGATCTAGTTGTCTATGTGGATTTTTAGCTTCAACTCAGTGGGAAGATATTTATTTCCATAAAACCCTAGTTTGCATTAGTGCATGATCTATATTATCAAAAAACCCTAGTTGCATTAGGGCATGAACAATGGCACTCCAAAGTTTTTCTGGAGAAGATGATATTGATGCTAGAGAATGGTGGACAAAGTTTTGCTCCCTTAATAATAATCCTTTCTGGAAATCCTCCCTTAATTTATCTCTTAAAGGGAAAGCTTTATCTTGGTGGATAAATTTTTGTAAAGAAACGAATAATGAATACACTTGGGATGAAGTGGAGCATGCATTCTTGAGTAAATGGGACCCATATTATATAGATAGCCTAATGGATGTCATCGAAGACCTTGAAAAGAAACTACAGGGAACTCAAAATGAGCAGAATGCAATAAAAGGAGAATGGGAAGTTTTCAAGAAACAGAATGAAGACTATGAAAAAGAAATAAAATTACTCAAGAAGAAAGAGGAAAAGGTCAGGGAAGATAAAAAATATGTCAGTATGCAGATAGAGGAAACCATACCTTTGGTAGAAGATAAATTAGAAAATGGACAAAGGAATTTGTTTGAATCTAAAAAGTCTATTTTGCAGGTTCATGGAAGCATTCAAAAGGAACAGGTTATTATTTCCATTGACCCTGGTAGCAGATATAATTTTATTAATATTGCTTTGGCTAAGAAGTTGCAAGTTCAAGCAACAAAAATTAAGGACATACAGCTAGAGGGTGAGAATGTTCAGATTTTTGAAGATTTGAAGATCACCATGGATAAATATGTTTTACATTCAGATTTCTATGCTATTGAGATGGATGATGAGGATATTGTTCTTGGTTATCCTTGGTTAGATTCTTTGGGTACTATTAACATTAATGTGCAAAAGAAGTTTATGAAGTTATGGTACAGGAAAAAGAAGATAACATTGCAGGATATTTCTCAGTTTAAGGAGCAAGGATCCAAGGAAAATCAAGAAGTGGTTGTAGAGAAACAAATTGAAGAACCTGAAATAGAATCCAAGAAGGCAATAGTAGCAACAAAGTCCATGGAAGAAGTAGCAACAATTGAGTCCATGGAAACAATAGTAACAAAGTCCAAGGAAGCTTTGATAGAAGAGCACAAGGACACACCAAACAAAGAGAACATGAAAGAACAATGTGTAGAAGAATTTAAAACAATGGAGCCAAATGTTGAGAAGTCAAAGAAGGTAGAACATCAAGTTAAGGTTGCACCATATCGCCATCCACACCACCATGAGCATCAACAATCTTGGAGGTATGGTTCAAGGCAACAATATTATGGTTCTACATGGAATCATAAGGGCACCAACTATGGCAGTGTTTGGCAGAGAAAGCATAGGGATCCTGGTTTTCAGAGTGGATCATCAACATCAAGGAAAAAGTGGACCCATCATTCAAGTTATCAAAATACAACAACAGAAGCGTGGAGCCAACGAAGCAGATTTGGATACTCAAGTAACAAAATGGCATACCAGCATCAACGTGTTTCACTTGGATGGATGGATGATCGAGATTGGTACCAGTTGCTAACTTTGCTTAGCAAATCATATTATCATGTTTCTTCATATGTTTCGAGGACGAAACATTTGTAAGGAGGGTGGCATGGTAGGGTACCTAGGAATAGATATTTGGGGATATATTATTATATTGTATAAGGGTTGGCATGGGCCACACATAACCCAAGGTTGATTGTATTATAATATTATATTATATTATAATATAATATTATATTAGTAGTAGGCTCCCCAAAGTAGAATAAGAATATGGATATATAAAGAAGAGATATTTGTCATTGTAATCATCATTGAAGAAGAATCTTATGTAATCGTCTATGCCCACGAAGTGGCCTCTCACCTTGGGAGATCTTGTGGAGTTATTCCTTCCTTAAGGATTATTATTGGTGTTTCCCTACCTTAAGGGTATTATCTATCTCTCTCTCATTTGTGGATTGTTATTGTGGATAATGTATTGTGGATGAATGATTTGATATTTTTGCATATTGGTGAATGGTTTATGTTAATAATAATAAAGTTATGCAACATATCACTTGGAATGATGTTAATCTAGTCCATAAAGCCCTGTACCACTCACTCATCTACATAGGATGACTCAGTTGCACCTCCTCCACCACTACCCATCTCCTCGTGTAGGGCTACCCCCTACCCAATCATGCCATTGGTAAACCCTTCAATTGAGCCATGCTAAAGTGCTCCCATCACCAACATCATAGGAGAAAGTTAACCCAATCCCTTCCTCCTCTACCTCCTCACCTCATAAAGATCCTAGTATGTCTACACTAATAAGGAAGGAACCCATGCATACACCTACTGCATAGTGAGCATATAGTTTACCAATCCTATCAGGTTCCAAGGGAACCTATACCTAGTGTTGTTCAGGGCCACAATGTTGGCCAATACGAACATCACTAACATCCGTAGGGCATCTAATTTCTTGTCCACATACATGGACAAGTATGGAATGCCCCCACACTCCACCCTCACACTTTTCCAATTATATCTAAAAATATTCCTCATCTATGTCCCCTCATCACGTCTACCCTTGATTTGAATCCCCTCCACTATCACCTTAAGGATGTGATATACATCCTCAAGTGTGATTTTTACCTCTCTCGTCAAAAGCTAGAAGGTACCCCTATTCGAATTCCACCTCTCAACCAGGACAAAGATGTATCCCTCATCCACCCTCACCACATCAAACCAAGCTACCTCCTCTAGCCCCACAACCTCCAATAAATCCCACTCCTCCTCCACCAGTGCCTTAATCATCCTAGGGATGTAAGGCAAGAACCGGTGTCGGTCCTCCAAAATCCTCAGCTGTAGCACAACACAAAAGCATTTGTCAATACATTTTCAAAAAAAATCACAAAAACATAAAATTTTTTACACAAAAAGAAGGGACTTACCTCAGCATCTTGTACTCCAACCCTATATTTGACCCTCAAATCCACTCCTTCCATCACTATAGCTTCTACACACAAAATTATTCATCTCACTCAACTCCACTTCCCTCACCTCTCCAAAATGCAGCTTCTCAAACTCATAAATGCATAAATAAACATAAATTTTACCCAAAATGATATTTATAGCTTCTTCATGCACCTTGATATGCTGATGCAGGAGCATCCGGTGGTAGCAGAGCAATCTTGCCTCAACAAAAAAAAATTCTAAGTGCTCGCCTTGATGTCATGATATCTTGATAGAGAAAAGCGTCGCGATATCGCGACATGTCACGTTTTCACGACTTGGGAAGGAGAGAGAAGGCATGGAGTAAAAATGTCATGATTTTGTGACATGTCGCGAAATCGTGACCGAAAGAAGAGAGAGAAGGCATGGAGCAAAAATGTCGCAAAACTGCAACCAAAGGAGTAGAAAGAAAGCAAGGAAGGAAAATTTCATAATATTGCGACATGTCACATTTTCACGACCCGAAACAGAGAGAAAGCAGAGCAAAGCTATCGCGATATCGTGACATGTCACGATTTCATGACCCAAGAGGTGAGGAGGAGGCAGAAAGGAAAGATGTCGTGATATCGTGACATGTCATGATTTCATGATCGAAAAGGAGGAATAAGAGCCAAAAAGGAAATATGTCGTGATATCACAACATGTCGTATTATCGTGACCAAAGGACGAGAGGAGAAAAAGTGTCGCGATATCGCGACATGTCACATTTTCACGACCCAAGGATGAGAGAAGACACAAAGGAGAAAAGTGTCATGATATCGCGACATGTCGCATTTTTGCGACCCAAGGACGAGAGAATGCGCAAAGGAGAAAAAGTGTCACAACATCACGACATGTCACATTTTTGTGACAAAAGGACGAAAGAAGGCGCAAGGGAGAAGTGTCACGATATCGCGACATGTCACATTTTCATGACCAATGAACGAGAGAAGGCACAAAGGAGAAAAAGTGTCGCGATATCGCGACATGTCACATTTTCATGACAAAAGGATGAAAGAAGGCGCAAGGGAGGAGAAGTGTCACGATATCGCGACATGTCACATTTTTGCGACAAAAGGACGAAAGAAGGCGCAAGGGAGGAGAAGTGTCGCGATATTGTGACATGTCGCATTTTTGCGACCAATGAACGAGAGAAGGTGCAAAGGAGCAAAAGTGTCATGATATCATGACATGTCGCATTTTCATGACAAAAGGATGAAAGAAGGCGTAAGGGAGGAGATGTGTCGTGTGATCGCGACATGTCACATTTTCGTGACAAAAGGATGAAAGAAGGCACAAGGGAAGAGAAGTGTCGCGATATCACGACATGTCGCATTTTCACAAGAAAAGGATGAAAGAAGGTGCAAGGGAGGAGAAGTGTCGTGATATCGTGACATGTCGCATTTTCGTGACCCAAGGACAAGAGAAGGCGCAAAGGAGAAGAAGTGTCATGAATGTCATGACCTGTTGCATTTTCATGACCCAAGGACAAGAGAAGATGCAAAGGAGAAAAAAGTGTCGCGGTATCGTGACATGTCACATTTTCATGACCAGAAGACGATGGGAGGCACAAGAGAGAAAAGTGTCGCGATATCATGACATGTCACATTTTTGCGACTTGAGAAAGGCAGGAAGGTCGAATAGCAAAAGTGTCACGATATCGTGACATGTCGCATTTTTGCGACTTGAACAGGGCAGGAAGGCAAAGGAGCCAAAAGTGTCACGATATTGTGATATGTCACATTTTCGTGACTTGAACAGGGCAGGAAGGTAGAGGAGCCAAAAGTGTCATGATATCGTGACATGTCACATTTTTGCGACTCAAAGAGGGCATGAATGCAGAGAAGCCAAAAATGTCATGATATCATGACATGTTGCATTTTCATGACCAAACAAAAGAAAATAAAGGGCAGGTGGCTATAGGAGCCGTTATAGAGGAAACTATCAAGCGGTGGGTATATCGAACGTCATCATTGGTTGACAAGCAGACAGAGCCTACAGTGGTAGCATTGAACAGCACATGGCACCAAGGTGTAGTTAAATCAGACGAAGATCGAAAAGAAAGACATTTCGAAAGCCAAGACAATGAAGAGGCATGAGAATTGAAATGAAGGGTCAAAAAGGAAGGCAAAGAGTCATGCCAAAAATGTTTAAAAGGGGAAGCAAAGGCATATACAAGGGGTCAAAAAACTATCGAGATAGTGTTGCAGACGTGAAGGCAAGAAGGCCATTTTGGACCTGTTTAGGCTGTTTTTCTTCCAAAATTGGAAATTATGTGCTTTAATTTAATAGAAAATTCTTCCTGGGTGAAAGATGTTGTAATGTAATAAAAAATAAACTACCTTTCGGGATAAAGGAGTTTATTTGGTAGACTGCTGCCAGTATTGTAAATTTTTCCAAGCTTAATGAATGAGAGTTTTTGAGAGTTTGGGGTGAGCAATTTTGGTCCTTCATCAGGTGGTATCAGAGCAGGAGTTCTTGAGAATGTAAACAGATCTCTGAAAGTGAGGTAGTTTGCACTAGGATCTATGGAAGAGCATAGAGTTCTTGAGTGTGTAAACAAATCATTGAAAGTTAGGTAGTTTGCACCAAGATCTGTGGAAGAGTATAGAGTTCTTGAGTGTGTAAACAGATCATTGAAAGTGAGGTAGTTTGCACCAGGATTTGTGGAAGAGCTTAGGGTTCCTGAGTGTGTGAGCAGATCGTCGACAATGAGGCAGTTTGCACCAAGATCTGTGAAAGAGCGTAGGGTTCCCGAGTGTGTAAATAGATCATCGGATGTGAGGCAGTTTACACCAGGATCTGTGAAAATATTATGAGAAGAGAGAAAGGAATAATTCCTCTATGAAGAAACCATGGTGGTGGGAGAAATGTGGTACCTAAAGAAGATTTCAGAGCTTTGTAGAGGCAAGTGCAAGCCCTACAAGAGGAGTTGTGAAGAGGGATTGAGCCGAGGAGAAAAGAGTCATGCTAAGGTTGAAGATTTTGCAAGAATTGAGATGTTGAAAAAGAAGGTGACAGAACAGTACAAAAGTAAATGTCACTTCTCAATCCACCTCGGTTGTCTGATGCAGGAGCATCCGGTGGTAGCAAAGCAATCTTGCCTCAAATGTTTTTTTTCTAAGTGTTCGCCTTGATGTCACAATATCGTGACAGATAAAAGCATCACGATATCGTGACATGTCACGTTTTCACGACTCAGGAAGGAGAGAGAAGGCACAAAGCAAAAATTTCACAATTTCGCAACATTTCACGAAATAGCGACCAAAAGAAGATAGAGAAGGCACAGAGCAAAAATGTCACGAAACTATGACCAAAGGAGTAGAAAGAAAGCAAGGGAGGAAAATGTCGTGATATCATGACATGTCGCATTTTCATGACCCAAAACAGAGAGAGAGAAAGCAGAGCAAAGCTGTCGCGATATTGCGACATGTCTTGATTTCATGACCCAAGAGGCGAGGACGAGGCAGAAAGGAAAAATATCATGATATCCCGACATGTCGTGATTTCATGACCGAAAAGGAGGAAGAAGAGCCAGAAAGGAAAGATGTCGTGATATCGTGACATGTCGCATTATCGTGACCAAAGGATGAGAGGAGAAAAAGTGTCGCGATATTGCGACATGTCGCATTTTTGTGACCCAAGGATGAGAGAAGGCGCAAAGGAGAAAAAGTGTCACGATATCGTGACATGTCACATTTTCGTGACCCAAGGACGAGAGAAGGCACAAAGGAGAAAAAGTGTCACGACATCGTGACATGTCGCATTTTCATGATAAAAGGACAAAAGAAGGCGTAAGGGAGAAGAAGTGTCGCGATATCGTGACATGTCGCATTTTCGCGACCAATGAATGAGAGAAGGTGCAAAGGAAAAAAAGTGTCGCGATATCGCGACATGTCACATTTTTGCGACAAAAGGACAAAAGAAAGTGCAAGGGAGGAGAAGTGTCGTGATATCGTGACATGTCGTATTTTGTGACAAAAGGACGAAATAAGGCGCAAGGGAGGAGAAGTGTCGTGATATCGTGACATGTCGCATTTTCACGACCAATGAATGAGAGAAGGCACAAAGGAGCAAAAGTGTCATGATATAGCGACATGTTGCATTTTCATGACAAAAGGATGAAAGAAGGCGCAAGGGAGGATAAGTGTCGCGATATCGTGACATGTCGCATTTTCACGACAAAAGGACAAAAGAAGGTGCAAGGGAGGATAAGTGTCGCGATATCGCGACATGTCGCATTTTCGTGACAAAAGGACGAAAGAAGGTGCAAGGGAGGAGAAGTGTTGTGATATCGTGACATGTCACATTTTTGCAACCCAAGGACGAGAGAAGGCGCAAAGGAGAAGAAGTGTCATGAATGTCGCGACCTGTCGCATTTTTGTGACCCAAGGACGAGAGAAGATGCAAAGGAGAAAAAAGTGTCACAGTATCGTGACATGTCACATTTTTGTGACCAGAAGACGATGGAAGGCGCAAGGGAGAAAAGTGTCACAATATCGTGACATGTTGCATTTTCGTGACTCGAGAAAGGCAGGAAGGCCGAACAACAAAAGTGTCGCAATATCGCTACATGTCACATTTTTGCGACTCAAACAGGGTAGGAAGGCAGAGGAACCAAAAGTGTCGCGATATCACGACATGTTGCATTTTTGTGACTCGAACAAGGCAGGAAGGCAGAGGATCCAAAAGTGTTGTGATATCACACATGTCAAATTTTCACGACTCGAAGAGGACATGAAGGCAGAGAAGCCAAAAGTGTCGCGATATTGCGACATGTCACTTTTTTGTGACCAAATAAAAGAAAATAAAGGGCAGGCAGTTACAAGAGCCGTTACAAAGGAAAATGTCGAGTGATGGGTATACCGAATGTCATCATTTGTTGATAGGCGGACAAAGCCTACAATGGTAGCACTGAATAGCACGTGGCACCAAGGTGTAGTGGAAGCAGACGAAGATCAGAAAGAAAGACATTTTGAAAGCCAATACAATGAAGAGGCACAAGAATTGAAATGAAGGGTCAAAAAATGAAGGCAGAGAGTCATGCCAGAGATGTTTAAAAGGGGAAGTGAAGGCATGCACAAGGGGTTGAAAAATTGCCAAGATAGTGTTGCAGACGTGAAGACAAGAGGGCCATTCTGGACCTGTTTAGGTTGTTTTTCTTCTAGAATTGGAAATTTTGTGCTTTAATTTAATAGAAAACTCTTCCTAGGCAGAAGATGTTGTAATGTAATAAAAAACAAACTACCTTTCGGGATAAAGGAGTTTATTTGGCAGATTGCTGCCAGTATTGTAATTTGTTTCCAAGCTTAATGAATGAGAGTTTTTGAGAGTTTGGGGTGAGCGATTTTGGTCCCCCATCATATGCCCATGGGTATTTCTTTGTGCACTGAAGTACACCAGGGTGTTTGCAAAGCACCCAAACACCAATGAGTATCTATGCATGCTGAAAGCACCAACTGACGTTTGGCATTAGAATCGATAAAAGATAAAATATTTACAAAATAGTGGTTTACTTCCAAAAATATCTTCATATTGCATGCATACATTATTTTAATCATATTAACAGGTTTTTTTAAGGTTACATATGATTTTGATGCATAATTTTTGTTTGCAACCAAACATCGCAAAATCGCATAAGTTACAAAACACTCCAAAACGGTCCAAATTTTCACAAAATGACCATATCCATCATCCTTGTCATCAATAATTCATTTCCATGATCAATCATAATATTTACATATTTACCAAGTTCAAAAAAATATTCAAGTGAACCTTGTATCTCATAGGTTTTTCTATATACTTGGTGATTACATTTATTTGCATCCATGTGATTCAATAAGATGAATAACCTACCATAAGGACACTTGATTATTTTAAGCATTCCATATCTCCTTTGTTTGAAATCATAATCACATTTGCTACTTCACATTTTTTCATGAAACCTTGCTAAGAACAATTTGCACAAAAGTAGTCGTTGATGGCCTAGTTCATGGGACTCAACACAAAGAAAAATCACATTTTATCACTTCACATATCCTTGACATTCATCATGGTGACTGGCCTTAACTAGGGTGATTGGTTTTGACCATAGGAATTATCTGAAAATCACTAGTTGGACCTCCAAAGTTGACTATTTGTCTTTTATCTTTGCATATCAATAATGCCTATAGACACATTCTTTAGCAGCATTGAATCACACCAAATTTGAGGTAACCACATTTCATTTTGATTTTCCTACAATGGGATACATCTTACATGATCATGATATCCTACACTTGGAAAACATCCCTTCATCTATTGGGGAAAAAACAAATACATATTTATTACATTTTCACAAAACCCTTCATATATTGGGAAAAAAATAGACACAATCATTTTACATTATCCACCAATCCCTTTCCAACCATTGGGAAAAAAATGGTATCACATTTACATCATTCATATCATCCACATTTAATTTTCACACTTTTTTTTAAAGGAACTCATGAGATTCATCCACAAAATCATTCACCAATTGAGGGTGTAAGCTACAAAAATCCAAATTCTTTTTTCTTTTTTCTTCAAGCTCATCTATCACATCCCAAGAGAAAGCTACTTTTGCACCTTGCCCAAGTAGGTCTCTCATGTTTTTTCACTGTATTGTATTTCATGCAATGAAGTACAAAAGAGGTATCTGTAGACACCAAAACCTAGCCACTTTTCATCCATCCAAGTCTTCCTACCATATTTACCCCTTTATTTATGTATATCTAGGTATATTTGTTAAATATATGTTTAATATTATATATATATAATATAAATAAATCTTATCCATCCACATCAATCCATGCCATAAACCTGATATTAATATCCACCTTTCGATGTGTTTTAATCTAAGCCACATAGTTTGTTTCGCTCAAAATCCTAACATACCCTAGTGTGGATTATTAATAGGAGCTATTTTGTAGGCTCAACCTCTAAAGAATTTCCTAAGCATCTTGAGTTCCCTGAGTGTTTTTGAAGTCTTTGGTCCTAAGAAGTTTGAGTTCATCCAAGCATCCTCACTATCTATCCTTGCTTGCCCTTGCCTCTTCATCCATCACTACCGTTCTCACTTAGTTTGATATGCTTCTATAGATCTTTACCTCTGCTCTTGAATACCTTTGGGTACTCACTATCATTTTCAAGCACATTTGAGCACTTCATTCCACCGCCAAGTACTGTTGGGCACTCCTTGCCATCTCCAAGAACCCATAGGCATTTATTGTTGCTACCAAGCACCCACAAGCATCTCAAAACTTACTACTAAAGACTAGAGAAGGTCTCGGATGACTTTAGGGCATCACCACACCAACTATCTACAATAATTATCATAGATAAAAAATGACAAGTTCAAAAAGGTAAATATTTCATTGTTATATTCATTTTTAATCCTCTCATATCTACTTATAGTATTTTTATTGCACAACTAGAGTTTGTTGTTTCATGTCTAAGGGTATCACACAATGGATCCCTTAAATTTGCTACTAATATTTTTTTGTTGTTGTCTATATGCAAGTTTGGGAAGATACATAAGCATTGTGCAATTGTTTAAGCTGGAGTGGCCTAGTATTGGATAGAACAAAGCCCACTCACCCTTTTTGGGATCAGAAGCAAGATTGAAGAAACCACCAACGTTGCTCACTAGGGTTTTGGAGAACCCTAGTTATTGTAAATATTTGTATCAAAGAAATCAATTATTTCATTGTAACATTGGAGATTTGAGCCTTCCCCATATTAATAAAAGCATCTATTTTTGTGTAATATTGAGTCTTAATTTCAACTTATACTGTCATATATAGTTTTGTGTTTCGCTTTTGCATCTACACTTACATTAATCAAATAACCTTTAATTCAATTAACTAAATAATCTATTTTCTCTTTATTTACATTAATAAAATAACCTTTTATTCAATTAACTAAGTAATCTATTTTCCATATTATTTTCATTAATCAATTTAAACTTTTATTCAATTAACTAAATTATCTATTTTCCATATTATTTACATTAATAAAATAGTTTTTTATGAAATTAACTAAATAATCTATTTTCCATATTATTTTCATTAATCAAATAATATTTTATTCAATTAACTAAATAATATATTTTCTATATTATTTTCATTAATCAAATAACCTTTATTACAATTAACTAAATAATCTATTTTCCATATTATTATCATTAATAAAATAACCTTTTATTAAATTAACTAAATAATCTCCTTTAAACTTTAAATTCATTTATTTGAATTAACCAACAAGATTTCCTTACCTAAATCATGAATAAAAAATGATAAAAGCAAATATGCTCCAACCTTAACTCTTGGGACCCCTATTATAAACACATGACATGACCACTATTAGGATTAGAGGACATCCTAAATTGGTGGAAGAGTTTCCTCAATCCAAATAACTCAAACCTTGGTGAATTTTTAATAGGGAACATCCATTCCATGGTTGACCAAATAGGGAGAAAACACCTGGGGCACTATTATGCACATGGCATCCACAAAATTTCACCAATAGCGGTTCACACCACTATTATATCTAATGATAATCGCTTCTAATATGAAGGTTAGCAATCATGGGTAGAACTAGATAAAGAGAAAGGCTTAGCTACGGGTAACCTAGCCACAAATACAAAGATATGATGCATCAGTGTTGATCAACACAGAGTAGGGGAAGGTTAGAAAGGGTCAAGCACTTGACATCTTGTAATACCCCTTAAACAAGGTAAGGTGAAGACACATCAACCTATCACTGAGGAAGAGGCAACTTATAGCCAACCTCATTCCCTTCTCTTATAAGGGTGATTTTGGAACCATTGGTTATGGACAGAGAGAACCAATTACGATGTCAACAACCACATGGTCGTACATCACGATCATAGCACAACCTATGAGTAAAACCAAGTTCAATGCTAAAATAAGACATGCATAGGAAATGATAGGCTCTAAATAGGGTGCTAATATGACCACCTAGTGACATCCATAATGAATGAGGGAACATAATAGATGAGAATGTAGGGAGGGGATGAAAGCATCCACAAAATGGATTAGCTAACAAGTGAAACAAAATAACTTCTACCCAATTGACATAGGAGCATCACCAAGCAGCGTAGCTAACCAAGAAAGAGAATGAGCGACAAGTCCAAGATTTTCATAAAGCTATAGAAGGGAGACCATCAGTATTTCAAAAAAGTGATAAATCTAAAATAATTCCAAAGAAAAAGATGCATAGATAAACTAACCTGCAACTCTTACTTGGGTTCTACTCTACCTTTCTCTTGTGACCTTGCATGTAGTCTGAATCCTTCACCCCTTCCTATATTTTTCGTGTCTTCCTCTTCCTCCTATCTTCATCGCATCCTTCATTTTTTTTTTTTTTTTTCCTCCCTCATCTCTTCTACCGATCCCCTTCCATTAGGTTTTATCTACTGGGAGCTTCCATTGGAAGTATTACCCTTATCAAAATTATCTCTCTATATTTATTTAAATGAAATTCTATCATTTTTTACAATGAAACATCTATTATTTTTAAATGAAATTACTTTTTCATTTTAAATAAAATTTTTATTATTTAAAAATGAAATTCTTTTATCATTTAAAATAAAACATCTATTATTTTCAAATGAAATTCTTTTATCATTTAAAATAAAACATCTATTATTTTCAAATGAAATTCTTTTATCATTTAAAATAAAACATTTATTATTTTCAAATTAAATTCTTTTATCATTTAAAATAAAAAATTTAGGTCTTTTTTTCAACCCAGTCATCCATATTAGTTTAGGAATTTATTATAGCCGCTAGGCTATCCAATAAGGCTCTAGGTGGCTAGTTATTGACGATTATCCTCTAACCGATGTCAAACATTTTGAGCAGTTATCATTGATGTCGAAAATTAGTTGTCATTATGTCAAGGTGTCAGGTAATAGCTCAGCTTAAGTGCAAGTGGAAGTTTAATGAAATACATGATGATTTTAAATATCTATATTTTACACCCAAGAGAATGGGTCAACCCAAGGAAGCAATTTATCCAAGGAATCAAAAGGATATCAAGTTTTTTCTATCAAAGGAGGCTATAACTCTGTTCAGTGATTCTACCCTGCAAGCCCTTCCTAAAATTATCTCTAATCATAATACCATTTTGTTGGATATACCTAACTCTCTATCCTTCAAGAAACATTTCAGATTTCAATCTATGTGGATCAAACATTCTAGTTTCAGAGATAACTTAATTCAGTGGTGGCAATAGCCTATCAGGGGTAGTGTAGCTTTTAAAATTGCTGGCAAATTAAATTTTGTTAAGGAAAATATTTGAACTTGGAACAAAGAGGTCTTTGGGAAACTATTTGAAAATAAAAAATAGGTTTTTGAAATTTTGAAGATAATTGATCAGAGGATTCAACATGGTGATGCTAATGAAACTACTAGGCAGGAGGAACAGACAAAACTAGCAGAGTTTCATAACATTTTGGCCTATGAGGAAATCTATTGGAGGTAAAAATCAAGGGCTCTTTTGTTGAAATATGGAGATTCAAATTCTAAGTTTTTTCATGTCACCACACTTAGAAACAGAAGCAATAACAAGATAAAAATTAAAAAAAACAGATGGTTCTATTACTCAGGACTTAACATAAATCAGAAAGGAGGTAGTAACTTATTTCAATTCTATCCTTGGTCAAGAATCATAGTGCAATGAGTAGGCTAAATATATTCTCTTGCAATAAATTCCTAGCATAATAAATGAGTATATAAACCTTAAGCTTTTAGCTCCCTTTTTTGATGAGGAAATTAAGGAAGCATTGTTTAGCATGGAGCTAGACAAAGCCCCGGGACCCGATGGCTTTCCCCCTCATTTCTATCAAGATTTTTGGGACATCGTAAGTGAGGATGTAATTTCTACTGTCAAAGAATTCCAAGCAAGCAATAATATCCCAAAATGTCTCAACTCTACTTTTATTTCTATAATTCCTAAGAAGCAAACCCCTAAATCTATGGCTGACTTCAGGCCAATCATTCTGTGCAATGTTTCTTACAAGATCCTAACTAAAGCCATTGCAAATAGAATGAGAGATGTTCTACCTCACATCATAGATCTGTGCCAAGGAAACTTTATCCATGGTAGGTCAATCTTGGATGGAGTTATCATAGTTCATGAAGCTCTACACTCTACTCATAAGACTAACAGGTCTATTTTTGCCCTCAAGCTTGATATGAACAAAGTATTTGACAGGTTAAATTGGGAATTTCTAATTGTTATCCTCCTTAAGTTTTGTTTTCACCACCAATGGGTTAATTTTATCAAATAATGCATTTCTAAAGCATGGTTCTTGATTCTGGTCAATGGAACAACTGCTGGTTACTTTCAAAGTCACTGAGGAATTTGGAATGGGGGCCCTATCAGCCCCATGTTATTCATCATTGTGGTAGAAGCTTTAGGTAGAACCATAAAAAATGCTTGTAGTTTAAGGCTAATATCAGGAATCAAGGCAACATATCTCACTAGGGTTGTTTCTCACCAAAAATTCATCGATTATACCCTTCTATTGACTAAGGCATCGGTGGTTGAGGTCAAAAGAATTAAATACATCCTACAACTCTACGAGGACCCTGCTAGTCAGAAATTTAATTTTAGTAAAAGCAAGTTATATTTCTTGGACACCCCCACTCAAAGGTAAGGAAGGATTGAAAAAATTTTAGGGTGTGATATAGCAAACCTCCCCACTTCGTATCTTGGCCTCCCTCTTTTCATTGGCTCTCTAAGAGAGTCAATGTGGGAGAGGGTTATTGAAAGAATACAAAAAAAACTTGCTGGATGGAAATGTCATATTCTATCTCAAGAGGAAAGTTGACCCTCACTAAGGCCTCTCTTCAGATCATTTCACTCTATTTCCTCTCCATTTTCAAAGCCCCTGTGAAGGTTTTCCATAAAATTGAGAAACTCCAAAAAGAATTTTTATGGACTGGATCAGAGGAGAAAAAAAGGATACACCTTATAGGATGGACCAAAGTGTGCAGACCCAGGGAAAATGGGGGCTTAGGTTTAAGGATAATTTCTCATATGAATTTAGCTTTACTAGGTAATCAAGCATGGCGCCTCATTTCTGGTGAAGAAAATGAATGAACAACTATCATCAAATGAAAGTATCTTCAAAATATGGAATTTCTAAGTGAATCAGTTCCAATCAGAGGTTCTACTTTTTGGAAAGCAATTCTAAATTGTAAGGAAATCATCAAAAAATATTTAATATGGGTTTTAGGCAATGGTGAGAGGATACATTTTTGGAATGATAGGTGGGCTAAGGACAAACCACTAACGCAATATCCTAACTTATCCCAAATTAGAGATATCATGGAAGAACTCATTGGCAAAAAAGTATTTGATTATATGGTTTAGGACAGAGGCAGAATGAAGTGGAAACAAATAAGGATTCAAGGATTTCAAGTGGAATCAAATGATCTTTGTAACATTCTTGGGTAATATTTTATCCCCATGAGACCCAAGGAAGATCAAGTGACCTGGGATCCTACAAAAAATGGGCAGTTCACTATTAAATCAGCTTACAAGCTTCTACTTGATGATGAGGATTTTGTCCTCCAAAAGGAATTAGTTTGGATAAAAAATTTTATTCCAAAATTAAAGTCTTTTCATGGTTTGTTATCCAAGGAAGAATTCTAACCATTGATAATATTATGTGTAAAGGTATGTGTATCACTAATCGCTGTTATATGTGCAGGACTAATTGGGAGACCATTTGTCACATTTTCCTTGAGTGCCCTTTTTCCTTGACTATCCTAAGTGGGATTTTTCAGGCCTTCAATATTTCCTAGGTTAAACCAGCCACCATACTTGATTTGTTCGTCTAGTGGCCTTACCCCTTTTCAAGCCAAATACTTAGATACATGTAGAAAATTTGTCTCAATCACTATCTTTGGTAGGTGTGGTTAGAAAGGAACCATAAAGTCTTTAATGAGTCTATCCATGATCATCAAACTATCATTTCCAAGATCTTATCCTTTCCCAACGAGAATGTGAACCTTATCCCTTTTTATAGTCGTAAACCTCATCTACAGGAGACTACGATTGCTCAATATTTAATCTTAACCTTGTTAGATGAGTCTGTACCTAGGGTAGTCAACCCCAGAGCCAATGTTAAGTGGTCCCCACCTCCTACGAGTTGGTTTAAGCTTAATTTTGATGGAGCATCTAAGGAAAACCCTGGAAGAGAAGGCATTGATGACATTGTGTGAGATCATAATGGGAATATGATGCTTGAATTTTCTAAATATTTGGGAACAAGGACAAATAACGAAGTTGAAGCTAGAGCTATGTGGAGAGGCCTTCAAATGACTCAAGACTTAGAAGGAAATTTGATTGTAGAAGGATAATCTGTGCATGTTATAAATCTCCTCATTAAATGAAAAATACCTCCTTGGAGGATTAAAAAAATTGTTGAAGAGGCTAGGATCCTTTTCCACGGAATACAGGACATAAAATCCCAACATTTCTTTTGGGAAGCTAACAAAGTTGTTGATAAGCTGGCCAATTTGGGTGTTGATGGTAACAAACTTTTCAAATGGGAACACGGTGTCCTAAGAAAAGTAGAGGAGCTTATTAAATAAGAATGCCAATAATGATAGTCAAATTTACCAATAGGGAAGGCATTGTAAGTTCGAAGGCTATGATTATTTCTGTCTCTTTTTTGAAATGGACTCCTAATAAAATTATTTGAGTTGTCAATATTGGTGGATGTTGCTTGGAAATACCACAAAGACTAATGGGGATAGTCACATGTTAGATAACTTGGCTTCTATTCATATTAGTAATTTTAGGTTGATTGATAATCATAGGGCAGGAAAGAAATAGCAATATAATACTTCAAACTAGAGCCACATGGACCACCAGATAGCCACCACCATAAATCTAGCCAGCGGCTTCACTTCTCCAAGGTTGATTGGCCAAGACGGGATATGGTCCCAAAGCATGTCTTATACAGAATAAAGTAATTACCAAAGAATTATTAAGAGTAACTATCAATACAGAGCTTGTGGGAGTTTTTTTTAGTACTCTGCTATGTGTGTCTATAGCTTTTTGTTTCTCCATTGTTTCAAGGAAGGGATTTGTGTCTGTTTCTTTTTTTGTAATTATGATGCAGGTGTGTTTTCTTAAGGTATACCCAAAATATTGTATGGGAAGTTTCTTTTTGATAACAGGTTATGTACCTTACCATATGTAATGGCTTTGGCGGTATGTGGATTTTACATATATAGGATCCTTGGTAAGGACAAGTTCATCAACAACCCTGGGCTGATTTTTGTAAAAGGTTATGGGTCAACCTGTAAAACCTGATATTAATGCTATAATATATTATCTACCAAAAAAAAAACATTAAAGTGATATGGTGAAAACCCCAAATAAAGTATTTATAATTTTCATTATAATATTTTATAAATAAAAGTGGGTTTTATAAAGTTCAATTATATTTCATAATCCCAAAGGTTGGGTTTGGAATAAAAGGTATTCAAAGAACTTTTAAAACCTTTGCCAACATCATGGAAGGAAATTAGGGAAGTGCGGATGTCTCCCAAGGTATGGAGGAAGCAATATAAATACATTGCCCAAAGTCTAAAACATTATCCTTGGTCGGAATTTTAATTGGCATGCGAAAAAGAATAAGAGCTCATGAGAATTACGAATTTCATGGACAACAAAGTATTTTAGGAAGGAAGCATTAATTTTCAAAGGCACATAGGACAACATGACCTAGTGGTGATTTGGGAAGTGTGAAAATGTTTGTTCGTGCAAGGGCCTGCTTCAAAACATGGTAGGTGCATTGGAGGTCGTGTTGGTTAAGGTGCCCAAGACACACATCATTTTTCCAAGGGAAGAAGGAGTTGAGAGTTGAAGCACGTGGTGGTACTTTGTAAATTGTAAACGAGTGTGTGGATCATGCAATGAATTTGAATGTGGATAAGGCACACATTGTGGGTAAGGTTGAGGGTTTGATTCCCTCTGAATATGAATTAAAAAATTTTGGTTAAATTTTTAATTATCTGCCTATGTTGGATAGATAAGGGTGTTTAATTTTTATTATTATAAGCATATGTTGGAGGAATAAGGTTTATGAGTGGAATTAATTGTTAGAGGGATTAATTATTAAATAAATGATGTTATTTGAGATTTGTTATTAAGAGTTATAAGGAGGTCTTTTTAAAGTATTAATTAATATAGTGATATATTGGAGGATTAAGACTATTGAGCATTGATTTTATTTTAATAAGGGTTTTTCTATTAAAGAATATTATGGTGAATATTATTTTTAAGTTGGAGTGATAAGGTATATTTTAGTCATATTTTTATATTGTGTTTTATTGAAGTCTTCTAACCCTTATTGATATTGGCAAAGAAGTAATTGTGAGTGTGGCAGATTTGTGAGATCAACTCTTTGGCAACAAAAAGGTATGGGCAAATTCTTATTTGGTTGAGTTGATTGATTGGATTACTAAAAAATAAATTTTGGAGTGAAAAATATTTTATTAAGGTTTCCTTTTCGAAAGTGTTTGATTTAATGCTTCAAGTTTTTCTAGAATTAAGAGTTGTGATTAAAACCTTGTTTTATAAGTATTGTTGTTGAAGCATCTGGATTGTGCAAAGAACTTGAGTTAGGGTTCTGAAAAGAACATAAGTATAATTTTTATGTGAATATTTATTTATGAGCATTGGTGTTGAAGTGAATTGTTGTGCAAAGAACTTGAACTAGGGTTTTGGAAAGAACATGAGTATCATTGTTATGCGAGATTTGCTGTTGAGCATTGTTGGAAACATTTTGAGTTGATGTTTACATACTTGGACTAGGGTTTGTGAACAAGGAATGGTTCTTGAGAAATTGGTTAAGTAGAGTTGATTGAGCCTAGTCAAGTGGATGTATGAAATGATTGTTAAATTTCCATAAAACAAACTATTCTATATTTTGATTTGAGTTGTGAAATAAATTGAGCTTTGATTATAGAACATATTGAGTCTGTAAAAATTCTCTTTATGCTTCTATGAAATTTATTTGAGTTGAGAACATGATTGATATTTGAGTATATAACATATTGAGTCTCTAACAATTATCTTTATGCTTCTATTAAATTGATTTAAGCTGAGAAAGTGATTGAGCTTTGAGTGTAGAACATATTGAGTCTCTAATAATTCTCTTTATGCTTCTATGATATTGGAAAAGTTTTGTGTGGACTTGTTAAGGAGATTTGAGGTAAGTCTTTGAGAAGACTTGTGGATTGTTTTTATGTGAGATTTTGTGGAAGCTTACAATACATATTTGGCTAAGTTCTAAATATGATCTATTGAGAAGATTTGTTCTAGACCGATTGGACTGTGTTTATTGCAGATTTGAGTGAGCTTGTTGAGCAGACTTGTGCTAGACCGACTAGATTGTGTTTAGTGTAGAGTTGCGAAGATTTGTACTAGACCAACTAGATTGTGTTTAGTGCAAATTTGAGTGATCTTGTTGAGCAGAAATGTGCTAAATAGATTGGATTGTGTTTAGTGCAAAGTTGAGTAGATTTGTGTTAGACCAAATGGACTGTGTTTAGTGCATATTTGAGACATAGCTTTGGAGGTGATAGAGCAGAGAGGATAGGTCTTCTGAGTGGGTACAAGAGTCTTCAGTGGAGAGATATCCATAAGATAGTATAGTGGAGGTAGTAGTCTTCTAGAGGATCACCAACCAGATCAGAGGAGAAGGAGTTCTCCTTTGGATAGAGATCCATGAACCAAATTTAGGGGATTAGCATCTCCTTTGGACAGAGGTTCATAAATATTGTAAGAGGGAAAGAATTCCCAAGAGATTTATTGAGAAAATTTTAGTTAAATATTTTCTTTGTGGAGGTAGCCATATTTGGGTGAACCACGTTAAGTTGGTATTTCTATTGTGTGTGGTGATTTGTGCATTGCTTTGATTACTTTTTTTAATATTGTTATCTATACATTGCATAATATTGATTTGGAAAGAAAATTAAAAAGTGTTCTTATATTATTCACCCTGCCCTTTCAGTATAAGCTTATGTTCTTCAACCGATAATGGATGCCTATATGAGGGTATACACTTATGTTACCCTAAGATACCTTAAATCATAACTTCCCCAAACTCAAGTATCCCATATCTAGTGGATGATTTTACTTCTTCCACCCATGAGTGTACCTTATCCTGCATATCAATAGTATGTCAACAATACCAAGTTATTTCAAAAATCAAATCAAACATTGCATAGCTATCCATTTGAATAGAACCAAGCATTAAAACATAACTGATCCATACATATTTTATCTTGTCAAAAATCCTTCTAGGGAGGTTCATGACATGATTCGAGATCAGAATACTAGAGGGTTTTTAAAGGAAATCTCAACTATTATTTGGAGGAGTCCCCTAAAATTTTTTTTGAGATTCAAGGATAAAATTTTAGTTGTGATATTGAATGTGAAAGGGAAGCAATTCGGACAACATTACTAACCACAAAAATTCATATTTATAGAGTTAATTATGAAGAAGAGTTAGAGCTATCAAACTACAATTCCAAGGTAGCAAGCTAGAGGTTTTTACAAAGCTATGAATTGGTGACTTAAGAAGATATTTTGTATAGCAAAGTAGAGTTGCCAGTTCATCCAATAAAGGAAAATAATTTGGTGAATTGAATCACCAAGTCATCCACCATCTTTAGAGATATTAAAGGTAAGCAACTTGGGTGCAAAAAAAATATTGTTTGAACTTTAGATTTTTAGTTTGTTAAGATTTGATAAGCACCATATTAGATTTAAAGTTGTAGGAAGTGGGTTCATTTTAAAGCCTTCAAAGGAGTGTAGAAGATAATTTTTTTTATGGTTTTTATACTTGAAAATTAAAATAGGAGTTTGATATATTTTGAAATAAGGAAATATATCATATTTTTATTATCTAGTTATATCAAATAAGAAATTATTCGTGAGTTAAGTTTGCAGAGATTATAGTGCATATTTAAAATTTCATTTATAGGAGTAATAAGGGGAGATTATTATTGCACTATATTTGTTATTCAAATTGCAGTAATAATATTTAGTTAAAGTGAAATTTAATGCAAAGTTAGACCTCTAAATGACATATGATTAAGATCTTGGATTCATTATTACTAAGTTATTCAAGAAAAGTAATTAGAGACTTCCTTCAAGCAAATGAAGGCAACAATACATTATTATTTGCTTTCAAGAATTAGAGAAAAAAACCACCATATCTAAGAAGTAAGAAAATCTTCAACTAGAAGACTTGAGGAGATGTATAAGTTCGATGCAGGTGAAGGTACTTTTTCCTATCTATTATAGAAATGTTTGCATTACATTGGTAGTGATATTTTCCATTCAAAAACAATAAGAAGGATAAAAAAAAATAGTATCTCAAAGATACTACAACTAGCAGCACAAGTAAAATCTTTGAGCAGCCCATTATCAAAGTTTGAGGAGCACACTTCAAACAAGGAAAAAGAGACAATGAAGGTCTCACATAGCTGGGTTTCAAGGTGTCAAAAGACACCCTATTCATTTTTACATCTAATGTCTATGATAGCATAAAATTGTAGCACAAGGCATCCACATAAAGGAGCTATCATATTTTTCATAATAAATCCATGTAAGGGATAGCACAAACTATTTATGTGAAGGAGCTATCATATACCTATGTAAGCTATCATAAAATTAATGAAAAATATTACAAGATAAGTTGCAAGGATAAAATTAAGGTGCAATTCCTGAGATTTAGCTTGGAAGAATCATCCCCCAAGAGGAAGCACCTAAATCCACCATTGGAAAACCATAGAACCTCCATTGCAAAAATATAATCATCACAACTAGATCTAACCTTGAGATAGAATAATTTGCACTCACTGGCAAGATGGAGAAATAATTGAAGCAATGATAGAACATCTTGCATCTATTGGTAAGAAATACTAAGGGATGAAGAGACATTGAAAGTATCTCTACATACAAAAAAGAAGAGTTCCACTTGTCATCATAGTAGAAGATGCATCATAATGCTTGCATAGGGAGATATAACTCTCAAATATAGTAATGCTCATCTTAGAAGTGTTAAAATTCATCTTTCAAAGGTTAGGGGATAACAATCATTTCGATCTAAGGAAGAGCATTGAAGGCTCTCAAAGTAATGCCCGCAGAAACCATAACATCCATTCACCACCTACATGTCTAAATAAAGGTTTCACCAAGTGGTTCCAACATCAAGAAGGTATAGTAATGCACCAAGCGTAGTGCATCCTAAGAAAGGATCTAATACTATTAATAGATAGAGTTGAAATGTGTACCGTACATGGAGGTGAAGAAGTAAGCACATAGATTTAGAATTGAAGTGCTTATACACAGGGAGGTCAAATCTTATTAAAAGAGCAAAATACTTTGGCAATACATCCATTAAATAAGGAGCATTGAATGCTCATCATAATTTAGCAATAATAGTGCTCGAAGGATCCGTTGGAAGAGCAAATACAAAGTTATATTGCATGAAATATTCTTAAGGTAATATCAAATCAATCACTTGCTTTCATTAAGTTTAAAAGGGAGTTATAATGTGGACCATATACGATTCAATTTACTACTCCATTGGAGTAATACGAATTAACCAAGCATTAATGAATTATAAAGCAAGTTTATATTTTCAAGTGACATTTCAAGGTACATTAGTTGAAGTACATATATAGTTCGATATTTGTAATTAATATCATAGGAGGTATAATGCATTCTACTTGGAAACAAACTATTATTGTAAATATAATAAACTTCTAAAACTCCATAATTAGGGAGATATAAGGAGTACTACATAAAACTATAATTTATTGGAATTTATAAAATTAAAAATTAAAATTTAAAGATACAGAGAAGCAAATTACTGCTTGATTTGGAATTTATTGCTTATACTTGTCTCATAGTTACATTAAAGGGAAAAAATAAATCCAACCATAGTGAACTCTATTAAATTGGTAAGTACATAGTTCAATAGGAGAAATAAGTTGAAATAGAAGATGATGATTATTATTCTCTAAACATTACAAAATCAAATCAAAAGGTGAACTTATTATTGCTAAGATCCTTATCAAGATTATAATAAATTCTAATCACTTGGAAGACATAAGGAATCCTATAAAACCTATGTCTCAAATAGGTTTTATCAAAATAGTTCACATATTATAAACTAGGGAGTTATAAGGAAGACTACAAGAATCATTATGACATCAAAAAAATTCTTCCTTATATAATTCCAACTACGTAAGGGTCCAAATTATTCCTCATAGAAAAAAAAAGTTAGGGCAATATTGATAGTTGAAAGCTTTGGAAAATTGTCAAAGGAAAAACAATCAAACCTACTTTAGGATATACATAGATTCAAAAGTTTTAAAAATGTGATGCAAAAGCATTAAAAATAATAACTTTTACCATTACAGGTGAAATACAAGCTTATATTAGTTTAGAAGGATCATCTACAAAATCCTGAAAAACCATAGGTAAAATATTTGAGGGGAAGAATAAAACCACTATCTTAAATCTTCTAACCAAATTACATTCTTTGAAAATGAATAGTAGTGAAAGTATAGAAATATTCCCAAGAAAGGTAGAAGATATCAAATAAAATTTATTAAACTTAGGAGAAGAGGTTGATGATAAATGTTTTGTTCAAGTAACTTTAAGAGCACTTCTAGATAACTACAAGCATCTAGTTACATATTTACAAGTTCAAGTAAAGATACATCTTTTTATGAGTTAGTCAATATTATTCAATAATATGAGTTGGAAACTATATTTAAGGATGAAATGACTAAAAATGCATTGGTTTCAAAATATACTCCATAGGGAAACATGGGCCTCATCAAAAGGAAAAAGACCATGGAATAATAAATATTGTTATATATGCAAGAGGAAATGTCATAACACTAACTACTATAGATTTAATCCTAGAAAGTAGAATCAAGGAAATTAGATAAACTATCGAAGCCAACCAAATAGAGCATTCCAACTAAGGTAATATCAAAACAATCCTCATCAGTAACAATTTTAGTATCCAAACAATTATCCCCAATTGGAATATAGAGAAGGAAATTAGAAAGGACACCTATTTAAAATTATTCAATAAATTGAAGAATTGGAAAAACCTACAAATGATCATGAATTCAAATCTCTCTCAACAAAGATAGTACTTATTGAAGACACTAGTTACTTTCTTGAATAGATTACTAAAAACATAAAAGGAGAACACAAACTCTAGAAAAATATGAAGATCTATATTGAAGATGAAAGTATTAAATACCCAAACAATGTAATGCAGGGTGTTCTAGAGCATATTACATTATTGGGTATATGTCAATGTACCACCCTTGGTAAATTACTAGAGTAGGAGATTACTTTAGAGTAAATTTAAGTAGCTATTTTCAACCATGTAATAAATGCACAAGTGTCAATGATATAAGGAGTTCACTTGTATTTAATTCATAGGAAAGGTAGATGAAGAGTCATATATAGAGTAAGGGTCAAGGAACTTATCTTCCTATATAAGGAAATCATAGAGAGTGAAATAGGAGTAGTAGATAATATAGAGAGTGCATAGTATAGGGTAGTTGTGTAGTGCAATATAGTTCTTTAAAAGAGTTAATGGAGTGTTGTGGGTAAAATTTTACATCCTTCACCCACTATTCCCTTAAAGAAGTGATTCCCTATACCTAAAAGAAGTCCACCCATTTTTGAATATGTTACTAGATGGGTGAAAGGTGCCAAATGGTGATGGTAGTAGTCACGGGTGGACCTGAGTGTTGGGTGGATGGCAGGATAGGACATAAAACAGGTGGAAATTTCCCTTGAGAGTCTATGAGGAACATTTTCAAAAACCCACCCAACTCTTGGGGTGGATGTTATGAGCAGCTTGTGAGGGTGAAATAATTGATCGATCCCACCATTGAAAAATGATGGAAACCCTAACCTATCCCAAGTAAGGATTTAAGAGTAAAATGTGGTCAAAAAAAATAAAAGTACCTGCTCACCTTCCTAGTTCCTACTATCCAAAAGGGAGACCCACCTACTACTACAATGATCTGAGTGCCTAAATTTGTATGTAGAAGTGATAGATTTATGATGTAATGATTCCAAGGTACTTTAGTGTCTGTCACACACTGCATAGCCATAAGATTGCTAGTCAAGGAGAAGGATGAGGTAGTAGAGCAATGATTAGTTGAGAAATTTTTTTAAGGGTCTATATTGATCTAGAAGCACCTACCACCTTCTAGAATATCGATGCTTCCTAGTGGGGAAGTGTACTAGAGTGACACTCATCAGTTGCAACAATAATCCTCCTGCCTACCACCATTAATATCTATATTTTGAAACTGATATAAATGTATCTATAAATAATAGAGTGTTGGTCATTCTAAATGATGGCTCTTTAGCCATTATAATTCTTACTTAAGGTTTTCTCTCTATAAATACAAATTCTACATTATTCGACTAACTGTATCTACTTGTTCTTCACTGAATGTATGAATATGCAATTCTTTATTTGCTTGTATTCTTGTGTTATTATGGTATATGGATTTCATGGGGTGTTCTTGAGAAACTAAAGGGGAGCGTATTCATTATATGAGTTGAGGGTTTATTTTTGATAACATTGATTGAGCGGGAGTTCTTTGATTCTCCATCCTGAATCATATGCACCTGCTCATCGATACTGGAATTCACCTCCCACCCACCATTGATAGAGAGCTAGGATGAGGATTTCATGGGGTGACCTAGTGTAGGTCTTGTGTTTTGTATGGGTTATCATACCTACATAGGTCTTAATGACGCTATACCCATCCTTCTGACTCCAACTACAACCTTTTATTTATTTATTTCCTCTTTCTCTTTTTTATTTCCTTTTGTGGTGTAGAGTAGTTGGAATAACCGTGAGGAATAGACATTTTTCAAATATCATCTACCCTACCCATTCGATGTGATGGACATTCTACACTACTTGGAACTGATCCATCTATACCACCCTATGTGCAGATGCTGGATTGACAATCAATAGTTTTTGGTGACTCTATTGGGGACCCACTAAGTCCCATGTTTTAGGAAACTAGAGTTTGGTGACTCTATGGTTTACCCATATATTCTCAAATTCATCTGGTGACTTCAACTGAGCAAAATTTCTAGATCATGAGATCAATTGCCTACTTTTTCCAAAGATCCAAATATCCTAAAGGACTCAAGGTGTGGTGAGTAGCCTTACCCTCATAAGCAGAGATAACATGCTCACATGACAACTGTGACTCTAACTTCCACAATAGGACCAAGATCTTTGAAGAATTGTGCCTTTATGGATTGTCCATATTTTCCCTAGTGGAATGACCCTGATCCCCTCAATCTCCCTCATCGACACGATATCCCAGAAGCTACATTCGATTCCCTATACAAATATAGTGGCATCAAGGGATCTATTAAGGAACACCTTGACAATGTGGCTTCTATGGCCATCCTTCACAATATCATGCACAAATATGCAATGATTAGGCTACTAGTAGCCTCCCTTGAAGGTAGAGCATATCTATGGTAAAAGACTCTACAATCGAGGAGCATCTCTACATGGATATATTTTGTGAAGCCTCTTATGGATCCATTTGAAGAAGTGGAGGACTCCTTATAGTATCTAAACCAATTCACATTTATCAAGAGGAACTCTCTCGAAAGTTTGGCAGACTTCAATATCTATTTTGAGAAGATTTGAAAGAGGATTCCGCTACAAATATTTAAAACCTCCACCTAGGCACATATTTTCTACATCCAAGATCTTGGTCCTAATATCAGTCTCATTCTACACCAATCAGGCGAAACCCATTTCCTCAAAATCTACAAGGAGGTTATCAGGGTTGAGAATATTTTGATGTGGAGGCTCCAACCCACTAGTTACCTCTAGAAGCTAGTGCTAGATCATGAAGTGGGCACATACCAGGAGCAAGTCTATAAAGAAGTCCACACCCATGAATATGGTCTAATCAATCAACTTAAGATCCTTGAGAAGTTGGTCAAGGACGTGGATGCTCATGAACATGAGAAGGACTCAATGATAAAGGAAGATTAAACAAAGTGATTGGTACAACTAGCAAATATTGAAAATGAACAACATTAAAATATGGTCCCTAACAACTCACCACCTGAAAGATAAAATACGATGGTAAAAAATATTGCCACCCTAGATTTTGAAGAACTAAGTGTTTATACACGTAGGAAAGAAAAGAAAAATTATGGTTTTATCGTAATTTTAAGCCAGTGGGGAAGGCACTAGATAGATCACAAATGGTACCTCATATACAACGTGATATAGTATGGCCATTGTAGATTTAGAGGATGATTTACATCTAACACCCTAGCTCAGGCATGCTTGTCATGCCATAATTTTATGGCTAGTAAATAAAACCTTACATTATGCAGGACCAATGCATTGGGAAACACAAGTTTTGCTATCGACCATTTGTGCAACAAGGTCCTGTGAAAAGTTACCACTTGGTTAGGCATCGAAGGATATTAGAAAGGATTTTCCTAGAATTTTTTTAGGAAATATAATATTCTCCTCTGTATATGTATTATCTTCCTAGTTTTTTGTTATTTTATCTAATTTTTGTCATGATCCTGTGGCCCAATGGATACATTCAAAAAATTTCAAGACCTCTCACTTGTCCCCAGGAGTTGTGGCAAGCCTTGGAACTCATAGATGTAGGCACATGCTATAAATGGCCCCTATAGTAAGATGAAAATGAGTCCAAAAAGTGTAGACCACGAGTCATGGTTGGATCGAAATGGCCTCTTGATATTTAAGAGCTAGTAAAAGAGGATCATTTCTGGATTATATGAAGAAATTTTTTTGGATAGAAGGGATGCAGAACATTGGTAATTTGTCTTCTCTTGGAATGTAACAAATATTCAATGGTCTACATTTAATGTGATTCAATCCATAAGCATGTCTCATGGAGAAGGCTCAATGCCTCATCAATTTCACTTGATAGGTTTCATATTACTTTTCCCTTCATGTTTCCCTATTTCCATGCCCTTTCCTTCCCTTTGATTTTTTTCCCCCTTTGTTGCATGTAACTCTTCTGACTGTTAACAAAGGTTTCATTGCCTCTATTGCTTCTTCTTCCCTTTTTCTCTTGTGTGTGTCTTACAATAAGCCTCTTAAGCATTTGATTTTTTTTTTACACTGCTTATCTTCCTACTACACTTACTTATAGGAGTTCTCTCTATGCTGACCACCTTGGCCTTTCCTTTATGGTTTTATTTTCCTTGTTTCTCCCTTCTACTCTTGATGGTTGGGCCCCTGATCTCTTTCCTTTGCCCTAATTTTTGTCATGATTACATTTCTTCCAACACCTTTTCATGATAAGTTCTTCCTTGTCTTGTGTCTTTCCTTGGGCCCTCCTATCATTTCTATTTGCATCCCATCATTCCTCTCCATCTTGTTCATTTCTTTATTATTTTTATTATATTTTTTGATACATTTGGGTTTATTTTTTCCATGAAATGGAAAACCCCTGTATGTCACCAAAAGTGTGGGTAAAATTTTACATCCTTCACCCAATCTTCCTTTTAAGAAGTGATTCCTTATACCCAAAATAAGTCCACTCATTTTTAAAGACATTACTATATGAGTGAAAGGTTCCCAGTGGTGATGGTAGTATCCATGGGTGAACCTAAGATTTGGGTGAATGGTAGGATAGGTTATAGAAAAGGTAGACATTTTCATCAATATTCTGGGTGGAACATTCCCAAAAACCCATGCAAATACTGGGGTGGATGTTCTGAGCATCCAACAAGAATGGAATAATTGATTGACCCCACCCTTGAAAAATAAGAATAACCCCTACCCATACCATGTGAGGAGTGAAGAGTACAAAGTTAGCAGAATAAATAAAAGCACCCACCCACTCCCCTTCGTAGTTCCTACCATCCAAAAGAGAGACCAAATTTCCACTGTAATGATTCAAGTGCTTGATGCCATACTCAAAAGTGATAGATTTATGACATGATACTCCCAAGTTACTTCAATTTTTGTCACATGCCGCATAGCCAAAATATTACCAATAAAGAAGAAGTACAATTCATCAAAGCAATGATTAGTTGGTCAAAATTTTGAAGGGTTCAGATTGATCCAAAAGTAACTACCACCTTCTAGAAGATCTGTGCTTCCTAGTGGAGCAGTGTACCAAAGCGATGCTCGTCAGTTGCAGTAGTCATCCTACCACCTACCATAATTAATATATATATTTTGAAACTAATGTAAATGTACCTATAAATAATGGAATGTTGGTCATTCCAAAGGGTGGATCTTTAGCCATTACAATTCTTATGTAAGGTTTCCCCTCTGTAAATACAAATTTTGCACTATTCGAGCTAATTGTGTTTGCTTATTCTTCACTGAATTTATGAATATTGAATTATTTATTTGCTTAAGTCTTCTTGTGTTATTCTAGTATATGGATTTTGTGGGGTATGCTTGAGTGAATAAATGGAAATGTATTCATTATATGGATTGGGGTTTTATTTTTGCTAACATTGATCGAGCGAGAGTGATTTGATTCTCCATCCTAGATCTCATGAACCTGTTCGTTGGTACTAGATTCACCTCCCACCTACAACTAATAGAGAGCTAGGATGAGGATTCCATTGGAAAACCTAGTGTAGGGCTTGTGTTTCGAATGGGGTATCACACCTACATAGGTATTTATGCGGTTATACTCATCCTTGTGAGTCTGGATATGATATTTTATTTATTTCTTTCCTCTTTCCCTTTTTCATTTCCTTTTGCAATTCAGAGTAGCTAGAATCACCCTTAGGAACCGGCCTTCTTCTAAGATCATCCACCCCACCATTTTTATGTGGTGGTCATTCTATGATTCTTGGCACTGATCCGTTCACTTCGTACTATGTGCGATGCTGGATTGGCGACCAAAAAGTGATCGTGTCCTCCATTATGTTGTATTGTACTATTTTTGTGAGCATTAATTAATGGTATTTTATTGAGTTATTGTAGAATTATATCTTGTTATTTTACTATATATTTGAGTGTCATTATCATTTAGTTTCCATAACATGCTTAGATTACATCTTGTGGTTGCAAATCCATTATCATATATCATAAAAAGCTAACAATTTCAATCTCATATCCTATTATTATTGCAATATTTTGTGGATGTTATTTTGTTTTACTACAAGTTTCATAATAGCATATAAGTTAGAAATAATTTTCTATCCATTTTAAATTTTCACAAAGGATCTATCATTTTTTTCTAAGCTAGATTTCCCATAAAGTATATAGTAAAGTGAGGGGTGATCAAAATCCAATACATAGGCCTTAAATATATGGATTTGAGCTCTCACATACCTTATGTATATTAGCATACCCTTTTTAGGAACCCTAAAATATACCTTCAGATATAAGAATCCATTCAACCATGTAATTATCCATAGTGCACCATGTATATTACTTAGGAGGATTATCCTTCCATATTGATTAGAGAGATGTGTAGTACACATAAATTTGGAAGATAAATCCTCCATGCATAGAGGCCTAAATTCTAGAGTACATTACATTATTAGGATACATGTTCATGTACCACCTTGGGTACATTATTAGAATAGGATTTTATATCAGGTTACTTGAGGATGAAGTAATAAATGCACAAGTGTTAATGTGAAATGATGTAATGTAAAAGGAGGCCACTTGTACATGAGTCACAGGAAAGGTTGTTAAGAAGAGTAAGGTCCAAGTAACCTATCTTCTTATATATGGGACCCATAGTGAAGAGTATCATATAAAGGTAGTATTACTATAGAGTAGTGTAGAGGTAAAATGTAGTTTCTATTATAGTTTTGGAGTGTTCATGTCCTCCATTACATTGTATTGTACTATTTTCATAACTTTCCATTAATAGCATATTTTAGTGTTATTAAAGAATCCCATTATTTTACATCTTGTGATTGATTTTTCCCATATCATACATAATCAAAAGCTAATAGTGGTATCAAAACACATGGTATATTGATAGGAATAGGGAGATCCATAAGAGAGGAGTTCAAAAATAATATTTATAGAATTTTTATAAATAGGATTAGCTAGAGTATTTCCATAGAGTTGTAGAAAAATGTGTGAAGACTAGGTCTCGATGTTGATTCCACTAGATTGATCAAATCAACTAGTGAAGATTCATATTTTCTAGATTTAGTATTTTCATCCTAACACCTTGTTGCAAGAAAAGGAGATTTCAAGAACCTGAGGGAAGTCCTATTGTAGACTTGTGCATTGCAAAATAAGAAAAGGCCATAGAAGCCTTATTGCAGAATCATAAAAAAGACTCAAAAGAGGAGTCCTAAGAAGACATAAGATTGGTGATCTCCATTGTAGATTGTAAATTGTAGATTGAATACTTATTCCAGAAGAAGCTAAAGAGAACCACAAAAGGTTCCATTGAATATATTCTAGTCTTGGAAACATTAAGGACTAGAAAAGTCTCATTCTTGAAGTAGTATATTTTAGATATTCGAGAGATAGATATCATTGACAATACTTCCATAGTAGAAAGTTGAAGGAAATGTCTCATTTGGAATACTAGAGAAGCTACAAGATTAAATACCTTGGAGAGGTATCATGGAGGAACAAGGAGAAGGATTGGAGACATTTATTACAAAGTTAAGAGAAACCATTTAAAGAGCTCTTAGAAGAAATCATTGTAGAAATCCACTACCAAGGAGAAGCTCCTAATAGTGAAGGAATTGGGACAATTATCGCCATTCAATAACAAGCCCAAAGGATAAGCATTTGGAAAGTAGTTTATAAAATTATAGAGGATATTAGTGAAGACCTCAAGACTTTAAAATTCTTGAGGCCGTGTTTGAATATATAATTCAATAAGGACGTTGAAGAAGAACACATAAAAAATAAGCCTACCAAATCCAAGAGATTTGGAAATTTTCTTTCATATCTCATAAGGCACATTTCAAATATAGGGGTTTGATGAATATATAGAAAAATACTAAAGGGGTTATTGAAGAAAATATTAGCTACAATTTGAGATTTAAGGACAAAATTTTAGTTGATATATTATCTGCTAGAAGGTAGTAATCAGTATAACATTATTAACTACAAAACTTTGAATTTCTAGGATACATCCTGGAGGAGGCATTGAGTCATTTATAGGTAGCAAATTCATCTCCTAGAAGAAGTGATAAAAGGATTTGTCCAAGTTTAAATTTTTTTACAAGTTTTGTAAATCGTACAGGTGGGATTAAAATTCATACAACCAAAAGGGTAAACCGTACAATGTGAAGGCAAACCGTACAAAGCATAATGAAATGTATGGGAAATGTAATTTTAAGTTGTAATTGCTCATGTATTTTATTATTAAGGTGTTAGACTTAGTAAAAGTATTAATTAATGCATTCCATTATGCATGGGTAGTTGTAAATAACTAATTACCTCAAGAACCACTTTGGAATGGCTTGTGCAACATTATATAAGACCTCATTTTCAATTTTGATAGTCTGGTTACATTCTGGTTATGATGTGATGTTATATTCTAGTGAGTCTGAGAATTCTATGAGTTTTAGCTATGAATTGTTATTATTTATATTTTATTGTGATTGATATTGTGAATTATAATATAGTTGAGCATATTTTATGGTTTCTCTCACATATTATACGATCTTGGAATGGTTGAATATCAATTGGTTGTTATGGTTATTTTTGTGCTTGGCTATGGAGAATGGAATTAACCAAGCATTAGTGTAGATTTATGGAATGATTTGTGATTATGATAATATCAACGAAGGGATTTTGAAAACTAATGTATGATTTTTGGGTGTCGCCATTGGATATAGAACTCTCCCAACTCTGATAAGAGTGCTTTGCATGTTGATGGGATTAGGATTAATTGACATATTAAACCCTTACAAAACTTATCTAAGAGAGGTTGGTCTAGTAGAATATAAAATTTAGCACTTGGATATACATTTTTTCATACAAATCATACACCAAAGTTCATACAAATCGTACAAAAGACAATTACCCAATTTGGTAGTTCATGCGATTGAAGGAAATTTACTTGATTTGGTAGTTTTTGGAGATCGACTTGTTTAGTTACAAAAATGTGTACGGAATCTTGAAAAACAAAATTTAAAGAATTTTCTAAGTGTGAAATCATACAATATCTATCATTGTATGATTTGGGATCATACAGTGGTATGATTTGGTGTTCGTACAAGTTGTTTAGTTGTCGCCCATTGCTAGTTGTAAATATTGTATGGTTGTACTATTTGGTACATCGATTACAAATAGCAATTTGATAATTATAAGCTTGGTAAAAACACCTCCCCATTGAGAATACTACACTCCTATGCTACATCATATACTACAATTTCAAGGTAGCAAGCTAGAGGGTTTCAAAGCTACAATTTTGTGAGTTAGAGAACTATTTCAAATAGTCAATATTAGCTACAATTTACTACCATTATAGACATCAATTTGGTGAATCAATTCATCAAGATCTACATCATATTAAGAGGTTGTCAAAGGTAAGAAACTTAGGTGCAAAAGTTTCACTACTTGAACACCTATATTCAATTTGCTACTTAGCTTCATTAAGCACCTTATTAGAATCTAGAAGTTGCAAGGATAATATTACATTAAGTTGCAATGATTATAAAGAATTTGAGAGTTCTTTAAGAGTTATCATTAGTGCATACTACAAGTTACTCTTAAGGAGTAATAAGGAGATTGTAATTGCACTCTATGAGTTTCTATTAAAGCTTAGTAGAGGTGCATTAAGTGTTTTAGTGAAGGTGAAAGTTAGTGCAAAGCTTAATCTCTCAAGAAAATATTGCTTGTCTAATAAAAAAGGAAACAATACATTGATTTGAAGGATTAGAGAAAATAGTTGCCATATTTAAGAAGCAAAGGAAAAGCTTTAGATCTATATACATTTTTCCTCAAGCTATACAATGAGGAACCATCATATAAAATGAGAAAACAACATCAAAAGGAGATAAGGAAATCTTAAATTTTTTGTACAAAATAGAGTTTCTTATTCATATTACATCCGTGCACCATATCCCTCATAAAGAGGATGAAATATAGAGTGTATCAAGACACTAAGACAATAGGTATTCTACGTCCACTATTGGTGAATCATCAAAGGAAAAAGGTGCAAAATTTAGGTAGAGTAGGTGATCCAACCTAGGGCTCATAAGCTCTAGTTTTGAGTGTCTAGAAACACCGTCTTAGTCACAAAAGTAATTTCCCATGAATGAAGTTAACCTATAATAACATAAGAAATGTTTGAATCCATTACATTTCTATTGCAAATCTAGGGGAATAGGAGTTAGGAAAATCATGTTGAAAGCTACATAAAATTAAGCTAAAGGCTATAGTGTATCACCTTAGTAAAGCATCAAAATTATAACTATGAAGTGAGCCATCAAAGCAACCAAGAGCATCAATCAGGTGGGGATATATCATCTACCAAGAGGTAAATGTTGGATTTACAATTTGATCCAACCTTGAAGAAATCATCATTGGAAAATGCAAGCTTGCACTCACTAGCAAGAAGGAGAAAAACATTGGATAAATTATTGAACAACTTTCATTCATTGGAGAAGATATAAGGATAAAAATAATATTGTGGACAATATCACATGCAAATTTCCACTTGTAATAATGTAAAGGAGCATAACATATTTCAATAACACCCACACAGAAGCCTAGTGAAGGAGCAATGCTCATCTTGGAGAATTTAACAAAGAAGCAATCATTTAGATATCTAGCGAAGGAGTAATGTTCATATTTGAGCATTGAAGAAAGGATACCAATGAAGAGATAATACCTACCTTGGAGCATTGAATGTAGAGATAATAATTACATCTTGGGGCATTGGGACCCAAGTTATAACCTCTACAAAGTAGCGACATTTGTTCATAGCATTAATAAGGCGTTACAATACCTCAAGCAATCTACGTAGGATAGATAACACTATTAATAACCTAGGTTGATAGATGTAATCACATCAAAGCAAGAATATCAAAGAGAAGCAAATGATTTCAACAGAGAAATTCACTCACACATAGAGGTCAAAGCAAATATGACCATGGAAGACTTTCACAAAAGGAAGAGCAATGAATGCTTGTTTTCATACAATGAACATAGTGTACAAAGATCCATTGAGGAGGTGAAGTATTAATCAACTTTACATACTGCATTACTAAGATAATTTCAAAATTAAAGTGCTTGTTTTAATTAAAGTGAATATAGGAGTTATAAGGTAATGTATATATGATAAAATTTACTACTGCATTGGAATAACAAGCATTAGTAAATTATAAAGAAATTTCAAGGCATTGAAGTACATTCTTATATTATAATATTTACAAATAACCAAGTAGGAGATATAATGTTATCAACCTTGGTAAACTCAAATATTAATTTGCAAATACTATTATAATTATTTTCTAATATTCCAAAGTAGGGAATTATAAGGCATACTATACCAAACATTAACTTATTGGAATTTAGAAAATTAAACTAGTGAAGGTAGAAGAAGGAAGTTCATTAAGCATCATTAAGAGTTGTAATTAATTGGTTACATCTATCTCATACTAATATTAAGGAGACAAAATAAAACCAACCATAGAGAACCTAAAATTGATAAGTTCATAATTCATTAGGAGAGATAAGGTGAAGTAGAATTTGATTATTGTCATTTAGAAAACATTTCAAAATCAAATCAAAAGGTGAACTATTACTTGCTAAAGCACTTTATCAAATTTATTGCATATTCTAGGGAGACATAAATAATTCTACAAAGCTTGATAAGAATAGGATTTATCAAATTTTGATCATATATTCAACACTTTTAAGAGTGATAAGGATTTCCACAAAAGCTAAGCTTGAAAGGATTTACCAAATTCATAGTATACCTTAAGCTTGGGAGTTATAATATAGACTACATCAAAGTTTCTATTAAAAATACTCATTATATATATATATATATATATATATATATACATAGAGAATTATACAAAACTTGATAACCAATAGGATTTAATAAATTTTGATCATATATTCAATACTTTTAGGAGTGATAAGGGTTTCTACAAAAGCTAAGCTTGAAAGGAATTTACCAAATTCATATTATACCTTAATATTGGGAGTTATACAATATACTACATCAAAGGTTCTATTAAAACTACTCATTATATATATCACTAGGGAGATATAATAATGTCTACTTTTAAGACTACAGTAAATAATAACATGAAATCATTTAGAAAGGAAAGGGCAAATGCCATAAAAATTGGGATCATGAATCTACTTATAAATTTTGAAGAATATTTAGACCTCACTTCATAAGTGATCCATAATTAAGCTTTAGAAGACAACTTTGTTACCATAGAACATTATCTACATGCTCGACTCATTGAAGTAAATGATAATGGAAATAATGACATTGTACTTCCTTTAGAATTTGGTAGCATATTGTATATGGCATTAATTACATACAAATGTTACAAATATGATAATGTAGAACAAAAAGGATTGATAGAATATATTAAAAATAAAATAGAATTGAATGAATCATACTTAGAAAATATATTTCGATCCTTATGCAATATTGGTACCTCAAGCTCTACTAACTAAGGATATTATCATGATGCCTTGAGTGTTTGTTCGGAAGTCTCTATGCACAACAAGAAAAATGAAGTGAAGGAAAAAATAAAGGAAAAATACATTGCATAAATCAAGAAATAGTACAACCACTTATGAAAGTACAAAAACTAGATCCAAAGACAAATTTAAAGAAGTAAAAGAAGAAAAGGAACCAGATCAAGGAGGAATACAGTGCAAGGTAAATTAAATATAAAAAAAAGGACCTAATCAATTTGAATACAATTCAAGAATGAAGATCCATATTGAAAACTAAAGTCTTCAATATCCAAATAATGTAATACAAGGGGGTGTTATAGTATATTATATTATTAGGGTACATGTCAATGTACCACCTTCGATACATTATTAGATTAGGAGTTTATATTACGTTAATTGAGAGTGAAGTAATAAATGCACAAGTGTTAATTTGAAATGATCTAAATGTAGGAGTCCACTTGTACATGAGTCATAGGAAAGGTAGTTATAAAGAGTAAGATCCAAGTAACCTAAATTCTTATGTATAGGGCCCATAGTGGAATATCATATAGAGGTAATATTACTATAGAGTAGTGTAGAGATACAATATAGTTTCTATTATAGTTTTGGAGTGTTAATGTCCTCCATTACATTGTATTACACTATTTTTACAAATTTACATTAATAGCATATTTCAATGTTATTAAATAATTCCATTATATTACATCTTGTTATTGCTTTCTCCCATATCATACATTATCAAAAGTTAATACTAAATGTATCGCTCCAAATTTTTCACACCCTTACCTTCAGGCTATAGGATCCATGCCCGAAAGGGGGATGTGAAAAGGATGGCGCGGTACCTCGGACTGAGAGGCCTTGCGAAGGTCCCGCCTCTCAAGGGAGGTGTATATTGGTGATTTTTCGACGGATGGTGGGTTCACCAGGAAACATTTAATGGCAGTTTCCATGCCTAGGTTGGGAATGTGTTTTATGTGTTCATTTTAGCCTTAAGCATTCATGTCCTAGGTTTGGCCAAAATGCGTCTAAGCTATTCTATATGAAGATGCAGATTAAATGAATACAGAAAATAGAATTAAGACAGAAAATAGAGAAATTAAAGAATGTTAAAAGAAAAATACCTGATCCGGATGTCTGATGAAGATTCTGATTTCTTGAAGCAGTCAGGATCGCCTCTGATTTGACAGGATCATCTGAGATCAGACAAGATCATCTGAGATCTGACGAATTCGTCAGACGAATTCATCAGAGACCTGCAAACAGAGAAATAGGTGCAAAACACAGAAAGTGCAACAATGCTAACATAGGGAAACAATGTAAAATGACAGTAGCACTATCAAACTAAAACTTATAAGCAGAAACATGCATGCATTATACTGATTTCATAATAATTATGACTTAATTATGCATTTAAAGCTATATGGGTGAACTCCAAAATGCAGAATAGCATAAAATACTAAATAAACTAGCTAATTACAACATAAAACAGCAGATTGAAAGATGGAGAAATGCAAACTTTAGGCACTGATTGCCTCAATGTTGACTGCAGTCGAAATCATCTCGCATTGGTATGAAATCATCTCTGATTCGACAGGATCGCCTCCGATCTGAACAGGATCGTCTGCGATGATGTAAGCTTGCTCCGACTGAAAAACACTAAGGTACCTGCAACAAAAATTGTATAGAACTAATGCAAATAGAAATTTGGGATGTTTTAACGTGTATGAAGTCGAGTTACAGGAATTTCAGCCAAGGGGGTGCTAAGGGGAGGGCTTAGGATTAAATAGGCTTAGGAGGGAGGTTAGGAGGTTGGAGATCATCCCTATTTGGGAGATCTCCAATGGGGGAGGGTCTCTAACGATGCAGACACGCTTCTGCCGGATTAGAGACCCGTTGGAACAAAAGCTAATTATGCAAAATCAGTTTTGGGACAAGATCGTCTGGACGTCCTAGCCCAGACGAAATCGTCAGATCTAGGGCGATATCGTCTGATCGACGATGATATCGTCAAACGGTCAAAACAACCTCTAAAAATGGCATGAGAAAGGGGGAAACGGATTACACGGCGGTTAACGGGCGGTTTGGGAGGTTAAAATTTGAATTTAAATTATTTACTGGAGTGAATGTAATTATTAAGATTTCACTGCGCCAATTTTAGGGTGCTACATTTTGCCCCCTCTTTAGTGAATTTTCCAAAGAAAATGCGTTAAAGATGAGTTCTTCTCGATCTACGAGAAAGCAAAAATTATTCCCATTTTTAGGCGACGATTCTTGGTCGAATCGTACGATAGCTTACTATGGTGCCCCCTCCGTGTTTTTACCCAAATCGAACGTTTGAGGTAAAAACACGGAAAAGCAAAATTTGAAAAATGTTTTTAATTGTGTTTTGAATAAAATTAAGAAAAATAGGGTAAAACCCTAATTCATTTTTACTATTCATTTTTCTGGTTTTAGAGCTCTGAAGCAAAAATGGTGGAGACGACGCACAGATCGACAGAGGTCCGGCGCGGGCTACGGGTAAGAGTCTAGACTTAGCTTAGAATGCTTGAATTTGAATTTACATGCTTTTTAGGTGAATTTTAAATGAATTTTTGAGCATCGCGGCCATTTTTGGGCCGTCGACGTCGTCGGGACGAAATCGTCCCGATTTCGATGAAATCGTCTCAAGTTCGCCGATTTCGTCTAAGGGCGAAATCGGCGAAAGGGGGACGATTTCATCAAATTAGGGATGATTTCGGCTTGCAAAATCGGAGATGATTATGCTCAAATGGGGGACGATATCGTCCAATAGTGGACGATATCATCATTTGTATAAAATTGAACTTATTTTAACTTGCATTTTTAATTAATGATTTGAGTTTTTATTAATGATTGTTATTATTTTGTTGTTTATGTTGCAGAGAGGATTTCTAAAGAGCAGGGAATGGAAATATGGAGGTTTGAGAGATGACTTGGCCGCTCTAACACAGGCAGAGCGGGATCAGTTGGCACAGGCCGGCTTACGGCATGTGGCAGAAATGCCACAAGTATCTACAGACATGGGGCTACTGACAACCCTAGCAGAGAGGTGGTATCCGGGTTCTTCCTATTTCTGGCTACCGATAGGGGAGATGACTCCCACTTTGGAGGATGTATGGAGGATTCTGAGAATCCCCATACAAGGATGGTTGATCACTCCTACGGCCAATCAGGGCCATGCTATGGGGCGGTTGTGTGGTGACCCGAGCTTCACCCTGGAGAAGGGCGAAGTAAACATCGAGGCACTACGTCAGATGCCTGGGGCATCGAGACTCACATAGGTTTTGGCTGGAGTGGTTGGTGGACTTCTGCTGTGCCACCAGAGTGGGTGCAGGGTACCATGGATGCTAGCAGATGTGATCTACGACATGCGAGACCATGGTTACAGATTTGCTTGGGGCAGCTTTGTGCTATGCCGGTTGTACAGGATCCTGCATGGGGTCATGTACAAGGGCGACCGATGTCTAGTTATGACATCGCTCCTACAGGTTTGGTGTTGGGAGCACATTGTAGTGCGGAGGCCGATAGGGCTTCCTTTGATAGGGATTGATGGGGAGAGGCCCCGAGTTTTCTACTGGTGGCTCCGGAGAGGGTCATAGCGACGGATTGACCTACCGATGTCCCGAAGACTGCTGGATGACCTTGTCCCAGACCAGATCACCTGGAGGCCATGGCGAGAGCACCCAGGGTGGGCCGAGGATGGACAGGAGTTAGCTCGCATCAGGCGAGTTTGCTGGTTATGGATGGAGAGGGGAGAGGTGGAGCTCCACCGCTACGATCGAGTTTTGTGACAGTTTGGTCTACAATAGGGGATCCCATCTCTCAGGGATTACGAGTTTTCTCGGACTATCCGGGATAACACCACAGTGAGCGGGGCTCCAGACATGCAGCGCTTCTGGAGTCAGGACTCGGATGATGCCCCCATTCAGCTAGTGGATGGGGACGACATAGGGGTAGCCGATGGCTACGATGCCTAGTACGCAGGCATCCGCCCTCCTCGGATGACGAGGGCTCAGGGTCCGATACACGTAGTTGTGCGTCGGATAGGGAGGCGGCGCCAGGCGGCTATGGAGGTGGCCCAGGGTCATAGCGGGAGAGAGCAGAGGAGGCCACAGGCACAGGAGAGGCCGTGGCAGCGGGAGAGGAGGGAGGAGAGACCCCCTTCTCCATAGAGAGAGAGGCCACCATCGCCCGATAAGGGCAAGGGTGTCGACACTAGGGAGAGTAGCGAGACAGTGACTCTTTGAGCGAAGACGATCCGTCTCCAGGCACAGGTGCAGACCCTACAGGAGGAGGTTGCATGACACCGAGCTGAGGTTACACAGCTCAAAGATGAGATTGCATGCCTCAGAGCACGGGGCGAAGGGGCGAGCACTCAGGAGCTAGCACGGTCGATTGCTCAGACCACATTCTATTAGGGCATCTACTTCTAGATGGTGCCAGAGGGTCAGAGGGTACAGCTGCCAGCTAGCATTGCTGACCCTATCAGGATTGGGTCATCGAGGACTTCATCTCGATCGATGACTAGGACTCGTAGTACCACTCATACTACGATGGGGCCACCTCGTCCACCTCAGGGCGGGGGAGGAGATGAGGCTGAGAGCTCGAGGGGTTCTCGAGACACTGCACAGAGGACATTTGATTGAGAGGATTGAGTATGCCAAGATGTAGATTGTGGCATACCAATCCAGTTTTGATATGATGTACATATTGTTGATATATATAGATGAGATATTTTTGATCATATGACTTGTGTCTTATGTATTTTTATGATGCTTTTAATGTTTTGATTGATTGATTTGATGATTCATGTAATTATGTCGTTTGAAATATTATGGTTTGAATGTCATGCTATAAGATTTTAAATGAAATAATCTGATGTAACAAATTGGTTGTTTGTGATGTAATGTGATAAAAGATAAAAAGAGACTTCTAACAATAATTTCAAAGGACATTGTCGCTATTATAGACCATTTCATGGAGTCGCCGCTCACTCGGTCGTCAAGCTAATCCCAGTATAGAAATATTGTTAAAAGTAAAAGAGTGCTTAAGAGACTGTCTTAAGACTTTGGTGCAATGGTGCAAATGATGATGATGATGGTTTGTTTTTCAGATTTTCATAAAAATAGTATGCATGAAATAATGTTAAAATGATTTTTGCTAGGCATAAATTCCTAAGTGTGATAAATTTTTTGGATAATTCCCTAGGAATTATACCATCATTGCAAAATTGAAGGTTGACATAATGACATGAAATATTGATAATGTGCATGCTTTTTTAAAAGCATAATTTGTGTAACATAATGATTTAAGTCATATGGTTTTTCATGATTTTTAAATAAATGGGGAATAAAAATTGTTACAATGGTTTGCGCTAGGCATAGAATATGTAGGTATAGACTTATACCATCATCGCAAAAATCCAAAAAGAGATAGTTTTATTGCATGATTGATTTTTAATAAACAGAAAATATGAAGATGAGGACTTGCGCTAGGCATAAAATTCCAATTTTGGTTTTGGAACTATACCATCGTCGCGAAAGTCAATAATATATATATGTATATTTTTTTTTTTTTTTTTTTTGTGTTTTGATTGGATGGTTTTGAAAGAAATTTTGATTTTTCTATTATGCATGTAGTTGTCTTTATACTAAACAACTGTACTTGAAAGAAGAAAATGAATTATTCCAAACAATTTGCAAAAAATATTTCAAAGTATTTTAAAGACAAAAGTTAGATTTATAAGGAATCCCATGTGCATATGTGAGTTCATTTCCAATCTTGATTTATCATAATGATACACAAAATCTCTCAAATACAAATGTGTGTGCAATTGCATTGTTCATTTACCAAGTTTTGAGCAAGGTACTATGATACAAGTGATTTGAATAAACCAAATAAGTGTTCATTAACCATGATGTAGATGCATATAACCATACTAGACTACTATGTAAGTCGGATTATCAAGAGCTAGCTAATCCATAAGCAGACATAGGTCTATACAAAAGAAGGTCGCTAATGTGACGGACATATCGCCACGCTAGGAGTTACCCAAGGCCAAGCGGGTTGGGCACAAACCACCTCGTTATGGGGCTTACCTCACAGTTTTTGAATAATTGAGAATTCCAGGGATTCAAGCTCATCAACCCTTCTTTTCTTTTCAAAGGGTAGGGAAAGGGATTTTATTGCTTTTGCTTTTGCTTTCTTTTCCTTTTTTTTCTTTTCTTTTTGTATTTTTGCTTGATAATTGAGATAATGCTTGAAATATTGTTGTAATGATATAAAATAACATTTTTTTTCTTTTTTCTTTTCTCTTTTTCTTGAACTTTGCCTTTTGTTCTATACTAGGGATACTTGCTCAGATTAGTTGTAGAGCAAGGGATTTTTATTCTGGGTAGGGGTGAGCTTGTCCTTTTGCCAATTCTCAAAGATTCTAGACCATGTGCATGATAGGATAGCAGGGGAAACTTTTCGCTCAAGAAACCACTTCTACTATGTAGCAAAGCATGGAAATTACAAATATAATCATTTTATTGTGAAAAGATGTGCTTGGTTTAAGTAAATAACAAGATCAATTCTCTATGCTCAAACTTTATTTAATTGAATTTTGTGGACTTTGATATAAGAGAGATTAGTAATCATGCCAGATAAAATCAAGATATTTATTTTTGTGAGTGTGAAAGTGAGGGATTCCAAATAAATGCTAATTTATCCAAAATAATTTGAAACATATAATTGCAACATTTGTAAGAAGATATATATAAATAAATACTATTTTTGAGAAGTTTTGAGAATGTTGACTCTCTCTTTCTTCTTTATGTTGTTTTGGTTTCGAAAGAGTCAAGAATATTGCTGTTTTTATTTTTTTATTTTTATTTTTGTTTATTTTTTGAAAGAATTAACAAGTGCCATAAATAAATACAACAAATAGTTTTGAAGATTTTGATGATTATGAATGTTTTTGGTGTTTTTGAATTTATAAATTGAAAGAAATACAAGATAGTGATTTTGAAATATTTTAAACAAATATATACAAGGATGAAATGACCAAATTTATACATAGTAACGTTTAAGATGCAAAATATTCATGGGTTCTTTAAGTTCTTTACCATCTAAGGTAGATAATTTGTATGCTCCTGATTCAAATTTAGCGGTGATAATGTATGGTCCAAGCCGGTTGGGCTCAAATTTACCTTTAAGGTCCTTAGTTGCATTAGTATTTTTTTTATTTTCTTTTAAAACAAGGTCGCCGATCTCAAAGGATCGATGACGAACTTTTTTAGCATATGATCTTTTAAGCTTGTTTTGGTAGGCACGGAGATGCTCCAAAGCATTGATGCATTTTTCATCTAGGAGTTCCAGCTGACTGAGTCTTCCGACTTGATATTCATCTCCTACTTCGGTATCTTGAAGTAGTAGAGCCAAAGAAGGAACTTCTAATTCAAAGGGAAAAACGGCTTCAGCACCATAAACCAAAACAAATGGTGAAGTTCCCGTGGGGGTTCGAACACTAGTTCGATAGGCCCACAAGGCTGGATATAACTGAATGTGCCGATCACGGCCAGTTTTATTGACCAATATTTTGAGAATTTTGATTAAGGTTTTGTTAGATGCTTCCGCTTGACCATTACCCCGAGGATAATAGGGAGTGGACCAGCGATGTTGAATCTTATATTTTTGGCATAATTTTTTAACATCTTTATTTTTGAAACAAGTTCCATTGTTGGAGATGAGATTTGCAAGAATTCCAAACCTACAAATGATTTGATTAAAAATAAATTTAGAGACTTGTGTGCCGGTGCAGGAAGCTAAAGGCATAGCTTCAACCCACTTCGTGAAATACTCAATGGCGGTTATGATGAATTTGTGTCCATCAGATGACACAGGATTGATTTTGCCAATAATATCTAAGCCCCATTTTGAAAAGGGCCAAGGAGATGAAATAGCCTGCAGTTCTTGTGCAGGCGCATGGACAAGGTCAGCATGTTTTTGGCACTTGTCGCAATGGCACACATAATCATGTGCATCCTTCTCCATGGTAGGCCAAAAGTATCCTATCCTAAGGAGCTTTTTAGCAATGACACTACCACTGAAGTGTCCTCCACAAGATCCATCGTGGGCTTCACTCAAGGCTGATTTGGATTCTTCTAAATTCAAACATCTTAATAGGATACCTTCAAAAGATCTCCTATATAAAGTATTGCCAATTATTACAAATCGACTTGCTCGTCTACGTAATAACCGACGTTGGTTTCTATTAGAATTGGCAGGGAAAGTCCCATTTTGGAGAAAATCAAATATATCTATATACCAAGGTTCAGGAGTAGTTTCGTTGATTAGAAACACATCCAAAGGTTCTAAGCATGACTTATTTGAAGCGGGTTCCTAGAGTCGATGAATAATGATAGTGGCATATTCGTCATCTAACTCCAAGGGCAGGAGAGATGCAGCTACGGCCATAGCATCAGTTGCATGGTTGCAAGTTCGAGGAATAGCTTCCAAGGTAACTTGATCAAATAGAGACATTAGTTGTAAAACATAGGCTTTATATGGGCATAGTTTATCATCTCTGGTCTAATAAACTTCATTAATTTGGTTTATAACCAGTTGAGAATCACCAAAAACTAATAGATGTTTAATTTTTAGCGCCAAGGCAGCTCGTAATCCAAGGATTAGAGCTTCATATTCAGCAGTATTGTTGGTGCAAGCAAATGTCAATTTGAAGGACAGAGGAATAAGATGTTTTTGTGAGGATATTAAAATAATACCCGCACCGACCCCACTCATGCATCGGGCTCCATCAAAGTATAAGGACCATTGTTCAATATGGTCTGCCTCTAATTGAAGGCATTCATCAGGAAACTCAATGATGAGGGGATGGGTAGACTCTAAGGGTGCAGTAGCTAATTGATCTGCTATGATTTGACCCTTAACATACTTTTGTCCTATGAATGTGAGATCAAACTCGCTTAGAGCAAGAACCCACTTGGCTGTGCGACCCGATAAATAAGGTCGACTCATGAGATACCTTAAGGGATCATATTTAGCAATGACATAAGTTTTCTGACTAAGCATATAATGTCATAATTTTTGCATAGCAAAAATGACTGCTAGACATAGTTTCTCTAATGTTGTGTAGCGGGTTTCATAACTGATGAAGGTTCAGCTAATATAATAATTAGCCCGTTCTCTCTTTTCATCATCAAGCTGAGCTAACATAGCTCCTAAGGCAGAATCTGAAGCTGAAATATACAGGAGGAATGGGCGATCAGGTTTAGGTGGTGAAAGCATCGGTGGATTAAGGAGGTATTGTTTAAGAAGTTCAAAAGCTTCTCTACATTCGTCGTCCCAATTAAAAGGGACATCCTTCTTAAGGAGTTTAAGAAAGGGACCAGTTTTGTCCGCCAACTTATCGATGAAGTGACGGATGGCTTGAAGCTTACCTTGTAAACTTCGTAACTCAGATATATTAGTAGGTGCGGGCATATCAGTGATGGCCATAATCTTGAGAGGGTCGATTTCGATACCATGTAAAGAAACTAAAACCCCTAATAGTTTATCGGACTTAACTCCGAATATGCATTTTGTTGGATTTAATCGAATAAGATATTCTCGTAATCGATTAAAAACTTTTCTCAAATCATCTAAATGATTGTCTTCATTAATAGAGCGAGCTATAATATCATCTACATAATCATGTAGGATATCATGCATCATATCATGAAAAATATAAGTCATAGCTCGTTGATAGGTTGCACCTACGTTCTTTAAGCCAAATGGCATCACTTTCCAACAAAAGGTACCCCAGGGGGTAATAAAGGCTATTTTAGCCTGATCTTTAGGAGCTATCCTGATCTGATTATAACCGGAGAATCCATCCATTAAGGACATCATCCCACTCCCGACAGTAAATTCAATGATTTGATCCATGTTTGGAAGAGGAAAATCATCTTTAGGGCATGCAGCATTAATATCTCTAAAATCTGTGCAAACCCTAACTTTGGTGGCTTCTTTCTTGGTAACTAGAACTACATTTGAGATCCATTCAGCATAATCAATAGCTTGTATAAAGACAACATTCAGGAGTTTTTCTAACTCCCCTTTGACTAGCAAGGCCACTTTGGGATGCATTTTTCTAAGTTTTTGTTTAATAAGTTTAGCATCCGGATGGACCACTAGATGATGCATGACTACAGAAGGGTCTAGACCTGGCATATCTTCATATGTCCAAGCGAAGACATCTTCATACTCTTTAAGGAATGCAATGTATTGATCTTGTTTTTCTTGACTTAATTCTGATCCAATATTGATTATGTGAGGATTATCCTCCATTCCAATATTAATTTTAATGACGTTTTCTACCTCCATGTGTAGATCTCTTTCAAAATTAGGTGGGGTGGGTGAAACACCCATTTCTTGTAATTCTTGTAAGGTTAATTTGGATAATTCATCTTGAGGATTAGTGGTCTCAAGTTGGGCTATAGTTGGTATAGAACCATCAAAATAAAATCCATTGTGTAACATCTCTTCAACGGAGACATCATGGAAGATATCTCCTTCCAACTCTTCATCGGGGTCAGCAATCATTTTAGGGTAAGCTATGGATAGCATTTTACATGTAAATGGCTGATTTTTTAGAGGCAAATCATCATGCCTATCCAAATAATCTTGATAACATATGAGGTGATCATCATCTTCAAAAGGAAAGGGTTGAACCTTACTAGGAAATAGGCCCACACCACAGCGGGTAGGCCACGGTTCTACCTCGAAAGGTTCTTTCATGCCATTTTGGAAAGGTCCCAAACCTTTCCCTTTATATCCCATTTTAAGCATTATGGGTTTAGCTTTAATATATTCATTGGTAAAATAACACCGAGCGTATCCCTCATGATGAGTTTTGATATTTCGAGGGATTCTTCCCCAGTCATATCCTTTATAAATGAAGGCACAACTCCCAACTTGGTAAGTACTTCCCATAGGTTGTGGGAGGCCCAAAGTACGAGGAGATGGCGGTAAGTTATTTAAAAGAATTGAATCTTGCATGAAAGCATTTGTTTTTTTTGATATTAAGATTGTGGATAAATCTGGTAAAAGTTCATCAAAAAGGGCATAAGATGTAGAAGGATCATTCCCTATATCTTTAGATGTGGAAGGGATGATAGATGTTGATAATGTGGAAGTGTTAATAGATGGGTCTATAGGTTTTGAAATTATAGGGATAGAACATGAAGGATTGGTTGTAGATTGAAGATCTTTTTGAGGTTCTAGAGTGATTTGTTTGGAAGATGGTTGAGTTAAATGTATAGGTGTAGTTGATGGGGTAGATGATGTTATGTGTGTGTGTTTCACACTTTTAGATGAAAAATAAGAACTAGGATGTGTGGATAATAGAGCGGGGCAAAATTGCACTCCAACAGGTTCTGCCAAAGCACACATATCAAAGGGTCTAGGGTCACCATGGATAGTAACCAACTAATTTTTAAATTTGAATTTAACACATTGGTGTAAAGTTGATGGGAACGCTCGCATCGCATTGATCCAAGGGCGAACCAAAAGTATATTGTACGATGTTGGGCAATGTACAATAAACACGGTTGTTTCTAGGGTTCTAGGATCAACTTGCAAGGGGATGGTAATAACTCCACACGTTTCTTGTGTTTCATCATTGAAAGCTTTGATAATCATGTCAGTTTTCTTCATTTCATCACTTCTAAAGCCAAACCGTTGGTAGAAATCAAAAGTGCAAATGTTTAGAGATGAACCATTATCAATCAGGACTCGTTTGACAGCTACATCCCCAATTAGAGCAGTAATATATAAGGGATTATCCTTATGTAAACTGTGTTGTGGGATATCTTTATCCCAAAAGTCAATACAATCAACCTCTCAAGTAATGATAGTATTGGCCATGGCTTCAGGTTGAATGTTTTGAGGTACCATCATTTGGATTAATGTAAGCATCAACTCATCCCTATGGGTGGGAGAGGATCTTAATAAATCCAAAAGGGAAATTTTGGCTGTAGTATTGGATAATTGCTCATTAATATTGTAAGGGGGTTTAGGTTGAACATTAGGAGCATAATTCCCTTTATTGGGATTTTTCAAAATGAATGGAGCTGATCCATCATTCTGGTTTGGTTCTTGTTGAGAATTTTGAGCCTGTTGTCGGGTAACGACTCCAATGGTACCTACAATGTGATATTGAGGATGTTGAACTGGTCTCGGTCGAGCGTTTATGGCTTGTTCATTCAGGAGGAATTGATTAGAATAAGGTCAAGTAGTAACTCTTCTAGGAAATGGTTCTTCTGGAACCATAGCATCTGTGATGGGTTGAATAGGATCTGATTCATTTTCAGAACTATTCGATTGATTTGAAGTAATGTCTAGTTCACTTTCAGTATCTGATTCTACATCACTAGAATCTGGAGTTGGAATATTATGTAGGGGCCTGGTCGTAACCAGGGATAAGGTTGTGTCAAATATTTGAGGATCCTAAATAGGTAATTGTTCGCTAATGGTTCCTACATATCGGGTAGGAGGGGGAACATTATGATGTTCGATTTGATTGGCCACTTCTTTACCATGTCTTGGTAAAGGGTGTTGAAATATGTCTAACGATTGATTAGCATTTTGATTTTGATTTTGGGGAATGGTCTTTTGAGTATTATTAGGAGCATTTTGTTTAGGTTGGAAGGCTTGCACTTCCATTTCATTATTATCAATCAAATCCTATATTTTATGTTTCAACCTTTTACAAGCGTTGGTAGAGTGTCTAGGTCCTCTATGGAAATCACAATGTAAGTTAGCTCTATATCCGGGTATAGTTGGATCAAGTTCCCGGATAGCTGGTAATTGAATCAAACCTCTTTCAAGTAATTGAGGTAAAATAGTTGATAACGGTTGATTCAATCGAGTAAATTATTGAGGAGGCTTATTAGGAGGTTTCAATATAAATTTTTCTATTGTCTTCATTGCATTGACATTAGCAACATTTCTACTATCAGTGACTCCGTCACCGAAAACTTGTTTGTTTTTATATTGATTTCTGGATGTTTTCTCATCATCCTTCTTCCTAAGTTGGCCTCTCCTAATGAGGGCATCTTCTACTCTTTGAGATAAATCTATAGCCTGATCGAAGGTAGTTAAAGTAGCTTTTGATAGCTCATAAGATATTTGTTCTTGTAAATTATTGATAAAAATGTCCAACATTTCCCTATAAGGTAGCACAAAGTGTAGTTTTCTTGTCAACTGCCTCCATCTAGCTAAGAAATCGGCAAAACATTCATCCTTGTCTTGTTTTAAGTTGTATAAATCTTTAATGGTTACATGCCTCTCGATGTAGGCACTGAATTGATGGACAAAAGATTCAGCTATTTCTTCAAAGTTTCTCAAAGAATGAGTGGGCAATTGATAGTACCACTCTAATGCCATTCCACCTAAACTTTTCGGAAACATTTTTAGTAATAGCAAGTCATCATGTGATATATCATGACATGCTATCCTAAACATGCGAAGATGCTCTATGGGATCTTCGGTTCCTTTATATATAGGCAAGATAGGCATGGGAAAATGCTTAGGGTATGGTTGTGCTACAACTATGGGATCCAAAGGTTGACTACAGATCTCTCGATAATTGTACGAGGGACAATAAGGATCTATCTGGTCCATACGGGAAGCTAACTGTTTCACCATGGCTTCCAAATTACTAGTTTGCCCACCATATTGGTTCGGTAGGGCATTGACATGGGTTTTGTGAGCATATGATGGAGGGACATGAAGATTAGATGCTATGTAGCTATTGTGTAAATTGTTGGTAGGAAAGGTGTTATGAAGGAATTTTGAAGTTGTATTATGTTGTATTCCAGATTGTTGAAAATGGGTGTTTGGCTTCGTTTTAGGTTTTTGTTTACTTGAAGCATATTGATCAATAGTTTGGCGAAGTAAAGTAGTGAAGGAAGTTTTATTTTATGTGGGAATGATTCTAGGTTGAATAACAAGTTCCTTAGGAGGTTGGGTAACCTATTGTTTTGACATGTTTTGAATCATAGTGACCATATCTGTATTGGATGGTCCAACCTTATCACTTTCTTGATCAATGAAAGACAAGGGATTAGTGCGCACATCAAACATATGTTCGATGGCTGCTTGAGTGTCACTAATTTTCCCTTTATCAATACGAACTGCCACATTAAGAGCGTCAATGTTATCATTGAAATTTTTTTGAAAATGATCTACGTTGTCAAAAGCAATAGTTCCATCTAGAGTTACTCTAGGGAATGAGGATCCATCCTCTTTAACATTTTTTGCTTGTTCATTGTCTTCACCTAAGTCATCTTCTGGGTGATCTAGAGTTTATCCTTCTGGAATTGGATCTTCAGGAAGGACATTTGGGTCTCTAGTTTTATCTTGTAACAAACCTTATTCTTCTCCTTCAGTTTGTTTACCATTCCTAAGTTTAGGCATTGTGCTTAATTTTATATTTCAGCAAATATATATATATATATTTATATATATATATATATATATATATATATATATGCAACAAGCTTTAAGAGGTATATATTAATTATATACCTACTACAATATTTAAAATGAAAGGTTTTGATTTTTTCTATGTTTTTTAGTTTTTCTTTGTTTTTGTAATAATATTGTAAAGATGACAAACAATACAATAAATGCAAGAAATAATAAGACTGAAAGTAATGATCTAGTTTTCTATAAACAATTTATAAATATCATTAATGGGCTCAAGTTCTTCAGGAGTCATGAAGTTTTCTTCTTCAAATTGAAAGTTTTCTTTTAAAAATTTAATGAAAAGAGCTATAGTGATATTATCTGTCTCAGATGCTGGTTGATAGAAGTAAAGCTCATGGCAATACTCTCAATATAACATAGCTCGAGGAACTCTATTCCATATTTTCCTATCCATAATAACAACCTCTTGGTCTTCTACACAACCTAGGAACTGGTGTACAATGGCTGCGTTCTCGAGGTATTCCTCGAAGGTGAACAATTCTAAAGATACAAGAGCTCTCCTATAAGCTAACCATCTATGGCAGGCTCTCTGAAGTTCATGATAAAAAACAAGTTGATGAGGATCCAAGATTCTATCTAGGACTAGCCTCTTGATTTGTTTAAGTTCTGTTGATTTTGATGAAATGATACCTAGCCTCCTATTAAGTTCGTCCCACAAAGGTGGGACTCTGTATGTTTGAGATGTTCTAAACAAAGAATCAACCTCTATGGTTATTAATTGATTTGCAACATTTATAGTAACTGCTAATATTTTCCTAGGAGCTACCATCTAACATGATATGCAACTTATTAATTTTAAATGATTTGAAATGCATCTATGTTTTAGTTGTTTTATTTTTTTATTTTTATTTTTTCGTTTTCAAAAGGTTTACAATGCATTCACGTTTGGTTCACCAAAATGTATCGCTCCAAATTTTTCGCACCCTTACCTTCAGGCTATAGGATCCATGCCCGGAAGGGGGATGTGAAAAGGATGGCATGGTACCTTGGACTGAGAGGCCTTGCGAAGGTCCCGCCTCTCAAGGGAGGTGTATATTGGTGATTTTTCGATGGATGGTGGGTTCACCAGGAAACATTTAATGGCAGTTTCCATGCCTAGGTTGGGAATGTGTTTTATGTGTTCATTTTATCCTTAAGCATTCATGTCCTAGGTTTGGCCAAAATGCATCTAAGCTATTCTATATGAAGATGTAGATTAAATGAATACAGAAAATAGGATTAAGACAGAAAACATAGAAATTAAAGAATGTTAAAAGAAAAATACCTGATCCGGATGTCTGATGAAGATTCTAATTTCTTGAAGCAGTCAGGATCGCCTCTAATTTGACAGGATCGTCTGAGATCATACAAGATCGTTTGAGATCTGACGAATTCGTCAGACGAATTCGTCAGAAACCTACAAATAGAGAAATAGGTGCAAAACACAAAAAGTGCAGCAATGCTAACATAGGGAAACAATGTAAAATGACAGTAGCACTATCAAACTAAAACTTATAAGCAAAAACATGCATGCATTATACTGATTTCATAATAATTATGACTTAATTATGCATTTAAAGCTATATGGGTGAACTCCAAAATGCATAATAGCATAAAATATTGAATAAACTAGCTAATTACAACATAAAACAACAGATTGAAAGATGGAGAAATGCAAACTTTAGGCATTGATTGCCTCAATGTTGACTGCAGTCGAAATCGTCTCGCATTGGTATGAAATCGTCTCTGATTCGACAAGATCGCCTCCGATCTGAATAGGATCGTCTGCGATGATGTAAGCTTGCTCCGACTAAAAAACACTAAGGTACCTACAACAAAAATTGTATAGAACTAATGCAAATAGAAATTTGGGATGTTTTAACGTGTATGAAGTTGAGTTACAGGGAATTTCAGCCAAGGGGGTGCTAAGGGGAGGGCTTAGGATTAAATAGGCTTAGGAGGGAGGTTAGGAGGTTGGAGATCATCCCTATTTGGGAGATCTCCAATGGGGGAGGGTCTCTAACGATGCAGACATGCTTCTGCCCGGATTAGAGACCCGTTGGAACAGAAGCTAATTATGAAAAAATAGTTTTGAGACAATATCGTCTGGACATCCTAGCCCAGATGAAATCGTCAGATCTGGGGCGATATCGTCTGATCGGTGACGATATTGTCAAACGGTCAAAAAAACCTCTAAAAATGATACGAGAAATGGAGAAATGGATTACACGACGGTTAACAGGAAGTTTGGGAGGTTAAAATTTGAATTTAAATTATTTACTAGAGTGAATGTAATTATTAAGATTTCACTACACCAATTTTAGGGTGCTACACTAAAATTTTTATTCTAGCATTATCTATCTCTACTATCATACATTATAGGGATATATAAATTACACACACCTCAACCTAGATAGCCTCATTTTATTGGCATTTAATTATGGTAGTTTCGTACTTGAGTTGGAATTATTGTTTTTTTTTAATTTACATGGTGGAATCGATAGCCGCCATGAATTCGGGTAGGTTGTCTAGCTTTTATGGCTACCATAGTATTCTATGATTTTCACCCTAGAAGCCACCACATAGATCTTCACATAGTCCACCCCTATAACCACCATGCCACAATCATTTTAAACCTTTTACGCCGCTAAAAACACCAGGAAAGGGATAAGCGTTCAGTCCGACGAGGCCCGAGATTTGAACCTTGGACATCTGCCCCCATTATGGGGTTTGGATGAACCAATTGGTCTACATATCAAACCTAAGTTGGACTTATTTTTAGAAAGATAAAAAAAGAAAATATGGAGGGTAAAAGAGCTCACTTATGCTTAGGATAGTTAAAAGGAAGTTTAAGGTGTATCGCTCCAAATTTTTTGCATCCTTACCTTCAGGCTATAGGATCCATGCCCGAAAGGAGGATGGGAAAAGGATGGCACGGTACCTCGGACTGAGAGGCCTTGCGAAGGTCCCGCCTCTCGGGGGAGGTGTATTATGGTGATTTTTTGACGGATGGTGGGTTCACCAGGAAACGTTTGAATGGCAGTTTCCATGCCTAGGTTGGGAATGTGTTTAATGTGTTCAGTTTTATCTTTAAACATTCAAGTCCTAGGTTTGGCCAAATGAATCTAAGTTGTTCTATTATGAAAATGCAGACTAAATGAAATACAACAAACATATTTGAACAGAAAATAGAGAGAAAAAGCTAAATTACAGAGCCATACCTGATCCGGATGTCTGATGGAGGTTCTGATTCTTGAAGCAGTCAGGATCATCTGGAATTTGACGGGATCATCTCCGACCTGCAGGATCGTCTGAGATCTGACGAATTCGTCAGACGAATTCATCAGAGACCTGCAAACAGAGAAATAGACACAAAATACAAAAAATGCAGCAATGCTAATAGAGGATAATGATGTAAAATGACAATAAGGATGTTAACAGATAATCCCGAATAGAAATGCAAGTAAGTTGCAACACTTTAATAGCTAATCATGACCTTATTATGCAATTAAACTACATGGGTGAACTCCAAGATGCAAAATAATAAAGAATAATCATAAGATTAACTAAATACAGAATAATGCAGCAGAAAAGAATGAAGAAACACAAACTCTAGGCACTGATTGCCCCCAATGCAGACTGCAGTCGAAATCGTCTCGAATTGGTGCGAAATCGTCTCGAATTGAACAGGATCGTCCAGGATGAACTGAGCTTGCTCCGGCTGAAAAATACTAAGGTTCCTGCAAATAAACTTGGACAAATATGGAGGCAAATAGTAATTTAGGATGGTCTAATGCACGTAGAACTTGTGTTACGGGAAATTTCAGCCAGGGGGATGCCAAGGGGGAGTCCTAAGTTTAAATAGGCTTAGGAGGGAGGTTAGGAGGTTGGAGATCATCCCAATTTGGGAGATCTCCAATGGGGGAGGGTCTCTAATGGCGTAGACACGCTTCTACCCGGATTAGAGACGTCGTTGGAACAGAGGCTAATTGTGAAAAATTAGTTTTGGGACAAGATCGTCTGGACGTCCTAGCCCAGACGAAATCATCCGATCTGAGGCGATATCGTCTGATCGGTGACGATATCGTCAAACGGTCAAAACAAACTCTAAAAATGGCATGAAAAGAGGAAACGGGTTAAACGGCGGTTTAGGAGCGGTTTTGGGGTTAAAATTTGAATTTGAATATTTACTAGAGTAATTGTAATTATTTAAGGTTTTACTGCGCCAATTTTAGGGTGCTACATTTTGCCCCCTCTTTAGCGAATTTTCTGAAGAAAATGCGTTAAAGATGAGTTCTTCTCGATCTACGAGAAAGCAAAAATTATTCCCATTTTTAGGCGACGATTCTAGGTCGAATCGTACGACAACTTACTATGGTGCCCCCTCCGTGTTTTTACCCAAATCGAACGTTTGAGGTAAAAACACGGAAAAGCAAAATTTTAAAATGTTTTTAATTGTTTTTGAATAAAATTAAGAAAAATAGGGTAAAACCCTAATTCATTATTACTGTTCATTTTCCTAGTTTTTAGAGCTCTGGAGACAAGATGGTCGAGACAGCACACAGATCGACAGAGGTCCGGCACGGGCTACGGGTAAGGGTCTAAACTTAGTTTAGAATGCTTTAATTTAGAATTTCATGCTTTTTAGATTAGATTTGATTGATTTTTGAGCATCGCGGCCGTTTTTGGGCCGTCGACGTCGTCGAGACGAAATCATCTCGATTTCGCCAAAATCGTCTCGATATCGTCGATTTCGTCCAAGGGCGAAATCGGCGATAGGGGGACGATTTCGTCCAATAAGGGACGATTCCCTCATGCGAAATCGGAGACGAATTTGCTCAAAATTTGGGACGATATCGTCCAATTGTGGGCGATATCATCATTTATATGAAATTGCACTTGCTTTACTTGATTTTTTTTAATGAATGTTTGATTAATGATTGTTATTGATGATTTTTTATTGTTTTGTTGTTTATGTTGCAGAGAGGATTACTAAAGAGCCGAGAATGGAAATACGATGGACTAAGGGATGACTTGGCCACTCTATCGTAGGCAAAGCGAGATCAGTTGGCTCAAGTCGGCTTGCAGCACATGGCAGAGATGCCACAAGTGTCTACAGACATGGGGCTATTGACAGCCCTAGCAGAGAGGTGGTATCCGGGTTCTTCATGTTTCTGGTTATCGACAAGGGAGATGACTCCCACACTAGAGGATGTATGGAGGATTTTGAGGATCCCCATACAAGGACGGTTGATCACTCCCATGGCCAATCAGGGCCACATGATGATGAGACTATGCGGAGATCCAAGCTTCGCCCTGGAGAAGGGCGGAGTGAACATCGAGTCTCTACGCCAGATGCCTGGGGCATCTAGGCTGACACAGGTTTTGGCTGGGGTGGTAGGTTGTCTCTTGCTATGCCATAAAAGTGGATGCAGGCTACCATGGCTACTGACGGATGTGGTCTGTGACATGAGAGACCATGGATACAGGTTTGCTTGGGGGAGCTTTGTACTCTACCGGTTGTATAGGATCCTTCATGGGGTCGTATACAAGGGCGGCCGATGTCTGGTTATGACATCATTACTACAGGTTTGGTGCTGGGAGCACATCATGGTGCGAAGGCCGGTAGGGCTCCCACTGACAGGGATTGATGGGGAGAGGCCCCGAGTTTTCTACTGGTGGCTCCGAAGAGGGGCACAGTGACGGATAGATCTGCCGGTGTCCCGGAGACTACTGGATGACCTTGTCTCAGACCAGATCACCTGGAGGCCTTGGAGAGATCATCCAAGGTGGGCCGAGGATGGACAGGAGCTGGCTCACATCAGGGGAGTCTGCTGGCTGAGGATGGAGAGGGGAGAGGTGGAGCTCCATCGGTACGACCGAGTTTTGAGGTAGTTCGGTCTACAGTAGGGGATCCCATCTCTTAGAGACTATGAGTTTTCTTGGACTATCCGGGATAACACTATAGTTAGCGGGGCTCCAGATATGCAATGATTCTGGAGTCAGGATGCGTAGATGATGCCCCCATTCAGCTAGTGGATGGGGACGACGTAGGGGTAGCCGATGGCTACGATGCCTGGTACATAGGCATCCGCCCTCCTCGGATGACGAGGGCTCAGGGTCCGATTCATGTAGTTGTGCATCGGATGGGGAGGCGGTGCCAGGCAGCCATTGAGGCAGCATAGGGTCATGATGGGAGAGAGCAGAGGAGACCACAGGTGCAGTAGACATCACGATAGCGGGAGAGGAGGGAGGAGAGACCCCCTTCTCCATAGAGAGAGAGACCACCATCGCTCGATAAGGGCAAGGGTGTGGACACAAGAGAGAGTAGTGAGATGGCTACTCTTCGGGCGGAGACTATCCATCTCTAGGCATAGGTGCAGACTCTGCAGGATGAGGCTGCATGCCATCGAGCTGAGGTTACACAGCTCAGAGATGAGATTGCATGCCTTAGAGCATGGAGCGGAGGAGCGAGCACTCAGGAGCTGGCATGGTCGATTGCTCAGACCATGTTCTACCAGGGTATCTACTTCCAGATGGTGCCAGAGGGTCAGAGGGTATAGCTGCCAGCCGGCATTGCAGACCCGATCAGGATTGGGTCATCGAGGACTTCATCTCGATCGAGGACTAGGACTCGCAGTACCACACATACTATGATGGGGCCACCTCATCCACCTCAGGGTGGGGGAGGAGATGAGGCTGAGAGCTCGAGGGGTTCTCGAGACACTGCACAGAGGATATATGATTGAGAGGATTGAGTATGCCAAGATGTAGATTGTGGCATACCAATCTAGTTTTGAGATGATGTACATACATTGTTGAGATATATATATATATATATATATATATATATATATATATATATATATATATATATATATATATATATATATATATATATATATATATATATATATATAATATTTTTGATCATATGACTTGTCTTATGATGATATGACTTGTTTATATGTTTTTATATGATGCTTTAATGTTTGAAGTGTTTGCTTATTTGATTGAGGATTCATGTAATTATGTCGTTTGGAAAGTATTATGGTTTGAATGTCATGCTTTTAAAATTTAAATGAAATAATCTGATGTAAACAAATTGGTTGTTTGTGATGATAATTTGATAAAAAATAAAAAGGACTTTTAACAATAATTTCAAAGGACATTGTCGCTATTATAGACCATTTCATGGAGTCGCCGCTCACTCGGTCGTCAAGCTAATCCCAGTATAGAAATATTGTTAAAAGTAAAAGAGTGCTTAAGAGACTGTCTTAAGACTTTTGTTGTGATGATGCAAATGGTGATGATGATGGTTTGTTTTCAGACTTTTCATAAAAATAGTATGCATGAAATATTTTGAAATGATTTTTTCTAGGTATAAATTCCTAAGTGTGATAAATTTTTTGAATAATTCCCTAGGAATTATACCATCATTGCAATTTTGCATGTTGACAAAATGACATGAAATAGTAATAATGTTCGTTCTTTTGAAAGCATAATTGTGTAACATAATGATTTAAGTCATATGTTTTTATGATTTTAAATGAATGGGGAATAAAATTAATACAATGGTTTGCGCTAGGCATAGAATATTTAGGTATAGACTTATACCATCATCGCGAAATCCAAAAAGAAAGATAGTTTTATTGCATGGTTGATTTTTAATTGTTGAAAATAAACAGAAAATATGAAGATGAGGACTTGTGCTAGGCATAAAATTCCACTTTTGGTTTTGGAACTATACCATCGTCGCAAAAGTCAAAAGTTATATGTAACTTTATTGCATGTTTTTGAAAAATGATTTTGATTTTTTGGTAAATACATGTGGTTGTCTTTATACTAAACAACTATTCTCAGAGAAGAAAATGAAATTATTCCAAACAATTTGCAAAAATATATTTCAAAGTATCTTAAAGACAAAAGTTAGATTTATAAGGAATCCCATGTGCATATGTGAGTTCATTTCCAATCTTGATTTATCATAATGATACACAAAATCTCTCAAATACAAATGTGTGTGCGATTGTAGTATTCATTTACCAGGTTTGAGCAAGATACTATGATACAAGTGATTTGAATTAACCAAATAAGTGTTCATTAACCATGATTGAGATGCATATAACCATACCGGGACTACTATGTAAGTCGGGTTATCAAGAGCTAGCTAATCCATAAGCAGACATAGGTCTATACAAAAGAAGGTCGCTAATGTGACAGACATATCACCACGCTAGGGATTACCCAAGGCCAAGCGGGTTGGGCACAAACCACCTGTTATGGGGCTTACCTCACAGTTTTCGAATAATTGAGAATTCCAGGGATTCAAGCTCATCAACCCTTCTTTTCTTTTCAAAGGGTAGGGAAAGGGATTTTATTGCTTTTGCTTTTGCTCATTTTGCTTTCTTTTCTTTCTTTTCTTTTTTTTTTTTTTGTATCTTTTGCTTTGATATTTGAGATAATGCTTGAAATAGTGCTAAATGATTTTGCTTGATTTTTCTTTTTCTTTTGCTTCCTATTCTAGGGATACTTGCTCGGATTAGTTGTAGAGCAAGGGATTTTTATTCCGGGTAGGGGTGAGCTTGTCCTTTTGCCAATTCTCAAAGATTCTAGACCATGTGCATGATAGGATAGCAGGGGAAACTTTTCGCTCAAGAAACCACTTCTACTATGTAGCATAGCATGGATATTACAAATATAATCATTTTATTGTGAAAGGATATGCTTGGTTTAAGTAAATAACAAGATCAATTCTCTATGCTCAAACTTTATTTAATTGAATTTTGTGGACTTTGATATAAGAGAGATTAGTAATCATGCCAGATAAAATCAAGATATTTATTCATGTGAATGTGAAAGTGCGGGATTCCAAATAAATGCTAATTTATCCAAAATAATTTGAAAATATAACTACACATATGTCACAATTTGCGAAGTACAAAAAATAAAAGATGGTTTTGAAGATTTTGATGATTGTGAATGTTTTTGGTATTTTTGAATTTATAAATTGAAAGAAATACAAGATAGTGATTTTTTGAAATATTTTAAACAAATATATACAAGGATGAAATGACCAAATTTATGCATAGTAACGTTTAAGATGCATAATATTCATAGGTTCTTTAAGTTCTTTACCATCTAAGGTAGATAATTTGTATGCTCCCGATTCAAATTTAGCGGTGATAATATATGGTCCAAGCCGGTTGGGCTCAAATTTACCTTTAAGCTCTTTAGTTGCATTAGTATTCTTTTGATTTTCTTTTAAAACAAGATCGCCGACCTCAAAGGATCGATGACGAACTTTCTTAGCATATGATCTTTTAAGCTTGTTTTGGTAAGCACGAAGATGCTCCAAAGCATTGATGCACTTTTCATCTAGGAGTTCCAGCTGACTGAGTCTTCCAGCTCGATATTCATCTCCTACTTCGGTATCTTGAAGTAGTAGAGCCAAAGAAGGAACTTCTAATTCAAAGGGAAAAATGGCTTCAGCGCCATAAACCAAAACAAAAGGTGAAGTTCCAGTGGGGGTTCGAACACTAGTTCGATAGGCCCACAAGGTTGGATATAATTGAATGTGCCAGTCACGGCCAGATTTATTGACCAATATTTTGAGAATTTTGATTAAGGTTTTGTTTGAAGCTTATGCTTGGCCATTACCCTGAGGATAATAGGGAGTGGACCAGCGATGTTGAATCTTATATTTTTGGCATAATTTCTTAACATCTTTATTTTTGAAACAAGTTCCATTATCGGAGATGAGATTTGCAGGAATTCCGAACCTACAAATGATTTGATTAAAAATAAATTTAGAGACTTGTGTTCCAGTGCAAGAAGCTAAAGGCATAGCTTCAACCCACTTCGTGAAATACTCGGTGGCGGTTATGATGAATTTGTGTCCATCAGATGACACAGGATTAATTTTGCCAATAATGTCTAAGCCCCATTTTGAAAAGGGCCAAGGAGATGAAATAGCCTGCAGTTCTTGTGCAGGGGCATGGACAAGGTCAGCATGTTTTTGGCACTTGTCGCAATGGCGCACATAATCATGTGCATCATTCTCCATGGTAGGCCAAAAGTATCCTATCCTAAGGAGCTTTTTAGCAATGACACTACCACTGAAGTGTCCTCCACAAGATCCATCGTGGGCTTCACTCAAGGCTGATTTGGATTCTTCTAGATTCAAACATCTCAATAGGATACCTTCAAAAGATCTCCTATACAAAGTATTGCCAATTATTACAAATCGACTTGCTCGTCTACGTAATAACCGATGCTGGTTTCTATTAGAATTGGTAGGGAAAGTCCCATTTTGAAGAAAATCAAATATATCCATATACCAAGGTTTAGGAGTAGTTTCATTGATTAGAAACACATCCAAAGGTTCTAAGCATGACTTATTTGAAGCGGGTTCCTGGAGTCGACGAATAATGATGGTGGCATATTCGTCATCTAACTCCAAGGGCAGAAGAGATGCAGCTGCGGCCATAGCGTCAGCTGCACGGTTGCTAGTTCGAGGAATAGCTTCCAAGGTAACTTGATCAAATAGAGATATTAATTGTAAAACATAGGCTTTATATGGGCACAGTTTATCATCTCTGGTCTGATAAACTTCATTAATTTGGTTTATAACAAGTTGAGAATCACCAAAAACTAATAGATGTTTAATTTTTAGAGCCAAGGCGGCTCGTAATCCAAGGATTAGAGCTTCATACTCAGTAGTATTATTAGTGCAAGCAAATGTTAATTTAAAGGACAAAGGTATAATGTGCTTTTGTGGAGATATTAAAATAATACCTGCACCAGCCCCACTCATGCATCGGGCTCCATCAAAGTATAAGGACCATTGTTCAACATGGTCTGCCTCTAATTGAAGGCATTCATCGGGAAACTCAATGATGAGGGGATGGGTAGACTCTAAGGGTGCAGCGACTAATTGATCTGCTATGATTTGACCCTTAACAGACTTCTATCCTATAAACGTGAGTTCAAACTCGCTTAGAGCAAGAACCCACTTGGCTGTGCGACCCGATAAATAAGGTCGACTCATAAGATACCGCAAGGGATCATATTTAGCAATGACATACGTTTTCTGGCTAAGCATATAATGGCATAATTTTTGCGTAGAAAAGATGACTGCTAGACATAGTTTTTCTAATGTTGTGTAGCGGGTTTCATAACTAATTAGAGTTTGGCTAATATAATAAGTAGCACGTTCTCTCTTCTCATCATCAAGTTGAGCTAACATAGCTCCTAAAGCAAAATCTAAAGCTAAAATATACAGGATAAACGGACGATCAGGTCTAGGCGGTGAAAGCACAGGTGGGTTAAGGAGGTATTGTTTGAGAAGTTCAAAAGCTTCCTTACATTCGTCGTCCCAATTAAAAGGGACATCCTTCTTAAGGAGCTTAAGAAAGGGACCGGTTTTGTCCGCCAACTTATCGATGAAGCGACGGATAGCTTGAAGCTTACCTTGTAAACTTCGTAATTCGGATATATTGGTAGGTGCGGGCATATCAGTGATAGCCGCAATCTTAAGAGGGTCAATTTCGATGCCACGTAAAGAAACTATAACCCCTAATAGTTTACCGGACTTAACTCCAAATATGCATTTGGCTGGATTTAATCGAATAAGATATTCTCTTAACCGATTAAAAACTTTTCTCAAATCATCTAAATGGTTATCTTCATTAATAGAGCGAGCTATAATATCATCTACATAATCATGTAGGATATCATGCATCATATCATGAAAAATATAAGTCATAGCTCGTTGATAGGTTGCACCTGCGTTCTTTAAGCCGAATGGCATCACTTTCCAACAAAAGGTACCCCAGGGGGTAATAAAGGCTGTTTTAGCCTGATCTTCAGGAGCTATCCTGATCTGATTATAACTAGAGAATCCATCCATTAAGGACATCATCCCACTCCCAGCAGTAAAATCAATGATTTGGTCCATGTTTGGAAGAGGAAAATCATCTTTAGGGCATGCAGCGTTAATATCTCTAAAATCTGTGCAAACCCTAACTTTGGTAGCTTCTTTCTTGGTGATTGGAACTACATTCGAGATCCATTCAGCATAATCAATAGCTTGTATAAAAACAACATTCAGGAGTTTTTCTAACTCCCCTTTGACTAGTAAAGCCACTTTGGGATGCATTTTTCTAAGTTTCTGTTTAACAGGTTTAGCATCCGGATGGACTACTAGGTGATGCATGACTACAAAAGGGTCTAAACCTGGCATATCTTCATATGTCCAAGCGAAGACATCTTCATATTCTTTAAGGAATGCAATGTATTGCTCTTGTTTTTCTTGACTTAATTCTGATCCAATATTGATTATGTGGGGATTATCCTCAGTTCCAATGTTGATTTTAATGACGTTTTCTACTTCCATGTGTAGATCTCTTTCAAAATTAGGTGGGGCGGGTGAGACGCCCAATTCTTGTAATTATTTTAAGGTTAACTTGGATAATTCATCTTGAGGATTAGTGGCCTCAAGCTGGGCTATAGTTGGTATAGAACCATCAAAATAAAACCCATTGTGTAACATCTCTTCAACGGAGACATCATGGAAAATATCTCCTTCCAACTCATCATCGGATTCAACAATCATTTCGGGATAAGCTATGGATAGCATATTACATGTAAATGGCTGATTTTTTAGAGGCAAATCATCACGCCCATCCAAATAATCTTGATAACATATGAGTTGATCATCATCTTCAAAAGGAAAGGGTTGACCCTTACTAGGAAATAGGCCCACACCACAGCGGGCAGGCCATGGTTCTACCTCGAAAGGTTCTTTCATACCATTTTGGAAAGGTCCCAAGCCTTTCCCTTTATATCCCATTTTAAGCATTATAGGTTTAGCTTTAATATACTCATTAGTAAAATAACATCGAGCATATCCATCATGATGAGTTTTGATATTTCGAGGTATTCTTCCCCAGTCATATCCTTTATAAATGAAGGCACAACTCCCGACTTGGTAAGTACTTCCCATAGGTTGTGGGAGGCCCAAAGTACGAGGAGATGGCGGCAAATTACTTAAGATAATGGAATTTTGCATAGAAGCATTTGTTTTTTTTGATATAAGAATTTGAGATAAATCAGGTAAGAGTTCATCAGAAAGAGCATAAGATGTAGAAGGATCATTCTCTATATCTTTAGATGTGGAAGGTATGATAGATGTAGATAATGTGGAGGTGTTAATAGATGGGTCTATAGGTTTTGAAATTATAGGGATGGAACATGAAGGATTGGTTGTGGATTGAAGATCTTTTTGAGGTTCTAGAGTGGTTTGTTTAGAAGATTGTTGATCTATATATGAGGATGAAATTAATGGAGGAGAAATAGATGAAGTTATGGGTGTGTGTTTCACAGTTTTAGATGAAAAATAAGAATTAGGATGTGTGGATGACAGAGCGAGGGCAAAATTGAACTCCAACGAGTTCTACGCAAGGCACACATATCAAAGGGTCTAGGATCACCATGGATAGTGACCAACTGATTTTTAAATTCGAATTTAACACATTGGTGTAAAGTTGATGGGACAGCCCGCATTGCATTGATCCAAGGATGACCCAAGAGTATATTGTACGATGCGGGGCAATGTACAATAAACACGGTCGTATCTAAGGTTCTAGGACCAACTTGCAATGGGATGGTGATAACTCCACACGTTTCTTGTGTTTCGTCATTGAAAGCTTTTATGATCATGTCAGTTTTCTTCATTTCATCACTTCTAAACCCAAATCTCTGGTAGAAGTCAAAAGTGCAAATATTTAGAGATGAACCATTATCAATCAAAACTCTTTTAACGGCTACATCTCCAATTAGGGCAGTAATGTATAAGGGGTTATCCTTATGTAAACTATGTTGTGGTATATCTTTATCCCGAAAGTCAATACAATCGACTTCTCTAGTGATGATAGTATTGGCCATGGCTTGAGGTTGAATATTTTGAGGTACCATCATTTGGCTTAATGTAAGCATTAATTCATCTCTATGGGTAGGAGAAGATCTTAATAGGTCCAAAAGAGAAATTTTGGCTATAGTATTGGATAATTGCTCATTAATATTGTAAGGGGGTTTAGGTTGAACATTAGGAGCATGATTCCCTTTATTGGGATTTTTCAAAACAAATGGAGTTGATCCATCATTCTGGTTTGGTTCTTGTTGAGAATTTTGAGCTTGTTGTCTGGTAACGACTCCGATGGTACCTACAATGTTGTATTGAGGACGTTGAATAGGTCTTGGTCTAGCATTTATAGCTTGTTCATTAGAAAGGAATTGATCAGAAGAGGGTCGAGTAGTAACTCTTCTAGGAAATGGTTCTTCTGGAATCATAGCATCTGTGATAGGTTGAATAGGATCTGATTCATTTTTAGAACTATTCGATTGGTTTGAAGTGATTTCCATGTCACTTTCAGTATCTGATTCTACATCACTGAGATCTGGTATTTGAATATTATGTAGGGGCCTGGTCGTGACCATGGATAAAGTTGTGTCAAATTTTTGTAAATCATGATTAGGTAAATGTCCGCTAATAGTTCCTACATATCGGGTAGGAGGAGGGACATTATGATGCTCAATTTGATTGGCCACCTCTTTACCATGTCTTGGTAAAGGATGTTGAAATATGTCTAATGATTGATTAGCATTTTGATTTTGATTTTGGGGAATGTTCTTTTGAGCATTATTAGGAGCATTTTGTTTAGGTTGGAAGGCTTGCACCTCCATTTCATTATTATCAATCAGATCTTGTATTTTATGTTTCAACCTTTTACAAGCGTTGGTAGAGTGTCCAGGCCCTCTATGGAAATCACAGTGTAAATCGGCTCCGTATCCGGGTATGGTTGGATCGGGTTCCCGGATATCTGGTAATTGAATCAAGCCTCTTTCGAGTAATTGAGGTAAAATAGTTGATAATGGTTGATTCAATCTAGTAAATTCTCGAGGAGGTTTATCAGGAGGTTTCAATATAAATTTTTTTGTTGTCTTCGTTGCATTGATATTAGCAACATTTTTGCTATCAGTGACTCCGTCACCTACGACTTGTTTGTTTTTATATTGATTTTTGGATGTTTTCTCATCATCTTTCTTCCTAAGTTGGCCTCTCCTAATGAGGGCATCTTCTACTCTTCGAGCTAAATCTATAGCTCTGATCGAAGGTAGTTAAAGTAGCGAGTTGATAACTCATAAGATATTTGTTCTTGCAAATTATTAATAAAAATGTCCAACATTTCCCTATAAGGTAGCACAAAGTGCGGTTTTCTGTCAAGCTGCCTCCATCTAGCTAAGAAATCAGCAAAACATTCATCTTTGTCTTGTTTTAAGTTGTATAAATCTTTAATGGTTACATGCCTCTCGATATAGGCACTAAATTGATGGACAAAAGATTCAGCTGTTTCTTCAAAATTTCTCAAAGAATGAGTGGGCAATTGATAGTACCACTCTAATGCCATTCCTCCTAAACTTTTCGGGAACATTTTTAGTAATAGCAAGTCATCATGTGATATATCATGACATGCTATCCTAAACATGCGAAGATGCTCTATGGGATCTTCAGTTCCTTTATATATAGGCAGGACCGGCATGGGAAAATGTTTAGGGTACGGTTGTGCTACAACTATAGGGTCTAGCGGTTGACTACACATCTCTCGATAATTGTACGAGGGATGGTAGGGATCCATCTGGTCCATGCGGGAAGCTAACTGTTTCACCATGGCTTCCAGATTACTGGTTTGCCCACCATATTGGTTTGGTAGGGCATTAATATGAGATTGGTGAGCATATGATGGAGGGACATGCATATTAGATGCTATATTACTATTGTGTAAATTGTTGGTAGGAAGGGTGTTATGAAGAAGTTTTGAAGTTGTATTATGTTGTATCCCAGATTGTTGGAAATTGGTGTTTGGCTTCATTTTAGGTTTTTGTTGATTTGAAGCATATTGATCAATAGTTTGGCGAAATAAAGCAGTGAATGAAGGTCTCTTTTGTGTGGGAATGATTTTAGGCTCAATAACAGGTTCCTTAGGAGGTTGGGTAACCTATTGTTTTTGCATATTCTGAATTATAGCGGCCATATCCATATTGGATGGCCCAACTTTATCACTTTCTTGATCAATGAAAGACAAGGGATTAGTGTGTATGTCAAACATATGTTCCATGGCTGCTTGAGTATCACTAATTTGTCCCTTATCAATACGAACTGCCATATTAAGAGCACCAATATTTTTATTGAAAAATTTCCAAAAATGATCTAAGTTATCAAAAGCAATAGTTCCATCTGAAGCCATTCTAGGGGATGAGGATCCTTCCTCTCTAACATTTTCTTGTTGTTCATTTTCTTCAACCAAGTCATCTTCTGGCTGTTCTAGAGTTTCTTCTTCTGGAATTGGATCTTCAGGAAGGGTATTTAATTTTTTTATTTTTCTTGCCTAACCAATCTTCTTCTTCTTCTTCTTCGGTTTGTTTACCATTCCTAAGTTTAGTCATTGTGCTTAAACTTAGATTTTAGATAAATATATATATATATATATATATATATATATATATATATATATATATATATATATATATATATATATATATATATATATGCAACAAGCTTAAGAGGTATATATTTTAATTATATACCTACTATAATATTTAAAATGAAATGTTTTGGTTTTTGTTATGTTTTTTGTTTTTCTTGTTTTTTGGTTTTAATAACAATATTATAAAGATAACAAACAACACACAAAATGCAAGAAATAATAATAATGAAAGCAATGATCTAGTTTTCTATAAACAATTTATAAATATCATTAATGGGCTCAAGTTCTTCAGGAGTCATGAAATGTTCTTTAAATTGAAAATTTTCTTTCAAGAATTTGACAAAAAGTGCTATAGTGATATTATCTGTTTCAGACTCTGGTTGATAGAAGTAAAGCTCGTGGCAATACTCTCGATATAACACAGCTCTAGGAACTCTATTCCATCTTTCCCTATCCGTAAGAATGACCTCTTGGTCTTCTACACGACCTAGGAACTGGTGTATAGTGGCTGCGTTCTCGAGGTATTCCTCGAAGGTGAACAATTCTGAAGACACAAGAGCTCTCCTATAAGCTAACCACCTATGGCAAGCTCTCTGAAGTTCATGATAAAAAATGAGTTGATGAGGATCCAGGATTCTATCTAGGACAAGCCTCTTGATTTGTTTAAGTTCTGTTGACCTAGATGAAATGACACCTAGTCTTCTATCAAGTTCGTCCCACAAAAGTTGGTTTCTATCTATTTCAGGCACACTAAGCACAAAATTGATTTCTATGGCTGCTAATTGGTTTTCAACATTTATAGTAACTGCTAGTCTTTTCTTAGGAGCTACCATCTAAACATGATATGCAACTTGGTAGTTTTCTAGTGATTTTAAGTGCATCTATATTTTTTTTTTTTTTTTTTCAAAAGGTTTTAAATGCATTCACGTCGGGTTCACCAAAATGTATCGCTCCAAATTTTTTGCATCCTTACCTTCAGGCTATAGGATCCGTGCCCGAAAGGAGGATGTGAAAAGGATGGTGCAGTACCTCGGACTGAGAGGCCTTGCGAAGGTCCCACCTCTCGGGGAGGTGTATTATGGTGATTTTTTGACGGATGGTGGGTTCACCAGGAAACGTTTGAATGGCAGTTTCCATGCCTAGGTTGGGAATGTGTTTAATGTGTTCAGTTTTATCTTTAAACATTCGAGTCCTAGGTTTGGCCAAATGAATCTAAGTTGTTCTATTATGAAAATGCAGACTAAATGAAATACAAAAAACAGATTTGAACAGAAAATAGAGAGAAAAAGCTAAATTAAAGAGCCATACCTGATCCGGATGTCTGATGGAGGTTCTGATTCTTGAAGCAGTCAGGATCGTCTGGAATTTGACGGGATCGTCTCCAACCTGCAGGATCGTCTGAGATCTGACGAATTCGTTTGACAAATTCGTTAGACCTGCAAACAGAGAAATAGACACAAAATACAAAAAATGCAGCAATGCTAATAGAGGATAATGATGTAAAATGACAATAAGGATGTTAACAGATAATCTTGAATAGAAATGCAAGTAAGTTGCAACACTTTAATAGCTAATCATGACCTTATTATGCAATTAAACTACATGGGTGAACTCCAAGATGCAAAATAATAAAGAATAATCATAAGATTAACTAAATATAGAATAATGCAACAGAAAAGAATGAAGAAACACAAACTCTGGGCACTTATTGCCCCCAATGCAAACTGTAGTCGAAATCATCTCGAATTGGTGCGAAATCGTCTCGAATTGAACAGGATCGTCCACGATGAACTGAGCTTGCTCCGGCTGAAAAATACTAAGGTTCTTGCAAATAAACTTGGACAAATATGGAGGCAAATAGTAATTTAGGATGGTCTAATGCACGTAGAACTTGTGTTACAGGAAATTTCAGCCGAGGGGGATGCCAAGGGGGAGTCCTAAGTTTAAATAGGCTTAGGAGGGAGGTTAGGAGGTTGGAGATCATCCCAATTTGGGAGATCTCCAATGGGGAGGGTCTCTAATGACGTAGACACGCTTCTGCCTAGATTAGAGACGTCGTTGGAACAGAGGCTAATTGTGAAAAATTAGTTTTGGGACAAGATCGTCTGGACGTCCTAGCCCAGACGAAATCGTCCGATCTGAGGCGATATCGTCTGATCGGCGACGATATCATCAAACGGTCAAAACAAACTCTAAAAATGGCATGGGAAAGGAGGAAACGGGTTAAACGGCGGTTTAGGAGCGGTTTTGGGGTTAAAATTTGAATTTGAATATTTACTAGAGTAATTGTAATTATTTAAGGTTTTACTATGCCAATTTTAGGGTGCTACATTAGGATACCAAAAATATTTCCATTGGATTATAGTCCATTGTGATCATGTCATCGAATTGATCACTTTGGTATATAGCATCCATACACATTTCTAGGTGACCCCAAAATTGGAATTTATGTCATAGACTAATTTTGAAAAATAATTTGAAAAAACTTGTATTAAAAAAAGATCATTTACAAGTTGGGATGAGACTTTTTCCAGCATTATCCAAAGAGAACACATGTTTACAATTGTAAAAGAAGATTTGCATTGGATCCAAATCTCTTAAACCATATTTCTACAATGGTTGTTCACCTGTTTACAACTGTAAAAGTATATCTACACTGGAGCACAAATCTCCTAAACCATTTTGATAGAATGGTTTTCTAAATTACCTAAATACTAGATTTTCTCACCAACCTGCCTAATCATCTCATCCTCAATAACCATGTCACTATATCACTGAACCCCTACCTCCTTCTAAGTGCCCATCTTAGCCAGTAATTCTACCACTTTATTTAGATTTGTACTCACATAAATTGGAATAACATCATCTAATTCCTTAATTTGAGTGACACTATTCCTCAACCTCCATGTCTTCAAAGCAAAGTTCCTCATGCAATATAGAGCTCCAACCATTATTTGAGAATATGATTATAGGATTATCCTCCTGTAACCTTGTTTTACTACCCAAATAGAAACATAGCTGATATCTAAGGCTTTTGCTTCATTGTTTGTGTCCCTTCCAAAGAATTGCAATTTCCAATATAACATTGTTCCAACATGATTCTGGCAAACCACTCTAATTCCAGCTCTACCTGGATTGCCTTTTGTAGCTCCATCAGTATTAATTTTATTTCAACCTTCTAGGGGTTGTTTCCAAATATTTGCGTCCTACCCCTCTTGCAATTCAACTTCCTTCTCCATTTTCCCTATAAAAAACCTAAGTTTCCTCTTTAGCATACATTGCCATATTTTCTTTGAATTTTCTCTAAATGACCTGCTAAAATCCATCTAAATATGAAAATTTTTCTCTAAAAATTTTACCATTTCTCTCCAACCACACTTGCCACAAAATTAATTTTAATCCAAGATCCAAACAAATACAAATATATTTATATTTAAATATATCCCTCTTCCATATTTTCTAAATATTAATCCTATTCAAATCATCATTACTTTAAATTTTATAATATAAAAACCATCTCTCCCAAATCTAACATATGAATGGGCACTCAAATATCAAGTGATTAGTTGTTTCATCACTTTTGTAGCATAAAACACATTGATATGGACCAATTATTCTCATATATATAATATTATCAAAAGTAAGAATTCCATTATGCATGAAATTCTAGGCAAAAAAAATTATTTTCAGCCAACCCTTGGACTGTCAAATCTTTCTCCAATCCTCTACCTGATATGCATGAAGAGGATGCTTTGGAAGGATATTATCATATCCATCCTTCACTTTGAAGACACAAAGGCTCCCATAGACCCAAGCTAATTCATCCTTCTCATCTCTACTTGTGAGAAATATTTCTACCAAGATTTTAGTCATGATGGATGTCAAATCTGGAGGGATTGAAATTGGTCACTCATCCAACTTCTTAAACTGCTTAAACTTATAATCCTCCAATTTACTAGTGTTGAAATACATTTCAATTTGGACCCAATAATTTGTTTCCATTGCTATTTTTATTGGTTTTAATTCAAGGAATTCAACAATGATAGGTGGGTATTGATCCCATGAATCTATCCAAAATTATGCCTTCTCCCCTCTCCCCACTTTACAAAATAATCCATATTTCACTACCTGATATCCTAATTTAAGAGCCTTCCACACTAAGGATCCATTACCATCCAAAGGAAAATGACCCACCTCATTTGGGTTTACCTATCCCAAATATTTACTAGTTAAAATTCTACTAAATAAAGAAGTTGGTTGGGAAATCCACTTCCAGTAAAGCTTTCTAGCCAAAGCTTTATTATTTAAATTTATCTTGTTAGTCCCAAACATTCTTTTATCGTTGGTTGGATTACATTCTCCCAACCTAAGTCCCATTTCTTCTCTCATTTTACTCCTCATAAAAAATTTCTAGCCATCTTGTCCAAATATTTCCATATGGTATGTGGGGAAGTAAGGATAGAAAATTTAAAAATTGGCATGGTCTGAATGAATTACTGTAAAAATTTAATCTACCCCCATAGCTTAACCATTTTTGAGACCAATGATTAATTCATTCCTTTATACAATCTAAAATATTCCTCCAGGTATCTATCTTTAGTTTTTTAAAATGAAAAAGGAACCCCAAGTATACCATTTGGAGAGAATTCCTTGTGAATCCAAGATCTCTAAAATTATTTTTGTATCCTTTGATCAATATTGAAAAATACCATTTTGGATTTTTTTAATCATTTATGACTTAGTTTGTATCCCTAAGGCATACATTAAGTGTATCTCTAATCATTCTTGCTTCCTTGAAGTTGGCCACTCCCACCAATCTTGTGTCATCCACAAACTATAGGTGAGTCAAAACTTCCTCACCCACCTTGATACATGTTAACAAACCTTATCTTCTCCTCAAGATGAGTCTACCCAAGCCTTCAACCAATATGAGAAAAATATATGGGGAACAAGGATCTCCTTGATGAAGGCCTCGAGTAGCTCCAAAAAATTGCGAGGAAATACCCTTGATTAACACTAAGTATGTCGAAGTATAAATACAACTCATGAACCATTCTATCCAATCCTAAGAGAAAATGGAGGCTACCATCATATTTGAAAAGAAGCTCCACTCCACCCTATCATAAGCCTTTGACATATCTAATTTTATGAACATTCCTCTATTACCATATGTTTGCATTGAATGGATTGCCTCCTGAGCTAGAACCACACCATCCAAGATCTGCCTACCCTCTACAAAACCCCCTTGATCTAAGGAGATAATGATATGTATAAGAGGTTTTAGTTGGTTTGCCATTACCTTTATGATTATTTTATATATGACATTGCATAAGGTAATAGGTCTATAATCTAATTTGTGTACCCCTCCTCCCATTTTGGAATTAAGGAAATGAAAGTATTATTTAATTCTTTAAGCATTCTTTTACTCCCTTTGGACTCCTCTATCACAACCATTACATCCTCCTCCAAGTTTTTCCAGAAGGGCTGAAAAACTCAATTGGAAAGCCATCTAGACTTGGTGTTTTTCGAGTGCCCATTCCAAAGACTACATTCTTCAATTCCTCTCTATCAATGGGTTTAAGTAGAGCCTAATTTTCTTCTTCAGAGATAACAGAGGGTATGATAGCAAGAAATTATTTTTGATCCTCTTCATCTTGCACCATACTTTCCTTAAATAGTTTAGAAAAATAATCCATTGAATGGAAATGCATACCTAGAATTGTATCAAAGGAGTGTTTGTTCTCATATTGAAGAGCTTCCATGTTGTTCATATGTCTCCTAGCACAGGCAACCCGATGGAAAAATTTGGTATTTTTATCACCTTTTAATAACCAAGTGGTTCTTGCTCTCTGTTTCCAATAGGTCTCCTCTTGGTTGTAAATGTCCTTTACCACTTTATGCCATGTATCATCCTCTTGTTTGAGCTGCTCTATAATTGTTCCTTCCCTAAAGTGTTTTTTAACCTCGTCTCATCTAGCCACCAATGGAGATTTTTGGACCTGGAAGTTTATCTTGTTAGCTCACCTCCATTGTTTTTCAGTTGATCTTTGACATGATGAAGTTGTTTGTGGAATATAAAAATTGTTGTCCCATATGCTTCGTGGCCTTCTTCCCACCACTGTGGAATTTTATTTTGAATTTCCTCTTTTTGTAACCAATGTTTTTTCAAATTTAAATGGTTTGTGATGCTGCACTTTCTTGATCCTCCCTTCCAAAAAAAAAGGGAAAGTGATCTAAAACTGGACCCTCCAAAATCTTAAATTTTATATTACATTTTAAAAATGCCTCATTTGAAATAAAAAACTGATCTAACTTCACATTCCTGCTATGTGGCTCCCTCATCTTATTAGTCCAAGTATAGTTAGTTCTAGTGCATTTAATGTCCACCAAGTGTAATGCCTAAACTTGGGCAATCATAAGTTGATCCCCTGGGTCAAAAATTGGGGTTCTCCCTTCCTGATATCTAGAGGATAATTTAGCATTAAAATCCTAATTAATAATTTAGTCTAACTCTTCCCTTGATAATCTCATGTTATGCACAACTTTCCATTGATTCATCTGACCATATAGGTTTTGAGCCCCATAAAAATTTGTGATTAAAACATGTTCAACTGTGACATTGTTCCTAAAATGTGATGTGAGGACACCCCTCCAAGCTATATTTTCTATTGCACTCCATTCAAGAGAGTTTCAAAAAGTAACTATCCCACCTAAGGCCCCTTGGGCAGCCATTTCCATATGACCAGCACCCCTCCAAAGTATATTTATTATTTTACATATAATATCCAACAAAATTTTTCTCCTAGATAAGAAAAAAATTGTTTTACATTTTCTAAGAGTCTTTGAATAGCATATTGATGGGTTCTACTATTTAAACCCCTAAAATTCCATTATTGTATAATCATCGGTTACCTTGAGAGCAGTAAAAATGTATTAGTCTCACTGATCCTCTAGTGATCAGTTTGTCTCCTTGAACTGCTATCAATTCCTTATTTGATTTTCTACCCACTCCTTAAGAGCTACTATTTTTATCTCTTTTCCACCTGAGTTATCCCTATATTTTGCCTTTCTATATTCTTTTCAACTATGCCCATGATGACATCCTTAATTATCAATTGCTCTTAGTTATGCACTATAAATGCGCCTACATTCTTTGATTGCAACAACTCACTGCACTCATTTACCTGCTCTATGATGGGAGGAGGTGAAAGAGGGTCTTGAACATGGTTGTTATTGTTTTCATTATTCCCATCCATTACTTCCATGAATTTCTCTTCTTCTTGTTCCATTAATGTCTTAAATATCTCATACCTATTGGAGGGCTTGAGTTGGGTTTGCTCTTTACCATATTTTTTCTTTTGCCTTCTTTTGGGTTGTTCAAAACCATATCCCTTTGCTTCTTTACCCTGAGAAATATTGGTTGTTTCTTTATTTATTGTTGACTTACCCTCATTAGGAATATTGGACATTCCTAGAGAATCCTCTATTTTATGTTCATATTATTTGGGAAATATAGGTCCAAATGTCCATATTTGTGGTAAAATCTGCATTTGAAGGGCAATGCCTCATAATCCATTTGTTGAATCTAAGATATTCCTACAAGTTTGAGTTCCACCTCTATCAAAAAGGGTTTTCTAAGATCCATTTCCACACATAATATTTCATAAACAACTGTGTTTCTTCCATTGTGTCTTTTGAAACACCAAAATGTTTTCCAAGAGAATTTTTGATAATTTCCAATACCTGCTCACTCCAAAACTCGATTGGAAGTGCATACAAATAGATACAAATTAGGATAGCATTGGGTTCAATTCGAGGATCAAATCCCACTATTCAAGGTTGAAAAAATAATCCTATTGGACCATGATTCCTCTTTTTTGATTTGAAAGCCCTATTTCTATTGGCAAGTGAAGAAAAACTAACAAAAAAATATCCATTGCTAATAAACCACAAACAATACTCACCAAGAGGCTCCTAGTTTTTCCAGACATAGGAATGCAAAAAATTTAGGGTAGGGTGAATAGCCATGAATTTACTAATAAAATAATGATTGGCTCTATATAAAATTGTTTCTTCGACCACCCTTTGCTTAATGACAATATTTGGCCTTGATTATAACTGTGGCAAGCATCCATTAAATTGTTGAGATGTTGATCCATTTCCAGCAGTCGTAGAGAGCATTTTTAATGCATTTTTTTGTACTTCTTTAGTCTTTGATTGAGATTTATCCTTTATCAAATCTGTAGAAGAACTATCTCTCTTAAAGAGGATCTGGAGGTGTCCTCATTGACCCCTCCTGGAGCAACAATCTTGTCTTCAAGTCCATAGTAACCAGAAATCTCTTCGGCTACCCAACTAATGCCCTAGTTTTCTCTTCCCATGGTATAGACTATTTATATCATATTTTTGAGCTAATTATTTTGGTATATACAACCCATACACTTTTTGGAACCCTTTCTAAAAATAGTAATTTCTAAAAGAACAATTCTATTTTTTGTAAATTCCATAAAAGACCCAAACTCAAGAAATTGAGGCACTAATGTAGAATATGGAGGAACAACTTACCAAGTTGAATATTATAATTAAACTCTAGGATTAACTATCATCTATCACAAGCATAGCAGAATTTAGACATGCATAACCCATAATGAGTCAGGATATTAAAGTGCTTAAGCTTAATAATCCAAATTATGGTGGATATGTTGAAAATAGCCTAGAAGATCAAAGAAAGAAAGTTATTGATAAGAAACAAAATTGTGGCCTTTACTAAGGAAAACTATCAACAGTTAGGGAACAATAGAGACATGACTCCTATACTTCCTAAGATAGATTTTACAAGGTTTGATTGAACTGATCTACAAAGTTGGTTAATTAAATATGAGAAATGGTATGAAATACATGAAACACCCCTCAATCAATAGATTTTGTGGTTGTCTTTCATTTTTACTTCAAAGCAATCCATTGATATCAATGGTTGTAGAAACAAGTCCCAAAAGTTTGGTGGACAATATTCAAGAATGAACTCCTTGGTCAATTCATGCTGTCAAAGTTTGAATATTTTATTAGAGCCCTCACCAAAATCCAACAAATAAGTATTGTACCTAAATATATTACAACTTTTGAGAAGCTAGCCAATAGAAACAAAGTTCTTGCACATGTTTTCTTCAAAAATTGTTTCATCAATGGCCTTAAAGAAGAAGTCAAAACCAAAATCCACATGCTTAAGCCAACCACATACATGATTATCATGGGGATAACTAAAAATGCAATGCCTAATAGAAATACTTTAGACGTCCAACATATTAGAATAGAATGTCTACATCCACACTTAATACTACTCCAAAGGCTCCCATAGTCAAGAGGTTAACAGTGACAAAGATGGCCAACTATAAAGCTAAGTGACTCTATTATAATTATCATAAAAATGGGTTATAGGACACAAATATAAAATACAAAATCCCTTTCTTTTGGATATGAACAATACTTCATCTTCTACAAACATATGGTATGGATTTATGAATTCAATAGAAGAGCAATTGGAATTAGTTGAGGAATAAATCCCACCTAATACATCAGTAGAAGTAACCTTTATTTCTTCCAATGCTCTGTCAACACTATTTATGCCCTAATACATGATAGTCTAATGTTTTCTCAAAGGTAAGAAGGTCTTAATACTATTGCATTCCGGTAGCATGGATAACTGTACTAACCCTAATGTAACCTAAAGAGCATATTATTTCATCTACGGTCAATGATCAAATCAATATCAAAATTGTTAATGGGGATATAATGACATGTAATGGTTAGTGTCAAAATGTTCATTTATCCATAGGATATTACCAGCTTCAAACTAATCTCTATGTAGTTCCACTAGGAGGTATGGACATTATGTTGTGTTATGCCTTGCTAAGAATCTTAGGTCTAGTATTGTGGGATTTCTCTAAGCTTTGGATGCAGTTCATGGTTGACAAAAGAACACACCATTAAAGGTATAAATGAAGGAAAATCCAAGGTCATCATGGCACATTGAATGAAATGGTTGATTAAAAAGGATCATAGAGCAATAGTTGATATATTTTTTCAAATTTAGTTATGTGCTATATAGGATGAAAACATGCCTTCAAACTTATTAATTATTGTAACCAAGAATTATAATGTTTTCAATGAGCCTAAACAACTTCCTAGTTGACTAGAGGACTATAGAATTAACTTGGTACCAAGGAGTCAACCCACAAACATACAACTATATAGGTAACCCTATCATTAAAATAATGAGATCAAGAAAATGGTGAAAGAATTGTTGGATGTTGGACTAATTTTTGTAATCACAAGTCCTTTTTAAGATTTCATGCTATTGATATAAAAAATAATGGATCATAGAGAATGTGTATGGAATTTTGAGAACTATAACAATATCACCATCAAGGATAAGTTCCCAGATCCAACTATTGACAACATGTTGGATGAGATGCACTATGCTTAATATTTCACCAAATTGTACCTTAGGTTAGGGTATCATCAAATTCATGTTTAGGAGCAAAACATAGCCAAAATATATTTTAGCACTTATGAGGGGTACTATGAGTTATTGATTATGCCTTTTTGGTCTCACCAATGTAGCATCAACTTTATAAGGCCTAATGAATAAGGTTCTCAGGCCATATCTATGAATTTTTGCATTAGTTATTTTTATAATATTATAGTGTATTGCAAGATGTGGGAAGAGCACATTCAACATGATGACCAGGTATTGAAACTTCTACAAAAAAATTAGTGATATGTCATGTAATTTGAGTGCACCTTTGGATCAATAAAGGTAGAATATTTGGAGCATACTACGGCTCTAGATGTTTTTCACATAGACCCTACAAAGATTGAGGTCATGAAGGAATGGACCACACCAAAAATGTTGAAGAGCCTATGGGGATTCATTGGAATCATAGTGTACTACCATAAAATTTTCAAGGATAATGGTAATATTGTAACCCCCTTAATAGATATATTATGTAACGATGATTAGAACTATGATGCAAAAAAGACCTTTCTAACTCTAAAGGATGTTATGTGCCATACACCAGTTTTTGCAATACCTTCTTTTTCCAAGATATTTATAATAGAAAGTGATGCATCAAGAGTGGTATTTTGGGTTTACGCAAGAAGTTAAATCCCTTGCATTCATAAGCAAGGTATTATTAGGGAAAAATCTAGAAAAATTAAGTTATGAGAAAGAATTGATTATCACAATCTTTGTCATACTCCTTTGGTGACCATACATTTTAGGGTAATATTTCATCATCAAAACAAATCATGCGTTAAATTTCTCTTGGAATATAGGATTTCTTCACATGAAAAACAAAAATAGATCAATATACTCTTATAGGATAACTATAAGATAGGCTATCACAACAAAAAAGAGAATGTGGTAGTATATGTTCTTTCTAGATTCTAAAAAATGCATGATACTCTCTATGAAGAATCCACATATAGGTTGATTGGCTAGAGGTATTTAGGTTAGAATGGCAAGACAACCCCACATTAGTAACCAACATTCAATACCTTCATGCAATAACAAGGAATCATCTTGATTATGCATAGAAATAAAGGGCATTGTGCTACAAGCGTAGAATTATTATTCCATTCACTTCAAATATTTGATCTCAAATTTTAATAGAACTTCATTCTTCTATAATAGGGAGACAAATTAGTTTCTTATGAATATATGAATGAGTCAATCATAGTTTCTATTAGTCCAATTTGAATTCTAATATAAAATAGACTATGTATGCTTATGATACCTACCAATGTTAGAAATGCGAAAAAATCAAAATATTGGGATTTCTTCAAATTTTTCCTATTTCAAAATTATCATGGAAAAATATTTCCATTGACTTTCTTGAAGAGTTCCTTCTTTCTATTGGAAATTTTTTTATCATGGTGATCATGGGTAGGTTGACCAAGTATGCTCATGTTTTCTCCTTATGTCATCACTATACTATAAAGATAATAACATCGACTTTTATAGACAAGATATTTTGGCTCCATAAAAACTTGTACTTCATAGTTGGTGATCATGACAAAGTATTTAGTATAAAGTTTTGGGAGGAACTACATCACATCTAGGGAATTGAGTTGAAGTGAAGCATGACTTATCACCCATATATTGATGGTCAAACAAATATGGTAAATACATGTCTTGAAACATACAGTTCATGCTTTGTCTCTAATCACCAATCTAAGTGAATTCAATTGCTTCCTCTAATAAAATGACAAAACCTCTTTTCATAATATTAGAAAAATAACCTATATGAGGTAGTACATAGACAATCAGCTCCAACACTTAGTTCTTACCTTCCAAGTAGCTTAAAGGTTGAAGTAGTTGATATAATTCTCAAATGAGGGTAAGATGTATTAGCTATCCTAAAATAAAATGTAATAGTCACACAAAATCAAATAAACTAGTAGATGAATAAACACAAGACCAAAAGCAATTTTGAAGAAAGGGACATGGTTTTCCTCCATCTTCAACCGTATAAAAATATGTTCCTAAAATAAAATGATCGAAATAATATGGCACTGGCACCTAAGTTATATGCACATTATAAGGTACTCCAATGGGTAAGATAAGTTTCTTACAAATTAGTGTTGTTGACATCCAAGATCCACCCAATATTTCATGTGTTTTGTTTGAAGGAGGTGCTAGGGACACATACCCAAGACGGTTCAACTTGTATTAGATGAAGAATTTAATCTTCTTCAACAAATAGGTGTCATGGATTAGAATACTTGACTTCTTTGGTTTTGTAATATTATTGAAATGTTTGTATAATACTAAGAGCTACAACCAAAAGATGCCCATGAAAGCCATTGTAGGAGCTTCAAAATAGCTCCAAAGTTTCAAATTTGAAAACAAAGCTCTTTTTAAGGGAATGGCATGTTACATAACCGTTAAATGTAACTCATACTGGCATATGATATTACACCATTTAAAACATGTAAAGTGGACTACATGTTAAAATTAGAAATAAGTAAAAAAATATAAAATATGTCATAAAATCATGTATATAACTCCTTTAAAATCATGTTTATAAATATAATAAAATATGTAAACAAAAAATATTATATGTTATCAACAAATATTATTATAAATATTATAAAAGGTATGAAACCTTCATAAGGCTAAAGATCTTTTGATACGCTATTATTTTGAGTTTTCATGTTCTTATATGATATTAATGTTCCTTTTGTCAATGATCTTGTAACCGTAGTTAAAATTATTATTTTTTGGCTCTGAAGGTAAAATATAGAGATATCTCTCAATTTGCTAGTATTTTAAGTTTTAATATTCTTATACGATACTAATGTTGTTTTTGTCAATGTTTTCTCAATGATCTTTGTAATCGTAATTAAAATTATTTTTGGCACTGACAGTAAAATTTGGAGAGATAAGAAGATGTTCTGTTTTTGGCAAGGTAATATATTGAGAGATGAGAAGATGTTCATTACACCAAAGTCTTGTTCCATTTATTTAATAGGTCAATATTCTTCTAGTTTTGGGGACTAAACTCTGCGATTCTTCCTCAGAATTTTCAGCTGAATGTGGGCCAATAGGAGCCCCGGCCTTAATTTCTTCAGTGAAGTTGGGAGGTATCTCATTAGAGGCCACTTCATTTCCCTGTTCAAGTTCACTGACCTTATGCTGAGTGCTAAACTCTGGCATTCATCCTTAGAATTATCAGCTGAATTTGGGTCAATAAGAGCAAAATCTACCCTTTTTGACTCAGCAGGATCAACTTCTTCAGATGACCTCGCACCCCATGATTTTTGAAGCCCGGCCTTTTCAGGCTTTTCATCAAAATGGTCCTCCACTGATGCAACTACTTCCATAACATTATCCTTAACCCTGGACGACATGGGTTTTTCTTCTCCTCCTCCTCCTTGTTGTTGCCGACCTTTTCCAAGGCCTAACATGGTTTCGGTAGCCTCAGCCATTGCCTCTCCTGCCTGCAGTAATAGCTTTTATCTTCTGTACAACTATGCTAAAAGCCAATTCTTTTTATAAAAGTCAAGTTGTGCAACTAAGAAAATAAGACACCCTTTTTCTCAAGGAAGGGATATCAACGTCTGTTTCAATTTCCTCTTTCTCTCTAATAAGATTAGCATTTCCTCTCTTACCCCTCCTTTCTTCAGACTCTTAATGAAAAAAATTCCTCATTAGGGTCCTCGTTGGCATCCATAGATTTCTCTTTGGACACGTCATCCTTTCTATTAATGATATCTCTATCCTTGTTGCCCTTCATAGTTTCTCATTTGACACGTCGTCTCTGGGAGCTTGTAACACATGTTTCTCGTTTGCCTTCGTAGCTTCCTCAGATGACATTTCATGCTGGTTACGGATATCTTGAGTCCCAAAAGAACCCAGTCCGCGTGTAATGCCACGTGCTCCTTCAAGCCCCGTGTAATGGGTTGGTGGCAAGCCGCGTGTAATGCCACATGCTCCTTCAAAAAGGACGGGTGGCGATTTAAATTGGTGTTTGTTTATCCATTCCGAAAACATACAAAAATATAGAGAAGTTAGAACGCTACCTTGTTGCCGCCTCCAAGAAATATTTATACCATGTTAAGCAGCCATACCCAACCTCTTGACGTTTATAATTGCACCTCGTTCGTTTTTGAGAGAATCTTTTTGTCAAACTAAGTGACATTTGTCTTAAACCAGCTAAAAAAAATGAGTCACTAAGGAAGGGGACTCCATTTAAGCAAAGAGAAAAACAACTAGACTATCACCTATCGTGTGAGTTATAAATTATAAATATGTTATGCTATTAGAGGGTCTCATGAGATTGCCCCTATCTTATAAAAATGACAAAGTGATTAATTTTAGAGGGTCCCATGAGATCGCCCTTATGTTATAAAAATGACCAAGTTAGGGTTTCGTAGTATTGTGTTGTGCTGTGCACATCACTAGCTGTATTAAAATTTAACTTGATGTAACTGAGGTTTATAGTGACAGAAAATAATATAATTCAAATCCAAAAAAAACTATAAAAAATATAATAAATTAAAATGTAAATAAATTACATGTATTATTGTTAACTTTTACAATTTATTTTAGAGATGTTATAGAGATTAATTATATTATAGCCTTTATATGTTATGTGATGGTGGTCTTTAAGGTTTGTATACCCACCACATAACTAGATGAGCCAACCTTTCACCTAAGGTAAAACTACAATACACAAACTATTACATCATAAATATTATGTAAAATTATCTTTAACATTTCTTACTCATTACATAATTATACAAGTCAATGTTTCATCCAATGTAGAGTCTTAATGCACAAATGATTACAACTACAAATGCAATGATGGTGGTTAAATATTTATGATGTTGCACCCTTGGGCTAGGTGGATTGGTAAGTGCTTGTTTGGCCATACACTTATCAAAAAGACACATAGGTTCAAACATCGGGAGAAGCTTGTTTGCAAATGTAGTAGTCTGATCTGAATCTCTTGACTGCATGCTAGACTAATGATGATGTACGAATCCTAAGTGATCGGTGGTCCCTTTCATGTCGATCAACAATAACGAAGTGGAATAGGTTTATTAGAAGCAACCCCTATGGTTTGAACCTTGCACTTGTCAGTTACTAAAAATAGTGCGGTTGTGACCAACTCTCCTATGTAACCGAAAAAAAATATTTATAATGCTTAAGGAAACCATACTAAGAGTGGAAAAATAATTATCCAATTACTCATGATCTATGGCAAAAACCTAATATACCTAACATTGAACCTAAATTAATGCATGAGATACACTAAAAAAAAAAATTAAATGAAAAAAATAAATATCATTCTTCATGCATGAGATACAATAAAAAAACATAAGTCAAAGAAAAAAAATAAATATCATATTTTGTATCAAATAGATCTTTTTGACTATTTAAGGTTAGTATAAAATTTCTTTCTTGAAAACATCGCAAAAATAATAACGTATGTAGATGAATAAAAGCTATTCATTTTGGTGGAAGAGACACCTCTGCCTTCTTGGGTCTTACCTGAAAGTGACATCCCTTTGGATCTTACCCAAAAATGGCATCCCTTCTGGGATGTTTTCCACAAAAAAATAAAAATAAATAAAAGATATTCATTAAGGTTGGATTATCTAATTAAAATAGTAAGTAGCTTAAGTATTGGGATAATATAATAAAATGTGTATTTAAGGTCTTTGGCCCACAATATGTTACATTAGCCTAGAGGTAATTTATATTTCTTTTAAGCACCCTCCCTAGCACCTGTTGAAATAATTCAAAATCAAAGTGATTTTTGTAGATTTGAGTGTTAAATGTTAATTTTTCTCAAAACAATAGCTCCAAACCATATAAAATTCTATTATAAGTGCCATTTTAAAATGAGTATGATTAATATGTCAAGTGGCTAAGAGGGAAGACTCTATGTTAAACCTACTGCATAGCACTAAAATAGAGTATTTGCATTCCATAGAAAATATCTCAATTAGGCAATCAAAATTTGTGAGGTCAAGCTTATATAAAGTTATAATAAGAATGGTTTCTTATATTGCTTTAATGGATGGTAAATATCATTGATTTAGATCAAGTTGTTTCAATTACAATCAAGGATCAACTCTTAAAGGGAAATAAAATTGTGTAAAATATTTTATGCTTTTGAAAGAAAGTTTAGAACTCCAAACCTTGGCACCTCAATTAAGGTATATTCTTATTAAATAAAATAAGAAACCACCAAGAGAGATGATGTTGATTAATCTATTTGTTCAATTAGCCACTTGCCCATTTAAGATGTTAGGTTCACCTTCTAAAACTTTCAAATCCTTTGCATAGTAAATCTCCTTGCCACATTGAATAGGTTGGGATAATTAGAAGCATCTTTATGTGTAGACCATCCCAATTTTTCTTCCCATGGGGGAACTTACACTTAATATGTGGCTTGATGAAACTTTCTAATCTTTGATACTATAGATCACACATTATCAAAGAAGATATGTATTGTCTCTAAATGTAATTAAGCTCATGCCTCCTTTATGTGCAAGGAGATAATAAGATCCCAACTAGCCTAGTGAAATATATTAAGATTCAATAAATGATCTCATAGTAACTCTTTGAAAAGTGTGGTTAATTTATAATAGTTTTCTTTCAAGAGGTTAAAAAAAGGTATAAACATAGTTGTCCATGGCCACCTTAAAATAATTATTGAATTTGATTGCTAAAAAGTGATATTGAATCCAACATAAAATTTACATTTCAACTATTGAATCACAAATTCTCATAGCTTAGAGGGTGAGACCTACAACACAAAAGCAATGCTACAAAATTAAATCTCATCCAATTGAATTACATACTAATTTAAACAATAATATTTAGTTTTAGCTACTATACTTAAAACTCAACTCTACATAAGAAGTGTCTAACAAACCATAGAATTTAAAATAAGTGATGCACCCTCATCTCATATAGGCTGGGGAAAGGTTCATATTCAAGTGGCTATTAAGAATATCCTCTTGACCTATTTGAATAGTAATGGCTCAGCTAAGATTTTATATAGCCTTGTTTACCATGAAACAATTACACATTTGCAAAAAAAACATATAATGAATAAGCAAGAAGACAACCTTGTGTAATGGACCAAATTGTCCCATACAAAAAATATTTAAATCCATTGACAATGATATGAGATGAGGAATTAATAAAAGTATCTGAAGCATGTCAATAATAAAGGTTCTAAAACTATGGTTTTAAGCATAACTATGATGAAAGGTCACTCAATTCTATGCTAGCATTTTTTAAAATCAATATCGAAAAAGAGGATTCTATTTCATGAAGCATGATCTTATTATATGCCTCCTTAAACTACTAAGATATTATCTAGGATGCATTCACTTTTTGATTTACCTATTTTTTGTAATCTAATATTTATAGAAATTAGATAACAAATATATATATATATATATATATATATATATATATATATATATATATATATATAAGATTTTAAATGATATTTTCAAAACAATAATTGAACACCATTTTATAATCTACTTAGATTCTAGTTTACATGTTAACACATAAATATTGCTTATTTCAAACTTCATAATACAAACACAACAAACCTTTTCTCATAAAGTCCTATCAAGCCTTTTCTCATAGAATCCTATCTAGTCTTATAATGTTTAGTAGAAAATCCATTATGGATCCTATCTAATCTTGTAATGTTTAGTAGAAAATCCATTATGGACAAGGTATTTATCTATATAAGAGAGTATGTATCTATAGTAAAGATAATTTGTGGTTTAAAACCACATGTTGATAGGTATTTATCTATATAAGAGAGTATGTATCTATAGTAAAGATAATTTGTGGTTTAAAACCACATGTTGATAGGTTGATGACTTACAAGGCACGATATTGATTCATTCATATGATGGTATTTCATTAATGAATTGAATATTATAACTAAAATGTTCGACAAGGTATTTAGGTATTTATCTATATAAGATAGTATGTATCTACACTAAAAGATAATTTTTGTGATTTAAAACCACATGTTGATAGGTTAATGGCTTACAAGGCACGGTATTGATTCATTCATATGATGGTATTTCATTAATGAATTGAATATTATTATTATAAATAAAATGTCATCTTGTAGTGATCCATGTGCCCAAAAGCTTCAAAAGCTTCATGAGATGGAAGCTTACTAGAAAAAAGAAAAATGAACTCGGTCCTTATGTAATATTCTTGGTGCATGGATCATTGAAAATACCCTCATAAAGCATGAAAATACATTCAATTAATTTTGAGTGAGCATTGATTTAATGCGTGAAGAATGCACCATTGAAAATACCCTCATAAAGCATGAAAATACATTCAATTAATTTTGAGTGAGCATTGATTTAATGTGTGAAGAATATTGGATGTATAGAACCATTAAATTAGGCACAACTCTACGGGGATATGATAAAATTAGTAATAAAAATCACGAGTACATGCATTTGTTGATGCTTTTAAAGTCAGGAAAATATGTTCTTATTTTAAGTTTTCATGTTGTTATTTTATATTATTATTTTAAGTTTTCATGTTCTTATACGATATTAATGTTGCTTTTGTCAATGTTTATCGATGATCTTAAAATTATTTTTTGGGCACCGAAGGTAAAATATTGAGGGATGAGAAGAAGATGTTCATTACACCAAACTCTTGTTTCAAGAATATTGAGGGATGAGAAGAAGATGTTCATTACACCAAACTCTTGTTTCAACTCTTGTTCCATTTTATTTAATAGGTCAATAACCTTGTAATTGTAATTAAAATTATTTTTGACAAATTTTTTATTTTAATATAATTTAAAACTAAGAAGATGAAATTTTCAATTGAGAAGAGTAGGTTCATTGCACCAACACATAGTTTTGTGCATAGCTCTGGTTCCCTTGACTAGGTTCAAGGCACAAGCACATAGTTTTTGTGCATAGCTCTGGTTCCCTTTATCTTATGCTTCATTTTGAAGCTAAGCTTTTGTTTCATTTTGATGCTAAGCTTAGGCTCCCTTTAGCTCGGGTTTCATTTTGAAACTATTGTGTTCCTTTTCTTTTAAGTCTTTTACCATTACATTCTCCTTCTGTCGAATTATCCTACCGTTGTTTTAATGGGAACAATATCCTTCCATCCCTGTGTGCTAACCCAACCAAAAAAATAATTGTTTGATAGATTTTAAATTAACCCAACACAAAAATAATAATAATAAATAATAATGTTTTATGATTGTGTGATAGATTTTGAAAATGAAAAACATCTTTATTATAGCTTGAAGCCTGCAACTTATGATTCCGTCGTACAAATAAAACTATAATAAAACTATTATAAAAAAATATCAACTATTATAGGTCAATTTAAAAGATTTGACTGTTTATTACAAATGGGACCATCTTAAAAAGATATTTTCGATGGTGGCTTTGAAAAATAAAAATAAAGCCCTCTCCACGAAAGTTTAACGTTGGAAAACACCTCCCAATTCAAAAGAGACTAGTGAATTTTGAATCCCTGTTTACAAAAAGGAATTTACATATTTAAACTTTATTTTACATAGCTTTTTAATATTAATCCAAACAGCTATAAATTTATAGCAGAGCTAAGAACGATAAATAATGAATATCTCTATAAGAAACTATAATCACTATAGATTCATTTTTGGAATTGACTTTGAATAAACCTATTTATTTTTGTCTTATAAGGATTTCCAAGACTGCCCGTCAGAATTCGCTGTTGGTTGGATAGACTCCATGTCCTTCCCTGGCTTTAATCCATTACCGTTGTTTCTGGCGTCCCCACCACAGATTTAGGCTTTGTGAAAAATATACAGTCCAAAATCCATTAGTGGAAGCTTGTCTCTTAAGCACAATTACAGAAATCCATACTAGCAAATCTGCAAAATATGCACTATGATGCTCTAAGAAAAATTGTAACCCAAAATGAAGAAGAAATAAATACCTGGTTCATCTGAAGATGGATAACGATCACCATCTTCTCCATGTATCCTGCCAAGAAGTGGACTCACTACGCCAAAAACGCTGTCCATCATGCCTTTCTCTCTAAGAGGATTATTGCCTGAACTCTGGCAATCATTGTCATGGAAGGCCTCAACAATTCCATCACTTGTAGAAGATGAACTGACTTTTGGGTTTTCATTACAACCAGAGAATCCACCAAGAACAGAATCCTTCACAGATTTAGCACCGTGGTTGAATGCCTCAGTGATTACCTCAGATAAGGCCTTTTCATCTTCCCCTGGAGACGGTTTAGAAACAATTACACCCTTAAATGTCTCCTGATTTTCCTTGGCACCTTCCATGGCCTCTGTGCCTGCCCCATTAGAAGCACCTTGTATCTGTTCTCCTTGTTCTAAAAAATTTCTCTCCTTCCCACCATATCCCAACTTTGATGCACTATCATCCTTGGCACCATATAGTTTTTCTCCATGTTCTGCAAAATTATTGTCCTTCCCACCATATCCCAAATTTGATGCAATGCCATCCTTGGCAGCATACAGTTTTTGTGCATAGCTCTGGCCTCCTGTAGCTTCTGCTCCACTTTGCTGCTCTTGGGTATAATTATTGTTCTTCCCCCCATATCCCAAATTTGATGCAATGGTATCCTTGGCAGCATACAGTTTTGGTGCATAGCTCTGGCCTCTTGTAGCTTCTGCTCCACTTTGCTGCTCTTCGGTTCCTTTAACTCCACTTGCCTTACATTCTCCTTCTATCAAAGTCCCCTCTTCTTTATCCTTGCTGCTTTGATCAGATGCCACAACATCTTTAAATCCCTGGACCAATTGAGAGGCCCTAGACATAAATTTAGATCCCAATTCAGAGGCACTGGCTTTAATTTCTTCAGTAAAATTGAGAGGTATCTCATTAGAGGCCAATTCATTTCCCTGTCCACGTTCACTGACCTTATCCGGAGTCTTGGGTGCTAATCTCTGTGATTCTTCCTCAGAATTTTCAGCTAGATTTGGGCCAATAGGAGCCCCAAAATCTCCCCTTTTCTCCTCAGCAAGACCAACTTCTTCAGATGACCTCGCACCCCATGGTTTTTGAGGCTCAGCCTTTTCAGGCTTTGCATCAAAATGGTCCTCCAGAGATGCAACTGCTTCCATAACGTTATCCTTAACCCTGGAGGACATGGGTTTCTCTTCTCCTCCTCTTTCTTCAATGAAGTTGAGAGGTATGTCATTAGAGGCCACTTCATTTCCCTTTCCAAGTTCACTGACCTTATGCTGAGTCTTGGGTGCTAAACTCTGCCATTCATCCTCAGAATTTTCAGCTGATTTTGGGCCAATAGGAGCCCCAAAATGTCCCCATTTTTCCTCAGCAGGACCAACTTCTTCAGATGACCTCGCACCCCATGATTTTTGAGGCTCAGCCTTTTCAGGCTTTGCATCAAAATGGTCCTTCACTGATGCAACTGCTTCCATAACATTATCCTTATCCCTGGACGACATGGGTTTCTCATCTCCTCGTCCTCCTCGCTGTTGCCGACCTTTTCCAAGACCTAACATGGTTTCGGTATTCTCAGCCATTGCATCTGCCTGCAGTAATAACATTTTATCTTCAGGACAACCATGCCAAAAGCCAATTTTTTTATAAAAGTCAAATTGTGCATCTAAGAAAATAAGACTCACCCTTTCTCTCATGGAAGGGATATCAACATCTGTTTCAATTTCCTCTTTCTCTGTAACAAGAATAGCATTTCCTCTCTTATTCCTCCCTTCCTTAATCTCTTCATAATGAAATAAGTTCTCATTAGGAACCTCGTTGGCCTTCATAGTTTTCTCTTTGGACACGTCATCCTTGCTATTAAGGATATCTCTGTCTTTGTTGCCCTTCATAGTTTCCTCAGTTGACACGTTGTCTCTCCGGGCTTGTAACTGTTGTTTCTGCTTTGTCTTCGTAGCTTCCTCAGATGACATGTCATGTTTGTTTAGGATATCTCGAGTCCCAAAAGTACCCAGTCCAGCCAAAGCTCTTCTCACTGCCTCCGCCTTCTCATCTGCACAGATAACTCTCCAAAAAAAAAAACAATGTAAGACCCTTAAAACAGATCATAAATCCTAATAAATCCTAAGGCCCAAATGGTGCTTGCCCTGAAATCAATATGTAAAAATAAAAGCAGACGCCTGCTTATAAAAGAACAGGTGTTTTAACCTATTTTATCGGTTTGAACTTTTTAGAAATCAATATGCAAAGTAAAATAAAGGAAATAAAGGAGATGATCATCATTTCATATAGGGAATTACAGTCTTTTCCTACTCCAAATGCAAAAGTAAAATAAAGGAGATAATCATCATTTCATATAGGGAATTACAGTCTTTTTTTTACTACTAATAGGATTTGAAATCATGGGATTGATCCTATAACCCTATTCTTTCGTCCATCATCTTCTGTCTGAGTGTGTACTCAAAAAATTCAGATAGGAATACTACCTCAAAAAAATTCAGATAGGAATACCTTTGCACCATAAAAGTCAAATAACCCTACTACCTTTGTGCATCATTCAAATGAGACTACTACCTTTAGGACTACTACCTTTGCGCATCATAAAATTCATATGGACTACCTTTGCACCACAAAGTTTGAACCTATAATCTTTTTTTTCATTTTGAACCCTAGCTACACCTACACTTACTAATCCAATCTATTAATCCACTAACCTCCAATCTATCATGTTTTATTCAATATATGTATCTAATCAATCTCCCAACCTATTAATCCACTAACCTCCAATCTATCATGTTTTATTCAATATATGTATCTAATCAATCTCCCTAGAAGTGTATATTTAGACTCCTAGAACGGTGTATAACACTGAACATGAATGCACAACCCTATTCATATATAACCCTATCGAAATCAATATATAACCTTGATAATCCACATAATGGTTGAAGGTCGTCGCTTTTAGACCCACTCAAAGTTGCACCCAATTCTAAAAATTTGAATTCAGGAGGAAGAACTTTACCTGATTCCTTTGGACTGTCATCTCGTTCCTTCTCACTTTCCTCTTCTTCACCACTACTTTCAAGTAGTGGTGACCTGTTATATTCTTCTTGACCTTGTCTTTCAAACGTTTTGCCTTGTCCTTGAATTTGTGAAGAACAGAGTTCTTCCCATGGTGGCCATTTTTGCTATCATCTACATGATCTTCACGCTGATTTCTGTCAGCTGTTAGAGCCCACTCCCTTTCCAATTCCTCTGTTTTCAAAGACAATAATATCATCAACACTCAAACACATTCTTTAAAAAAATGTAGAGCTTTCAACATCTGAAACAATATAATATACAGAGTTCTCACCAGTGTTAAGCTTCAATGGATCTGGGGACTGTTCATCAACGCCTTTTGGCAGAAGCTGAGCCATTCTTCCTGTCAAAAGAAAGAGATCGAACTAATAGAACTATTGCTTCGCCGATTGAAATTTTTTTTACCAAGTATTTGGGTCTGAAATTCTTCAGAAACTGATATTGGACAATCTCATAGATGCTTAGAAAGCTGATCAAATTCATTGATATATTGTCACACTAGCGTCCTCGGCAGTCTTCTGGAAAGGCTGAAAGAAGAACACGTTGAAGACGATGTGTGGTGGCCGTGGCAGATCACCGATAGAGAATTACGAGCATGGGTCGATGGCAAGCCGCGTGTAATGGCACACGCTCGTTCAAAATGGACGGGTGGCGGTATAAAGTGGTGTTTGTTTATCCATTCCGCAAACTTACAAAAATCTAGAGAAGTAGTCTATCACCTATGGTATGAATTATAAATTATAAATATGTTATTTTATTAGAGGGTCTTATGAGATGGCCCCTATGATATTATAAATGAGAACTAAACATCCATAGTTTTGTTTATATTTTTGACTTATAACGAAGGTTGGGTTATTTAATGTGGAATATATCCTTTTAATTATTACTATTATTTTTAAAAGTGGTAATTTTATATTAAATAAATATGTAATTGCATTTTTTATATGTTTTTATATATTCTATCAATTATTATTATTATATTTTTTAATTTATAATTTTATATTAAGTAAATATGAAATTACATTCTTCATATGTTTCTTTGGCATTTCTTTAAAATTTCAATAGTGATCTAAAAATTGGGTCATTTATACATCTTAACTAGCTATCTCTATTATGCTAAGCTCTATCCTTAGGTACCTTGTCAATTTATCAAACAATATCATTTAAATCACTAACTTCTAAGTTTTTTGAAAAAGTTGCTTTATTTGTGCTTACTTTAACTAGAGTGTATTAATCCCCTAGATAGAGATTTGAACCAAGTGCAATGCATTACTCTCATTGAATTCTTGTACTAAGCACATAACTAGATCAATCTGAAGTGCCTCCTTTGAGATTTCATCTACTTCCCTATTTAGTTCTCTATAAATATGCCAAAAAGTAAAAGTTTCACTATGAACCACAACTTGTTTTATTTCAGAGAAGATGGATTGTAGAATCATGTTTTCCATCCTAAAAACTCCAAGCATCTAGTTTATTACCACTTACGAATCTCAGTAAATTTGAATTTTTCGTATTCCTTTTAATTCTACCAACTGAACCAACAATTTGAGGGTCATAATTTCAGCATAATTATTAGAACCTTATCCCAATATAGGCTTGAATTTAAAATAATGAGAGACATAAATATATAGTAATCATTTTTTCTCCACAAACCCTAGGGACCCCTTGTCTAGACCCATAAAAAAATCCCAGGCCCCTGATTTATCAATCTTTGGAGGTATGATTTGTTTTTTTACTTTTGTTGTTTCCAAAACCTTATAATTTTTTAAACTTCCAATGATTTGGGAGGAGACCTTCCATATAGGTTTCTCTTGATCCTATAAAATTATTACATTCCTAGTTAACTTCAGTGGGACTTTTTACTTCCAGAGTGTCTTCCACCACCATGTTGGATTGTCATTGTTATCTTCCAATAGAGTCTTATACCCCAACTTTGGAGTGTACTCCCCTATAGCTCTATTCTTTATCTAGACCAATTGATATGTTTCCTCTTACAACTTGATATGTCCATATTTAAGTCTCCCCACACATTCTTTCTACTAGTGTGCCTCTTTACCCTTAAGACTTAACAATATTGCTTCCTTGTGCCCTTAAGCCTTAGCAACTTGGGAAATATTTCCAATCCCTTGTGCTCTTAGGGTTTGAATTATATTATTTGACAATCTATGAATATTACCACAACTAATCCAAGGATCTAATCCTAGTATTATCCTTGAACCATCTCCTATTTTCCAAGTGATTCAATCATCAAAAATATCAAAGGCCTGAACCATTGCCTTCCAATTAATTAAAATATTACATGTTTGCTTAATCGGGACACTTATCCACTCAATTATGAGTGGCTCTAAATAATTTTCATGTATAATATTATTCCATAAGTCTTCCTTTGATATTATATTGCAAACACATTTCGATTCTAGAGCCTAGCTAAATAGGAAGATGTTCTTAAGTCTTCATCCTCCATTTTCCTTGGGCTTGGCTAAGGATTGGAATTTAACCAAGGGAATATCTTCCCTTTCCCTTTTCCCTATCCATAAGAATCTATAGCTTAACTATCTAATTTTTTCCAAAACTCCTTTTGGTATATGAGCCAAAGATTACCAATATACTAGTATTGCCTCCAAAATAGACTTTACCAAAATCAATCTCCCCCCAAAGAAAGCCTTTTTTTGCACCAAATATTAATTATTTCTTCCACCTTATTTATCAACTTATTACAATCTTGTTTAGTGTAGTTATTGGATTTCAAAAATAACCCCAAATATTTAAACCCCTCTTGAAGATCAAATCTACTAAAGGAGAAAAGTTGACCTATTGTTATGGTTTGATTCTAATTCACACAATTAAAAGAAATGTTTAACTTATGTGCATTAATTTGCATACCTATTGCTAGATAAAAAATATTTAAAGACTTTTTCAACTTCTTTGTAGGTCTTACTATTCCATCTGTGAAAAGGAGAATATCATATACAAAAGTAGATTGATGAATTCCACCATTCTACCTATTTTAATTCCCTTTATTGCCCCTTCCCTCTTGGCTTCTATAATACACTAACTTAATCTCTCAGCTACCAAAGCAATAATATGGTGATAAGGGGCAACCATGTCTAATACCCTGAGAAGCTTTAAAGAACTAAGAGGCTAACCCATTAACCAAAACTACAAAAGAAATAGAACAAATACATCCCATAATCCAATTCACCATCTGCATATATAATCCAATATGAGTATGTATCATTCTTAAATATAGCCAATTTACTCTATCGAAAGCCTTGGAGAGATTCAACTTCATTACCATTATTGGCAGTTTCTTTGATTTTATGGTAGAAGACTTTCTTGAGTAGCACCAACTACTTCATGAATTTGTCTACCATGTAGGAAACCAAATTGCTCAATAGATATAGAAGTAGAGAACCTTTTAATTCTTGAGGTAATTATTTTTGCTATGATTTTATACACATAATTACACAAAGAAGTGGGTCTAAAATCATCAAAGGAAGAAAGATTATTCTTCTTGAGAATAAGAGTAATGAAGGTAGAGTTGAAAACTACATTTACCCTTCCTATTAGCCTAGATTCCTCCCCAACCTTGAGTAGGTCAAACTTCAAAATGTCGTAGAGCCTGAGAAATAATTCCACAATCCATCCATCAAGTCCTAGACTCTTATCTTTCTGGAAGGAGGTTAAAACAATTTTGAGCTCCTTCTTTGAGACTTTCTTAATCAACTAATCATTGGCTTACTCATCTATAAATCTATGAAAGAGAGAAGATATTTTAATTATTTCAGCTATATTAACATGACTAGGATCCTTGTATAGTTGACCAAAATGCCTTACACCCATGTCTACTATTCCTTTAAAGAACGATACTTTACTTCCATCTTGTCCCTATAATTCTTAAATTGTATTTTGTTGTTTTATATGGTTTGAAAAGCTATGAAAAAATTTGGTCTTCTCATACCGATTTGCAATCCATAGCGCTCTACATTTGAGCCTCCATCGTGCTTCTCTCTCTCTCCCAAAAATATACTCTTCTCTTGTTCCAAAAATTTATACTTAAGCCTTATTTCCTCATCCATTTATTTTTCACTGCTAGAAACACTACAAGCTCCTCCTCAATATCCCTAAGTTTTTTTCTCATCCATCATTTTTTGGAGGTTGTATGTATGTTTTTAGAGGTTAGATTAATAAAAAATTTATACAAATATATGTTATATGAGATCATTGAAGATGTTACTTATTTAATATTTATTATGAGAACATGTGTCATATGGATGTTATTTACTTGATATATTTTTTAATCAAACATTAGTTACAAAGTCTGGTATCTTTACCCTCTATAAAATTCAAACCTTGAACCTCCTATTCAAAGGTTCAAAGTATTATAGTTAAACTCATTCAAAAGAAAATTAGTTTATTTAATGTAGTGCATAATTTTTAACATTTTTTTGCGTGATCCATTTACTACTAATTATTACTTTGTGTTTTATTATAAACTTTTACAATTTATTTTAGAGATATTATCAATATTAATTATAAGAATTTATTATTAAGTTGTCTCTATATTCTATGATGACAATTTTTATGGGACAAGCTTTAAAGAGGATATTATTTGTCTAATATAACTTTATGAAACCATATGTCATATGAGACAACCCTCATAGAAGATGTTATTTATCTAATATATGTTTTTCCAAAAAAAGTTTAGTTATAAAGTATGGTGTACACCTCTACTATTCATTAGATTTCAATCTTAAACCTTCTATTAAGAGAATCAAAATTTTATAGTTAAATCCATTTTTAAAAAATTAATTTATTTATAGGTCTAAAGGTTTGGTCTGTTGGTAAAGAACTTTGTTTGGCAAAGTTAGGGCCTTGTAGTATTGTAGTATTGGAGGGTGTGTTGCACCAGCATAAAATTTTACCTAATACAACAAAGAAGCAATAAATAAAATATAACTAATTACATGTGTTTTACAATTTATTTTAGAGATTTCATCAAGATTAATCATGATAATTTTTTATTATTGCCTATATATGCTACGTGATGGCGGTCTTTAAGGTCTGTATATTCATCATATAACGAGACGAGTCAACCTTTCACCTAAGGTTAAACCAAAGTACACAAACTATTACAATAATAAATATTATAATATTTATTATATAAAATCATGATGATATTTAACATTTCTTACCCATCACATAATTAGAAAAGTCAATGTTTCACCCAATGCACAAACGATTATAGCTACAAATGCAATAATGGTGGTCAAATACTTTTCAACGTTGAAAATAAAACTTTTTAAAAGGATGACATGTTACATAACCATTAAATGTAGCTCATATTAACATATGATATTATCCATAAAGCATGTAAAATGGGCCGCGTTTAAGTAAGAAGATGTGTCATACATGAACTACATTGAAATCATGTATATACATATAATAAAATATATAGTCAAGGCTACTCAAGCAACTCCTTTGGAATCATATATGTAACTCCTTTAAAATCATAATATATAATTGCTTCATAATATATAACTGCTTTGGAATGATGTATCAATAAATATGCTTGTAAATATTAAATATTAAATATATATATATATATATATATATATATATATATATATATATAATCCTCACTTAAGCTAAAAAGATCATTTTGAGTTTTCATCTTCTTATACAATATTAATGCTGCTTTCGTCAATGTTTGACAATGATCAAGATCTCTCGACTTGCTATTATTTTGAGTTCTTATACAATATTAACGTTGCTATTATTTTGAGTTTTCATGTTCTTATGTTCTTATATATTAATGTTGCTATTATTTTGAGTTCTTATACAATATTAACGTTGCTATTATTTTGAGTTTTCATGTTCTTATGTTCTTATATATTAATGTTGCTATTATTTTGAGTTTTCATGTTCTTATGTTCTTATATATTAATGTTGCTATTATTATGTTCTTATATATTAATGTTGCTATTATTATGTTCTTATATATTAATGTTGCTATTATTTTGAGTTTTCATGTTCTTATGTTCTTATATATTAATGTTGCTATTATTTTGAGTTTTCATATTAATGTTGCTTTTGTCAATGTTAGTCAATGATAAATTATTCTTGTTTCATTTATGAAATAGGTCAATACTCTTGTTCCATTTGTCTTATTTAATAGTTCAGAATTTTATTATTTTAATATAATTCAAAACGAAGAAGTTGAGATATTCACATACCAAGAGTAGGTTCATTGCACCAGCACATAGTTCTTGAGTAGGATCATTGAACAAGCACATAGTTTTTGTCTTGAGTAGGATCATTGAACAAGCACATAGTTTTTGTGCATGCACCTGGCTTCCTTTACCTTATGCTTCATTTTGATGCTAAGATTTTGTTTCTTTTTTATGCTAAGCTTGAGCTCCGTTTAGTTTTTTGTTTACAGTGTCCTCTCGAATTGTCCTACCATTGTTTTAACGAGACCAATATCCCTCCATCCCTGTGTGGTAAACCTCCCCCACAAAAAAAAAAAAAAAAAAATTCTGTGACAGATTAAGAAAATGAAAATATTTAAAAAAAAAATTATTATAGTTTGAAGTCTGCATGCAACTTATGATTCCGTCGTACAAATATAACTATTATAAAAAAATATCACTATAATTAAGGTCAATTTAAAGATTTGACTGTTTATTACAAATGAGATAATTTTCGATGGTGGCTTTGAAAAATTAAAAAAAACAGTTCTCGAGGAAAGTTTAACGTTGGAAAACACCTCCCAATTCAGAAGAGACTTGTAAATCCCTATGACCAACGTCTACAAAAAGTAATTTAGATATTTAAACTTTATTATAAATAGCTTTTTAGTATTAATCCAAACGCTATAAATTCATAACAACGCTAATAAGAAATTTGTATAAACTACGATAAATAATGAACATCTCTCTATAAGAAACTATAATCACCATAGATTCCTTTTCGGAATTGGCTTTGAATGAAAATCTATTTATTTTAATCTTCTATTTACATGGATTTCCAAGACTGTCCATCAGAATGCGCTGTTGGTTAGATAGACTCTATGTCCTTCCCTGGCTTGAATCCATTACCCTTGTTTCTGGCGTCCCCACCACAGATTTAGGCTCTGTGACAAATAAACATTCCAAACTCCATTAGTGGAAGCTTGTCTCTTAGGCACATTTACAGAAATCCATACTAGCAAATCTGTACTACGATGTTCTAAGAGAAATTGTAACCCAAAATGAAGAAGAAATAAATACCTGGTTCATCTGAAGATGGATAACGATCACCATCTTCTCCATGTATCCTGCCAAGAAGTGGACTCGCTACGCCAGTAACCCTGTCCATCATGCCTTTCTCTCTAAGAGGATTATTGCCTGAATTGTGGCAATCATTGTCATGGAAGGCCTCAACAATACCATCACTTGTAGAAGATGAACTGACTTTTGGGTTTTCATTACAACCAGAGAATCCACCAAGAACAGAATCCTTCACAGATTTAGCACCGTGGTTGAGTGCCTCAGTGATTACCTCAGATAAGGCCTTTTCATCTTCCCCTGGAGACAGTTTAGAAACAAATACACCCTTAAATGTCTCCTGTTTTTCCTTGGCACCTTCCATGGCCTCTGTTCCTGTCCCATTAGAGGCACCTTGTATCTGTTCTCCTTGTTCTACAAAATTATTTTCCTTCCCACCATATCCCACCTTTGATGCAATAGCATCCTTGGCAGCATATAGCTTTTCTCCTTGTTCTGCAAAATTATTCTCCTTCCCACCATATCCCAAATTTGATGCAATGGCATCCTTGGCAGCAAACAGTTTTTGTGCATAGCTCTGGCCTCCTGTGGCTTCTGCTCCACTTTGCTGCTCTTGGGTTCCTTCAAATAAGGCCTTTTCATCTTCCCCTGGAGACAGTTTAGAAACAATTACACCCTTAAATGTCTCCTGCTTTTCCTTGGCACCTTCCATGGCCTTTCTGCCTGTCTCATTAGAGACACCTTCTATCTGTTCTCCTTGTTCTACAAAATTTCTCTCCTTCCCACCATATCCCAACTTTGATGCACCATCATCCTTGGCACCATATAGCTTTTCTCCTTGTTCTGCAAAATTATTGTTCTTCCCCCCATATCCCAAATTTGATGCAATGGCATCCTTGGCAGCATACAGTTTTTGTGCATAGCTCTGGCCTCCTGTAGCTTCTGCTCCACTTTGCTGCTCTTGGATTCCTTTAACTCCATTTTCGTTACATTCTTCTTCTATCAAAGCCTCCCCTTTTTTATCCTTGCTGCTTTGATCAGATGCCACAACATCCTTAAATCCCTGGACCAATTGAGAGGCCCTAGACATAAATTTAGATCCCAATTCAGAGGCACTGGCTTTAATTTCTTCAGTAAAATTGAGAGGTATCTCATTCGAGGCCAATTCATTTCCCTGTCCACGTTCACTGACCTTATCCTGAGTCTTGGGTGCTAATCTCTGCGATTCTTCCTCAGAATTTTTAGCTAGATTTGGGCCAATAGGAGCCCCATACTTAATTTCTTCGGTGAAGTTGGGAGGTATCTCATTAGAGGCCACTTCATTTCCCTGTCCATGTTCACTGACCTTATCCTGAGTCTTGGGTGCTAAACTCCGCGACTTATCCTCAGAATTTTCAGCTGAATTTGGGCCAATAGGAGCCCCAAAATATCCCCATTTTTCCTCAGCAGGACCAACTTCTTCAGATGACCTCGCACCCCATGATTTTTGAGGCTCAGCCTTTTCAGGCTTTGCATCAAAATGGTCCTCCACTGACGCAACTGCTTCCATAACATTATCCTTAATCCTGGACGACATGGGTTTCTCTTCTCCTCCTCCTCCTTGATGTTTCCGACCTTTTCCACGACCTAACATTGTTTCAGTTGAATTTGGGCCAATAGGAGCCACAAAATCTCCCCTTTTTTCCTCAGAAGGACCAACTTCTTCATATGACCTCGCACCCCATGATTTTTGAGGCTCAGCCTTTTCAGGCTTTGCATCAAAATGGCCCTTCACTGATGCAACTGCTTCCATAACATTATCCTTATCCCTGGACGACATGGGTTTCTCATCTCCTCCTCCTCCTCGCTGTTGCCGACCTTTTCCAAGACCTAACATCGTTTCGGTATTCTCAGTCATTGCCTCTGCCTGCAGTAATAATATTTTATCTTCAGTACAACTATGCCAAAAACCAAAAAAAATTTAAAAGTCAAAGTTGTGCAACTAAGAAAATAAGACTCACTTTTTCTCTCACGGAAGGGATATCAACGTCTGTTTCAATTTCCTCTTTCTCTGTAACAAGAATAGCATTTCCCCTCTTACCCCTCCCTTCTTCAGTCTCTTTATAATGAAATAAGTCCTCATTAGGGTTCTCGTTGGCCTTCATAGTTTTCTCTTTGGACACGTCATCCTTCCTATTAAAGATATCTCTGACCTTGTTGCCCTTCATAGTTTCCTCAGTTGACACGTCGTCTCTGCGGGCTTGTAACCCTTGTTTCTCGTTTGCCTTCGTAGTTTCCTCAGATGGCATGTTATGATTGTTAAGGATATCTCGAGTCCCAAAAGTACCCAGTCCAGCCAAAGCCCTTCTCACTGCCTCCGCATTCTCATCTGCACAGATAACTCTCCAACAAAACAACGTAAGATCCTTAAAACAGATCATAAATCCCAAGGCCCAAATGGTGCTTGCCCTGAAATTAATATGTAAAAGTAAAAGTAGACGCCGGCTTATAGAGGAACAGGTGTTTAAACCTATTTTATCGGTTTGAACTTTTTATCTGTTTAGAAATCAATCAATATGCAAGAGTAAAATAAAGCAAATGTGGATCAAATCTTGAGACTGAACTCTATAACACCTATTCTACTTTTCTAGTTTGCACATCAGATTGATTCAGATTGGACTACTACTTTTGCACCCAATATTTGAACCTATAATTGGGTGAGAATTCAGATAGAATTCAGATAGGACTAAATTGCACCACAAGATTCAAATTGGACTTCTACTACTTTTGAACCAGATTTGAACCTATGATTGCACCCAGATTTGAACCAGATTTGAACCTATGATTGCACCCAGATTTGAACCTATGATTGGGCGCAAATTGGACTTCTACTACTTTTGCACCCAGATTTGAATCAGATTTGAACCTATGATTGCACCCAGATTTGAACCTATGATTGGGCGCACTAAGAATTCAGATAGACTAAATTGCACCACAAGATTATAATTGGGTGAGAATTCAGAAAGGACTAAATTGCACTACAAGATTCAAATTGGACTTCTACTACTTTTGCACCCAGATTTGAACCTACCTATGATTGGCACGCACTCAAAGATTTCAGACTTTGCACTACAAGTATTTAGATTGGACTACTATTTTTGCACCCAAGATTTGAACCCAAGATTGAACTACTATGTTTATCTAATCAATCTCCCTGAAACGGTGTATATTTAGACTCCTAGAACGGTGTATAACATTAAACATGTATGCACAACCCTATTCATATATAACCCTATAGAAAACAATATATAACCTGACTAATCCACATAAAGGTCGAAGGTCTTCGCTTTTAGACCCACTCAAGTTGCACCCAATTCTAAAAATTTAAATTGAGGAGGAAGAACTTTACCTGATTCCTTTGGACTGTCATCTTGTTCCTTCTCACTTTCCTCTTCTTCACCACTACTTTCATGGTGACCCGTTATATTCTTCTTGACCTTGTCTTTCAAACGTTTTGCCTTGTCCTTGAATTTGTGAAGAACAGAGTTCTTCCCATGGTGGCCATTTTTGCTATCATCCACATGATCCTCACGCTGATTTCTGTCAGCTGGCAGAGCCCACTCCCTTTCCAATTCCTCTGTTTTCAAAGACAATAATATCATCAACACTCAAACCCATTCTTTAAAAAAATTTAGAACTTTCAACATCTGAAACAATATAATATACAGAGTTCTCACCAGTGTTAAGCTTCAACGGATCTGGGGAGTGTTCATCAACGCCTTTTGGCAGAAGTTGAGCCATTCTTCCTGTCAACAGAAACAGATAGAACTAATAGAACAATTTCTTTCGCCAATTGAAAATTTCTCTACCACGTATTTGGGTCTGAAATTCTTCAGAAACTGATATTGGATAATGTCTATATGCTTGGAAAGCTAATCAAATTCATGGATATATGTTAACATTACTGTCCTCGGCAGTCTTCTGGAAAGGCTGAAAGAAGAACACGTTGAAGACGATGCGTGGTGGCCGTGGCAGATCACCGATTGCGAATTACGAGTATGGGTTGATGGTAAGCCACGTGTAATGCCACGTGCTTCTTCAAAAAGGACGGGTGGCGATTTAAATTGGTGTTTGTTTATCCATTCCGCAAACTTACAAAATAATAGAGAAGTTAGAACGCTACCTTGTCGCCGCCTCCAAGAAATATTTATACCATGTTAAGCCGCCACACCTAACCTGTGGACTGTTCAGATACTTCAACCTTTGAATTTTCGTTTAAATTTTATTAAAATCTATCATTTCAAGATCTATGTTTCTTATTTGTTATTAAAGTATGAGGATTATGTTTTGAAATTTGCAAGAAAATTGTTTTGTCGATGTTTTTTTATATATGGATTATAACCTCCATTTTACTTCATTTTTGTTTAATTCGATTTAAAAAGATTTTATAAGATGACTTAAGTGTACCTCGAGCTAATTGTTTTTGAGCAAGTCTTTTTTATCAAACAATGGCATTTGCTTAAACCAGCAAAAAGAAGAGTGAGCCAGTAAATTTCATCTAAGCAAAGAGAAAAACAAGTAGAACAGAAACTACTAGAACAAGGTTATGCATATAGTGCCCAAACACATGTAGAAGGTTAATTATTATTAAGAGCAATGTTGAAAATTTAAATTTAAAATGATTAAATTATTATAAAATTGAAATGAATCTATCCAAAAAAAATTGCACCCACAAAATTTTGGTTAACACATGTAAAAGGTTAACTATTATTAAGGGTAATGTCGAAAATTTAAACTTAAAATAGTCAAATTATTATAAAATTAAGATGAATTGATTTAAAAAAAAATTGCACCCACCCACAAAATTTTGGCTAATACATGTAAAAAATTAACTATTATTAAGGGTAATGTCGAAAATTTAAACTTAAAATGGTCAAATTATTATAAAATTAAGATGAGTCGATTTAAAAAAAAAATTGCACCCACAAAATTTTGGTTAATGGATCCACAAAATTTTGGCTAATGGACCCTAGGATTCCAAATATTAACCAATTTTAAATTTTTAAAATCCTAATTTTAACCTTTAACGATAAATAACCACTATTTATATTTTGGACTTATCAAAAAATGATTTGGGTTATTTAATATAATATGTATATCCTTTCAATTATTATTATTTATAAAAAATTTGTAATTTTATATTAGGTAAATATAAAATTACTTTTTTCATATCTCTTTAATTTTTTTGTGATGAGAAACCCTTTTATATACAACATATATGTAGCATATGAGGGAAAGATTTGAACCTGGGTTTTGTTTATATTTTGGACTTATCAAAAAATGATTTGGGTTATTTAATGTAGTATGTATATCCTTTCAATTATTATTATTTATTAAAAAATTGTAATTTTATTTTTCATCTCTTTAATTATTATTATTTTTTTGACGAGGAACCTTTTTATATACAACATATCTTCAGCATATGAGGGGAAAGATTTGAACCTGGGCCTATTGATAACTTGGAGAGTTTTAACTACCCACTTGCTCTCCAACTCCTTTACATGAGTTGAGTTATTTAATCTCTAAATTATTATTATTATTATTTTAAAGTTGTAATTTTATGTTAAGTAAATATGAAATTACGTTTTTTATGACTTTTTGACATTTTTTTTTTTAATTTCAATAGTGATCTAAAAATCAGGTTATTTATACATCATAACTAGCTATCTCTATTATATTCTTAAGCACCTTATCAAATTTTCAAACAATATTCTTTAAATCACGAATTTATGAGGTTTTTTTATAAAGTTGCTTTATTTGTTTTAGGTAAAGTGTATTAATTCCCAGATAGAGATTTGAAGCCTTCGTTGAATTTTTGTACTAAGCAAATACATGGATCAATGTGAAGTGCCTCTTTTGAGAGTTTATCTGCTTTCCTATTTCTCCATAAATATACTTAAAAATAAAAGTTTCCTTCAATGCACAACTTCTTTTATTTAAGAGAAGATGGATTGAATAGTGTTTTCCTAGCAAAACATCTAATTTATTAATCCTTAAGGGTCTCACTAAATTTAAATTTTTTATATTCCTTTTGTATATATATAGTAATCACTTTGAAGACGATGCCTGGTGGCCGTGGCAGATCACCGATAGATAATTACGAGTATGGGTTGATGGCAAGCCGCGTGTAATGCCACATGCTCCTTCAAAAAGGACGGGTCATTTATCCATTCCGCAAACTTACAAAAAACTACAGAAGTTAGAACGCTACCTTGTCGCCGCCTCCAAGTAATATTTATACTATGTTAAGCAGCCACACCCAACCTGCATGTTTTGATACTTCAATCTTTGAATTTTAATTTTAATTTTATTGAAATTTATAAGGATTATGAGAAAATTTATTTTTGTTATTTTTTTAATAATATTTTTTATACATAAAATATATGGGATCAAATCTTTATACTAAGCAGCCACACAGTTCAACTTTTAAACTTAGAAGGAAAAAAAATGTTTTTGTTGTTTTTTTTAATAATATTTTTTATACACATTTATTTTTAAATATATTTCTTATGCACATCGACCATGGGATTGAATGGGAGTCACATCATCCATAACGCAAGTGGTGATTTTTTTTTATACATAGCCATTTTAATCCTTATTCCACTTCATTTTGTTTAATCTGATTTGAAAGGGATTACATGTTAAGGGGATTACAGGTCATTTGGAATTGGTACCACTGTGAGCTGGCACCTATTCAAAAGATTCAGGTCAAACTATTTACCCTTGCAACTAGCATGTCCCAAAATTAACTATTACCTTGCAACTAACATATCCCAAAATTTGAACCTAAATTTTTTATTAATAAACATCAAAACTTATTAATTCACTAATCACTTTTTTTTTTCGCAAAGTTACAGGATACAAAGACTGAAATTAAGGTTTTTACAAAACTTGAAATTAAGGTTTTTACCAATGACCTGTGTCAAAGCCAACATTTGTGAAGAATTTATGAGAATGAACATCCATAAATGCACCTCTTATTAATTTTTATCCACTAACACAAAAGATATAAGAAGAATATACGAGAGATGACGTCTATAAGTGCACCTCGAATTAATTGTTTTTGAGCGAATTTTTTTATCAAAGAAGTTGACATTTGTCCTAACCAGCTAAAAAAATGAGCTGCTAAGGAAGTGGACTCCATTTAAGAAAATGAGAAAATCAACTAGACTATCACCGACCGTATGATTTATAAATTATAAATGTTTTATCTTATTAAAGGGTCTCATGAGATCGCCCCTATGTTATAAAAATGATTATAAAGTTGTTTTTTTTAATATAGAAAAATTGGTTACAGTTTTAGTTCCCCTATATTATAAAAATGATTATAAAGTTGTTTTTTTAATATGGAAGAATTGGTTACAGTTTTAATTATTAAATTTAATTTTAATTATTAAAATTTTTAAATTTTTTAAATAAAATTCTAAACTAATCTAATTTAAAACTTTAACAAATAAGTTCCACCAATAAATTTTGAACAGGCGAGCATACACAACGTATGGCCCCAACAGCGAGCGTACACAGCGTCGCCCCAACAGGCGAGCTTCCTCACACAACTTGTTTAGATTTTCTTGGAGTTCTATGGACATCATTTTCTACGTGATATTGTTAACGAGTCAATGGTTTTATAGATATAGTTGGAGTGGAAATGGAAGTGTTGATTGAAAAGTTTGGAGCGAAATTTATTATGAGGTGTTATGAGGGTGAATGTTGGCATTTCAAAGGAAATTCGTGGTCCCTGCTTTTGCGCTGTAGATGAGAAAGGAACAGGAGCAGAGGTCGTTGCTGCTAGGGTCGTGTTAGTGGTACACTGCTTTCACTTTTTTTCGGTATATATTTGTTTGACCTAAAAAATAATCGTAAGCCATTGTCTTTATTTCGGTGTATATTTGTTTGACCTAAAAAATAATCGTAAGCCATTGAAAACAACAAAGGAATCCAACTGGTCTCATATATTTTAAGGTTTAAATTTTTTAAAATAAAATATATTAAATTTTAATATTTTAACTATTACATTTGGATAATTTAATATTTTAATATTTTTAAATAATTTAACTAAATTCAATTTTAGAAAGTAATTAAAGAAGTAAAACTTTATCTCTTAACAAAAATGATTGAAAACATAATTAAAAAAATAAAAAATATATATTTTATAAAAAATTTAAAAATATTTTTAAATTTAATATATCGAATTTTATTGCAAAATTTTTAAACATGTCGAATTTCTTTGGAACTTTAAGAGTGTCTAACTCAAATACGAATTTGGTAATTAAGGATACAAACATTGTTTTAGTATGGTAACTAAGGATACAAACATTATTTTAGTAACTTGTTAGTGTAGGGTTCAAACCGTAGGGACTTCTCCCAATAAATTTATTGGTCTCATTCTTGTTGACCCGGCGTCAGATGGAGATCAACATAATGGATCTAGCGTACACTCAGAGGATTTAAAGTGGACTACTACCTTTGCAAAGGGTTGGCTTCCCCCATGGTTTGGACCTAGGTCTCTTCTTGGTAAGTGCCCAACCACACCTCCACTTATCAATCCACCTAGATCTTAGGGGTATTATGAAGGCCTTTTTAATTATTACATAATTATAAATGAGAACTAAACATCTATAGTTTTGTTTATATTTTGGACTTATGAAAAAAAGTTGGTTATTTAACGTGGCATGTATATCTTTTCAATTATTATTATTATTTTTAAAAGTTGTATTTTTATTTTTTTCATATGCTTTTTTTTATATTTCTTCAAAATTTCAATAAAGTTAGGTTATAATTTGTATATCCTATCAATTATTATTATTATTATTATTTTTAAATTATAATTTTATATTAGGTAAATATGAAATTACAATCTTCATATGCATCTTTGATATTTCTTTAAAATTTCAATAGTAACCTAAAAATCGTTATTTATACATATTAAGTAGTTATTTTTATTATGCTAAGTTCTATCCTTAGGCACCTTGTCAATTTATCAAATAATATCTTTTAAATCATTAACTTCTGAGTTTTTTTTTTAATTTTGCTTTATTTATGCTTGCTTTAACTTGAGTGTATCAATCCCCCTAGATAGATATTTGAACCAGTTGTAGTGCATTACCTTCATTGAATTCTTGTACTAAGCACATACCTAGATCAATCTGAAGTGCCTCCTTTGATATTTCATCTACTTCCTTATTTAGTTCTCTATAAATATGCCAAAAAGTAAAAGCTTCACTTTGATCCACAACTTCTTTTATTTGAGAGAAGATGGATTGTAGAATCATGTTTTCCATCCTAAAAAAACCAAGCATCTAGTTTATTACCACCTACGATTCTTAGTAAATTTAATTTTTTTGTATTTCTTTTAATTTTGCCAACTGAACCAACAATTGGAGGGCCATAATTTTAGCATAATTATTAGAACCTTATCTCAATCTAGCCTTGAATTTAAAATAATAAGAGTAAAAAATATATAGTAATCATCCTGCTCCACAAACTCTAGGAACCCTCTGTCTAGCCCCATCAATAAAACCCTAGGCCCTTGATTTATCAATCTTTGGAGGCATGGTTTGTTTGTTTACTTTTGTTGTTTCCAAAAGCTTACAACTTTTTAAATTTCCAATGATTTGGGAGGAGACCTGCCATGTAGGTTTCTCTTGATCCTAATAAATTATTACATTCCTAGTTAAGCATAATTCCCAAGACACAAAGAATGGGAGAGTTGTAAAACCTTTGTAAGACATATTTTCAAACCAAGATTTTAAGCAGTATCCTAAGCAATCTTCTTGAAATCCTATAATAATATTTAATTATGCTATAATCTCCCTCCAAACCTGTCTAGTAAAGGAGTAAGCAACCAGTAAACGATCAATTGTTTCATTGTTTGACTTACATAAATGAAAACTTCTTGGACCATTCCAATTCTTCTTCTATAAAACTTCTCATGTTAGAACCTTATTTTTCATGGGATAGGTACAATATTATCTTCAATGGGGCTTTCTACTTCCAAAATGTCTTCCACCACCATGTTGGATTGTCATTGCTATCTTCCAATAGAGTCTTATACCCCAACTTTAGAATGTACTCCCTTATAGCTCCATTATTTTTCTAGACCAATTGATCAGTTTCCTCTTGCAACTTGATATGCCCAAATTTAAGCCTCCCCACATATTCTTTCCATCGATGTGCCTCTTTTCCCTTAAGCCCTAACAATATTGCTTCCTTCCATCCCTAACTCTAGTTTGTAGAATATTTTGGGTTAGTAGCTTGGGCATTATTTCCAATTCCTTATGCTCTTAGATTTTGAATTATATTATTTTGCAATCTATGCATATCACCACAACTAATCCAAGGGTCTAATCCTAGTCTTATCCTTGAACCATCCCCTATTTTCCAAGTAAGCCAATCACCAACAATATAAAAGGCCTAAATTATTTCATTCTAATAGATTGAAACATTACATGTTTGCTTAATTGGGACCCTTATTCACTCTTCAATTATGAATGGCTCTAAATAATTTTCATGTATAATCTTATTCCATAAGCCTTCCTTTGATATTATCTTCCAAACACACTTTGATGCTAGAGCCTAGCTAAATAGGAAGATGTTCTTATGTCTCCATCCTCAATTTTCCTTGGACTTGGCTAAGGATTAGAATTTAACCAAGGAATACCTTCCCTTTCCATTATACCTATCCATAAGAATATATAGCCTAAGTATCTATTGTTTTCCAAAACTCCTATTGGTATATGAGCCAAATATTGCTAATATACTGGTATTGCCTCCAAAATAGACTTTACCAAAGTCAATCTCCCCCCAAAGAGAGCTATTTCTTGCACCAAATATTAATTATTTCTTCCATATTATTTATCAATCAAATTACAATCTTGTTTAGTGTAGTCATTGGGTTTCAAAAATAACCCTAGATATTTAAACCCATCTTGAATATTGAATATGTTAAAGGGGAAAATTTGACCTATTATTATGGTTTGATTCTAATTCATACAGTTAAAATAAATGCTTAACTTATGTGATTTAATATGCATACATGTTGATAGATAAAAAATCTAAAGACTATTTTAACTTCTTTTTAGGTCTTACTATTCCATATGTGAAAAGGAGAACATCTTCTAAAAAACGTAGATGGGTGACTTCCACCATTCCACCTATTTTAATTCCATTTATTGCTCCTTCCCTCTTGGATTCTATAATACACTAAATTAATCCCTCAACTACCAAAAGAAATAATAATGGTGACAAGGGATAACCATGTCTAATACCCAAAAAAGCTTTAAAGAACAAAGAGGCTAACCCATTAAAAAAAACTTCAAAATAAATAGAAAAAAGACATCCCATAATCCAATTCACCATCTGTACACAGAATATGAGTAAGTATCATTCTTAAATATAAATTTACAAAAAGTAGATGGGTGACTTCATCACCATTTTTGGAAGTTTCTTTGATTTTTATGGTATGAAGACTTTCTTGAGTAGCACCAATTGCTTCATGAATTTGTCTACCATGCAGGAAACTAGATTGCTCAATAGATATAGAAGAAAAAAACTTTTAATTCTTGAGGCAATTATTTTTGCTATGATTTTATATACATAATTACACAAAGAAGTGGGCTTGAATCATCAAAGGAATAAATATTATTCTTTTTTAGAATAACATCAATGAAGGTAGAGTTAAAAACTGCATTTAACTTTCCTTTTAGTCTAGATTCCTCCACAACCTTGAGTAGGTCAAACTCCAAAATGTCATAGAGCTAGAGAAAGAATTCCATAGTCCACCCATCAAGTCCTAGAATATTATATTTTTGAAAGGAGGTTAAAAAAAATTTGAACTCCTCCTTTGATGCTTACTTAATCAACTAATCATTGGATTCCTCATCTATAAATCTAGGAAAGAGAGAAGCTATTTTAACTATTTTAGCTATATTAACTTGACTAGGATCCTTGTATAGTTGACTAAAATGCCTTACACCCATGTCTACTATTCCTTGAAAGGAGGATACTTTACTTCCATCTTGTCCCTATAATTTCCAAATTGTATTTTGTTGTTTTATATGGTTTGCAAAGATACAAAAAAATTTGGTCTTCTCATCCCCATTTGCAATCCATAGCGCTCTACATTTGAGCCTCCATCGTGCTTCTCTCTCTCTCTCCCAACAATATACTCTTATCTTGTTCCAAACATTTATACTTAAGCCTTATTTCCTCATCCATTTATTTTTCAAATTCATCTGCTAGAAACACTACAAGATCCTCCTCAATCTCCCTAAGTTTTTTCTCATCCATAAATTTTTGGAGGTTGTATTTATGTTTTTGGAGGTTAGATTAATAAATAGTAAAGTAGATCTTAACTTTTATACAGATGTATGTTATATGAGATCACTGAAGATGTTACTTATTTAATATTTATTTATGATAACATGTGTCATATGGATGTTATTTACTTTATATATATTTTTAATCAAACATTAGTTACAAAGTAAGGTATATAACTTTACCCACTATCAAATTCAAATCTTGAACCTCCTATTCAAAGGTTTTGTTTGTATTTTTGCCACTTTAAATTTTTATTGTAAAAAATTGAAGAATATCATATGAATGATGTAGTTGTTTTAATTTTACTATTTTGATGTAACATTTTTTTCTCTCCTTGAGTGATTTTATTAAATAAAGAAGATTGATTTCGTCCCTAGAGATGCACAATAATAAAAATCATGGGCAAAACATAAAAGGGAGAAATATATGACAAGGAACGTCTCAGGATTGAAGGAGCTATGAAAATGTTCTAAAGCTTTAGAAATTTTTATTTAAGGGAAAAGCATGAGTAAAAATAAATGGTAAGACCTTTTCGCCCCAAGGAGGGGTGAAAATCATTTTCATCCTTATTTTTGGGTGAAAGTGCCATGTTAAGAAGATTTTGTGCAAATTAGAAGAACGTAAGATTTTACAAAGTGGAAAAAGGGTGAAAATAATGGATAAAAATTGGTCAAAATCAAAGGTGCCCTTGGGGGTGGTCAAAAATCATTTTTTTGCCCTTCTTAAGAGCGAATTTCCAATTAAAGACATTATGGGGCCAAAAACAAGTGAAACATGCGCCTGGTGAAGTCAAAGTCAAAGTCAAATTGGTCAAATTCAAAGGTGCCCTTGGGGGTGGTCGAAAATAATTTTTTGCCCTTCTTAAGAGCGAATTTCCAATTAAAGAAATTATCGGGCCAAAAACAAGTGAAACATGCGCCTGGTGAAGTCAAAGTCAAAGTCACCCCTAGGAGGGGTTGAAAATCATTTTCACCCCTCTTTTGGATGAAATCTGAGTTGAGGATATTTTTCAAGGTGCAAAGGATAAAGTGACATCATCCAAGTGAAGGTTGCTCCAGTCAAAGTCAAAGTAAATTTAATGAAGACACTGCCAATGTAATTTCACCCCATTTTGGGCAAAAATAGTAATTTCACCTAGGTTGGAGCGAAAGTCCTGAAATAGCATCTTTATGCTCTAGTCAAAGTCAAATTTACCCCTGGGGTGGGGCAAAAATTATTTTTACCCCTCTTAAGGGCAAAATCAATCATTTTTTACCCAGTATTTTGTAGAAGTCATTTTCATTCAATTTTTTTCACAAAATTCTCTATTTTTGTGCGAAATTAGTTAGGTGAAGAATGAAAGCTTATTGATGGGTGAAATAAATTCTTGTTTTAGACACCTAAAACATGTCATGTTTAGGAGACTACTCATATGGGCACATCCACATACCATATGAACAATCTTGGACCTTTCCAAGAGCAACAATGGTCCTAACCACTCAAAAGGGGTAACTCTAGCCCATTTAGGCCTGACTGCTATAGACCAAAGTGGCCACCAATCCTGGCCACTATAGACCAGAGCAGCCACTAATCCTAGCCACTCAAGCTAAGAGTAGCCACATCTAGTCATTGCGGATGATAGTGGCTAGCACTGAAATGTGAACTATCATGAGGAATTACCCAAATCATGGGCAGTAATGGCAGTTTGCATGTATCTCAAAGGAATCTCGATGAGTAACTCCTAGAGTTCCTCCTAAATACCCCTTCCATGCCAATCCAAGACTAAACCATCCCTTTGAAATAGTTGGCATGCAAATCTAGGGTTTGGGTTCCCCAAGAAGCCAAGCCCTAGATCTGGACCTAAAACCTAGAAGGCTACAAATATAGACTTCTAGGAATGCAAAGAGAGATAGAGAGCTAAAATTGTGTGCAGTGAAGACCTATTGAAATGGAGAGAAAATTTATGCCCCTTTGAGGAGCATTGGAGCATCATCTAACTGAGCCACATCCATGCATCAGTATTTAGATCCATCGTTTCCAACCACTAATCAGTGTAGGATACACACCAGGCAACCCTTGAACATCAATTCGAGCAAGGGATCAATTTCCATAGCCCATAATACCTGAGGTAACCTTTAAATCAGAGGTCGCTATCTCTGATAGCGGCCCATAGTCATAGCCAAGTTTTAAAATGGTCGATTCCTTTGTTCTAAGTAATAGATATTTATTTATCATTATTTCATTTACATGGATTTAGCATAGATCTAAATATTTCATTGCATTTAGATTAATATTTTTTATTTTCATATGCATATTGCTTACATCTGCTATATTTCAATGCACATTATGCTTATTTATCCGGATTATCATATTTGCTAACAAAAGGCCTCATCTAGGGAGGCTGCCCATTCTACTAAGTGTGCTCTATTGTTTTCATGCACACAGATACAGGTTCATAGGACCAAGTCAAAGTATCTAGAGCACAAGATCCCTCCAAGATGAGATCAGGAGAAGGAGGCATCTGTAAGCCCTCATACAGTTTCGTGTGCAAGATTGAGAAGCCTACAAAAGTGCACCACCCCTTTGTGAGGGGATATTTTATTCACCATTGTTCTACTTGTAATTCATTGTATTGAAGTGGGTACCCCTCATAGGTACCGACATGTAATTGGGTTTCAATATAAATAAAAGGATCTTTATTTTTTACTTACATGTTATATGCATTTCATGGTCTTTCATTTCATTTCGAAATAATATTGCAAGTAGAATAAGAGTGTGTGCTTCCCGAGGTCGCATGGATGGCGATCATGATGGGACCCCCACCAAGTTTTTATTTTTAGTCATTTCACTAATGTCTCAGACATGTTTTTATGTGTAAGTATGGCCACTCTAGTCGATAGCGGCCATCATATATTAGTCATTATAGTAGACAATGGCCAGAATTAGCCACTCTTGTCAACATCAGCCAACAACAAAGTGTAGTAGAGCTTAAAGTATTTATCACTAAAGCAGGATTTAAGGTTGGTTTCAGCCTCTGTCTTCTCTGTGACTTTATTTATGCATTTATTTTCTAGAAATAGCAAGAAAAAACATAGTCTAAGTATCTAAAAAGTGAGGAAAATGAAAAGAAATTTGAATTTTAAGTTTCTTATATGTCTTTAGTTTCATCTAGGTGATTCTAGAAATAGTGATCCTCTACCTGTAAGGTCTGCACTAGTCTCCAGCATGATAGGCTTATGCGTGTAAGTTTGCTTGCATGTGGCCCAACTAGTGGCCACCCATTCACAAAGTAGGAAGTGCATCACATGAATATCATATAGATTACATTAGATATGCATCTTTCTAAAAGAAAAAAGTTATTTTTAGGCATGTAGTGATGTAAAGCATGAAATGGTTGTTGATACATCATTTTATATTTCAAAATCTAAAAATAACCCCACACTCTTGCACATATCACAGTAACATTGGTAAGGTTGTATTTCATCACTGACCCCCAATTTAGACTAGTGACATTGGAATTCACCTCCTTCCACCGACTTTCCCCCTAGATATCCTTAGATAGAATAGGTAACTCCTTAAGTTGTTATAGGTCACTTGTGTTCAAGTTGTCTCCCACTATTGAAATGATTTTTGAATTAGAGTGGAAGAGCTAGGCAAACCCCCCACTGGGATTTAAGCGGTGTACCCTAGATTCTTTTGAGAAATTATTCTTGGCACTAGTGTTCCTAGTCACCACTTTGGGTGAGTTCCCTCATTCTAATTCCAAAATACAAACAAGAAATAAATATCAAAAAACATCTGAAACACACTAAACAAGTTTTAGGACACACATTTAATCCATAAAAGAGATAATCATATTGTCTTCTTTGTGTGTTTCTTTATTGTTGGGGTAATCAACCTAACCCTAATTTTTCAAGGAAATTTATTGAAAAAAAATCTACTTTTGATTCTGCATCCAATGGATCAAGAATCATGCAAATCAGAGCTATAACAAAAAATTTATTTTGGTTTTATGATTACTATATTTTCGAAGCCGAAAATAGAGAAAAAATGCACTAAAAAAGTCATGAAATGGGCTAGACAACTCCAAAAATTACCAAATTTATTTTGTTCTCTTAGTTATCCCCATGTGCACCACTCCCTAAAATTTTGAATCCTAACTCTTCAGTGTTCAAAATTTCCTAAAAATTCCTAAAAGTGGGCATTTCCCCACGGGCCCTGGTTGACCAATTATTTCAATAATACAAAATTTTGACCCAGAAGTCACTTTTCAGAGTCATAGCCCATTGTGATCATATCATTACACTGCTAATTTTTATGTATAACACTTACAACCTTTTTTTGGAAGTCAAAAAATTTTATAACAAAAATTATGGCCAAGAGACTTCCCACAATGACCAAAACCTCCAATCTAGAGAGGGAATCAGGTTCCATAACCACTAAAAATATCCAAATCATTATAGAGGACGTGAACATACTTGAATAACATCCTATATCTCATAATAACATCAATACCATCCATAGGAAGTCAAACCTTCGAGATATCCCTATGAGGGATGCACCCACGGGTCCTCCAAGAAACCTGCCTGACTTGAACATCTTGATAGAATTCTATATAAGGAACAATCCACCCACTAAGGGGCCTAGTAGGTCAATGTTATAGGTTCACATCCCAACTTGTTCTATACATCAATCAGAAAATGAACATGAGCATACACCATGGCCTAGCTTGGGTGAGCAAACCACCCCATCTGGTCAAGCAAGTCATCCCCCTAATCCTCACATACACCATTATGGATATACACATGGTTCTTATATGCAGTTTGAATGTACATATATTATATCTAATACTGAATATGCATCATTCCTCATATATGAGGAAGATGAACCAAGTCATCCTCCTACTCCTCATGAAGAGTGCGTGGGGCAACCATGTTGCATATCTGCATCGTTAGACTATACAGAGTCAATTCATAAACCAGAATATCAGGTCAATACAACTCTTAAGGAGCATGGCAAACAAGTGATAGATCCTACTAGGGGGAAAAGTCACGATAAACCCATTCATTTTTCCAATACAAGGGTACATAGCCCCCATACAACTACACAACGAGATCATACACATCAGAAACTGAAATTAACCAACAATAATATATGGATCAAATAAAATCCAGTTGTATAAAAAATAATTAAATCAACAAGGGTTGGACTCGCAATGAGCATACCTACAAAGGTTGTATCAATGAAAGATACAAGAACAACAAAGGATACAACAAGAGCAAGTGCAAAATGTGTTACATAAAGTGGTGCTTACACCTAGCATCCAAAATATGCAACAACGCATAAGGTGTCCAATGCAATCTCGAGGGCTCTCCCCTTGGCCATGCCAAAATCACATTCAACATCAAATGCCATTATCTGGTTATCATAAATAACCTCATACTACTCAATAGTACCAATACCAATATGATGAGGAATCATGTGAAGAGTCCCAATTGGAACATCAGGAAGAAGTGGATGATTACCCTGAATTGAGTTATGATGAGGTACCTAATGATTACACTTATCATCAACCTCAACATAAAAAATTACCTCCTCTACCTAATCAATGGAGACAAAAGGAACATCATATCATGTCGTTAGGGCCATACAAAGTGCTACCTGATCGGATAAATGTAGTAAAAAAACAAAAACAAAGGTCGATTTATCATAAACCTACACTAAAGCAATTTAGCAATCAGCCTTTGCATCCATCAATGTCATCACCAACATACCCATCGAATTTCAAGATGCCTCAACTTGAAAAATTCAAATTTGTCAAATATGCACAAGAGCATGTGACAATATTCATCAATATGTGCTTCTATTTTCAATACAATGACCCCTTGATGTTAAGAATATTTCTTACTACACTATTTGGGGATGCTTTAGAATGGTATAATCATCTACCACATCAAAGCATACACAAATTTGAGCAATTGGTTGATGCATTCCTACAATGTTTTGCCTCTAGTTCTAAGAAAATGATAAACTTAACTAACTTAGCAAGACTTTGTCAAATTTATTATGAGCCAGTCATTGAGTATGGCAATAAATGGAGGAAGGTGATGTTAAAATTACCTTTCACCTTACTAACAACAGAGCTCATTTGAATGTTTACGAGAAGCTATTCAAAACAAATCTCGCTTCTCTTAAAATTGTAGCAGTATCAAATATTTGAGGAGGCCTTAGAACAAGCTAAGTCCATTGAGGCAATCAAGATACAAGAGGGTGATATTCAACTCCATAAAAATGAATTGCCAAACAAGAATATTATAGGTGGCAACACGCAACAAAAGGTGGTCCCAGTCAATCAAGTTATTTTGAGTATCCCTTAATCCTCAAACCAGGTTGCACCACCTCTACTAATGCGACTTAATTACCAAGAACAACCTCCTATGGCCCAAAATAATATGCAAAAGAATCATATATAGGGCCAACAACATCGTCCACAATGACAATATACTAATTTGTCGATTGTATGAGGAATGAAGAATCAATATTTTAGAGATCCATCCATGGAAGCCTAACAAGCATAGATCAAAGGCACATAGAGAAAATATATATTGCATGTACCATCGAAAAAGGGGTCATGACATCCAGACATGTCATCCCTTTAGAGACTTAGTGCAGGATATGATCAAGAGGCAAGAGCTTCAGATAGGAGTCTTCCAAGACCCCTTGCCTACACATGAAGCAAACATAGCATCCAAAAATCAAGTTGAGAATATTAATGAGGTGCACATAGCCCCACATGATGAGGGTTTTATTGGTATGATCAATACTACAACAGGAAGCAAAGGATACCTTGATCAACCCAACATACCAAAAAATTCAACTAAAAGTAATAATCTATCATAGTCCACACCAAAAATGAATGCAATTCACTTGCAAAAGGATCCTATGATTACCTTTCACAGATAAGAGATTAAGCCAATCTCTACGGATGAACCTGATCCTCCGCTACACATCATAGAAAGCATCAATCAAATTCTATACAAGAGAGTCTTGATTGACACTGGGTCAACTATCAACATCATCACACTGTAGCTTTGAAGTATTTAAAAAAATTTCCTTCACACATTAAGGACTCAACATTCACATTGAGAGCCTTTAATGATGCCACTTCCTCAAAAATTGGCATAGTATTCCTACCTATATAGGTTGGGATAAATATGATACCTACATTGTGCCATATCTTGGGAGGTGAGAGGTAGTATAACATATTTCTAGGCAGACCATGGATGAGGGATATGGAATGTGTGCCTTCCATAGTGCACCAAAATCTAAAATTCATACACCAAGGACAAGTGTATGTGGTCCCCCAGGATCCTGAGCCATTCAAGTATTACAAGGAGTTTGATGAGCAAAAATAAACTTTGGTGGCATGCATGCCTCCAAACATTCAATTGAATAAAATCACCAAATATTCAACTGAGGCTTGCATCAAGAAGTCACTACATTTTTCCATCACTAAAAATAATGGTATCATATTACCTGATGAGGAGAAAAAAACATTATTTAACATGACTAAAGTGCCTTCAACTAGTCCAAAAGCTAAAGTGCCTTCTCAAGAGTTCATGGCAATGGTTAACATTAATTCAGAAGACCAAGTGACTCTAAGGTAGATAAAACAAGATATGGTGCAATCAGACGTTGCTACCACATTGAAGGGGTCAAAACCATTAGCATTGGTCACCCCTGACTTGCTTCTCATGGTGTCTCCTCAAGAACAAGAATAGGTGTTTCCCCTACATCATACTGGGGGTACCAAAGTTGATACAATTCAACACTACAAAGTGAAATATAAGCATGAACTGAGTCATAAACATGAGCATGTGGATACCACTATCAAAGTGGATCATCATGAAGCCTCCACATCGACTCAAATGAGGGAAATGAATGATTTTCAATTACCTAGTGGATATTTAGCACCCACTCTTTCACCTTCTTCAGTATAAAATGGTATTTTGAACCAATCACTAGAAATACACATGGGAGCCTTATCAGTATTGGAGCATATGCAAAATCACCTTTACAATATAGAGTCACAAATAGAGCAATAAAATGAGGCATTACACTTTATCATGAACTAGCTTGAGAACCTAAAATTACAGAAGCAACCCTCATCTGAGGTCAAACCGACTCCTGAGCAGCCACAAGAAAAGATTCAACTAGAGCTAGTGCCAACTCAGACACCTCAACAACTTGAAAAGCATCCCTCACTACCTAAGCCTACAAAATTGGTTTTCAATCGATTGTGTTTCACGAATGCCATAAGATTGCCTGAGGTTCACCAATTGAATCCATATCATCCAAGACCACAAGGGTATGAGGAATAATCACATTGTTTATATCATAGACAAAATGGTTATGATATTCAATCATGTCAGATATTTTGAGCCATAGAATATAACATGCTTGAAAAGAAGCAGATTCAGGTTGTCAACCAAAAATTTACCATAGTCAACAATCCATCCTTTGCATCCAAAAAGCAAGAAGAGTCCCCTAATATAGTAAGTGACATACCTAGGGCTCAACTTAATCCTCAAACAAGTCCAATGCGGGTTGCACACTCAAAACGTTCGCAACGCATCTGGACTCCTTTAAATGAGCCTATGTATGTCATCTTCTAGAAGTTGCAATAGGCTAAGGTCTTAACTTTACCCATCATAAAACCTCTAGACCCAAACAAAGCCAAACCTAAGGGTTGTAAGGAGAACCATTACTATATCTACCATTGAATAGAGGGCCATGGCATTCACAATTGTTATGGGTTTAGGAATGTGGTTCAAGATCTCATAGATAGTGGGACTTTTCCCATAGATGGTTCATCCACATAACCTCATCCTATCAAAGTAGAGGCTACATCACCCTAGTAGACACCCCAAGATTAGTTGTAGCCTCATAGGCCAAACAATCCACCTCAATGAGTGGTCACATTTGTAATTACTACTACATATTTATTTCAAAATTTGTATGAGGCAAATGCGTGTGTTGCTCGAGGTCAAGAAAAAGAGAGCCCAAGCATAGGTCGACTGACGAAAGCCTCTTTTTTATGTATCATCATATACAAGGGCACAAAATCCATAGCTTTTAGAAATTTTGAAAGGTGGTCCAAGGCCTATTAGATCAAAATGAGCTTTGTGAATACGGTTCACTCATTTCTCCCCACCAAGACATGGGCACCCTGCAGATGTTCATGCCCCAATTGGGAGAGTTGATTTCTATAACTCTTCCTAAACAAGATGACTACATTAAAATAGGTAGCATGCACACTGTGGGTACCTAAAGTATCATACCTTCCCCCTGTAAAAACAAAAAAACAAAAAAAAAATCCATAAATTTCAAAATCACAAAAATAATAGAAAATCGTAAAAACAAAAAGCTCCAAAGGCATCTTAAAGCCCTTTGGTTGAATCACAAAATGCCCCAAAGGTATCATAAGCCATTTTTCTAAATCATAAAAAGCTCCAAAGTTTGATCAAAATAAAAATTCCCCAAAGGCATCATTAGGCTTTGGTCAAATCACAAAGGGCTCCAAAGACATATTAAAGCCCTTTGTTCAAATCACAAAAGGCTCCAAAGGCATCATAAGCCCTTTGGTCAAATTACAAAAAGCTCCAAATGCATCATAAGCCCTTTGGTCAAATCACAAAATGCTCCAAAGGCATCATAAGCCCTTTGGTCAAATCACAAAAATCTCCAAAGACATCATAAGCCCTTTGGTCAAGTCACAAAAAGCCCCAAAGGCATCATAAGCCCTTTGGTCAAATAACAAAATTCTCCAAAGGCATCATAAGCCCTTTGGTCAAATCACAAAAGGATCCAAAGGCATCTTAAAGCCCTTTGGTAAAATCACAAAAGGCTCCAAAGGCATATTAAAGCCCTTTGGTCAATCCACAAAAGCCCGAAAGGCACCATAGGCCCTTTGTTCAAAAGCAAAAAATAAAAGCTCAAAAACAATTTAAAGATAAAAATATCAAAAACATCCAAAAATAATCAAAAGCTCAAAAACAATTTAAAGCATCAAAAATACAAAAACATTTGTATTCCGCATTAGCATTCATGTAGTCACGTTGCATATAGGCATTGCATCCATTACATTTGCATTAGATACATTTGTATTTGCAATCTTACAAACAACACCACGTTTGTACCTCAATCATGAATCTTTAAAATCCATCATCATCCATAACCCATGTGTGTGTAACTGTGTTTTTCAACACAACCCCTCCATGTGCTATGAACAATATATTAGGGTTTTTCGATCACTCGGCCATACCTAGTGGTTTTATCAAAATTTGTGGAAATTTATCTTTACTTTTGATAGATGAGGTTTGGTTTGATAGTACCTGGTATATTTCATAATCCCATCACTAATAAAAATACTAAAATCCTAATTGAAACAAGGGAAATATGAACGCTACGAAGTGGTACTAAGTATCCTAAGGTGAAAAGTGTATCTTGCTCATCCCCCTATGTGATCGGTTTGGAAATGTTGAGAATTGGAAAAAGGACAAGTTCACCCCTATCCAAATAAATTCATTGCTTTAATCAAAACAAGACCAAATCAAAATTCAAAAGCAAAATAAATAGTGATTATCATCACTACATAAATCTCTTGCTCAAAAGAAAACAAAAATTCAAAATAAACAGTGAGTTTCATCACTAAGCATGAGCAAGTATCCCAAATAAATATGAAGAAAAGAAGGGAGTATTGAACTTGAATCCCTAAAATTCTTAGTGTGGACGAGCCTTACACATGACAATATGTCTGTCACATTAGCATCTTGCTTTTGTATAGACCAATGTTTGCATGTGGAAGAGCTAGCTTTAGGTGTCTTGTACCGCCTAGTCTAATCCAACTGAGTCCAACTTAGGATAAAGATAAACATTTGAGGATCTTCAATACATCAATGGGATGAATGAATCTCACATAGAACTGGGTATGCTTATATTTTATCTAATATATTCATTTGCACACATATGGATAATGAATATCTAGGTCTTCATAACAAGAAATTTATCCTTTAGAAGTTTGTATGGTCAGTATACAACTTTTGATCAAATAACTAGGGTGTTTGAGTCTCATGAAAAACCTCAAAAATATCTAATAGCAACAAATCATTCCATCTCATAAATCACTGCATACATATCATATCATCTCATCTCACACTTGGATGTTTAAATAGTTAATTCTTATTATAAGAGTTATAATTTATTCATGATTGATTTACATCCTGCGGTGTTGTCCATTAGTTTGTAAACACATATTACATTCATTCCTTGTATTTTAAGTGATTGAAGCATTTAGGTTCATGTAAATAGTGCATTGCACACATTGCATTCATCATATCATAACAACATAAATTGAATGCATAACAATTAAAACAAAATTAATATGCATTTTACATTAAGCATTGCATCCATAAATGCATATATCATAAGTAGTCCATCTACACATCATATATCCATCATCTAACCATACATCCATCATCTAGCTAGTGCATGTAATCAAAACATCACAACATATAGCAATAATCAAATCATATAAACATTGCATCCACATATACATACATAATAGTCCATCTATACATATAGATCATGGCATCTAATAACACATCTATCATCTAGCTAGTGCATGTCATCAGTACATTGCATACATATAGCATAATCAAATCATTATCTAGGCATATCATCCATCATTGCATCCATAACATAAAATCAAAAACAAAAATATTTTCTAAACATCAACTGGGGCATTATGGCTATCATACCTCCCCTAATATATAGTCACACAGTCAAGAAATCAATTGCTCAAAAGGCCCAAAAGGTATCCATAAACCCTTTGGTCAACCCAAAATGGTCCAAAGGTATTCATAAACCCTTTGATTAACCCCAAACACTCTAAAGGTATCCATAAACCCTTTGGTCAATCCAAAAATTTTCAAATGTATCCAAAACCATTTGGTCACCCAAAAAGCTTCAAAGGTATTCATAAACCCTTTGGTAAATCCAAAATGTTCCAAATGTATCAAAAAACATTTGGTCACCCAAAAGGCTCCAAAGGTATCCATAAACCCTTTGGTCGGTCCAAAATGTTCCAAATGTATCCAAAACCCTTTTGTCACCCAAAAGGCTCCAAAGGTATCCATAAATCCTTTGGTCAATCCAAAATGTTCCAAAGGTATCCAAAACCCTTTGGTCACCCAAAAGGCTCCAAAGGTATCCATAAACCCTTTGGTCAATCCAAAATGTTCCAAAGGTATCCAAAATCCTTTGGTCACCCAAAAAGCTCCAAAGGTATCCATAAACCCTTTGGTCACTCCAAATTGTTCCAAAGGTATCCAAAACCCTTTGGTCACCCAAAATATTCCAAAGGTATCCAAAACCCTTTGGTCACCCAAAATATTCCAAAGGTATCCATAAACCCTTTGGTCAACCCAAAATGTTTCAAAGGTATCCATAAACCCTTTGGTCATCCAAAAGGATCCAAGAGTAAACCCTTTGGTCAATCCAAAATGTCCCAAAGGTATCCAAAACCCTTTGGTCACCCAAAAGGCTCCAAAGGTATTCATAAACCCTTTGGTCAACCCAAAAGGCTCCAAGGGTATCTATAAACCCTTTGGTCAAACCAAAATGTTCCAAAGGTATCCAAAACCCTTTGGTCACCCAAAAGGCTCCAAAGGCATCATAACCTCCTTTGGTCACCCAAAAATCTCTAAAAGGTATCATAAGCCATTTGGTCAACTCAAAAAAATCCCCAAATGTATCCATAAACCCTTTGGTCACCCAAAATCCCCAAAGGTATCCAGAAAAACCCTTTGGTCAACCAAAATGTCCCAATGGCCATTGGTCATAATAACAACATGTCAACATCTAAATGCTTAATCCTAGCTAAGTGTATTCGTTCAAGAATCATTGTCAAAGATAATCCTGCACCCTCATTGCTAGGGTAAAATAAATAAAAGATCAAAAGAAAATTCAAGCAAACTAGGTAGCTAGTCTCCTAATTGCTGCCAAGGCTAGTATTAGACTTAAGCTTGTCTCCTAATTGCCGCCAAGGCTAGGATTAGACTTAAGCTTATCTCCTAATTACCACCAAGGCTAGGATTAGACTTAAGCTTGTCTCCTAATTAGACTTAGTCTTGTCTTCTAATTGTCGCCAAGGCTAGGATTGGGCTTAAGCTTATCTCCTAATTTCCATCAAGGCTAGGATTTGACTTAAGATTATCTCCTAATTTCCACCAAGGCTAGGATTAGACTTAATATTATCTCCTAATTGCCACCAAGGCTAGGATTTGACTTAATATTATCTCCTAATTTCCGCCAAGGCTAGGATTAGACTTAATATTATCTCCTAATTGCCACCAAGGCTAGGATTTGACTTAATCTTATCTCCTAATTATCACCAAGGCTAGGATTAAACTTAAGCTTATCTCCTAATTACTGCCAAGGCTAGGATTTTGACTTAAGCTTACCAAAACCAAATTATTCAACTCATCAAAGGCAGTGATTCAATGATGTATTCTCTTTCCATGATTGGGGCATCTAACATTGAATAAAACATCAAATAAAACCCTCTAAAGGGTCCAAATCATTCATCTTGGTCAAGCGACTTATCGCTTTTTAAATTATCCTTTTCTCATCGACTCATCGCTTGAGGGGGTAGTCAAAATTTTCAACTATCACAATCAACTTCAATAAAAGATCATCTTGATCATGTCAAATTATGCTTTTCTTACAGATCATTGCCAACAACTATCATAAGCTTACCATTTGTTGGGGCAAAAAGCAAACATGATAGTTAAGTTTGTAGCTCTCATCCTTTTGGACCTATAGTAGTACTAAAGATACCCGACTGCTTGATGAACAAGTGAAAAATTCCACAAATTTAAGCCTTCCACCCTATTGAAAGCTATGATTCTAGGATGCATGCCTCTTGCATGACTAGGGCATCCAATGTTGATCAGATCAATGATCATCATACAACCTACAATGTGGCCTTATGTGGTCTATTTTTTTACTCCGTGCTATGTTTTTCCATAATGCATCCCAAAAAGAGGTATTTGTAGACACCTAAAACACATCATTTTTAGGAGACTACTCATATGGGTACATCAGTAGACCATATGATTAGACCTTTCCAAGAGCAATAGTGGTCCTAACCACTCAAAAGGGGCATCTCTAGCCCATTTAGGTCTGGACGCTATAGACAAAAGTGGCCACCAATCCTGGCCACTATAAACCAGAGTGGCCACCAATCCTAGCTGCTCAAGCTAAGAGCGACCACATTTAGCCACTGCTAATGATAGCCGCTAGCACTAAAATATGAACTATCACGAGGGATTATCCAAATCACGGGCAGTAATGGTAGTTTGCATGTATTTCAAAGGAATATCAATGAGAAACTCCTAGAGTTCCTCTTGACTACCCCTTCCATGCCAATCCAAGACTAAACCATCCCTCTATAATAGTTAGTTGGCATGCAAATCTGGATTTTGGGTTCCCCAAGAAGCCAAGCCCTAGATCTAGATCTAAAACCTAGAATGCTACAAATGCAAACTTCTAGGAAGGCAAATAGATATAGAGAGTTAAAATTGTGTGCAACGAAGCCCTATTGAAATAGAGAGAAAATCTATGCCCCTTTGAGGAGCATTGGAGCACCATTTGGTTGATCCACATCCACACATTAGTATTCAGATCCATTGTTCCCAATCGCCAATCAGTGTAGGAGAGACACCAGGTGAGCCTTGAACATCAATTCGAGCAAGGGATCAATTGCCATAGCCCATAATACCTAAGGTAACCTTTAAATCAGAGGTCACTATCTCTGATAGTGGCTCATAGTCATAGCCAAGTTTGAAAAAGGTCGATTCCTTTGTTCTAAGTAATATATCTTTATTTATCATTATTTCATTTACATGGATTTAGCATAGATCTGAATCTTTCATTTCATTTAGATTAATATTTCTAATTTTCATATGCATATTGCTTACATCTGCTATATTTCAATGCACATTATGTTTATTTATCCGGATTATCATATTTTCTAACAAAAGGCCTCATATAGAGAGACTGCCCATTCTACTAAGTGTGCTATGTTGTTTCCATGCATTCAGATACAGGTTCACAGGACCAAGTCAAAGTATCTAGAGCACAAGATCCCTCCAAGATGAGATCAGGAGAAGGAGGCATCTGTAAGCCCTCATACAATTTTGTGTGTGATATTGAGAAGCCTGTAAAGTGCACCACCCCTTTGCGAGGGGAAATTTTATTCACCATTGTTCCACTTGTAATTCATTGTATTGAAATGGGTATCCCTTAGAGGGACCAACATGTAACCGGGTTTCAATATAAATAAAAGGATATTTCTTTGTTATTTCCATGTTATATGCATTTCATGGTCTTTTATTTTATTTTGAAATAATATTGTAAGTAGAATAAAGGTGCATGCTTCTTGAGGTCACACACTTGCCCCCTCCCTTCAACAAATTTTTATTTTGAACGCGTCACTGTTGCTGATATTTTTTGGGAGGATCAAAGACTGGCAAAGTTTAATTCTTGAAGCAATGAGATTGATATTTCTATAATTCTTGTTGAAGAGATACCAAGATTAAATTCTATGTCCTAAATTCTAATGTGATACCATTAATTTTTGAGGCACCCTCCATTGATTTCATTCCTTTTCAAAGAAGAGTTAATCTTTGTTGGGTCTCTACTAGTGAGGGTAAGATTTTGAGGTGTAAAGGGATGCAATGGTGTCCAGAATTTAATATCCAAGCTCCTTATTGATGTGCAATATTGTTGAGTTTTGATGCACCAACATCTAGAAATTTTTTCCTATCATCCATCTCTACTGATTTCCAAAGTGTACTCCATGAAAGTGAGATCGTTGCTTCCTGAAGAATGTTCTGATTTGATCACCATTGTTGCCAAGAAGAGAATTGCTCTAGCTGGTCTTTGACTAACCAACATTTTGTTCTTATTTGCATTTAGTTACAAAGGCGAGATCCTCTATAAATACTAAGAATTTTTATGTAATGAAAGAGGGTGAAGACTTTGCAAAAAACACTTTGATTTTTCTGCATCAATTAAAGGATTCGTGTCTTTTGGTTCCTAGAGTAGTGTTGTATGCAATTTTTTTTTGCCTTTCATTTTTGTTAAGTCCATGTTCTTTATTAGGTAAATTTAAATTCTGCACTTTTGAAATTAATTCCTGGTAGAAAATTGAATGCTAAAATGATCATTGGAAATTATCCCTACAATCTATGAATGGTTCCTATGCTTTCCTTCTCATTACATGTTGATTGAAACTTGATTTAATTTTTAGTTGTTAGTTTATACCCCATCCAGTATTTTTTGTCTCATAGCCATATTTCCTGTTTTCTTTCTATCATTTCCATCTCTTTCTTGTTACCCTAAGATTTAAACTAGATTAGATCAGTAAGGGAACCAGTACTCTCTGAAGATTGACCTGAAATACATCTCTTTCCTTTGACCTTTCAATTTTGGCTGGGTCTAGGGTGCACAAGCATTTTGTACTTAGGTAGATTCATGACCAAAAAATTTTGGCATGCCTGGTGGGATGAATAGTCTCCATATTTTAAGGAAGCCCAATTTTGGTGAATCTCTAGCTTGCATTCATTTGGAAAAATCACCTAGCAACTTTATTGATCTAAATATCTAGATCTCATGACTAGTGGATTCCTTTTATGCTAAAAGAAGACACCCTAAAGGAATCAAGGTTTTGTGAGCATCCTTGATCTCACAAGTGGAGAAAGAATGTTCACCTAGCAAATCTGACTCAACAACATGAACCATGATCTTTGATGACCACTGCTATAATGGCACAAGGATGCTATCCAAACTGATATGATCCTGGCCCTCTGAATCTCCAAAGTCGATACGATATTACCAAAAATACCCTAAAGACCCTAAAAAAATACAATGGCACTAAGGTAATGGTCCAAGACCACCTTGAATATGTTGTTTCTCTAGCGATCATCCATGGCATAACCCACTAAGATGTCATGATAAGACTTTTGGTCTTGTCTCTAGAGGAAAAGGTGCTACAATGGTACATAATGCTTGGGTGCAAGAGCATCTGCTCATTGGGTAAACTTGGTAGGAGCACTAGTTGAAACATTTTATGGCTCTTAGGATTCCTTTCAACTCTTGATGCACCTCTCCACCATCATGATAGTACCTCTAGAGAGCATCACAGACTTCAATGTATGATTTTTGAGGAGCTTGAGGATAATTACAGAGAAGATTCGATCGACAATTGACCAGACCCACCTCTACTATATTCAGGCTTTCCACCTAGACATATACCTCCTCCTACATCAATCTAGGGAATAGATATTCTCTCAAGTATTTTAGGAAGCAGTACAATCAGAGTGGCTCCTACTCCAATCAAGAAAAATATAGTGGAGAGAAACTACCTTTCCATCACTCTCTTCGGTAGTTGTTGCTACCATCTATATTTCACAATATTCACAATTGTAGATCCCTCAAACTGTGTAGAGACCTAAAACATAGTTTTGTGGAGCACAAGAGGTGGATATCATCCAAGGTGAATTAAGGGAATATACAAGCACTACTATAGCAATGAATAATATGGTTGCTTCTAGTTTCCTTCAGGAGATGGACCAAGAAGGAAAACAGGCTCAAGTGGCAGATTATAAGAGTGAAGAAGGCATATTTTTGCACCCTTTTGTGTCCCAAGTTATATAAAGCAAGTATTTTGCAAAAACCTAATAAGCATACCTCATCAGGAGGCTGATCCTAAGGAGATCCTGATAGAAGGTCTATCATCAAAAAATTCTTGCTATCACATTAAGGAGTTATAGGAACCTGTACTCAAGAGCCCGCATCCAATGGACTCTCTCAAGTGGTGGTATTGGCTCCAGCAATCATTGTGACTAGTACTCGAAGAAGGATCTCATTTGGTAAATATCTTCACCACATTATTCATTGATTGTATGAGTACTGAAATGCATGATAACTTGCCATATTGCATCTTGTTCATAACTAACAAACCTTGGGAAGAGGCCAGCTAAAATTCAAATATCAATTGAAGTACAATAAGATATTATTCAAACACTAAAAATTCACCGGATAAGCACCCAAATACAGGTTTGTGGTGGCATCATGCCAATCATATCATAAAATTTTGTGTAAATAGTGTAAATAGGTCAGCTAATAAATAAAGTGTTGAGGGCACTTAATGGCGGATCTAAAAAATAAATCTAACATTGCAACCACCTACGTCATTGGCTCAAATGGTGTCGGAGCTCATAAGTACATATTTTTCTTCTCTTGATCATGAGCATTTGGTGACTATTTCCATTTATTCTACAGTACCTCCTTCCACTTTAATTTCATTTGTTGTACCCACAACTTTTGTTCCCCTCCTTGTTCCATAGTCATCAATCACCAATGATCCTTCCATCATTCCATTTTCTTCCATTCCTCCATATTTCAATTTGTTGACATTTGTACCTAACCCATTTTCTATTCCATAGTCATCTACCTCATCTTCCACCCCCGTTAATAATACCATAATCACTCTAAGTACACCAAACCTATCAAGGGTGAGTGTAAATATGGTTCCATCCATTCCTGCTCCTTTCATTGAGCCAAACCCTCAACAACCTCTATTCCTTTTTTCCTATTTTATGGATTACAAGAGCCCTTGGCATCATATATTGAAGTCTTTCCAGAGCACCCTGAACAGGAGAAAATCAGCCAAGCTTGATGAAGTTCCTCGCATTGGGTAAAAAATATAAATATGTAGTCAAATAATAGTAGGTAGCACAAGAAGAAGCTAGTGCAAGCAGTAAATGATTTTATGCAATAGGTGGTTATGACTCCATTGCCCAATGGATAAAGGCCTAGGATTGATTGTATCAAGATGAACTGAATACCCCAAGAGCCACTAAATTTTGATTGTAAAAATTTGAATAATATCAGATGAATGATGCAATTGTTTTAATTTTACTGTTTTAATGTAACATTTTTTTTTTCCTCCTTGAGTGATTTTATTAAATAAAGAAGATTTATTTCATCCTTGGAGATGCACAGTAATGAAAATCGAGGGCAAAACATAAAAAAGAGAAATATATGACAAGGAACATCTCAAGATCGAAGGAGCTATGAAAATGGTCTAAAGCTTCGATAATTTTTATTTAAGGGAAAAGCACCAATAAAAATAAAGGGGAAGACTTTTTCACCCCAGGGAGGGGGGAAAATATTTTTTGCCTTTCTTTTAAGGAAAAGTGCCATGTTAAGAATATTATGTCCAAATGAGAAGAAGGCAAGATTTTAAAAAGTGGGAAAAGGGTGAAAATAATGGACGAAAATTGGCCAAAGTCAAAGGTGCCCCTTGGGGGATGAAAATCATTTCCGCCCTTATTTAGGGTGAATTTCCAATTGAAGACATTCTAGGGTGAAAATCAAGTGAAACGTGTGCCTGGTGAAGTCAAATTCAAAGTCACCCCTAGAAAGGGGAAAAAAGCATTTTCACCCCTCTTTCAAGAGAAATTCGAATTGAGGATATTTTTCAGGGCACAAAGGATAAAGTGATGTCATTGAGGTGAAGGTTTCTCCAGTAAAAGTCAAATTAAATTTAATGAAGACACCTACCAATGTAATTTCACCCTATTTTGGGTAGAAACAATAAATTCACAACCATTTTATACTTAGGGTGCACAAGCATTTTATACTTAGGTAGATTCGTGACCAATAGGTTCAAAGTCTTATAGTTAAACCCATTCAAAATAAAATTAGTTTATTTAGTGTAGTGCATAAAATTTAACCATTTTTTGCATGATCCATTTACTAATATTTATTATTTTGTGTCTTATTATAAAATTTTACAATTTATTTTAGATATGTTTTTTTAAATAAAGGGGTAAAAATTTATTGATAAAAAGTTTGTATTATAAAGTACAATTGAGCTTCCAACCAAGACTCAAATAAACAACCAAACAGGCTAAAACCACTAGACTAGAATGACACCCAAAAAATACAACAAGAACAAACCATATTAAGTCTGTACATCCTTGTGGATCAACTCCCACAGGCGTTGAGAGTCCCTAGATGGGAGACTCTCCCAATTATCAATACTCCAAGGATCCAGTAGCTCAGAAGCCCTTTTGTCCAGGTAATCAGAAACCACATTCCATTCCCTTTGAATGTGCACAAAGGATATAAATTTGAACTCTTCACTCATTCTAAGAATTTGAATGACTACGGAGGCCAATTGCTAATTAACTTCCTCCACCCTTTTACTATTTAAAATATTAACCACAATTTAAGAGTCAGACTCGTAGATAATCCTATGCCAACCAAGAGAAAACCCCCTCCGCAAGGCCTCAATAATTACAAGAGCTTCCATAAAATTATTGGAGTGAACACCTTTATAAATGGAAAAGAAAAAACTGACACCACTAGTAAAATATCTCCCAACACCGCCAATGCCAGCATGTCTAGGATTACCCTTGGACGATCCATCAATATTAATTTTTAAAACTCCTCTAGGGGGTGGCCTCCACCTACCATCTCTCCTAACCTTCTTGCTGAGCTGAGGAACCCTACTAGGGCTAGAAGAGTTCACACAATCCCCAAAGAGACCAAGGGCTTGTTGTACCTTATCCTCCCTAGAATCCAAAATAGGGTCCACATCACATTTGCTATGGATGGTTTCCTAAACCATATATAGGATCCTTTGCCAGATCTGTTGACCATCCAAATAACTGCCCTAAAATATGTGTCGATTCCATTCGAGATAAATTTTCCACATGATGCAAGAAGGGCCCAAATTCCAAGCCACCCAAAGGAAGGGGGCCTTGGTCGGAGGTCTACCTAGACTACTCCAAAACTCCACCAGGGATAGCACATGAAAACATGGATGGTTCTAGGTGCTCCACCAATGGTGCCAAATGTCTCTGGAAAAGGAGCATTGGAAAAATAAATGAGAAGATTCATCCTCATTCTTACTAAAAAGGACACAAAAAGAGGGACCCTGAAATCCCCTCTTCCTCACATTATCCCAAGTGAGGCATTTATTATGAGCTACCAACTAGAGAAAGAAGTTACATTTTGGCCAGGAAAATTTGTTCCACACCTTTTTCCACCAAGTGACAGGAAGACTCCCATACTTTTGCTTATCAAGAACCTGATAACCATAGGCTACTAAGTAGGTTCCCTTAGGATCAAGGTTGCAAGCCATAATATCTTTACCCCTCAAGGAAGAACAATGCCTCCTAGTAATAATAAGAGTAAGCACCTCTCTATCCTTGGGCAGTCCCCCCTGGGGCCATTCCTACAATATTTCCACCTGTACATCTCCATATTTCAAAAAGACTAGATTTTTTAAAGTCCTCCACACGATACCAACCTGCTTCCAAGAAAAAAATGCTTAGGGAACATAACCTAGGATATTGATTCAAGATAGGAGGGTGGCCATCCCAAGAATCCTCCCAAAAAAGAGCATTTTATCCCTGATTGCAAATCCAGAACAAACCTTACATGATTAAATTAGCTCCTATTTTCAGAGTGTCCTAGATAATTGAACATTTCCCAACCAAGCTGACTCTAGGGATCTCAGCCTTAGAAATACCTCTCAAGTATTTACAAGATAATATTTTAGCCCAAATATGATCTTGAGAGGTACACCATCTCCAATAAATTTTTATAGCCAAAGCCTGCCCAAAAAGAGCTATTTATCGCAACCCAAGGCCTCCCTCTTGCATCGGCCTACATATAGAATACCACCTAACCAAACTCCATTTAGATTGATCAAGTTTTCTAGACCATAAAAATTGTCTTGACAAAGCATCCATGTCCTTGATGAAGTGAGAGGGAGCTATTTGTACAAAACATCTATAAATAGGTAAATCTTGAACAATATATTTTAAAAGCAACACTCTACCTGTAGTGGATAGCCATCTGAAAGTCTAGTGATTCACCTTCCTTCTAAACTTATCAAGCATAGACTGGAAAAAATATTTAGGTAGAGGATGAGATGAAATTGGAATACCAAGATAAATGAAGGTGGGAGTCCCAACCTGGAATCTTAGAATGCGAGAAATCCTGACTTGAATAAGAGGAGGGGTATTGAATAAGAAAATAGAAGACTTGTCCTCATTAATCAACTTTCCAGAAGAACCAAGATATATGTCAAGATACTGTCTAATATTTCCAGCTTACCTGATAGTGGCAACTCCCAACAAAGTAGTATCATCAACTAATTGAAGGTGGGAAAGAGGTGGCAAACTACTATTCCACTTCCACCCCTGAATGAGACCCTGCATGAATTGAGACTTGAGAAATCTTCCCAACCCTTCCACCATAATGATAAACAAATAAGGAGATAAAGGATCTCCTTGCCTCAATCTCCTTGAGGCCTCAAATAGCTCTGATGGCTCATTATTAACAAGAACTTTGAATGAGGAAGAAGAAACATAGTTCATCACCCATCTAATCCATTTCTCCTCAAATCCAAAAGTAGCAAGAACTTTCTGAAGAAAGGACCATCTGACCCGATCATAGGCTTTGGCCATGTCCAACTTAATGAACATAGTTTTCTCAAAATTTTCCATCGAGTGAATAGCTTCTGTAGCAATAAAAACCCCATCCAAGATTTTTTGGCCAACAACAAACCCTCCTTGCTCCTCAGATATGATTTTGCTCAACCATATCTTCAACCTCTCAACAATAATTTTTGTGATGATCTTATACACAACATTGTAGAGAGCAATAGGCCTGAACATATCCAAGGAATTTTCTCCCTCTTTTTTGGGTATAAGCACCACAAAGGTAGCATTTAGGTCCCTTAGCATATATTTGTTCTTTTGGGACTCATGGACCACCTCCAAAATATCAAATTTGATTAAATCCCAGAACTCTTGATAAAACTCAATCAAGAATCCATATGGTCCTGGGGCTTTTCCTTTTTTCATCTTGAATACAACATTTTCCAACTCCTCAAGGGAAATTGGACCCATCAAGTGCTCATTCATCTCTCTAGAAACAATCGTTGGAATACAGTTTAGAATAATATTTTCATTCTTGTCATCTGATAGGGAGTCCTCCTTGAAGAGAGGAAAAATACCTCTTAGTGTCTTTTTAAATATCCCTGAAAGAAGCGAGCAAGGCACCTTGAGAATTCACAAGAGAGGTAATCAGGTTACCATTATGGTGAGCCTTAACCGAGTTATAAAAGAATGTTGTGTTCCTATCCCCTTCCTGAAGCCAATCTACTCAAGCTTTTTGTTTCCAAAAAATTTCTTCCCTCAGTTCCCATTTAGCAAGGTCTTTCACAGCCTCAGATTCCTCAACAAGAAGATCCTTCATGAATCCCTGATCTCTAATCTTCCTTGAAGCTTCTTCCATCCTCCTAAGAGTTATCAGCTTAGCCAAGGAGAGGTTCCAAAAATTTAATTTATTCCATCTCTTCAATTTATGGTTTACAAATTGTAGTCACTTCATAAAGGAATACATAACGGTGCCATGAGGAAGTTTTCCAGTGGTCCACCAACCTCATATGAAATCATGAAGCTTAGGATCATGAAGCCACATAAGTTGAAACTTAAAGGAGATATTATTTTTTAGCCCTAACTCCAAAGTAGAGAGTTTGATAGATCAATGATCAGATCCCCTACCCTCCAGAATCATAGAACTAGCACTTCTGTTATTACCCATCCAATAATTGGATATCAAAAACCTATCCAGTCTCTCTGAGATGGAAGCTTCCCCACACCTTCTATTGTGCCAAGTAAATATCCCATTATGTGGCTTGATGTCAACCAAGTTTAGGGCTTGGATATGAGCACTGAAGACAAAAGAAGAAGGCTTGAGATGGTCCACCCCACCACGTTTATCCTCCAAAAAAGTGATAAAGTTGAAGTCTCCAGTCAAAATTCATGGGTACAGGGGAACCAAACTTCTCAGAAAGAAAATGTGCTCCCACAAATTCAATTTACCATTGTAATAAATAGGATCATACACATTTTTAAGTAGGATGGTTTCACCAGATTCATTATCATGCTCGACCATCGAAATAGACCATCTTCTAGAAATCCAAGTAAGAGGGGATATATTAACCGGATCCCATAAACAAGCGACACCACCAACATATCCACATGCACCAATACACTGGCATTGCCCCCTTATCCACAACTTGGGAGCAATTTTGAACATACTATCAATATCCAATTTAGTCTCCTGAATAAACACCACATCCAAAGAATGCACACGAACAAAATCATGAACAACTTTTTGTCTGGGGATGTTGTTCAACCCCCTTACGTTCCATGAGAGGATAATCATTTTTAGGGGTTATAAAAATGGGAGTCCAATGTTCTCACCAAACCTAACTCTACTAAAGTCTCCCCCATTAAATTAATTTTATCTTGGTCCATCTTTCGACCCACATTCATATTCTTATCCGAAAAACATTTTTTAATTATTTTCTGCTGCAATCCCAACACCGTAGGAGTTTTGCAGTCCAAGGATGACTGCATCAGTGCTTTAGTAGGAGAGGGCATAGCTAAATTCATACTACTTTCTAAAATAGTTTTTGTTATAGGGCTAGACCCATCCATGTCCCCTATACTCAGATCCAAAGCCCTTTTTTCTTCATTTAAACCCCCTAGATCTGATTCCTTAAGTTCCCCCTCAAGAAGAGACATCTGATTTGGCCTTGTTATATTTGCATCAGGTAGCGACGTTTTAGGTATCTCCATGCACTGATCAAGATCATCTAATATTTCAAAATGGTTGAGTAGAGAATCTGGTTGGCTATCCTTAAGGTCTTTGTTTGCCCTTTTTCCTCTGTTTTGGGCTTTTACCAAAACAAAACCTTCCTTATCCCATTCCCCTTCCTTTATCGGGGCTTTTCCTTTATCCAAACTTTGTCCAGATCGAGAGGGCCCAAGATTTGAAGCCACAGGTAGGACAAACTTAGGGCATTTTCTTTGTAGGTGGCCATATTCACGATAAATCCAACAACAAAATGGAAGAGCTTCATAGTCAAGTTTTTGAACCCATGTAGTTGATCCAAATTGTATTTCAATAGAATTTGAAATAGGATTATTTAAGTCAATTTCAACACAAATACAAGCAACAGAGATTACCTTTTTATCCATTTTTTGTTGTGACGGTCCAACCGGATTCCCAAGTAGAAGGGTAATCTTATGCAAGATATCAGTTCTCCAGAATTCCAACGAGAGCCATGGAAGCCGCACCCATACTGAAACCCACGATGACCACTCATTTGATGGGTTGAAACCCACATGCCAGGGTTTAATAAAGATTCCCACTTGGTTATAGAAATAATTACCCCCTTCAAATGCTTTGTTATGATCTACAATGCAAGAGAAAACCACAATAAAATAGTTGTTCGTACTTAGCATCACCTCCACATCGCCTTCAAGATTCCATGTCTTCCTCACCCAAGCCTCCACAAAGGGCAGAGAAATTTGGATGCCCAAAAATTTACCAATAAGGGCATGTTTGGTTAGATAATCCACATCTTCCACCACTGAGTCTGATTGAACCACTAGAACTGGCTTGGCTTCACATTGTTCCAAACATCCATTGTTCTTTAACAAGTGGTTCCTGAAATGCACTAGAAAATCCTGTCCCTTCCAGTCATTTTCAGATGAAAAAACATCATGACCATGCACTCTCATTCCCAAACCCGATGCCATCACGACATTCCTCCAAATTTTTAGACCTCCTCCAGAAGTTGCTGCTATCCTTGTAGAGCAATTTTTCTTCATCAAACCCTAGCCAATTTATTTTAGATATGTTATTGGTGAGCAAAAATTCATGTCTCGAAAAACATTCATTTCTCTTCCATAAATTATCAATCCGGTAAGTTCGTAAACTTATGAGTGTCACACACAGTATATGCCTGTAGTTTTGGGGAACAAATTTGGTTGTACCTTATTTAGTTTGGTGGGGAGGTTTGTGTAATTGGATTCCAACCAAACCAAATAAACTAAGTGCAAAAAATGAAATAAATAAATTATTAAACAAAAAGTAAAGTGCTGGAAATAAAATGTGAGGAAATAAACACACACAACTAAAATTAAATAAAGTAGTAAACTAATCTACAGAAAGAAAATGCACAAATTAAACAGGGGAGGACTACTGCAGGGAGTGGGCCCAAGCTCCCGCAGATAGTCCGTCCGACTAGCTACGTAGAGCTTGCTCGAATAAGAGGAGTTGCACTCTTAATTAATTAAACAATAAAATAAAATAAGTTTTGTGTAAAATTAATCATTGATCTTTGATCCCCCTCTGTTCATCTGGCCTGCGTCTTTATATAAAGCACAACCAATTATCATTACAATAACAAATTGGTCTATTTTAATCATGTGATGTGATTTAGTTACAATTGATTCTACACATATTTTATTCTTCTATTTTAAAGTATGTTCGTTCACCAAATTATAAACATCCTTAGGTGTACGTAACAACAAATCCTAAACTAATGCATCCTAAAAATAATAATATGCTTTAAGAGCTTTAGAAGGTCAACCGGCCAATCGGTTGATAATAATAACAAACACTTTATTCCATTTAATAAATGCATGATTAAAATAGATCTCCTTTGTCTTCACATGCAACCTCCTCCATAGTCCTTGGTCAACCAGTCAAAGTTGACTTGGTAAATCTTGCAAAGTATGAAGGCATGGAGGCACCTTCCGATTGTAGGGAGGTGCTCTTCTTTTGTTGGTGCCTTCCTGTTGCAGGGAGGCGCTTGTCTTTCATTGGCGCCTTCCAGTTGTAGGGAGGCGCTCATCTTTTGTGGGTGCCTTTTGGTTGTAGGGAGGCGCTCATTTTCTATCGGCACCTTTCGGTTGTAGGGAGGCGCTCTTCTTCCATTGGCACCTTTCGGTTGTAGGGAGGTGCTCTTCTTCCATTGGTGCCTTTCGGTTGCAGGGAGGCGCTCATCTTTCGTTGGTGCCTTCCGGTTGTAGGAAGGTGCCTACTTCTATTGGGCGCCTTCCTTGAAGAGGAAGGCGCCTAATCTCTTGCCAGTCTCTTAGCGAAGTATGCCGAGGTCCAAGTGGATGTAGACCGGGAAACACCATATTAGTACCAATACCGCATTTATACACATTTCCCACTAAAAACACCAATCAAGCATAATACCGGATTTTCTATCAATTATATGCATAAGTTATATCAAATACATTTCATATGCTAATTGAACCAGTGATAATTCTTCTTAACCGTGTATATAAAATGAACATTTTTGGTGCTCATCATCCCCCCATGCCTAAAATGTGCCACGCCCTCGTGGCACCAAAAGGTGAAGTTATCCCTCTCACAGGATGACCATGCCAAAAATTTTGTCATGTCTTCGTGACAACAACCCCTAGGATATATATATTTTTTTCTCTTTTTTTTTTTTTAATGGCCTTCAGCATCTTTGTTTCTCTGCCGCTGAGTGCTGCTATTTTTTCCATTCAACACTACATTTTTTTTTCTCAGTACTATTTTTTTTATTCAGCACTGTGTTTTTTTTTTTTCATTGAGTGCTGCTATTCTTCATCCATAGAGCGATGTGTGTTGGCAATTTTGGGTACCTTGAGTACATTGCATTTTCTCAAGTGAATTAGTTGTCATTGATGTCAAGAAGCTTTAGAAAGAATTTGATTTGTTGTTAAAATAATGTGTTTTGTTGAAGGTTCGGCTTGACAGGTTCGAAAGAAAGTAAGTTGGAAAAGTGTCACGATATCGCGACATGTCGCATTTTCGTGACTTAGGCAGGAGAGAGAAAGCTTTTTGAAAAAGTGTCACGATATCGTGACATGTCGCATTTTTGTGACTTAGGCAGGAGAGAGAAAGTTTTTTGAAAAAGTGTCGTGATTTCGCGACATGTTGGAAGAGAAAGAAGAAGTTGGAAAAACTGTCACAATTTCGTGACATGTTGGAAGAGAGAGAAGAAGCTGGTAAAACTGTCCCAATTTCGTGACATGTTGGCAGAGAAAGACAGCAAGGTGGAAAGTGTCACGATTTTGCGACATGTCGCATTTTCGCGACTCGAAAAGTGCAGGAAGGCAAAGAAGGAAAAGTGTCGCGATTTCGTGACATAATGCAAAGAAGGTTATACAGACAAAAAAGTGTCATGATTTCGTGACATGATGCAGAATGGAGAGTCCGCAATGTGAACTGTCATAATTTCATGACAAGTTTGAAGAGAGATAAAGTATCTTGAAAAGTGTCATGATTTCACGACATGCTGCAAAATACTAAGTGAGGACTATCACGATTTTGCGACATGCTACAAAAGACTAAGTGAGGACAGTCACAATTTCACGACATGCTAAAAAGCTCAAAGTGAGAACTATCATGATTTCGCGACATGCAGCAAAGAGAAGAGTCTGAAATGAGAAGCGTCGCGATTTCGTGATAGGCTACAAAGAAGTTGTATGGATGCAAAAAGTGTCATGATTTCGCGACAGGTTGAAGAGAAAGCTTGCGAATGCAGAAAGTGTCACGATTTCACGATAGGTTGAGATGGCAGCTTTTAGTTGGAGAAAGTGTCACGATTTCATGACAAAAATAGTTAGCAAGTCTTCAACAGAAGAAGCATCATGATTTCGTGATGAATTGAAGAAGGAAGAGCTCGAAGGCGAAAGCATCGTGATTTCATGACATGTTTCATTTTCGCTAGTGCAAGCAAAAAAGAAGGCCATGAAGACAAAAGTGTCACGATTTTGCGACATGAGTGAAGATGACATCAGCAAAGATAGAAGTGTCATGATATCATGACAAGAATGTAGTCAAGGCAGAAAAAAGTAAAAGTGTCGCGATACCACAACAATAGCCAAATGAAAGTGTACGGCTACAAAAATGTCACAATATCATGACATGTTGTGGTTTAGTGGCAGAAGCTACTGAACCACAGAGGCGGTTGAAGCCGACAGAGTTAAAATTAGGCCAACAAAGATTAGGGAATGTAGCCGACGGAGTTAGGGTTTGCATTTGCATAACAGCCGACTAAGATCAAGGTTTAGATCTTGATTATGTTAGTATAAAAGGAGCGCTGTTTGAAGAGATTAGGCATCGATCGATGTGTGCATTTGAAGTGCGACTTTCACAGATAGAGTGTGGGGAGAAGTTCGATCACCGAGAAGCAAAGTGCAAATTCGATTACAGTGTACATAGTGCATTCCATAAAATCTTCTAAGTGAGAGAGATTGCAAGGAAGCAAAGTTCACGAAGATCATGCTGCTGTGATTGCGCAGAGGTGCATAAGTTAATGTTTGATCGAGTGTTGTTGTGATTGCGCAGAGGTGCAATTTTAAGGACATTTGTGCCAGACCGAAGGACTGTGTTTGGTGCAGAACAGAGGAAGTGAACAAGGACATTTGTGCTGAACCGAAGGACTGTGTTTAGTGCAAATTCAAGGACCAGCTTTGGAGGTGAAAGAGTTGAGGACAAAGGTCTCTAGGCAAAGCAAGAAAGATAGGTGTCTTCTATGGATAGAGTTCCACTTTCTAAGGGCAGAGGAGGCAAAGGTTTTCTAGAGGATCACCAACCAGAGCAGAGCTAGGGGATTGGTGTCTCCTTTGGGTTGGTGCCCATAAACTTTGTAATCGGGAAAGGTTTCCCAAAAATTGAGGTGATAAAATTTAGTGAAATATTTTATCCATGGAGTAGCCCGCATTGGGTGAACCACGTAAATTGTTGTGTCTCTATTGTGGATGGTATCTTGTGCATTACTTTGATTACTATTTTTGATACTGCTATCTATTCACTACATAATATTAATTTTAAAGTTGAAAAAAAAAGTTTAAAGTGGTCTTATACTGTTCACCCCCCCTCTTAGTATAAGCTTGTGTTCTTCAATTGGTATCAGAGCGGGTTCCTTCGAAAAGTTTAAATAGCTTGAAGGAAAAGCTTGATAAGAACACAATGGATTATTCAAGTGGAAATGCAACACCTATTCTTGATGGATCAGATTTTGGTCTTTGGAGTGCAAGGATGAAGGTTCATCTAATGGCACTTGGGAATGAGGTGTGGGAAGTGATTGAAGATGGGTACACTATTCCTACAAATGGTCCATATACTAAAGAATATAGGCTTCTACATCACAACAATTCAAGAGCAATGAATGCAATCCTGAAAGGCTTACAGAAAGCAGATCTCACCAAAGTAATTCACTGCAAGATAGCTAGTGAAATGTGGAAACAGTTGCAGGTGGTTCATACAGGTGATGCAAATGTCAAAAAGGCCAAGTTGAGACATTTCAAAGGTATGTTTGAACAACTCAAGATGAATGATGATGAAAATATTAGTGACTACATGCTTTGCATGGATGAGGTTGTTAACTCCATGAAAGACTTAGGTCTTGAACTTGCTGAAAATGATGTTTGTGATAAAATTTTAAGATCTCTTCCTAATAGATTCAGTGAAAATATTTTTGTTATTGAGGAAGCTAAATATTTGGATAAGCTGAAAAAGGATGAGCTTCATAGCATTCTTGCAGCATTTGAGTTGAGAACTCAGGTGAAGGTTGATGTCAAGAAAGAGGCAGCTTTCAAGGCTACCAAGAAATCTAAGGGTAAACAGCTTCAAGAGAGTAATGAGTCTTCTAGTGATGAAGAGGCATATTACAGCAAGAAAGGCAAGTTATCTAGAAAGCACAAAAGCATAAAAAATATAAGATGCTTCAATTGTTGAAAGTTCGGTCATTATGCTACTGACTGTACTGTTTCTAAGAATGAAAGTGATGAAGAGAAACATGATGTTAAGAGCAAGGATTCTGAAAAGCATAGGTATTATAGAAAGAACAAATATGAGCATAGCAATCAAGGAAATAGGTATTCACACAAGAACAAGAAGAGTTTCTACCTAGAAAAAGCAAGTAAGTGTTCTAGCAGTGATAGTGAAAGATCTTCAAGTGATGAGGAAAATGAGATGTTGTTCATATCAGAAAAGGAGGAAGAACCGAAACATAGATTCATTATTATGAAATGTCTTAGATGTGGAAATTTTGGTCACCTTGAGGATGACTATACAAATAATGATTTGGTTTCTAGTATGTATAAGGATGCTTCAGAAAACTATCAAGAAGATGCTTGTATGGTTTTTGAAAAAGGTAGCACCTCTAGTGATAAGAAATCTAGAAAAGGCCTTGAGGATTTAGAAAGTAAAAAAATAAAAGATCTTGAAATTGAACTTAATAATGCTCTTAGTGTTTTTAAAAAGGAAAGAAAGAAGAATGATAGACTCAAGGATGAGTTAGAATCTAAGATTCTTGAGTATAATGATTTGGAACAGAAAATGGCTTCTCTAGAAGTGGAAACTAAAGAGTACAAGGATAAGTTGTATAGGTTTCAATATAGCTCCAAAAGGGTTAAGTCTCTCATCAAAGGTCAAAGAAATCCAACAGATAAAATAGGTCTTGGTTTTGTTAAGCCGCACAAAGAACAGGTTGGGGAATCTAGCAAGAGATTCCAAAAGGAAGAAATTTCTGATGAAGAAAGTACTTCAGAACATGAGTCCGTGAGTGATCGATGTGCAAAAATAGAAAACAAAATTCAAAATGCGAAGAAGTTTTCAGGACCCAAGAGGTCGTATAAAGGAAAATTTCATGGCAGATGTTTTGCGTGTTACAGGTTTGGTCACATGGCTGCACATTGCATGTCTCAAATGAAGAAGGTTAACAACAATTTTAGAAGTGGTAATTTCTTCCAAGGGTATTGCTACTCTTGTAATCAGTTTGGGCATAAGGCAATTGTCTCGCAAGGCTAATATCAGGTTCATGGTTAGTCAGAACAGTGGATTCAAAGAATAGGTATGCCTAAAAGAAATTACAGTGTTACTTGTTATAAATGCAACAATGCAGGTCACACAGCTAGACAGTGTAGAGCTGATCTTCCAAGGTATAGGAACAGGAACAGTGGCATGATCAGGTCCAAGGATCAAGGCATGAAAAAGGATAGGGATGAGAACAAGAACAATAATAGTGACAAAAATAGGAATGCGGGAAAAAAGTTCAAGAAAAGGCCAGGTAAAGAAATTATAGACACTGATGATGATCAGTGCCTAATGGGAGTTTTACTCCCACCCTAGTTTTAATCTCCTCATGAGGAGGTGGGGGAGGGACTAAGCTAAGAGGCTCATTCTTAGTCCTAAGCTCCAAAGGTGACCCTTTGCCATTGATGACAAAGGGGGAGAGATTTGAGTAAGGGGGAGAGATATGAGTAAGGGGGAGAGCTTCAATATAAAGAGGAAAGCTTCAAGTCAGGGGGAGCAAAACTTCAATAGGAGATTTTTAGCTGTTAGCACAGTTGGTTTCAATTTTTGCTCCTGAGATGTGTTTTTAGTAAAGGGTTGCCATCAATGACAAAGGGGGAGATTGTTGGCAATTTTGGGTACCTTGAGTACATTGCATTTGCTCAAGTGAATTAGTTGTCATTGATGTCAAGAAGCTTTTTAAAGAATTTGATTTGATGTAAAAATAATGTGTTTTGTTGAAGGTTCGGCTTGACAGGTTCGAAAGAAAGTAAGTTGGAAAAGTGTCGCGATATCGCGACATGTCACATTTTCACGACTTAGGTAGGAGAGAGAAAGCTTTTTGAAAAAGTTTTGCGATATCGTGACATGTTGCATTTTTGTGACTTAGGTAGGAGAGAGAAAGTTTTTTGAAAAAGTGTCACGATTTCACGACATGTTGGAAGAGAAAGAAGAAGCTAGCAAAATTGTCGCGATTTCGTGACATGTTGGAAGAGAGAGAAGAAGCTAGCAAAACTGTTGCGATTTCAAGACATGTTGGCAGAGAAAGAAAGCAAGGTGGAAAGTGTCACGATTTCGTGACATGTCGCATTTTCGTGACTCAAAAAGTGCAGGAAGGCAAAGAAGGAAAAGTGTCGCGATTTCGCAACATAATGCAAGGAAGGTTGTACGGACAAAAAAGTGTCATGATTTCGTGACATGATGTAGAAGGGAGAGTCCGCAGTGTGAACTGTCGTGATTTTGTGACAAGTTCGAAGAGAGATAAAGTATCTCAAAAAGTGTCACGATTTCACGACATGCTGCAAAAGACTAAGTGAGGACTGTCATGATTTTGCGACATGCTGCAAAAGACTAAGTAAGGACTATCGTGATTTCACGACATGCTAAAAAGCTTGAAGTGAGAACTGTTGTGATTTCGTGACATGCAACAAAGGGAAGATTTTGAAATGAGAAGCATCACAATTTTGCGACAGGCTACAAAGAAGTTGTACGGATGCAGAAAGTGTCACGATTTCGTGACAGGTTGAAGAGAAAGCTTGCGAATGCAGAAAGTGTCATGATTTCACGATAGGTTGATATGGCAGCTTTTAGTTGGAGAAAGTGTCATGATTTCATGATAGAAACAGTTAGCAAGTCTTCAACAGAAGAAGCATCACGATTTTGTGACGAATTGAAGAAGGAAGAGCTCAAAGGCGAAAGCGTCGTAATTTTGCGACATGTTTCGTTTTCACTAGTGCAAGTAGAAAAGAAGGTCATGGAGACAAAAGTGTCATGATTTTGCGATAGGAGTGAAGATGATGTCAGCAAAGACAAAAGTGTCACGATATCAGGACAAGAATGTAGTCAAGGTAGACAAAAGCAAAAGTGTCGCGATATCACGACAATAGCCAAATGAAAGTGTACGACTGCAAAAATGTCATGATATCACGACATGCTATGGTTTTGCGATAGAAGCTATTGAACCACAGAGGCGGTTGAAGTCGACAGAGTTAAAATTGGGCCGAAAAAGATTAGGACATGCAGCCAACGGAGTTAGGGTTTTCATTTGCATAACAGCCAACTAAGACCAAGGTTTAGATATTGATTATGTTAGTATAAAAGGAGGGTTGTTTGAAGAGATTAGGCATCGATCTGTGCGTTCGAAGTGCAACTTTTGCAGATAGAGTGCGGGGAGAAGTTTGATCATCGAGAAGTAGAGTGCAAATTCGATTGCAGTGTATAGAGTGCATTCCATCAAATCTTCTAAGTGAGAGAGATTGCAAGGAAGCAGAGTGCACGAAGATCATGCTGCTATGATTGCACAAAGGTGCATAAGTTGATGTTTGATCGAGTGTTGTGATTGCACAGAGGTGCAATTTCAAGGACATTTGTGCCAGACCGAAGGATTGTGTTTGGTGCAGAATAGAGGAAGAGAACGAGGACATTTATGCTGAATCGAAGGACTATGTTTAGTGCAAATTCAAGGACTAGCTTTGGAGGTGAAAGAGTTGAGGACAAAGGTCTCCAGCAAGAGCAGGGAAGACAGGTGTCTTCTGTGGATAGAGTTCCACTTGCTAAGGGTAGAGGAGGCAGAGGTTTTCTATAGGATCACTAGCCAGAGCATAGCTAGGGGATTGGTGTCTCCTTTGGGTTGGTGCCCATAAAATTTGTAATCGAAAAAGGTTTCCCAGAACTTGAGGTGATAAAATTTAGTGAAATATTTTATCCGTGGAGTATCTCGCATTGGGTGAACCATGTAAATTGTTGTGTCTCTATTGTGGATGGTATCTTATGCATTGCTTTGATTATTGTTTTTGATACTGCTATCTATTCACTGCATAATATTAATTTGAAATTTGAAGGAAAAAGTTTAAAGTGGTCTTATACTATTCATCCCCCCTCTCAGTATAAGCTTGTGTTCTTCAATGCGACACCAGCAAAAATCAGAAACACATCCTGACTAATCATTGTGGATAAATAGTTAAATCGTGACCACACTGTTTAGGGCAAATTACCACTGCACTAATGCTGGCATTTTCCAGTGTTGCACATTAGTCGATTTGGTGAGACCAATTTTTTTAAAACAAGTGCAATCACCAACTACTACTTTTACCCACATCTTAAACATATTTGACATCTCCAGAACCTCCTTTGTGGTAGAGAGTAGCATCATTTATATGTGTTCGCTCAATATGACTACCATTGTAAGGAGGCGACAATGAAAATGTTGCCAAATTTATTCATGTAGATGCCATAGCCTCTCTCTCTCTTTTTTTTTTTCAATTATATATATTTTTTTAAGGAACATCGTGTGTTTGAATTCTAATGGGAGATTTTGAAAAATTGTGGAGGCGTCGACTGGTATTAGCATAGAAATGATTTTAAAATAACTATACACATAATTAATAAGAAAATCAGTACATACCCAGTTGAATTTCGTAGAATCTGATATATATGATGCTGGTGGTGTGAGACGTCTTCACGTTGGTGCTCATGGAGATTTTATTTATTTATTTATATGTATCTTTATCTATTCTGCCATGAACATAATAGATCTTGACTCTTTTTTTTTTTCTTTTCTTTTTTTTGTTCTCTTTATTTTTTCAATTTTTTTTTCTTATTTTTTTTTTCATCCTCTGCATCAAAGAATAGAGTCAATCCACAACAACTGAGCTGGTGACTCTAAACTTTGAAATACCCAGCTTTTTCTCAATAGCACACAAAATATTTTAATCCCGCATTGACGTATCTCTCTCCAAATGCATTTATAGGATGAATATTAAAATTTATACCTGACATGTGTGCGTCCAAAATGATATCCCCTCTAAATTATTTCTTTTGCATGCATAATTGGAACAACACTGAATTCCTTTTTTTTTTTTTGGAGTGAGGAAAAATAGTATTTCTTTCATTATTCATGACATCTGTCAGGTGCATTTCTGATATGTATGTGTTGTATGTGCTAGCGTTGTTAGGATGTTCTCATCCGTTGGTGCGATCCCCAAATTAACCTACATGCCATAGAGTTGGAACTGCACCAATTTTTTTTGCCCACATCATGCTTGTCTAGTCAACGGGTGAAGAACAGGGGCGCCTTCCCTCTGAGGAAGGTTCTTGCATGCTAGTGGCACCTTCCTATTGGTGCCTTCTTGTGGCACCTTCCTGTTGATGCCTTCCTATGGCACCTTCCTGTCGATGCCTTCTTGTGGCACCTTCCTGTGGGTGCCTTCCTGTGGCGCCTTCCTATCAGTGCCTTCCTATGAGAGGAAGGCACTTGCCTTCCTGTGGGTGCCTTCTAGTGGTGCCTTCCTATTGGTGCCTTCCTATGGCACCTTCCTGTCGATGCCTTCCTATGGCGCCTTCCTGTTGGTGCCTTCCTGTGGCACCTTCTTATCGGTGCCTTCCTGTGGCACCTTCCTATTGGTGCCTTCCTGTGGCACCTTCTTGTCAGTGCCTTCCTTTGGTGCCTTCCTGTGGCACCTTCCTATCGATGCCTTCCGATGAGAGGAAGGTTCTTGCATTCTTTTGAGGCCTTCCTGGAAGAGGAAGGCGTTGGCCTCCTATTGGCGCCTTCCTGGAAAAGGAAGACGCTTATATTTTATTGGTGCCTTCCTGGAAGAGGAAGGCGCTGGCCTTCTATTGGTGCCTTCCTGGAAGAGGAAGGTGCCTACTTACCATGCATTGATTTCGAAGGAAACAAATATTTGACATCTATTTTTTTTCAAACTCCTCCCCCATTTTATTTAGCTACCAGTTGGAGATTTCTCATTTCCCTTCGGGACCATGCTAGTCCTCAGGAAAGAGGATACTCTCTTCCAACGGGCAGTGAAAATAAAACTTTGCTTTTGATTTGCATTTCATCGTGGAGCTATTTCAACACAAGGTGGTTTTTTTTTCATAGGAGTAAGTTAGGCACCGACAATAAGGCGTCTTTCCCCCCATGTCTAAAAATTGTCACGTCCTCATGAAAACAACCTTCCGAACTCCCCCTTATTTATTTATTTATTATTATTTTTTTTACGAGAGGTTTTGATTCACCCACATCTTCCCCCACTTAAATTGGTGATGCCCTTATCGCCAGCAACAGGTCCCTCTGCACAACAGGTCTGCAGCCCTCCAAACATCAGGTCCCACATTGAACAACAAGTATCCCCATCCAAGGGAGAAGAAAATTGCTTATTGGTGCCTTCCTCCAAGTGGAAAAAGGAACTACTGTATTGGGCTGACTGTAAGCACTCTCTTCCTAGTGGGAAGTAAGTGCCTTTTTTGCTTTGCCACACTCCTAATTACAGGGCACAAAATGTCACATCTATTAGGCCTAGTTTAAGCCGGCTCCACCTACAGATCATGTTCATGGTTGTGTACTGCGAAACTACACCTACAAAAACTGCACACACGAAAGCAGTAAAATAGGAGTCATGACTCCGTGCCTGTTAGGCCCTGGCTCTCAAGATGCCTGCAGCTTGCATTTGGTTCATGATTTCCTGCAAAGCAATAAGAAAGCAATTTTTATGCTAAGCAGGACATGTTCTATGTTTTTTTTTTTTTTACTAGGAGGATTCGCATATATATATATATATATATATATATATATATATATATATATATATATATATATATATATATATATTTGGTGGAAGGCGTCTTCAATGTATGGCGCCTTCTTGATGCGAAGGCGCCTCCAATGTGTGGCGCCTTCTTCCTATGGAAGGCACCTCCAATGTATGGCGCCTTCTTGATGCGGAAGGTGCCTTCTTGATAAACAAGGTGTCTTTCACTTCATTTTTTTTTACGTATCCTCCCTCTTTTTTTTTTCTTTTTCTTTCTCTCTTTTTTTTTTCTTTTTCTTTCTCTCTTTTTTTTTTCTTTCTTCATTTTTTTTTTTCGATGAATGTTTGAACATTCTTCCAAGCTACTGGTATGGTATGGGGCCTCCCCCATGCCGATGTATAATCCACTCTTGTGAATGTGAGGTAGTGGTTAATGGAGCTCGTTGACCGTTACTTGAACGTTGTCTCGAAACTCTTCTCTTGCACTTGGTGTAGCATATCTGACTTTGTTTATCATCCAGGCTATAACAATCATGCACTTTCCAACAAAATTTTCCCCCAAATTCCATAAGCACCTTGGGCTAGAAGCCTTTCGCTTGATCAGGGTTACTTAGCCTGCCTTCAAGTGCCAATGTTTCCAAGGCAAAACTCTGCTGGCTTTCACCTATTAGATTGGATGCTATACGAACAAGTACCCGAGACAGTTCGTATAGTGCTATTACGAACTCCATGTATGAATCTCAATTCATGAGATCTTCACAGACACATACTTATTTTTCTACTTCGCACTTCACATTATCTTGCAAAACATAAAAGAAAAATCTAAACTAAAGACGTTAAAATAAAATTCTAACTAATTTTTTTTCTCTGTTTTTTTTTTTTTTTTGTATTTTTTTTTCGGTCTATTCTGCCTTGACTAGAACAGATCTTGGATTATCATTTTTTTCATCATCTACATCAAAGAATAAGATGTCTACTTCAACCATTTGAGCTGGTGATTTTCACATCTGGAGGTTTATCAATGATCCATCCTAAGAATTTGGCAAAATGTACCATGTACTAAAACATCTTTGCCCTCACATTTTTTGTGAAAAGCATATTTCTCCATGGTTTCAGATCCTCTCAAAGTTGATGTTATCTTCCACCATAGTGAGATTCTGCCTCTCTTTTGTATATTTTTTTCATATGACAACCAACAACTCACATTTTTGAAACACCAAGCTCCTTCTCAATTAGTACAAAAAAAAATGTTAATCCTGTGGCCTTTGTGCAGAAATTTGAAATCTGATCTCCTCCAAGATTTTTCCTTGTTTTATTTAGCTACCGGTTGGATATTTCTCATTTCCCTTCTGTACCAAGATGGTCCTCGGGAAAGAGGATACTCTCTTTCAACAAGCAGCAAAATAAAACTCTATTTTTGAATTGCTTCATTTTTTTTTTTTTTGAAAAAAATGAAAAAAAAACTTGTATTAAAACAAAAGACAGTTACAAGAGGGAGAAAGGGCATCCCAACCAAGCGCAAAGAGACCAGAAGTACAAAGGGCGCGAAAACGCGACATGTCGCGAAAACGCGACATGTCGCGAAATCGCGACACCAAACCAAACAACCGCCACGCCACAACAACCAGTCGCGATAACGCGACAAGTCGCAAAATCGCGACATGTCGCGATATCGCGACAAAAAGCGTCGGAACCACAACACACGAAAAAAGTCGTGAAATCGCGACAGCACAGCACCAAATCACCCAAACGCCAAAAGCGTCGCGAAATCGCGATGAGAAAGCCTGAAGGCACCTGCTCCCCGAAACTGTCACGAAATCGCGACGAGGACCCCTTTGATCAGCAACTTTGAGAAAGTGTCGCGACATCGCGACGGCTTTTCCTTGGAGCCCCACTTGGCCGAAAGTGTAGCGAAATCGCGACAAGAAAACCAATGGGCGCCCCATCCGCAAAAGTGTCACGAAATCGCGACATGTTCACCCCCGAGGTGCCCATTACCAAAACTAGTCGCGAAATCGCGACGATTTTCCTGCAAGCAGTTTTTCTCCAGAACTGTAGCGAAATCGCTACAGGTTTGCCCCCGTGCTTCCTTTCCATAAACATGTCGCGAAATCGCGACAGGTTATCCATTGGGAGGCTTTTCTCAAAAAGGTCGCGATATCGCGATGATTTTTCCCCTTAACTAAATTTTGCTCAAAACATCTCAAAATCGCAACAAGTATGCCCCTTTGTGTCCTTTCCTCAAAAAAGGCACGAAATCGCGACGAATTTTCCTTAGAGTAGATTTTCACACAAATTGTCGCGATATCGCGACGGTTTTTCCCTTTCATGCAATTTTTCTCAAAGCGTCGCGATATCGCGACACTTTTCCTCCAGCAGCAAAACCAACCAAAAAGGTCGTGACATCGCGACACCTTCTCATCAACGACCGCGACGGCGCAACATGTCGCGAAATCGCTACAATTTTCCTCCCAAAGCCGCAGCAACCAAAAGGGTAGCGAAATCGCTACAGTTTTCCAGGATAGGTCGCGACAGAGCAACATGTCGCGACAGAGCGACATGTCGCGACAGAGCAACATGTCGCGAAATCACGACAGAATACCAAACAGGGTCGCGACGGCGCAATATGTCGCGATATCGCGACAAAAACTAACCTTAGTCATTTTTGAGCTCATGGATGCAGGGATCGTTCCAGACCACTCCGAATCTCTTCATCTATCATAGGCATATCACCGTGCAGCTGAACACCTACCTCTTTCTCAACACCCATCTTCGCAAGGAAGTCGACTACCGTGTTCGTATTTCTACTCACATACACAAGGATGACATCATCTAACTCCCTCCATAACTCCTTGATTTGAGATATCAACATCCGCAGTCTCCAGGATTTTAAAGAGAAATTCCGCAAGCAATCTAGAGCGCATATCAGGACTTGAGAATCAGATTCAAGAATTATCCTCCGGTAACCACCGCTAACGACCCGGATAGACGCGGACTTAATGGCCAAGGCTTCGGCTTCATTGTTCGTGGCTCTGCCCAATCCCCGCAATTCCCGAGTAAAGAACCGCACTCGAGTGATCCCGACAAACAACACCAATTCCTGCGTTGCCCGGGTTGCCTTTTGCAGCCCCATCAGTATTGATCTTGATCCAGCCTTCAGGGGGAGGTTTCCAGCATGATCTGTCTTGCCTCTCAAGACCCTCAACCCCCTCTTCAGGATGCCCAAGAGTAGCCTGATTCTTTTCATTGACAAAAGTAGCAACAGTTTCTGTGACTTTGCTCCAGATGACCTGCCAAACGCCGTCAATCGAGGAGAAAGTGTTTCTAAAGATCCGGGCGTTTCTCTCCAACCAAACTTGCCACCAAATGAAGAGAAAGCCTAACTGCCATCCAGTTCGGAGAGCTATGGAATTTAATCTGCCCCATTTCCATTTTTCCCAAATATTGGTACGGTTGAGAACACCATTAGCCTGGAGTTTAAATTGAGAGAACCAGCGTTCCCAAATCTGATGAGTAAAAGGACACTCAAAAAAAAAATGGTCTGCAGTTTCCTCATGTTGGAGGCATAAAGCACATTGAGAGGGGCCATTGAAACCCCTACGTCTGAGATTGTCAAAGGTGAGAAGACCATTATGCATAAGTTGCCAAGCGAAGAAATTCACTTTCGGCCAACCCTTTGAATGCCAAATCCTTCTCCAATGCTGAACCGGAAAAGAGTGTGGGGGAGGCTCAGGGAGGATCTCTTCATATCCAGCCTTAACTGAGTAGACCCCAAGGCTTCCATAGCCCCAGGATAATTCATCTTCCTCATCCTTCCCCGTGAGGAACCTTTTTGACAAGATTTTTTGCAGGATAGGCGCCAACTCCGGAGAGACAGTAATTGGCCACTCCTCCCATCGCTTAAACTTTTTAAAAGTATACCCCCCCAAATGACTGGTAAGAAGATAATTATCAATAAGGATCCAACCCTGGGCTTCTAAGGCGGTCATGATAGGTTGTAGCTCGGGGAACATAACAATAATGGGCGGATGCTGGTCCCAAGAGTCAGTCCAGAAACGAGCCTTGTCTCCTTTCCCCACTTTCCAGAATAATTGATCTTTGATAATCTGGGACCCAAGCTTGAGAGTCTGCCACACTAAGGAACCAGGACCTTCCAAGGGAAAGCGACCCACCTCATTGGGATGGACATGCCCCAAATATTTACTGGAAAGAATTCTGCTGAAGAGAGAGGATGGCTGAGAAACCCACCTCCAATACAGTTTTCTAGCCAAAGCCTTGTTATTAAGCATAGAACTTCTCAAGCCCAGACCTCCTTTATCCTTAGGCTGGGTAACTTTGTCCCACCCAACCAAGGCCCATTTTTTCTTCCCTTTTGCGCCTTCCCATAAAAATCTTCTAGCCATTTTGTCCAGCTCTTTCCAGATGGTATGAGGGGCAGCCAGTATTGAGAATTTATAGATCGGCAAATCCTGAATAACTGATTTCAAGAAGGTTAATCTACCCCCGTAGCTTAGCCATTTATGGGCCCAATGATTCATTCTGTCTTTGATGCCTGCTAACAGGTTCTTCCAAATATCAATATTTAACTTTTTGAAATGAAGGGGAACCCCCAGGTAAACAATTGGAAGAGAGGTCCTTGTGAAGCCCAGGATCTCAATAACGCGCTCCTGAAGCCGTTGGTCGAGATTGAAAAAGACCACTTTGGACTTCCTGACATTTAGAACCCGATTTGAAGCCCTTAGGTAGAAATTCAAAGTATCTCTGATTCCTCTAGCTTCCCGAAGAGTGGCCGCACCAACCAGACCCGTATCATCCACAAATTGCAAGTGAGTCAGAGTTTCCTCCCCAACCTTGATACCAGAAAGCAGACCTTGTTGCCTTCTCCTCAAAAACAGTCTGCCCAAACCTTCAGCCAAGAGAAGGAAGAGATAGGGAGAACAAGGGTCTCCCTGGCGGAGCCCACGGGAGGCACCGAAAGGAAGCGAGGGAAGGCCCTTAATGAGAACAGAAAAAGAGGGAGAAGAAACACAACTCATAACCCAATCAATCCATTCCTGAGAGAAGCCAAAGGCAACCAGCATTTTCGACAAGAAGCACCACTCCACCCGGTCATAAGCCTTGGACATATCCAGTTTAATGAACATGCCTTTGTTGCCCGAAGTTTGCATTGAATGGATGGCCTCCTGGGCCAAAACCACCCCATCCAATATTTGTCTTCCCTCAACAAAGCCCCCCTGTTCAGGAGAAATGATGCTATGAAGAAGGGGTTTAAGCCTCTCAGCAATTATCTTAGTGATGATTTTGTAAATCACATTGCATAAAGCAATAGGCCTGAAATCAGATATATGAGTCCCCGCTTCCCCTTTCGGAATTAAAGCAATGAAGGTGTGATTGATCGCCCCCGAGCATTCTTCGATTGGATCCGGATTCCTCGATAATGACCGGAACATCCTCCTCCAAGGTATCCCGGAAAGCTCTGAAAAAATTCAATAGGAAAGCCATCCGGACCAGGAGATTTTCCAGTACTCATACCAAAGACCACATTTCTCAGTTCATCCCTTTCAATGGGTCTAAGCAAGGTCTGATTGTCCTCTTCAGAGATAATAGGAGGAATAACATTAAGAACTTCGTTCTGAGCCTCAATATCTTGCTGCATACTTTCCTTAAAAAGTTTAGAAAAGTAATCGATAGCATGGGAGTGCATACCAGGAATAGTATCGAAGACATTTCCCTGTTCATCTTTGAGAACTTCCATATTGTTCATCTGTCTCCTAGCACAAGCCGACCGATGAAAAAATTTGGTATTTCTGTCCCCTTCTAATAACCAAGTATTTCTAGCCCTCTGTTTCCAGTATAACTCCTCTTGGTTGTCAATGTCCTCAACCGCTTTACGCAGTTCGTCATCTTCAGATTTGAGTTGCTCAGTAATTGATCCTTCCCTAAAAAGTTTCAGAACCTCCTCCCATCTAGCCACCAAGGGGGCCCTTTGGGACTGGAAATCCGACTTGTTTCCTTTCCTCCACTGTTTCAATTGAAATTTGACAAATTGAAGCTGTTTATGAAATTTGAACATTGCTTGTCCCAAAAGGTGGACGGCCTTCTGTCCACCAATGAGAAATTTTCTGTTGAAGGTCCTCCTTTTGTAACCAAAAATTCTCAAATTTAAAAGGCCTATGGTGCTGTCCTCTCGAAGTCCCTCCCTCAAGCAAGATGGGAAAATGATCCGAAATAGGGCCCTCCAAAATCTGGAACTTAAAAGTCCATTTAACAAAAGCCTCCTCCGAGACCAAAAAGCGATCTAACTTGACCTTCCTGCTATGTGGCTCCTTTCTCTTGTTTGTCCAAGTGAAAAAAACACTAGGGCCTTGAACGTCCACTAGATTAAAGGCCTGAACTTGGGCAATCAGAAGCCGATCCCCTGGATCCAAAATAGAGGAGCCACCTTCCCCGGTCCCGAACGAGATAATTTTGCATTAAAATCCCCGCAATAATCCGGTCATAACACTCCCTGTATGCTCTCATGTTGTGAACAGCGTCCCATTGGAGCCTCCGGCCATCAAGATCTTGGGCCCCATAAAAGTTGGTTATAAGGACCAGCTCGAATTGAAGTTATTTTGAAGAGAGAAGTAAGTACACCCCTACAAGCTACATGTTCTAAAGCAGTCCAGACCAGAGGGTTCCAAAGGGTAACAATTCCACCTGAAGCTCCTTGGGTAGCCACGTCCATATACCCAGCTCCCCGCCAGATTTTAGTAGCGGTTTTACTCATAATATCTAAAGACATTTTGGTCTCCTCGAAGAAGCAAAAAATCTGTTTTACGGTTTTCTAAGAGTCTTTGAGCAATGATTGATGGGTTCTACTTGTTTAAACCCCTAATATTCCAAGATTGAATAATCATTGAAAACCTTGAGAGCAATAAGAATCAATGGTCCTCACCAATCCTCCATTGATTAGCTTATCTCCTTGAGGTCATTAGTAGTTCCTTATTGGATTTTCTTCCTCGCTCCTTGAGAGTTATTGTTTCTTGATCTCTTTTCCACCAGGGAAATCCCTAAAGCGAGCCTTTCTCTTGTTTTTATCTGCATTTCCCATGGTAACATCTTTTATAGCCGGCTGTGCTGGGGAGTGTATAACCAAAGCCCCTGGATTCTCTGACTGCAGGTACTCAGCTGGCACAGTCACCTGTTCTACTACGGGAGTGAAGGAAGGAGAAACAAGAGGTGGAGTGTTGACATTCTCACCATTCCCAACCACTCCTTCCATAGATTGGTCCTCCAGATCCACTAATGACTTAAAAATTTCATACCGATTGTTTGGCTTGAGCTGTACCTGCTCCTTGCCATTTTTCTTTTTGTTTCTCTTTCGTTTCACCTGTTCAAAGCCATCTTGCTGAGCATCAGGACCTGGAGAATTGCTAGAGGGTTCATTGACCGGACTGGACTTACCCTCTCTAGGGCGGTTTGACATTCCACTCGGAGCCTCCGTTTTTGTGCTCACTACGTTTGGGCAGAACCTTGCCAAATGTCCATGCTTATGGCATACTCGGCACCTGAAAGGTAGGGCCTCATAGTCTAACTGCTGGATCCAGGGTACTCCTGCAAGCTCAAGTTCCACCTCAGCTGGTAGAGGCTGACTAATGTCCATCTCTACACATATTCTAGCAAAGACAGCAGAATTGCCCTCTATGGTATCTTTGGAGACTCCCAGAAATCTGCCTAGGGAATTACCTATTAATTCCAAAACCTGCTCACCCCAAAACTCCATCGGGAGAGCGTACAGCCGGATCCAGACCGGGACAGCCATGGGTTCGATGCGGGGGTCGAAACCCACTCTCCAGGGTTGGACAAATAACCCTGCTGGTCCATGGTTTCTCTTTTCTGATTCAAATGCTCTGTTTCTATCTGCTAAAGAAGAGAAACTTATGATGAAATACCCATTGCTTATAGGCCATAGAGATTACTCACCGTGTGGCTCCCAGTTCTGACGAACCCAGGTATGCAGAAAATTTAGTGTGGGCCGGATGCCCATGAATTTGCAGATCAAGTCGTGATTAGCTTGGTAGACGATTGTATCTTCGACAAGCATTGGTTCTATTACAATCTTAGGCCTGGAGGAAGATTGTGGGAGGCATCCATTAACGCGGTGAGCATTTGGGCCATTGGCAACAGTCTTGAGTATCGATTGAAAAGCATTCCGCTGAGCTCCGTCCGTGGAAGGCGAGGGAAAATATTTCAACTTCTCGGCATATGAGGTCTTTCTCCCAGTAGGAGAAACAGGAGGAGACCCCATCGGGCCCTCCCGGGACCACTAAAGAACCTTTAGGCGAAAGCAGAAACAACCCCCCAAAGCCCTAGGCAAGATCTTCGGGCCAGAGTCCCTCGAGCAACACCAGACGCCATCACAAAAAATTTCCCGCCAAAAGCCAAATCGCCAGAGCCGAGCGTATCGCAGCCTATAACAAAAAAATCAATATAAGTTCTGAATTGCTTCATTAACTTGGAGCCTTTTTAGCAGATGATTTATTTTTTTCTCTTTTTTTTTTTTCATGAACACTATAAATAGTGTTCATTGTGTTGTTGGTGGCATTTGATGAAGGTGGGGTCTCCCCCATGCCTACATCTGAACTAGTCTTCTCGAAATATTTTTTTTTTTTCAACTTGTCTGATATGTTGTAGCATGAGAAGAGTATTTTCCTTCATGGCCTCACAACCAAACTTCTTTCAACGTAATGGCAAAGTGTGTAGGCCATCAAATGACAATCCGTGAGTTAGAAACCTGAAGAAAACATGGCATAGCAGTCTGTTAAAAACACATGCTAGTTTCTGATTCACCAGGTCGCCGTAAGCACAAGTGAAGAGCATACTCCATAACAAGGCGTTCTCTTTAAATTATGCTCTGTAATTTTCCTTGCATTATTAATTTCATCATAAAAAAACATTTACCAATACGTTGCAAAAATTTCAAGCCTGTAAAATTTTTTAATTTAAAACCAAGCTTCTAGAGGCACAATTTTTCAATGGTTTCTGTATAAAAACATGTCCCTAAAAATTTCAATCAGACTTGGGTTGTGCTTTTTCTTTTGATTTCTTGAAACCATTTAGAACATGATGGAAATCCTTCAATGGCAGATTTTTTTTTTTTTTTAATTTTTTTCAACAACACATTTTATTCCTACTTCTACACTTAATTTGGTACATCAGGTTCATTCCCACGTTTATCTGAGAAGCTATAAATTGCAAAAATTTGCCAATGGAATTTAGCTCTGACTGTGCCGGCAACTATTTTTGGCCTTATAAAAAGGCCCATGGTGGACTCACACTTCTTAGGTAACCTGTAAATCAGAACACTACAGTTTAGACACTCCTCGACAACAGCGCCAAAATGGTGAGCAGAAATTCATGTCCCAAAAAACATTCATTTCTCTTCCATAAATTATCAATCCGGTAAGTTCGTAAACTTATGAGTGTCACACATAGTATATGCCTACAATGTTGGGGAACAAATCTGGTTGTACCTTATTTAGTTTGGTGGGGAGGTTTGTGTAATTGGATTCTAGCCAAACCAAATAAACTAAGTGCGGGAAATAAAATAAATAAATTATTAAACAAAAAGTAAAGTGCTGGAAATAAAATACAAGGAAATAAACACACAACTGAAATTAAATAAAATAGTAAACTAATTTACAGAAAGCAAATGCACAAATTAAACAGGGGAGGACTACTGCAGGGAGTGGGCCCAAGCTCCCGTAGATAGTCCGCCCGGCTAGCTACGTAGAGCTTGCTCGAATAAGAGGAGTTGCACTCTTAATTAATTAAACAATAAAATAAAATAATTTCTGTGTAAAATTAATCATTGATCTCTGATCTCCCTCTATTCATCTGGCCTGCGTCTTTATATAAAGTGCAAACATATATCATTACAATAACAAATCAGTCTATTTTAATCACGTGATGTGATTTAGTTACAATTGATTCTACACATATTTTATTCTTTTATTTTAAAGTATGTTCGTTCACCAGATTATAAACATCCTTAGGTGTACGTAACAACAAATCCTAAACTAATGCATCCTAAAAATAATAATATGCTTTAAGAGCTTTACAAGGTCAACCGACCAATCGGTTGATAATAATAACAAACACTTTATTCTATTTAATAAATGCATGATTAAAATAGATCTCCTTTGTCTTCATGTGCAACCTCCTCCATAGTCCTTGGTCAACCAGTCAAAGTTGACTTGGTAAATCTTGCAAAGTATGAAGGCATGGAGGCACCTTCTGGTTGTAGGGAGGTGCTCTTCTTCTGTTGGTGCCTTCCTATTGCAGGGAGGCGCTTGTATTTCGTTGGTGCCTTCTGGTTGTAGGGAGGCACTCATCTTCTGTGGGTGCCTTCCAGTTGTAGGGAGGTGCTCGTTTTCTATCGATGCCTTTTGGTTGTAGGGAGGCACTCTTCTTCCGTTGGCGCCTTTCGGTTGTAGGGAGGCGCTCTTCTTCCGTTGGTGCCTTTCGGTTGCAGGGAGGCGCTCATCTTCCGTTGGTGCCTTCCGGTTGTAGGAAGGTGCCTACTTCTATTGGGCGCCTTCCTTGAAGAGGAAGGTGCCTACTCTCTTGCCTTAGTCTCTGTAAGCAGAAGTATGCCGGGTCCAAGTGGATGTAGACTGGAAAACACCATATTAGTACCAATACCTACATTTATACACATTTCCCACTAAAAACACCAATCAAGCATAATACCGGATTTTCTATCAATTATATGCATAAGTTATATAAAATACATTTCATATGCTAATTGAACTAGTGATAATTCTTCTTAACCGTGTATATAAAATGAGCATTTTTGGTGCTCATCAGTTATCAAGATTAATTATAATAATTTATTATTATGTTGTCTATATATTCTATGATGGCAATTTTTATGGGACAATCTTTAAAGAGGATATTGTTTGTCTAATATAACTTTATGTAACCATATGTCATATAAGATAACCCTCATAGAGGATGTTATTTATCTAATATATGGTTTTCCAACCAAGCTTTAGTTACAAATTATGGTGTACACCTCTATCATTCATTGGATTTCAATATTAAACCTTCTATTAAGAGATCCAAAATTTTATAGTTAAACCCACTTTTTAAAAATTAATTTATTTATAGGTTTACGAGTTTGGTGTATTGGTAAAGCACATTATTTGGCATGTAACCTTGGTTCAAATATCAAGGCCTTGTAGTACCATAGGGTGTGTTGCACCACCGTGGCTGGCTACATTAAAATTTTACCTAATGCAACTAAAAGTTATAGTGGTAGCAAGGAGTAGGATTCAAACCTACAAAGAGGCAATGAAAAAATCTAATGAGTTACATGTGTTATTGTCAGCTTTTACAATTTATTTTAGATATGTCATCAAGATTAATCATAAGAATTTATTATTATTGCTTCTATATGCTATGTTATGGTGGTCTTTAAGGTTTTTATACTCATCACATAACTAGACGAGTCAACCTTTCACCTAAGGTGAAACCAAAGTACACAAACAATTACAATCATAAATATTGTAATATTTATTATGTAAAATCATGGTGATATTTAACATTTCTTACCCATAATATAATTAGATAAGTCAATGTTTCACCCAATGTAGAGTCCTAATGCACAAATTATTATAGCTACAAATGCAATTATGGTGGTCAAATACTTCGGATGCTTAAGATAACCATACTAAGAGTGGAAAAATAATTATCCTAGTGACTCATAATATCTATCAGGGAAACCTCAAATACCCAACGCTGAACCTAAAGTAATGCATAAGATACAATAGAACAAATTTTCAATGAAAACATAAATATCATTCTTCCTGGATTAGATACAATAGAAAAAATCATTCAAAGAAAAAAATAAATGTCATTCCTTGTATCAAATAGTTATTTTTGTCTTTCTAAGCTTAGGATAAAATTTCAATTTTAAAAACATCACACAAATGAATAATATATGCAAAACAACAAAAGATATTTGTTAGGGTTGGATTATCTGATTAAAATAGTAAGTAGCTTGAGTATTGGGATAATACAATAAAAAGTGTCTTTAAGGTCTTTGACCTAGAACATGTTACATTATCCTAGGGTAATTCCTATTTATTTTAAGCACTCTCTAGGGCCTTTTGAATTAACTTAAATTCAAAGTTTCTATATTTGAGTGTTAAATGTTAAATTTTCTCAAAACAATAGCTCCAAATCGTATAAAATTCCATTATAAGTGCTATATTAAAATGATAATTATTAAGATGTCAAGTGACTAATAAGGAAGACCCTATTCTAAACCTAGTGCATAACACTAAAATAGAGCATTTGTATTCTATATAAAATATTTCAATTAGGAAATCAAAAGTTGTGAGGTCAAGTTTATAAAAAGTTATAATAAGAATGGTTTCTTATATTCCTTGAATGGATGGTAAATATTATTGATTTAGCCCATGTTGTTCAAATTAGGGTCAAGGAATAAACTCTAAAATGGAAACATAATTGTGTGAAATATTTGATTCCTTTGAAAAAACGTTTAGAGCACCTCAATTAAGGTATATTATTATTAATTAAAAGAAAAAACCACCAAAAAGAGATTAAGTTGAATAATCTATTTGTTAAATTATCCACTTACTCCTTTAATATAGATTCACCCTCTAAAACTTCCTAATATTTTGCATAATGAAACCCCTTTCCACATTAACTAGGTTAGGATAATTAGAAGCATCTTTATGTGTAGGCCATCCAAATGTTTCTTCCCATGGGGAAACTTATACATTTTTTTTTCTAGATAATAAGGGGTTGTACTCGGGTCCCCCACCCTTGAAAAATATGGGGGAACTTATATTTAATATGTTTCTTGATGAAAATTTCTAATCCTGGATGCTATAGATCACACATTATCAAAGAAGATATATCTTGTCTCTAAATGTAATTGAGGCCATGCCTCCATTATGAACAGGGAGATAATAAGATCCTAACTATCCTAGTGAAATATATAAAAATTACATAAATGATCTCATAGTAACTTTTTGAAAAGTGTGGTCACTTTATAATAGTTTTATTTCAAGGGGTCAAAAAGAGTATAAACATAGCTTTCCATTATCGCCTTCAAACAATTCTTAAATTTGATTGCTAAAATGTGATATTGAATCTAACATAAAATTTACACTTTAATTGTTTAATCACAAATTTCCATATCTTAGATGGTGAGACCTAGAATAAAAAAGCAATACCAAAAAATTAAATCTCACCCAATTGAATTTCATACTAATTTAATCAATAATATTTAATTTTAGTCACTACACTTTAGAACCCAACTCTACATTAGAAGTGTCCAACAAACCATAGACTTTGAAATAAGTGACTCAACCTCATATCATATGTTGAGGAAGGTTTCATCTTCAATTTTCTATTAATATTATCCTTTTGACCTATTTGAATAGTAATGGCTCAAATAAGAGTTTATGTAGCCTTTTCTACCAATAAATAATTGAACACATTTACAAAAATGTCATATAATGAACAAGCAAAAATACAACCTCATGTAATGGATAAAATTTTCCCATATAAGAAATATTTAAATCCATTGACAATGATATGAGAAGAGGGATTAATAGAAGCATTTGAAGTATTTCAATAATAAAGGTTATAAATATAATGTTTTGAGCATAACTATGATGAAAGGTCATTCAATTTCATGCTAGTATTTTTTTTAAAGCGAAAAATCCCTTGTGGGGCCACCTTGGTCTGAGAGACCATGAACAGGGGGTTCTACACCATCAAAGTCACCCGAAGTCACACCCGACCCTGCCCGCACCAACATTATAAATTGGATTTTGGATACCCAATTCAAATTTTTTGGTAGGGTGGAGATTTGAACCTGGGACCTCCCTTGGAGGATTGCCCTCTCCTCTCCAACTCATCTACAACACCTGGGTTCATGCTAGTATTTTTTAATATCAATATTGAAAGAGAGGATTATATATCATGAAGAATGATCTTATTATATCCCTCCCTAAACTACTAAGATATTATCTAGGATGCATTCACTTCTTGATGTACCTATTTCTTATAACCTAATAGTTATAGGAATTATATAACAAATATCAAAAGAAAGGTATTTAGGCAAGATTTTAAATGATATTTTTAAAACAATAATTGGACACCATCCTATAATCTACTTAGATTCATCTAGTTTACATGTTACTTTGACATTTCCTTAGTAATAAACACATAAATATTGCTTCTTTAAAGCTTAATAATGCAAACACAACAAGCATTTGTTCATAAAATCCTATCTAGAATTGTAATATTTAGTAGAAAATCCATTATAGTCAAGGTATTTATCTATATAAGATAGTATGTATCTACATTAAATATAGTTTGTGATTTAAAGCCACATGTTGATAGGTTGATGGCTTACGAGGCACTATATTCATTCATTCATATGATGGTCTTTCACTAGTGAATTGAATATTCTAACTAAATGTCATCTTGTAGTGATTTTTAAAGGATTTAGATATGTCCAAAATCTTCATGAGATGGAACCTCACTACAAAAAAGAACTTGATTCCTTATGTAATATTATTGGTGCATAGATATTTTAAAATACCCTCATAGAATCTATCATTATGTGAATTCAATCCAAATAAACCTTTATTTAGATGTATTTAGATCTATAAGCTTTGATGAACTCGCCTTTGTAATTTACAAGGATAACCTATGAACATAATTACTTGTTATTGATATATTTTTCAAGTTGTGATAGCTTGATTAAATTCATACTCTTATGAATCTAATTCCTTTCAATGTTAGGCCATATCAAGTTGCATAACAAATTTTAGACACATCCAATTAATTTTGAGTGAGCATTGAGTTATTTACAATGAATTAAGCATGGTCAATATTGGGTGTATAGAACCATTAAATTAGGCACAACTCTATGGTGATATGATAAAATAAGTAATACAAATCATGAGTACATGAATTTCTTGATGCTTTTGTAGTCAAAGACAAATATACTCTTCTTTAAAAGCATTTTCTTCTCAAATATTATAGTACTTCATCATTGCCCGAAAAAATATTTGACAACATAAACTAGGACAATATTAATTCAAACAAATTTCTATGTTTAAATGAATACAATATCCATATATTATGCTTTTTTGAATATGTTGCTTCATTGCATACCCATACATTTTCTTTATTTTTGGTGACTCAATAATGGCAATATCTTGAAAAGAACAATTTCATTAGTAATCCATCAATGTGAGGAAAATATCTCTATTATAATATTTAGTCAACTATATTTTAGAGGAAAAGAGTTCAAATAATTATTCTAATAATTTAAAATAAAAATATATTCATAATGATTTATTCAAGTGTCATCTAGTTTATGAAACCATTAAATTTCTTAAATATTTCATCAACAACTTGTAAAATAACCATAATTAACTTTCCACCTAGTATGTAATGCAACTTTTGACTTTCCTTATCAAGTATTAAGCTTAGTTTTAAATATTTCCTTTGATAATGAAATATAATTCATATTCATAGTAACTAGAGGAATATTCAACTTACATATAACTTGAACGCATCTAAGGATTGTTAGAAAGTATATTCTAAACTTCGTAATTGAAATTATTTGTTGCCATCATATCAAAGGATCAATTTCCATGTGAATGAGTAAAACAATGATGCAATATAAGAGTATGCATTTATCTTTTCTTTATTTTTATTCCAATATTAAATATTTTATTATTGTAAAAAAATATATATACAAAAAATGGTATGTAACACAACTTCTATTACTTAAGGATCTATCATTCATATGCAACTCAAAGCACTTATCCTCAATATGAAGAAGTGTATGCTCTGTAATAGTAGCAGTAAAATTGTTATCACAATTATACTCTACTAACTTTATTTTTTGTTTTTCAAAATGTATTTGTGTCTTATATAATATACAACCCAAATTGATCAATGTATATCACTCTAATGGAATTAAGAAAATATTTCTTGAAGGAAATACAAATATGTTATATATCAAATAGTGTATTATCATAACTATAGAATTGTGTGATGTCCTTGGTCTCCTAAAATAATTTACTATTGTAAATAACCAAAATATTGTTGAAATTGTTATTTTATTCATGGCCAATACCAACATTGTACAATAATTTGGATAGGCCTAAGGGAGTTTCATTGTAAAATGTATTAATTTATAATATACTATTATTAAATCCTATGGACTATGGTTAACCTTGTTATGGTTAAACCCTATTTATAACTATAGACACCCATTTTTAGAACACCAAAATTTCTAGCAACTCATTAGATAATCAAACCATTCCAATTAATTGTTCTACCTCAAATTTATTGCTCAAAAAGTGAAATCACTAGAAACAAAGCTAAACTATTCACAAAAAATTCACCGACCCTAGCAATGAGTTTGTAAATTTTAATTTTCTTTCCTTTACCGCTTGGATTTAACCTATATCAATCAAAATAGCAATATAATTGGCTACAAAATTTCTACAATGATTTGGTCTTGACACATATGAAAGTATTAGATATGCATTTATACCATGTGCCATTTACAAGCCTTCCTACCATTGATTTGAGACCTATGTGCTACTACTTCAAATCTAAGAAAATCAATAATTTTACATCTTCCATTAAGGGAATGGGGATTAATTTTTCAAATTATCACTACCTACAATATTGTCACCACTAATCCATTTTCTCTCTTTCTAGGACCATGAATATCTATAAATTTAGGCCCTAGGATGGCCTAAACAATAAATTTTAACTTTACTAAAAATATGCCAAAATTATTTCATGATCTACTCTCTTTCCATTAAACTCACAATCAAGCATTCAAAGAGGTCTATTTAGTAGTTGTTTAGGGTCAATGGGATACAACTCATAGTCATTTAATTTTATTCTCTCCTCGTTGTTTCTTATCTATTTAATCCTATTCATATTTGATTCTAGCCCATATTTTTTTCCTTACTTGTGTTATTATTGAACTAGAACTTTCATTCTACTAGTATTAAACTATAATATAGCTCTATTTTGCAAATGTTTCTAATATTTAATAGATTAGATACTTGGTCGGGGTCACCTTACACCTATGTTTGTCTTTATATTTCGGATTCTAACCTATATATTTCACAAGATTATAATCTTAAATTGCAACATTCTCTCGTAGTCATTGGATTAGCTACTCTCTAAAAAAATACATACCCCTTTCCCTAACTACTTATCTCAAATATATGCTCTCTAGTGATGCATTTTATCTCTATAAGTGAATCATTATTGTTCTACTTACAAGAAAGGATTTTTCCTTCTACAATTTTACTATAAATTTTGAGCATCTAACTTCACTTCTATAATACCTTTTTCATCTATTCACACATTGCATTACATTTCATATTATTCTTTGATCATATTATTTTAGATCTTACAATATATCTTTATGATTTTAATGTAGAAGCAAAATTGTTATTAGCCTACTTAAAAGCAATGATTTTCACATATATTACTTTATGATAGATCTATAGGCATATTATCACCAGCATACAAAAGCAAAGGGTATAACCAACTAATATAGGAAGTCTATTGTCTCCCTCGGCTTGGAAGACCCTCAAATTTCAACTCTTTTTGAAGAACATGTGCTTATACTGAGAGGGGGGGTGAACAGTATAAGATAAAACTTTTTACTTCTCAATCCATATGATAACATCAATAGTAATAAAGCAACAATCATTACACAAAGCATCACACACATGAGAGACATGATTTAACGTGGTTCACCCAATGTGGGCTACGTCCATGGAGAAAATATTTCACTTAAATTTTCTCAAAAAATTTCTTGGGAATCCTTCCCTATTACAATGTTTATGGACCTTTGTCCAAAGGAGACACCAATCCCCTAATCAAGTTTGTGGATATCTATCCATAGGAGACACCAATCCCCTTAGCTGGTTTGTGGATCTCTATCCATAGGAGAACTCCTTCTCCTCTTCTCTGGCTAGTGATCCTCTAGAAGACTACTACCTCCACTGCACTAGCTTGTGGATCTCTCTCCATAGAAGACTCTATCCTCACTCAGAAGATCTCTATCCTCACTACCCTGGCTAATGGATCTCTATCCACTGGGTACTATTATCCTCTACTCTGTCACCTCAAAATCTTGCTCTTACTCTACTCTATCTCTATCTTAGATCTGTACTGAACACTACCCTCTACCCTACACAAATCTACTCAATATCTATCTCTGATCTACACTAAACATAGTCCTTCGATCTAGCACAAATCTACTCAATATTTGTCTCTGGTCTGGCACAAACCTATCCTCAAATATGCACCAAACTCTATCCTCAAATCTATCCTCAAGCCTTAACACAAATCTTGATCCAATCACTAATCAACTCTGCTAGATTTGCCCCAAACCTTAACTCAAGGTTTGAACAAATCAATCAATCAACTCTGCTCACAAGTCTTCTCAAAGACTTACCTCAAATATATCCACAAGTCCTCTCTAGAACTTGCTCAATATTCTCAACAAGTCTTCACCAAGACTTACCTCAACTCTGCTTTGTAAGCTTCCATAAAATCTCACACAAATATGTCCTTAAGCTTTCACAAAATATTTCTCAACTCAACTCAATCTATCACAGAAAACCTCTTTCAATCTCTTTCTCAAATCAATTCAGAATATAGAACAATTTGTTTCACAGAACTTGAACTATCACTTCAACACTTCCAATCAACTAAGCCCAATCAACTCCACTCAACCAATCACTCAAATTAAAGCTTAGTCAACAATGCTTATAAAACAAACTCACATAACAATGATACTCATGATATTTCATAAATCCTAGTTCAATATTTTCATCAACTCACATAACAATGATACTCATGATATTTCACAAACCCTAATCAAGCATATGAAAGCTTACTCAATATTTCCAACAATGCTTATCAAACAAGGTTTCTATTATCAACTTTCATTCCAAAAAACCCACATTAATCAACATTTGATATCTCAAAACCAAACTCAAAAATGCTTATCAAACAATACTTTTCACTCCAACTTAGCATTCACAACATCCAAAAATATTTCACTCACAAGGAAGATATGCCCATACCTTTTTCTTGATGTAGAAATGACCTCAAAACCTGTCTCAATCACAATCAACCTCTTTTCCAATCTCAAGGGTTAGATAGCAAAAATCCTCACTCAAAGATTACAAGATTAACAAAACTCAAGTACACCTTATTATCTCCAAACTTTGTCAAATAAAGACTTCAACCATTCAATTTCACAATAACCCCTTTTTCAAAATTTTAATGCATGAAACAATCCAAACACTACTTATGTCTCCCTACTCAATATTGCATTTTTCAAGTAATTAACTTTATAAAATAGTGCAATATATTTTTAACCCTCAATAAAAATATTTCAACTTCTCTAAGGTAAAAATTAATTACCTTACCCTTTTAACTCCCTAAACTCTTTAACAAAACAAATAACCTCACGTGCTAATTTTCCCTCTTCACTCTACACTCCAAGCGTAGAAATAATCCAAGCGCTTTGAGCGCTATCAACAACCTTAGGGTAATACACAATTTAACAAAAATTAAATACCTCCTCGTGCACTCCCCATGGGATCGATCCCTGTTTGAAGCGCCTGTAATGCCTTAGCCACGGCTCCCTAGTCGCATGAGCTAAGCGCTCACGTGGGAGTCAAAGGCGCTAAAAGCACTTTGACTCTCCCTTGCCTACCAAGAGCCAAAAAGGCTCTTTCCACGTCGCCGACGGAAATCAAACGCAACACCTCATGTTCCAAAACCTTTGCACAATCCAAAATCACCGCTAGCCCAACCGTCGTTGGTTGGTGGTCCCTTCCACTTTCACCACTTTGACTTCCTCAGAATTCGAAGGTTAAATAAAAATTAAATCTTTCTCCTTAGCTTTGCTTGCTCATGAAATTATGTCGCATTCCCTCTTAATTCACATGCACTTGAATTTTTGGAGACTTGCTTTCCTTTGGGGAAAGGCTATGGTATTTATACCATATGCCCCCCTCTCCTCCATGTCGGTGGGAAAAAATAATTAAGTACCCTTCCAATGCATGTCGGCGGAGATAAATGGTTTTTGGCGCCTAACCCAACTTTGGGTTATTTAAAAATATTATTTATAAATAATTTTATAATGTAAACATTATAAATTATTTATAAACTACCTTAGGCATAATTAAAATTTTAATATTATAATGAAATATTATAATATTATTTCCATTGGGCCTAGGTGTTTTCCTCTTTCGCCCTTGGGCCTTTTCTGACTACCTTTAATATTATAATAATAAATATTATAATATTATTTCCTTTAGGCCTTTTCTTTAGGGTATTTAACCATCCTTTTGACCAAGCAACTAGAGCTCTTAGATCAAATCTCTTGGGATTAAAATATAAATATTTTAACCCTTCTTCTACCAAGTCCTGCACTGATTCCTGACACTGACTCTTGACATCAATGACAACACAACTAACTCAAAATTTCCAACAATCTCCCCCTTTGTCATTGATGGCAACCCCTTTTTTTTACCAAACATTTTCCTCTTTCAAAACTACTCTCCCTGAGAAATTGCTCCCCCTGACTGAATGCTCTCCCCTAACTCAAATCTCTCCCCCTTTGTCATCAATGGCAAAGGGTCACCTTTGGGGCTCGGGGCTAAGAATGAGACTCTTAGCTTAGCCCCTCCCCCACCTCCTCTTTAGGTGGTTAATTCTGGGGTGGGAGTAGAACTACTCCCAAATTTTCTCGAAGGTACTCAAAGGTCTCTTTCGAAAGTGGCTTAGTGAAAATATCTGCAATCTTCTCCTTTGTAGTAACATATTCCAACCTGACTTGCTTGTCTGTCACATGTTCTCTCAAAAAGTGATACTTGATCGAAATGTGCTTTGTCCTAGAGTGCATCACTAGATTATTTGAGATATTTATAGCACTTGTATTATCACACAATATGGGAATAGGATGATCATGTTTTATCTTGAAATCCTCTAGAGTTCGCTTCATCCATAATACATGTGTACAACTAGCAACTACTGCAATATACTCTACCTCTACTGTAGATAGGGATATTGATGCATATTTCTTACTTAGCCAAGAGACTAAATAGTCTCCAAGAAAGAATGCTCCACCACTTGTACTTTTTTTATCATCAATACTACCTACCCAATCTGCATCTGTATAAGTTGTGAGAGTGAAACTATCACTTTTGGGATACCAGAGCCCAAAATCCATAGTCCCTTTTAAATACTTGAGAATCCTTTTTACTACTGCTACATGTGTCTCCTTGGGTGCTGCCTGAAACCTTACCACTAATCCCACTTCCTGCATGATATCTGGTCTAGTAGTTGTGACGTACAATAAGCTGCCAATCATAGATCTGTATAATTTTTGATTTGCCTCTGGAGATTCATCATCTTTACTTAACTTACATCCTGTAACCATGGGAGTACTTATTGGTTTGCAATATTCTAACTTGAATTTCTTTAGCATCTCTTTTATATACTTGGTTTGTGAAAGGAACACCCCTTTCTCTGATTGTGAAATCTGGAGTCCAATAAAGAAGGACAACTCACCAAGCATAGACATCTCAAATTCATTCTGCATGCTCTTTGCAAATTTTTGACACATCTTATCATTATTTCCTCCAAAAATGATATCATCAACATAAAAAACCACAATTAGTAAGTCATTCCCATCATTTTTTATGTATAAGTTACTATCCACTATTCCTTTCCTGAAACCCTATTCCTGTAGGTACTTATCCAATATTGAATACCAAGCTCTAGGAGCTTGCTTTAGTCCATAAAGTGCTTTCTTCAATCTACATACATAGTCTGATTTATCAGTCAAGTTGAAACCTTCTGGCTGCTCAATGTAGACCTCTTCTTCTAAAACACCATTTAGAAAGGCTGATTTAACATCCATCTGATATACTTTGAAGTTTTTGAAGCTTGAAAAGGCTAAGAACATTCTGATAGCTTCAAGTCATGCAACTGGAGCAAATGTCTCATCAAAGTCAATTCCCTCTACCTGTGCATAACCTTTGCACACTAATCTTGCTTTATTTCTGACCACCTAACCATCTTCATTTAACTTGTTTCTGAATACCCATTTAGTGCCAATCACATTTTTATCTTTTGGTCATGGAACAAGTTCCCAAGTCTTGCTTTTCTCTATCTGATCTAATTCCTCATCCATTGCCTTAATCCAAAACTTATCTTCACTTGCCTCATTGAAGTCTTTTGGCTCAATTTTAGATAATAAGGAAAAATTTGCTTGTTGAGATGGTGTTATTATCCTTCTCCTTGTTTGTCTCTCATCTGGATTCCCAATGATTAGCTCTTTTGGATGATGTTTCTGTACATACCTGGATGGAGTCTTAGGAAGAAGTCTTTGTGTTTCTTCCTCTTCTTCATCTGATTCCTCACGAAACTCTTCTTGACAAATTCCATCTTCCTGATACACAATTTGTTGAACTGGTTCTCTTGAATCCTATCTTCTCATCAACTATTACATTTATACTTTCTACAATAGTGTGTGTCCTTTTGTTGTAGCATCTATAGGCTTTACTCTTAGTAGAATAACCAAGAAAAATACCCTCATCACATCTTGGGTCAAACTTGCCCAAGTTTTGCTCTTCCCGTCTTATGTAACACTTGCTTCCAAAAACCTTGAAGTGTTTTACAGTGGTCGGTCTTCCTTTCCAAAGCTCATATGGAGTCTTGTGATGGTTTACCCTCATTTGAGCCCTAGTGATTATATATACTACTGTGTTGACTACTTCCCTCCAAAATCCATCTGAAAGCTTGGACTCATTTAACATAGCTCTAGCCATATTCTCAATAGTCCTATTTTTCCTTTCAACTACTCCATTTTGTTGAGGAGTTCTTGCAGCTGAGTATTCTCTCTTGATTCCATGTTGTTCATAGAAATCTACAAATTCATTTGAGGTAAACTCTCCTCCTCTGTCAGATCTCAAACACTTAATCCTTTTGCCAGTTTCATTTTTGACCCGTTCTTTAAATACCTTGAATTTATCAAATGCTTCTGACTTATCTTTTAGGAAAGCTACCCAAGTCATTCTGGAGTAATCATCTATGAACAATATGAAGTAACTTTCACCTTGAATACTCTGTGTTCTGGTAGGACCACATAGATCAGTATGTATTAGATTTAATGGCTCAGATGACATATATCCCTTTGATTTGAAACTTGTTCTAGTTTGCTTTCCATGTTGACAAGGTGCACAGATTATGTTTTGTGGCCTTTTTAGCTTGGGTAAATCTTTGACAACCTATTTATTGCTTAAGTTGACTATGTTGTCAAAATTCAAATGACCCATTCTTCTATGCCACAACCAACTCTCATCCTCTTGTGATAGAAAATATTTTTCTCCTTTAATCTCACTAAGCATATAGAGGTTGTTTGGAGTTCTACTTGCATTTGCAATGACTTTTCCAGTTTCAGACTTTCTTATCTCACATCTATCTAGATGAAATGTAACCATATGACCTTGATCACAAAGTTGGCTTACACTTAGCAAATTGTGTCTTAATCCTTTGACATATAGTACATTTTATGTTCTTGTCTTTCCGTTATCTAAACTCAGAGTTCCTTTTCCACAAATTTTTGTTGATCCATTATCACCAAAACTTATTGATCCTCTATTAGTTTCTTTGAGTACAAGAAATTTATCTTTGTCTCCTGTCATGTGTCTAGAGCAACCACTATCAAGAAACCATTGTTCTTCTTTATCCTGAGCATGAAGAGTTGTTTGAACTAACATTGATCTAGCCTTTTCATTTCCCTTTTCTCTTTCCTAGTTGTTGAAGTTGTATTCTTTTTACTAGACTTAGGAAGTACCATTTTGCACCATCTAGCCTTGTGCCCAAAATTATTGCATTTGTAACATATGATATCATCATTCATAAGAGGTGCAAAAGAGTTGAAATTTCTATTGACATCATTTTTCACATAACCAGTGCAATGTACAACTCTATGACCATATTTGTTACAAGAAAAGCAATAGCCATGGAAGAAATTATGTAACCTATTTGGATGTGGTTGAGTGCTTCTCCTTTTGTGATTAACTCTCATCCATGGTTCTTCTTTGCTTTCTTCTTTCCTGATATCCTTTCCTTTCGGGGTATGAGTAGCGAGCTTATCTCTATTTGATGTCTCTATTTCTTGAAAGTTGGATTCCTCTTTCTGTTTCCCTAACTTTATATCTTGTTGAAGCTTGGTATTTTCAACTTCATGCCTTAGAGATACAATTTCTACTTCTAATATTTCACACTCTGTTTCCCTTGCTCTTAATAGATCTATCATATCCTATTCAATTTTCTTTCCTTCTTCTACCTTTATCTTGAGTTTTGTGAAACTCTGTAGAAGTTCCATTTTTGCTTCCTCATCTTCTTGAATTTGTTCCTTCAAGCTTGAGTTCTTCTTTCTAATCCTTTCCAAATTCCTGAGAGCAGTGAAGAATTCCTCTTTTATATCAAACATGGTCTCTTCTTCATTTTCTAAAGTCATGTGTGTTTCTTATGGATCCTTCTCCAAGTTGTTAGTCTTTTCATGGAGAGACCCGCTCTGATACCAATTGAAGAACATGTGCTTATACTAAGAGGGGGGGTGAATAGTATAAGATAAAACTTTTTACTTCTCAATCCATATGATAACATCAATAGTAATAAAGCAACAATCATTACACAAAGCATCACACACATGAGAGACATGATTTAACGTGGTTCACCCAATGTGGGCTACGTCCATGGAGAAAATATTTCATAAAAATTTCTCAATAAATTTCTTGGGAATCCTTCCCTATTACAATATTTATGGACCTCTATCCAAAGGAGACACCAATCCCCTAATCAAGTTCGTGGATCTCTATCCATAGGAGACACCAATCCCCTTAGCTAGTTCATGGATCTCTATCCACAGGAGAACTCCTTCTCCTCTGCTCTAGCTGGTGATCCTCTAGAAGACTACTACCTCCACTGCACTGGCTTGTGGATCTCTCTCCACTGAAGACTCATATCCTCACTCAGAATATCTCTTTCCTCACTGCCCTAGCTAATGGATCTCTATCCACTAGAGACTACTATCCTCTACTCTGTCACCTCCAAAGCTTACTCTTACTCTGCCTTATCTCTATCTTAGATCTGTACTGAACATTATCCTCTACCCTACACAAATCTACTCAATCTCTATCTCTGATCTGCACTAAACACAGTCCTTCGGTCTAGCACAAATATTCTCAATCTATGTCTCTGATCTGGCATAAACCTATCCTCAAATATGCACCAAACTCTGTCCTCAAATATATCCTCAAGCCTTAACACAAAGCTTGATCCAATCACTAATCAACTCTGCTAGATCTACCCCAAACCTTAACTCAAGGTTTGAACAAATCAATCAATCAACTCTACTCACAAGTCTTCTCAAAGACTTACCTCAAATCTGTCCACAAGTCCTCTCTAGAACTTGCTCAATCTACTCAACAAGTCTTCACCAAGACTTACCTCAACTCTGCTTTGTAAGCTTCCACAAAAGCTCACACAAATCTGTCCTTAAGCTTTCACAAAAGCTTTCTCAACTCAACTCAATCTATCACAGAAAACCTCTTTCAATCTCTTTCTCAAATCAATTCAGAATATAGAACAATTTGTTTCACAAAACTTGAACTATCACTTCAACACTTCCAATCAACTAAGCCCAATCAACTCCACTCAACCAATCACTCAAATGAAATCTTAGTCAACAATGCTTATCAAACAAACCTCACATAACAATGATACTCATGATATTTCACAAACCTAGTTCAAATTCTCAACTTCACATAACAATGATACTCATGATCTTTCACAAACCCTAATCAAGCATATGAAAGCTTACTCAATATTTCCAACAATGCTTATCAAACAAGGTTTCTAGCGTCAACTTTCATTCCATAAAACCCACATCAATCAACATTTGATATCTCAAAACCAAACTCAACAATGCTTATCAAACAATCCTTTTCACTCCAACTTAGCATTCACAACATCCAACAATATTTCACTCACAAGGAAGATATGCCCATACCTTTTTCTTGATGTAGAAATGACCTCAAAACCTATCTCAATCACAATCAACCTCTTTGCCAATCTCAAGGGTTAGATAGCAAAAATCCTCACTCAAATATTACAAGATTAACAAAACTCAAGTACACCTTATTATCTCCAAACTTTGTCAAATAAAGACTTCAACCATTCAATTTCACAATAACCCCTTTTTCATAATTTTAATGCATGAAACAATCCAAACACTACTTATGTCTCCCTACTCAATATTGCATTTTTCAAGTAATTAACTTTATAAAATAGTGCAATATATTTTTAACCCTCAATCAAAATATTTCAACTTCTCTAAGGTAAAAATTAATTACCTTACCCTTTTAACTCCCTAAACTCTTTAACAAAACAAATAACCTCACGTGCTAATTTTCCCTCTTCACTCTACACTCCAAGCGCAAAAATAATCCAAGCGCTTTGAGCGCTATCAACAACCTTAGGGCAATACACAATTTAACAAAAAATAAATACCTCCTCGTGCGCTCCCCACGGGATCGATCCCTGGTCGAAGCACCTACAGCACCTTAGCCATGGCTCCCTATCCGCATGAGCTAAGCGCTCACATGGGAGTCAAAGGCGCTAAAAGTGCTTTGACTCTCCCTTGCCTACCAAGAGCTAAAAAGGCTCTTTCCACGTTGCCTATGGAAATTGAATGCAACACCTCGCGTTCCAAAACCTTTGCACAATCCAAAATCGCCGCTAGCCCAACCATCGTTGGTTGGTGGTCCCTTCCACTTTCACCGCTTTGACTTCCTCAGAATTTGGAGGTTAAATAAAAATTAAATCTTTCTCCTTAGCTTTGCTTGCTCATGAAATTATGTCGCATTCCCTCTTAATTCGCATGCGCTTGAATTTTTGGAGACTTACTTTCCTTTGGGGAAAGGCTATGGTATTTATACCATATGCCTCCCTCACCTCCACGTTGGTGGAAATAATTAATTAAGTGCCTTCCAATGCATGTCAGTGGAGATAAATGGTTTTTGGTGCCTAACCCAACTTTGGGTTATTTAAAAATATTATTTATAAATAATTTTATAATGTAAACATTATAAATTATTTATAAACTACCTTAGGCATAATTAAACTTTTAATATTATAATGAAATATTATAATATTATTTCCATTGGGCCTAGGTGTTTTCCTCTTTCGCCCTTGGGCCTTTTATGACTACCTTTAATATTATAATAATAAATATTATAATATTATTTCCTTTAGGCCTTTTCTTCAGGGTATTTAACCATCCTTTTGACCAAGCAACTGGAGCTCTTAGATCAAATATCTTGGGATTAAAATATAAATATTTTAACCCTTCTTCTGCCAAGTCCTGCACTGATTCCTGACACTGACTCTTGACATCAATGACAACACAACTAACTCAAAATTTCCAACAGTTTTTATCATGCTTTATTATTTTTTAGGTTCTTGCAAATTTATTGGTGACCCAATTCCAAGTGATAATTTTGTTGATGACAAGCATTTTGTTTCCCCTATGTAGCCATAAATTTATCTATTTATTTAGGATAGCTTACTTGTTGCTTTTTCATAAATAGGCTCTCTATTTCATGTTTATTTGCATTAATAAAAGGAAATTAAGGGATTTAGTATAGACAAAATATGGAAAAGTATACTTTTAATTTTTCCATTTTAGACAAAAAGTTACACACACACACACACACACATATATATATATATCTTAGGCTAATTTTATTTATTGCATATCATCCTTGAACCCTTGCCTTTAAAAAGAAAATTATTTATTTTCTTGTTATCATTTAAATTGATTATCATATAGGACAAAGTTTGTGTGTTTGTGCTATCTTGCTTTCTTATATTTTATCATGTTAGGATCCCATCCTAACCCTTAATGTAATAACTTCCATGATGTAATAATTCCTAAATAACGTGGGTAGTACCCATGATTAATATTTTGTAATGTTCTAATTTTTAGCTTATATAGTGCCTATGACAAATGGAACCCTTTTTATGTAACACATGGTAGATAGGTTATGTAAGGTGGCCTTGTGCATGTAATTCGAGTGGCATTGTGCATGTAATTTGAGTGGCACTATGCATGTAATTTGGGTGGCATTATGCATGTAATCCATGTGGCATTTTGCATGTAAGCCAACCATGGAAGGGAACTCTTTAAATACCCGAGAAGACACCAATGTATTCATATTTTTGCAAATTAATGAAGTGTTGAAGGAGGTTGCCCCCTCGAATAGGCCTGTGATTCTATATTATTGTGAGATTGTTCCTTTACGCAATTTTTTGTTATAATGTGTATCTTGTTCTGAATATTAATATGTTGTTTATGTGAGTTTATTTCCAAGCAATTATGTGAGAGTGTATTTATTTGAGTTTATTTTATAGTAGGATCCTAACAAGTGGTATCAAAGCGCTTTCCAGGGCCAAGTTATGTTGCAACAGTAATGAATCTTTCCTATTAGGTATAATCCTCTGTTATTTTTGTGTAATTTTTTTTACTATTATCAAAAAAAAAAAAAAGACAAATACCAGTAAAAAAAAAAATAGTCCTTTTTAGTTGAGTAGGTAGAAACCCTGTGCCAAGGGTTTTAAAATATCATGAAGGATATGTCGTTATTGTCTAAGCTAGATAGCCCATACAACGTCTAGTGAAGTGAGGGGCAATCAGGCTCCAATACCCAGGCCTCAGACAGAACTTGCGCACGAACTTGAGCTCCCACGCATCTTTGGGTGTATCGGGAGACCATTCTAGGGTTAACAAAATTTTATCCAATAGGAAGCTTATCGGCATTGTATCATCCATAGTCCATGGGACACATCATCCTGAACGATTACCCTCCCATACTATCAGAGAGGCAGATAGTATGCTCAAGGGTATGTGTGGAATCCTCCTTGGGTAGAGGCCTTAAATATTAGTCCGAGCACTATTGTTCGTCACTGCGGTATAACAGAAGGCCTATGGGTGTTACATACTTATTTACTTAGCATACACTAGTTCTGTTAAAAATTCAACCTGCAACAAAATCACAAACCAAAACTCCTTGTTTGTAAACTTGCATTCCAAATTCCCAAAAGTGAGCATATAAGAAAGGAATCCTCTACCAAAAAATAACATACATTACATGTATTCGGGATAGAATATGAGGGTGACAGTTAAGTTGACAGTCTAGAGAATAATAGTCAAATTTATAGTGGTAGTAATAGTGAGGTCAGTCAGGTCAGCACAATCAGGTTAGAGACTGCAATTTTCAGTCTCAGAACAGAACTGTCATAACAATAACCTACAAAATACAGAGAATCTTCAGACTAGTGAAGTAAGCAGTGTCAGAGAGACTATCCAGGATGAGAAAAATAGTAAGAGAGTGACCAAAGACCAATTATAGATAGTGCTCCAGTACCCAACTTTTGCACTATAGCTCAAAATATAAAATTGTAAACACCGTTAGACTCGGCAAAACAGTAGAAAAAAAACAATCTGGGGTGCCCAAAAGTAGTGTTGTGGTATATAGATCATTTTGACCACCTTTGCGAACTGATAATTTTGATATATAGAACCCAAGCACTTTTTTGGACACTTACTAAAAATAGTAAGTCCTGAAACCCAATTCTAATTTTAGTAACTGGTCACAAAAGGTTCCAAAATGTCCCAGGGTACCCGTGGGCATCAAAAAGAGCTAGAATAGATGGACTCCTTAACCAAATCCATTGAGAATTTGATCTTTGCAATTTTCTCCATAAGGGAAGAGGTCCAAGGTCTACGTCTAGATCATGAGGCCACTAGTGCTCACTTAGAAGAAACACTGATAAATATGGGTAGCAAGTTACATAAGGGACCACTCAAAATAGAACACCAGGCTGAAAACTCTACAAGGAATGACCATGACCCATCCTTTAAAATACCAAAATTTGACTTCCATAAATTTAATGGGAAGGATGTTGATGGGTGGTTATGAAGGGTTGATCAATTCTTTAGACTTCATAATGTTCCCATATATCATCGAGTTCAGATGACTTTCTTCAATTTTGAATCTGAGGCTCTACACTGGTTCCAGTGGTTACGTAATTCCAACCAAAATATCTCTTGGTAGGAATTTGAGTCCCAAATACTAACCCAATTTGGGCCTAGTGAGTATGAGTACTTCACAGGGGCCTTGACCAAACTACAACAAACATCCTTAGTCCGTGATTACCAAACTCAATTTGAAAAATTGGCCAATAAGACAAGAGGATTAATAGAAGGGTTCTTCACGATTTGTTTTATCAGTGGGTTGAAAGGGGATATCCAAGCTGAAGTAAAGATGTTGAAACCACATTCCATGATGGAAGCTATCAATTTGACCCATCTAGCCGAATCTAAACTCTCAAACCAAAGGCGCCCCCCGTGGTTTTCTCCAAACCAATATTCATTTTATTTGTGCACCCAAAATTTAGTGGATAGTAAACCTACTACACCCAAGTGACTGACTACAGACGAGATGGATGCATGTCGTGCCCAAGGCTTATGTTATAATTATGATAAAAATATTTTTAAAGGACATAAGTGTGCAAACAAAATATTGTTCTTGATAGATGTTGAGGAACCTGCTAACACTGACCAGAGTGATGAGGATGAGGACCCCCCTGAAACACCTTCTACATAGGAAGAAGATACATAGGGGTCTAAGGTAAAGATTTTAGTCCATGATCTTGCAGGAATTACCACTCCAAAAACCATGAAATTTTTAGGATTTTTCAAGGGCCAACGTATTACCATCCTTATTGATTCAGGTAGCACACACAACTTCATTGATCCTAGAGTTGCTAACTAGGTAAATTTCTATATCCACACTTGTAATTCATTCGAGGTCATGGTAGTGAATGGGAGAACATTACCTTGTAAAGGAAAATGTCACAATATCAAGATCAGGATAGGGTACTATGAACTCATGCAAGACATGTTTACCCTCTAGTTGGGAGGATGTGATATGGTTTTGGGATCTCAATGGTTGAGTACGTTGGGCACTATTAGTTGGAACTTTTCAAAACTCTGGATGCAATTCTCCCAAAATGGGCAAACACACTTACTCAAGGGCTACCCTGCAAGAACACCTCACCTCATTAGTTCCAATCGTATAGAGAAAGTGCTAAATAAATAAAAACATGGGGTCATTGCACAAATCTTCACCATCCAACCAACCCCTTCACTAATGGCTAAAATTCCATCAGACCTACAACTAGTTCTACATAAACATGATGTTGTCTTTGCAGAACCAACTACACTACCACCACATCGCTCTCATGACCATGCTATCCCATTGCTCCTAGGTAGTGCACCACAAATATTAGGCCATATAGGTACCCTCATGCCATGAAATTAGAACTAGAAAAATTGGTACAGGAATTACTCAAGGCTGGTGTCATCCGGCCTAGTACTATCCCCTACTGCTAGCCTGTCCTACTCATTCCCAAGAAATATGGCTCATGGTGCCTATGTATTGACTACCGAGAACTCAACAAGACTATGGTCAAGGATAAATTTCCTATTCTAGTGGTTGATGAATTACTCGAACTACACGGGACCATGTATTTCACCAAGCTTGATCTCTGCTTTGGCTACCATCAGATCTGGCTCAAGGATGAGGACATCCCCAAAACTGCCTTTCACACTCATGAAGGTCATTATGAATTCTTGGTAATGCCATTTGGTCTCATAAATGCTCCTTCTACATTCCAAAGTCTTATGAACAACATCTTTTGGCCCTTTCTGTGAAAGTTCATCCTTGTGTTTTTTGATGACATCTTGATTTATAGCCGCACATGGGAAGAGCACCTCCATCATGTGGATCAAACTTTACCATCGTGATATCACGACATCGCGATATCGCGACATCACGATATCGTGACCCCTCCGCAACCTTTGCCTCGGCCAACAAAATCATCGCGATATCACGACATCGCGATATCACGACGAAACTCGGCCTGCCTTTACCGTAGCTATTGAGGTCGCGATTTCGCGACATGTCACGAAATCGTGACATGTCACGATTTCACGACCTCTCTCCAACCTTTACCTTAGCTATTCTAACAACTTCTCCTTCTGCTTTCAACAATCCCACCCTTGGAAAAGAACCAAAATACTTCAAAATACAGGCAATTAAAGAAAATTTTTAAGGATGCAATATTGTTCATACTGTCACCGGATGCTCCTGCATCAGACACCCGGGGTATATTAGAAGTGATCCTCACTTCTATTTTGTTGGGGGAAGACCCAGGTGGTCAACCTCCATATTCAACAACCAAGTTGCATCTTCAACAGGCCTACCCTTCCACTTAACCAAATACTCAGAATACTGCTTGTTTCTGGTGCTTCTGCCTTCACAAGTGTCCAATATTTCCTCGACCTCGTCTATGGTTGGAGTAGATGCTGGAACTTGCCATAATTCTGCATTTGGTACCTCTGTACTCTCTCCCTCATGATATTCTACTAAATATGAAACATTAAAAATATGTGAAATATCAAGCCAACTTGGCAATTCCACTTCATATGCATTTCCTGACTCCCGTTTTTCTAGTATTCTGCATGGCCCAAATTTCTTCATCTTCAATTTGTTATAAGTCTTGGCGGGAAATCTCTCCTTCTTGAGATGCACCATGACCTCATCTCCTACTTTGAACTCCTTGAATCGCCGCTTCTGGTCTGCCCTTGTCTTATATTGAGTATTCATTTTTATAATTTGTTTCCTTACTTCTTCATGCAGACTTTTCATATGCTCCGCAAATTCTTCTGCCTCGGCACTGCACTTTTCTCTTTTGTCCAACTTTCTCAGTTCAGACACATTTCTCGGGCTGTTCTCGTATATTATCTGGAATGGAGATTTATTTGTGCTCTTATTGACTGAACTGTTATACGCAAACTCCGCTTGCGGTAAAACTAAATCCCATCCCTTGGGTTGATCTGCTATCAAGCATCTCAGCAAATTACCCAGGCTTCTATTCACCACTTTTGTCTATCCATCAGTCTATGGGTGGTATGCAGAACTGAATTTTAGATCTGTCTTCAACTTCTTCCACAAAGTTCTCCAGAAATACCCAAAAAACTTTGTATCTCTGTTAGAAACTATGCTTCTTGGTAGACCGTGAAATCGTACCACTTCCTTGAAGAATAACCCTGCAATGTGAACTGCATCACTTGTCTTCTGGCAGGGAATAAAATATGCCATTTTGGAGAATCAATCAACCATCACAAATACAGAGTCATTTCCCCTCTGAGTTCTCAGTAATCCAAGAATAAAATCCATGCTTATGTCCTCCCATGGCCTCTCAGTTACAGGTAATGGCTGGTACAGTCCTGTGTTTTGCCTCACACCTTTTGCCATCTCGCATATTCTGTAACCTTGCACAAACTTCTGCACATCTTGCTGAAGTTATGGCCAGTAGTAATTTTCCTCCACCAGGGCAATGGTATTATCCTGACCAAAGTGCCCAGCCAGTCCTCCGCTGTGCTTTTCTTTGATTAATTTTTCCTACATGGAACTTTGTGGAATGCATAATTTACTTCCCTTGAACAACATTCCGTATTGGATTAGGAAATTCAACCATTTTTTCCTGTTCACAGTAACAGGTATCAAGCAAGCCATCCAGGCTTCTGCAAAATCCAGATCTTCAGGGTACTAACCCTTCAGTTCTTCAAATCTCGCTACTTCCACTATCATTTTAATCAATAAAGTCGGTCTTCTACTCAAGGCATCCGCAACTCTGTTTGATTTCCCGCTTCTGTGCTTCAGCACAAAGGTATAACTTTGGAGGAACTCCACCCACTTCATGTGCCTTTGATTCAGTTTTGTTTGACTATTAATGTACTGTAAAGCCTGATGGTCAGTAAATAGAACAAACTCCTTTGGAAATAAATAGTGTCTCCACTTTTTTAGAGCCTGAACTATAGCATAAAATTCCTGGTCATAGACTGAATACTTTTTTCGAGCATCATTTAGCTTCTCACTGAAATAAGCAATAGGTCTGCCACCTTGACTCAGTACAGCCCCTATTGCACTACCACTGGCATCACAGTCCACCTGAAATACCTTGTCAAAGTATGGGAGTGCTAAAACAGGCTGTTCTGTGACCTTTCTATTTAATGCATCAAAGCTCCTTTCAGCCCCTAATGTCCACTTGAACTCTTTTTTATCCCCCCTCATTGTTTCTGTGAGAGGTGCACAAATGTCTGTTGAAGTTCTTTATGAACTTCCTGTAAAAGCTGGCAGACCATAAAATGATCTTACTTCTGTTGTGCTTCTCGGGGTAGGCCATTCAATGATGGCTCTCACCTTCTCTGGGTCCATTTTCAGTCCTTCTACTGAGATTACAAACCCCAGGTATACTAACTCTTTCTTGACAAAATTACACTTTTTCAGATTTATTAATAACTGCTCTTCCCGTAGCTTTTCAAAAACTCTCCTGATATGCATTAGGTGTTCCTCCAGGGTTCTGCTGAATATCAATATGTCATCTAAATAAAAAATGACAAACTTTCCCAGAAAATCTTTTAGTACTTCATTCATCAACCGCATGAAGGTACTAGGTGCATTGGACAGCCCAAATGGCATGACCAACCACTCATACAAGCCTTCTCTTGTCTTGAAGGCTATCTTCCACTCATATCCCTCTCGGATACGGATTTGATGATAGACACTTTTCAGGTCAATATTCATGAAGTACTCAGCCCCACTTAAACAGTCCATTATATCATCCATCCTTGGCAATGGGAATCTGTATTTGATAGTGATTTTATTGATTACCCAAGAGTCTGTGCACATTCTCCACTCTCAATCCTTCTTGGGTGCCAGTACTGCTAGCACTGCACACGGGCTAAGACTCTCCCTAATAAATCCCTTCTCCAGTAACTCCTGGACTTGCCTATTTAACTCAGTTTCTACAGGTGTCATTCTGTGTGCAGCTTTATTCGGCAAGCTTGATCCCGGTACCAAATCTATATGGTGGCTAATTTTCCTTACTGGGGGTAAACCCTCAGGCACATTATCAGACACAATATCTGGAAATTCCTCCAGCAGATCTAGGACTTCTGCTGGGGTATCTTGGCATTCCTTCCCCCTAACTCTAGGGATTATTGCATAACATAAATGTTCATGCTTCAACCCGTCCAGGAACTTTCTCCCCTCAACTAAACAGATTCTAGAATTGTTACATACCTTTTCATCCACATCCTTTAAGGGTTTTAGTTTATGGCGTACACCATTCTTTTTCAATGAGTAGGTGTTGGCACGGCCATCATGCACTGCACTTCGGTCAAATTGCCAGGGTCTCCCCAGCAACATATGGCAAGCATCCATAGGCAAGATGTCACACAGGACCTCATCACAATAATTTCCAATATTAAATTTAATGGAGCACTGTTCATTGATCAAAGTTCTGTGGTCCTTCTATAACTATGCAACCCGATATGGATGCGGGTGCTTATTCCTCTCCAACTATAGCTTTGTAACCATTTCTTCCAAAAACAGGTTATTCGTGCTACCATTATCAATAATAATGTTGCAAACTTTGCCCGCACACTTACATCTTGTGTGGAATAAACTTCTTCTCTAATCTGTGTCCTTCTCCTCATTCAACAGGACTCTTCTTACAATCATTGCTTCCCCTCTCTCCGCTTCTTCAGAATGCTTAGACTCAGCTTCTTCCTCTGCCACAGCAGCCCTGGCTGGACCCTCAGGCCTCTTGTTTGCCCTTTCTCGGTGTTGTGGACACTCAAATGCCCGATGTCCTTCTTCACCACAGTGGAAACATGTCCCACGAAATACTCTTCTTCCAAATCCTCGTCCAGATCCACCCCGTCCTCTTGGGTAGCTATTCTGATCTCGGGGCTGATAAACATCCTCTTCCCTTTGATCCTGGTTACTACTAGTTTCACCAGTCTTCTTCGGGTCTTTATACTTTTCTCCACTGGTTCTCCCACCAGTTCTTCCACCATGGCCCGTTCCTCTTTGCTTACCTTCAAACCACCTGTTCAGTTTTTCTTCCACCTTTAAGGCAAACTGGTAAGCATCCTCAATGGTGCTTATCCGAACCAGGCTCAGTTCCTCCTGGATACCGAGTCTCAACCCATTGATATAACGGGCCACCTTTTCTTTGTTTGCCTCCAAATGCCCAGTTCTAATAGAGATCTTGTAGAACTCCTCGATGTACTCTTGGATAGTTTTATTTGTCTGCCTCAAACCCTACATTTTTCTTAGCAGATCCAACTCGTAATCTATCGGGATGAACTGTCTTTTCAGCTTCTCCACCATTCTATCCCATATTGTTATTCTCTCCTTCCCTCTTATGTTCCTCTCCAACTGTATTCCCCTCCACAAAATGCTGGCATGACCCTTCAACTTGGTCTTAGCAAATCTGACCTAGTTAGGGTCTTCAACCTCCTCATATTCGAAATACTCTTCTAAATCATTTATCCAGTCAATCACTTCTTCTGGATTTAGGTTTCCCGAGTATGTAGAAACCTCCATTTTTAGTTGTTTTCCAATCTGAGAGATGGCCTTGTACAACCGGGCTTGTGCAGGGTCCACAACCTCTTCCTCTTCCTCAGATTGGTCTTCTTCTTCAACTTCGTCTTCACTTTCCTCATCCCTTCCAGGCTCGTGCCTTCTGCGTAACTCTGCTTGCAGGGCTTGAACTTGTCTCTGCAAGGCTCGAAAGTCTTCGGCCGGCACCACATTTCCTACTCCGCCACAGTTTCTTTGTGGAGGCATTATATATATATATATATATTTTAAATCCTTCCACAAATCCTGGTGTAACTGCCTCTCTCCGGTGATCTGTTACATGCTCAGGAGCTCCCACTCTGATACCACTTGATGGCAAGTCGGGGATTACACAACAACACTTCACAAGAACTTGCTGTGAATTGCTTTTAAGATGTTTTTACAATATCATTTCCAGGCTTAAAAATCCTCCTCTACAATCCCGAACTCACCATCCCTTTCCCTTACAAATTTTGAGTTTTTATCGAGGCCTCGATCCTCTAGGAAATCAATGCCTTTACCTAACAAAAATTCAAATTTGAATTTCCCCCTCTTTAAACTTTCAAAATTCTCTGTCATAAATGGGCAACTACCCGATCTACTAAGAGTTTGCATTAATGGCTTCCTTTATCCTGCAACCGTCGCCTTGGTCAGACCGCTCTTCTGCACCGTTGTCTCAATCAAATATTCGACCCTCGAACTGCTGTGATGGTTGCCTCTAATTTGAACACACGCGGCTATCAACTCCATTTAAATTTATCTTTCGTGTCCATTTTTGGCCCTTTTCTTTTATTGGCAGAGTTGCCTTAATACACATGGAAGCCACGTGTCAAAACTGGCCTTGCTGGGCCGACCGCATGTCCACCTTGGTCATCTTCTTCTGGGCCGCGATATCGTGACATGTCACAATATCGCGACCCAACTGTCACCCTGCTCTCAACTTTGAACAATGTCGTGATATCGCGATGTTGCAATATCGTGATGTTGCAATATCACGACAAAACATGCCCCTGCACTTGTCACTGCCTTTGAGGTTGCAAAACCGTGACATGTCATGAAATCGTGACATGTCACGATTTCGTGACCCCACCTCCGCCCTCTGTCACAGCTTATAAAACCATCGCGATATCACGACATCGCGATATGACCCCACCTCCGCCCTCTGTCACAGCTTAGAAAACCGTCTCGATATCGCGACGTCGCGATATCGCGATGTCGTTATATCGTGACCCCTCCACAACCTTTGCCTCGACCAACAAAACCATCGCGATATCGTGACCCCTCCGCAACCTTTGCCTCGGCCAACAAAATCGTCGCGATATCACGATGTCATGATATCGCGACGTCGTGATATCGTGACAAAACTCGCCCTGCCTTTGCCGCAGCTATTGAGGTCGCGAAATCATGACATGTCGCAATTTCGTGACCTCTCTCCAACCTTTACCTTAGCTCTTCTAACAACTTCTCCTTCTGCTTTATAACAATCCCCCCCTTGGAAAAGAACCAAAATACTTCAAAATACAGGCAATTAAAGAAAATTTTTAAGGATGCAAGATTGTTCATACTATCACTGGATGCTCCTGCATCATGGGACATCTGCTCTTTTTTTTCTACCTATGACACATGTCAAAGGATGAAAGGTGAAATAGTGTGCTCTTCAGGCTCTCTTCAGCCATTGCCTATCCCGATTCAGGTTTGGACCGACATTTCCATGGACTTTATAGAGGGGCTCCCTAAATCTGGAGGCAAGTCAATTATTTTCTTGGTAGTGGACCGCCTTTCAAAATATGCTCACTTTTTTTCCCTTGCCCATCCTTATACAACATCCATTATTGCACAAATTTTTCTTGACTCCATATTTTGCATTCATGGCATGCCCACTTCCATTGTATCTGATCGTGATCCCACCTTCACTAGTCATTTTTGGCAAGAGTTGTTTAAGTTGAAGGGGAATCAGCTCAAAATGATTTCAGCATACCATCCACAAATGGATGGTCAAACAAAAGTTGTTAATAAATGCTTGGAAACCTACCTTCTCTACTTTGTCTCAGATCATCCCACTCAATGGGCCAAATGGCTATCCTTGGTCGAATGGTGGTACAACACTTCCTATCATACCGCAACCAAACTCACACCATTTGAAGTAGTCTATGGGCGCCTTCCACCTATGCCTTCCTCTTACATTCCTAATAGCTCCAAGGTCTAGGACATCGACAACACTCTAAGTCAACACACCAAGGTCCTTCACCAAATTAAGTAGAGTTTGAACATGGCCCAGAATTATATGTACCAACAAGCTGATCAGCATCATTCTGAGCATAGTTTTGATGTAGGTGATATGGTCTTCCTTTGCTTGCAGTTGTAAAAACAATCATCCCTACAACTTCATAGGTTCTAGAAGCTTGCTGCAAAATTCTATGGTCCTTACCAGGTTCTACAAAGGATTGGCCCCATAGCTTACAAATTGGTGCTTCCACCTACTTCCAAGCTTCATCTTATTTTTTATGTCTCCACTCTCAAGAAAGTTGTGGGAACACAGGTATAGGTTCAATCCACACTTCCTGAATTGAATGAATAAGGCTCCATATTACTTGAACCTGAGTAGTTGTTGGATTTTCAGACTCACACTCTTCGCAACCGTATAATTATAGATATCCTAGTTCAGTGGTGTGGGCTTCAACCTGAAGATGCTACATGGGAATCTCTCCACCAACTCCAGCAATAGTTTCCTCATTTCAGCTTTGAGGACAAAGCTTCTTCAATGGGAAGGGCATGTTAGGATCCCATCCTAACCTTTAATGTAATAACTTCCATAATGTAATAATTTCTAAATAACGTAGGTAGTACCCATGATTAATATTTTGCACTGTTCTAAGTTTTAGCTTATATAGTGCCTATGACAAATGGCACCCTTTTTATGTAACACATGGTAGATAGGTTATGTAAGGTGGCCTTGTGCATGTAATTAAAGTGGCATTGTGCATGTAATTCGAGTGGCACTATGAATGTAATTCGGGTGGCATTATGCATGTAAGCCAGGTGGCATTTTGCATTTAAGCTAACCATGGAAGGGAAATATTTAAATACCCGAGAAGGCACCAATGTATTCATATTTTTGTAAATTAATGAAGTGTTGAAGGAGGTTGCCCCCTCAAAGAGGCCTGTGATTCTATCTTATTGTGAGATTGTTCCTTTATGCAAATTTTTGTTATAATGTGTATTTTTTTTTGAATATTAATATGATGTTTATGTGAGTTTATTTCCAAGCAATTGTGTGAGAGTGTGTTTATTTAAGTTTATGTTATAGTAGGATCCTAACATATCAAGATTAAATTTTGTAATTTCTAGGTCTTATAATATTAAAATAAGAACCTTTTGGTTTGCTTGGAAAATTAGGTGTTTGTTCAATAAATGCATAAAACATATTTTATATCTCATATCACATAATTGCCCCACAAATCTTCGAAGAGAGAGGAGTCTAGGTTTTACTTGTATTATTGTAGGAAAGCTTGGATTTTCCCCTCCCACATTTTTGTGAACCTAATGTGAACACCCCGTGGATCCCAAAGTTTCTTGGACCTTGACCAAAATCACACTTTTAATCAAGACCCTTAAATTTGTGTCTAGTTAGATAACATTAATCAAGATTAAAAAGAAGCTAATCAAATGCTTGTCCTATTAAGGATTTTTATAAACTTTTGAATAACCATTGTATAAAACCCAAGGCTATATTGGGTATATATGAGCCTAGAAAAATAACCTTCTCCATAGGGTCTCACACATACTTTAAGCCCCATGGGAAGTATATAATGGTTGACTAGTGGAAGTCATGAGGACTATTCTTGATTACCACTTGCATACCATCATGGGTCATGTACCTAGGAAGGCCACTTCCATGTATCATTCTCTTTCATGTGCCTTAAGGTCTCTCTCATGTGTGGTCATGTATATCAATAAGACTAACATATTGCATATAACAATAAGTATATAGAAAGGTTTAGTATATAGGGAGGTCCAACTAAGGTATAGCAACCATATAAGTATATTGAGAAGTTACATAAGGAGGAAAATAACATTTTCTTCTTATTCTCTTAATAAATTCTATAAAAAAATAAAACCCTAATTAATTGATCTTCCCTCTTTTATAAATCCTTACCTAGTGGTCCAAATAAGGTATAACCTTCATAGTGGGTCTCATAAAATATGCCCTAACTATAAAATTATGTGATATGATCTCAAAAATCAAAACCTTTAGAAACCCCTAATTTTGAGGAGGAAGATGATAATTCCTCAACCATAGATTCCCTAGACCCTCAAGAAGATGCCTAAGGTAGGATAATATCTAACTCCATGGACCATATAACAACCTTTATAAGACATAATAGAAATATTGTGACATAGATCCTTAATAAAAATATTTCCTTTAGGGAGGGTGTACCTTTGGATTACCCAACAACCTCATTCTAGTTTTATGTCTTGTAATCAATCAAATATAAATTAAAATCAATTAAATGTACCTTAAAATGATGTTCTACCTTCTTTGACTTCTCAATATTTGGATCCACTATTTTAAATTCTTCTACACATGGTTCTTTCATGTTCCCTTTGTTTCATATGTCCTTGTGCTATTCTATCAAAACATGGACTCAAATACTATCATTTCCATGGAATTTGTTGCTACTACTTCTTCATGGGATTTTTTGTTGATAATTCCTTATTGGATTCTATTTTAGGTTCTTTTATTTTTCTTCAATTTTTTTCTCTACAACCACTTCTTATTTTTCCTTGGATCCTTTCTATTTAAGCTAAGAAATATCATGTGGTGTTATGTTATTTTTCCTATACCATAACTACATAAACTTATTTTGAACATTAATCTTAATAATAACCAAAGAATACAATCAAGGATAACCAAGAACAATATTTGCATCATACACATTAGTAACATGAAAATGTGAATGTAAAATAAATTTATCCATGGTGATCTTTAAATGTTCAAAAATCTAAACATTTTCACCCTCATGTTGTATGTCCTTAATTTTTGTTGTTTGAACCTACAACAAATATAAATGTTAATAAAATGAATGCAAATATTAATCAACACACTCTAGATCTTAATACATCCCATGTCAATTATATCAAATCTACTATTGTTACCACTTCCATCAAAAATGAAACATAAAATGTTTTAGTGGATTTTTAAGCCTTACTACCACAAAATATCATAGGCACCAATATAAAATATCCACAATATTAAAGGTCAAAATATCAATAATGAAGAAATAGAATAATATCAACTCATATAGATCAACAATTTTGAAATATAATTACAATATTATTCATGAATCTGGAAGTACGCTCTTGAGATATTATCTACACATGATACAGATTATGGAGCTTTATATCCATAATATAGCTATACAAGATAACTCTTCAAATTCTTGACTATGACCTTTGGATTCTTATCTTACCACTTGCATACAAAACTCTTAGTATTCTATCATGACACATGTACATATCTTGCACATCTCAATACATAAAATAATGTAATGTTCTCTAACACCCCTTGTATTGCATTATTTGATGTGCATAGATGATTCTTGAATATTTTTTTTTATTAAGTACATTTGTAAAAATAACTACAAGTTGATCTTCTACAAAAACATGTTTCAATTGAATATGATGATTTTGAACATAATCCCTAATAAAATGACATTGAACTTCAATATATTTTGTGCTTTCATGAATAATTGGAGTTTTTATTAGATTAAGTACTCATTGACTATCACAATTTATTATTGTAGGATATATTCTGATTCCCATGTCTAATAATATGTATTGTAACCATAGTGCTTCATAGACTGCATATTTTGCTACACAATATTTTGCTTCTATAGATGAAAGTGCCACTACATATTTTTTTATTGTACCAAGAAATAGGTCTTAAACCAAGATAGAAAAAATAACTTGATGTAGGCTTTCTATCATCTATATATCTTGCATAATCAAAATATAAATATACCTATATACAAAATTTATCATAATCCTTTTATTATGTTAGAAAATATTTTGTAGTCTTGTTAATATATTGTAGTATTCTTTTCATGGCTTTCCAATGAATTTATCTATGTTTTTGTATAAACCTTAAAAGATAATTTAGAGCATAAAATTTATCTGATCTATTGTCGGTTAAACATAGAAGACTTCCAATTAATTATCAATAGATAGTGGTTGATACTAGAGTGGTCTCATCATATCTTGACAATTGCAATCCTTGCTCCATGGAAATTTCTTTGGGTTTACAATTGTTCATCCTGTATTTCACAAGCAATAATTTTGCATATTATATTTGTGTAATTGTGATATTATTTTCCTTTTGAAAAATTTCCAAACCAAGACAATAATTAAGAAGCCCTAAATCTATCATTTCAAAATCCTTTTATAAATTGCTTTTAAATTTTTCTATCATAATGGTCAAGCTTCCTATAATTACTATATCATCAACATATACTATAAGTATTATTCTATCATGTCCAATATTTTTTGTGTAGATATTTGGATCTGATAAAATTATTTTAAAATTATGTTGTAATAAATTATTATTAATCTTTATATACCATGTTCTTGGTGCTTGTTTTAGGGCATATAAGGATATATTTATCTTGCAAACCTTTTATTCATGTTATTTAATCACAAATCCTTTTGTTTGTGACATATACCTCTTCTTCAATATCACCATTAATAAATATATTTTTTACATCCATTTGATGAATTTTCCATCCATGATGTGTTGCTAAAGTATAAATTATTCTACTTGTAGTCATTATGGTCATTGATGCAAAGTTTTATTCATAATATATTTCTTCTAGTCATTCAGGATTTGTATGTATCAAGAGAACCATATTATTTATATTTTATATTGTATATCCACTTACATCCTACTACTTTGTTTGCTTGTGGTAGATCATCCAAATCCCATGTTTTATTTTTCATTAATGTTGCATATTTTGATTTCAAGTGGCCTTCCATTTTGGATGACTTAAAACATTTAGAGTAGTTGTAGGTTCTTTTATAGAACTTATTGACCCCTATTTTTTCTTATTAAACTATGAGTTTAAGGTCTTGTAGGAGTGATATCTGACATCTATTATAGCTTTGAATCCTTGAGTGAATATCTAAGCCATATAGGTTCTTTCATTTGAAGTGTTGTAGTAGTCTCTCAATTTTCTATTTGTTCATAATTTATGTTTGATTCTCAGTCTTTGATTGATAAGTCTTCTTCTAAAGAATTTAGAATATCCTTGAATTAGTCTTTTGTTCTTTAATAATATTTTTGTTTCCTTCATCAAATATTACATCTCTACTTATATAGATTTTATTTATTGTAGGATCAATTATTTTGTAACCTATTGAATCATTATCATAACCAAGAAATATTCCACACATAGTTTTGTCATCTAGTTTAGTTCTTCTTTGCTTTGGAATATGCATGTATGCCTTACATCCAAATATTCTTAGATGTTCTATTGTTGGTTTTTGTCCTGACCATACTTCTTCAAGAGTAATATTTTTTAGTATCCTTGTATGTGATCTATTTTGTAAGTATATAGTTGTTTTAACTACTTCTACCCAATATTGATGATCAAGGTGTGATTCCTTTAGCATACAATAAATTATTTCCATAATTGATCTATTTATTATTTCAGTGATACAATTTTGCTATGGTGAATATGTTGTGGTGATTTGTTTTTTATTCCATTGGCTTCCAAAAATAAGTTAAATTCTTTTGACAAAAATCACCTCCTCTATCTAAACAAATATTCTTGATTATTTTTCTTGATTCTTTTCAACTAGAAGTTTGAAGTATTTGAAACAACTAGATGATTCAAATTTGAATTTCATAAAATACATCCACATTTTATTGGAGTAATCATCAATGAATATTTTAAAATATCTATGCCCTCCAATACTAGTAACATTGATTGGACCACATAAATATATATATTAATTTTAGTTGTTCTTCAGTTCTATGCTAACAAAGTTCAAAAGGTATTCTATGTTGTTTTCCTACTAGACATTTTGGATAAACTATAGATTCCAATGAAGGTTTAGGTAAACATTTTATCATTTTATATTTACTTATCTCATTAAATGAAGATGCACTTATGTGTCCTAGTTTTTTATTCTAAAGTTCTATTGTTTCATAAATCAATATTGATAGAGACATATTTGACATTGTATCTAGAGTAAACAAAAAGATCCAAAAGCTATAAATATTCCCTGTTTGATAATAAGACATGTTTTCTTGTCTTTAATAGTTTTGAATTCAAATATTATATTTTTATCCATTGGTTGAGATACTGAAATAAAAATAGAAGTTAATCTAGGTATATCTAATACATTTTAATTATTCTCTTTCCATTTTATAGATCAATTAAAACATCTCATGCTTCTTTGACCTCATAAGTCATACTATCTACTATGCCAATTGGTTTTTATTGAAATGTATTAAACCATTATTTATTTTTATTTATGTGCCTACTTTCTCTAGAATAAATATAGCAATAATCCATAGTGAGTTCCTTTGAAGTAGTAAATCTTATATCTCCCAAATATTTTAAATTTGCAAAATTTCAAAATCTTCTAATATTTTTTTATTTCAAATTTTCTTAGAAATTGAAAAGCATAAGAAAAATAAATATTCTGTCTTAATAAACTTAAAATATATTCTAATGATTGAAAAACCTTTAAATAACTAATTAACATAGAAATATTTATCACTCCACACTTTTTAAAAAATCAAAAACTTATATTTCTAACTAAACCTTATAACTCCAACTAATTAAATTTTAATCACCTTCTAAACTTATAATCACCTTATAACTCCTTAAATTTAAATAAAAGGCATTTAAAATTTTAATTATTACTAATATTCCTTTTCTCCTTAGCTAGCTTGCACTTCTATTAATTCTCTTCTTGCTCACTAGATGTACTAATGTTCACTAGACCTGCTTAACGTTCATTTGATACACTTAATATTCATTGGATGCACTACACTAACATTCACTACACTCTAATTTTAATGGTTCTAGTTCAAATATACCAAACTTAAACCTAAAGCCACATGGAAATTTTTAATGTTAATTAATCATTAATAAAATTAACTATTGGCCATAACAATATCTTCTATGGATTTGCTTCCTAAATATATTACTTTTGCAAGTTAATATAGGCAATAATACTTTGTGTATTCATTTCCCAAATGTGTTACTTTTGTATGTAATATTTTTGTTTTCAAGAATTGAATAGCTTTAATTCACTTTCACTTTGGTCTCCTCATATCTTCACTACATGCTAGTCTCCTTGTCTCTTCATCTTATTCTTTGTCTAATCACTTACACACTGGTATCCTCATATTTTCATCTATTCTTCTCATCTCTTTCTTCACTTATCCAATTGCTAGTCTCCCTCTTGCTTTGGTATTTTTCCTCATGTTTTTGATGCTCAAGTCTCTCACTGGTGCTCAGGTCTCTTGCTCATGATAAAATCCTTTACTGGTGGTCATGATCTTTCACTAGTGATCAAGGCCTTCACTAGTGTCCATATGATGGTCAATCATTACTCTTCTCCTATGAGTGAGTGTTTCTTATGTATGCACGATCTTATGTTATCCGTTTCTTCTACTATGATAAATTTATTCACTATATTTTGATTGCACCTTATGTGAGATTTCTTATTCTCATTTGTTGCTCCTTATATGAGTATTACTTGGTTGGTGGTCATATGTTTCTCAACCTAGTGATATTACTACTTCTATATTTACACTTAGCACTACCATATTTTTTTTATTCTTAATCCTACTTCTTATATCTTGTAAAACAAAATAACTTACTTATATTATGCTTGTGTAGAATATGTATTCAAGCATAAAACTTTCACTTGATTTGTAAGTAGCAATTCACTATATATTAGTGCTCTAATATTTGTTGATGCTTACCTTAGATAAAGTACTATGCTCTTATATAACCTTTATAATAACTTCTTATACTCTTTCATTGATGAACTGAATATATTATTTCTTTAATTAGCTTTAGAAATCTTTCAATACTTTCCTCTGTGCTTTGTTCAACCTCTATTACATAAGCTTCGTATTGCTTCTTTTCTTAGATCTTTGTTCTTCTATGAAAGCTTATATTCTTTTCAAAAAAATTAGAAGCTAAAATTCTTCTCTATCTTTGTGGAAAGCTTCTCAATATTCTAAGATATAATCTTCAATGTCTTAGGCCACACCAAAGAACAAAAATGTAATTATCCTTTTTAGATAAATCAATATCAATGTTAGGGTGACTTTGAATGTCTCGAAATGATCAACTTTTATTTTGAGTTGGTTCTTTCCAATCTTCAATAATTATTCTCACCTTTTCTTTACAGAATCCAAAATATTATCATGGTGAATTTGTATGTCCTTGAATCTCCAACTATCTTCTGATTTGGTTGCCAATTTATCAATATCCAAATTTATTCTAAGTTGGTTTCTTCTATCAATATCCAACTTTGTTCTAAGTTTGTTTCCAATCAATATCCAACTTTATTTTGAGTTTATTTCCAATATCAAATGTACAAATTTTCTCCTAATTTGGCCCTTTATATCAATATAGTTGAGTCTTAGTCTTCATTGGTTTTACTTCAACCAACAGGAAATACCCTATCATTCAAATCAGAATGACTAATCCTTGTCCCATGAAATTCTACTTAATAAAACCTTTAAAAAATAGAGTCCAAGTCTGCACTACCTTCAAAAGGATAAATTTTCAATTAAATTTATCAAAAGTGAATAAATTTAAGTATTGTTAATGGTGACCAATAAATATGAACTCTATCAAAAATGGATAGATATAGGTGGTAGCTTTGATACCACTATTGGTTTTTTAAGCCTTACTATCATAAAATATCATAGGTACCAATATAAAATAGCCACAATATTAAAGATAAAAATATAAATAATGAAGATATAGAATAATATCAATGTATACAAATCTCATATAGATCAACTTCCAAGGGATTTTGGGAAAAATAGGAATTGTAAATGAGAGCAAGAATTTGACCTATGTTCTTGGTGTCTCCTAAGTATTTTTGCTTGCAAAAATTAAGAACCTAGAAATTGGTAGTCTATTGGGAATGTAGTTGAAATATTTATAAAAATATAAATGAAATGATTGTGATAAAGGTTTATTTAAGGGATGAAAGGCATGGTGAATGAGTGGTGTTCGATGGAATGGAAAGATATGAACAACTTATGTAGTGAGGTGAAGTATATGTTAAAGTGTGATTGAAATGGATTTAAGTTTCTTATGGACTTTCTAGATGGTCTCTTCATTTAAGGGGGTTCTATTTAAAAAAAAAGCAATTGTCCAAGTGGATTCTTCCTGTAAGAAAGGTGAAGGTATCATGCCTAGGTATTTTACTACTCTACTACTATCCTTGTATGGAAAGGTGTCTCTTGAACTTATCTTACCCTTATATTACTAAAGGTGTGATCTTTTGTAGTAGTATATTGTTCTCTTCGCCCATCCCATTGATATTATTCATCTTAATCTAGTATGCTTTCTACTCTTTGGACTACTTGACAAAGCATCATCCACATTTTTGGAGTAATATATTTACTTTCCATGGTTCCTTTGTGTATTTTCATAAATTGATAAGATTTTTCATAGGAGGGGTCCATGTATCTCATAGTCATCTCTTAAATTTTGACTTGTATGGTAGTCAACTTGCTTAAGAACTCAAGCACTTGTGTTTCATTGATAGGTTCTTTTCATTAATCTATCTCCTCCTCATTGTTGGCCACTAATTATATCTAATCCTAGAGCTCTTCTCTAGTATGGAGTTGAGATATTTCATTCTAGAACCCTAGAAATCATAGAACTATGGATTTTCTTGTTGGATCCATTATTTTATCTACTTTTAGCTATAGCATATCTATCATCTCCCATCCTTGTTGGACTAAATTATTTCCTTTTATTATGTTCTAGGAAATATGCATTGTTGCATTCCATTATTTTTTTGGTATTGCCTTTATGGCTAGTTTAAATCTTCTTTTAGCCAAGTTGATCAAGTTTTCTACTTGTTCCACTTTTCTTTCTCTTTCTAGTAGTTGTTGTAGGTATTGCACTTATTTAGTCACCACTTGGTTCATTTTATTTTTCTCCTACATTTTTTAAGTAGTATATAGTCTCAAGATGTTTCTTTTTAGTTTCTAATTTTCATTTTCCAAGGATTTTTCACATTCTACTCTTCTTTTGCCATTGTTTCTAGACTCTTAACTTTCTCTTCCAACTTCTTACATTGGTCCCTTAGCCTATGAACTTTAAGTTATATTGTTTTGGTAGGTCCATGCATTGAATAGAGAGTCTTCCAATGGCATATGAGTAATATATATTACCTTTATTTTTATTTGGTAATCAATTGATGTCATTTTTTATTTTGGCTTGTTGAACTTTGGGGTGGCTATGACTCTCGACTATTTATAAGTGGTCATTTGTCTAAAGGGTGGTTGCTCTTCTATTGTCCTTGGTATCTAGTTATTCCACCATTCTTATACATTTTGGCTCATCTCTTTAAGCCTATTATTGGTATTTGTGGATATATGACCAGGTGATTGTAATGTTTGGAAGATGGATTTCAAAATGGGGAATGGAGATGGGAGAACTTTATGAATGGTTAAAGTGATGATGTTCATGGATTTTTGTGTTTTTTGGGTGGATATAATTTGAGGGGCTTGAGGTATTATGGTCTCTTGAGTTTTAGTCCTTGGTAAAGGAATTTATGGCAATAGAGAAAGGGAGGGGGCATCAATGGAAATACAAAGAGGTAAATAAGTAGTTTTAGGAATTTGAGAAATCATACCTTATTTTCTATGTCGCTATTCTATGATCGGTTGGATCACTAGTTCTATAACCAAGGGGTAGCCCTTGAGTCTTATTATTTTTATTGGATCTTTATTGTAATGCCCTAAAAGGATTGATTTTCTCTTTTTATCCCAACATTATTTCATCAAAGTCAAGTAATTAGACTATGGTATTCCTAGTAGTTGTTGTAGATATGACCTTATACTTTCATAAAGACCCTCACTACTTTTGGTAGCTTGGCCTACATATTGTATGGTCTTTGCTAATACTTCCTACTTTGGATGGTGTTTATGTTTTGGTGGCTCTAGTAGAAACTTAGACATTGGTCCTAGTGGATATTTAGGTACTAATTGCCTACTCATTTTATCTTTTATTTTAGAAATAGGGGACATAGGGAATGGGGATTCCAAGTCTAGATTCTGAGGTTTTTGTTGCACTTGTAGGAATTCTTGTGGCCTTATGGATTCCTTCCTAAGACTCCCCCAATGTACCCCATATTACTAATCATTTTAACCTTTATTAAATATGTCTCTTATTGGAGTTTAGTTGGGACAAAATTTAGGGATTTTTGACATAATATCAAATTTTCTTGTATAAGCACTTGGTTAACTAAGATCACCATAGCATAATCTATTTGTCTCTCATCCTATATTGGTATAACCTCTTTTACAAGCTCTCCTCTAGAACTCACATGTTCATCTTGTGTTTATTATCTTTCTCGTATCAACTATTCCTCTTCTAGTACCTCTATACCTTTGTTATAATTTTGGCTTTGAATGGATCCTCCTATAGTTTATAGCTTTTTATATTTTCATCATATTTCTTGGAGAATATACTATCCATTGATAATGGGTACTTGGATTTTGGAGTACCACATTCATATCTAAATATCCACCACTCTACAATTTTGGATTAACTATATCCTATCTTATTTTTCATAGCATTTACTTTATCCTAAGGTATTCTATGATATTTATTCTTATCTATGTCATATTCATATTTAAGCTCATAGAAATCCCTCCAAGGGGGAAACTCCTGCATTTTACTAATGTTCCAGACTAATTCATTCTCTTCAAAATTATTTTAGATTTGTTCAATATTAGGTCAAATAACCTTATTGAATGTTCATAGCTTACCTTTTTTCAACTTCATTAATCTATTCTTATATTTATCTTCAGGGTCATATTTCTACTTATGTGGTATCAGTCATAATTTTAAATTTTTTATCTTACTTTTTAGAATATCTCCTTATCCTTTTGATGTTACTATAATTGGTTCATAAGTGAATGGATATTCATAGGTACCAACCTTATTTATTCCTGAGCCAAAATATATGTTTATATCATCTATCTATCAATAATATTCCATAGCAAACACCTAGTCAATGACATAATATGGTAATACAAATGGTTTTTCAACAAATCCATATAGAATTATCATGGTTTCTTCAATAAAGAAATACCAATCCCCTTCTTCTATCAGATGAATTTATAGTCTTTCCACCACTATTTAGGGAAACCAAGGAATCTTCCCATATAATGAATTTAATGTAGGCCCTAGAAATTCTCTATTGAAATCATAATAGGACTCAAAATCCCTAATTAGTGTTGTCTAGTGTACTACTACCATTTCTCTTCCTTGATCATCCATCTTGTTTATACCTATCCATGGCATGTTTTATATCATGTTTTATAAGTTTAGCCAAGCCAAGTGCAAAGGATATCAAAAGGTTTTGAATTTTATGATTTGCAACTATGTGAGTTGCTCATGTATTTTTCAAATAGAAACTTGTTCCAGTCAAAGAAAATGGGATTAATTGGTTGGTCAGAATCGGGTTCACTACAATAGTGTGGATTGAAGATAGCATACACCATGGGAATTTGGTAGTCATAGACTTCTTTATCTATAGGTAACCCAAATATAATAGCCAACATAGAAACCATGTTTGAGAATTTAAATTCTAAGATAGGAATCAAGGTTTTGGTGAGATTATCACAAATTATAGGATGAAATAGTTGTTGGTCCAACCAAATATTGAAATAGCTACCCCAATACTTATGCATTCTATGGTCATAGTATCCTTTTTTATCCCATGTAGTGAAGTATTCGAACATGCTCTAGGTTTAGCTCCTAAGGCATATGCATCAGTAAGGAATTTATGTGTAAGGTAGAACAACACTTGTTTAGGTTTAGCTCCTTGTTCTAATAGCTCAACATATTCTCAAAGATTATTTTTCTTAGCTTGTAAGGTAATTTTTGTATCTCAAATTTGACAAGTGTGGTCTTATAGCATTTTCTTTCCCTTTTGGGACTCTTGGGTGCTTATTGCTTGCTAGGTAAAGGTTTTTGTGTTATTAACCATTGCTACTAATTTCACACCTTAGTATATTTTCTTAGCACTAGATTAATTATCTTAGATGTTGTTTGCATATTTTATCATCTAGAACACTATGTTAATTCATGTGTTCTAGGAGATTTCATAAACTAATCTCTTGATGTAGCTTATGTTTTATTTAGTGAAACATTGGTCATTGATCAATTAATGTGGTACTTATGGTGTGTACCTTTAAATTTTCTTGAGAATCAAACTTTGTGTTTCACAAATTCATGTAGAAGATTTTGCATGTCAATAAAATTACAATTGTTATGATCATCTAGCAAATGAGTGTGCAATATTTTAAAATTGCTATCATCTAATTCAGCTTTTGAAAATTGACTTTGAGCTTACTTTAAAATTATTGTGACTTATTTACTTTTCATGTTTATATGTACATATAATACAAAGGGTGGTAGCATCCTAAATAAAGTGCTTTAAATGTAGGCCATTTATCGATATAAGCTAAATCTGACCATTCATGTTTGAAAATTCATATGTGTTATATTCGTATTTCATGGCTATGTGATATGGTCCAAAAAAATATAAATTAATTTTTTGATGATTACTAGGATTTGATCTATCTTCATTCCATACGAGTACAAGGTCATTGATTTGATAATCTTAAAACATAGATTTCTTATCAAAACAAATTTCATTATAGTTGAATGTTTTTTGAAAAATACTATATGTTTTTTCTCTTTTTTCCTCCAAGAGTAGAAGTTGTTCCATTCAAGCCTATATTGACCCAATATCTAGGAATTCTTCTTGATATATTAGTTTCATTACAAGAAATTCAAGGTGTAATGGAAGAATGTCTTATTTTCCATGAACCAAGGAGAAACGTGAAGCTTATAATATATTTTTTATTATTATTTGGTCTATTCATAATGCTTGATCTAGTAACAAATACTAGTTGTTTTATTCTCATTGATCATCCTTTTGATAATTATTAACACAATATTATTAGTGGGTTTAGTCAATCCATTTCCCTATGGATAATAATTTGATAATGTTTTCAAGTAAATATCACATGTATTGGCAAAATCATTAAAATGTATACCTATAAATGTAGATCCATTGTCAGTCACCACTGTGTCTAGGATATCAAACCTTGTGATTAGCCTATCTAAGGATTCAATTACCATATCTTGATTGTATGGTTTTGTAGTTGCTACTTATATTCACCTAGTGAAATAGTCAATCATTTTTAGAATATACTATAGCATAGGAGGGAGTGTTCCTATAAGGGGTGGTGAAATGAGAGGTTTTGGAATGAATTCTAGAGTTTTGTAACTATTTCGGTCCAAATCGTATAGTTGTAGATTTATAATTGTACAATTTACAAAACACAAAAAAAAAAGGTTTGTATGGTTCCAAATTGTATAAGTGTATAGTTGTAATCATACAACACCTTGAACTATACAATTTACCACTTGTACAATATGCCAAAATTTAGTTTACAGGTGAAAACATAGTAGTTTTGTAATCGTTCACTCTAAAACTCTTATTTTCCACCTTGGACAAGTTCAACTATGCAATTATGAACACAAAACAAAGCAATTGATAAACTATATGGTTTAGCAAGGCTGATTGAATGATTTACAACAAACCCTTGCTACAATTCCTCAATCTTAGATCTATAAAGTTATATGCAAGAATTCATCACAACAAATATTGATTAACCCTAATGGTGAAACTACCACTATAATAGTCCAACATGCACATCTAGAATCACCATTCTTAGTCTATACCAAACAACATTTCTATGTTCATTTTCAAAAGTCATACAATGGTAGGTAAATGTATCAATTACCATGTCTAGAGAAATTTATTGGTCAATATTCACATCCACAATCATCATACATGGTTGGGAATCAATTATCACTTCAATTCCACTGTAGAATTACCCATTTACACTATCATTCCAACCATACTTGCATAGAATGTATCATTCATGTTCAATGGTAATAATGATCAATAACATGTACAATCATCAATGAACAATTCTCCATTATGCATGGGCAACTATCAACAACAATCAATAGCCTTCAATGAATCATCTATAAGCATGGTCTAGACTTTATAGCAATAAACAACCATCAACATTCCATAAGCATGGACAATCAACAACATTCATGAACAACTTAAAACAATAAATGGTAGGTCTTTATAATACTTACCCAGGCCATTCCAAAGTAGTTCCTAAGACAACACATCATTCACAACTACCTTCCCACAATATCTTAAAATAATTAATGCACTAAGGTTTTACTAAGTCTTAATTTGATTTTTATCAAATTACCTTTCATGTGCATTTCACTTTATTTCATTTAAATTCTAATTGTACGTTTATGACCAATTGTACAATTACACAATTATACATTTACAACCCTACACTGTACAATTAGACAAAACTAAATATTTGATAAAATAGTGCAAATCCAAGTATTATCATTTCTTCTTCTTTTGAGAGGTAGATTTGTTGCTTACATATAACCTCCCATTTAAATCAAGTGACATCCTCACCAACTCACTCATCTTGGAATTGGTTTACTGGTCTTGTTGAAGATCCTAAAGCTATACTTAGTACAAGATGGAAATTTATACCATACAAAAGAATATGAATTAAATACAATGATTAACAAATAAAATAAATATTTTATTAATTTATCTTTTCAATATGTTACAATAGTATTTCCTTAAGGAGTTTCATCAATGATACAGTGAATACAATAGAGGTGTTGTTACCCTTTTATCAGATAGAATCTAGGTGCAATACTTATATCTCCATACCATCAAAGTGTCGAGAGAGCAAGTTTCCTTGAAACCACTGTGTGAGAGTTGGATCCAGAATCTTTCACTATATTGGAAGCTTGTAACCTACACACAAAGCAAACAAAAGTATATTGCTATCATATGAAGGGTCCACTAGAATTGGACCCATGTTAAATAAGAAAATGTGAAAGTAGATGAAATACAGATGCATGCATGTGATAATGTAAATATCAAGTAATGTAAGAACAAAAAATACAAAAATCTAAGCTAAGATGTACTAAAAATATAATAACCAATCACATAACCAAGATCATATTGGGTCAATATGATTTTGTCTATGGATCAACTTGGGGTGATATGATTGCTATCATGGGCTTACGCTTCAGCGTAACCAGGTTTTTGAAATGTTTGAAATGATATGATGGTGTATTGTTGATAGATTATTGAAAAATCTGACAATGAGCATGAAGGTGCAACTGATCAACAGTGTAATGGAAACAATTGTGTGAGAGGTAAAATTGTGGCTTCAAATCCTATATGGTCATCCAAAAATATTGAGTTTAGAAGCAAGAAATAATGGTGATTCATTTTGGAAACACTTCGTTGCATTGACATTTCAATTCATGATTTCTAAAGCAATGGGGATACAACACTATTTTATAGGTTCTAAGGTAAGAAAAAATATGGCAAGTTTCAATCAGGAGCAACCTAATTGACTACCACTAAATAACTGCAAGTGGTAAGTGAAACTACCACCTATAGGATGTCTAGCACCAGTGCCAAATCATGTGTGATGCTAATAGGTAGTTCACTAGCTATTAAATATTTTTATTTTGGTTTTGCGCAACCATCTCAACTCGAGATGATCTCGAGATTGAGACCATCTCGAGTCAAGACATTTAGGCTTCCTATGGATGATATTTGCTTATTGCTAGGGAAAATCATTAGATTATCCCTAAGGCTACCAAATATGGGTTGTAAGGGTTAGAAGGAGGTCTCTTTGGAAGTCCCCTTATGATGATGCATTTTAGGTGTCTACAAATACCCCTTTTTAGGATGCTTTGTACCTAAACATAATGTAGAACAAAAATAGATGATCTAAAATGGTTGAGTTGATGATGTTAATTGAAAAAGTCAATGTGAGATGCCCTAATCATGGAGAGGATGCCCGTCATTGAATAATTGCTTCCAACACATTGATAAATTTGATTTGGTCCTAGTAACATTTTATACATAGGTATACATTGTTAATCTATAGCCTTTAGGCCTTATATACACCAAGTGTTTGTTTGATTGATATTTTTGCTTTTGCCCCAACAAGGAGGGTGTATGATAGTTTTTGGTAATGATTCTTGGATGAACGTAATTTCCACTTTTGAGTGTTTGATTATTGACTTGATTTTGAGATGCAAAATTTTACAATTATTGACTACCCCCTCAAGATATGAATCAATGGAGGATATGTAAAATGATGGATAGTGACAAGGCACTTGATGAAAGATGATTGTTAGCATGGTTTCTCTACAAAAGGTGAAATTCTAATATCGTCTTGACCCATGAAGGTTTCGTTGTGATTAGATTCTATTTTTATTATAAAAAAATGTAACCATACTAGATGCTTGCACCATGCCACATGACTGTTGTGGATGGTCGCATTCATAAAACATTATATATAGCAGATTTTGTGGAAAATGATCATTTTCACCATGCAAGATAAGAGAAATGCAATATGGATAGGAGAGGAGTTAGTTTTTTGTAATGAAGTATTGTTGGTTGATGATTCGAGTGAAAAAATGGATCCATCAAATGCATCCACAAGTGGAGGAGCTGGTGCGAGAAAGGTAAGGATGAAAAATTTCCACATTTTTTTTTTAATGAAAATGAACAAAATTAAAACTAAAAGGAAACAAATGGATGGGTGGGTGAAATGGGTTAGCTTTAGGCAAATGAAAAATTTGGTGGGATAGTGGGTAGATAGCTTTTGATACTTTTTGCTTCTCTTCCCCTTTTTTGTTATTTTTTATTTATAATTTGATGTGAAATGGAGACTGTCTCGACTTGAGATGGTCTTATGTGATGACCATCTTGGCTCAAGATAATTTCATGTTGTGACCATATTGGCATGAGATGGTTGCATTTGTGCTTTTTTTTATGAAGTGTTGTTTTTATAGCTTTTTAGAGACTAATATTGATTCACAAACACATTTAATACTACTCATGATGCATTGTCTAAGGACGACTAGGAGTACCTGAAGAAGATCGAACTTCAACACATTGTGTGACTCAAGTCTATACATGTAGAGCAGCCCTCTTTTATGGCCTTGATATATCGATGGGATAGTTAGATGAATACCTTCAACATACCCACTAGAGATATAACATTTACATTGGAGGACATCTATTAGATTTTGTGGGTCCCTATATGTTGGAATATGTAATGCAACATTGTGTAAATTATTCTTAGACTAAAATATAAAGTCTAAATAATAATATTTGAATTAGAAAATAATTCTATTTTATGTAAAAATATTTCCACCCAATTAATAAATAAAATAAGGGTGCTAGGAATATTTAATTTGTGGGAAAAAGTTATTTCCCCTTTTCTAAAAAATATTAGAAAGTAACTAATCACTTTATAATATTTGATAGATGCCACTTATCACACATCTCAAAGATTAGATTGTGATAATATTAGAAATTAACTAGGCACTTTCTAATATTTTATAGATGCCACTTGTCACACATCTCAAGATTAAATTGTGATAAGATTTAGGGTTGTAGTAAAAAAGTTTATCTTTAAATAGGGGTTTTGTCTACTACATCTTAACATATCTTGTCATATTGACTTGTTTTATAATATCATGTTGATGCATATTGTTGCATAACATTGAAGCATTCTTGTATTATTGAATCAAATGAGTAATATAGTGAGCTTCATAGTGGATGTTTCCCTTCTTCATTTGAAGTAGGGTTTTACCACTTAATATTGATGTTGTGGTTTTTCCTCTTTTGTGTGTGATTGATCTTGTGGAGCATTCCAAGATCTTGGGGAGACTTTGTTTGTTTCACATTTGGTATCAAAGCGGTTGGGATCTCCATCAAGTGTCTTCAATCCTTTGAGATGAAAAACATATTAAGGTATATATATATATTTGTTTTAATCCATGCATTTGATATTTAGATATTTTATGCAAACTTATTTTGCAAATCTGCCATTAGGGTTTATAGATTTATTGTGTTTTTAGATCTAGTTGTTAGATATTTCGTAAATAGTATTTTCATTTTAAATCTATAAATTATTTTTTGGCATTGAGATTTTGCTAGAAGGGTTTTGGAGCCAAACGGACCCTATGGTTGCATCCGAAAGACCCAAAAACCCCTATTTCCATATATAATCATTTAAAAAAAAAATTTAAATAAAAAAACAGTCGGCTATATATATATATATAAAACAGTCAACTATATAATCATTTTTTAAATTTTTTTAATTAAAAAAAAATAGTCGAATATGTAAAAAAAAAATAGTCAATTATATAAAAAGAAAACAATCGGCTATATAGTTTGAAAAACTTTTAATTTCTTTTTTTAAGTTTTGCTTTATAAAAATATTTAAACTTTTTCATGCGATTTTTTTATTTATTAATTATTTAATAAAATAAATTTTATTAATTTAATTGCATTTTTTAAGCAAATTTTGTATCAAAATATTATTATTATTTTCCTTAAAATGCAATATTTTTTTCTCACATTAAAAATGGTTGTTTGTGAGTTTGCTTGTTTTGCAAGGTTATCCAAGTATGTTTTGGAGTATACAAGGCAATTTCAGATCAAAATTTTCACTCTCTTCCCATATTTTTATTAATTTCTTCTAGTCTCTCTCAAGCATTTTCTTGAAACATAATGTAAATTAATGTAACTTGTATCTTTCATAATGAAAGTAAAAGAGAATGAAAGTGAGAGTGAGAGAGAGAGAGAGAAAGAGAGAGAGTGTGTGTATTTGTGTTTTGCTTTGTGTCTCCACTATCTCTTGTTCATCTTTCCTACATTTGTTTTTGCATTTTTTGAATTTTGCATCTCAACTAATCTAACTACTAACTTGCTACTAAACAATATACTAACCAACTAACTGACAATTTACTAATTTTCATATTAATCAGGAAGGTTAAAATTGAATCAACTTACTAACCACAACTTTAGTATTTGATTAAAATTTACTTAATCTTGCAACACAGTTTATATTTTCTAAACACCTATTGAATCCCAAAGAATCCGCTCTATCGGTAGAAAGTCCTTTTCAGGTCCTCGTACCCGTAACCTTTTGGGTAGCTTGGTTGACGTTGGGTGAGATGAATTGGCAATTCATTAGGCTATAGAAAAACCTTAAAATGAACACTAACTTACTAACTTATTGACTATATAACATTTAAGAAATGTTTTATGGTTCAATTCAAGTTAGTTTATTTTGTTGCAAGATGGTTGTTATGATTAGTTACCTTCTTATTGCAAGTTAGTCTAGTGCAAGTTAATCTTGGTTTATTTCCTTTATTCAATTGCAATATGGTTATAGTTGTTTATTGCAATATGGTTATAGTAGTTCATGATAATGTTGATTATATTTCATGATGATGTTTATCTCTCTTGATGATGCTTAATTTTGATTATATTTCATGATGTTTATCTTTCATGATTATTATATTTGATGATTGAAAAGTAGATTACTTGAAAGTTATGTTTTTTTTATATGCAAGTATGTTTATCTACTTTCTTATTGCATCATTTATTTCCTTTGTCAATGCATCTTATGTTTTGATTATGTTCACTTTCTAGAATGGCTGATCATGGAATATCCTTCACACCTAAGCACATACTTGATGGATCAAATTTTGGAATATAGGAACCAAGGATGAGGGCTGAATTTCAAGCAAGAAATTTATAGCCCATTGTGAATGGAGATGAAGCAATCCCAACCAGGCAAGGGCACTTGAGACATACAACAACAAGAGTCACCTTGCACTTTCCATGATTATCAATAGTGTGAGTGATGAGATATTGCTCACTATAAGACATTGTGAGCATGCTAAAGATGCATGTAATTTTCTAAAACAAGTCCATCTAGGGTCCAACACATCAAGGAAATTCACTCTATTATCCAAAATTCTTAGCACTATGCAAGGTAAATAAGAAAGTGCCTTGATATTCCTCTCAAATATTAAAGACATGATAACTTAACTATTGGCTTGTAATTGTTATTGGATAAGTGAGAAGCTCTTAAGCTTTATCATTTTGAGGAACTTGTCAAGCAAGTTCAAGAATTTTGTCACCATTATTGATTCCTCTCAACACTCTTTCATAATTATTGATTCAACATGAAGAGTCTCTTAATAGAGATAAAGTGAATGGTCAAGTTGTCAAGGAGAATAATGTTGCCTTGAGTGCCACTAAGGCTTCCTTCAAGAAGAAATACAAGGGAAGGAAAAATTAAAATTTCCAACCCAACAAGCCTAGAGTTGATTTCACTTGCAACTTTTGTGGCAAGAAAGGCCACAAGGAAAAAAATTGTTTCAAGAAGAAGAATATTGCATAAAAGGAAGAGCAAGAAAAAGCTAAGGGACAAGGACCTAAGAAATGGTTTGGCAAGGGAAAGAAAAATAACAACAATGTAAAGCAAAATTATAATAAAAATACCTTTGTTTGTGCCCTCTACTCCATCGACTCATCTACTTCTAATGAATGGGTGTTAGATTCTGGATGCACTAACCATATGTGTTTTAAAAAGTTTAAGTTTGTGGACTTTCATAAGCACTCTTCAGATTCAGTTGTCATTGGTGATAATACTAGACTTCAAGTAGAAGGTGTTGGCAATGTTGTAATTGAAGGGAAATTACTTGATAATGTCCTATATATGCCTAACCTTAGGAGAAATTTAATTTCAATTTTACAAGTTGCTAGAATTTGTCACACTATTGAGTTCAATGCAACTTCATGGAGCATTAGGAAAGGCATGCTACCAATCATTACAGGTTATGTGAAGAATAATATTTATGTGTTAGGTGATGCTCCTCCTAAAGTGTGTTTAGCAACTAATGTTTCTCCTAGTAGCAATATTTGGCACTTAAGGTTAGGCCATACAAACTATCAAAATATTCAAATGATGAAGTCCAAAAATTTGGTTGAAGGCTTGCCTAACATTTCACCTATTCATGGTTTGTGTGAAACATGCATCTTAGGCAAGATGAGAAAATAAAATTTTGCAAAGGACAAGTCAACAAGGGCCACACAAATTCTTCAACTAATTCATACAAATATTATGGTTCCATTACATGTTAGATCACTTGGTGGTGCATCCTATATTCTCACCTTTATATATGATTATTCAATAATGATCTTTGGGTATCTACTTAATAATAAATCAGATTGTTTTGAGACATTCAAGGAGTTCAAATCTTTGGTAGAAAATCAAAAGAGAGCAAAGATAAAAATGATTAAAAGTGACAATGGAGGGGAGTACAATAGCAATGATTTCAATGAGTTTTGTTCTTCTCATGGGATCAAAAGGTAGTTTAATTGTCCATACACTCCTCAAAAAAATGGTGTTGCAGAGAGCAAAAATAAGACAATCATGGATATGGTAATATGCATGCTTGGTGACCACTTACCTCAAGTTATTTAGGGTGAAGCAGCCAATACATCAATCTACATTCTTAACAGGTATCCTTCAAAATCAGTTGAGGGGAAGACTCCTTATGAGGTTTGGAATGGTAAGAAGCCAAATTTGTCACACTTAAGAGTGTTTAGATGTGATGCATTTTAATATATTCCTTTAGAAAAGAGTAAGAAATTGGACAAAAAGTCTCAAAAATGTATCTTTGTTGGCTATGATGCAGAACATAGGGGCTACAGGTTATACTCACCTTCTTCATGCATTGTATTTGTTTCAAGAGATGTAAAATTCAATGAAGACCTTCTTGAGTTAGAAAAGGGTGGGCCTTGTGTCAAAAGGACCAAGTGGTTGGATTATTCTAGGGGTCCTCAAGAGCAAAATTCAGTTATCCAAAGGATAACTAGAAGTATGACCTTTAACATGTCTCTTCTAGCTAAGATATAGAATGAGCATGAGCCTGCTTCTTACCAAGAAGCTTCAAAACACTCTTTTTAGGTTTATGCCATGAAGGTTGAGATGGATTATCTTCTAAATAATAAAACTTGGGATATAATGCCTTATCCTAATAAGAGAAATATTATTTGGAACAAGTGGGTCTATAGAATCAAGTACAATTCTAATGGAGAGATAGAAAAGTATAAGGCTAGATTGGTTGCTAAGGGTTATGCTAAAAAATATGGCATTGACTATGATGAAACCTTTGCACTAGTTGCCAAAATGCCCACCATTTGGCTTCTCATTGCTATTGTTGCTGCCAAAGGTTGGCAAATTTTTTAGCTTGATGTGAAAAGTGCCTTTTTAAATGGTTATTTGGATGTGGATATCTACATGAATCAACCACAAGGATTTGTTGTACAAGGTAAGGAAACACTTGTCTGTAAACTAAATAAAACCTTGTACGGTCTGAAGTAAGCACCTAGAGAATGCTACATGAAGATTTCAAGTTACTTCTTGTCTCTTGGTTTTGATAAATGTTATTCAGATGCAAATCTCTATGTGCTTTGGAAGGATAACTTGGTCATTTTAATTGGTCTATTTGTTGATGACCTTGTTATGACTAGAAATGAGAATGAGGCCATTTTTTATTTCATCTGCAAATTAAAGTTAGAGTATGAAATGACTGACCTTGGTCTTCTACACTACTATCTTGGCATGCAAGTTTATCAGCATGAGGATTGTACCTTTTTGAGTCAATCCAAGTATATTGGAGATCTTCTTAAGAGGTTTGATTTAGAGGATGGCAATCCTAATTCCATTCCTATTTCTACAGGGGTTAAGTTGAAAGTAAGTTCATAATCTCAGTTGGCTAATGCTACATTATACAACCAGCTCATTGGTAGTATTCTTTATGTTACCATCACAAGGCTAGATATTGCTTTTGCAGTTGGTATGATGGCTAGGATCATGCAAAAACCTTATATTGAGCACTTAAAAGCTACCAAGAAGATTTTGAATTACCTTTCAAGTACTAGAGATTTGGCACTCAAGTATTCTAGGCTTCCTTCTTTTGCTCTTTTTGGCTGTGTTGATTCTTATTTTAGAGGGGATAGAATAGATAGAAAGTCTACCACAAAATATTTTTTAGTATTGGGTCTGCAGCTATCTCTTGGTCTTCCAAGAAGTAATATACAATTGCTATTTCTACAATGGAAGCAGAGTATAAGGCTATGACAACATATGCAAAGGAAGTGGTTTGGCTTCATACCCTCATGAAGGAAATTGGATTTGAGAAATTTGGTCCTTCATGTTTGCTCTTCGATAATCAATCAGCTATTGCCTTGGCTAAAAATCATGTAATGCATCAAAGGAAAAAGCATGTTGAAATCCAGGCCCACTTTATTAGAGAGAAAGTATTGTATGGGACTATTCAATTGGAGTATTGCCCACCATATTCTAATTCTGCTAATTTTTTCACCAAACCTCTTCCCAAGGAGCAATTTTGTAAGTTGAGGGACTCACTTGGTTTGGTGAAGTTTTCCTCAAGGGGGAATGAAGTGTAGTTACACTTGTGTGATGACAAATTCATCCTTATGAGGTGTTTTGTGCTATATATATGAGTTGATATTTGGTGGTATAATTTCTTTTTGCATCTCTTTTGAACATGGTACTTTATTTTTTGCCTTGTGCAACTTTTGTACATCATACTTTGTAGATGGCATTGTGCAATTATGGTATATGATGCAATTGCTTTATGTGACTCTTTTACATGGTACTTTATTGTTTCCTTGTGCAACTTTGTACATGTTTTTATGTAGTTAGAATTATGCAATTGGTTCATCATGGTACTTTCTTGTTAGCATTTATGCTACTTTTGTACATGATATTTTATGGTTGGCTTTATGCAACTGGTGTGCACACTTTATTATTTTCATATACCTTATGCAAATTTTGTACATGGTACTTTAGAGTTTGCATTATCATGGTACTCCTTGTTTACTTTATGCAACTTTGATCATGATATTTTTTGATCAACTATATAGCACATGACTATAAGTATGGCTTGGCATATTTTTGTGATGACATATAGTTCAATATTTGTTAGATAAATATTGTTATCATCTTTGGATATTCATATATGCTGTGGTGAATATATTTATGATGATGTATCTAACTAATCTTATGTTGAGCTGCTTGTAGCTTGTAGGTACTTTCATTTGGGGTTTTAAAAGCTTATTGAAGACACCCTTGTGATATTTTCTTCTTGTCATTTGCAACCACTTGTGGTTTATGGATGGATTTGTAAGTTGCTTGTATCTGAAGCTACTCCATTGGGGGCTTGCAGTCTCATTTTGGACCATTTTGTATTGGTGCCTTATTGTAGACCATTCTTGGTCATAGAAGCTCATTGTAACTATATTACTCATTTGATTCTCATCCGCATTTGTATCTTTAGGGGGAGAATGTTTCTTTGTTTCATAATTACTTTCCCCAATTTTGCATTAAGGGGGAGTGTTGGAATATGTAAAGCAACATTGTGTAAATTATTCTTAGACTAAAATATAAAGTCTAAAGAATAATATTTGAATTAGAAAATAATTCTATTTTATGTAAAAATATTCCCACCCAATTAATAAATAAAATAAGGGTGCTAGGAATATTTAATTTGTGAGAAAAAGTTATTTCCCTTTTTCTAGCAAATATTAGAAAGTAACTAATCACTTTCTAATATTTGATAGATGCCACTTATCACACATATCAAAGATTAGATTGTGATAATATTAGAAAGTAACTAAGCACTTTCTAATATTTGATAGATGCCACTTGTCACACATCTCAAGATTAGATTGTGATAAGATTTAGGGTTGTAGTAGAAAAGCTTCTCTTTAAATAGGGGTGTTGTCTACTACATATTAACATATCTTGTCATATTGACTTGTGTTGTAATATCATGTTGATGCATATTGTTGCATAACATTGAAGCATTATTGTATTGTTGAATAAAATGAGTAATATAGTGAGCTTCATAGTGGATGTTTCCATTCTTCATTTGAAGTAGAGTTTTACCACTTAATATCTGTGTTATGGGTTTTCCTCTTTTGTGTGTGATTGATCTTGTGGATAATTAGAGACATTGCTTATATCATACTATAGGGGGAGCATATATCATCATTGTTGCAACCACCGAGAGGGAGGATGTACTAGAAAGAGTATACAAAGATCAATGATACCTCATAGATTATGATTCTAATAGTGATGGAGTGAGAGTAGGAACTGAATATGATATAGGCCTCTTGATAATGGCATAGGTAGTGCTTATGTCATGGTTGTCCAATATTATTCTGCTTGACTCATCTAGCACTAGGTTCTTGTGGAACCTTTTGGGCCTTATGATGGATTTATTGAAAGCACGAGATTCCGGGAAAAGGAAACACCAAGTGCGATTGCATTCAAAATTAAGTACGCTTAAGTCCTAGAAATGTAAATTGCATGAAATGGAAAAGAAACACATTGGAAGAGACACAATCAAATAGAGAAAATATAGCCCTTTCATTAATATCCCTTGATCTCTGTTACAATGATGTCTCCTCCCTTTTCAGGGGCTAGGAGCGCAAATAGACTTTGATTACAATCACTGAATGATTCCTCTTTCCATGTGCCCACGATTGCAATGGGCGGGCCAAGATGATGCCGCCATTGATGTCGATGAGTTCTTCACCTCTGCTACTTATCCTATGAAAAAAGAGACAACCAAGATTTCAGTAGCACCTGCTGCAAATGAAAAGCGTTTGCTCTCTAAAACTAACAAAATATGCATGTAAATATTTGCCTAAAACAGTAATTACAGTGAGTCCAAATGGCTTCAAAACTTGACAGAAGATAATAAAAGTTACCAGAAGGCCACTACCCCTGAGACAGCTGGCCAATCTACCTTAAACTGGAATTTGTCCCTGGGAAGGATGAATTCTGACTGCAATTCGTCCCTGGGTGGGACGAATTCTTCTATGTTGAAGAAACCGACCTGGTGCTGCTCCAATGTCGGATCTTGAGACCTGCAAAACGCCTGCAAACTGAAGCAAGGGGGTTATGTAATTGGGGCCATTTTGGGACGACCCAGATGGTCGGATTTTCCCAATTTGGCCTCCACCCTCGGGAATTTGACCTTGACACCTGCAAGTTAGCGAAACGACAAAGCAACACAAAACATACTAAAATCTGACCAAAAGTTACAAAATTGCAGCTATGGATTAATCAAACCTAATAACACCAAATGCAATCTGAAAAATGATCTAAAATTCTCAAAAACTAAAAATAGGACTTGGGAGGTGCGGGGGTGCCCAAGTGGGCCTCCCACTGTTGGCACTTGATTTTGGAGCCAATCCACCAGGGATGGGCCCAAAACCTCTTAGGATTGGGGGTCGACGAATTGGTTGGTTCAGGTGTCCATGCATCAGATTTGGATAAGGTTCGAGCTTCCAAAGGCCACCCAACAACCTCCCTTGCAAAAGAGATTGGTGGATGTGGGAAGGTGAACCAAGAGGGATGCAAGTGGGTCTTCAATTCGATAGCACTTCGTTGCTTGAAAACTCCTTCAACCTGTATGTTTTGGGTGAGAAAAGTCCCACCTTTTATAGACCCATGGGGTCTCTTTTGGGAGGGAAGCACAAATGCCATGTGTTGGCCATAGGCGCCATGTGGCAGTCTTGTCTTCCCATGAGGGAGGGGAGTCCTCCGTTGACTTGAGCTTTGATAAATGCCTTTTGTAACAGTCTTCTAACGACCCCTCTATCCACCTACACACGCGTGCAAGGCAGGAGTCCTTAACTGACTGTTCTGGGCTGCCACTTGGCACCATTTGCATTTTTTCCCATTAAGCTTAGAATTCGTCCCACCTAGGGACGGATTCAGAATTCGTCTTGGGGTGGGACAGATTCTATTTTGAATTCGTCCCTGGGTGAGACGAATACTAGGCAAAGTGTCCAAGTGTGCCAAATTGCTTCTTGACCTTACAAAATTGCTATGAAAGTGGTTAATACCACTGTTTAACCTCTAAGGGCTGCCCTGGGGGCTGTGTTTGCCAAAGCGATCAGTGTTTGCAGTCACATAATCGGATTGGTGCTGTTTTGGTGTCTACAGGTGGAGTTGAGGATGATGGAATGGGGTAGTACTCTATTGGAATAGCTCTATAAGGAGATATGTGAGATTAAATAATGAGGTTGACTAAGCCTAGGGTGTACCTTTCTCCTACATGTATGGGTATGGGAGCACTTTTGTGTTGATAAGCCAACCAAACTACCTTGGACTACTCATAAGGACATGGTGGACTGAGAGATATCTTATGTCATGCAATGGATGCATGAGTGAGATGAGGGCAAGATCAACCTCTTTCAAGGTATTCTAGAGCACTACATAGACTCATGGGTTGGACTGCATCTAGGACATGTTATATGGAGACCTTGGAGGGGAACACCAACCTAGAGTAAGGAGGGTGAGCACCTAAGGTAGGTGTGATGTAGCAAGTGGTTGATGAGGTGATATGTCATATAGTATGATTACTTATAGTACTCAAGAGTAATCCACCAGCTCAAATTAAGGTAGGGTACCCTTGAGGATCCAATGATGTACAGGTAGAGGGGGAACAAGACTTAGCTAACTTGGTCATGAGTTTAACCTCTAGGTGACGATATGGATTAGATCATGATTGATATAGATGTAGAGAATTCCAAGACCATAATAGATTATTGTGTATTATGGGCCATTTTATAGGTATAGGGAGTGGCATCATTTGAAGAGGTAGGTATGGCTGGTATAGTGAAGGATCTATCATAACGATGAGTGCATAATCAGGTGGATATGGATGTGGGTGGATCTTAAGGAGCCACTAAGGATATTTTTATGAGGAGAAAGTAAGATGATGGAGGTGATGAGGAGAAATCATAGGAGTATATTTATTATTTGAGAGAGTGAGTTCATATCCTCCAAGGTTAGTAGACTAACATGGACATAAATCATACCACAGAGTAGAGCTACTAGGAGATAAATAGACAAATATTTCAAGGTTGGGTAAAGGAGAAGGACACATTATGAGTCTATATATGGAGCCTTGAATAGGAGAGAGAAAGAGACTTATACCAGAGTAAGATGCTCTACAGACTTGTGCGGTAAGGTTAATAGTTGGGTAGGCCTAGCCATCTATAGATACATAGGCCATAAATGATGTTGTTAGGTTATATGTAGAGGTGGCATAAATGTAGGCTAGGGTAGCCAAATACCACTAATATCACCAAGAAGATAAAGATTATTTGAGGTGATTAGAGGATAAGATAGATAGACATGATGAAGTACTTACATCATAAACATCATCATATCAGTCTCATCAGATTTAGTGGAGTGGGGCATTAGGATAGCCCTTACTGAGACCACCTATTCCATGATTTGCATTTCCAGGCACATATCATATGTTAGGGGTCAACATATTTAGGCATCCTTTTAGATACAAGGTAGAGGGTAGTGGTGAGAGCGGTGGATCAAGATCATCTTGAGGATGGGTCCTTTGTCTATTATCCTATTTTGGATGTGAGGTATGAGGACCCATTATATTGTAGCCTGTAGGTATTTTGTACCAATAATATACTGATTATTTATTTATATGAGATGATCTCTTATTGCACATATTGTGTTGTTTATTTGTGTTTATGTTTATGGATGAAATGAATGCATTAATGTAATGGTAAATGAGTATATATGTATGCCTAGTATTATATGTATGATTATACATGTATGTATGTTAGATGACTAAAATTATAGACCTTTTATGTTTGCATAGACCTATGTATGTATATGCTGCACTAATGAGCTATGACACTTTGAGTGATGAAAAATATGGATGTGTGTTTAAATGATGAAACATAATGAATGAATTTGTTATGCAATAACAAACTAAGTGTAGGCACTACAAAATGTATAAGGGTCATATATCTAGATGTAAAACAATTTCATAAATATCATACACCCAAATGAAACTAAATAAGATAATATATTTAATGCATAAATATGATGATAATGGAATGTGGATAACAAGAGATCACAAGTGAACAACTCGTATTTTAGGAGACTCAAACACCCTAGTTAACCAATAAAAAGTTGTTTACTGACCATGTAGGATTTTGAAAAATAAAAATTTGTTTAGGAAGACCAAGATACTCAATTTCCCTATGTGTGTATAGTGAAGTTCATTACTCTGACTTTGCACCTAGTTGGACTTAACTACTCTATAATGCAAGCCACCATTAAGCTAGCTCCTCCACAAACTGACATTGGTATGTACATAAGAATATCACTAATGTGACAAACATGTCACCATGCATGAGGCTCAAGGTTATGCATAAGGAGTTGGAATCGAAATGTACTTGTAAAAAACTGGTAAATATTAACTTAAATCAATGTGAATCAAAGCAAATCCTAAGAAAATCAAATCAATCATCTTCACATCAAAATTTGGGTTATTTGAAGCCCTAAAAAGTAAGGTCATATTTGGGACATATTTTAACCCATTAAATCACATTATAACTTCATAGAAACACCACCATTAGATCAGGCTTGAAAATAGCTTTCCAACAAGTACAAATATGCCTATGTTTGGATATATATTATGGTGAATTGACCCTAAGAAAAAATTGGTCTTGAAAATTTCAGGCGAATGGGCCGACATTGAGGGTCCTCATATTCACCAATTTCTAATTTTGTAAATCCTAATATTCACCAAATTTGTGAATATTCACCACTATGCATAACCATGGTAAGGCTAATCCTTTATTAATCATGTGTCTATAGCCCTGATGGATATCACCCCACAATTATCAAAAACTAAGAATTCTAGGTTTTCAAGATCTATTTTCTTCATTTTGGGATTTTTGGGGATTTTGCTCATTTTGGAGATGAGTAAAGGGATGTTTTTTTAGGGATTTTTCTCATTTTGTAGAGCAGCAAAGGGATTTATTTTATGTTGAAAATATGAGCAAGATTTGTTTTCATTGATGTCAAGAGTCAGTTTCAGTGAGTAGTGCAAAAAGAAGGATGTCAAGAGTCAGTTTGAGTATGCAGTGAAAGATTGCTTCTAGGCCTAAGGGAAATAATATTATAATATTCAAGGTGGTCATATAAGGTCTAAAGGAGCAATAGGAAGGCCCAAGAAAAATAATATTATAATATTTTATTATAATATTAAAGGTCTAATGGTAAGACCTAAAGGGGTTAAATTAATTATAATAATTTCATTATAAATTAATTTATAATTTTATTTAATTAACGTTAAAGTTATTAAATTAATTATTATTAATTAATTTATAACTTAATTTAATTAAACCTAAGGTTAGGATTATAAGGGAAAATATTTATTTATTAAGCATCGACGTCATACAAATTTTGCCCCTCTACCGACGTCCAAAGGAAGATGGCACAATGGTATAAATACCATGTGCATTGGTTGTCTTAGAACTTACCTTCGATCAATTCACATATTGAGAGCCTATGATTTTCTCAATTTACATACAAGGAAAAATCTAAGTTTTGGTTTTATTTGGTGACCATCGAAGGACAAAAGGAGGGAGGCTTAAAGCCTCATAACCAACCATGTAGTTGGGCTAGCGGCAAGCGGCTATGTGTTGAGACTTTGTAAGGCAGTGGCAATGTTTTGTGGTGGTTGATTTTGTTTTGAGTGTTGAGCAGAGAAGACAAATCACACAAGGTGCTTTTGCCTTCCAAGGTGAGCACCTATATCATGTGGTAGTTGAGCTGCAGCTAGGGCACTGGTGGTAGCACAGCAGGGGATCGAATCCCATCGAGGGCAAAAGAGGTATTTAATTTTTAAATTAAATTTTGTCATAAGGTTTTATTTGGCATGAGGTTTTTATGTTAGGAGGGAGATATAAGGTTTATGAAAATTAAATTTTATATTGTGATTTTGATGATTAAATCTGGAAGGAGTAATAAGGAGAAGAAAAAAAATTAATTTTTCTTTAATTTTTACTAATCATTTTTAAGTGTGGAGATTATAAGGTGTAATTGAGATCTAATGATTTGTACAATGAAATATTTTGAGGGAATATTTGAATGAAAATTTGAGAAATTTTTTGCTACCTAACATTTGAAATTGGGTCAGCTTGTGCTAGGAGACAAATGAATAACATGGAAGCCCTTCAATATGAGAATGGACACTCCTTTGATACTCTTCCTGGTATGCATTCCCATTCAATGGATTATTTTTCTAAACATTTTAAGGAAAGTATGGAGCAAGATGTAGAGGCTCAAAATGAAGTTATCGATGTCATACCCTCTGTTATCTTTGAACAAGAAAATCAGACCCTTCTTAGACCCATTGATAGAGATGAACTGAAGAATGTGGTCTTTGGAATGAGCACTGGCAAATCTCCAGGACCAGATGGCTTTCCTATTGAGTTTTTTTAGGCCTTTTGGGATACTTTGGAGGAGGATGTTTTGGCTGTCACAGAGGAGTCCAGAGGTAATAAAAGAATGCTTAAGGCATTAAATCATACCTTCATCACTTTAATTCCAAAAGAGGAGGAGGGGGCTCATATTTCTGATTTTAGACCTATTGCCTTATGCAACGTGATTTATAAAATAATCACAAAGAAAATGGCTGAACGGCTAAAACATCTCCTTCATAAAATTATCTCCTCAGAGCAAGGGGGTTTTGTAAAGGGTAGACAGATCTTGGATGGGGTGGTTCTCGCTTAGGAGGCAATCCATACAATGCAAAAATTTGGTAATAAAGGAATGTTCATTAAATTGGATATGTCAAAGGCTTATGATAGGGTGGAGTGGAGTTTCTTGTAAAATATGATGGCAGCCTTTGGTTTATCTTAGGACTAGATAGATTGGGTCATGAGTTGTGTTTCTATGTTGTCTTATTCTATTTTAATCAAGGGTCTTCCCTCGCAACCTTTTGGAGCCACACGTGGTCTTCATCAAGGGGACCCTTGCTCTCCCTATCTTTTCTTCATTTTGGCTGAAGGATTAGGTAGAATTTTCTTGAGGAGAAGACATCAAGGCTTGCTAACAGGTATCAAGGTGGGTGAGGAAGTTTTGACTCACTTACAGTTTGTGGATGATACAGGATTGGTTGGAGTGGCCAGCTTCAGGGAAGCTAGAGTAATCAGAGATACTCTTAATGTCTACCTTAGGGCTTCAAACCAAGTCATCAATGATAAAAAATCCAAAGTGGTCTTTTTCAATCTTGACCAAAGGCTACAGGATAGAGTTATAGAGATCTTGGGATTCACAAGGACTTCTCTTCCAGTGGTTTACTTGGGGGTTCCTTTGCATTTCAAAAAATTAAAAATAGATATCTGGAAGGATCTTTTGGATGGTATCAAAGATAGAATGAATCATTGGTCTCATAAATGGTTAAGCTATGGGGGTAGATTAAATTTCTTACAATAAGTCATTCAGGCCATGCCAATTTATAAATTCTCTATCTTGGTTGCCCCACATACTATATGGAAAGAGCTGGACAAAATGTCTAGAATATTTTTATGGGAAGGAGTAAAAGGGGAGAGGAAATGGGCCTTAGTTGGTTGGGATAAAGTTACCCAGCCTAAGGAAAAAGGAGGGCTGGGACTGAGAAGCTCCAAGCTAAATAATAAAGCTTTGGCTGGAAAGTTGTACTGGAGGTGGATTTCCCAACCAACCTCCTTATTCAGTAGAATCCTAACTAGTAAATATTTGGGTCATGTTCACCCCAATGAGGTGGGTCGTTTCCCTTTGGATGGTATTGGATCCTTAGTGTGGCAGGCTCTCAAGCTTGGATATCAGTTATTAAAGACCAATTGTTTTGGAAATTGGGGAGAGGGGAGAAGGCACGTTTCTGGACTGATTCATGGGACCAGTACCCACCCATCATTGCTGAGTTCCCCAAATTACAACCAATTAAATCCACCATATAATCCAAGGGTTGGGTCCAAATTTAAAGTTATTTCAACACTAGTCAAATGGGGGAGTATAAGTTTAAGAAGTTTAAGAGGTTGGAGGAGTGGCCAATTTCAATCCCTCCGGAGCTGGCACCCATCTTGACCAAAATCTTGACAAAAAGGTTTCTCACAGGGAGAGACAAGGAGGATGAATTAGCTTGGGGATATGGGAACCTAGGTGTATATACAGTGAAGGATGGATACGACAAGATCCTCCTAGAGCCTCCCCCACATTTATTTCCAGTTGAGGATTGGAGAAATATTTGGCACTCTAAGGGCTGGCCGAAAGTAAACTTCTTTGCCTGGCAATTTATGCACAATGGTATTCTCACTTTTAACAATCTCAGATGTAGAGGAATCATCGGTCCATATCAATGTGTTTTATGCCACAAGAATGAGGAAATAGTTGATCACCTGATGTTTGAGTGCCCTTTCATGCGTCAGATTTGGAAGCAATGGTTCTCTCACTATAAACTCCAGGTTAATGGTGACCTGAATCGGACCAATATTTGGGAAATATGGAAGAGGGGTAGATTTAAATCTAAAGCTCTTCAAATTTGTTGGGATCTTGGCTTATTCTTCATTTGGTGGCAAGTGTGGTTGGAGAGAAATGCTCAACTTTTTAGAGAAACTTTCTCCTCGATAGATGGAGTTTGGCAGGTCATCTGGAGCAAAGCCACAGAAACTGTTTCCGTCTATGCTAAAGAGGAAATTCAGGTTGGTCCTAGGCCAATGGAAGACAGAGTTGAAGAGCAAGAGAGACAGGACAGAGCTAGCTGGAAACCACCCCCAGAAGGTTGGATTAAAATCAATACTGATGGAGTTGTAAAGGACAATCCGGGTAGTGCCAGAATTGGAGTGGTTTGCCGGGATCATGCTGGTTCAGTGCTGTATTGGGAACTACAAGGCTTGGGAAGAGCCACAAACAATGAAGCATAAGTCATTGCTATCAAATCTGCTTCCATCTAGGCAGTTAATCAAGGCCACAGGAGGATAATTCTCGAATCTGATTCTCAAATTCTGGTTGGAGCTCTAGAATGCATGAGGAACTTCGCTTCGAAAGCATGGAGGTTGAGGATTCTGGTCTCTCAAATCAAGGAATTATGGAGGGAATTAGATGATGTGATCCCCATTTATGTGAGTAGAGATTTAAATAAAGCGATCAATTTCTTGGCGAAGATGGGTGCTGAGAAAGAGGTAGGGGAGCAGCTGCACAGTGACATGCCTTTAGAGGATGAGGTGATTAGGCAGGGTCTTGAAATATCCTTGAGACAATGAGCAAAGAAAATGCTAAGGGTGGTTTTTTTTGTGATATTGTGACCTGCTGCACCGTCGTGGCCTTTGGAGGGAAGCTATTGCGATATCACGACATGTTGCGTCGTCACGGCCTTTGGAGGGAAGTTGTCGTGATATCATGACAGGTTGCACTGTTGCGGTCTTTGGAGGGAAGATGTCGTGATATCATGACCTATTGCACCATCACGGCCTTTGGAGGGAAGCTATCATGATATCGCAACATGTTGCACCGTCACGGCCTTTGGAGGGAAGCTATCGTGATATCGCAACATGTTGCACCGTCGTGACCTTTGGAGAGAAGCTATCGCGATATCGCAACATGTTGTTCCGTCGCAGCCTTTGGTGGGAAGCTATCGTGATATCACAACATGTTGCACCATCATGGCCTTTGGAGGAAAGTTGTCATGATATCGCGACATGTTTCATCATCACGACCATTGGAGGAAAGCTGTCATGATATCGCAACATGTTGCACCATCGCGGCCATTGGAGGAAAGCTGTCACGATATCACGACATGTTGCGCCATCGCAGTCTCTGAAGGAAATTTGTCATGATATTACGACATGTTGCACCATCATAGCCACTGGAGGAAAGTTATCATGATTTCATGACATGTTGCTTTGTCGCGGTCGAGGAAGGATAATTGTCGCGATATTGTGACATGTCGCGATATCACGACATGTTGCTCTGTTGCGGCCAAGGAAGGATAGTTGTCGTGATATCGCGACATGTCATGATTTTGTGACTTGTTGCCCCATCGCGGTCAAGGATGGATAGTTGTCACGAAATCACGATATGTCATGATTTTGTGACATGTCACTCCATTGCAGTCAAGGATGGTTAGTTGTCGCGATTTCGTGACATGTTGCGATTTCACGACTTGTTGACTTTTTGCGGTCAGAGGTGAATTGTGTCACGTTTTCGTGCCTTGTAATCTTGTGTTTTCTTTGTTTTTGGCTGGGAAGGGTCTTCTCCCTTATGTAACTAATATTTGTTTTAATACAAGTTTTTTTTCAATTTTTTCAAAAAAAAACATTTGAAATTAGAAAAGAGGGCAATTGTGATTGAGACAAGTTTTGAGGTCAAAACTTCATAAAAAAAAAGGTATGGGAACATCTTCCTTATGAGTGAAATATTTTTGGATTGGATGTTATGAATGCTAAGTTGGAGTGAAAAGGTTTTTTTGATAAGCATTGTTGAGTAAGCTTTCATGTGCATGATTGGTGAATGTTTGTGAGAATATTTGAGTGAGAAATTGAGAACTATCTTGAATTAGGGTTTGTGAAAGAACATGAGTATCATTGTTATGTGAGATTTTTTGATAAGCATTGTTGGATGTATTTGAGTAATATTTCATGTTCTTGATTAGGGTTTGTGAAAATACTATGAGTATCATTGTTATGTGAATTTGGAATCATATTGAGTCAAGGTTGAGTTCCATAGTGTGAGTTTTTGAAATCATTGTGAAACATTTGGTTAAGGCTTGTAAGCAAGTTGTGTTTTATTGAGTTTTTGGTTGAGTGAAGTTGATTGAGCATAATTTACTGAAAGCATTGGAGTGATAGTTCAAGTTTTGTGACATAAATTGTTCTTTACTATTTTGGAAAAGAGATTGAAAGTTATTGAGTGTGAAACATATTGATTCTATTACCATTCTCTATATGTTTCTATCATTAAACAAAATTCTGGGTGAAATTTGTTTGTGAGATTGAAGAGGTTTTCTAGAAGAGATCAAGTTGATTTTTGTGAGTATTTTGTGAGGGTGAAACATATTGAGTCTCTAACCATTCTTTATATGTTTATAAATTCAAACAAGAATTCTATGTGAAACTTGTTTGTGTGATTGAAAAGGTTTTCTGTAAAAGATTGAGTTGAGAAAGCTTGTGTGGAAGCTTACACTGCAGATTTGAGGTAAGTCTTGGTGAAGACTTGTTGAGTAGATTGGACAAGTTCTAGTGAGGACTTGTTGAGCATATTTGAGGTAAGTCTTGGTGAATATTTTTTGAGTATATTGGACAAGTTCTAGTGAGGACTTGTTGAGCATATTTGAGGTAAGTATTGGTGAAGACTTGTTGAGCAGATTGGACAAGTTCTAGTGAGGATTTGTTGAGCAGATTTGAGGTAAGTCTTGGTGAAGACTTGTTGAGTAGACTGGATAAGTTCTTGAGAGGACTTGTAGATAGATTTGAGGATATATTTTTGAAGACAGGTTTATGCTAGATCGTAGATGGATATTGAGAAAATTTGTGCTAGATTGAAGTACTGTGTTTAGTATAGATTTGAGACAAATATTGAGTAGATTTGTGCTAGACCAAAGGACTATGTTTAGTGTAGATCAGAGATAGATATTGAGAAGATTTGTGATAGATAGAAGGACTATGTTTAGTACATATTTGAGACAAATATTGAGAATATTTGAGCTAGACCGAAGGACTATGTTTAGTGTAGATCAGAGACACATATTGAGTAGATTTGTGCTACATAGAAGGACTGTTTTTAGTACAAATTTGAGAGAAATATTAATCATATTTGTGCTAGACAAAAGGACTGTGTTTAGTGTATATTTGAGATAGATATTGAGTAGATTTGTTCTAGACTGAAGGATTGTGTTTAGTGCATATTTGAGACAGAGTTGAGAGTAATATTTGGATGTGACATAGTAGAGGACAGTAGTCTCCAGTGGATAGAGATCAATTATCCAGGGTAGTGAAGACAAGAGATATTCTGAGTGATGATAGAGTCTTTAGTGGAGAGATATCCACAGACTAGTGCAGTGGAGGTAGTAGTCTTCTAAAGGTTCACTGACCAGAGTAGAGGAGGAGTTCTCCTATAGATAGAGTTTCTCAAATCAGCTTAGAGGAGGAGTTATCCTCTAGATAAAGATCCATAAAATTTATTAGGAAATTGGTGTCTCATTTGGACAAAGGTCCATAAACATTGTAATAGGGAAGGATTCCCAAGAGAATTGTTGAGAAAATTTTAGTGAAATATTTTCTCCATGGAGTAGCCCACATTGAGTGGACCATGTTAAATTGGTGTCTCTATTGTGTGTGATGATATGTGCATTGCTTTGATTACTATTGTTCATATTGCTATTTATATATTTCTTAATAATGTTTTGGAAAGAACAATAAAAAATGGTCTTATACTATTCACCCCCCCTCTCAGTATAAGCTTGTGTTCTTCATTTTACTTTTTGGGGATTTTTATCTTTTGGATGGGAGCAAAGGGATTTTTTTGGGGTGTGAGCTTGTCATTTTTTCAATTCTTAGCTTTCTAGACCATGTGCATGATAGGAAGAGCAAGGGAAACTATTTTCTTAAGAGGTAAGACTTACTTTGTAGTGTCATATTTCCTTGTTCAAAATCATAGTTAAGAGTGTGAAGATGTGTTGGAATTTTAAGATAAACAAAGAACAACCAAAGCAAGACCTTACTACCAAAAATCAAGATGGTTCTCTATAAAATTTCAAAGGAAAACTAAGAATGGAAAATGACCAAAAGACCATATTCGACACATTGTAAAAACTACTAAAGGGGAGTACGAGATAGGTAACCAAACACATAAAAGGGGAATATGTATGTGGATGAATAATAGAATGAGGTGTATGCCCTAGATAAATATATTACATCAAAACAAATGGCATTGTATAAATGTGATGCTACATGAAATGATCAATGAATGCAAGTGTAGTGAACACACTATTTAATGATGACACCTATGACTAGACAAAATGATATGCAAGAGAGACACATAGTGTTATAAATGGTAATGTGCAAAGTAATGATGATGTTAAGTTTGAAATCATTACAATGCATGCACCGTACAAATGATAAGTAGATCAAAATGAAACACAATGCAACAAAGAAATCAAATGGTAATTAATCTAACTACAGTAAATTGTATCGATTCCTTTTTAAATGGTGTTACATAGAATCCCCTTTAGGGATTATATCGATGATACAATGTTACAATTAGGACTATGATGTCCTTTGTCCACTAAAAAAACTTTCTCTTGGTGTAATCTAAAAACTTTTCAAGCCCACAACAATGATTATGGGAGGGAATTTATTGACATCACCGTACAAGAGTAAGATCTAATTCTTTTGTTATTCTGAGTCCTGTAACCTACATGCAATGAAGTAAAAGAGATATCAGTAGCATCTGTAGGACCCACCAAGTTTGAGCCTATATCAATCAAGATATAAAGCAAAATAAAATGAAATGCATGCCTGAAATAATAAAAATCTAAACTATTGTAGTGAGAGAAAGTTCATAAAATGAAGGATCTATCATTAAGACAAATATGCAAATGTTAATCTGATCAAGTAGAAAGAAAAATTGGTGAAAGTGGTCACCTAAATGAGGCCATATCGAATAAATATAATCTTGACTATGATCATCCATGGTTGTCTCAATCGATATGGTCTTGACTATGACCATCCATGGTTGTCTCAGTTGAGACGGTCTTGATTGTGATCATCTATGGTTGTCTCAGGTTGAGACAATCTTGATTGTGGACCATTTTAAGGGGATATGATCACTCTCATAGGTCTGTATTTTAGTGTGAATAGATCCAAGATGAATTTTAGGTAGCACCAAGGAGGATTTTTCAATGAATTTTTGGTGAGTCTGAAGGCGAATTGGTGGGTGTGAGTGATCTAGAGAAATGGTGTTGATCAAGCAAGAGATATGAATGCATATTCATATCCAATGTAAGTGATATTAGGAGTATGGTTTTTAATAGTGGGAGGGATTAGTGAAATATTTTAGTAGAACTCTATTGCTTCAAACTCAAAATTATGGATTGATAAGCAATAGGGGAGGGTCTAGCTTTATAACCATCAACCCAAAATAAAAAGAGAAAGTGGGCAAAAATGGCAGGTGTATCGGATATCAATTGATATCTACAATTTCAAGTAATAGGTTGCCCTTTTGCTACTAGTAGGTGATTGCCTAAAAGTGGATAAGGCATCAAGACATGGTGAAAAATCTATCATCGTGGTGACAAGCAGTCTTGCTGCCTATTTTATTTTTATTTTTTGTTTTCATATGATCATCGCGATCGAGATGATTGCATGACCATTTGATACAATTATGCTGCTATCATGATTATTTGAGATAAATATGTTGGTATCATGGTTTTATGAGACAACTATTCTACTATCATGGTTTTCCAAGACAACTATGCCAAACATGACAAATATTGCAACATATTACCTTTTATTTGAGAAATTTATGAATTATGCCCTCAGGATGATAGAATGAAGTATGCAGGGTGGGAAAGAAATTCTTTTGGAATTCTTATTGAGATGATGCATTTTAGGTGTCTATAGATAACCCTTTTTGGAATGCTTTGTGAATAAGCATAATGCTGAGAAAAAATATATGATCTAAAATGGTTGGATTGATGATGGATGATGAAAATGAACTTGAAGGGGAGTGGTGGAAGATGGTAAAAAATAAAATTTAATGTGGTATGCCCCAAACATGCAAAATATGCATGTCATCGAATCATTACTTTTGATAAATTGAAGAAATTGATTTTGGTAAACTTTCTAGCCATAGGTAGACAAGCTCAAGTCTACTCTTTAGGCTTTAGGTATACCAAATAGGAAGTTTTAGTTGCCCATTATTTGTTTGTTTTGTTTTTTTTTCCCAACCAAAAAGGCTTATGATAGTCTTTGGTAATGATTCTTAGACATGCACAATTTACAGTGTTGAGTGTTTGAGTATTGAATTGATTTGAGATGAGAATTCTGGAGGTATTGACTACCCCCTCAAATGATGAGATGATGAAATGATGAGTGATGAAGTTCTTGATAGATATGGATTGTTAGCATGAAAATTAGTGTGGTGAATTATATTTATTTATTTAATGAGTTACCTTATGATAATCTACTCATCCTATAAGATTTCATGTATTACCAATCATTGCAACTACTAAATAACTAGAGGAGATAACTAGATAAAAGGTTTACTCAAGAAATTAAGCTAGCTAATCTACAAAAAAAAAAAAAAATCTTAACCTAATGTAGGAAAGGAAAAAATTATTATAAATTTTTACCAGAGGGGTTTGGTGCCTCTAGAAATTTTTAAATTGAAAGCGGAATCTAACCTCATTTCATGAATGATAACCTAAACAAGTATCCTTATCGTTATCTACCCATCCTATTATATTGCATGGATAACCAATTACTACAACCACTAGGTGACTAGAGTAGATTACTAGATACAAGTTTCACTTGATATTCTTTTGACCAAATGAGTGTGGTGCCTTTGGAGCTTCGTGGATTAAATTTGATCAAAGAGATGCCTCCTTTGGAGCATTTTGAACTAATTTGACCAAAGGGGTTAGATACCTTTGGAGACTTTTGAACTGGTTTGACCAAAGGGGTTAGGTGCATTTGGAGCCTTTTGAACTGACTTGACCAAAGGGGTTATATGCCTTTGGAGCCTTTTGGACTGATTTGATCGAAGGGGTTAGATACCTTTGAAGCCTTTTGAACTGATTTTATCAAAGGGATTAGGTGCATTTGGAGCCTTTTGGACTGATTTGACTAAAGGGGTTAGATACCTTTGGAGCCTTTTGAACTAATTTGACCAAAGGGGTTAGGTGCCTTTGGAGCCTTTTGAATTGGTTTGACCAAAGGGGTTAGGTGCCTTTGGAGCCTTTTAAATTGATTTGACCAAAGGGGTTAGATGCCTTCAGAGCCTTTTGGATTGATTTAACCAAAGGGGTTAGATACCTTTGGAGTCTTTTGAACGGATTTGACAAAAGGGGTTAAGTGCATTTGGAGTCATTTGAACTGATTTGACCAAAGGGGTTACGTACATTTGGAGCCTTTTGGATTGAAAGTTGACCAAAGAAGTTAGGTGCCTTTGGAGAATTTCAAATTAGATTGACCAAAGGGATTTGGGTACCTTTGGAGCCTTTGAAATGAAATTGTATTTTGAACTGATTGCATGAATGATAATCTAAACAAGTGTCATTATTGTAATCTACCCATCCTACCAGATTGCATGGATAACCAATTGTTGTAACTACTGTAGACACCTAAAATGCATCATGTCGAGGGTAACTACTCATATGGACATGCTACAAGACCATATGGAGGATCTTGGACAGACTCCAAGATAGAGTAGTGGTTCTAACCACTCAATTTGGGCACCTTGTCCTAATCAGTTTGAATCGCAACCCAAACCTGCGGTTTACATTCTAGACCGCAGTTGTGACCTATGGTCTTAACTGAAGTTTAGTTGGCCTTAAATCTAAGCCAAATCAGTTGGAACAACCATTAGATCTAGAAGAAGATGGTTAGAGTATGGAATCTACCAATTCAACTGTCCTAACCACCCCTTATTGATCTTGGATTCTCCATGAAGCCACCCTTAGCCCTTGGATAGTCCTATAAGTACCCCTCAAAATTAGGGAAAATTAGGAGAGAGAGCATTGGAGATTTGAGCAGCGAAGCCCTGTTGAATTGTACACTCAACTGAGTATACTAAGATAGAACTATTGCACTTATCCCCTACCTACTTGCCAATATTCATAATGAATTGCATTATGGATGCCCTAGGATCCTAGGAGAGCCAAGAAATGCAAATTCAAGCAAACGAAGGCCCTTCATAGTGAATCAACCGTCGAATCATTCTAAGGACACCGAAGGTGACCATTGAACATCAATTTGGACAAGGAGGTCAAGCCCATTGCCCTTGGAAATGAGGGTAAACTTATCATATTGCTAACTGTGGCTTTCAGTCGCAGTTTATAGTGCAAACTGCTCATCAGAGCCGCAGTTTGCAGTAGAGGTATCACCACATTACCCTTTTCATTTTAGTCCAGTTAATTAGCTTAGTTTAGCCATTTTCATGGTTTAATTATAGTTTAGCAGACTTCTGACTAGTAGAATTAGGTTAGATTAGTTTCTTTATGTTAAGCATAGAATAGGACATAAATGGATTCTTTATGCACTTTCATGCTTTATTTTACATAATTGATCCATGCATAGTGTAGCTATTATTTTCCTTCATGCAAATATATGAATCTTGATGCAATTAACATAGTTTAGAAGCACTTTTCATGTTTTCTTGATTATACATGCTTAATGGTGTATTTATGCAATTTTCCTAAAAGGGCCTCATCATGAGAGGTTGCTTGTATTTTTGACACTCTTATGTTGTTTCTTGATCGTAGGGAAAAAATTCAAAGGAGACTTAACTATCAACTTCCTTCCTCAACGCGAAGAAGAGGGAAACTCCACCCTAGAGCATTTTGTGACCAAGTAAAAAGCACTATTAGTGCACCTACCCTATTGAGGGCTTTGGCATTGTATTAATCATATCGTCATTTGGGTGACCCTAAGAGGGGCATGATTGTAATCGAGATTCTTTGCAATTATTAATACAAGAAACATTTACTTTTTTTGAATCTATGCAATCTTGTCAATTTTATGGTTTAAATGAATAACTACAACATAGTACAGTATATGGGTGCACACTTTTTGGTTGTATCAAAAGGTGATCATGGCATAACTCCACAATTCTAGCATCTGACTATGTTTTGTGGTTTTTGTAACTTGCAGGTACAAACCACAGCTACCAGCTGTGGGCCAACAATTAAACCGTAGGTTCAACCCATGGGCCACAGTCAAAATTGTAGCCTAGACCTACGGTTTCCAATAGACATTGCAGACAACAGAGGTATAAAACTCAATCGAATGAGGATTTGAGGTAGGACCCACTACTCACACTCTATCATTTTTCCTATCTCTATGTTTTTCCAAAAAGCTAAAATTTGAATGCAATTAAGAATTAAGAAAGAAACAGGAAATGAATTAGGTCTTATTTGCATTTATCTTTCATGTCATTAGAAAGACACTGCTAGGAATAGTAGATCTATGATTTTAATCTTCCTTAGAATCTAGTGTGCTTGATAAATTTTGTGTGATTGGTTTGCATGTGGGAGGTCCAATTAGTGGCCAATTATCATCGTAATGTGCATAGTCTCAAAGAGCATCTAGAATAGCTTGCATTTTATAAATTTGAAACATTCTTTCATTTGCATAGCATTTAGAAAATGAGCATGAATGCTATATTATGCATTTATTTTATGTACATTAAAATAAGCCACACACACCACTTGACACTTACACGCTAGTGAGTTGTGCTTGACATCCAACCACTAGTAGGGTTCAACAATGGTGGTGAAGAGATATACAAAAACTTATTCCAAAAATAATGTAGAAGTAAATAACTTAGAAGAAATGACACCACACAATGCACATATGACACACGAGATTTACCCTGGTTCACCCGATGTGGGTTACTCCAACAAAAACAAGAGCCACTCCTCCTTGATATTATTATTTTTCTTCCTTGCCCGAAAATGGGACATTACAATAAAATGTAAAGGAAACTCTCAAAACCCTAAACCACTATGTGGTATTATAATACAATGGGCACAATACCGTGGGATAAACCACCCACATCCACCAACCACCCACCAACCGTGGGAATCTCAACAATTGCTCCGCCAATCACTCCAAAAGAAGGGGGAAATTTTTTTTTCGTCATTTCCGAAAAATGCCTTCAGAGTATGTAATGGAGTATGTGGTGTGAGAAAGAAGGATATTTTAGGAGTATCATTAAGATTATGCATTTAGGTTTCTACAAAGTAAAATGTAATGTTGTGCAAAATGAAATTATGTGTGATGCTTATGCATTTTTGTTTTTTATTTCAATTTTTTTATTTACGCATAGAATGCCCATAACTGGAGAATATTATGGGTTTCAATCTCCTCAACACCCTCAATTGAAGCTAATAGATAAGTTCCCAGTCTTATTTTATTTTTTATGATGAATGGGTCTAACCAATTTATGGTAAATTTATCTTGTGAATGGCTAGACGAGTTAGAGTTCTGTTGATTGTCTTTTAGGAAAATATCACCAACTTGAAATTCTCTAAGATGAACCATGTATCATAGGATCACTTAATATGATCTTGATACATGTGAAGATGCTCCAGAGCATTAATGTGTCATTAATAAATAAGAGTAAGTTGATCAAGGTGATGATATCATGCGATATCATCATCAATGAATTCTTGTAATGATATGCACAATGAGGGAATTTCAAGCTCCAAGTGTATAATGGCCTTAATACCATATACTGCAAAAAATAAGTTGCTCCAATTGGTGTTTGAATACTAGTTCTATAAGCCCAAAGTGCTAGAGGTAGTTGAAGATGCCAATTTTTGTGATTATTATTAACTATTTTATTTAGTATGGTGATAATAATTTTTTTTGATGCCTTTGCTTACTCGTTAGTCTGTAGATAATAAGGAGTTGAAAATCTATGCTAGATATTATACTTGTTGTACAAAGCTTGAACATCCTTATTTTTAAATGGGGGTCCATTATCTAATATGATCTTTGATGGAATACCAAAATGACATATGATGTTATGTAGTTTGAACTTTGTAATGCATGGTACTATCATAGTGGCAAGGAGAATAGCTTCCAACCATTTTATAAGACACTCAATGGAAATTAGAATGAATGTGTGTTGGCCTGAATATAGAGATGGGATTTTATCAATTAGATCAAATCCCCATTGTGAAAAGGACCACAATGAATATATTGGTTGTAAATCCTGTGAGGGTACATGTGACAAATTTGCATGATTTTGACACTTGATGAACCTCTTAACATAAGAACAATAGTTTTTCTCCATTATGGACCAATAATATCCCATGCAGAGAATGCACTTTGCAATAGCCATGTAATTTAAGTGGACACCACAAGTATCATTATGAGCTTGAGTAATGGCCCAAGTAGATTATTGGTGCTCTAAGCATTGAATAAGGAGGCCATCATAAATTTTATAGTACACTATATATCCTAGAAAGACATATCTAGTCACTCTTTTATTAAAATTTCATTTGGTGGCATGTAACAAACCCGTAGGAGGGCTACCAAGCTTCAAAAAATCTTGAATTTTCTAGAAATCGTCTTGATAAGGCTCAGCTTGGACTTAATGAACATCATGCTTCTCATTAGATACATCTTGCAGAAATGTGGATTGAGAGAGGACTTTAAGATAAATGGTTTTGACATTATTATAAGGGCCCTATGGGATTAGGGATACCTAGGAAGCAAATTTCAAGAAGTCTTGAATTTGAGAGAACTAATCTTGGTATGGTTCAAGTTGTACCATGTGGATGCTTCATTCTTATTTAAAAGTATCTCATAAAACTACGGACTGAGAAAGCATTTTGACATGAATGGTGGTGACATCATATTAAGGGTTTTATGAAATTAGGGCTCCCAATGAAACCATTGTATCTACAAAATGGTTGGAGGAATGAGGGATTGCCTTGATGTCATACCATTCAAACTTAGCAAGCAATTTGTCCACAAGGGTCTTGTATGATTTCAAGACTGAGCACTTGCATTGATAGATCTCTTTTACTTGGTTAACAATGAGCAAGGAGTCACCAAAGATGTTAAGTCTCTTGATATTCATGGTGAGAGTCATTAGAAGATCCAAAATTAGGGCTTCTTAATCAACACTATTATTGATGCACAAAAAATCAAGTTTGAATGAAAGGGAAATAGGAGCCCCTTGTGGTGTGAAAAACACAATTCTAGCACCACCCCCTTTCTCACACTTATAACCATCAAGGAATAGTATTAGGTCCACTTTGTGCTTTGGTTATTATAGCTCTTATGAGCTATATAATGTGAATATTGCATCATCCAATAGCTTTATTGTAATAGGCTTATCATAGAGAAGAGGCACTTATGCTAGTTGGTCTATGATGACCTAACATTTAAAAGACTTTTTTCTAATGGATTCAAGGTCAAAATCTATCAAAAATATGATCCACTTTGTGGTGTGACTATTATTATATGTACAACTCATCATATATCATAAATTATCTTCCTTAGAGATACGTTGTTCTATTGATCATGTAATAACAAATATTATTGTTGGTAAAGACCACCGCTAAGCAAAACTTCTCGACATAAGTATATTTAACTTCATAAGAGATGAAGGTGTGACTGATGTAGTATATTGGTTGCTCCTTATTTACCTCATTATTTTGGGTCAACATAGTCTCTAAGGTAATGTTAGTGGCAAAAATATATAGTAGAAAAACTACACCAAGTTGCAAAGTAGATAATACTAGCATTGAAGCCATATATTGCTTTATGTGCTTGAAGGCCTTCTAGGAATCTTTATTGCAATTGAACATCATCCCCTTTTGTATAAGATGATTGAATGACTAATATTTATTTGATAGTTGCATGATGAAACATCATATGACCTATATCTTCCCTTATAAGCTACGAAGTTACTTAATATTGGTGGAGGAAGCATGTTTAATATTGATTTGACATTTTTTGCATCAACTTTGATACTTTGCTTAGACACAATGAAACATAAAATATTTTTAGATGTTACACTAAAAACACACTTCTTAGGATTAAATCACAGTTTATGCTCTAGTAGGCAATAAAAAACCTTTCACAAAACATTGACATGATCATGATGCACTAGAGACGTGGCCAACATATCATCAATATAATCTTCAACAATCTTGTGCATATAGTCATGGAAAATTTATGTCATGGATCCTTGATAGGTAGAACCAATATTATTTAGTCCAAGAGGTATGATTTTGTAGCAAAATGTCCCCCATGGCATTGTAAAATTAATTTTGGTCTGATCATTAGGTTTACCATGAATTTTATTATAGCTCAAGAAACCATCCATGAGGGAAAGCATTTCATGACATGCAACTGCATCCATGAGCGTATCAATACTTTAAAGGGGAATTCATCCTTGGGACTCACTTTGTTAAAGTCTCAAAAATTGGTGCATATGCAAACCCCCCATTCGATTTCCTAATAGGTACCATGTTGGACACCCATTCAGGATAGTCAATGGGTTATATGAAGCCTTCAACTAGTAGTTCTTGTAATTCATCTTTTAACATTAAGGTGATTTTTGGATGCATTTTGATTTTTTTTTTCTTGATTGGTTTGATTGCTATATTGAGCGTCAAATTATGGACCACTATATTTGCGTCCAACCCAGACATATCTTTGTATGACTATGCAAAGACTTATTATTTTTATTTTAGAAGAGTGGTATAAGCAACATGTTTTGTCTCTAAGAGACTTTTCTCCATTTTAAAAATCTATGAATTTTTAGGATTAGTTTTGATGTCAATGTCTATCATCTCTTCGATCAACATGCAGGATCCCTCTTCTAATTGATGAGGAGCAGGGATCAAGTGGATATCATCAGCTGTATTGAAATATTTGGATATCATCAGCTGTATTGAAATATTTGGATATCATCAGCTGTATTGAAAGATTTGGATGTGTTATTTGACTCTATCTTAGCTTGAAGAACTACTAATATTGGTTGTGATACCAAATTATATGATTGTATCATGTTCTCAGAGGGTAGGAACTCATCAAGTGAAGGTGGGATAGTAATACGATCAAAATCAGTAGCCTCAAGATCAAGGAGTAAATATTGTGAAGGATTTCTAGGATAGATGAGTGGTGTGGTGAGATAAATTGAGATCATATTGATGGATGGTAGGTGAACTCCATTCTTAAATGGAAACAAGTGGTTAAAAATAGGTGGGCGAAAATGTGGAGGAGGTGGTTGGGGTGGAATGGAAATGACGAGGTGTGCCCTATGTTTAATAGGGATGACCATATCCTCATATGGGAGAAGTTGACACCAAATGGATAATTACCTAAGGAATAGATGAAGATAGAATTCATATAGATCTATGAGAGGCACAATGCGAGAGGATTCCTCTTCTAACTTAGAAGAGGCAATTTTTAAGTCCTCTCAATCATCTTCTAACTCCTCATATGACTAGTTAGAATTATTAAAAGATAATGTAGAGATTTATATATGATCACTAAGCAAATGATTATGGTCAATATTGGCATACTCATTGCCATTACTGTCTCCCTTGAGACCTAAGTTAAGGCACTGAAGGGAATCTACAAGTATCTTGTCAAGTATTCAAATAGAGTATCCCAACCCTACGTTATCTATTGGTAATTGGTAATGTGGTTCTAGAGGGGTTCAAGGACCTTGCTCATATCGATCCAAGTCATTTATGTCCTACTTGTAGAAATAAAGTATCACTATGTAAAGGACAAGTTTAGAAGATACTCAATATTTGTTTGAAATGGCTCCTCCTCTTTCGATATAAGAGGGGTGTTTATGGAGGCATCAATACCAACATAGAAAAAATTTGTTTGGCTTGGAAGGACCCAAGGGGGATGATGGTACCTATGGGTAGTGATGCATTGTGAGGTCTACCAAAGTCCTTGATTGACTCTATAAGGAGGGTAAATATGACATATTGCATTAAATACTCCCTTATACCTAGATTGTTCATGTAAATTATGACTTGTGGTAGTGGGTAAGATGATGATGGTGGTGTTTTTTATGATGGAATGTATGTGGTAGATGATGATTCTTCACCTACAATAGAGGTATGGATGGATGTGGTGGAGATGGTTGAAATTTAAGGTGCAGGGGGCAGATTGGATGGTTGAGGTGTGGATGTGTGAGTTGGTGACGGTGGACATAATGGTGATGACATGGGTACCTTCTTTGGATTCCTCATGGAAGGGTTTGATGGGTTAGAAGGGATTTCTAGGGAAATTTATGATTACGGTTGTGATGATGGTTGTTATGATCAAGGTATGGATACCTTTGATGAATGATTTGGATTTTATGGGATGGTTTTGTTGGATTTCCATATGAGTTGATGTTAGAGTGGACTATTAAGGATGTGAGACCATATGACAAAATTTAAATGGTTCCAAGTCTGTAGGGATGCAATGCACTTGATCTTCATGCACATATTTGATACATTGGTGCAATATTGAAGGTACACACTTCATATCTTGGATCTAGGGGTGACCAAGTAGGATATTGTACTACATATCCCCTTCCAAGATATGACATAGTGTGTGAATAACTTTTATTCCAACATGAATAGGAGGAACCATTGTTCCAATGGTGGAAAAAATGCATCATTTCAGACTCAGAGTTTGAAAGTGGATGATGCAATGTAGGAAGGTGGAAGGTTGAGATGTTTAAGGGTGGAGGTGGTGATGATGTTGATTGATGAGCCAATATCAATCCATACATGTTTGTAGGTAATATCGTCCACACTAGCCATGATGTGTAGTGGTGTGATGAGGCCTGGAAATGCCTCAATCATAACATGTTTTGAACATTAAAATTTCCTATAAACTCTTATGTTTAATCTAATATGCTAGTTAAGTTGATTCAATATGCTGTGTATTAACTATTTGCATGATGAATGTATCTGAAGTACTATATTCTGATTTTTATAGCTTTTTGTATAAGTTTTATGTTGTTTTGTTATGACTTGCTAAAATGAGATATGCTTAGATTAATAGCAACACTTAAATAATCATGTTTTGATATGTCTCAAGCATTCATTTTACCTAAATCCGCAACGAGTTCAAGGAAGCTATTCTTGTGCAGCAAAAATTGGGTTTTCTCATGTAAATTCTAGCCAGCTGCCAATGAATGGCAAGGCATGGAATTCACATGTGGAAAGAGATGAAGACCATTGGGATATGATCTTGAGAAGTAACCCACATGAGAAATGTAGAGGAAATAATTTAAGGAGCCCACATTTGTTCATTTCGAAGTCTCTTTGGAATGAACAAATATCTTCGAAATGAGAAAACATAGTGTCTTCAAAATGAGCAGATCTTCGGAATGAGAACTGTAGTGTCTTCAAAATGAGTGGATCTTCGAAATGAGAACTGTAGTGTCTTCAGAATGAGTGGATCTTTGGAAAGATAACTGTATTATCTTTGGAATGAACGGATCTTCGGAATGAGAATTGCAGTATCTTCGGAATGAGCCACTTATCTTCGGAATGAAAACAAAATGTGCTTTTTGACTTATTGACCGAATTTTGATGCTGGAAAAAGGGAAATAAAGATTGAAAAGGATAAAGGGAAATATCTCAGATCTGACTTTACCGTCCTTTTCAACCAATGCCACCATTTATGGAAAGATAAAAATATGATCTTCTTCTAAGATAAAAACCAGGAATTGCTGCAGCATAATAGGATTAGATCTTTTCAGCTTGTTAGTAAATCTTAGGACATCTATAAATAGAGCTCCCATTTAGGTTGAGCTGGTAGAAGGTAGAAGGTAGAAGAAAGAAAGTAGTAGAGAGTAAGGAGAATAGAATAGAGAAATCAATAATAGATGATAGTCAAAAAATGACTGTTACAGTCCTGTAATAGTTTTCAATAGCATTATTGTAATCATGTTTCTGAATCAATAAAATTATATTGTTTCTATTTCATATTACTTGTAAATGAGTGTGATTAATATCTAAAAAGAGAGAGACTCATATCTTCTTCTAGACAAAGAGGCTGGCCACTTCCAAACCTAGGAGGAGGACTAACAGCAGGTTTTTATTCTAATTTTGCTGTAGCAGAATGAGTTGTAGAACTTGTTCTTTCATTACTTTGTAAACAACTAATGATATTTGAAATCTTAGTTTATTTTATGTTTTGTGATTAATGATTTGGTTGTAATATCCACTTTCAACAAAGCTTTCAATTTAATGCAGACTTTCATTTCCAAAATTTGTTGTTTTTTGTAATTTCCTACATTTTATGTTTTGCTGTCAAACCCCTGCACAGAAGATTGACAACCTTCTGTTACAGAGCCTTGATAGTTAAATTTCCATTTTAGAATTAGATTTTCATTACTGCAAATGTATTTATATTTCCCTTCTACAATTAGAATCAAAATTTCAATTCTGCAACTGTTATTTTTGCAACATAATTAGGTCTCATTCTGCAATTGTAATTAGGACTTCATTGTTGCATTTAATGATTAGTTTCTAATTCTACAACTTATATTAAGGTTAAATTCATGCAATTTAGATATAGAAATTTCCTAAAACCCCCCACATAATCGGTTTCACCAATAAAACCTGTTGCTCTAGATTGACCTAAGTTATAACCCTGTTTACCCCTTCTTTCATAGATAGCCTTATACACAGCCCTGGATTGACAAATTCATTGGGAATTAATGATGTGTATAATGACAACGCATCATTTTGGCATTGTTTTTGAGGATACATGTTGCTAGAAGGTAACAATAGTCCAATAGCTGTTAGTTAGACTGAACTATGAAGATTCAAGATAAAATCTAAATAGAATAGCTGGTTAAAATAACAACTATTGACATATAATTTATGTCATTTAGAGTGAACATGAATGAGTAAGTCTAGGGATGAAAAAGGTAGAATTACCCAAAAGGATCCCTAGATTTTTCCATTAAGGATATCTTCACGCCTAAGGGGTGAATCACCTGTGTTTGAATTACCAAAAATATTGAAAGAAAAATCACCAGTCTCACCATCATTAGAACATTCTGAGAAAGGAAAATCATCAATTTCACCATCACTAGAACATCTTGCGAAAGAAGAATCATCAGACTCATTATCAACAGAGGATCTTGGACCTCTTGAGAGAGAAATTTGGATAAGTTTAACTAAGAAACCAGAAACTATGGCAGAGGGAGGCAATGGCCAACATGGCTATGTCCATGATGAAGGAGATGATCAGGATATTCCTCAACCTTCCAGAACATTTGAATATCCTATATGTTTGAATCCAACACAAAAATCTCCCATGAAGACTAATTCACCTTCAGTACTTCCAACCTTCCGAGGTGTTGTATTTGAAGATCCTGATCAATTTTTATTTGAATTCAAGGTAGTGTGTCAAACCTATGATTATGTAAATGATAATAAGAAACTTAAGGTTTCTCCCTCAGCACTCAAGGACTCAGCATTACGCTGGTTCATGATTTTAGATCCAAATTCCATCTAAACTTGGGATCAAATGGAAACTATGTTTTTAGACAAATATCAGGAGTATTGTCGTGTAAGGAACATGAAAGATGAGTTATTCAAGATTAAACAGGAATATGATGAAACATTAGAAGACTATCTTGATAGGTTCTCCTTTTTTCAAAGGAGATGTGGACTTGTAGAACCAGAGTTATGCAAAACCATATTTTTGAGAGGATTGCAAGATGAATCCAGAGACGTATTGGATTTGATGAGAAGAGGAGATGTAAATACTCTCAGTAATGAGGAAATTATGGATCTCTTTAGGAATTACTCTTGCAATAAGCAAGGAAGAAGAAAAAAGAATACAAATGGCACTGATGTGAAGGAACTAATAGAGGAATTTGCAAATTTTAAAATTGATATTCTAGTGCAATTAAACACAACTTTGGGGGAAATGTTTGCAAAAGCAAAAAACATAGAACCTTTGGCAATTTATTGCCCAAGATGTAGAAATAAACATGCTTTGTAGGAATGTCCTTTGAATAAAACATCTATCTCGACCATTTGTAGTATCTGTTCAAAAAGGCATTCAACTGATCAATGCCACTGCTACCACAACTCAAAGCGTGTTAGAAAATCGGATCGAGGAACTCAACTATATTGGACCAAAATAAGGGGGAAATTTCTCTCAATACCAAAATCCCCCTCATTTTCCTACAAATTGGGGGCATAATCCTGGTACTATGCCTTGGGACAATCAAAACCACCCCAACGTCCTTGGAATTATCATCAATGGACAAATTCCCAAGAATGGCCACAAACAAATTGGAGTAATTTAGCCTAGAATCAGAATCAAAACAACCCATATTGGAATCAAAACAACCCATCATGGAATCAAAACAATCCACCCTAGAATCAGAATCAGACTAATCCACATTGGATGCAAAATCAACCACAGTGGAATCAACAATACCAGTCCTATCCAAGGCAACAAAGAAATCAAGGTCAAAATCAGCATTTGCTGCCTGCACCTAATCAAAACTTTCAAGAAAAATAGAACCAACCGCAACAAACACAACAAGTGAAACAACCTCAACTTCCAGCTCAATCAGTAACTAATCCAAATAGCATGAGATAGGCATCCCCTGTCTATGTGGCTAAAGATGAAGAAAATATTAAAATTAATGTTATTGATTGTAGTAACATCCAACTTCGTTCAAGAAAAGTTGTACCTAAACCCATTTCCAATAAAAGCAAATAAAATGAAGAGCAAGAACCCTTGGAACCAGTTATAGCTGAATCGACTATAGAGAAAAAAGAAGAACAAACAGAACTACAGGCAGAATAATTACCTTCATCAAGGATAATTCTATATCCTGAAAGATTCAATACCATAGCAAAAAATTTTGAATCAGACCTGGTCAAGGAACTTAAAAAGTTAACTATATCATTGCCCTTATTGCAAGCCATTAAGGATATACCAGTGATTAAAAGTACTATCCGAAATTTGTGCATTAGAAGAGCAGGAATGAAAAATAAGGCATTTACCAATACTATTCAGATTGAAGGATAGATAGCTGATCTATTATCTGGAAAACTATTACCTCCAAAGTATAGTGACCCAGGAAGTCCAATTATCATAGTTACTATAGGTTCAGTACCAATATCAAATGTCTTAGTAGATCTAGGAGCTGCAATAAATGCCATGACCAAGGATATATTGAAACAATTATAGCTCAAACATCTCAGCCCCACATTTACAGTTTTAGAAATGGCTGATAGGTCAGTTGCAAAACCTAAATGTATCATTGAAGATGTTCCTATAGAAGTTTATTCTTGGGAATTCCCTGCAAATTTTTTGGTTTTACAACCAAGAAATTCAACACATGGATATCCCATCATTTTGGAAAGACCTTGGCTTGCAACTGCAGTAGCCTTCATAGACTGTAGATCTGGAAAAATGACTATTTAAAATGGTATTGATCTAAAACAGATCTCTCTGTATCCTCCTGCAAGACCCTCCAGTAATTTTTTAGGTCAGTTATAGTTTCCCGATTCATGTGAAGAATCAGAGGAGGTTATTTCCACACTAGCCACCTTGGTAGTAAGGGAACACACAAAAGACCTCCATGATATGGAAAAATCAAAAAATGAAACTATCCTAATGAATGTTCTGCATGAACAAGGGTTATAAGAAGAAGCAGTAAATATCCAACAATTGTTAAGGAATGAGGAGAACCAAAAATTTGAAAGTGAACCATCTGTACTATCACAAGAAAAATCTGTTTCACTACCACATGGGTGGCACCATAAATTGATTTTTCCTTCTCATTGTTCCATATAGGATATGCTTCCATCAAAAAATAATGAAACACAAATTTCTTATTTTCTCCCATCTCAGTAGTGTCCTCTTAACTCCCTAATCACCAGGTATGAAGAAGTGAATTCAGTCCTTCCAAATACAAAACAAATAGAAGTCTAGCCAGGAAAATTTTTAAACATTTACAACTGGCTTACTAGGGAAGAGGAAGACAAATTGATAGTTGTCTTGCAGAAGCATGTTCATGCTTTTGCTTGGAACTATAAAGATATGTCAGGAGTTCACCCTGATATATGTATCCACAAAATTTATACTAAAAAATTCAAGCTAGTAAGACAACTCCAGAGAAGACTGAATCTTGCCCTAAGGGATATTGTAAAAGAATAAATTGAAAAAATTCTAGAGGTAGGATTCATTTACCCAATTTATGATAGCCAGTGGGTATCTCCTTTGGTTATAGTTCCTAAGAAAAATGGAAAAATGAGAATGTGTAGACTACAGAGAGCTGAATAAGGTGACATACAAAGATCATTTTCCATTACCTTTCATAGATCAGGTGTTAGATATCCTTACTGGAAAAAGATACTTTTGTTTTCTTGATGGATTTAGTGGATATAATCAAATTTAGATTGCACCTGAAGATCAAGAGAAAACAACCTTTACCTGTCCATGGGGAACATTTGCCTATAGGGTTTTACCTTTTGGTTTGTGTAATGCCCTAGCAACATTTCAGCAAGCAATTTTAGCAATCTTTTTTGATCTAACTACCAACAGTGTTGAGATATACATGGATGATTTCACAGTATGAGGACAAAATTTTGACTTTACATTGGAAAACCTTGACAAAGTTTTAGGTTGCTATGAAACATACCAGTTATCCTTGAATCCAGAAAAAAATGTTTTATGATGATGAAGGAAGGAATAGTTCTTGGTCATCACATCTCTCCTCAGGGAATCCAAGTTGATCCAAAGAAGGTGGAAATTATCAAGAATCTTCTTCCTCCTAAAACTCAGACTAATGTCAGAAGCTTCCTAGGACACATTGGTTTTTACCACAGGTTTATTCCCAACTTTAGCACAATAGCCAATCCCATGTTATCCCTATTGACTATCTCAAATAAGGACCAGGTGGCAATAACAAATAATGCTTTATTACATGATTTCATAGAGCAAATTACATTATTAAACCAACTATTGAAAACACACCTAATTTATATGAAGGGAGAGGAGGTTAGAGGAGAAGCGGGATGGAAGGAATTCAGAGGAGAAGATGAAGGGAGGTTGGAGGAATAAGAGGGAAGGGAGGTGGAGTGATAAGGGAGAAGAGGGAATATAGGAGAGAATGGAGGGATAAGGGAAATCAGAGATATTATTAAAAAATTGAACATTTCCTCCTAATGCTGACTTATTAAACATTTGTCGACAACTAAAACTTAGCCTAGCCACTAAATAACCACTTAATGAATTAAGTGTTCACACTTTCTACATTCTCCCCCTTAAATTTGAGAGGACTGACGAGACAGTCTCTCAGCTTTACAAATTGAGCTTTGGCCAGTGCCTTGGTGAAGATGTCCACAACATTCTCCAAAGTGTGGCAATAGTGAAGCTCAAAAGTTTTAGTTTCCACCATATCTCTGATGAAGTGGTACTTCATATAAAAATGCTTTGACCTACTATGATGGACAGGATTGTATGCCAACTGAATGGCACTAATGTTGTCACAAAATATCCTGGTTGGACCACTTTACTACTCTCCAATCTCTTCTAATACCTTTCGTAGCCATAGAGCTTGAGTACTAGCATGAGTGACTGCTATATACTCATATTATATTGAATATAGTGCTACAAATGTCTGCTTATTGGAACTCCAAGTGATTAGTCCCGAACCTAGACTAAAACAATTCCCTGAGGTTGATTTTTTCTCATCAATGTTGCTACCCCAATCACTATCACTGAAGCCTACAAGCTTGATGGTGTTACATTGATGGTAATGGATTCCAAAACCCATGTACCCTTTACATATCTAAGAATTCTCTTAGCTTCCTACAAATGCAACTCAGAAGGGTTAGACATAAATCGAGAGACAAGAGAAACAACATACTAAATATCAGGTCTGGTGTTGGCGAGAAACATCAAACTCCCAACCATGCTTCTAAAAGTGGTCACGTCAACTTTTGATGCTCCATCATCTTTGCTTAATTGGATTCCATGTCCAAGTGGAGTTGCAACTGGTTTGCAATGATCCACAGCAAACTTCTTAAGCATGTTAGTTATTTTGATAGAGGAAGATCCCTGTATCTGACTGATGAACCTCCATTCCAAGGAAGTAGTGCATTAAGCCAAGATCCTTCATCTCAAACTGCTTCATCATGGAGTGTTTGAACTCCATATTCATTTTTTCATTACTACCCATGAATATGAGATCATCCACATACAAGAAAACTATGAGGATGTCATTTCCTTGTTGTAGGTTGTAAAGGGTGGGTTCATTTCCACTTTTGGTGAACCCAAATTCTTTGAAGTACCCATCAATGCGTGAGTACCAAGCTCGTGGTTCCTGCTTGAGGCCATAAAGTGCCTTCTTCAGTTTGTAAACAAGATGTTCCTTGTATTTATCTTCAAATCCTTGTGGTTTCTCAACATACACTTCTTCTATCAAGTAACCATTTAGAAATGCACTTTTCACATCCATGTGTTGGACTTTCCATCCCTTATGTGCAGCTAAGGCAAGAATTGTTCTAATAGTCTCCTGTCTGGCTACAGGAGCAAAAGTCTCTTCATAATCAACTCCATATTTCTGAGTGAATCCCTTTGCAACTAGTCTTGCCTTGTGCCTTTCAATGCTACCATCAACATTAAACTTGGTCTTGTAGACCCACTTACATCCAACACATTTCTTGCCTTTAGGAAGCTTTACCAGCTCCCAAGTGTCATTGTTTTTTATAGAGGTTATCTCCTCTTTCATGGCATCTTGAAATTTTTTTTGAGTACATGCCTTCTCATAACTAGAAGGTTCAAGCTATGCACTAGTTAAAAAAGCATAGTTAAATTTATCTCCCCTAGGTTCCTGTTGGGAGACATCATCACCATACAGGTGCATACTTTCTAATCTGTGTAAAACATAATCCATTTCACTAGCTTGACTCCTAGTGTATCTTCTTGAAATTTTTTTATCCAACATCTGATATGATGGATGATACTGTAGAGTTATCTTACCTCTGGATGGAGAATCAATGTCCATTGGTGAGGAACTTACGGATCACTATGGAGAAGGACTTGGTGAAGAAGTGGAATTAGAAGATGAACTTGAATCGGGAGGAGACTGCTTTCCTTTCTATGGTGTCTGTTGTTGCACCTAATTAGAAACTACATCAATGGATTCAACATCATTGAATATTTGGGGCTTACCCCATTCTCCCCCTTCATAAAAAATCACATCCCTAGAAATCACAAACTTTCTAGTCCAAGGATTATAGAGTCTATAAGCTTTTGTATTCTCACAGTATCCTACAAAGATACATGCCTGACTCTTTGGATCGAGCTTCTTCCTCATCAGGAATGTGAGAATAGGCTAGCAAGCCAAATACTATGAAATGCTTAACATTTGGCTTTTTACCATACCAAGCTTGGTAAGGTGTCTGCCCTTCCAAACTTGAAGTAGGACTTCTGTTCAATATATATACACTGGTCCTGGCTACATCTGCCCAATATGAATTAGTCAAATGCTTCGTCTGAAGCATAGACCTTGCCATCTCCACAATGGTGCGATTCTTCCTCTCTGTGACACCATTCTACTATGGAGTGTAGGTAGTAGTGAACTGCCTCTTAATGCCATGTTGCTTATAGAAATTCACAAACTCATTAGAGGAGTATTCTCCTCCCCTATCTGATCGAAGACATTTTACAAAATATCTACTCTCACTTTCAACTCTTGTTTTGAAATCGATAAAGCATTCATATGCTTCATCCTTATGTTTCAAAAAATATATCCAGCTCATTCTAGTATAATCATCAATAAAGAGTAGAAAGTAAGAGTTGTTACCCAGACTCTGTGTCTGCATCGGACCACATATGTCGGTATGCACTAGCTAGAGTGGATAACTATCCCACCATGCTTGTCCATGAGGAAACTTTGATCTGGCATGCTTCCCAAGAGCACACCCTTCACAGACTTCTTTACTATCTTGAACTTTAGGAAGTCCAGTGACCATGGCTTGGGAAGTTAGCATTTTCAAACTAGAAAAATTCAAATGACAATATCTCAAGTTCCATAGAACACTTGGATTGGAAATAGCAACACTTGCTAACTTATCTCCCCCTGGCTGGCCAAAATTTAAAGGAAAAAATCTATTCTTTGTCATTGGAACTTGAGTAATGATTCTATTATTGTTATTTTTATCAAAAATAGTGCATTTACCCTCATCAAAAAGCAACTTGTAGTTATTTTCTAACATTTGACCAACACTTAAAATATTATGTTGGATATGGGGTGTATAATAGATATCACTTACTTGTTTGACTCCTTTAGTTGGAACTGCCATAGCTCCAATGCCTTCAACTGCCAATGATTTATCATCTCCCAATTTGATGTTGGATTTGTAGGAGGAGTTTAGAGTAGCAAAGAGCTCTTCTTTGCCACTCATGGTAAACTAGTATTGGAAGTCATTTTAGAAAGGAAACTTTATTTCAACTTCAAACAAGTTGTACAAAGAAGTACAAAATAGATCACTAATTTAAATCAAATCTAGATTTCTTAAAATGCTCACTGATTTGGTGTTCTTCTTCTTAAGGATTTCCCAAAATTGGAAAGATGAAATTGTCTGCTTCATTGTCACTGATTATAATGACTTCTTTTGCTATTGCTGCTGGCTCAAGATGCCTTTTGAGAACAACTCATTCTTCAATTGTAGGTTTCACCTCCACTGGTTCTTTTTCCTCTGCTTCTACTTCTTCTGGTTCTGAATCAGGAGAGCGATGTGTATAGCTCTCACTCGTTTCAACTTCAGGCACTACAGGAGTATAACTGTCACTTGATTGTCCTTTAGGTACTATTTCAACCATCTCGGATTCAACTACTCTTTACCCAAAGATATTATCTTCAGAATCCACCTCGTATATAGAATCTGGTTTTCTCTGATGTGCTATCACTTGGTTTTCTAACTGACAAAACACTGTATGAAGTCCACTCTGCTAGACTTTCCTATCAAAGGAATCAGAAGTCTCTCTTCTCAATAGAGAAAGCAATGCATAATAGCATCCAGATGACTGGATCATCTACCCAGAATTACATCACATGAACTGGGTTACAATAATGATGCCAAAAAAAACTTTTCACCCATTTAATTCTTTTTTAAACAATTTTCCAAAGTTTGTTTTAATAAAGCCCTTAAAAAAAATTTAACAATTTTCTATATATATATTTTAAATTATTCCCTATTTTTTAAATAAAAGTTTATTTAAAAAACATAATAAAAAATATATAAATAAAAATTATTAAATAATTTTAAAAACCTTTAATTAAAAAACAAATAATAAAAAATTAAATAAAAAAACCTTTTTTGTTTTCGAAATCCCCGACGGGATTTGATCTGTTGACCTCCGCTTCCAACCCGAAAGCACTAGCCGCTGCACCACGCAGCTCCGGTGAGAGGACAAGGGCAACAAGGATATTAAATCCTTAATTGGCAGCAATAAAACAAAAAAAAAATGTATTTTTTAACCCCGACGAGATTCGACCCTAGGACCTCTGTGACGCAACCAAAAAAATCAACCAAACATGCTACGCGCTTCGATGGATAATGAAAGGAACGACCAGTTCCTTATTTCGTCTATGGGTGGCATTTTTTTTTTTAAAACATGCAAAGATTTATCCCACATTTAGTGGGAAGAAGGCAAAATAGCCTTCAAATATGCGCGCGGGCGCATTAAACTTCGATTGCCTTCGGGCAATCACTCCCCAACTCTGCTTCTGCCACATGTGAACTCTGACGAAACTAATTTTGCCACGTGGACAAAAAAATTTTTGCCATGTCACCACACATCCGATCTGCCATGTCAGCACCTAGCTTCTACCACGTCAGCTCTCGGCTTGCCCAGTCAGCACTCTACCAGTGCCTGCCACGTGTCACTTGCCCCCACATCAGCGTCCACCTCAGCTCCTCGAGCTATGTGTCTGAGTCATATCTCAACTCTGCCTACCATGTGTCACCTTGGAATTTGTGCCCAGCTCTACGCTCTACCACCTCCTTGATCTGATTTCCTAGCTCCTCGATCATGGTGCACCCTCGAGATATGTGCCCAGCATGCTCACTAGCTAGTCACCGTGTGTCCTCGGGATTCATGCCTAGCATGACCTCGCCTACTGAGCTCTGATACCAAATCTCAAATAAGGACCAGGTGGCAATAACAAATAATGCTTTATTACATGATTTCGCAGAGCAAATTACATTATTAAACCAACTATTGAAAACACACCTAATTTATATGAAGGGAGAGGAGGTTAGAGGAGAAGCGGGATGGAAGGAAGTCAAAGGAGAAGATGAAGGGAGGTTGGAGGAATAAGAGGGAAGGGAGGTGGAGTGATAATGGAGAAGAAGGAATATAGGAGAGAATGGAGGGATAAGGGAAATCAGAGATATTATTAAAAAATTGAACATTTCCTCCTAATGCTGACTTATTATACATTTGTCGATAACTAAAACTTAGCCTAGCCACTAAATAACCACTTAATGAATTAAGTGTTCACACTTTCTATAGACTAAAGATTCTGAATTTTCCTAGACTACAAGATTTCAAGAATCATTTGAAGCTCTGAAAGAAAAATTAGTAACTCCACCTGTATTAAGAGGCCCTAATTGGACATTACCATTTCACATATAGACTGATGCTTCCAATACTGCAATTGGAGCAGCATTAGGACAAATTGACAATGATGAACACTATGCCATCTACTACATTAGCAAGAATTTGATAGGAGCTGAGAAAAATTATACCACAACTGAAAAAGAATTCTTAGCAGTAATTTATGCCATCAACAAATTTAGGCATTACATCATAGGTTATCAAATATTTATTAACACAGATCACACAGCCATTAAATATTTGATGAATAAGCCTATGGTAAGTGTAAAAATTATTCGTTGGTTACTGTTGCTACAAGAATTTGATATCACTATAATAAAAAAACTAGGAAAATCTAATGTTGTCACAGATTTCTAGTCCAGACTACAGAACATAAATGAAGGGGAATTAGTTGAAGACACATTTCATGATGAAAAATTATTTGCTATATCAGTCCAATCACCTTGGTTTGTAGATATAGCCAATTACTTGGTCACAGGGAAAGTTCCTCAATATTTCACTTCAAAACAAAAGAAATAATTAATCAGACAGAGTTCTTCTTTTGAATGGATCGAGGGTATACTCTTTAAGTGCAGTCCTGACCATGTGTTATGTAGGTGCATCCAAAAGGATGAGGTGTATGATATCCTTAGAGCTTGTCATGATGAACCCTCAGGTGGACATTACTCTGTAAAAATCACAATTAGAAAAATCTTAGGGATAGGATATTATTGGTCATCTCTTCACAAGGATGTGAAAAAGTACATCAGGCATTGTGATGCATGACAAAGAATGGGGAAACCCACTCATACAAATGAAATGCCACTACAACCTCAATTGGTTTTAGATCCATTTGAGAGGTGGGGGCTTGATTTTGTAGGACCTATTGATCCACCTTCTCAAGGAAATGTGCATATTCTAGTATGCACTGATTACCTGACAAAATGGGTAGAGGTACGTGCTTTCAAACATGCTCGTGAAGAGAAGGTCGTTGATTTCTTGTATACTCGATTTTTTTAGATATTTGGAGCTCCTTGGTCTATCACCACAGACCAAGGACCCCAATTTGCATCCAAATTCATTGAGGTATTTATAAAATTATATGAAATCAAACATAGAAAATCATCACCTTATCACCCACAAGCAAATGACCAGGTTGAGGTAAAAAATAAGGGACTGGAATGAATTTTAACAAAAACAGTAGCTTTTCATAGGAAGAACTAGATAGATAAGTTACTTGAAGTAGTATGGATTTACAATACTACTTGGAAATCCACTATTGGATTCACACCTTATGAACTAGTCTTTGGTAAAAAAAACCCCTCTTACCTATTGAATTTGAGCTACTAACACTGTGCACAACATTGGAAATTGGAATTGAATTGTCACAAGCACAGACAGATAAGATTTTGTAGCTAAATGCATTGGATGAACTTAGGTTGGATGCTCTACACCAAACTAAAGTAATTTAGGAGCAGAGGAAATTGTGGCATGATAGTCACATTCAGCAGAGGAAACTTCAACAAGGAGATTGGGCTTTACTGTTTGATTCTCGCTATGAAGACTTCCCTAGAAAGCTGAGAACTAGATGGCTTGGACCTTACCGGATTGAGGAGGTATTTGACAATGGAGCAATCCGTTTATCTCCTATTGATGGGTCACAGAGAAAGTTGGTAGTGAATGGACATTGCCTCAGGGTGTACCATACACCTCTCGACTAAAGAGGAATTTTTGCAACAGCTTGACAATGTGGATACACAACAGGTGGAAGAAATTTCCTCTTCCACTTCAAAACAATCAACATGATCATGGATTTCAAGAAAAAAATAGAAAAATACAAAAAAATCAGAAAAAAAGCAAAAAACAAAAAGATGAATAAATTATGATTATGAATTCCTTCATGGGCATGATTTCAAGGAAATCATGAAATTCCTTCATGGTCATAGTCAGAATCAAGAAAAAAAAAAGAGAGAGAAAATGAGAGGTAAAAGAAAAAAATGGAAAGAAACAAAAAAAAAGAGAAAAATGAATAACTCAGTAGTGAAAACCTTTTTCAAGGCACTAGTGGGTTGGTATGCATGAAAACCAGTTTTCTGGCATGCATAACCTTGAAAATTTCTAAACCATCATTGTACAAATTCACCAACTGCAATTTTTTTGAAATGTTACAGAAATTCTCAGCAGAACATCAACAGAAGCAATCATATTTCAAAAACTTGCATTAACTTGTTTTAATCAGGTATATATTTCTTACATTTCTTCATTGTAAATGATTGATATATAGTATATAACAATTAACCATTAGCATAAAATATATCCATAAGAGTTGGCATAATTAAAACATGTTTTGAGAATGAGAATATTGATTTTTGCCTAATCTTCGAAACAAGAATGCCAAAAATAGTGCCTGGTATCTTCTTTAGGCTAATTGATGTGCTATCTTTGAATTGAAATTGTCTTCGAAATGACAACAGATTGTTGCACTTCATCTTCGAAATGACAATTTGTCTTTGGAATGAAGCTTTGTCTTCGGAATGAAGCTTTGTCTTCGGAATGAAGCCTTATCTTTAGAATGAAGCTTTGTCTTCGGAATAAGCCTTATCTTCAAAATGAAGCAGGATTTGTCTTCAGAATGCAGCAGGATTTGTCTTCGAAATGAGGAGATATATTTGAAATGAGGATTTGTCTTCAGAATGAAGACTCATCTTCAGAATGAAGTTATAATCTTTAGAATGAAGTTTTGTTTTTGCAATAAATTTTAATCTTTGGAAATAACATTCAATGTAATATCTCCACGTGGCATCTAAGGAAGGAAATAAATACAATCAAGTGAAAATTATTTTGACAAAGATACGATAAAGGAACACGTGTCAGTCAGCATATGGTTTGTTTTTGCACCCATTTGGAAAATACCAGAATCACGGAAGATGTGACCAACCGTATGCCACCAATTTTTTATTCTAATAAACATGCATGTGAGAATCTACAAGAAAAATAGAAAAACTCAAAGCGAGTAAGGTGGATTTGACAGCAAGGACATTTGCGCAACCGTTGATGGACATGTGTTCAAAGCAAAAAAAATGAAACATGTGCCACTCTTCTTTTCGAAGCCATATTTGCTAACGCAAAATTATTACAAAGTATAGTGCTTAGAGATTACGGTTCATTCCAAAGAACAAAAACAGAGAAACCCCTGCATGATATAGAAACCCTGCAAAGTTGCAAACACTGAAAATCAGAGATCCAATAGAGGAATAGTGGTAGAAGAGAGCAGTTTGTGACGAACCAAGATAGGAAAATGGGGCAAAAAACAAGAATGAAACCGGCAGATACCACCCATCTCTGATAAAATCCAGAAGTGGTGTAAATTTTTGAAGATGGAAGGCTTATGCCATTTTTGGATAAATTTAATGGGTCCTCTAAATACTTGGCCGGCATGTTCACCCACATGTTTAGAAACAATCGGGCACACATTAACGACATGACTATTGAGGTAACCCTTGAAGTTATGAGTCAAATTATTGAGCTGCCATTAGAAGGTCTTCCAATTTCTAGGTCTAGAAAAAATACATTGGTAAACATAGTAAATCAATTTTTGGAAGAAAATTATAGGGCACCTGAGTATTTAACACATAATAACACATGCAAGGGGGTAAAAAGGGCCAGCCTGCAGGAACCCCGGGATGAAGTAGCCACATGGGTAATCAAATTTCTAACCTGTGAAGGGTAGTATGTACTATTGTCAGGGCATCACATAAAAATTTTAAATCATCTCAGACATGGTAGGCAACAACCAGAGGTTAGGGTAAATCTTCCCCTATACTTGCACTAGGAATTAAAAAACATGGCAAGAAGATATCAGGAAGGAAAATGAAGTCTTCGCCACCATGGTCTTATCAAACTAGTTTTCCAGCACCATTTTAGAGGAAACCCTAGGAGCTTTGAGAGGTTTTACTCCACCTTAAATGATGTAATTTTTGGAGATGAGGATGAAGAGAAAGAAATAGATACTGCTGATGTTGCTTCAGAAGAGGAAACAACTACTATAGAAAATGTTGCAGAAGATGTTGTAGAGGAAGTTGCAGAAGATGCTACAGAAGCTGTTGCAGAGACAAAAACACACCCAACAGCAGCAACATAACACCTTGCTCTAGAACCTTCAACTTCACAAGCAAAAAGACAAAAGAAAAGAGGATCTGGAACTGGAAGTAGAACAAAAAAACAAAAAAAGGTCTATTTTTTTGAAGTTGCAACTGATTTGTCAGAACAGAGAAATGAAGCACCTAGCCCAACAGGGGAAGAAACAACAAGGGAAACAGAGGCATCTAAAACTAACCCCATAACCCCTGCTATCACCAGAAAATAGAGCAAAAAGAAGAAGTTTGCATCTGGAACTTGGAGGTCTACAAGACTCCACTTGAGGGAAATGACAGACCAGGTCATCAAACAAGAAGATGGACAAAGTAGTCCAGATGTCACAGAGATAGAGATACAACCAGCCCCTAAAAACTTCCTAGAATTCCCTGAACATATAATTGAGGAAGAGGCTAGGCAGGATAATCTAGAGGTGGCTAGAGTTCAACAAGCCACACAAATAATAGATGCAATTATAGACAATTTCATAGAGCCTACTGAATAGGAGCAAACAGATATTATAGAGGAAGAACTAGTTATTGAGCAGCCTGCTATAGCTGACCTATCTGCATCTGATTCTGAAGCAAAAATAGAGGAAGATATGACAGAGCAGTTGAGAGCAGCAAGGAGTGTTTTCAAGACACAAACCAGATGGATTTCAAAGAAAGAAAACATCATTGGGATACAAGAAAGAAAAATTATAAAGTTATAGCAGGAAGTGGCAGAACTGAGAGAGAAGTTGTCACAGTCTAAAAAATAGCCAACTGTATCCAATGATGAAGATGATTTGGCTCAACTGCTTGTGGATTTATCTAGGGTAGATGACTCTACTGAGGCAGACATAGGAGATCATTCTGAAGAAGCACCTTTTCATTCTGAAGATGTGCCTTCTCATTCAAAAGCACCCTTTCATTTTGAAGATGCTTTAGAATTGGCAAAAAGCATAGCAAAAAACATTGGAGATGAGTCACCAGCATAGGAACAGTTCAAGCAACAACATGAAACATATCAAATAAGTACTCCTATTGATGTCCCTATATTGCAAACTGTTACACCATCAGTAGAAATAGCAGATAAGGGGGTGCAAGTAGAATTACTATCTAATAACAACCCAATAGAAATAGCACATAAGGGGGTGCAAGTAGAGTTATTGACAGATGAACAACCAGTGGAAGTGGAAGAAAAAGGGGTTCAAATAGATCTGCTACCTAGAATTCCACAGGTAGTCAGACCACCTAATACCGTGTCCTTAGAAAAATACAATGCAGACATAGCTAGCTCGATGATTAGGTATGAGAAGCTTGCCACTAAAACTAAAAAGTTCAAAGTAGAAGCAAAATAGCTAGAAGCCAAGGAAATAGAAATTCAGGCATTGAAAGAAAAGGTGTCTGATTTATGTCAAATTGCTAAATTTTTAGTCCAATTCAAACGACTAGCTAGATTCTACAATCTTATTCTGAAGGAGAAATACCTTAGATGGCAGGTCATGAGGATTAGTTCAAATCTTTCATATAAATTAGACACCACTATAGATTTCCTAGAAGCATACTTTGACAGCCCTTTTGAGCAAAAAAATCTCCTATGTGAACTGTTTTTACACAGTTTTTTTATTTCGAAAGAAGTAGAGTTTCATCCATAGATCTACATTGGAGATGTTCAATTGAGGGCATTTATGTCCACCTTGCAGAATCAGTTTTATTGGGATCATGAAAAGAGGCAAAATAAGGAGATTGAAACAAGAGCTGAATTGTTAGTTAGAGCAATTCAGCCAAATCACCCCATTATAACAAGATAGCACTTCACCATGATGAACATGGATGATGTGAAGCGAATGTACTTAAAAAACTTGAGGGACTGTGTGAACAGATTCCATAATTTTTGTAATGACAACTTTGTGCCAGCATTATCAGTCTGTAGAAACAGGTGGGCTAAACTTTCCATGTCTTTGCAAAAAAGAGAACCCATTTCCCCCATCAACTTAGAATGGTCCAGAATAAGGGCAAAAGGAGTAATACAGTTGATTGAACTCATGGAACATAATTGGATAGGTCTCAGATTTAGACCTCCAACCATCATCACTCCAGTCCCATTCTACTTTGAAGAAGATGCCTAACCTGATGAACAATTTGAAGAATGGCTTAGGGACCTTCAAAAAAATAGGGGATTTTATACAGGCAAGAAGTTGTTCTATAGGTCATGGAATTTGACCATGGACATATGTGATTCCATAGCTCAACAGAATGCATGAGCACATGCATCAATATAAGTTAGGGGGGAAATGATGAGGCCTGGAAATGCCTCAATCATAACATGTTTTGAAAATTGAACTTGCCTATAAAATCTTATGTTTAATCTAATATGCTAGTTAAGTTGATTCAATATGTTGTGTATTAACTATTTGCATGATGAATGTATCTAAAGTACTATATTTTGATTTTTACAGCTTTTTGTATAAGTTTTATGTTTTTTTGTTATGACTTGCTATAATGAGATATGTTTAGATTAATAGCAACACTTCACTAATCATGTTTTGATATGTCTCAAGCATTCATTTTACCTAAATCTGGCAACAGTTCAAGGAAACTGCTATCGTGCAAAGAAAAGCTGGGTTTTCCATGTAAATTCTAGCCAGCTGCCAATGAATGGCAAGGCATGGAATTCACATGTGGAAAGAGATGAAGACCATTGGGATCTGATCCTGAGAAGTAACCCACATGAGAAATTTAGAGGAAATCATTTAAGGAGCCCACATTTGTTCATTTCGAAGTCTCTTCGAAATGAACAGATATCTTCGAAATGAGAAAACACAATGTCTTCGAAATGAGAACTGTAGTGTCTTCGAAATGAGTGGATCTTCAGAATGAGAACTGTAGTGTCTTCGAAAAGAGAACTGTAGTATCTTCAGGATGAGCGGATCTTCGGAATGAGAATTGTAGTATCTTCGAAATGAGCCATTTATCTTCGAAATGAAAATAGAATGTGCTTTTTGACTTATTGACTGAATTCTGATATTGTAAAAAGGGAAATAAAGATTGAAAAGGATAAAGGGAAATATCTCAGATCTGACTTTGCCGTCCTTGCCGACCAAAGCCACCATTTATGGAAAGATCAAAATATGATCTTCTTCTAGGATAAAAACTAGGAATTGTTGTAGCATAATAGGATTAGATCTTTTCAGCTTGTTAGTAAATCTTAGGACATCTATAAATAGAGCTCCCATTCAGGTTGAGCTGGTAGAAGGGAGAAGGTAGAATAAAGAATGTAGTAGAGAGTAATGGGAATAGAATAGAGAAATCAGTAATAGGTGATAATCAAAAAATGACTGTTACAGTCCTGTAACAATTTTTAGCAGCATTATTGTAATCATGTTTCTGAATCAATAAAATTATATTTTTTCTATTTCATATTGCTTGTAAATGAGTGTGATTAAGATCTAAAGAGAGAGAGACTCATACCTTCTTCTGGACAAAGAGGCTGGCCTCTTCCAAACCTAGGAGGAGGACTAATAGTAGGTTTTTATTTTGATTTTGTTGTAGCAGAATGAGTTGTAGAACTTGTCCTTTCATTACTTTGTAAACAACTAATGATATTTGCAATATTAGTTTATTTTATGTTTTTTGATTAATGATTTGGTTGTAATCCCCACTTTCAGCAAAGCTTTCAATTTATTGCAGACTTTCATTTCCAAAATTTGCTTTTTTCTGTAATTTCTTGCATTTTATGTTTTGCTATCAAACCCCTGCATAGAATATTGACAACCTTCTATTACAGAGCCTTGAAAGTTTCATTTCCATGTTAGAATTAGATTTTCATTACTACAAAAGTATTTAGATTTCCCTTCTGCAATTAGAATCAGACTTTCAATTCTACAACTGTTATTTCTGCAACATAATTAGGTCTCATTCTGCAATTGTAATTAGGACTTCATTTCTACAGTTAATGATTAGTTTCCAATTCTGCAACTTATATTAAGGTTAAATTCATGCAATTTAGATATAATAATGTCCTAAAACCCCCCACACAATTGGTTTCACCAATAAAACTTGTTGCTCTAGATTGACCTAAGTTATAACCCTATTTACCCCTTCTTTCGTAGATAGCCTTGTACACAACCCTGGATTGAAAAATTCATTGAGAATTAATGATGTGTATAATGACAACGCATCATGGTGGATCAGGTATTTCAATAAGTATTCTCTTAATCTCATGATCATGATTTTTTTTTTTAATAAGTAAAAGATTATATATCAAATGGGTTTTTCAGGTTGACCCAAAACCTTTGAAAAAAATTAAAGTGAAGCTGTGCAGCGAAACTAGACACCAGCAGAGGATCCTCGATCTTCTAACATAACTATCCAAGCATGACTTACAAAAAAAACATCAGGAAGCCTCAAGTCAGATTGACCAATGGCTACACAGGACTCAAAAACAATAGAGATGATAAATTCAAAAATTAGCAAAAGAAAACCAGGAGTCATAAACCAAAACCATAGACAACAGGTTTTCTGATTTTCCCACCCCAAAAAATGCCCGGGAGGGTCCACATCACTCCTCCTCTTCATCCTCCTCATTCTTCTCATCTTCCTTGTCGTCCTCCTGGTCTTCGATCTCTGCGATTGCTTCCTTAGCGCTTTGGAATCCCTCATTGAAAAAGACTTTGGTGAGGGCATCAAGGATCTCTTGGGTCTGTTTGGCCATAGTCGCTAAGGAAGTCAAAACAAAACGCTTGAGAACCATGACATTGAGTTCAAGCCCCTCTTCCTCCGAGTCTAATTTGATGGCTTTAGTGCTTCCCTGTCCAAACTTATTCCTTAACCTAGCAGATGATCTTTTGGGTCCTTTTAGTTCGTCAATATTCAGCTTCTTTCTAGCCGCGCCTCCTCTAGTGGCCGCTTCAAAGTCACATTTCTTAGCAGGGGACCTTGAGTAGGGCTTGGGCAAACAGGCCCTAGAGCATTCAGTGAAGGGAGTCTCGAAGGGCAAAAAGGCCAGAGGTTCATGTTGGGGTGAAGTAGCAAGGACAAACTTTTAAATAACCTTAAAAAGGTTTTGGTGCATGGGCATTGCTAAACCTTTCTTACTACAACACGAATTTACAGTGTAATTCATGGAATTTAGGAGAAATTGAGGTATTCTAATAGGGTTAATGTCACAAAAAAAGTTGATGAAAGCATAGTGAAAACTTAGGAGGACCTTACCAGGATCCTCTACAGTAATGAATTCCATGACATTTTTCATTACGAAATTCCAGGGGGTAGGGAGATCAACCCTCATTAAGTCGTTCTTTGCCTCTTTGAAAATCTTTAGATTGTCCTTGAATTCGCACAGCTCGACCTCCTAGTTATGCTTTTTCCTGTGGATCAAATGACCCCTAGCCATCTGCCCAATTATGGTTGCTAACAAATTAATATCGACCGTAATTTCTCGCTCGTGGACCACTATCTTGCCCTCATCCCAGGACTCCATGAAAAATTATTATAGGCTCTTTACAATATCGAATTTGCCCCACAAATTTGGAAAAAGTGTTGGGATCCTAGGATTTCAATTCAATCAAATTTAAATCTCTATTAGATATTCAGAATGTAGAGTTGATTTTTGGATTAAATCATAGATGGAGAGTTTTTTTATGCCATTTTTAGATTTTGTCTAAGTCTATTTCTTAGCATGAGCACTAGATGGGTGGAGGATGTATGATCAGATTTTAGTATGGAGGTGTGTGTGACATGGAAGGAATGTTATATGGTTCCATAGTTGGTGTAGGTTGTGTTGGGTGTCTTTGATTTCTTGTCACATTATTTATCATCCCCACAAAACCTTGGTTAGGTGGTATGGCATGCACCTGACTAACCTGATTTGGTTGTTCATTTGTGATAATAGGTGTTGTGGTTTTTCTATGTTGAGGTAAGAGATCTTGGTAGACCCCCATGTTTTGATTATTTGAGGTAAGAGGATTATCAATTTGAATCTCTTACCTTTTAATAATGTCTTGCACTAGATTATTGAAGGAGTAGCATGAATGAATTTCATGACCCTTTTACCTATGATAGGTGCAGTACTGATCCTACTTGAAATTCCTAGGTTTTGTTTTATTTTGATCCTATGGATGAATTTTAGAGATATTGATTTCTTGTGCCTCACACAACTAATTAAATATTATCACCAAGAGTTTTGGAAATGACATGAATTAGTGAGGTGGATGCCTCAGTTGAGTGGACTATTGGTTTTGTTGTGGTTGGTGGGTGCATTGAGGGTGATATTGCACTAGTGGAGGTTGTGCCTAATAATTAAATAGTTGAGGCAGGATTCAACTTGAAGGTCCAAGGGCACACAAAACCACCTGGTTCATCAAAGTTACCTTCTATTTATTTTGGAACCCCTTAGAATTCTTGTTAGGCCATTCCTTTTTGTGGAGCTTGATGTCTCCTTTTTGGACCTTGATATCCTCAATGACCTTGGCTTGAGCTAGGGCTTCATCAAATGTTTGATATTGTTGAAGTTGTAATAAGAGTGAAATTTGTTTTATGTAAATTCAAGTGAAAATTTGAGTAAGCTCCATTATGGGTAGTGTGAAGGGTAGTTTTGTAATGACTACTCTCCACCTATTTCCATGGTCCATGAATGGCTCATATTCAAATTGATGAAGGTTATACAAGTTAGTCAAGGTAGCCTTCTTCTTGGCACTAAAGGTAAAGAATTCCAAGAATGCATTAGCCAATTGTTCAAAGGTATATATGCTATGGCATGGTAATCGATGAGAAATATTCTTAGTATTAAGGAGTCACTATCTTGAAGATGAAAGCAATTTTTTTATTAAGTTGCTCACATGCTCTTGTGCATATTCTTCACCTTTGAACTTATCTAGTTTTGACATCTATGAGGTGGATATGGAGGTGATGGAACTGATGGATGGAAAGGTTTATGGCTAAGATACCACAAGGTAGGTTTTTGATAACCTACACCTAAGGTTTGTTTTTCCAATGAATTAAGGTGATCAGTTAGTAATTTGTAGGCTTTCAGTGAGATGATGTAGTTTGCTCACCTTTGTCCTTGATGAGGTGGAAGCTATGGGTTTTGGTGTTGATATGGTGGTTGGTAAGTGTTATCAATAGGTACTTCACCATAATTTAAATCAGGATATGCATTTTCTTGTTTCTAATATTTTGGTTGTAGTTATTCATGAGTCTCATATTCCTATTTATATTGGTATTGTTGGGATGAATGAGGTTCTTGATGGTGAAAGGGTGGTGGTCTATGATGTTGGGTGTGAAGAAAATTTGGGCATGAGTGATATGGAAGGTTCTAATTTGGTCAAGGGGGAATATTATAGTGTTGTGTTGGATGAGGTGGTTGATGTTGAATAGGTTTCCTTTGATGCACAAGCATGGGCAATCTTTGGTGCATTATTCATTGTAACTATCTTTGGTAACCAAGGTCTGGCCTAGGTGCCTGATAGATGGATTCAAATGATCAGTTGTGTGAGTGGGGTTCACATGTGTGTTGGCAATGTGAGTGGGTTTTGATTGAGCTTCGACCCTAGAAATATTAACAACTTGTTTTCATGGGTCACGAGAGGTAACATTGACTTGATATTAGTGGCATAGGATGGGTTCCACATAATAAGGTGGTATCAAAGAGCAATGTTATTGACCAAGATATTGATCATAATATGTAGAGGGATAATTAGGATCACCCTCCATAACCACACAAGCTAACATATTAGGCTTGTTATAACCTCAAATATTGTACACGTCTACATGATCATATACACAGTTCATCTAGGTATACGTAATTGTTGTAGCTTAAGCATCCTTGTCTTGGTATAGAGTGTACTCCTGATCTTGGTCTAATAGATTTGTAGGCCTATCCAAGATGTGAATGCATGGTAAGGAATACCTAGGTGCTTTATCTTGAAGGTAGTTGTCCCTATAAAAATTATTCAAGGTGCCCTGGTCTGAATAATCTATATCATAATCGTAATCAAGACCTATATATGGATTCTGAGTGGAAAAACCCAACATGTCGAGGTCATTGGCATGATTAATGATGTTCAAATCATTGGGATCATGTTGCCATGTAGGTATGATAAGGTCATATGGATAAATTTGAATGTGATCCATGACTCCTTGGACTGGCTCAATAGTGTTCGCTCGTGATTGAGCTTGATTGCATGTAAAAACCATAAGCTAGGAAAATAATATACACTTTATAAAATACACATAGAGAAAATAAAATCAAGCAAGCAATGTGTTTTTTTATTTTTATTTTTTTAATTTTTAATTTTTGATTTTTTTGGGTATGTTTTTGTTTTTAAAATCCTATTCCTAAAGACTAGGGTAGATGAAATGAATGCTATAGAAAGGTAGCTTGTGCACAACCCCTTTCAAGGAATAGGTGATAGATAATGCTATAAGAATAATAAATACCCTCTCTAAGGAGTAGTCATGATGTCTAAATCCTACTACTTTTGTAGTTGGGCTTTTGCTTCACACTCGGGTGTGCTTGGATACAAATGATAATTGTGTTCCACAAATTATTAAGCCCCATGATAAAATGGCATCTAAACCTAACCTACTTTGGAATGCACCCAAAAATAGGGGACTTACCAATGATGGAATCCAAAAAAAACACTCATGGTAGCTACTATGGTGTTTAAGGGGTGATCTAGCAGAAGAAGATGAATTTCAACATCACTAGTTTCTATTGGGAGTTGGTGATGAAATCCAACCTTACCAATGTTGAAGTACCTTGTGAGTGTGCGAATTCCCTTTATTTCTAAACTAAAAATATATAGAACACAACAATGCAAACTGTGAACTAAAAATATATTTATTTTCACTACATGAAGATCTATCCTTTTTATCAAGCAACAATATCGGAAAATAGTGAGGCACATAGATATCATCTTGACTTGAGATAGTCACAAATAAGATATCAGATTGGCATTTATATTATCATAGATAGGGGCCATCTCAATATGATACAATCACAATCTGATAGACCTAAACACTAAAAATGCATTTAACTATGCTACATATTTATTTTATTTTATTTTTCTTTTTATATTTTTCTATTTTGTTTTTCTTTTCAAAATATGAAATATAATAAAAATGAATAAGAGATATGAAACTCTAACTTGAAATCCTTTCATTAAATGTGGATTTTGTAGCTTTGTGTCTATTATACCTATGAATAGAGATCATCTCAATCTGAGATAATTGTAACACAAGGATCATATTGACCTAAGATGGTTAAGTTTGAGTACGTACAATCACAAAAAATAAGAAAAAATTATTCATTTTACTGATGTAAAAAAACAACAAATGATGGAAAAGGGAGACTCAAGGGTCCCATCATGATCTCCATTTGAAGGATGGAAATTTGCACCATATAAAAGCATGTGAATGAAACACAATTATTAAGAAATACAATGAATATTTTATTATTTTATTTTTTCAACATGTTACAAGAGTATCCCCCGAGGAATTTTATTAATGATACAATGAATACAATAGGGGTGTTGTTCCTATTTTCATTAGATAGAATCCAAGTGCTAGCATAGTTTTGAGGGAGCAATTTTCCCTACGAACACAATGTGAGAGTTGAATCTAAAACCTTTTGCTATCCTGGAAGCCTGTAACCTGCACACAAAACTAACAAAAGTGGGTCAATAGTATTTGAAGGGTCCACCAACATTGTACCCTTGTTAAATCAAGAAATATGAAAGTAGATGAATACAGATTCATGCATGTGATAATATAAATATAAACTAATGTAAGAATAGAAAATACACAAATATAAGCTAAGATGCACTAAAAATATTAAAACCAGTCACCTAACTAAGATCATATTGAATCAATAAGGTTTCATCTACGAAACATATCAAGGTGAGACAATTGCTATCATAGGCCTACACTTCAAAACCAGGTCCAATTAAAATTTGAAATGATACGAGGATGTATTATTGATAGATTATTTGAAATTCTAACAATGCAATAGTGTAACAAGAATGAGCATGCCAAATAGAAAAATGTATCTTCGAATCCTAGATGGTCATCTAGTAGCATTGATTTTGGAAGCAAGAAAGCATGGTGATTCATTTTGGCAACACTTCATTGCATTGGAATTCAAATTTTTGATCTCTAAAATAGGGGGAGGAAGCATTATTTTATAAGCTCTAGGTAAGCAACAAATGGGGCAAGTGTCATTTAAGGGTATCCTAATTGATTACTACCAAATGACTATAGGTGGTAGGTGAAACTACTAGTTGTAGGGCATTTGGTGTTAGTGCAAAATCAAGTGTAGCACTGATAGGTAGTTTGCTACCTATTATTTTTTTTTAATTTTGGTTTTGCATGATCATATCGACCTGAGACGATCTCAATCCTAAGACTATATTGGGTTGAGACAGTTAAGCTTCCCATGGGAGAAAGTTGCCTTATACTAGGGAAAATCATTGGATTAGCCCTAAGGCTAACCAAGATGGTTTGTAAGGTCTATAAGGAAGTATATTTGAGAGTCACCTTATGATGATGCATTATAGGTTTCTACACTCAAATAATAGCGTGAAAATTCTATAACTTGGCCACATAGTTACTGAGTTCTACAGCCTTCAAGCCATACTTGTTGGCTAGCTCCTTTATAGTACCTAAAATCTATAGTAACTCCTCTTTCTCAGATGCACACTTACATAGTTTTTCTTTCATATCTATCTTGGTCTGAGAAACTATGGAAATATCCTCATTATTCTCTACAATGATACGATCTTACTACTATAATTCAACCATACAGACTAGCTAAAGTTCTTCCTTAACCTGAAGCATCGACTTATGATCCACAATTATTTCATTATTTTTTTTGGTAGATAAGATACTATAGCATTAATATTAGGTTTTACAGGTTGACCCAAGCATAATTATTTCATTATAGTGTTTAGCATCTTTTTCTATTTCCTCAATCTTGCAGTATTTGAGCTACAATTTTTCTTTTTTAACTACTTTCCATTTCATTATAGTGTTTAGCATTTTTTTCCTTGATCCTATGGTATTTGAGCTTCAAATGTTCCGTATTCTTTGTCAACTACTATTTTTGTACTGCCAATTGTGCTTCCCACTACTTGAGCTGGTGGTTATTCAAACTTAACTAATCCTCCTATTATTTTTTCTATGTAGCATATTATTGTAATAGCTTCTCATTTTCCTGCAATCACTTATTTTGCTTCATAGCTTGTTGTATCATAAGGGGTTTCTCTTCCTATTGTATTCATAGCTTCTCTTCATAGCCTTGCTTCATGGCATTCATTTAGCTTCCACTATCTTAATCTTATCCTTAGCCTTGGTCTTGTGGTATTCTAATATATATTCAATTTTATCCATATCTTTTCTAACTACTTCCACTTATTCCATTTGTGCTTCCTTGGCTTAATAGATATGTTCAGGACCCACACTTAGCCACTCAATTTACTATGTTAGGAAATTATATTTCTAAATTATGAAAGTGAATTCTAGGTATACCCTGTGATATTTTGTATTCAACATGTTTAATGGATATCTATGACTCTTTTTTAGATCTAGGTACACCCATGGATATTATTTGTAGTTTGTCTTCATTCCTTCCAACAAATCATCAATTCTTAACATGCTTGTTACCTCACCTCTAGGTAACTACCATGGGTGTTGTGCATGAATTTGGGTTATCCTTCTTGTGTGGTCCTCATTGTACACCCACTCCATGACATTCTCTATTATAATGAAGGTTTTCTCAATCCACTACTTTAGTTGTCCAATATAACCTATGCAAAAATTCAACCGAGTACTAGCAAACATATCACATATTTATTTCAAGAAATGGTCCACCTATTCATTTGTGTCATCTTCATCTCCATCTGAGATACTGAACTATGATACTTCAAGCACAAATTTTGTCTGTGAAGTCTTCTATCCATTTCCTCCTCTTCCTCCTATGGACATGAACTTCCCCCAAATTCATTATGATCCTTTGCAATCTCCTCCTATAGCATAAGTTGGACTATAGTTTTACCTTCTTCTTCATGTGATCTAATCTCCTCAACTTTAATGATTTCTTGAGTCAATTATTGTCCTTCCATAGTTACATAAACTTCCTCTTGTGGCTTTGGCCATTATTCCTACTATAATTTTGATTGTTCATCTACCACTACTATGGATATAGGCATTGGATTATATCATTCTTATGTTTACACATGTTCTCCTCTCCTAGCTAACTATTTCCACCTATCATCATAATCCTTATTTTTAGCTTATTTTTCTCCTTCATCTTATTTGATATGATCTCTAATACTTCTTTTGATTTCATCCTTGATGGTGATACTTATCTATCCAACAAATTTTTAGATGCCTCGAACAGTTCAAATTCATTGTCCTTGATCAATGTAGGAGATCCCACCATCACTCCTAACTAGTATACCCCTACTAGCACGCTAATATTTATCAAGTCCATGTACTACAACCCCAAGTGCATATCAACTATGTCAGGTAGTATTGATTGCAATTGCTCACTCTACACAAGATATTTTTCATGCATCTACTTCTCTTGTTGCTTGTGTGTTTGAATCTACACTAGACTAGGTGTTGGTACTGATATCTCCTCCTCCATGTGAGACAATGGTTGCTCCTACAACCATTGTGTATATAAAGGAATCTATAAAGATGAACTTCCATTTGAATTGAAGTGGAATATATATAATACATGAAAAATAGTTAGAGGTACACAATTACCCCAACTACCATGCCCTAACCACCTAGACTTTGCGCTAACATAAGAATGCACTAATCAACATGCAAATGAAAATAATGTAATAAACATAATGCACTATACGCTAACATACCTCCTTATTACACTATTTGGGATAAAATAGAGAAATATCCCTCATTAATGTTGAAGGAGAGAAAATAAAATAGGGTGTTGTGTTGGATCAATCTTAGGCTTCGGCTCTAGCTCATGGCTTTGGATCTAGCTCTAAAGTTACCACTGGAATAGGACCTTTGGGTCTATCTCTTAATCTACCTATGGATGTGCCTCTAGGTCATTTCCTCTAGATCTGCCTATAGGTATGCCTATGGATCATTTTCACTAGGTCTATCTTTAAGTCTATCACTGGGTCATTTCCTCTAGGACTACCACTCAGTCTATCACTAGATATTCCATTGGGTCTATAATAGGTTTTACCTTTTTTGTAGAAGCTAAACAAAATTTCTTTCATATTGGTCTATTGTGTGATATGTTTCCATCCAAAATAAATATGAATCTTGTTAGCCATGTTCACTTTGTACCAACAATTTATAGAGGAGTGATTTGTACATCAATGAGTCACAAGGATGTATTTTCCAACATTTAGGTACTCCATGTCTTGTTATTCCACAATGACTGCAATAATGCTTTGTAGAAGTTGTAGGAGACTTAGGTTTGACAAAAATGGTTTTACTAGTACTTGCTTGTCGATCATAGCCAAGGCCTTCATTTTTTGGCCTGACATTTGGCATTATAGGAGTTTTAATGCCTTGTCCATGTTTACCTAATCTTTCACCATTGAATCCCATTTTGTTCATCAGTTTGAATCCAATGCCTTTGGTATATTTTTCAAAAAACCCAAGTTATTCATCTTCATCAATGTTTTTGTTGGTAACAATATTGCATTTGTCACAATTGATGAGATTATAGAGCTCATTTTTAAGAGGTTTAGTTGTTAAGTCACTGGTATTACAAGAAAAATCTGCTCTTGTAAAAATATCACCTTTTCTACAACTGATATCTACCATTGAAGGTAAGAATTCAACTGTATCACAACAAGCATTGGTCATAGTGGTATTTAGGTTACTTGTGCTATAGCAGTAATTCACCATCATGGGCAAAAGATCACTTGTATCACAAAAAACATCAACCGTTAGAATCATGACCTCTGATTCCTCACTGATATCCCTTTTCTTTTGATGTTGGGCCATGTCAAGTGAAATAAATGTCATGTAGACTACCCTTACAATACCTATAGGGATTTGAGCACCATTTATTTGAAGGTATTCAAAAACTTTAAAATCTCTGAGAATGGATTTTACACCATTGTGTAGTGTGAGATATTTTCCATCCCCAAAAAAATCCATTTCTTCCCATATTTTTGGAAAGTAGAGATATTTAATTGATGCAGCAACAACATCAGTTGGTTTTGGGGCATTATTTTTCTTGGATATGCCCATTTACAATGTCGGACTCTACCAAAAATTCACCTTTTACAATAGAATTTTATAAGAAGTTTGACTAAGGTGTCGGTTGTTGCCAAAAATGCACCCTTACAAGTCGCTCCCCCTTTTTGCAAAATATTATTTGATGGAACTTTGCAAGAAGTTTGAGTAAGGTGTCGATCTCTACTGAAGCTGCACCCTTACAAGTCTTTCCCCCATTTTGCAAAAAAAAAAAATTATGGAGAAAATAATCTTCCCCCCCTGAGTGCAAAAAAAATTGCTACTATGAAGATTTACAATGATGCTTTAGCAATGACCAGTATGAAGGTTCCTTATATCTCAAAAATAATCCCCATTTATTTATACTTACAAAGAGTACATGAAAGGGAATTCACTCAAATTGATGGCACCTACCTAAAAACCCTTCTAAAAAAGGATGATTAGTTGGAGGAAATTAAGCCAAGCAATAGGAATGAATTAGGGTATTTGATGGAGTGAATATCAAAATACAATTGGCTTTCCTTATTTCTCCCTGATGATTTATAGAGAAAAATAGCTCAGATGTCATTGTTGCAACTATATTAGACGTTAGATATAGTAGTCCAAGCATGATAGCTTCACTTGTAAGTGTGGACCAGAGGTACCGTATATATTGAACGTTGTTGTGCAATAAATTGCACAAAAAATATTTAAAATTTGGGGTCTTATTTATTTTTTAATTTTAAATTATGATGTAAATGCAAAAAAATGAAAATTAAATGCAGTATACAATTACAAGTGCCCACAAATTTAAATATAGGTGTCGTATTCCATTGAAAATACACCTATAATGCCAATGTTAAAAAATGTGTCGAATGTAATCGAAAATGCACCTTTATTACAATAATTTTTGCAAAAAAAAATTGATTTTTGAGTTTGCAAAAATTTGATATTCAAATTCCCCCTTGTGTTAGAATTTTGCAAAATAAGAATACTATTTTGTCCCCCCTTTTGTTTGCAAAATAAACAAGGTTTGATGCTCCAATGTTTGCTTGAAATGTGCAAAAAAAAATGAATTTGTAAAGTATCTTAAAAAAATACCTTTTAATTTGCTCCTCATATTTATTTGGAAAAAAAATGCTCTTTTGTGAGAAAAAATTGCTCTCCTTTAGCAAAAATACCCAAAAGGATGCTCGTATTTAGCAAAAATTTATAAAAAATTGTAAAAAAATGGTGTTTTCACAAGCAAAAATTTTTGATGGGTAAAATTTGTTGTTTGTCACAAAAATTTGTTGCTATGGAGAAAGCAGGATTTGATCCCCCAACCTGCTACTTGCCAACATTGTTTGACTAGACATTCGAGCTAGCGCTGCCAATGGGAGTAGAAGGCAATCGACTTCTATTTCTATCCTATCGATGGCAATGTCACCAAAAAACAATTTTCTTTTTTCTTTGAACTACGTGGGGTTTGAACCCCTAGCCTATCGTGCAGTATATTAGCATTCAAATTCCAACTATCTAGGCTAGTGCTTCGAATGGAAAGAAAATGACACCTCCTTTGTTTATTTTTGTCAATGCAAAAATGTTAAAAAAAAAATAAGGTTTTGGGACTTTAGTCCACAAATTCCACTAAGGATTTTTGGAGGGTTTAAAACTGCAATTACTCACTTAGAGCTTTGATTGCCTATAGGTAATTATGATTTTGATAGATATTTTTCCATGTAGAATAGTAAACCATATGTTGCCATGCGTACACAAACCAGTGCCACATCAGTGCCGAGTCACCGCCACATCATCGCAAATGATTCACTGCCAGGTCAGTAGTGCCATGTCAACAACCTCGTCATCAATGCCTTGTCATCCAGCATAGATGTGTTGATGAGCATAAGAAATGCTCATATTTTTGTATGAGTTCTAATGGTTTTTGCATGGTAGTATAATAAGAGTTGTATATTTCTATGAATTATTATGTGTCTATTTAATAAAATTATGTGCATTATCTAATTTGTGTGTGAAGTGTGTTTTGTGTATATATTTGCTAATTTTATCATATTTTGATCATTCAAGGTCCTATGTGGACCTGGAATACTTCTGCTTCATGATTCTAAGGCATATTGGGAAGGCACCTTGATCTTTAGGAAGGCGACTTACTCTAGAGGTAAGCGCCTTACTCTTGAGGTAGGTGCCTTACTCTACAAGTAGGTGCCTTACTATTTAGGTAGGCACCTTACTTAGATATAGGTGCCTTAATATACAAGAATGTGCCTTACTCTTTAGGTCAGTGCCTTACTCTACAAGTAGGCATCTTACTCTTCAGGTAGGCGCCTTACTCTACAAGTAGGTGCCTTACTCTTCAAGTAGGCACCTTACTTGGAGGTAGGTGCCTTACTTAGAGGTAGGTGCCTTACTATTTAGGTAGGTGCCTTACTCTACAAGTAGACACCTTACTCTTCAGGTAGGCACCTTACTTAGAGGTAGGAACCTTACTCTACAAGTAGGCACCTTGATATTAAATGCTTTGATCATGCGACTAAAGAAGATCCTATTGATTGGGGGAGACCTTTGAATCCATGTAACACAGGCTATCCTTAGAAGACTACTAAATGTATGATATGTCCCAGTCATATTGGAAGAAATGCATAACCACTCGATGAAGCAAAGCATGAACAACATAAAGATCAATCCTGAAAATATTCTATCTCTAGGAAAATATAAAAAGTGGTTTAGACTATTTTTATCATGCACCTATTATAGTAACTAAATTGTCTCAGTTTAAACTATAACCAAGCCTTCTGTTGTAATAGCATTGTAATAGGAAGTTTTGTGTGTGTTATATAAACATACAAACTTCTCTAAAACGAGGAGATAATCATTCTAAGAGTGTTAATGTGTGTAATCATTTTACTACAAAATTAATAAAGCGTTCGAGCATTTTTCCATTAAGCATAATTAGCTGGGTGGGAGTTGCTAGATGCTGGGACCACTTCAAGCCAGTATTACTCCCCTACTTTCTATCATTTCCTATATTAAATCATTTTCTTTAGTGTGATGTATATTTTAATTACACAAAGTGTGTGTTTTAATGCTTTCATTTAATTTCCAAAGTAGTTTGGTGTGATTTACTTTCACGTACTTTTATTTATATATAATTTAAATTGGTGTGTATGAATCAAAGACATTTTATGAATACTTCCCCCCAATGATAGGTTTAAGTGGACTCATCTCAGGAAAGGTGTTGTAATTAACCTTTAGCATGGTACTTATTAATTTTACGAGTTCCCTGGTCTAACAAATTAAATGAGAGGGCTATGATAGAAATATGATCATATTTAACCAATGTTTTTGCCCCAACATTTTGGTGCCATTATCGGTGAAGCACAATAATATATTAATTACAATACCTTAAACCTTACATTTGACTTTATATGATTCCATTGAGGAAACTAGGACTCGACGATCATTTCATAAAATAGAGCCCACAGGAAAAATATGAGTCAGCCAAAAATTCTAAATTTGAGTTAGATAATCCTAAATCATCAACAAAAGTGCACTAGAGTAAACACCCTACCTTTGCACAAAGCTCTTCCTCATCCCATAGACCAGGAAAGGAGCACATAATACAAAATCCTCTGTTCAAAAGGACACCTTCCAAATAGAAATTGCTATGGAAATTTGTAGAGGATAAAACCATAACACTAGTTGACTCAAAGGATCTCCTACAAAAGGTTTAAAATGACTAAAAGGCTATCGAATCTGCATTAAAGACCAAATTTATTAAAAAAATGGCTGAAGAGACTTCAACTGGTTTTAGATTCTCGATAGATAAGGGTGTAGAGGAAACCAAAATGAAAAGCATGTCTCTTGCCCATATCCCTAACTTTAGGGGATACCCAACCAAATATCCTGACATGTTTTTATTCAAGTTTGATGTGTTGTGCAGGTCTATCGATTATAAATCAGATGCCTAGAAGTTGAAGCTCTTCCCTTCAATATTGAATGACTCAGCCCTGTACTGGTTTATCAGCTTTGGGAACAAACATATTGCTACCTAGGAGGAAATGAAGAGGCTCTTCCTAGAGTAGTACCAAGACTTTGGTAGAGCATGAGATTCTAGGGAGGAGGTTCTAAGCATGACATAGAAGGAGGATGAATCCTTGGAGGAGTATTGGGAGAGATTCAACTTTAATCTACATAGATCCCTTCATACAAAATTAGGCAAAAATTCCCTTAGGAGTATTTTATTGAGGGGACTTAACAATGAATCACTTGAAGCACTCAATTTAATCTCTGGAGGTGACATTTACGAACACCCAATGGAATATATCTGACAATGGTGTTGGAACTACTCACAAAGAAGAGGTAAACTAGCTTCTAGGACCATGAAGGCAATTGCTTCAGTCATGAAGATAGAGATAAGCAATATGCTAGAGGATCTAAAGAGTGAAATGCTCTCCTCTCTAGCATTGCAGTTGGACACACTCCTGCTAGAGAAAAAGAAGCAAGAAAATGAAGTTGTGTTAGCCTATTTTTACCCAAATTATAGAATGAAACACATAATGAATGCATTTCCAGAGAACAAATTCAAAGTATGTGTTGTTTTCCAACAAAATCATAAGATCTGACTGTGCCCATAGTTTCCAAATATTAAGGAGGATGCTGAATTTAGTGAATCTTATTTCATGGGTAATCAAAGGAACTAGTAACAACCCCCTATGGGCAATATGCCAGTGGTAATGCCACCCTATGGAGTAGGACCTCACATGCCACAAGGGTGGGATCAACCACCCAATATGGGATGCTGGGGACCACTACCATTGAAAAATGCACCTTCAAGAGCTGTGATTCCTAACCAACACCCATGGATGTCATACCAGCAATATGAGTAGCAATGGAGGAACCATGGTTTGTAGAACTCCACTCCATATAACATAGCATAGGATCCACCATAAAAAAGCCTATGATCTCTCCCTAGAGTGAGACCTACACAACTACCAACACAACTAAAAATCAATCCAAATAGAAAGGTAAACCAACCCACATACCAAGTGGAAGTAGAGATGTATCTGATGTATAATATTAGTAGTAATCCAATTCAGCTTAGGTCAGGTAGGTAGTTAGGATTAGAAGTACCTCCCCTGGTAGAAGAGGAAGAAGATGTAGGAGAACCACCTCTTGTAGAAGAGGTCGAATAAGAACATGTTGCTAAGAAAATAGAAGCTCCATTTCCCAAGAGGCTACAAGAGCAGAAAAAGCCAACACAACTTGAGTTTGATATCCTTTCCAGCTTGAGGAACTTAACAATCACTATTTTGCTCTTTTGAGCTATCTATGACGTTCCTATATATACCAAAGAAATAAAAGAACTCTTTATAAGGAGACCATGATGAAAAATAGCCCAGACCATTAATGTAATAGGGAAGTTAGCTGACTTGATAATGGGGAATGCGTGCCACCCTAAATACGCAAACCCAAGCAATCCAATTTTGATTGTAAAAATAGGTGGCCATTTTTTGACTAATAATTTGGTTGATTTGGGTGCAACCATCAATGTTATGCCTAAGGAGACCATGCAAAAGCTGAGGCTCACAAATTTGAAGCCCACCAATATGATGATGCAACTAGACGATAGGTCAATTGTAAAACCAAAAGGGATGCTCGAAGACATTATTGTGATGGTAGACACATGGGAGTACCCAACGGAATTATTGGTTCTATAGTATAAATTGGGATTGGGTGGCTACCCAATCATCTTGCGGAGGCCATGGATAGCAACAACCAATGCCTACATCAGCTACCATGATGGATAAATGACCATTTCAAATGGTTAAAATATCAAAATGTTGACAATATCTCTCCCTGTGCAGTCTGTAGATACGTTGAGAGAGCCCATGTGGGACAACCAGGAGAATGAGTCATTTTTAATGATCCAGTTAGTGATGGCATTGAAATAATTAGAGGAAGTTGATGAAGACAACATCATTATGATATTCCTCCATGGATATTTCTCTCCCATTATTCCTAAATCACCTTTGGTCGGTTCCCAAGATCACCACACCAATAAAATGAAAATAGGACCTGGTAGAATTTTAAATATTAGTAGTGGGTTGAAACCCACACAAATAATGTAATTAAAATAATTCTTGACTTGACATCAACAAACATTTACCTGGGATTACTTAGACGTGAAGGGAATCAACGCAAAAATTTGCACCCATTGAATCTATCTTGAAGAGTAGGTGACCCTAGTCAGACAGTCACAAAGGAGGATGAACCTTGCCATGAAAGAAATTATCAATACATAGTTAAATAAGATTTTTTCAATAGGTTTTATCTACCCCATATCTAATAGTGAATGGATGTCACCACTAGTGGCGGTTTCCAAGAAAAATAGGAAATGGCAGATCTGTGTCAATTACAGAGTGTTGAACAAGGTGACTAAGATAGATCGTTTTTTGCTACCCTTCATTGATCAAGTATTGGATACGCTATCTAGGAGAAAGTACTTCTCCTTTTTGGATGGGTTTAGTAGATACAACCAAATCTAGATCAAAGATGATGACCAAAACAAGACAACGTTTACATACCCATGGGGAACATTCACCTATAGAATTCTGCCCTTCCGGTTGTGTAATGCACCATCTACCTTTCAAAGGGTGGTGCTAAAAATATTCTCTAACATGATGGTGAAAGAGTAGAATTTTACATGGACAATTTCATTGTCTATGGTGAAACCTTTGGTGAGGTGATGACTAATTTGGAACGAGTTCTATAATGATGTGAAGAAAACAATTTATCCCTCAGCAACAAAAAATATTTCATGATGATGCATGAAGGTATAGTACTAGGACACCACCTCTTAGTAGAAGGGATTAAGGTGGATAAAAATAAAATCAATATCATAAAGGACCTGCCTAGTCCTAATATGCATAGGAACGTGAGGAGTTTTCTTGGCTCCACCGGATACTACAGGTGATTTATCATTGAATTCAACAAAATAACCAAACCACTACACACACTGCTATCCAAGGATGTGGAATTCGTCTGGATAGAATATTATGAATAAGATTTTCAAATATTGAAAGAAAAGCTAATTACTACCCTAGTCTTGTAAGGCCCAAATTGGGCTATTTCGTTCCACATTTACTGTGACGCATCCAAAAACATAATTGGAGCAATCTTGGGATAGAAGGATGGTAAAGAATTTTATGTCATCTACTATTTCAAAAATAATTTAGCAGAAGCTAAGCTCAATTACATGGTGACAGAGAAGGAGTTCCACATGATAGTGCATGCCATCAACAAGTTTTGCCACTACATCATGGGTTACAAGGTGTTCATCCATATGGACCATGCGGTTATCTGATAATTAATGAGTAAACCCATGATTAGCAACCAAATCATCAAATGGCTTCTACTTCTATAGGATTTTGATATTACCATCATGGATAAGCCCAACAAGGACAAAGTACTAGTAGACTTCTTGTCTAGACTGATACCATTAGATCACGTAGTCATAGAATACTAGTTATCGAACGATATTTTATTTGTCATCAATGAGCAAAAACCATGGTACGTAGACATAGCCAATTACTTGGCCACTAATAGAACATCCCCTACTCTTTCATCATGAGAGAAGTATATGGTGATAGAAAAGAGCAAATCTTTTTCATGGATTGATAACCTCCTATTTAAAACAAGATCCTATAAAGTCATGAGGAGGTGCATAGCTGAGCACAAATTTGTGGAAGTTCTCAAATATTGCCACAATGAGCCATGTGGAGGACATTTTTTAGGTAAGAGGACCGCATACAAAGTACTACAGACTGGGTATTTTTGGCTTACATTGTTCAAATATGCAGCCAAATATGCTAGCCAATGTGATGAGTGCCAAAGGATGGGAATGCCAACCCATAGGGATGGAATGCCCCTCCAACCACACATGCACATAGATCTAGGGTTATGCATAAGGGGTTGAACTCAAAATATACTTATAAAAAAAGGGTAAATACTAATCAAAATCAAGGTGAATCATGGATAATCCTAAGCAAATCAAAGTGAGCATATTAACATAAACAATTGGGGTATTTGAAGCCCTAAAATGTAAGGTCATATTTGGGATCACTTTTGACCTATTAAATCATCTTATAACTTCCTAAAAATACCACCATTAGATCAATATTGAAAAGATCTTTCCAATGAGTACAAATATGCCTATTTTTGGATATATTGTGGTGAATTGACCCTAATAAAAAATTGGTCCTAAAACTTTTAGGCGAATGGACCGACATCGAGGGTCCTCATATTTGCCAATTTCTAATTTTGTAAATCCTAATATTTGCCCAATTTGTGAATATTCGCCACTATACATAACCCTGCATAGAGCCCTTTGACAAATGGGGCATGGATTTTATGGGGCCAATCAACCCAACTTTAGCCAGAAAGAGATACATTCTAGTTTGCATTGGCTACATCACAAAATGGGTCGAAATATAGGCACTAAGGGACTCCAAAGAAGAAACGATGGTAGAATTCTTGTTTTCTCAAATTTTCATGAGGTTTGGGGTACTGAGAGAGATTACAATAGATCAAGGGCCCCAATTCACCTCCAAGTTAATTGAGGAGCTAATGTGGTAATACAAGATTTGACATAACAAAACCACCTCTACCATATGTAAGTGAATGGATAGGTAGAAGTGACCAACAGGGAGATAAAGAACATACTAAAAAAGATCATGCAATAGCACATGAAATATTATACTGCAAGGCTACCAGAGGTAGCAGGGGTATATAGAACAACATGGAAAACAACCACAAGCTATACCCCATTCCAACTAGTATACAGGAAGAGTGTGATGATGCCCATCGAATTAAAAATTAAAATGCTTAGAACTATAGTAGAACTAAAAGTGAGCCTAGATGATGCATATAGGGAAAGGATTCGAAAACTAAATAAATTGGATGAATATCAAATGGATGCCCTCCAGAAGAAAAAAATCATCCAAAGGCAAAGGAAATAGTGGCATGACCACCACATTAAATCAAAATAGTTCAAGGAAAGAGATTGGGTATTACTATATGATTCCAATGTTCCAATAACATAAAGGTAAACTAATGCATAGGTGGATGGGACCATACGAGGTGGTTTAGATAATTAAAAATGTTGTTATGCTTGTCAAGACAATTGATTACAGTGACACCATCCTGATAGTTAATGGCCACCGGTTGCGTCCACACCACACATCCAAGAATTTAATGGTGGAGTTTAGGATAGTCATGGGGGAGACCCCTCCAATTGAAAACATGTCAACTTCTCAGCAACATGGTTGACATAGAGGTGTCCACTTGTTGTGGTTGATCCACAACACACCCCAAAATTGGGGACCCACCTTTTTGCAGGCTTGCAGAGAAGAATCTCGGTGACCCAGATGCTAAAATTGAAGAAAAGAGGAAAAAATGCATGAGTGTTGAAAGTGTCGCGAAATCGCGACCTGTCGCGCCATCGCTGCCCAAAATAGGAAAAGTGTCACGAAATCGCGACATGTTGCTCCGTCGCTGTCGAAATTGAAAAAACGTCGCGATATCGCGACATGTTGCTCCGTCGCTGCCAGAATGAAAAAGTGTCACGAAATCGCGACGTGTTGCTGCAGAAGTTGTACGGATGAAAATAGCGTAGCGATTTCGCGACATGTTGCTCCGTCGCGACAGAAAGAGGAGAGAGAAAATGAAGACGAAAAAGTGTCACGAAATCGTGACATGTTGCTCTGTCGCGGCCCAGGTAGGAGAGAGAAAGGCAAAATGGAAAGGCGTAGCGATATCGCGACGCGTCGCAAAATCACGGGTCAAACTGGTCAAAGGGCACAAAGCGGAAAAACGTCGCGATATCGCGACAGAAAGAGGTCAAAGAGCACGAAGCAAGAAAATGTCGCGATATCACGACAGGAACCAGTCAAACAGGGCAAAGGGCCAGAATGGTCGCGATATCGTGATAGAATCAACCGGAAGGCGTGATGCGCAGAAGTGGTCATGAAATCGTGACAGAAGGTAGCCTAGGGGGACGAAGCGAAAAGGCGTCGCGATAGGTTTTGGCAAAGTGTACGGAGGGCAAAAGCGGTAGCGATATCACGACAGTGGCGGCAAGAAGGTCCGAAGGAGAGAATGGTCATGATTTTGCGACAGATTGCAGTGAAGTAGTACGGACAGAGAAAAGCGTCACGAAATCGCGACAGGTTGAAGCTCAAGCGTACGGAAGGGAAAAATGTCATGAAATCACGACAGCATGCAACAAAGGTGCCCGAAGCAGAGAAGCATCATGATTTCACGATAGGGTGCGGCCTAAGGGGTACGGAAACAAAAATGGTCATGAAATCGTGATAGTTTGCGACATGAAGGTCCGAAGGTGAAAAACGTCGCGATATCGCGACAGAAAGCGGCATGAAGGTCCAAAGGTGAAAAACGTCACGATATCACGACAGAAATGGCCGGAGGCGTACGAACGAGGAAAGCGTCGCGATATCGCGACATGTCGCGATTTCGCGACATGTCGCGTTTTTGCGGCCAGAAAGGTGAGCAGGTTGCATGCTATTTTGTCGCATTTTGGCACGGGAAGACGTTACAGAAGACGCAGAAAACGTAGGACACGTGGCTTACAGGTGTCAGTATTGCAGAGGCGTTACATGCAGCGATGGATTTCGAGCGTTTCAGAATCGAGCATTAATCAAAAGCAAGGAAAAGGCGAGAATTTGAAAGGTCAAATGCAGGAAGGTGAAACGAAGCGACACAGGGAGAATCGAAGAGCCATTTCAGTGATTATAAAGTCAAGAGCGTGGATTGAAAGAGGGGTTGGAAATTGCTGCTTGCAGAGTTGCAGAGACAAGGGCTTCATGCCATTCTGGGCCTGCACTTGGGCAATTTCCTTCATTTGTTCTGGATTTGTAAAACCTGGAACATTCTGTAAATGTAATTGACATATCATTCAAATACAAAAATATAGAAAGTTGGCATCTCATTGATGAGAAAGAAGGAGTCATTTTGTGCATGCATGATTTAATGTTTTATCATTCATTCCAGATTTCTAAGGCTTTTAGGTGAAGTTTAATGCAAGTGTGCTTGGTTGCTTCATGCGAATGCCTAAATCTGGAATTACAATAGAAACCCTAGAAACCAACACCTAATTTATTTGGATTGTGCGAATTTGCAGGTTCATTAGGTTAGGTTGCATGCAGAAAACCTCATTATCTTCGGTTTCATCGAATTGATGACAGCATTCTGACTGTAGTTTAGTTTCATTTTCATTTATTTTGCTTTATTTTTTAAACCCTTAATTTATTTTCTGCAGTTTAATTACTGTATTCAAATAAACAAGCTAAAAATCCATCAAAACTAAAGAGGAGAATAGATATTATTCATTTTGAGTCCACTGTAATTTCAAACTAAATAAACCACAGTGCCCCTTGTTAACATCCACTTGCAAACCCTAAGGTATTCCTAGCATTTCATTTGAACAACATCATATCAGTATAACAAGAACCTTGGAGAAATTATTTTCTTTGCAAGCAGAGGATTTTGGGACTCAGATCCTACCGGAGAGTGTGCTTTCACAATTGGGTGAAAACACCACTCAACAGATTGGCGCTAGAAGGAGGGCCTGAAAAGGGTTTATTTTATCGTGATTTTAGATGCTACGGGTTTTTAATTGTTTAAGAGCTTTACATTGCTAAAAATTTCAAGTCCATTTTATTAGCATATACGGCCTCTAACACCACTCAACGGATTGGTGCTAGGAGGGCCGTACGGGTTTATTTTTAGTGTAATATAATTTTAAATTTTTGTATGCATTAGTCCTCTAACATTCAACGGATTGTAAAAAGGACGGTCTGAATTTATTTACCTGTTCTATTTTAAGCAATTCAGGTATGCTGTATATTTTTCTGATTGTTCATACAGAATTAAAGTGATTTGATTTAATTTTTCAGAATTTTGGTCTCATGCAATTACTTTTCATTTGATTTTAATGAATACATCTCTTAGTTGATGCTAACTTGATTTCTGTTTTATATTGCAGAGTTGAATATTCAACAGATTTGGTTCTAAAATTACATTTTAAGTTCACTAATGGCAACACTTGAGGAGCAAATGGTATCCCTAAGAGCTGAAATAACATCTCTAAGAGAGAGAATGGTATTAATAATAGAGGATCATTATAAGGGTTTGTCTATACCTGTGGTACCATATCATGTTCCTAAAATGTTATTGGATTTTTTACGGTGTTTTAATCAAGAGGTACCACTAGGATACTTGCAAAAGCCGCATGTCTACAAGAATGCATTATGTCAATTCCAGATTTTCTATGAGGAGGTGGCTTGTAAGTTATTTGCATACATTTTGGATGATAGACCATTCTTTTGGTATAGCCAACTACCCATGGAGGTTAGGACTTCTTGGATACAACTAGAAGCAGCCTATCTTAATCATTTTGGTAATCAGGTTGACTTAGAAATATTGAAAAATCAGTTTACCTCCATATGTAAAGAGTCTAATGAATCCTTGAGTCAATTCAATGAAATATTTCATGAGTTGCACTCCCAAATGTGGGAAAATTTTAACACATTAGAAGAGGAAGCCATGAAAGTATACCTAGGAGCCATACACCCCACACTTGCTTCACTCATTGAGGAAAAACTGAGTGGTTTGTCCCTAGAGAGAATCCATGAGATCTTAGAAGAGATAGAACGACAAGGTCTTGAAGAAGAAAAGGCACAACATATTCACATGAGAGATTGTTCTTTTGATGCCAACCTACACCAACCATCAAACATAGCACCCTCCACTCCAATGATATCTAAGGTAAATGATCAAGGGGATGAATTTGAATACCCAAATTTTATGACCACCTTGGATGTAGTCCACGAGGAGGTGCAAATTGCTAAGACAACATCCACTAGTGAGGATCATGTAGAGATACATGATTATCTAGATGAAGGGGTTCTAAATTCAACAATGTTTGATATATGTGAATGGATGGAACCCACCATAGAATTGAATGAAGTGGTTGAAAGTGAAATGGAAAGAAAATCAATAAATAAATTTGAAGATATGATAGAATTTCACCACTTGTTCTTGGAAGATACTATTGATGAAATGTGTAAAATTAAAGATCAAGAAATTCTTCACCCTCCAAATTATGATAATGAATCATGGGTTACTAATTTGGACAATGATAGCCTTATAAATTTGAATTCAAGAAATAACCCACTTTTGGAAATAATTGAACCATCTAAGGAAGGTGAAGATGAATTTGATGAGAAGCACATTGATGAATTGGAAGATGTTGAAGAAATAGTTGAACGTCACCACTTGATTTTGAAAGATGATTATTATGATGCTTGGAAGAAGTGGGAAGACTTCACTCTTTCCAAAGCTACTAATGAAACTTGTGTGCCAATTGATATACAGGACAACATAATTGCCTACTCAAAGGAAGATATTACAACTCCTATACGATTTGAGGATGTTTTGGAAGAGGGTTTCAAATCTCATCAAATTTTGGAAGATTATAATGATCCTATTGCCAAGGACAAAGAAGAAAATGAATGGATGAATGAATCAAAAGATCATGTCACAAATATCATGGAGTTTCATCTCACATGGATTTGGATGACAATTTTCACAATGGTTGGGGGAGATATGATAATGCATTCTTTTCTCACATCTCCATAGATAAAACTCATATTTTACTTGATATGCAGGATGTTGAACCTTCTACATCATACGAAGATCTCATATTCACAAGATTTGAAAAGGGGACAAAATATAAATTCATTGAAAGTGTGGATGCAAGTTTGCATGATGATTTTGGGGATTCAAATGAAGAGATGCCATGGATAGTGAACAAAGAATTAGAACCAAATGATAAAGAGATGGATCAATTGGAAGCAACTCAAATAAGTGATCATCAAAGCAGATTACTTGACATACACTTTGACCAAGAGTGTTTGAGGATTGAAAAGGATGACCATATTTTGAATTTAAATAATTTGAATGATGAAATGTCACTAAAGGTAAATGAAAAACAAGGTATAATTTTTAATCACACCTTTAATAACATGGTTTTAATGAATGGAAAAGAAGTTGATGCACTTGAATTGTTAAATAAAATTCATCAACAATTACTAATTGAATCTAGGATAAAAACTTTTAATGATCCTAATTTAGTAAATATCTTAGATGCTTGTAAATTGTTACACAAATTTGATTGGCCTACAAATTTGGAAAATGATTTGGCTAAGAAATTTGTAGAAATAGGCTACTACTTACAAAATTGCATATTTGAAAAGGATAGCCTAATTCTAAATCAAGGAGGGAATTATGAAGATTATATTTTAAAGAATAGACATGATAAAATTGAAAATCATTTATTGTCTAATCATTCTAGTAATTTGATGCTCACCTATGGGAGTATTATTGGAACTAAATCAAATTGGTATGGTGAGCATGGCAAGTGGAAATTTGTTGCATTGTTTGGTCTGGTCTTAGATTCCCACAACATTTGGCATGCATATTATGTCATATTTTTGTTGAAATGTTCTAATCATGTGTGGGATCCAGGAAAGTGATAAGCTAAGCTTTGCATCATCTTGTATTATAGTGTACATTTGTATATAAATTTTGGTTTTTGGTTTTTGGTTTGTGTTTTCAAATTTTCATTTTTGGGATTGCAGTTTGGTTTTGGATTGAATAAGTTTTAATTTAAAGATGTGTGTTTATTTGACATGTTTTGTTTGTCTATAAAAAAAAAAAAAAAAATGATGATGAAAAAGTTGCCTTGAGATGCTAACTTATGTTCTAGATCGGGAGAATATGAAACATTGGAATTGTCTTGTAAAAGCTCCACAAGTAACACAAACAGTTTAAGTAATATTGTTTGATTTTGTGATGCATGAAAGAATCAGTTTTGCATGACAATTCATTCCATTTGTAATTCAAGAAATAATGCATTCATGTTCCATCTCACCTTACATACATCTCATCTTAGTTACATATGCATCTTAGGTACAAGCCATTAAAGTATGTCAAATCCTCTTAGGGTTGTGTTATAACATATATGTAAGTAAATCCTAAGGTTGGAAACTGAGTCTTGAGATATCTAGAACCAAGCACGTCTCATACATTAAAAAGGATCTTGAGCAAAATGATCAAAACCTAACTTGGAGGAAAAGGTTGGGCGAAAGAAGTTATTCATGTCTATCCTATTATGCAACATGATCCTTAAAACAGTGGTTTTGACCACTTCCATAGAGCTTAAAGCCTAAAATCAGAGTAGTAAGGATAGGGTTAAATCCTCATCGAACTTAGGTTGAGGATCCAATTCCCCAAAGCTTTGATTTGACCTACATGGAGTAGTAAGGATAGGGCATAAATTCTCATCTCGCTTAGGTTGAGAATCCAATTCCCCAAAGCTCTTATGTCTCATTTCATAATAAATCTTGGATTGTAAGGATCGTACTATTTGTCCTCTACAAAGGATGGGTAGTCATCCCCAAGGTCTAAGCAACAAAATTAATATTTTCCATCTACATCTAAATCTTGGATTGTAAGGATCGTACTACATGTCCCTAGCCAGGATGGGTAGTCATCCCCAAGGTCCAAGAAGTAAAAAATAAATAAATTTTTCCCATCTCATATTTATTTTGGATTGTAAGGATCGTACTACTTGTCCTCTCGCAAAGGATGGGTAGTCATCCCCAAGGTCCAAAGAAATGAAGATAAGTTTTGGATTGTGGGGTTAGATATGCCCATGCATGGCATCATGTCTTGCCTAAAAAACAAGACCACTGATTGTCTAGAGGGTTAGACTAGCATGACCATTTCTTCCATAATTGGTTTAATTATTTTGCTTAAAGTGAGGTAATGAACTCTAAATCAGAATAGTAAGGATAGGGTTAAACTCTCATCTCGGTTGGTTGGGAGTCTGATTCCCCAAAGTTCTGATTTCACATTCACTTGCACATGGGTTCCAGATGGTAGGGACTCATAACCAACTTTGGGATACAATAAGGTAATGAATTAGTAGATCCTAAGAGGGTTTGGCAATCTTGAATGCTTGTACATAATAATAGAAGAATGACCATGCCTTTTATGAAAGCAAAATCTCCTAGCACATTCATTAGGGTACACAAATCATTCACCATCCCACATATGCATTCATGCAAAACTGATAATGGAGTGTGGATCAATTTCAAATGATAGGGAAAGAAATTCATTGCACACACTGAGCTAATACTTGATGATTCTGATGATTCATGTACTTCTGATCTTTGGGCATTTGTTATATTGCTTATGTGCTAACATATGTTTGCGAGTTTGTGATATGTTTCAGGTTGGGTTCTTACTAAAATGCTCAAGAGCATTTGACAGCAGAGTCGCCATTTGTTGTGGTTGATCCACAACACACCCCAAAATTGGGGACCCACCTTTTTGCAGGCTTGCAGAGAAGAATCTCGGTGACCCAGATGCTAAAATTGAAGAAAAGAGGAAAAAATGCATGAGTGTTGAAAGTGTCGCAAAATCGCGACATGTCACGAAATCGCGACATGTCACGAAATCACGACTTGTCGCGCCATCGCTGCCCAAAACAGGAAAAGTGTCACGAAATCGCGACATGTTGCTCCGTCACTGCCGAAATTGAAAAAACGTCACGATATCGCGACATGTTGCTCCGTCGCTGCCAAAATGAAAAAGTGTCACGAAATCGCGACGTGTTGCTACAGAAGTTGTACGGATGAAAATAGCGTAGTGATTTCGCGACATGTTGCTCCGTCGCGCAGTAAAGAGGAGAGAGAAAATGAAGACGAAAAAGTGTCATGAAATCGTGACATGTTGCTCGTCGCGGCCTGGTAGGAGAGAGAAAGGCAAAATGGAAAGGCGTAGCGATATCGCGACGCGTCGCAAAATCATGGGTCAAACCGGTCAAAGGGCACAAAGCGGAAAAACGTCGCGATATCGCGACAAAAAGAGGTCAAAGAGCACGAAGCAAGAAAATGTCGCGATATCACGACAGGAACCAGTCAAACAGGGCAAAAGGCCAAAATGGTCACGATATCGTGATAGAATCAACCGAAAGGCATGATGCGCAGAAGTGGTCACGAAATCACGACAGAAGGCAGCCTAGGGGGACGAAGCGAAAAGGCATCACGATTTCGTGACAGGTTTTGGCAAAATGTACGGAGGGCAAAAGCGGTAGCGATATCGCGATAGGTGGCGGCAAGAAGGTCCGAAGGAGAGAATGGTCACGATTTCATGATAGATTGCAGCGAAGTAGTACGGATAGAGAAAAGCATCATGAAATCGTGACAGGTTGAAGCTCAAGCGTACGAAAGGGAAAAATGTCACGAAATCATGACAACGATGCAACAAAGGTGCCCGAAGCAGAGAAGCGTCACGATTTCGCGACAGGGTGCGGCCTAAGGGGTACGAAAATGAAAATGGTCATGAAATCATGATAGTTTGCGGCATGAAGGTCCGAAGGTGAAAAATGTCGCGATATCGCGACAGAAAGCGGCATGAAGGTCCGAAGGTGAAAACGTCATGATATCACGACAGAAACGGTCGGAGGCGTACGAACGAGGAAAGCGTCACGATATCACGACATGTCACGATTTCGCGACATGTCACGTTTTCACGGCCAGAAAGGTGAGCAGGTTGCATGCTATTTTGTCGCGTTTTGGCACGGGAAGACGTTACAGAAGACGTAGAAAATGCAGGACACGTGGCTTACAGGTGTCAGTATTGCAGAGGCGTTACATGCAACGGTGGATTTCGAGCGTTTCAGAATCGAGCATTAATCAAAAGCAAGGAAAAGGCAGGAATTTGAAAGGTCAAATGCAGGAAGGTGAAACGAAGCGACACAGGGAGAATCGAAGAGCCATTTCAGTGATTATAAAGTCAAGAGCGCGGATTGAAAGAGGGGTTGGAAATTGCTGCTTGCGAGTTGCAGAGACAAGGGCTTCATGCCATTCTTGGCCTGCACTTGGGCAATTTCCTTCATTTGTTCTAGATTTGTAAAACCTGGAACATCCTATAAATGTAATTGACATATCATTCAAATACAGAAATATAGAAAGTTGGCATCTCATTGATGAGAAAGAAGGAGTCATTTTGTGCATGCATGATTTAATGTTTTATCATTCATTCCAGATTTCTAAGGCTTTTAGGTGAAGTTTAATGCAAGTGTGCTTGGTTGCTTCATGCGAATGCCTAAATCTGGAATTACAATAGAAACCCTAGAAACCAGCACCTAATTTATTTGGATTGTGCGAATTTGCAGGTTCATTAGGTTAGGTTGCATGCAGAAAACCTCATTATCTTCGGTTTCATCGAATTGATGACAGCATTCTGACTGTAGTTTAGTTTCATTTTCATTTATTTTGCTTTATTTTTTAAACCCTTAATTTATTTTCTGTAGTTTAATTACTGTATTCAAATAAACAAGCTGAAAATCCATCAGAACTAAAGAGGAGAATAGATATTATTCATTTTGAGTCCACTGTAATTTCAAACTAAATAAACCACAGTGCCCCTTGTTAACATCCACTTGCAAACCCTAAGGTATTCCTAGCATTTCATTTGAACAGCATCATACCAATATAAAAGAACCTTGGAGAAATTATTTTCTTTGCAAGCAGAGGATTTTGGGACTCAGATCCTACCGGAGAGTGTGCTTTCACAATTGGGTGAAAACACCACTCAACACCACTAAAAACAATTTAGTCTTAGTTTTTCTTTTATGTGTGTTGCAGGTATGGTACCTACATGCAAGCTGCAGGTATCCTGAGAGCTAGGGCCAAATTTGTATTTTTCTACTTTCTAGCTTACAATGTGTTTTGCAGGGATAGTGCCTACATGCAAGCTGTAGCCATCCTAATATCCAGGGCCTAATAGACACGAATTGTGTTCAACTACATTTTTTATTTTTGTTTATTTATTTATTTATTTATTTATTTATTTTGCAGGTGAAATGGCTTGATTGTACAAAAAATAGGCATCTTGGGAGACAAGGCCTAAACCAACTCAGTATCCATGAACCTACACATTTTTTTGAGGAGATAATTTTGATCCAAGCATGAACGTGGGTACTAATTCCCTACAAAGGAAAAATTATGTACCCCCATGCTTGGGCGAAGCAGACGCTGATGCATCACATGAATAGTTTTTAGAAGGCCTGATCAACCTTGTGTCAACAAAAACGTCATCTTCTATTGAATTTCAATGATAGGATAACACCTTAATATTCCATTAGGCATGATGATAGAGGAACTTTACTCTAAAGGGAGGTGCCTTACTATAAATGAAGGCACCTTACTCCAAAGGGAGGTGCCTTACTCTAAAGGAAGGTGCCTTACTCCAAAGGGAGGCACTTTACTCCAAAGGTAGGTGCCTTACTCTAAAGGAAAGTGCCTTACTCTAAAGGTAGGTGCCTCGCTCTAAAAGTGGGTGCCTTACTCTAAAGGAAGGCACCTTACTCTTCAAGCAGGTGTCTCAATGTCTATCAGTGAATGCGCTTGAATATGGTTGAAAAGTATTTCAAAAAAAGTAATAAATAAAAATAAATATAAGTGAGGCACCTTGATGTTATGCATCAAGGGCACACTAAAAAAAAATGAATAAGTGATGAGGTGCCTTACTCTTCAAGAAGGTGCCTTACTCTCAAGTAGGTGCCTTACTCTAGAAGAAGGTGCCTTACTCTCAAGTAGGCACCTTACTCTAGAAGAAGGTGCCTTACTCTCAAGTAGGCACCTTACTCTAGAGGAAAGTGCCTTACTCTACAAGTAGGTACCTTACTCTTCAAGAAGGTGCCTTATTCTCAAGTAGACACCTTACTATAGAAGAAGACACCTTACTCTCAAGTAGGCACCTTACTCTAGAGGAAGGTGCCTTACTCTACAAGTAGGTGCGTTACTCTTCAAGAAGGCACCTTACTCTCAAGTAGGTGCCTTACTCTCAAGTAGGCACCTTATTCTTCAAGAAGGCATCTTACTCTTCAGTTAGGAACCTTAATCTATAAGAAGGTGCCTTACTCTTCAATAAGGTGCCTCAATATCATATAGGTTCCTTGATCTAATCAAAAGCACCTATGCAATTTGTGGTACAAACGAGTAGCCAAAACCAACATCATCATTTCACGTGATGGAAATATGAAGGCACCCAAAAATATTGCAAAATAATTGGGTAGGATTTTTGCACATCCCAAAGCCAACCAACAAAGGAGATATGCATCCTATTATCTGAACCAACCGGATCCCTCATATTTTTAGCATGGGACCTTGAGCAAACCAGAATTGTAGTGACCAAGGTAACGTAATCAACACATGGGAAATACACCATCACCATTATCACAAAATTACTGAATTTGCATGCTCCACAATGCATGAACAACCAATCAAGTATGCACATGATTTTTGTTAAATATTTACATAATATTTCATGGTTAATACTTCTCTAAAAATAATTTCATCACAAGAATCACATTGGCCCCCATGCCCAATATGTCGTGGCAAAAAATCAATTTGGGTGGCGTACCCTTTCAAACCCAATGCATAAGTAAATTGTTTTGTAGGTGACTTGATCTATAAGAAGGTGCCTTCCTATGATATTAAGGCATTGAACCAGTTAGGAGAAATATTTGAGAATAACCATGGGAAGCTGATAAAAGAACCATGCACTCAATAAAAATGAGTCGAGCAACACTGAGGGAATAAGTGGTGAAGTTCGTGAATGGTTCGAGGTGGTTAGGTGGATGAATTATTGTCTCTTGGTCAGACAAAACTAGGACCTCAAGGTATCAAAGGAATTTATACCACTATGAGAAGGGAGGTCGCTCAACTGCATGGACTAGAATTTCTAGTCACGCCAGAGCACATCTCTCTTGTTACTGACCTCCCCCTCACTAAAGAATGCACCTAAAAGGAGGGCATGCCAGGTCAATGTGTAAAATTTATGCTTGAGAAAGATAATTTCCAACACGACACCATAGGGCTTCCAAAACAAAGAATCCTTGAGCATTTGTAGAAGCTCTTAGAATAGGTATCCAGGTTCTTCACAGGCATAGGGAAGTACACAGACCTAAATGTAAACCACATGTAATTTTTGAATCACCTGGTGCATGGGCAAAAAATCAATGTGTCATTTTATCTGGAAATTTCCTTAAAGGATGAGTCTACCTAATATTAGAGAGGAGTAACCTCTACCCTAGCCCATCATGGGATAATTACAACCCTAATTGACTTTACTGAGGGATATAGAGGGAACCCATTGATAGAAAGAGTCGATAATTATGGTACATACATGCAGTCTACTGTCAAAGCAGGTTAGGAAGCCAAATTTTGAGGAACAACCAAAGAAGGAGAATGACCCCAAACCTACCAGGATGTTGTAGAAGAAGGGCAAATTCCTATGCTCGATTATGCAAAGAATACACTGGATTCTTCTAGCCCTAAACCAACAACTCACCGAACATAGCATATAAGCGACAGGAGGCACCTATAACAATTAATTATGATGAGCGAGGAAGAAGGGGAGGATATTGAGGTCAGATTCATGACCCAAACATTATAGACTCTAGTTGATCAAAGTCTACAGGACCCATAGCCTTCGACAAACTTGCGATAATAGCTCGATTCGATGCTGGAAGAAGGATACACCTAGAAAAAGTGAGTATTTTGAGACCCAAAAACTTTTCAATGGATTTAAGGAAATGACTACAAGTAAAATCTAGAGGTCGAAGGCCATCATAGCTTAGCTACAACAACTGGTTCAGTAGCTCAAAGTAGAAAATTGATAGTTGCAAACTAGGGTGGTCAAAGGAATTAATGCTTGCACCCAAATAGATTAGACAATTGAGGTGCCCACAAAATCTCCGACTTCACCATAGAGGGTAGTTTCATCTGGAGTGCTCAGGTAGAATGCTCATAATTAAGACATGAAGGTAGGAGAGAATTCATTAACCTTCGATAGGATGATGGCAGAGAAATAGGGAAATTTTATTTTCAAACAAAACCCCCTATTATAAACATTATTAATGATGAAGATCAATTGGGTTAGAGCCAGAGGCAAGACACTAAATATGAAACTAAGGAAGACTCTCAAGCACAATTGGTAATATTAGTAGAAGGGCCTATATTATAAGGGCCCATATAGTAGTCATTGGATAAACACAAAATAGAAAAAATAGATGTGGGTGATTCAAGGCGAGAGGGATAGATACCAGAACTCTCCAATGACAACAAGGAGGTACCCCTCATGGAAGAGGAGAACCTCCCCATACTATATACCATAATACCAAAGAGGCCCAAGAGTAAGGTGCCTTAGACATCATAGAAGAGGGCCAAGAGAAAGGCCAAGGTTACGTTCGTAGAACCAAGCACCCAGTCGGATGAATAATGGGTAAAATGTATGCAAGATTTTTCTGAACAGAAGGAGAAATTTGAAATAATCCATGAAGAATTTGAGGCAGCAAAGGCAGTACAAAAATTTTGTAAGAAGGTTGAAAGGGAGCCTAGAATTTGCATTGACCTTGCTATGGAAGATTAGTTCTAGTGGATATACGGTTCATCCTAAGGCCGAACCTCCAAAATATAGAAGTATTTGGAGAGATAGGGGATATTTAGGCCAGATGCAGAGGCAACAGTGATATTTGAGGAAAATACCAACCTCACCCCTAAATAGGTTTGGCTATACAAAGCCAAGGTGGTTAGATGATAGAGAGATGACTCTAATATTCCATTCAAATATTTACAGCCCCTGCATACTGATATTTGAAAATAAGTGAAAGTTGCATTCCAGAAGGTAAAACAATCATAGATACAATACCTAGCACAAGTGCTGGACAAAGTAGAATAGGAATGTGTAGCTATCATAGTAGGAATCCAATGTATTCAAAAGCTGTGAGCCAATCTAGCATAGTTGAAAACTAGTGTAGCAGAAATCCAGTGCAGCCAAAAAATGTCCCACAGCAAACTAGTGCCCCTTAGCAAAAATGAAAACCCTAGAATGAAGAGAAGGCCAAGGCCACCAATAAGAAAATAAAATAGAAGGATAAGGCCTACTGGAAGGGGTTGACTACCAGTTTTAGGTTCCATGAGGGCATGGCACATATTAGGCATGGGGGGATGATAAGCATCAGAAATGCTCATATTTTTGTATGAGTTCTAATGGTTTTTGCACGATAGTATAATAAGAGTTGTATATTTTTATGAATTATTATATGTCTATTTAATAAAATTATGTGCATTATCTAATTTGTGTGTGAAGTGTGTTTTGTGTATATATTTGTTTATTTTATCATCTTTTGATCAGTCGAGGTCCTACATGGACCTGGCATGCTTTTGCTTCATGAGTCTACAACATATTGGTAAGGTACCTTGATCTTCAAGAAGGCACCTTACTCTAGAAGTAGGAGGCTTACTCTACAAGTAGGAACCTTACTATTTAGGTAGGCACCTTACTCTACAAGAAGGCACCTTACTCTTTAGGTTGACACCTTACTTAGAGATAGGTGCCTTACTCTACAAGTAGGCACCTTACTCTTCAGGTAGGTGCCTTACTCTACAAGTAGGTGCCTTACTCTTTAGGTAGGCACCTTACTTAGAGGCAAGCACCTTACTCTTTAGGTAGGCACCTTAATCTACAAGTAGGTGCCTTACTCTTCAAGTAGGTGCCTTACTTAGAGGTAGGCGCCTTACTATACAAGTAGACGCCTTGATGTTAAGTGCTTTGACCATGCGGTTAAAGAAGATCCTATTGAATGGGGGAGACCTTTGACTCCATGTCATGCAATATATCCTTGGAGGACTACTGAACACATGAGCTATCCCAATTTTATTGGAATAAATGCATAACCACTTGATGAAGTAGAGCATGAAAAACACAGAGATCAAACTTAAAAATATTCTATCTCTAGAAAAATACAAAAAGTAGTTTAGACTATTTTTATCATGCATTTGTTACAGTAACTAAACTGTCTCAGTTTAGACTGTAACTAGGCCTTATGTTGTAACAACACTTTAACAAGAATTTGTGTGTGTGTTATATAAACACACAAACTTCTCTAAAATGATGAGGTAATCATTCTAAGAGTGTTAATGTGTGTAATCATTTTACTACAAAATTGATAAAGCATTAGAGGATTCTTCCATTAAGCATAATTAGTCGAGCACGAGCTGCTAGAGCCTGGGCCCACTCCAATCCAGTATTCCTCCCCTACTTTCTATTGTTTCCTAGATTAAATAATTTTCTTTAGTGTGTTGTATCATTTAATTACGCAAAGTGTGTGTTTTACTGCTTTCATTTAATTTCCAACATAGTGTGGTGTGATTTACTTTCATGTACTTTTATTTATGTATGGTTTAAATAGGTGTGGATGAACCAAAGCCATTTTACGAACACTTCCCCCCAATGATAGTTTTAAGTGGACTCATATCAAGAAAGGTATTGTAATTAACCTTGAGAGTAGTACTTCAAAATTTTATGAGTTCCCTGGTCTAAAAAAATAAATGAGAGGGTTGTGACATAAATAGGATCATATTTAACCAATTTTTTTGCCCCAATAGGTTCCACATTAGCACTCTAGTTAGTAGTGCCATGTTAGTAGCCTTTTTATTGATACCACATCAGCCACCACAGAGGTGTCATGTCAACACTCCATCTCAAACCATGTGCCTACAAATATTTCGTTACTCCTTAGGTTTCATACAAAATGTTGGATGTTGTAGTAGTCATCTCAAAATGCATACTTGTAGAGATTCCAAAAGTCCTTGGGGTTCGTGTAAAATGTCATATGCTATAGTAGCCACCTTGATATATGTGCTACTACCTTATTCAGGGGTCTTGCTCAAGATTTTTTCCTTGAAAGGAGTCTTTGAATACACCTCAAGAAACGTGCTCTTCTCCTCCTATGCCCAGACAATCACAAAAGCACTCTAATACCATAAAGGAATCAGTGAATATTAACTTGCATTATAACTAAAGTGGAATATATATAATACATGAAAAATAGTTAGAGGTGCACGGTTACCCCAACTACCATACCCTAATCACCTAGACTTAGCGTTAGCATAAGAATGCACTAATAAACCTGTAAATGAATATAATGTAATAAACACTATGCACTATATGCTAACAATAGATATTTATTATTTTGACTCAAAATCTAGGTGCAACTATTATTGTATCTTCTACTAAGGGTGGAATTCTTCTTCTAACAAAGTTCTCTTATCATAAATCAAAGAAGGTTTTATTTTCTTGGTATTCTTTTTCTATCTTAGCTTCTTCAGGGTAACTTTCTAAAGTAGTACTATCTTAGCCCATCGCAGTATGGTAAGCTGATCCCATGGTAAATCACAAGGTGTTTTTAGCCCATGGAATGTAATGCCAATATAAGAGACCACATCCAACAGTATAGTAATTGCATGAAATGTCATTAATAAGTTCTTCCTGGACCTCTACAATAACCATTGTATCCTCTGAGCCAAATATGTTCCCCAGTCATATTGCATCCCTTGTGTGACACCTTCTACGTACTATGCCATCCAAATTGGCATATCTAACATGCTTCTCCTTGATGGAATATATTACATTATTTGGTACATGCTAATGTAACATGTTAAGTACATCATTAGATTAGGATTATGTCTTATATTAGGGTTTGAGAATTAATTTATGCAATGTAATAAATGCACAACTATTGTTAAAATGTGCATTGATGTAAATGTGCATGTTTTCCATACGTACATTACTCTATAGAATAGGAAGATGAAGATTCATGGGAAGGTGAAAGGTCAAGAGTCACATCCCATTATATATAGGCATTAGATACATAGTGTGAGTGAGAGAGAGAGTAGTACATTAGAGTAACACAAGTTAGTTACAATGTAGACCATGGAGTATTTGTGAACTCCATATTTTGTATGAAGATTTTATTTTCGTGAGATATCATTAATGGAATATTTATGATTTACTATAGAAGTTTCTTATGAGTTTTACTTGCTTAATATATTGTAATTATCATATATTTAATATTGCATGCTCATTTTAGACCTTGTAGTAGTTTTTATATTGAATATAGAGCATCAAAATATAATATTGGTATCAGAGCACAAGGTAGATTGATAGGTGATAGGGAGAGCCATAAGAGAGATTGATATGAGAAGAAAATCTCATTTTTAGAATTTTAGAAATTTTAGAATTATTTTTTGGCTAGATTCTTTCCACAAAGTTGCAGGAAAACTCATGAAGACTAGGACTCAACATAGATCTCATTTCACTAGATTAAAGAATAACTAGTGAAGTTTATTGATTTTTAGAGATCTAAATATTTGCATGTATTTGATTGCTACTATATAAGTTTATTATTGCAAAAACATATTTATTAGAAGTTTATAAGATTCCTACAATGAATAGATAAGAATTTCATCTTTGATTACCTAAAATTATATGTGCTTTCCTCATGCAGGGATTAGTTCTTTGCTACATAAAAAGTAGACATTGAATATTGAGGAGAACTAAGAATAAAGTTTCCATAGAATATTGAATCTTGAAGATTTCATATTGAATATTGAGAAGAGAGAAAGAGGCCAAAGGAACCCTATTGAAGATTGAAGATTAAGGAGACCTAATAAGAAGGTTTCCATAGAATATTAAAGATTGCAAATTATAGATTAAATAAGGAAGAGAGAAACTTTATTAAATATTTAGAAGAGGGCAAGAGAATCCCTATTTAATATTGGAGAAAATGAATACCCAAGAAATATGTCCCATTTAAGAACTTCCTAATTTGGAAGATAGAATATTGAAGATAGAAGATAGAGGAGGACAAAGGAAAAAGTCTAATTGAAGAGTTGCAAAATTTGAAGACCCAAGAGAAGAGGTCTCAAGAAAATTTGGGAGAAATAAGAAGGTTAAAAATACCTATTGAAGAAGTGGCTATTGGAAAATATTTGAATCTCAAGGAAGAAGATTGCAAGGAGTAGCTCTTGAAAAGAATAATATGGGATAATTATCACCATATGAAAATAAGCCCAAAATAAAAAAGGATTTGGCATGAAGTTTGCAAAATTTGAGAGAGTTTTTTTGAAGACCTCTAGACATTCATATTCTTGAGGAAGAGGACAATAAATAGGCCAAATTTGAAATCAAAATTCAACAATATCTAAGAAGGATAAATCAGAGTTTTGAGAGCAACAAATTAAGAGACTTGGACTGCAATATTGGGCAAAATTAGAAGGAGAACATATATCTACATTTTGGAGAATTTAGGGGCTGATTTACAAGTAGTATTTGATAGAATTATAGCTACAAAATTATACACTCTTAGACAACATAGTTTAAGGATAAATAGGAAGAAATTAGAGTTGTAATATTGATAAGTTAAGGGCGACAAAGCACAAGAAATTAAAGTTACAAGATTGATAATTTTAAGGTAGAAATTAAGTATAATGGAGAGTTGCAAATTTCATAAATTTGGGGCAGAAAATAGGTGAAACAAATCACCAAGAAAACTAGCCATAAAAGTAGGTCAAAAGGTGTTGAAAAGTGGTGCTATGAAAGTTCATTCGTTAAGTACTAAATTAGTTCATTTTAAGGTTTTTGAAAGCACCATATTAGAGTCTTTTAAGGAGCAAAGTGTAGACACCTAAAATGTGTCATGTCGAGGGTGACTACTCATATGGGACATGCTACAAGACCATATGGAAGATATTGGACAGACTCCAAGATAGAGCAGTGGTTCTAACCACTCAATTTGGGATCCTTGGCCTAATCAGTCTGAACCGTAGTTGAGACCTACGGTCTATAGTCTGAACCGCTACTAACATTTGTGGTTCATAGCCTAGGCTGTAGTTGTGACCTATGGTCTAAACTAAAGTTCAGTTGGCCTTCATCCAAGCCAAATCGGTTGGAATGGCCATTTGATCTAGAAGAAGGTAGTTGAAGGATGGAATATTCGAGAGGCTTTCAATCCAACTGTCCCAACTACCTCTTCTTGATCTTGGCTTCTCCATGAAGCCACCCCTAGCCCTTGGGTAGTCCTATAAGTACCCCTTCAAATTATGGCAAAGATATAGCAAGAGAGAGAGCATTTTGAGCAGTAAAGCCCTATTATACTGTAGACTCATTTGAGTACATTGAGAGAGCCTAGTTGCCATTCACTTGCCAATTCATCAAGCATCATGTCAATTTGTGCCATGGATGCCCTAAGGATCTAGAATGCCAAGAAATGCTAATTCAGGAAAATGAAGGCCCAATTGTGGAATTCAACTGCCAAACCTATAATAGGACACTGAGGTGACCCTTAATCATCAATTTGACAAGGAGGATCAAACCCAAAGCACTAGATTTAGAGGGAAAAACCACTTGATTGCTCTCTACGGCTAACAGTCGCGATGTACAATGTAGACCGCTCATCAGAGGTACGATTTTTAATAGGTGGCATATCTCCTTACTATTTCTATTTTAGTATGCTTAATTAGGTTAGATTAGTGATCTTAATGGTTTCTTTGGTAGTTTAGAGACTTTGACTGGATTAATTAGGGATTATAATAAGTTTCCTTCATCATAGCAAGTAGGACATCAATGGCTTATTTTCATGCTATCTTGTTTTATTCCATGCAATTGATTCAATAGATAGATAACTGCACCTTTTACTTTCATGTTTCTAACAATATTCATGAATCTTGCATAGGTTTAATATGTTTTATTCATATTCTTGATTTCATAGTTGTTATGACATATTTATGCATATTTTCCTCAAAGGGCCTCATCATGAGAGGTGGCCTATTTGTTTAATGCTTTTGTGTTGTTTCTTGACCGTAGGAAAGTAGGTTCAAAGGAGATTCAATCATCTAATTCCTTCCTCAAAGCGAAGAAGAGGGTCAACTCCACCCTAGAGTAGTTTGTGACTATTTAGAGAGCCTTAGTATTGTGCCTACCCCATTGGGGGCTTTGGAATTATATCAATTGTATCAACATTTGGGTGACCCTAAGAGGGGCATGATTGTAACTGAGATTCATTTTCAATATTAATAAAAGAAACATCCATTTTCTCATTATTTGCAATCTTGTTTATCATTTTATGCTTTTATGTTGATTCTGATTGATGTATTAGATAGGCGCATTGCTTTTTGGATAGGTCAGAAGGTGATCATGGTTGAACTCCACAATTTATGCAATTGATCTCTGACCTCTATGTTTTTATGATATCAAGTTCAAATCGTAGATTACATATGTGGTCTCATTGTTGGCCTGTGACTTCAAAATGTGGTCTATAGTATGAACCATGCATTAGACATGTATTTCATAGCAGACATAATAGACAACAAGGATCCAAAGCTTGATTGGATGAGGACCTGAGGTAGGCCCCATTTTTCACTCTCTGTACTTTTTTATTTATTCTGTCTGTGTTTTCTAGAAAGTAGAAAAGGGGAAATCTAATTAAAACACTAAAAAAGGAAATGAATTAGGTTTTGGGGTTTCTTTTTCTGAGTTTGGCTAGGCACTGCTAGGAAAAATGGACCTCTGAGTGCAATCCACCCTAGAATCCAGTATGCTAGGTTTAAATTGTGTGTTGGTTTGCATGCTTGAGGCCCAATTAGAGGCTATATCATCATAATTTGCATTGTCAAAAAGCCATATAGGATATAGCATGCATTCTCTGAAAATGAAACATTTCTTTTTGCATATCATGTAGGAAATAATCATTCATGTTGTATTATGCATTTTTATTTCTATGCAAAGATTAAAAAGAACCACACACACCACGTTTCAGTTAAACACTAGTGAGTTGGGAGTGACATCCAACCACTAGTAGGGTTCAAAAATAGTGGAGGTGACATCTATCCATTAGCCCAAATCCTACGTACCCTTGGATACTAGACCAATTTGCATGTATTCTCTTTGAGGGTATAATGTTGACTAGGGGAAAATGGGTGAGGATCTGGGAAGACTTGTGATCCCTGACCATGTGTGGGCTTCATTACCACACATTATAGGTTGGATTATGTGACTTGGAGTTCATAGCCAAGTTTTCGAGCTACGAGTATACAAGTGAAATCCAATTAAACTGAGAATATCATCCAAAAAGCTTTCAAAAATGATAAGGATTTTCTTTACTGACACAACAAATCATTGAAACAACATCAAATAGTTTAGGGCTCACTTTTAAAAGTTAATACAAGATAATCACCATTGTATACATTTTTTGTGTAATAAAGAATAAATCTAGACACTAGGTGCACCATGGTGGAGACACGGGGTGGTTGGCAAAGGCATAAGCTTGATGCCAATGACCAAGCCCCGATAGATTCACAACAACATATATTGAACCCTCACCCACATGCGCTTTGTGAACATCGTTCGGTGAGCATTAGAGGAGACAATTAGACATGAGGGGAACCTATTGAGTGTACCTCCAATAGAGTAGTTTCTATGCATTCCTATAGACATAGAATAGAGCATGGAGCCTCTTAGCATGAGGGTGTTCCACTCATAAGCCATTATTGGGATCACATTACACATGCATCCATGGGGTTGGCCGAAGATTATGTTATATAGGGGTCCAAGTTGGTACCCCTACGTCATAGGTCTACAAGAGGATCCATGGCTCCACCTTCAGAGTACAGACAAGATAGAGACCCACCCATTTAGGGGTATGTAGACAGGGCCACCATTGAGCATAGGCCTATGCAGAATCCCACACATAGTGAACCTCGAAAGATCACTATTGATATGGCCAAGGTGGGAGCCAATGGCACACCACCACATGAGTGGTGGAGATCCAGATAGTTGGATGGCTTAGGTAGTGTCCTTGAGAAGCTAGGCTATAAGCCTTCGGCTCCGCCCACTCATGCCCCAAGTGAGTGTAGCGGGAGTTCTATTAGGACTTCTAGAGAGAATGGAGAGGCTTCCAAGCACCCTCATGTGACACATCCACCATCCACGCATGGTGGCACAAAGAATAGGGCTCAATAGGACACCAATGTCATCTTCATGGACAAAGGTAAAAGCATCGCAAATTAGTTAGATGGGTACAAAACCCATAAGGTTGCTCACACTAAGCATACCTACCAGAGGCCTATTATGGCTGATCACCTTGATAGATCACATATACTGGTATTCAAGCAACGATGATAGCTCCTCCAAGATCAATTGGAGGATACTCGCCTAGAGAGGTAGCACATTGAAGATGAGAATCTTCAGGCACAAAGGCTCATCAGACAAAGACTATATGAGCAGTGCATGCATGAGGAATGCATCCTTACCCAAAAGGAGCATGTAGAGCAGGAGGATAGGCTAGTGAGGGCTTGTCTATACACTCATATGGAGAATAGAGAGCATATTCACAGAAAGGATTTTTCACAAGCCAATGTGTAGCAGGAACGCAGATACACTCACACTCATATTAGTGTCCTACAAAGAGAATGACCACCACCATTCGAATATGAGAGGCAACAACAATATGAGGAAGAAGAGGGAGAGGGAAATAATCAAGAGTATCCTAAAGACTCCCAAGTTGAGGAGGAGGAAGAGCAACATCCTCCACCTCGACAGAGGAAGAATGTACCTCCAAGACCACCCTCGTGTCAGCTTAGGGAGGAGGACTTTCTATCCTCATAGGCCTATAAGGCCTTAGTTGAGAAGGTAAAAGCAATCGAGAGGCAAGGTGTGGTTCTTCAAAAGCTAACATTAAGAAAGATTCATAATGAGCCTTTGGACCCCTCGGTGCCTACTCCAACATATCTTGAGCATTTTGATATGCCCAGGTTAGATAAATTTAAAGGTGATGAAGACATGCAAGAGCATGTCACAAGATTTTTGGATGCATGTTTCCAGATTGTAAGAAATGATGCCTTGTTGTTGCATACATTCATCACAACATCTCTTAGGCCCAGCTCGAGAGTGGTTCAATCAACTGAAGAAGCATAGTATCACCAGTTTTGAGCAATTGGTTGATGCTTTCCTTGAACACTTTTCTTTTGGCATCAAGAAACAGGCTAACCTTTCCGATCTAGCTGTGCTAGCTCAGTGCGATGACGAGCCAATTGAATAGTACAAAAAGAGGTGGAGGAGATTAATTGCAAAGCTACCATTCCCTATTCCTACTATGGAACTGACTCGAATATTCACAAAGAGTTGTGCCAAGCACATCTCATTATTGTTGCAACTGTAGCAATATCCAACATTCGAGGAAGCTTTGGTGCAAGCCAAAGTAATTGAGGATATCAAGTTGCAAGAAGGCAACTTGAAGCTCAAGAACAGGAAGGAGGGGCACAAGAAGAGCTCCAAAAAATAGTAGGGAAAGTAGGCCCATGTAAATCAGGTGGTGCTAAACCTCTAGAGAGAGGATAAGGGGCAACAAAAGAAAATTATCAGGCCCAACCTCCTCCTGCATAGTACGAAAAGCACAATAATAATTATAAGGGCAAAAACAAAGAACAACGCCCACCTCACCAGTTCACGCCTTTGATGGAATCATTGACATAAATATTCCATCAGTTATGTGAGGCTAAGAAAATCAGACTACCCGAGGTTAAGCTGGTCGATCCGAATCAGCCCAAGTCAAAGGGGTATCAGGATGACCTATTTTGCATCTTCCATCATGCGAAGGGCCATGACATCAAAGTGTGTTGGTCCTTCAAACATATTGTGTAGAATATGATTGATAAGGGTAAGATTGTAGTGCCACATAATCCGCTGGCACCCAAAAACCAAAACATGGGGATTTATAAAAATCCATTACCAAACCATGAGGCACCACGCAACAACATTGGCCAAGTCAACCAAGTGCATGTCGAACCACCTACCCAGGGGTTCGTAGGCATGGTGAATGTTGTTACTAGGCATGGGAGATATGAGTAGCTGAATCAACCTCATGCTCCCATTAGGATACAAGCTACACCAAATTAGTGACCAGCTCAGAATATTCTAGGCCCACCAATGAGACCGGTGGTGACCATACGGAGCAGGTTGGTCCAAAACTTGTAGACAACTCCTGTGAAGTTGTCTATATATGAACTGATACAACAGTCCCCTAGGTACAGGGAGACTCTCATGGATATTCTAAGGTCCATCGAAGTACAGTCTCAATATGCTCAAGCATTTACCAATTTTGGACATGTACAATAGTACTAGGAGCCTATGATCCAATTTTATGATCATGAAATCAAGACGGTTCCTACAGATATGACTGACCCACCGTTGCATATCATCGCATGTGTTAATCACATGCCATTCAATAGGGTCTTGATCGACATTGGTTCATCGATCAATATAATAATGACCAAGGCATTGAGTCATCTAAAGCTACCCAAGTCACATATTGTGCCCACCACCTTCACATTGAGAGCGTTTAACGATGCCCTATGCTCGACGGTTGGCACAATCATCCTACCTATTTAGGTAGGCCTAAATACCATCTCTATGATGTGTCATGTGATCGAGGGTGCCATGCAATATAACATCCTACTCGAGAGGCCTTGGATTTGAGAAATGCATTGTGTTCCCTCTATATTACATCAATGTGTAAAATATCTGCATGAGGGATGGGTTCACGTAGTGTCATCAGACGAAGAACCTTTCAAGTTCGTGAACCTAGCAGATTTTCCTAGGGGTTTCATACTCCCATCAATGCACCTGGACGTCCGACCTGCATCATCGGTTAAGAATCCAGGAGGTAAACCAATAGTGCATGCTCAACCATCAACATCTGTATCGCACAGATCTGAGCACACTAGTGCTACTTCATTGAAACCGACTGCATCAACGATGCTTCGGGATGACAAGAAGTTAAAGGTGAAAATGGGTAAAAAATAGAAGAAGCATGTGCCCAAACCAGTCACCAATGAGGCTCCCATCCCCATGGAAGTGGAGGAAGCCCAAGATAAAGCCGAGGAGGTACCTTAGCCTGCCTCACCTGCATCATCAGCAGGGTCATCCGCACCGTGGGTGACTGTACATCTCACCAACATAGGGTTAGGTGAGTATATTGTGTAGAATGTAACCTTTGAACCGATTCTAGAGACTGCACAAGAGATGGGCCGACCGCATGCTCATCATTTTTTGGTTGGATCAATAGTGCCATTGGGAGAGCCACCCAATCAGACTAACTTCATCTACGTTGGGCTGGATCAGCTTCCAATGTGAACACCCATGGATGAAGATGGTGACGAACCTTTCATAGTAAATGTTTGTTATCTATCCAACCTGGAGTACTCCATGCGTATTTTTGAGTTATATCATTGGCATGGATACGGCCTTGGTCTATTTGAACAAGGACGTAGGACTCCGCTTGAGCCACGTTATCAGCTAGCAACTGATAGGTTCGGGCTGGGATTACAGATACAAGGACAAGATGATTTGCTCGTAGCATCCTTAGATCACTTGTACCTTAGTATGGGGGATGATGTGGACTTCAACCCATATCATCCTAATCCTTCCAGCTTTTGGAGGAGTAACCCGATGGTATCTTTCATCACTTCTGAGCCACTTGAAGAAGATCATGAAGGGCTCTTAGAGCAGACTAATACAGAGCAGAACCCCAGAGGCAACTTGGGTCACCAAATCCATAATGCAACCAACAACACAGGTGTGCAGGGGCATAACCCCATAGTTTTAGGTGATCTCGAGTCAGGAGATCTCTACAGTGATGATGGAGAGGAGTCCACCTCCGAGATAAGTGGACCAAGTTATGATGCCAATAGTGAATCCTCAAATGGTGATCAATATGAGGATGAAGCTGAGGGGGCTATTTAAGGCCTTTGTATGCACATCACCTATTGCCTATAGAGTCGGTACATGTTACCAAGGAGATTCTTCCCAACATTGATCATTTAGGGGAAGAAGCAGAGCCAGTTTTCTCATCGACATCATACATACGGACTTATTATCTGATTTTTTTGGACATTGATGATAACGACCAAGAAGTGAGATTCATGGGACCGCACCTACCAGAGCGTCCCCCACCTATAGGGGCAAATGAAGGATTGTATTACGATAGTGATGAAGAGGATGAAATGGAGAGAGCCTATCTAGGACCTCCCTACCTACGTCACCGCAATGCACCTTATACGGCTGAGGACATGCATAGAGAGATCAACCTCAACCCTCGCCTTAGGGGAATACCACCAAACTTTAATGTGATCTATCACATGTTATTTCCCCATCCACCTACCTACATGGAGCTCCTTGAGCCGAATGATCCCATATTGCAACCAGTGCATAGAGAGGATCCAGTCATCCGTAGTTCTCATAGAGAGGACCCATTTGTGCCCATGCCATTAGAGCCAGATCTTGGGTATGAGAGTTGCATCGATGATGTAGAGGTTTGTCCGTGTGGTCCTGGAGATCAATTCCATTCCATCAATATGGTCTCCATTTATTTGACCACTCCACTCTACAATCTAGCAAATCCATCCAAACCATTGCATTTAAATGTAGATGTTATCGATTGGGATCACGCTGACTCACCTGTTGAGCCTGAAGATTTCTTCCCTAACGAAGAAATGCTGCAACCATTTCATTTTGTGCTAGGCTATGCTTATGATGTCTATCATGCTGAGGGTGCTTCCAATGTGGAACCTATCAACCCAGTTGATGACATCCATTTGATTCCTACGCCTCATCATCTTGAGGAGGGATCACACATGTCGATAGAGGAAACCTTCGATGTGGATATCAACAGTGATCCCACTATTTCAAGGAAGGTTAAATTTGGAGAGAGTCTCACTCCAGATGAGCGTGCCACCATCATCCCTCTATTGAAAGAGAGACCTAATATTTTTGCTTGGACATACAAAGATATGCCAGGTCTAGACCCAAAATTGGTTACTCATAACCTTTCACTAGATCTGACGAAGAAGCCGGTCAAGCAGAAGCTTAGAAAGATGCATCCAATAGTAGCCTTAATGGTGAAATATGAGCTACAAAAGTTGTTGGACGTAGAGTTTGTAATCTCCATCGACTATCCGAAATGGGTATCCAATATGGTGCCCGTAGGAAAACCTGATGGAAGAATCCGTATTTGTACGGATTTTAGAGACCTGAATAAGGCAACACCCAAGGATTCATTTTCATTGTCGAATATTGATGCTCTTGTAGACGCAACTATAGGTCATGAGATGCTCTCCTTAATGGATGGTTTTTTTGGTTACAATAAAATTTGGATTAAACTCGAAGACCAGCATAAAACCATGTTTATAACACCATGGGGAACATTTTTCTATAAAGTTATGCCATTTGGCCTTAAAAATGTTGGTGCCACATATCAGTAGGCCATGACATACATCTTTCATGACTACATGCATAAGATCCTAGAGGATTATATCGATGACTTGTTGGCCAAGTCATTGCTGCATAGTGAGCATGCTAAGGTCTTGAGGAAGGTCTTCGATCGCTTGATAGAGCACAATGTCAGGTTGAATCCTAAGAAGTGTGTATTTGGCGTAACTTCTGGTAAACTCTTAGGATTCATCGTTTCTAAATGAGGCATCGAAGTCGACCCAGTGAAGGTCAAGGCTATCTTAGAGATGCATCCTCCCTCCAATATTAAAGAATTAAGGAGCCTTCAGGGCAAAGTAGCATCGATAAAGTGATTCATCACCCAATTATCGGATAAATGTCGACCCATGAATCAATTGCTACACAAGGGGGTCCCATTCAACTGGTACGAGGACTGTAATGCAGATTTCACTAAAATAAAGCAATACATGGTGACACCGCTAGTACTAGCTCCACCAAGGCTAGATGTGCCTTTTTTGCTATATATATCGGTGACCAACTTTGCATTAGGGACCATGTTAGCCCAAAATAATGTGTAAGGTAAAGAACAAGCCATATATTATATTAGCCAAACCTTGGTGAGTTACGAGCTAGGGTATGCATATGTGGAGAAACTGTGTTTAGCAATAGTGTTCGCTACAAAGAAATTGTGATACTATATGTTAAGTCATACGACATATGTAATATCAAAACAAAATCCTTTGCAGTACATGATGAGTAAGACGTATCATAATACGTGTAATGCAAAGTGGATCATGCTACTAACCTAATTTGATTTGGAATTCATAAGCCAAAAGTCCATTAAGGGATAAGTCATAGCTGATCAGCTGGCTGAGGCACCACTGTCAAATAGTAGGCCTCTGACCATTGAGCTTCCGGATGATGTGGTCTTCGTCATATTCGAAGCTCCCGAACCTGAAGAACCAGAGAATAATGCTGACATGACTCTGTTCTTCGATGGTTCGAAGTGCGAGCAAGGAGGTGGTGCAGGAATAGTGTTTTTCACGCCGCAAGGAGCTCCAATGCCCTTGTCATTTAAATTAGACTTTCCATGCACCAACAACAATGCTGAATATGAGGCCCTACTACTGGGCCTCCACACAGCCATCGCCATGAAAATTAAGAGACTAAACATCTTTGGTGACTCCTTGCTCATAGTCAACCAAGTTAAGGGGCTCTTTCAATGTCGATGTCCCATACTAAAAGCTTATAAAGATCTTGTTGCTACATATTTGGCTAAGTTGGAATGGTATGACATCGAGGAAATCCCTCATTCATCAAATAGGTTCACAGACACCATGGCATCTTTGGGATCCTTAATCCCTCAGAATCCATCTATGGATTTCACTACCATCCATGTCAAGATGCTCTCGCATCCTACAGTAGAGTGTGCAACCTTTGATAATAAAGAATCAGTCAACATGATTAGCATGGAACCAAAAGTTGAATGGTTCTATAGAGCTAAAGACTTTCTAAAGAAGGCACCCTGGGGGTCATTAACCTCTTAGAGTCCGATGGGGAGTGGTACTACCATTCACCACAAGGTTGTTTTCCAGTCTGCATTTGCAAAAGTAAATACATAGGGGGAGCAAGTCATCTTGGTAGTCAAAGTTGAGGCTTGTCAGAGTTGGATGTCGCAAATCCAAGACTTCTTAAAACTTGGTATAATCCCAGAGGGATTGTCACGTGTTGCAAAATGCACATTCAAGTAGAAAGTAACTAAATATGTCTTGCTAGGAGATATTTTGTACCGATGAGGTTATGATGGAGTTCTCCTTCATTGTCTAGAGCCCCAAGAGTCATCTTGGGTGATTTCTCAAGCTCATGATGGTACGTGCGGTGGCCATTTTAGCGGCATGGCCATCGTCAAGTGCATCCTTTGAATGGGTTACTATTGGCCCACTATGGAGAAGGAGTGCAATGTGTATGTCAAGAAATGCATCAAATGTCAGCATCATGCTAATCTTACGCACTTGCCATCGTAGGCCTTACAGCCCATCCAAGCGGCTTGGCCATTTTCTCAGTGGGGATTAGATCTTATAGGCAAGATCTCTCCTTCGTCATCGGGCTGACATACATTTATTATCATGGCTACTAAGTATTTCACAAAGTGGGTGGAAGAAATACCCTTAACAACGACAATTGGAGCTCGTATAGAAGATTTTATACTGGAGCATATCATAAGTCATTTTGGGATTCCATCCAAAATAATTTTGGATAATGGAACATCATTTAAGAACAAAACTATGAGAGCTTTGACATCTAAGTATAGAATCAAACACAGTTTTGCAACTCCTTATTATCCATAGGAAAACATGCAAGATGAGGCCTCAAACAAGATAGTGGTGGCCATCTTGAAAAATATGGTCCAAGAAAACCACAAAGATTGGCATATCCAGCTGCCCCTTGCATTATGGGCTTACAGGACTAGTATTCGGATGCCCACTAGGGCAACACCATTTTCACTAGTATATGGCGCTGAGGCCATTATGCCCTTAGAGTTGGAAATTCCAATGTTGTGCATCGCATTGAAAGAGTTCATCGATGACGACACCACACGACAAGCTCGACTAGATCAATTGACGTTGCTTGATGAACATCACGTGAATGCCCTGGAGCATCTCCACATTTATCAGGAGTGACTAAAATGAGCTTATAATATCAAAGTCCATCAGAGAGACTTTGAAGTTGGGGATCTTGTGCTGAAAGAGAACCAACAAAACTCTAATTTTTTGCCTGATATGCGAGACAAATTCATGGCTAATTGGCTAGGACCCTATATCATATCTAAAAATATTGGTCCGGGTACCTATCGCCTAACGTCGCTAGGGGGTGTTGAAGAGCCTGAACCTCTCAACATCATCCATATTAAGGTATTTTATGCTTGAGAGCATAGCAAAAGGCTCCAAGGGTTCCTAAAACCGCTTGGTCATGTCAGTTAAATGTCCCGAGGGTTTGCTTAAAACCGCTCGGTCATCCCAAAAGGCTCCAAGCTATTTTCAAACCATTGGTCAATCCCAAAAGGCCCCGAGGGTTTTCTTAAAACTTCTCGATCATCCTAAAAGGCTCCAAGCTCTCTTGTGAGTAGTTTGGTCAATCAAAAAGCTCCAAAGGTATTTCAAACCTTTGGTCAACCCCAAAAGGCTCTGAGGGTTTGCTTAAAACCGCTCGGTCATCCTAAAAAGCTCCAAGGATTTTTTGAAAAATTGCTTGGTCAATTTAAAGGCTCCAAAGGCATGTACTCGCCATTTGGTCAAATATAAAGGCTCAAAATTTAAAAAAAATCAAAAAATGGTAAAGCATAAAATCCAAAAACATTTGCATTTGCATTATGCATTTTCATTTACACATGCATTCATTTCATCATTGCATTGCATATAGGTATTCTTCATCCATTGCATTCCGTAGTAGGATGGATTGTGTTTGTCAGTATTACAAATGATGCCACATTTGTGTTTTAATCATGCACCTCTACATTTATCATAATCCATCATTCATGTGAGTAAATGTGTTTGTCAACACAACACCTGTTGCTATGAAATATGTATGTATATATACCAAAGTTTTCCAGTCACTCAGCCATACCTAGTGGGTTTCTCAGATGTCGTAGAAAGCTTCTTTTGCTTTTGTAGATGAGGTCACTAGTTGTGATAGTGCTTGGCATATCAGGATCTCGTCACTAATTGACACATTTAAAATCCTACTAAGATAAGGGAGGATGAAAGCTACGAAAGTGGTCTTGGGTATTTAGAGAGATGGGTTTTATTACCTGCTTATCTTGCAAATAGTTCGGTCTAGAGTGGTGAACCTTGGCAAAAGGACAAGAATTTCCCCTACTCGTACATAGATACAAAGTTTAAATCTCAAACCCAAAGTTCAAAGTTCAAATCTAAAGTGATATAGTGAATCAAAAGCACTATACAAATCCCTTGCTCAAGTAAAATGTGAGAAATAATGATTTTTATCACTTAGAGTAAAATGTGAAAAACAATGATTTTTATCACTACATATGAGCAAATATAAAAAATGGGGTGAGAACTTGAATCCCTGGATTGTTCACTATTCAAAGCCATAGAGTGAACCCCGATCGCAACAATGGGTTGAAAGAGTCCCGCCTACTTTCGTAGTAGTAGTTCTATTGGGTGATCCCCAATTGCAACAATGGGTTGAAAGAGTCCCGATTGTTCTTGGAGGGGTAGTCTTGATCAATTTGCAAGATGAGCTAGCTTTGGGTGCCTAGGGTTGTCTAGCAGTATAGTCCAATCAAGTCTAAAACAAGGATGATACGAACATAGGAGGAACCCGATCTCACATATGGGTTGGAAGAGTCCCGACTGACATCTGGGGTATATGCCTATGGTCTATCTAAAAATACTCACGTGCACACACAGGGGTAATGAATAGTTGGGTCATTCATGACGAAAGCCTTGTCCAACAAAAGCCTTGTACAATTAGTATGTGACATTTGAGAAGTCTACTAGGGTGTTTGAGTCTCATGGAAAACCTCAAAATTTTCTCTAATAGCAACAAAATACCAAATATCACAAACCATATAAAATAAAGTCATTCAAATCATCAAACTACAAAGTATCGAATCCATGATACATCATTACATAAGGTACAATCAAGATATAGGATAGATACCATATGGATATCAAAAATGATATCTAGACGACCACTGACTATATTGTGCATATTTCTCAAAATTGCAAAAAGAATATAGAGTGACATATTATATCATTTGCATCATACCATGGCATATCATTGCATTTCATATATGGGTGATTAATTGATTAAATTCTTGTAATGAGGATTTTCAATTACATTCATGATTTTTACACATTCTGTGGTGTCGTCCATTAGATTGTTAAACTCATATCACATTCATTCCTTATGTTTTAAGTGATTAAAGCATACAGATTCATTTACATTAGATTACCATCATGTAAATAAAGCATTACATACATTACACCAGCATAGCATGACATCATCACAAATTAAATGCATACAATAAAGCAAAATTAAATATGCGTTTAAAAGTAAACATCACATCCATATGCATCCATCATAAGTAGCACATCTAAACATCTAGATCATTGCATATCATCATCATCATAAATAAAAAATAGCTATCTAGTGCATGTCATCCATACATCACATCATATGAACATAGCATCAATATAAACATCTGCATCCATGTGCATAAACATAAACATAAAACATAAAAATGATAAGTACACATAATGAGCCAAAATGATCAAATATCATATATAAATATGTGTATCAATGAGTACATCAAGAGTATATCAAAATGCCCATAGGCTACAACTGTGTAGGTCCTCGACCTTACACTCAAAAATGGTATAATAAATATCTCAGTAGATATGTACTATGGAGGGCCTGCACCCCCAACCTGAGAGTCATCGCCATCACCCCCACCATCCTTGTGGCTCTTGTGAGAGTTGGCTCCATGCATACTAGAGGACCTATGTGTCCTCTCGGTCCTATGGGTTCGAGTGGCTAGAGCTCGTAGAGGACTACCTTGTAGTCCTAGTCTTGGTCCGCTAGGACCCTAAAGCATGTGGATCCTCTAGGACCTACCCATCAATCAACCTGATGTAACCCTCTAGCTGGTCTATGTGGGCTACCCTACTTGTGTGCCTATCATTGCCCTCCTCCATAAGGGCCTGTAAGCATCAGATCTCTACCATGGGGTCATGGCCACCTGGTAGCAATGATGATGGTGTAGCTAGAGGTCCCCATGATAACCTGGGAGGATGAAGGATCCCCCCTCTGTACCCTAAGTAGATCTCTCTCTACAATAGTCACACTCCATTATACCTATGCTAGATCATGCATACTAGTGAGATCATGGACCTATGTCTCTACCCTTATAGCCCATGCTGTGAGATCTGTGATCTCCTCCTGGGCCTATGCTAGCTGCCTCTCCCTATGAGTCTAGCTTCACCTCTAGAGTGGCGATAGAAGTATCCCGCTGCAACTATTGGGTCTGTAGCCTCCCAACCTGACTTTGAAGATCAGCAATCTGAGCTAGTAGCTACCCCACCTCACTATCTAGAGGTGCCTCACCCTCCTCTAGGGCCTCCTCCTTAGCCTCAACCTATGGAGCATCCCCTACTATGGCCTCTACACCCCATCCACCCTTGGTCCACTAGCGCACATTACGCCCATCTGGATCAACCTCTACTCTGTCATCCACCCGATCGAGGGGCCCCGATCCTTACCACTATAGTAGGGACCACCAAGTATCATACGTTAGGGTGGTCCCAGACCTAGCCATGCCCAACTCCTAGAAGTCGTTAGCCTCATCCCCAAGTGGCATCGACTGAATCCAAGGTAGATCCCTCTCTAGTACTAGGCATCGGTAGATGATAGGCAACTCCAAAATATCTTGTACGATCCCAAACTGGTGAAGGATGTGTGAATAAAATTGATACTCATGGATCTTGGCCTTACGGTTGAGCAACCACCTATCTTGCCTAGCCTGGCGTAGTCACTCACTAGCCTCCTCCCATGTAGGGCAATCCATATACGGATGCCACTCTATGTCATCCACCCGGAGCTATGCAAATCTAGTAATGTAGTGATCAATGTCCCTAGCATGGGACCTACTCTAGAACCCCTCCTCCTCATAGGGCCAGCATGCCACATAACACTAGCACGCGTCAGGGATAGTAGTGATGATGAGCGGTAGGTCGATCGATCGCTCGATCCTGATATGCTGCCAACCCTAGATCTAAAGCAACAAGCTACATCTGATGCCAACTCGGCTCCTATGCATAGCCTGATATAACTCTTGGATACAACTGGCATAGTAAGGTGCTCCCCCAAGCTAAGAGTAGTGGCTGCTACCTAGAGCTCTGTGTAACTCTCCTAACACTTGCTAGGAGGTTCTAGGGGATCCTCACACCCGAGGAGTCTGGAAGAACAATCTGAACAATGAGGTGCATAAAGATAGCCTCTCGAATGGAGAAGATGTGCTCCTCTCAAGTATCCAATGTGGATGCCCCCATGATCAGCCTTGCCCTAGGCATCCTCACTATGGTCGCCAAAGATCTCATCAAAAACATCCTCCTTTCTGGTGAAAGGAGTGGAGGTGATGGGCTCACCATCAATAGGGATCCTAAATATCCGGTAGACATCCTCCAATGTGATAGTCATTTCACCTATGGGCAGGTGAAATGTGTTGGTCCATGCCTCCCAACGCCGAGCCAATGCAGTCATGTATGCCTGGTCTACCCGAATCATGGGTAGATCAAGCACATAGCCAAAGCCAACCACACCAAACCACTCCCACTCTTGGTCAGTGAGCTATCCATGGAGGGTGCATAGGAGATCAGGCTCCCTAGCTCTAGAGGTCAATTTCTGAAAAGAAATAGTACATAAGGAAAAAGATAACTAAAAATAGCTAAAAAATGACCTAAAAATGTCAAACAAATCTAAAAATTGCTAAAAACACAATAACATGCAAAAAGTGATCAAAAATTTCAAGAAAATTCAAAAATGCATCTTAGAAGTGCAATAAATGGCATTAATTGCCAAGAAAAATAAAAAAAATCATTAAAATTTGAAAATTTTTTCCAAAGTTGGGAACCACAGGTCAAAGTTGCGGTCCGCATAATGGTCAAATTTTTGACCATTGGGATTTGAATCCCACCGCAACTGATAGCCATGGTCCCCAATCTGACAATTGGGAACCACACCTACCAGTTGCGGTCTAGGAACGTGACCTTTTTTGGGTCACTTCCTAGCCTGGCACCCAAGACAAATTAAAATCTAAGCTAGCCTAACTAGTATGAGGTTCTTTGCCAATAGTTTAATGAGGTAAATTTAACCCATTTCTTAATGAGGTTCATTTTTAAGTGGTAAGGAATGCATGGATTAAGTTTAGGGTTACCTTTCCCGCATCGATCCCTCTACTGGATGAAGGTTGTGAAGGGTCCACCATCAGGATGTGTATGAGGTCGTCGAAAGTAGGTTTTAGTAGCATTTTGCGTCAGATATGCTTCCTCACCTCTCAGAGCTCTCTAGTTGCAAATCACTTTCAAGGAATAATGAGAATTTTTCAAAATGGGAAAATTTAAATACCCTTTTCTAATTTCGTCGGACCATAGCTTAAAATTGTGGTCCCAAAATTAGGGTTTTGTGACTGCAGCCCTACGTCACATTTCCCAAAATTTGAAATACCAACCGTAGACCGTACATGCGGTTTGCAACTGGCATTAAATGCACTAAAATCCCATCATGGGAAGGTCTTAAATGGTAAATTAATTATTCCTAATGGATCATAATCTCAATAAGAGCAATCAATTTAACAAATTTGGTGATTCTCAAGCACCAGGATCAATTAAAAATTCAAATTAACCAAAAAAATCAAATAATAAAAAGCCAAATGCACCTCGTATTCAGTCATTTACCCTATACACTCGGTGGTTGCAACAACTGACGCTCCATGCAATCCGGCGAGATGAGTAAATAACCATAAGGACATTTGGGGTAAAATTGTCATCGTTGATTTGATATGCTTCTTTTCAATCTCGAAGAAGGCCTTCAAGGTTGGACCGCTCCATGGGAATGAGGCATTTCATGTCATTTCTCCTATGACATATTTTTCAGCAGATCATCGATAAATTGATTCAACACAAATATAATTGGTATTGTATCATTTTGATTTCCTAAGAAGGCTTTTGCAGCCTGACTGCTCCATGGGATAGGAATGTGCAATTACTATTAAAAGTTGCAATCATATGCTGAACTAAGGCCTAGCCAAGTAATTAAATGCTCAAATCTAAGTTTGTGCAGATCCTTCATTGTGGTCAAGCGACCTCGTCGCTTTATTCATTGTCATTACCCTCATCGACTCATCACTTGAGGGGTAGTCATAATATCATAATCATAATCAAAATCAATAGAAGATCCCTAAAATCGTAGATCCCTTGATCTTGTCAAATTGCGTTCATCTTATGAATCATTGTCAACAACTATCATAAGCTTACCCCTTTGCTTGGGGTAAATAGCAAATATGACATTTAGTTTGTAACTCTCATCCTTTCAGTTATATGGGCTTTACTCCTATTGTAGCACCAAAGCTACTCGAATGTCTGATGATGAGTGCAAACTCTTGCAAATTTAAGCCTTTCACCTAGTTGGAAGCAATGATTCTAGGATGTGCATCGTTTTGCAGGACCTGGGCATCTAATGTTGATCAGATCAATGATCATCATAGAACCTTCGGCATAATTTTAGGAGGTCTATTTTTTCTCAGCGTTGTTCGATCTCACAATGCATCTCAAAAAGGGCATCTATAGACACCTAAAATGCGTCATGTCAAGGGTGACTACTCATATGGGACATGCTACAAGACCATATGGAAGATCTTGGATAGACTCCAAGATAGAGTAGTGGTTCTAACCACTCAATTTGGGCTCCTTGGCCTAATCAGTATGAACCATAGTTGAGACCTATGGTCTACATTCTAAACCACTACTGACACCTATGGTTCATAGCCTAGGTTGTAGCTGTGACTTGCGGTCTAAACTGAAGTTTAGTTGGCCTTCATCCGAGCCAAATCGGTTGGAACGACCATTTGATCTAGAAGAAGGTAGTTGAAGGATGGAATATTCTAGAGGCTTCCAATCCAACTATCCCAACTACCTCTTCTTGATCTTGGCTTCTCCATGAAGCCACCCCTAGCCCTTGGGTAGTCCTATAAGTACCCCTTCAAATTAGGGCAAAGATATAGCAAGAGAGAGAGCATTTTGAGTAGTGAAGCCCTGTCAAATTGTAGACTCATTTGAGTACATTGAGAGAGCCTAGTTGCCATTCACTTTCCAATTCACCAAGCATCATGACAATTCATGCCATGGATGCCCTAAGGAGCTAGAACGCCAAGAAATGCTAATTCGGGAAAACGGAGGCCCAATTGTGGAATTCAACTGCCAAACCTATCAGAGGACACTGAGGTGACCCTTGATCATCAATTTGACAAGGAGGATCAAGCCCACAACCCTATATTTGGAGGGCAAAACCACTTGATTGCTCATCATGGCTGACAACCATGATGTATAGTGCAGACCGCTCATCAGAGCTACGGTTTGCAATAGGTGATAGATCTCCTTATTGTTTCTATTTTAGTATGCTTAATTAGGTTAGATTAGTCATTTTAATGGTTTCTTTGGTAGTTTAGAGACTCTGACTAGCTTAATTAGGGATTATAATAAGTTTACTTCATCATAGCAAGTAGGACATCAATGGCTTATTTTCATGCTATCTTGTTTCATTCCATGCAATTGATTCAATAGATAGATAGCTGCACTTTCTACTTTCATGTTTCTAACAATCTTCATGAATCTTGCACAAGTTTAATATGTTTTATTCATCTTCTTGATTTCATAGTTGTTATGACATATTTATGCATATTTTCCTCAAAGGGCCTCATCATGAGAGGCTGCCTATTCGTTTAATGCTTTTGTGTTGTTTCTTGACCATAGGAAAGAAAGTTCGAAGGAGATTCAATCATCTAATTCCTTCCTCAATGTGAAGAAGAGGGTCAAATCCACCCTAGAGTAGTTTGTGACTATTTAGAGAGCCTTAGTATTGTGCCTACCCCATTGGGGGCTTTGGAATTGTATCAATTGTATCAACATTTGGGTGACCCTAAGAGGGGCATGATTGTAACTAAGATTCGTTTTCAATATTAATAAAAGAAACATCCATTTTCTCATTATTTGCAATCTTGTTTATCATTTTATGCTTTTTATGTTGATTTTGATTGATGTATTAGATAGGCGCATTGCTTTTTGGATAGGTCACAAAGCTAGTTTAATTTTATTATCTCCAAGACAAGGAAGGATACATATTTATTATCTTGAAATATTAAAAAATATAATAACAAAGATTGAAGTTAAAACTTGCTTGAAAGGGAGTGATAAGTAGAAGTATATGCTACTTTTTCATAATTAAAGTGCAGATTTTTCTAAGTCCTATAGAGCATAATAAATAGACTCAATAGTGAACAAAGGTAATGTAGATTTCTAGTATCTAAAGACACCAAGAGGTGTGCTAAGTATTGAAAATTTTTTGGTGAAGGCAAGTTATCAAAGGCGTAGAAGAACTACCATAAGCAATGCCATCATATTGAAGGAGATAGCCATTTGCACCAAGGAAGGTAACATAGAGCATTGATAAATAGTCATTATTTGGCCAACATAGAGCATTGGAAACCATCATCATATTGCAAGGTTGAGCCACCATGGTTGCATAACTAGTGTGAGGAGAAGGAGCATAGTCTCTTGCCATCAATAGCATCATAGCCCACAAAATATGAACATACAACATCAAAGAGCAAGTGTTGGGAAGATAAAATATTCAAGACCATTGTAGAAAGTTACTCAAAAAAGAAGGATGTTGGGGAATCAAGGCGTGCAATTTGAAGGGATAAGAATTATTGGTTACCACTTGGAAATATAGGAACTAAGCAACAACCACCATGGATTAGAACTGAAACATCTTGAAAACTCTATTAATGAGTTGGCAGTTATTGAAGGAATAACATTGCCAAAAGCATAACATATATCATAGTCTAAAATTAGAGTGCATAGCTTGATGACCAACAAGTAGATAATGTTAACTGAAGGAATGTTACAGTCCATAACCCAAGGAGCATACATAGAGGAATAAAGAATAATTAGAGCTCATACATGGAGGTTTTTTAAGTACCTAAAACCCATCTACAAGAGAAAGTGAGGAGGTGTTTAAAAAGAAGAGCACTAAGAAAATAAAATCATCACTGCAAAGGAGATAAATGATTCTAGTGCTGAGAAATTTCTAATATTACCAAGAGTGCGTAGTATCCATTGCTAAGTGTTACGAAGGTAAAGGGTGCTAAAGAAAATTGTCACCCAGGAAAATAAATGCCAACCACCATGATTAGTAATATATCTTACAAGCAATAAAGGCATGGGTCAAATGACCACTCAATAGGAGAAGGAAGGCGTGTAAGAATATAGAACAAGAATTGCAATAAGTAAAGAATGAAATTAAACTTATTGAAGACTAATTTGATGAGCATCCAGGAGAAGCATTAAAGAGTTTGTGGGTAAGTTAGATCACTTAAAAATGTAGGTTGCAGAATCAAGTTAAGCTTAGCATGCCATATATAAGAAGGTATGCTTTAATTTATAATATTTGCAAAGACTAAAGGAGGTATAAGGCATATTATTGATATTAATTATATTTAATTTTATTTGAATAATACGAGAAATAAGGTGATAAATTATAACCTTAAATGAAGTATTGAATGCCTTAGAAGATATTTGAAGTGAGAAGCATTGAAATTACTTTATTCATTTTTTAATATCATATTGCATTAAAATATTTGCAAATTATTTAATTTGGAGGAATAAGGATTTCTACACCAAAAATTGAAACATTATATTTGAAAATACCTTTGTTTTCTAAATTTAAAATTAGGGAGTTATAAGGAGTTCAACACCAATTTAGGTTTTTGAAATTTAGAAAATTTACTATTGAAAGGTATAAGAATCACAACCTAGAGTTGTTTGAAAAGTTGGAAAATTATATTGGTATTAGTCTCATGCTCAAATTAACGAGACATAAGGAATCCAACTTGAAGGTCTTGAAAATAGAACCTTATAAAAAAATGAAATTCCATAAAAAATTATTTGTAGCTTTCCATTTATAAAATACTTGTCTTGAAGAATAGGAGTTGAATATTATATTGAAATTGTCATTAAAACATTAGGGAGACAAAAGGAATTCAACTCAAAGGAAATTAAGAAATATAAATATTTTATCAAGACCATATTATATTGGACCATTAGGGAGATATAAATTAGTCTACAAGTATCATCATGACAACAAGTAAATTCATACTCTCAGAATCCCGACTTCTTAAAGGACCTAATTACACTTCATGAAAAAACAAAGTGAGGTCAATATTTATAGTTGAAAAGCTTTGGGATATAGTTAAAGAAGAAAAAACCAAACCTACTACATATGATAGAGATATTAAAAATCTTTAAGAAGATGAAGAAAATACACTAATGATAATAAATTTTGCAATTATAGAATAAAAACAGCTATACATCAGTTCAGCAACAACTTCTACAAAAGCTTGGAAAAATTTAGCCAAGATATTTGAAGGAAAAAAACCACTATCTTGAATCTCCAAACTCAATTACATTCTCTAAAATTTAATAGTGGTGAAAGTATAGAACTGTTTCTAAGGAAAGTAGCAGATATAAAAGGAAAATTGTTAACCTTAGGAGAAGAGGTAGAATACAAGTTTCTTGACCAAGTGATCTTAAGAGAAATTCTAGAAAGCTACAAGAATTTAGTCACATATTTATAAATTCTAATTAAAGATACATCATTTGATGAATTAGTCAATATACTACAAGAATATGAGGTAGAAAATTCAATGAAATATGAAATGACTAACAATGCATTAGTCTCAAAATATAATTCAAAAGGAAATGTTGCTTCACTCTAAAAGGGTAGATCAAGATGAAATGATAGATATTGTCAACTATGCTAAAATAAAGGACATAGTACCAATTATTGTATATTAAATCTAAGAAACCAATATCAAGGAAATCAAACAAATTTTGGAGACCAATCAAATAGACCATTCCAACCAAGATAATATCATAATCAATATAATTCACATAAGCACCAATTTTAGAATCCTTATACTTCTAAAAATCAATACAATCATCCTCAACTACAACATAGAGAAGGAAAACAAATAGGATGTTTAGTTCAAGAGATTATGAAATCTAGGAAATGGAAGAACCTACATATGAAAATGAAGTTAAATTTATTTTAGCAAAATAGTATTTTATGAAGATACTAATTATTTAATTGACCATGATACAAATAGGGAGGAAAATTAAGAAAGCAAAAAAGAAGAACTCAAGTTAAAGAACCAGGATGAATACCATATTGAAGACTAAAGTCTTCAATAACCAAATAATGTAATATAGAGGGGTGTTGGAATATATTAAATTATTTGGTACATGTTAATGTACCATATTGGATACATATTTAGATTAGGAGTATGTCTTAGATTAGGGTTTAAGATTTAATTTATGCAATATAATAAATGCACAACTATTGTTAGAATGTGCAATGTTGTAAATTTGCATATTTTCCATGTTTACATGAGTCTATAGAATAGAAAGATGAAGAGTCATGGGAAGGTGAAAGGTCAAGAGTCACATACATTATATATAGGCATTAGATACATAATGTGAGTGAGAAAGAGAGTAGTACATTAGAGTAACATAAGTTAGTTACAATATAGACCATGTAATATTTGAGAACTTCATATTTTTTATGAAGATTCTATTTTCATGAGCTCTCATTAATGGCAGATTTATGAGTTATTATAGAATTTTCTTATGAATTTTACTTGCTTAATATATTGGCATTATCATATATTTAATATTGCATGCTCATTTTAGACCTTGTGGTAGTTTTTACATTGAATATAGAGCATCAAAAGCTAAAAGTATTGATAGTCAAGACATAACCACATTCATGCCATACATAAGATCCTTCATTTTTATCATGCTTTGTTTGATTTACCATCCACTCAAACCAAAATACTTAGTAGCTAATGAATATTGAAGATTCATTAGCATGGTGATTAATAGATGTGCCTTTATGGTCTCTACAACTTTTATCTTAATTGGGAGCCCTTCCTTTGGAAACCCAAATGTTCATCAAAAAGTTGTAGCTAAGAATTCCACCTTGAGATGATGGTTCTCGATCCATAAAAAGGTGTAATTATTGCTTTATTTATATGAATACACCATTTATAACAAGTATTCATGAAATAATACTTTATCCTATTGTGGTATATGTACCAATATACTCACTCTAGCTTTAGTCAAGGCTATCTTCATCAGGTGAGTGTCTTCATGGTCATTTCACCATTTTTGATATAATTCATATGTTGGATCTATAAAGGTGATATCCTTCAATTCCACCCACCCTCCTTCATCCTAACTAGGAAGGTCTACTTTTTCTTCTAGGGTAGCCTCTTTATGCACCTCACTAAAAATCTCCCTTCAATGTGCCCTAGGTGGTTCCATATGTAACTCTTAATGAAAATGTGGTTGTACTCTTCCTCTACCACCATGCCAATTACTATGTCTGCTCCATGACCTATAACCTCCCCCCCTCCAAGGATGGTAATTGTGCCTTCCTCTTGGCTAAAACTCTCATCATTGGCCTTGTGTAGGGTGGGTCTTATCTTCTTGCTTGGGCCATGAATCCCTCTGATGTAGTAGTCCTAGTGAACATTCCCCATTTGTTGCTGCAATATACATTCCCCCATGAATATAGCTTAGAATTATTGCTCGGTGCTCATTCTTCACAATTCCTCATTCTTCACCAATATTATTCAATTCAACAATTTCAAGATAAATGCATAAAAATGATACAAATTGACCTAATTATATTCAATTGCATAAAACAATATATAGCTACTTCCAAAAATCATACAACTACTCCTCACAATTGTACATGTGCTTTTTGGAATCGTACAACTTCCTCCAAAATCATATAGTTGTTCCTGAAATCATACAACTATACTATAATTTTGTACAATTCACCCAAATCATACAATTTCACTCTAAAACTGTACAAGAGTTCCCAAATCATACAATTGCACCTAGAATCATACAATTGCCATTTAAATCATATAATTACACTTAAATTGCATAACTCGTGCTCCAATTCATACAATTTTTCCCCAAAATCATACAATTATCGTCAAACCATACAATATCCTTTGAAAGTTGTACAATTTGCTATTTAGTCCTGCACTTACCCTAAAATCCATGTTTTTTTTTGAATTTGTACGATTTTTTTTGCACCCTTTTTGTTACCACTATGCAATTCCTTTTTCTAGTGCAAATTTTGGTTCACTTGTACAAATTCCTTTTGCTTTTACAATTATTCAGAGGTACAATTTATTTTGGCAATCTATGCAGTGTTTTTGTATGACCTCTTTATAATTTTCCCATGCAATGACTGGAATATTTTCTCCTCTACTAGAAAATTGCTTCAGGCAAATCACGGTTTCAAATTTTACTTTGTCTCAACTTTTCAAAAAAAGAAAAACCAATATAAGCAACATATCTCCACTTTGCAATGAATTACCAAAAATCCTAGATTTTTAGAAAAGTATCCACCATTGAGGGTTTGATTCCAAGTGATTCATGTAATATTTAATTATTTTTGAAAAAACACCCTACTATTTTAGAATAAAACCCTAGATTTTTTCATTGGCACCCCCCTGCTACTTGCTTTTTTAGAATCAAGGAATTTCACTTGGTGTAAATTCTTAAATGGGTCAGAAAAATTAGTGTACTTGTATTATTTGCATATCCATATGGTGAAAATTTGTTTGTTGCACGTTTCTTACTTTCAAAATCGGCTATTTTTACTTGTAATTCATACAATCTGGTGGAAAAATATGCATGACATCTTATTTTTATAATCAAAACATATTGGTACTTTAAAATCTGCCACCTTAGTCTCTTTGCATGTGTTTTAGGATTTTTGTATGTGTGACTACCAATTCATGTCTTTTTGCATGTAATTTTTATCCTTTTTTCTTGTTTTATTAAAATTTTTATTTCTTTTTATTTCTTTTTTTTTTCTTTTCTTTTTTTCATATAAGAGGCCACCATTTCCATTTTTTAACCATATTTCATCTTAATTGTTTCCCGTGGGATTTTCACAATCAAGATTATTTTTCTATTTTTTTTTCTCAATATTGCCTAAATTTTTCACTTACCATCTAGGAAATTGTACAATGATATTCACTTGTATGATTCCTTTTACTAATGTTTCATTTGGAGGTTTTTCCACCTCATTTTGTGTAATTGAGGGTTGAGCAACCATATAATTGGGTTCCAACTATTCAATTGTACTATTTTATCCCTCTTGTTGGCCAACTATATAGTTTGTAACTATACAATTGCTAATTAAACAATTTGGAATTGTATAATTGCAAGTTGTATGATTTGTAACTACACAATTATCTCCTTTCAAAGTTGTATTTTATTTTTTAGGGATTATCCTTTGCCCAACTAATTTATCATTAGGTGAAGATTCCCTTACTACTCGATTCTCATTTACCAAAAATCAAACTATATAATCCACATAGATATCCACCCAACTAAGCTACTACGAGGTAGGGATTTATGTCAAGAGTTGTCTAAAAGGGTTAAAACAAAATATATAGCATGTTAAGCACCAAAATCAGTTTAGGAGAATGGATTATCCTCATAAATATTATATTGGGTTGATGAACTCATAAGCTATTTCTAAATAGGAAAATGCCTAACAAACTTGAATGCTTCACAAAGGAGGAGGTACAGATTGCAAGCTATGAAGTATGTTCTATTAACTAAAGGCTTATATAGAAAAAAGAATTAGATGGATTTCTTTTGTATCTCAAGGATGATAAAAAATAGAAGGTCTTGAGATAATTCCATGAAGACTTATTAGGAGGGTGCTATTCAAGTAGAACAACTACATTGAAAATATTAATAATAGGTTACTACTAGCCAACCATCTTCTCTAATGCTTTTAAAATTACAAGAGCATGTGAGGAATGCCAAAGACATGTGGGGAGAAACATAAATGCTTCCTTACCCACCAAACCCATCCAAGTGGAAAAAAACTTTTAGAAATGGGGATTGGACTTCATAGGGTGATAAAATCAAACACATCAATAGGGCACAAGTATATTTTGACCACTACAAATTATTTCACCAAATGGATTGAAGCAATACCCATAAATAATGCTAATAATGAGGTAGTGATTGAATTTGTTAAAATATTTATTACAAGGTTTGATATACCTGATACATTGGTTAGTGATAATGGCCCATATTTCATTGGAGAAAATATGATTGATTTTGCTAGCAAATATGGAATCTATTTGAAGACTTTCTCCAACTACAATCCACAAGGAAATGATCTAGAAAAATCAAACAATAAGAATTTTCTTAGGATTCTAAAAAGAGCTCTAAAGGTTAACAAGAGGAGTTGGCATTCACTAATAAACCAAGCATTATGGGCTTATAGAATCACCATTAATAAGTATATTAACACATCTCCTTAATCTTTGATTTATGGAAAAATGTTATTCTCCCCATACATATGGAAATACCTGCTTTAAAATTACTTGATCAAGTTCATACTACAAAATGTGACCTAGTGGAAGATAGATTGATGCAAATTTTGCAGTTAGAGGAAAAAAGAGAGCAAGCTTATATGTGGTATCAAAAAAATATAGGGGAAACAAAATTATGGTTTGATAGGAAGATCACTTTTAGGAAATTCAAGATTGAAAAACTGGTCTTGATATTAAGAAAACAAGGTAAAACTAAGAAATCACCAGAATTTGAACTCCTTTTGGAAAGGTCCATTCAAGATAATTGCTGAGAAAGAACATAATGCTTTTCAACTACAAGATGAATAGGGAAGAATTCAACCTATCTATGTTAATGTTTTTTATTTGAATCTTTATTTCAACTAAAAGGTTCCCATCCTTTGTATTTTATGTGTCATATGTACTATAATGTTTGTTTTATAGAAATACTATAATGTTATGATATGTATCAAAGTCATGATATGTATAGAAAATGAAGAAAAGAAGTCACACGACATCATAATATGCTGAAATATCATATTAGCAAAGAGTGAAAGCTTTGGAAGAAAAAAATTGATGTGATATCATGATGCATTACCATGCCACAATCAACAAGGGTAAGGCACTTCTAAATCAAAAAGGCTTCAACCATGCAATGAGAGGGAAAAATCCTTTCAATTTTAAAAAATATAGTGGGAATCATGTTAAAAATAAACGCAAAGTTAGTTATAATTCATCAAGCATAGTGGCACATGAACTAAAGTAGAAGCATCATCCTGATTAACTCATAGTCCAAGTAGTGCACGAACTATAATAATTGTACTTTTTCCTAATTTTTATAGAATATTTATATATAGTAGAGAAAACCCTTGCAGTCCTTCACTTTGCTAAAATTCTCTTAAAAGATTGATATTTTTTGCAAAGGAGTTATTTCATACTAGTGAGTTCAAAGGAGGTGCAGTGAGACAACACTCAAGAGAATAGACGTATCATAATGGCAACTTTTTCCTCAATAATCAGGTCTTCAGCTTAGGTTAAACATGAAAAGGATATCAAATTTTAGGATAGGAATGAAAGGATTTTTGATACAGTGGTTACATGAAAAGGTGTCATGCAACTCAGAATGGATGTTGAAGATAGACTTTCAAAAAGTATTACCCCGTCAAGCCCTAAAACTTTTGCATTTCATTCCCTATTGTATTTTTATGTTTGCATATCAATTCACCCATTCCTTGAACTGGTACATGCCATAACTAGATACTATGATCGTAAGCATAAAATTATCCAATATGTACAAGGAAGGATTCTTTTATGCAAATCCCATATGTATTATTAGTTGTCTTTTCCATGGGCTTGCTTCCTATTTTGAAACGTAAGTATTTCCATCTTGATGAGCAAGCAAATTATTATATCCCAAACAACCATTTAAAATATTTTGTAGAGTCACAACTAAAAATAGTGTTTATAGAGAAATTTTACCCCAAACCCCCATCCCAATTGTTGAGTTTAAAAGACATAAGTTCTATACAATGTTGGTAGTGTTAGCGGTGTTACCTTCAAAAAAGGAGGTCCATAGTTGGAAAATTAATATAGTTCAATGCATAACCAACCCTGAGTTCTATGACACCTCTATTATGGACTAGAGCACTAGACCTAGTTTCTTTAATTGGCCCTTCTTTCTATGACAACAATTTCATGAACTAGAAAAATTGAATAAAGGATCTAAAACCTCATTCATATACTATTATCACCTGGCCCAGGTTTTCCTCTACTTCATGGCACAATAAATACCTTGGATAGCCATGGTAGATAAGGATGAGAGAGAGAGACCATTGCCAATATATTCATGGACCAATGTGTTGACCATCTCTAAAACATACTATAACTTTAACAGGGAATTCTTAGGGCCTACCCTTAAAATTTTGCATGGGAGAATGGATAGGTTGTCACCAAAGGCTAAGAGTGTGTTGTAAAACCTACATGTAGAGGAAGGGTATTGGTTCATTATAACACATGGAATAGTCATCAAACTATATGGGTTCACTAAGATAGTAAGAAGCCATTTTTGCTCTGTCATTATTTTATAGGTTGGTTATTTGCAATGGAATATTCCAGATAGACTAAGTACATTAATTGTAAATATGGAACTAGTGTGGGCAAGAAGAGAACCTACACCTACCTATTCAATTTTGATTTTATAACTTTAATAAGAAAAGATCAAAATCAAGAGGTCACCTAGGCCATGAAATATTTGGGTCTGATAGAGCTACTACAAAGATGGAGGTATGACCCTGATGATAAATTTATAGAGATATTAGCTATTATTAATAACACTAGGGCTCAAAAATTCTATAAAACAACCAAGGAACATATAGAGCAACAAAGGAACAATAATGAGGATAGATTATTATAATGACATGTGGATCAAATTCAAAAATTTCTCCCATGGCATGATTTCTATGAGCAAGTTATGGATTATGATACTGAACATGACACAACACATGTCTTGGAAGAATATCAGATTCAATGAATGCAAAAAAAACATAAATGGATTGAGGCTAAAATATGGGTCTGGTGGGTCATGAGGTTTGAAACTAATATAATCCCTTCAAGATATGGCCTTAAGAGTTATGATTAATTTTATCTCATGAATGATAAATATTATTATTCCTAGGCTAAAGAGATTGGGAATACGATTACCTTGATTTTTTACCAAAATCATAAAGAAGAACATGTTGTAAAGGGCACAACAAAGAAAATAATGTAGGTAAATAAAAATTAGTCTCTTAGGCTCAAAAAAATGCTACCATAGTTACAACTTCTTTTGCTTCTAATAAGGGAAAGGCTATTGTATATACCCCTACATAAGAGCAATTAGAAAGGTATTCAAAAGCACCTAAAATTATGAAAAAAATGGATTATACTAGAGAAGGCCTTTTAAAACATGACCAAGAGATTATCGAGACCATTAAGGTGCATAAGAGGTTAGGACATTTGGCCCTAGGAGAAAGAACTTCAAAAGGTAAGAGTTTTGAGTTGGTCCATCCAAATTTTGTAACACCTACTGAGGCAACACCTCCTCTAATCAAGATGGCATCATCACATACCCAATAGCAAGACTCTAAAAGAAACTTTTATCCCCTTCCTCTTATAATAATATCCAATAGAAAGGTAAATGATACAACTGAGGAAGGTACAAAAAATAAAATTAAGAAAGAGGAAGTTATGAAGAAAGTAAGTACCCAAAAATAGGTGGATAATATTGAACAACTGCCTAAGCAGCACAATACAAGTACCTTCGTGTAAGAAGAGATTGTGGAACAACCACCCCCATAGAAGATGCACTAGGAGAACCATAAATTTTATTGTCAGCTTTAGGTATGATAAATATTCCTTTCTATCCTTCCCCTCCTCATCCTAATTCCCTAGAGAAAGCTCCTCTTTCTGGTCAAAAGGATGTTCAGTCTTCACCTCCACAATATCCACCTTCACCACCACCTTCTCCATCTATTTTAGCTGGCATGATTCACACTTCATCACTCCCATCTACTATACCATGATTAGCTATCATTGCAACCCTTGGGGCAACATCCATTATAACCCCCACCAGTGTGGTTTCCACTCTTGTCACAATTCTATTTTATCCTATTTATCACTTCCCATTGTTGCATTATCTATCCATATCTTCTATTGAGACTCATCCCACTACCTCAAAGTTGAAAAAAATCAAGAAAACCACCAAAAATTCTAATGATTGGTGGAATATAAAATTTATCCAGTCTTCCAAGAAGTTTTTTAATTCTAAAGATATGATTGCGCTAGATAAAACTACCATCCAATGAAATAAAATGACAATCAAGCATTTGGTTGACAAGCCAATGGAGGAGATGACTATATAAGACTACCAGGTTGAAGTAGTAATAGAAGATATCACTTAGCTACCAATGCAGGATGAGTTGGTGACTACCAAAGCTCACTTGCAAACCATATATTTGCATGGATACTCTTACAAGGAGATGTTTTCATAGGCATAATAAAATGTTAAGGAACTTGAAATAACATTGAGTGGACAAAAGGAATGTTGAAAAGGCTCTAAAAAATAAGACCAAAAAAAGGTAGGATAAATTTCAATAAATGGCCTAGTACAAGAAGGCTAAAGATGCCAACAAAAAAATCAATTTTTGATTGAACAAGTCAAAGACCTCCAGTAGTAGATTCAAATGGAAAGGACCAAAGTCATAGGATTATCTAAGGAAAAGGATAAACAAGGAAGAAAAGAGATATCTGAGGATATTCTAGATATGAGCCTCAAAGTATAACTTGTGATACTATACATGGATGAGATGAAGGAAGTATTGGAGATAAAAATAAATAAATTCAAGAATATTTATGATTTTATTAAGGTAAGATTGCCTGTAGTAACAAATAACCAAGACCTTACCTAAAGCAAATTTGAATGGGTAGAAAATAGAGTTCCTAACAAAAAATGGTCCTATGCCAAGATAGTGGATAGGAGATTTTTCAAAAGACATAGATTCAAGACTCAAGGTTGGAAACTTATCCAAGAGCTAAAAGCTGAATCCAAGGGGATATTAAAGTAACTAAATCTAGCTGTAAAATGTGGATTCCTAATATTTTGGGATGAATATTATAAAATCTTAGGAGAAAAACTTAGAACTATCTTATAAATAGCCATAAATGATGAATCTAAAATAGATGAATGATCGGAGCCTATGCAATAGTAATATATCTTCAAGATGGTGTAGAACCTCACCCAAATAAAATATTGGTTGTATTAACTAATTTTGAAGGCCAAAATATTCTCCTATGATAAGGTTTCTGAGCTAGAGTTCATTTATCAATAATTCATAGAGTCATCAAAGTCTAACAATGAATTTTGGGAATAGGCTTGTAGAGCTTAAAATGACATTGCTAAAAGGCTATAATACCAAGGTAGAGAAAATAAAAACTAGACAAAGGAAAGCACTGATGAAGAAGCTGAAAGAGAAATAGATGAAGAAGTTTGAGATATAGAAAAGGAGATATATGGAGAAGTTGAGGAGGAAGTAAAAATAGAAACCCCCATAGATGATCAAAGGGCTGAATAAAATAGGATTTTAAAACCATCCCTACCTTCCAAAGCCTCAATTCATCTTTTATCATTCATTCATCCCCTTCCATCCTTATTTTTTATTTATCCATTGACCCCCTATATATCCTTTTTTATACATTTTTCTAGATTTTATTTGCTCAATTGATAAGACCTTAAGTTATAAAAATTTTGTGAGAAAAATACCCTGAGAGGTGCCAATATGGAGGTAAAAATGACTACATCAAGAAAAATAAGGTGATAAACCTCTAAAAAAATTTGATGTCTCGCATGAGGATGAAGTTAGGTGCAGCATCATGACATGTATTGGTGTTTTAGTTGAAATAAGACAAATGATATAAGTCCATAATAAAACATGATGTCATGACATGCCTTCACATCATGATCACAAAGGGCCAAAAGTTTTGAAGATAGAAAATCATCATGAAATTGTGACATGTTACTATGTCATGACCACCGAAGATGAAGAATGATCAAGATGAATAATTGATGGGATGTTGTGACTTGTATCTATATGAATTTCATGAAGTCTCAAAATAATTGAAGGTGGAGAAGCATCATAAAATTATGACATATTTCTTTGTCCTGATCACCAAGCCATAGGAAGCTCACTAATTGAAAACTATCGCAACATCGTGATTTGTTCCTATGTCATGATTGCTGAAGCTCCAAAAGCATGTAAGGTGAAATAAATATGTGATACTATGACATATATCCACATCATGTTTGCAAAGGACCAAAATGCTTTAAGGTAAGAAGAAGGTGTAACATTACAACATGTATTCATGTCATGATCACAAAGGCTCGAAAGTATTCAAGGTAAGAAATGGGTGTGACATTGCGACATGTCTCCATGCCAAGGTCCTAAAGTCCTAAAAGGCTTTAAGGCAAGAAAAGGATGTGGAATTATGACATGTTTTCACGTTGTGGTCACAAAGACCCAAAATGATCGAAGACATAGATGGGGATGTGACATCATGACATGTCTTAATGTCATGATCACCACAAGTTATAGGGGATAGAATTTTCTATAAAGGTTTGAGTTTTCCATGAACATTATAGATCAATTGTGATAGGTGTTTTAAAGAGTGGAGAATGGACCACATTTCAAGGTCATCCCCACTACTTATCCATATGTATTAATCATTTAATAAGTAATCATGAATCAAGCATATTACCTTGATATAGATCAATAATACTGCATGGTGTTTTACCAGCCTAGTCATTGGGCATTTTGTTGTATTAGTTTTAAATAAAAACTATTTTTGTATTTCAAATATTTAACCATAAGAGGATTATAAATAAGAGAAATCACCTCTTGTGAAAGGATTGACTCTTATGGGTTTACAAGTTGCATGTATGATGACTTTTGAAGAAAGCAATGTAATTGAGATCTCTATTTAGCATCTAGTTCAAAATATTGTAGAATATGTATAAGTGGATGAATGTTTCTGTTTTAACTAGATGAATGTGCATGACATTTATTCTACTTTCTAGATTTATACGCATGTTTTTTCTATGGTTCTAGAATTTATAATCTATTGAACTAAATGTTGATTAAAATTACTCTATATATGATAAAACATTGGTTGGTTTGTTAGGAGTTTTTGATGGTTGTTTTGTTTCATGATATTTGTGCATTTATTGTTATTGCCTAATATGTATGATCTTAAGTTCTATATTTAGCTACGTTTATTTATTTCTACACCCTTTTCCTCCCCCATCACATTTTTTAGTTAATTAGAACTTTACATGAGCCAACCTTCTTTGGATATTGACCTAGTTAAGCTCTGTAGCTTGCCCAGTCATTCAATGTTGGCCAAGTCTTGGGTGCACATTTCACCATAGGTATATTTTAGACCAACACTAACTCATTATGTTCCATAGGAATGGATTTTATATTTAGATATTTAAAACTCTTCATCAAGTGCCACATGCTATTATAATTTTTTTTCAAGTAAAGATGTTTACTATTACATTTTTTAGTTACTTGGTTGACCATAAGTTCAAAGTCACCATAGATAGTAAGCAATTTAATGCCCATTTTATACCTACATTAAGCCAATACAAAAGGATTCACATTCAGTTGAATTTTTTGTGCAATCCATGTTAAAATATAGGAGAAACTTTTGATTCCTTCTAAAGGAGATATTAGCAATATCTTTTCTCTAGCCCCATTCTTGCATCTATCCCCATCAAAAAAAATATTCCAAAGATTTTTTTTCTTGAGTTCTTGGTCCATCATAGCTAGGAATTTTGATTGCTAACTCTACTATGTGATATGTACTCATTATAGTGTCAATCATGCCATTAAAAAATTTCAAAGAGAATTCATCTTTGGTCTATAATTCTTCCAAAATATCTTCGAAAGGGTCTATCTCTTCACCAATCATATTGATGTAAGCTTCTTATATATTTTCTATATCATATGATATCGAATCTTATGGGTAGATCTTAATTCACTGTAGACACCTAAAATGCATAATGTTTAGGGGACTACTCATATGGGCATCCTTGCAGTCCATATGAATGATATTGGATCATTCCAAGACAAAGCAGTGTTTTTAACCACTCAATTTATGCATATTTGGCCTACTCAGTCTTAGCCATGGGTGACACAATTAGTTAATATCTCAGTCATGAATGACACCCACAAATAGGATTCTAGCTATGGTTAGGAGCCATAGCTATCTCTGCAACTATCACAGACTCCCGAGCTAAGTCAAAATCAGTTATAATGGTCATGGCAATAGATTTTGAGTAGTTTCAAGTGAGGAAGCTTTTGGATTCTTCCTCCCAACTTCTCCAACCTCATGGTTATTGATCTTGGTTTCCCAAGGAAGCTAGGATTAGGAATTGAGAAGGCTATAATATCCCCATACAAATTGGGGAGAAGGACTAGAAGAGTTTTAAATTGATCGCAGTGAAGCCCTGCTGAATTAGAGAGCCACACACAATACTTAAGGAGTGTCTACATGCTACAAATTTGGAGAATCATGATTGCATTTGAAGCTATGGAGATTTCAAGAGTTTAAAGAGATCATTAATCCCTAATTGAACCGCTTCCATTGCAAATTCAAAGAATCTACATAGCCAATTCATTCCAAAACACAAAGGCAACCCTTGATCATCAATTTATTAGAGTAATTAGCAATTTCAATACTTGATTGCAAGAGAAAGAGTATTTTCCCCTCAATCATGGCTGTCAGTCATGGCTAACAGAGCTAGCTACTTCAAGAACTTGTGGCTAGGGTTTGAAGCTATTTTCCCTTAGTTTTAGCCATAAAAATTTCATTTCATAGGTGTAATTAGTTATATCTACTCTAGATTAACTTTCATTTATACTTTCATATGGTTAATTCTAGAAATTAGAAGTAGCTTTGCTCTTATTTCCTTACATTTGCTAATTTGCACTAGTATCATTATATTTGATCCATTTCAAATTTTAATTGCAAATTATACATCATATTAGCTCGATTTATTATCTTCCTAGCATGCTTTATCATAATTTAGATATTTGTTGATTATATTTACTAGTATTAATGCTTTATTTGAGTATTTGTTATAATTCATGCAAATTATTGTCAAGAGCCTCATCATGAGAGGCTTCCTTTGCTTCTAATCATGCTATGTTGTTTCTTGAATGTATATTTATAAGATATTGACATATTCAGAGCATTATTTGCATCAAATTCCTCCCAAGCAAGTGAGAAGAAGGCTTCCTTAAGCCTTGAGTAGTTTGTATCTACTCTAAGAGCCTACGGATTGCACCATCCCCATTTAGGGGCTTCAAATTTGTATCAATTGTATCAATATTTTGGTATCCCTCATAGGGACCTACTTGTAACCGAGATTTACAATGATTTAATAAAAGAAACATTCACATTCTTTTTCAATTATTTGTTACTCATGCTTTATTGCTTTAATATTTGGTATAAATGAGGCAATAGCTTAGGTGCATGCTTTTCAGGATGGTAGAGATCACGTTGGAATTGATTGATCCCTTTGTGTTTTTGTGCTATAGGTCTTAGCCGTGCTTAACAGCCATGACCCATAGTCTCAGCCATGCTTAAAAACTGTGACTAGCAGCAAAGCAAGAAAATAGATAGTAAGTAGCCTGTATCTTCTTCAGATATGGATTCACAGGTAAATAACCTTTTTTGCTCTATTTATTTATCTATTTCTACTTGTTATTTGCATAATTATATCACCTAATTAAATTTTAAGGGAGAAATCAATGAATAATTTTATATTTTCTGTCTGTTGTGGCTAACAACAACAGCTAGCATTGTTAGCTATTGTTTTCAATAGTGGCAAAGATTTTGGGCTACGACTTTGTCCAGCGGCTAGCTCTGTTACCTGTTGCATAGAACATCATATATGATTTAGTTTTTTTGTAGAGTTTGCATGCTTGGGAGTCCAATAAGAGGCTAATTTTTTATGTAAAATGTATTCTTTGAATATTCATATAGTATGATACATGCATTTTTCTAAATTTAAAACATCCTTATATTAAGCATATAGGAAATCTCATGTTTGCTTGGTGATGCATCTTCTTTTATATCTAAGTTAAAAATGAACAATCACACACACCACTCAACATTTAAATGCTAGTGAGTTGGAATTAACACCCAACCACTAGTAGAGTTCAACAATGGTGGTAGTCATTTCCATCCGTTGGCTCAAATCCTATGAAATCTATTCTTTGGGCCAATACCGACACCAAGATCCATCCTATTCATGCAAAATATCCCGTATTCCTCTTCGAAGGGGTGTATCACTATGCACGGTGTGCTGGATGAGGATACGAAGGACCTGTGCTCCTTGACCAGGTGTGGGTTTCATCTCCACACTATAATGGGTTTACGTGACCATGACTTTCATTGCCGGTTGGCGAGCTATGAGGATATAGGTGAAAAATTTTAAACTATTTGAGCATTACATCAACAATTTCAAACACGATGAGAGTAGTTTAAGTTTTCAAAAAATTTCAAACACACCAAACTAGTTTAGGGTTCACAAGAAAATCCTTAAAAGAGATAATCATATTGTCTACTTTGTGTGTTTCTTTATTGTTTGGGTAATCCACATAAGATCCTTGATCTGGAACCCTAACCCTAATTTAAAAATAAAAAATAAAAAATAGAAAAACTAAATTGCTACTTTTTGATTTTGCATCTAGCAAATCAAAAATCATGTAATTCAGAGCTATAACAGAAAAGTTATTTTGGTTTTATGATTACTCTATTTTGAGTGATTTTTAAGCCAAAATAGGGAAAAATTGCACTAAAACAGTCATAAAAAGCCCTAGACAACCCCAAAATTTGCCATTTTTTTTTTCTTAGCTCCTTGGGCACCCCTCATAGTATTTTTGAGGCCTGTCTCTGCATATTACCAAAATTCCTCAAATTGGTCATTTTCTCATGAGCCACTGTTGGCCAAATATTCCAAAAATACAAAATTTGACCCAAAAGTCACTTTTTGGAGTCATATCCCATTGTGATCAGCTCATTGTGCTGATCATGTTGATATATAACACCCATAACCTTTTTTGGAAGTCAAATTTTTCTTTTCGGTGGGTTTTCCTTCAAGGTTTGCCTAGTTAGCGCATCATGACAACTCTGCATAGACAAGCTCAATCATGAGCTGATGAAGCAAAAAACTTATGGAAATGCCTTGAATGCCTCCAATGAGAATCTCACCATCCTTAAACAACACCCTGGTAGTCATCACACCCACCATTATCCTAAGGATCTCATCATTCCTGTACAATCCCATGATAGTCATCATGAGGCCACTTCCTCACATAGGGGAGCTACTCATCGAGGTGATAAGGTTGCCACATACATGGAAATAACTAACATAGTTAAATATCCCCATAGCAAGATAGAAATCCATGGGTCTTGCACAACGAACTGATCATATCGGGAACCTAGGCCTCACGTAATTCAAAGAGAGTGGATACTCCAAGATCAATTGGAGGATGTGCGCATTGAGTGTGATCATTTAGATCAAGAATACATGGAAGAGAAAATATTACAATAATGTATATGGGATGAGCTCAAATGGCATGAAGAAAGGATTTTCCAACATAATTTATGTGAAGAACAATCATGTAGGGTAACTCTTGAAAAGAAACCCACACCTAGAGTTCATAGGCAACAAATCAACACGAGGCACCCTATGCATCATCAAGAGTTACCTCCTAGGTAGGTAGATAGCCATTCCCATAAATAGACAGACAAACCCCTTGTTGTTGATAATAAAAAAAATGATATATTCAAATATCCCTTACCCAATCATGAGGCTAAGGAAGATCAAAAGGAGCGTGTGAGCAAGGTCAATGCTCAGCATTTATCATATTCCTTATAGCAATTAAAGTCTATTCCTCCATACAAGGAACCTGTGATTACTTTTCACAAATAAAAAATTAAACTAGCCCCTATTAATAAATTTGATACACCATTGCACATTATAGCTAGCATTAATCAAATTTCATACAAGCGAGTTTTGGTTGATACTAGTTCATCCATCAATATCATCACTACTGTTGCATTGAAATATTTCAACATTCCACCTTCCCACATTAGAGCATCTACCTTCATGCTGTAAGCCTTTAATGATGTGGAATCTCCCATAGTAGGCCCAATAGTCCTTCCCATTGATGTGGGATAAAAGACTATTCCTAAATTGTGCTACGTATTAGAGGGTTCAAGACAGTATAACATAATTCTCGAAAAGCCATGGATAAGAGCCATGGAGTGCATACCTTCCATAATGCGTCAGTGTATTAAGTATATTCATGCAAATAAGGTCCATGTAGTTGAGACTGACATGGATTTATTTAAGTATTATAAACTAGTGGACCATCCATAGGAGCCTATTATGTCATCCATGCATCTAAAAACTAAACCTAATGATGTTATGCAGATTTCGGATGTAACCCTATGATTTTATGTGAAGTTACCTTCACCATCGCCATCACATTTTGTTTCGCCCATTACATATCCATATTTGATTTCTCCAAGGATAAATTGATGAATACAACCATAGAGATGCTCACAACTATCTCAAACATGTCATTAGAAGACTCTCTTACTCCTATCAAAGGGGAAGAACCTATTATGGATATGGATAGATCAGAACATATTATACCATATTCATCCACCACGTCGCAGGGCAAATTTCATTTGGATGACATTGAATTCAAAGATCATGTAGAGGTAAACACTATGATTATGCCTATCATTGATTCCATTGAGAATTTAGTTTGACCTCCTATCAAGTCACTACCTATTGATCCCATCCTTGATACTTCACCTAAACATGATGAAAAATTAGTGGTCACAATTGAAATAGAACAACCTCAGCAGGTTGAGGAGTCACTTACAATGCATACAAATGCTAAAGGTCCTTCTCAAGAGTTCATGGGAATGGTCAACATCAAAGTAGAGAACCAAGTTACTCTAAGGCAACCAGTGCAATGGGTAATTCCATAAAACAATGTTGTCATGATAGAAGTGCGATAGCCTATGAAATTGGTTAATCTTAACTCATTTCTCATAACACCATAAAAGAGCAAAAATGGGTATCTCTCCTGCATCAAACTGGGGGTACTAAAGCTGACACAGGTCAACACTATATAGTGAAAAAAAAAAATGAACTAAGTCACAAATGTGAGCATGTGGATGCCACTATCGAAGTGGATCATAAAGGAGCATACACATCATTTCAAACGAAAGAGATTGGTAATTTACATTTATCTGGTGAATATTTAATATCCACTCTTTCACCCTCGTAAGTCTACGATGATATTCCAATATCATTGCTAGAGGTACACATGAAATCCTTGTCAGTATTGCAATCCATTCTAAGTCATCTAGATAGAATGGAGTACCAAATGGATGAGAAAAATGAGGCATTGCACTTTATCATGAACCATATTGAGAAAATGGAATTACAAAAGCAACCCACATCTGATGTCAAACCACCTCCTATGTAGCCACAAAAAAATCCTCAACAAAAGCAAGTGCCAACTTGGCCAACCCAACAACCTGGTCATCAAACTAAGCCAGTGCAGGCTAAACACTCAAAATAGTAGTAGTGCATTTGGAATCCTTTAAATGAGTCTATGTCTAATATTTTTCAGAATCTATAATAAGATAATGTCATCACCTTACCTTACATCAAACATTTAGATCCAAATAGGGATAAACCTAAGGGTTATAGGGAGGACCATTACTATCTCTATCATAAAATAGAGGTTTTATGGATTCAAGAATGTGGTTTAGGATCTTATATATAGTGGGGCTTTTCCCATATATGGATCATCTACAGTGCCTCAAAATACCAAAATAGAGGCCCCATATTCCCAGTTGTGACCCCAAGGTCATCCATCACCTCGTAGGCCCAATAAGCCAGCCCATCGAGTAGTTTTGTTTTATATGGCTACCACAACTTTATTTCAAAATTTGTATGAGGGAAATGCATTTGTATTACCAAAATTCAAAAAAAGAGAACCCAAGCTTGGGTCACTCAATGAAAGTCTCTATTTTGTCTACCATTGTATACATGGGCATGACATTCACGATTACCAGTCATTTAGGAAGGTGGTCCAAAACTTGTTAGAAAAAAATGAGCTTTATGCAGACGGTTCACTTGTTTCTCCCCACAAAGAAATGGGTGACCCATAGAGGTTTGTTCCCCAATTGGAAAAGTTGATTTTTGTCACTCTTTCTAATCAAGTTGATTACATTTTAGTGGATAGCATGCATACTAGGGGTCCTCAAGGTAATGTAACTTCTCCACCATCCACATAAAATTCAATGAGATAAAGTAAGGATTCTAGAGGTATCGTACCTCCCTCACTTTCATTGAGTGACACACACACTGGGGGTACCTAAGGTGGCATACCTTCCCCTAAAACAAAAAAATCAAAACTTCAAAAACATTTGCATTATGTATTTTGCACCTTCATTCATTTAATTGCATTTAGGCATTTCCATCCATCACACTTGCATTAGGATAGGTTGTGTTTGCAATCTTATAAATGACACCACATTTGTATTTCAATCATGCATATATGCATCATCATCATCCATCACCCTTGTGAGTAATTATATTTCTCAACACAACCCCTCCCTGTTGCTATGAAGAATGTACTAGGGTTTTTCAGTCATTCAACCATACCTTATGGTCTTCTCAGATTTTGTAGAAAGCTTGCTTTAATTTTTGAGAAGAGGTCTATTTTTGATAGTACCTTGCATATTTTGAAATCCCATAACTAATTAAACACATTAAAAATCCTAATTAGGACAAGGAAATATGAACACTACAAAGTGGTCCTAGTCACCTTAAGTGAACTCCTACCCTAGTGGTTTTTACTTGCTCATTTTGTGATGTGCATGGTCTAGAGTGGTGATCATTGCCAAAAGGACAAGCTACCCCCTACCCAAGAAATACCTTTCTTACAAAAAGGATAAAAATCCAAAAATCAAATCAAATCCCTTGCTCAAAACAAAAGAAAAACAAAAATACAAAATAAATAGTGATTTTTATCACTAAGCATGAGCAAGTATCCCAATAAATCAAAATAAAATAAGGGGGTGAAGAGCTTGAATCCCTGGAATGGTCAATACTTGAAACCATAGAGTGATCCCCAATACAAAAATTGGCTAAATGAATACCGTCTAACATTGGGGTAGGTCTAAGCAATGTACAAATGAGCTAGCTTTAGATGACCTGTATTACCTAGTGGTCTAGTCTAACTACATCGAAACCTAGGATCATGGTGAAAATTTGGTGATTCTCATTAAAAAAATGGACTAAATAAATCCTACATGGAAATGAGGTAGTCTTATGTCTCATATAATATATTCATTTGCACACATAGGGATAATGAATATTTGGGTCTTTCATAACAAATATTGTATCTTTCAGGAGTCTAGTGTAGTCATTATATAACTTTTGATAAATCAACTAGGGTGTTTGAGTCTTATGGAATACCTCAAAAATTCCTCACAACAACAATACATCTCATATCACAAATATTTACATATATTTCAAACTCATTATTTCATATATAGATGGTAAAATGATTAATTCTTATGATAAAATTTAACATTTCCATTCATGATTTTTTTACATCCTGTGGTGTCATCCATTAGATTGTTAAATTTAAATTGCATTTATTCCTTATGTTTTCAGTTATTAAAGCATACGGGTTCATTTACATTAGATCACCATCATGTAAATAATGCATTACATACATTCCATTCATAATATCATAACATCATAAATTAAATGCATAAATTAAATCAAATTAAATATGCATTTACCATTCCATATTGCATCTATATGAATACATCATAGATAGTCCATCTACACATCTAGATCACAGTTTTTGGTCATACATCCATTAGCTAGATAATGGATGTCATCAAATCATCACATCATATAACAATAATCAAAGCATATCAACATTGCATCCATGTGCATCTCATAAAAATAAAACATAAATTGCAAAAATACACATGTAATGAGACATCAAAAGTCATATCATATATATATATATCAAAAAGTACATATAGATGTGTCAAAAATACCTGTAGGCTAAAACTATGTAGGTCCTAAGAACTTACACTCAAAAATGGTATATATCTCAAAAATTAGTACTAAACAAGGCCTGTACCCCCTACCTGATCTCCTCCATCATCTCCTCCATATTAGTGTGTCCGCCTGGAGCTGGAGCCTATGGACCTCTATGATATCCTAGTCCTATGACTGGGTTGTGCTGATGATTACCTAGTCTCACATGTCTTGGTACTCTATGACCCTGAAACTCTAGATCTGTCTAGCACTACACCACCCTGTAGCCTAGCCTCACCCTCAAGGAGAGCAATGTGTGTGACATCAAACACATACCACTTGGTATCCTCTATGATAATGGCATGTAGTATCCAGATATCTATAGCCATGTCAAATATTGTTTTTCCTTGCATAGCTAGAGTGGTAGGAGCAACCTAAGAAGTTGAGGGCTCTTCCCTCACTATCCTGAGTAGATCCTACTATGTTGTCCTAAAGTCCAGCTGAGACTAGAGAATATCATGTTGTCTAGTGATCTTATCTATCTCTATGTCAATAGTGGAAATTTGTGCCTAGAAGGTAGCTCTCTCCTCCTGGTATCCCCACCACTACCTCTACCCTTCTATGAGTTATGCTTGTAGAGATGTGACCTAATCCTATAGAGTCACAACAAAGGTATCTCTCTCTAGTATTTGTGTCCTCACCATTTGTAGTTGTATCTCTAGACTAGCTACTTGGGCCCTGAGCTAGGACATCTTATCATATGGCTCCTCCTCACCCTCATCCTCATCCTAGGTCTCCTCCTCTACTGTATTGGCCTAGCCCCATCCACCCTCTATCTATTGGAAAATGTGTCGCCCCTCAGGATCCTCACCTACATCCTCTATGGCTGCCTCATCTCTAGATCTACCTAGAGGACCGCCACCCTACCATAACCTGGTAGTCCACCAAGCATTATAATATATCATGGTCTCTGTGTCCACCAAACCTTATGTATGACTATCATATGGGAATAGTCTAGGTACATATAGCCTCCAAGTTTTATTATAAATTCTTGGGAAAGACAAATACTAAAGTATGGCTCAAGGTCTACAATTATCACTTATTGTATTACAATGATCTCTAGTGGCTTTATGCAACATCGGTGAATTATTTTTGATAAATCCAACTATCTTGATAGAAGTAACATCTAATTATAAAACTCTAGGGCATGAGCGAGTGTATTCCATACCCATAGCTTCACATGCCACTTTAGGCATTATGATAGTTGTAACTTTAGAATCAATCATGCAATTATGTATGATACACCCTTCCCCTCTTAAGGACATGTAAATCTTGGGTAAGATTATATTGTAAACTTGGTGCAACTTCGAGGTTGGTAAATTTTAATGAAGATTTGAGTATATAAATTTGAATTGGCATGATGAGGACATCACACATACTCATTTTGGAGGGAGTTTTATTTAACTCTTCAACATTGTTGAATCCAAACAATTTTAGTTGTTTATTTTCTTCTTTCTCTAGTTCTTAAAATCTTCTCCTATATTCTTGAGTGGCTTCTATATTCTATATTTTGGTTATGGATGGGTATTTTATATTTTTTTGACCTTGCTCATTTGATTCTAGCAAAGTTTCTTTTGTCTTCTCTTCTTATTTTGGATTCAATTATTCTTTGTGTGGTTTAAAGCAAAGGGGAAGTCTTTCTTGTTCTAACTGAACTAGATATTTTCTAGAATCATGCAACATTTTTTCTATGGACCTTTGTGCCTTTATGTGTCTTCTCAAACTTTTTAGTGGCATCCAACTAGGCTTGGTGTTGGAACATTATGCAAATATCGATATTATGAGGATCACTGCACACTATGCACTAAGTATGACCTTCCAAATTTGATACTATTTATTTTGGTTCATGATCATTACAAATATTGTTGACCTTCTAAATTGTATTGCTAATGGACTTTTGATAGTTAACAACATAGGGGAATATCCTAGGTTGGTATATTTTGGCCTCTTTTTCAAATAAGTGTGACTTTGCTATTCAATGTCTTTAAGGTAGTTAGTACCTCTATCATTATTGGAGATTCCTTTGGCTTTGGGGCTAATAACACTAGTAAATTTGATATTGGAGGTAATTCCTTGGGAGTAGGAAAAGGAGCAACTAAAGGAAGGTGTGGTATTATGATTAGAGGTTTTTTCTATTGATAAGGCTAAAATATATCTAGAAAGTTTTATATTACAACTCTAGAGGGTAACCTTCCTATAAAAATTAGTGTATTCTTTGTAATAATAGTAGCTTGATAGACCTAATGGAAGGTAATTATATTAGACTACTATGTTTGAATACCTATATCAAGATCTAAGGCTTTGATATAATAAATGTACACCAAGGGTCTAGGAGTTCTAATAAGCTAGGGGATTATTTTCCAAGTTCTACAAAACCTAATATTGAAATCAGTGATGACATCTTGAGGATGTCATTAAATAACTATGAATTAAGTGAGTAGTGAAAAGAAATCAATGAGCTCATTAAAATATTCAAAAAAGGGTTATTTCAAATCAAACAATAAATGAATACTCCCATATTCTACAACACAATATTAGTGTAATATCTTTCCTCCAAAAAATAAGGTGAGGAGCCTAACCATAATATTCTCCTCCTATATGTTATGAATTGAAGCCAATGAGACCAAATTTTGACAATGTTCATATGTTATTTTACCTATACCAACATAGGTAGTCAAGGATTTGAGTGTTTCTTGAGGAATATGATTAAGGTTTATCAAATCTAATGGTTTGGTGGTGTTCCATTTAGAGAAATTTTGAGGAACGTATTGATTTTTGGTCACGAATTTAGAATTGGGTGTTCTTAAGAATTCTAAAGAGGTAGAGTGGGTGGAATTTACACTTTATGATAAATAATATATAGGTATCATTTTAACCTAAGAGATGATAATTCACGCAATGAAAATGGATTTTCTAGCTTCTTAGTTGCATATCTCATCAACATAAAAAATACAATAAGTTAGAAAGGAGTAGTAATTGGGTATTTGTTAATTAATTGTAAGTTAGTGAAGTCACCAAGTGAAAAAATTTAAATGATCTTATGGGGCAAACATTTTACCAAGATTCTACTCAATCAAATATATGGGCAAATTGTTATAATTTTTCCCACTATGCATGCCAAAAATAATTGTTGGCATAAAATCTACCTAGTCTATGGAATGCACCCTAGGCATCAGCCAACATTTTGGATGATTGATATTTATCTCAATTCAACCTTTGGAGAAGGTTGAATCCTCAGTATGCTTATAAATTTAATATAGGGGTCTAATATAAGGTTAAGAAAAGAAAGGGTTAAGAGAGAGTAAGGGTTTATAAAAATGATTAAATGGTGGATGGGATATAACATAACAACATTGGACACACTTGTACATACCTACTATAATAAATTAACAATGATACTTAACATACCAACCATTTTTAAGTGCATAATAGAGTTAGACAATTAAATAATTATATAATTTAATCATCCCAAAGAATTTAATAAAAAGTAATCCAACAATTATCCAAATAGTAGAATTTTATTTTACATAATAAACTATTCACAAAGTGTAATAGAAATGAATTAAAGCATAAAAATCATTCATAAAAACTTACAATAACCCTAGAAATGGAGGCCAAATGACTATCATTTCTCATTAGTTAGTATAAATAATAATAGAACATACACCCAAGAAAATGCTATAGAGTTGACCCTCATTTAGACTTCTATCTCCCTATTATTAGCTACTCTTAAATCTTGTAGTATAATATTTATAATACAGTTACAGGTCTATTCTATAAAATATCTTGGCATGAATATTATAGGGAGTTTTTTTTATTTTTATATCATGTTGGTTTGTTTTTAATGTGGCTTGCTCTACTTTCATCTTGTGCTTAAAATTTGAAGTTGTCTATCATTTACTCCATCGATCTCTAACTATCCTTTGTAAATGGCTAAACTACTACAACTGATTGTTAGAGATATCATTTTAATGCCTTGATGGTATTAGTTTGAATAGTTGGAATCCATTGAGATTTTTGAGGCTATGAAAGTGATGTTCTAGGGTTCCATGTCTCAAATATAGGCTTTCATTCCGCTTGAAAAATATCTTGGGATAAATCCAAGCCTTGGAGATGCTTTGATGATGTCACTCTTGGAAGAACCCCAAATTTCTTTATTTTAAGCTTTGTGCATTATTTGGTTGACACTGGGAATAATATACTTAGATTTGTTTAAATATTATTATTTTATAAGATTTTATACTTTATTATGAGATAACTAACATCATTTCCCAATTTTTTTTTGGTTTTGTTCTATTTCATCTTTGTGTAGTTGATCAATGTTAGAGATGAACTTTCCTATTTTTAGAGTGTTTAGATTTGTTCCACATTGATTTTTATTTGCATATTTTTGAACTTTTGGGATGTTGCACTGACATCATCACCAAAAATAATTTGATTTTGTTAAATCCTAGCTTTGTGCAAATCCATAACCCCTTTGGAGGACTTAGTTGTTTTTTGAAGAAATGTATGATCATTTGAGTCTATTATGTATGGTTCAACTTAGAATATTTTAGCAAAATGGGATTTTTAAATGAGAGAAGAAATTTGACCTATAATATCCACATCATAATGCTTCAAATATAAATTATTTCATCAACCCTTCTTCTGAATTCATCAATGCAAATAGGAATTTTTCTTAAAAATTCCATTTCTATAGTCCCTAATCCTAGATCTACTAATCCATTTGTCTTAAATAACATGGTGATGAGTCATATAATGGCAACATTAATATCATATCCCCAATATTATAACCTTACCCTCTTCTCAATTATCAAGGGTCTTTCATTCCACAACATACATACCATATGCCATCTTATCCTAAACTTTAGACTCTAACCACTCAATTGAAGTAATTAATGTAGCAAGTGCCTTCCCTTTAAGCACCTTCATCTAGTCAAAAATATTTTTATGATGAATTAAGCAATCAACTACTATATCCAATGGTAATAAGTCATACTTTTACCATATAGTGAAAATTCACTACATGTATCCACCCCATAGATTGAACCATAAATTTACCAAGGAGGTTGATCACATAAATCATTTGATGGAGGTTTTTAGTAGATACAAAAGGCCTAGCATTATCCACCCATGTAAATTTCCCATTATAATATGACCAATAATCAATATCTTCTATAGTATACTTTTTGGTGATATCTAAGATGAACGCCTACAATAGAAAGAATCAATCCTCCATTGATCACTAAAATGACTTTTCCATTGGTGGGGGTGTATTTTTAACAAAGGCATTACGTCGATATGAATTGCCTATAGGAGATCTCACCGAACTGGGTATTTCCTACATCTATAATCTCTCCATCATACAAAGATATCCAAGGGAGGAGAAATTAGAAGTCACAAAGCTTATAAGGAGTCCTTGTAGGGCCTACCTCTTGAAGAGTTCTAAGGATAATTTTCAAGAATGATGTGAAGCCTTCATCACCCATGAAGGATGATTGCTCTATGGCATCTAGTCTAAGGATCCACAAATTAATCCCTACATGCTAATAGTTCTAATTCCATATTGTATCACCTTATATCACTGATCTATGCATACCATCTAATATTAAAATCATGACATATTCCAATATCAAAGGTGAATTGGCTAGCATAAAAGTGTTGTCAATTGTTGGATCCCAAGTATAATATTGGAGCTCTATTACCAAATGAAAATGATTTTAAAGTTGCTACCACACATTAATAAAAAGGGCAGGCACTATCTCTACAACACAAAGTAAAGAAAGACATGCTTCAAGTTGTGTTGGTTGTTTGATCTCAAATTAATGGTCCATGCTACTTTTATGCATAAATCCAATAAATCTAGATTTTTAAGGCCTATAAGACATCAATTTTCCATATAATGGTCTACTTTGATCTTCTTGATGGAAGAAAGCATAAGAAGATAAAATGACCTACCATAGTTAAGGATAAACACATGCTATCCAATCATAAGTAGGAAAAAGAAGCATTGGGATGCGATCATATAAGATATTCCATTGGTAGAGAAATATTCCTACCTCAGCCAAGACACATGGTGGTTATTTACAAACATAAAAAGATAATACAAAATGCACACAAGGGAGCATATTCCATGGTAATCAAAGTTTACTTTCATCACCTAACTTGTCAAAATAATTTATGTTGTCGATATGGTATCTACCTATCACATTGATAAGCCTACCATAACAATCCTACACCAATCAATAAGGCCATACAAGAAACATCAACAAGCAAGATATTCCAAAAAGTAGAAGGATCAAGCTCTATATTATAGAGCTTGGTGAAAATTAATGGTGCAACCACTACCCTAGAGTTGTAGTAAAGAGTAATTGTAGCATAAATTTTCCATCTAAGGGCTCAAAAACCTTAAAAAATAATGGCCCTAGATCTAGAGACCTCAAGGATTTCAACTATAGTTATAGAATAATTTTGGCTATAGAACAAAGAAGAATACATAAACCTTCTATGAAATATTTTGGAGGAAAATATCCCCCATCCTAGCCTATAAATAGGACTATTAATATCATTGTAAAGGCATTGGTAACTTCCTACTTGCACCTCATATTTGTCCTTGTGAGCTCTTCCTTTCACATCCTTCTTCATTGTATGAATAAGGATCAATTGTTTAAGGAGCATCAAGCCTCTTCTAGTCACATGCCTCATAATTATCTGGTACATGAGGGAAGTTGTAAATAAGTTCACTATGTCTTAATTATTCATTATTTTATCAATTAAGGTTGTGTGTCATGAAGTGTGTTAAAATTCTAACTAGAATACTATGGTGAATGTGTTAATTTCTAACTTGTTCATATAGTTATGAGGGGAAACTTATTCTTGGTGCATTACCCTGATAGCTCAAATTTTAGTTTCCTACGATTTTATTTTTTTATTTTATGCTTTTTATTGGTTACTTTATTTGCATTTCCTTTCCCTACATTGTAAGAAACATAGGCCTCATATTGGGAGGTCTAGAAGCATGCAAATATCAAATATAATGAGGATTTAGCATTGGCTAAAACTATACAGGTTTTTCTATAAGTTTCCATTTAACCAATGAAGATTATCCTTGTGTTTCTCAATGTGAGACATAGGTGTTCTAGGCATGTCAAGTTGTTACCATGATAGGTTGGAACATTCTAAGATGAAAAAAATCCATCCAGTACACCTGGTGGCATGATTTATTTATATTTTATTCATAATAATAAAATAAAAATCTTAATTGAGACTCTAGTAAAGGTCAAAGTTTATCTAATTGATGAGAAGCATTAGGAGATTCACCTAGTGACTTCACTAAAAATAAAGACTTTGAAAAACTTGAGATTCAAATTATAGTGGGGGTATTTATCCCTTAGGATTGCTAAAGCATTATCTTACCACTTTGTGACTCCATTCCTAATAAATTAAATAGATATATATGATCAAAATGCCCATCATAAAATATTATTCTAGAGTTAATCAACAAGAGTTGTTACCACTCCTAAATTTAAGTGCAAGGAGGAGGAATTGATGATGAAATATGGAAGATCTATTGAACCAACCTCCTTAAATATTTCTAATGTGGAATAATAGGGGTCCTTTTATCCTACCTACCCAAAATATTATATGGGATATGATTACCACATTAGTTCTCACATCCCTACCTTATTTCTCAGGAGAAGATGTCATCACCAAAATAAAACATTTACACCAGTTGGTAAACTTGTGCATAGTGTATTTCATTAAAAATAAAGTTATAGCCTTAAGGATACTAGAAAAATATTTCAAAGGAAAATATCACAAATGGTACATCATACTTAATCCTCAATTACTCAAAATATAATACCATATAGCAGACCTCTTGATAGATAGGTTTAGAGAGAAGGCATATAAAGAATCTCTCTTACAGTAGATCACAACCATAGACAATTTCAAAATCTAGTTCCACAAGACTTGAAAGAGGATTCTTGATGAGATCTTACCTCCTATGGGTATGGAATTCACCTATTATGTGAAATATTTTAGTTCTAAAATTACCATGATGGTCAAGTCTAAGGGAACAAATTCATTTTTGGAAGTCTATGGAATAGCCATCCAGTATGAAAAGGATCTAATCAAAATAGGGAGGCTAGACCCTAGATCATACCACCGTTAATTACCTTTGTGAAACCCTTATATCACCCTACTCCAACCATCCAACCTATCACCTATTTGACTACTTCTATCATAAGATTAGGGTAAGATCAAACTATTGAACTAATCCAAACTTCTTCCTTACCCAATCCTTATACTACTAGATTTAATGAGTTATGGAATATGAAAAGGAAATTCTCTAATGATATCAAAACAAAAAAAAAAAAGTATAAATTTCCTTAAAGGTTTCCTTACAAAAACCACCCATAGCCTCCTTTCTAATAGAAAAATTAAAGTGTTTGACCTCCTCTAAATGGATATCAATTGCCTCCACTTCTAACCAATATAAATACTAGTTAGCCATGGGATATAACTTAGTAGATAGTATCAATGTCACTTCCATACTAATATATATCTCCAAAACTTGTCAAGGATTTGGTCACTATACACAACAATTATGTCAAAGATCCTAGTGTATGGTATTGTTCAACTTTTTATTTTTACCCTTCTAAATTTCCTGTTGGAACTACACAATAATGCACCCACTTGATATACATATTAAAATTCCCACATTTTGAGTTCAAATCCTTCTCCCTAGCCTCTAACCATACCACTATATTTCAATTCCTTAGTTCTAGAGCATACATTTATCACCCAGTATGATGTGGAAGTATATGTCAATTATATGGGTAGGCCTCTTTGATCTTGGGAGACCACAAGTATAATTGAACTATATCACAAGGGCTAACAGAAAAGCCATCAAAGAGAAACAAATATCTATTCTATTAGACCCTAGACCCTAGACCCTAGGGTAAAGAAGTGGATAATTATAGGAACATCCTAACACAAGCTCCACTAGAAAGTCAGTATTGAGCAGCTCCAATGATTTCAAGAATATTATTGGAACTTCTAAAGTAGCCCATTGCTATTTCATCTAGATCTCCTCTAGTAGTAGAAAATTATTGGCCTCTGGTAGCATCAAGCACCATCCCAAAGTCACCTTCCATTGAATATTTTAACTTGGTAGAGCATATGAAGAATTCTACCATAGCCATGACCCTCTAGGATGTGCCCTTAATTCTAGAGTAGATGAAGTATTTGGAATAGTACCTATAAAAATAAGAGAGAACTAGAAGGTACTTGTAGTCATATATGTATCTAAGCTAAGCATGAAGACTAGTGTTATTCATCAAACTAAAATTCATATTCCTATTTATCAAAACATAATCAAAGTGAGAGACCTATGCCCTTAATAAATATTTAAATAAATTAAAATAGGAATGCATTTGATCTAAGAATAAAGTCCTTAGGTTTTTGAAATATAGGGAGACAAATATGATAAAGTAGTCATGTGGAATTTTTACTTTGACAAAGTGAAAATAAAGAAATGGGTCAATGTCAATGTCTACTTAGTGTGACAAAATGAAATCAAGGTGCTACAATCATGCATATTGTAGTTCAATTGTATGAATAACATCATCAAGTATAAAGCCTTGGTGCTCGACCTCTAGTTCATCAAGGAGGGCATCAAGATAATACATGTGTTTGGTAATGTAGTGCTAGTGGTAAACAAGTAAGATCATAATGCTTGGCTAAAAATAATTTGATGAGAGCATACAACCATTGATTATGGGATTTGATAAATGTTTTTATGCTATAAGTATCAAATTCCTCCCTAGGATTGAAAATATAGATGTTAATTGCATGGCTATCATAGGGTTAGGTTGGTCATCCTTGAAAATAAGACCCATTCTCAAGTATTTGATATTTATGAACACATTGTCTACTTCATTCAATAGGAGCTCGAGTTCTTTAGAAATATGAGTCCCCATGGTGAAGAAGCATATGATGATAATATTATATAATTGAGGCCCAAAAATCTTCCTAAAAGGCTCATCATGCCAGAATCTCTTTTTAGTCCTAATAACCACTTTAGTAAAAAAGGGAATGAAAACATATAAATGGGATTATCAAGAAATAGAGTTCACCCTAGGTAAAATATTGAAGTTTGTAAATGTTGTGAGTATAGTAGAAAAACAATACTTACACATCTTTGTCAAAAGTACAACTATATAATGGCATGGACTTACAAAGATCTAAAGGGGTATGACACAAAAAATATTTTGCACACTATAAATCATACCCTAGATACAAAATTAGTTTGGAAAAAGTAGAGGCCCATCAACCCTAAAATAGTGCAACTTATAAGGAAGGAATTGGATAAGCTAATAAAATTAAAAGTCATATATGGGTCTCCAATTTGGTACTAGTAAGGAAGAATATTGGTGAAATCAAGCTATGTGTAAACTCTCAATATTTGAATAAAGCTTCATTAAAATATCATTACCCCCTAAAATCAGTGGATTAAATCCTTTAGATAATTTTTGGATACAATATGTTATCCCTTCTAGAGAGATTTTCTAGATACAACCAAGTATGGATAAAATAAGAGAACTAGCACATAATGGATTTCACCACCAAATAAAGGATGAATTTTATATTGTGTAACACTCTCATAAATTTGTAGAGAGTCATGAATATCAATTTCAAAGGGTTTATTAATAAAATCATACTATCTTGATGACTTATCAGTCTTCTAAAAGTAGAAAAGGGTCACATGGAATGCCTAGAATAGGTTTTCAAGCGATAGTAGGAGTTTGGGGTATGTGTAAATCCCAAGAAAAGTATTTTTGGTGTCCCTAAAGGTAAGTTATTTGGGCATGTTATTTCTAAAGAAGGTGTCACCATCGACCTAGAGGAGTTAGGCCATCACCAACCTTGTGTTGCCTCAACATAAAATGGTTCTCCAATATTTCTTTTGATAGATAAATTTTGTCAAGATATTCATTTTGGACTTTGTTAGCATTGTTAGGCCAATGAATCTCATGCTCAAGAAGGATTATCCATTCATATGGGCAAATTATAGAAAAAAATAAAGGAAGCTATAGTTAAATCCCCTATGCCAGCAATCCCTAACTTTAGTAAATAATTCATCCACTATGATTTTTGGAGAAATCAAGCATAACTACCCTACTCAACCAAAATGGAAATGATCAATATGAATAGTTGATTGCCTTATTTAGAAAAATATTGAAGGGGTATGAAGAAAGATATAAATTTTTAAAGAAGTATATACTATGATTAGGGCATTGAAGAAATTTAAACACTTGGTCTCTAGTAGCAATATCCTTGCATATGTCATTTACTCAAGCATAAAGGAATATATAATGGGAAAATAAATTAGAAAAAATATGATATTGTGGATTAATAAAATACTAGATTTTGACACAGATATCAAGTCCACTAATATGGTCATAGGAAGACCCTTGTGTGAGAAGATGGTAAAGGATGTGACTAGTAGATAATGGATGGGTATCTATTCCTAATAAATGATGAATAATAGGAACTAGATCATGTAGGAAACAAGTTAGATGTATGCAATTAGACCAATATCCACTTGCATTTGACAAATCTTAGAGGTAATATTTTTTACTATAAAATACCCACCTTGTCTTGATTAGAGGTGTCTTGTTCCACCAATATTTTGATAGTGTTATATTAAGGTGCATGAGAGTGCATTAGTCTCAATGATTGCTCCTTGAGTTTCATTAAGGATTATATAGTGATCACTTCTCATATCAAACCACTACTACAAAGATCATGAGAGCTAGCTATTATCACCCCACTATTTCATAAATACTCATTAATGGATAAGAAAATATTATGAATGTAGGTTCATAATCATAAGGAAGAGGAATGTGACACTTCCCTTAAAACCCATTGTGGCCAACGAACTATTTTACCAATGGAGATTGAATTTCATTGGCATGATGAAACCCTTGTCAAGTGAAGTACATAAATGCATTTTCAGTACCACTGACTACATCATATGGACCAAGGTAGTATCATTGAAGGAAGCAATTAAAAAGATAATAATCAATTTATTAGAAGAAAACATTACCTGATTTGATGTTTGTAATACAATAATAACTAATAATACCAAAGAATTCAAGGGAGCTAAGATCACTTAATTCACTCATCAACATAACACATACCTAAAATCTGCCTCAAACTACTAACCCTAAGGGAAAAGATTGGTTGAGTCCACTAAAAATGTTTTTATTAATATTTTGAAAAGGGTTGGGTCTAAAAAGTAGAGTTAATTAAATATAGATATCATAGGGCTCTTATGGACCTATAGGATTATGCCTAAAAATTTTACAGGTTGCTCACCTTATACATTGGTTTACGGTAAGAAAGATAGAATCCCTATTTACATGGAATTACCATATCTACAACTACTTTTTTTATTAGTAAAAGAGGGTTTTGAAAGGCCTCTAAACCTTTTACAAAGCTAAAAGGAATAAGGTTACCCTATCAGGATCGCCTACAAATAATAGCCAAGCTAAGAATAAAATAAAAATACCCCAAGATCATTATTAGGGAGAATCACCAATCCAACCATCATTAGAAACATAATAAAGCCCACCAAAAATAGGGTAGATATCTCAAAACCGATAGAAGGAGCATCCAAATACCATAAAAAACAACTAAAATTGGGCTGAGAGGACAAATATGGGATGAACCTTGGACCCAAAAAAAAGAATAGACATCAACCACCACTTACTCATATGAGAACATACTAACAAATACATCTTCAGCCACTTTGGAGCTCTTCTTGGTATTGGAACTAATTGCTTTCACCATGTTAAGGGCCTATTGGATAATGGTCCATGTGGTGTTAAATGCCATGGATGAATTCTCCAGCATGTAACCTAGGATAATAGCAAGATCAATGGTATATTTTATGTGAATCTCATCCTTCATCCTGGATCAAGTTTTGGTAGATTCTCCTTCAATCTTGAGGATTTTAAACTTGACTAGAGAGTCATTCAATGATTATTATTTGCTTCTAGTTGGGTTTCTTCTTTTGCTCATGGAGGATTTTACTTTGGCTAACTAACATGGAGTAGAAATAATAATCCCTTTCCCTTTATGTTTGATCATGTTAGCTAAATCATTCTCAATATCTTCATTACTAACCATAATCCATTGAGGACTATCACGAGGGCCAGTAATAGGAGGATCACAAAGCATGACCATGGCCATAATCATGGTCCTGTCAGCTTATTTTCATAGAATATGAAGGCCCTAGTGCTTGGGGTAGGTCGATGAATCCTCCCTAATGCTCTCCACTAAAATATCCATGAATCTCACTAAGTCAGTAGGGATATTAATGTCCTCAATATCCCTCATATGGTTGAGAAAATACAAATGTAAGCTTCTCAGGGGGAAATTGACTTCATCCACTATAAATTAGTACATAATTAGCACTAGGACCCTATCCCATGGAGAAGGAATCCCATTTATGATGATCCCACCCTTTTCCTTCACAAGTCTCTTGCTAAAATAATGAAGTTCCACAACCAAGAAATGCCTATCTCGTTGGATGATATCGCCATCATTGGGGAGCTACGTTACCTTGAATAGAATATGGTTAGTCACCTTAAATGTAAACCCCTAAATAGAAACTTACTTGTTATTTTGAGAGCTTAAGGTTTGTGTAAAATAATTTGCACAGAAAGGGCATAAATCCATGTCTGTCTAAGATTACTTCAACATCAACCTCCAATTGAATATTATTAGGTTCAAGTAATGCTATTTTTATTTTTTAAAATTTTACCAAATGGTTAGGAGTGATAATACCTCCATGCACAATAAATTTAATTGTAAAACTAGGAATAGAAAGGGTTAGAATACCCTAGGCTCGCATGCCACTGAAGGTGATGATCACCTTGTCCTAAAAATGATGATGAAACCTTCTGTATATAGATACATGATATAGGATGGTGGTAGAATTTTCTCAACCAATGATGATAAAAAAACTATTAATACCAAATTTTGTCAATAGGAAATGGGTCTCTCAATTGGAAAAGGTACCAAAAATTTTCTCTTCATAGGCTTGCTCATGGGTTGTAACATGAGTTGACAAATAGATCCACAGGAGAAGGTTGACACACAACCCATAGAGTAGAGACTCATTTTCAACAAGATCAATCATTAAACTAGAGCTCCACATGACACTCTTGAAATTTGGACTAGGTTTAAGAGGGGGCACAATTCTTATGCACTTTTGGGAATGATCATCAAGGTAAACATACCCACTCCTAAAGGCATAATTCAGAGGGAAGGGGTGCCACCACCATTCCGAGTCATGAATTCCCACTCTAAGAATCCACATGTGAATTCCAAAGTAGAGACTATCCTTCCTTTTGATATATGGTCTAATAAGAGTGGGATAGAGATGAGTAAATATACTCTAATGCTTATTATAGGAATTACAAGTATCTTGGGATGTGGCTATAAATAAGCTTACTCCACTATCCTTAAAGGTGATCCAACTAGCCAGGTCGATGAGGATGAAAATAATATTGGTACCTCTCAAGTCGAGGATGACCAGGTAAATGTTGACATAGACCCAAATTACATGGATCATGTTGATATGGACCAAATTAGCTTCCATGGTGGAGCACCATTGATTACAAAGATGAAACTCAAGTCCAAAAAAATTCTAAAGAAATAATTTTCCTTCCTCGTTGGCATGGACAACGAGACTTGGAAATAAATTGTTGTGCCATACATGAAGGGAAATTTTGACACTTCTAAATTTTGAAGGTCTACTACATGGTTCCCTTCCTTATACACATGTTGGATTACAATATTTTTGAATTTGTTGAGGAGTCTTTTGATCTCTACAACTACTTTACTTACTAGCTAGATATCGAGGAAAATAAATCCATAATAGTAAGAATGGGTGAATTAAGTGATGATTAAAGATCCCTTCCCTATATCTCAAATTGCTTTAAAAGTTTGAATGCAATGATGATTAAAGACCCCTTCCCTATTTTGTTCATAGATTATATTTTTGAGGAGGTAGTGGGACAAAATTTATTTATTCTTGGATGTTTTTTTGTCTAAAATCAAATTAGTATAGCTAAGGAAGATAAGTTAAAGGCCATATATTTTGTAGAGAATGGTATATATGTATAAAACAGAATTCCATTTGGGTTATGTAATACTCCAACCACATTTCAACATATTATTTTGTATATATTCGATCAACTAGTGATAGGTAATTTAAAGGTATTCTTGGATGATTGGTTGATCCATGGTAATATCAAAGACCATTTACCAGCTTTAAGTGAATGTATGAGCCATTACAGGAATGCACGAATCTCCTTGAACCTTATAAAATGTCTTTTAATGGTACTATATGGAAAAATACTAGGACATATAGTGTGCAACGAAGGACTGAGACATGATTAGACATTTTTCACAGGACTGCCCAAATTTCCGAACTTGTTTTGGCCATATATCACTCATCCGGACTCGAATTGAGCTAAAATTTTGAGAGTAGATGCCTGAAAAACCCTAGAACATCTCCACCAATTTTCATATCATTTGGAGCAACATCGATCCTAGCATATCCCTATGTGTGAACGAGATATTTTGCAAGTGGCTATGCGAGGTTTTCATCTGGGTTGAGTGCAAGCAGCTCCAGAGGTTTTTTTTTGGGGCTTTTGGACCCTAGCGGCCAATATTTTTATGGTTTATGCTCAATATTTTAGCAAGAAATGTTGCAGGGAATACAATATGTGTTAGAAATTTGTCTTTCAATAGATCATACTATGAACTTGAGTGACAACGACTTCCAATTTGTTGCACAAAATAAAAGTGAAAACCATACCTTTCCACAACATCTAGGGCAAGGATTAAAGAGATCATGAAACAAGTTTCAAGAAGTTGATCAAAAAATGGCTCATATCTCAAGTGAATCTAGTGCTAAGGAGCACCCAAAAAATAATTCTACTATGAAAACCCTTGTCAAGGGTAATAATTTCGAAGACTCTGTCCCAAAAATGAATTTTAGGGATGCCCTTCGTGGTGGACAGCCTGCACCGGAAGAGTCTTCCAAGTTTTTTGCCGCAACCCGACTGCACCCGAGATCCGAGCGTAGCCCGAGTGCGCAAGCGCAACCCGATTGTGCATTCTCTAGGGGCACAGCCTGAGTGCGCAAGTGAAGCATGAGTCACCCTATCTGCACTTTGCTGGGCGTAGTCTGCACTCCACACTTCACTCCCAAAGTCAAACTTTGGCAAAACACCGTATGAAGTCCGCTTGCCTCTGTTGTGCATTGTTCGCTAAGAGAAGTCTGAAATTCACCCTCAACTTTCGCACTACGCCGTCTGATGAGCAAAGTCTGAACTTCGCCCTTTGATGCAGGAGCATCCGGTAACAGTTTCGACAATCTTGCATCCTTCTAAATTTTCTTTAAGTTTTTGTATTTTGATGTATTTTGGTTCCTTTCCGGAGGAGGGAAGATGTTGCAAAGTAGAAGGGGAAGTTGGTAGAAGAGCTAAGGCAAAATTTGGGGAGGTCACGAAATCGCGACATGTCACGAAATCACGACCTCCGAAGTGGTGGCAAAGGCAGGTACCGGTTCTGTCGTGATATTGTGACGTCGTGATATCATGACATTTGTTTGCAGTTGGAGCGTAGGGAGGGTTCCGTTGTGATATCACGACGTTGCGATATCGTGACTTCGTGATGTCACGATGTTTGTTGAGAAGCTAATGCAAGGGGTGATCTCCGTTGCGATATCGCGACGTCGCGATATCACGACGATGTTGAAAAAGCAAGGCGTGGCGGTGGTTGGGTCACGATATCGCGACGTCGCGATATCATGACAGTATTAAATGGACAGCATCAAGGCAGTGTTTGGGTTGCGATATCGTGACATGTCATGATATCACGGCCAATGAGAAGACAGGACCAAGCTTAGAGGCGGACGGCCAGACAAGGCCGAAATTTGACACATGGACAACCACGTGTAGCTTGAAAATTGTGAAGGACACGTGTTTGAAATATTTTACATCCACGAGGAGGCATGGCAAGTTTTGCACGTGGAAGCATATGTGTATCAAAGTGAAGATGAAGGCCATGTATCATGGAATTAAAATTGACAGCCGCGTGCATTTAAGGGGGAGAACCACCTCTTGAAGATATTTTTGAAAAACAACTGTTGCAGGGCATGGCCGGTATGGGGGAGACGACAGTGCAAAAAATAGTCTGATCGAAGCAATGGGTGCAGAGGAGGAAGATCATTAATGCAAACTCAGGGATAGATCGGGCAGAGATTGCCATTAATGTCAAAATTTTGAAAACCCGGGAAGGAGGGAAATTTGAAATCAAAATCTTGTTTGGTGGGAGCATTGATGGCTGGGAGGACCGGGACCTTGTTAAAAACCCGGAATTTTTGTATTAGTCGGGGGGACCGGAGAGGGAGAATTACCAGAGCATCTCTGGTCTTTGTAAGCCTGCGGGCATCTTGCTATTGTGGAATGTAAATATTTTCCCGAAGCCTTTTTTTTATGAAAAAAAATTGGAATTTGTAAGGGGTGGTCTTTCGGTCCCCGTCAGTGGTATCAGAGCGGGAGTTCCTGAGCGTACAATAGACCGCCGAAGGAGAGGCAGTTGTACCAGGACATGTGGGAGGATTTGAGCTCGAGTGAAGATGCCTCCGAGAAGAAACTCGGTGGGTGGCAGAGGTATGGCAGTGGAAGATTTTTGGGCTTTGCAGCGGCAAGTCCAGGCCCTGCAGGAAGAACTACGCAGAGGACGTGAGCCGAGAAGGGATGCAGACAGTGAGGATGAGGTGGAAGAAGAGAATGAGTTTGAAGAAGAGGAAGAAGATGTAGATCCGGCACAGGCCAGATTGTACAAGGCCATATCCCAAATTGGGAAGAGGCCGAAGTTAGAAGTTCCTACGTATTCCGAGAACTTAAACCCAGAGGAGTTGATAGACTGGGTGAATGATTTAGAAGAATATTTTGAATACGAAGAGGTTGAAGACCCTAACCGGGTCAGATTTGCTAAGACCCGACTGAAGGGTCATGCTAGCATATGGTGGAAGGGGGTACAGTTGGAGAGGAACCGAAGAGGATAAGAACGGATTACCAGGTGGGACAGAATGGTGGAGAAATTAAAAAGACAGTTCATCCCTGTTGACTATGAGCTGGATCTGTTACGTAAAATGCAAAGCTTGAGGCAGATGAACAGAACAGTTCAAGAATACACGAAGGAATTCTATAAAATCTCCATCAGAACAGGGCATTTGGAAGCAAGCAAGGAAAAAGTGGCCCGTTACATTAATGGGTTGAGACCGAGTGTGCAGGAGGAGTTGAGCTTGGTTCGGGTAAGCACCATCAAAGATGCTTACCAATTTTATTTAAAGGTTGAAGAAAAGTTGAACAGAAGGTTTGAAAGCAAGAAAAAAGTAAAAGAACTAGGAGGAAAGAACGGTGGAAAGAAATAAGGAAAGGAAGAGAAGAAGGAAGAGGAGAGCAGCAGCCGGGATCAGAAAGGAGAGGAAGACCCAACACCGCAAGTTCAGAATGATAACTACCCGAGAGGAAGAGGTAGGTCTGGACACGGAAATGAAAGGGGAGTGTTCCGAGGAACATGTTTCCACTGCGGAGAAGGACACCGGGCATTTGAGTGCCCACAACACCGGGAAAAGACAAACAAGAGGCCAGTGGGTCCTGCCAGAGCAGTTGTGGCAGTTGAGGATGCTGACTCAGAACATTCTGAAGAAGCTGAAAAGGGGGAAGCCATGATTGTGAGAAGGACCATGCTGGTGGATGAAGACCAATCTGAGCAAAGGAGAAGCCTGTTCCGCACCCGATGCAAAAGTGCGGGCAAAGTCTGTAATGTCATTATTGACAATGGGAGTACAGACAACTTGGTTTCCGAGGAGATGGTTTCTAAGTTGCAGCTGGAGAGGAGACACCCACACCCATACCGGATTGCGTGGTTGCGGAAGGACCACCGAGCTTGGATTCGGGAATAGTGTTTAGTCACGTTCCAGATCGGGAGATACCAGGATGAAGTCCTGTGTGATGTATTCCCCATGGATGCTTGCCATTTGCTGTTGGGAAGGCCATGGTAGTTTGATCGGAATGCAGTGCATGATGGCCGTGCTAATACTTACTCCTTGGTGAAAGATGGAGTGCGGCACAAGTTGAAGCCATTACAGACCGAAGATGAGAAAGTGTGCAGTAATGCCAGAATTTGTCTGGTAGAAGGCAAAAATTTTTGCCAGGAAACAGAACTTGAACAGGTTGTAAAGGTTGATGGGTGTTCGGAAATATTACAAAGGACACGGACCGAACATCCTAGAAGTGAAGGTCACTTCTCTTGTTACCCCGGGTGTCTGATGCAGGAGCATCCGTGTACGATGTCGGCAATCTTGCATCCTTCTAAATTTTCTTTAAGTTTTTGTATTTTGATGTATTTTGGTTCCTTTCCGAAGGAGGGAAGATGTTGCAAAGCAGAAGGGGAAGTTGGTAGAAGAGCTAAGGCAAAATTTGGGGAGGTCACGAAATCGTGACCTCCGAAGTGGTGGCAAAGGCAGGGACCGGTTCTGTCGCGATATAGTGACGTCATGATATCGTGACATTTGTTTGCAGTTGGAGCGTAGGGAGGGTTTCGTCATGATATCGTGATGTTTGTTGAGAAGCTAATGCAAGGGGTGATCTCCGTCGCGATATCGTGACGTCGCGATATCGCGACGTCGTGATATTGCGACGTCGCGATATCGCAATGTCGTGATATCGCGATGATGTTGAAAAAGCAAGGCACGACGATGGTTGGGTCGTGATATCGTGACAGTATTAAATGGACAGTATCAAGGCAGTGTTTGGGTCGCGATATCATGACATGTCACAATATCATGGCCAATGAGAAGACAGGACCAAGCTTAGATGCGGACAGCCAGACAAGGCCGAAATTTGACATGTGGACAGCCACGTGTAGCTTGAAAATTGTGAAGGACATGTGTTTGAAATATTTTACATCCACGAGGAGGCATGGCAAGTTTTGCACGTGAAAGCATACGTGTATCAAAGTGAAGATGAAGGCCACGTATCATGGAATTAAAATTGATAGCCACATGCATTTAAGGGGGAGAACCACCTCTTGAAGATATTTTCGAAAAACTGTTGCAGGGCATGGCCGGTATGGGGGATACGGCAGTGCAGAAAATAGTCTGATCGAAGCGATGGGTGCAGATGAGGAAGATCATTAATGCAAACTCAGGGATAGATCGAGTAGAGATTGCCATTAATGTCAAAATTTTAAAAACTCGGGAAGGAGGGAAATTTGAAATCAAAATCTTGTTTGGTGGGAGCATTGATGGCTGGGAGGACCGGGACCTCGTTAAAAACCTGGAATTTTTGTATTAGTCAGGGGGGGGACCGGAGAGGGAGATTTACCAGAGCATCTCTGGTCTTTGTAAGCCTGCGGGCATCTTGCTATTGTGGAATGTAAATATTTTCCCGAAGCCTTTTTTTTTTTATGAAAAAAATTTGGAATTTGTAAGGGGTGGTCTTTCGGTCCCCGTCACCCTTGACTTCCGCACTGTGTCGTCTGCTGAGAAAAGTCTGAATTCACCCCAGACGTCGAACTGCGGCAATTAAATATTTAAAAATTCTTCAAATTGGTATCATAGCTACTGATTCCTTAATGTGAAGACCGAAGCAGAATGGCTTCCACTAGCAACAACTTGCAGTTGCAGATCCTGTGCTTCAACGAGAAAAATTATGATTACTGGAGCATCTAGATGAAGATCCTGTTCGAATCTTAGGAGCTATGGGAGTTAGTCATGAATGGCTACCAAAAACCGATAGATGCAGCAGCACTGGCTGCCATCTCTCAAGCAGATAAGGATCTATTGAAAGAGAACATGAAGGACTAGAAGGCCCTATTCTACATCATGCAAGTGGTCGAGGAGTCCTTCTTCCCATGGATTGCATCAGCCACCAAAGCAAAGCAGGCCTAGTAGATTCTGGCCAGCTCGTACCAAGGCACCAATAAGATAAAGTTGGTGAAACTACAGATGCTCAGGAGGGAGTTTGAAAATTTGCAGATGAGTGAGTCCGAGTCCATGAGTGATTTCTTCACCTGAATGATGGACATTATCAACCAAATGTGGTTGAATGGAGAAAATGTGTAGAGCTAAAGAATCATGGAGAAGATTCTTAGAAGTCTTCCTGCCAAGTTTGACTCAGTTGTGATAGCAATCGAAGATTCGAGGAATATAACAACCATCTCGACAGACAAAATCATGGGTTCATTACAGACACATGAACAAAGGTTGAGTCATTCATCTCAAACCTCTCTGGAGCAAGCATTCAGGGCTCAGGTCTCATTTCAAGATAGCGGTAGACAAGATTCCCACCATGGCACCTCTAGTTCTCATGGAGGAAGAGGCAAAGGTAGGCATGGGAAAGGCAATAAGAAAGGAGGAAAGTCAAACCCTAGTGAAGGGGAGACCAACTGTAATTTCCATCAGCAAGGTGGAAGAGGCAGTTCGAGAAATTAGCAAGCTGGATCTAGTCATAAGAAGGACATGTCAAAGGTCCAATGCTATTTTTGTAAGAATTTTGGCCATTACATCTAACAGTGTAGAAAACGGATGGTCACGGAGAACCAACAACAAGCCCATTACACAGATGAAACCAAAAATGTGGCAGGAGGAAATGTGTTGTTGAATTACAACATTGAGTAGGAGTGCCAGAAGAATGTATAGTACTTAGATAGTGGGTGCAACAACCACATGATGAGGAACAAAGAGATGTTCTCCCAACTGGATGAAATAGTCCAGTCTGAGGTGAAGATGGGGAACAACAACAAGGTTCCCATAATGGGAAAAAGAAAAATCCTCATTTGCACTAGACACAACGAACAGAAGCATATCTATGACATGTACTATGTGCCTGGCCTAAAGCACAACCTCCTGAGCATTGGACAACTTGTGTAGAAGGGACATTCGGTCCAGTTCAAAGACAGAGCTTGCACCATCAGAGACAAGTCACATGGGCAGATTGCTATAGTGTCCATGATGAAGAACAAAATGTTTTCACTACAGATTCAGGATGAATCATTGATGTCTCTGAGTGCATTTGTGAAAGATGCTACCTGGTTGTGGCATCTCAGATTTGGTCACCTAAGATTCAATGGCCTGAATCAACTGCACAAGATGCAAATGGTGAAGGGTTTACCTCTGATAGAGCAGCAAAATTAAGTTTGTGAGGGCTGCTAAGTCGGAAAACAACATAGGGATTCGTTCCATTTCGGTCAGTATTAGAGAGCATCACAACCATTGGAGCTGGTGCATTTAGACATTTGTGGTCCTATGCAGACCAACACGTTTGTCGGCAACAAATACTTCTTAACATTCATAGATGAATTTAGTCGAAAGACTTGGATCTATGCCATCAAGCTAATGTCAGAAGCATTTTCCATATTTAAAGAGTTCAAAGCTCTGGTGGAGAAATAGAGCAGATACCAGATCAAGGTTCTCAGGACAGATGGTGGAGGTGAATACATCTCCAATGAATTCCATAACTACTGCAAGCAACACAGAATTCAAAGGCAGTTCACTACCAGATACACGCCACAACAGAATGGCGTAGCTGAGAGGAAGAACCAAACCATCATGGAAATGGCACGAAGCATGATGAAGGCAAAGGGATTGTTGCACAAATTTTGGGCAGAGGCTGTAACATGTGCAGTCTACCTGCTGAACAGATGTCCCACCAAAAGTGTGAAGGACAAAATCCCTCAGGAGGCCTGGAGCGGAGTGAATCCAAGTGTGGCTCACTTGCATGTGTTTGGGTGCATTGCATATGCACATGTTCCAGAAGAGAAACGACAGAAGTTGGATGATAGAGATGAGAAGTGCATTTTCATAGGGTATAGTGAGCAGGCAAAGGCATATAGGATGTACAACCCTATGAAAAAGAAGCTCATCATCAACCGTGATGTGAAGTTTCTTGAAGATGAAGCCTGGAACTAGAAGTTAGAGACTGGCCAGTCAGAGCCAACAGTAGTTCAGTTTGTTGACTTGGAATAAGGAAGTGTGCAGCCACCTACAACTTCCAACAGCAATAGCGATGCCAACAATAGCACAACCACTCCATCTCGATCACCTCCATGTGCAAGTAGAATCCAGAACCTAGCGACGCCAGCGAAGACAAGGATCTTGCAAGAAATCTACGAGGCAACCCAAACCCACATAGATGAAGAGTACTCTGACTTTGCATTATTTACTGAAGTTGATCCAGTAGAGTTTGAAGATGTAAGTCAGAATCAGAAGTGGGTGCATGCGATGGATGAGGAGATAACAGCCATTGAAAAGAATGAGACATGGCAGCTGGCTGATCTTCCAGTAGGAAAGAAGACCATTGGGGTCAAGTGGGTGTATAAGACAAAGTTCAACGCCCAAGGAGACATTGACAAGCATAAGGCTAGATTGGTGGCGAAGGGTTACAAGCAGAAGTTAGGCATCGATTACCATGAGTTATATGCACCTGTAACCTGACTTGACATAGTCAGGATGATCCTGGCATTGGCAGCCCAACAAGGTTGGAAGATGTACCAGATGGATGTCAAGTCAGCATTCCTCAACGAAGCGTTGGAGAAGAGGTCTACATAGACCAGCCACCAGGTTACGAAATTGAAGTCCAAGAAGGCAAATTCCTGAAGCTGAAGAAGGCCCTGTACGGTTTGAAGTAGGCGCCCCTGGATTGGTACAACTGGATTGACAACTATTTTTAGGAAAATGGATTTGTCAAATGCCCATATGAGAACACCCTATACATGAAGACAAATGATGCAGGTGAGCTCATTATCGTCTTCCTATATGTGGATGATTTGATTTATAATAGCAACAACAATGTCCTGTTTGACCAGTTCAAAATAGCCATGAAGAAGGAGTTCGAGATGACGGACTTAGGGCTGATGAAGTATTTTTTTGACATTGAAGTTGACCAATCGGTAGATGGCATCTTCATTTCTCAGGGCAAGTATGCGAAGGATGTCCTGAAGCGGTTCAAGATGGAGGACAGTAAACCTGCCATCACACTTGTAGCCACAAGTTTGAAGCTGAGCAAACTAGATTCAAGGAGGAATGTAGATCCAACCATGTTCAAGAAGCTAGTTGGCAGTCTGATGTATTTGACTGCAACTCAGCTAGATCTGATGTTCGAAGTCAGTTTGATCAGTTTTTTCATGGAGACTCTAAAGGACATGCACTGGCAAGCAGGCAAGAGGATCTTGTGCTATGTCAACGAGACGTAGAACAATGGCCTATTTTACTCCAGACAAGACCAATTGGAATTGGTCAGCTTCACAAATAGTGATTGGGCTGGTAGTACCGACGATCGAAAGAGCACCTTTGGGTATGCTTTCCATCTTGGATCAGGGGTAGTCTCATGGGTGTCCAAGAAATAACCCATCATGCATTGTCCATAGCTGAAGCAGAATATGTCACCGCCACATCAGCCACATGCCAGGCAATTTGGCTGTGAAGAGTTATGAGTGAACTGAACTATCCTTCGGAACGTGCGACAATAATTTTTTTTATAACAATTCGGCCATTCCACTATCAAAGGATCCCGTGTTCCATGGCCATACAAAGCACATCGATATTCATTATCACTTCATCAGAGAGTTGGTGAAGTTCAAAGAAATTCAACTGTAGTTTTGCAGATCCAAGGAGCAATTGGCAGATATCTTCAAGAAGCCTTTGAAGGAGGAAGACTTCAATAGATTGCGAGAGCAGCTTGGAGTCAAAGTGCTCATGAAGTCAAGTTTAAAGGAGGGTGTTAGAAATATTAACCTAGATTTCATGCCTCTACGACTATGCTCCGAACATGGGCGAAGCCAGAATGCACTCACACAGTCGGGGATCCCAGAAAAAAGGTCTAACATGGCATCACACCTACCCTCTGACAGATGTGATGTCTGATAGATCCGATCACCATAGAAGTTAATGCTAGTTCGATGATTTAATGCTAGTTCGACGATTGGTCAAAAACCCTAGTTGAGGGCCTGTCAGAACCTGTTAGAGGACAAACCCTATCCTCCTCTCCCCACGGCTATATAATGCAGTTCAGGTATTTAAGATAGTGTGTGTGGAGAAAGTGAGTGGAAGAAGAGGAGAGAAAGTGCGAAGAATAGAGTAGAGAAAGGAGAGTATTTCAGTGAATAGTGTGGCTCATCTAATTAATGTCTGAGCAGCCGACTCGACATTTTGCCTTTTAGTTTATCCTGCAGCTTAGTCTAAAGATGTTGTTATTTCCTCAGTTGAGGACTTTTGTAACCCTCGTTTCATATGAATAAATTTTGCTATCATTTTAAGCATATTTAGGGTTTGTAGTCACTTTTATGTGTTAAAGTTTCTTGCTCTCTGTACAAATCACCTCAGAGCGATTGTGTTCGGGTTCTAATAGTTAGAGCTCAGATCCGAGACTGTGATCTCAGTTTCAATGTTTTTTCTCTCCTCCCAGCCAAGCAAGCCACTGCCACAATAGCACAAGATTTTCAAAGAAAAAAGAGTGCAAAGCCAAAGTTGGCTAAGTCTGGAAGAGTCTTCCAAGTTCGCTGCTACAACCCGACTGTGCCCGAGATATGAGCGTAGCCTAAGTGTACAAGCGCAACCCGATTGCGCATTATTCAGGGGCACAACCTAAGTGCGCAAGCAAAGCCTAAGTCACCCTATCCACACTTCGTTGGGTGCATTTTGCACTCCAAAATTCGCTCCCGAAGTCAAACTTTGGCAAAAAACCATGTGAAAATTGCTGAGCGAAGTCCGAACTTCACCCCCAAATTCTACACTGTATCATCTGTTGAGCAAAGTCTGAACTTTACCCTCGAATTTTGCACTGTGTCATCTACTGAGCGAAGTCTGACTTCACCCCTGACATCGGACTGTGATGATTAAAGATTTAAAAATTATTCATATTTCACAGTGAAGCCACGGTTGTTGCAGAGTTTGTTTTTGTAGACTAATGCCAGGAAAGCTATGCCCACAAGTTTTTTTACTACTTATTGGACAACATATATTTTCAATGTTTTGCTTCATGGCTCAGCCAGTGCAAGGAGTGGTGTAGACACCAAAACAGCACCAATCCGATTATGTGACTGCAAACACTGATCGCTTTGACACACACAGCCCCTAGGGCAGCCCTCAGAGGTTAAACAGTGGTCCTAACCACTTTCATAGCAATTTTGTAAGGTCAAAGAAGCAATTTGGCACATTTAGGCACTTTGCCTAGTATTCGTCTCACCCAGGGACGAATACTAACTGGGATTCGTCTCACCCGGGGACGAATTCTGAAATCGTCTTTGGTCAGGACGAATTCCAGGTTTAACAGGAAAAAAAAATAATGCCGCCAAGTGGCAGCCGAAGACAGTCAATTATTGCCTCCTGTCGTGCATGCGCGTGTAGGTGGGTAGGTTGGCAGTTAGAGGACTGTCACAAAGGCAGTCATGGAAGCCCAAGTCAGGGAGGAGTCTCCTCCCTCTTGGGAAGGCATGGCCGCCACATGGCATCCCTGCATGCCCCTCCAAAGAGACCCCTTGGGTCTATAAAATGGTGGACTTTCCCACCCAAAAGAAGACAGGTTGGAGGCATTTTCAAGCAACGAAGTGCTGCCAAATTGAACACCCTATTGCACCCTTTTTCGATTCACCTTTTCACATCCATTAATCTCTTTCACAAGAGAGGTTATTGGGTGGCTTTTGGAAGCGTGGATCCGAACCCAAACCCAACATTTGACCACCTCAATCCACCAATTTGCTGACAACACAATCCCAAGAGATTTTGGGCCCATCCCTAGTGGATTGGCGTCAAAATCAAGTTCTAACGGGGCGGCCCGCTTGGGCACCCCACACTTTTTGTTAGTTTCATTCTAATTTGCTTTCTATCATTTATTCATTTCACATTACACTCTATGCTGTTTAGATAGCTCACAATCTTGATTTCAGAAGACATTTATCAAATATTATCATGCTTTGTCGATTTTGTGGCCCTCACTAACTTGCAGGTAGCGACATCGAATTCCCATGGATAGAGGCCAAATTGGGAGAATCCGACCATCTGGGTCATCCCAAAATGGCCCCAATTACTTAACCCCTTTGTTTGCAGGTGTTTTGGAGGTCCCAAGGTTCGACATTTGAGATGGCATCACCTCGGCTTTTCATCACAGGCGAATTCGTCCCACCCGGGGACGAATAACAGCAGAATTCATCCTAGCCAGGGACGAATTCCAGTTGAATGCAGATTGGCCAACTGTTTCAATGGCAGTGGCCCTCTGGTAAGGTCTTTTGGTCTCTGTCAGATTTGCAGGTGATTTAGATTCATTTTATTCATTGTTTTCGATAATCTTTTACATGCATCTTTTGTTAATTTCAAAGAACAAACTTTTCCTATTTGCAGCAGGTGCTACTAACGCCTTGGTTGTTTCTTTGAACGCAGGAGGAGCAGCAAGAAGCGAGGATTCATCAGCATAAGCGGCGGCAACACTTTGGCCCACCCATTTCAAATGTGGGCATGCGGAAGAGGGATTATTGATCACGATTGTAACCAAATCTATTTAACGCTCCTAACCCCTAAAAAGGGAGGAGGCAATTTTGTAACCGAGGTTAAAGAGTTAAATAAAAGGGCTGTGACTTCTCTAAATTCTTGTATCTCATTTCAATTTGCCTCTTTCGTTTAATGCACTTCACATTTTAGGACTTAAGCGTTAGTTTTGATTTTGAATGCATCGAAATAGTTTTCCTTTCAAAACTTTCCGAAATCTCATGCTTTCAGTGGCGATCACGGTGGGACTCTGTCCCCTAGTTTTTAAGATCAAGTAACTGATCCATTTTTGTGTTTTGTGCTTGACAGGTACAATTTTTTTAAAGCAGACTGTTATTCGTCTCTGACTGTGACGAATACTTTACTGTAATTCGTCTGACCCTGAGACGAATTCAAATTCGTCTCTGGCAGGGACGAATTCTGTTCTGTAATTCGTCTCACAGAGGGACGAATTTTTGTCTATAAATTTTTAGAGCCGAGGATCAAAAACAGCAAGTCTAGGCAGAAAAAGGTAAGGGTTCCAAAACTATCTTTGTCATTTTTTGATTTTTTGCTTTCACTTTCTGTCAATTCTTGCGTGCTTAAGGAAAATAGTGGTTGCTTGCATGTTTCAATTTTAAGTAAAATAAACCACACACACATCACGTGGCACGTTTTTAACCAAGGAGCTGGTCGTAAGACCCCAGCCCTTGAGCAAGACCAACGGTGGGTTCATCACCACCTTGGCTTGACTTTGCATCCATTTCCCCGATTGTCACTGTTGTTAGGCGTAAATCCTGATGAAAGCTGACCGAGTGTCACTGGGGTGATTCCCATGCGCACGAGGATAAGTCTTCTATGGTAGGTGTCATTAATAGGACAATCCCCCTTTCGTACCGCCTATGTTCCATGTACCATCTGCTCTCACGTACCTATAGTTTCCCTCTCGTAAGGGCGGGTATATAGAGAGGTTGGTATATCGGTCCGGCAATGGTATATTGAAGGGGCGACCATTTATGGGAGTCATATGAGCCAACATTCTGCATTTAAACGTTCTTCAAAACTTTCAAAAACAAAACAAAACATCAAAATGCACTAAACCAGTTTAGGACACACCATTAATCTTTAAAAGAGATAATCACCGTTTGTGTATGTGTGTGTTCATTTCTGCTTAGTGTAACAAAAAAAAATCATCATAAACGAGATAAAAATCTGCTTAGCTAGTAGAAGAGCACCACAATGGTGTACACCCGTAGCCAAGCCCAATCAAGGGCGGATGCTACGGAAGGTGCACAAAGAGAGGGCACTGGTCACCTTCGCTTTAGCCCTGAGGACTTGGCCATACCGCCTTGGCGGTCTGGCCTACAAGAGAGTCCACATCAGGCCACATCAAGAAGGAATTATTGGGACCCCCCTCTGTGGGGTATGCCCATTCAACACAGCCCCTTTCGGGAAGAAGCTTTACATGTGGCACTCGACGTAAATAGAAAACCGCCTTTTGAGGCTAGATATGAGTGGCCACAGCGTGATGAAGCGCTAGAGAGGCACAGTGTCCATGAGGAGAGACAACATGAATACGACACCTCTCCTTTGCCTCCCATTAGAACTGAAATACAAAACCCAGAGCGCAGGGCTCTCCACACAGGGCGAGCTAACTCCGCCCGCCCCTTTCACACCCATGAAAGGGAGTACGAGGAAGACCATCACATTCCTCGAGAACAACATACAATGCGGGAACCTTGCGTTTCTGCACCTGCTAGATATCATGGTCACCCATCGAGGCCAGAGCCTCAAGTAAATGCCGCCAACCTCGATAGAGGGAAGCGACCCATTGAAATTTTAGATCATCAAGACCGAGGCAAATACATAGGAGAAACATTCAAGCCTCCTGAGCAAAATATGGTAGACCAAATTGACCCGGCAGTCGCCAGACATGCCGCCCGCCAAGCCCGAATCATGCGGCTTGAGCAAGGTCATCAGGAGTTAGAGTACTTATACCGCCTTAATAAAGAGCGCATGCAATGCGAAGCGGATGAGCTACGTTATAAACTACCTGAGAGGGTGCCAACCCCTCACACCCAAAAAGTAGAACAATATGAGAGGTATAACCCTTTGGTGCAGGACAGGTCTCCGTGACCTCGTCAAGCTTTGCCTCCGAGACCTTATAGACCCGAGAGGGAGGCCACTCCCCGAAACAATGATGGGTACCCTCAGCGGGGACTCACTCAGGGTCATAGGTCTCGCCTAGAGACTCCTCAAGAAGTTTATGAGGAATATGAACCAGAAATAGAATGGGCCGAAATGCCCTATCAAGGCGGGAGGGCTGCCATTCGGCCACCCCCCATAGGCCTCCAGTCTCCCATAACTCACAACGGGAGCAAACAAAAGAGGAAGAAATTAAATCTTTCGATGCATACAAAGCGCTATTAGAGCGTTTGGAGTCTGTGGAGACAAAAGCTTCTGGGCATCAAAAGCCCATGTTACGTCAACTCCGTAGTCATCCAGTGCATCCCTCAGTGCCCACACCTCTTTACCCCGAACATTTCAAGTTGCCTCAGTTGGCAGTCTTTAAAGGTGAAGAGGATGCTCAAGAACATGTCACAAGATTCCTGAGCCAATGCTTCGGCATTCAAGATAATGATGCATTGTTGCTTAGGACATTCATAACCACATTCATGGGCCCTACCTCGGATTGGTTCACACAGTTACCGAAGCACAGCATAAATAACCTAGATCAATTAGTAGATGCGTTCCTTGAACGCTTTGCCTTCAACACCAAGAAGAAGGCATCACTGAGTGATCTGGCCAGCCTCAGGCAATATGAGGAAGAGACAATGGCAGCATACAGGAATCGATGGAGGGCTTTGCTTTCTAAGCTACCTTACCTTCCCCCTATGTCTGACCTCACACAGATGTTTGCACGAAGTTGCTTGAAATCGATCTCTGGGCTATTGCAGCTATAGCAATATGCCAGCCTAGAAGAAGCTTTGGCGCAAGCCAGAGTTATAGAAGAGATCAAAATAGGGGAAGGCACAATCGCCAAGCCTAAAAAGAAAGAGTGGAACAAAAACACTAAGACCGGGACTACGCAATCACAACCCGCTGTGGTTAATCAAGTTGCGATAAATGTCCCCAAGCCTGTGCAAGAAATACAGCCCCAAAAGGCTAATTATCAGGCAGTGCCTCCTACTTATGAAAGAGAAAATAAAAAATAGGAGCAAAATCAGCAGCGTCGCCCTAGGCGACAATTCACCCCTTATGCGGAGTCTAGGGACTCCCTATTTGACCGCTTGTCAGCGGCAAATTTAGTCACCCTTCCAGAAATCCAAATCGTAGATCCTAATGCTCCCAAGCCTAAGGGATACAGAGAGGAATTATATTGTAGGTTCCATAGGCGAAGGGGACATGACCTGAATGGATGTTGGAAATTCAAGGGATTAATACAAGATTTGATCGATAATAAAACATTGGCAGTGGACAACCCCATAGCACCAAATAATCAATAGATGGGGGTTTTCAAGGACCCTTTGCCTACCCACGAGGCACAGGCAAAACCTCTTCAGGTCAATGAGGTGCGACAGAATCTTCCCATGCAAGGATTTGTGGGAATGATCAGCATAGTGACCAGGAACAAAAAGTACCCAGGAGTTGCCCCCGAGGCAGCTACAAGAGAAGTTCCAACAACGTCGCAACCTCAACAACGCCCTGTGCAGTTGCCTCCGCCTAGACCCGAGGTCACGATACGGACCAAACTCACGCAGAGTTTGCGGACCACATCGGCTAGGCTTTCCATTTACGAGCTTATTCAATAGTCAACACCCCATAGAGAAGCTCTCATGGAAATTTTGAAAGCCATCGAGTTACAGCCTCACGAAGCAAATTCTTTCAATAACTTCGTGGGACATGTGAAACGATGTACGGAGCCGGTCATTACCTTCAGAGAGGATGAAGTTAAAACAATATCGAATGACATGGCAGATCCACCCCTGCACGTTATCGTGCGGGTCAACGGGATCCCGTACAAGAGAGTGTTGGTAGATACTGGCTCGTCCAGTAACATCATTACTACCACAGCATTAAAACATCTGAAGCCACTAGCCTCTCATATCACGGCTTCCACATACACACTGCGAGCATTCAACGATGCGATATGCTCGACAGTCGACACAATTGTTCTGCCCGTCCAGGTAGGACAAAAGATGATACCTACATTGTGCCATGTTTTGGAAGGCGAGATGGCATATAACATATTGCTAGGGCGGCCATGGATCAGGGACATGAAGTGTGTCCCTTCGATCGCTCACCAGTGTCTAAAGTATGCATTTGAAGGAGAAGTACATGTAGTCCCGATGGACTTAGAACCCTTCAAATATTGCAATGCGATGCAATTAATGCCTCAATCGACCCTCCCTTCAACGCATTTGGATTTCCAGTTAAATCCATCTAGACAGGGTCCAATACCGCGGGCACCACTGGTGACTAAACCATCAAAATCCCAGCCAGGTGAGTCTTCATCATCTGCTCCTTCACTACCAATGCCACCTGTCATGGCTAAACAGAAGGACAAAGGAAAACAGATCTTGGAAGAGGCTCAGCCCCTAGAAGAGGCGTTGCCAACAATATCAACTGTCTCAATAGAAGAAATACCTAGCACAATGGAAGCTGAGACTCCTAACCCACCAAACATGGAATGGACTCAGGAAGGCCTCCCGTTCCCTCCCTCCCAAGCATCAACAATTACTGTTGAAATGGCCAGTACGGGCCTAGGGGAGTATCTAGTGTAGAATGTTGTGGCAATGCCCGCATCTAGAATCCGTGCAGGACATGGGGAGACCTCACCTTCCCATAGGGACAGTTGTTCCTTTAGGTTACCCACCAAACCAGACTAATTTTGTGTATGGGGGCCTTGATCATGGTCCTGAACCATGCAAGCAAAAGGACGAGGATGAAGAGCCTTTTGCCAAAAATGTCAATTATCTGTCAAACCCAGACTTCGCTCTGAGATATCTCGGCCAATGCAATTGGCATGGATACGGGCTAGGCAGGTATGAGCAAGGGGTGCGTGTCCTTTGCCAGCCAAGATACCAAATGCCATATGATAAGTCGGGAGTAGGGTTCAACCACCCCCTGCCCTTAGACATCTTGGTGGAAAACATGCAAGGCCTAGGAATAGGCAACAAGGGTGGATTGGCATCAGATCCTTATGCCAACCCAAATACAGAATATACATTGGGAGATTACCTCCCATGGTCAACAAACACCCTTGGTAACATCAGTAATCCCTCTCCTTTGCTAGAGAGAGGTGAAAGTTCGGACACTAATTCCCAAAGAGAGCATAAACGGTGTCCAGAGATCTTTTTGAAACTGTTCCCTTTAGAGGTTCCAGTTGAGCCAATACAGTGTCAAGAGAATCAGGTCCCTCCACCAAGAGTGGAACAACCGCAATGGGATCAGATTAATTTGCTAGAACAAGGTGAACCCTTAATGTCGCAAGCAGTTGTGGAAGAAAATGAACATTTTTGGATCTCCGACAGTGATTCGAAAGATGAGACTGAGATGGCTTATCTCAACCACATGCAACAAAGGCAACAAGTGCAACAACGGCGTCCCTTAGGGATTGATGACTTATTTGCATAGATGGGCATACTGCCAGGGCATGAGTGGTATGTAGACCCAACGGGGTGGGACCAAGTGTTGGATCCATGGCTCCAAATTTATGATGAGCACCGTCCACCCCGAGACCCTATAATGACATCAGTGTCGAGGGAAGACCCTGTCTTCCTATCAGCACATAGGGCAGATCCGTTCGTGCCCATTCCCCTAGAGCCAGATCCAGAGTATAGGGAGCATCCAGAATGTTCGAGTTATCATACCCATGGTAATGGAGACCAAATTCATTCCATCCACATGATCTCCATTGATTTGACCGCACCCATCCACAATCCGGCCGATCCAACATGGTCATTGCATCTAGACACAGATGCCATCGATTGGGATCACGTCAATTCACCTCTCTCACCATCAGAGTATCGGCCTTTCGGTAAGATGCCTCATTTTACCCCAGGGACAACTCAAGATATTTTTTAGGCTGAAGAGGAACCCGTGGTTCCCAACGTAGATTTAAATTCAGCTGATGATATCCATTTGATCCCGACTCCACATCAGTTGGAGGACGGATCCCACATGTCAGTCGAGGAGACGATTGACGTAGATATCGGCTTGGATCCAATGAATCCATAGATTATCAAGCTAGGGGTAAGCTTATCCCCTGAAGAGCAAGCCGACTACATTGCCCTTCTCAAAGAGAAGAAGGAGGTTTTTGCATGGTCATACAAGGATATGCCAGGACTAGACCCGTAGCTAGTCATGCATAATTTAATGCTTGATCCGACAATCAAGCCCGTAAAGCAAAAACTACGTAAGATGCACCCAACAGTGGCCTTGATGGTCAAAGACGAATTGCAAAAGTTGTTGGATGCACAGTTTGTCATCTGCGTGGATTATCCGCCATGGCTGTCCAACATGGTGCCCGTCAAAAAGCCCGATGGGAGGATTCGCATATGCACTAATTTTTGAGATCTAAACAAAGCGAGTCCTAAGGATGATTTCCCCTTGTCGAGCATCGACGCGTTGGTAGACGCTACAACAGGTCACGAAATGCTCTCCCTCATGGATGGTTTCTCAGGATACAATCAGATTCGTATCAATCCTGAAGACCAACTAAAAATGGCGTTCACAACGCCTTGGGGGACATTTTGTTATAAGGTCATGCCTTTTGGCCTTAAAAATGCTGGTGCCACCTACCAACGTGCCATGACGTACATCTTCCATGACTACATGCATAAAACTTTGGAAGATTACATGGATGATTTGTTAGCCAAGTCTCTGTTGCGCTCAAATCATATCGATGACTTAAGCAAGATCCTCGATCGCCTCATGGAGCATAAAGTTAGACTAAATCCCAAGAAGTGCGTATTTGGCGTCACATCTGGAAAACTCTTGGGTTTCATAGTCTCAAAGCGAGGCATCGAGGTGGACCCAAAGAAAGTCAAGGCAATCCTTGAAATGGTTCCCCCAACTACCATTAAGCAGCTCAAAGTCTGCAGGGAAAGGTCGCGTCGATTAAGCGCTTCATAGCGCAATTATCTGACAAGTGCCGACCCATGAACAAATTATTGCACAAGGGGGTTACATTTCACTGGGATGACGAGTGCCAATCAGCCTTTGATGAAATCAAACAATACCTGGCTTCGCCGCCAGTATTGGCACCACCTAGACCAGGAGTGCCATTCTACTTATACATCTCAGCTACTGAGGTGGCACTGGGTGCCATGCTAGCCCAGAAGAATGAACTTCACAAGGAACAGGCTACTTACTATCTTAGCCGCACCCTGGTCAGTTATGAACTTAACTATGCATACGTCGAGAAACTCTGCTTGGCAGTGGTGTTTGCTACCAAAAAGCTATGCCACTACATGTTGAGCAACACTACGTATGTTGTGTCTAAGGAGAATCCATTGCGATACATGATGAGTCATACTTATCATAGTAGTCGCACGGCGAAATGGATCATGTTGTTGACAGAATTTGACATAGAGTTTATTGGACAAAAATCTATCAAAGGACAGGTCATAGCCGATCAACTAGCGGAGGCTCCTCTTGAAGACGATCAGCCTCTAGTCATAGAACTACCCGATGATGGGGTCTTCCATGTCTCAGAATCGCCAGATTCTGATGAGCCTGAGTCACAAGCCGACATAACCCTATTCTTTGATGGTTCTAAATGTGAGCAAGGTGGTGGCACGGGAATAGTATTCTTCACACCGTAGGGCGCTCCAATGCCCCTGTCATTTAAATTAAATTTCTCGTGCACCAACAATAATGCAGAGTATGAAGCCTTGCTCATAGGTCTTCAGACAACAATCGCCATGAACATCAAATGACTGAACATCTTTGGTGATTCGCTGTTAATTGTCAATCAAGTCAAAGGGGTATATCAATGCAAATGCCCAGTTCTACAGGCTTATAAAGCCCTTGTGGACAAATTCTTGGCAAAACTTGAGTGGTATGACATCGAGGCACTCCCTCGATCATCGAATCATTTTGCGGACACAATGGCCTCCTTGGGGTCACTAATCCCGCAAGACCTTTTCGGTGATATGACAACCATTCAAGTCAAAACCTTATCGCAATCCATGATGGAGCGTGCAAGCTCAGACTTGACGCCAGGAATCCACATGATCCAGATTGAACCATCCTCGGATAAGTTCTCTCGAATCCAAGATCATCTGAAACGCGCCAACTGGGGGTCCTTGTTCTCCCCTACTCCCATTAATAGCAACACAATGCTATTCTTACAGGTTCTATCCCATTCAGCGTTCGCTAGGGATGAACTTCAAGAGGGATTGGTTGTTCATACTGTCGAGGTTTCTGATCAACAGGACTGGTATTTACCCATTAGAGACTACCTCAAGTTAGGTAATCTCCCGCTTGGATTGACTCATGCCGCAAAATGAGCACTCAAGCAGAAAGCGGCTAAGTATGTCTTGATAGGAGACATTTTGTATCGTCGCAGCTATGAAGGAATCCTCCTTCGTTGCTTGGACCAGCAAGAGTCCACTTGGGCAGTCGCCCAAGCGCACGATGGTACATGTGGTGGCCACTTCAGTGGTATGGCCATCGCAAAGCGCATTCTTCGCATGGGCTATTATTGGCCATCTTTAGAGCGAGATTGTTGCGCATATGTCAAGAAGTGCGTGAAGTGTCAACATCATGCCAATTTGATGCACGTACCTTCCCAGGCCTTGCAGACAGTCCAGTCTGCTTGGCCATTTTCATAGTGGGGCTTCGATCTAATTGGAAAGATCTCCCCTGCATCGTCAGGCCATCACACGTTTATCATAACGGCCACAGAGTATTTTACCAAGTGGGTGGAAGCAGTTCCGCTTACCTCTACGATAGGACCCCGCATTGTGGAGTTCATTTTGCATAACATCATATGTCATTTTGGTATTCCATCCAAAATAGTCTCGGATAATGGGATGCCATTCAAGAACAAAGACGTGCGTGCTTTGACCACAAAGTACAAAATTCAGCATAGTTTTTTGACACCCTATTATCCGTAGGCGAATGGGCAAGCAGAGGCGTCAAACAAAATGCTAGTTGCCATCCTCAAAAATACCATCGTAGATAGTCATAAGGATTGGCACATTCAAATCCCACTTGCCCTATGGGCCTATCGCACTAGCATTCGGACACCCACTGGGGCCACTCCATTTTTGCTCGTGTATGGCTCCGAGGCAGTCATGCCTCTAGAGTTGGAGATTCCTTCCCTACGCATATCAATGCAAGAGTTCATCGATGATGACTCTGCATGGCAGGCCCGGTTAGACCAGCTTACGTTGCTTGATGAACGACGCGTTAATGCTCTCGAGCATTTACGTATTTATCAAGAGCGACTTAAGAAAGCTTACAACATGAAAGTTCACCTCAGAGACTTTCGGGTTGGTGATTTGGTTTTGAAGGAAAACCAATAGAATTCTAGTTTGTCATCCCACCTAAGGGACAAGTTCATGGCAAATTGGTTAGGTCCATATGTCATTGATAGCAAAATAGGACCCGGGACATACCGGCTAGCTTCTCTTGATGGAATCAAGGAAACAGAACCCTTGAACATCAGTCATTTGTGCCCATTTCATATCTAAGAGAGCCAAATCCCAAAAATGCTCCAAGGATCTCTAAAATCGCTTGGTCAATCCCAAAATGCTCCAAGGATCTCTAAAATCGCTTGGTCAATCCCAAAAATGCTCCAAGGATCTCTAAAATCGCTTGGTCAATCCCAAAAATGCTCCAAGGATCTCTAAAATCGCTTGGTCAATCCCAAAAATGCTCCAAGGATCTCTAAAATCGCTTGGTCAATCCCAAAATGCTCCAAGGATCTCTAAAATCGCTTGGTCAATCCCAAAAATGCTCCAAGGATCCCTAAAATCGCTTGGTCAATCCCAAAATGCTCCAAGGATTCTCACAATCACTTGGTCAAAAAATAAAGAAATTCAAAATCCAAAAATCATCAAAAACAACAATTTTTTGCATCTCATTTCTAGGCATGCTCAAATTCATCAATAGAGCATCTCATCTTCATATTCACAAAAATCAATCCATCAAAAATACAAAAAAATACATAGCTGCATTAAGCATTACATCCATACATTGCATATTTGTGGTCGTACAAGTCAAAGGCACCATAGGTTGTAATTGCTCTGCTAGTCCATCTGGTTCCACATTGTTCCATCTTAAAAAAAAAAAAAAAATGCCATTTACCGCTTTTCACCACACTAAGAGTCAGTGGTCTTCTAATGTATCAAGAGTTTTCGTAATTCAGTCATCATTTTGCTTTCTAGCCAAAACTGTACCGAGTCAGACAGATTTTACGAAGGTAGAGTTCTACTTGAAGTACGCCTTGTTACGTAGCATCCCAACACAAATTAAAACACATAAAAAATTCCCAAGTTGTGTAAACGAAAGATGAAACCTGCATAGTAATCCAGTTCACCATAAGCGAAATGGTTATCTTGCTCATCCCCCTATGCGAATGACCCAAAGAATGTTGAGAGTTGGCAAAAGGACAAGCATCTTCCCTACCCAATTCCCTAAGAATCCCAAAGTTCTCAATAGTTGCAAAACATCAAAAATTTGCAAACGTCAAAACTCCAAAAAATTTTGACACCCCACAGTGCATACATCAAAAAGCACATACAATAGTGATTCTCGTCACTCCATATCCAAATCCCTTGCTCAAAAGAAAAACAAATAAAAATAAATAGTGATTTTATCACTACAAACGAGCAAGTATCCCAATACAATTGAAGAAAAGAAGGGAGTCGAACTTGAATCCCTGGAACTCTCAGCATTTCGACAGGTCATGAGGCAAACTTCAGTATCGGTTTGGTTGATAGCCTATCGGTCACTGGCGGTAAACCTCCCGCATGACGATATATCTGTCACATTAACTTGTGTACAGATCAATGTTTGCATGTGGATGAGCTAGCTTATGGTATCCTAGATAGCACCGCAGATTAATCTAACTAAATACAATAAAGGAGTTAGTGGAGCTAATTAGGTGATCCTCAGTATAGGTTCGGTTGAAAGCCCATCTGGCATTGGCGGTATCCTGACAAATACCACATAAATGAACTCAACTGCACACACAGGGATGTGAAATAACTTGGTCAAAAACAAGTCCGATTCATACCTTGTCCAAAAGTCTTGTAAGATAAAGTACAATCATGGCTAGTGAGTTAAAACCGTCTGAGTCTCAGAAAACCTTAGCTACATTTCTAAACCAAACTGCGCTACTTTTCATCCTTACAATATCATCAAAAATCACATGTATACATACAAAGTCATTCACCACAACAATCACCTAAAAATGAAATAACAGAGTCCTAAACAATCTATGGTGCCATAACCAACCATCACAAATTCCATCCATCCATTTCATTTTGCATATCACATATAAATAAAAAACATTTGCATTCATCATAACATATGCATCCATCAAAATAAATAAACATGCATACATCCATATTCATCAACCATAATGCATAATATCAAATCATCACATATGCATAACCACAATAAAACCAGTTTATATATATATATATCGTCAAAAAAAATGCCTATAGGCTACAAAACTGGTCCTCAGACCCCGCAATCATATAACAAAATCACCTAGCCTAAGGCATCGACCACCATGATCACGCAGGATCGGTGCGACGGGAACTACCCCCATGGTGTGGGTCCTATGGGACCCTGTAGGGTGGCTACTACTAGCCCCCACATCATGCCTGCTATCGCCTCCCTCATCCAATCACCTACGACGAGATGATGCTGACTGCTCAGTAGCATTGTCCCTCGTCCGGCATGAAGATCCACTTCCCGACGGCTCAGGTAGCCGCCCATCGAGGTGGATGACCTCCCTCTCCAAATCTAGCCGATGTCGACACCACTCTACCTCCCGTCGATGGTAGTAAGCTACTGCATCATCACGCTGCGCCAAAACCCTATCCCGCTCTGCTAGCTGAGCCCGTAGGAGATCCCTCTCCCACAGAGCATCCCCCAGCTCCTGATCCCGCATCCATAGTAGCTCTGTCAATCATGCATTCTCAGCACATACCCTAGACTCCATCTCCTCCATATCCACCTGAAGCATGGGACTCTCTAGAATAGCAGCCTGCTCTGGCTCCCACTACTCCTCCATGTCCTGCATCTCCGGCTGATCCGGAGCCCCCAAATCTACATCCTCATCCCCCACCTCAACCATGTCTGCATCCTCCAACGGATCTCCCCAATCATCCCCTGGTGCCTCAGCACCCTCCATGCCTCCCAGTGGCCCCTCTCCTCGCCATCGTCGTAGTACCCACCACGAGTCATACTCAGTGGTAGTCTCGACGTCATCCACGTCCGGGACGTCGATCACCACATCTGAATCCTCGCCCAATGGCACGATGACCGGTCGATCTAGAGTCCTCTCATCTCCCCGACATCGATAGACCACGGGCTCACCAGGAAACCCCTGGTGCACCCCAAACTATCGTGTAACCCGGCTATATGAGAAGAACTCATGCTCGGTCCCGTGCCGCCCAATCAACCACCGCTCCCTGCGTACCCGTCGGAGCCACTCTCCAGCCTTCGGCCAGGCTGGACAGTCCCGATAAGGGTGCCAAACCACCTCCCCTAGAGTGAGCCGAGAGAAGGCATCGGCATAGTGCCCTACGACACCTGCCCACCACCGACTCTGCCCCTGCTCTGCGGACCGCCGCCACAAAACTGCATACCCTATCTCCTTATCCTCCATCGCCGCCCGAGTCGTCCATGGTAACCCGGTTGGCCTCTCAACTGCTATGTGCTGCCAACCCTAGCACTGCAATAGATAACTATAGCTGACCCCCTTCCGCTGTCGACAGCGGACCCCATACAGCTCCCCGTAGAGCTGTGCCAACAGTGTCTGTCCCCATCTCAGGATCAGCGGTGCCTCTATCGGGCACTCTACCAACTGCCACACCAAATCCAGCAGGTTCCATGGGAACCTCGCGCCTGACGAGTCGGGTAATAACATGTTAGAAATGAGGCCCATAAGGAATGCGTGCCTCACTCCTAACACCCCCTCTCCTGCCACCATCCAACCAAAATCCCGCCAACCTGGCAGTCCACCTCGGCCGTCTCCACTGGGTTCTCTACACCCAACCGCTCCCCATGCCCGAAGCATCTCGTCAGTACAACAGTTCGCTGATCACGCGGCGATGTCCTGATGGGCAGTCCATCTATCAGAATCCGAAGAAGCCGATAGATATCCTCCAGAGTCACAGTCATCTCCCCTGTCGGGAGATGGAAGGTGTTGGTCCACGGATCCCAAAGTTTGATCAGGGCCGTCAAATAGGCCTGATCCGGGACCACAGGCTCCAGTCGAGCCACCTGCTTGAGCCCAAGGGCATCAAGCCACTCCCAGTCAACCTCAGTCAGTGCCCCCCATGCCTCAGTGAAAGTAGTGGGTACACGGTACCGGCTCCTAACAACCTGCAAAAGAAAACACACCAAAAAAAATTAATTAAAATCATGGAAAAGAACTGTACAGAAAAACAACACACTTACAGTTTAAAACAAAAAAATAAACTCTAGGGAGCACTTACTGGCCTCGCTTCGGCTCCGCCGCTCGAACCAGTTTGTGTACTCATGATGGCAGGGAAAATCCGGCAGCGCTTCGCTTCGCAGAATTAACCTCCTCCTCCCCAAAGCTCCAAATCGCAAGAAAAATTAGATGCAAATGAGCCCAAACTCAAGTTTTGGCCCTTAAATAGGCCTTTTGAGCTGGAATTCATCCTTCACTGGGATGAGCACTCTGGTTAGCGCTCGTCCCACCCAGGGACGAATTCTAAAGCTGGAATTCGTCCCACCCTGGGACGAATTCAGGCCAAAAACTTCAAAAAACATCAAAAATTGAACAAAAATGCACAAAAACAGATAATAAATTTGCCCGATGAGAGTGTTGTTGCACTTGACATCCCGGGCATACAAAATAGACATTGGGGTCACAAATTGTCATTATCCTACTCCCTAAGAAGGCTATCTTAGCCGGACCGCTCCATGGGAAGATGGATTTTCGCCAATTTCAGCTCCAAACAGCGTCGCAAAAAGGGTTAACACCCACCAAAAATAGGTCTAAATGTTGGAAAAATTGCACATGCTTAACGATAAACCATCTAAAGGCACCCTTGCACAAGTCATCTTGGGTCAAGCGACTCGTCGCTTTTCTCACGAAGGTCATTCCCTCATCGATTCGTCGCTTGAGGGGGTAGTCACACTTAGTCACCAATCAACAAACACACACCCAATCAAGGCAATGACATGCATTCAAAGAATCATTGACAAAGACAATTACGCTCCTGCTTGGGGCAGTAAACAAGCAATTATCACAAATTGATCAAACACTTGGCATTCCCGAAGCATGAACACAAGGTTCCCCTATGGACAAAAGGTTGCGCCCTTTGCCTAATCATGACTGATCAATGTCCAAGCTCAAGTCACACCTCACCAAAATAGGTTAATACTTGAAATCAAATTCCTTAGCTCGTCAGAAGCAAGGATTCAAGAATGCATGCCCTTTCCATGCTTGGGGCATCAAAAGTTGGTTAGGTTACCAAGAAACCCTAATCATTAGTGCTTTGGTTATCTATTTTTGCTCGACGTTGCGCCATGCACAACGCATCCCAAAAAGGGGCATCTGTAGACACCAAAACAGCACCAATCCGATTATGTGACTGCAAACACTGATCGCTTTGACACACACAGCCCCTAGGGCAGCCCTCAGAGGTTAAACAGTGGTCCTAACCACTTTCATAGCAATTTTGTAAGGTCAAGAAGCAATTTGGCACATTCAGGCACTTTGCCCAGTATTCGTCTCACCCAGGGATGAATACTAACTGGGATTCGTCTCACCCAGGGATGAATTCTGAAATCGTCTTTGGTCAGGATGAATTCCAGGTTTAACGGGCAAAAAGAAGAATGCCGCCAAGTGGCAGCCGAGGACAGTCAATTATTGCCTCCTGCCGTGCATGCGCGTGTAGGTGGGTAGGTTGGCAGTTAGAGGACTGTCACAAAGGCAGTCATGGAAGCCCAAGTCAGGGAGGAGTCTCCTCCCTCTTGGGAAGGCATGGCCGCCACATGGCATCCCTGCATGCCCCTCCAAAGAGACCCCCTGGGTCTATAAAATGGTGGACTTTCCCACCCAAATGAGGACAGGTTGGAGGCATTTTCAAGCAACGAAGTGCTGCCAAATTGAACACCCTATTGCACCCTTTTTCGATTCACCTTTTCACATCCATTAATCTCTTTCGCAAGAGAGGTTATTGGGTGGCTTTTGGAAGCGTGGATCCGAACCCAAACCCAACATTTGACCACCTCAATCCACCAATTTGCCGACAACCCAATCCCAAGAGATTTTGGGCCCATCCCTAGTGGATTGGCGTCAAAATCAAGTTCTAACGGGGGCGGCCCACTTGGGCACCCCACACTTTTTGTTAGTTTCATTTTAGTCTATTCTGTTATTGCTTATTCATTTCACATTACACTCTATGCTGTTTAGATAGCTCACAATCTTGATTTCAGAAGACATTTATCAAATATTATCATGCTTTGTCGATTTTGTGGCCCTCACTAACTTGCAGGTAGCGACATCGAATTCCCATGGATAGAGGCCAAATTGGGAGAATCCGACCATCTGGGTCATCCCAAAATGGCCCCAATTACTTAACCCCTCTGTTTGCAGGTGTTTTGGAGGTCCCGAGGTTCGACATTTGAGCGACATCACCTCGGCTTTTCATCACAGGCGAATTCGTCCCACCCGGGGACGAATAACAGCAGAATTCGTCCTAGCCAGGGACGAATTCCAGTTGAATGCAGATTGGCCGACTGTTTCAATGGCAGTGGCCCTCTGGTAAGGTCTTTTGGTCTCTGTCAGATTTGCAGGTGATTTAGATTCATTTTACTCACTATTTTTGATAATCTTTTACATGCATCTTTTGTTAATTTCAAAGAACAAACTTTCCCTATTTGCAGCAGGTGCTACTAACGCCTTTGTTGTTTCTTTGAACGCAGGAGGAGCAACGAGAAGCGAGGATTCATCAGCATAAGCGGCGGCAACACTTTGGCCCGCCCATTTCAAATGTGGGCATGCGGAAGAAGGATTATTGATCACGATTGTAACCAAATCTATTTAACGCTCCTAACCCCTAAAAAGGGAGGAGGCAATTTTGTAACCGAGGTTAAAGAGTTAAATAAAAGGGCTGTGACTTCTCTAAATTCTTGTATCTCATTTCAATCAATTTGCCTCTTTCGTTTAATGCACTTCACATTTTAGGACTTAAGCGTTAGTTTTGATTTTGAATGCATCGAAATAGTTTTCCTTTCAAAAACTTTCGGAATCTCATGCTTTCAAGTGGTAGAATTGATGTTTGCAGCCATCAATCACCACACCCATAGAAGTCCTGATGAAAGAATCCAATGGTCGATGATTGCTTTGGAATACTTGTCTGAAGTTTGTTTTTGAATGCATATAGCAACGCCATAACAATGACCAGAAGCTTGCGCTTTCTATCTGCTGGGGAGCTACCTATCATGCCACTACCACATCGTTGATAGATTACACAGTCAAAAATTTTTTTGTTTTATTTTTCCTAATGCTAGTATGTTCTTGATTTTTTGTTAAATTAATTTTTGCAAAACATTCTTTTGAGAAACATCAGCATCAGAACAAGAAGAACCCATACATATGTTTTTTGTGGTGTGTGATTGGTGGATGAATTATTATGAGGTTGAAGGCTTTCTACAATTTTCACGTCCCATATTTTTGCTACATAACTTCAACAAAAGTTTTGGGGGAATTTTTTAATTAAAAACTATGCATGTGGAATATTGTAGTGGCCTCCACATTGATTATTTAGTGCCCTTGAACGTCACTAAAATTGAGGGGGAATATTTTTAATAATGGCCCTATTTTTTAAAATTAAAATTGTGGAGCCCACCCATTTATAAATAACAATAGGGGTAACTTCACCCAAATGAAAATCATTAATTTCAAAAAGGGTGAATTCTTTTTTTGGTTCAGGGAATAAAGTTTTTTAAAAACTATTTTTTTCTCCAATTTTTGGAATATTCCTTTGTGAATTATAGAAGAAGGTTATTGATTTTCCTTTAAATGAAGGTCAATTTGTCACCCTTATATAGGGGTATTTATAGTCATTGAAAATGTTTTTCCGAGTCGAACACAATGGAGTCAACCATTTTCAGTTTTGAAATTATTTTCCATATTTTTTTGTGGATGTAATACTATTGTATCCTGGAGTGTATTCTCGGTTGAACCTGACACTCCAATATCATTTGGTGCCCTTGTTTTGTTGTTTATCCATTTTTTTTGGATATTTATCAACCCATTATGTTCATATAGGTGGTAACCACATTCTCATTCTTGTGAAGTCAATTTGGACTTCCCTAGCGATTCTTGTGGTTCTTTCCACACTATCTTCACACATTTTTTGATGAGTCTCTACTTTTTTGAGACATCTGATGGGTCCTTTGCATATTTATTGATGGAAGTTGTCCTAGGGGGGTTTAAGAGGACATCTTCCTTCCTCTCCATCCTCCATGCACATATTACTTCTTCTTCTTCTATTCTAGTAGGTGGTTTTATCCCTTGGGGTTTTTTCATCATTCCCTTATTTTGTTGTTTGTCCATGAGTTTTGGACCTTATTTCAGCCCATTGTGCTCATATAGGTGGAAACCACATACTCATGCTTGTGGAGTAATTTTGGACTACCCTTGCGATTTTTGTGGTTCTTTCTCCATCCTATCTTCACACTCATTTTTGCGAGACACTTTAGTTTTTTAATGGAGTTCTCTTTGATGATCTTTAATTTTTTATTTTGATCACATATTGTACATGAGTACCTTATCAGGCCTTGTTTTCGGGACTCATACTTGTGGATATGCCACTTGTTTTGTTGTTTTTCCACTAGTTTTGGACATAGTTATCAGCCCATTGTGTTCATATAGGTGGAAACCACATACTCATGCTTGTGGAGTCATTTTGGACTACCCTTGTGATTTTTTGTGGTTCTTTATCCATCCTATATTCACACTCTTTTTATAGAAATTTATGGTTTTTCATCATCTTTCAGCAAAACAATTTTGACCACATATTGGACATGAGTACCTTATCAGGCCTTGTTGTCAGGATTCATTTTATATGGGTATGCCACATATTTTTTATCCCTTTTTTAGGACAATATTCGCCATACGAAGACATACCGCTTCCTTTTCATTTTTGATAGATGTTTTTTTCCCATAGGGTTTTGCCATCTCTTCAAAAAGAATCATTGTACATGAGTACCTCATTAGGCCCTATTTTTGGGACTCATTTGTTAAATTCACCCCTAGTATCACTTAAGGGGGGTGTTAGAATAAATAATTATTTTCTTAAGTTATACTAGGATAAAAGTACTTGAGTTACCACTATTCCATGATTAAGATGAACTCTCAGTTTATCCTAGTTTAAATTTGATGAGTTGTTGTAATCCAGTGACTCTCAATGATCAACTTTGCTATTTATACAAAGTTGATCCATGAAATAAATCAATCAAGTATTTTTATTTATCCTAGTTCATATTTGATGAGTTTTTGTAATCCAACGACTCTCAATGATCAGCTTTGCTATTTCATGAAATAAATAAATCAAGTATTTTTACTTTTCTAATATTTGATGAGATTAAAAAAATATAAAAGGCTAGGGTTAGGAAAAAAAAATAAAAGAGCAAGTCACTGCAACTTTTTTTAATTCCGACCTAAATTTACATAAGCAAATATCCTACACTAAACCAACATTAATCCAACTTGTCTTCATGCAGTCCAATATTAATGTGATGCAATATTCTAAGGGGAAAAACACAATATATTAAAAAAACAAATAAGTCTACCATCCACATGCATAAAAATTATTAAAAATTTCCAATATATTACCAATATGAAAGATTTTTAAATGAATACACTTGCAAAATACCTTACTTCAACAAACTATAATGGTGAAATTTGGTGTAGTCCACCAACTTGGGAGGAGAGGTTTCTTCAAGTAAATTGTGTTTCCAACATGCATTTGCTCCACAAAGTCTTTCACCATTTTTTGTAGTTTCAATGGATATTAATAAGAAATATGGTTGCTTCTGATTCATATTTTCTTCAAAAAAATCCTTTCACTTCATATTCCTTATTTTCCTCAACTCGTTTAGTTTATAATGCTTTATTTTGCCTTTATTAATGTTTCAGGTGTTACAAATTTAACGGTAAAGTTACATATCATAAAATTATCTTAAATAATGTTTGCCAAATATGCTTTTTTTGATGTGGCTACCATGATCAAGACATCCTCTTTGTAAACATGGGGTATCTATGAAATTGATAGCCTCCCTTATCAGGTGTGTGTCCCACACATAATATTATGGAACCTTCACCTATTTGTACATTACAATACCACTGTACGCTAGCCACACATGAGATTGTGCTTAAGTGCACTAAAATATGAGAACATAATTTACGCATTCATGAAGAACCCATACTCTTCATTTATTATGGATGGAAATATGTGCTCCCATTGACTACCATCGATGTTGCATTTTGTAGTCTAGCTTATCCATCATAAACATAAAATTCGAGCCAAGTAATTCCTTGTTATATTTATTTTTAATGTTATTTTTACCTTCTATATCTATATTTTACTCACATTACTTGTATATGCTTGCACTTCTGGACATGGATCCTTTACATATGAATCCAACATACCATACAAAAAAAAGCAAAATGAAGCACATTGAATCATGATTCCACTTGTAATCATAATAAATCATCATTTAATTACTAATATCAATCCGATGATCGCCGCTAGTGCACTCTCTAATGAAAAATTCTATTAATACTTGTTAAAAATAATACATGGGTGGTTAAAATTCAATCATTTGATTTTGAAGCCCTACATACAAAAGGAAAATATAACTAGGTCATTAATGCCTTATCTAGGAAGGATGGGGAAGCAATCACATATACAATTTCATTAATCATTTTAGAATGAATTAAAGATGTGAAATTTGAATATGTCAAAAGTGACAAGTGTCAATAAATCATTATGAATATTGATAAACATACACAATTTACATGGGAAAATGATATCTTATAGATAATAAATTATATATATCTACCTGAAAATTCAAGTATCATACTAAAATTTCTTATTGATAGTTATGATTTTGCAAATTCAAGACATATTGATTTCTTCAAAACATATTATAATGCATGGCAATAATTATTTTGGTTAGGTATGAAAAAGGATATTCAAAAGCATGTGGATGTGTGCGATATATGCAATAGTGATTTTCACTACACTTGGGCAAATAGTTTGCCTTATTCAATTTTATGAGGTGGCTTTTATGGGAGGCTATATAGTGGAAATAAAAAATAATTAAAGCTAAGTACTCCAAAAATTATTTCATCCATGATAGATACTAAGTTGTGAAAAATATTTGGATATATTTAGGTGTTATGCTCATTGTCATATATTTTCAATCAACAATGGGTGCTATTTTAAGAAGTCCAAAGGCTAGAAAATGCTCCCAAAGTTCCATAAACCATTAGATCATAATGATCAACATCCCATGCTATTTTAACATACCTCCAATAAGGATATTTCATAAGAATTTCTATAGACAATTCAATCATAGATCAATGACCTACGCTATTTTCAAACACAAAGTTCCACAAATTGTGTGATTGAAAATCAATGGTCCATGTTGTTGTTGGCTTTTAAGCTAGACTATATTAAGTCCCAATATTCTAGATCTTGAGTAGCCTCAAATATAAGAGCAATTAAAATATAATATGGCCAATAATAATAATAATATTCAATATAGTATCGAATATGAAAAAAATTCCAATTTCATTTATGCAATAACATGAAAATACTTACAGTATAATTGCTCAAAATATGCATACAAACTGCAATATTATTAATGCTTGAATGTTATCTTCTTTGATCCTTTTTCAATACAATACATGGATCTTTGTATCCATAATATGTCCATACAATATGAATCTTAAATTACTTGACTATTACTCTCCATATGACAACTCTCACATGTCCTTTGGCTTATCATCTTGCCACTTGTATACATGACTCTTGACTCTCTACTTACATGCATACTTAAATCTATGACACTTGCACTCTTTTACATGATACTTACACTTCTACATGCACACCTAATATATGAAACTTGTGCACATCCTCAAATTACATATTTGCATACTTAATTACATGACACTTGTGCACTTTATCTCATTATAGACTTGCACTCTTACTTACGTGACACTTGTGAATATCCTGCACATAAAAACTTACATAAAAATAAAATATAAATCATACTTCTAAACTGTAGAATCACTCTCTAAAATATTACATATTTATATTTGTACCATGAATGTAGCATGGAGGTATATTATCATGCACCAAACAATTTAATATTCTCCAGCACTCCCATGTATTACATTATTTGCTTATTGAAGACTTTACTCTTCAATATTTGTCTTCATCTTTGATTTTTTGTTCATCCATTGTCTTCATTTTTTTTCTCTACAAGATAATCTTGGAATATGCTTGATCCATTTTCCTATTTCTTGCCTTTCCAAAAAAATCAAGCAATTCATCAATAATTTGATCCTTAGACAAAATATGATTTAATATTTCTTTTACTAATATTCTAGCATTGCACTGAATTCTAATGTTCATAAGTTCTTCTTCTTTCTTGTATTTATATCGGAACTATTTAGATTCATTATTTACGACTCTTGGAATTACTTCAAAAATAAGACTTTGAAGAAGACTATCTAATTTCATTAATAATATTTTATCTTTATTTTCATATTTCTTTTCCTTATATCGATAAAATGCTAGAGATTGATTATTTCTTCAACATAGTTTGCATGGATAAATATTACAACAACTTATATACCCAATTATATTTTAATGATTACATTTCAAATGATTATAATATTCATCTTTATATTTCAATCCTTGCTTCCAAATCATAGCTTTGTAATCATAATCATTAGTATTCTTGAAAAATAATGCAACCATTGATGTAATATTAAAGACATCCTATCTTTATTTTCTTTGTAAATAAGTTGCATATTTTTTGATGATATATTATTTTCTACTTGAATATTTATTATATCCATAAAAAAAATCTTAAATTAGAATGTCTTATTACTCAAATATTTAGTTGATTACAATAAGCTAAATAACTTTCTTGAAACAACCCATTCCTTGAATATCCCTTCTCTTATTCTATTTTCGATTCTCTTTTTAAGTTGGTCAACCTTTCTTGGGCCCAAACGAGAACTATTTTGAATTTGTGTGAGCAGTGGACCAATCCTTCTTCCAATCCCTACCCTAAAACTTTCTAATCCTTCTACCTTCTCCATTACCTTTGGAAACTTTGGTTGGAAAGGACCAATAGAGCATTATGTGATGTGTCCAATGATTATCAATATGTGTATCTTCAGGCCTTCACCTTTGCTACTAATAATACTCGATTAATACCATATTTCGAGGCCCTAAGAGGTAGACTAAATTTTGATTTGTATAACTATATTAAGTAGCATTCTAAGTATCATGGCCCCTCGACACCCAAGGTCAATAGATCTATGGTCAAATTTTCTCCTCCATAGAGTAGATGGCTTAAGCTTAATTTTGATAGGGCAGCCAAAGGTAATCTAGGTAGAGTAAGAGGTGGTGGCATAGTTAGGGACTGTTAAGAAAATTTTATTTTAGCTTACGCTCAAAACATGGGCATTCAATCCAAAAATCTTATTGAAGCTAGAGCTTTGTATTTGGGTCTTTCCATCATTGAAGGCCTTAATATAGAGAACCTCATCATCGAAGGAGACTCAATGAATGTTATCGATTATATCAAACAATCCCAGAATCCTTCTTGGAGTGTTAGCAACACCATAAGAAAGTGTAAAAAATACCTAGGTAAATTCAAAAATGTTGTCATCCAACATGTGTATAGAGAAGGCAATCATACTATAGATATTATTGCAAACTTGGAGGTGTTGGAAGAGAATATCCATATTTGGCACAATAATTTCCCTTTAAATCTTAGTGCTCATGCTAATCCTGATGGAATCCTATTTCTCTAATGTCATTTTGGGGTTGCGGTGGTCAACCAAACTTCTAATGTTATTCATCTATGATCATTCCCATGTCAATAATATGGGAGTTTTAGCCTAATCAATCCATGTCATCTTGAGTCTTCTTGTTCGATATTGTCATAGTTTTGATCTGGTAAAATCCATAGTCCTTGATTGTTACTTGGTTATCCAAATCCAAGTAAGCCATCAACATGTCTTCCAAGTCGATAGTGGTGCTTATTAGGTTTGCAGTGATGATACCCATGTCAAATTTGATATTTATAAATTGACCCTTTGTGGTTGAGTCAACCAAATCATTTTCATCTATGTCCTAGATGGTAATGTTGTCCATGTTAACCCTTTTTCAATTAAATCAAATTTTTGTGACACCACTGGAGTTTGGCTGATGCGAATTGGTTTGGATATTATATTAATATATGTCCCTTGTGAAATTTCCTACAAGAGTGGTGATATCATAAGCCATATTAGTATGGGAAATTATTATTTCAAACAAAATTGACATCTTAGTCATGCAAAGGAGTTCATTGGAAGTGGGGTGGTTCATACCAAATTCAAATGGATCATGTGGTGACATGGTGGTGCGATTGAATGTGTTGATAGAAGATTTCATCTTAATGTTATGTGTGCCAAAACTTCTTCATGGAAAATTATATTCATTTGTGTCAAAATCCATTATAAATTAGTGAAGAGATAAATTTTTTCACCCTTGCCACTAGCCTTTGGGTTTTGATTAGTTTTAATATCAATCAAAGCTTTAACATCGCTAGAATGGTGTACCCTTACATTATCATAACTCACATGTTAAGGAAATCTAGACATCATCAATAGCATTGGAGTAAGTTGAATCATGATACTGATGACATACACTTAAGGGATGCTCTTTCTATATCCAACATAGGAATTTAGATAAAATTCATCAAGTTGAAATATCCTTGCATTTCTTGTCTAAGATGTTTTGTGAAATATCACCATAATGCAATGACATTGATTTAGCTTGACACTCTATAGTTGGAGCTTGATATTGAATAAATTTTGGGTAGACATGGGTTCTTACCATTTCTAAAAAAAAATAGTGCAATTGATGCTGAGCTATCGATGGACTTCACAAGGTCATGGAATAACTCCAGGATCACCATTCATGGGCTCTCATTTAAAATCACAAATTTTCTATTGGACAAGGTGATTGAAATCCCTATTTATGGGGAGATCATTTACTGGAATAGGCACACCCTTGATGGTAAATTGACATACTTCAGTAAGATACTTACAAATAAAAATGGGGGGATAATCACAATTGAGCTTCCATCTCCATGGAACAGGTTATTGGTACCAATTATGCAATATTTTATAGTTGATGAAATTGATGCCCCCTAAAAAACTTTCACCTACCTTTTTTGAATCATTTGAGAGATATAAAGGATATCAAAATTTTAGATTACTTGGTGAGATCACTGGAAATTGTTGTGCAAAGTGTTAGGGTTGATTTATCGACCCATCCCAAGAACCAAGGCTTCTTGCATCTCATTCCGTATCAACATGCTCTATAGAAAGTAGCTAAGAAGGCCACAATCACATTAATTTCTAGTATTAAGGATATGACTAATGTTGGTCCTCAATAAATTATTGATAGTGATGATGAAGCAGAAAGAACCTCTATTAATATGAATAACTCCAAAGGGAAATAAGTGTTAGGTTCTATGCCCAAGCACCATTCTGCCAGAATCAAAACACTAGAAAGAAACAAGCGTTACTCAACTAGAGGTGATAAATATTCTTTATATGGTTCTCTAGTTCATCTTAAAATCTCTAATATTGAAGGGGGTCCTACCAAGAATCAAACTTGGGTGGAAGGTGAGACCAATAAGATAAATACTATTGAACCTTTAGTTATATTGGTGGATATGTTGGAGAATGCATCCATGTCCTTTAACACTACATGGACCATCCTCCAACAAGCCCTCAAAATGGCAAAGGCCATCACTCTTAGCACCAAGGAGGATGTTAAATAAGTTAAAAATATCTATGCTAGTTTGCTTTATGGGACTGATTATATGGTTGATATTCTATTGCTTCCTTGGGGTTTGTTGTTATGGTTTTGTTTCCACGTTATGTCTTTGTAATATGATCCAGGTTTTTAGTTCTATTCCCCAAAGATAGTCTTTGGGTTATTGTTTTTGCTTGATAGTCTAGTTTGGTTGCTATCATAAGGTGATATTGATTGGATAACCTCATTTCAATTAGCTTTGTAAAAGGATTAGGGATCCTTTCAAAACATTTTTTACCAATAAAAAAAAAATCAAATTTTTGAATTTTCAAATCCTTTTTTTTCAAAAATAAATTTGCAAATTTAAAAATTTTCAAATTCTTTGAAGTAGGAAACATTTTATCTTCCTAATTATTAATTTACAAATTTTAAATTTTCAAAATTTTCAAATCCTTTGAAGTAGGAAACATTTTAGCTCCCTAATTATTAAATTTGCAAATTCTCTAAAATTTTCAGATATAAATTCTTTTAAATATTCATATTTTAAAAATTTTAAAATATTTCTTGTTTTTGGAATTGAAAAAATTCTCTCTCCAAAATATAATCTATTTTTAAATTTTCAAAAATCGAATTTTGGAATATATATTCCAAAAAATAAAATATCAAATATTTTTCAATATTTTAAAATAAGGTTGAAGTCCTTATAACTCCCACCTTAATATTTATTTCTATGGAGTTGAAAATATTTTAACTCCCTCTCTTAAATAATTAAAGTTCTTAAGTTATCGAATTTATTCAAATTAAATATTAACTTACAAATTTAGCTTTAGCACCAACAATTAAATTGTAAATATAAATGTAATGATCCTTACCTTTTTTTTTCTTCGCTAAATACGTTGACTAGGGTGTGTAAGGTAATTAGTATTTAGTTTGTAATGTTCACCATGCTATGCTACAATTACTAACATGTTTTGCTTCACAACAACATATTATTGAAACTATATACATCATAATGTTAAACCATGCAAACATCTCAAAAAATAACTTGCTCCACCTATTCTTTTTATTCTCCTTTATGACTACAAATGGTGCTTCAACTAGTTCTTTTTTGGTTTTTCTAGAAAGGTTTGGATGGCACTTTGGTTATGGCGCTTCAACTAGTTTCTTTTATAGTATTTCTAGTGTTGGATATTATGAGTCCCTAAGCCAAAATTGTCATTGATGTCAAGAAATGTAGTTAACATTAATATCAAGGTTTTTGTCAAGGAATGAAGTTGTCAAAGTTGCTATTTGATATCCAGGAAGAAGGCCAAAGGTCAAGAGTTTCAATGCAAAGTAAAAGAAGGGTTTAAAAATTAAACCTTACAATTATAATTTATAAAATTTAAATTCCTTTAAATTTAAAATATTTATAAATTATAATCCTGACATCATTAAATTTAATTTAAGCACTTTGCATATATTATAAAGTGTTTAAAGGCACCGACGTCATTAAAACAAGGAAGCACCAAAATTTGAAGAAAACACATGGTTGTGTATAAAAGGTGGCCTCAAAGACATTGTAAAGTTCATCCCTCGATCGAATAATATTTGCGCTAAGGTAAAAGAGTTTTTGTTTGCATTTTTGAAAGGATTCATTGAGGAAGAAGACAAAAAATATTTTTGTTTTTGTTCCAAGGATAAAGTGGAAAGGTTAGAGTCTTCGAAGCACATTGGACATGGTGGTCCAAGTGGTAAAGCACAAAAATTTTGAGGAAGCAAGTGTTGTGTTTGAAACTCATGGTGGTGAGCGCTAAAGAGAAACATTTTTCATACGTTTTCATTGAGTGCAAAAGCTAAGGAGGAGAAAGAGCCTTTTGGCTCTTAAACGTGCTCATAGAGCACGTGGTCATGGAGCCCAAAATAGGTTTCTTGTGGAGGTATAGGTAACGGGGTCGAAACCTATTGGTGTCCAAGGTAAAAGCTTTTTAATTAATTTTATTGCCTAAGGTTTCAATACAAGGTGTTTGGAGGTATAAAGTTTGATTGTGAAATTGTTTAAAGAGTGTTTGGTGAATAAAGTTGGTAGTTGAAGGTATTACTTGGAGTAATAAGGAACGTTTGGTATTTAATATTTTTAATAAAGTCTTAAATTATTATATTACAAATATTGAAGGGTTAAGACTTTTTGAGTGTTGTTTGATATTTAAAGGGTTTGTGTTAAAAGAAGATTATTGTGAGGGTATTTAAATATTATTTGATTTGGAGTGATAAGGTGTTAGTTTGGTATTATTTTTCATTGCATTTTTTTGAAGAAATTATTAACCTCTAACCCTTGTTGAGATTGGCAAAGAAGAAATTGTGGCTATGGCATATCTGTGAGATCAACTCCTTGTCAAGAAAATAGGTATGAGAAAATTCTTCTTTGGTTGTGTTGGTTGATTGTCTTTCTTGAAAATTAAGTTTGGAGTGAAAAATATTAAGGTTTCCTTTTCGAAAGTGTTGAGTTAATTATTTAATTTTTTTTTGGAATTTATAATTTAAATTAAGAGTTAAATTTTTAATTAAATTTCATAAATACACTTTAATATAAATTTAATTATAATTTATATTTAAATGTTATGAATCTATACATTTAGTAACATGTTATAATACACATGCAGGTGAAGGAGTTCAAACAAAATACATGTCGGAGCAAAACATTTTAATACATCTTAAGATGAATGCTTCATTATTCTTTGCATTGTATTATCATTATTACCTTTTAGAGATTTGACTAAGATTTGGAGAAAAGTATTTGATATAACCTAAAGTAATCCATACAAATTTGCAACGAGTGTCTATTTGCTTTTACATCAAACAACGATAACTGTAATCCATTACACATACATACTAATTTGTGTATTTCAGATATGACACCATGAGCTTATTCGTATTGTCTTTGAAAATCTTGGAATGGTAGATCAATTCTCTTGATTCGTATTACAGAGAGAGGAGTGACCATATTGCAAGAGAGTTTTAACACCTCTGATAGATCCACAGGATTCTCAAGTGACTCCACCCAACTAAAGTGATAAAGGAGGCTAGCCAGCCACAGGTGCACCATTACCAGTCCTACAGCTCTGTTGGGATAAAAACGACAACCAACACCAAAGGGAGCCAACCTTAAATCATTTTCTTTCACATCCACCTCTTTGCCCCCTTCGATCACAATAAAGCACTATGGAACAAAGTCATTTGGTCGTGACCAGAGGCTTTCATCATGGGTGATAGTTGTTGGAAAATTAAGTTAATCTAAATTTTCGTGTTGTTTCAGACATGTTTTTGCTGCCTCGGGTGCCTTGTCAGTCGGTCATCCTATAGAAGAAGTAGGTGCAGATTTATTGCAATAGGTAAGCTCCAACGAGCCTAGAAATTCTTTCCACCAGCATGTGCCTCTAGAGAGTTCTATAAATGTAAGTTTTTGGGCCCTCTTTTAGTAATCTAGGTGTAGCAGCACTAGGTTCCCTGCACACTAGCAGTGCAGGTCATTCGATGATCTATTCCACATTCGGTAGAGTAATATACATTTGGGCGATGTATTCCATAGGTGGTGCATGCCATAGTTATGCTCAACAGAGCCTTTTTAATGAATCGGTTTCTCATCAATAAAATCATCTCATTTCTCTATGTGTCTATGTTTGAGTTACCTCTTGTGAGGCTATCTTTGATCTTGTTATTGTTTTAAATTTTTCTCATGGTATCAGAGCTTAGTGACAGGAGTTCAGTAGGCAGAGATCATGGATAGTTACTAATTTCATCCCATATCTGCTCCCTCAAAAATTTGTAGGCGTTGACATAATTTTAGAGGCACATGCATCTCACAGAGAAGATACTAAAGAAGAATCCTAACATGTGCACATACATGGCACCTTCTCTAGATTCCTGGTAGGATATGGTTATGGTGGACATTCCAAGACTTGAAGGAGGCAGCCAAGTAGGCCATCAATGAGTGGGGGCGCTCTAAGTCGGAGTCATCCATCTTGTTTTTTGCATGGCCAACGAAGTTGACATGTCAAGAGCAGACTACCAGCTCATCAAGATGTTGGGGCTGCACCCCAAAATGAAGAGGGTGATGATGTATGACCCGAGATACTACAATAGTGGAACCATACTTCAGGTGGCTAAGGATCTCATCGAGAAAAATTTCGGAGTGAGGGTTCTGGTCATCTACAACAAAAGCATGGTTGTCACTTTCCATGGCCCCAATAGCATGTACTTCGATAATCTGGTTGGACAGGTCCCCTTCGATGATGGCAATGATGGAATGTTTTGTGTGATTTGCATCTTGTTCCCTTCATCGCTGGATATTTCTAAAAACTCCCTCTAGCACCTTTGATTTGAGTGATATGAGTCATTTACACTTAAGTTAAGAGACTTAGAGGAGAAGTAGTTTGTCCTTCTCTATTTTTATCTTTTAGAAAACTCCCAAAATCGTTAAACCCTTTGTCGCCTAATGTGTTTTTTCAAATTTGTTTAACGATTTGGAGAATTTCTTTGCCGCTCATTATTCCATTTCTCATCGTTGCTCGCTATTTAAGTATTTCCTTCTCATTTTTGGTCTGTGATAGCGATCGCAATATCAAAGAGAAATTTAATTTTCTTCAAAGATAAATTATTGTGTTATATGGAATTTAGATTAAAGGGGATGTTGGAAAATTAAATTAATCTAAATTCTGGTGTTGTTTTGCACACATTTTTTCTGCCTTGGGTGTCTTGTCAGCTAGTCATCCTACAGAAGAAGTAGGTGCAGATTTATTGTAGCATGTAAGCTCCAACTGGCCTAGAAATTCTTGCCACTAGTCTATGCCTCTGGAGAGTTCTATAAATGCAAGTTTTTGGGCCCTCTTTGAGCAATATGGGTGTAGCAGTACCAGGTTCCTTGCACACTAGCAGTGCAGGTCATTCGATGGTCTATTTCGCATTCGACAGGGTAATATACATTTGGGTGGTGTATTCCATAGGCAGTGCATGCCGTAGTTATGCCCAACAAGCCTTTGTAATAAATCATTTTCTCATAAATAAAATCATCTTGTTTTTCTTCCAGTCTGTGTTTGAGTTACCTCTTGCGAGGCTATCTTTGATCTAGTTGTTGTTTTAAATTTTTGTCAATAGCCCACATATTCACCATCATCATTGTACCACAAGGAATGAAGTGGCCAAAAATATGAGTATAATTTCAAGACAACCTTGCCCACGATAGAAGTGACCCCAGTGGATGTAGGCATAGATTTTCCTTCACAACTGCCTCTATGAGATTTTGGTGAGCCTGTCGGGTGGCAAGATTTCCCAATAACTGAGTCCAGCTTGGCCTACCATTTTAATTGAATCTCTAGATGTAAAACTAGTTCCACAAGAACCCATTCAGTGAGAATGGTCATGGTTTCATAGCCACTGAAGATCATTTCCTATAGTAATGTACACACATTTACTTTGTAGAAAATATAAAAATTTAGTAAAAAGAGCGAATAATATCACTCATGCCAGAATCTACAAATTAAAAATAGTTTAGATATGTTACACTACAGTGTCACATTTAAAATTATATCAATTTATAAAATTAAAACAATAAATGAGTAAGGGAAAAAATATAAAATTAAAAGGAAAGCAATTACAAATTTTAAGTCTCTTCATGGCTACGCAGCCTACCTCAAGCGCTCAAGAATTGTAATAATATAGATGTTATGCTATAAAAAACTTACCCATAAAATGGGAACCATGTCATCATCAGATAATATCTCTTTCTGTTGAAGTGAACTCAAGATGTCCATAAAATTAGATGAATTGCAGGAGGCAGAAGGGAAGCTCTGACCTTCACGATGATCTTCAATGAATGGGTTCCAACTCAGGTACGTGAAGTAATCTTCAACGTTGAACACCCCCAACAAGTTGAAGCCTTCCATCAGCATCTGTTGAAGCTGCATAACCTCCTCGTATTTGCTTCCAAAATCATACCATCACATGAACATTGCCATCATAATATTATTAAGGGTGGCTCTCTGCAAAAATGGGTGGACCTCCACAACTTGGGAATGGGAGTTTCATATGGCCACCAACATTTGTGTAGTTTCTTTCTATTAGAAATCCTCATGGGTAGCAATTTTTTTGGGTGAGAACAATTGAGTCATCGTAATCATTCAAAGATTATGTTAATACTTTCCATAAGGATTGAAGGTAATGGCTCAACCGATCAACAATAATTTGGTAGACTCTTTGAGAGTCTGATCTACGAAATCAGGTCTTGAGAGGAGATCATGAGCAACATATGGTCTGGTTTGAATGTAATAACGATAGGGATGCTCCATAGATTAAAGGCCAGGAGAGTTGTAGCCCTATGGCACACAACAAGGATAAAGATATTTCTATGAGCTAAGCCCCCCATGATTAAGAGGCTTCCTATAATGGGCAACCCTGTAGGCCCCAAAATTTTACTTTTGGGCTTCTTATTCTTTTGTATAACTAAAATCACAAGACAAAATCCCAAACACCAATACGACCACTAAACACAACTTTCAAGACAAAGTTGAAGCATTTTGAATGTCAGGTAGTCCTTCTTTGGTGATAACAAGAATCAAAGAATTCTCGACATGATGAGATTCCCCATATCTAAACAAATTAAACTACAATGAACTAGACACAAATATAGAAATGCATGACTTGTTTTATGCAAGAAGCGTAAATTGATACACTTTTTATAGGTGAAATATTAACTTTTCTAATTAGGATTGAGTATCATTGTTAGTGGATTGGTAAGTGCAAAGGTTAGATGGATTTGTAAGTGTTAAAATCTCCATTTATCATTTATTGTCTAGGAGAGTGTGAGATGGAGAAATATCTAGATGAGAGGTGGTAGGCTAGGCTAGTCAAAGTAGACTAGGTGTGATGGAAAGGGTAGGCTAGTCAAATTAGACTAGGTGAGATGGCATACTTAGTTTAAATTATGATTAGATCTAATTAAACATGTGTTTATTCTTAAAGCGAGTTATAACCAAAAATGTTGATTTTTTACCATAAAGTGTTTTTTGACCATGGTAGATGTTTCATCCTTAGTTGATTTCTAATTGAGGTCTCATGAGGACCCATGATAAAGCGTAGGAAGGATCTTAACTAGCCCAAAGGGGCTAAGAATGATGAATAGTATTTTGGAGCCAATTTGTGCAAATTTCAATAATTTTGTAAATTGATTGGTCATGATGATGTGAGAAGTGGCAATGTGTGAGTTTTGGATGTCTACACAAGCTATATCTAACCTAAGCAGATATAAGCCTAAGCATCTATCATAGTATTATCTCTTATTTTTATAAAACATTCAATGAACAAATTGGTATTTTACATAGGATGCTATCATATTTAGGGTACATGATTTCAATATGTCTATATACCTACTCCCTAGATTTATCTCAAGTATAATTTTAATGTTGGATCTATTCATGTAGTTGGATTTGATTGATAAAATATTTAGGAGTGGAAGATCTAAAACAAGACTTACAAGCCCTCTTCAACATAGGTAGGCTAACATTTATGAGAAGAAAAGTTGACTTATTCATTTACATTTTCATAATATATTATCAAGTAGACTTGGTTACAAATATCCTAACTCCCCAACAAAAGGACAACTTAAACTACCTTCTTGGAGAAAAAATGGTAGGCCATACAACCCATTCTTACACTATGCATTTATTCCAATAATCATCCTCTAACATCCCAATTAATCATTGCCCATTTATAGAACCAATGCTTTGCTAACATCATCCTCAAAATAAATAAAATCATATTATGAATATATGGATCAATATTTTGGAAACTATCTAGCTGACAAGATTTTAAAGTTTTATTGAACACCTTGAGGATGGTTTCTTTCAATAAAGGTTGACCAACATACCCACCACTTTTTCTCTTGACATGAACACCTAAAATTGCTTTAGAGGCATTGTTAGAAAATGTAAACTTTATTTTTCCTCCAATCACTAGAGGCTAAGCAACAACATTCAAAATGTGAGCCTTACTTATTATGATTTTAAAATTACTAGAAGGAACAAAGGTACCAATATAAAAAATAATAAGATTAGAAACATCTAAGGATTAATAAGAGTTAGAAATAATCAAGACTAGACTTTAAAGCATATAGCATTTTACCACTACCAAATATGAATTAATATAACACACTTCATTGCCATGATAATTCCTCCATAAGACTAGCACTAGAGGATGACAATGAACAACCCTTACTTTTATCTATTAAGAAGAATCCGACCACAAACACCTTACCACCAAATGAAATGAGATCAACACTTTGTGAAGAATGAAATATTTTTATATCATTATCAAAGCTAACATCTCCCACATTTAGCATTTCTTGATTTCTAAAAAACCCTTCCTTACCTCTAAATATAGTCATTTGTCCCAAAGAGACGTATGTCTTGTTAGATCAAACTCTAAGATTACCTCTGTCAACCTAGCATATAGTAACAAAACAAACTCACTCTATTACATATTAAAAAAACTAACCCAAAATTGAATCCTCTAAAACACAAGAATTTATACCCTCTTCTTCAAACAAGATATTTAAAAATTTACATATTCAAACACATGATAGATAACTTTAAAAACAATACCATCAAAATATGAATTTTTGGATTTGAATGAGGAGCATTCATCTATGGTATTAAAATATGGAATCTGTAGGAAGGAAATTTTTATTAATTTCATAAGTGGGAGGTTAACTAAATTTTTTGGGAAGAAAAAAATTAGCGAATGTCATATGACCATGATAGAGTAGTCTTACTTTACTTGTCTTGGTTACCAATATTTGCATAATGTCAAGGCAATATTGATTTATCAAAAAATGGTCAAATCATATAGATGTGATTTTTAATGAGGTTTAAAGAGCATGTATACTTGTATTATTATGAAGGTGAATAGAATTTTCAATGGTTATTATGTGAAGAACCTTCCAAACAAGTGAAGTGTGAAAATTTAAAAAATATATATAACTTTTTGATTAAATAAACAAAATATATAATATTATAAATGGATATAATTTTTTTATTGAAAAGTATTGATTATAGTAATTAGTACACATTTATTATACTTAAAGCAAATTATACAATTTTTAATATACATATACAAACATTACAAAAACAAATTTCCAAAATGACCCCACCTACACATTCCAACTAGCTAATAAAAATAACATGAAATATATCAAAAAGGCATATTCTTGACAATAGACAAATCACAAGCATATTTCTAACACAATTTATAAAGATCTTAATAAGAACTCAACAATTTTTAGCCCCTTGCCATGAATTCACAAAATGTTAAAATTCATTTTAGGGTTAATAGAGTTTTAAATTCCATAAACTTGGTGGTTGTCCAAAGGAAACAAATATATTATGTTAATTACATTAGTTGGAGAGCCATAAGGTGCCTTTTGATTGATTTGATCACTATCTATATCTTGTAATTTATGTCACTTTTACTCTTTATATATGGATCAAGTAACTACCAAGATTTATATGTAATGAGAATTATTTTATTATTTTTCTTGTGAGGACTATTTTATTTTGTTGTTGTGAAGGATATTAAAAATATTTATATTTAACAATGGTAAGGCATTCAAAGCATCATAGTTGAACTGCCTTTGATGGTAATTCCTACATTATTTGTAATGAAGGAATTACTAGATTTGGTGCAATCCTTTTTCTACAACTACCATTAAGGAAGAAGAAGAATAGTTCTATGATTGGTCCACCTACACAAATTTTAGGAGTAATATCACCTAAGGGATTATAGTCAAGAAAGTAGCTCTTTGTATCAACCCTCTCTACAATGTTGTGTTAATATTTGACAAATAGATCAATATACTTTATCAATATTATGAAGATATCTAGATTATATGTCTATTTATATATATTTTGTTATATAAAAATTAATTTATCTTATACAAAGTAGTTTTAATTACATGTGGATAATTACAATTATATGTACCACTTATACAAAAAATATCATTTATATGACATTTTCAACAATTATTTAGATTTATGTTAAAAATAATAAATTTGATGGATGGTGACCTTATAGAGCATCCAATGGTTTTTGAATGATGTTTGGTAGCTATATTTCTCCTAAAATACTATAAATTTGATAGATATTTTAAATAGATTCTCAACATTTTTTCTTTTGGGTTGAATTTTTCATCAAATGAAAACTTGAAATAGTTTTAAAATTATTATAATAGAATCACATTTTAATTTATACACAATCCTTCTTAATTAATTAATACAATGCATAATTACATTAATAATTCTATATTAATCTAGTTGAAAGACTTCATTAATTTATGAAGTCCACTACTTGTCAAATTGTTTATTAATGGAATAACACAGGGTTATGCATAAAGGATTAAACTTGAAATATACTTATATAAAAAATGGTGAACCTAACCAAAATCAAGGTGAATCATGGCGAATCCTAAGCAAATCAAATCAATCATCTCCACACAAAAAATTGGGGCATTTGAAGCCCTAAAAAGTAAGGTTATATTTGAGACACATATTGACCTATTAAATCACCTTAAAACTTCATAAATAAACCACCATTAGATCATTTTGACCTATTAAATCACCTTAAAACTTCATAAATAAACCACCATTAGATCAGGCTCGAAAAATCTTTCCAACAAGTAAAAATATGCCTATGTTTGGATATATATTGTGATGAATTAACCCTAAGAAAACATTAGTCCCAAAAATTTCAGAAGTTGAAAGTTCTCATATTCACCAATTTCTAATTTTGAAAATCCAAATATTCATCCAATTTACAAATATTTACCACTCAACATTGTAGACACCAAAACAACACCAATCCGATTATGTGACTGCAAACACTGATCGCATTGACACACACAACCCCAAGGGCAGCCCCCAGAGGTTAAACAGTGGTCCTAACCACTCTCACAATAGTTTTGGAAGGTCAGAGATCAATTTGGCACCTTCAGGCACTTTGCTCAATACTCGTTCCACCCAGGGACGATTTCAAACTGGGATTCACCCCACCCAGGGACGAATAGCAGTATTCGCTCCAGGGTGGGGCGAATAGCAGGTTTGATGGGCAAAAAGTCAAATCTTGACAAATGGCAGCTCAGATCCGCCACTTAACACTTCCTTCATCGCATGGGAGTGTGGGTGAGCATTTTTGAGCATTAGAGGCAGTTGCAAGGGCAGTCATGAAGTCCCTAATCAGGGAGGAATCTCCTTCCCCCTGGGAAGGCATGATTGCCAAGTGGCGCCTCTGCATGCCCAATTCAAGAGACCTCCAGGTCTATAAATTGGTGAGTTTCCTCACCCCAAAATATACAGAGAAGGAGCATTTTGGAGCAATGAAGTGCTGTCATTTTACTTTCACACCCACACCCTTTCGAGTTGTGCCTTTCACATCCTTGATCTCTTTTGGAAAAGAGGTCATAGGGTGGTTATTGGAAGCACAAATCCGAAACCAAAACCCGAAATTTGGCCACAATATCCCACCCAATTTTTCGACAATACCCCACAAGATATTTTGGACCCATCCCAAGTGGATTGGTGCCAAAATCGGGCCCCAAACGACGGGCGGCCTGCCCTCGGGCGCCCCCCACACTGCTACAGTCCTAATCGCCCCGCCTCGGAGCGATTGGAAATATGTGGTAGATATCTTTCCTGTTATTCTTGTATTTAATTCTATGCTGCTTAGATAGGTTGCCATTTAAATTTGACATTGTTTTGAACAATTTTGATCATGTTTCCATCTTCGTTCGCCTTTACTAACTTGCAGGTAACCCCCATCAAATTCCTATTAACGAGGCCTGATTGGGGAAATATGACCATCTGGGTCTTCCCAAAACACCCCCAATTAGCTAATCCCAACTTTGCAGGTGATTGGGAGCTCCCCAGATGCGACATTTGGGACAGTGCCTTTCGGCATTTTTGTTGCAGGTCTATTCGTCCCGCCCCGGAGCGAATTCAAATCTGTGAGGAATTTCCTGACTGTTCTATTTGCAGTGTTTCCTTTGTGAGGTCTTGATGCCCCTATCAAATTTTTAGATCATTTGGATATATGTTAGTTATCGTTTTATTTATTCTTTGCATGCACTAATCGTAGGCTTGGGGATTGCATGTTTCATCTCATCTGCAGGTGCTACTGACTGTTTCTTGTTTCTTTGAATGTAGGATCTGGACGTTAGAGGAGCAGCGAAGAGTCAAGACTCATAAATGCAAGTGGCGGTGACGTTTGGTCCGCCCACTTTACATGTGGGCACGCGGAAGAAGGAATGGCTATCCATGGATGTAACAAAGAAACAAATTTAACGCTCCTCGCCCCTAAAAATGGAGGAGGCAAATTGTAACCGAATTTTGAAACATATCAATAAAATAAAGGGCTATTTTTCGCATTGGATTTTCATTTGAGTTTCAATTCGTTTATGCTTTTCCTATTTCATGCATTTTCAATTCGTAGGACTTAGCGTTAAGTTTAGTTCCGTTTTGCATCGTACTTGGAGCTTTTCCTTTTTTTTTTTCGTATCCTCGTGCTTTCAGTGGTGATCATGGTGGGACTCTGTCCTCTATTTTTTTTTAGATCAGAAATCTGATCAAAACTTGCTTTTTGCTTGCAGGTATCATTTTTTTTTGAACGCGGGACTGTTGTTCGTTCCAGTCTGTGGCGAATACAGAGCTGGAATTCGTCTTACCCAGGGACGAATGGGAATGCACCCCACCCTATGATGAATTCAGTTCTGTTATTCATCCCATCCAGGGATGAATAGCTCTCTACGCAGTTTCAGGGCAGAAACTCAGAGCCAGCAGATTTGGGCAGAGAAGAGGTAGGGATTTTGAACTTTTCCTGTCATTTTTTGTTTTTAGTTTTTCTATTTTTGGGTTACTTGCTTGCTTAGGGAAAGTTTTCTTTTACTGCTTGCTTGTTTCCTTTTTGCAAAATAAAAATAACCCCACACATCACGTGGCAAATTAAACACCAAGGAGCTGGTCGTAAAACCCCGACCCTTGATCAAGACCAACGGTGGATTTCATCACCACCTTGGCTTGAATTTTTGCATCCATTACCCCGATCGCTACTGTTGCTAGACGTAAATCCTGATGAAAGCTGACCGAGTGTAGTTGGGGTGATTCCCAAGCACATGAGGATAAGTCTTCTATGGTAGGTGTCATAAATAGGGTGATTCCCCTTTCGTACCGCCTATGTTCCACGTACCATCTGCTCTCACGTACCTATAGTTTCCCTCACGTAAGGGCGGGTATATAGAGAGGTTGGTATATCGGCTCGGCAATGGTATATCGAAGGGGCGACCATTTTTGGGAGTCATAAGAGCCATCATATTGCATTTAAATGTTCTTTACAAAAACCTTCAAAAACAAAAAAAAACAAAAACCAAAACACACTAAACCAGGTCTAGGACACACTTTTAATCTTTAAACGAGATAATCATTGCTTTGTGTGTGTGTGATCTTTTCTGTTTAGTGTAGCATAAAAAAATCATAAAAAGAGATAAAAACCTACATAGCTTGTAGAAAAACACCACCATGGTGTACACCCGTAGCCAAGCCCAATCAAGGGCGAAAGCTACGGAGAGTGTACAAGGGGGCACAAGTCGCCTCCGCTATAGCCCCAAGGACTTGGTCATACCGCCTTGGTGGCCTGACCCACAAGAGAGTCCACATCGTTCCATTTTAGAATGGGACTATAGAGGCACCCCTTTGAGGGACACGCCCGTTCGTCATAGCCCCTTTCAGGAGGAGTCCTTACACGTGGCGCTCAACATAGACAAGAAGGCTCCCTTAGAAGCTCGATATGAGTGGCCACCATGCGATGAAGCGCTAGAGCAGCATAGGGTCCATGAGGAGAGGCCACATGATTATGGCATCCCTCCTTTACCCCCCATCACTGTTGGAACCAATAGGCAAAATCCAGAGCACAAGGCTCTTCAAGCAGGGTGAGCCAACTCTGCCCGCCCCTTTCACACATACGAAAGGGAGCACGAGGAAGACCATTACATTCCTCAAGAGCAATATACAGTGTGGGAGCCATGCGCTTCCACACCCGCTATATACCATGATCACCTACTGAGGCCAGAGCCTCGGGTAAATGCCACCAACCTCGATAGAGGGAAGCGACCTATTGAGATCTCGGATCATCATGACCGAGGTAAGTGCATAGGAGAGGCATCCAGGCCTCCTAGGCTCAATATGGTAGAACAAATCGACCTGGCAGTCGCCAGACATGCCACCCACCAAGCGTAGATCACGCGGCTTGAGCAAGACCAACAACAGCTAGAGCATCTATATCGCCTTAGCAAAGAGCGCATTCGGTGCCAAATAGATGAGCTGCTCCATAACCCGGTGCCTGAGAGGGTTCCAACCCCTCGCACCCAAAGAGCGGAACCGTATGAGAGGCGCAACCCCTTGGTGCGAGATAGGTCTCCGTGACCTTACCAAGTGCTGCCTTCGAGACCTCCTAGACCTGAGCGGGAGGCCACTCCCCGAAACAACGATGGGTACCCTCCGCGGGGACCCACCCAGGGTCATAGGTCTCATCCAGAGACTCCTCAGGAAGCTTACGAGGAGTATGAGCAAGAAGAAGAGCGGGCCGAAATGCCCTACCAAGGTGGAGGGGTTGCTATCCGGCCACCCCTCTATAGGCCTCAAGTCTCCCACAACCCACAATGGGAGCAAACTAAAGAGGAAGAGATTAAATCTTTAGATGCATATAAAGCGTTGCTAGAGCGTCTGGAGTCTATGGAAACCAAAACTTTTGGGCCCCAAAAGCCCACTTTACGCCAGCTCCGCAGTCATCCTGTGCATCCGTCAGTGCCAGCACCCCCTTACCCTGAACACTTTAAGCTGCCTCAGTTGGCAACCTTTAGAGGTGAGGAAGATGCTCAGGAGCATGTGACGAGATTCCTGAGCCAATGCTTCAGCATTCAGGACAATGATGCTTTGTTATTAAGAACATTTATAACCACATTCGTAGGCCCTGCCTCGGATTGGTTTACTCAATTACCAAAGCACAACATTAACAACTTAGATCAGTTAGTGGATGCGTTCCTCGAATGCTTCACCTTCAACACCAAGAAGAAGGCATCACTAAGTGACTTAGCCAGCCTCAGGAAGTATGAGGAAGAAACCATGGCGGCCTATGGGAATCGATGGAGGACTTTGCTTTCAAAGCTGCCCTACCTCCCTCCTATGTCCGACCTCACTCAAATGTTCTCAAAGAGCTGTTTGAGATCGATCTCTGTGCTATTGCAGCTGCAGCAATATGCCACCTTAGAAGAAGCTCTGGCGCAAGCCAGGATCATTGAAGAGATCAAGATACAGGATGGCGAGATAGCCAAACCTAAGAAAAAAGAGTGGACTAAGAACACTAAAATAGGGACCACGCAACAAAAACCCGTTGCGGTCAATCAAGTTGCTATCAATGTCCCTAAGCCTGCACAAGCAACACAGCCCCAAAAGGCTAACTATCAGGTAGTGCCTCCTAACAACTATGATAGAGAAAATCAGAGGCAAGAATAGAGTCAGCAGCGTCACCCTAGGCGACAATACACACCCTACACAGAGTCCAGGGACTCCCTGTTTGACCGCTTGTTAGCGACAAATTTGATCAACTTGCCAGAGATTCAAACCATAGACCCCAATGCTCCCAAGCCTAAGGGGTATAGGGAGGACTTGTACTATAGGTTCCATAGATGGCAGGGACATGACCTAAATGCCTGCTGGAAGTTTAAGGGCTTGGTGCAAGACCTAATTGATAACAAGACACTAGCGATGGATAATCCCATGGCACCAAGCAATCAACAAATGGAGGTCTTTAAAGACCCCTTGCCTGCTCATGCTCCATAGGCAAAGACCCTACAAGTTAATGAGGTCACACAGAACTGCCCCATGCAGGGGTATGTAGGGATGATCAGTATAGTGACTCGAAACAGGAGGTACCCAAGCACAAATGCTCCTGCGACAGCTACAGGAGAGGTGCCAACAACGTCACAACCACAACAACACCTTGCACAACCTCCTCCACCTAGACCAATGGCCACACTTCGGACCAAACTCACTCAGAGTTTGAGGACCACCTCGGCTAGGCTCTCCATATACGAGCTCATACAACAATCAACGCCCCATCGAGAGGCTCTAATGGAGATATTGAAAGCCATCGAGTTGCAGCCCCACGAAACAAATTCTTTCAACAACTTCGTGGGACATGTCAAACGATGCACTGAGCCAGTCATCACATTTTGGGAAGACGAATTGAGATCAGTACCTGATGACATGGCGGATCCACCCCTGCACGTTATCGCATGGGTCAACGGGATCCCATATAAGAGGGTGTTGATAGACACTGGCTCGTCCAGTAATATCATCACAACCGTGGCCCTAAAACATCTGAAGTTGCCCGCATCTCACATCACAGCTTCCACCTACACTCTGCGAGCATTCAATGATGCAATATGCTCAATGGTTGGCACAATTGTCCTACCCATCCAAGTGGGACAAAAGACTATACCTACATTGTGCCATATTTTGGAAGGTGAGATGGCCTACAACATCTTGTTGGGTCGGCCATGGATCAGGGACATGAAGTGTGTCCCTTCGATAGCTCACCAGTGCTTAAAGTATACATTTGAAGGGGAGGTGCATGTAGTCCCGATGGACTTAGAACCCTTCAAGTATTGTAATGCGGTGCAGCTGATGCCGCAATCGACCCTTCCATCAACGCATTTGGATTTCCAATTGAATCCATCTAAACAGGGTCCGATTTCGTAGGCATCCCCATTAGCAAGTTCTTCAAAACCCCAGTCGGGTCCATCTTCATCGTCTGGTCCTCCACCAACGATGCCACCTATGGGGGCCAAACAGAAGGACAAAGGGAAGAAACCTCTGGAAGAGGCGCAACCTCTGGAAGAGACACTGCCATCAGTATCAACTATCTCTACTGAGGAGATGCCTAGCCGAATGGAAGTTGAGACTCCTAGTTCACCCGACATGGAGTGGACTCAGGGAGAACTTCCATTCCCTCCCCCTCAACCACCAACAATCATCGTTGAAATGGCCAATACGGGCCTGGGGGAGTATCTGGTGTGGAATATTGTAGCAACACCCACACTGGAGTCCATGCAGGACATGGGGAGACCTCGCCTCCCCATCGACACTATTGTTCCCCTAGGCTACCCGCCGAACCAGACAAACTTTGTGTATGGGGGCCTTGATCATGGCGTTGCACCATGCATGCAAGAGGATGAAGATGAAGAGCCTTTTGCTAAAAATGTCAACTATTTGTCTAACCCAGACTTTGCTTTGAGATACCTTGGCCAATGCAATTGGCATGGATATGGGTTAGGCAGATATGAGCAAGGGGTACGTGTTCTTTGCCAACCAAGATACCAAATGCCATATGACAAGTCAGGAGTAGGGTTCAACCACCCCCTGCCCTTGGACATCTTGGTGGAGAACATGCAAGGCCTAGGGATAGGCAACAAGGGGGGATTGGCATCAGATCCATATGCCAACCCTAACACGACATATACATTGAGGGATTATCTCCCATTAATGGCAATCAACCTTGTTGACCCTCGCAATCCCTTCCCTTCGCTCGAGAGAGGAGAAAGCTCGAGAGCTCATTTTCAAGGAGGGTCTAGACAATGTCAAGAAGGGTCCTCAGAGGACGAGTCAGAGTATGACCCCTTCGAATCAAATAGCGATCACTCACAGGTGATCCCCATGGATGATTATCAAGAAAACCTCTTGACAATGTTCCCTTTAGATGCTCCAATCGAGCAAGCGCCACTCCAAGGAAATCAAGTCCCCCCGTAGAGAGCAGAACAACCCCAATGGGGCCACATCAATTTGCTCGAGCAAGACGAGCCTCTAATGTCGCAAATAGTTGTTGGAGCCAATGAAGGCCTTTGGATCTCCGATAGTGATTATGAAGATGAAACTGAGATGGCCTATCTCAATCATATGCGACAACAACAATACCCCTTAGAGATTAACGACATATTTGAACAACTAAACATAGTGCCAGGGCATGAGTGGTACGTAGACCTAGCACGGTGGGAACAAGTGTTGAATCCGCCACTTTGGGCATACGAAGAATACCTTCCACCCAGAGACCCTATAGCGATATCAGTGCCGAGGGTAGACCCTGTCTTCCTATCCGCACATAGGGCCGATCCATTCGTGCCAATACCTCTAGAGCCAGACCCAGAGCATAGAGAACATCCAGAATGTTCGAGTCATCACACCCATGGTAATGGAGACCAAAATCATTTCATCAACATGATCTCCATTGACTTAACCGCCCCCATCCACAACCCGACCGATCCAGCATAGTCATTGTATCTAGACATAGATGCCATAGACTGGGATCGCGTCAATTCACCTCCATCCCCATCAGAGTACTGGCCTTTCGGTGAGATGCTTCATTTCACCCCAGGGCCAACTCAGGATATCTTCCATGCTGAAGAGGGACCCGAGGTTCCCAACGAAGATTTAAACTCAAGCAAATGATATCCATTTGATCCCAACTCCACACCAGTTGGAGGATGGATCCCACATGTCGATCGAGGAGATGACTGACGTAGACATCGGCTCAGATCCAATGAATCCATAGATTATCAAGCTGGGGGTAAGCTTATCCCCCGAAGAGCAAGCCGACTACATTACCCTTCTCAAAGAGAAGAAGGAGGTTTTTGCATGGTCATACAAAGACATGCCGGGGCTAGATCCGTAGCTAGTCACGCATAATCTAATGCTTGATCCGACAGTCAAGCCAGTTAAGCAAAAACTATGCAAGATGCACCCAACAGTGGCCTTGATGGTCAAAGATGAATTGCAAAAGCTGTTGGATGCACAGTTTGTCATCTACGTGGATTACCCACCATGGCTATCCAACATGGTGCCCATCAAGAAGCCTGATGGGAGGATTCGCATATGCACCGATTTTTGAGATCTAAACAAAGCGAGTCCTAAGGATGATTTCCCCTTGTCGAGCATCGATGCATTGGTAGACGCTACAGCAGGCCACGAAATGCTTTCCCTCATGGATGGTTTCTTGGGATACAATCAGATTTGTATCAATCCCGAGGACCAACTAAAAATGGCGTTCACAATGCCTTGGGGGACATTTTGTTATAAGGTCATGCCTTTTGGCCTTAAAAATGTTGGCGCCACCTACCAACGTGCCATGACGTACATCTTCCATGATTACATGCATAAAACTTTGGAAGATTACATGGATGATTTGTTGGCCAAATCTCTTTTGCGCCCAGATCATCTCGATGACTTAAGCAAGATCCTCGATCGCCTCATGGAACATAAAGTCAGATTGAATCCCAAGAAGTGCGTATTTGGCATCACATCTGGAAAACTCTTGGGTTTCATAGTCTCAAAGCGAGGCATCGAGGTGGACCCAAACAAAGTCAAGGCAATCCTTGAAATGCTTCCCCCAACTACCATCAAGCAACTCAGAAGCCTACAGGGAAAGGTCACGTCGATCAAGCGCTTCATAGCGCAGCTATCTGACAAGTGCCAACCCATGAACAAATTATTGCATAAGGGGGTAGCATTTCACTGGGATGACGAGTGCCAGTCAGCCTTTGATGACATTAAACAATACTTGGCTTCGCCACTAGTATTGGCACCACCTAGACCAGGAGTGTCATTCTACTTATACATCTCAGCTACTGAGGTGGCACTGGGTGCCATGTTAGCCCAGAAGAATGAACTTCACAAAGAACAGGCTACTTACTATCTTAGCCGCACCCTGGTCAGCTATGAACTTAACTATGCATACGTTGAGAAACTCTGCTTGGCAGTGGTGTTTGCTACCAAAAAGCTATGCCATTACATGCTGAGCAACAAGACGTATGTTGTGTCTAAGGAGAATCCATTGCGGTACATGATGAGTCGTACTTATCATAGTAGTCGCACGACAAAATGGATCATGTTGTTGATGGAATTTGACATAGAGTTTATTGGACAAAAATCCATAAAAGGTCAGGTCATAGCCGATCAACTAGCAGAGGCTCCTCTCGAAGACGATCAACCTCTGACCATAGAACTACCCGATGATGGGGTCTTCCATGTCTCAGAATCGCCAGATTCTGATGAGCCTGAGTCACAGGCCGACATAACCCTATTTTTTGATGGTTCTAAATGTGAGCAAGGTGGTGGCATGGGAATAGTATTCTTCACACCGCAAGGTGCTCCAATGCCTCTGTCATTTAAATTAGACTTCCCATGCACCAACAATAATGCAGAGTATGAAGCCTTGCTCATAGGTCTTCAGACAACAATCACCATGAACATCAAATGATTGAATATCTTTGGTGATTCGCTGTTAATTGTCAACCAAGTCAAAGGGGTATTCCAATGTAAATGCCCAGTTCTGCAGGCCTACAAAGCCCTTGTGGACAAATTCTTGGCACAACTTGAATGGTATGACATCGAGGCGCTCCCTCGGTCATCGAATCATTTTGCGGACACTATGGCCTCCTTGGGGTCACTAATCCCGCAAGACATTTTTGGTGATATGACAACCATTCAAGTCAAAACACTATCGCAATCCATGATGGAGCGTGCAAGCTCTGACTTAATGCCAGGAATCCACATGATCCAGATTGAACCACCTCAAGATAGGTTCTCTCGAATCCACGATCGTCTGAATCATGCCAACTGGGGGTCCTTATTCTCCCCTACTCCCCTTAATAGCAACACAACGCTATTCTTACAAGTTCTTTCCCACTCAGCTTTTGCTAGGGATGAACTTCAAGAGGGATTGGTTGTTCATACCATCGAGGCTTCTGATCAGCAGGATTGGTATTCACCCATAAGGGACTACCTCAAGTTAGGTAACCTCCCACTTGGATTGACGCATGCCACAAAATGAGCATTCAAGTAGAAAGTGGCAAAGTATGTCTTGTTAGGAGACATTTTGTACCATCGCAGCTATGAAGGAATCCTCCTTCGTTGCTTGGACCAGCAGGAGTCCACTTGGGCGATCGCCCAAGCGCACGATGGTACGTGCGGTGGCCACTTCAGTGGTATGGCCATCGCAAAGCGCATTCTCCGCATGGGCTATTATTGGCCATCTTTAGAGCGAGATTGTTGCGCATATGTAAGGAAGTGCATGAAATGTCAACACCATGCTAATCTGACACACGTACCTTCCTAGGCCTTGCAACCGATCCAATCGGCTTGGCCATTTTCGTAGTGGGGCCTAGATCTAATCGGAAAGATCTCCCCTGCATCGTCAGGTCATCACACATTTATCATAACGGCCACAGAGTACTTCACCAAGTGGGTGGAAGCGGTTTCGCTTACCTCTACGATAGGACCCCGCATTGTGGAGTTCATTTTACATAACATCATATGTCATTTTGGTATTCCATCCAAGATAATCTCGGATAATGGGACGTCATTCAAGAACAAATATGTGCGTGCTTTGACCACAAAGTACAAAATTCAGCATAGTTTTTCAACACCCTATTATCCGTAGGCAAATGGGCAAGCAGAGGCATCAAACAAAATGCTAGTTGCCATCCTCAAAAAGACAGTCACAGACAGTCATAAGGATTGGCACATTCAGATCCCACTTGCCCTGTGGGCTTATCGCACTAGCATTCGGACACCCACTGGGGCAACTCCATTTTTGCTCGTGTATGGCTCCGAGGCTGTCATGCCTCTCGAGTTGGAAATTCCTTCCCTGTGCATATCAATGCAAGAGTTCATCGATGATGACACTGCACGGCAGGCCCGGTTAGACCAGCTTACGTTGCTTGATGAACGACGTGTTAATGCTCTCGAGCATTTACGTATCTATCAAGAGCGACTTAAGAAAGCATACAACATGAAAGTTCACCTGAGGGACTTTCAGGTTGGTGACTTGGTCTTAAAAGAGAACCAACAGAACTCTAGCTTGCCGCCCCATCTAAGGGACAAGTTCATGGCAAACTGGTTAGGTCCCTATGTAATTGATAGTAAAATAGGACCTGGAACATACCGACTAGCCTCTCTTGATGGAATCAAGGAACTAGAACCCTTGAACATCAATCATTTATGGCCATTCCATATCTAGAGGAGCCACAGCCCAACCAAAAAGCTCCAAGGATTCCCACAATCGCTTGGTCAACCCAAAAATCCCCAAGGTGCCCATTACCCATTTGGTCCCAAAAACTCCAAGGATTCCCACAATCGCTTGGTCAATCCCAAAAATCTCCAAGGATTCCCACAATCGCTTGGTCAATCCCAAAATGCTCCAAGGATTCCCATAATCGCTTGGTCAACCCAAAAAGCCCCAAGGATTCCCATAATCGCTTGGTCAAACCCAAAAATTCCCCAAAGGTGCCCATTACCCCTTTGGTCAAACCAAAAGCTCCAAGGGTTCCCACAATCGCTTGGTCAAAAATAAGAAAATTCAAAAACAATAAAATCATCAAAAATAACAAAAATTTGCATCTCATTTCCATGCATACTCACAATCATCACAACAATAAAGAGCTCTTTTTGCATCTCATCTTCATATTCACAAAAATCAATCCATCAAAAACACAAAAATATATAGCTGCCTTAAGCATCACATCCATACATTACATATTTGTGGTCATAAAGGTCAACGCACCATAGACTGCCATTACTTGGCAAAACCATCATTTTTCACATTTTTCCACTTTATCAATAATTCATCGCAAATAACCGCCACTCACGTTATTTTCCCACATCATAGTCGGTTGTCTTCTAATGTATCAAGAGTTTTCATCCTTCAGTCGTCATTAGCTTTCTAGCCACGTACTGTACCAAGTCAGACAGATTTTACAAAGGTAGAGTTCTACTTGGATCACACCTTGGTACGTAGCATCCCAACACAAATTAAAACACATAAGAATTCCCAAGTTGTGTGAACGAAAGATGAAACCTCGCAAAGCAATCCAGGTCACCATAAGCGAAACGGTTATCTTGCTCATCCCCCTGTGCGAATGACCCCAAGAATGCTGAGAGTTGGCAAAAGGACAAGCATCTTCCCTACCCAATTCCCCAAGAATCCCAAGTTCTCAAAAGGTTGCAAAACATCACAAATTTGCAAAAGTCAAAACTCCAAAAAATTTGACATCACAACCAAAGTGCATACATCAAGAAAAGCACATAAAATAGTGATTCTCATCACTCCATATTCAAATCCCTTGCTCAAAAGAAAAACAAAAATAAACAGTGATTTTTATCACTACACAAGAGCAAGTATCCCAATATAATTGAAGAAAAGCTAAAGCTAAAGAGTATGATTTAAAACCGTAATAACTAACTCATAGACAACAATTGCATCATGACTATCAAAATGATGGAATCAAATATATCACTAACTTATTAACATTGACCAATAAACCTTGGCACTAGCTATGAAGAAAGGGTTCAAGTTTCATGCAGCTAGACAATGTCCTTTTAGAATCTTTCATTCTTATATTTGGTCAAAAACCCTTGAGTGAGTGGGAACACTAACTATAAAAAATGGTTTCAAGTTTGATAGTCTCTTTGGTAATATTTTGCTTAACATAAAATATTATCAAATTATAGCTAAAAAAATAGCATTGGAAGAGTAAAAATTAGATTGTTAAAATAAGGAAAAACATCCGCAAGAGATAGAGCTCGACCCGTTAGAGTGGAAAAAGATCTTTGCAAGTGGGTGGGTTCAACGATGAAAACGGGCGAAACGAAGCTTGTCAAAAATACATGGTTCCTTTCATTTTCATAAGCATCGCTGAAATGTTATATTTGATTGATTATTTCCGTATGCGAACAATGTTTTAACGGGTTAAGAGAACAGGTCCTGAATCTCTTCATTTTTGTCTCTCTCTGAAAGATCTTCATGACGGTGCTCGTCTCAAAGTATCTCGGATCCTAAGGCATATTCAACTCGGATCCTACGGTTATGGATAACAAATGCCATGCACCTGACTTCAGAGTGAAATGACATGGATTTCTTTTTCACACTGAGTCGGACATGATGATTTCATACTAACAGGGAAATGAAAGTATCCGATGAAAACATTCACGGTTTTGTTTTGTTGACCCTTTATCTAACAAACATCATGCGCTCATCTATCAAACACCATGCGCTCATGGTTTTGTTTTGTTTGGTTGTCCCTCATCTAACAAACACCATGCGCTCATGGTGAGCTTAGAATGTAGCTTTTCCCATGAGTGGATTTACGTGATCAACACAACTTATTTGCGAGTTCGACGTTGTCTTTGTGCGAATGTGCTTTTTTTTTTACGCCCTCAATACCTTGCTTCTTTGGCTCTCTGTTGATGTGGAGCCTATTGTTTTTTTCTCCCTGTCGTGATTGGTGATAACTCGTCATCTTCTACTCCTGTGATTTTACTTCATTGTTACGAAACTATGCGTAGCTGTAGCAACAAGGAATGAAAAGACGTTGGAAGTTAAGGACGAAGGGGAGACGTTTGAATAATTATTTAACGCTGAAAGTCCAATTTGCAAAGGGAGGTGTGAATTATTTATGGAAACAAATAATTGGAAGCAACAACTGCGGGGGAGAATGCCTCATCGCCGCTGTTACAGCGCACCTCCATCGACGGTGAATTGTTAGCGGATCCTGCCTCCAAATTTAAGTGAATACCATCCGCGCACTAAAGTTAATGTTGTAAGGGATGGCAGAATGTGTGAATTGTTTGTGTTCTTTGTGATTGTCCATCTAGGGATGGCAGAATCTTAACGCTTGAGAACTCGTTTTCGTTTTTTTTTTCGTACTAGAGGGTTTTGAAAGTTCCACTAGAATATTTATAACGAGAAACTAAATCAAACCCAAGAAATAGTGCAGACAGTACAGACAAAGAAGGCATGAAGCACAAATTCACAAAAACAAGCCAGGCCGTTACGCACCACCCAAATCAGAACAAGAACAAACTAACAACAAAAACCGATAGAATAAAAAGATAAAGAAAGAATCGAGTTAATTTTAAAGTACACCTTCCGACTCTACAATGATATCACCAGCCATCTGGGCCGCCTCCTCCGCAAAGTCCAAAAACACCCTCATAGAACTCCAAATCGCTGACTCTACAATGATATCACCAGCCATCTGTACCACCTCCTTCGCAAAGTCCAAAGCCATCCTCATAGAGCTCCAAGCCGCTTGGTGTTTAATTTCTAAAAGACGAAATTAATGGGTAACACTACCCCTACCCTTTTCACCGTGGAGCTAGGAGGAGAACAAACATCACTAAAGAAGCCACCGAAGCATATACCATACACCATGCTTCTCCTTTTTCGTACAGTTTGGCTGGAGAAAACATTCATAGTGGTAGAATTGATCTCTCTACGTTCTATTGCGCGGTAATTGTAATTGCAATGAAGAACATGCGCAAGTGTAAAATTCCCGGGCCGACTGGATTGCCCGTTATCCTTTTAGAGATGGGGGGTTTAGCTCATAGAAGACTCGCCATCCTTGCTGCCCGCAACAGGGCAACATCTCTCATGGCATTTAATTTAAAAAGCACCCCTGTGGTTATTAACAGGGGTGCTTTCGAGCTGCGATTTCGCAGACCGGCCTCTCAATGAGTCCGCGAAATTGTTTTTGTTCTATCGAGCCATGGGTTTTGCTCTGTACGGAGAATACTGGCGCAATCTACGATGATTCGCGGCGACTCACTTGTTCTCGCCAAGCAGAATCCTCGCTCACGGGGCTTTCCAACACAAAGAGATCACTAAAATGCTGCCGGCCATTACTTAAGCACAAGTTGTGGAGATCGGCCAATTTTGAAAAGTGGCACCCTTAATAATATTATGATGACGGTGTTTTGGCGGCGATATGATTTGGAAAGCGAGAATGAGGCGGCCAGGCAGATGGAAGAGATGGTAAGAGAAGGCTTCCAATTACTGGAAGCGTAGAATCCAATTCATCCGACATTGCTGCTGTATTGATTTATGTCCAAGAAAAGAGATTAACACACGATGACATGGTTGCAATTTTATGGGCAAGATTGTCTTTAGTCAAACAATTCCATTACATCTATTGAGAATGTAATATCTAACTGTTCTATTCGAGGTAAGACTTTTATTGAGGCATTTTAAGTGACTTGGACGATGTTGCATAGCCGAGATACATTGCGTAGATCAATTAGATGAATGTTTCTCTTCACTGAATACACTCTCTGAACAATTAGATGAATGTTTCTCTTCACTGAATACACTCTCTTGGGATTACTTCTCTTCCCATTTTTTTAGAGTTCTAATACCAAGGGATTGCAGAGTATTCTTCGACTATAATAAGTGGCCTATTATTTTTTTTCCTGAATGTTTATTTTTTTTAGATTCTACTACGAAGGGTTTGCAGATTATTGTATAGTGGTCAATTATTTTTTTCTAAATGTTTATTGCAACTTGTGTATGAAATTGTTCATGAATGGTTCAGTTTATTGCAATGTTATTTGATTTATTATAAACCTTGATATACACATCAATTTGTTCATATTATTCTACTTATCATAATATTATTTGACCTTTGTTGTAGCTATTTTATATTTGAGATCATGTGTGATAAACTTGAGATAACCTATGATATTTTGTGGTAGTATGAAGGCTTAAAAAGGCAATAGTAGTATCAAAGCTACCCCCAAACTCTATTCAGATTGATAAAATTTATTTTATTAGCCACCATTATTAATTGATTTTATCCATATTTGATAAAGTTGATTAAGAGTCTATCCACTTTGAAGGCAATGAGACTCAAACTCTATTTTAAAGGTCATATTTAGTACAAAAAGTTAGGGTCTATCCACTACATTAAATAATAACAAGTGAAGACTAGGATACAACTATATTGATTGATAGATATATCAATCTTGGTCATTTAGAGAGAAAGCCAACCTTGATATTGATTTGAAAAATTCGAAGTTTTGGGTGTAACTCTCATTATGACTCTACCAAAAACTCTCTTTCTCCATGATGAAAGTAGTGCAGATAGGGGAAGTAGGTTGCATAGAGTAAGTGGATGTTATCTTTCTTGGGATGTGATTGAAAAGAGGACTCTTTTATGTCGGGTTATGAATTTTGTGTTAAAATAAAGGGAAAGATAAATATTGTTACGTTTTGTTCTACCGAGGGTATTTTGGTTGGTTTGGTCCACTAAGAGTACTTTGAATGGATTGGAAATTTCACCTCAATCGAAAAAGAAACGAAAGGACTACGAAGTGTTGCAAAACAAACCTTAGGTTGGATACTTGTTCTTTAATTAAGAAATTTAATATAATTGAATTATGTGAAGTTTCCTTATGTCATAGTGAAGAATCTATAGAATAAATAGAAGTCTTAAGCTTTTGCCTACTATCGAATAAAAATGGTTTAATTGTAAATGAATAAAAATGGTTTAATTGTAAATGCTATACTTTTTTTGTATTTGTATTATAAATAAAGTATACTTGTCTTGCTTAGTTGAAGTAAATTATGTGAAACCATAGAAATTTATTTGTTGTATTTAAACTATCAACGTCGGGTGAGTTGCACTATGTTTGTGAAATGCTACTATTAATTTGTGTGTTCAAAATTTGAACATGATGTTTGTAGAGAACATTGTTGATATATTATTGCATCCTGCCTATATATGTCATCATGTCGATTTCATGTTGGAACTCTTTGTGGTTAAAATACATGCATGGAAGGAAAAATATTTGCAATGTTGCATGTTTTTGATGCATTAGTTTGTGGAAATCACGGTGAGTTAAATTAGCTATGCATTCATTTAAAGATGAGCCTTTAAGATCCCAGCCATACACCTCACAAGTATTCGATCATCAAAAATATTATGTGAGAGAGGATAAATGGAAAAAACTTTGTTCTGTCATAATGTTTTATTCGAAGAATGAGAAATTTAAAATACTGTAATTCCTATATTTGAACTCAATGTGCTATCACTAGTTTTAAGATAATACCATCAATGGTGTCTCAGTAGTATGTAGTAGTTGGCGAGATTCCTAATAAAATGTTTGCTTATCATATATTTGTTTGATGAGACATTTTTTGTACTAGTTTGTGGAGTACGGCCAGGGAAAGATTATGGCTTGTATATTTATCATTCTTCAAAATGTATAAAAAATTGTGATTATAAATTGAATTTATAGATCAACGTGTTATCTATTTCTTAAATTCATAGCATGGTCATCTTGTGTAACTTTGATTCGTGCATGGATGAAATAAATGCATGGAAAGTGTACCAATTCTGTTATAGTGCAATAGTCACCGCATGTGCTCAACACTTTATATTAAATCCCAAAATGAGAATGAATATGGGGGGATTTATTTATATCAAATATTAAGAGATTTAAGGGAGTGTAAACTGTAAGCAATACTACAATATCGAATGATTGTCATAGTAATTTTCCAGGAGTTCATAGAAGCAAGAGTTGATAGGATAACTTGCTTGGGAGTTAGATTAGTTTATACTGGAAATATACATACTTTAGTTTTTATTAAAAAGGATTAAATTTGAAAAATTTGAATCCAAAAAATTTCCTTTATTGGACAACCAAGTGAATATTGTATCTATGATAAGCTATGGATAAGTAAAACTTATTAGGTTGGAACTATTTCTTAAATTAGTCAATGCAATGCTGAAAGTAGATGTTATGTGTATGAGTGTCACCCTCACCATGAGGTTCCGATAAATGATGTTTGGATTTGGTTTCTAATAATTATTTTATAAAGTATTCCTTAGCCAAAACATAAAGAAAATGTAATAATTTGATGTTGTTGCCTTTACTTGCCTTGGTTTGGATTTTGAGAAAGCAAAGTAGAGTCAACTGCTGTGAATCAATAGTTCCTTTGAATTCAAATTAATGAATGTGATTATAGGTTATTTGAGATTAATAAAGCAATCCCTTCATTGCATACATGTTTGGTGAGAAAAATCAAACTTAGTGAAATATTAAATTATTTTTTTAAGTGAAAAACTCTTTGCGGTGCCACTTTGGTTTGAGAGACCACAAACAGGGGTTCTACACCATCAAAGTTACTTAGAGTCACACCTAGCCCTGCCTGCACCAACATTATCAATTAGATTTTTGGTACTCAATTCAGCTTTTTGGTAAGGTGGAGATTCGAACCTGGGACCTCCTTTGAAGGGTTGTCCTCTCCTCTCCAAATCACCTACAATACTTGGGTAAATATTAAATTATTTGAATATTGTTTTATTGGCTTATAACTTGTGGGAGATTTTACTAAATTATTAAAGGAAATGCTAACATTATTTTGAGTCTAAAATTAGTTTGAGTATGAGCCAAGCAAAATAAAATTTAATAGTCAAACCAAAATGGTGATAGTCACTTCAGGTTGGTAATTATTCTGGAAACTGGAATTCAAAAGTAATGCGAGCCATAAGACAAGATTGTAAAAAAAAAGATAATTCCTTGATTTGATTGGGATTGATTTTCAAGTGGGACCTCAACCTATCCAAGTAGTGATGAGGGATAGAAAAATGTGTTGCTCATGGAAAAACAAACCCCTAACATCCAATGTCATTGGAATGCGAGCAAGCATTTATCAATTTATTTTGAGGATGCTGATGAAACCAAAATAGTATACTCTTTTGGTGGTTAGCTAGATTTTGGTATAATTTTTTTTTTTTAATCCAGATCTTGGATAAAAGCAGCATATGTGAAACTTATTTAAAAACATTAAAAATGGTTTGCAATATGGAGTTAGCTTATTGAAACAATAATCCTTAGTGTAACCCATATTGAGAGGAGTATGGAACTATTCACTGAGAAGGATGAATAATAAAATAGTGTATATACCCAATATTACTTTATTTGTTAGTCACATTGAATAAGGTAGTTTAACCTATCTCAATGTTTATAAGGAGATTATTTTGTTAGTCTGGTTAATTTATTTAGACAAAATTGTATAGAAAAATTTCAACCAATTAAAACTTTAGTAATTAAGGTATTATTAACGAATTAAATAAAGAGTATTTGGATTTCAATTTATCATTCTTAAACTGGAATTCTTTTTGACTACCCATTATGACTCATCAAGGAGGATGAAGATGATACATTGGGTAGATAGTTTATGAAAAATCTCAAACAATGGAATTAAGAAAATGAAGTATAGCTATCCTTAGCTTTGTTGAAATAAATTGGCCATGAAACTTTTGAACTCAAAAAATTGGAAGATGTAGCTTGGGAACCAAGTTAAATATAGAGGTAATCCTTAAAAATAAGGACTTAGTAATGGTGTAAATTCTATTTTGAATTTAGGTGATGATGGAATAGTTATATAGTGTAATTATACACCTCAATGATGCTTCTAGATAGGATATGAATTCATAACTAAGGAATATGAGAGAGGTTTTTATGGGTTTATGGAAAAGGACATCTGGGATTTTGGAATAAATTATGTGAATTATTTTATTGGATCATATATAGAGTCATTAGTGATGAATGTTAGCTATAATTGGAGCTAATTTTTTTGTATAACTCATTGGAAAGGATGAGCAAACTACTTGATGTGTATGTGTGCACATAATAAGTCTTAATTGTTAATTTTACCTTACTCTAGTAAAGATACTAACCTTATTCATCAGAAATATGATTAAGACATTGATATACCTAATGCTTCTAAGGTGAAAATATTGCATAGAGTAAGTCTCAGAGCAACTGTAATCTGACAGAATTGGTTTGGATAAATGACTCGGTAAAACCTAGTAACAAGGGGCAGTATGGGATGCCACTTCTAGGTTATTATAAGGTAGTATTGTGATGAGTCCCATGTTCATTTGACTTAGCTAGTTCATCCATGACGATTGCTATAGGACAAGTGATCATGAGTCACAATGAGCATGAGTGATGAAGTCCAAGTTCAGGGTATTGACATGACACAAAATGGACTCTAGGTAGGGGAAAATCAATTAGTCATGGAGGCATATGATACGTTAATTTCTTGCACAATCATATTGAACAAATCGACTTATTTTTTCCCTCTTGGAAATCTAGTTTCTATTTAAAAAAATCAGAGTAGCATAGCAAAAGTGTGACAAGAAGTTCGAGCGGTAGTTTACAAAGAGGTTTCGGTGGAGGAAAAACTATCATAAGTGGTGGAGCCACTTCATGGATTTAAGAATCATGCTAGAGAAGTGATGTCAGATACATTTAGGCTAACCAGCTCAGAAATGCCATAAATGACTTTCAAAAAATAGAAAGATCCAACTCGACATGGTCTTCGGTTGAATAGATATCAATAATAGAAAGATCCAACTCATAGCGATTATGCACTTCGATGTTTGAATACCTTAAAAAAACAAGAAATTCCAACGCAACATAGAAATGGCCAGGATGAGAAAGGTAAATTAGGGTCAGTTTTTTTATGGCTAACCAGATATAAAGAATCTCTTTTAATTTTTTGAATTTTATTAAGTTTTTAACTTTGATTTTTTAAGTTTAAGAAGACATAAGGTTAAAGGGATAAATAAGGGATAAGTTTTTTTTTTTTTAGAGTAAAAAGAATTTTTTTTTAAAAATGATAAAAGGTAAGAAACAAAGTATTTTTAAAATAAGTGCTCAAGAAGCCAATGAAAATGAAAAAATGAAATAAATTCAATGAAAAAGGTAAGAGGGAAAGGATGATTGACTCACGAGTACATGTATTATCACACTCTGCATATCATATAGATGCATTGCAAAATATTTGTATTGTTGTGTAAGCTATGTTTGAATGTTTATTGCTTTATTGTTTAAAATTAAATGATACATGTATATGATTAGGTGGTGATAAAGATACATTAAGTAAAACTTACCAATGAAAGAACATAAATATAAATATAAATATATTTTTTTAATATATTGCCTAAGTAAATCATTTTTTTTGTCGTATCGAAATTATTGGGTGTAACTCTCATTATGACTACCAAAGATTCTCCTTCTCCATGATGAAAGTAGTGCAGATAGGGGAAGTAGGTTGCATAGAGTAAGTGGATGTTATCTTGCTTGTGATGTGATTGAAAACGGGACTCTTTTATATCGAGTTATGGATTTTATGTTAAAAAAAAAAAGGGAAAGATAGATATTGTTACGTTTTGTTCTAATAAGGTTATTTTGGTTGGTTTGGTCTACTGAGAGTATTTTGACTGGATTAGGAATTTTACTTCAATTGGAAAAGAAATGAAAGGACTACGAAGTGTTGCACAACAAACCTCGAATTGCATGTTGGATCCTTGTTTTTTAATTATGAAATTTAATATAGTAGAATTATGTGAAGTTTCCTTATGTCAGAGTGAAGAATCTATAGAATAAATAGATGTCTTATACTTTTTCCTGCTATTGAATAAAAATGGTTTAATTGTAAATGCTATACTTTTTTTTTTGTATTTGTATTATAAATTAAGTATACTCGTCTTACTTAGTTGAAGCAAACTATGTGAAACCATAGAAATTTGTCTGTTGTCTTTAAACTATCAATGTCGGGTGAGCTGCACTGTGTTTGTCAAATGCTACTATTAATTTATGTGTTCAAAATTTGAACATGATGTTTGTAGAGAACATTGTTGATATGTTATTGCATCCTGCCTATATATGTCATGATGTCATGTTCATTTTGGAACTCTTTGTGGTTAAAGTACATGAATGAAAGGAAAAACATTTGCAATGTTGCATATTGTTGATGCATTAGTTTGTGGAAATCATGGTGATTTAAATTAGCTATGCATTCATTTAAAGACGAGCCTTTCGGATCCCAACCATACACTTAAAAAGCATTCAATCCTCACAAATATTATGTGAGAGAGGATACTTGGAAAAAGCTTTGTTCTGTCATAATTTTTTATTCGAAGAATGAGAAATTTAAAATACTACAACTGCTGTATTTGAACCCAAGTCGCTATCCCCGGTGTTAACATAATACCATCAATGGTGTCTTAGTAGTATGTATAATTTTTTCCTTATCATATATTTGTTTGATGATACATTTATTGTACTAGTTTGTGGAGTATGGCCAGGTAAATATTGCAGCCTGTATATTTATCATTCTTCAAAATGTATTAATATTTGTGATTATAAATTGAATTTATAGATAAACATTTTATCTATTTCTTAAATTCATAGCGTGGTCATGTTGTGGAACTTTGATTCGTGCATGGATGAAAGAAATGCATGAAAAGTGTACCAATTTTGTTATAGTGCAGTAGTCACCACATGTGCTCAACACTTATATTAAATCCCAAAAATAGAATGAGTAGGGGGGAATTATTTATGTCTAATATGAAGATATTTAAGGGAGTGTAAACTGTAAGCAATACTTCAGATCTTGAAATATTATCATTCTAATTTTCCAGGAGTTCATAGAAGCAAGAGTAGATAGGAGAGCTTGCATGGGAAGTAGATTAGTTTATACTGGAAATATAAATACTTTGGTTTTCATTTAAAAATGATTCAATTTGGAAAATGGTATATTGAATCCAAAAAATTTCCTTTATTGGGCATCCAAGTGAATATTGTATCTATGATAAGCTTTGGATAAGTAAAACGTATTAGTTTTGAACTATTTCTTAAATTAGTCAGTGCAATACTGAAAGTAGATGTTATGGCTATGAGTGTGGACCCTCATCATGAGGCTCCGGTAAATCATGTTTGGATTTGGTTTCTAATAATTATTTTGTAAAGTATTCCTTAGCCAAAATGTAGATAAAATGTAATAATTAACTTGTGGGATATTTTACTAAATTATTAAAGAAAATGGTAACATTTTTTTGACCCTAAAATTAGTTTGAGTACGAGCAAAACAAATTAATATTCAAACCAAAATGGTGATAGTGACTTCAGGTTGGTAATTATTCTGGAAACCGGAATTCAAAAGTAAACAGCGCCATAAGATAAGAGTATAAAAAAAAATAATTTCTTGATTTGATTGAGATTGATTTTCAAAGTGGGACTTCAACCTATCCAAGTAATGATGAGGGATAGAAAAAATGTGTTTCTCATGGAAAAATAAACCCTTGACAACCAATATCATTGGAATGTGAGTAAGCATTCATTAACTTGTTTTTGTTGTTAGCATTTGAGGATGTTGATGGAATTAAAATAGTATACTCTTTTGGTGGTTAGCTAGATTTTGGTATAAAAAAATTATTTATGTAAATCTTGGATAAAAACATAATATCTAAAACTTATTTAGAAACTTTGAAAATGGTTTACAAGATGGAGTTAGCTTATTGAAACAATAAACCTTACTGTAACCTATATTGAGAGGAGTATGGAACTATTCATTGAGAAGGATGAATAATAAAATAGTGTATATACCCAATATTAATTTATTTAAATCATATTTTGTTAACCACTTTGAATAAGGTAATGTTATACTACGGTTTAACTTATCTCAATATCTATAAGGAGATTATTTTGTTAGTCTGATTAATTTATCTAGATAGGATTGTATATAAAATGACAACCAATTAAATATCTAGCAATTAAGGTATTACTAATGAATTAAATAAAGAGTATTTGGAGTTCAATTTGTCATCCTTAAACTGGAACCCTTTTTGACTATTCATTATGACTCATCGAGAAGGATGAAGATGATACATTGGGTAGATAGTTTATGAAAAATGTCAAACATTTGAATTAAGAAAATGAAGTATACCTATCCTTAGCTTTGTTGGAAAAAAATGGCCATTAAAATTTTGAACGCAAAAAAATTGGAAGATGTAACTTAAGAACCAAGTTAACTATAGAGGTAATTATTACAAATAAGGACTTAGAAGTAGCGTAAAATCCAGTTTGGATTTAGGTGACAATGGAATAGTTATATAGTGTAATTATACACCTCAATGATGCTTTTAGATAGGATATGAATTTCTAAATAAGGAATATGAGATAGGTTTTTATAGTTTTATGGAAAAGAACATCCAAGAGTTTGGAATAAATTATGTGAATTCTTTTATTGGATTCTATATAGAGTTTTTAGTGATGAATGCTAACTACAATTGTAGCTATTTCTTTGTATAACTCATTGGAAAGGATGAGCAAACTACTTGATGTGCGGGTGTGCTTACAACAAGTTTTAATTATTAATTTGACCTTACTCTAGTAAAGATACTGACCTTATTAATCAAGAAATATGATTAAGATATTGATATACCTAATGCTATTAAGGTGTGGATATTGCATAGAGCAAGTCTCGAAGCAACTATAATTTGACAGAATTGGTCTGGATAAATGACGCGGTAAGATCTAGTAATATGGGGTAGCATGTGATATCACTTCTAGGTTTCTATCAGGTAGTATTGTGATGAGTCACATGTTCATTTGACTTAGCTAGTTCAACCATGATGTTTGCTATGGGACAAGTGGTCATGAGTCACAATGGGCATGAGTAATGAAGTCTAACGTTAGGGTATTAACATGACATAAAACTAACTCTAGGTAGGGGATAATAAATTAGTCACAGAGGCATATGATATGCTAATTTATTGCATAATCGTATTGAACAAATTGACCAATTAGGTCAAGGTTCATTATGACAAGGAAAGGGGAAAGCAAGTATTCATACTTTAGGTGTTATGGGCCCTAAATGATAACATTAGCCACGGATCTACACTCATAGCTAGAACAAGAGGAACACAAATGTGAATGATAGATCCACAGAATGGCACCTTTATGGGATTTGACCAATCTCATCCACTTGGGTGGTTGTCTATAGTAGTCTTGAAACCTAAAAGTGGTTTGATATGCCTGTACTAATTAAAATATAATATTATTGATTCATTGGGTGAAACATAAATGCCATGAACATGAAGGCACTTACTATGAATATGACAACATTTTATGGACTTAGAACGAAAAAAATTACCCCATCAAATTACATGGCTTGTTTTTAGTGGCACAACAAGGTGAGCAGACTTGGGTTGTTATAGAGAGGTATATAAGGTGAAATATCATTTAGGTAATCATGGGCTGATCTTTGTTGTGATGAAATAAAAAATTTAAAATATAGTTTGCCATGTATAATTATATTGCTTAATAAAAATGTTATAAATAATTTGTTAGATAAAAATTAGTGGTTTGAGATCTATAAAAAATGATTTTGATATAAAAAAAGGTACGGTCTAATTGACCTACTAATATATATCATATTTTATTGTTTGGATGGAAAGGGTCATTATAAACCTAGTTCGTTTAATATTTTTAAATATTTAAATTTGTTATATTTAATTTAATAAGATACTAAAATAAAGAATGCATTCAACTTTTTTAATATTATAATTATAATTCATATTAAATATATAATAAGATTTATCATTAGAATTATGTATCTTAAAACAATATGTATGTAATCAAATGGCATTAGCTGAGCCTATTAAATTTCTCAACTTTCAAGGAGGAGACCGGGATTTGAATCTTGCCAAGTAATACATGCATAATTACCAATATATTGTAATACCACTATATGATCATGATGTAATATGGGTGGTTATATTTTAATCATGTATAACTAATCAAAAACCAAAATATATAAAAATAATATTTGTAAAATTCATAATTATTAATGTCAATTTTTAAATAGATCTTATTATAAAAGTTATACATGTCTATAAGGTAAAACAAAAATTTAAATTTCTCTAGAATTCTAGTTATAATTGCAATTTCTTTTATAATGATGTTTGCAAATACATTGTAAGTCCTTTTAATAAGGTTTTCAAAAATAATCATAGAATGTAAAAAATTGATAGCATTGCCTTATTCCTATTTTAAAACATTTATTATTTTTTAAAGAATCACATTATCCATTTCAATAAAATAATCATAAGAGTATGTCTCATTGATTACAACTAACAATATTTTTTACAACTTAGTTTTTATCCATTTTTTAGAATCACAGTTATATTTAATGTTATTACAACTAATAATTTAGTTATCCTCTTACACCTAGAGCTTCTATTTTACTTGAGAAACCTTTTTGTATTTTTAAATTTGTAATGTCTCTCAGTATTTTCTTATTATAACCATTAAATTAAGGATCCCCTCTAGCTGAGACATCTATCTTCATCCTAAAACTTCCCATAATTTATTATCAAATTAATTATCTCAAAATTACAATAAAAAAGTTATTCATGCATTACAATTATATTAGTATGATTATCAAAAATTTATATTATCCCATCACATGTTGCGGATATGTTGTATATAAAAGGTTCCTCATTAAAAAAAAAAAAAATTATATTATCTATTTTAATTATTCTGGAATCTAACATTACATTTTAACTTCTTGCAATTACCTATTGTAAATAAAGGGATAGATTATAAGTCATTACCACTCTATTATCCTTCAAGTACCAACCAAGGTCATCATATGAATATTTATAATAAAAATATTGAGTTTATTATCATATAATAGATATGTTAGTTTGATTCTCAAATAATCCTATCATATAATTCTAAATCTTCTACGTATAACATCTTGAAGTAAGTTTCTCCAGTTAAACATCTCATAATTATATGTTCAAATTAATTCACATATTATGATATATATCCACGTTATTATAACTCAAATATTGGCCAAGGGTATGCTACAATTATATATAATAAACATGCTATCAACTTCACATTTATATTTTTTAAAATATTTTTATAAATTATATGAACTAAAATTAATCACAAGTTTTTTAAGGTGTTTATGGTAATAATGAATAAGATACAATCATATAATGTTATTTTAGGTCTACATCATTAATTTTGTGGTTATATATTTTATTTTATACCATTTTACTCATTATTCCTTCCTCACTCTTGATGACGAGGAGGAGAATATTAGCAAGGCCTTTTAGTGCTTAAATATTTTCTATTTAACCTTTGACTATGTTGTGCTAGGACAAATAGACTTTTAAAATTATGTATTTGGATCTTATGTTTCAAGTTTATAGTAAAGTTCTTGTAACACCATATGTATATTACTCCTTTTATTGGATGCCATGAAAAATCTATGTGAAAATTTGAAGAAATCTTTTAAATATTTTCTTTAGGATAAAAGTACTTATTATGTGTCATGAAAAATCTTTGTGAAAAATTGAAAAAAAATTTAAAGATTTTTTTAAGATAAAAAAGATGGAATATGAGGCTTTCATCGGATAACTTAACACATCTATTATTGCTCTCGTAAGAGTCCGGAGTTCGTTATCATTGATATTCATAAACAAATGTTTATACTTTAAACAAAATGAATAGTTTAAGCCTTAGTGAGTGATGATTGTTGGAACACCTTAGTTGAATACTACATTCATGTAGGGTCTCCAAATAACATATTAAAAAAAATCTAACATATTAAAAAAAGCTAATTCTAAAGTAAAGGTAAGAGTATGATTTAAACGGATAATAATTCACTCATAGACAACAATTGCATCATGACTATCAAGATGATGGAATCAAGTATATCACTAACTTAACATTGACCAATAAGCCCTGAGCCACTAACTATAAAGAAAGGGTTCAAGTTTCTTGAAACTAGACAATGTCCTTTTAGAATCTTTCATTCATATATATTTGACCAAAAAAACCTTGACAGAGTGGTGAGTGGGGGACAATAGCGGGTTCAAATTTAATAGTGTCCTTGGTAATCTTCTTGTTTAACATAAAATATTATTAAATTATAGCTTCCAAAATAACATTGGAAAAAGTAAAAATTAGATTATTAAAATAAGAAAAAACATACGCAAGAGATAGAGCTCGACAAGTTAAGAGTGGAAAAATATCTTTGCAAGTGGGTGGATTCAACGATGAAAACGGGCGAAACGAAGCTTGTCAAAAACACATGGTTCCTTTCATTTTCATAAGCATCGCTTAAATGTTATATTTGATTGATTATTTCCGTATGCGAACAACGTTTTAACGGGTTAAGAGAATCTCTCCATTTGTCTCTCTCCGAAAGATATTCATGACGGTGCTCGTCTCAAAGTATCTCTGACCAAAAGTACTGACTTCAATGCATTTAGACATATTCAACTCGGATCCTACGGTTATGGATAACTGCCATGCACCTAACTTCAGAGTGAAATTACATGGATCTCTTTTTCACACTGAGCCGGACATGATGATTCCATACTAACAGGGAAATGATGGTGTCCGATGAAAACATTCACGGTTTTGTTTTGTTGACCCTTTATCCAAGAAACATCATGCGCTCATCTATCAAACACCATGCGCTCATGGTTTTGTTTTGTTTGGTTGTCCCTCATCTAACAAACACCATGCGCTCATGTTGGGCACGGTGAGCTTAGAATGTAGCGTTTCCCATGCGTGGATTTACGTGATCAACACAACTTATTTGGGAGCTTGACGTTGTCTTTGGGCGAATGTGCTTGATTGTTGTAATGGATCTCCTTGACGCCCCTCAATACCTTGCTTCTCTGTTGATGTGGACTCTTTTTCTTCTCCCTGTCGTAATTTCTTACAACTCGTGATCTTCTACTCCTGTGATTTTACTTCATTGTTATGAAACCATGCGTACGTGGAGCAACAAGGAATGAAAAGACTTTCGAAGTTAAGGACGAAGGGGAGGCGATTGAATAATTATTTAACGTTGAAAGTCCAGTTTGCAAAGGGAGGTGTGAATTTTTTATGGAAACAAATAATTGGAAACAACAACTGCGGGGGAGAATGCCTCATCGCCGCCGTTGCAGCGCACCTCCATCAAAGGTGAATTGTTAGCAAATCCTGCCTATAAACAACCTACAAATTTAAGTCAATACCACCCGCGCAGCAGTATTTGTGTACTTTGTGATTGTCCATCTAAAGATAATGTTGTTAGGGATGGCAGAATCTTAACTCGTTGGCATATACCATCCTTCTCCTTTTTCATACAGTTTGGCTGGAGAAAACATTCAGAGTAGTAGGATTGATCTCTGCGTTCTATTGCACAGTAATTGTAATGGCAATGGAGAACTAGCGCAAGTGTAATTGCCCATTATACGAATCCTTTTAGAGATGGGGGGCTTAGCTTATAGAAGACTCGCCATCTTTGCTGCCCGCCACAGGGCAACATCTCTCATGGCCTTCGATTTAAGAAGCACCCATGTGGTTATTAACAGCAAACCCCACGTTGCCCGTGAGCTGCTGTCGAGCTGCGATTTCGCAGACCGGCCTCTGAATGGGTCCGCGAAATTGTTTTTCGGATATCGAGCCATCGGCTTTGCTCTGTACGGAGAATACTGGCACAATCTACAATGGATTGCGGCGACTCACTTGTTCTCGCCGAGCAGAATCCTCGCTCGCGAGGCTTTCCGACACTAAAATGCTACGGGCCATTACCCGAGGACAAGTTGTGGAGCTTCGGCCACTTTTGAAGAGTGCCGCCCTTAATAATATTGTGCTAATGGTGTTTTGGCGGCGATATGATTTCGAAGGCGAGAATGAGGTGGCCAGAAAGATGGAAGAGATGGTGAGAGAAGGCTTCCAGTTACGGGGGAGCCTTCAACATTTTACAGATTAATTTCCAGCTCTTAAATACCTGAGTCGCCAGCGCGTTCACGAGCGTTGCCGTAAACTCGTCTCTAAAGTCAAAACATACGTTCAGGACATCGTTGATGGTGACCGTCAAAGATAGAGCTCCGCCTGCGTAGAATCCAATTCATCTGACATTGTGACTGTATTGATTTCTCTTCAAGAAAATAGATTAACACACGATAACATGGTTGTCATTTTGTGGGCAAGATTATCTTTAGCCAAACAATTCCATTAAAACTATTGAGAATGTAATATCTAACTGTTCTATTCGAGGTAAGACTTCTATTGAGGTAGCTTAAGTGACTTCGATAATTTATTTATTTTATTTTATTTTATTTTTGTAATATTACGAAAAAAAGGAGGGTTTTGAAAGGAGCTTTTAAATCTTGTACAACAAAACATACATCAGAAAACATAAATGGAAGACCAACACATAGAAAAAGAGGGACCAAACAGAGCCAGAGAACCCGAGATGACCAGTGAATGAACCGAGATGGTTCTACATCACAGAGTCAATCTCAGTAATAATTCCATCAAATATTTGAGTTGCCTCCTCAGTAGAATCCAACTCCATCTTCATAGAAATCCACACAGCGTGCTGTTTAATCTCCAACAAATGGAGACTGTGAAGAATGGCACTGTTTTTAATAGCGAAATTACCCTGAGAATACATATCATTAAAAGACTTGTCTTTGGTCACAATTTTGGAAAGGACTTCAACCACCTCGTCCACTATGTTCATCTTAGAGATAGGGGAAGACTACTTCAAATTACTCCTTTTGCCACTCAAACGAGTAGACTTATGAACCCCAACTCTCCCCATGCAATCACCATCAAAAGTACTCACCTCAATCAAATTCGAAATAAGGGGCACCAAAGGGATGTCCCCCCCAACATCAGAGGCCTTCCTCGTAGTAGAGCCCCACACACCCTTGAAAGAATCGAAACCCTTCACATACATTTTCTCTGACCCAAAGACCAAAGAGGAAGAGCGCCCCAACTCATCCTCAAAACTGGCACCATCATCCAATAACAACAAAGGATCACCATGCACTAGAATGGGAATGGAGTTCAAGGAGTTAAGAATTTCATCTACAACCACCCCCATTTTTAGTGTAACAAATTCAAATAGGAGAAGCGCCAACCCATGATGCAAAGGTACCTTACCTCTTCCATTTTTTACAGCTAACATCGATCTACAAAGCAATTGGAATAGAAACAATATAATATTCATCCACCTCTACCTGTGGAGATGGTTCAAAAATATAGCATGAAAACTTCGCATAATCTTGTATGAAAAATCCACCATAAATAAGTCCATGATCACCTTGATGACCCTATTCCAAGGCACCAGTAAAGCTTTGGCACTAAAACCATTCTAGATATGAGGTAAAAATTCATCCTTATCCAAAAAGTATCTCATTTCACGCACTAGCGAATGTCGCTCCCTATTATGCGTAGCACAATCCACAATCAAACGGGTAGTTCGGCTTACAAGCTCCATTGAAACATCAAAATACCAAGAGCCCACTTGAACCCACCCCTCCCTCCAAGAAACCACCATCCACTTTAAAAAAAATAGGGTTGTGGCCATGGAACTTTTGGATACAATCCAAAAGACACCCATCCCTCAAAATATTTAAGATCTCCTCATCAGTTGCCAAGGTCACAGGTTCAAATCTAGACTTAGGAAGGACAAACTTACGTTTACCCGCCTTGGATTTACCCATATTCAAACAAAATTTGTAGCACCGTGGGGGAACTAGAACATAAAACCATAAGAAGAACTAAGAAGAAAACTCACTATCACTCTTTGGAAAATAAAGCCAGGACCACATCAAAATAGGGTTTAAAACACCCCCAAGACTTGCACCAGTCTAGAAAGAGCCCCTAAGTCAAAGGCACTACAGAAAACCATCACCAACATGAGAAAATCAGAAATAATTGACCCATACGGGACTTAGAAACCTTCACCAAAATGATTGACCATCGTAAAGGAGAGCAAATAACACTAGGGACATAACTGAACCTCAGAAGTATACCAACAGTTATCATGAACCCTCCACTTGGTGAAGTGAGGAAGATAGGTGGAGTAACAACAGGAGGCCACCTCGCCATAAATGTCACCATCAGTGACACATCAAAGGAAGGATTCCCAAGATGAAAGAACCAACGGTGACCTAAAAGAAGGTGAATTCCAAGAAACATTAACATTTTGAACCCTAGGCCCTTTAGAAAATCGAAGCTGGAAAGAGGCCTCCTCAACACAAAAATGATTGGGTGTGCCAATCCAAGGATAATAAAGAGTCTTGGTAAAAGAAATTTTAGGACATTCTAAGGCCCATAAGAAAACCCAAGCCCACCCAAAAAAAGTACAACCAACACAAGACATCAAGAAACTATAAACCTCCAATGGATCAAATGCAATATTTAGGAAATTCTCTAACACTGCAAGCACCAAGCCAGAATGAAAAGAGGGAAATTTTGAAAAGGAGGATTGGTCATGCTACATGAAAAAATGAAACCACCTTCACATCAAAACCATAACACCCGACACCTAACAGGCCCACCATGAAAGCCCCCACTGTCAACCTTTAATTAATGAACATCTAACTGGGCCTAGTTGATAAGATCCAGAGGGAAATCCCTTTGCTAGACTATGTATCTATTATGATAACTCCCATGTTTGCCATAAATTCTACCACGTTGTTTTCTTCTCTGAAAGTGTAAATAATTTGAAATTTCTCCAGGTCGTTGTACATAGCAATTGCCTCATCTATAATGTTGGCCACCTTCCAACTGACATGACAGGCACCAATCAACATTCTAACAATATTTTGAGAATCACCTTCAATAACGACTCTTTTAAAATTAAACTCTCTTAACAGAGAAATTTCCATGAATTTCACCCTCGCTTCTGCCACTTGTGAAGAGCACAATCCTATTGGTTTCGCATAGGCAAGCAACAAATTCCTTTCGTGATCATGAATGATCCCTCCCAAACTGGCCAAGCCTGGGTTACCTTTAGACACCCTATCAAAATTTAATTTTACCGAACCTGTAGGAGGTTTCCATATAATCAAAAATTTGAGATTGGAAGCCAGAGGAAGGCGGTCCATGTGGTCAAACCCCATTCAATAAAAAATTCACTAGGAGAGGAAGCCTCAGGAAGATCCACAAACACACAAGCAACATCCACATTCTCCACAGTCTTGCCCACTATGTGATTACTCAGGAACTGGGCAGAAAAAGTTTTATCTCTCCAATCCTTAGCATTCCTCGCCTTCCAATCTCCCCACATATCATGAGGGAGCAAAAAACACCAAAAGCATTTGAGTCAAGGAGACAAAAATGGAGGATCCCATTGAAGAATGCAATCAAGCAACAAATATGGGAAAATCCAATCGACCCCTAGGCGCCCAAGAATAGAAATTGAAATTTCTCTAAACACACTAATTAAGAAGCAGATGAGAGGTCGATTCCCAGGTGTACTCATAAAGATAGCACATGTTAACCAAACACCAACCATGTTTGTGAAGGTTCTCAATCATGAGAATTTTATTTTGAGTCACCAACCAAAATAAAATGTTCACCCTAGGAGAAAGGTGCTTGAGCCAAACCTAACAAAATGGGAATAAAACCTCCTCCTCATCACTGATGCTATTATAGGTAGATTTAATAGTGAAGAGACTCGAGCTTTCCTTTTGCCAAATGAGACAGTCCTCCATATTAGCTTGTTGAAGAACATAGAATCAAATATCTTCCTGAAGGATGTCCCACATATGATGATCTCTAGCATTTCTCACACATCTTGGAAGATCTACCTACATAGTTTTGTTCACCTGAAACTCAAAGAAATCTAAAACCTTTACCATCCCATCAGCTCTAGAATTGAAGAAAAGCTCCCTAAACTGAACATCCTCGATCATCTGATGTAGAACCATTCAAATATTGTAACTTCATTTCAAATCCTTATGATTCCATGTTACCTTCCACTCATATTTTCTTATATCCATCATCTTCTACTCCATCCACATCTTCTTCTAAAGCTTCCATTCCTGAGGAGTTACCCATCACACAACCCCTTCAATCATCCATTTTTTCTTGCACATTTGGTCATAGTTAATCCACTTTGACAACATCATAAACATCAACCACTCCTTCTACCATATTTTCTTCCACATCATCATTGTCTCATCCACCAACTTCCAATTCTCAAACATCATCCCATCCTTCTTCATCAGTCGTGTAGACACCAAAACAGCACCAATCCGATTATGTGACTGCAAAAACTGATCGCATTGACACACACAGCCCCCAGGGCAGCCCTCAGAGGTTAAACAGTGGTCCTAACCACTTTTTACAGTAATTTTTGGAAGTCAGGGATCAATTTGGCACCCTCTAGGCACTTTGCTTAGAATTTGTCTCACCCTGAGACGAATTCAAAATAGGATTCACCCCACCCAGGGACGAATTCTGAATTTGCTCTTGGGTAGGACGAATTCTAGGTTCAACGGGTAAAAATAAAAATTTTGACAAGTGGCAGCCAGGGGCAGTCCATTAATGCCTCTTGCCTTGCATGCACGTGTAGGTGGGTAGATTGGCTGTTAGAGGACTGTCATAAGGGCAGTTATGGAAGCCCAAGTCAGAGAGGAGTCTCCTCCCTCTTGAGAAGGCATAGCCGCCATGTGGCACCCCACATGCCCATCCAAAAGAGACCCCTTGGGTCTATAAAATGGTCAACTTTCTCACCGCAAAAAAAAAGGGAGGGTTGGAAGCATTTTCAAGCAACGAAGTGTTGCCCAATTGATACTGTGCCTTAGCCCTTTTGTGATTCATATCTTCTACATCCTTGATATCTTTCGCAAAGGAGGTCATTGGGTGGGCATTGGAAGTGTGAATCCGGATCCAAAATCTAACACTTGACCACATTACCCCACCCATTTGTCGACAACTAGTTATAAGAGATTTTGGGCCCATCCCAAGTGGATTGGTGCCAAAGTCAGGTTCTAATGGTGGGCGGCCCACCCAGGCGCCCTGTACTTCTTAGTGTAATTTTAATTTGTTCTTTTGTCACTTGTTTATATTCCATTCCATTTTATGTTGTTTAGATAGTTTACAATTTTGATTTCAGCATGTTTTGATCAAATATTGTCATCTTTTGTCGTTTTCGTTGTCTTCACTAACTTGCAGGTAGCGACGTCAAATTCCCGATGATGGAGGCTAAATTGGGGAAAACCGACCATCTGGTTCATCCCAAAATGCCCCCAATTAGCTAACCCTCATGTTTGTAGGTGTTTTGGAGATCCCGAGATGCAAAATTTGGATGACTTTACTTCGGCACTTTGTCACATGCGAATTCGTCCTACCCGGGGACGAATTACTGCAGAATTCGTCCTGCCTAGAGATGAATTGCAGTTGAATGCTAATTGGCCAACTGTTTCGATGGTAGTGGCCCTTTGGTAATGTTTTCTGGTCTCTGTTAAATGTGCAGGTCATTTGGAATCATTTTATTCACCGGTTTAGCTAATCTTATGCATGCATCCTTCATTGGTTTTAGGATTAAATGCTCTATCTTTTGTCACAGGTGCTACTAATGACTTGTTGTGTCTTTGAATGTAGGAAGAGCAGCAAGAATCAAGGGTTCATCAATGCAAGTGACAAAAACACTTTGGCCTGCCCATTTCAAACGTGTGCAAGCGAAAGGAAGAAGACTAAGTCAAGATTGTAATCAAGATCCATTTAATGCTCCTAGCTCCTGAAAAGGGAGGAGGCACCCTTATAATCGAGATTAAGAGAGTTGAATAAAAGGGCTATGCTTTCTCTAATTTATTGTGTCTCCGTTCAATTCGTTTCTTTCATTTCATGCATTTCACATTTTAGGACTTAAGCGTTTGTTTGATCTTGAATGCAATAATTAGTATTTCTATCTTTCAAAATCTCATGCTTTCAGTGGCGATCATGGTGGGACCCTGTCCCCTAATTTTTAAGATCAATAAACTGATCAAAATTTGTGTTTTTGTGCTTATAGGTACATTTTTTGAATTCTGATTGTTATTCATCTCTGCCTGTGTCAAATATAGTACTGTAATTCATCTGACCCTGAGACAAATTCAAATTCGTCTCAGACAAGGATGAATTCTATTCTGTTATTCGTTAGACTCGGAGATGAATTTTAGTCTGTGTAGTTTCAGAACCGAGAGTTAGAAAACATCCTTTTGGGCAGAGAAGAGGTAGGGGTTTTAACTAGCTTCTTTCAAATTTATGTTTTCTATTTTTTGTTTTCTAGTTTTCAATTTTTGTATGGCTTAGGGAAAGTTTTCTTTTGTCTGCCTGTTTCATTTTTGCAAATTAAAATGAACTCCACACACATCACTGGCATTTTTAAACCAAGGAGCTGGTCGTAAGACCCCAGCCCTTGATCAAGACCAATGGTGGGTTCATCACCAACTTGGCTTGATTTTTGCATCCATTTACCCCAATTGTCACTATCGTTCGACGTAAATCCTAACGAAAACTGATCGAGTGTCATTGGGGTGATTCCCAATGCACGAGGATAAGTCTTCTATGGTAGGTGTCATAGATAGGACAATTCCCCTTCAGTACAGCCTACGTACCATGTACCATATGCTCTCACGTACCTATAGTCTCCCTCTCATAAGGGTGGGTATATAGAGAGGTTGGTATATCGGCCTGGCATGGTATATCCAAGGGGTGACCATTTATGGGAGTTATATGAGCCTTCATTATGCATTTAAATGTTCTGCAAAACTTTCAAAAACAAAAACAAAATCATCAAAATGCACTAAAACCAGTCTAGGACACACCATTAATCTTTAAAAGAGATAATCACCATTTGTGTATGTGTGTGTTAATTTCTGCTTAGTGTAACAAAAAAAACATAAAAGAGATAAAATATACATAGCTTGTAGGAAAGCACCACTATGGTGTACACACGTAGCCAAGCCCAATCAAGGGCGAAAGTTGTGAAAGGTGTACAAAGGGGCGACATAGGTCACCTCCGCTATAGTCCTAAGGCCTTAGTTATACTGCCTTGGCGGTCTAACCCGCAAGAGAGTCCGCATCAGTCTAGGTCAAGATGGAATTATAGGGACACCCCATTGGGGGACATGCCCGTCCGTCATAGCCCCTTTCAGGAAGAAGCCTTACATGTAGCACTCAACGTAGATACAAGGCCTCCCTAGGAAGTTCGACACGAGTGGCCACCATGCAATGAAGCGCTGGAACGATGGAGGGTCCATGAGGAGAGGCTTCAAGATAATATCATACCTTCATTGCCTCCTCTTATAGTCAGAAACAATAGGACAAATTCGGAGCATAAGGCTCCTCTGACAGGGTGAGCCAACTCTGCCCGCCCCTTTCATACTTATGAAGGGGAGAACGAGGAATATTCTTATCTTCCTCAAGAGCAATATATAGTGCGAGAGCAATGGGCCTTCACACCTGCTATGTACCAAAACCATCCTTCGAGGCCAGAGCCTCGAATAAATGCCGCCAACCTCGATAGGGGAAAGCGACTTGTGGAGATCTCGGATCACCACGACCAAGATAAGTACATGGGAGAGGCATCTAGGCCACCTAGACTCAATATGGTGGAACTGATCAACTTGGTAGTCACCAGACATACCGCCCACCAAGCGGAGATTATGTAGCTGAAACAAGATCAACAGCAACTAGAGCATTTATATTGCCTCAATGAAGAGCGCATTAGGCACCAAACAGATGAGTTGTTCGATAACACTATGCCAGAGAGGGTTTTGACCCCTCACACCCAAAGGACATAACCATACAAGAGGCGTAACCCCTTGGTACAAGACAGGTCCCTGCAACCTAACCAAGTGCTGCCTCCAAGACCTCTTAGACCGGAATGAGAGGCCACTCCCTAGAATAATGATGGGTTCCTTTCACGGGGACCCACTCATGGTCATAGGTCTCACCCAGAGACTCCTCAAGAAGCATACGAGGAGTACGAACAAGAAGAAGAGTGGGCTGAAATGCCCTATCTAGGCAGAGGGGTTGTTTTCTGACCACCTCTCCACAAGACTCAAGTCTACCCCAACCCACAACGGGAGAAAATTAGAGAAGATGATATTAAGTCTTCTGATGCATATAAAGTGCTATTAGAGCATTTGGAGTCTATGGAAACCAAAGTTGCTGGGCCCCAAAAGCCCACGTTACGTTAACTCTCCAGTCATCCGGTGCATCCGTCCGTGCCTGCACCTCCTTATCCTGAGCATTTTAAGTTGCCCCAGCTGGCATTCTTTAAAGGCGAGGAAGATGCCCAAGAGCATGTGACAAGGTTCCTGATCCAATGCTTTGGCATTCAAGACAATGATGTGCTATTGCTTAGGACATTCATAACCACATTCGTAGGCCCTGCCTCAGATTGGTTCACCCAGTTGTCAAAGCACAACATCAATAACTTAGATCAATTAGTGGATGTGTTCCTTGAATGTTTCACCTTCAGCACTTAGAATAAGGCGTCATTGAGTGATCTGGCTAGCATCAGGCAATATGAGGAGGATACAATGGCAGCCTACGGGAATCAGTGGAGGACTCTACTTTCCAAGCTACCTTACCTTCCCCCTATGTCCGATCATACATAGATGTTTGCATGAAGTTGCTTGAGATCGATCTCTGGGCTATTGCAACTGCAGCAATATGCCACCTTAGAAGAAGCTCTGGCACAAGCCAGAATTATCGAAGAGATCAAAATAGGGGAGGGTGAAATCACCAAGCCTAAGAAAAAAGAGTGGAACAAAAACACCAAAATGGGGACTACGCAACAAAAACCCGCTGTGGTTAACCAAGTTGCTATAAATGTTCCCAAGCCTGCACAAGACATATAGCCTCAAAGGGATAATTATCAGGCAGTGCCCCCTAATAATTATGAAAGGGAAAACTAGAAATAGGGGCAAAATCAGCAGCGTCACCCTAAGCAACATTTTACACCCTACACGGAGTCTAGGGACTCCCTATTTGACCGCTTGTCAGCGACAAATTTGATCAACCTCCCAAAAATTCAAAGCATAGATCCAAATCCACCAAAGCCTAGGGGGTACCAGGAGGATTTGTATTGTAGATTCCATCGACGACAAGGACATGACCTTCATACATGTTGGACATTCAAAGGCTTGATACAAGACTTGATTGACAATAAGACATTAGTTGTAGACAACCCTGGAGCGCCAAACAACCAGCAAATGGGAATTTACAGAGACCCCTTGCCTTATCATGAGGCACAAGCAAAACCCCTCCAAATAAATGAGGTGCAACAAAACTTCCCAATGCAAGGATATGTAGGGATGATCTCCATAGTGACGAGGAACAAGAAATACCCAAGAGCTGCTCCCACGGCAGCCACAAAAGAAGTTCCTTCAATGTCATAGTCTTAACAAAACCCTACGCAGCTACCTCTGCCTAGACCTGTGCCCACTATTTGGACTAGAATTACCCAAAGTCTACGGACCATGTCGGCTAGGCTCTCCATATATGAGCTAATTCAACAATCAACGCCCCATTCGGAGGCTCTTATGGAGATACTGAAGGCTATAGAGTTGCAACCCTAGGAACCGAATTCTTTCAACAATTTAATGGGGCATGTCAAAATATGCACCAAGCTAGTCATCACTTTTTGGGAAGATGAAGTGAAGTTAGTGGCTGATGACATAGCAGATCCACCCCTACACGTTATCGCGTAGGTCAACGGGATCCCCTATAAGAGGGTGTTGGTAGACACTGGCTTGTCTAGCAACATCATCACTACAGTGGCATTGAAACATTTGAAGCTGTCAACCTCTCACATCATGATCTCCACGTATACATTGTGAGCATTTAACGATGCAATCTGCTCGACAGTCGGCACAATCGTCCTACCCATTCAAGTGGGACAAAAGACAATACCAACATTGTGCCATATTTTGGAGGGTGAGATGGCTTACAACATCCTGTTGGGCGAGGCCATGGATAAGGGACATGAAGTGTGTCCCATCAATAGCACATCAATGCCTGAAGTATACATTTGAAGGGGAAGTACACATGGTTTCGAAAGACCTAGAACCCTTCAAGTACTGCAATGCAGTGCACCTGATGCCGCAGCCGACCCTCCCATCAACGCATTTGGATTTCCAGTTGAATCCATCTTGACAGGGTCCAATTTCATGAGCATCCCCAAAGGTAGATCCACCAAAACCCCAGTCAGGTCCATCTTCATCAGTTGGTCCTTCATCAATGATGCCACCTATCGTGGCCAAATAGAAGGACAAAGGGAAGAAACCCCTGGAGGAGGAATAGCCTCTTGAAAAGGCACAACAATCAGTCTCAAACATCTCTACTGAAGAGGTGCTTAGTAAAATTGAAGTGGAAACTTCTAGCCCACCCCACATGGAGTGGAGTCCAGAAGAGCTTTCGTTCCCTCTCCCTCAATCGCCAACAATCACTATTGAAATGGCCAATACGGGCCTGGGGGAGTATCTGGTGTGAAATGTTGTGGCGACGCCCGCACTAGAATCCATGCAAGACATGGGGAGGCCTCGCCTTCCCATTGGTACAATTGTTCCTCTAGGCTACCCGCCCAACCAGACTAATTTTGTGTATGGGGGCCTTGATCATGGCACTGAGCCATACATGTGAGAGGATGAGGATGAAGAACCTTTCGTAGAGGATATAAATTATCTATCCAACCCAGAATTTGCTTTGAGATATCTTGGCCAATGCAATTGGCATGGATACGGGTTAGGATAGTATGAGCAAGGGGTGCATGTCCTTTGTCAACCAAGATACCAAATGCCTTATGACAAGTCAGGTGTAGGGTTCAATCACCCCATGCCCTTAGACATCTTGGTCGACGACATGCAAGGCCTGAAGATAGACCACAAGGGTGGATTGGCATCAGACCCATATGCCAACCCAAATACAACATACACATTTGGGGATTATCTCCCAGGGTCAACAACCACCCTTTGTAACCTCAATCGCCCTACTCCTTTGCTAGAAATAGGCGAAAGTTTGGGGACCCACTTTCAGGGCAGATCTCCATAGTATCAAGAAGGATCTTTGGAGGATGAGTCAGACTATGAGCCAACATCATACGACTCCTTCAACTCAGATTACAATCACTCCTAAGTGATTCCTATGGACGACTATCACGAAAATATTTTGACAATTTTTCCTCTAGAGGCTCCAGTCGAGCTAGTGATACGTCAAGAGAATCAGGTCCCCCCATGGAGAGTGGCACAACCACAGTGGGGCCAGATAAATTTTCTTGAACAAGGTGAGCCCTCAATATCACAAGCGGTCGGAGCTAATACAGGAGGTTGGATCTCTGATAGTGATTACGAAGATGAAACAGAAATGGCATACCTTAATCACATGCGACAGATGCAGCATCGATGACCCTTGGAGATTAATGACCTACATGATCAGATGGGCATACTGCACGGGCATGAGTGGTATGTAGACCCAGCAGGGTGGGACCAAGTGTTGGATTCGTGGCTCCAAGTTTATGACAAGCACCGTCCACCCTGAGACCTTATAATGACATAAGTGCCGAGGGAAGACCCTGTCATCCTCTCTACACATAGGGTCGATCCATTCGTGCCTGTCCATCTAGAGTCAGATCCAGAGCATAGAGAACATCTGAGATGTCCGAGTAACAACACTTGTGGTCATGGAGACCAAAATAATTCCATCAACATGATCTCCATTGATTTAATCACACCCATCCACAATCCGACCGATCCAAAAAAGTCATTGTATCTAGAAATAGGTGCCATAGACTGGGACCGTGCCAATTCCCCTCCATCCCCATCTGAGTACTAGCCTTTCGATGAAATATTTCATTTTACCCCTAGGCCAACTCAAGATATCTTCCATGCTGATGAGGAACCTGAGGTTCTTAACGATGATATTAACTCAGCAAATGATATCCATTTGATCCCAACTCCACACCAGTTGAAGGACGGATCCCACATGTCAGTCGAGGAGACGACTGACGTAGACATCGGCTCAGATCCAATGAATCCACGGATTATCAAACTAGGGGTAAGTTTATCTCTCGAAGAGCAAGCCAACTACATTGCCCTTCTCAAAGAGAAGAAGAATGTTTTTGCATGGTCATACAGAGACATTTCGGGGCTAGACCCGTAGCTAGTCACGCATAATTTTACGCTTGATCCGAAAGTCAAGTGTGTTAAGAAAAAACTATGCAAGATGCATCCAATAGTGGCCCTGATGGTCAAAGATGAATTGTAAAAACTGTTGGATGCACAATTTGTCATCTGCATGGGTTATCTACCATGGCTGTCCAACATGGTGCCCGTCAAGAAGCCTAATGGGAGGATTCGCATATGCACTGATTTTTGTGATCTCAACAAAGCGAGTCCTAAGGATTATTTTCCCTTGCCTAGCATCGACACATTGGTAGATGCTACAGTGGGCCATGAAATGCTATCCCTCATGGATGGTTTCTCGGGATACAATAAGATTTGTATCAATCCCAAGGACTAACTAAAAACAGCATTCACAACGCCTTGGGGGACATTTTGTTACAAGGTCATGCTTTTTGGACTTAAAAATGCTGGCACCACCTACCAATGTGCCATGACATACATCTTCCATGATTACATGCATAAAAATTTGGAAGATTACATGGATGATTTGTTGGCCAAGTATCTCTTATGCCCAAATCATCTCGGTGACTTAAGCAAGATCCTCGATCGCCTCATGGAGCATAAAGTTAGACTGAATCCCAAGAAGTGCATTTTTGGTGTCACATCTGGAAAGCTCTTGGGTTTTATAGTCTCAAAATGAGGCATCGAGGTGGACCCCAACAAAGTCAAGGCAATCCTTGAAATGCCTTCCCCAACTACCATCAAGCAGCTCAGAAGTATGTAGGGTAAGGTCGCGTCAATCAAGCGCTTCATAGCGCAGTTATTGGACAAGTGCCAACCCATGAACAAATTATTGCACAAAGGGGTCGCATTCCACTAGGATGATGAGTGCCAATCAGCCTTTGACGACATCAAACAATACTTGGCTTCGCCACTAGTATTGGCACCACCTAGACCAGGAGTGTCATTCTACCTATACATCTCAACTACTGAGGTGCAATTGGGCGCCATGTTGTCCCAAAAAAATGAACTTCACAAAGAACAGGCTACATACTATCTTAGCCAAACCCTGGTCATTTATGAACTTAACTATGCATACGTTGAAAAGCTCTGCTTAGCAGTGGTGTTTGCTACTAAAAAGCTGCACCACTACATGCTAAGCAACAAGATGTATGTTGTGTCTAAGGAGAATCCATTGGGATACATGATGAGTCATACTTATCATAGTAGCCACATGGTGAAATGGATCATGTTGTTGATGGAATTTGACATAGAGTTTATTGGACATAAATCTATCAAAGGACAAGTCATAGCCGATCAACTAGTAGAGGCTCTTCTTGTAGACGATCAGCCTCTAGTCATAGAACTACCCGATGACGGGGTCTTCCATGTCTCGGAATCACCGAATTCTTATGAGCTTGAGTCATAGGCCAACATAACCTTTTTCTTCTATGGTTCTAAATGTGAGCAAGGTGGTGGCGTGGGAATAGTATTCTTCACATCGTAGGGTGCTCCAATGCCCCTGTCATTTAAATTAAATTTCCCATGCACCAACAAAAATGTAGAGTATGAAGCCTTGCTCATAGGTCTTCAGACAACAATCACCATGAACATTAAATGATTGAACATCTTTGGTGATTCGTTGTTAATCATACACCAAGTCAAGGGGATATACCAATACAAATTCCCAGTTCTACAGGCCTACAAAGCCCTTGTGGACAAATTCCTGGCAAAGCTTGAATGGTAAGACATCGAGGCACTCCCTCGGTCATCGAATCATTTTGTGGACACTATGACCTATTTGGGGTCGCTAATACCGCAAGATATTTCTGGTGATATGACAACCATTCAAGTCAAAAAATTATCACAATCTACGATGGAGCGTGCAAGCTCCGATTTAATGCCAGGAATCCACATGATCCAGATTGAACCACCTCAGGATTGGTTCTCTCGAATCCATGACTATTTGAAGCACGCCGAATGGGGGGCCTTGTTCTACCCTACTCCCCTTAATAGCAACACTATGCTATTATTACAAGTTCTTTCCCACTCAGCTTTCATTAGGGATGAACTTCAAGAGGGATTGGTTGTTCATACCGTCAAGGATTCTGATCAACAGGATTGGTATTCACCCCTCCAAGACTACCTCAAGCTAGGTAACCTCTCACTTGGATTGACACCCCCCGCAAAATGAGCATTCAAATAGAAGGCAAAACATGTCTTGTTAGGAGACATTTTATACCATCGTAGTTATGAAGGGATCCTCCTTCGGTGTTTGGACCAGCAAGAGTCCACTTGGGCAATCGCCCAAGCACATGATGGTATGTGTGGTGGCCATTTCAGTGGTATGGCCATTGCCAAGTGCATTCTTCGCATGGGCTACTATTGGCAATATTTAGAGCGATATTTTTGCGCATATGTGAGGAAGTGCATGAAGTGTCAACATCATGCCAATTTGACACACGTACCTTCCCAGGCCTTATAGCTGATCCAATCTGTTTGGCCATTTTTGTAGTGGGGCTTAGATCTCATCGAAAAGATCTCCCCTACATCGTCCAACCATCATACATTTATCATAACGGCCATAGAGTATTTCACCAAGTGGGTGGAAGCGATTTCGTTAACCTCTACGACTAGACCCCGCATTACGGAGTTCATTTTGCATAACATCATATGTCATTTTGGTATTCCATCTGTAGACACCAAAATAGCACCAATCCGATTATGTGACTACAAACACTGATCGCATTGACACACACAGCTTTCAGGGCAGCCCTCAGAGGTCAAAAAGTGGTCCTAGCCACTTACATAGCAGTTTAGAAGGTCGAAAAGTAAACAAAGCAAAGCTGGTCGTTTTAATAAGCCTTTATCAAAAGAAAGCCTTAATCAAAAGAAAGCCTTAATCAAAAGCAAGCCTTTATCAAAAGAAAGCCTTAATCAAAAGCAAGCCTTTATCAAAAGAAAGCCTTAATCAAAAGAAAGCCTTAATTAAAATAAGGCCTTGGCCGCGACGTCGTGATATCCCGACGTCGCGATATCGCGACACCAAAAGCCCAAAGCAAAGCCTTGGCTAAAGTGTTGTGATATCACGACATCATGATATCACGACACTTCGGTGCCCAAAGAAAAGCCTTGGCCTAAGTGTCGTGATATCACGACGTCACGATATTGTGACACTTCAGCGCTCAAAGCAAAGCTTTGGTCGAAGTGTCATGATATCATGACACTTCGGTGCCCAAATAAAAGCCTTGGCTGAAGTGTCGCGATATCGTGACACTTCGGCACCCAAAGCAAAGCCTTGGCCGAAGTGTCACGATATCGCGACGTCGCGATATCGCGACACTTCGACCAAGGCTTATCGCGACGTCACGATATCGTGACACTTCGACACCCAAAGCAAAGCCTTGGCCAAAGTGTCACGATATCATGACGTCGCGATATCGTGACACTTCGACGCCCAAAGAAAAGCCTTGGCCGAAGTGTCGCGATATCGTGACGTCGCGATATCATGACACTTTGGCGCCCAAAGCAAAGCCTTGGCCGAAGTGTCGCGATATCGCGACACTTCAATGCCCAAAGCAAAGCCTTGGCCAAAGTGTCACGATATCGTGACACTTCGGCCAAGGCTTTGCTTTGGGCGCCGAAGTGTCGCAATATCGCGACGTCATGGTATCGCGACACTTCGGCCAAGGCTTTGCCTTGGGCACCGAAGTGTCGCGATATCATGACGTCGCGATATCGTGACACTTCGGCGCCCAAAGCAAAGCCTTGGCCGAAGTGTCGCGATATCACGACGCCCAAAGAAAAGCCTTGTCCGAAGTTTCACGATATCGCGACGTCGCGATATGGCGACACTTCGACGCCCAAAGGAAAGCCTTGGCCGAAGTGTCGCGATATCGCGACACTTCGGAGCCCAAAGGAAAGCCTTGGCCGAAGTGTCACGATATCGCGACGTCACGATATCGCGACGTCACGATATCACGACACTTCGGTGCCTAAAGGAAAGCCTTGGCCTAAGTGTCGTGATATCACGACGTCACGATATCGCGATGTCGTGATATCGCGACAAACTTTGCATTTGCGCCTGGGCAAAAATTGACCAATCGAAGGCGGAAATTGACCAATCGAAGGCGGACGTTGACCAATAAAAGGCAGATTTTAAGCATTCAAAGGAAGACATTAAAGCATTCAAAAGCAAATATTAAAACCATTAAATTAGACATTAAACGAGTGGCAGCCGAAGACAGTCAGTTATTGTCGCCTGCTGTGGATGCGCGCGTAGGTGGGCAGATTGGCATTTAGCGAACTATCACAAAGGTAGTCATGTAAGCCCAAGTCAAGGAGGAGTCTCCTCCATTTTGGGAAGGCATGGCCACCATGTGGCATCCCTACGTGCCCCTCCAAAGAGACCCCATGGGTCTATAAAATGGCAGACTTTCCCGCCCAAAAAAAAACAAGTTGGTAGACATTTTCAAGCAACAAAGTGCTGCCAAACCAAACACCCGATTGCATTCTTTTCGATTCATTTCTTCTACACCCGTAATCTCTTTCACAAGGGAGGTTATTGGTGGTTGTTATAAGGTGAATCCAGACCTTAGAACCCGACATTGGACCACAGTAATCCATCAATTTGATGACACCACATTCTTTGAGATTTTGAGCCCATCCCTAGTGGATTGGCGTCAAAGTCAAGTTTTAACGGGGTGGCCCGCTTGGGCACCCCACACTGTTTGTTAGTTGCATGATTAGTTTATTCTGTCATGCTTTACGTTCGAATATTGTAGACACCAAAACAACACCAATCCGATTATGTGACTACAAACACTGATCGCATTGACACACACAGCTTTCAGGGCAGCCCTCAGAGGTCAAACAGTGGTCCTAGCCACTTACACAGTAGTTTAGAAGGTCGAAAAGTAAACAAAGCAAAGTTGGTCATTTTAACAAGCCTTAATCAAAAGAAAGCCTTTATCAAAAGAAAGCCTTAATCAAAAGAAAGCCTTAATCAAAAGCAAGCCTTTATCAAAAGAAAGCCTTAATAAAAAGCATGCCTTTATCAAAAGAAAGCCTTAATCAAAAGAAAGCCTTAATCAAAAGCGAACCATAATCAAAAGAAAGCCTTGGCCGAAGTGTCGCGATATCACGACATCGTGATATCGTGACATTTCGACGCCCAAAGCAAAGCCTTGGCCGAAGTGTCGCGATATCACGATGTCGCGATATCGTGACACTTCGGCGCCCAAAGCAAAGCCTTGGCCGAAGTGTCGCGATATAGTGATGTCATGATATCATGACACTTCGGTGCCCAAAGAAAAGCCTTGGCCGAAGTATCACGATATCACGACACTTTGGTGCCCAAAGCAAAGCCTTGGCCAAAGTGTCGCAATATCATGACAAACTTCGCATTTGCACCTGGGCAAAAATTTGACCAATCAAAGACGAAATTCAACCAATCAAAGGCAGACATTAAAACATTTAAAAGTAAAAATTAAAACCATTAAGGCAGATGTTAAACAAGTGGCAGCCGAGGACAGTCAGTTATTGCCGCCTGCTGTGCATGCACGCGTAGGTGGACAGATTGGCAGTTAGCGGACTGTCACAAGGGCAGTCATGTAAGCCCAAGTCAAGGAGGAGTCTCCTCCCTCTTGGGAAGGCATGGGCGCCACATGGCATCCCTGCATACCCATTCAAAGAGACCCTGTGGGTCTATAAAATGGCAGACTTTCCTGCCCAGAAAAGACAAGCTGGTAGACATTTTCGAAGAAATGAAGTGTTGCCAAACCAAACATCCGATTGCATCCTTTTAGATTCATTCCTTCTACACCCGTAATCTCTTTCATAGGAGAGGTTATTGGTGGCTTCTAGAAGGTGAATCCGGACCTTAAAACCCGACATTGGATCATAGTAATCCATCAATTCGATGACACCACATTCTCTGAGATTTTGAGCCCCTCCCTAGTGGATTGGCATCAAAGTCAAGTTTTAACGGGGCGGCCCGCTTGGGCACCCCGCACCTTTTTGTTAGTTTCATTTTAATCTATTCGGTTATTTTCTGTTTATCCTACATTACGCTTTACGTTCTACACCTGCATTACATTTTCTGTTAGAATATATCTTGCATTACGTTTTACGTCTAATCTGGATTTCAGAAGATTTTATCGAATATATCATGCTTTTGTCGTTTTTGTTGTCCCACTAACCTGCAGGTAACAACATTGATTCATGAATTACAGTCAAGAGCAAATCAGCCGACTGTTTTAATGACAGTGGCCCTCTGGTAAAGTTTCTGGTTTCTGTCAAACATGCAAGTCGCTAAAAATCACTTTACTCACTATTTTAGACAATCGTTTACATGCGTCTTTTGTTAAATTCAAAGAACAAACTTTCTCTATGTGCAGCAGGTGCTACTAATGCTTTCATTGTTTCTTTGATTGCAGGAGAAGCAGCAGCAGGCAAGGATTCATCAGCATAAGCGATGACAACACTTTGGCCCGCCCGTTTCAAATGTGGGCATGCGAAAGGAGTATTGATCATGATTGTAATAAAAAACATGCTAACACTCCTAGCCCCTAAAAGGGGAGGAGATGGATTGTAACCGAGTTTGGAATTAATATAAAAGGGTTGTGCTCCTGCTTTCTCTTTATATTTTGTCTCGATTTGATTACGTTCTTCCTATTTTATGCATCGAGTTAGTCTTTGTTTATATTGCATCTCAATACTATTTTATTTCTAGAATCTCATGCTTTCAGTGGCGATCATGGTGGGACTCTGTCCCCTGTTTTTTTTTAGATTCAAAAATTGATTGAAATTTACATTTTTGTGCTTAAAGGTACCGGGCCGAATCAGAAACAGCCGATTTGGGTGGAAAAGATAGCCAATTTGAGCAGAAAAAAAGGTAAGGTTCCAAAGTTGTACCTACATTTTTTTTATTATTATTTTATGTTTCTACTTTTTTTGTCAACTTTTACTTGCTTAGGGAAATTTGTTTATGCTTGTTTCATTTTTATTAAATAAAATGAACCCCACACACATCACGTGGTAAATTAAACCAAGGAGCTGGTCGTAAGACCCCAGCCCTTGAACAAGACCAACGGTGGGTTCATCACCACCTTGGCTTAGATTTGCATCCATTTCCCCGATCGTCACTATTGTTAGGCGTAAATCCTGACGAAAGCTGATCGAGTGTCACTGGGGTGATTCCCATGTGCACAAGGATAAGTCTTCTATGGTAGGTGTCATTAACAGGACAATCCCCCCTTCCGTACCGCCTATGTTCCATGTACCATCTGCTCTCACGTACCTATAGTTTCCCTCTCGTAAGGGCGGGTATATAGAGAGGTTGGTATATTGGTTCGACAATGGTATATTGAAGGGGCGACCATTTATGGGAGTCATATGAGCCAACATTATGCATTTAAACATTCTTAAAAACTTGCAAAAACAAAACAAAACATCAAAATGCACTAAACTAGTTTAAGACACTATTAATCCTTAAAAGAGATAATCACTGTTTGTGTATGTGTGTGTTCATTTCTGCTTTGTTTAAACAAAAAGAAAAATCATCATAAACGAGATAAAAATCTGCTTAGCTAGTAGAGAAGCACCACAATGGTGTACACCCGTAGCCAAGCCTAATCAAGGCCGGATGCTACGAAAGGTACACAAAGAGAGGGCGTTGGTCGCCTTCGCTTTAGCCCTGAGGACTTGGCCATACCGCCTTGGCGGTCTGGCCTACAAGAGAGTCCACATCAGGCCACATCAAGAAGGAATTATTGGGACCCTCCTCTGTGGAGTTTGCCCATTCAACACAACCCCTTTTGGTAAGAAGCTTTACATGTAGATCTCAATGTAAATAGAAAATTGCATTTTGAGGCTAGATCTGAGTGGCCACAACGTGATGAAGCGCTAGAGAGGCACAGTGTCCATGAGGAGAGACAACGTGAATACGGTACCTCTTCTTTGCCTCCCATTAGAATAGAAAGACAAAACCCAGAGCGCAGGGCTCTCCACACAGGGTGAGCTCACTTTGCCCGCCCCTTTCACACCCATGAAAGGGAGTACGAGGAAGACCATCGCATTCCTCGAGAACAACATACAACGTGGGAACCTTGCTTTTTGGCACCTGTTAGATATCATAATCACCCATCGAGGCCAGAGCCTCAAGTAAATGTCGCCTACCTCGACAAAAGGAAGCGACCCATTGAAATTTTAGATCATCAAGATCAAGGCAAATACATAGGAGAAACATTCAAACCTCCTGAGCAAAAGAGGGCGGACCAAGTTGACCCGACAGTCGCTAGACATGCCACCCACCAAGCCCGAATCACGTAGCTTGAGCAAGGTCATCAGGAGTTAGAGTACTTATATCGCCTTAATAAAGAGTGCATGTAGCGTGAAGCGGATGAGTTGCGCTATAAACTCCCTGAGAGGGTGCCAACCCCTCGCACCCAAAAAGCAGAACAATATGAGAGGGACAACCCTTTGGTGCAGGACAGGTCTTCGCGACCTCGTCAAGCTTTGCCTTCGAGACCTTATAGACCCTAGAGGGAGGCCACTCCCAAAAACAATGATGGGTACCCTCAGCGGGGACTCAATCAGGGTCATAGGTCTCACCCAGAGACTCCTCAAGAAGTTTATGAGGAGTATGAACCAAAAATAGAACGGGTCGAAACACCCCATCAAGGCGGGAGGGCTGCCACTAAGCCACCCCCCCATAGGCCTCCAGTCTCCCATAACTCACAACGGGAGCAAACAAAAGAGGAAGAAATAAAATCTTTTGATGCATACAAAGCGCTATTAGAGCGTTTGGAGTCTGTGGAGACAAAAGCTTCTGGGCATCAAAAGCCCATGTTACGTCAACTCCGTAGTCATCCAGTGCATCCCTCAGTGCCCACACCTCTTTACCCCAAACATTTCAAGTTGCCTCAATTGGCAGTCTTTAAAGGTGAAGAGGACGCACAAGAACATGTCACAATATTCCTAAGCCAATGCTTCGGAATCCAAGATAATGACGCATTGTTGCTTAGGACATTCATAACCACATTCGTAGGCCTTGCCTCGGATTGGTTCACACAGTTACCAAAACATAGCATAAACAACCTAGATCAATTAGTAGATGCGTTTCTTGAATGCTTTGCCTTCAACACAAAGAAGAAGGCATCACTGAGTGATCTGGCCAGCCTCAGGCAATATGAGGAAGAGACAATGGCAGCATACGAGAATTGATGGAGGGCTTTGCTTTCTAAGCTACCCTACCTTCCCCTTATGTCTGATCTCACACAGATGTTTGCACGGAGTTGCTTAAAATCAATCTCTGGGCTATTGCTGCTGCAGCAATACGCCAGCCTAGAAGAAGCTTTGGCGCAAGCCAGAGTTATAGAAAAGATCAAAATAGGCGAGGGTGCAATCGTCAAGCCTAAAAAGAAAGAGCGAAATAAAACCACTAAGACCGGGACTACGCAATCACAACCCACTGCGGTTAATCAAGTTGCGATAAATGTCCCCAAGCCTGTGCAAGAAATACAGCCCCAAAAGGCTAATTACCAGGTAGTGCCTCCTAGTTATGAAAGAGATAATAAAAAATAGGAGCAAAATTAGCAACGTCGCCCTAGGCGACAATTCACCCCTTATGCGGAGTCTAGGGACTCCCTATTTGACCGCTTGTCAGTGACAAATTTAGTCACCCTGCCAGAAATCTAAACTGTATATCCTAAATCTCCCAAGCCTAAGGGATACAAAGAGGAATTATATTGTAGATTCCATAGGCGAAGGGGACATGACTTGAATGGATGTTGGAAATTCAATGGATTAATCCAAGATTTGATCGACAATAAAACATTGCCCATGGACAACCCCATAGCGCCAAATAATCAACAAATGGGGGTATTCAAGGACCCTTTGCCTGCCCACGAGGCACAGGAAAAACCTCTCCAGGTTAATGAGGTGTGACAGAATCTTTCCATGCAAGAATTTGTGGGAATGATCAGCATAGTGACTAGGAACAAAAAGTATCCAAGAGTTGCCCCCGAGGTAGCTACAAGAGAAGTTCCAACAACATTGTAGCCTCAACAATGCCCTGTGCAGTTGCCTCCGCCTAGACCCGAGGTCACAATACGGACCAAACTCATGCAGAGTTTGCGGACAACATCGGCTAGGCTTTCCATTTATGAGCTTATTCAACAGTCAACACCTCATAGGGAAGCTCTTATGGAAATTTTAAAAGCCATCGAGTTACAGCCTCACAAAGCAAATTCTTTTAACAACTTCTTGGGACATGTGAAATGATGTACGGAGCCGATCATTACCTTTAGAGAGGATGAAGTTAAAACAATATCGAATGACATGGTAGATCCACCCCTGCACGTTATCGCGCGGGTCAACGAGATCCCGTACAAGAGAGTGTTGGTAGATACTGGCTCATCTAGTAACATCATTACCACTATAGCACTAAAAAATTTGAAGCTGCTAGCCTCTCATATCACAGCCTCCACATACACTGCGAGCTTTCAACGATGCAATATGCTCGACAGTCGGCACAGTTTTTCTGCCTGTCCAGGTAGGACAAAAGACAATACCAACATTATGCCATGTTTTGGAAGGCGAGATGGCTTATAACATACTGCTAGGGCGGCCATGGATCAGGGACATGAAGTGTGTCCCTTCGATCGCTCACCAGTGCCTAAAGTATGCATTTGAAGGAGAAATACATGTAGTCCCGATGGACGTAGAACCCTTCAAGTATTGCAATGTAGTGCAATTAATGCCTCAATCAACCCTCCCTTCAATGCATTTCGATTTCTAGTTAAATCCATCTAAAAAGGGTCCAATACCGCAGGAACCACTGGTGACCAAATCATCAAAATCCTAGCCAGGTGAGTCTTCATCATCTGCTCCTTCACTACCAACACCACCTATCATGGCTAAACAGAAGGACAAGGGAAAACAGATCCTGGAAGAGGCTCAGCCCCTAGAAGAGGGGTTGCCAACAATATCAACAGTATCAACAGAAGAAACACCTAGCACAATGGAAGCTGAGACTCCTAACCCACCAAACATGGAATGGACTCAGGAAGGACTCTCGTTCCCTCCCTCCCAAGCATCAATAATTATGGTTGAAATGGCCAGTACGGGCCTAGGGGAGTATCTAGTGCAGAATGTTGTGGCAATGCCTGCATTAGAATCAGTACAGGACATGGGGAGACCTCGCCTTCCCATAGGAATAGTTGTTCCTCTAGGTTACCCACCAAACCAGACAAATTTTGTGTATGGGGGCCTTGATCATGGTCTTGAACCATGCAAGCAAAATGACGAAGACGAAGAGCCTTTTGCTGAAAATATCAACTATCTATCAAACCCGAACTTTGCTCTAAGATATCTCGGCCAATGCAATTGGCATGGATATGGGCTAGGCAGATATGAGCAAGGGATGCGGGTCCTTTTCCAACCAAGATATCAGATGCCATATGATAAGTTGGGAGTAGGGTTCAACCACCCCCTGCCCTTAGACATCTTGGTAGAAAACATGCAAGGCCTAGAAATAGGCAACAAGGGTGGATTGGCATCAGATCCTTATGCCAAACCAAATACAGACTATACATTGGGAGATTACCTCCCATGGTCAACAAACACCCTTGGAAACATCAGTAATCCCTCTCCTTTGCTAGAGAGAGGTGAAAGTTCGGACACTAATCCCCAAAGAGAACATAAACGATGTTCGGACATATTTTTGAAGTTGTTCCCCTTAGAGGTTCCAGTTGAGTCAATACAGTGTCAAGAGAATCAGGTCCCTCCACCAAGAGTGGAACAACTACAATGGGACCAGATTAATTTGCTGGAACAAGGAGAACCCTCAACGTCGCAAATAGTTGCTAAAGAAAATAAATATTTTTTGGATATTCAAAAGTGATTTAGAAGATGATACTGAGATGGACTATCTCAATCATGCACGACGACACAATCACCCTTTAACTCATGAAGATATGATGGGACAGATGGGCATAAGGTTAGGGCATGAATGGTATGTAGACCCAGCGGGGTGGGACCAAGTGTTGGATCCATGGCTCCAAATCTACAATGAGCATCGTCTACCCCGAGACCCTATCATGACATCAATACCAAGAGAAGACCCTGTTTTCCTATCAGCACATAGGGTCGATCCGTTCGTGCCTGTTCCCCTAGAGCCAGATCCAGAGTATATGGAGCATCCAGAATGTTCAAGTTATCATACCCATGGTAATGGAGACCAAATTCATTCCATCCACATGATCTCCATTGATTTGATCGCACCCATCCACAATCTGGATGATCCAGCACAGTCATTGCATCTAGACATAGATTCCATTGACTGGGATCGCGTCAATTCACCTTTATCACCATCAGAGTACTAGCATTTTGGTGAAATGCCTCATTTTCCCCAGGGACAACTCAGGATATTTTTCAAGATGAAGAGGGACCTGAGGTTCCAAATGCAGATCTAAACTCATCTAATGATATCCATTTGATCTCGACTCCACATCAGTTGGAGGACGGATCCCACATGTCAGTAGAGGAGACAACTGACGTAGATATCGGCACAGATCCAATGAATCCACAGATTCTCAAGCTGGGGGTAAGTCTTTCCCCCGAAGAGCAAGCCGACTACATTGCCCTTCTCAAAGAGAAGAAGGAGGTTTTTGCATGGTCGTACAAGGATATGCCAAGACTAGACCCACAGCTAGTCACGCATAATTTAACGCTTGATCCGACAATCAAGCCTGTAAAGAAAAAACTACGTAAGATGCACCCAATAGTGGCCTTGATGGTCAAAGATGAATTACAAAAGCTATTGGATTTTGTCATCTGCATGGATTATCCACCATGGCTGTCCAACATGGTTCCCGTCAAGAAGCCCGACGGGAGGATTTGCATATGCACCGATTTTTGAGATCTAAACAAAGCGAGTCCTAAGGATGATTTCCCCTTGCCAAGCATTGACGCGTTGGTAGACGCTACAACAGGTCACGAAATGCTCTCCCTCATGGATGGTTTCTCAGGATACAATTAGATTCGTATCAATCCTAAAGACCAACTAAAAATGGCATTCACAACGCCTTGGGGGACATTTTGTTATAAGGTCATGCCTTTTGGCCTTAAAAATGCTAGCACCACCTACCAACGTGCCATGACGTACATCTTCCATGACTACATGCACAAAACTTTGGAAGATTACATGGATGATTTGTTAGCCAAGTCTCTTTTGTGCTCAAATCATATCGATGACTTAAGCAAGATCCTCGATCACCTCATGGAGCATAAAGTTAGACTAAATCCCAAGAAGTGCGTCTTTGGTGTCACATCTGGAAAACTCTTGGGTTTCATAGTCTCAAAGTGAGGAATCAAGGTGGACCCAAAGAAAGTCAAGGCAATCCTTGAAATGGTTCCCCCAACTGCAATCAAGCAGCTCAGAAGTCTACAAGGAAAGGTCGAGTCGATTAAACGCTTTATAGCGCAATTATCTGACAAGTGCCGACCCATGAACAAATTATTGCACAAGGGGGTTACATTTCATTGGGATGACGAGTGCCAGTCAGCCTTTGACAAATTCAAACAATATCTGGCTTCGCCGCCAGTATTGGCACCACCTAGACTAGGAGTGTCGTTCTACTTATACATCTCAGCTACTGAGGTGGCACTAGGCGCCATGTTAGCCCAGAAGAATGAACTTCACAAGGAACAGGCTACTTACAATCTTAGCCACACCCTGGTCAGTTATGAACTTAACTATGCATATGTTGAGAAACTCTGCTTGGCAGTGGTGTTTGCTACCAAAAAGCTACGCCATTCCATGCTGAGCAACACTACGTATGTTGTGTCTAAGGAGAATCCATTGCGATACATGATGAGTCGTACTTATCATAGTAGTCCCATGACAAAATGGATCATGTTGTTGACAAAATTTGACATTGAGTTTATTGGACAAAAATCTATCAAAGGACAAGTCATAGTTGATCAACTAGCAGAGGCTCCTCTTGAAGACAATCAGCCTCTAGTCATAGAACTACCCGATGATGGGGTCTTCCATGTCTCAGAATTGCCAGATTTTGATGAGCCTGAGTCACAGGCCGACATAACCCTATTCTTCGATGGTTCTAAATGTGAGCAAGGTTGTGGTGCAGGAATTGTATTCTTCACATCGTAGAGTGCTCCAATGCCCCTGTCATTTAAATTAAACTTCCTGTGCACCAACAATAATGCAGAGTATGAAGCCTTGCTCCTAGGTCTTCAGACAATAATTGCCATGAACATCAAATGACTGAACATCTTTGGTGATTTGCTATTAATTGTCAATCAAGTCAAAGGGGTATATCAATGTAAATGCCCAGTTTTGTAGGCTTATAAAGCCCTTGTGGACAAATTCCTGGCAAAACTTGAGTGTTATGAAATCGAGCCACTCCCTCGATCATCGAATCGTTTTACGGACACAATGGCCTCCTTGGGGTCACTAATTCTGCAAGACCTTTCCGGTGATATGACAACCATTCAAGTCAAAACCTTATCGCAATCCGCGATGGAGTGTGCAAGCTCAGAGTTGACGCCAGGAATACACATGATCCAGATTGAACCATCCTCGGATAAGTTCTCTCGAATCCAAGATCGTCTGAAATGTGCCAACTGGGGGTCCTTGTTCTCCCCTACTCCCATTAATAGCAAAACAACGCTATTCTTATAGGTTCTATCCCATTCAGCTTTCGCTAGGGATGAACTTCAAGAGGGATTGGCTGTTTATACTGTCGAGGTTTCTGATCAACAGGACTGGTATTTACCCATTAGAGACTACCTCAAGTTAGGTAATATCCTGCTTGGATTGAATCATGCCGCAAAACGAGCACTCAAGCAGAAAGCGGCTAAGTATGTCTTGATAGGAGACATTTTGTATCGTCATAGTTATGAAGGAATTCTCCTTCGTTGCTTGGACCAGCAAGAGTCCACTTGGGCGATCGCCCAAGCACACGATGGTACATGTGGTGGCCACTTTAGTGGTATGGCCATTGCAAAGCGCATTCTTCGCATGGGCTATTATTGGCCATATTTAGAGAGAGATTGTTGTGCATATGTCAAGAAGTGCGTGAAGTGTCAACATCATGCCAATTTGATGCACGTACCTTCCCAGGCCTTGCAGACAGTCCAGTCTGCTTGGCCGTTCTCATAGTGGGGCTTCGATCTAATTGAAAATATCTCCCCTGCATCGTCAGACCATCACACATTTATCATAATGGCCACAGAGTATTTTACCAAGTGGGTGGAAGCAGTTCCGCTTACCTCTATGACAGGACCCCGCATTGTGGAGTTCATTTTGCACAACATCATATGTCGTTTTGGTATTCCATCCAAAATAGTCTCGGATAATGGGATGCCTTTCAAGAATAAAGACATGCGTGCTTTGACCACAAAGTAAAAGATTCAGCATAACTTTTTGACACCTTATTAGCCGCAGGCGAATGGGCAAGCAGAAGCATCAAACAAAACGCTAGTTGCCATCCTTAAAAATATCATCACAGATAGTCATAAGGATTGGCACATTCAAATCCCACTTGCCCTATGGGCCTATCGCACTAGAATTTGGACACCCACTAGGGCCACTCCATTTTCGCTTGTGTACGGCTCCGAGGTAGTCACGCCTCTAGAGTTGGAGATTCCTTCCCTGCCCATATCAATGCAGGAGTTCATCGATGATGACTCTGCACAGCAGGCCCGGTTATACCAGCTTATGTTGCTTGATGAATGACGCGTTAATGCTCTCGAGCATTTACGTATTTATCAAGAGCGACTTAAGAAAGCTTACAACATGAAAGTTCACCTCAGAGACTTTCGGGTTGGTGATTTGGTTTTGAAGGAAAACCAGCAGAATTCTAGTTTGTCGTCCCACCTAAGGGACAAATTTGCGGCAAATTGGTTAGGTCCATATGTCATTGATAGCAAAATAGGACCCGAGACATATCGGCTAGCTTCTCTTGATGGTATCAAGGAAATAGAACCCTTGAATATCAGTCATTTGCGACCATTTCATATCTAAGAGAGCCATATCCCAAAAATGCTCCAAGGATTATCGCAATCGCTTGGTCAAATCCCAAAAATGCTCCAAGGATCCCTATAATCGCTTGGTCAAATCCCAAAAATGCTCCAAGGATCCCTATAATCGCTTGGTCAAATCCCAAAAATGCTCCAAGGATTATCGCAATCGCTTGGTCAAATCCCAAAAATGCTCCAAGGATCCCTAAAATTGCTTGGTCAATCCCAAAATGCTCCAAGGATTTCCACAATCGCTTGGTCAAAAATAAGAAAAGTTAAAATTCAAAAATCATCAAAAACAACAATTTTTTTTTTTTTTGCATCTCATTTCTAGGCATACTCAAATTCATCAATAGAGAGCTCTTCTCGCACCTCATCTTCATATTCACAAAAATCAATCCATCAAAAATACATAGCTGCGTTAAAGCATTGCATCCATACATTGCATATTTGTGGTCATACAGGTCAAAGGCACCATAGGCTATAATTGCTCTGCTAGTCCATCCACACTGTTCCATTTTACAAAAACAACAAAAACACCATGCATTGCTTTTTACCACACTAGAGTCAGTGGTATTTTAATGTATCAAGAGTTTTCATGATTCAGTCGTCATTTTTCTCTTTAGCTACGTAATGTACTGAGTCAGACAGATTTTACGAAGGTAGAGTTACACTTGAAATACGCCTTGTTACGTAACATCCCAACACAAATTAAAATACATAAAAATTCCCAAGTTGTGTGAACGAAAGATGAAACCTGCATAGTAATCCAGGTCACCATAAGTGAAACGGTTATCTTGCTCATCCCCCTGTGCGAATGGTTCTAGAATGCTGAGAATTGACAAAAGGACGAGCTCTTCCCCATTCATTCACCTCCATATACAGTGGTTTTCACCACTACCAAATCCCAATCATAGTTGGTTCCCAAAGTTGTAAGGATTCGTACTACACGTCCCTACCAAGGATGGGTAGTCATCCCCAAGACCTAAAAGTATCAACGCCATTCATGAACAAAATTCCAACAAATCATTATCCGAACACTTTCCATTCACCTTTGGTCTCCAAGTTGTAAGGATTTGCACTATTCGCCCCTAACCAGGATGGGTAGTCATCCCCAAGGCCTAAAAGATCAATGCCCTTACTTCATAATCTCCATCACCCCCTTTGTTCCCAACGTCATAAGGATTCGTACTACATGTCCCTACAAAGGATGCATAGTCGACCCCAAGTCCACAAGGATCAAGGCCACTCACCATCCCAAACTCACAATACTCAAAATACAAAATCAAATAATAGTGGTTATCACTACTATTCAAAATTCTTGCTCAAAAAGAATTAATAGAAAATAAACAGTGATTTTCATCACTATATAAATGAGCAACTTTCTAAATCATTCAGCAAAAAAATATCCTGAACTTGAATCCCTGGAATTCTTAGCATTCAAAATCCATCTAGGTGATCCTCATTATAGGTTTGGTTGACAGCCTATCTAGCAATGGTGGTATCCTATTCGCATGACGATATGTCTGTCACATTCGCTTTGCATATGTGCATACCAATGTTTGCATAAGGATGAGCTAGCTTATGGTATCCTGGATAACACTGCAGATTAATCTAACTAAATACAACAAAGGAGTTAGTGGAGCTAATTAGGTGATCCTTAGTACAGGTTCGGTTGAAAGCCCATCTGGCACTGGCGGTATCCTGACAAATACCACATAAATAAACTCAATTGCACACACGGGGATGTGAAATAGCTTGGTCAAAAACAAGTCCGATTCATACCTTGTTCAAAAGTCTTGTAAGATAAAGTACGAGTCATGGCTAGTAAGTTAAAACCGTCAGAGTCTCAGAAAACCTGAGCTACATTTCTAAACCAACTGCTCTACTTTTCATCCTTACAATACCATCAGAAAATACAAAAAAATAAAAACCACATGTATACATACAAATTCATGCATCACAGCAATCGCATAAAAACAAAATCACAAAGTCCTAAATAGTCTATGGTGCCATAGCCAAACATCACAAATTCTATCCATCCATTTCATTTATGCATATCACATATAAATAAAAAACATTTGCATTCATCACAACATATGCATCCATCAAAATAAATCAACATACAACAATCGCATTTATCATACTATATGCATACATCAATATAAAGTAGCATGCATCCATCAACATCAATCATTATGCATAACATAAAATCATGACATATACACAAAGAAAGAAAATCAAAACAACAAAAACATCACAAAAATGCAACACAAAAACATAGCAATAAGCATTTTCGGACACAAGTGCTCTTGCACTTAACCTCTTGGCATAGAAAATCAATGTCGGCTCAAAATTGTCACTCTCCTACTTCCCCAAGAAGGCTACCATAGCCGGACCGCTCCACGGGAAGATGGGTTTTCGACGATTTCACCCCATTATGGCATCACAAAAAGGGTTAACACCCACCAAAAATAGGTCCAAATGTCGGGAAATTGCACATGCTTAATGGTAAACCATCTAAAGGCACCCTTGCACAAGTCATCTTGGGTTAAGCGACTTGTCATTTTTCTTGTGAAGGTCATTACCTCATCGATTCGTCGCTTTAGGGGGTAGTCACACTTAGTCACCAATCAACAAGCACACACCCAATCAAAGCAATGACATGCATTCAAAGAATCATTGAAAAAGACAATCACGCTCCTGCTTGGGGCAGTAAACAAGCAGCAACCAAATTGATCAAACACTTGGCATTCCAGAAGCATGAACACAAGGTTCCCCTGTGGAAAAAAGGTCACGCCCTTTGCCTAATCACAACTGATCAATGTCCAAGCTCAAGTCACACCTCACAAAAATAGGTTAACACTTGAAATCAAATTCCTTAGCTCGTCAGAAGCAAGGATTCAAGAATGCATGCCCTTTCCATACTTGGGGCATCAAAAGTTGGTTAGGTTACCAAGAAACCCTAATCATTAGTGCTTTGGTTATCTATTTTTTCTCAGCACTACGTCACCCGTAGCACTTCCAAAAAAGGGGCATCTGTAGACACCAAAATAGCACCAATCTGATTATGTGACTACAAACACTGATCGCATTGACACACACAGCTTTCAGGGCAGCCCTCAGAGGTCAAAAAATGGTCCTAGCGACTTACACAACAGTTTAGAAGGTCGAAAAGTAAACAAACCAAAGCTGGTCGTTTTAACAAGACTTAATCAAAAGCAAGCCTTTATCAAAAGAAAGCCTTAATCAAAAGAAAGCCTTAATAAAAAGCAAGCCTTTATCAAAAGAAAGCCTTAATCAAAAGCAAGCCTTAATCAAAAGAAAGCCTTAATCAAAAGCAAACCTTAATCAAAAGAAAGCCTTGGCCGAAGTGTCGCGATATCGCGACACTTCGACATCCAAAGCAAAGCCTTGGCCGAAGTGTCGCGATATCGCGATACTTCGACGACAAAAGCAAAGCCTTGGCCGAAGTGTTGCGATATCATGACGTCGCGATATCGCGACACTTCGACGCCCAAAGCAAAGCCTTGGCCAAAGTGTCGCGATATCGCGACACTTCGGTGCCCAAAGCAAAGCCTTGGCCGAAGTGTCGCGATATCGTGACGTCACGATATCGCGACACTTCGGCACCCAAAGCAAAGCCTTGGCCAAAGTGTCACGATATCGCGACACTTCGACGCCCAAAGCAAAGCCTTGGCTGAAGTGTCGCGATATCGTGACACTTCGGTGCCCAAAGCAAAGCCTTGGTCGAAGTGTCGCGATATCGCGACGTCGCAATATCACGACACTTCGGCGCCCAAAGCAAAGCCTTGGCCGAAGTGTCACGATATCGCGACACTTCGACGCCCAAAGCAAAGCCTTGGCCGAAGTGTCGCGATATCATGACGTTGCAATATCGCGACACTTCGGCGCCCAAAGCAAAGCCTTGGCTGAAGTGTCGCGATATCGCGACACTTCGATGCCCAAAGCAAAGCCTTGGCCGAAGTGTCGCGATATCGCGACGTCGCGATATCATGACACTTCGGTGCCCAAAGCAAAGCCTTGGCCGAAGTGTCGTGATATCACGACGTCGCAATATTGTGACACTTCGATGCCCAAAGCAAAGCCTTGGCCGAAGTGTCGCGATATCGTGACACTTCGATAGCCAAAGCAAAGCCTTGGCCGAAGTGTCGCGATATCGCGACAAACTTTGCATTTGTGCCTGGCTAGAAATTTTACCAATCAAAGGTGAAATTAAACCAATCAAAGGCAGACATTAAAACATTTAAAAGCAAACATTAAAAACATTAAGGCAGCCGTTAAACAAGTGGCAGCCGAGGACAGTCAGTTATTGCCGCCTGCTGTGCATGCGCGCGTAGGTGGGCAGATTGGCAGTTAGCGGACTATCACAAGGGCAGTCATGTAAGCCCAAGTCAAGGAGGAGTCTCATCCCTCTTGGGAAGGCATGGGTGCCACGTGGCATCCCTGCGTACCCCTCCAAAGAGACCCCGTGGGTCTATAAAATGGCAGACTTTCCCACATAGAAAAGACAAGTTGGTAGATATTTTCAAAGCAACGAAGTGCTGCCAAACCAAACACCCGATTGCATCATTTTAGATTCATTCCTTCTACACCCGTAATCTCTTTCGCAGGAGAGGTTATTGGTGGCTGCTAGAAGGTGAATCTAGACCTTAAAGCCCGACATTGGATCACAGTAATCCATAAATTCAATGACACCACATTCTCTGAGATTTTGAGCCCCTCCTTAGTGGATTGGCGTCAAAGTCAAGTTTTAACGGGGTGGCCCACTTGGGCACCCCACACCTTTTTGTTAGTTTCATTTTAATCTATTCGGTTATCATCTGTTTATCCTACATTACGCTTTACATTCTACACCTACATTACATTTTCTGTTAGAATATATCCTGCATTACGTTTTACGTCTAATCTGGATTTCAGAAGATTTTATCGAATATATCATGCTTTTGTCATTTTTGTTGTCCCACTAACCTACAGGTGACAACATTGATTCGTGAATTACAGTCAAGAGCAAATCGGCCGACTGTTTTAATGACAACGACCCTCTAGTAAAGTTTTTGGTTTCTGTCAAACGTGCAGGTCTCTAAGAATCACTTTACTCACTGTTTTAGACAATTGTTTACATGTGTCTTTTGTTAAATTCAAAGAACAAACTTTCTCTATGTGTAGCAGGTGCTACTAACGCTTTCATTGTTTCTTTGATTGTAGGAGAAGCAGCAGCAGGCAAGGATTCATCAGCATAAGTGACGGCAACACTTTGGCCCACCCGTTTCAAATGTGGGCATGCGAAAGAAAGAGTATTGATCACGATTGTAATAAAAAACATGCTAACACTCCTAGCCCCTAAAAGGGGAGGAGATGGATTGTAACCGAGTTTGGAATTAATATAAAAGGGCTGTGCTCCTGTTTTCTCTTTATATTTTGTCTCGATTTGATTACGTTCTTCCTATTTTATGCATCGAGTTAGTCTTTGTTTATATTGCATCTCAATACTATTTTATTTTTGAAATCTCATGCTTTCAAATATATCCTTTATCAAATATATCCTACATTCTACATTCTACGTCTAATGCTTTACGTTCGAATATATCTGTCATGCTTTACGTTCTATGTCTAATCTAGATTTCAGAAGACAGTTATCGAATATATCCTGTGATGCAATGAAATACTAACCTGCAGGTAACAGCAGCATTTCGGCTTTTTATCACAAGCGAAGTCGTCTCACCTGGAGACGAATTACAATAGACTTTCACTGACTGTATCACTAGCAGCAGCCTCTAGTAAGGTTTTTCGATTGCTGTCAAAGTTGTAGGTTGCTTAGAGTTGTGTTGTTTATCGATTTAATCAGTATTTTGCATGCATTTCTCATTGAGTTCTAAAGTCAAACGCTCTATACTTTTGTTACAGGTGCTACTAACGCCTGTGTGTTTCTTTGATCGTAGGGCAAGAGAACCAACAAGCAAGGATTCATCAGCATAAGCGGCGACAACACTTTGGCCCGCCTGTTTCTAATGTGGGCATGCAGAAAGAAGATCACTATTCACTTTTTGTAATGGAAACATGCTAACTCTCCTAGCCTCTAAAAATGGAGGAGATGTATTGTAACCGAGTTGGAATCACATTAATAAAAAGGGCTGTGCTCCTGCTTTCTCTTTTTACGTTGGTTTTGATTCGATTATATCCGTTTTATTTCATGCATCAAGCTAGTTAGTTTACATTGCAACAATTAGTGTTTCTTTTTATTTTTGAAATCTCATGCTTTCACCATCCAAGCTAATCTCGGATAATGGGAAGTCATTCAAGAACAAAGATGTGCGTTCTTTGACCACAAAGTACAAAATTTAGCACAGTTTTTCAACACCCTATTATCCGCAGGCAAATGGGCAAGCAACAACGTCAAACAAAATGCTAGTTGCTATCCTTAAAAAGACAGTCGCAGACAATCATAAGGATTGGCACATTAAGATCCCACTTATCCTGTGGGCTTATCGCACTAGCATTCAAACACCCACTGGGGCAACTCCATTTTTGCTTGTGTATGGCTCTGAGGCTGTCATGCCTCTTGAGTTGGAAATTCCCTCCCTGTGCATATCAATGCAAGAGTTCATCGATGATGACACTACGTGGCAGAACCGGTTAGACCAGCTTACGTTACTCGATGAACGACGCGTCAATGCTCTCGAGAATTTACGTATCTATCAAGAGTGGCTGAAGAAAGCATACAACATGAAAGTTCACCTAAGGGACTTTCGAATTGGTGACTTGGTCTTAAAGTAAAACCAACAAAACTCTAGTTTGCTGCCCCATCTCAGGGACAATTTCGTGGCAAATTGGTTAGGTCCATATGTAATTGATAGCAAAATAGGACCTGGAACATACCGGCTAGCCTCTCTTGATGGAGTCAAGGAATTAGAACCCCTGAACATTAGTCATTTGCAACCATTCCATATCTAGAGCAGCCAATCCCAAAATGCTCCAAGGATTCTCAAAATTGCTTGGTCAAACCAAAATGCTCCAAGGATTCCCAAAATCGCTTGGTCAAACCAAAATGCTCCAAGGATTCTCGTAATCACTTGGTCAAACCAAAATGATCCAAGGATTCCCAAAATTGCTTGGTCAAACCAAAATGCTCCAAGGATTCCTATAATCACGTGGTAAAAAAAAAATGCTCCAAGGATTCCCGCAATCACAGGGTCAAACCAAAATGCTCCAAGGATTCCCGCAATCGCTTGGTCAAACCAAAATTATCCAAGGATTCCCACAATCGCTTGGTCAATCCTAAAATGCTCCAAGGATTCCTAAAATCGCTTGGTCAGGATTCATAAAATTGCTTGGTCAAAACAAACCAAAATGCTCAAAGGATTCCATCAATCGCTTGGACAAACCAAAAAGCTCAAAGGATTATCGCAATATCTTGGTCAGACCCAAAAAGCTCCAAGGATTTCCGTAATCGCTTGGTCAAAAGATAAATAAAATCATCAAAAAAAATAAAACTTGCATCTCATCGCCATGCATAAATCATAAAAAAAAAAAAAATTAAAAATCTCTTTTACATCTCATTTTCATACTCACCAAGATCAATCAAAAACACAAAAATAATAGTTGCATTAAGCATCACATCCATACATTTGCATATTTGTGGTCATAAAGGTCAAGGCATCATAAACTGTCGTTACATATAAAATACATCTTCATTCCATATATCTCCGCCATATAAACAATCCATCAAAATAATGAGCTATCCATCTTTCCGTAATACTATAACTAGTGGTCTTCTAATGTATTAGGAGTTTTCGTTATTCATTCGTCATTAGCTATCTAGCCACATACTTTACCAAGTCAGATAGATTTTACACAGATAGAATTCTACTTGGATGACACCTTGTTACGTAGCATCCCAACACAAATTAAAACATATAACAAAATTCCCAAGTTGTGGGAATGAAATATGAACCCTACAAAGCAATCCAGGTCACCATAAGTGAAACATTTATCTTGCTCATCCCCCTATGCGAATGACCCCAAAGAATGCTGAGAGTTGGCAAAAGGACAAGCATGCTCCCTACCCAATTCCCCAGGAATCCCAAGTTCTCAAAAGTTGCAAAACATAAAAAAAATTTAAAAGTCAAAATTCTAAAATTTGATATCCCAAAGTGCACACATCAAAAGGCACAAACAACAGTGATTCTCGTCACTTCATATCCCAATCCCTTGCTCAAATGAAAAACAAACAAAACAAAAATAAATAGTGATTTTTATCACTACAAAAGAGCAAGTATCCGCATACAATTGAAGAAAAGAAGGGAGTTGAACTTGATTCCCTGGAACTCTCAGCATTCTGATAGGTCATGAGGCAAACCGTAGTGCCGATTTGGTTGATAGCCTATCCATAACTCGTGGAAAACCTCCCGCATGACGATATATCTACTACATTAACTTGCGTGCAGATCAATGTTTGCATGTGGATGAGCTAGCTTATGGTATCCTAGATTGCACAACAGATTAATCTGACTAAATACACCAAAGGAGTTGGTGGAGCTAATTAGGTGATCCTCAGTATAGGTTTGGTTGATAGCCTATTTGGCACTAGCGGTATCCTAACAAATACCACATAAACGAACTCAATTACACACACAGGGATGTGAAATAACTTGGTCAAAAGCAAGTCCGATTCATACCTTGGTCAAAAGTCTTGTGAGATAAAAGTACAATCATGGCTAGATAGTTAAAACATCTGAATCTCAGGAAACCTTAACTACATTTGAAACCAACTTGTCATCTTTTAGTCTCAAAAAAAAAAACCATACAGTTCTGAACAGTCTATGGTGCCCTAACCAACCATCACAAATTCCATTCATCCATTTCATTTTGCATATCACCTATAAATCAAAAACATTTGCATTCATCATAACATATGCATCCATCAAAATAAATAAACATGCATAAATCCATATTCATCAACCAACATGCATAAAATCAAATCATTACATGTGCATAAACAAAATAAAATCGGTATATATATATATATATATATATCGTCAATAAAAAAAATGCCCGTAGGCTACAAAACTGGTCCTCTGACCCGACAATCATACAACAAAACCACCTAGCCTAAGGCATCGACCACCATGATCATGCAGGATCGGTGTGATGAGATATACCCCCCATGGTGTGGGTCCTATGGGACCCCTCAGGGCGGCTACTGCTAGCCCCCACATCATGCCTGCTATTGCCTCCCTCATCCAACTGCCTGCGATGAGATGATGCTGACTGCTCAGTAGCACTATCCCTATTTCTGTGTGATCATCCACCTCCCGACGGCTCAGGTAGCTACCCATCAAGGTGGATAATCTCCCCCTCCATCTCCATCTGGTGTTGGAACTACTCTGCATACTGTCAATGATAGTAAGCTAATGCATCGTCACGCTGTGCCAAAACCCTGTCCCGCTCTGCTAGCTGAGTCCGTAGGAGATCCCTCTCCCGTAATGCATCCCCCAGCTCCTGGTCTCACCTCCACAGCAGCTTCACCATCCATGCAATCTCAGTGCGTAACCTAGACTCTGTGCCCCTCGCATCTGCCTGAGGCATGGGAATCTCTAGAATAGTAGCCTACTCTGGCTCCCACTGCTCTGCCATGTCCTACATCTCCGACTGATCCGGAGCCTCAAAATCCACATCCTCACCCTCCACCTCCACTATGTCTGCATCATCCAAAGGAGCTCCCCAATCATCCCCTGGTGCCTCAGCACCCTCACTGCCCACCACTACCACCTTTGCACCTCCCAGTGGCCCGTCTCCCTACCATTGCTGTAGTACCCACCACTGGTCATACTCAATGGTAGTCCCGACGTCATCCACGTCTGAGACATCGATCATCGCATCTAAATCCTTGCCCAATGGCGCGATGACGGGTCAATCTAGAGTCCTCTCATCCCCTTGGTGCCGATAGATCACGGGTTCACCAGAAAACCCCTGGTGCACCCCAAACTATCATGTAACCCGACTATATGAGAAGAACTCATGCTCGATCTCGTGTTGCCTAATCAGCCACCGCTCTCTGTGTACCCATCGGAGCCACTCTCTAGCCTTTGTCCAGGCTGGCCAGTCTTGATAAGGGCACCAAATCACCTCGTCGGGAGTAAGCTAAGAGAAGACATCGACATAGTGCCCTACGGAACCTGCCCACTGTCGACTCTATCCCTGCTCTCTGGACCGTCGCCACAAAACTGCATACCCTATCTCATTATCCTCCATCACCGCCCGAGTCATCCATGGTAACCTGGCTGGCCTCTCAACCGCTATGTGCTGCCAACCCCAGCATTGCAACAGATAGCTGCAACTGATACCCTTTCACTATCGACAGCGGACCTCGTACAGCTCCCCATAGAGCTATGCCAACAACGTCTGTCCCCATCTCAGGATCAACGGTACCTCTGTCAGGCACTCTACCAACTGCCAAACCAAATCCAGTAGGTTCCATGGGAACCTCGCACCTGACAAGTCAGGTAATAGCATGTTAGAAATGAGGCCCATAAGGAATGCATGCCTCACTCCCAACATCCCCGTCTTCTGCCACCATCAGACTAAAATCCCACCAGTCTGGCAGTCCACCTCAGTCGTCTCCACTGGGCTCTCTACGCCCAACCGCTCGCCATGTCCAAAGCAGCGTGTTAACACTATTGTCTGCTGATCTCGTGACGATGTCCGGATCGACAATCCATCTATTGAAATCCATAGAAGTCAATAGATATCCTCCAATGTCACAGTCATCTCCCCTATTGGGAGATGGAAAGTGTTGGTCTGCGGATCCCAAATATTGATCAAGGCCATCAAATAATCCTGATCTATGACCATAGGCTTAGGTCGAGCCACCTGCTTGAGCCCAAGGGCATCAAGCCACTCCCAGTCAGCCGTAGTCAGCGCCCCCTATGCTTCAGCAATGGCAATAGATACACAGTACCGGCTCCTAACAACCTGCAAAAAAAAAACAACCCAAAAACATTAAAATCATGAAAAAGAACTGTACAACAATAACATGAACATACAACATTGCCTATCAATGTACAACAAAAACAAACACAAAAAAAAAAAAAAACATTCAAACAAAGATTAATTTTTTAGTTCTAGGGTTTTTGATCCTAACTGATTAATGTAAAAATAAAACAAAATTCAAAAATTAATTTTTTAGTCTTAGGGTTTCTAATCCTAACTGATTAATTCAAAAACAAAACAAAATTCAAAAAAAAAAAAAAACAAATAATTGAGTCCTAGGGTTTAATTTTTGGTTTATCCTAAGGTTTAGTTATAAGCAAAATAAAACTATTTTTTACCCACTACATTTAGTTGTACACTAATTCTTAGTTGTCTTTAGTTAAATTTTAGGGTTTCAGTTAAAATTGTGAAAAACATCGTTACAAAGAAAATTAAATAAAACACTTGTAGTTTTAAACAAGCTAATAACTCTAGGGAGCACTTATTGGTCTCGCTTCGGCTCCACTGCTCGACCCGGTTTGTGCACTCATGGTGTCATGGAAAATCCAGTAGCGCTTCGCTTCGTAGAATTTACCTCCTCCTCCTCAGAGCTCCAAATAGCAAGAAAAATCAGTTGCAAATGAGCCTAAACCCTAGATTTGGCCTTTAAATAAGCCTTTAGAGCTGGAATTCGTCTTCCCCTGGGACGAGCACTCTGGTTATCACTTGTACCATCATGGGATGAATTCTAAGCTGCTATTCATCCCACCCCGGCACGAATGCAAGCCAAAATTTTCAAAAACAACAAAAAAATGGACAAAGATGCACCAAAAACTGCCAATAAACTTGCCAGATCAGAGTGCTGTTGCACTGGACATTTAGGGCATGCAAAACCTATGTCGGGGTCACAAATCCTTGCTGTCATACTCCCTAAGAAGGCTATCATAGTTGGACCGCTCCCCGGGATGACGGATTTGCGAGAATTTCATCCCTAAATAGCATCAGCAAAAGGGTAAAAAACCCACCTAAAAATAACAATAACATTGCCGAACGAAGGCGCCTTCTCGCCTGACATTCTTGGCATCAAAAATAGATGTCGAGGTTATAAATTGTCACTATCCTACTCCCTAAGAAGGCTACCATAGCCATACCGCTCCACAGAAGGAAGGATTTTTTCCAATTTTAGCTCCAAGAAGCGTTGCAAAAAGGGTTACCACCCACAAAAAATAGGTTTAAATGTCAGAAAATTGCACATACTTAACGCTAAACAATATGATGGCACCCTTGCACAAGTAATCTTGGGTCAAGCGACTCGTCGCTTTTCTCACGAAGGTCATTCCCTCATCGATTTGTCACTTGAGGGGGTAGTCACACTAGGTCGCCAATCAACAAACACACACCCAATTATGGAAAACGACATGCATTCAAAGAATCATTGACAAAGACAATTACGCTCTTGCTTGGGGCAGTAAACAAACAATAATCACAAGCTGATCAATCACTTGGCATTCCCAAAGCATGAACACAAGGTTCCCCCGTGGATAAAAGGTTGTGCCCTTTGCCTATTCATGATTGATCAATGTCTAAGCTCAAGTCACACCTCACCAAAATAGATTAATACTTGAAATCTAATTCCTTAGCTCGTCAGAAGCAAGGATTCAAGAATGCATTCCATTTCCATGCTTGGGGAATCAAGAGTTGGTTAGGTTACTAAGAAACCCTAATCATTAGTGCTTTGGTTACCTATTTTTTCTCGACGTTGTGCCATGCACAGCGCATCCCAAAAAGGGGCATCTGTAGACACCAAAACAACACCAATCCGATTATGTGACTGTAAACACTGATCACATTGACACACATAGCCCCCAGGGCAGCCCTCAGAGGTTAAACAATGGTCCTAACCACTTTTTACAGCAATTTTGGGAAGTCAGGGATCAATTTGGCACCCTCTAGGCACTTTGCTCAGAATTCGTCTCACCCTGAGACGAATTCAAAATAGGATTCGCCCCACCTAGGGACGAATTATGAATTCGCTCCTGGGTAGGAAGAATTCTAGGTTCAATGGGCAAAAAGAAAAATCTTGACAAGTGGTAGCCAGGGTAGTCCATTAATGCCTCCTGCCTTGCATGCACATGTAGGTGGGTAGATTGGCCATTAGAGGACTGTCACAAGGGCAGTTATGGAAGCCTGAGTCAGAGAGGAATCTCCTCCCTCTTGGGAAGGCATAGCTGCCATGTGGCACCCCTACATGCCCATCCAAAAGAGAACCCTTGGGACTATAAAATGGTGAACTTTCTCACCCCCAAAAAAAATGGAGGGTTGGAAGCATTTTCAAGAAACAAAGTGCTGCCCAATTGATACTACACCTTAGCCCTTTTGTGATTCATATCTTCTACATCCTTGATCTCTTTCGCAAAGGAGGTCATTGGGTGGGCATTGGAAGTGTGAATCTGGATCCAAAATTTGACACTTGACCACATTACCCCACCCATTCGCCGACAACCAGTTATAAGAGATTTTGGGCCCATCCCAAGTGGATTGGTGCCGAAGTCAGGTTCTCACGGTGGGCGGCCCACCCAGGCACCCTGTAATTCTTAGTGTCATTTTAATTTGTTCTTTTGTCACTTGTTTATATTCCATTCCATTTTATGTTGTTTAGATAGTTTACAATTTCGATTTCAGCATGTTTTGATCAAATATTGTCATCTTTTGTCGTTTTCGTTGTCTTCACTAACTTGCAGGTAGCGACGTCAAATTCTCGATGATGGAGGATAAATTGGTGAAAACCGACCATCTGGGTCATCCCAAAATGCCCCCAATTAGCTAACCCCCATGTTTGCAGGTGTTTTGGAGAACTCGAGACACGACATTTGGATGGCTTTACTTCGACACTTTGTCATAGGCAAATTCGTCCTACCCGGGGACGAATTACAGTAGAATTCGTCCTGCCTAGGATGAATTGTAGTTGAATGCGAATTGGCCAACTGTTTTGATGGCAGTGGCCCTCTGGTAATGTTTTTTGGTCTCTGTCAAATGTGCAGGTCATTTGGAATCATTTTATTCACCGGTTTAGCTAATCTTATGCATGCATCCTTCATTGGTTTTAGGATTAAACGCTCTATATTTTGTCACAGGTGCTACTAACGACTTGTTGTGTTTTTGAACATAGGAAGAGTAGTAAGAATCAAGGGTTCATCAATGCAAGTGATGAAAACACTTTGGCCCGCCCATTTCAAATGTGGGCACGCGAAAGGAAGAAGACTAAGTTAAGATTGTAATCAAGATCCATTTAACACTCCTAGCCCCTGAAAATGGAGGAGGCACCTTTGTAAATGAGATTAAGAGAGTTGAATAAAGGGGTTGTGCTTTCTATAATTTCTTATGTCTCCGTTCAATTTGCTTCTTTCATTTCATGCATTTCACATTTTAGGACTTAAGCATTTGTTTGATCTTGAATGCAATAATTAGTATTTCTATCTTCTGGAATCTCGTGCTTTCAAGATGATATTTCACAATTCAAACTGATGGATTGTGAAATATTCCATTCCCCACCATCGCCTAAGCCATCATCCAATCTTGAGCCACCCATTTACACATCTTCCACCACCTCAGCCCAAGTTTAGGTTCACCTCACTAGTCCTGGTATTGGTGAATACGTGGTCTAAGACATCACCATCACTCCATTCACCATCCCAATAGACAAGGATTTTGGTCACCCACGTGACCCTCCTTTATCTATAGGGGATGCTTATGATATATGTTCCACTCCAAACAACATCAATTTTGTTTATTGAGGGCTTGAATCTTCCATTGGAACACATCCTCCCGAAGAATCCAAATAACCAAGACTTACCAATATTCAAAACATGACATGATTCCCATCTCATTATTTCCATATAGTTAATTGGCAAGGCCAAGGATTAAGTTCTCATGAGCAAGGAATACATGATATAATTGATGTTCCCTATCAAGAAGCACATTAACGTTTAGGCTTGGGATACACCCCACTTTCTTCCACCTCTTCTCTTGAGCATGTTCCAAAGGCTCAACTTCAAATGTAGGAGAAGATACCTACCAACTTGATGACTCTGATGATGATATTTATTAAGAGTGTGAATTAATGTCAATTGCTTCTGATGACTCTAAATAAAAATACCAACCCATCATATCTCATACCCAACAAAATGAGTTTTATCTCATAATTTTTCCCATCAATAAGCCCATATTTCACTTGTTTCTTCCACAAGAACAAGTCGATACACCTGGTGAACCACCTCCACCCCAATTATATTGAGTCATTCCACAAGACAAATTTGTAACATATGTACATAAAAAAAAAACAATCAAAATAAAAAACAAATTTTACTTCGCATGTACATAAAATTTATTTTATGTTTGTTGTTGCGATCTAGGGTTAAAAATTCTTAGCATTGGTTCCTAGTTCCACCATCCATCCATTCCACCTATCCATCCATTCCACCCATCCATAAATTCTTCCAATCCATCCATTTTCCTCTAAGTCAACAAGAATCCTGCTGACATATTCACCCCACTTCACAATCCATACAATCCGGATAAGCCAAATTCAATTGACATAAGCCTTATTGACATGGACTAGATTTCTTCTCTACCCTTATTTTCATAATTTTTCCTATTCGAGGAATTGTTAAGGGCTTCTGCTAACTACATTCCTTCTTCCCCTCCACCTTCACCTCCATCTTCAGCCAAGAATCCTAAGGTTTTTTTGGCAGAGCTAGATGATGATAAGCAAGAAGATTTGGATGACATTTTATATGATATTAATCCGATACGAACATCCCATCAACTTGAGGAAGGTTCTCATATGTCCATTGAGGATACCATCAAAGTGAACCTTAGTTTAGATCAGGATAATCCACAAATTGTCAAACATCAAAAAAGCTTATCATTTTATGAACTAGAGCAATTCATTGCTTTCATCAAGAGAAATAAGGATGTGTTTGCATGGTTCTATAAATATATGCCTGGTATTGACCCTAACCTTGTGGTCCATAGTCTCACATTACATCCTGATGCCAAATTGGTCAAGCAAAAAATTAGAAGGATGCATCCTACCATTGCCCTCATAGTCAAGGAAGAGCTTCAAAAACTCTTAGATGTCAACTTCATTTTTCCTATTAACTATCCTAAGTGGCTTTCAAATATAGTATCCATTCGTAAGCCTAATGGTTAGATACACACTAATTTTTGAGATCTTAATAAGGCGTGTCCCAAGGATGATTTTCCTCTTCCAAAAATTGATACTCTTGTCGATATCTACACTGGCCATGAAATGTTTTCCTTAGTGGACGATTTTTTAGGATACAACCAAATTCGAATAAATCCTAATGAACAACACAAAAAAAATATTCACCACACCTTGGGGGACCTTTCGCTACAAGGTCACGCCCTTTGGACTTAAAAATGTAGGCGCTACCTATCAATGAGCCATGACTAACATTTTTCATGACTACATGCATAAGATTATTGAAGACTATGTAGATGATCTCTTGGCTAAATATAAAACTCAAAAAGAGCACATTGGTGTACTGGAGAAAATATTTGATCGAATAATAGAACATAAGGTGAGGTTAAATCCCAAAAAGTGTTTCTTTCGTGTTACCTCAGGTAAAATTCTAGGATTAATTGTCTCCAAAAGAGGCATTGAAGTGGACCCAAATAATTTTAAGGCCATCATGAAAATACCTCCCCCAAAAAAAATTAAAGAATTGTGTAGTTTACAAGGAAATATCCAATCTATCTGACATTTCATTGTGCAACTTTCTAATAAATACAGGCCCTTCAACCACCTGCTACAATTGTGGGTGCCATTTGTTTGGACAAATGAATATCAAAATACCTTTGATGATATCAAGAAATATCTAGCTTCTCTGCCAATCTTAGCTCGTCCTCCTTCGATGTCCCTTTCTATCTTTATGTCTCAGTAACAAACTTCGTATTAGGGACAATGCTTGCACAAAATAATGAACAAAATCGAGAGCAAACTATTTATTACATTAGTCGAACATTGGTGAGTTATGAAACACGATACGCTTTTGTAGATAAGTTGTTCTTAGCAGTGGTTTTTACCACTAAGAAACTTCATCATTATATGCTTAGCCATACAAATTATGTCATAAATAGAGAAAATCCTCATACCAGTACGACAAGACCTAGAATTGTGGACTTCATACTCCATAATATCATTTTTCATTTTGGTATCCCCTCTAAAATCATTTTAGACAATGGTAAGTCTTTCAAAAAAAAGGACATTCAAGCACTTTGCAAGAAATATAATATCCAAAATAGTTCATCAACACCTTACTACCCACAAGCAAATGGACAAGCTGAAGCTACCAATAAGACCTTAATTGCTATTCTCAAGAAACTTGTCAAAAAAAATCATAGAGATTGGCATACAAAAATACCTTTGGCACTATGGGCTTATCGAACAATAATTTGAACGCCAACTGGAGCAACACCATTTTACTTGGTATATGGAGCTGAAGCTATCATACCTCTTGATCTTGAAATTCCCTCCATATGAATTTCTTTGCAGGAATTCATAGATGATGATACCACTAGAAAAGCACGTCTTGACCAACTCACTCTTCTTGATGAGAGGTGAGTCAATGCACTAGAACAGTTACAAGTTTATCGAGACCACTTAAAATGTGCTTACAACACCAAAGTACATATACATGAATTTTAAGTTGGATATCTTGTCCTTAAAGAGAATCAACAAAATACCAATGCCTTACTGCACATGCAAGATAAATTCATGGCTAATTGGTTAGGTTCATACATAATTTCTTAGAAAGTGAATGATCGTACTTATAGAATTACCAATTTGGAGGGGGTTGACGAGCCCGAACCACTTAATGTTATCCATTTGAAAGTATTTTATTATTAATGTGATGTTTATATATATATATATATATGGCTAAAAAAAACAAATAAAAAACAAATTTTTAAATTGCATGCCATATGCATTTGCATACATCCTACTTGCATTCACTTTTGCATTCACATACATTTTCATATGGAATTTACATATATTTCATTTGCATACACTTAATTGCATTCACAAATTCCATTGCATTTCAACATCTCATTATATTTTACATCATCCATTTGCATTCATTTCCCCTATGTTCAAAAATCATTTATTAGTAGTGATGAAAAGGTCAAACGAAAAGTCAAGTTACCTTAATCAAGGACATCTATAAATGCATATATGCACTCTCCTCTAAATTTTCTAAGATAAAATTCCCTTTTACAAGGTCCATACACCCTAGGTTTTTGGTCACTCAGCCACTCCTAGTGTTTTAAGCCAACTCCAAAAATATATCCGATTTTATTTAGGACCAAATCAATTTATCACATTAAGAAAATATTGAGTCTTGACAACAAATTCCAAAAATATTCTTGAACCAAACACACATCTTCACATATTAAAAATATCTTATGTCAAATAAGGATAATACCATACTTGGGTTACACCTTGAAGTGAAAAGGGTATTCCTTGCTTGTCCCATCATGCAAAATAGACCAAAATCAAAAAAAGTGGTTTTTACAACCATAAATTTTTTTTCCAATACAAAATATATAGTAGTAATGATAGGTTCAAATTCTCATCACACTTCAGTTGAAAATCTGATTTCCCAAAGCTCCAAATTCCACTCACACAACACATATCCATAAAGCTATAAGAATTGTAATACATTTCCCCTCAAAAGGTTATGTAGTCATCCCCAAGGTCTAAAAGATCAGATTATTGGAATATGGAGTGAGCCTCCATCGAAACTATAGATGCTTGATTGGTAGTGGAGTAAGCTAATGCGAGATAACATGTATCTCTTAAAAAAAGAGAGACCTTTGACCGCACATACGGACAAGCTAGCTTCTTGGTCCTCTTCATAACAGGTCATGCCCAATATACTCAATATGGGTTAATGAACTTCACTTGCACACACACTAGTTCATGATTTTCTAGGATCATTATCCTTATCAAGATTTGGTACATGAATTCACTGCACACACATTGGTCCTAAAGAAAATTAGACAACCTTTAGTGAGTTTGGTTGATATCACTAGTATGTTTGAGTCTCTAAAAATCATTCAGTATTCCATATCAATATTTATATCTTCTTCCATGTCAACATCCATGTCTTGTTCATGGATAATCCCACCTAAATGCCACTAATTTTGGTGCCCCTAATTAAACAACAATGAACAAAAATGGCCAACAAAATTATGAACTATAAATGATCAATACAACATCATTAGTGGCATACATACATACATAATTTAGCTTGAATTTCATTTACCATTTAGCTTGAATTAATAATCCATACATATACCATTGAGCTTGCATTAATCATCCATATACATATCATTTAGCTTGCATTAATCATCCATAAGCATCCATAGAAATATTCTTAAACATCCATTGCATACACAAAACGTATTCACACAAAAATATAAAGCCATGTATCTATATATATATATATATATATATATATATATATATATATATAATATACCATACACAATGACTGCCAAAAAAAATCTACATACAATGGAGCTCCAAGGCTCATATGCAAAAATTTCATCTAAGCACTAAGATAATGTCTATGAGAAGACCCCTACGACCTAGTAGGAGCCTTAGACCTAGAAATTTACCTAGACTCAGCATTCCTAGATGACTTAGCCCTAGAGGATGTCATATACATCCTCAAGAGTAATAGTAATCTCCCCAGTCGATAGGTACCCTTCATCCACACTCACCACATCCAACTGAGCCATCGCCTCCAATCCACCCTTCTTCAACAACCCCCAATCCGCCTTCGAAATCTAATTCCTCATCCTAGGAATGAATGGAGAAAACTGATATTGAGGATCTATATCCCTCAACTGCAACAACAAATATTTTTGCATTAGTATTAATTTAGAAAAAAAAGAAACAACAAATCAAAATTTTGCACAAATAAATAAGTGTTTTTAGCAACATTACCTGAGCAAACCATACCTCAGCTCCAAAAACAACATTCTCTCCCTCCACCATCATAGTTTCTATGCTAAATTCTACTAGCCTCACTTCAATCTCCACTCCACTCCACTCCTTAGATGCAACTTCTCAATCTCTTGAATGCACAAATGAGCTTCACAATCCAACCTATAGGCTATTTATAACTATTATAGGTGCTCAATTAATTGATCGTATTTGTTTAAAAAAGCATAAAATAAACCACTAAAATCTCCAATATTTACAAATCAACTCTAACTTTTGTAAAATTATTACATTTTTCCATCAACATTGTTCCATCAAATTTCCTCATTCATCATCAATTCTTATACAATATGCCAAATTACAAGTGAATCTCGTATCTAGTGGTTTGTTCTATATACTTGGTGATTGCAGTGATTAGCATACATGCAATACGATAATATGAATAAATAACCATAAGAACACTTGGTCATCATCATCATTCCATATCTCCTATTTTAAAATCCTAATCAAATTTGATCACTCACAATCCAAGTGAAACCTCGACAAGATGAATTTTGCTTAAAAGTGTTATTGATGGCCTAGTTTGTGGGGCTTAAAACATGGATATTAATCAAATCATTTAATTCAAAAACTCCATGACAAGTCATCATAGTGATTGACACTAGCTAGGGTGATTGATTCTAGTGGAAGGAATTATCCTATAGTCACTAGCAGGACCTCTAAATATTGACTTCTTTGTGATTTATGTTTTGCATCTCATATTGCATAAAATGATGTCATACGACAAAGTTCTTCAAAATCATGAAATTACCCAAAATTTGAAGTAACCACATTTGATTCTGAATTTACCATGATAGGATACATCTTACATGACAATGACATCTACATTTGACACATAACACTCCATATATTGGGACAAAAATAGATGCAATCATCATTCCTCATTCCACAAATCTCTTCAACCGTTAGGGTAAAAATGGTCACACATTTCATCATTCCCATTTCCTTCTTTTCCATAAATATTATTTTATTCATTATTTTTCAATTGGCTCATGATTTCATCTGCATCTCATTTGCCAATTGAGGGGGTAAGCTACACTATAACTCAAAATTATTTATTCTTTTTATCTTCAATATTGATCTGCAAATCCAACAAGAGAGAGAAGTTGCTTCCGTGCCCAAGCCCAATTAGGTGTCGTGTTTTTTTACACCCTATTGTATTTCACGCAACATGGTACAAAAAGGGTCATTTTTAGACACTAAAACCTATCCACTTGTCCTCCATCCATGCCTTCCCACCATCCAATGGCCCACCATACCATTTTCCTACCATTTTTGACCCTAATTTATATTTATTTTATTTTTATATATTTAAATATAATATTATATATTATATTTTAATATATGTATAAGAAAATATATATTTATAAGTTAAATTAACCCCAACTATCAGATATATTCTAATATTGGCCATCCATTTACATCAATCCATGCCACACTCAAAGTTAAATGTCAGCCCTTGGATTTGCTTTAATTACAACCACACGATTAAAGTGTTGGTCAAAACCCTAAAGTAAACCCTAAGTTTGACTATTTATATGAGCATATTTAATGCTCAATTAAGGGAAGGGGATTTTTGATACCTGAGGTCTCTGATGCTGATTATTCATAGATTATAAATTCTAGCTATCTAATTATTTTTATGGTGTTCTTTGATTTGCATTCTTAAGATCTAGCATTTACTCGCAACCATGGATTAATAGTAGAGAAAAGAATACTGCTTCTAGATTTGAATGTAATATTGAGAACTCCTAATTACCTTGAGCTATAAATTCCACATAGCTTCCACCATTACCAAACCCTAGCCCATCCTAAGATTTCTGAAGCCTCATCATGATTCCCTAATCTTCCTACATATGGAGGCTACCCACGTTTGTATAGGACTGCATAAACTACCCATATTTTTGTAGCCATATCTCACTCATCTAGAGTAGTATTGAGACAAAATTTTGAGGGCAGGTTCCTGATACACTCTAGAATGTCTTCACAAATTTTTAGATTGATTGGAGCTAAAAATATCATAGCACAACCTTATCTTTGGATGTGAGTCTACAGTGCATCTCCAGATAAAACAAAAAAATGGTAAAATAGCAAGGTAAATAATTCATGTATTTTATTTCATATTGTTAAATTCTAAATGCATTTTTTTATCATATCTAGGTTTTTTAGCACTAATTTCTAAGGGCTCACACATGGATCCCTCATTTATTTTTATTGATTGCCCTACTTATTTATGTGCAGGTTTAGCAATACAATCAAGAGCATTGTACAACTATTTAATATGGAGTGGTCTGGATAAAGGATAATTACAAAGCCCACTCACACCTATTGGGAAGAAAGCACACCATTTAATACACTAAATTCTATTGTAGCTAGGGTTTCAGAGAACCCTAGCAGTTTGTAATAATTGTATCAAGTTCACATTGAACTATTGATTGTATCAAAGGAGTTTTTCAACTTCCCCCATTATTAATAAAATATCTCTTTTATTTGTGCAATTTGTAGTTCTTTGAGTTCTATTTTATCTTTCTTGTTTTAGTGTCATGCTTTTTACTCTATACTAATATTGTTGTTGATAAAAAATATGATTAAAATGAAATTATATGAATTTATTTTTATATGAAATTTGAGAAAATAAAATAATGAAATATTATATAAGAGTTAGCATTTCAAAGGAATAATTGGCTTGATTAATTAAGATAATAACTAATTACACAATATACAATATATATTTTCTTAAACTAATCCTTGATTTACTTTTTCTTTATAAAGGTAAAAAATAGGATTTTAAAAGGGCTTGAACCCTTTTACAATTTTGAACTCGCATCACCATTCTGATTGCACAAAACCTCTTCTTATAGGACTAAAGAATTTGGGTTATTTCCATCAATTTTCAACCATTTTCACCTTATTCCATTCTACCATCCTAATTCTAAAAACATATCTATGATGAATATTGGACCTTACCCAAATTTTAAAAGGGTTTTAATCCTCATCTATAGACCTCTGATTATCCCCCAATCCAAGCTACCATTAGTCCACATCACCTAGAAACCCTTAATATTTTTCTTGAGTTCAACCATTTGTAGAAACTTAGTCAATTAATTTCTAGAAACTTTACACCCTTGAACCATTAATCATTTCACTTGAACTATCTACTTAGGTCTTTGATAATTATACTTAAACTATCTACATGGGCCTACTATCCACCAAGTGATATCTTAAGCATGCTACCACTACATCTTCCATGTTATAAATAGCTACCACTAATGAAACATTTTACTGTTAAATCCATTAGTAGGCTTTCTCAATTACAAAGACCAAAGATCGACTAGAGTGAAAATATAAGTCTTGAAACATTACCACATGATCCTATATCTACTAATGGTGGGGCTTAATCTTAGGATTTTACTCCTCTATCTTGTAAAAATGTATAGGCCATTGGCATAACCTTTGATTGAATCGTAAAAAAGTATTTATACCTCTTCCTTTTCTACTAAGTGTTTTATTATTGGGTAAATATTATGTAGAGTAACACACCTCTTGTTCTCTTCATAAAGAGATCCATAATTAGCCATCCAATATGCCATTCTATTACCTTATTTAGAAACATGATTCATTTCCACTTTCTCCAATGAGTTAAGGATCCTTAGAGTTTCCATTATTATACTGGATCTAACGTAATTAACATTCTTTAAATAGTATTTATGTTTATTATGATGTAAATATAAATAAAATATTCTATAATTATAAAATAATATGGGTGTCTAATGCATGCCATAAATCAATAGACTTGTTATTGAGGACACAAATATTTTATACTAAATGAAAGTCTCAGACTTAAAATCATCATTTATAGTATGTTTGTATATTTTATTTTTTACTAAATTGTATAATTAAAAAATTATAAAGATTAAAGGTTATAAAGTAATTAAAATTTATCATGAAGTATCAAATTAAATTATGTTAATATCATAATTAAAATTATTATAGAAATATTATTTGTTAACATAAAAATAAGGTCATGTTAGATGTTAACTATACCTTATTTGAAAATTATAATTTGAGTTGTAATTGCATTAAAAAAAATTACCCAAGATCCAATTTGACACTCTCTTTGTTTTTTATTTTTGAAATAGTAAATATTTTTATTTTAACTTAAATCTAATATAAATGATGAGGAAAAATCAAATGGTATGAGTTGAACTAAAATGTTTATTTGGTTTGGAATCTATGAAAATATGGTGGATATATTGTTAAGTTGGTATATAAGGCTTTACAAAAAATATTATTCCTTACCTCTAAGAATTTCAGAGATAAGACATTTTTACCACTAAGACCCTCCCTAAGGCATGCAATTCATTTAGTTCATAATCCAAACTCATAATTCTTATAGGTGATAATTGCAAAGAAAATATTATAATCTACCTTTTATATATGACTTTAAAATGTGCTAGAAGATTCATACATCTTCTTCATTATTTCTTTGGTTCCACCATTTAGTAATGCTTTTCAAAAAATGGGAATCCATTTGGATTGCTTCATCAATATTAAATGAATGAACTAATACATAAATTTATTTTAAATCTAAGGTATTAAGAATATTTTTAATTCATTATTTCTTTGGTTCCACCAGTTAGGAATGCTTTTCAAAAAATGGGAATCCATTTGGATTGCTTCATCAATATTAAATGAATGAACTAATACATAAATTTCTTTTAAAGCTAAGGTATTAAGAATATTTTTAAAGTATTGGCATGACCATTACTTGTTAGAAATTATGTCTTGAATGCAATATTAGAATTTTGAAAAATAAATATCAAAGTCTCATCAATGTTTAGATTTATCATTGGAAGTCTCAAGCGTGGAAAATATGTACTAGTTAATTGGCTATAAAATTTAATGATATATATATATATATATATATATATATATATATATATATATATATATATATATATATAGTTGATCTATGACAATATAGTTAATGTAAACGATCTATATTGGTTTTATGTTAAAGTGAAAATATTGAAAATTTAGGCTCACCAAACCTAATTTTTATATGTTTGCAATTAAAATCTTGGAAAGTTTTGATAGAGGTGATGTTTTTCTAGGATAATAAATCCAAAATTATCCTTATCTACTAATTAAAATTAGGTGAAATATCAAAATATCTATTAAGAGTGTAACGACTCTCCTCGCATAACTTTTGATAGTAAATTAAATCATGTTTTTAAACTTACATTTTTCTTGAGGATATGGTATTGCTAATTATTTTGTGACCGTAGGACCAATGATATTCTTTAGGACCAATGATATTATTTCGTGGCTTAAAGAAGGTTGACAAAAAATGGAAGAGGGAAATGATGATTGGCTTCCGAGTACATGTAATCTTGCACTCAGTATATCATATAGGTGCATTGCAAAAGATTTATATTGTTGTGTAAGCTATGTTTGAATATTTATTTCTTGTTTGTTTAAAATTAAATGATACATGTATATGATTACATGGTGATGAAGATGCGTTAAGCAGAACTTCTTCATAATAATTTAAAACTTACAAATTAAAGAGCATAAATATAAATTTTAATATATTATTTTATTAATATATTGCATAAGTGTATTTGGTAAATCATTTTTTTTTTTTGTGTCAAGAGTATTGGGTGTAACTCTCATTATGACTCTACCAAAAGCTCTCTTTCTCCATGATGAAAGTAGTGCAGATAGGGGAAGTAGGTTGCATAGTTAAGTGGATGTTATCTTTCTTGGGATGTGATTGAAAAGAGGACTCTTTTATGTAGGGTTATGGATTTTGTGTTAAAATAAAGGGAAAGATAGATATTGTTACGTTTTGTTCTACCGAGGGTATTTTTGTTGGTTTGGTCTACCAAGAGTACTTTGAATGGATTGGAAATTTCACCTCAATCGGAAAAGAAACAAAATGACTACGAAGTGTTGCAAAACAAACCTTAGGTTGATACTTGTTCTTTAATTAATAAATTTAATATAATAGAATTATGTGAAGTTTCCTTATGTCATAGTGAAGAATCTATAGAATAAATAGAAGTCTTATGCTTTTGCCTGCTATCGAATAAAAATGGTTTAATTGTAAATGCTATACTTTGTATATGTATTATAAATAAAGTATACTTGTCTTGCTTAGTTGAAGTAAACTATGTGAAACCATAGAAATTTATTTGTTGTATTTAAACTATCAACGTCGGGTGAGTTGCACTATGTTTGTGAAATGCTACTATTAATTTCTGTGTTCAAAATTTGAACATGATGTTTGTAGAGAACATTGTTGATATATTATTGCATCCTGCCTGTATATGTCATAATGTCAATTTCATGTTGGAACTCTTTGTGGTTAAAGTACATGAATGAAAGGAAAAACATTTGCAATGTTGCATATTGTTGATGCATTAGTTTGTGGAAATCATGGTGATTTAAATTAGCTATGCATTCATTTAAAGACGAGCATTTCGGATCCCAACCATACACCTAACAAGTATTCAATCCTCACAAATATTATGTGAGAGAGGATACTTGGAAAAAGCTTTGTTCTGTCATAATGTTTTATTCGAAGAATGAGAAATTTAGAATATTGTAATTCCTTGAACCCAATGTGCTATCACTGGTGTTAAGATAATACCATCAATGGTGTCTCAGTAGTATGTAGTAGTTGGCGAGATTCCTAATAAAATGTTTGCTTATCGTATATTTGTTTGATGAGACATTTGTTGTACTAGTTTGTGGATTGCGGCCAGGGAAATATTATGGCTTGTATATTTATCATTCTTCAAAATGTATAAAAATTTGTGATTATAAATTGAATTTATAGATCAACGTGTTATCTATTTCTTAAATTCATAGCATGGTAATATTGTGTAACTTTCATTCGTGCATGGATGAAATAAATGCATGGAAAGTGTACCAATTCTGTTATAGTGCAATAGTCATCGCATGTGCTCAACACTTTATATTAAATCCCAAAATGAGAATGAATATGGGGGGATTTATTTATATCTAATATTAAGAGATTTAAGGGAGTGTAAACTGTAAGCAATACTACAGATCTCGAATGATTATCATAGTAATTTTCAAGGAGTTCATAGAAGCAAGAGTTGATAGGATAACTTGCTTGGGAGTTAGATTAGTTTATACTGGAAATATAAATTCTTTAGTTTTTATTTAAAAAGGATTAAATTTGAAAAAATTGAATCCAAAAAATTTCCTTTATTGGGCAACCAAGTGAATATTGTATCTATGATAAGCTATGGATAAGTAAAACGTATTAGGTTGGAACTATTTCTTAAATTAGTCAGTGCAATGCTAAAAGTAGATGTTATGGGTATGAGTGTCGACCCTCACCATGAGGCTCCGATAAATGATGTTTGGATTTGGTTTCTAATAATTATTTTATAAAGTATTCCTTAGCCAAAACGTAAAGAAAATGTAATAATTTGACGTTGTTGCCTTTACTTACCTTGGTTTGGATTTTGAGAAATCAAAGTAGAGTCAACTGTTGTGAATCAATAGTTCCTTTGAATTCAAATTAATGAATGTGATTATAGGTTATTTGAGATTAATAAAGTAATCCTTTCATGGGATACATGTTTGGAGAGAAAAATCAAACTTAGTCAAATATTAAATCATTTGGCTATTGTTTTATTGGCTTATAACTTGTGGGAGATTTTAATAAATTATTAAAGGAAATTCTAACATTTTTTTGACCCTAAAATTAGTTTGAGTATGAGCCAAGCAAAATAAAATTTAATAGTCAAACCAAAATGGTGATAGTCACTTCAGGTTGGTAATTATTCTGGAAACCGGAATTCAAAAGTAATCCGAGCCATATGACAAGATTGTAAAAACAAGATAATTCCTTGATTTGATTTGATTGGGATTGATTTTCAAGTGGGACCTCAACCTATCCAAGTGATGAGGGATAGAAAAATGTGTTGCTCCTGGAAAAACAAACCCTTGACATCCAATGTCATTGGAATGCGAGTAAACATTCATCAATTTATTTTTATTGTTAGTATTTGAGGATGCTGATGAAACCAAAATAGTATACTCTTTTGGTGGTTAGCTAGACTTTGGTATAAAAAAAAAGATTTATCCAGATCTTGGATAAAAGCAGCATATGTGAAACTTATTTAAAAACCTTAAAAATGGTTTGCAAGATGGAGTTAGCTTATTGAAACAATAATCCTCAGTGTAACCCATATTGAGTGGAGTATGGAACTATTCACTGAGAAGGATGAATAATAAAATAGTGTATATACCCAATATTACTCTATTTGTTAGTTATTTTGAATAAGGTAAGGTTATAGTACGGTTTAATCTATCTCAATGTTCATAAGGAGATTATTTTGTTAGTCTGGTTAATTTATCTAGACATAATTGTATAAAAAAGTGTCAACCAATTAAAACTTTAGCAATTAAGGTATTATTAATGAATTAAATAAAGAGTATTTGGATTTCAATTTATCATCCTTAAACTGGAATCCTTTTTGACTACCCATTATGACTCATCAAGGAAGATGAAGATGATACATTGGGTAGATAGTTTATGACAAAGCTCAAACAATGGAATTAAGAAAATGAAGTATAGCTATCCTTAGCTTTGATGAAATAAATTGAACATGAAACTTTTGAACCCAAAAAATTGGAAGATGTAAATTGAGAACCAAGTTAAATATAGAGGTAATCCTTACAAATAAGGACTTAGTAGTAGTGTAAATTCTAGTTTGAATTTAGGTGATGATGGAACAGTTATATGGTGTAATTATACACCTCAATGATGCTTTTAGATAGGATATGAATTCATAACTAAGGAATATGAGAGAAGTTTTTATGGGTTTATGGAAGAGGAAATCCGACAATTTGGAATAAATTATGTGAATTATTTTATTGGATCATATATAGAGTCTTTAGTGATGAATGTTAGCTATAATTGAAGCTAATTTCTTGGTATAACTCATTGGAAAGGATGAGCAAACTACTTGATGTGCAGATGTGCACACTATAAGTCTTAATTGTTAATTTTACCTTACTCTAGTAAATATACTAACCTTATTCATCAATATGATTAAGACATTGATATACCTAATGCTTCTAAGGTGCAATTATTGCATAGAGTAAGTCTCGGAGCAACTGTAATCTGAAAGAATTGATTTGAATAAATGACTCGGTAAAATCTAGTAACGAGGGGCCGTATGGAATGCCACTTCTAGGTTATTGTCAGGTAGTATTGTGATGAGTCCCATGTTCATTTGACTTAGCTAGTTTAGCCATGACGGTTGCTATGAGACAAGTTATCATGAGTCACAATGGGCATAGGTGGGGAAAATCTATTAGTCATGGAGGCATATGATACGTTAATTTCTTGCATAATCATATTGAAAAAATTGACTTGTTTTTGCCCTCTTGGAAATCTAGTTTCTATTTAAAAAATCAGAGTAGCGTAGCAATAGTATGGCGGGAAGTTCGAGTGGTAGTTTACAAAGAGGTTTCGATGGAGGAAAAACTATCAGAGGTGGTGGATCCACTTCATGGATTTAGAAATCATGCTAGAGAAGTGATGTCAGATACATTTAGGCTAGCCAGCTCAGAAATTCCATAAACGACCTTCAAAAAGGCCTCCTCAAATCCAGGTTCTCGACATGGTCATTGGTTGAATAGATATCAATAACAGAAAGATCTAACTTAGACCGATTATGCACTTTGATGTTTGAATACTTTAAAGAAACAAGAAATTCCAACGCAACATAGAAATGGCCAAGATGAGAAAGGTAAATTAGGGTTTGTTTTTTTATTGCTAACGATATATAAAGAATCTCTTTTAATTTTTTGAAGTTTTATAAGTTTTAACTTTGATTTTTTTAATTTTAAGAAGACATCAGGTTAAAGGGATAAATAAGGGATTTTTTTTTTTTTTTTAAGAGTACAAAGAAAAAAAAATTTAAAAATGACAAAAGGTAAGAAACAAAGTATTTTAAAAATAACTGCTCAAGAAGCCAATGAAGATGAAAAAATGAAATAAATTCAATGAAAAAGGTAAGAGGGAAAGGATGATTGGCTCACGAGTACATGCAATATCACACTCTGCATATCACATAGGTGCATTGCAAAATATTTGTATTGTTATGTAAGCTATGTTTGAATGTTTATTGCTTTATTGTTTAAAATTAAATAATACATGTATATAATTAGGTGGTGATAAAGAAACATTAAGTAGAACTTACAAATGAAAGAACATAAATATAAATATAAATATAAATATAAATATATATTTTTTAATATATTGCCTAAGTAAATCATTCTTTTTGTCGTATCGAGAGTATTGGGTGTAACTCTCATTATGACTACCAAAAATTCTCCTTCTCCATGAAGAAATTAATGCAGATAGGGGAAGGAGGTTGCATAGAGTAAGTGGATGTTATCTTGCTTGGGATGTGATTGAAAAAGGGACTCTTTTATATCGAGTTATGGATTTTGTGTTAAAAAAAGGGAAAGATAGATATTGTTACGTTTTGTTCTAATAAGGTTATTTTGGTTGGTTTGGTCTACTGAGAGTATTTTTACTCAATTGTAAAAGAAATGAAAGGACTAGGAAGTGTTGCACAACAAACCTCGAATTGCAGGTTGCATCCTTGTTCTTTAATTATAAAATTTAATATAGTAGAGTTATGTGAAGTTTCCTTATGTCATAGTGAAGAATCTATAGAATAAATAGAAGTCTTATACTTTTTCTATTGAATAAAAATGGTTTAATTGTAAATGCTATACTTTTTTTTTATCTGTATTGTAAATGAAGTATACTCGTCTTGCTTAGTTGAAGAGAAACCATAGAAATTTGACTATTGTCTTTAAACTATGAATGTCGGGTGAGCTGCACTGTGTTTGTGAAATGCTACTATTAATTTGTGTTCAAAATTTGAACATGATGTTTGTAGAGAACATTGTTGATATATTATTGCATCCTGCCTATATATGTCATGATGTCAAGTTCATGTTGGAACTCTTTGTGGTTAAAGTACATGAATGAAAGGAAAAACATTTGCATGTTGCATATTGTTGATGCATTAGTTTGTGGAAATCATGGTGATTTAAATTAGCTATGCATTCATTTAAAGACGAGCCTTTCGGATCCCAACCATACACCTAACAAGTATTCAATCCTCACAAATATTATGTGAGAGAGGATACTTGGAAAAATCTTTGTTCTGTCATAATTTTTTATTCGAAGAATGAGAAATTTAAAATACTACAACTGTTGTATTTGAACCCAAGTTGCTATCCCCGCTGTTAAGATAATACCATCAATGGTGTCTTAGTAGTATGTAGCAGTTGGTGAGATTCCTAATAATATTTTTCCTTATCATATATTTGTTTGATGATACATTTATTGTACTAGTTTGTGGAGTGTGGCCAGGTAAATATTACAGCCTGTATATTTATCATTCTTCAAAATGTATTAATATTTGTGATTATAAATTGAATTTATAGATAAACGTTTTATCTATTTCTTAAATTCATAGCGTGGTCATGTTGTGGAACTTTGATTCGTGCATGGATGAAAGAAATGCATGAAAAGTGTACCAATTTTGTTATAGTGCAGTAGTCACCACATGTGCTCAACACTTCTATTAAATCCCAAAAATAGAATGAGTAGGGGGAATTATTTATGTCTAATATGAAGATATTTAAGGGAGTGTAAATTGTAAGAAATACTTCAAATCTTGAAATATTATCATTCTAATTTTCTAGGAGTTCATAGAAGCAAGAGTAGATAGGAGAGCTTGCATGGGAATTTGATTAGTTTATACTGGAAATATAAATACTTTGGTTTTCATTTAAAAATGATTCAATTTGGAAAATGGTATATTGAATCCAAAAAATTTCCTTTATTGGGCATCCAAGTGAATATTGTATCTATGATAAGCTCTGGATAAATAAAACGTATTAGTTTGAAACTATTTCTTAAATTAGTTAGTGCAATGCTGAAAGTAGATGTTATGGGTATGAGTGTGGACCCTCACCGTGAGGCTCCAGTAAATGATGTTTGGATTTGGTTTCTAATAATTATTTTGTAAAGTATTCCTTAGCCAAAATCTAAATAAAATGTAATAATTTTATGTTGTTGCCTTTACTTACCTTGGTTTGGATTTTGAGAAATCAAAGGAGAGTCAGCTATTGTGAATCAATAGTTCCTTTGAATTCAAATTAATGAATGTGATTATAGGTTATTTGAAATTAATAAAGTAATCCTTTCATGGGATACATGTTTGAAGAGAAAAATTAAACTTAGTATTGTTTTATTGGATTATAACTTGCGGGAGATTTTACTAAATTATTAAAGGAAATGGTAACATTGTTTTGACCCTAAAATTAGTTTGAGTACGAGCAAAAAAAATTAATATTCAAACCAAAATGGTGATAGTGACTTCAGGTTGGTAATTATTCTGGAAACCGAAATTCAAAAGTAAACAGCGCCATAAGATAAGAGTGTAAAAAAAAGATAATTTCTTGATTTGATTGAGATTGATTTTCAAGTGGGACCTCAACCTATCCAAGTAATGATGAGGGATAGAAACAATGTGTTGCTCATGGAAAAATAAACCCTTGACAACCAATATCATTGGAATGTGAGTAAGCATTCATTAACTTATTTTTGTTGTTAGCATTTCAGGATGTTGATGGAATCAAAATAGTATACTCTTTTGGTGGTTAGCTAGACTTTGATATAAAAAAATTATTTATGTAAATCTTGGATAAAAGCATAATATTTAAAATTTATTTAGAAACCTGTAAAATGGTTTATAAGATGGAGTTAGCTTATTGAAACAACTTTAGTGTAATCCATATTGAGAGGAGTATGGAACTATTCATTGAGAAAGATGAATAATAAAATAGTGTATATACCCAATATTAATTTATTTAAATCATACTTTGTTAACCACTTTGAATAAGGTAAGGTTATATTACGGTTTAATTTATCTCAATGTTTATAAGGAGATTATTTTGTTAGCCTGATTAATTTATCTAGATAGGATTGTATATAAAATGACAACCAATTAAATCGCTAGCAATTAAGGTATTACTATTGAATTAAATAAAGAGTATTTGGAGTTCAATTTGTCATCCTTAAACTGGAACCCTTTTTGACTATTCATTATGACTCATCGAGAAGGATTAAGATGATACAGTGGGTAGATAGTTTATGAAAAAGATCAAACATTTGAATTAAGAAAATGAAGTATACCTATCCTTAGCTTTGTTGGAAAAAAATGGCCATTAAACTTTTGAATGCAAAAAAGTTGGAAGATGTAACTTGAGAACCAAGTTAAATATAGAGGTAATTACTACAAATAAGGACTTAGTAGTAGTGTAAAGTCCAACTTGGATTTAGGTGACGATGGAATAGTTATATAGTGTAATTATACACCTCAATGATGCTTTTAGATAGGATATGAATTTCTAAATAAGGAATATGAGATAGGTTTTTATGGGTTTATGGAAAAGAACATCCAAAAGTTTGGAATAAATTATGTGAATTCTTTTATTGGATTCTATATAGAGTCTTTAGTGATGAATGCTAGCTACAATTGTAGTTATTTCTTTGTATAACTAATGGAAAGGATGAGCAAACTACTTGATGTGCGGGTGTGCTCACAACAAGTTTTAATTTTTAATTTGACCTTACTCTAGTAAAGATACTGACATTATTAATCAGGAAATATGATTAAGATATTGATATACCTAATGCTACTAAGGTGTGGATATTGCAAAGAGCAAGTCTCGAAGCAACTATAATTTGACAGAATTGGTTTGGATAAATGATGTGGTAAGATCTAGTAATAAGGGGCAGTATGTGATACCACTTCTAGGTTTCTATTGGGTAGTATTGTGATGAGTCACATGTTCATTTGAATTAGCTAGTTCAACCATGATGTTTGCTATGGGACAAGTGGTCATGAGTCACAATGGGCATGAGTAATGAAGTCCAACGTTAGGGTATTAACATGACATAAAACTAACTCTAGGTAGGGAATAATCAGTCACAAAGGCATATGATACGCTAATTTCTTGCATAATCGTATTGAACAAATTGACCAATTAAGTCAAGGTTCATTATGAAAAGGAAAGGGGAAAGAAAGTATTCATACTTTAGGTGTTATGGGCCCTAAAGGATAACCTTAGCCACGGATCTACACTCATGGCTAGAACAGGAGGAACACAAATGTGAATGACAGATCCACAGAATGGCACCTTTATGGGATTTAGCCAATTTCATCCACTTGGGTGGTTGTCTATAGTAGTCTTGAAACCTAAAAGTGGTTGGATACTGATTAAAATATAATATTATTGATTCATTGGGTGAAAAATAAATGCCATGAACATGAAGGCACTTGCTATGAATATGACAACATTTTATGCACTTAGAACCACAAAAATTACCCTGTCAAATTACATGGCTTGTTTTTAGTGGCACAACAATGTGAGCAGACTTGGGTTGTTATAGAGAGGTATATAAGGTGAAATATCATTTAGGTAATCATGGGTTGATCTTTGTTGTGATGAAATAAAAAAATTAAAATATAGTTTGCCATGTATAATTCTATTTCTTAATAAAAATGTTATAAATAATTTGTTAGATAAAAATTAGTGGTTTGAGATCTATAAAAAATGATTTTGATATAAAAAAAAAGGTACGGTCTAATTGACCTACTAATATATATCATATTTTATTGTTTGGATGGAAATGGGTCATTATAAACCTAGTTCGTTTAATATTTTTAAATATTTAAATTTGTTATATTTAATTTAATAAGATACTAAAATAAAGAATGCATTCAAATTTTTTAATATTATAATTATAATCCATATAAAATATGTAATAATATTTATCATTAGAATTATGTATCTTAAAACAATATGTATGTAATCAAATGGCATTAGCGCAGTCTATTAAATTCCTCAAATTTCAAGGAGGAGACCGGTGTTTGAATCTTGCCAAGTAATACATGCATAAATACCAATATATTGTAATACCACTATATGATCATGATGTAATATGGGTGGTTATATTTTAATCGTGTATAACTAATCAAAAACCAAAATATATAAAAATAGTATTTGAAAAATTCATAATTATTAATGTCAAATTTTAAATAGATCTTATTATAAAATTTATACATGTCTATAAGGTAAAACAAAAATTTAAATTTCTCTAAAATTCTAGTTATAATTGCAATTCCTTTTATAATGATGTTTGCAAATACATTGTAAGTCCTTTTAATAAGGTTTTCAAAAATAATCATAGAATGTAAAAAATTGATAGCATTGCCTTATTCCTATTTTAAAACATTTATTATTTTTTAAAGAATCACATTATCCATTTCAATAAAATAATCATAAGAGTACGTCACATTGATTACAACTAACAATATTTTTTACAACTTAGTTTTTATCCATTTTTTAGAATCACAGCTATATTTAATGTTATTACAACTAATAATTTAGTTATCCTCATACACCTAGAGCTTATATTTTACTTGAAAAACCTTTTTGTATTTATAAATTTGTAATGTCTCTCAGTATTTTCTTATTATAACCATTAAATTAAGGATCCCCTCTAGCTGAGACATCTATCTTCATCCTAAAACTTTCCATAATTCATTATCAAATTAATTATCTCAAAATTACAATAAGAAAAGTTACTGATGCATTACAATTATATTAGTATGATTATCAAAAATTTATATTATCCCCTCACATGTTGCGGATATGTTGTATATAAAAGGTTCCTCATAAAAAAAAAAGAAGAAGTTATATTATCTATTTTAATTATTTTGGAATCTAACATTACATTTTAACTTCTTGCAATTACCTATTGTAAATAAAGGGATAGATTATAATTCATTGTCACTCTATTATCCTTCAAGTACCAACCAAGGTCATCATATGAATATTTATAATAAAAATATTGAGTTTATTATCATATAATAGATATGTTATTTTGATTCTCAAATAATCCTATCATATAATTCTAAATCTCATAATTATATATTCAAATTAACTCACATATTATGATATATAGCCACTTTATTATAACTCAAATATTGGCCACTAAATCTTCTACCATATAACATCTTGAAGTAAGTTTCTCTAGTTAAACATCTCATAATTATATATTCAAATTAATTCACATATTATGATACATAGCCACTTTATTATAACTCAAATATTGGCCAAGGGTATGCTACAATTATGTATAATAAACATGTTATGAACTTCACATGTATATTTTTTAAAACATTTTTATAAATTATATGAACTAAAATTAATCACAAGTTTTTTAAGGTGTTTATTGTAATAATGAATAAGATACAATTATTTTAGATCTACATTATTAATTTTGTGGTTATATATTTTATTTTATACCATTTTACTCCTTATTCCTTCACACTCTTGATGACGAGGAGGAGAATATTAGCAAGGCCTTTTAGTGCTTAAATATTTTCTATTTAACCTTTGACTATGTTGTGCTAGGACAACAATAAATGATGTACATAAAACCAATGCACCATTCTTGGATTGTAGAACATTTGTTAGGAATGAATTTAGTCATAGGAATCATTTAAATTCTTGGGAGTTCCCTTTTTAACATCACCGTTTGGAGCATGTAGGCTAGAGAGATTAAAACAAACTCTTCAAATAGACTTTTAAAATTATGTATTTGGCTCTTAGGTTTCAAGTTTATAGTAAAGTTTTTGTAACACCATATGTGTATTACTCCTTTTATTGGAAGGATGCCATGAAAAATCTATGTGAAAATTTGAAGAAATGTTTTAAATATTTTGTTTAGGATAAAAGTGCTTATTAGGTGTCGTGAAAAATCTTTGTGAAAAATTGAAAAAAAAAATAGAGATTTTTTAAGATAAAAAAGATGGAATATGAGGCTTTCATCGAATAACTTAACACATCTATTATTGCTCTCGTGAGAGTCCGGAGTTGGTTATCATTGATATTCATAAACAAATTTTTATACTTTAAACAAAATGAATAGTTTAAGCCCTAGTGAGTGATGATTTTTGGAACACCTTAGTTGAATACTACATTCATGTAGGGTCTCCATATAACATATTAAAAAACTAACATATTAAAAAAAAAAAGCTAATTCTATTCTAAAGTAAGGATAAAAGTAAGATTTAAACCGATAATAATTCACTCATAGACAACAATTGCATCATGACTATCAAGATGATGGAATCAAGTATATCACTAACTTATTAACCAATAAGCCCTGAGGCACTAACTATAAAGAAAGGGTTCAAGTTTCTTGAAACTAGACAATGTCCTTTTAGAATCTTTCATTCATATATATTTGATCAAAAAACCCTGACAGAGTGGTGAGTGGGGGACAATAGCGGGTTCAAATTTAATAGTGTCCTTGGTAATCTTTTTGTTTAACATAAAATATTATTAAATTATAGCTTTAAAAATAACATTGGAAAAGTAAAAATTAGATTATTAAAATAAAAAAAAACATACGCAAGAGATAGAGCTCGACAAGTTAAGAGTGGAAAAATATCTTTGCAAGTGGGTGGATTCAACGATGAAAACTGGCGAAACAAAGCTTGTCAAAAACACATGGTTCCTTTCATTTTCATAAGCATCGCTTAAATGTTATATTTGATTGATTATTTCCGTATGCGAACAACGTTTTAACGGGTTAAGAGAACAGGTCCTGAATCTCTCCATTTGTCTCTCTCCGAAAGATATTCATGACGGTGCTCGTCTCAAAGTATCTCTGACCAAAAGTACTGACTTCAATGCATTTAAACATATTCAACTCGGATCCTACGGTTATGGATAACTGCCATGCACCTAACTTCAGAGTGAAATTACATGAATCTCTTTTTCACACTGAGTCGGACATGATGATTCCATACTAACAGGGAAATGATGGTGTCCGATGAAAACATTCACGGTTTTGTTTTGTTGACCCTTTATCCAAGAAACATCATGCGCTCATCTATCAAACACCATGCGCTCATGGTTTTGTTTTGTTAGGTTGTCCCTCATCTAACAAACACCATGCGCTCATGTTGGGCATGGTGAGATTAGAATGTAGCGTTTCCCATGCGTAGATTTACGTGATCAACACAACTTATTTGCGAGCTTGACGTTGTCTTTGGGCGAATGTGCTTGTTTGTTGTAATGGATCTCCTTGACGCCCTCAATACCTTGCTTCTTTGCCTCTCTGTTGATGTGGAGCCTTTTCCTCTCCCTGCCGTGATTGGTGATAATTCGTCATCTTCTACCCGTGTGATTTTACTTCATTGTTATGAAACCATGCGTACGTGGAGCAACAAGGAATGAAAAGACTTTCGAAGTTAAGGACGAAGGGGAGGCGTTTGAATAATTATTTAACGTTGAAAGTCCAATTTGCAAAGGGAGGTGTGAATTATTTATGGAAACAAATAATTGGAAACAACAACTGCCGGGTAGAATGCCTCATCGCCGCCGTTGCAGCGCGCCTCCATCGACGGTGAATTGTTAGAAAATCCTGCCTATAAACAACCTACAAATTTAAGTCAATACCACCCGCGCAGCAGTATTTGTGTACTTTGTGATTGTCCATCTAAAGATAATGTTGTTAGGGATGGCAGAATCTTAACGATTGGAGAACTCGTTGGCATATACCATGCTTCTCCGCTTCTCCTTTTTCCTACAGTTTGGCTGGAGAAAACATTCATAGTGGTAGGATGGATCTCTGCGTTCTATTGCGCGGTAATTGTAATTGCAATGAAGAACATCCGCAAGTGTAATTGCCCATTATACGAATCCTTTTAGAGATGGGGGGTTTAGCTCATAGAAGACTCGCCATCTTTGCTGCCCGCCACAGGGCAACATCTCTCATGGCCTTCGATTTAAGAAGCACCCATGTGGTTATTAACAGCAAACCCCACGTTGCCCGTGAGCTGCTGTCGAGCTGCGATTTCGCAGACCGGCCTCTGAATGGGTCCGCGAAATTGTTTTTCGTATATCGAGCCATCGGCTTTGCTCTGTACGGAGAATACTGGCACAATCTACAATGGATTGCGGCGACTCACTTGTTCTCGCCGAGCAGAATCCTCGCTCACGAGGCTTTCCGACGCTAAAATTCTACGGGCCATTACCCGAGGACAAGTTGTGGAGCTTCGGCCACTTTCGAAGAGTGCCGCCCTTAATAATATTGTGCTAACGGTGTTTTGGCGGCGATATGATTCCGAAGGCGAGAATGAGGTGGCCAGAAAGATAGAAGAGATGGTGAGAGAAGGCTTCCAGTTACGGGGAGCCCTCAACATTTTACAGATTAATTTCCAGCTCTTAAATACCTGAGTCGCCAGCACGTTCACTAGCGTAGCCAAAAACTCGTCTCTAAAGTCAAAATATACGTTTAGGACATCGTTGATGGTCACTGTCAAAGACAAAGCTCCACCTGCATAGAATCCAATTCATCCGACATTGTGGCTGTATTTATTTCTCTTCAAGAAAATAGAATAACACACGATAACATGGTTGCCATTTTATGGGCAAGATTATCTTTAGCCAAACAATTCCATTAAAACTATTCAGAATGTAATATCAAACTATTCTATTTGAGGTAAGACTTCTATTGAGGTAGCTTAAGTGACTTGGATAATTTATTTATTTTATTTTATTTATTTTTTTAATATTAAGAAAAAGAAGGAGGGTTTTAAAAGGAGTTCTTAAATCTTGTACAACAAAACACACATCAAAAACATAAACGAAAGACCAATATATAGAAAAAGAGGGATCAGACAGAGCTAGAGAACCTGAGATGACCAATGAATGAACCGAGATGGTTCTACATCACAGAGTCAATCTCAATAATAATTCCATCGAATATTTGAGCTGCCTCCTCAGTATAATCCAGTGCCATCTTCATAGAAATCCACATAGCATGTTGTTTAATCTCCAACAAGCGGAGATTGTGAAGAATGGCACTCTTTTTAATAACGAAATTGCCCTGAGAATACATATCATTAACAAACTTGTCTTTGGTCACAATTTTGGGAAGGACTTCAACCACCTCATCCACTACGTTCATCATAGAGATAGGGGAAGACTCTTAGAGATAGGAGAAAATCCAATCGACCCCTAGGTGCCCAAGAATAGAAATTAAAATTTCTCTAAACACACTACAATTAAGAACCAGATGAGAGGTCGATTCCTAGGTGTACTCACAAAGATAGCACATGTTAACCAAACACCAACCATGTTTGTGAAGGTTCTAAATCATGAGAATTTTATTTTGAGTCGCTAACCAGAAGAAAATGTTCACCCTAGGAGAAAGGTGCTTGAGCCAAACCTAACAGAATGTGAATAAAACCTCCTCCTCATCACTGATGCTATTATAGGCAGATTTAATAGTGAAGAGACTCGAGCTTTCCTTTTGCCAAATGAGACAATCCTCCATATTAGCTTGTTGAAGAACATAGAATCAAATCTCTTCCTGAAGGATGTCCCACATATGATGATCTCTAGCATTTCTCACACATCTTGGAAGATCTACCCAGATAGTTTTGTTTGCTTGAAACTCAAAAAAATCTGAAACCTTTACCATCTCATCAGCTCTAGAATTGAAGAAAAGCTCCCTAAACTGAACATCCTCGATCAGCTGATGTAGAACCGTTCAAATATTGTAACTTCATTTCAAATCCTTATGATTCCATGTTACCTTCCACTCATATTTTCTTATATCCATCATCTTCTACTCCATCCACATCTTCTTCTAAAGCTTCCATTCCTGAGGAGTTACCCATCACACATCCCCTTCAATCATCCTTTTCTTCTTATACATTTTGTCATAGTTAATCCACTTTGACAACATCATAAACATCAACCACTCCTTCTACCATATTTTCTTCCACATCATCATTGTCTCATCCACCAACTTCCAATTCTCAACCATCATCCCATCCTTCTTCATCAACCAATATTTCACAATTCAAACTGATGGATTGTGAAATATTCCATTCCCCACCATCGCCTAAGCCATCATCCAATCTTGAGCCACCCATTTACACATCTTCCACCACCTCAGCCCAAGTTTAGGTTCACCTCACTAGTCCTGGTATTGGTGAATACGTGGTCCAAGACATCACCATCACTCCATTCACCATCCTAATAGACAAGGATTTTGGTCACCCACGTGACCCTCATTTATCTATAGGGGATGCTTATGATATATGTTCCACTCCAAACAACATCAATTTTGTTTATGGAGGGCTTGAATCTTCCATTGGAACACATCCTCCCGAAGAACCCAAATAACCAAGACTTACCAATATTCAAAACATGACATGAATCCCATCTCATTATTTCCATATAGTTAATTGGCAAGGCCAAGGATTAAGTTCTCATGAGCAAGGAATACATGATATAATCGATGTTCCCTATCGAGAAGCACATTACCGTTTAGGCTTGGGATACATCCCACTTTCTTCCACCTCTTCTCTTGAGCATGTTCCAAAGGCTCAACTTCAAATGTAGGAGAAGATACCTACCAACTTGATGACTCTGATGATGATATTTATTAAGAGTGTGAATTAATGTCAATTGCTTCTAATGACTCTAAATAAAAATACCAACCCATCATATCTCATACCCAACAAAATGAGTTTTATCTCATAATGTTCCCCATCAATGAGCCCATATTTCACTTTTTTCTTCCACAAGAACAAGTCGATACACCTGGTGAACCACCTCCACCCCAATTATATTGAATCATTCCACAAGCCAAATTTGTAACATATGTACATAAAAAAAAAATCAAAATAAAAAACAAATTTTACTTCACATGTACATAAAATTTATTTTATGTTTGTTGTTGCGATCTAGGGTTAAAAATTCTTAGCATCGGTTCCTAGTTCCACCATCCATCCATTCCACCTATCCATCCATTCCACCCATCCATAAATTCTTCCAATCCATCCATTTTCCTCTAAGTCAACATGAATCCTGTTGACATATTCACCCCACTTTGCAATCCATACAATCCGGATAAGCCAAATTCAATTGACATAAGCCTTATTGACATGGACCGAATTTCTTCTCTACCCTTATTTTCATAATTTTTCATATCCGAGGAATTGTTAAGGGCTTCTGCTAACTACATTCCTTCTTCCCCTCCACCTTCACCTCCATCTTCAGCCAAGAATCCCAAGGTTTTTTTGGCAGAGCTAGAAGATGATAAGAAAGAAGAGTTGGATGACATCTTATATGATATTAATATGATACAAAAATCCCATCAAATTGAGGAAGGTTCTCATATGTCCATTGAGGATACCATCAAAGTGAACCTTAGTTTAGATCAGGATAATCCACAAATTGTCAAACATCAAATAAGCTTATCATTTTATGAACTAGAGCAATTCATCGCTCTCATCAAGAGAAATAAGGATGTGTTTGCATGGTTCTATAAATATATTCCTGGTCTTGACCCTAACCTTGTGGTCCATAGTCTCACCTTACATCCTGATGCCAATTTGGTCAAGCAAAAAATTAGAAGGATGCATCCTACCATTGCCCTCATAGTCAAGGAAGAGCTTCAAAAACTCTTAGATTTCAACTTCATTTTTCCTATTAACTATCCTAAGTGGCTTTCAAAAATAGTATCCGTTCGTAAGCCTAATGGCTAGATACACATTTGCACTAATTTTTGAGATCTTAATAAGGCGTGTCCCAAGATTTTCCTCTTCCAAAAATTGATACTCTTATTGATATCTACACTGGCCATGAAATGCTTTCCTTAGTGGACGATTTTTTAGGATACAACCAAATTCGAATAAATCCCGATGAACAACACAAAAAAATATTCACCACACCTTGGGGGACCTTTTGCTACAAGGTCATGCCCTTTGGACTTAAAAATGTAGGCGCTACCTATCAATGAGCCATGACTAACATTTTTCATGACTACATGCATAAGATTATTGAAGACTATGTAGATGATCTCTTGGCTAAATATAAAACTCAACAAGAGCACATTGGTGTACTGGAGAAAATATTTGATCAAATAATAGAACATAAGGTGAGGTTAAATTCCAAAAAGTGTTTCTTTCATGTTACCTCAGGTAAAATTCTAGGATTAATTGTCTCCAAAAGAGGCATTGAAGTGGACTCAAATAATTTTAAGGCCATCATGAAAATACCTCCCCCCCAAAAAATTAAAGAATTGTGTAGTTTACAAGAAAATATCCAATCTATCTGACATTTCATTGTGCAACTTTTTGATAAATACAGGCCCTTCAATCACCTGCTACAATTATGGGTGCCATTTGTTTGGACAAATGAATATCAAAATACCTTTGATGATATCAAGAAATATCTAACTTCTCTGCCAATATTAGCTCATCCTCCTTCGGGGTCCCTTTCTATCTTTATGTCTCAGTAACAAACTTCGTATTAGGGACAATGCTTGCACAAAATAATGAACAAAATCGGGAGCAAGCTATTTATTACATTAGTCGAACATTGGTGAGTTATGAAACACGATACACTTATGTAGAGAAGTTGTTCTTAGCAATGGTTTTTACCACTAAGAAACTTCATCATTATATGCTTAGCCATACAAATTATGTCATAGATAGATAAAATCCTCGTACCAGTACGACAAGACCTAGAATTGTGGACTTCATACTCCATAATATCATTTGTCATTTTGGTATCCCCTCTAAAATTATTTTAGACAATGGTAAGTATTTAAAAAAAAAGGACATTCAAGCACTTTGCAAGAAATATAATATCCAAAATAGTTTATCGACACCTTACTACCCACAAGCAAATGGACAAGCTGAAGCTACCAATAAGACCTTAATTGCTATTCTCAAGAAACTTGTCAACAAAAATCATAGAGATTGGCATACAAAAATACCTTTGGCACTATGGGCTTATTGAACAATAATTTGAACGCCAACTGGAGCAACACCATTTTACTTGGTATATGGAGCTAAAGCTATCATACCTCTTGATCTTGAAATTCCCTCCATACAAATTTCTTTACAGGAATTCATAGATGATGATACCACTAGAAAAGCACGTCTTGACCAACTCACTCTTCTTGATGAGAGGTGAGTCAATGCACTAGAACAGTTACAAGTTTATCGAGACCACCTAAAGTGTGCTTACAACACCAAAGTCCATATACATGAATTTTATGTTGGAGATCTTGTCCTTAAAGAGAATCAACAAAATACCAATGCCTTACCACACCTGCAAGATAAATTCACAGCTAATTGGTTAGGTTCATACATAATTTCTCAAAAAATGAATGATCGTACTTATAGAATTACCAATTTGGAGGGGGTTGACGAGCCCGAACCACTTAATGTTATCCATTTGAAAGTATTTTATTATTAATGTGATGTTTATATATATATATATGGCTAAAAAAAACAAACAAAAAAAAACAAATAAAAAACAAATTTTTAAATTGCATGCCATATGCATTTGCATACATCCTACTTGCATTCACTTTTGCATTCACGTACATTTTCATATAGAATTTACATATATTTCATTTGCATACACTTAATTGCATTCACAAATTCCATTGCATTTCAACATCTCATTATATTTTACCTCATCCATTTGCATTCATTTCCCCTATGTTCAAAAATAATTTATTAGTAGTGAAAGCACGAGATTTCGGGCGAAGGAAACACTAATTGCGATGCATTCAAAATCAAATACGCTTAAGTCCTAAAAATGTAGAATGCATGAAATGAAAGAGACGCATTGAAATGAGATACAAGCAAATGGAGAAAACACAGCCCTTTCATTAAACTCTCTTGATCTCTGTTACAAAGACGCCTCCTCCCTTTTCAGGGGCTAGGAGCGTTAAAAGAATTTGATTACAATCAAGACTTAAGGTTCCTCTTTCCGCGTGCCCACACTTGAGATGGGCGGGCCAAGACGATGCCGCCATTGATGTTGATGAGTCCTTAACCTCTGCTGCTCCTCCTGTGAACAAAGAAACAACAAAGATGTCAGTAGCACCTGCTACAAATAAGAAGTGTTTGTTCTCTAAAATTAACAAAAGATGCATGTAAATGATTAGCCAAATCGATAGTGAATAAAATGAATCTAAATGACCCGCAAACTCGATAGAGGACCGAGAAGACATTACCGGAAGGCCACTGCCATCGAGACAGCTGGCCAATCTGCCTTCACCTGGAATTCGTCCCCGGGCAGGACGAATTCTGACTGCTATTCGTCCCTGGGTGGGACGAATTCTACTGTGTTGGAAAAGCCGAAGTGATCTTGCTCCAATGTCGACTCTCGAGACCTCCAAAACACCTACAAACAGAGGGGTTATGTAATTGGGGCCATTTTGGGATGACCCAGATGGTCGGATTCTCCCAATTTGGCCTCTATCCTCGAGAATTCGATATCGCCACCTGCAAGTTAGTAGGACAACAAAGCGACAAAAGGCATGATAAAATCTGATCAAAATGTTATGGAATTGAAGCTATGAGTTCACTAAATAGAATAACATAATATGCAACATGAACAAATAATCTAGAATGCTTTAGAATAAAACTTAGAAAATGCGGGGGTGCCCAAGTGGGCCTCCCACCGTTGGCACTTGATTTCGGCGCCAATCCACTAGGGATGGGCCCAAAACCTCTTAGGATTGGGGTGTCTACAAATTGGTGGTGTAAGGTGGTCAAATGTTGGATTTGGGTTGGATCCACGCTTCCAAAAGCCACCCAATAACCTCCCTTGCGAAAGAGATTAGTGGATGTGAGAAGGTGAATCAAAAGATGCAAGTGGGTAATCAATCGGACAGCACTTCGTTGCTTGAAATCGCCTCCAATCTGTCCTCCTTTGGGTGAGAAAAGTCCCACCTTTTATAGACCCATGGGGTCTCTTTTGAGAGGGAAGCATAAGCGCCATGTGTTGGTCATAGGTGCCATGTGGCGGTCATGTCTTCCCATGAGGGAGGGGAGTCCTCCATGACTTGGGCTTTCATAACTGCCCTTGTGACAGTCCTCTAACGGCCCATTTGCCCACCCACACACGCGTGCGAGGCAGGAGTCATCAATCGACTGTCTTTGGCTGCCACTTGGCGCCATTCTTCTTTTTGCCCGTTAAACCTAGAATTCGTCCTACCCAAGGACGAATTCAGAATTCGTCCCTTGGTGAGACGGATTCCAATTTGAATTCGTCCCAGGGTGGGACGGATTTGGAGTAGGTTGTCCGAAGGTGCCAAATTGCCTTATGACCTTCCAAAATTGCTGTAAAAGTGGTTAGGACCACTGTTTAACCTCTGAGGGCTGCCCTGGGGGCTATGTGTGTCAAAGCGATCAGTGTTTGTAGTCACATAATCGGATTGGTGCTGTTTTGGTGTCTACAGATGCCCCTTTTTGGGATGCGCTGTGCATGGCACAGCGCCGAGCAAAAATAGATAACCAAAGCACTAATGATTAGGGTTTCTTGGTAACCTAACCAACTTTTGATGCCCCAAGCATGGAAAGGGCATGCATTCTTGAATCCTTGCTTCTGACGAGCTAAGGAATTTGATTTCAAGTATTAACCTATTTTGGTGAGGTGTGACTTGAGCTTAGACATTGATCAGTCATGAATAGGCAAAGGGTGCAACCTTTTATCCACAGGGGAACCTTGAGTTCATGCTTCGGGAATGCCAAGCGTTTGATCGTGTTTGATCGATTTGTTATTATTGCTTGTTTGCCGCCCCAAGAAGGAGCGTGATTGTCTTTGTCAATGATTCTTTGAATGCATGTCGTTTTCCTTAATTGGGTGTGTGATTGTTGATTGGTGACTAAGTGTGACTACCCCCTCAAGCGACGAATCGATGAGGGAATGACCTTCGTGAGAAAAGCGACGAGTCGCTTGACCCAAGATGACTTGTGCAAGGGTGCCTTTAGATGGTTTATCGTTAAGCATGTGCAATTTTTCCAACATTTGGACCTATTTTTGGTGGGTGTTAACCCTTTTTGTGATGCCATAATGGGGTGAAAGTGTCGAAAGTCCGTCTTCCCATGGAGCGGTCCGGCTAAGATAGCCTTCTTAGGGAGTAGGAGAGTGACAATTTGAGCCCCGACATCGATTTTCTATGCCAAGAGGTTAAGTGCAAGAGCACTTGTGTCCGGCAATGCTTATTGCTGTTTGTTTTTGTGTTGCATTTATTTGTTGTTTTTGTTGTTTTGATTTTCTTGTTGTTTTTTAGTGGGCTTTGACCCATTTGTGATGCCATTTGGGGGTGAAATTGTCGACAATCCATCTTCCCGTGGAGCGGTCCGGCTATGGTAGCCTTCTTAGAGAGTAGGATAGTGACAATGTAAACCCCGACATCAATTTTTCTATGCCAAGAGGTTAAGTGCAAGAGCACTTGTGTCTGGCAATGTTTATTGCTTTTTGTTTGTGTGTGCATTTATTTGTTGTTTTTGTTGTTTTGATTTTCTTGTTGTTTTTTAGTGGGCTTTGACCCATTTGTGATGCCATTTGGGGGTGAAATTGTCGACAATCCGTCTTCCCATGGAGCGGTCCGGCTATGGTAGCCTTCTTAGAGAGTAGGATAGTGACAATGTAAACCCCGACATCAATTTTTCTATGCCAAGAGGTTAAGTGCAAGAGCACTTGTGTCTGGCAATGTTTATTGCTTTTTGTTTGTGTTGCATTTTTTGTTGTTTTGTTGTTTTGATTTTCTTTGATCTTATGCATGATGGTTGATGAATATGGATGTATGCATGTTGATTTATTTTGATGGATGCATATGCTATGATGAATGCAAATGTTTTTGATTTATATGTGATATGCAAAGATGAAATGGATGAATGGGATTTGTGATGTTTGGCTATGGCACCATAGACTGTTTAGAACTCTGTTATTTTGTTTTTAGGCGATTGCTGTGATGCATGACTTTGTATGTATACATGTGGTTTTTCTTTTTTTTTGTATTTTTTGATGGTATTGCAAAGATGAAAAGTAGCGCAGTTGGTTTAGAAATGTAGCTAAGGTTTTCTGAGACTCAGACGGTTTTAACTCACTAGCCATGATTGTACTTTATCTTACAAGACTTTTGAACAAGGTATGAATCGAACTTGTTTTTGACCAAGCTATTTCACATCCCTGTGTGTGCAATTGAGTTCATTTATGTGGTATTTGTCAGGATACCGCCAATGCCAAATGGGCTTTCAACCGAACTCGTACTGAGGATCACCTAATTAGCTCCACTAACTCCTTTGTTGTATTTAGTTAGATTAATCTGCGGTGTTATCCAGGATACCATAAGCTAGCTCATCCATATGCAAACATTGGTCTACACATATGCAAAGTGAATGTGATAGACATATCGTCATGCGGGTAGGATACCACCATTGCCAGATAGGCTATCAACCAAACTTGTAATGAGGATCACCTAGATGGTTTTCGAATGCTGAGAATTCCAGGGATTCAAGTTCAGGATATTTGTTGGCTGAATGATTTGGGAGACTTGCTCGTTTATATAGTGATACAAATCACTGTTTATTAATTCTTTTTGAGCAAGGACTTTGAATAGTGGTGATAACCACTGTTATTTGATTTTGTGTTTTGAGTATTGTGAATTGAGCTTGTGAGTGGTCTTGATCCTTATGGCCTTGGGGACGACTATGCATCCTTTGTAGGGATGTATAGTACGAATCCTTACGATGTTGGGAACCAAGGGGATGATGGAGATTATGGAGTAAGGGCATTGATTTTTTAGGCCTTGGGGATGACTACCCATCCTGGTTAGGGGCGGATAGTACGAATCCTTACAACTTGGAGACCAAAGGTGAATGGAAAGTGTTAGGATGATGATTTGTTGGAATTTTGTTTGTGAATGGCGTTGATCCTTTTAGGTCTTGGGGATGACTACCCATCCTTGGGGGGACGTGTAGTACAAATCCTTACAACTTTGGGAACCAACTATGATTGGGATTTGGTAGTGGTGAAAACCACTGTATATGGAGGTGAATGGATAGGAAAGAGCTTGTCCTTTTGTCAATTCTCAGCATTCTGGAACCATTCGCACGAGGGGATGAGCAAGATAACCATTTCGCTTATGGTGACCTGGATTACCCTACAGGTTTCATCTTTCATTCACACAACTTGGGAATTTTTATGTGTTTTAATTTGTGTTGGGATGTTACGTAACAAGGTGTATTTCAAGTGTAACTCTACCTTCGTAAAATCTGTCTGACTTGATACATTACATGGCTAAAGAGCAAAATGATGACTGAATCATGAAAACTCTTGATACATTAAAAGACCATTGACTCTAGTGTGGTAAAAGCAATGCATGGTGTTTTTGTTGTTTTTGTAAAATGGAACAGTGTGGAACAAGATGGACTAGCAGAGCAATTACAGCCTATGGTGCCTTTGACCTATACGACCACAAATATGCAATGTATGGATGCAATGCTTTAATGCAGCTATATATTTTTGTATTTTTGATGGATTGATTTTTGTGAATATGAAGATGAGATGCGAGAAGAGCTCTCTATTGATGAATTTGAGTATGCCTAGAAATGAGATACAAAAAATTTTGTTGTTTTTGATGATTTTTGTTGTTTTTGAATTTTCTTGATTTTTGACCAAGCGATTGTGGAAATCCTTGGAGCATTTTTGGGATTTGACCAAGCGATTTATAGAGATCCTTGGAGCGTTTTGGGATTGACAAAGTGATTGTGATAATCCTTGGAGCATTTTGGGATTGACCAAGCGATTGCGATAATCCTTGGAGCTTTTGGGGTGACCAAGTGATTGCGATAATCCTTGGAGCTTTTGGGGTGACCAAGTGATTGCGATAATCCTTGGAGATTTTTGGGTGACCAAGCGATTGTGATAATCCTTGGAGCTTTTGGGGTGACCAAGTGATTGCGATAATCCTTGGAGCTTTTGGGGTGACCAAGTGATTGCGATAATCCTTGGAGCTTTTGGGGTGACCAAGCGATTGCGATAATCCTTGGAGCTTTTGGGGTGACCAAGCGATTGCGATAATCCTTGGAGCTTTTGGGGTGACCAAGTGATTGCGATAATCCTTGGAGCTTTTGGGGTGACCAAGTGATTGCGATAATCCTTGGAGCTTTTTGGGTGACCAAGTGATTGCGATAATCCTTGGAGCTTTTGGGGTGACCAAGTGATTGCGATAATCCTTGGAGCTTTTGGGGTTGACCAAGCGATTGCGATAATCCTTGGAGCTTTTGGGGTGACCAAGTGATTGCGATAATCCTTGGAGATTTTGGGGTGACCAAGCGATTGCGATAATCCTTGGAGCTTTTGGGGTGACCAAGCGATTGTGATAATCCTTGGAGCTTTTGGGGTGACCAAGTGATTGCGATAATCCTTGGAGCTTTTGGGTTGACAAGTGATTGTGATAATCCTTGGAGTTTTTGGGGTGACCAAGTGATTGTGATAATCCTTGGAGCTTTGGGGTGACCAAGTGATTGCGATAATCCTTGGAGCTTTTGGGGTGACCAAGCGATCGCGATAATCCTTGGAGCTTTTGAGGTTTTGACCAAGCGATTGCGATAATCCTTGGAGCTTTTGGGGTGACCAAGTGATTGTGATAATCCTTGGAGCTTTGGGGTGACCAAGTGATTGCGATAATCCTTGGAGCTTTTGGGATGACCAAGCGATTGCGATAATCCTTGGAGCATTTGGGGTGACCAAGTGATTGCGATAATCCTTGGAGCTTTGGGGTGACCAAGTGATTGTGATAATCCTTGGAGCTTTTGGGGTGACCAAGTGATTGCGATAATCCTTGGAGCTTTTGGGGTGACCAAGTGATTGCGATAATCCTTGGAGCATTTGGGGTGACCAAGTGATTGCGATAATCCTTGGAGCATTTGGGGTGACCAAGTGATTGTGATAATCCTTGGAGATTTTGGGGTTTGACCAAGTGATTGCGATAATCCTTGGAGCTTTTGGGGTGACCAAGTGATTGCGATAATCCTTGGAGCTTTTGGGGTGACCAAGTGATTGCGATAATCCTTGGAGCTTTTTGGGGTGACCAAGTGATTGTGATAATCCTTGGAGCTTTTGTGGTGACCAAGTGATTGCGATAATCCTTGGAGCTTTTGTGGTGACCAAGTGATTGCGATAATCCTTGGAGCTTTTGGGGTGACCAAGTGATTGCGATAATCCTTGGAGCTTTTGGGGTGACCAAGTGATTGCGATAATCCTTGGAGCTTTTGGGGTGACCAAGTGATTGCGATAATCCTTGGAGCTTTTGGGGTGACCAAGTGATTACGATAATCCTTGGAGCTTTTGGGGTGACCAAGTGATTGTGATAATCCTTGGAGCTTTTGGGGTGACCAAGTGATTGCGATAATCCTTGGAGCTTTTTGGTGATGACCAAGTGATTGCGATAATCCTTGGAGCCTTTGGGTTGACCAAGTGATTGCGATAATCCTTGGAGCTTTTGGGGTGACCAAGTGATTGCGATAATCCTTGGAGCTTTTTGGTTTGGATTATGGTTCTTCAAGGGATAGAGGTACCCCCAGCTTGATGGTCTTTGCGCTCTGGATCTGGCTCTGGAGGTATGGGCACGAATGGATCGGCCCTATGCACGGATAGGAGGACAGGGTCTGCCCTCGGCACTGATGTTGCTATGGGATATCTGGGCAAAATTTGATCTCTGTATGCCCAATGTGGTGGATGTAACGCTCGGTCCCACTGTGGTGGGTTAACGTGCCACTCATGCCCTAGTATTATGTTTATCTGTTGACATGCTTCTTCGATTTTTATGGGATGTCGATGCTGTCGCATGTGATTGCTGTGGGCTATCTCTGTTTTATCCTCACCTTCGACCAGTGAGTACAACTCATCATAATCTAGAGATTTTGAGACATGGAGGACTGCATCATCAGGTAGCCCTATGGTTAAAGGTTGATCCTCTTCGAAAGGAGCCTCATGTGAGTTGGGCCTTGGGAGCTCCAAAATCTTGGTCTCTACCGACTCTAAGTGCTCTAGTGCTTTGCATGTAGGGGGGATTTGAGCTCCTCCTCTTTGGTTGGTTCTTGTTGAGGAACTTGGGGCTTATGGAGGGGTGGCCAGATGGCACCCCCCATGCCTTGGTAGGGTAGTTCATCCCGCTCTTCTTCTCGCTCTAATTCCTTAGAGGCTTCTTGATGAATTTCTAAGGGTGGCTCATAAGCCTGGGTGGATGTCTGAGGAAGGCACCCATCATTGGTTATAGGAGCGGCCTCCCGCTCATGTCTAGGAGGCATTGGGGGTGGTGCTTCAAGAATCGGGAGAGTAGCCTCCCACTCCCGTCTAGGAGGTGTTGGGGGTAGCGTTTGATGAGGTCACGATGACCTGTCTTGCCCCCATGGGTTGTGCCCCTCAAAATGTTTTTTCTTATGCGTGTGAGGGGTTGGAGTCTTCTCCTGCATAGTGTGTTGGAACAACTCATCCTTCTGGCGCTGAAGGTGCTCTTTATTTAGAATATACCATTTCTCTAAACGTAGTCGCTCTAGCTCAAGTTGCGTGAATTGCATCCGGCGTGCGATGTGCTCGATAGATTCTAAGATAGTTGGTCTTGTCACCTCATGTCTAGAAGGCCTAGATGCCTCTCTTAGATATCTATCTCGGTCGTAGTGATCCAATATCTCTATAGGACACATCCCTCTGTTGGGGGTAGCAGCATTCCCTCGGGGCTTTGGCCTCAGTGAGTGGTCCTGATAGATAGCAGGTGCGAAGGCGTATTGCTCCCGCACTATATATTGCTCTCGAGGAAGGTAGAGGTCTTCCTCGTGCTCTCTTTCATAAGTGAAAAAGGGATGGACGGAGCTATCTCACCCTTCCCGAAGAGCCTTGTGCTCTGGATTTGTCTTTGTAGTCCTGACAACTAGCGGGGGTGAAGGAGGGATAATGTAATCATGTGGTTCCTCCCGTCGAACCCTATGTTGACCTAGCACTTTGTCACACGGTGACCACTCATAGCGAGCATCTAAGGGAGCTCTCCTATGGATGTACCCCTCATGGGAGGGTGTGTGCTGGGTGCTATGCTGAACAGGAGTGCCCCTAGAAGAGGTGCCCCTATAGTCCCTTTCTGTTAAGGTGTGGAGGGGATTGCCTTGTGTGTTAGGTCACCAAGGTGGTATGACCAAATCCTTGGGACTATAACGGAGATGACTTGTGCCTCCTTGGATATTCCCCACAGCATCCGCCCGTGATTGGGCTTGGCTACGGGTGAGCACCATGACGATGTCTCTCTAAAAACCCTAAAAATTGAAAATGAGTCAGATGGGGCCCAAAATTGGTGTGTGCATCCCTCTTATAGTAGATAAGACAAAAATGAAGTTTCAAGTCCTAACTCTAAATACATTAGGAGATATTGACATCCAAATAGCTCAAAAAGTGTAAAAAATTGGGCACGCAATTTTAAAACCTAATTTCGGGGCACTAGATGATGGAATTTGGCCCCGAAAAGTGACTTTTTTGGGCAAATAGGATTCTAAGGAATTGTATTTGTTTAAAATTATCCCAAATAACTCCCTGTAAAATTTCAAGTCAATCGGAGCTACGGTTGAGAAGTTATGGCCCCGGCAAGATGCACTAAAATTTAGGAAAAAAAAGTAAAATTTCCTAAATTTCGTTGGATGCTCCCGCATCACTTATGGGCACATTTGGGGTGATTTTGGGTTGACCAAAGGGTTCATGGACACCTTTGGGGCATTTTGGAGTGACCAAGCGATTACGGGAATCCTTGGAGCTTTTGGAGAAAATGACAAAATGCGTAGATTTTTATCTTTTGTTTATGATGATTTTTCTTTTTGTTACACTAAGCAGAAATGAACACACACATACACAAACCGTGATTATCTCTTTTAAGGATTAATGGTGTGTCCTAAACTAGTTTAGTGCATTTTGATGTTTTGTTTTGTTTTTGAATGTTTTTGAAGAACGTTTAAATGCATGATGAAGGCTCATATAACTCCCAAAATGGTCGCCCCTTCAATATACCAACTAGGCCGATATACCAACCTCTCTATATACCCGCCCTTACGAGAGGGAGACTATAGGTACGTGAGAGCAGATGGTACGTGGTACGTAGGCGGTACGGAAGGGGGATTGTCCTGTTAATGGCACCTACCATAGAAGACTTATCCTTGCGTGCATGGGAATCACCCCAGTGACACTCGGTCAGCTTTCGTTAGGATTTACGCCTAACAACAGTGACAATCGGGGAAATGGATGCAAAGCTAAGCCAAGGTGGTGATGAACCCACCGTTGGTCTTGCTCAAGGGTTGGGGTCTTACGACCAGCTCCTTGGTTTAATTTACCACGTGATGTGTGTGGGATTCATTTTATTTGAAAAATGAAACATGCAGCAACACTACTTTCTTTAAACAAGAAAAATTTGAAAGAAAACAGAAACAAAAAAATAGAAAGTTAACGAGAACAGATTATAGAAATCCCTACCTCTTCTCTACCCGGAGCTGTTGTTTTATGATCTTCGACTCTGAAAATTTGCAGACAGAAATTCGTCCCTCGGTGAGACGAATTACAGAACAGAATTTGTCCCTGCTAGAGACGAATTTAAATTCGTCTCAGGGTTAGACGAATAACAGTCTGCAATTAAAAAAATGTCCCTATCAATTTTTATGATCTTAAAAATAGGGGACAGCATCCCACCATGATCGCCACTGAAAGCACGAGATTTCGGGCGAAGGAAACACTAATTGCGATGCATTCAAAATCAAATACGCTTAAGTCCTAAAAATGTAGAATGCATGAAATGAAAGAGACGCATTGAAATGAGATACAAGCAAATGGAGAAAACACAGCCCTTTCATTAAACTCTCTTGATCTCTGTTACAAAGATGCCTCCTCCCTTTTCAGGGGCTAGGAGCGTTAAAAGAATTTGATTACAATCAAGACTTAAGGTTCCTCTTTCCGCGTGCCCACACTTGATATGGGCGGGCCAAGACGATGTCGCCACTGATGTTGATGAGTCCTTAACCTCTACTACTCCTCCTGTAAACAAAGAAATGACAAAGATGTCAGTAGCACCTACTACAAATAAGAAGTGTTTGTTCTCTAAAATTAATGAAAGATGCATGTAAATGATTAGCCAAATCGATAGACAAAATGACTCTAAATGACCTGCAAACTCGATAGAGACCGAGAAACATCACCAAAAGGCCACTGCCATCGAGACAGCCAGCAAATCTGCCTTCACCTGGAATTCATCCCTGGGCAGGACGAATTCTGATCGCTATTCGTCCCTGGGTGGGACGAATTCTACTGTGTTGGAAAAGCCGAAGTGATCCTGCTCCAATGTCGACTCTCGAGACCTCCAAAACACCTGCAAACAGAGGGGTTATGTAATTGGGGCCATTTTGGGATGACCCAGATGGTCGGATTCTCCCAATTTGGCCTCTATCCTCGAGAATTCGATATCGCCACCTGCAAGTTAGTAGGACAACAAAGCGACAAAAGGCATGATAAAATCTGATCAAAATGTTATGGAATTGAAGCTATGAGTTCACTAAATAGAATAACATAAAATGCAACATGAACAAATAATCTAGAATGCTTTAGAATAAAACTTAGAAAATGCGGGGGTGCCCAAGTGGGCCTCCCACCGTTGGCACTTGATTTCGACGCCAATCCACTAGGGATGGGCCCAAAACCTCTTAGGATTGGGGTGTCTGCAAATTGGTGGTGTAAGGTGGTCAAATGTTGGATTTGGGTTGGATCCACGCTTCCAAAAGCCACCCAATAACCTCCCTTGCGAAAGAGATTAGTGGATGTGAGAAGGTGAATCAAAAATATGCAAATGGGTAATCAATTGGATAGCACTTCGTTGCTTGAAATCGCCTCCAATCTGTCCTCCTTTGGGTGAGAAAAGTCCCACCTTTTATAGACCCATGGGGTCTCTTTTGAGAGGGAAGCATAAGCGCCATGTGTTGGTCATAGGTGCCATGTGGCGGTCATGTCTTCCCATGAGGGAGGGGAGTCCTCCATGACTTGGGCTTTCATAATTGCCCTTGTGACGAGTCCTCTAACGACCTATTTGCCCACCCACACACGTGTGCGAGGCAGGAGTCATCAACTGACTGTCTTTGGCTGCCACTTGGCACCATTCTTCTTTTTGCCCGTTAAACCTAGAATTCATCCTACCCAGGGACGAATTCAGAATTCGTCCCTTGGTGAGACGGATTCCAATTTGAATTCGTCCCAGGGTGGGACGGATTTGGAGTAGGTTGTCCGAAGGTGCCAAATTGCCTTCTGACCTTCCAAAATTGTTGTAAAAGTGGTTAGGACCATTGTTTAACCTCTGAGGGCTGCCCTGGGGGCTATGTGTGTCAAAGCGATCAGTGTTTGTAGTCACATAATCGGATTGGTGCTATTTTGGTGTCTACAAGTAGTGATGAAAAGGTCAAACGAAAATTCAAGTTATCTTAATCAAGGACATCTATAAATGCATATATGCACTCTCCTCTAAATTTTCTTAGCCAAAATTCCCTTTTACAAGGTCCATACACCCTAGGTTTTTGGTCACTCAGCCACTCATAGTGTTTTAAGCCAACTTCAAAAATATATCCGATTTTATTTAGGACCAAATCAATTTATCACATTAAGAAAATATTGAGTCTTGACAACAAATTCCAAAAATATTCTTGAACCAAACACACATCTTCACATCTTAAAAATATCTTATGTCAAAGAAGGATAATACCATACTTGGGTTACACCTTGAAGTGAAAAGGGTATTCCTTGCTTGTCCCATCATGCAAAATATTCCATAATAAAAAAAAGTGGTTTTTACCACCATAAAAATTATTTCCAATACAAAATATAGAGTAGTAATGATAGGTTCAAATTCTCATCACACTTCGGTTGAGAATCTGATTCCCCAAAGCTCCAAATTCCACTCACACACCACATATCCATAAAGCTATAAGGATCATAATACATTTCCCCTCAAAAGGTTATGTAGTCATCCCAAAGGTCTAAAAGATCAGATTATTGGAATATGGAATGAGCCTCCATCAAAGCTATGGATGCTTGATTGGTAGTGGAGTAAGCTCATGCGAGATAACATGTATCTCTTAAAAAAAGAGAGACCTCTGACCCCACATATGGACAAGCTAGCTTATTGGTCCTCTTCATAACAAGTCATGCCCAATATACTCAATATGGGTTAATGAACTTCACTTGCACACACACTGGTTCATGATTTTCTAGGATCATTATCCTTATCAATATTTGGTACATGAATTCACTGCACACACATTGGTACTAAAGAAAATTAGACAACCTTTAGTGAGTTTGGTTGATATCACTAGTATGTTTGAGTCTCTAAAAATCATTTAGTATTCCATATCAATATTCATATCTTCTTCCATATCAACTTCCATATCTTCTTCCATGTCAACATCCATGTCTTGTTCATGGATAATCCCACCTAAATGCGACTAATTTTGGTGCCCCTAATTAAACAACAATGAAAAAAAATGGCCAACAAAATTATGAACTATAAATGATCAATACAAAATCATTAGTGGCATACATACATACATAATTTAGCTTGAATTTCATATACCATTTAGCTTGAATTAATAATCCATACATATACCATTTAAATTGCATTAATCATCCATAAGCATCCATAAAAATATTCTTAAACATCCATTGCATACACAAAACATATTCACACAAAATTATAAATCCATGTATCTATATCTATATCTATATATATATATATATATATATATATATATATATATATATATATATATATATATATATATATAACAATGAGTGCCAAAAAAAATCTACATACAATGGAGCTCCAAGGCTCATATGCAAAAATTTCATCTAAACACTAAGCTAATGTCTATGAGAAGACCCTCGCGACCTAGTAGGAGCCTTAGACCTAGAACTATACCTAGACTCAGCATGCCTAGATGACTCAACCCTAGAGGATGTCATATACATCCTCAAGAGTAATAGTAATCTCCCCAGTCGGTAGGTACCCTTCATCCACACTCACCACATCCAACTGAGCCATCCCCTCCAATCCACCCTTCTTCAACAACCCCGAATCCACCTTCAAAATCTAATTTCTCATCCTAGGAATGAATGGAGAAAACTGATGTTGAGGCTCTATATCCCTCAACTGCAACAACAAATATTTTTGCATTAGTATTAATTTAGAAAAAAAAGAAACAACAAATCAAAATTTTGGACAAATAAATATGTGTTTTCAGCAACATTATCTGAGCAAACCATACCTCAGCTCCAACAACAACATTCTCTCCCTCCACCATCATAGTTTCTATGCTAAATTCTACTAGCCTCACTTCAATATCCACTCCACTCCACTTCTTAGATGCAACTTCTCAATCTCTTAAATGCACAAATGAGCTTCACAATCCAACCTACAGGCTATTTATAACTATTATAGGCGCTCAATTAATTGATCGTATTTGTTTAAAAAAGCATAAAATAAACCACTAAAATCTCCAATATTTACAAATCAACTCTAACTTTTCTAAAATTATTACATTTTTTCATCAACATTGTTCCATCAAATTTCCTCATTCATCATCACTTCTTATACAATATGCCAAATTACAAGTGAATCTCGTATCTAGTGGTTTGTTCTATATACTTGGTGATTGCAGTGATTAGCATACATGCAATACGATAATATGAATGAATCACCATAAGAACACTTGGTCATCATCATCATTCCATATCTCCTATTTTAAAATCCTAATCAAATTTGATCACTCATAATCCAAGTGAAACCTCGACAAGATGAATTTTGCTTAAAAGTGTTATTGATGGCCTAGTTTGTGGGGCTTAAAACATGGATAATAATCAAATCATTTAATTCAAAAACTCCATGACAAGTCATCATAGTGATTGACACTAGCTAGGGTGATTGATTCTAGTGGAAGGAATTATTCTACAGTCACTAGCAGGCCCTCTAAATATTGAATTCTTTGTGATTTATGTTTTGCATCTCATATTGCATAAAATGATGTCATACGACAAAGTTCTTCAAAATCATGAAATTACCCAAAATTTGAGGTAACCACATTTGATTCTGAATTTACCATGATAGGATACATCTTACATGACAATGACATCTACATTTGACACATAACACTCCATATATTGGGACAAAAATAGACACAAACATCATTCCTCATTCCACAAATCTCTTCAACCGTTAGGGTAAAAATGGTCACACATTTCATCATTCCCATTTCCTTCTTTTCCATAAATATTCTTTTATTCATTGTTTTTCAATTGGCTCATGATTTCATCTGCATCTCATTTGCCAATTGAGGGGGTAAGCTACACTATAACTCAAAATTATTTATTCTTTTTATCTTCAATATTGATCTGCAAATCCAACAAGAGAGAGAAGTCACTTCTATTCCCAAGCCCAATCAGGTATCGTGTTTTTTTACACCCTATTGTATTTCACGCAACATGGTACAAAAAGGGTCATTTATAGACACTAAAACCTATCCACTTGTCCTCCATCCATGCCTTCCCACCATCCAATGACCCACCATACCCTTTTCCTACCATTTTTTACCCTAACTTATATTTATTTTATTTTTTATATATTTAAATATAATATTATATATTATATTTTAATATATGTATAATAAAATATATATTTATAAGTTAAATTAACCCCAACTATTAGATATATTCTAATCTTGACCATCCATTTACATCAATCCATGCCACACTCAAAGTTAAATGTCAGCCCTTGGATTTGCTTTAATTACAACCACACGATTAAAGTGTTGGTAAAAACCCTAAAGTAAACCCTAAGTTTGACTATTTATATGGGCATATTTAATGCTCAATTAAGGGAAGGGGAGTTTTGATACCTGAGGTCTCTGATGCTGATTATTCCTAGATTCTAAATTCTAGCTATCTGATTATTTTTATGGTGTTCTTTGATTTGCATTCTTAAGATCTAGTGTTTACTCGCAACCATGGATTAATAGTAGAGAAAAGAATACTGCTTCTAGATTTGAATGTAATATTGAGAACTACTAATTTCCTTGAGCTTTAAAGTCCACATAGCTTCCACCATTGCCAAACCCTAGCCCATCCTAAGATTCCTGAAGCCTCATCATGATTCCCTAATCTTCCTACAGATGGAGGCTACCCACGTTTGTATAGGACTGCATAAACTACCCATATTTTTGTAGCCATATCTCACTCATATAGAGTAGTATTGAGACAAAATTTTGAGGGTAGGTTCCTGATACACTCTAGAATGTCTTCACAAATTTTTAGATTGATTGGAGCTAAAAATATCATAGCACAACCTTATCTTTTGATGTGAGTCTACAGTGCATCTCCAGATAAAACAAAAAAATGGTAAAATAGCAAGGTAAATAATTCATGTATTTTATTTCATATTGTTAAATTCTAAATGCATTATTTTATCATATCTAGGTTTTTTAGCACTAATTTCTAAGGGCTCACACATGGATCCCTCATTTATTTTTATTGATTGCCCTACTTATTTATGTGCAGGTTTAGCAATACAATCAAGAGCATTGTACAACTATTTAATATGGAGTGGTCTAGACAAAGGATAACTACAAATCCCATTCACACCTATTGGGAATAAAGCACACCATTGAATACACTAAATTCTATTGTAGATAGGGTTTCAGAGAACCCTAGCAGTTTGTAATAATTGTATCAAGTTCACATTGAACTATTGATTGTATCAAATGAGTTTTTCAACTTCCCCCATTATTAATAAAATATCTCTTTTATTTGTGCAATTTGTAGTTCTTTGAGTTCTATTTTATCTTTCTTGTTTTAGTGTCATGCTTTTTACTCTATACTAATATTGTTGTTGATAAAAAATATGATTAAAATGAAATTATATGAATTTATTTTTATATGAAATTTGAGAAAAGAAAATAACGAAATATTATATAAGAGTTAGCATTTCAAAGGAATAATTGGCTTGATTAATTAAGATAATAACTAATTACACAATATACAATATATATTTTCTTAAACTACTCCTTGATTTATTTTTTCTTTATAAAGGTAAAAAATAGGATTTTAAAAGGGCTTGAACCCTTTTACAATTTTCAACTGGCATCACCATTCCTATTGCACAAAACCTCTTCTTATAGGACTAAAGAATTTGGGTTATTTTCATCAATTTTCAACCATTTTCACCTTATTCCATTCTACCATCCTAATTCTAAAACAATATCTATGATGAATATTGGACCTTACCCAAATTTTAAAAGGGTTTTAATCCTCATCTATAGACCTTTGATTTTCCCCCAATCCAAGCCACCATTAGTCCACATCACCTAGAAACCCTTAATATTTTTCTTGAGTTCAACCATTTGTAGAAATTTAATCAATTAATTTCTAGAAACTTTATACCCTTGAACCATTGATCATTGCACTTGAACTATCTACTCAGGTCTTTGATAATTATACTTAAACTATCTACATGGGCCTACTATCCACCAAGTGATATCTTAAGCATGCTACCACTACATCTTCCATGCTATAAATAGCTACCACTGATGAAACATTTTACTGTTAAATCCATCAGTAGGCTTTCTCAATTACAAAGACCAAAGATTGACTAGAGTGAAAATATAAGTCTTGAAACATTACCACATGATCCCATATATACTAATGGTGGGGCTTAATCTTAGGATTTTACTCCTCTATCTTGTAAAAATGTATAGGCCATTGGCATAACCTTTGATTGAATCATAAAAAAGTATTTATACCTCTTCCTTTTCTACTAAGTGTTTTATTCTTGGGTAAATATTATGTAGAGTAACACACCTCTTGTTCTCTTCATAAAGAGATCCATAATTAGCCATCCAATATGCCATCCTATTACCTTATTTACAAACATGATTCATTTCCACTTTCTCCAATGAGTTAAGGATCCTTAGAGTTTCCATTATTATACTGGATCTAACATAATTAACATTATTTAAATAGTATTTATGTTTATTATGATGCAAATATAAATAAAATATTCTATAATTATAAAATAATATGGGTGTCTAATGCATGCCATAAATCAATAGACTTTTTATTGAGGACACAAATATTTTATACTAAATGAAAGTCTCAAACTTAAAATCATCATTTATAGTATGTTTGTATATTTTATTTTTTACTAAATTGTATAATTAAAAAATTATAAAGATTAAAGGTTATAAAGTAATTAAAATTTATCATGAAATATCAAATTAAATTATGTTAATATCATAATTAAAATTATTATAGAAATATTATTTGTTAACATAAAAATAAGGTCATGTTAGATGTTAACTATACCTTATTTGAAAATTATAATATGAGTTGTAATTGCATTAAAAAAAATTACCCAAGATCCAATTTGACACTCTCTTTGTTTTTTATTTTTGAAATAGTAATTATTTTTATTTTAACTTAAATCTAATATAAATGATGAGGAAAAATCAAATGGTATGAGTTGAACTAAAATGTTTATTTGGTTTGGAATCTATGAAAATATGGTGGATATATTGTTAAGTTGGTATATAAGGCTTTACAACAAATATTATTCCTTACCTCTAAGAATTTCAGAGATAAGAGATTTTTACCACTAAGACCCTCCCTAAGGCATGCAATTCATTTAGTTCATAATCCAAACTCATAATTCTTATAGGTGATAATTGCAAAGAAAATATTATAATCTACCTTTTATATATGACTTTAAAATGTGATAGAAGATTCATACATCTTCTTCATTATTTCTTTGATTCCACCATTTAGGAATGCTTTTCAAAAAATGGGAATCCATTTGGATTGCTTCATCAATATTAAATGAATGAACTAATACATAAATTTCTTTTAAAGCTAAGGTATTAAGAATATTTTTAATTCATTATTTCTTTGGTTCGACCATTTAGGAATGCTTTTCAAAAAATGGGAATCCATTTGGATTGTTTCATCAATATTAAATGAATGATCTAATACATAAATTTATTTTAAAGCTAAGGTATTAAGAATATTTTTAAAGTATTGGCATGACCATTACTTGTTAGAAATTATGGCTTGAATGCAATAGTAGAATTTTGAAAAATAAATATCAAAGTCTCATCAATGTTTAGATTTATCATTGGAAGTCTCAAGAGTGGAAAATATGTACTAGTTAATTGGCTATAAAATTTAATGATATATATATAGTTGATCTATGACAATATAGTTAATGTAAACGATCTATATTGGTTCTATGTTAGAGTGAAAATATTGAAGGCTCACCAAACCTAATTTTTATATGTTTGCAATTAAAATCTTGGAAAGTTTTGATAGAGGTGATGTTTTTCTAGGATAATAAATCCAAAATTTTCCTTATCTACTAATTAAAATTAGGTGAAATATCAAAATATCTATTGAGAGTGTAACGACTCTCCTCGCATAACTTTTGATAGTAAATTAAATCATGATTTTAAACTTACATTTTTATGGAGGATATGGTATTGCTAATTATTTTGTGACCGTAGGACCAATGATATTCTTTAGGACCAATGATATTATTTCGTGGCTTAAAGAAGGTTGACAAAAAATGGAAGAGGGAAATGATGATTGGCTTCCGAGTACATGTAAACTTGCCCTCAGTATATCATATAAGTGCATTGCAAAAGATTTATATTGTTGTGTAAGCTATGTTTGAATATTTATTTCTTGATTGTTTAAAATTAAATGATACATGTATATGATTACGTGGTGATGAAGATGCATTAAGCAAAACTTCTTCATAATAATTTAAAACTTACAAATTAAAGAATATAAATATAAATTTTAATATATTATTTTATTAATATATTGCCTAAGTGTATTTGGTAAATCATTTTTTTTTCGTGTCAAGAGTATTGGGTGTAACTCTCATTATGACTCTACCAAAAACTCTCTTTCTCCATGATGAAAGTAGTGCAGATAGGGGAAGTAGGTTGCATAGAGTAAGTGGATGTTATCTTTCTTGGGATGTGATTGAAAAGAGGACTCTTTTATGTCGGGTTATGGATTTTGTGTTAAAATAAAGGGAAAGATAGATATTGTTACGTTTTGTTCTACCGAGGGTATTTTGGTTGGTTTGGTCTACTAAGAGTACTTTGAATGGATTGGAAATTTCACCTCAATCGGAAAAAAAACGAAAGGACTACGAAGTGTTGAAAAACAAACCTTAGTTTAATCAAGCAAAACAAAGGACTATCGAATAAAAATGGTTTAATTGCAAATGAATAAAAATGGTTTAATTGTAAATGCTATACTTTGTTTGTATATGTATTATAAATAAAGTATACTTGTCTTGCTTAGTTGAAGTAAACTATGTGAAACCATAGAAATTTATTTGTTGTATTTAAACTATCAACGTCGGCTGAGTTGCACTATGTTTGTGAAATGCTACTATTAATTTATGTGTTCAAAATTTGAACATGATGTTTGTAGAGAACATTGTTGATATATTATTGCATCCTGCCTGTATATGTCATCATGTTGATTTCATGTTGGAACTATTTGTGGTTAAAATACATGCATGGAAGGAAAAATATTTGCAATGTTGCATGTTTTTGATGCATTAGTTTGTGGAAATCATGGTGATTTAAATTAGCTATGCATTCATTTAAAGACGAGCCTTTCAGATCCCAGACATACACCTAACAAGTATTCGATCATCAAAAATATTATGTGAGAGGATACATGGAAAAAGCATTGTTTTGTCATAATGTTTTATTCGAAGAATGAGAAATTTAGAATACTGTAATTCCTTGAACCCAATGTCCTATCACTGGTGTTAATATAATACCATAAATGGTGTCTCAATAGTATGTAGTAGTTGGCGAGATTCCTAATAAAATGTTTGCTTATCATATATTTGTTTGATGAGACATTTGTTGTACTAGTTTGTGGAGTGCGGCCAGGGAAATATTATGGCTTGTATATTTATCATTCTTCAAAATGTATAAAATTTGTGATTATAATTTGAATTTATAGATCAACGTGTTATGTATTTCTTAAATTCATAGCATGGTAATCTTGTGTAACTTTCATTCGTGCATGGATGAAATAAATGCATGGAAAGTGTACCAATTCTGTTATAGTGCAATAGTCATCGCATGTGCTCAACACTTTATATTAAATCCCAAAATGAGAATGAATATGGGGGGATTTATTTATATCTAATATTAAGAGATTTAAGGGAGTGTAAACTGTAAGTAATACTACAAATCTCGAATGATTATCATAGTAATTTTCGAGGAGTTCATAGAAGCAAGAGTTGATAGGATAACTTGCTTGGGAGTTAGATTAGTTTATACTGGAAATATAAATTCTTTAGTTTTTATTTAAAAAGGATTAAATTTGAAAAAATTGAATCCAAAAAATTTCCTTTACTGGGCAACCAAGTGAATATTGTATCTATGATAAGCTATGGATAAGTAAAACGTATTAGGTTGGAACTATTTCTTAAATTAGTCAGTGCAATTCTGAAAGTAGATGTTATGGGTATGAGTGTCGACCCTCACCATGAGGATCTGATAAATGATGTATGGATTTGGTTTCTAATAATTATTTTATAAAGTATTCCTTAGCCAAAACATAAAGAAAATTTAATAATTTGACGTTGTTGCCTTTACTTACCTTGGTTTGGATTTTGAGAAATCAAAGTAGAGTCAACTATTGTGAATCAATAGTTCCTTTGAATTCAAATTAATGAATGTGATTATAGGTTATTTGGGATTAATAAAGTAATCCTTTCATGGGATACATGTTTGGAGATAAAAATCAAACTTAGTCAAATATTAAATCATTTGGGTATTGTTTTATTGGCTTATAACTTGTGGGAGATTTTAATAAATTATTAAAGCAAATTATAACATTGTTTTGAGCCTAAAATTAGTTTGAGTATGAGCCAAGAAAAATAAAATTTAATAGTCAAACCAAAATGGTGATAGTCACTTCAGGTTGGTAATTATTCTGGAAACCGGAATTCAAAAGTAATCCGAGCCATATGATGAGATTGTAAAAACCAGATAATTCCTTGATTTGATTTGATTGGGATTGATTTTCAAGTGGGACCTCAACCTATCCAAGTAGTGACGAGGGATAGAAAAATGTGTCGCTCATGGAAAAACAAACCCTTGACATCCAATGTCATTGGAATGCGAGTAAGCATTCATCAATTTATTTTTATTGTTAGTATTTGAGGATGCTGATGAAACCAAAATAGTATACTCTTTTGGTGGTTAGCTAGACTTTGGTATATAAAAAAATATTTATCCAGATCTTGGATAAAAGCAGCATATGTCAAACTTATTTAAAAACCTTAAAAATGGTTTGCAAGATGGAGTTAGCTTATTGAAACAATAATCCGTAGTGTAACCCATATTGAGAGGAGTATGGAACTATTCACTGAGAAGGATGAATAATAAAATAGTGTATATACCCAATATTACTCTATTTGTTAGTTACTTTGAATAAAGTAAGGTTATAGTACGGTTTAATCTATCTCAATGTTCATAAGGAGATTATTTTGTTAGCCTGACTAATTTATCTAGACATAATTGTATAAAAAATGTCAACCAATTAAAACTTTAGCAATTAAGGTATTATTAATGAATTAAATAAAGAGTATTTGGATTTCAATTTATCATCCTTAAACTGGAATCCTTTTTGACTACCCATTATGACTCATCAAGGAGGATGAAGATGATACATTGGGTAGATAGTTTATGACAAAGCTCAAACAATGGAATTAAGAAAATGAAGTATAGCAATCCTTAGCTTTGTTGAAATAAATTGGCCATGAAACTTTTGAACCCAAAAAATTGGAAGATGTAAATTGAGAACCAAGTTAAATATAGAGGTAATCCTTATAAATAAGGACTTAGTAATAGTGTAAATTCTAGTTTGAATTTAGGTGATGATGGAACAATTATATAGTGTAATTATACACCTCAATGATGCTTTTAGATAGGATATGAATTCATAACTAAGGAATATGAGAGAGGTTTTTATGGTTTTATGGAAAAGAACATCCGAAAATTTGGAATAAATTATGTGAATTATTTTATTGGATCATATATAGAGTCTTTCGTGATGAATGTTAGCTATAATTGAAGCTAATTTCTTGGTATAACTCATTGGAAAGGATGACCAAACTACTTGATGTTTAGGTGTGCACACAATAAGTCTTAATTGTTAATTTTACCTTACTCTAGTAAAGATGCTAACCTTATTAATCTGAAATATGATTAAGACATTGATATACCTAATGCTTCTAAGGTGCAAATATTGCATAGAGTAAGTCTCGAAGAAACTGTAATCTGAAAGAATTGGTTTGAATAAATGACTCAGTAAAATCTAGTAACGAGGGGCCGTATGGAATGCCACTTCTAGGTTATTGTTAGGTAGTATTGTGATGAGTCCCATGTTCATTTGACTTAGCTAGTTCAGCCATGACGATTGCTATGAGACAAGTTATCATGAGTCACAATGGGCATAGGTAAGGGAAAATCAATTTGTCATGGAGGCATATGATATGTTAATTTCTTGCATAATCGTATTGAAAAAGTCGACTTGTTTTTGCCCTCTTGGAAATCTAGTTTCTATTTAAAAAATCAGAGTAGCGTAGCAATAGTATGGCTGGAAGTTCGAGCGGTAGTTTACAAAGAGGTTTCGATGGAGGAAAAACTATTAGAGGCGGTGGATCCACTTCATGGATTTAGGAATCATGTTAGAGAAGTGATGTCAGATACATTTAGGCTAGCCAGCTTAGAAATGCCATAAACGAACTTCAAAAAAGGCCTCATCAAATCAAGGTTCTCGACATGGTCACTGGTTGAATAGATATCAATAACAGAAAGATCTAACTCAGAGCGATTATGCACTTCAATGTTTGAATACTTTAAAGAAACAAGAAATTCCAACGCAACATAGAAATGGCCAAGATGAGATAGGTAAATTAGGGTTTGTTTTTTTATTGCTAAGGATATATAAAGAATCTCTTTTAATTTTTTGAAGTTTTATAAGTTTTAACTTTGATTTTTTTAATTTTAAGAAGACATCAGGTTAAAGGGATAAACAAGGGAATTTTTTTTTTTAAGAGTAAAAAGAAAAAAAATTTAAAAAATGACAAAAGGTAAGAAACAAAGTATTTTAAAAATAACTGCTCAAGAAGCCAATGAAGATGAAAAAATGAAATAAATTCACTGAAAAAGGCAAGAGGGAAAGGATGATTGGCTCGTGAGTACATGCAATATCACACTTTGCATATCACATAGGTGCATTGCATTGCAAAATATTTGTATTGTTATATAAGCTATGTTTGAATGTTTATTGCTTTATTGTTTAAAATTAAATGATACATATATATAATTAGGTGGCGATAAAGAAACATTAAGTAAAACTTACAAATGAAAGAAAATAAATATAAATATAAATATAAATATAAATATAAATATTTTTTTTTAATATATTGCCTAAGTAAATCATTCTTTTTGTCGTATCGAGAGTATTGGGTGTAACTCTCATTATGACTACCAAAAATTCTCTTTCTCCATGACGAAATTAATGCAGATAGGGGAAGGAGGTTGCATAGAGTGAGTGGATGTTATCTTTCTTGGGATGTGATTGAAAAAGGGACTCTTTTATATCGAGTTATGGATTTTGTGTTAAAAAAAGGGAAAGATAGATATTGTTACGTTTTGTTCTAATAAGGTTATTTTGGTTGGTTTGGTCTACTGAGAGTATTTTTACTGGATTAGAAATTTTACCTCAATTGTAAAAGAAATGAAAGGACTAGGAAGTGTTGCAAAAAAAACCTCGAATTGCATGTTGCATCCTTGTTATTTAATTATGAAATTTAATATAGTAGAGTTATGTGAAGTTTTCTTATGTCATAGTGAAGAATCTATAGAATAAATAGAAGTCTTATACTTTTTCTATTGAATAAAAATGGTTTAATTCTAAATGCTATACTTTTTTTGTATCTGTATTATAAATGAAGTATACTCGTCTTGCTTAGTTGAATAAAACTATGTGAAACCATAGAAATTTGACTGTTGTCTTTAAACTATGAATGTCGGGTGAGCTGCACTGTGATTGTGAAATGCTACTATTAATTTATGTGTTCAAAATTTGAACATGATGTTTGTAGGGAACATTGTTGATATGTTATTGCATCCTGCCTATATATGTCATGATGTCAAGTTCATGTTGGAACTCTTTGTGGTTAAAGTACATGAATGAAAGGAAAAAAATTTGCAATGTTGCATATTTTTGATGCATTAGTTTGTGGAAATCATGGTGATTTAAATTAGCTATGCATTCATTTAAAGACGAGCCTTTCGGATCCCAACCATACACCTAACAAGTATTCAATCCTCACAAATATTATGTGAGAGAGGATACTTGGAAAAAGCTTTGTTCTGTCATAATTTTTTATTCGAAGAATGAGAAATTTAAAATACTACAACTGCTGTATTTGAACCCAAGTCTATCCTCGGTGTTAATATAATACCATAAATGGTGTCTTAGTAGTATGTAGCAGTTGGTGAGATTCCTAATAATTTTTTTCCTTATCATATATTTGTTTGATGATACATTTATTGTACTAGTTTGTGGAGTGTGGCCAGGTAAATATTGCAGCTTGTATATTTATCATTCTTCAAAATGTATTAATATTTGTGATTATAAATTGAATTTATAAATAAATGTTTTATCAATTTCTTTAATTCATAGTGTGGTCATGTTGTGGAACTTTGATTCGTGCATGGATGAAAGAAATGCATGAAAAGTGTACCAATTTTGTTATAGTGCAGTAGTCACCACATGTGCTCAACACTTCTATTAAATCCCAAAAATAGAATGAGTAGGGGGGAATTATTTATGTCTAATATGAAGATATTTAAGGGAGTGTAAACTGTAAGCAATACTTCAGATCTTGAAATATTATCATTCTAATTTTCCAGGAGTTCATAGAAGCAAGAGTAGATAGGAGAGCTTGCATGGGAAGTTGATTAGTTTATACTGGAAATATAAATACTTTGGTTTTCATTTAAAAATGATTCAATTTGGAAAATGGCATATTGAATACAAAAAAATTTCTTTATTGGGCATCCAAGTGAATATTGTATCTATGATAAGCTCTGGATAAGTAAAACGTATTAGTTTGGAACTATTTCTTAAATTAGTCAGTGCAATGCTGAAAGTAGATGTTATGGGTATGAGTATGGACCCTCACCATGAGGCTCCGGTAAATGATGTTTGGATTTTGTTTCTAATAATTATTTTGTAAAGTATTCCTTAGCCAAAATGTAAATAAAATGTAATAATTTTATGTTGTTGCCTTTACTTACCTTGGTTTGGATTGTGAGAAATCAAAGGAGAGTCAGCTTTTGTGAATCAATAGTTCCTTTGAATTCAAATTAATGAATGTGATTATAGTTTATTTGAAATTAATAAAGTAATCCTTTTAGGGGATACATGTTTGGAGAGAAAAATTAAACTTAGTATTGTTTTATTGGCTTATAACTTGTGGGAGATTGTACTAAATTATTAAATGAAATGGTAACATTGTTTTGACCCTAAAATTAGTTTGAGTACGAGCAAAAAAAAAATTAATATTCAAACCAAAATGGTGATAGTGACTTCAGGTTGGTAATTATTCTGGAAACCAGAATTCAAAAGTAAACAGCGCCATAAGATAAGAGTGTAAAAAAAAAGATAATTTCTTGATTTGATTGAGATTGATTTTCAAGTGGGACCTCAACCTATCCAGGTAATGATGACGGATAGAAAAAATGTGTTACTCATGGAAAAATAAACCCTTGACAACCAATATCATTGGAATGTAAGCATTCATTAACTTGTTTTTGTTGTTAGCATTTCAGGATGTTGATGGAATCAAAATAGTATACTCTTTTGGTGGTTAGCTAGAATTTGGTATAAAAAAATTATTTATGTAAATCTTGGATAAAAGTATAATATCTAAAATTTATTTAGAAACCTTGAAAATGGTTTACAAGATGGAGTTAGCTTATTGAAACAATAAACCTTAGTGTAATCCATATTGAGAGGAGTATGGAACTATTCATTGAGAAGGATGAATAATAAAATAGTGTATATACCCAATATTAATTTATTTAAATCATACTTTGTTAATCACTTTGAATAAGGTAAGGTTATACTACGGTTTAACTTATCTCAATGTCTATAAGGAGATTATTTTGTTAGCCTGATTAATTTATCTAGATAGGATTGTATATAAAATGAAAACCAATTAAATCTATAGCAATTAAGGTATTACTAATGAATTAAATAAAGAGTATTTGGAGTTGAATTTGTCATCCTTAAACTGGAACCCTTTTTGACTATTCATTATGACTCATCGAGAAGGATGAAGATGATACATTGGGTAGATAGTTTATGAAAAAGGTCAAACATTTGAATTAAGAAAATGAAGTATACCTATCCTTAGCTTTGTTGGAAAAAAATGGCCATTAAACTTTTGAACGCAAAAAATTTGGAAGATGTAACTTGAGAACCAAGTTAAATATAGAGGTAATTATTACAACTAAGGACTTAGTAGTAGTGTAAAGTCCAACTTGGATTTAGGTGACGATGGAATAGTTATATAGTGTAATTATACACCTCAATGATGCTTTTAGATAGGATATGAATTTCTAAATAAGGAATATGAGATAGGTTTTTATGGGTTTATGGAAAAGAACATCCAGGAGTTTGGAATAAATTATGTGAATTCTTTTATTGGATTCTATATAGAGTCTTTAGTGATGAATGCTAGTTACAATTCTAGCTATTTCTTTGTATAACTCATTGGAAAGGATGAGAAAACTACTTGATGTGCGGGTGTGCTCACAACAAGTTTTAATTATTAATTTTACCTTACTCTAGTAAAGACACTAACCTTATTAATCATGAAATATGATTAATATATTGATATACCTAATGCTACTAAGGTGTGGATATTGCAAAGAGCAAGTATCGAAGCCACTATAATTTGACAGAATTTGTCTGGATAAATGATGCGGTAAGATCTAGTAATAAGGGGAACTATGTGATACCACTTCTAGGTTTCTATCGAGTAGTATTGTGATGAGTCACATGTTCATTTGACTTAGCTAGTTCAACCATGATGTTTGCTATGGGACAAGTGGTCATGAGTCACAATGGGCATGAGTAATGAAATCCAACATTAGGGTATTAACATGACATAAAACTAACTCTAGGTAGGGGATAATCAATTAGTCACAGAGGCATAAACCAATTGACCAATTAGGTCAAGGTTCATTATGAAAAGGAAAGGGGAAAGAAAGTATTCATACTTTAGATGTTATGGGCCCTAAAGGATAACCTTAGCCATGGATCTACACTCATGGCTAGAACAAGAGGAACACAAATGTGAATTATAGATCCATAGAATGGCACCTTTATGGGATTTAGCCAATTTCATCCACTTGGGAGGTTGTCTATAGTAGTCTTGAAACCTAAAAGTGGTTGGATATGCCTGTACTGATTAAAATATAATATTATTGATTCATTGGGTGAAAAATAAATGCCATGAACATGAAGGCACTTACTATGAATATGACAACATTTTATGGACTTAGAACGAAAAAAATTACCCTGTCAAATTACATTGCTTGTTTTTAGTGGCACAACAACGTGAGCAGACTTGGGTTGTTATAGAGAGGTATATAAGGTGAAAGATCATTTAGGTAATCATGGATTGATCTTTGTTGTGATGAAATAAAAAAATTAAAATATAGTTTGCCATGTATAATTATATTGCTTAATAAAAATGTTATAAATAATTTTTTAGATAAAAATTAGTGGTTTGAGATCTATAAAAAATGATTTTGATATAAAAAAAGGTACGGTCTAATTGACCTACTAATATATATCATATTTTATTGTTTGGATGGAAATGGGTCATTATAAACCTAGTGCGTTTAATATTTTTAAATATTTAAATTTGTTATATTTAATTTAATAAGATACTAAAATAAAGAATGCATTCAACTTTTTTAATATTATAATTATAATTCATATTAAATATATAATAAGATTTATCATTATAATTATGTATCTTAAAACAATATGTATGTAATCAAATGGCATTATCTTAGTCTATTAAATTCCTCAAATTTCAAGGAGGAGACCGGGGTTTGAATCTTGCCAAGTAATACATGCATAAATACCAATATATTGTAATACCACTATATGATCATGATGTAATATGGGTGGTTATATTTTAATCGTGTATAAGTAATCAAAAACCAAAATATATAAAAATAGTATTTGAAAAATTAATAATTATTAATGTCAAATTTTAAATAGATCTTATTATAAAATTTATACATGTCTATAAGGTAAAACAAAAATTTAAATTTCTCTAAAATTCTAGTTATAATTGCAATTCCTTTTATAATGATGTTTGCAAATACATTGTAAGTCCTTTTAATAAGGTTTTCAAAAATAATCATAGAATGTAAAAAATTGATAGCATTGCCTTATTCCTATTTTAAAACATTTATTATTTTTTAAAGAATCACATTATCCATTTCAATAAAATAATCATAAGAGTATGTCACATTGATTACAACTAACAATATTTTTTACAACTTAGTTTTTATCCATTTTTTAGAATCACAGTTATATTTAATGTTATTACAACTAATAATTTAGCTATCCTCTTACACCTAGAGCTTCTATTTTACTTGAGAAACATTTTTGTATTTATAAATTTGTAATGTCTCTCATAATTTTATTATTATAACCATTAAATTAAGGATCCCCTCTAGCTGAGACATCTATCTTCATCCTAAAACTTCCCATAATTTATTATCAAATTAATTATCTCAAAATTAAAATAAAAAAGTTATTGATGCATTACAATTATATTAGTATGATTATCAAAAATTTATATTATCCCCTCACATGTTGCGGATATGTTGTATATAAAAGGTTCCTCATCAAAAAAAAAAAAAAAAGAAGAAGTTATATTATCTATTTTAATTATTCTGGAATCTAACTTTACATTTTAACTTCTTGCAATTACCTATTGTAAATAAAGGGATAGATTATAAGTCATTGCCACTCTATTATCCTTCAAGTACCAACCAAAGTCATCATATGAATATTTATAATAAAAATATTGAGTTTATTATCATATAATAGATATGTTAGTTTGATTCTCAAATAATCCTATCATATAATTCTAAATCTTCTACCGTATAACATCTTAAAGTAAGTTTCTCTAGTTAAACATCTCATAATTATATATTCAAATTAATTCACATATTATGATATATAGTCATTTTATTATAACTCAACTATTGGCCAAGGGTATGCTGCAATTATGTATAATAAACATGTTATCAACTTCACATTTATATTTTTTAAAATATTTTTATAAATTAAATGAACTAAAATTAATCACAAGTCTTTTAAGGTGTTTATAGTAATAATGAATAAGATACAATTATTTTAGGTCTACATTATTAATTTTGTGGTTATATATTTTATTTTATACCATTTTAATCATTATTCCTTCCTCACTCTTGATAACGAGGAGGAGAATATTAGCAAGGCCTTTTAGTGCTTAAATATTTTCTATTTAATCTTTCACTATGTTGTGCTAGGAAAAAAATAAATGATGTGCATAAAACCAATGCACCATTCTTGGATTGTAGAACATTTGTTAGGAATGAATTTAGTCATAGGAATCATTTAAATTCTTGAGAGTTCCATTTTTAAAATCACCTTTTGGAGCATGTAGGCTAGAGAGATTAAAACAAACTCTTCAAATAAACTTTTAAAATTATGTATTTGGCTCTTAGGTTTCAAGTTTATAGTAAAGTTCTTGTAACACCATATGTGTATTACTCCTTTTATTGGATGCCATGAAAAATCTATGTAAATTTTGAAAAAATATTTTAAATATTTTCTTTAGGATAAAAGTGCTTATTAGGTATCGTGAAAAAACTTTGTGAAAAATTGAAAAAAAAATTAGAGATTTTTTTAAGATAAAAAAATATGGAATATGAGGCTTTCATCGGATAACTTAACACATCTATTATTGCTCTCGTAAGAGTCCGGAGTTGGTTATCATTGATATTCATAAACAAATTTTTATACTTTAAACAAAATGGATAATTTAAGCCCTAGTGAGTGATGATTTTTGGAACACCTTAGTTGAATACTACATTCATGTAGATTCTCCATATAACATATTAAAAAACCTAACATATTAAAAAAAGCATATTCTAAAGTAAGGATAAGAGTATGATTTAAACCGATAATAATTCACTCATAGACACAATTGCATCATGACTATCAAGATGATGGAATCAAGTATATCACTAACTTATTAATATCGACCAATAAGCCCTGAGGCACTAACTATAAAGAAAGGGTTCAAGTTTCTTGAAACTGGACAATGTCCTTTTAGAATCTTTCATTCATATATATTTGACCAAAAAACCTTGACAGAGTGGTGAGTGGGGGACAATAGCGGGTTCAAATTTAATAGTGTCCTTGGTAATTTTTTTTTAACATAAAATATTATTAAATTATAGCTTTAAAAATAACATTGGAAAAGTAAAAATTAGATTATTAAAATAAGAAAAAACATACGCAAGAGATAGAGCTCGACAAGTTAAGAGTGGAAAAATATCTTTGCAAGTGGGTGGATTCAACGATGAAAACTGGCGAAACGAAGCTTGTCAAAAACACATGGTTCCTTTCATTTTCATAAGCATCGCTTAAATGTTATATTTGATTGATTGTTTCCGTATGCGAACAACGTTTTAAGGGGTTAAGAGAACAGGTCCTGAATCTCTCCATTTGTCTCTCTCCGAAAGATCTTCATGACGGTGCTCGTCTCAAAGTATCTCTGACCAAAAGTACTGACTTCAATGCATTTAGACATATTCAACTCGGATCCTACGGTTATGGATAACTGCCATGCACCTAACTTCAGAGTGAAATGACATGGATCTCTTTTTCACACTGAGTCGGACATGATGATTCCATACTAACAGGGAAATGATGGTGTCCGATGAAAACATTCACGGTTTTGTTTTGTTGATCCTTTATCCAAGAAACATCATGCGCTCATCTATCAAACACCATGCGCTCATGGTTTTGTTTTGTTTTAGGTTGTCCCTCATCTAACAAACACCATGTTGGGCATGGTGAGATTAGAATGTAGCGTTTCCCATGCGTAGATTTACGTGATCAACACAACTTATTTGCGAGCTTGATGTTGTCTTTGGGCGAATGTGCTTGTTTGTTGTAATGGATCTCCTTGACGCCCTCAATAGCTTGCTTCTTTGCCTCTCTGCTGATGTGGAGCCTTTTCCTCTCCCTGTCGTGATTGGTGATAATTCGTCATCTTCTACTCGTGTGATTTTACTTCATTGTTATGAAACCATGCGTACGTGGAGCAACAAGGAATGAAAAGACTTTCAAAGTTAAGGACGAAGGGGAGGCGTTTGAATAATTATTTAACGTTGAAAGTCCAATTTGCAAAGGGAGGTGTGAATTATTTATGGAAACAAATAATTGCAAACAACAACTGCGGGGGAGAATGCCTCATCGCCGCCGTTGCAGCGCACCTCCATCGACGGTGAATTGTTAGCAAATCCTGCCTATAAACAACCTACAAATTTAAGTCGATACCACCCGCGCAGCAGTATTTGTGTACTTTGTGATTGTCCATCTAAAGATAATGTTGTTAGGGATGGCATATACCATCCTTCTCCTTTTTCCTACAGTTTGGCTGGAGAAAACATACAGAGTAGTAGGATTGATCTCTGCGTTCTATTGCGCAGTAATTGTAATTGCAATGGAGAATTAGCGCAAGTGTAATTGCCCATTATACAAATCCTTTTAGAGATGGGGGGCTTAGCTCATAGAAGACTCGCCATCTTTGCTGCCCGCCACAGGGCAACATCTCTCATGGCCTTCGATTTAAGAAGCACCCATGTCGTTATTAACAGCAAACCCCACGTTCCCCGTGAGCTGCTGTCGAGCTGCGATTTCGCAGACCGGCCTCTGAATGAGTCCGCGAAATTGTTATTGTTATATCGAGCCATCGGCTTTGCTCTGTACGGAGAATACTGGCACAATCTACAATGGATTGCGGCGACTCACTTGTTCTCGCCGAGCAGAATCCTCGCTCACGAGGCTTTCCGACACTAAAATGCTACGGGCCATTACCCGAGGACAAGTTGTGGAGCTTCGGCCACTTTTGAAGAGTGCCGCCCTTAATAATATTGTGCTAACGGTGTTTTGGCGGCGATATGATTCCGAAGGCGAGAATGAGGTGGCCAGAAAGATGGAAGAGATGGTGAGAGAAGGCTTCCAGTTACGGGGGAGCCTTCAACATTTTACAGATTAATTTCCAGCTCTTAAATACCTGAGTCGCCAGCGCGTTCACGAGCGTTGCCGTAAACTCGTCTCTAAAGTCAAAACATACGTTCAGGACATCGTTGATGGTCACCGTCAAAGACAGAGCTCCGCCTGCGTAGAATCCAATTCATCCGACATTGTGGCTGTATTGATTTCTCTTCAAGAAAATAGATTAACACACGATAACATGGTTGTCATTTTATGGGCAAGATTATCTTTAGCCAAACAATTCCATTAAAACTATTGAGAATGTAATATCTTAACTGTTCTATTCGAGGTAAGACTTCTATTGAGGTAGCTTAAGTGACTTGGATAATTTATTTATTTTATTTTATTTTATTTTTTGTAATATTAAGAAAAAAAAGGAGGGTTTTGAAAGGAGCTTTTAAATCTTGTACAACAAAACACACATCAGAAACATAAACGGAAGACCAACACATAGAAAAAGAGGGACCAAATAGAGCCAGAGAACCCGAGATGACCAGTGAATGAACCGAGATGGTTCTACATCACAGAGTCAATCTCAGTAATAATTCTATCGAATATTTGAGCTGCCTCCTCAGTAGAATCCAACTCCATCTTCATAGAAATCCACACAGCGTGCTGTTTAATCTCCAACAAATGGAGACTATGAAGAATGGCACTGTTTTTAATAGCGAAATTACCCTGAGAATACATATCATTAACAAACTTGTCTTTGGTCACAATTTTGGGAAGGACTTCAACCACGTCGTCCACTACGTTCATCTTAGAGATAGGGGAAGACTGCTTCAAATTACTCTTTTTGCCACTCAAACGAGTAGACTTACAAACCCCAACTCTCCCCCTGCAATCACCATCAAAAGTACTCACCTCAATCAGATTCAAAATAGGGGGCACCAAAGGGATGTCCTCCCCAACATCAGAGGCCTTCCTCGCAGTAGAGCCCCACACACCATTGACAGAATCGAAGCCCTTCACATACATTTTATTCAACCCAGAGACCAAAGAGGAAGAACACCCCAACTCATCCTCAAAAATGGCACCATAATCCGATAACAACAAAGGATCACTATGCACTGGAATGGGATTGGAGTTCAGGGAGTTAAGAATTTCATCTGCAACCACCCCCATTTTTAGTGCAGCACATTCAAATAGGAGAAGCACAACCCCTGATGCAAAGGTACCTTACCTCTTCCATTTTTTAAGGCTAACATCGATCTATGAAGCAATTGGAATAGAAACAGTAGAATATTCATCCACCTCTACCTACGGAGATGGTTCAAAAATATAGCATGAAAACTCCGCATAATATTGTACGACGAATCCACCGTAAAGAATTCCATGATCACCGTGATGATCCTATTCCAAGGCACCAGTAAAGCTTTGGCACTAAACCCATTCTAGATATGAGGTAAAAATTCACCCTCATCCAAAAAGTATCTCATTTCCTGCACTAGCGAATGCCGCTCCCTACTATGCGTAGCACAATCCACAATCAAACTGTTAGTTCGAATTACAAGATCCATCAAAACATCAAAAGACCAAGAACCCACTTGAACCTACCCCTCCCTCCAGGAAACCGCCATCCACTTTAAAACAAATAGGGTTGTGACCATGGAACTTCTGGATACAATCCAAAAGACACCCATCCCTCAAAATATTTAAGATCTCCTCATCAGTCGCCAAGGTCGTAGGTTCAACTCTAGACTTAGGAAGGACAAACTTATGTTTACCCGCATTGGATTTACCCATATTCAAACAAAATTTGTAGCACCATGGGGGAACTAGAACATAAAACCATAAGAACTAAGAAGAAAACTCACTACCACTCTTTGGAAAATAAAGCCAGGCCCACATCAAAACAGGGTTTAAAACACCCCCAAGAGTTGCACCAGTCCAGAAAGAGCCTCCTAAGTCAAAGGTACTACAAAAACCCATCACCAACATGAGAACACCAGAAAGGATTGAACCATATGGGACTTAGAAACCTTCACTGAAAGGATTGACCATCGTAAAGGAGAGCAAATAACACTAGGGACATAATTGAACCTCAAAAGTATACCAACAGTTATCATGGAGCCTCCCCTTGGTAAAGTGAGGAAGATAGGTCACCATCAGTGACACATCAAAGGAAGGATTCCCAAGATGAAAGAACCAACGGTGACCTAAAATAAGGTGAATCCCAAGAAACATTAACATTCTGAACCCTGGGCCCTTCAGAAAATTGAAGCTGGAAGGAGGCCTCCTCAACACAAAAATGATTGGGTGCGCCAATCCAAGGATAATAAAGAGTCTTGGTAAAATCAATTTGAGGACATCCTAAGGCCCATAAAAAAACCCAAGCCCGCCTAGAAAAATTACAACCAACACAAGACATCGGACAACCATCAACTTCCAATGGATCAAATGCAATCTTTAAGAAATTCTCTAACACTGCAAGCACCAAGACAAAATGAAAAGAGGGGAAAATTTGAAAAGGAGGATTGGTCATGCTACACGAAAAAGTGAAACCACCTTCACATCAAAACCATAACACTCGACACCTAACAGGCCCACCATGAAAGCCCCCACTGTCCACCTTTAATTAATGAACATCTAACTGGGAACGGTTGATAAGATCCAGAGGGAAATCCCTCTGCTAGACTATGTATCTATTATGATAAACTCCCATGTTCGCCATAAATTCTACCACGTCGTTTCCTTCTCTAAAAGTGTGCATAATTTGAAATTCCTCCAGGTCGCTATACATAGCAATTCCCTCATCTATAATGTTGGCCACCTTCCAACTGACATGACAGACACCAATCAACATTCTAACAATAGTTTGAGAATCACCTTCAATAACGACTCTTTTAAAATTAAACTCTCTTAACAAAGAAATTTCCATGAATGTCGCCCTCGCTTCTGCAACCTGTGAAGAGCACAATCATATTTTTTCTGTATAGCCAAGCAACAAATTCCCTTCGTGATCATGAATGACCCCTCTCGAACTAGCGAAGCCTGGGTTACCTTTAGACACCTTGTCAAAATTTAATTTGACCCAACCTGTAGGAGGAGGTTTCCATCTAATAAAACTTTTGATATTGGAAGCCGGAGGAGGGCGGTCCATGTGGCCAAACCCCAAACCCCATTCAATAAAAATTTCACTAGGAGAGGAAGCCTCAGGAAGATCCACAAACGCACAAGCAACATCCACATTCTCCATAGTCTTGCCCACTATGCAATTACTCAGGAACTGGGCAGAAAAAGTTTTATCTCTCAAATCCTTAGTATTCCTCACCTTCCAAACTCCCCACATATCATGAGGGAGCAAAAAACACCAAAAGCATTTGAGTCTAGGAGACAAAAAGGGAGGATCCCATTGAAGAATGCAATCAAGCACCGAATATGGGAAAATCCAATCCACCCCTAGGCACCCAAGAATAGAAATTAAAATTTCCCTAAACACACTACAATTAAGAAGCAGATGAGAGGTCGATTCCTAGGTGGACTCACAAAGATAGCACCTGTTAACCAAACACCAACCATGTTTGTGAAGGTTCTCAATCATGAGAATTTTATTTTGATTTGCCAACTAGAAGAAAATGTTCACCCTAGGAGAAATGTGCTTGAGCCAAACCTCATGGAATGGGAATAAAACCTCCTCCTCATCACTGATGCTATTATAGACAGATTTAATAGTGAAAAGACCCGAGCTTTCCTTTTGCCAAATGTGATAGTCCTCCATATTAGCTTGTTAAAGAACATAGAATCAAATTTCTTCCCGAAGGATGTCCCACATATGATGATCTCTAGCATTTCTCACACATCTTGGAAGATCTGCCCAGATAGTTTTGTTTACCCGAAACTCGAAGAAATTTGAAACCTTTACCATTCCATTAGCTCTAGAATTGAAGAAAAGCTCCATGAACTGAACATCCTCGATCAGCGACTGATCATGCAACCACACATCATCCCAAAAGAAAATTGACCTCCCATTTCCAATGATCCATCTACAATTATGCTTCACAAAATCCCTTTATTTCACCAAACTATTCCAAAATGTCAAATCACACGAAAGTAAATCATCTGAGATAAATGAATCAAACCTATACTTTTCTTTCAGGATAGAGCACCATAGCTTGCTGGCATTAGAGGTAATCTTCCAATCCATTTTACCCACCAAGGCTTTATTCGTACGATTGGCACTCTTCATGTTAAGTCCCCCAGTAGATTTCCTTATACAGATTTTCTCCCAAGAATCAAGGTGGAACTTGTCTTTAAGTTCCAGACCAGGCCACAAAAAGTCTTTACATATATTATCAATCTTAGAATACAATTTCATGGTTATATGAAACAACGACATAAAATAGATGGGAATACTCTACAATGTGCTCTGAACTAAAACCACATTTCTAACCTGACTAAGCAAAGATCCTTTCCAAGCCACTAGCTTTTGCTAAATTCTTTCCACCACCAATGTGAAAGCACAAGATTCTGGGCAGAGGAAACACTAATTATGCAATGTAAGACGAAATGTAACGCTTTAACCTTATGCACCAAAACGAAGGAAAGAGACAATTTGGAAAGGAGAGAAAAGATGTAAAGAAATCACAGCCCTCTTTATTCAAATATCTTATCCTCGGTTACATAGACGTCTCCTCCCTTTTTAGGGGCTAGGAGCGTTAAATTTGTCATTGTTACAATGTGCGATTTAGTCTTCCTCCTTCCGCGTGCCCACGATTGCAATGGGCGGGCCAAGATGATGCCGCCGCTGATGTCGATGAGTTCTTAACCTCCGCTGCTTCTCCTGCGAACAAAGAAACAACCAAGATGTCAGTAGCATCTGCCGCAAATGAAAAGTGTTTGTTCTCTAAAACTAACGAAATATGCATGTAAACATTTGCTCGAAACAGTAATTACAGTGAGTCCAAATGGCTTCAAAACTTGACAGAAGATAGGAAAAGTTACCAGAAGGCCATCGCCATCGAGACAGCTGGCCAATCTACCTTCAACTGGAATTCGTCCCTGGGCAGGACGAATTCTGACTGCAATTCGTCCCTGGGTGGGACGAATTCTTCTGTGTTGAAGAAACCGACCTGCTGCTGCTCCAATGTCGGATCCCGAGACCTGCAAAACGCCTGCAAACAGGGGGGTTATGTAATTGGGGCCATTTTGGGACGACCCAGATGGTCGGATTCTCCCAATTTGGCCTCTACCCTCGGGAATTTGACCTCGACACTTGCAAGTCGGCGAAACAACAAAGCAACACAAAACATACTAGAATCGACCAAAAGTTACAAAATTGCAGCTATGGGTTAATCAAACCTAATAACACAAAATGCAATCTGAAAAGTAATCTAAAATGCTCTAAAACTTAAAATAGGACTTGGGAGGTGCGGGGGTGCCCAAGTGGGCCTCCCACCGTTGGCACTTGATTTTGGAGCCAATCCACCAGGGATGGGCCCAAAACCTCTTAGGATTGGGGGGTCGGCGAATTGGTTGGTTCGGGTGTCCATGTGTTGGATTTGGGTCAGGTTCGAGCTTCCAAAGGCCACCCAACAACCTCCCTTGCAAAAGAGATTGGTGGATGTGGGAAGGTGAACCAAAAGGGATGCAAGTGGGTCTTCAACTCGGCAGCACTTCGTTGCTTGAAAACTCCTTCTACCTGTCTATTTTGGGTGAGAAAAGTCCCACCTTTTATAGACCCATGGGGTCTCTTTTGGGAGGGAAGCACAAATGCCATGTGTTGGTCATAGGCGCCATGTGGCAGTCTTGTCTTCCCATGAGGGAGGGGAGTCCTCCATTGACTTGAGCTTTGATAAATGCCTTTTGTGATGGTCTTATAACGGCCCCTCTGTCCACCTACACACACATGCAAGGCTGGAGTCATTAGCCGAGCGTTACGGGCTGCCACTTGGCACCATTTGTCTTTTTGCCCGTTAAGCTTAGAATTCGTCCCACCCAGGGACGGATTCAGAATTCGTCCTGGGGTGGGACGGATTCTATTTTGAATTCGTCCCTGGGTGAGACGAATACTGGGCAAAGTGTCTAAGTGTGCCAAATTGCTTCTTGACCTTACAAAATTGCTATGAAAGTGGTTAAGACCACTGTTTAACCTCTGAGGGCTGCCCTGGGGGCTGTGTTTGTCAAAGCGATCGGTGTTTGCGGTCACATAATCGGATTGGTGCTGTTTTGGTGTCTACGAGATGCCCCTTTTTGGGAAGCGCTACGGGTGACGCGATCCTTGAGCAAAAATAGATAACCAAAGCACTAATGATTAGGGTTTCTTGGTAACCTAACCAACTTTTGATGCCCCAAGTATGGAAAGGGCATGCATTCTTGAATCCTTGCTTCGACGAGCTAAGGAATTTGATTTCAAGTATTAACCTGTTTTGGTGAGGTGTGACTTGAACTTAGACATTGATCGGTCATGAACAAGTGAAGGGCGTTTTTATCCTCAGGGGGAACCTTGTGTTCATGATTCACGAAATGCCAAGTGTTTGATTGATTTGATTGTTGCTTGTTTACTGCCCCAAGCGAGGAGCGTGATTGTCTTTGTCAATGATTCTTTGAATGCATGTCTTTTTCCTTAATTGGGTGTGTGATTGTTGGTTGGTGACTAAGTGTGACTACCCCCTCAAGCGACGAATCGATGAGGGAATGACCTTCGTGAGAGAAGCGACGAGTCGCTTGACCCAAGATGACTTGTGCAAGGTGTGCCTTAAAGGGTTTACCGTTAAGCGTGTGCAATTTTTCCAACATTTGGACTTGTTTTTGGTGGGTGTTAACCCTTTTGGTGATGTCGTAATGAGGTGAAATCATCAAAAATCTAACTTCCCGTGGAGCGGTCCGGCTATTGTAGCCTTCTTGGGGAAGTAGGAGAGCGATAATTTGGACCTCGACATCGATTTTCTTTGCCTAGAGGTTAAGTGCATGAGCACTTATGTCTGGCAATGTTTTTTTGTATTTTTGTTGAATTTTGTATTGTTTTTGAGTGGGCTTTGACCCTTTTGGTGATGTCGTTTGGGGATGAAATTGTCTAAAATCCGTCTTCCCGTGGAGCGGTCCGGCTATGGTAGCCTTCTTAGGGAGTATGATAGTGACAATTTGTGACTCCAATGTCGATTTTGTATGCCCTTGTTGTCAGGTGCAGTAGCAATCCTGTCGGGCAATTTTATTGTCTATTTTTAGTGCATTTTTAGTCATTTTTGTTGATTTTTTTTGTGTTGGCCTGAATTCGTCCCTGGGTGGGACGAATTCCAGCTGGAGAATTCGTCCCTGGGTGGGACGAGCGCTGATCAGAGCGCTCGTCCCAGTCAAGGATGAATTCCGAGTGCAAAAGGCCTATTTAATGGCCAAAACTTGATTTTGGGCTCATTTGTGTCATTTTTTTCTTGCGATTTTGGAGCTTCGGGAGGAGGAGGTAATTCTGCGAAGCGAAGCGCTGCTGGAATTCTCTCTGCCATCATGAGTGCACAAACTGGTTCGAGCGGCGGAGCCGAGGCGAGACCTGTAAGTGACCCTAGGGTTTATTTTGCTTTAATTTAATGCATTGTTTTTGTGTTGACGCTTTTCAAAACTTTAATATTTTTTTGTGATGTTTTTGTTTAACATTTAAGCTTAGAAATCCTAGAACTGAAAATTTGATCTGTTATTTAATATTTTTTTTTTTTTTGCAGGTTGTTAGGAGCCGGTACCGTGTACCCGCTGCATTTACTGAGGCGCGGTTGGCATTGACCGATGATGACTGGGAATGGCTTGATGCCCTTGGGCTCAAGCAGGTGGCTCGACTGGAGCCTATGGTTTCTGATCAGGCCTATCTGACGGCCCTGATCAAGCTTTGGGATCCGTGGACCAATACTTTCCATCTCCCGACAGGGGAGATGACTGTGACTCTTGAGGACGTCTATCGGTTACTTCGGATTCCGATAGATGGTCTGCCTATTAGGACATCTCCGTTTGATCAGTGGACTGCTATACTTACGAGATGTTTTGGGCATGGGGGGAGCTGGGTGTAGCAGACCCGGTGGAGACAACCGAGGCGGATTGCCAGGTGGCGGGATTTTGGTTAGCTGGTGGAAGGAGAGGGGGTGTTAGGAGTGAGGCACGCATTCTTGATGGGCCTCATTTCTAACATTCTTCTCCCTGATTCGTCGGGCGCGAGGTTCCCGTGGAACCTGCTGGATTTGGTGTGGCAGTTGGCAGAGTGTTCGATAGAGGCACCGTTGATTCTGAGATGGGGACAGACTTTGTTGGCACAGCTTTACGGGGAGCTATATGGGGTCCGTTGTCGATAGCGGAAGGGTGTCAGTTGCAGTTTTTTGTTGCAGTGCTGGGGTTGGCAGCACATAGGCGTTGAGAGGCCTACCGGGTTACCGTGGACGACTCGGGCGGCGATGGAGGATGAGGAGATTGGTTATGCGGCTTTGTGGCGACGGTCCACGGAGCGAGGCCAGAGTCGGCGATGGGCAGGTGCCGTTGAGCACTACATTGATGCCTTTTCTCGGCTCACTCCAGGGGAGGTATTTTGGCATCCCTATCGGGACTGTCCAGCCTGGCCTGAGGCTGGAGAGTGGCTCCGACGGGTGCGGAGGGAGCGATGGTTGACTGGGCGGCACGGGACGGAGCATGAGTTCTTTCCGTACCGCCGGGTTACACGACAGTTTGGGGTGCGCCAGGGGTTGCCTGGTGAGCCCGTAGGCTATCGGCGTCGGGGAGACGAGAGGGATCTGGAGCCACCGGTTACCGTTCCATTGGGCGAGGAGTCGGATGCGGTGATTGAGGTCCCGGATGTGGATGACGTCGGTACTACCACTGAGTATGACTCGTGGTGGGTATTGCGGCGCTGGAGAGGAGAGGGGCCACTTGGAGGCACGGAGGCGGTAGTGGAGGATGCTGAGGCAGCAGGGGGTGATTGGGGGGGCCGTTGGATGATGCAGATATGGTGGATGTGGGAGATGAGGATGTGGGCCTGGGTGTTCCGGAGCGGCCGGACATGTAGGATGTGGAGGCGCAGTGGGAGCCTGAGCAGGCTACTGTCCCCGCGAGTCCTATGCGTCTGGCAGATACAGAGGAGGTGGGGTCGGATGTAGGCGTTGAGGTTGCGCGACTTACAGAGCTGCTGCGGATGCGGGATCTGGAGAGGGATCTTCTGCGGGCTCAGTTGGCAGAGCGGGATAGAGTTTTGGCGCAGCGCGATGATGCATTGTCTATCTATCATCGGCGAGAGGCAGAGTGGTGTCTGTACCGGATAGACTTGGAGAGGGAGGTCATCCGCCTTGGCGGGCGGCTTCCTGAGCCCTCGATCAGTAGATCTTCTCGACGGACGAGGGATAGTTTGACTGAGCGATCAGCATCATCTCGTCGCGAGGCAGTTAGATGAGGGGGTGGTAGCGAGGCATGATGCGGGGGCTAGCAGTAGCCGCCCTGCAGGGTCCCATAGGACCCACACCACGGGGGTAGTTCCCGTCGCACCGATCCTGCGTGATCATGGTGGTCGACGCCTTAGGTTGGGTTTTTGGATATGCTTGCGGGGTCTGAGGACCGGTTTTGTAGCCTGCGGGCATATTTTTGACGATATATATATATATATATACCGGTTTTATTTTTGGTTTTGTACATGTGATGATGTGATTTTTTTTTGTTATGCATGTTTATTTATTTTGATGAATGCAGATGTTATGATAAATGTATATGTTTTTGATGTCTATGTGGTATGCGAGGTGAAATGGATGAATGACATTTGTGATGATTGTACTATTACTGTTTAAGAAGCTCTTTATTTACATTGTTTTTTTTTTTGTATTTTCTGATGGTATCATAAAGATGATAAGTAGCGCAGATGGTTTTGGAATGAATGTAAGGTTTTCTGAGATTCAGTCAGTTTTAACTCACCATCCATGACTGTACGTTATCTTACAAGACTTTTTGACCAAGGTATGAATCAGACTTGTTTTTGACCCAGTTATTTTTCACATCCCTGTGTGTGCAATTGAGTTCATTTAGTGGAATTTGTTAGGATACCGCCAGTGCCAGATGGGCTTTCAACCGAACCTGTACTGAGGATCACCTAATTAGCTCCACGAATTCCTTTGTTGTATGTACTAAGATTAATCTACGGTGTAATCCAGGATGCCATAAGCTAGCTCATCCACATGCAAACATTGATCTGCACGCAAGTTAATGTGACAGATATATCGTCATGCGGGAGGTTTATACATTACCGATAGGCTATCAACCAAATTGGTATTGAAGCTTGCCTTATGACCTATAGAATCCTTGAGAGTTCCGGGGATTCAAGGTCAACTCCCTTCTTTTCTTCAATTGTATTGGGATACTTGCTCATTGTAGTGATGAGATCACTGTTTATTTTGATTTATTTTTCTTTCGAGCAAGGGATTGGGGATATGGAGTGACGAAAATCACTGTTGTTTGTGCCTTTTGATGTGTGCACTATAGTTTGTCAAATTTTTGAGTTTTGACATTTTTGCAAATTTTTTGTGTTTTGCAACTGTTGAGAACTTTAGGGATTCTTAGGGAATTGGGTAGGGAGGATGCTTGTCCTTTTGCCAACTCTCAGCATTCTAGGGGTCATTCGCACAGGGGGATGAGCAAGATAACCGTTTCGCTTGTGGTGACCTAGATTATTTTGCAGGTTTCGTCTTTCGTTCACACAACTTGGGAATTTTTAGTGTTTTAATTTGTGTTGGGATGTTACGTAACAAGGTGTATTTCAAGTATGACTCTACCTTTGTAAAATCTGTTCGACTTGATACATTACATGGCTAAAGAGGAAAATGATGACTGAATCACTGAAACTCTTTGTACATTCCCAGACCACTGACTGTAGGGCGGTAATAGTTATGCATGGTGTTTTTGTTGTTTTTGTAAAATGGAACAATGCGGAACAAGATGGACTAGTAGAGCAATTGCAGCCTATGGTGCCTTTGACCTATACAACCATGAATATGCAATGTGTGGATGCAATGCTTAATGTAGCTACATATTTTTGTATTTTTGATGGATTGATTTTGTGAATGTGAATATGCGGTGTGAGAAGAGATCTCGATTGATGAATTTGATTATGCCTAGAAATGAGATGCAAATTTTTGTTGTTTTTGATGAGTTTTGTTTGTTTTGTTTTTTGAATTTCTTGATTTTTTGACCAAGCGATTGCGATAATCGTTGGAGCTTTTTGGGTTGACCAAGAGATTGCGATAATCCTTGGAGCTTTTTTGTGACCAAGAGATTGCGATAATCCTTGGAGCTTTTTGGGTTTGACCAAGAGATTGCGATAATCCTTGGAGCTTTTTGGGTTGACCAAGAGATTGCGATAATCCTTGGAGCTTTTTGGGTTGACCAAGAGATTGCGATAATCCTTGGAGCTTTTTGTACAAGGAGAGTGGATAATCCTTGGAGCTTTTTGTGACCAAGAGATGGATAATCCTTGGAGCTTTTTACAGAGTTGCGATAATCCTTGGAGCTTTTTGGTGACCAAGAGATTGCGATAATCCTTGGAGCTTTTGGTGACCAAGAGATTGCGATAATCCTTGGAGATTTTTGGTGACCAAGAGATTGCGATAATCCTTGGAGCTTTTTGTATTGACCAAGAGATTGTGATAATCCTTGGAGCTCTTTTTTTTTTTTTTTGGTATATGGCTTTCTTAGATATGAAATGGTCTCAAATGACTGATATTCAAGGGTTCTGTTTCCTTGATACCGTCAAGAGAAGCTAGTCTGTACGTCCCGGGTCCTATTTTGCTATCAATGACATAAGGACCTAACCAATTTGCCATGAATTTGTCCCTCATATGGGACGGCAAATTAGAGTTTTGTTGGTTTTCCTTCAAAACCAAATCACCAACCCGAAAGTCTCTTAGGTGAACTTTCATGTTGTAAGCTCTCTTAAGCCGCTCTTGATAGATACGTAGGTGCTCGAGAGCATTAACGCGTCGTTCGTCAAGCAACGTAAGCTGGTCTAATCGGGCCTGCCGTGCAGTGTTATCATCGATGAACTCCTGCATTGATATGCGTAGGGAAGGAATTTCCAACTCGAGAGGCATTACTGCCTCTGAGCCATACACTAGTGAAAAGGAGTTGCCCCAGTGGGCGTCCGAATACTAGTGCGATAAGCCCAAAGGGCAAGTGGGATTTGTATGTGCCAATCCTTATGACTATCTGCGACGGTCTTTTTAAGGATGGCGACTAGCATTTTGTTTGACGCCTCTGCTTGCCCATTTGCTTGCGGATAATAGGGTGTTGAAAAGCTATGCTGAATTTTGTACTTTGTGGTTAAAGCACGCACGTCTTTGTTCTTGAATGATGGCCCATTATCCGAGATTATTTTGGATGGAATACCAAAATGACATATGATGTAATGCAAAATGAACTCCGCAATGCGGGGTCCTATCGTAGAGGTTAACGGAATTGCTTCCACCCATTTGGTAAAATATTATGTGGCCGTTATGATAAACGTGTGACGGCTTTGACGATGCGGGGAGATCTTTCCGATTAGATCGAGGCCCCACTGCGAAAATGGCCAAGCGGACTGGATATTCGTAGGGCCTGGGAAGGTGCGTGCATCAAATTGGCATGATGTTGACACTTTACGCACCTCTTGACATACGCGCAGCAATCTCGCTCTAAAGATGGCCAATAATAGCCCATGCGAAGAATGCGCTTTGCAATGGCCATACCACTGAAGTGGCCGCCACATGTACCGTCATGCGCTTGGGTGGTTGCCCAAGTGGACTCTTGCTTGGTCCAAGCAACGAAGAAGAATTCCGTCGTGGCTGCGACGATACAAAATGTCTCCTATCAAGACATATTTTGCCGCTTTCTGTTTGAATGTTCGTTTTGCGGCGTGCGTCAATCCAAAGGGTAGATTACCTAACTTGAGGTAGTCTCTTATGGGTAAATACCAATCCTGTTGATCGGATACCTCGACAGTTTGAACAGCCAATCCCTTTTGGAGTTCTTCCCTAACAAATGCTGATTGGGATAGAACTTGTAAGAATAGCGTTGTGTTGCTATTAATGGGAGTGGGGGAAAATAAAGACCCCTAGTTGGCATGTTTCAAATAGTCTCGGATTCGAAAGAACTTATCCGAAGATGGTTCGATCTGGATCATGTGGACTCCTGGCGTCAAGTCTGAGCTTGCGCGCTCCATCGCGGGTTGCGATAAGGTTTTGACCTGAATGGTTGTTATATCACCGGAAAGGTCTTGCGGGATTAGTGACCCCAAGGAGGCCATTGTGTCCGCAAAATGATTCGATGATCGAGGGAGTGCCTCGATGTCATACCACTCAAGTTTTGCCAGGAATTTATCCACGAGGGCTTTATAGGCCTTTAGAACTGGGCATTTGCATTGATATACCCCTTTGACTTGATTGACGATTAACAGTGAATCGCCAAAGATGTTCGATCTTTTGATGTTCATGGCGATTGTTGTTTGAAGACCTAGGAGCAAGGCTTCATATTCTGCATTGTTGTTGGTGCACTGGAAATTTAATTTAAATGACAGGGGCATTGGAGCGCCCTGCGGTGTGAAGAATACAATTCCTGCGCCACCACCTTGCTCGCATTTAGAACCATCAAAAAATAAGGTTATGTCGGCCTGAGACTCAGGCTCTTCAGAATCTGGCGATTCTGAGACATGGAAGACCCCATCATCGGGTAGTTCTATGACTAGAGGCTGATCGTCTTCAAGAGGAGCCTCTGCTAGTTGATCGGCTATGACTTGTCCTTTTATAGATTTTTGCCCAATAAACTCAATGTCAAATTCCGTCAACAACATGATCCATTTCGCCGTGCGACTACTATGATAAGTACGACTCATCATGTATCGCAATGGATTCTCCTTAGACACAACATACGTAGTGTTGCTCAGCATGTAGTGGCGTAGCCTTTTGGTAGCAAACACCACTGCCAAGCAGAGTTTTTCAACGTATGCATAGTTAAGTTCGTAACTGACCAGGGTGCGGCTAAGATAGTAAGTAGCCTATTCTTTGTGAAGTTCATTCTTTCGGGCTAGCATTGCGCCCAGTGCCACCTCAGTAGTTGAGATGTATAAGTAGAACGGCACACCTGGTCTAGGCGGTGCCAATACTGGCGGCGAAGCCAAGTATTGTTTGATTTCGTCAAAGGCCGATCGGCACTCGTCATCCCAATGAAATGTGACCCCCTTGTGCAATAATTTGTTCATTGGTCGGCATTTGTCAGATAATTGCGCTATGAAGCGTTTAATCGACGTGACCTTTCCTTGCAGACTTCTAAGCTGCTTGATAGTGGTTGGGGGAGCCATTTCAAGGATTGCCTTGACTTTGTTTGGGTCCACTTCGATGCCTCTCTTTGAGACTATAAAACCCAAGAGTTTTCCAGATGTGACGCCGAACACGCACTTCTTGGGATTCGGTCTGACCTTATGCTCTATGAGGCGATCGAGAATCTTGCTTAAGTCACCGAGATGATCTGAGCGCAAGAGAGACTTGGCTAACAAATCATCCATGTAATCTTCCAAAGTTTTGTGCATGTAATCATGGAAGATATACGTCATAGCACGTTGGTATGTAGCGCCAACGTTTTTAAGGCCAAAAGGCATGACCTTATAGCAAAATGTCCCCCAAGGCGTTGTGAATGCCGTTTTGAGTTGGTCTTCAGGATTGATACGAATTTGATTGTATCCTGAGAAACCGTCCATTAGGGAGAGCATCTCGTGACCTGCTGTAGCGTCTACCAATGCGTCGATGCTTGGCAAGGGGAAATCATCCTTAGGACTCGCTTTGTTTAGGTCTCGAAAGTCTGTGCATATGCGAATCCTCCCGTCGGGCTTCTTGACGGGGAACCATGTTGGACAACCATGGCGGATAATCCACGTAGATGACAAATTGTGCATCCAACAGCTTTTGCAATTCGTCTTTGACCATCAAGGCCACTGTTGGGTGCATCTTTCTTAGTTTTTGCTTTACAGGCTTGATTTTCGGATCAAGCGTTAAGTTGTGCATGACTAGTTGCGGGTCTAGTCCTGGCATATCTTTGTACGACCATGCAAAAACTTCCTTCTTCTCTTTGAGAAGGGCAATATATTCGGCTTGCTCTTCGGGGGAAAGGCTTACCCCAGCTTGAGAATCCGTGGATTCATTGGATCTGTGCCGATGTCTACGTCAGTCGTCTCTTCGACTGACATGTGGGATCCGTCCTCCAACTGATGTGGAGTTGGGATTAAATGAATATCATCAGCTGAGTTAAGATCTGCGTTTGGAACCTCGGGTCCCTCTTCAGCTTGAAAGATATCCTGAGTTGTTCTTTGGGTAAAATGAAGCATTTCACCGAAAGGCCAGTACTCTGATGGTGACAATGGTGAATTGACGCGATCCCAGTCGATGGCATCCATGTCTAGATGCAATGACCGTGATGGATCGGTCGGATTGCGGATGGGTGCGGTCAAATCAATGGAGATCATGTGGATGGAATGAATTTGGTCTCCAGAACCGCGGGTGTGATGACTTGATTCTTTTAGATGTTCCCTATACTATGGATCTGGCTCTACGGGAACGGGCACGAATGGATCCTCTCTAGGTGCAAATTCATCTCTATGTGTGAAAAGGAAGGCGGGGTCTTCCCTTGGCACTGCTGTCATGATGGGATCTCGAGGTGGACGATGCTCATCTTGAATTTGGAGCCATAGGCCTAACACTTGGTCCCACCTCGTTGGGTCTACGTGCCATTCATGTCCTAACCGTATACCCATTTGTCCCATTAGATCTTCATGAGTTAGAGCGCGGTGATGTCGTCGCGCATGTCTGAGATAGTCCATTTCAGTTTCGTCTTCTGAATCGCTTTCATAGATCCAAAATTGTTCATCCTCTTTAGCATCTGTTGCTTGCGATGTTGAGGACTCTTCCTGTTCCAGTGAATTAATTTGGTCCCATTGCGGTTGTTCCACTCTTGGTGGAGGGACCTGATTCTTTTGACGCTGTGTTATTTCATCCGGAACCTCTAAGGGGAACAGTTTCAGAAAAATGTCTGGAAGCCGTTGTTGTTCTCTTTGAGGATTGCTCTACGAACTTTCACCTCTCTCTAGCAAAGGAGAGGGATTATTGCTATTTCCGGGGGTGTTTTTAGACCATGGGAGATAATCCCCTAATGTGTATTCTGTGTTTGGATTGGCGTACGGGTCTTGTGCCAATCCCCCCTTGTTGCCTATTTCTAGGCCTTGCATATTTTCAACCAAGATGTCTAATGGCAGGGGATGGTTGAACCCTACCCCTGACTTGTCATATGGCATCTGATATCTTGGTTGGCAAAGGATCCGCATCCCTTGCTCATATCTGCCTAGCCCATACCCATGCCAATTGCATTGTTCGAGATATTTTAGGGCAAATTCTGGGTTCGACAGATAATTGATGTTTTCGACAAAAGGCTCTTCATCTGTTTCCTTTTGTTCGCATGGTTGAGAACCATGATCAAGGCCCCCATACACAAAATTTGTCTGGTTGGGAGGGTAGCCTAGTGGAACAATTGTCCCTATGGGAAGGCGAGGTCTTCCCATGTCCTGCACTGACTCCAATGTGGGGGTTGCCACAACGTTTTGCACTAAGTACTCCCCCAGGCCCGTACTGGCCATCTCAACGAGTGATTGTTGATGATTGGGTAGGAGGAAACGGTAGTCCTTCTTGAGTCCATTCTATGTTTGGTTGTTCAGGAGTCTTGGTTTGTGTTGTGTTGGGTGTTTCCTCTGTTGATATCGTTGAAATCATGGGCAACCCCTCTTCTAGAGGCTTAACCTCTTCCATGATTTGCTTTCCCTTGTCCTTCTGTTGGGCCATGATAGGTGGCGTTGATGATGAAGGAGTAGGTGATGAAGTCTCAACTGGTTGGGATTTTGCCTTGTTGGCCACCGGTGGTGCTCGCGGTATCGGACCCTGTTTAGATGGATTTAATTGAAAATCCAAATGCGTTGATGGGAGGGTCGATTGAGGTATGAATTGTACCGCATTGCAATACTTGAAGGGCTCTAAGTCCATTGGGACTACATGTATTTGCCCTTCATAGGCATACTTCAAGCACTGGTGTGCGATCGAGGGGACACACTTCATGTCCCTGATCCAAGGCCGCCCTAGCAGTATATTATAAGCCATTTCGCCTTCCAGCACATGGCACAGTGTGGGTATTGACTTTTGTCCTACCTGGATAGGCAGAACAACCGTGTCGACTGTCGAGCAAATTGCATCGTTAAAAGCTCGCAGTGTGTACGTGGAAGCGGTGATGTGAGAGGCTGGCAGTTTTAAATGTTTCAACGCTGCAGTGGTTATAATGTTACTGGACGAGCCAGTATCTATCAGCACTCTCTTGTACGGGATCCCGTTGACCCGCGCGATAACGTGCAGGGGTGGATCCGGCATGTCATTTGATATCGTTTTGACCTCGTCTTCTTTGAATGTGATGACTAGGCTCCGTACATTGTTTCACATGTCCCACGAAGGCGTTGAAAGAATTTGCTTCGTGGGGTTGTACTTCAATGGCTTTTAAAATGTCCATAAGAGCTTCTCTATGGGGAGCTGATTGTTGAATAAGCTCGTAGATGGACAGCCTAGCCGACGTGGTCCGCAAACTCTGCGTGAGTTTGGTTCGTATCGTGACCTCAGGGTCTAGGCGGAGGTAGCTGCGTTGGGCGTTGTTGAGGCTGCGATGTCGACGGAACTTCCCTCGCGGCTACCTCGGGGGCAAGCTCGTTGGGTATCTTCTGTTCCTTGTTACAATGCTAATCATTCCCACAAATCCTTGCGCGGGAAGATCTTGTCGCACCTCGTTAATCTGGAGCGGTTTTGTCTGTGCCTCGTGGGCAGGCAAGGGGTCCTTGAATACCCCCATTTGTTGGTTGTTTGGTGCGATGGGGTTGTCCACGACCAATGTTCTGTTATCGATCAAATCCTGGACTAGTTCTTTGAATTTCCAGCACCCATTTAGGTCATGTCCTCTGCGCCTATGGAATCTGCAATACAATTCCTCCCTATACCCCCTAGGCTTGGGAATGTTAGGGTCAAAAATTTGGATTTTTTGCAGAGTAACTAAATTTTCCGTCGACAAGCGGTCAAATAAGGAGTCCCTAGACTCCGCATACGGGGTGAATTGTCGCCTAGGGCGATGCTGTTGATACTGCTCCTGTCTTCTGTTATCTCTTTCGTAAGCAGGAGGCACTGCCTGGTAGTTAGCCTTTTGAGGCTGCGTTTCTTGCACAGGCGCGGGGACATTTATCGCAACTTGGTTGACTTGAGCGTGTTGTGGTTGCGTTGTCCCAGTTTTAGTGGTTTTATTCCACTCTTTCTTCTTAGGCTTGGCAATTGCGCCTTCGCCTATCTTAATCTCTTCTATGACTCTGGCTTGCGCCAAAGCTTCTTCTAAGCTGTCGTATTGTCGTAGTAACAATAGACCAGAGATTGATTTTAAGCAACTTTTTGCGAACATTTGCGTGAGGTCCGACATGGGAGGACGGTAGGGTAACTTAGAAAGCAAAGCTCTCCATCGGTTCCCGTATGCTGCCATTGTTTCCTCCTCAAATTGTTTAAGGCTAGCAAGATCACTAAGTGATGCCTTCTTCCTTGTGTTGAAGGCGAAACGTTCAAGAAACGCATCTACTAGCTGATCTAAGTCGCTTATGCTGTGTTTGGGCAGTTGTGTGAACCAATCCGAGGCAGGGCCTACGAATGTGGTTATGAATGTTCTAAGCAATAATGCGTCATTATCTTGGATGCCGAAGCATTGGCTTAGAAATCGTGTAACGTGTTCTGTGCGTCCTCTTCACCTTTAAAAAATGCCAATTGAGGCAACTTGAAGTGTTCGGGGTAAAGAGGTGTAGGCACCGAGGGATGCACCGGATTATTGCGGAGTAGACGTAATGTGGGTTTTTGATGCCCAGCGGCTTTTGTCTCCACCGACTCCAAACGCTCCAATAGCGCTTGGTATGCATCGAAAGATTTTATTTCTTCCTCTCTTGTTCGCTCTTGTTGCAAGTTACGATAAACTGGAGGCCTATGGAGGGGTGGCCGAATGGCATCCTTCCTGCCTTGATGGGGAGTTTCAACATATTCCTCTTCTGGTTCATACTCCTCGTAAAATTCTTGAGGAGTCTCAGGGCGAAACCTATGACCCTGATCAAGCTCTTGCTTGAAGGTACCCATCATTGTTTCGGGGAGTTGCCTCCCTCTCGAATCTATGAGGTCTTGGGGGCGAGGCTTGACGAGGTCGTGGAGACCTGTCTTGCGCCAACGGATTATGCCTCTCATCTTGTTCGGCTCTTTGGATGCGAGGGGTTGGCCCCCTCTCAGGTATTTCATAGCGTAACTCATCCGCTTCGCGTTGCATGCGTTCTTTATCCAAGCGGTATTGATACTCTATCTCTTGCTGACTTTGTTTAAGCCGCATGATTTGGGCTTGACGGGTGGTATATCTGGCGACAGCCGGGTCAATTTGATCTACCCTATTTTGTTCAGAAGGTTCAAATGTTCCTCCTATGGGTTTACCTCGGTTTTGATGCTCTAAAATCTCAAGGGGTCGCTTCCCTCTGTCGAGGTAGGCGGTATGTGCTCGAGGTTCTGGCCTCAAGGGGTGATCATGATATCCTGCTGGTGCGGAAATGCAAGGTTCCCGCGTTGTTTGTTGCCCTCGAGGAATGCGATGGCTTTCCTCATACTCCCTTTCACGGGTGTAAATGGGTTGGGCGGAGTTAGGTCGCCCTATGTAAGGAGCCCTGCGCTCCGGATTTGGTCTCTCTGTTCTGATGATAGGTAAAGAAGGGACGCCATATCCACGTTGCCCCTCCAAATGGACGGTGTGCTTGTTTAGCGCTTCATCGCGCGGTGGCCACTCATGCCTAACTTCAAGAGGTGATTCTCTATTTATGTCAAGGTCTACATGTAAGGCATCTTCCCGAAAGGGGCTGCTTTGAATAGGCATACCCCACCGAGGATTCTGAATTGGATTCTTTTGTAGGTTAGACCTATAAGGCGGTATGACCAAATCCTCAGGACTGAAGTGAAGGCGACTTGTGCCTGCTTTTTGTGTACCTTCCGGAGCTTCTGCCCTTGATTGGGCTTGACTGCGGGTGTACACCATTGCGGTGCTTCTATGCTATCTAAATAAGTTTTTATCTCGTTTATGATTTTTTTTTTTTTTGTCTACACTAAGCAGAATTAAGCACACGCATTCACAAAATCGTGATTATCTCTTTTAAGGATTAAATGGTGTGTCCTAAACTGGTTTAGTGCATTTTGATGTTTTGTTTTGTTTTTGTAGGTTTTGAAGATCGTTTAAATGCATTATGACGGCTCATATAACTCCCAAAATGGTAGCCCCTTCAATATACCAACCGAGGCCGATATACCAACCTCTCTATATACCCGCCCTTACGAGAGGGAGACTATAGGTACGTGAGAGCGAGAAGGTACGTGGTACATAGGCGGTACGGAAGGGGGATTGTCCTGTTAATGGCACCTACCATAGAAGACTTATCCTCGCGCGCATGGGAATCACCCCGGCGACACTCGGTCTGTCTTCGTCGGGATTTACGCCTAACAACGAGTTGACAATCGGGAAATGGATGCAAATCAAGCCAAGGTGGTGATGAAATCCACCAATGGTCTTGATCAAGGGCTGGGGTCTTACGACCGGCTCCTTGGTTTAAAATTGTTTCGTGATGTGTGTGGGATTCGTTTTATTCAACAAAAATGAAACAAGCATACATGACTTTTCTTATGCAATGCAGGACAAGATGAAAACAATCAAAGGAACAGAAACAAAAACAAAAAAATATAACAGAGATCATGAAAATCCCTACCTCTTCTCTGCCTGCTCCTGTTGTCTCTGAATTTTTGCTCTAAAAATCTATAGGCAGGAATTCGTCCCTCTGGGAGACGAATTGCAGAACAGAATTCGTCCCTCCCAGAGACGAATTTGAATTCGTCCCAGGGTCAGACGAATTGCAGAGAAGAATTCGTCCCTGTCAGAGACGAATAGCAGTCTGCAACAAAAAAAATGTACCTGTCAAGCACAAACACAAAACTTTGATCAGTTTCTATGATTTTAAAAACCAGGGAACAAGGGTCCCACCGTGATCGCCACTGAAAGCACGAGATTACGGGCAAAGGAAACACTAATTATGCAATGTAAGACGAAATGTAACGCTTTAACCTTATGCACCAAAACGAAGGAAAGAGACAATTTGGAAAGGAGAGAAAAGATGTAAAGAAATCACAGCCCTCTTTATTCAAATATCTTATCCTCGGTTACATAGACGTCTCCTCCCTTTTTAGGGGCTAGGAGCGTTAAATTTGTCATTGTTACAATGTGCGATTTAGTCTTCCTCCTTCCGCGTGCCCACGATTGCAATGGGCGGGCCAAGATGATGCCGTCGCTGATGTCGATGAGTTCCTAACCTCCGTTGCTTCTCCTACGAACAAAGAAACAACCAAGATGTCAGTAGCATCTGCCGCAAATGAAAAGTGTTTGCTCTCTAAAACTAACGAAATATGCATGTAAACATTTGCACGAAACAGTAATTACAGTGAGTCCAAATGGCTTCAAAACTTGACAGAAGATAGGAAAAGTTACCAGAAGGCCACTGCCACTGAGACAGCTGGCCAATCTACCTTCAACCGGAATTCGTCCACGGGCGGGACGAATTCGACCGTAATTCGTCCCTGGGTGGGACGAATTCTTAGTGTTGAAGAAACCGACCTGTTCTTTGCTCCAATGTCGGATCTCGAGACCTGCAAAATGCCCTGCAAACGGGGGGTTATGTAATTGGGGCCATTTTGGGACGACCCGGATGGTCGGATTCTCCCAATTTGGCCTCCACCCTCGGGAATTTGACCTCGACACCTGCAAGTCAGCGAAACAACAAAGCAACACAAAACATACTAGAATCGGACCAAAAGTTACAAAATTGCAGCTATGGGTTAATCAAACCTAATAACACAAAATGCAATCTGAAAAGTAATCTAAAATGCTCTAAAACTTAAAATAGGACTTGGGAGGTGCGGGGGTGCCCAAGTGGGCCTCCCACCGTTGGCACTTGATTTTGGAGCCAATCCACTAGGGATGGGCCCAAAACCTCTTAGGATTGGGGGGTCGGCGAATTGGTTGGTTCGGGTGTCCATGTGTTGGATTTGGGTCGGGTTCGAGCTTCCAAAGGCCACCCAACAACCTCCCTTGCAAAAGAGATTGGTGGATGTGGGAAGGTGAACCAAAAGGGATGCAAGTGGGTCTTCAACTCGGCGGCACTTCGTTGCTTGAAAACTCCTTCTACCTTTCTATTTTGGGTGAGAAAAGTCCCACCTTTTATAGACCCATGGGGTCTCTTTTGGGAGGGAAGCACAAATGCCATGTGTTGGTCATAGGCGCCATGTGGCAGTCTTGTCTTCCCATGAGGGAGGGGAGTCCTCCATTGACTTGAGCTTTGATAAATGCCTTTTGTGACGGTCTTCTAATGGCTCCTCTCGTCCACCTACACACGCGTGCAATGCAGGAGTCATTAACCGACTGTTCTGGGCTGCCACTTGGCACCATTTGTCTTTTTGCCCGTTAAGCTTAGAATTCGTCCCACCCAGGGACGGATTCAGAATTCGTCCTGGGGTGGGACGGATTCTATTTTGAATTCGTCCCTGGGTGAGACGAATACTAGGCAAAGTGTCTAAGTGTGCCAAATTGCTTCTTGACCTTACAAAATTGCTATGAAAGTGGTTAAGACCACTGTTTAACCTCTGAGGGCTGCCCTGGGGGTTGTGTTTGTCAAAGCGATCAGTGTTTGCAGTCACATAATCGGATTGGTGTTGTTTTGGTGTCTACACAATGACCACATTTTAGTTTTTACTCTTCCCATGAAAAGAGGTAACCTGAGGTATGAGGAAGGGAGAGAGGCAATACGACAATTTAAGACTTTGGCCACTTTTCTCTACAACACCTCCTGAGTATTAATAAAGAACAAACTACTCTTAATAAAATTGATTTGTTGTCCTGCTACCTTTTCATAACATTCCAATATGGACTTCACCTCCCTTGAATAATCCTATGATGCCACACAAGAAATAAGAGTATCATCCATAAACTGCTGATTAGAGATCAGGTTGCAAGGGGTCGCTGGCCGCAAACCCAAAATATTTTGGTATTTGTTGAAAGATCTACCCAAATCCTCTGCCAAAATAATAAAAAAAAGGGAGACAGTGGATCCCCCTATCTCAGTCCATGACAAGAACGGAAGAAGCTAATTGAGGACCCATTAACAAGGACCGAAAACCAAGCTGTCAAAAAGCAGGCTTCTTCCCAACTGGTGCACTTAATATATTGTTGCTATAAGTGACTTGGATAATGTTGCATAGCCGAGATACATTACGTAGATCAATTAGATGAAGGTTTCTCTTCACTAAATACATTTTATTGGGATTACTTCTCTTTCCATTTTTTTAGAGTTCTAATACGAAGGGATTGCAGATTATTCTTCCACTATAATAAGTGACCTATTATTATTATTTAAATGGTTCTTGCAATTTGTGTATGAAATTGTACATGAATGATTAAGTTTTTTTACATTTATATTATTGCATATAAATTTTATTTGATTTATTATAAACTTTGATATATAGATTAATTTACCTATATTATTTTACTTATTATATTATTTGATCTTTATTGTAGCTATTTCATATTTGAGATCATGTGTGATAAATCTGTGATAACCTACGATAGTTTTTTGTAGTATGAAGGCTTAAAAAGCCAACAGTGGTATGAGAGCTACCACCAAAATCTATCCATATTGATAAATTTTATTTTATAAGTCACCATTATGAATTGATTTTATACATATTTCATAAATTTTATTAGTAGTCTATCCACTTTGAAGGTAATTTAACTCAAACTCTATTTTAAAGGTCATATTGAGTACAAAAGGTTAGATTCTAACTATATTGAATAATAACCAGTGAAGACTAAGACTTAACTATATTTATTGATAGACATACCAACTCAAGATTAGTTGGTCATTTAAGGAGAAATCCAACCTTGAGAGGGATTTAAAATATTTGAAGTTTTTGTAGATTAAATATTGAAAGGCAAATCAACTCTAATAAGGTTGATCGTGAAGGGATAAAGCCAACCCTTGACATTGAAGACTCGACAATATTGAACGTATACCAACCCAAGAGGAAGTTGGTCATTTAGGATAAATCCACCTTGATATTAGTATTCTCTAGAAGAAAGATAATAATTATTAGTATTAATATTTGAAACCTTGAGAATATTTTGGATTCTTTATTAAGGAGAAGAATCATATTGCATTATTAGGTGTGGTCTAAGACATTGAATATTTAGTATAGTAGGAGAGATTAAGCTACAAAATTTTGAGAAGTGTTCTATAGAGAAAGATAATAATTTCAACTTCATAAAGTAGGAAAGAAGGTAGTATAAGATTGAGAAGCATTCAAAACCTCCTAACAACAAAAAAACATAGCTAGCACACAAAATAAAAATTATATCATAAAACTTGAAAGAAGAACATAATATTATAGATCAAAAAATGGGAAGTATCTTTCTAGGATACATTGAAGAATTAAGCTTATTAGATATATCTATATATCATTTAAGTCTTCGTCATAGACCGTATTTTGAAGAAGATTCTTCATTGTAGAGACATACAATATTATAGAAGAAAAGAAGGATCTTAAGAGACCAATATTGAAAACTGAAGCTTAGATTAAAAAAAAAGGCTTGAGAAACCTATCATGGAAGGATTTCAAAAATACTTAAGCTTCTTGTGACAAGTGGAAACTATATTAATGTTTAGAAAAATAAAATCTATTATAGATATTAAGCAACATACTACAAAGTATATGGGATAAATCCCATAGTAAATAAAAAAGAAAATAACAAAAATTAAAAGCTAGAAGTTATTTATTAAAAAGGCATTATATATATTTGTACTGCTTAATACCTCCAAAGGATAATCTTCTTGTAAATGTGTAAAAATTTATGATATTTGAGAGCATATTGTTACCAATCTACATATTCAACCTGCATAGCAAAATAAGCATACAAGTTAGTAATCAAAGGATACTTGTAGTAAGGAGGAAAAAGGAGAATACCACTACAATAAGGAGTACAAAGGAAGATGTACACTAAGAAATATAAAAAAGTGAACTACTACAAAGATATCAAGGTAAACACCATAGTAAGGAGAAGCAAAGGCAGTGATTAGGAAGAAAGAGAACAATGTCAAGAGATGTCACACTCTAAAAAACCAATAAGAGAGTAATGCAAAATAATAAGGGATGACTCAATGAAATGTTCAAATAGAACTAGTGAAAAACATGTCAGAGAATACAGTTTAACGTTACAACCACATAAAAGAAGCATAGAAGAAGTCAATATAAATATAAGTTGCATTTTTGTATAAATAAGGTATAACAAAAATCAATGTAAATTCTAGAAGAACTAGGTAAGTGGAGTAATGAAGGATCTACTGTGTGATAGTGTTACATTATGGAATATAACCAGAGAATGATGAAGGAAGAACACCAAAGTGTTTTGGAAAGAGAACCAGGTGAAAGGAACAATAAAAAGTGAATATGGAATATCAAACTTGAGGGAAACAGATAAAGGAATTGTGAAGGTGTAATGCCTAAGTTGAGGTGAAAGGAGATAAAGATAACATGGAAGTGGAAATCTGCAGTCAAAGTGAAAGGGGACAAGGAAAGAGTGAAGTCTTCCTATAAAGGAACAACACTTAAAAATCAACAAAATGAAAGGAGAAGCAATTGTAGTAGGAAGTCAATTAAGTGGAAGGAAAAGTTCCAAAAATGACCTAGGGTTTCCAACAACCATATTGTGCATCATTACTTGAAAGGAAATATAAATGTTTCATTTCTAATGTTTCACATGCATTAATCAACACAAATGCATTACCATTAATAACCTGAGTAAAGTAGTGTTAAATGAGGTAGTAGAGTGCAATATAGGTCTTGAAAAAGTAGAAGAATGTAAACCCAACATCAGTAGTGAAATGTTCAAGCCAATAAAGAGTAGCATTGTTAAGCCAATTTGGGTCAGCATAAAAAGCAACTTTGTTAAGGTAGTTTAATTCGATAGAGGGAGCAACATTATTAAGCCAATCACAGCCAACAATGAGAGCAATAATGAAACTCCTTAGTAGCATACCAACGAACGTAGAGTGCATATTTGAAATATCAATAAAACCATTCTAGCCAAAGTTTGAATTGGAGTGCATAAATGTAGGGTAACTTTTGATTATTTTAAAGCTATTTGAAATTATAAGAAAAGATTAAAATTTAATTTTTAAAATTTTGATATGAAGGTGGAGTAATAAGGATTCCTAAGTTGATAGGTTTATTATTTAATATAATTAAAACATTATTGGAAGATTATGAATTATTAAGCTAGAAGTATTTTAAAAATTTTGTAAACTTATAAATTTTAAGATTTAAAAGGGTTTCAACATAAAAGGATTAGAAATAATTATTTTGCAAATTTTATATTAGGGAGATATAAGGCTTGATACTTAAAAGGAGTCAAAGTTGCAAACCTTGATTAATATGGACGAATATGGAGTTAATAATTAGAAAAGAAAAATTAGAATTTATAAAGTTTGAAAATAATAATTTGATTGAAAAATCTAAAAATAAAATAGATTTGGTATTACAATTCATCTACATAGAATCAATGGATGAGAATTTTGAGATATTTGAATACTTTTTGCATTCTACACTTGTTGAAGCAATTGATAATGCAAAAGATGATATTATGATATATCTAAATATAGCTAGCATAATGTGTATGGAATTGCTCTCACTTAAAATTTATAAAGATGAAAATATGAAATAGAAAGAGTTGATTGAGTCTCTTAAGAAAAAAATAGACTTATACAAATGAATCAAGTGATTCATTTTTAAAAATGATAATTTATTATTCATATTATATCGGCATTCCAAGCTCATCTAATTCAAGAAATTATTATGATGCTCTAAGTAAATGTTAAAAAGTTATTATACACAGGAAAAAAGACTCTAAGATTAGAAACAAAAGAAATATTCTTATGCATAAACCTGATGTCAATATAGAAGAAGTTCAAGAAGATCATGAGATAGATCCTAAAGATACAAATGCTGAAGAAACAAAGGAGAAAAAGAATGGATATGAAAAAGAACGCCAAGATGAATTCATTGCAAAATATCAAACAAGAAGATGAACCTAATGGATCTCAAGTAGAGGCTCAATAATAATGTAAGATCATTTGAATATTGAAGATAAATTATTGAAGACTAAATTCTTCAATAACAAAATAATGTAATACAAAGGGGTGTTGAGATATATTACATTATTTGATACATGCTAATGTACCCCCATGGTACCTACATGGTACATTTGTAAATAATATATTAGGGTTGAGTCTATAGTTTAAGGTGTGATTTATATTTCCCTTTTATATAAGTGTGAATGTGTAGGAAATGCACAAGTGTCTTGTATATAAAAATATAAATATGTAATGTGAGAATATGCACGTGTCCTAGAATAGGAGTCCAAGAGTCATATTGCTATTTCTATATTATGGAGATAATCACTCCGTAAGATAACATGAAATTACATAAAATCACATCAAATTACATCAAATCATATCTTATTATAGAAGTAATGAAGCTTGTATATATTTTGAGCAATTAATATTGTAAGTTGTTCTTCATGCATAGTACATGAATGATTCAGGCTATTTACATTCATATTTTTACATATAAATGAATGTTATTTGATTTATTATAAGCCTTGATATACATATTAAGTTTCTCATATTATTCTACTCATCATATTATTATTTGACCTTTATTGTGGCTATTTCATATTTGAGATCCTATGTGATAAATTTGAGATAACATGTGATATTTTGTGGTAGTGCAAAGGCTTAAAAAGCTAATATTTATTACAATTTGTGTAGGAAATAATCTTTAGAGTGTCTAACATGACAACCATACTAACCAAATAGGATCTAGTAGAAATAGTTGTAGTAGCAACATACTCTGGTTCTATGGTATAGAGTGCAATGATAGGTTATTTCTAAGATGACCATGATATTAGACCTGATCCAATATGGAAGGTAAAATTGAAAGTGATCTTCCTATCATTGATATTTCCATCCTAAACACTATTTGTGTATCCCACTAGTTCAAGCTAGTCTCATATTTCATAAAATATCCCATGGTCTCTGGTTCCATTGATATAACTCAAAATCCTTTTTCCACTTGCAAGTGAGTGTTATTTGGTGTCTCCATGTCTCTTGAGATGAAACTCACTATATACATTATATCAGATCTTGTGGACGTCAAGTACATAAGACTTCCAACTAATCTCTTGTAAGATGTTGGATCCATATTTCTGCTACAACTATTTTTACTCAATTTTTAGACATGTTGTCATTAGTGTGATGGCTAGTTTACTATTCTCCATTTTAAACCTCTTCAAGACATATCTGACATAATTTTATTATAAAATAAATTTACCATTTACTAGTTGCATAACTTCAATTCCAAGAAAATACTTCATGAAGCTTGTGTTTTTCATTTAAAACTCACTTTTCATATCACCTCTAAATTAATTAGACAACATATTGTTAATACCAATATAAATCATACCATCTACATACAAGTAGACTACTATCATATCTCCTTCTTCATTAGTCTTAATGTAAAGAAGATGATCATATGGTAGCTTGATGAAGCCATTCTCCTAAAAGTATGAGTCAAATCGACTAAACCAAACCATTGGTGCTTGATTTAACCTATAGAAGACTTTATTCAACTTGTACACCTTACCTTATTACCCTTCCATATCATATTTGGGTGGTAGGTCTACATAAACCTCTTCTTCCAACACTCCATTTAGGAAGGAAGACTTGACATCCATTTGGTAAACCTTCCATCCTTTCTAGGTTACCAATTCTAGAATCATCCATATTGTGTCAAGTCTTTTTATAGGTCCATAAAATTCATCATAGTCAATTACTAGCTTCTACTTATACCCTTTTACAACCAACCTTGTTTTATACCTTTTGACATCACCTTGGGCATTAAAATTTGTTTTATATACCCATTTTACTCCAATGGTTTTCTTTTTGGTTGGAAGATTATTCCCACATGTATTTTATCTCTATGGATTCTATTTCTTCATCTATGTTATTCAACCATTTAATTTTCTTAATTGCTTCTTTAAATTGAAATAGAATCACAATAAAATAATAAAGTAAAATCAAATTTTCTTCATCTTCTATTTCATTTCTTGTTACCTCATATATTTCTTGGAATCTCCTTATCATTGATGATATTCTCATAATGGATGAAACCGACCTTATTCTCACACTTCATGGTGAGTTTGATAATGAGGAAAGGTTTTTGAATGCATTGGTACTACTGCTTAATGTTGCAAGTTGATTTATGCTTTCTCCATTCAAATATTTTTAGTTAATGCTTGTTGTCCCCTACTGAGTAGTCTTGGAATTCTAATTCCAAGCTTCATCTTCAATAAATTTTACATTTCTACTTATGATAAAATTCTTTGTAATAGGGTTGTATAGTTTATAAGCCTTTGATTTCTCACTATACCCAACAAAGATGTATTTTTTTCTTGTCATATGAATTCTCTTCTAATCTGAAATATGTGTATATGCTATGCATCAAAGGCTCTTAAGTAAGAAACACATGGCTTGTTGGTGTTTCATGTTTCTTATGGGATCACATCCCTCAAATATTTGTAGAACATATGTTTAGAAAATAAACTGCATATGCTACAACTTCTTCCCAAAAATAATTAGGCAAATCTTTTGCCTTTGACATGCTCATTGCCATTTCCATTATTGTATTGTTATTCCTCTCTACAAACTTCTTCCCAAAAATAATTAGGCAAATATTTTGCCTTTGGCATGCTCATTGCCATTTCCATTATTGTATTGTTATTTCTCTCTACAAAACCATTATAATGTGATGTGTATCTAGATATGAATTATTTTTTATTCCATTTATCTTTTAAAAACTTTGAAATTTGTTTGAGTTGTAATCACCTCCTCCATCTATTTATTTATATCTTGATATAATATTAATATAATAATAATATTGACTAATAAAAAAAAAAAAGGAAAAGGATGTGTAGATGGTCAATTTTTTCAACAACATATTTTGTCGCTTTGAGATATTAGGGCTAAATTGTATATCACATTATGTTCTTTCCTAATCTTGTGAAATTATTTTAAGGTTAGGGTAATTTTACATATTTTATTTTATTCTTGTGAAAGTGAATTGCATTGAATGAGTTTAATTCTTGGCTTCTCATACTGCTAAATTGAGGAGATATCAAGTATTTTCATATCATAAATATAATTTTTATTAATCTAAATAATATCAAATATTAATATTAAGAATCTATTTTTTCAAAATTAATTCTATTGATTGGATTTGGAATTTTTAAGAATTTTGGATTCATAATAATATATTAGTTTATAATTTTAAGTAATGAATATTTAATTTTATATTATCTAAAAGCATATATATAATCACATTTTTCATGAAGAAAATTTTGAACAATTGACACAAATGCTCTCACAAAAAATATCTTAAGTAATTGAACTCAAAGTAAATTCTTTCCCATTTAGTAAAATATTTTCTTAGTAATCCATTTAAAAAAATGCACAAATACATATTTAAGCAATTTAATCTCAAAAAATATTTAATCTCAATTTAAACTAAATTCAGAATAATCCATTATTAAAATATTATAGCACATAAAATTGAAGTATTTTAACATAAAAGGAAATTATCAGCATTTTTTTGTCTTCCAATTCTAGTAATTAATATTTGAGTAAGGAAAAGGTACTAGTTGAGTCTGACTCTCAACTCATGATTTTTATTTTGAAGACTCCTTCTAAGAATCATAAGGTTGATTAGAGAATAAAAATAAATATTGAGAAGATTTAGTTAATCCATATGGTATTTTTGAAAGTTGATTACAATCATGTGGTCAAATATCAGAACAAGAGTGTTGATGCTTTAGCTAACTAGAATTTGGACAAAGGTTATATTACTTGCTACAACCACCATCCTAGATGGTGGGCTTCACAAATAAGGGAAGCTCTTATTTCTATTATTTCTTTGGATGGCTCCAATTCTGAAGGTACCTAGTTTCTTCTTGCTTTATTTTTGCTTCTCTTTGGTTTGGTTAGGGTATTTGAGCTCCTTAGCTCAAAATAATCTTAATTTTTTGTCTATATTGATTATTGCCTTAATAGTCTTTTGGAAAGGTCATTGTTGTGTTCTATTTTTTCTTTTTTCTTTTCTATCTATGTGTGTACTTTTTTGGGGTTTTGTTTTTGTATTTTTTTTGTTGTTTTTTATTGTTCTTGTATTTTTGTTGTTTTATGTTTTTTGTTTTTGTTCTTGTGCTTGTGTTTTTGTATGTTTGTGTTAATTGGTGTTTTTGTGTGTGAGTGTTTTATATATTTTTACTTTTCTCTATTGTCTGTTGTTGGTTGTTTATTTTATTTTATTATTTTTTAGGTTTTGGTTGTTTTTGTTTTTCATGTCTTTGTTGGTTCTATCTTTGTAGCATTCTGTTATTTTTTGTAATGTTTATGTTTTTTTTATGTTGTTCTTGTATTTTTTTGGTGTGGTTCGTACTGTGTTTTTTTATCTTATTGTGTGTGTGTTTGGTTGTGATTTATCTTTTTTACACACTCAAGGAGTATGTTTTTTATTTTATATATTTTTTAATATTTTTGTGTGTTCTTGTTTTTTGTTGTTTCAGGTTTACTCCTTGAGTATGTTAAATGTGGTAGGCTAGGTGTGATCCATGGGAAATTTTTGTGGAAGAGATACCCTTGCCTCATTGGGTCTTACCCGAAAGTGGCATCCCTTTTGGGATTTTTTCCATAAATAAAATTCTAGTAATTAAGGAAAATATATTTGTGCAGATTAAACTGATCTAACAATTAACTTGTTTTCTATCTACTATATCCAACCAATGATATTTTATAATCAATAAATTTATAAGAAAACCAAATAATAAAAATAAGTTGATCCTACAAAGGCTAGAGCTATAATTAGGATCAATTTCTCATGATAAGGATAACATAGGCCATATTTTTAGGAGTAATTCATATTATTAATATCACATAACATAATATAGTATTTGAATCTTACCTTTATCTTTGTATTTTTATGCTATTGAATATATGTAAGTCTAGCATAATATATAGAGGATGCAAAAATTGCCATAACTATACCACTAAATTAATCACACCTTCCTCGAAAACCTAACAAAAATTAATGTAAAATAGAAATTTAGATTTCAGGATTGATCTAAACCTACGATGTTGAGTTTATGGAGATAAAAATGTAGATTATTATTTTTCTTATTACATTAATATTATCTCAAAATTGATGTTCATCATTAATTTTACACAAAATATATATGCACCTATTAGATAAATATGTAATTTTTTCTATTGTTCCTTTCATACATTAAGATGTACATCATCTACCTTTGAATAGACTCCCTTAGCTAACAATAATTTTTTTACCCATTTCAAGAAGTCACATATGGTTATTAACCATTACTAAGGCATGCCCATTGTGGATAGGATTCCTAATCTCAAAATGAAAATATGAATACTTGATTTTTATTCTTTGGGATCCATCATGTAAAAGGATTTATTTTCTTGATGTTTCAATATAATGTATGTATCATCATAAATACTAACTAAAACCTTATATACCATTTTTGGATGATGTATAAGTAAAATAATAATACCTAATTTAAATCTTTCAAATATCAAAACATTTTTTTAATTTGCTTATGAATTTATCACCTTATCATTATATTTCTCCTGCACTATGTGACTATTTTTCTCTTATGTAATTCCTATTTCATAGTTTGCTCAACCTCTAGATATTAAGGTTAATTAATTTTAGATTTGGATATAGTTAAATATATACTATTTTGGTTTCAATCTATGTAGCCAGTAGTTAAGCTTGAATTAATAAAAAAATATTTTCTCTTATACAAAAGAGATATGGGTATCCATATCAAGATGGAATAATATAATTCATTACATGCTTATATTGAGATACCTATAAATACAATGTATCATCCTTTAGAAGTTGTTTTGTGCTTATCTCTTTACTTTAAAGCACTTTAAGCACCTTATTCAATGGAAGCACTTTAACTGGTTTGATATACCTTTTTTATAAGTAGGTATCCTTTTCAACAACTTTATCTTCATTAACCATATATTACTTCTACATTGGATTAGTTTTGATATGTTCCATTTACTTTGACCTTGAAGTTGATGGAGTGGTTCTTTAGGCAGGATATGTAATTATTTCTTGTTTATCCCTAAGATAAGTTTAATAGGGAGTTTTGTATTAGAATTATTCTACCAAAGGAAAATATTCTTATTTTAAAATGTAACTATTTTTAACCTTCACACATTGAGGTTTATTTGTTTTATATTTAGTTGTAATTAAATATGTTATTCTAGCTACAATATAAGTAGTTAATATTAACTTGGAAAAAATTTTGTTACTTTCATATAAAAAAGATTCATGGAGATCTATGTCAAGTTTAAATATTTCAATTCATTGTATAATTATATGTAGATCCATGTATAGTAAAAATTTTCTAGTCTCCAACACATAGGTTATATAAGTGAGATTATATTTATCCTAAATTATATATAGTTTATTAAATTAAATAAAATTTAAGAACTATATGCTATTGATTCATTTTTTAATTTTTTTATTTATAAAAATATACTTTGTGTAGACATCTAATATTGCATGCCTTTTAAAAACTAATTGTATTATTAAATGAGCCTCTTCTACAAAATAAAAAAAAATTAATCCTTTTGTACTTGAATTAAAGGCAAAAAATAGCACTTCCTTATATGATAATAAAACTTCATCAAATAGCCATAAAATTTTATAAAAGTGGTATTGTTCAAAAGTTCTCAAAAATAACTTTCCTATGAGTATAATCTTGACACCCCAAAATAGCTAGAAACAAGTGTTATGTAAGATTACAAGTGTGACATAGCACATTTACACTGGTATAGTGCACTTGCAGTAATGCTACCAAAACTAAAAGTCTCAATGGTCTTACTAACTATAATTGTCGATGGACTCTACATCTTGTATTACTAATAGGAATATTATTTGATCAAAAGAGTTTTACTTCTAATAAGATCTAGTTGCATGAATATATGCTCAATTACCTGATCAATAGACCCAATAAACTTCTATAACTTCCAATATATTGCTATATTACCCTCTTTAAGTTGACATCTCAACACTTATGTGATTAATTAATTACCACCTTATCCTCCTTTTTTGTCTCCTCTCAATCGTCACATAAATATTCCAATGTACATGATGAGATCTTATAAAACCACCTATAGGGGTAGCTTAAGGCAATATATAACTTTAATTCTTGACAAGTACATGCTACTATAGTGGGGTCTTAGCTTACAAGACTTGAAAATCTATAAAAATGATCCTCATAATATCCAAGTTTTCTTCCACTTTGATTTTGAAACTAGATATTCAATAGAGTAATCAAGAATCATTTAGCAAAGCAATAAAATAAATTACAAGAGGATTTTAGATAAGTTTGTTGCATGAAGCATCAAAATAATAATTAACTAGTTTGGTTGTTATCTCTCTCTCTCTCTCTCACAATCATTTTTAGCAACTCTTTCTCTTCAATATCTTCAATATTTTTGTATGTTTTATTTCTTTACGCATTTCTTCAATATTTGATCCTTCTAATAAGGAATTTAGATATTCTTGGAAAAATATGGATAGATCCTTAATACTAATTATTTCTACTATTTATTTTCCTTATATATCTAGTGTTCAATAGGAGTGCAAGTGTGCCATGAAACAATTGTCTAAGCTAAATAAATTAGTATGTTATTTTGAAGTAGGATAGATGCACTATAGAGTGATACATGTGTTGCAGAGTGATAGTTATGTTGTAGAGCTACAAGTGCATCTCAGGACCACACATGTGCCATAAATTTGGAAGTGTCCCATAATACACTTATACAAGTAAGGAAATTAGGTATAGCTCTTTTTTTTTGTTCTATGTGATATTAGGTCATCAAATTATGTTTTCACACTATTTTATGTTCATCTTGTCAAGTTTTAAGGTTTTTATTTCATTATAAAATCAAATAAATGCATTCATAAGCCCCGATGTTATTTCATTATCACAAAATCAAGTAGAAATTATTAATTTTGTGAAGTAATATAATTAATTATAAGAATTTGTAAGTCTTTATTACATTTTATAATCAATTCTACAAATAAATAAAATATTTAGAGGCTTTTGTAAAGTTTCTTCTTCTCTTGTATTTGTAGGCCTTAAACAATATAAGCATATAGAGGTACCTTATGATAACTTTGATTGTCTTGTGTATCATTTTTTAATATTTTTATAAAGAAATATAGAGTTCACTATTTTGATTGAGAAAGGATATTTAGAATAAACACAATCATATAGCTTAAGTTTATGTTGTTGCATTTTGTTGTCATTTACATCTTGCATTAAATTACATCAATATTGCATTTATGATAAAAGAAATAACTATTATGCATTATTTATTATAGAAAATCATTTATCTTCTACAAGCATTTAAAAATAAAAGAGCATCTAGAATTTTTGTATACATCATTGTATTCATTTGTAATAATATGTCCCTTTGGAAAATATCTTAATAGGATCAACATCTTAATTTTCTCTTTCCAAATCATAGACAATAAAGATATAATACATGCAACTTCAATAATATGTTGTATTCTATTGATTTTTCATGCATATTCTTTGATATCTTATTTAGAAAAGAAAAATAAAATCATTTAATTTGTTGCAAACATTAGATATAAAAAACCACATAGATTGAGGGCTTGTATTTCTACATATTTCATTTGCACCTACATTAAATTTGTCATCATTTTAAATTTAGGATAGGATCAAGGATTCTAATAACCTAAGTGTATTCCAATTAACACATTAAACTTGTATTAGTGGGCTACACACTATAAGCCTCCCAAAATATAAGTGTGGATGTTCACAAATTTTTGTAGCCCCACATATTTGGTGAACCCAATGTGAAACACCAAAAGGGTAAAAATTCTACCTATCCTACCCTTCGACCTTTTAATAAGGATAATATTTAATTAAAAATCTAGACAAGACCATTTAACATTTTTTGTAGATATAAAATATTAATAAAGATTAATAACAACATAAACAAAGGCTAGTACTATTAGGGATTGTACACAAACCCTTGAATACTATTCAATATAAATTGAGGCTATAATTGGTATATAGTAATCCAAGGATGCTAGCATCCCGTATAGGATCTTATGCATACCTTAATACTCCTGGAAAGTATCTTTCCATGGGCTAATAGGAATCAAAAGGAGGCATTTTATTATTTCTCACATACTATTCTTAGATCATGTATCTAGGTGTATCCATCCTTAGTTTTGTTTTCTTCTAGTAGCTCAAAGTCTTTCTCAATATAGCTATGTATATAAAGTAGACTAGATTTCTCCCATTTATCAATGAGTATCTGAAGAGAGTAGGTATATCAAGAGGTTCAATTATATTAGAGATCTCCCTAAGGTATAATGATTAGATTAGGTATTTAGAGAGAATACAATATAAGAGTATATAAAAAATATTATCTTTCTTCTTTTAAACAGATTTGAAAATAAAACAAATAAACATTAACTCTCTCATTTCTCTTCAAACCATGGCCAAACATCTCTACCTTACATGAAATGTTTCTCACCAATGGGTTCACAACACTAATACTTTACCATTCTTGATTAAGGTCTAAGGGGACCAAAACAACTTCAAAAATCCCACATTCAAAGAAGATAATGAGGAACTTCCCCTTGGGATCCTCTCCCCTATTCATAATATACAAGAGGAAGTTATTTTCAAGTCCATGGATCATATGGTTACCTTATTACATAAGAATGAGGAAGTCATATACATTATTCTAAAAGTAGTAAAATAAGCCTTAATTACTTCCACTATGGAAGGGTCCCATTTGGATCTTCTTCAATAACCTAGGTCCATCCCTACCACTTGAAGTTAGATGGACTTATCTCATGGATATTTGTATGTAGACCTTCACTTATCAACTCTTAATTACACAGGATCAACTTCTCCCACTCTTATAACTTCTATTTAAGGTAGGGCACCAAATATCCCATTCTCTTTAAGATATCATTCATCTTGACCCTCTATCACAAATCCACTTTGGACAAATACAAATTATACTATTTCTAAACTAGTAAGTACCCACCAAATACAACATCTTGATATCCTTTAGAATACCCCAATATCCACAATTGTGCTTACTTATCATCCTTTTTTGAACATATTTTCTTATCAAAATTACATCCTCATCATTTCAATTATCCCTTATCCCAATCCATTTCTCTCAAACAAATTAGGAGCAAGTAATATGATGATACCCCTTATATCAAATCCTTTAAGCTCTCAACTTTATCCATGTATTAGTTCACAATACTATGTGATCATGTCTCAATTTCCATAAAATCCACTTTATTTTGCATATCAAAATATAAACGCCAATCTAGAATAACTAGAAAATAAAACTCTAAGTTGGATCTATAGGTGGTCTCCCTCAAAAGATCCTTAGTTAGTCATAAATATTCTTAATAATATTTATGTAATCAACCTTTGGAACCTCTTGTGGCAATATAACCTTACCATCCTAGTTTTGAAAATACTAAGTTTCACCTATATGGAGAAGAGGGAGACTCGACCAACCATATCAAGTTTTTTTAAAATTCTATTCATCATGACATTGTCTATGATGAGACACTACTACTTCTCAAATAATAATTCCCCAAAATACTTGGTAGTATTGCATTTAGAGTGGTATTTTTATATACTATAACACTCAATTTAAATATTTGAGGATCTTGTAAATATGTTTATCCAATATTGTTTTGCATTCATACAAGAAAAGTGTACAATTGATGACCTTTATTATCCCAAATAAGCTAAGGGTGAGGATTTTTTAGACTTATTAACTAGATATTTGGCCTTGATAGGGAACCTCTAGAATGATCCACAAAATGCTTCTATGTATATTTATATGCAATTTATAGGAAAAATTAGACCAACCCTTGGAAATAAACCATATTTATGCTTTTTAATTTGTTGTCAAGTTGGCTAAATGCGTAGAGGCTGTCCTATCATGTAAACCAAAACTAAAGGTTAATAAAGGAGACGAAAAATGTTTCTCTTCTAACCCCAAGGGGTAATATAAAAATAAACATGTTGCGGGACATAAAGTAGCTAAATCATGCTCAATAAACAATGTAAACACTATGTTATCCCTAAAAACATTAGTTATAATAAAATATTTAAAAAAACAATGGCCTAAAATAAAAATTACTAGGCTTATTCAATCTTCTAACACCATACCTAACCAATTTTTAGAAGTCAAAATGATATAAATACCACCTATAAGGCCTATAAATCCTAAAAGAGAAAATATCCATTGGTTTAAAGCTAAAGAACAATGTATCTTTAACCACACAAATGGCCATTCTACCAATAGGTGTAGATCCATCATAAATTGTATTCAAGATTGAATTTATGAAGGGTACATTGTTGTTTAATAATAATCATATTTCAGCAAAGAAAAGGAAATCTTTCAAGACCAATTACCTAATCATGTTAAAAAGATATACCTATCTACATTCAACATAATATTATCCTACCTTCTACTCAATACAAAGGGGGATTACCTTATTCTACTTGTAGACACCAAAACAACACCAATCCGATTATGTGACTGCAAACACTGATCGCATTGACACACACAACCCCAAGGGCAGCCCCCAGAGGTTAAAAAGTGGTCCTAACCACTCTCACAACAGTTTTGGAAGGTCAGAGATCAATTTGGCACCTTCAGGCACTTTGCTCAATATCCGTTCCACCCTGGAACGAATTCAAACTGGGATTCGCCCCACCCAGGGATGAATTCTAGATTCGCTCCAGGGTGGGGCGAATTGCAGGTTTGATGGGCAAAAAGTCAAATCTTGACAAATGGCAGCTCAGATCCACCACTTAACGCTTCCTTCATCGCATGGGAGTATGGGTGAGCATTTTCGAGCGTTAGAGGCAATTACAAGGGCAGTCATGAAGTCCCTATTCAGGGAGGAATCTCCTTCCCCCCGGGAAGGCATGATTGCCAAGTGGCGCCTCTGCATGCCCATTTCAAGAGACCTCCAGGTCTATAAATTGGTGAGTTTCCTCACCCCAAAATATAGAGAGAAGGAGCATTTTGGAGCAACGAAGTGCTATCATTTTATTTTCATACCTCACACCTTTTGGATTTGCGCCTTTCACATCCTTGATCTCCTTTAGAGGGGAGGTCATTGGGTGACTATTGGGAGGACGAATCTTGAGCCCAAAACCTGACATTTGGCCACAATATCCCACCAAATTTTCTGACAATACCCCACAAGAGGTTTTGGACCCATCCCAAGTGGATTGGTGCCGAAATCAGGCCTCAAACGATGGGCGGCCTGCCCCATGGGCGCCCCCTCCCACACTGCTACAGTCCTAATCGCCCCCTTCGGAGCGATGGGAATTCTATGGTAGACTTTCTTTCTTTCATTTTTGCATTCAATTCTATGATGCTTAGATAGGTTGTCATTTAAATTTCGTCTCGTTTTGAACAATTTTGATCATGTTTCTATCTTTGCTCGCTTCTACTAATCTACAGGTAGCATCATCAAATTCCCATTGATGGAGGCCAAATTGGGAAAATATGACCATCTGGGTCTTCCCAAAATGCCCCCAATTAGCTAACCCCAAGTTTGTAGGTCTTTTGGAGCTTCCTAGGTAGGACATTTGGGACAGTACCTTTTCAGCATTTTGTTGCAGGTGAATTCGTCCCGCCCCAGAGCGAATTCAAATCGGTGAGGAATTTCTTGACTGTTCTATTTGCAGGGCCTTCTTTGGGGTGTCTTGATGCCCCTATCAAATTTTTAGAGCATTTGGATTCATTTTAGTCATAGTTTAATTCATTTTTCTCATTCACTTATCGTAGGCTTGGGGATTGCATGCTTTGTTTTATCCACAGGTGCTATTGACTACTTCTTGTTCCTTTGAACGTAGGTTCTGGACATCGGAGGAGCAGCAAGGAGTCAAGACTCATCAATGCAAGTGGCGGTGATGTTTGGTCCACCCATTTTACATGTGGGCACGCGGAAGAAGGAAGGGCACCCATGGATGTAACAAGAACGCATACTTAAACGCTCCTAGCCCTTGAAAGGGGAGGATGCACATTGTAACCGAGTTGTGAAACATATCAATAAAAAGGGCTGTCTTCTTTATTTGCATTTGTTTCATTTTGATTCACTCATGCTTTTCCCTCTTTTCATGCACTTTCAAATTCCTAGGATTTAGCGTTAAGTTTGGTTCGGTTTGCATCGCATCTTCGCTTTCCTTTTTGCTTCCGTATCCTCATGCTTTCAGTGGCGATCATGGTGGGACCTTGTCCTCTATTTTTAATATCAGATATCTGATCCAAACTTGGTCGTTTTTTCTTGCAGGTACCGAGTTTTCATACGTTGACTATTGTTCGTTCCATCAAGAGGCGGATACAGAGCTGTAATTCATCTTACCCAGGGATGAATGGGAATTCGCCCCACCCTGTGATGAATACAGTCCTGTAATTCATTCCCCCCGGGATGAATTCTAGTCTATGAAGTTTTTGGGTAGAAACTCAGAACCGACAGATTTGGGCAGAGAAGAGGTAAGAGTCCTGAACTTTTCCTATCATTTTTTGTTATTATTTTTCTATTTTTTTGGTTTCTTTTTGCATGCTTAGGAAAGGTTTTGCTGCATGTTTATTTTATTTCATGCAAAATAAAAAGAACCCCACACACCACATGGCAAATTAAACACCAAGGAGCTGGTCGTAAAACCCCAGCCCTTGATCAAGACCAACGGTGGATTTCATCACCACCTTGGCTTGAATTTTGCATTCATAAACCCCGATCGCTACTGTTGCTAGACGTAAATCCTGATGAAAGCTGATCGAGTGTAGTTGGGGTGATTCCCAGCACACGAGGATAAGTCTTCTATGGTAGGTGTCATAAATAGGGTGATTCCCCTTTCGTACCGCCTACGTTCCATGTACCATCTGCTCTCACGTACCTATAGTTTCCCTCACGTAAGGGCGGGTATATAGAGAGGTTGGTATATCGGCCTGGAAATGGTATATCGAAGGGGTGACCAATTTTGGGAGTCATAAGAGCCCTCATTTTGCATTTAAATGTTCTTTACAAAAACCTTCAAAAACAAAAAAAAACAAAAACCAAAACACACTAAACCAGGTTTAGGACACACTCTCAATCTTTAAACGAGATAATCACTGCTTTGTGTGTGTGTGTGCTCTTTTCTATTTAGTGTAGCATAAAAATCATAAAAAGAGATAAAAAAATCTACTTAGCTTGTAGAAAAACAACACCATGGTGTACACCCGTAGCCAAGCCCAATCAAGGGCAAAAGCTATGAAAAGTGTACAAGGGGGCACAAGTCGCCTCCGCTATAGCCCTAAGGACTTGGTCATACCGCCTTGGCGGCCTGACCCACAAGAGAGTCCGCATCATTCCATGTCAAGATGGAACTATAGGGACACCCCTTTGGGGGACACGCCCATTCATCATAGCCCCTTTCAGGAGGAGTCCTTACACGTGGCACTCAACATAGACAAGAAAGCTCCCTTAGAAGCTCGATATGAGTGGCCACCATGCATGATGAAGCGCTAGAGCGGCATAGTGTCCATGAGGAGAGGCCACATGATTATGGCATCCCTCCTTTGCCCCCCATCACTGTTAGAACCAATAGACAAACCCCAGAGCGCAGGGCTCTTCAAGCAGGGCGAGCCAACTCTGCCCACCCCTTTCACACATATGAAAGGGAGCATGAGGAAGACCATTACATTCCTTGAGAGCAATGTACAACATGGGAGCCATGCGCTTCCACACCCGCTATGTACCATGATCACCCATTGAGGCCAGAGCCTCGGGTAAATGCCACCAACCTCGATAGAGGGAAGTGACCTATTGAGATCTCGGATCATCGTGATCGAGGTAAATGCATAGGAGAGGCATCCAGGCCTCCTAGGCTCAAGATGGTAGAACAAATTGACTTGGCAGTCGCCAGACATGCCACCCGCCAAGCCTAGATCATGCGGCTTGAGCAAGACCAACAGTAGCTAGAGCATCTATATCACCTTAGCAAGGAGCGCATTCAGTGCCAAATAGATGAGCTGCTCCATAACCCAGTTCCTGAGAGGGTTCCAACCCCTCACACCCAAAGAGCGGAACCATATGAGAGGCATAATCCCTTGGTGCGAGATAGGTCTCCGTGACCTTATCAAGTGTTGCCTCCGAGACCCCCTAGACCTGAGCGGGAGGCCACTCCCCGGAACAACGATGGGTACCCTCCGCGGGGACCCACCCAGGGTCATAGGTCTCATCTAGAGACTCCTCAAGAAGCTTACGAGGAGTATGAACAAGAAGAAGAGTGGGCCGAAATGCCCTACCAAGGTGGAGGGGTTGCTATCCGGCCACCCCCCATAGGCCTCAAGTCTCCCACAATCCACAATGGGAGCAAACTAAAGAGGAAGAGATTAAATCTTCTGATGCATACAAAGCACTGCTAGAGCATTTGGAGTCTATGGAAACCAAAGCTTCTGGGCCCCAAAAGCCCATGTTACGCCAACTCCATAGTCATCCTGTGCATCCGTCAGTGCCTGCACCCCCTTACCCCGAACACTTTAAGCTACCTCAGTTGGCAATCTTTAAGGGTGAGGAGGATGCCCAAGAGCATGTGACCAGATTCCTGAGCCAATGTTTTGGCATTCAGGACAATGATGCGTTGTTGCTAAGGACATTTATAACCACATTCGTGGGCCCTACCTCGGATTGGTTCACTCAATTGCCGAAGCACAACATCAGTAACTTGGATCAGTTAGTGGATGCGTTCCTCGAATGCTTCACCTTTAACACCAAGAAGAAGGCATCACTAAGTGACCTAGCCAGCCTCAGGTAGTATGAGGAAGAAACCATGGCGGCCTATGGGAATCGATGGAGGACTCTACTTTCCAAGCTACCCTACCTCCCTCCTATGTCCGACCTTACACAAATGTTCTCACGAAGTTGTTTGAGATCGATCTCTGTGCTATTGTAGCTGCAACAATATGCCACCTTAGAGGAAGCTCTGGCGCAAGCCAGAATCATCGAAGAGATCAAGATACAGGATGGCGAGATTGCCAAACCTAAGAAGAAAGAATGGAACAAGAACACAAAAATAGGGACTACGCAACAGAAACCCGCTGCGGTCAATCAAGTTGCTATAAATGTCCCTAAGCCTGCACAAGAAATACAGCCTCAAAAGGCTAACTATCAGGCAGTGCCTCCTAATAATTATGAAAGAGAAAACCAGAAGCAGGAGCAAAATCAGCAGCATCACCCTAGGCGATAGTACACACCTTATACGGAGTCTAGGGACTCCCTATTTGACCGCTTGTCAGTGACGAACTTGATCAACCTTCCAGAGATCCAAACCATAGATCCCAATGCACCGAAGCCTAAGGGATACCGGGAGGACTTGTATTGTAGGTTCCACAGGCGGAGGGGACATGACCTGAATGCATGTTGGAAGTTCAAAGGTTTGATACAAGACCTGATTGACAATAAGACGTTGGCAGTGGACAACCCCGTAGCGCCAAACAACCAACAGATGGGAGTTTTCAAAGACCCCTTGCCTGCCCATGAGGCACAGGCAAAACCCCTTCAAGTCAATGAGGTGCAATAGAATTGCCCCATGCAAGGGTATGTAGGAATGATAAGCATAGTGACTAGGAACAAGAGATACCCAAGAGTTGCCCCCGAGGCAGCCACAAGAGAGGTTCCATCGACGTCACAACCTCAACAACACCCTATGCAACTACCTCCGCCTAGACCCACGGCCACGATTCAGACCAAACTCACGCAGAGCTTGAGGACCACGTCGGCTAGGCTCTCCATATACGAGCTTATACAACAATCAACACCCCATCGGGAGGCTCTAATGGAGATATTGAAAGCCATCGAGTTGCAGCCCCATGAAGCGAATTCCTTCAACAACTTCGTGGGACATGTCAAACGATGCATGGAGCCAGTCATCACCTTTCGAGAGGATGAAGTTAAATCAGTGTCTGATGACATGGCAGATCCACCCCTGCACGTTATCGCATGGGTCAACGGGATCCCGTATAAGAGGGTGTTGGTAGACACTGGCTCATCCAGTAACATCATTACCACAGCGGCATTGAAACATCTGAAGTTGCCAGCCTCTCACATCACGGCTTCCACCTATACACTATGAGCATTCAATGATGCGATATGCTCGATAGTTGGCACAATTGTCCTACCCATTCAAGTAGGACAAAAGATGATACCTACATTGTGCCATATTTTGGAAGGCGAGATGGCTTATAACATCTTGCTAGGGCGGCCATGGATCAGGGACATGAAGTGTGTCCCTTCGATAGCTCATCAGTGTTTGAAGTATACATTTGAAGGGGAAGTACATGTAGTCCCGATGGACTTGGAACCCTTCAAATATTGCAATGCGGTGCAACTGATGCCACAATCGACCCTTCCATCGATGCACTTGGATTTTTAGTTAAATCCATCTAGACAGGGTCCGATTCCACAAGCATCCCTGGTGATAAATCCATCAAAACCCCAGCCAGGTACATCTTCATCATCTGGTCCTTCACCAACAATGCCACCTATCATGGCTAAATAGAAGGACAAAGGGAAGCAAACCCTGGAAGAGGCTCAACCCCTAGAAGAGGCACTGCCAATAGTATCAACCATCTCTACCGAAGAGATGCCTAGCAAAATGGAAGTTGAGGCTCCTAGTTCACCCAACATGGAGTGGACTCAGGAAGAGCTTCCGTTCCCTCCCCCTCAATCGCCAACAATCACTATTGAAATGGCCAATACGGGCCTGGGGGAGTATCTGGTGTGGAATGTTGTAGCAACGACCACACTAGAGTCCATGCAAGACATGGGGAGACCTCGCCTCCCCATCGGTACAATTGTTCCTTTAGGCTACCCGCCAAACCAGACAAACTTTGTGTATGGGGGCCTTGATCATGGTATGGAGCCATGCATGCAAGAGGACGAAGATGAAGAGCCCTTTGCAGAAGATGTCAACTATCTGTCTAACCCAGACTTCACTCTGAGATATCTTGGCCAATGCAATTGGCATGGATATGGGCTAGGCAGGTATGAGCAAGGAGTGCGTGTCCTTTGCCAGCCAAGATACCAAATGCCTTATGACAAGTCGGGCGTGGGGTTCAACCACCCCCTGCCCTTGGACATCTTGGTGGAGAACATGCAAGGCCTAGGGATAGGCAACAAGGGTGGATTGGCATCAGATCCTTATGCCAACCCGAACACAACGTATACATTGGGAGATTACCTCCCATGGTCAACAACCACCCTTGTTAACCTCAATAACCCTTCTCCTTTGCTAGAGAGAGGTGAAAGTTCGGGGACTCACTTTCAAGGAAGGTATAAATAGTGTCAAGAGGGATCTTCGAAGGATGAATCAGAATATGAACCAACATCATATGACCCCTTCGAATCCGATAGTGATCACTCACAAGTGATCCCCATGAATGACTATCAAGAGAGCCTCTTGACAATGTTCCCTCTAGAGGCTCCAATCGAGCCAGTGCCGCGTCAAGAGAATCAGGTCCCCCCACGGAGAGTGGAACAACCACAATGGGGCCAGATTAATTTTCTCGAGCAGGATGAGCCTGTAATGCCTCAAATAGTTGTCGGAGCCAACGAGGGCTTTTGGATCTCCGATAGTGATTACGAAGATGAAATAGAAATGACATATCTTAATCACATGCGATAGATGCCGCAACCATACCCCTTGGAGATTAACGACATATTTGAATAGATGGGCATAGTGCCAGGGCATGAGTGGTACGTAGACCCAGCGGGGTGGGACCAAGTGTTGGATCCGCCACTCCAGGTATATGAAGAGCACCTTCCACTCCGAGACCCTAGAGTGATATCAGTGTCGAGGGTAGACCCTGTCCTCCTATCAGCACATAGGGCCGATCCATTCATGCCAATACCTCTAGAGCCAGATCCGGAGCATAGAGAACATCCAGAGTGTTCGAGTCATCACACCCATGGTAATGGAGACCAAAATCATTTCATCAACATGATCTCCATTGACTTAACCGCCCCCATCCACAATCCGGCCGATCCAAGCATGGTCATTGCATCTAGACATAGATGCCATAGACTGGGATCACATCAATTCACCTCCATCCCCATCGTAGTATCGGCCTTTCGGTAAAATGCTTCATTTTACCCCAGGGTCAACTCAGGATATCTTTCATGCCGAAGAGGAACCCGAGGTTCCCAACGTAGATTTAAACTCAGCAAATGATATCCATTTGATCCCGACTCCACACCAGTTGGAGGATGGATCCCACATGTCGGTCGAGGAGACGACTGACGTAGACATCGGCTTGGATCCAATGAATCCACAGATCATCAAGCTGGGGGTAAGCTTATCCCCTGAAGAGCAAGCCGACTACATTGCCCTTCTCAAAGAGAAGAAGGAGGTTTTTGCATGGTCATACAAAGACATGCCGAGGCTAGATCCATAGCTAGTCACGCATAATCTAACGCTTGATCCGACAGTCAAGCCAGTTAAGCAAAAACTACGTAAGATGCACCCAACAGTGGCCTTGATGGTCAAAGATGAATTGCAAAAGCTGTTGGATGCATAGTTTGTCATCTGCATGGATTATCCGCCATGGCTGTCCAACATGGTGCCCATCAAAAATCCCGACGGGAGGATTCGCATATGCACTAATTTTTGAGATCTAAACAAAGCGAGTCCTAAGGATGATTTCCCCTTGCCGAGCATCGACGCATTGGTAGACGCTACAATGGGCCACGAAATGCTATCCCTCATGGATGGTTTCTCGGGATACAATCAGATTCGTATCAATCCCGAAGACCAACTAAAAATGGCGTTCACAATGCCTTGGGGGACATTTTGTTATAAGGTTATGCCTTTTGGCCTTAAAAATGTTGGCGCCACCTACCAACGTGCCATGACGTACATCTTCCATGATTACATGCATAAAACTTTGGAAGATTACATGGATGATTTGTTGGCCAAATCTCTTTTGCGCCCAGATCATCTCGATGACTTAAGCAAGATCCTCGATCGCCTCATGGAACATAAAGTCAGACTGAATCCCAAGAAGTGCGTATTTGGCGTCACATCTAGAAAACTCTTGGGTTTCATAGTCTCAAAGTGAGGCATCGAGGTGGACCCAAACAAAGTCAAGGCAATCCTTGAAATGCTTCCCCCAACTACCATTAAGCAGCTCAAAAGTCTGTAGGGAAAGGTCACGTCAATCAAGCGCTTCATAGCGCAGCTATCTGACAAGTGCCGACCCATGAACAAATTATTGCACAAGGGGGTAGCATTTCACTGGGATGACGAGTGCCAGTCAGCCTTTGATGACATTAAACGATACTTGGCTTCACCGCCAATATTGGCACCACCTAGACCAGGAGTGCCATTCTACTTATACATCTCAGCTACTGAGGTGGCACTCGGCACCATGCTAGCCCAGAAGAATGAACTTCACAAAGAACAGGCTACTTACTATCTTAGCCGCACCCCGGTCGGTTATGAACTTAACTATGCATACGTCGAGAAACTCTGCTTGGCAGTGGTGTTTGCTACCAAAAAGCTATGCCACTACATGCTGAGCAACACTACGTATGTTGTGTCTAAGGAGAATCCATTGCGGTACATGATGAGTCGTACTTATCATAGTAGCCGCACGGCGAAATGGATCATGTTGTTGACGGAATTTGACATAGAGTTTATTGGACAGAAATCCATCAAAGGACAGGTCATAGCCGATCAACTAGTAGAGGCTCCTCTCGAAGATGATCAGCCTCTGGTCATAGAACTACCCGATGATGGGGTCTTCCATGTCTCAGAATCACCAGATTCTGATGAGCCTGAGTCACAGGCCGACATAACCCTATTTTTTGATGGTTCTAAATGTGAGCAAGGTGGTGGCATGGGAATTGTATTCTTCACACCGCAAGGGGCTCCAATGCCTCTGTCCTTTAAATTAGACTTCCCGTGCACCAACAATAATGCAGAGTATGAAGCCTTGCTCATAGGTCTTCAGACAACAATCACCATGAACATCAAATGATTGAACATCTTTGGTGATTCATTGTTAATTGTCAACCAAGTCAAAGGGGTATTCCAATGCAAATGCCTAGTTCTGCAGGCCTACAAAGCCCTTGTGGACAAATTCTTGGCAAATCTTGAATGGTACGACATCGAGGCACTCCCTCGATCATCGAATCATTTTGTGGACACTATGGCCTCCTTGGGGTCACTAATCCCGCAAGACCTTTCTGGTGATATGACAACCATTCAAGTCAAAACACTATCACAATCCATGATGGACCGTGCAAGTTCTAACTTGACGCCAGGAATCCACATGATCCAGATTGAACCATCCTCAGGATAAGTTCTCTCGAATCCATGATCATCTGAAACATGCCAACTGGGGGTCCTTGTTCTCCCCTACTCCCATTAATAGCAACACAATGCTATTCTTACAAGTTCTCTCCCACTCAGCATTTTGCTAGGGATGAACTTCAAGAGGGATTGGTTGTTCATACCGTCGAGGCTTTCGATCAGCAGGATTGGTATTCACCCATAAGGGACTACCTCAAGTTAGGTAACCTCCCACTTGGATTGATGCATGCCACAAAATGAGCATTCAAGCAGAAAGTGGCAAAGTATGTCTTGTTAGGAGACATTTTGTACCATCGCAGCTATGAAGGAATCCTCCTTCGTTGCTTGGACCAACAAGAGTCCACTTGGGCAATCGCCCAAGCGCACGATGGTACGTGCGGTGGCCACTTCAGTGGTATGGCCATCGCAAAGCGCATTCTTCGCATGGGCTATTATTGGCCATCTTTAGAGCGAGATTGTTGCGCATATGTAAGGAAGTGCGTGAAGTGTCAACATCATGCTAATTTGACACATGTACCTTCCTAGGCCTTGCAGACGATCCAATCGGCTTGGCCATTTTTGTAGTGGGGCTTAGATCTAATCGAAAAGATCTCCCCTGCGTCGTCAGGTCATCACACGTTTATCATAATGGCCACAGAGTATTTCACCAAGTGGGTGGAAGCAGTTCCGCTTACCTCTACGATAGGACCCCGCATTGTGGAGTTCATTTTACATAACATCATATGTCATTTTGGTATTCCATCCAAAATAATCTCGGATAATGGGACGTCATTCAAGAACAAAGACGTGCATGCTTTGACCACAAAGTACAAAATTCAGCATAGTTTTTTGACACCCTATTATCCGTAGGCAAATGGGCAAGCAGAGGCGTCAAACAAAATGCTAGTAGCTATCCTCAAAAATATAGTCGTAGATAGTCATAAGGATTGGCACATTCAAATCCCACTTGCCCTGTGGGCTTATCGCACTAGCATTCGGACGCCCACTGGGGCAACTCTATTTTTGCTCGTGTATGGCTCCGAGGTAGTCATGCCTCTCGAGTTGGAAATTCCTTCCCTACGCATATCAATGCAAGAGTTCATCGATGATGACACTACGCGGTAGGCCCGGTTAGACCAGCTTACGTTGCTTGATGAATGACGCGTTAATGCTCTCGAGCATTTACGTATCTATCAAGAGCGACTTAAGAAAGCATACAACATGAAAGTTCACCCGAGGGATTTTCAGGTTGGTGACTTGGTCTTAAAAGAGAACCAACAGAACTCTAGTTTGCCGTCCCATCTAAGGGACAAGTTCACGGAAAATTGGTTAGGTCCCTATGTAATTGATAGTAAAATAGGACCTGGAACATACCGGCTAGCCTCTCTTGATGGAATCAAGGAACTAGAACCCTTGAACATCAGTCATTTGCGGCCATTCCATATCTAAAAGAGCCGTACCCCAAACAAAATGCTCCAAGGATTCCTACAATCGCTTGGTCAATCCCAAAATGCTCCAAGGATTCCTACAATCGCTTGGTCAATCCCAAAATGCTCCAAGGATTCCTACAATCGCTTGGTCAATCCCAAAATGCTCCAAGGATTCCTACAATCGCTTGGTCAATCCCAAAATGCTCCAAGGATTCCCACAATCGCTTGGTCAAAAATAAGAAAATTCAAAAATAGTAAAATCATCAAAAATAACAAAAATTTGCATCTCATTTCCAGGCATACTCCAACTCATCACAACAATAAAGAGCTCTTTTCGCATCTCATCTTCATATTCACAAAAAATCAATCCATCAAAAACACAAAAATATGTAGCTGCATTAAGCATCACATCCATACATTGCATATTTGTGGTCATACAGGTCAAAGGCACCATAGACTGTAATTACTCCGCCAATCCATCTTGTTCCACATTTCTCCATTCTATAAGTAGTCCATCAAAAATAAATGCCATTCACTTCTTTTTACCATACCGTAGTCAGTGGTCTTCTAATGTATCAAGAGTTTTCGTCCTTCAGTCGTCATTTGCTTTCTAGCCACGTACTGTACCAAGTCAGACAGATTTTACGAAGGTAGAGTTCTACTTGGATCACACCTTGTTACGTAGCATCCCAACACAAATTAAAACACATAAAAATTCCCAAGTTGTGTGAATGAAAGATGAAACCTGCACAGCAATCCAGGTCACCATAAGCGAAATGGTTATCTTGCTCATCCCCCTGTGCGAATGACCCCAAGAATGCTGAGAGTTGGCAAAAGGACAAGCATCTTCCCTACCCAATTCCCCAAGAATCCCAAGTTCTCAAAAAGTTGCAAACATCATAAAATCTTGCAAAAAGTCAAAACTCCAAAAATTTGACATCACCACCAAAGTGCATACATCAAAAGGCACATACAATAGTGATTCTCATCACTCAAAATTCAAATCCCTTGCTCAAAAGAAAAATAAAAAAATAAACAATGATTTTTATCACTACAAAAGAGCAAGTATCCCAATATAATTGAAGAAAAGAAGGGAGTCGAACTTGAATCCTTGGAACTCTCAGCATTCCGACAGGTCATGAGGCAAACCTCAATACTGGTTTGGTGGATAGCCTATCGGTCACTGGTGGTAAACCTCCCGCATGACGATATATCTATCACATTAACTCATGTACAGATCAATGTTTGCATGTGGATGAGCTAGCTTATGGTATCCTAGATAGCACCGTAGATTAATCTGACTAAATACAACAAAGGAGTTAGTGGAGCTAATTAGGTGATCCTCAGTACAGGTTTGGTTGACAACCTATCTGGCACTGGTGGTATCCTAACAAATACCACATAAACGAACTCAATTGCACACACAGGGATGTGAAATAACTTGGTCAAAGACAAGTCCGATTCATACCTTGTCCAAAAGTCTTGTAAGATAAAGTACAGTCATGGCTAGTTAGTTAAAACTGTCTAAGTCTCAGAAAACCTTAGCTACATTCTAAACCAACTATGCTATCTTTCATCCTCGCATTGCCATCAAAAATGCAAAACCACAAAGTTCTAAATAGTCTATGGTGCCCTCGCCAAACAACACAAATTCAATTCATCCATTACATTTGCATATCCTAAAATTTAGAAACATTTGCATTCATCATAACATATGCATCCATCAAAATAAATTAACATGCATACATCCATACTCATCAATCATCGTGCATAAAATCAAATCATCACATGTGTATAAATAAAATAAAGTCATCTATATATATCATAAAAAAAATGCACCAAAACAAGCTAATAAACTTGCTCGATGAAAGTGCTTTTGCACTTGACATTCCGGGCATGCAAAATAGATGTCGGGGTCACAAATCCTCACTATCCTACTCCCTAAGAAGGCTACCATAGCCGGACCACTCCACGGGAAGACGGATTGTTGAGAATTTCATCCCCAAATGTCCAAAAAGGGGTCAAAACCCGACCAAAAATAGTAAAAACATTGCGAATGAAGGGCCTTGTGCCTGACATTCTTGGCATCCAAAATAGATGTTGGGGTTACAAATTGTCACTATCCTACTCCCTAAGAAGGCTACCATAGCCAGACCGCTCCACGGGAAGATGGATTTTTGACAATTTTAGCTCCAAAATGCGTCACAAAAAGGGTTAACACCCACCAAAAATAGGTCTAAATGTCGAAAAACTGCACACACTTAATGCTAAAACATCTAAAGGCACCCTCACACAAGTCATCTTGGGTCAAGCGACTCGTCGCTTTTCTCATGAAGGTCATTCCCTCATCGATTCGTCGCTTGAGGGGGTAGTCACACTTAGTCACCAGTCAACAAATACACACCCAATTAAGGAAAATGACATGCATTCAAAGAATCATTGACAAAGACAATCACGCTCCTGCTTGGGGTAGTAAACAAGCAATAATCACAAGCTGATCAAATCACTTGGCATTTCATGAATCATGAACTCAAGGTTCTCACAGACAAAAGGTTGCGCCCTTTGCCTATTCATGACCGATCAATGTCCAAGATCAAGTAACACCTCACCGAAAAAGGTTAACACTTGAATTAAGTTCCTTCGCTCGTCAAAAGCAAGGATTCAAGAATGCATGCCCTTTCCATACTTGGGGCATCAAAAGTTGGTTAGGTTACTGAGAAACCCTAATCATTAGTGCTTTGGTTATCTATTTTTGCTCGACGCTATGCCATGCACAACGCATCCCAAAAAGGGGCATCTGTAGACACCAAAATAGCACCAATCCGATTATGTGACTGCAAACACTGATCGCATTGACACACACAGCCCCAAGGGCAGCCCCCAGAGGTTAAACAGTGGTCCTAACCACTCTCACAATAGTTTTGGAAGGTCAGAGATCAATTTGGCACCTTCAGGCACTTTGCTCAATATCCGTTCCACCCTGGAACGAATTCAAATTGGGATTCGCCCCACCCAGGGACGAATTCTAGATTCGCTCCAGGGTGGGGCGAATTGCAGGTTTGATGGGAAAAAAGTCAAATCTTGACAAATGGCAGCTCAGATCCACCACTTAACGCTTCCTTCATCGCATGGGAGTATGGGTGAGCATTTTCGAGCGTTAGAGGCAATTACAAGGGCAGTCATGAAGTCCCTATTCAGGGAGGAATCTCCTTCCCCCTGGGAAGGCATGATTGCCAAGTGGCGCCTCTGCATGCCCATTTCAAGAGACCTCCAGGTCTATAAATTGGTGAGTTTCCTCACCCCAAAATATAGAGAGAAGGAGCATTTTAGAGCAACGAAGTGCTATCATTTTATTTTCATACCTCACACCTTTTGGATTTGCGCCTTTCACATCCTTGATCTCCTTTAGAGGGGAGGTCATTGGGTGACTATTGAGAGGATGAATCTTGAGCCCAAAACCTGACATTTGGCCACAATATCCCACCAAATTTGCCGACAATACCACACAAGAGGTTTTGGACCCATCCCAAGTGGATTGGTGCCAAAATCAGGCCTCAAACGACGGGCGGCCTGCCCCATGGGCGCCCCCTCCCACACTGCCACAGTCCTAATCGCCCCCTTTGGAGCGATGGGAATTCCATGGCAGACTTGCTTTCTTTCATTTTTGCATTCAATTCTATGATGCTTAGATAGGTTGTCATTTAAATTTCGTCTCGTTTTGAACAATTTTGATCATGTTTCTATCTTTGCTCGCTTCTACTAATCTACAGGGAGCATCATCAAATTCCCATTGATGGAGGCCAAATTGGGAAAATCTGACCATCTGGGTCTTCCCAAAATGCCCCCAATTAGCTAACCCCAAGTTTGCAGGTCTTTTGGAGCTTCCTAGGCAGGACATTTGGGACGATGCCTTTTCGGCATTTTGTTATAGGTGAATTCGTCCCGCCCCGGAGCGAATTCAAATCGGCGAGGAATTTCCTGACTGTTCTTTTGTAGGGCCTTCTTGGTGGTGTCTTGATGCCCCTATCAAATTTTTAGAGCATTTGGATTCATTTTAGTCATAGTTTAATTCATTTTTCTTATTCACTTATCGTAGGCTTGGGGATTGCATGCTTTGTTTTATCCACAGGTGCTACTGACTGTTTCTTGTTCCTTTGAACGTAGGGTCTGGACATCGGAGGAGCAGCAAGGAGTCAAGACTCATCAACGCAAGCGGCGACGACATTTGGTCCACCCATTTTACATGTGGGCACGCGGAAGAAGGAAAGGCACCCATGGATGTAACAAGAACGCATACTTAAACGCTCCTAGCCCTTGGAAGGGGAGGATGCGCATTGTAACCGAGTTGTGAAACATATCAATAAAAAGGGCTGTCTTCTTTATTCACATTTGTTTCATTTTGATTCGCTCATGCTTTTCCCTCTTTTCATGCACTTTCAAATTCCTAGGATTTAGCGCTAAGTTCGGTTCTGTTTGCATCGCATCTTCGCTTTCCTTTTTGCTTCCGTATCCTCGTGCTTTCACTACTAGTCAGGCCATCACAAGGTTGAACCTGAGTCTCATAATTGATAATGCAAGTGGTATCCTTTCCAATAGACCACATGCACGTGGATGTTTATAAGAAGTATTGAATTAAAAAAGTAATAAAAATCCTATTCATTTGGTCAAACTCCTCAACCTCTTTTTGTACTCTAGTTCAAACATAGTCCTTTTGGAGGACCACCTTAATCATTCATTTCCAAGGCCAAGATAAAAATATTTTTGAACTTTGACAATAGCTCAAAAGCACTCCTACAAAATTCTTTGTTCTTAGCCTTCTAAAATTTTCTTTGACTCATCATGAAATCCTCTTTAAACTCTTAAGTGAACAAAATGTACCTCAAGATCCAAAACTTAATAACCTTACAAATGTCATGGGGCCTTTAGAAAAACCATACCATAATATCATTCTATGAAAATGATCTCCCTTCTACACCTATAGATGGAGATCACCCTTTGTACATTATAGCTTACATTGGTAGACTCTTCATCAAACACATTCTTGTGGATAATAGATTTATTATTAAAATTTATAGCCTAAAATTTATAATTAATTTCAAGTCAAATAAAGATGATTTATATGAATCTTATCCCATCATTAAAGCCTTCGACAATAAAGAGTGTAATACTAGTGGTACCATAGTTTTACGTCTAAAAGTTGGACTATGAGTGTTAAACACTCTTTTTCATATTATGTCATGCAAATTATCTTATAATATTCTCATTAGTAGGCATTGGATCCATCCAATAAGGGTTGTGCCATCTACTTACCACCAATACCTTAAGTATTAATACCAAGGCAATATCTATAGTATTCGCAATGATCCTAAACTTTTTACCTATTATCATGTAGCAAAAATAAAAAATCCAGTTTTTTTACCCTTTCCTTCATTCTATCTCATCTTACAAAAACTCCATTAATAATGCAATAAGGGTACCTACCATTACTCCACAACCTAAAAAGACTAAGGATCAATATAACAACTCCAACACTATAAAAAATGATGTAGACGATAATGACTAGATACATGTAAAGTAAACCTAAAGAGTGATTAGAAACTAAATCCTATCTAGGACATTGGGAAGTAGAATTTATTCCCAACGAATATGAGCCTCTTCTAGCTTCACCCTCATCTAGTAGTGAGCATGAACATAAACCCTCTCCTTTAGAATTTAACAATGATAATCTCTCCATAAATAAATTAGAACAAAATGAGGAGGATGATAAGGACCCTTAACTATTTGAAGGTCCTAAGTGTTGTCAATTTGTAAGTGTTAAAAATATCACCATAAAACATCCTAATCTCATATTGAATGACAAAACTTATGATATGAAGACTAGTACCCACATTCCTCCTAAGGATGGTCTCTTTGATTATCCTTTTTGAAGTTACTTTATATTAATGAATAAGAGAATATAATTCATAAAAAAATGGATGGTATGATAGCACACCTTGAAATCCTTAGTGAAAGGATCATTCCAAGATCCAACTATATTGTAGGAGCTAATCTAGTACATAATATACAATAAAATAAATAAGCAAGAACCATAAAACTTCAATTAGCCACTAGGGTTGGGCTAATTAAGGAAATGGTATGATATAATAGGTTAGGGTGATAACTTCATTGCTTTTCCATTGATTATCATATTTAGAATATCTAAATGATGAAGAACATATTTCCTAGGTAGATATTATCATCGTCTCACAACAAGTTGATAGCCTAAAACCAATTCCTAACCAATGTGACTATGAGGTAAAGAATGCTCCTCACCATCTTGTACAACATGATCATCTTGACCATTTCATTCAAGATAAATTGTCTAAAGATAATTCTTCTTTACCCTTAGTTAATAAAATAAATACCAATGATTCACATTCATGTAACAAAGAGTAATCACTTTTAGACCAAATGGAAATTAAAAGTATATGGGTGTTGCATGATGCCCCTCGACTAGAGGATGGATCACACTTTTTTATTAAAAAAATATTGACATAAACATTAAACTAATGATAATTAAAAAGTTTAAAATAATATTAAAATTAGAACAACTCAAATAATACACACAATTTTTCATGAAATCCAATGATGTTTTTCTTGGTCCTATGTAGATATACCATGAATTGATCCCTCTTTGGTCATCCACCATTTAGGTATTAGGTCATAATAAAAACTGATTAAATAGAAACTATAGAAGATGTATCCTAAAGTTGCTCTCCTTGTTAAGAAAGAGCTCAAAAACTTTATAAGTCAATTTGATTAGAGTTATTATTTATTGAACTAGATCTACATTTATTTTAAGGATATAAATAAGGGGTATCCTAAATATGACTTTCCACTATAGAACATCAACATAATTACCAATTTTATTGTAGAATGTAGAATATTATCCTTAATGGATGGATTTTTGGGATATATCCAAATTTGAATTACACTTAAATATCAACCTAAGATGGCATTTGTGGATATTTTTATTAGGTTATACTCTTTAGCCTAAAAAATATGGGACTAACTTACCATACAGCTATGATGTATATTTTCTATGACATGATGCATGGCATGCTAAAATATTACATTGATGACCTTCTAGGTTGATCACTAAACTAAGAAAATTAGGTAATAGATCTTATGTGTATCTTTGAGCACATGAGGGAGTATAACATCTATCTAAAATCTTCCAAATGTATTTTGAAGGTGACATCTAGCAAGTTATAAGGATTTATTATGTCTCAATATGGAATTGAGGTGGATCCCAAAAATATTTCTACCATTACCAACATGTTACCCTCTAAGATATTAACCCAAATTTAGATCCTCCAAGGTATGTTCTAAGCCATATGGAGGTTCATATCCTATCTTCTTGATATATGTCATCATTTTTGTAAGCTTTCAATAAATAACATAAACTTTATATGGAAGGATGAGTGTTAGGTAGTACTTTATACTCTAAAAACCCATCTTCTATCTCTCCCTCTCCTTGCATCTCATGTCTAAACCTTATATTTAGCTATAAAAAATAAAGGGGGTTATTTATTTTAGTGAATTAACTTAGAATTCATTAGTCAAAAGTAATAGAAAGGAAAAGTAATTGTTGACCAATTAGTAGGAGCACCCTTATCTACCAGCATCTCATAGTTGTGGAATTTTCTAATCATTTTATGAAAATATTTTTAGCTAAAACCATATCAGGCCTAAGAATATTTAATCCTAATCACCTCTCATAGTATTACCTCTTATTTTTATAAAAATGACAATGAAAAATTGGTATTTTACATAGGATGCTATCATATTTAGGCTACATAGTTTCAATAAGTCTATATACCTTCTTTGTATATTTATCTCAAGTAGAGTTTTGATATTAGAGCTATTTAGGTAGTTAGATTTTATTGATAAATGATTTAGGATTGGGAGATCTAAAAAAAAAATTACAAGCCCTCTTCAACATAGGTAGACTAACATTTATGAGAAGAAAAGTTGATGTATTCATTTACATATTATAATACATTGTCAAGTAGACTTGGTTACAAATATCCTAACTTATCAACTAAAGGACTACTTAAACTACCTTCTTTGATAAAATTGATAGGTCATACAACCATTTCCTACATCATGCATTTGTTTCAATAATCATCCCCTAGTGGCCCAATTAATAATTTACCATTTAGGGAACTAATTCTTGATTGGAATCATCCTCAAAATAAATAAAATCATATTATAATTCTATGAATCACATATTTTGAAAACTATCTTATTAGAAAACAAGATTTAAATTTTTATGGAACACCTTGAGGATGGTTTCTTTCAAGAAAGGTTGACCAACATACCCATCACTTTTCCTCCTGATACTAACACCTAAATTTGCTTCAAAGGTATTGTTAGAAAATATAAACTTTATATTTCCTCCAATCACTAGATCCTAAGCAGCAATATTTACAAGAGAAGCCTCACTTATTATGATGTTAAAATTACTAGAAGAAACAAAGGTGCCAATACTAAAAATTACAAGATTAGAAGCATATAAGGATTACAAGTAGATCAAAATAATGAAGACTGGATTTTAAGACATAGAACAATTTACCACTACCAAAGATGAATCAACATAACACACTTCATTGCTATAATAAAAAAAATTCACCCATAAGACTAGCACTAGAGGATGACAACAAACAACTCTCAACTTTATCTATTGAGAAGCATCCCACCACAAACACCTTACTACCAAATGAAATAGGATCAACACTTTGTGAAGAATGAAATATTTTTATATCATTATCCAAGCTAACATCTCCCACATATAGCATTCATTTATTTCTAAATCACCCTTCTATACCTCTAAATACAATCATTTATCCCAAAGAGACATATATCTTGTCAGATCAAACTCTAAGATTACCTCTATCAACTTAGAATGTAGTAACAAAATAAACTCACTACATTACACACTAAAAAACCCAACATAAAATTGAATCCCCTAAAACACAAGCATTTACATCCTCTTCTTCAAACAAGATGTTTAAAAATTTACATATTCAAACACATGACACATAACCTTAAAAAATACCATCCAAAAATAAATTTTGGATTTGCAAGGGAAACATTCATCTATGGTCTTAAAAGGTGGAATGTGTGGGAAGGAATTTTCTATTAGTTTCATAAGTGAGAGTTTAGCTAAATTTTATGGGAAGAAAAATATTAGGGAATGGCGTGTGACCATGGTAGACTAGTCATAGTTTACTTGTCTTGGTTACCATGATTTGGATAATGTCAAGGCAATATTGATTTATCATAACATAGCCAAAAATGATATAGATGTGAACTTTAGTGTGCATTCAGAGGATTCAGATCAGACTACTACCTTTGCAACAGGCTTCCCCTAAAGTTTGAATATGGGTCTCTTCTTTGATTCAGAAGGCTTCCCCTAAAGTTTGAATATGGGTCTCTTCTCTGATTTGGATCAGACTACTAACTTTGCAACAGGCTTCCCCTAAAGTTTGAATATGGGTCTCTTCTTGATAAGTACTCATACTAGCATATTTGTTCAACATTGACCAAAAAGCCTTAGATTGGTGAGTAAAAACACTAGCATAAAATATTGTCTAATTATAGCTTAAAAATACCATTGAAAAAGTAAAAATAAGATTATTAAAATAAGAAAAAAACATCCGCAAGAGATAGAGCTCAACACGTTAGAGTGGAAAAAGATCTTTGGAAGTGGGTGGATTCAACTATGAAAACGGGCGAAACGAAGCTTGCCAAAATACATGGTACCTTTCATTTTCGTAGGCGTCGCTTAAATGTTTACTTGATTGATTAACAATGTTTTAACGGGTTAAGAGAACAGGTCCTGAATCTCTCCATTTGTCTCTCTCCGAAAGATCTTCATGACGGTGCTCGTCTCAAAGTATCTCTGACCAAAAGTACTGACTTCAATACATTAAGACATATTCAACTCGGCTCCTACAGTTATTGATAACAACTGCCATCCACCTAACACTGAGTCGGACATGATGATGTCATACTAACAGGGAAATGAAGGTATCCAATGAAAACATTCACGGTTTTGTTTGGTTGATCCTCTATCCGACAAACACCATGCGCTCATGGTTTTGTTTTGTTTGGTTAACTCTCTATCTCACAAACACGATGCGCTCATGGTGAGCTTAGAATGTAGCGTTTCCCATGCGTTGATTTACGTGATCAACAGAACTTATTTGCGAACTTCACGTTGTCTTTGTGCGACTGTGCTTCTTTGCCTCTCTGTTGATGTGGGGCCTTTTTCTTCTCCCTGTCGTAATTGCTCACAACTCGTGATCTTCCATTCCTGTGATTTTGCTTCGTTGTTACGAAACCATGCATACGTGGAGCAACAAGGAATGAAAAGACTTTCGAAGTTAAGGACCAAGGGGAGGCGTTTGAATAAGTATTTAACGTTGAAATTCCAATTTGCCAAGGGAGGTGTGAATTATTTATCGAAACAACAACTGCCGGGGAGAATACCTCATCGCTGCCGTTGCAGCACACCTACATCGACGGGGAATTGTTAGCAGATCCTGCCTATAAATAATCTACAAATACGAATTGTTAGGTGTGAATTATTTATGGAAACAAATAATTGGAACCAACAACTGCGGGGGAGAATGCCTCGTTGCCGCCGTTGCAGCACACATCCATCGACGGTGAATTGCTAGCAGATCCTGCCTACAAATTTAAGTGAATACCACCCGCGCAGCAGTATTTGTGTACTTCGGGATTGTCCATCTAAAGTTAATGTTGTTAGGGATGGCGGAATTTTAACGCTTGGAGAAACGATGCTTCTCCTTTTTCGTACAGTTTGACTGGAGAAAACATTCATAATAGTAGGATTTGTAACAACCCACTCACCTGGTTGTGTGATACAAGAACAGTCAGAATCCAGTATATATATTTTTAAAAAGGTTTTACTATCCTGACTATAAAAACTATCCTTTCAAACAAGTTTGTAAGTAGTGTTAACAACATCATAATCTATCCCTCGAATTTATTCATTGTTGTTTGTAGTATTTTGTAGTATAGTACAGGTACAACATATCACTTTTGGGTTCAAGACTGCTGCAGTCGGTCTCCCAAGTGGATGATATTAGCTAAATCCTGTAAAATACCATTCAGTGGTAGCGACTATCTCATTTATCGTCTATATATACCAGCATGAGGACTGAACCACCGCAAGGGTTATCCTCTAGGGCCCATAAAATCTAGAGAGGGGATGCCTTCTTTCCCTATCCTTCACATTTTGTGCCTTCGATAAATTAGTCGATTTGTTTATTCACAATGTGAATGTAATCAACATAATTATACCTTAGTGACTAACTAGCATTTCCCTTGTTCTTGGAAGCAGTTAGCACCATGTCCATACTTGAACCTTGATCTTCATTACATTATACCTTCGCATCTCACAAAGGTTTATCCCATACCAAACTCTGTGTTCATTTTGGAAAAGCTCAAAAAATATGGTTTTTATCATAGTGCTCAATAGAAACAACCTTGAAAAAGTATCCCATACAACTTTTTCGATCCGAACTGATGGAATCTTTTTGTTGATCATACCTGTCAGCTGTCAGTTATCCCAATCCATTTTCATGCCTACCAACACCCTTATATTCCTGGATGAATATATGAATTTAAGGTTTTGGGTCTAATTTTTCTGAAAGTCCCTATATTTTATTTAGAAACCATTTGAGTTAACTTATATGGCTCTATCTTCTCTAGAGATAACTTCATATTAAAAGAGTTCGATGAATATCCCCATCTAAAGGAGTCTGCCATGTTGCACCATCTAAAGATCTCTTTAAGGAACTGTGATCGTTTTATCTTTCCTTGGGTCTTATTTCTTTTAAAATAAGGTGCTGACTCCACCACAAACCTACACTCTTTTATTTATAAAAATATAAATATGCTTAACTAGCCCACATCATTTACATACATTTAAATGATTTTATTTCAACTAGGTTTAAAATGATTTTCAACTAAGTTTTTACATAACTAACTTTTAAGTAGACACCCACTCTTGGTATCACCAGCTAATCTATGATCAGCATCTAGATATCATCATCGATATCCATTGCATGCATGACTATTTATACTATTATAGTAAATTAAACATAAATAAAAAAACTCCAAAGCTTCAGATACATCTTTTCAACGATATCAAAGAACTGGAACCTAAAAGATAGTGTGACTGCATTAAACAATATGTGGAATACATTTTAACTTATAGAATGAATTGAAATAAATACATAAACACACCGTAAGGCTTTTCAATTAGATAATTTCGCTGCAGTACTTCATATTTCATTTCATAGAAGGATTCAATAGGACAAAGATCTTGACATATAAAATATGTATTATATAGAATTGTTTTGAAATGTTTATTGTATACAACACACTTGGTTTCACAATATGGGCACTATTGCTGCAATGTGAAAGCTAGTAGTGCAAGATACTATCAAATAAATCCCTAAGTAGGAACTATAGTTTGTCTGACCAACAAGAAAGAGTTTTATACATTTATTTGTGTTTCAATTCTCATAGTGCAGGTTCCAACTGCCAACCAACATTCAATACTTTTTCATGACGTCCACTATACATTGCAGTCTAATTCTTACACCAGTTTCCAAATGAAACCGTAGGAGATTAGATATGACTCAAACATGATTATGCAGCTAACATGCATTCTAAAATTTAAACAAGATTCAAACAAAAATGCTTTAGACTTCACTAATCCCCTCTCATGATATTTCCTAGAATATTTCATTGCATTTACTTGTTGAATAACACTTGATTATATTTTCTAATTTGTGCAAAATAGAGTTTGTTATTTCATAATACTCCAATTGCTAGCTACGCTACAAAGTCTTGGCAGTATCTACTATATTTTTTTTCATATTCATTATAATATACTATAACATCCAGTCCACTCTAACTATTCATTGCATTTGATTCATTTTACACACGACAAGCATATCCATTGTGTTTAACTCATTTCACATACATCAAGAATATCCATTACGTTCAATTTTTTCACACATAACAACAAATATACTATTAAATGGTAAGCCTTTGATTAAGGAAAACAAGGTTTTTTACTGTCACCATTATTCTCTATGCAATGAATTAATAAGCAACTATATGCCAATATGATCTATTAATCAAATAATTTATTTGATAAACAACACATTCACCCAAATATTTTATTTTTACACAGAGGTTTTATTTTCACATGTCAATGGCTCAAACAATCGTGAAAGGAATTCTATTAACATTTTCATACGGTAAAATAGTATTGCTAACCTATATTCACACTTTTCAAATCATAGCAATTCTCGGCTCTAAAAAAATATCTTCTTGTACAGTTTGATGTTGTCCTTTTTTTATTTCTCTCACAGTCCACTACGTGAATGACCAAGAAACTCCTTCTCTCGTCCATTCTCAATTGAATGCACTTATTATTTCATGATGGATATTTCCCATATTATCGGTATACCACCATAACCAATAACAATAACAAAATATGTTCCACTAGCATGAGGTTCCTCATATCATGAATTTTCAAAACAAGAATTATTTTTTTTTCGAAGTTCAACCAAAATAGAAAGCAATTGAATAAAAAAAATAGTTTTTGCCCTTCACAAATATTGGTTGGGAAAGCACTATGCTTAATGTGGAGAGAATTTTGGCTGTTAACCTGTCAATTTCATCCACCTCTTCCAATTTCACCCTAATATAGTAGTGAGCATGAACATAAGCCATCTCTTTTAGAATTCAATAATGATAATATCTCCATAAATAAATTAGACCAAAATGAGGAGTATGATAAGGAACCTTAGATATTTTCAGGTCCCAAGTGTTGTCAAATTGCAAGTGTTAACACTCTTACTATAAAATATCCTAATCTCATCTTGAATTATAAAACTTATGAGATGAATACCAATACCCACATACCTCCCAAGGATGGTCTCTTTTAATATCCTTTTTTGTTATTGAAAGTGACTTTATATTAATGAATAAGTGAACATAATTGACCACAAATATGGTGCTATAATAGAACACCTTGGAAGCCTTGGTGAAAGGATATTCTAGGATCCAACTGGATCCTAGGAGCTAATCTAGTACATAATAGAGAATAAAAAAAAAGCAAGAACCCACCAGACTTCAAGTAGCCACTAGGAGTGGGCTAGTTAAGGCAATGGTATACTCTAATAAGTTAGGGTGATAACTCTACATTTTTCCATTGATTATCCTATTTAGAATACTCCAAATAGATGGAGGAAACCTTTCCTAGTTAGATATTGTCATCATCACACAATAAGTTAACAACCTAAAACCAATTCCTAACCAAAGCAAAAATGAGGTAAATACTACTCCTCACAACCTTGTACAATGTGATCTTCTTGACCATTACCTTTAGGATAACTTCACGAAGGATAAATCTTCTTTACCCTTAGTTAATAAAATAAATATCGATGCTTCACATTCATGTAACTAAGAGCAATCACTTTTAGATCAAATGGACATTAAAAGCAAATAGATGTTACATGATGCCCCTCAACTAGAGGATGGATCACACATTCTAAAAATATTGACATAAATATTGAACGAATGATAATTTAAAAATTCTAAAGTTTAGAATAATATTAAACTTAGAAGAACATAAATAATACACATAATTGCTCATCAAATCCAATGATGTATTTTCTTGGTCCTATGTAGATATGCCATGACTTGATCCTTATTTTTTCATACACCATTTAGGTATTAGGTCATATGTAAAATATATTAAATAGAAACTATAGAAGATGTATCCTAATGTTGCTCTCCTTGTTAAGGAAGAGCTCAAAAAACTTTAGAAGTTAGTTTGATTACAACTATTGTTTATTTCAACTAGATCTCCTAGATTTTACTGATGGTTATGATGAAAGGTACTATTAAGGTCTACATTAATTTTAAGTATATAAATAAGGGGTATCCCAAAGATTACTTTCCACTATTGACATCATTGTCCTTAATGGATGGATTTTTGGGATGTATCCAAATTTGAATTACACCTAAATATCAACCTAAGATGGCATTTACAATCTCTTGAGATATTTTTCTATTAGGTTATACTCTTTAGCCTAAAAAATATGGGGGTAACTTACCATAGAACTATAACGTATATTTTCCATAACATAATGCACAACATGCAAAAATATTATATTGATAACCTTCTAGGTTGATCACTAAACTAAGAAAATCATGTCATAGATATTAGATATATCTTTGAACACATGAGGAAATATAACATCTATCTAAAACCTTCCAAATATATTTCCAGGGTGACATCTAGCAAGTTAGGATTTATTACGTCTCAACATGGAATCGATGTGGATCCCAATAAGATTTCTACAATTACCAATATGTTAACCCCTAAGAAATTAACCCAACTTTAAAGCCTCCAAGGCAAGCTCCAAGCCATATGGAGGTTCATATCCTATCTTCTTGATAAATATCATCATTTTTATAAGTTTTCAATAAAGAAAATATACTTTATATAGAATGATGAGTGTCATGTAGCATTTAACACTCTAAAAATCTATCTTCTATCTCCCATTATCCCTGTATCTCATGTCTAAATCTTATCTTTAGAGATAAATCATAAAGTGGGTCATTGTTCTTAGTGAATTTTATTTAGAATTCATTAGTCAAAATTCATTGAAATACAACATAATTATTGACCAATTAGTAGTAGTACCCTTACCTACTAGACATATCATAGTTGTCAAACTTTTTTATCATTTTATGAAAACATTTTAAGCTCAAGCCATATCAGGACTAAGAAAATATAATCCTAACACTCTCATAACATCACCTCTAATTTTATAAAATATTCAATCAACAAATTTGTATTTTACATAGGATGCTATCATCTTTAGGCTACATGGTTTCAATATGTCTATATGCATATTCCCTAGATTTATCTCAAGTAGAGTTTTGATGTTGGATCTATTTATGTAGTTGGATTTGATTGATAAAATATTTAGGAGTGGGAGATCTAAAATAAGACTCTCTTCAACATAGGTAGACTAACATTTATGAGTATAAAAGTTGACTTATTCATAATATATTGTCAAGTAGACTTGGCTACAAATATTCTATTTCCCCAGCTAAAGGACTATTTAAACTATATTCTTTGAGAAAAAATTAATAGACCATACAACCTATTCCTACACCATGTATTTATTCCAATAACCACCCCCTAGTATCCCAATTAATCATTTCCCATTTATAGAACTAATTATTTATTCACATCATCCTCAAAATATATAAAATTATATTATGATTCTATAAATCATATATTTTGGAAACTATCTTAGTAGCCATTAAGATTTCAAAGTTTTCTTGAACACCTTGAGGATGGTTTCATTCAATAAAGGTAGACCAATATACCCACCACTTTTCCTCTTGATAGGAACATCTAAAATTGCTTCAAAGATATTATTAGCAAATGTAAACTTTACATTTCCTCAAATCACTAGAGCCTAAGCAACAACATTGACAACATGAGCCTTGCTTATTATGATGTTAAAATTACTAGAAGGAACAAAGGTACTAATACTAAAAATTATAATATTAGAAGCATCTAAGGGTTACAAAGACTTAGAAATAATCAAGGCTAGAATTTAAGACAGAAAAATTTACCACTACAAAAGATGAATCAACATAACATGCTTCATTGCCATGATAAAAAAAATCATCCATAATACTAGCACTAGATGATGACAATGAACAACCCTCAACTCTATATATTGAGGAGAATCCCACCACAAATACCTTACCACCAAATGAAATGGGATCGATACTTTGTGAAGAATGAAATATTTTTATATCATTATCCAAGATAACATCTCCCACATATAGCATTTCTTGATTTCTAAAATACCCTTTCATATCTCTAAATAAAATTATTTATTCCAAAGAGACATATGTCTTGTCAAATCAAACTCTAAGATTACCTCTATCAACTTAGCACATAGTAACAAAACAAACTCACTCCATTACATATTAAAAAACCTAACCCAAAATTGAATCCCCTAAAACACAAGCATTTACACCCTATTTCAAACAAGATGTTTAAAAATTGACTTATTCAAACACATGACGGATAACCTTAAAAAAATACCATTCAAATATGAATTTTTGGATTTGCAAGAGGAGCCTTCATCTATGGTCTTAAAAGGTGGAATACGTGGGAAGGAAATTTGTATTAGTTTTATAAGTGAGAGGTTAGCTAAATTTTATGGTAAGAAAAACATTAGGGAATGGTACGTGACCATGGTAGAGTAGTCTTAGTTTGCTTATCTTGGTTACCAAGATTTGGACAATGTCAAGGTAATATTGATTTATCAAAAAATTGTATAGATGTGAGTTTTAAGGAGGTTAAAAGAGCATGTATACTTGTATTATTATTAAGGTGAATGGAATTTTCCAATGGTTATTATGTAAAGAACTTTCCAAACAAGTGAAGTGTGAAAATATTAAAAAAGTGTATATATAACTTTTTGATTAAATAAATAAAATATATAATATGATAAATGGATATAAATTTTCTAATGAAAAGTATTGATTATAGTAATTAGTACATGTCTATTATACTTAAATCAAATTATACAATTTTTAATGAATATTTATATGTGTATAGCAACATTACAAATAAAGTTTTATTGTGTGATCTAATATGAACATAGATCTAAAGTGAACCCCACCTACACATTCCAACTAGGTAATAAAAATTATATGAGATATATCAAAAAGGCATATTATTGACAATAGATAAATCAAGAGCATATTTATAACATGATTTATAAAGAACATAATAAGAAATAAATAATTTTTAGCCCCTTGCCATGAATTTACAAAATGTTAAAATTCATTTTAGGGTTGATAGAGTTTTAAATTCTCTAAACTTGGTGGTTGTCCAAAGAATGTAAGTTATATCACTTTTACTCCTTATATATGGATCAAGTAACTACCAAGCTTTATATGTACTGATGCTCCTGAGGACTATTTTGTTTGGTTGTTGTAAAGGATATTAAAAATGATTATATTTAACAATGGTAAGAAATTCAAAGCATCATAGTTAAACTACCTTTGATAATGACTACATTATTTTTAATGAAGGAATTACTAGATTTGGTGCAATCCTTCTTTCTACAACTACTATTAAATAAGTAGAAGAATAGTTCTATGACTGATCCACCTAAACAAAATTTAGAAGCAACATCATCTAAAGGATTATATTCAAGCAAGTAGCCCTTTGTCTCAACATCACTCTACCATCTTGTGTTAATGTTTGACAAATAGATCAACATACTTTATCAATCATATGATGATATTTAGATTATATTTCTATTTAAATATACTTTGTTATCTATTTATACAAGTTTTTCTCAAAAATATGAACACCTAAAATTGCTTCAGAGATATTATTAGCAAATGTAACTTTACATTTCCTCCAATCACTAGAGCGTAAGAAAAAACATTGACAACATGAGCCTTGCTTACTATGATATTAAAATTACTAGAAGAAACAAAGGTACCAATACTAAATATTATAATATTATAAGCACCTAAGGATTACAAGGACTTAGAAATAATCAAGACTAGAATTTAAGACAGAAATATTTACCACTACCAAAGATGAATCAACACAACATGCTTCATTGCCATGATAAAAAAAAATCATCCATAATACTAGCACTAGAGGATGACATTGAACAACCCTCAAATTTATCTATTGAGGAGAATCCCACCACGAATACCTTACCACCAAATGAAATGGGATCGATACTTTGTGAAGAATGAAATATTTTTATATCATTATCCAAGCTAACATCTCCCACATATAGCATTTCTCTATTTCTAAAATACCCTTTCATACCTCTAAATAAAATTATTTATTCCAAAGAGACATATGTCTTGTCAGATCAAACTCTAAGATTACCTCTATCAAATTAGCACATAGTAACACAAAAAACTCACTCCATTACATATTAAAAAACCTAAACCAAAATTGAATCCCCTAAAGCACAAGCATTTACACCCTCTTCTTCAAACAAGATGTTTAAAAATTTACTTATTCAAACACATGACGGATAACCTTAAAAAAATACCATCCAAATATGAATTTTTTGATTTGCAAGAGGAGCATTCATTTGTGGTCTTAAAATGTGGAATGTGTGGGAAGGAAATTTGTATTAGTTTCATAAGTGAGAGGTTAGCTAAATTTTATGAGAAGAAAAGCATTAGGGAATGGTATGTGACCATGGTAGAGCAGTCTTAGTTTGATTGTCTTGGTTACCAAGATTTGGACAATGTCAAGGCAATATTGATTTGTCAAATAATGGTATAGATTTGAGTTTTAAGGACGTTAAAAGAGCATGTATACTTGTATTATTATGAAGGTGAATGGAATTTTCCAATGTTAAATAACTTTCCAAACAACTGAAGTGTAAAAATATTTAAAAAGTGTATATATAACTTTTTGATTTAATAAATAAAATATATAATATTATAAATGGATATAAATTTTCTAATGAAAATAATTGATTATAGTAATTAGTACATTTTTATTATACGTATAGTAAATTATACAATTTTCAATGAATATATATATATATATATATAGCAACATTACAAATAAATTTTCATTGTGTGATCTAATATGAACATAGATCTAAAGTGAACCCACCTACACATTCCAACTAGGTAATAAAAATAAAATGAGATATATCAAAAAGGCATATTCTTGACATATGCAAAATCATTAAAAATATTTATATTTAACAATGGTAAGACATTCAAAGCATCATATTTGAACTACCTTTGATGGTAATGACTGCATTATTTTTAATGAAGAAATTACTAGATTTGGTGCAATCCTTGTTGCTACAACTATCATTAAAGAAGAAGAAGTATAGATCTATGACCGATCCACCTAAACAAAATTTAGGAGCAACATCATCTAAGGGATTATATTCAAGAAAGTAACCCTTTGTCTCAATAACATTCTACCATATTATTTTAATGTTTGACAAATAGATCAACATACTTTATCAATCTTATGATGGTCTTTAGATTATATATCTATTTAAATATACTTTGTTATCTATTTATACAAGTTTTTCTATCTAAAACATAATTTATCTTATACAAAGCATTTTTAATTATATGTGAATAATTACAATTATTTGTTACTTATATAAAAAAGATCATTCATATAGCATTTTCAACACTTATATAGATTTTTGTTGAAAATAATAAATTTTATGCATGGTGATCCTCTAGAGCATCCAATGGTTTTGAATGATGTTTGATAGCTATATTTCTCCTAAAATACTACGAATTTTATAGACACTTAAAATAGATTCCACAACATTTTTTTTTTCGGATTCAATTTTTCATCAAATGAAAATTTGAAATGGCTTTAAAATTATCCTAATAGAATTGCATTTTACTTTAATACCTATACTTGTATTAATAATTATATATTAATCCAGTTTAAAGACTTAGTTTACCAAGTCCACTACTCGTGGAATTCTTTATAAATGGAATAACATGATTAAAAATACAAACCTTGGATCTTACTTATATAGATTATTTATTAATGAAACATATGTGAAGATAGATAATTGACCCTACAAACCCATGCGAAAATGAAACTGCAGTTCTCCTGAACTTTACAGCTTTCTACATTGCTTGGATCAAACAAAATTACATGAACTTCCGCATAAGTCCAAAGCATCAAGTGGAAATATCTGGAGCAAAAGATTGTAATACTTCTTAAGACGAATGCTTCACTATTCTTTGCAATGTATTATGATTATTATGTCTTTTAGCTTTAACTAAGATTTCGAGAAAAATATTTGGTATATTCTAATGGAATCCATACAAATTTTGCAACGAGTGTTTATTTGCTTTTACATCAAACAACGATAACAGTAATCCATTACACATACAAACTAATTTGCGTATTTCAGATATGACACCACGAGCTTATTCCAATTGTCTTTGAAGATCTTGGAATGGTAGACCAATCCTCTTGATTGGTCTTGCAGAGAGAGGAGTGACCATCTCGCAAGAGAGTTTCAACACCTCTGACAGATCCACGGGATTCTCAGGCGACTCCACCCAACTGAAGTGATAAAGGAGGCGAGCCAGCCACAGGTGCACCGTTGCCAGTCCCAGAGCTCTGCCGGGACAAACACGACGGCCAGCACCGAAGGGAGCCAACCTTAAATCGTTTCCTCTCACGTCCACCTCTTCGCCCCCTTCGCTCACAATAAAGCGCTCCGGAACAAAGTCATTTGGTCGTGACCAGAGGCTTTCATCATGGGTGATAGCCCACATATTCACCATCGCCGTTGTACCACGAGGAATGAAGTGGCCGGAAAGATGAGTATCGTTTCGGGACAACCTTGCCCACGACAGAAGTGGCCCCGGTGGATGTAGGCGTAAAGTTTCCTTCACAACTGCCTGCAGGTATGGGAGTTTGGGTATATCTGAGTCTGTCGGGTGGCGGGATTTTCCAACGACTGAGTCCAGCTCGGCCTGGAGTTTCAATTGAATCTCTGGATGTAAAACTAGTTCCGCAAGAACCCATTCAGTGAGAATGGCCGTGGTTTCAGAGCCTCTGAATATCATTTCCTGCAGCAACGTACACACATTTTCTTTATAGAACATATATCGTTTTAGTAAAAGGAGCGAATAGTATCACCCATGCGAGAATCTACAAGTTAAGAACAGTTCACATGTGTTACGCCATAGTCTCACATTGAAAATAATATCGACTTACAAGATTAAAACAGTAAATGAGTAAGGGGTAAAATATAAAATTATAAGGAAAGCAATTACAAATTTCAAGTCTCTTCGTGGCTACGCAACCTACCTCAAACGCTCAAGAATTGTAATAATCCAGATGTTAGGCTCGAAGAAACTTACCCATAAAATGGCGACCATGTCATCGTCAGATAATCTCTCTTTTTCTTGAAGTGAAATCAAGATGTCCACAAAATCGGATGAATTGCAGGAGACAGAAGGGAAGCTCCGCCCTTCATGATGATCTTCAATGATGCGCTGGACGTATTCTTTCACTTCGGAAACGAGCTTACGACAACGGTTATGAACACTCCTCGGGTTCCAACTCAGATACGGGAAGTAATCTGCAACATTGAACGCCCCCAGCAAGTCGAAGCCTTCCACCACCATCCGTCGAAGCTGCATCGCCTCCTCGTCTTTGCTTCCAAAATCATAACGTCGCCCGAACACCGTCATCATAATATTATTAAGGGCGGCTCTCTGCAGAAACGGGCGGACCTCCACAACTTGAGAATGGGAGTTCCATATGTCCACCATCATTTGTGTGGTTTCTTTCTGTCGGAACTCCTCGTGGGCAACAATTCTGTTGGGCGAGAACAAGTGAGTCGCCGCAACCCTTCGGAGATTACGCCAGTACTCTCCATACGGAGCGAAGCCAATGGCTCGACCGAACAACAGCAATTTGGCCGACTCCTTGAGAGGCCGGTCGGCGAAATCGGAGCTCGAGAGGAGATCGCGAGCAACGTCTGGTTTGGACGTAATAACGACAGGGTTGCTCCCTAGATTGAAGGCCATGAGAGTCGTAGCCTTATGGCGGGCAGCAAGGGTGGACAGATTTCTATGAGCTAAGCCCCTCATCTGTAAGAGGCTTCCTATAATGGGCAACCCCATTGGCCCGGGAATTTTACTTTTGGGCTTTTTCTTCAGTGCAATTAAAATCACAACACAAAATCCCACACACACCAATCCGGCCACTAAAAACAGCTTTGAGGGCAAAGCTGAAGCATTTTGAATGGCAGGTAGTCCTCCTTTAGCGAGGAGAAGAATCAGCGAGTTCTCGACATGATGAGATTCCACCATCTCTAACAAACATAAACTACAACTCACTTGACAAAGAGTTAGAAATGCAGGACTTGTTTTCTGCCAGAAACTTGAAATCGTAGGCTATTTGTAAGCGAAATCTTTACTGCCCTAAGGAGGGCCTGAGACGGCGACGATGTGATGTTCCTTCTCAAACTGGTCGTCCTGATATTTTTTCTCATATTTAAATTTTAACTCGTTCTACACGCTTTGTTATAAAACAAAAACAAAAAACCCCCACGTCTCCTCCCCCCTAAGTATGCATGGTTTCTTATTATAAAACAAAAAAACACATTCAGAAGAGCCTAAGAGAAATTGTCCAGAAAACAGGTGGTTTCGAGGAACCGTAACGTATCACATTGTAAAAGTTTCCTTGAAAAATGTAAACTATGACACACAGATCTGAACTAAGTGCGGTTTTTTTTAAAGTCAGGGTGATAGAGATTAGAGAACATTGGAAAATGAAACAAGGAAATCAACTATAAAATGGACTCTGGACCAACGTGTGTAAAATGAAACCACAAAGGAATTCAACTATAAAATGGACTCTAGACCAACGTGGGTAAAATCCGGCGGCTATATTGGGTCAAGATGTATAATATGCTAATGCTCGTTAAAAAAAAAACCTCAAATCTACGTTTCAGTAGTCCCTAAAACGGATTTGGCGGCACGCAACGTTTCCTTTGGATACAGTATATCATTAATTGTAGTTTTGACAATGTCTGATAGGAAAGGCATTCACTAAGCATAACGTAAGATGTTGGGTTAATTCTAGAGTCAGGTTTATAATTGGGACTTAGACATGCATTGAATTTGTGTGGGTCATAATTTTATTAGTCAAAGAATTTGTTGGGCAAACACCATCAGTCAATTTTCTTAAAAGTTTAATTTCTAAAAGCAGAAGTTGTCAGTTCCTTAAGTTATTATAATGCTCCAATTCTTAAACTATAAAATTAGTTGGCACCACGGACTAAAAAGCTTATGAATTTTGAACTCAATTAAATGTTTATACTAACTTAATGGATTTGTATTAAAAATTATATCATTTTAATTTTGATATTTAAATTTAATTTTTTTTAATTTATTTTATATATTTATTATAATAAATGAATATTGTAATTTTATTGGTAGTATGATAAACATTTCAAAAGTTTTTTAAACACACTATTAATTAATTTTAAATAGTGTTACATAAGTTTAAAGCACAACAAACTTTTTGTAGTATTTTTATTTTGGTTTTACTTTTAATGTTTTATTTATTTATTATTAATTGTAGAGTATTTTTTTAGTGTGATAAATCTGTTCGGGTTGGGCATTTCTATATCACCATGACCTCTTATAATGGGAGAGCTGAGCTTATCTATAGGTAATTTAACACAACCATACATATGTATTGGTTTGAAGTTTGAACCTCTTGAAGAAGAGCTAAAAGCTTGTGATGCATCCTTGGGACCAAATTATTATTATTATTTTCTTTGTATAAGTTTCATTTTATTCACACTTTTAATTGCTTCGTATAATGTCATTTGACTAAATTTTTAAAATTTACTTAAAGATTAAAGTTTTGGTTTAAATTTCTTCATTTTCAATCAATTGCTTTAAATTATATGGTTTATTTAAATTTATATTAATTTAATCAATGTTTTTTATTATTTAAAATTTAATTATAATAATACATTTTTTAAATTTAAATTGGTTATATACAATTAAAACAATTCTCAAACTTATGATATTGTGACCTAGTGGTATTCTAATAGGTAAGTATAGTTAACAAGATTTTAGAGATTTCCTACCCTGGTCCTAGTTGGATTAAAGCTTATTGGAATTAAGGTGATTTAAACTAGTTTTTTCTTTAAACCTTAGTTTATCTTTACCGAGGGCTTCTACTTTTTATTTTGCATTTAGGGGTCTTTCTCGCAGTTCATTCTTGGTCCTTTCTTGGTAGGGAAGACTCCATATTTTTCTTTTTGCCTCTTTTCTTCTTTGACCTTTAGATTATCTCTATTTGATCTCCTCTCCTAAGATTTTGACAAGATTACTATTGCTTATTCTGCATTTGGGGTACCTTCTCTAAGCTATTAGACTTCATTTAATTCATCACTACTTCATGGTTGCGTATGATGATGATGAAATTACATGCATTAGATAACCACACACTTCTACTTTATAGTCAATTACTGAAGTTGGTGATACCTAGATTTTCAATTGAACTGATATATATGTTTCTACTAGTTTTTGAGACCACTATTCTTGTGTTTTTCTTTTACATTCCCAAGAATCCCCTTTAGAGATTTTTTGTGGTGCTTGGTTTGTTGGCTCCATTCCTTCCAGAGCTCATAGATATATTTTCCTTAATAGGGGCCAAGAGGATCCATGTATTCCTTCAATGGTGTGTAGTTGTTTTGATCTCCTAGGAGAAGATCTTCTAATATCATGCTTCATTAGAGTGCTTGTCCTACTAGAGGTAAGGATGGTCCCTTATATTCATTCGATGGTGTGTGGTTATTTTTCCCTTCTGGAAGACCATCCTATGGTCACATGTTTCATCAAATTTTTTATCCTACTAGGGGCCAAGAGGACCCCTTGTCTTCCTTTGATGGTGTGCTACTACTTTTCCCTCTTAGGAGAGCATCCTATGATCGTGTGCTTCATAGGAGAGCTTGTATTTCCAGGTTCGAGAGGGACTCCTATCTTATTTTAATAATGTGTGGTTGTTATCCTTCCTAGGCTTCCTATAGATGCATGCATCCTCAAAGATCTTCTCTTACTAGGGGTCAAGAGGACCTCTTCTCTTCTATCATTGGTGTACACTTACCTTCCCTTCTTGGGAGAGCATCCTATGATCACATGCACCTTTGATTCTCGAAAAAAGTTCTTCTAGCTCTGGGTAAGTGTTGTTGGGCCTGTTGTACTCTTAGTATGCTTCTTAGCCTTTGACTTTGGAGGAGTTTTCCTTGAATGACCAAACTTGGGAAGACCCCTCGAGGAGGGAAAATGTTCAAATTTAAAAAGTTTTGTCTGAATGGGATTCCCTTGATTAGGCAGATTTTTTTTAATCTGAATTTATTGTTTCAGTGGCACCCTTCCTTAGGTGAAAATTTTAAATTTTAATCTATTGTGGGTATTGTCTCTTTTTAGTCTCATGTTTAGGAAACCCTTCTCTAATGGCTTTATCTCTTTGTAAAAGGTTCGGGAACCTTTTCAAAACCCCTTCCTCCAACCAATCAAAATAATTAAATAAATAATTAATTAATTTTTAAAATAAAATAGACATGGGTATTTTATTATTCTTTTTACCCTTTTTATTATTAATCATAATATAAAATGAAATTGTTTAACATAATATTTTGATGTTAAAATATATATATTTTAAATATAAATATAATAAAATATACTAAATATTTGAAAACTTTATAATTATTATGAATATTGTATATAGAAATACAGATATATGGCATATGAAAATAATAAAATTATGCATAAAAAATTTAAACCTTTTAAATATTTATATTAAAATTTAATTTCTTATATTAAAATAAAAATATCTAATTTAAATAATTTATTTTAAGCTTTTTCATAATTTACCAATACTATATTAGGATAGATATCATTGTCTTGCTACATTCAATTGTCATTTCTAAAATTTTAACAATTTTTTAAGCATTAAATTATTTAAATACAATAAAAATTTAATTGACATCATAAAATGTTAACAATGTTCTTTTAAAACCATTTTAACAATTGAAGATCAATCTATTTTTTATCCAATATTTTTTTATAAAAACAATAAAAAATGTTATATATAAGCACACATAAGTGGTTGCTTTATTAGTATTAACCTTGTTGTTTGAATCTTGTGACTTTCTTAATATTTTATTTAATTTATTCACTAGATTTTTATTAAATTTAAATGAAAAAACCTGGTCTATCTTATTTTATACACAATTTAAATCTAGAATTCTTGTAAAACAATTATTTCTATGACTACTCCTCAACATGATGTCTAAAATTTTAGAATATGTGTTAAAGCCTAAAATATTATGCCCAATATGGCTTCCTTCTTAATACAATGAATTGTTTTTCAAGAATTCTTTGTTATAGTTACATTCAAGAAATATATCTTCTTTTTTTTCCTCTATCAATCAATTAAAATTCATGGCAACCTAGTGAGGACAGTCATTTACAAGAGATATTTCCTATTTAGGGTGGTTTTTCTTCTAACCTTAAGATATACTATACCTTGATAATGAATTCAAATTCCATCCTCCAACCTAGATATCATTATAACCCAATATAGTATGGAATTTGTCTAAAGTTTCACCTAACATGGAGAGATCTATACTCTCTCTAATATTAGAGGGATTTAGATCCAATAGTACCAAGCCAAGTACCTAGTGCTCTTATATTTGGGTTATATCTAGAGGATCTTTATGTGTGCGATTAATACTTTTTAGAGCCAATCTCTTCCCACTAAATGAAACATCCTCCCAATTTTGAAATCATCGTACTATTTTACAAGCATAGACTATATATGGTGGATCTTCATGTGTGTGGTGATGATCTTACACTCTCTGAGTCATACTCATCCTCAAAGTCATATTATGATTTTTTTTTTACATTTTTAGTTGTTATGGTTAGTTTAAGCCTAACATAATTTTCTTTATAAATATTTGTATGAATAATCTATTGTAGATCTTGTGAGAAGGAAATATAAATCATATTTTATCATAAGGAAAAAAACATTGATCTTAATGGACTTGTGCATTGTAAAATAGATTTAAAATTGTATATAGCACTTTATAAATTATTTGTGTTTTTCTTTTAGTTATAAAATAATATTATATTTTTAGATTTTTACAAATAACATACTTAATATCAACTACACAAGAATAGGTGTAGGGAAATTTGAATACAAATGATTGCCTAGAAATATACCCCCTTTACATTATAATTTCAAGATAAATTTCACTCAAGCGGATATGATTTCTTTGTCAAAATATTTTGTTAAAATTTCTAACATATATGAAGTGAGAGTTGGTTGACATTTAAATGTGAAGGAAGATGTAATTATTAACCCAAATTAGAAATTCTTTGAAATATAGAGTATGGATCATTATAATTCAATTCATAACTTTTTAATATTGAAATATATTAGAAAGTAATCACATATAAAATGAAAGGTTAGAGTTTTCATCTAAAACTTTCTACAAGTGTAACATTTAATAAATGATATAATTAGAAAATAATATTATAATTATTTATGAAAATGGATTACTTTTATTTGAATGGGATAAAATATTTTGTGTTATCTATAAAGAATATAAATAAGGTGGCTTCTAGAATTAGAATATTAGACTCTTTTAAAAAGGGTTCACACTTATAAAGTTTTTTAAACTTAAAAAAAAAAAATCTTCATCTAATCTTAGAATGATATTGGGGCAAGAAATTGCATGTGGTTTTTTAACTATATAAATAAAGATAAAAATTTACCATTATTATTTTAGTTTTTTTCTAAAGATTAAGTTGTCAAGAAACTAATAATTTTATTTTCAGTTTATTTGAAATCTCTATTATTATTGCTAATCAGAAATTTGAATAAAATAAAATTATATGTATATGAATTTATTTTTTATGTGATATTTAAGAATAGAAAATAATGAAATATCGTTGAAGAGTTATCATTTGAAAGAAACAATTATCTTGATTAATTAAGACAATAATGAATTATGCAATATACAATATATATTTTCTTAAACTACCTTCTTTATTTAATTTTTAGTTATTACGGTAAAAAATAGGTTTTTGAAAGGGCTTGAACCCTTCTACAATTTTCAATTGGCATCACCAATCCTATTGCAGAAATCCTCTTCTAATAGGACTAAATTTTTTTGAATTATTTCCATTATTTTTCAACCATTTTTAGTTTACTCCATACTACCTTCCCAAGCCTTGCCCAAAGTTCAAAAGGGTTGTAACCCTCATCCATAGACCTTTGATTTACCCCCCAATACAAGCCACCATCAGTCCACACCATATATCAACCCTTAATATTGTCCTTGAATTTAGTCATTTTTAGGGACTTCCCTTGACCAATTAATTGCTAGAAACTTTATGCCCTCAAAAAATTGATCATTGTGCTTGAACTATCTACTTAGGTCTTTTATCATTGTTCTTAAACTATATGTGTAGGTATATTGTCCACCAAGGAACATCTTAAGAAAACTACTACAACATCTACCATGTTGTAAATGACTACCAACAATGAAACATTTTACCTAGAAATTCATCACCAAGCTTTCTTAATTGTAAAGGCCAAAGATCAACTAGAGTGAAAAGATAAGTCCTAATGCATTGCCACATGACCCCATATCTACTAATGGTGGGAATTACTCCTAGGATTTTACTTATTAAATGGGTAAAACAATATAGACCATTGGTTTATCCTTTGATCAAATAATAAATAATCTATTTATGCCTCTTTCGTTTTTACTAATGCCTTTATGTTGGGTAAAAATTATCTAGTGAAATCCACCTCTTGTCGTCTTGACAAAGAACCCCTAGTTAACCATCCAATCTACCACATTATTACATTATTTGAAAACATGATTCATCCCCACTTGCTCCATTGAGTCAAATATCCTTAGAGTTTCCATTATTATACTTGATCTAAAATAATTAACATTCTTTAGATAGTTTTTATGTTTATTATGATAAAAATATAAATAAAATATTCTATAATTGTAAAATATTATAGATGTCTAATGCATGCCATAAATCAATAGATTTTTTATTGAGATGGACACAAATATTTTATACTAAATAAAAGTCTTGGATTTAAAATCATCATTTATAGTATGTTTGTATATTTTGTTCTTTACTAAATTGTATGATTCAAAAAATATAAAGTAATCAAAATTTGTCACATTAAAATTTTTATATTACTTTGATAAAACTATTTATATCATTATTAAATTTATTATAAAAATAGTATTTGTTAACATAAAAACAAGGTCATACAATAGTGATGCTAAATCCAAATAACATTAGATGTTGATAATATTTTTCTTTGAAAAATCATAATTTGAGTTGTTATTGCATTAAGTAAAATTAGGCAAGATCCAATTTTAAAAAATCATACATCCCCCACCCCCAAAAAATATAAAAATAAACAAACAAAAAAATAAATAAAAATAATAAATTTAATAGAGAGGCATGATTTATTATAGTGATGGAGATGTTGGGCATCGCGTGAGCCTCGCACAGGCTTGCATGCCTCTACGAGTGCCTGCATGTGGGATTTTTCTCCTTCTTTTGATTCGGTGGCTTCTTCTGATTGCGGGGGTGGGTATTTTTTCAGTTTTTGGGGTGGATTATTGTTGCACGAGAGTGCCTTTTCCTAACCCGAGTGTAGGATGATCATGGATTTTCCTAGCGATGTCTAATGCCAAAATAATGTCTTATTTAAGAAAGCCCTTCATGGCTCGAGCTCTTCTTCTGTTTGGCATAATGCAAATGATAACTCTTCAAGACCAGGTGGTTCTTCTTTGGAAGGAGTTTTTCGTGCAAAGCGAGTTAATGGATACTTGGAAAGGGCTAGGGAGTGGCATGTTCTTGTGATTTAGCCTGAGTCAATTGCATAGGATGTGGATTATATTCAAAATCATGCTTTAATATGCAAATTTTTGGGTATTCACATCCCTTTCTTAGCGTTTGAAATGTGGGTTAGGAGTACTTGGAACCTGGTTGGTGACATGGAAATCCTGAGGGGAGCTAATAATTTATTTTTTCTAGTATTTTCTTGCTTGGAAGACCAAAATAGGGCTTTTGAGGGGGACCCATGCTTTTACAACTAGACTGGCCTATTTATTAAACCTTGGCACATGGGTTTTAATCCGATTGAGGATATTCCTTCTTGGGTTGTCGTGTGGGTTCGACTTTCGTCGCTACCTTTGGAGTTTTGGTGGACATATATTTTGCACATGATTGCATTGTTGTTAGGCAAACCGATGGGACCATCTCAGCAAACCATAGAAAAAAAGGTAGTCTCATGTGCTCGTATTTGTGTTGAGTTGGATTTAACTAAGCCTCTGCCTAATTCTATGTAAATATGTGTTGGGTCTTTTTCTTGGATTCAATAATTAGACTATGAAACTCTTCCTTTCCATTTTTGGTTGTGTCATGAGTACGGGTATGTTCAACATAAATGTCCTAAAATACCTGAGAATAAATCATTTGGTTCTAAAAATATAAATGTGCAATCTTCTGGTGGCAAGTCAGTTACGCAAGATGCTAGACTTGGTCAGGGGAGTGGTCCCATGGATGTTAGTGGGGTGGATAAGGAAGGATTTGTTTCGGTTAAGACTCATAATAAGGGAAAAGGGTTGAAGTGGACCTTTACTAATAGACAAATGGATGGCTTACATAATAATTTTGATACCTTGGATGAGATGGTATTTTTTGATGAAGGAATTAATGGTAATTTGAATATGGATGCTCAAAATGTGACTGAGGTGCTAGACCATAATGGGCAATAGGAAGTAACATATCCTTCTTTGGACATAGCCCTAGCAATTGTTCCTGTTTTAGAGGTACGATAGGATGGAGTGAAAGAGGATGAGCATATTTTGATTGATTTTTTTAATACTAGTAGAGGAAAGGTTTCCAATATTGGTCCTTCTCTAGGTTTACTCCAAAAGAACTTAAAAAAGGGGCCATTGCGAAGCTGGTTAAGGTGGGTAGGAAGAAATATGCAGATAAACTTCATGCAGAGGAAGAAACATTGGTTGAGATTGGGGTGGTTAAACCCCTGGAGTCTCACTTTTCTTCTCTATCTAAATGATTTTTCTTTCATGGAATGTGAGAGTTTTGAATAACTTACCTCATAAAAAATCTATTTGGGATTTGGTGTAGGTGCATAAGGCGAATGTTGTTTTCTTAAAGAATCTAAATTATTGATGGAGGATCTATTTAGTATTGCTTCTAAACTCTAGGATCAAGGTATTTGTCAGTGTGTTGGGGTCATGGGTAGTGCTGGGCGGATTGTTAGCCTTTGGAATCTGTAGAAGCTTACTCCTCTTTGGTGGGTCTCGAATAAGTCAGATCTTTCTATGATAGCTTCTTGTCATGAGTTGGAAGAAGTGGTTTTATTAACTAACATTTATGCCTTTTCGGATCTTGCTGTGAAGTTGTTGCTTTGAAACCATATTCAAAGTGTTTAGGCCTTGGTTTCATTCTATCCTTGGATTATGGTAGGGTATTTTAATTCTATATCTAGTATTGATGAGAAGTGGGGAGGTGTGGGTACTTTGGGGCCTACCTATAGGCTCCTTAATGATAATATTTAGCTTCTTAATCTTGTAGATATTAAGCCAACGAATGGTGTGTTCACTTGGACGAATAGGTAGTTTGGTTCTAACTCAATCTATGAGAGGTTGGAAAGATTTATTACTTCTTCATATTAGGTTAGCAATTCTTATATTATTAATTCAGAGGTTCTTGACTAGAGAGGATCGGACCATTGGCCTATTAAACTTGCTATCTCTCGGAAAGGAATGGGTCATCATCCAAGTTTTAAATTTTATTTAATGTGGCTTAGGGATCCCTCTTTGTATGACTTGATGAAATTTTGGTGGATTCAGAGTTGTCCTTACCATGGTACTGCTATGTAATATTTTGTTAAAAGGCTCCAATTTGTGAAATTTCAACTCAAAAAGTGGAATAGACAGTATTTCAGGAATCTATTTTAGGCTAAAGCTTAGGCCCAAAGTAGGCTTTATGTTATCACCAGACATATCAAATATCATGGGCTTACGAAGCAGAATATACAGGAGTCTGAAGCTTTGCATGAGCTTCAAGAGTGGGATCTTCGGGAAGAAATTTTCTAGAAGCAAAAGGCCAGAGTGAAATGGTTACAGGAAGGAGATCGAAATACATATTTTTTCTTTAACACTGTTAAGGCTTGGCAATGGTATTTCTTTAATTATTTCTTCTCAAGGTATTCAGTTATCTGCTTCTCAAGATATATCTTGGGAGGCTGTTCGGTTCTTTTATTCCTTATATTTTTAGGATTCTTATGTGGATCACATTGATGATCATACTATTTTGCATTGTATTCCTTATGTTATTTCAAAATATATCAATGCATGTCTTCTTCAACCTATTGCCATTGATGAACTAGAAAGGGTAGTTTTCCTTGTTAAGATTGGGAAAGCTCTAGGGCCTGATGGATTCCCCCTGTTGAGTTCTTTCAACACTTTTAGAAAATTATTAAATCTGATATTTTGAAGGTTGTTCTTGAGTCCTTTCGTAACCATCGTTTGTTGAAAGTTTTGAATTCCACTTCTTTGGTTATACTTCCTAAAAGAGAGGGGTCTAGGTATTTTGATTAGTTTTAGCCTATTTCTCTCTACAATGTGGTGTATAAAATTATTACAAATCTAGTTGTAGAGCATCTCAAGCTTGGTTAGATAGAGTTGTTTCTGATGAGCACGGTGGCTTTGTGGTTGGTCTACAAATTTTAGGGGGGGTGGCTATTGCTTTTGAGGCTATTCATTCTATGAGCACTTCTAAGGATAAATTTATGTTTATAAATCTGGATATGGCGAAGGCTTATGATAGGGTGAAATGGTCTTTTCTTCACAAAATCCTCTTGGAATTTGGATTTGATCCTTCATGGATTGAGTGGATTATGAGTTGTATTACGACTCCCTCATATTCTATCCTAATTAATTGGGAGCCCTCTCTTCTATTTCATGATTCTCGAGGTCTTCGATAGGGGGATCCTTTATCTCCCTGCTTGTTTATAATTATGGTTAAAGGTTTGGGTTGTTTGCTTAAAGATCTGGTTCTCCAGGATCTTATTCATGGGTGGAAATGGGAGACTGGTAGACCAACCATTTATCATCTTCAGTTTATTTATGATACTATTATCTTGGGTGTGGCCTCTATTCATGAAGCAACCAACTTTAGACATGTGCTAGATATGTATTTTGTTGTCTCTAGTCATAATATTAATGAGCATAAGTATACTATTTTATTTTTCAATATGGATCCCAATAAACTAAGAATTATTTAGATTCTCAATTTTAGATTGGGACTCTTCCCCTTATGTACTTGGGGATTCCTATTTATGTTGGTCCTCTACCTAGGTCGGTTTGGACTAACATCCTTGATAAATTTCATAGTCGAGTTAGTCATTGGACTCATAGATGGTTGACTTTTACTGGTCGAGTTTTACTTCTAAAGTTGGTTGTTCAGGATTTACTAGTGTATAGATGCCTTATTCAGATTGCTCTAGTAATTTTTCTTCATGATCTGGATTCTCTTTCTAGGCAATTCCTATGGGCTGGTAATATTGATTCCTCAAAATGGAGTCTTGTTAATTGTGAGACTATTTGTCGACCGAAGTAGGAAGGGGGATTGGTTCTCCGCCTAAGCTCTATTTCTGGGACTACTTTGGTTGCTAAGATATATTGGCATTGATGTAGTAATTAGAAGAAAACTTGGGCCAGGATTATCTCCTACAAGTATCGTAGGGGGTGGAATGTTACGAGATTTTTAGATACAACTTGATTGGTCGAGGATCATTTTTTTAGAATACTCTGAAGAAAGGTGTATAGTTTGTTAAGCAGAGGTTGTTATAAATTTTTTATACTGGGTCTTGGGATCTTTTTTAGCATGATTCTTGGGATGGATTTTCTCCTCTCCTTAGTGATTTTCCCCATCTTCAAGATCTTACTCAATACTTTTTGGATGTTGTATGGGTGAGGGTGGCAGATTTCAAAACTATCAAGTGCTTTGGTCAGATGGTTAGTTTCCAGTGGAAGGATCCTTGGGAATGGCTTGTTGGTGGCACTATAGATGTGAGGGTAGAATTGACCCATATTTTGGCTAATCATCCCTACTCTTCTCTAGCTAGGGATGATGTACTAGCATGGGGGAGGGATAATATTTTGGTTGTTGCTAGTTATTATGTTTTGGATCAGCATCGATTTGGTGAGGATGTGGTCCCATGGTTGAAGCAAGTTTGGAATAAGTTTATTTGGCCTAAGTGTAGCTTTTATGTGTGGTTGGCTACTCATAATAGGTGTCTCACTTGGGATAATCTTCAAAAGTATGGTTTTGTTGGCCTCTCTTTATTCTATAACTATGGGAAAGATGAGGAGTCTGTTGGGCATTTACTTCTCCAATGTGACTTTGCTCGTCAACTCTGACATTATTGGTGAGGAGTGTGGAATCAACCTTGTTTGCATACTTAATTTGTAGTTAATTTTTGGAGGAGTATGGGGTGACCTCCTGCAGCGGCTTTTGTTTTACATGTTGGGTGGAGCATTGGTCCTTCATACATTTTTTTGGTAGATTTGGCTTGAACGGAACCACCAGATTTTCTAAGGAAAGGATTTAACTGCGTCTCATGTCTGGAAAAGGATTTTGCGAATGATCCAAGAAATTGTGTCTGTAAAATGTCAGATTATTTCTCCCGTTGACCAAGAATAATGTTAGATCATGGAAATATTAGGTTTTTTGGTTAATGGCCCTAGTCCTAATATATCTTGTAGATGGATGGGTCAAAGTAATCAGGTGTGGAGGGCTGGTAAATGGAATCTTCCTCATCTAGGAGTACTAAATATTAATATGGATGGATCTTCCCAGGGTAATCCGAGTAATGCTGGTATTGGTGGTGTGGGGTAGGACAGTAGTGGTACTATCCATTTTTTTTCTCTTACTTTAAGGGATATCATTCTAATAACTTCATGAAAGCCCTTATAATTTTATATGCTTTGGAGCAAGGGTATGCTTTGGATCGGCATAGGATTGTTTGTGAATCTTATTCTTAGATCATTATAAATTTGTTGAATTCTGGGGATAGTATTCATGGTACTTGGTGGTTGAGTTGGATTGCTCAAAAAATTCTCAATATCTCTGGTCACTTGGAGTTTATTTCTTTTGTGCATATTCATCGAGAGTAGAATGGGGTACTAGATTTGTTAGCTAAATGGTCTTTTGAGTTTCAAGATGGTTGCGATGTTCAGAATTGGTCTAAACTTTCTTCTGATTGCTCTCAATCTCTCTCTTATTTATTGAGAGCTGATATGTCTAAATAGCTTCTTATTTTTCTTTGTATCTTGGATGTTTTGTTGAGTTAATAATTTTTTTACCCTCTTTTTCAAAAAATAGAGGCATGATTAATTTATTTTAAAAATAAGATCACAAACTAAAACTATGTTTAATTAATTAATATTGCTATAGATCGAGGTGCATAATAGACTTGAAATATTTAAGGCACCCTTTTTTTTCCTTTTGAAATTGTAATTTTTTTTTATTTTTACATAAATCTATTATAAATCAAATGGTATGAGATGAACAAAATTTTTGATTTGGTTTGAAATCTATCAAAATGCAGTGGATATTTTGTTAAGTTGGGATATAAGGCTTTAGAGCAAAAATAATTCCTTACCTCTAAGAATTTCTTGTACAAAGAGTTTTTTTTTTCAGTAAGGCCCTCCCTATGGCATGGAATTTATTTAGTTCATAATCCAAATTCATAATTCTTATAGGTGATAATTGCGAAGAAAAATATTATTATCTAACTTTTAGATATGACTCCAAAAATGTGATAGAAGCTTCATATATCTTCTTCATTATTTATTTGGTTCTACCATTTAGGAATGTTATTCAAAAAATGAAAATTTATTTGGATTGCTTCATAAATATTAAATGAACAAACTAATGGATAATTTTTTTTAAAGTTAAGGTATTAAGATATTTTTCCAAAGTATTGGAATGGCCATTACTTGTTACAAATCATTACTTGAGTGCATAGTAGAATTTTGAAAACTAAATATCAAAGTCTCATCAATATTTAGATTTATCATTAGAAGTATCAAGAGTGGAAAGTATGTAATAGTTGATTGGTTATAAAATTTGATAATATATAAGGATGATCTATGAAGTATATGCAAAGGATCTATATTGATTCTATGTTAAAGTGAAAATATTAAAATGTTTATAATTAAAACCTTGGAAATTTTGGTAGAGGTGATGTTTTTCTAGGATAATCAATCCAAAATTCTCCTTTTCTACTGATTCATATGGAAGTTTATAAATAAATAACCAAAGGCTAGCTCACTTTTTATTAGAATTAATATGATCATGAAAAAAGGATGAATACACATTTCAATTGAAGGGGGTTTACATTTTATTATTAATTGTATTAAAAAAGGATAAGAGGGTTGAATAAACATAGTATTATTTTATATGTCTCTTAGTTGATGAAGATAATATCTAGGAAATATCAAAATATCTATTGAGAGGGATATAAGGTAAAATATAATTTAGTTAATCATGTGTTGATCTTGGTTGTGATGAAATTCAAAATTTAGAAGATAGTTTGCCATGTATAATTCTATTGCTTAATGGAAATGGTATAAATAATTTAATAGATATAAATTAATGGTTTAAGGTCTATAAAAGTTAATTTTGATATAAAAAAAATTATGGTCTAATTGACCTACTAACATATCTCATATTTTATTGTTTGGATAGAAATAACCCAATATAAATCAATTTCAATTAATATTTTTTAATATTTAAATTTTTTATATTTAATTTAATAAGATACTAAAATAAAGGATGCATTCAATATTTTTAAGATGCATAAGTTTAAGGGTAACTCCTTAAATTTAATTAAAATGTTGAAGGGGGAATGTTAGGTGAGTTGGAATGTTTTCAATCTAACAAAGTAAACTATATGGAACATTCATTCTTTCAAAATTATGTCTGTTGGACATGTGTTTCGGGAATTCAATGTGATTGTAGATATATTTTCTAGATGTTCAATCTGGGTATTACTACCCAGGGATTTTCTATATGGTAGATGGATTTTCTAGATGAAATTATGCACTAATATATTGATGATATCTCTTAATATTATCATATGGTGGTGAATGGTCTGCACTTGTGGTGGTCTATGTGGTGCCTTTGCAAATCCTTGATGACATGGTGTAAATACAAAGGAGTTAATTTTCCATAATTTCTAGGAGTAGCCATTTCTTGTTCTTGGTTCCATGTTATCCCTTTGTGGGATAGTAGATGAATCCTTTGAGAAAGTTATTTTTTAGGACTGTTGATTTTTTTATTTTGAATCATTTTTTCCAGTTAGGAGGAACATATCCAAGAGGATTTTTTGGGGGTGTTTCACGTCTTGAACTCTCTCGATTTTCCTTGAAACCCTACCAGTTTTTTTTTTTTTGTTTATGTGGTATCCTCGTTGTTTTTTTTGGGCACCATCTGGTGTTGTTCGGTGGTCCCTAGGTGGTTGCCTTTGGGACTTTCACTTTGTAAAATGTTGTGGGGATACTTTCAAAACCCTCTTTTATTAATAGTACCAAAAAAAGATGCATAATTTTAATGATAAATATTTTTTTCTATGAAAGAAAAAATATTTATCATTAAACTTATGTATATTAAAATAATATGTATGAAATCAAATGGTATCAACTCATCCTATTAAATTCCTCAACTTTCAATGAGGATACCCAAGCTTGAATCTTACCACACAATACATGCATAATTACCAAGCTATTGTAAGACCATTATATGGTCTATTTTAATACCTTTATATGGTCATTATGTATTATGGATCGGTCTATTGTAATGCCTTTATATGGTCTTGATGTATTATGGATGGGTCTACTTCAATCCCATATAATTAATCAAAAACCAAAATATATGAAAAGGGTATTAAATATTTGTAAACTTCATAAATATTAATATCAAATTTTAAATAGATCTTATTATAAAATTTTTACATGTCTAGAATCTAACAAAAATTCAAATTTCTATAGAATTCTAGTTATAATTGCAATTCCTTGTTTGTAAATATATTGTAAGTCTTTTTAATAAGATCTTAAAAATAATTATAGAATGTAGAAAATTGATAGCATTGTGCTTTATTACTCTTTTAAAAATATTTTTTATTTTGTAAAGAATCTCATTATCCATTGAAATAAATAATCATTAGAGTATGTCGCATTGATTACAACTAACAATATTTTTTACAATGTGGTCTTTATCCCTTTTTTTTTAAATCATAGTTATATTTAATATTATTACAACTAATAATTTAGCCATTCCCTTACCTAGAGAGCTTCTATTTTACTTGAGAAACCTTTTTTATATTTAGAAATTTGCAATATCTCTCACTCTTTTCTTCTTATAACCAATAATCTAAGACTTTACTCTAGCTCAAACATCTTCATCCTAAAACTTCCCATGATTTTTTGTCAAAATAGTTATCTCAAAATTGCAATAAAAATATAAATTTATTAACGTATTAAAATCATATTAGTATGATTATCAAAAAATCTATTATCTATTTTAAATATTCTAGAATATAACATTACATTTTAACTTCTTGCAATTACCTATTCTAAATAAAGGGATAGATTTTAAGTCATTGCCTCTGTATCATCCTTCAAATACCAACCAAGGATATCATATGAATACTTATAATAAAAATATTGAATTTATTATCGTATAATAGATATGTTAATTTCACTATCACAAAATCTTATCATTTATTTCTAAATATTCTACAATCTAACATCTTGCAATGAGTTTCTATAGTTAAACATCTCATAATTATCTATTTAAATTAAGTCATATATTATGATATAGATCTACATTATCATACCTCAAATATTGGCCAAGGTTACGCTAAAATTATTTATAATAAAACATGTAATAAGCTTCATATTTATTTATTTTAAAATAATTTTATAAATTGTATAAATTAAAATTAATCACAAGATTTTTAAGGTGGTTTGTAGTAAAAATAAATACGATACAATCTTATAATCCTAATTTAGATCTAAATAGTTGATACTTTTTATTTTAAACAATTTTACTCGTTATTCATTCCTCACTCTTGACAAAAAGAAAGAGAATATTAGCAAAGCCTTTTAGTGCTTAAATACTTTTTATTTGATATAGGATAAAATAAATTCTACAAACAAAATCAATGTAATATTTGTTAGGAATGAATTTAGTCAAAGGAAACATTTAAATTCTTGGGAGTCCCCCTTTTTAATGTCTAGTCTCATAGTATGTGGGCTAGAGAGATTAAAACAAAATCTTCTAATAGACTTTTAAAATTATGTATTTGGCTACTAGCTTTCAAGTTTATAGTAAAGTTCTTGTAACAACTTATGTGTATTACTCCTCTTGTTGGATGCCATGAAAAATATTTGTAAAAAAATGGAGAAATTTCTTAAGGATTTTCTTTAAGATAAAAGTGATAGAATATGAAAATTCTATGAGGTAACTTAACACATCTTCTACTCCTCTCATAAGAGTGAGTGTTTGGCTATCATTGATATTCATACACAAAATATTATACTTTACACAAAATAAATAGTTTGAACCTTAGTAAATGATGATTGTTGGAACATCTTAAATGAATACTAAGTTGATTTAATTTTTCCTTAAGTTAAAACTAAAATAAGGATAAGAGTAAACCAATAATAATTCACTCATAAACAATAATTGTATTATGGCTATCAAGATGATTGGTATCAAGCATATAAATAACTTATTTAACTTTGACCAATAAACCTTGGCACACTAGTGAGTTGGGGCACTTGCTATAAAGAAAGGGTTCAAGTAGACAATGTCCTTCAGAATCTTTCGTTCTTATATACTTGTTCATAAACCTTGGCACACTAGTGAGTTGGGGCAGTATCTATAAAGAAAGGGTTCAAGTTTCTTAAAATTAGATAATGTCCTTTAGAATCTTCCGTTCTTATATATTTGTTCAACATTGACCCAAAAAAAAAACCTTGAGAGACACTAGCATAAAATATTATCAAATTATAGCTAAAAATAGCATTGAAAAGTAAAAGTTAGATTACTAAAAATAAGAAAAAACATCCGCGAGAGATAGAGCTCAACACGTTAGAGTGGAAAAATATCTTTGGAAGTGGGTGGATTCAACGATGAAAACGGGCGAAACGAAGCTTGCCAAAATACATGGTACCTTTCATTTTCATAGGCGTCGCTTAAATGTTTAGTTGATTGATTAACAGGTCCTGAATCTCTCCATTTGTCTCTCTCCGAAAGATCTTCATGACGGTGCTCGTCTCAAAGTATCTCTGACCAAAAGTACTGACAACAATGCATTAAGACATATTCAACTCGGATCCTACGGTGATGGATAACAACTGCCATGAGCCTAACGTGAGGGTGAAATGACACGGATCTCTTTTTCACACTCAGTCGGACATGATGATTGCATACTAACAGGGAAATAAAAATATTCACGCTTTTGTTTGGTTGACCCTCTATCTAACAAACACCATGCGCTCATGGTTTTGTTTTGTTTGGGTGACCCTCTATCTAGCAAACACCATGCGCTCATGGTGAGCTTAGAATGTAGTATTTCCCATGCGTGGATTTACGTGATCAACACAACTTATTTGCGAGTTTGGCGTTGTCTTTGTGCCAATGTGCTTGTTTGTTGTAATGGATCTCCTTGACTCCGTCAATACCTTGCTTCTTTGCCTCTCTGTTGATGTCCCTTTCGTAATTGCTGAACTCGTGATCTTCTATTCCCGTGATTTTGCTTCGTTGTTACGAAACCATGCTTACGTGGAGCAACAAGGAATGAAAAGACTTTAGAAGTTAAGGACGAAGGAGCAGCGTTTGAATAATTTTTTTACGGTTTAAATTTTGGGCTGTTTTCTATACTAATTTGACGTTGTTTTTTTATGAGACCACCTTCCTATAATCCTTATACCATTTTGTTGTTAACCCTTTATGAAGGGGACCACGATAACCTCATTTCACCTTGTTATTGTTGACCTTTCATGAAGACCACCCTCCTACAACCGACCACCCTCCTATAATCCTTATACCACTTTGTTGTTGACCCTTTATGAAGGGGACCACCGATAACCTTATTTCACCTTGTTATTGTTGACCTCTTATGGAGACCACCCTCCTATAACCCTTATACCACCTTGTAGTTGTTGATCCCTCATAAAAAGGACCACCGATAACTAAGGATAAATACTGTATTTGTGAGGCTTACACGAACTCAGTGTTTGAATATTTATTGTTGAAATTTCAATCCACTTTAATTCTTCTTTTACAAACATTGGAAATAAACAGCTTGTATGAAACAACATCACATGAACTGGTTAGAAAGAAAGAGGACCAACTAAGAGTCACATAAATGAGACTAAGAACTTCCACATACGATGTTAGTGGGGTGTGAATTATTTATGGAAACAAATAATTGGAAACAACAACTGCGGGGGAGAATGCCTCGTCGTTGCAGTTGCAGCGCACCTCCATCGACGGTGAATTGTTAGCAGATCCTGCCTATAAGTAACCTACAAATTTAAGTCAATACCACGGGCGCAGCACTATTTGTGTACTTTGTGATTGTCCATCTAAATTTTTAAGAAGCACCCCTGTGGTTATTAACAGCAAACCCCACGTTGCCCGTGAGCTGCTGTCGAGTTGCGATTTCGTAGACGGGCCTCTCAATGAGTCGGCGAAATTGTTTTTGTTCTATCCAGCCATTGGCTTTGCTCTGAACGGAGAATACTGGGGCAATCTACAATGAATTGCGGCGACTCACTTGTTATCGCCGAGCAGAATACTCGCTCACGGGGCTTTCCGACACAAAGAGACCACTAAAATGCTGCGGGCCATTACCCAAGGATATGTTGCGGAGCTTCGGCCACTTTTGAAGAGTGGCGCCCTTAATAATATTATTATGACGTTGTTTAGGCGGTCATATGATTTCGAAATCGAGAATGATGGTGAGAGAAGGCTTCCAGTTACGGGGAGCCTTCAACATTACAGAATAGTTTCCAGCCCTTAAATGGGTAAGATTGTCTTTAGTCAAACAATTAGATGAATGCTTCTCTTCACTGTATACATTCTCTTGGGATTACTTCTCTTCCCATTTTTTTACAGTTCTAATACGAAGGGATTGCAGATTATTCTTCGACTATAATAAGTGGCCTATTATTTTTTTCTAAATGTTTCGTGCAACTTGTGTATGAAATTGTACATATAATGATTCACTTTATTTACATTCATATTATTGTATATAAACGAATGTTAATTGATTTATTATAAATCTTCTCATACATATTAATTTATTCGTATTATTTTACTTATCATATTATTTTTTGAATTTTATTGTGGCTATTTTATATTTGAAATTATGTGTAATAAATTTGAGATAACTTATGCTATTTTGTGGTAGTATGAAGGTTTAAAAAGCCAATAGTGATATCAACCAAACTCTATTCAGATTGATAAAGTTCATTTTATTAACCACTATTATCAATTTATTTATCAACATTTGATAAAGTCTATTAAGAGTCTTAACACTTTGAAGGCAATGAAACTCAAACTCTATTTTAAAGGTCATATTGAGTAAAAAAGGTTAGGGTCTATCTACTATATTGAAGAATAATCAGTGAATACTAGGAATCAACTATATTGATTGATAGATGTACCAACTCAAGATTAGTTGGTCATTTACAGAGAAATCCAACCTTGATAGTGATTTGAAAATTTTGAAGTTTTTGCAAATTAAATATTGAAAACTTGATCATGAAGGGATAAAGCTAACCTTTAACATTGAAGACTCAACAAGATTGAAGGTATACCAATTCAAGAGGAGGTTGGTCATTTAGGATAAAGCCATCCTAATATTAGTATTCTCTAGAAGAAAGAGAATATTTATTAATATTGATATTTGAAACCTTGAGAATATTTTGGATTCTCTATTAAAGAGGAGAATCGTATTGTATTCTTAGGTGTGGCCTAAGATATTGAAGATTTAATATAGTAGAAGAGATTAAGCTACAAAATTTTGAGAAGCTTTCTATAGAGATAGAGAAGAATTTCAACTTTATAAAGTAGCAAAGAAGGTAGTAGAATATTGAGAAGCATTCAAAACACCTTTAAAAAAAAAAAAAACTAGCATACAAAATAAATGTTAGGTCATAGAACAAAGTGATCTTGAAAGAAGAACAAAAGATTATACAGCAAAAAAAGGAAAGTATCTTCCTAGGATACATTAAAAAATTAAGCTAATTGCATATATCTATATATCATTTTAGTCTTGGTCATAGACCATTTTTTAAGCAGATTCTTCAAGGTAGACACATACAATATTATAGAATAAAAGGAGCCTAAGAGATAATATTAAAAATTTAAGCTTAGATAAAGTAAAATTCTTGAGAAACCTATCAACAAATACTTAGGCTTCTTGTGACAAGTGGAAACTAGATCAATATTTAGCAAAATAAAAAGGATTATAGATCTTTAGAAGCATACTACAAAGTATATGGGATAAATCCCATAGTAAAGAAAAAGTAAAAAACAGAAAGGAAAAGCTAAAAGTTGTTTACTAAAAGTATATTATATATATTTGTATTGCTTAATATCTCCAAAGGAGAATCTTCTTGCAAATGTGTAAAAACTTATAACCTTTGAGAGCATATTGTTAGAAATCTATATATTCAACCTGCATAGCAAAAGAAGCATACGAGTTAGTAATCAAAGAATACATGTATTAAGGATGACAAAGGAGACTAGCACTACAATAAGGGGTAAAAAGGAAGATGTACACTAAGAAATATAAATAATTTAACTACTATAAAGATATGAAGGCAAAAACCATAGTAAGAAGAACCAAAGACAATGATTAGGAAGAAAGAGAAAAAGGCCAAGATATGTCACACTCTAAAAAACCAATAAGAGAGCACTGCAAAATAAGAAGGGATGACTCAACAAAATGTTCAAATAGAACTAGTGAAAAGACATCTAGGAGAATACAATATAATGTTGTAAGCACATAAAATAAACATAGAATAAGTCAATATAAATATGAGTTACATTCTCGTATGAATAAGGTATAACAAAAATCAATGTAAAGTCTAGAAGAACCAGGTAAGAGGATTAGTGAATAATCTATTGTATGATAGTGTTACATTATGGAATAAAACTAGAGAATGGTGAAGGAAGAACATCAATGTGTTTTGGAAAGTGAACCAGGTGAAAGGAACAATCAAAAGTGAAGATGGAATCCCAAACATGATAAAGGAAGTGTGAAGGTGCAATGCCTAAGTTGAGGTGAAAGGAAATAAAAATAACATGAAAGTGGAAATCCAGAGTCAAAGTGAAAGGGGACAAGGAAAGAGCGAAGTATTCCTATAGAGGAACCAACACTCAAAAATCAATAAAATCAAAGAAGAAGAAATTGCAGGAGGAAGTTAATTAACTGGAAGAAGAAGTGCCAACAATGACTTAGGGTTTCCAAAAACCATATTGTGCATCATTACTTGAAAGTAAAGTGAAATATTTCATTTCCAATGTTTCACATGCATTAATCCATACAAATGCATTGTCATTAATAACCTGAGGAAAGTAGTGTTAAATGAGGTAGTAGAGTGGAATCTAGGTCTAGAAAAAGTAGAAGAATGTAAACCCAACATCGGTAGTAAAACGTTCAAGCAAATAGAGAATAGCATTGTTTAGACAATTTGGATCAACATAAAAAGCGACATTGTTAAGACAATTTAAGTCGATACAGGAAACAACATTATTAAGCCAATCAGAGCTAACATTGAGAGCAATAATGAAAGTCATGAGTAGTATACCAACCACCGTAGAGTGCAACTTTGAAATATCAATAAAACCATTCTAGCTAAAGTTTGAATTGGATTTAGGGTAACTTATGATTATTTTAAAGCTATTTGGAGTTATAAGAAAATATTTAAATTTATTTTTTTTAATTTTGATATGAAGGTGGAGTAATAATAATTCCTAAGTTGATAGGTTGATTATTTAATCTAATTAAAAAATATTGCGATTTTTTGAATTGTTAAGCTAGAAGTATTTTAAAAGAAAATTAAAACTTATAAATTTTGAGAGTTAGAAGGGTTTCAACATCAAAGGACTAGAAATCATTATTTTTCAAATTTTATATTAGGGAGATATAAGGCTTACTACTTAAAAAGATTCAAAGTTACAAACCTTAATTAATATGGATGAATATAAGTTCATAATTAGAAAGGAAAAATTCAATGTTATAAAGTTTGGAAATAAAAATTTGATTGAAAAATTTAAAAATAAAATAGACATGGTATTACAATTCATCTACATAGAAGCCATGGATGAGAAGTTTGAGATATATTTTTTTTTTTGGTAAGTAAGAGAATATTATAATTAACACCGGGTTTTAACTGGTTGACCCAAAACCATTTTACAAAATAGGGTCCACTGACCAACTGGACAAAGGCCAAGCCCTAAAAGTTTAAGCGACAACAAAAATGGCCAAGACCTACTCTTCCATTAGAATACGACCAAACTAAACTATGGAAGCCTAATATTATGGCCATGAGAAAAGAAAGACGCAAAAAAGAACTAACAAAGACAAAAACTAATCATGCAAGCACCATGCCGAGTAGCTTGTGCCCATATAAAAATAATAGAATATGGTCAAAAAAAAAAACATCCCATAGAATGGACAGCCAAGAGGCCAAGCAGTCTTCCTTGTAGTCCTCATCTAACTTCTTATCATCGTTCTTGCCATCATCTTTAGATTTTGCCTTCGACTCCTTGTGCCCCCAGGCTGCTGGCTATAAAACGAGAAGATTTAGGGAATCACACAAATCAACGATTGCACTGATGAGGCCGAGACAGACTCTTCAAGCTGGTTGATCTTGTTGGAGGGTGATGAAATTGTCATCTTCTCCAAGACTATTATGGTGGGGTGTGGTGCCTCATTGTCAGGGATCTCCAACACTTTGTTATTTCTTGCTAGGGCCTTTTTGCGACATCGAATCCAAACACACCTTGGGAAATACTTGAGGCCAAAGCGAGATGTTTCCCATGCATGAATTTGTAGATAAAAAACCTATATCGGTGCCCCACCAGTGCAAAAAACACTAGTCACATGAACAAAAAAAACAAATATGACAAAATCCATTATAAGGTTCAAAATTTTTTTTTTTAAAAATGCCCCCATTTTCTGTCATTGATCCACTTTGAGCCTTCCAATCTAAATTTTTTCATTATCTATCACCATTGAGACTGCATGAGGAAGATTTTCGGTCCACGTGATCAAATTTCGCTGCTACAATGCCTTCATTTGCCGGCCCTATCGAGTGCCATGTTTGCTTCCCGGAAGGTATGCAAAATTATGGCCTCGGAGTCGGTCATGAATTAGAGCCCTTGCTTCATGGATGTAGTCATCAAATCTCCAAGGAGCTCTCTTAGTGTTCTTTAGAAGATTTATAATAATAAGAGAATCACCTTCCACCAACGGTTTCCCTGGATAATTCTCTGCCACCTTGAGGCTCCTCCAAACTGCCCTTGCTTCAACCACATTGTTAGTTTGAGCTCCAAGATGTTCAGCAAAAGCTACAAGCACCTCACCCTTGTGGTCTCTAAGTAAGCCACCAGCCCCAGCTTCACCTGGGTTGCCCCTAGATGCCCCATCAAAATTTAACTTAATCCACCCTAGGGGGGTGGGGTCCATGTGATCATGGTTCTAGGACCAGGACTTGAGGATGATTGAGGCCATCGGTGAGAGGTAAGTTTAATGGTGGCCTAATGAAGCTTCAAATGGATTTGGAGGTCTAGATCTGCGAGGCACTAAACAAGCATTCTCATTAGCATATGCTAAAATTTTTGACGGGACGAGAGGATGAGTGAGAAACCTTATCCAAGAAGGCCCCGACGATTCCTTTCCAACCATATCCGCCACAAGTAGTGATGAAGGCGGATCTTCCACATATACCTAAGACGCCTATTCAAAAATGGGGAAGGCCCTTTGGACAAATAAGTCAAAAATGGGTGAGGATGGACCCAATAAATATGAAACACTTGTAACGAGACCTAACAAGATTGAGACGAGAAAAATTACAATACGAGAAACAAATGATCAATAGACTCCCACTCAGACATACAAAGATAACACCTATTAACAACAATCACACCTCTTTTTATTAAGTTATCCATGGTGAGGATCTTATTTTGGATGGCCAACCATGCAAAAAACCCAACCTTCGGAACAATGCTTTTGGGCCAAACTTCCAAGTGAGGGAAAGTAGGTTCATCATTATCAATAAGAATCAGATAAGCAGACTTGACGGAAAATTCCCCATTTTCTGGCTTTCCAGATAAGTTGGTCCTCAAGCATGCCAGAAGGGAGTAAAGACTGTTTTAATTCATTCTCGAGTATTATTGATGCCCCTGGTAGATCATTATTCATTATTGGCTTCCATACCCTTCTATTGTTTGACAAAGTAATAAAATCTGCAACTTTGGTACCAAAAACTTCAATTGTCCAAGCTCTAAGGGTTGAAATGATGGGAGTCTGCGAGAGAGGGGATAGTCCTTTAACCATTTGTGGTCCCAAAAATCAATGTTTCTTCCATTTCCGAGTTTCCAACGTAGCCCTTTGCTTAGCAAGTTTTTAGTTTGAAGGATTGATTTCCAAAAAATTGATCCCCAGGGAGGAAAGGAATAACTTAAGAATTCAATTTCTTGCAAATACTTTCTTCGATTATAGTAATCCATTACGCATTTGCATTTGTCAAAAGACGCCATGCTTGTTTGGCCGGGAGGGCCATGTTTAAATGTTGTATTCTCCTTAGCCCAATACCTCCAAACTCCCTTGGTTTGCAAACCCTATCCCAGGACACCAAGTGAAAGCGGCTGCTTAGATTCGAGAACCGGTCCATAGGAACCTCTTACGGATCTGTTCAATTTTAGTGTAGACACTTGTAGGAGCTTTAAAAATAGAGAGAAAGTAGACGGGGATGCTTTGAATGGAAAACTTGGTGAGAGCGCCTTGCCGGCTTGAGATAACAAATTCCCTTTCCATCCGACCGACTTCCTCTGAATTCTTTCAATTACATTAGTCCACATGGAATCGGTAGCTCTGCACTGTAAATAAAGGAAGGCCTAGGTATGTGGATGGAAGAGTAGAAACTGAGCATCCAAGAATCCTAGCAATCTTAATCCGCCTACGAATGGGAGTGTTAAAGAAATAAATTTTACTCTTTGAAAAATTTACCTTTTGCCCCATGACATCCTCATATAGCTCTAGAATATGTTTTATGACCTTAGCCTCAAAAACCGATGCAAGAGTTAACAACAAAGTATCATCCACAAAGCTTGTTCATGTGTAGCTGCTTGTGTTTGTGATGATGCTTTAATTTCTGAAATAAGACCAATATTACGGGCGACTTTGATTGTCCTCCCAAGGGCTTCGACCACAATGATAAACAACATGGGAGAGATAGGGTCACCTTGCCTTAGGCCCCTTTTACTTTGAAAGTATCCGGCGGGAGCACCATTAACAAGGATTGAAAACCAAGGTTTCATAAAACATCCTTCCAAAAGCTTGATCCATTCATGATGAAAACCAAATTTCTGAAGAATGGCGAGAGACAAAACTCCGGTTTATGCGGTCATAAGCCTTGTTCATATCCGACTTGAGAGCAAAAGCGGGTTTTTAGTCTGGACTACCGAATGGAGGGCTTCATGAGCTGTTATGACCCCATCAAGGATGGACCTTCCGGGGGCTGAGCGCCTTGACAAACATCAATAAACATAGGAAGGATCTTCCTCATTCTATTTGCAATTGCCTTGGTCAAAATTTTATAAACAACATTACAAAGGCTAATAGGTCTAAAATCCATCATAGATCTAGGAGTAGGAATCTTTGGGATTAAAGCAATAAAAGTGGAGTTAAAACTTCTCGGAATATGCTTTGTGGACTGAAATTCCTTGATAGTAGCACATACATCAAAACCTACAATATCCCAAAAAGCCTGAAAAAAACGAGGTGAAAACCCGTCTGGACCTGGAGCTTTATCAGGGTTCATTGAGAAGAGGGCCTCTTTGATTTCTTCATCCGTGAAAGGCTTAATTAACTCCCCATTCAAGTCATCAAAAATTAAATGAGGAATATGGTAAAGCATTGATTCCGAAGCTAAGGCGGAAGCTGAAATGTTCTTCTCCTAAAAGATTATGAAAATAGGAAACTGCTTCATTTTTGATTTCATTAGGACTAGAAAGGAGTGATCCATCATCTCTAACAAGTTCTTTAATTCTATTGTGGCTTCTGTTCCTTAAGGTAGATGCATGAAAAAATCTTGTGTTGGCATCACCTTCTTTTAGCCAAGTAGCTCTAGACTTTTGCCGCCAAAAAGTCTCCTCGCGAGCTAGAACATTATGGTACTCGGCAAGGGATTTCTTTTCATCTGCACTTGTAGGGAAGAGTGCGGCAATCCCTCTTCAAGTTTTTCTCAATGGTTGATAACCTTTCAGAGATGGCTTTCTTGTTTTCAAAAATATTTCCAAAAATTTCCTTATTCCGAGATCCTTAGATTTTCTTTCACCACTTTAAGTTTACGTGCTAATCCGAATGAAGGCACATGCCACGACAAGAATCTTTGCCACCATGAGAAATTATGTCTATGAGATCAGGGTGGTGCATCCACATAGATTCAAACCTAAAAGGCCTTTTGAATTTTGGAGTCTCTTCAATTTCAAGTAAAATCGGGTTGTGGTCAGACCCAATGCGAGGCAAGGACAACAGATTTGCATCCCCAAAAGATTGTATTGCTTCTGTGACAAAAAAAATCTATCAAGCTTTTCCATTATGAGTTGATTTCCGGACCTCCTATTGCTCCAAGTAAATTTAGCATTTTTTAATTTGACATCCAATAAATTGTTGTTGTTGATGAAATCTTGAAAGTCCTCCATACTTCTTCCTGGAATTCCTACTCCCCCTTTTTTATCAGAGGGGTAAAGAGGGGTATTAAAGTCCCCTGCCACTATCCATGGGATATCTGAAAAGCTTCCTTGAAATGAGTGAGTAAATTCCATAGATCGGCTCTCCCAGGATATAGAATTAGGGGCGTACACATTTGTTAATATCCAAGAAAGGTCATTAACCTTATCCTTAAAAATAATGCTCATTACCCTTTCCCCCAATTGAATAACCTTGCCTTCCACCTTCCCTGGATTCCAGATACAAAGAAGACCACATGAGGTTCCATTGGCTTTGCAAAAAATTGCTTCTCCATTTTTCCAGGATATTGAGGGCAATTTTTCTAGACAAAACTTCATCGACTTTAGTTTCTTGCAAAATAAGAATAGTGGGATCAAAATCTCTTCTTAAATATTTGACTAACCGTTTGTTTAGGAAGGCCATTGAGCCCCCTTACATTCGAGGATATGATCTTCATTTGGAACTTTTAAAGTTTTTTTCCTCTTCCCCTGCCTTGGACTTGAGGGGGCTTAAGAATTTTGTTTTCTTCAAGGGGAAGATTTCCGGTTGGTGGAAGCAGAGTAGTCCGAATTCCATTAGCTATCTCATCTTGGACCTCTTCTTTCCATTCTTTGGGCATTTGACTTTCTTCCCTTTTTTTCTCACCTCCACAGTCAATCATGGGGGATTTCATTGAGCTTCTAGTCTGTTTCGGGCTAAATTTGGTTTGGGTGACTTGTTGGATAACAATACTGGAAACCCCTTCTCTGGATTGGGACAAAGACAAAGGTGAAAAATGTCGCTTGGAAGGGCTGATTAACTTCGAAAGCACTTTTTCTCTTTCTCGGGCGAGAAAAGGACTCATCATTAGGGCATTCTTTATGGCCAACAGGAGGAGGATTGGAAGGTCCAGATTTGGTTGGGGAGTCAAGGTAAGCAGGGAGACCAAGAATTATATCCTCAACATTAGACCCTTCATTCTGATTTTCCTCTGTAATTATTTGGTTTTCAGCCAAAATGTTAAATTTATTTAGATTCTCGAAAGGAGAGCATACCTTTTGTTGGTCGGTTTGTGATGTAGCAATTTGCTTGTCCTTACCATTGTCCATGTGAAGCTCAGCCTCATTCTCCATTTGTCCCAAACCAGAGGCCTTTGCCTTTTCAACATTTGGATCTTTAACACTGTACATTCCTGTGTATTTGCCATTATTTACGAAGAGCGCCGCTTGGAATCATTATTCCTAGGAAGGGTTTGCTGGCTTCTCAAAAAAGAGCATTGTCCTTTGAGATGGCCTTGAATATTACAGTCAGAGCAAAATGTCGGTCTATTTTCATATTCGATGACCTGTAATCTTGTTATATTTCCATATTCTAACTCCACATGAGTAGGAAGCTCAGATTCTAGGTTTGCATTTACACAAATCCTAGCATGCGTCATTCTGGTGCGTGCAAGGGTTGGATTATCAATGGCCACCAATTCCCCTATGGTCTTGGCAATACACTGAAGAAAATACTCATGCCACCAATGAAACGGGAGATTTGGGAGACGGACCCAAATGGGGGCAAAGTTTATGCTCTGCTTTTACGGGTCAAAATCCTCGGCCCATCTCCTAAGAAAAAGACTTCTTCGGCCCAAGAACCAAGGTCCTCCTGTTAGAATACGACTAGAATCTTCACTATTGTTAAGGCGTACCGCAAAAACCCCCTTGATAATGCAATAATCTCCATGTGTCCAGAAGTCTTCCACTTCAAGGATGCCCATCGTCGAATCGTTTCAATATCCGGCCTGCCCCCTATGAATTTGCCTACCGAGAGAAAAATTTTCCATCGATATAAAGTCTGCCATTACGCTTTCAGGCACGGATACCTACTGCCCATTGGGAGTGAGAGGTGGTAAAGAATGTAAGGAAACCCTATTGCCACCTTTAAGGGCATGTGCAAAAGACTTATTGCCCTCGAGAATTCTTGATGTGGGCCTTCTTATCAAAAATAATATCAGGGGGTTCGTGTCCCTCTAATTTTTTAAAACCCTCGGTGTCCTTGTCACTTTGTCCACCTGCTCTTCCTCGGTTGCTTCGAACCTTGCTTGTTCCCTCCTTGAGCCTCACGGCTTCCAGGGGTTTGGAAACCCTGTTTCCCACCTCCAACAGAATGAAAAACATGTTTGCAAAAATTGCACCTGCCTCTGCTCCCGCTTTGCTCCATTCCTGCCTCCGCTCCCGGCTAGAAGTTTGAGATATTTGAATACTTTTTGCTTTTTACACTTGTTGAAGTAATTGACAATGCGAAAGATGGTATTATGATATATCTAGATATAGCTAGCATAATGTATATGGCATTGCTCTCTCTTAAAATTTATAAAGATGATATGAAATAGAAAGAGTTGATTGAGTTTCTTAATAAGAAAATGGAGACTAATACAAATGAATCAAGTTATTTATTTTTAAAAATGATATTTTATTCTTTATATTATATCAACGTTCCAAGCTCATCTAATTCAGAAAATTATTATGATGCTCTAAGTGAATGTTCAAAAGTTGTTATATACAGGAAAAAAATATTAGAAACAGAAGAAATATTCTTATGCATGAACCTGATGTCAATATCGAAGAAGTTCAAGAAGCTCATGAGCTAGATCTTAAATATACAAATGTTGACGAAATAAAGGAGCAAAATAATGGAGATGAAAAAGAACACCAAGATGAACTCAATACAAAATTCAAACAAGAAGACGAACCTAATGGATCTCAAGTAGAGGCTCATGAATAATGTAAGATAAATTGAAGATTGAAGATAAATTATTGAAGACTAAAGTATTAAATAATAAAATAATGTAATACAAAGCGGTGTTGACATATATTACATTATTTGATACATGTAAATGTACCCCCATGGTACCTACATGGTACATTTGTAAATAATAGATTAGGGTTGAGTCTATAGTTTAAGGTGTGATTTATATTTCCCTTTTATGTAAGTGTGAATGTGTATGAAATGCACAAGTTTCATGTGATAGAATGTGCACATGTGTATATTATATAAAAATATAAATATGTAATATGAGAATATACACAAGTATCATAGAATAGGAATCCAAAAGTCACATTTCTATGACCATATTATGGAGATAATGACTCCATAAGAGAACATTAAATTACATAAAATTACATCAAAACATATCTTATTACAGAAGCAATAAAGGTTGTATGTATTTTGAGCAATTAATATTGTAAGTTATTCTTCATGCATAGTACATGAATGATTTAGGCTATTTAAATTCATATTGTTGCATATAAATGAATGTTATTTGATTTATTATAAGCCTTGATATACATATTAAGTTGCTCATATTATTCTACTCATCATATTATTATTTGACCTTTATTATGGCTATTTCATATTTGAGATCCTATGTGATAAATTTGAGATAACCTATGGTATTTTGTGGTAGTGCAAAGGCTTAAAAAACCAATATTTCTTACAAATTATATAGGAAATAATATTCAGAGTTTCTAACACAATAACCATACTAAATAAATAGGCTCTAGTAGAAATAGTTGTTGTAGATGTGGTAGCAACATACTTCGGTTCAACAGTGGAGAGTGCAATGATAAGCTATTTCTTAGATGACCATCATATTAGACCCGATACAAGTTGGAAGGTAACATCCAAATTATTCTTAATATCATTAATATTTCCATCCCAATCACTATTTGTGTATCCAACTAGTTCAAGCTAGTCACATATTTCATAAAAAATCCCATGGTACCTGGTTCCATTGACATAACTCAAAATCCTTTTTCCACTTACAAGTGAGTGTTCTTTGGTGTCTCCATGTCTCTTGAGATTAAACTCACTATATAAATTATATCAGGTCTAGTGGATGTAAAGTACATAATACTCCAACTAATCTCTTGTAAGATGTTAGGTCCACATTTCTGCTACAACTATTTTTACTCAATTTTAGACCTATTGTCATTAGTATGATGGCTAGTTTACTATTCTCCATTTTAAACCTCTTAAAGACATATCTTACATCATTTCCTTGTGAAATAAAGATGTTATGTACTAATTGAGTAACTTCAATTCTAATAAAATAATTTATGAAGCTCGTGTTTGTCATTTCAAACTCACTCTTCATATCACCTCTAAATTGATCAGACAACATATTGTTATTGATATGATTTTATGCCAAACTATTTATTCCATTATTTACAGGTGCTTAAATAAACAAAGAACAACAAGATGTTTTCTGAGTCATGTCGTAAAAACCAAAAGGTGCCAAATCATGTTGGTAAAGCTTATCGACAAGGAATGTTGGCATAGCTTTATCGGCAACATGTCGATGTACAACTTAGTACATAGGAAAAATAAAAATTAAATAAATGCTAAAGTCTAAGCTAACTAAACCTCATAATTTTTCCCAGCAAAAGAAGCATTGGACTCCAATGCTTTTAACAAACATGTAAAATATCAAGACATATGGTGAGTAGAAATCCAGTGAGCCTGATGCATAAATTAGCCATGACGGGCCACCAGATATGAAGTATAAGTACCCTAGCATTTCTACCGAGTATTCATAACAAAATGTGTATCAGTATGGAGTAGAAGCTGTGCATCTAGAACCACATCAATAGGATGACTGATAGCTGGAGAATATTCCAAGGTAGAATCATAGTATGGCTTCAAGAGATCCACATTAATGATTTCATGAATGCCAAGATTAGCCAGAATATCTAGGCAAAAGGTATTCTCAAAAATCTGTTGAACAATGGTGTATGACCCATAATGAAGAGGTTTGATCTTGCTATGAGTCTTATTTGTAAAACATTGTTTATCTAGATAAAACCAAACTTTGTCACCAACCTAAAAATGATGAGGAGTGTGATGTATGTCCATATGTTGATGTAGTAACAATAGTATGAAGCTATTTTATTCATGAAATGCAAGTAATATATACGATTACATAGGAATATCACGTAGGTTAAGTGGTTGCAAAAATCTGCCAAACATGGCCAACCACTTAACTACTAGTTAACCAAATGCTAACTATGGATGTCCACTAACTGCTAGAAGACAAACAAGATCTCTAATAGTTAACTAACATCTAACAACATGCTAACAACATGCTAACAACCTATTTCTAACATGGGCATACTATGCCTCACGTGAATACAAAGTGCAATAAATAGGAATAATAAATATAATAATAATTAACTTAGGCTTAAGTGGAGAAGCCTAAGTTATCATTAACACTCCTCCCAACCATATAAGCATTGGACCCCAATGCTCTCAACAAATGTGGAAAGTCATGGGCCATCTCATGGTGAGGAATCTAGCGAGCCATGTGTGGAAAGTGACCATGACGAGCAACAAGGTAAGTAGTGGAAGAACCATGTCCCATGTGATGAGTCTTCATCTCAAAAACTCTATATGAAATGAGCGAAAGCTAACGATCAGGTGCCACTGCTACTATAGGATTGAAAATAGGATCAGGTACCAAAAGAGGGTCCTAAAATTATGTCTCTGAAAAGTGGCGCTCATCCAAAGGAACCCATACTCTACCTCCAACCTGTGGTGAGTGAGGATTGTGATGCTTTCGCACCACTCCCTGCGGAGTCTCCTGCAAGTCCTGTGGTATCTTGCCTAGAAGGCTCTGCCGGTGCTCAGTAAGGGAAGTAACCTTAGCTTGCTCCTCCATGTGTGCAATGGGAGTGGGAAAATCCAAAGGTAACTTCCGTGGAACAAGTGGTTCAGTAGTTGTAGGTGTACCCAAAATTATACCAATGGAATCAATGGTATCTTTCTCATGAGTGAGAATGGTGGGTTCCTTAACCACTTGCTCTTGTGACTGTTCATCATGTGGGAGTGAAACTTCTTCCTTTGCATGTTCCTTAGGTGGTGCTTTTTCTTCATTTTGTGTGGGACAAATGCTAGTAGGAGCCAAAATGAGTGCTTGACTTAATGGATTCCTTACTTGCCTACAACTTAACATCAAATTGGAAGTAGGTGTAGTGCTTTGTATCAAGTAGTTTTTACCATGCAACTCCAATGTGTAGGTGTTCTTTTTAGCATGATAAATAGCATTCCTATCAAATTGATAAGGTTTACCTAGCAAGAGTCCACAACAATCCATATCTGTGACATCACACCTAACTTTGTCCACAAACTTGTCACCAAAAGTAAAAGTCAAGGTGCAAGTATGGGTGATGTTGGATGTGGATTCTACATCTTTCCACCCAAGTGCATAAGGTTGGTGATGTGGTTTGATGGGAAGTTTCAACTTCTCCACAACGGAATTCACAATGAGGTTCTTTTGCGATCCGTTATCAATGATACAATCAACATAGAAATCATGCATCAAGTGGGCTCTAGTGACAAACAAATGATCACGCCCCCCTTGAGCAAATGCATTGGACATTAGGGTAACTTTGTTCAATTTACTCTTTAAAGTAGGATATTCTTCTTCTGTCCCTATAGACAAAATGGGACCATCTTGTGGTTCCTCATGTGTAGGTTGTACAATTAGAGATTTCTTCTTCTTAAACTTCTCAAAAGTATAGCATTTGGATTTTACATGTCCATGATTTTTACAAAAGTCACAATACAATGAAGAAGAAGAATCTTTAGCATGAAAGGAAGAAGAATGTGCTTTAGGAGAAGTGGGAGGAGAAGAAGAATGAGGGGAAGATTGAGAATTTTTCTTCACCTTCTGTTGATTTTGATTCCCGCATTTGGAAGAGCCCTCCTATGATGAACGAGACTTTTGATATGCACCAACTTTCTCCTCTACAAGAATGGCATGATTGAATGCCACATCCAAGGTGAGGAAGACATTGAATTTGATCTCCATGAAAATATGATCTTGCAAGCCACGAGTGAATTTATTAATCAAATCATCTTCTGAATATTTCACACCAAGCAATACCCTCAACCTATTAAATTGGAAAATGAAATCAGAAACTGACATTCCATAGGTTTTCCTCAATCTATACCACTTGGTAGTGAGGTCACATTGGTAGTTTGGTGGAAAGAAGGTGTTTTTCAGAATTTGAGTTAATTATTTCCAATTCATGGTGGCATTATGACTCTGTCTTTCTACAATGAGAACTTTTGCTAAACTTGTGAGTTTTAGTGTAGCAAATGTGGCTTTTTCATCCTTCGAAATTGAAAGCATGAGATTTCGAAAGAAAAGAAATACTAAGATGTAATGAAAGCAGAACTAACTTGATGCTAAATGAATATGCATGAAATAGAACGCATGTAATCGAATCAACCAAACATAAAGGAGAAAGCAAGAGCACAACCCTTTTATATTAATTCCAAACTCGGTTACAATACATCTCCTCCCTTTTCAGGGGCTAGGAGTGTTAGCCTGTCTTGGTTACAATCATGATTAGTAATCTTCCTTCCGCATGCCCACATTTGAAACGGGCGGGCCAAAGTGTTGCCGCCGCTTATTGCTGATGAATCCTTGCTCCTTGCTGTTCTTCCTGCGTTCAAAGAAACAATGAAACCATTTAGTAGCACTTATGACAAAAGGATAGAACGTTTGAAAGAAATACGTGCAAAGATTGATTAAATACGTGAATAAAATAGCTCAGGCTGCCCAAGTAAACATTCGAGAACGTAATGCAGGATAACATTCGAGATACGTGATTAAATACGACAGAGGTCTAAAGCCGCGATAGCATGATGATATATTCGATAAACTATAACGTATAACAGAATAAATTAAAAAAATAGCATAGACTGTAACGTATGATAAATACGTGATAACGAGATAAATTAAAAATAGCTAAGAGCGTGTGGGGTGCCCGAGCGGGCCGCCCCCGTTAAAACTTGACTTTGACGCCAATCCACTAGGGATGGGCCCAAAATCTCAGAGAATGTGGTGTCGACAAATTGATGGATTACTGTGGTCCAATGTCGGGTTTAGGTCCAGATCCACGCTTCTAACAACCACCAATAACCTCCCTTGCGAAAGAGATTATGGGTGTAGAAGAAATGAATCGAAAAGGAATGCAATCGGGTCTTTGGTTTGGCAGCACTTCGTTGCTTTAAAATGCCTGTCAACCTGTCTTTTGGGTGGGAAAGTCCACCATTTTATAGACCCATGGGGTCTCTTTGGAGGGGCACGCAGGGATGCCACGTGGCGGCCATGCCTTCCCAAAAGGGAGGAGACTCCTCCTTGACTTGGGCTTACATGACTGCCCTTGTGACGATCCGCTAACTGCCAATCTGCCCACCTACGCGCGCATGCACAACAAGCGACAATAATTGGCTCCGTTGCCACTTGTTTAACGTCCGCTTTAATGGTTTAATGTTTGCTTTTAAATGTTTTAATGTCTTGCCTTTGATTGGTTGAATGTCTGCTTAGGCACAAAATGCCGAAGTGTCGCGATATCGCGACGTCGCGATATCGCGACACTTCGGCCAAGGTTTGGGTTTTGAAGTGTCACGATATCGTGACGAATGCCGCCAAGGCTTTGGGTTGGTGTCAGATGGATCGTCGGACACTCGCCAAGGTCCTTGGGCTTTGGTGTCGTGATTTTAGGAGTGACGGATGCGCCCTCGGCCAAGGCTTTTGGGTTTGGTGTCAGATTCGAGTGTGACGTCGTGATATCGTGACACTTTAGCCAAGGCTTTCCTTGGGCTTTGAGTGTCGCGATTTCGAGTCGCGATATCGCGAACTTTGTGACCTTGGCCTTTTAAGGCTTGCTTTTGATTAAGGCTTGTTAAAATGACCAACTTTGCTTTGTTTACTTTTCGACCTTCTAAACTGCTGTGTAAGTGGCTAGGACCACTGTTTGACCTCTGAGGGCTGCCCTGAAAGCTGTGTGTGTCAATGCGATCAGTGTTTGTAGTCACATAATCGGATTGGTGCTATTTTGGTGTCTACAGATGCCCCTTTTTGGGAAGCGCTGTGGGTGACGCAGTGCTGAGCAAAAATAGATAACCAAAGCACTAATGATTAGGGTTTCTTGGTAACCTAACCAACTTTTGATGCCCCAAGTATGGAAAGGGCATGCATTCTTGAATCCTTGCTTCTGACGAGCTAAGGAATTTGATTTCAAGTGTTAACCTATTTTGGTGAGGTGTGACTTGAGCTTGGACATTGATCAGTCATGATTAGGCAAAGGGCGTAACCTTTTGTCCATAGGGGAACCTTGTGTTCATGCTTCGGGAATGCCAAGTGTTTGATCAATTTGATTGTTGCTTGTTTACTGCCCCAAGCAGGAGCGTGATTGTCTTTGTCAATGATTCTTTGAATGCATGTCATTGCTTTGATTGGGTGTGTGCTTGTTGATTGGTGACTAAGTGTGACTACCCCCTCAAGCGACGAATCGATGAGGGAATGACCTTCATGAGAAAAGCGACGAGTCGCTTGACCCAAGATGACTTGTGCAAGGGTGCCTTTAGATGTTTTACCATTAAGCATGTGCAATTTCCCGACATTTGGACCTATTTTTGGTGGGTGTTAACCCTTTTGGTGATGCCATAATGGGGTGAAATCATCGAAAACCCGTCTTCCCGTGGAGCGGTCCGGCTATGGTAGCCTTCTTGGGGAAGTAGGAGAGTGACAATTTGAGCCCCGACATCGATTTTCTATGCCAAGAGGTTAAGTGCAAGAGCACTTGTGTCCGACAATGCTTATTGCTATGTTTTTGTGTTGCATTTTTGTGATGTTTTTGTTGTTTTGATTTTCTTGCTTTGTGTATATGTCATGATTTTATGTTATGCACAATGATTGATGTTGATGGATGCATGCTACTTTATATTGATGTATGCATATGGTATGATAAATGCGATTGTTGTATGTTGATTTATTTTGATGGATGCATATGTTGTGATGAATGCAAATGTTTTTGATTTATATGTGATATGCAGAAATGAAATGGATGGATAGAATTTGTGATGTTTGGCTATGGCACCATAGACTGTTTAGAACTCTATTATTTTGTCTTTAGGCGATTGTTGTGATGCATGACTTTGTATGTATACATGTGGTTTTTCTTTTTTTGTATTTTCTGATGGTATTGTAAGGATGAAAAGTAGCGCAGTTGGTTTAGAAATGTAGCTAAGGTTTTCTGAGACTCAGACGGTTTTAACTTACTAGCCATGACTTTACTTTATCTTACAAGACTTTTGAACAAGGTATGAATCGGACTTGTTTTTGACCAAGCTATTTCACATCCCTGTGTGTGCAATTGAGTTCATTTATGTGGTATTTGTCGGGATACCGCCGGTGCCAGATGGGCTTTCAATCGAACCTGTACTTGAGGATCACCTAATTAGCTCCACTAACTCCTTTGTTGTATTTAGTTAGATTAATCTACGGTGTTATCCAGGATACCATAAGCTAGCTCATCCTTATGCAAACATTGGTCTGCACACACGCAAAGCGAATGTGACAGACATATCGTCATGCGGGTAGGATACCACCATTGCCAGATAGGCTATCAACCAAACCTGTAATGAGGATCACCTAGATGGTTTTCGAATGCTTGAGAATTCCAGGGATTCAAGTTCAGGATATTTGTTGGCTGAATGATTTAGAAAGTTGCTCGTCTATATAGTGATGAAAATCAACTGTTTATTTTCTATTAATTCTTTTTGAGCAAGGATTTTGAATAGTAGTGATAACCACTATTTTTTTGATTTTGTATTTTGAGTATTGTGAGTTTGGGCTTGGTGAGTGGCCTTGATCCTTGTGGCCTTGGGGACGACTACGCATCCTTTGCAGGGACGTGTAGTACGAATCCTTACGACGTTGGGAACCAAGGGGGTGATGGAGATTATGGAGTAAGGGCATTGATCTTTTAGGCCTTGGGGATGACTACCCATCCTGGTTAGGGGCGGATAGTACGAATCCTTACAACTTGGAGACCAAAGGTGAATGGAAAGTGTTAGGATGATGATTTGTTGGAATTTTGTTTGTGAATGGCGTTGATCCCTTTTAGGTCTTGGGGATGACTACCCATCCTTGGCAGGGACGTGTAGTACAAATCCTTACAACTTTGGGAACCAACTATGATTGGGATTTGGTAGTGGTGAAAACCACTGTATATGGAGGTGAATGGATAGGAAAGAGCTTGTCCTTTTGTCAATTCTCAGCATTCTAGAACCATTCGCATAGGGGGATGAGCAAGATAACCGTTTCACTTATGGTGACCTGGATTACTGCGCAGGTTTCATCTTTCGTTCACACAACTTGGGAATTTTTATGTGTTTTAATTTGTGTTGGGATGTTACGTAACAAGGTGTATTTCAAGTGTAACTCTACCTTCGTAAAATCTGTCTGACTCGGTACATTACGTAGCTAAAGAGCAAAATGATGACTGAATCATGAAAACTCTTGATACATTAAAAGACCACTGACTCTAGTGTGGTAAAAAGCAATGCATGGTGTTTTTGTTGTTTTTGTAAAATGGAACAGTGTGGAACAAGATGGACTAGCAGAGCAATTACAGCCTATGGTGCCTTTGACCTGTACGACCACAAATATGCAATGTATGGATGCAATGCTTTAATGCAGCTATGTATTTTTGTATTTTTGATGGATTGATTTTTGTGAATATGAAGATGAGGTGCGAGAAGAGCTCTCTATTGATGAATTTGAGTATGCCTAGAAATGAGATGCAAAATTTTTTGTTGTTTTTGATGATTTTTGTTGTTTTTGAATTTTCTTGATTTTTGACCAAGCGATTGTGGAAATCCTTGGAGCATTTTGGGATTGACCAAGCGATTTTAGAGATCCTTGGAGCATTTTTGGGATTGACCAAGCGATTGATAGAATCCTTGGAGCATTTTTGGGATTGACCAAGCGATTATAGAATCCTTGGAGCATTTTTGGGATTGACCAAGCGATTGTGAGAGGATCCTTGGAGCATTTTTGGGATTGACCAAGCGATTATAGAATCCTTGGAGCATTTTGGGATTGACCAAGCGATTATAGAATCCTTGGAGCATTTTGGGATTGACCAAGCGATTGTGATAATCCTTGGAGCATTTTGGGATGACCAAGTGATTGCGATAATCCTTGGAGCTTTTGGGTTGACCAAGTGATTGTGATAATCCTTGGAGCTTTTGGGTTTGACCAAGCGATTGTGATAATCCTTGGAGCTTTTGGTTTGGATTATGGCTCTTCAGGGGATAGAGGTACCCCCAGCTTGATGGTCTTTGCACTCCGGATCTGGCTCTAGAGGGATGGGCATGAATGGATCGTCCCTATGCATGGATAGGAGGACAGGGTCTACCCTCGGCACTGATATTGCTATGAGATCTCTGGGCGAAATTGATCTTTGTATGCCCAAAGTGGCGGATGTAACGCTTGGTCCCACTGCGGTGGGTTAACGCGCCACTCATGCCCTAGTATTATGTTTATCTGTTGACATGCTTCCTCGATATTTATGGGATGTCGATGTTGTCGCATGTGATTGTTGTGGGCTATCTCTGTTTTATCCTCACCTTCGACCAGTGAGTACAGCTCATCAGAATCTAGAGATTCTGAGACATGGAGGACTGCATCATCAGGTAGCCCTACGGTTAAAGGTTGATCCTCTTCGAAAGGAGCCTCATGTAAGTTGGGCCTTGGGAGCTCCAAAATCTTGGTCTCTACCGACTCTAAGTGCTCTAGCGCTTTGCATGTATCGGGAGATTTGAGCTCCTCCTCTTTGGTTGGTTCTTGTTGAGGAACTTGGGGCTTATGGAGGGGTGGCCAGATAGCACCCCCCATGCCTTGGTAGGGCAGTTCATCCCGCTCTTCTTCTCGCTCTGATTCCTTAGAGGCTTCTTGATGAATTTCTAAGGGTGGCCCATAAACCTGAGTGGGTTCCTGAGGAAGGCGCCCATCATTGGTTATAGGATTAGCCTCCCGCTCATGTCTAGGAGGCATCGGGGGCGGTGCTTGATGAGGTCGTGGAGACTTGTCTCGCACCCGGGGGTTGTGCCTCTCATAATGTTTTGTCTTATGTGTGTGAGGGGTTGGAGTCCTCTCCTGCATAGTGTGTTGGAACAACTCATCCTTCTGGTGCTTGAAGGTGCTCTTTATTTAGAAGATACCATTGCTCTAACTATTGTCGTTCTAGCTCAAGTTGCGTGAGTTGCATCCGATGTGCGAAATGCTTGACAGATTCTAAGATAGTTGGTCTTACCGCCTCATGTCTAGAAGGCCTAGATGCCTCTCCTAGATATCTATCTCGGTCGTAGTGATCCAAGATCTCTATAGGCCGCCTCCCTCTGTTGGAGGTAGTGGCATTTATCCGAGGCTCTGGCCTCAGTAGGTGATCCTGATAGCTAGCATTTGCGGAGGCGTCTTGCTCCCGTGATGTATATTGTTCTTGAGGAAGGTAAGGGTTTTCCTCTTGCTCTTTTTCATAAGTGAAAAAGGAACGGGTGGAGTTGGCTCGCCTTGCCTGAGGAGCCTTGTGCTCTGGATTTGTCTTTGTAGTCCTGACAACTAGAGGGGGTGAAGGAGGGATAGTGTAATGATGTGGTTCCTCCCGTTGAACCCTATGTTGACCTAGCGCTTCATCGCGCGGTGACCGCTCATAGCGAGCATCTAAGGGAGCTCTCCTATGACTGTACCCCTCATGGAAGGGTGTGTGTTGAGTGCTATGCTGAACAGGAGTGCTCCTCGAAGAGGTGCCCCTATAGTCCCATTTCGTCGAGGCACGGAGGGGACTGCCTTGTGTGTCAGGCCGCCAAGGTGGTATGACCAAATCCTTGGGGCTATACCGGAGGTGACTTGTGCCTCCTTGGATATTCCCCATAGCATCCGCCCATGATTGGGCTTGGCTACGGGTGAGCACCATTGTGGTGCTCCTCTACTAGCTAAGCAGATTTTTATCTCGTTTATGATGATTTTTCTTTTTGTTACACTAAGCAGAAATGAACACACACATACACAAACCGTGATTATCTCTTTTAAGGATTAATAGTGTGTCCTAAATTGGTTTAGTGCATTTTGATGTTTTGTTTTGTTTTTGCAAGTTTTGAAGAACGTTTAAATGCATAATGTTGGCTCATATGACTCCCATAAATGGTCGCCCCTTCAATATACCATTGTCGGACCGATATACCAACCTCTCTATATACCCGCCCTTACGAGAGGGAAACTATAGGTACGTGAGAGCAGATGGTACGTGGAACATAGGCGGTACGGAAGGGGGATTGTCCTGTTAATGACACCTACCATAGAAGACTTATCCTCGCATGCATGGGAATCACCCCAACAACACTCGGTCAGCTTTCATCAGGATTTACGCCTAACAATAGTGACAATCGAGGAAATGGATGCAAAGCTAAGCCAAGGTGGTGATGAACCCACCGTTGGTCTTGCTCAAGGGCTAGGGTCTTACGACCAGCTCCTTGGTTTAATTTTACCACGTGATGTGTGTGGGGTTCATTTTATTTAATGAAAATGAAACAAGCATAAACAACTTTCCCTAAGCAAGTAAAAGTTGATAAAAAAGTAGAAAAAAAATAATAATAATAAAAAAAAAAAAATGACAGGTACAGCTTTGGAACCTTACCTTTTTTTCTGCTCAAATCGGCTGTCTTTTCTGCCCAAATCACTGTTTCTGATTCGGCCCGGTACCTTTAAGCACAAAAACATAAATTTTAATCAGTTTTTGAATCTAAAAAAAAAAGGGACAGGGTCCCACCGTGATCGCCACTGAAAGCATGAGATTTCGGAAGAAAGAAATACTAAGATGCAATGAAAACAAAACTAACTCGATGCTAATGAAGATGAAATAGGACTATGTAATCAAATCAACAAATATAAAGGAGAAAGTAAGAGCACAACCCTTTTATATTAATTCCAACTCGGTTACAATACATCTCCTCCCTTTTTAGGGGCTAGGAGTGTTAGCCTGTCTTGGTTACAATGATGATTAGTAATCTTCCTTCCGCATGCCCACATTTGAAATGGGCGGGCCAAAGTGTTGCCGCCGCTTATGCTGATGAATCCTTGCTTCTTGCTGTTCTCCTGCGTTCAAAGAAACAATAAATTTTAGTAGCACCTGTGACAAAAGGATAGAATGTTTGAAATAAATACATGCAAATATTGATTAAATACGTGAATAAAATAGCTCAGGCAAAAACATTCAAGAAAATGCATAACATGAGATATGTGATAAATACGATAGGTTAAAATAGCATGATGATATATTCAATAAACTATAACGTATAACCGAATAAATAAATAAAAATAGTATAGACTATAACGTATGATAAATACATGATAACGAATAAATTAAAATGAAACTAAGAGCGTGTGGGGTGCCCAAGCGGGCCGCCCCCGTTAAAACTTGACTTTGACGCCAATCCACTAGGGATGGGCTCAAAATCTCAGAGAATGTGGTGTCGGCAAATTGATGGATTATTGTGGTCCAATGTCGGGTTTAAGGTCCGGATTCACCTTCTAACAGCCACCAATAACCTCTCTTGCGAAAGAGATTACGAGTGTAGAAGAATGAATCAAAAGGAATGCAATCGGGTGTTTGGTTTTGCAGCACTTCGTTGCTTAGAAATGCTTGTCAACTTTCTTTTGGGTGGGAAAGTCCACCATTTTATAGACCCATGGGGTCTCTTTGGAAGGGCACGTAGGGATGCCACGTGGCGGCCATGCCTTCCCAAAAGGGAGGAGACTCCTCCATGACTTGGGCTTACATGATCGCCCTTGTGACAGTCCTCTAATCGCCAATCTGCCCACCTACGCGCGCATGCACAACAGGCGGCAATAACTGACTGTCTTCGGCTGCCACTTGTTTAACGTCTGCTTTGATGGTTTTAATGTTTACTTTTAAATGTTTTAATGGCACCTTTGAATGCTTGAATTTCACCTTTGATTGATTGAATTTTTTCTTAGGCACAAAATGCCGAAGTGTCGCGATATCGCGACGTCGCGATATCGTTCGACACTTCGGCCAAGGTTCCCCTTTGGGTTTTTGGTGTCATGATTTCGTGACACCCTCGACCAAGGCTCCCCTTTGGGCTTTTGGTGTCGTGATTTCGTGACGTCGCGAAATCGTGACACCCTCGGCCAAGGTTCCCCTTTGGGCTTTTGGTGTCACGATTTTGCGACGTCGCGATTTCGTGACACCCTCGGCCAAGGCTCCCCTTTGGGATTTTGGTGTCATGATTTCGTGACACCCTCGGCCAAGGCTCCCCTTTGGGCTTTTGGTGTCACGATTTCGCGATGTCACGATTTCGCGACACCCTCGGCCAAGGTTTGCTTTTGCTTTTGCTTAAGGCTTGTTAAAATGACCAACTTTGCTTTGTTTACTTTTTGACCTTCTAAACTGCTGTGTAAGTGGCTAGGACCACTGTTTGACCTCTGAGGGCTGCCCTAAAAGTTGTGTGTGTCAATGCGATCAGTGTTTGTAGTCACATAATCGGATTGGTGCTGTTTTGGTGTCTATAGGAATTTCAGCATAAGCAAACCAAGTTTGCATATCCAAAATCCATGCAGATAAGACATCGGGATCCCTAGATCCATCATACATTTTAACCTCACATTTGGCTTTGTTTGCATGATTATGGTGGATTTTGAGTTCACTAGGATTAAACTGCACAACAATGTCTCTCACTTTTTTCGCCAAAATGTCTACTCGCTTAGTGAGGTTTTCCATGTTTGTTCTGAGATCATGAGCCATATTTTGCCTAGTATATGCCAAACTAGGAGGATTACAAAATGGATGCAAGAACTAATCTAGGTTTAGGAACAATTTTAGTTTCCTATGCAGCCAAATTGCCTAGATTTTACAAATTTTTCTCTCAAAAAATAGCAAAAATGGGCTATTTAGTGCTTTTACAAAATTAAAAATTTCAATTTTGCAATTACAAAGTGCACTAAGAAAATGCTGAAATTTAGCCCTTTTACAATGCTAAAAATTGGATTAGGAGGCAAAATTAGCAATCTTCAGAAAATTTGCAAAAGAACGCAAAAAATTTGGTCAAAAACGGACCAATAACGAGGAAGATATCACCTCTTGAAGTTGCTCTCCTTTTTGCTGGTTTTTGGCGCCAAAAAATTTGAATTCAAATTTTTGAAATTCTCAAATATTCCTCCTTGGTTTTCCCTTGGGACCAATGTGGGATAAAGCATCCAAAAATAATTTTCCCACCAAAATTTTTGTTGGTCAACTTGGACCAGTCAATGACGGTCAACTACCCTTGCGTGAATCAACAGGTCAGCACTCAGCAGAGCCTCCAAGTCGAACAACAAGGCCTTGAAGGTCATGTGCCACCTTAGACCATTTCCACTGTATTTCTTCTTTCTCATTGGAAAACTACTGCATGATGCCGAAAAAAAAATGACTGCAACTCCTTTGTCGAGAATTGAATATCGAGTCATAGCTTTGTCTACTGGACCTATCAACTTGATGTCTTTTGAGATCTGCCACAAAATGGATCACCACATAAGATCGTAGTTTTTCTCATCAAAAATTTATTGGGAGCTCACTCTAACTTGGTCATCTCCTACGCAAGAGATCAAATTTTTCTCCACCTATGTCAACCTAAATCGTTGGGGGGGTTTCACTTGCTGTTAGAAATGCCAAGTCTTCGATCGCTATTATGTCAGGGGCATCCTTCGGTGTCCAGCGTCGATTGGATGCTAACCAACATTGGTGTTGTCAGACGTCGACCAGCGTTGGTGTTGTCATGCGAGGCCGGACATGCAATCACCGCCGGATCGGTCTGCTATCGGTGGTAGCCGATGAGGGGCTGTCGTTGTCATGAGGTGGCACTGACGGCTATTTTTGTCCATGTAGTGACCCACCACAAATAGGTGGTCACTATCACTTCATCGTTAGGGTAAAATATTAACAATTTTCATGCACCCTGGTGAAGTCTCCTCCAAAAAATCTGCTTTTCTTTCTGACCTTTAAGGTAGACAAGTAGCTTTCTTCACTCTCCAATGGATAATTGCAGATTATTACCTCTTGGAACAATTTTATTTTTCCCTCTAACCTGCTATGAAGGGTAATTGGTGCAGGGGTAAATTTCTTCCCTCTGCCCTCAGCTTCACTCAGCACCTTCCTAGGATCTAGCAGTGAAGTGGCAATTATGTCCTCCTTCCTGCAAACTTTTCCTCAGGCTAATTGATACCAATGATGTAGGATCAAAATGTATGAAGCTATTTTATTCATGAAATGCAAGTAATATATAGGATTACATAGGAATATCACGTAGGTTAAGTGGTTGCAACAATCTGCAAAACATGGCCAACCACTTAACTACTAGTTAACCAAATGCTAACTATGGATGTCCACTAACCGCTAGAAGACAAACAAGATCTCTAAGAGTTAACTAACATCTAACAACATGCTAACAACATGCTAACAACCTATTTCTAACATGGGCATACTATGCCTCACGTGAATACAAAGTGCAAGAAATAGGAATAATAAATATAATAATAATTAACTTAGGCTTAAGTGGATAAGCCTAAGTTATCCTCAACATCTGTTGTCTTTATTTTTGTTGAGTCTTCTAAAGAATCTTAACCACCTTGGTCTGAAGGATCTGCAAATATTGTATAAAATAGTTAGCCTTATCTTGCTCCTTTTGAATATGCAAGGTAACCAGAGATTGCAAATAAAAGGGCAACTCATATGGATCCAATGGCTGAAACACACAACATATATCAAAGGGAGAATAACCTGCCGAACTATGAACAACTCTATTGTAGATGTGCTCGATGTGAGTAAGGCTCAAATCCCACCTGGTAGGAGTTGAGTGATGGTATATCCTCAAACTTTGAATAAGAGTACAATTAACTACCTATGTATGCTCATAATATTGTGGGTGATAAGTAGTAGAGAAGTTAAGGGATACGCCCAAGATCTTCCAAAGATATCTCCAAAAGTGACCCACAAATCATGAGTCACGATCATAAAAAATGCTATTTGGAAGACCAAATAAGCACCACACTATCTCAAAGAAGCGTTGGACCAAATGATGTGCAAAAATTGTCTTACGACATGGCCATCTTATTGAATTTGTCCATAATCATGAAGATACAATCATTTTGTCTACCTGTCATCAGGAAACCGCTTAAGAGATCCATGGAAATACTCTCCCAAGGATGAGAAGGAATGGGTAAAGGCATGCTCATTCTCAATTTCCCATTGGTGGATTTGTAGACACCAAAACAGCACCAATCCGATTATGTGATTGCAAACACTGATCGCTTTGACAAACACAGCCCCCAGGGCAGCCCTTAGAGGTCAAACAGTGGTCCTAACCACTTTCATAGCAATTTTGTAAGGTCAAGAGGCAATTTGGTACATTTAGACACTTTGCTCGGTATTCGTCTCACCCGGGGACGAATACTAACTGGGATTCGTCTCACCCGGGGACGAATTCTGAAATCGTCTCACCCAGGGACGAATTCCAAGTTTAACGGGCAAAAAGAAGAATGGCGCCAAGTGGCAGCCCGGAGACGATCGGTTGATGACTCCTGCCTCGCACGCGTGTGTGGGTGGACAGATAGGCCGTTAGAGGACTGTCACAAGGGCAGTTATGAAAGCCCAAGTCATGGAGGACTCCCCTCCCTCATGGGAAGACATGAGCGCCACATGGCACCTATGACCAACACATGGCGCTTATGCTTCCCTCTCAAAAGAGACCCCATGGGTCTATAAAAGGTGGGACTTTTCTCACCCAAAAGAATAGATTGGAGGCGATTTCAAGCAACGAAGTGCTGTCCAATTGAATACCCACTTGCATCCTTTTGATTCACCTTCTCACATCCACTAATCTCTTTTGCAAGGGAGGTTATTGGGTGGCTTTTGGAAGCGTGGATCCAACCCAAATCCAACATTTGACCACCTTACACCACCAATTTGCGAGACATCCCAATCCTAAGAGGTTTTGGGCCCATCCCTAGTGGATTGGCGCCGAGATCAAGTGCCAACGGTGGGAGGCCCACTTGGGCACCCCCGCACTTTCTAAGTTTTATTCTAAAAGCATTCTAGATTATTGTTTCAGGTTGCATCTCATGTTATTCTATTTGGTTAACTCATAGCTTCAATTTCATAACATTTTGATCAGATTTTATCATGCCTTGTGTCGCTTTGTTGTCCCACTAACTTGCAGGTGGCGATATCAAATTCTCGAGGATAGAGGCCAAATTGGGAGAATCCGACCATCTGGGTCGTCCCAAAATGGCCCCAATTACATAACCCCTCTGTTTGCAGGTGTTTTGGAGGTCTCGGGATTCGACATTGGAGCAGTACCACTTCGGCTTTTCCAACACAGTAGAATTCGTCCCACCCAGGGACGAATAGCGATCGAATTCGTCCCGCCCGGGGACGAATTCCGGTTGAAGGCAGATTGGCCGACTGTCTCGATGGCGGTGGCCCTCCGGTGATGTCTTCTGTCCTCTGTCGAGGTTTTCAGGCCATTTGGAGTCACTTTGTCTATCGATTTGGCAAATGTTTGCATGCATCTTTTGGCGATTTTAGAGAACAAACACTTCCTATTTGCAACAGGTGCTACTGACATCTTTGTTGTTTCTTTGTTCGTAGGAGGAGCAGGAGAGGTTAAGGACTCATCAACATCAGCGGCGGCATCATCTTGGCCCGCCCATCTCAAGTGTGGGCACGTGGAAAGAGGAACCTTAAGTCTCGATTGTAATCAAATTCTTTTAACGCTCCTAGCCCCCGAAAAGGGAGGAGGCGTATTTGTAACAGAGATCAAGAGAGTTTAATGAAAGGGCTGTGTTTTCTCCATTTGCTTGTATCTCATTTCAATGCGTCTCTTTCATTTCATGCATTCTACATTTCTAGGACTTAAGCGTATTTGATTTTGAATGCATCGCAATTAGTGTTTCCTTTGCCCGGAATCTCGTGCTTTCAGTGGCGATCACGGTGGGACCCTGTCCCCTGTTTTTAAGATCACAGAAACTGATCAAATTTTTGTGTTTTGTGCTTGACAGGTACCTTTTTTGTTTCTGACTGTTATTCGTCCTTGACTGTGGCGATTGCTTTACTGAAATTCGTCTGACCCTGAGACGAATTCAAATTCATCTCTGGGAGGGACGAATTCTGTTCCGTAATTCGTCTCACCAAGGGACGAATTTCTGTCTGCAGACTTTTCATAGCCGAAGATCAGAAAACAACAGATTTGGGCAGAGAAAGGTAGGGGTTCTAAACTATTCCTATTATTTTTGCTTTTTTGTTTCTATTTTCTTTCAAATTCTGCGTGCTTAAAGAAAGTAGTGTTGTTGCATGTTTCATTTTTCAAATAAAAGGAATCACACACACATCACGCAACAATTTTAAACCAAGGAGCTGGTCGTAAGACCCCAGCCCTTGAGCAAGACCAACGGTGGGTTCATCACCACCTTGGCTTAGCTTTGCATCCATTTCCTCGATTGTCAACTGTTGTTAGGCGTAAATCCTGATGAAAGCTGACCGAGTGTCGTTGGGGTGATTCCCATGCGTGCGAGGATAAGTCTTCTATGGTAGGTGCCATTAACAGGACAATCCCCCTTCCGTACCGCCTACGTACCATGTACCTTCTGCTCTCACGTACCTATAGTCTCCCTCTCGTAAGGGCGGGTATATAGAGAGGTTGGTATATCGGCCTGGTTGGTATATTGAAGGGGCTACCATTTTGGGAGTTATATGAGCCGTCATAATGCATTTGAACGTTCTTCAAAACCTACAAAAACAAAACAAAACATCAAAATGCACTAAACCAGTTTAGGACACACTATTAATCCTTAAAAGAGATAATCACGATTTGTGTATGCGTGTGTTCATTTTTGCTTAGTGTAGACAAAAAGAAAAATCATCATAAACGAGATAAAAATCTGTTTAGATAGTAGAGAAGCACCGCAATGGTGTACACCCGTAGCCAAGCCCAATCAAGGGCCGAAGCTCCGGAAGGTACACAAGAAGCAGGCACAAGTCGCCTTCGCTTCAGTCCCGAGGACTTGGTCATACCGCCTTATCGGTCTGGCCTACAAAAGAATCCAATTCAGAATCCTCGGTGGGGTATGCCCATTCAAAGCAGCCCCTTTCGGGAAGACGCTTTACATGTAGACCTCGATGTAAACAGAGAATCGCCTTCTGAGGTTAGACATGAGTGGCCACAGCGCGATGAAGCGCTAGAGAGGCACACTGTCCATTTGGAGGGACAACGTGGATATGGCGTCCCTTCTTTACCTCCCATCAGAACAGAGAGACAAAATCCAGAGCGTAGGGCTCCTTACACAGGGCGAGCTAACTCCGCCCGCCCCTTTCACACCCATGAGAGGGAGCACGAGGAAGATCATCGCATTCCTCAAGGACAACAACATACGGCGCGGGAACCTTGCGCTTCCGCACCAGCTGGATATCATGATCACCCACGAGGCCAGAGCCTCGAGTACATGCCGCCTACCTCGACAGAGGGAAGCGACCCATTGAAATTTTAGATCATCAAAATCGAGGCAAACACATAGGAGAAACACTTAAGCCTCCTGAGCAAAATAGGGTAGACCAAATTGACCCGATAGTCGCCAGACATGCCACCCGTCAAGCCCAAATCATGCGGCTTAAACAAAGTCATCAGGAGATAGAGTATCGACACCGCTTGGATAGAGAGCGCATGCAACGCGAAGCGGATGAGTTACGCTATGAACTACCTGAGAGGGGGCCAACCCCTCGCACCCAAAGAGCCGAACAATATGAGAGGCATAATCCGTTGGTGCAGGACGGGTCTCCTTGACCTCGTCAAGCTTTGCCTCCGAGACCTTATAGACCCGAGAGGGAGGCCACTCCCCGAAACAATGATAGGTACCTTCGAGCGGGGATTCAATCGGGGTCATAGGCTTCGCCCAGAGACTCCTCAAGAATTTTACGAGGAGTATGAACCGGACGTAGAATATGTTGAAACACCCCATCAAGGCGGGAGGGCTGCCATTCGGCCACCCCTTCATAGGCCTCCAGTCTACCATAACTTACAACGGGAGCGAACAAAAGAGGAAGAAATAAAATCTTCCGATGCATACCAAGCGCTATTAGAGCGTTTAGAGTCTATGGAGACAAAAGCTGCTGGGCATCAAAAACCCACATTACGTCAACTCCGCAGTCATCCGGTGCATCCCTCAGTGCCTACACCTCTTTACCCCGAACACTTCAAGTTGCCTCAATTGGCAGTTTTTAAAGGTGAAGAGGACGCACAAGAACATGTTACAAGATTTCTAAGCCAATGCTTCGGCATCCAAGATAATGACGCATTGTTGCTTAGAACATTCATAACCACATTCGCAGGCCCTGCCTCGGATTGGTTCACACAATTACCCAAACATAGCATAAGCAACCTAGATCAATTAGTAGATGCGTTTCTTGAACGCTTTGCCTTCAACACAAGGAAGAAGGCATCACTGAGTGATCTGGCTAGCCTCAGGCAATTTGAGGAAGAAACAATGGCAGCATACGGGAATCGATGGAGAGCTTTGCTTTCTAAGTTACCTTACCGTCCCCCTATGTCTGATCTCACACAGATGTTCGCAAAAAGTTGCTTGAAATCGATCTCTGGGCTATTGCGACTGCAGCAATACGCCAGCTTAGAAGAAGCTTTGGCGCAAGCCAGAGTTATAGAAGAGATCAAAATAGGCGAAGGCGCAATCGCCAAGCCTAAAAAGAAAGAGTGGAATAAAACCACTAAAATCGGGACAACGCAACCACAACATGCTGCGGTTAACCAAGTTGCGATAAATGTTCCCGTGCCTGTGCAAGAAATGCAGCCCCAAAAGGCTAATTACCAGGCAGTGCCTCCTGGTTATGAAAGAGATAATAGAAGACAGGAGCAGAATCAGCAGCGTCGCCCTAGGCGACAATTCACCCCTTACACGGAGTCTAGGGACTCCCTATTTGACCGCTTGTCAGCGGCAAATTTGGTCACTCTGCCAGAAATCCAAACTATAGACCCTAACGCTCCTAAGCCTAGGGGATACAGAGAGGAATTGTATTGTAGATTCCATAGGCGGAGAGGACACGACTTGAATGGATGCTTGGAAATTCAAAGAATTAATCCAAGATTTGATCGACAATAGAACATTGGCCGTGGACAACCCCATAGCGCCAAATAATCAACAAATGGGGGTATTCAAGGACCCTTTGCCTGCCCACGAAGCACGGGCAAAACCTCTCCAGATTAACGAGGTGCGACAGAATCTTCCCATGCAAGGATTTGTGGGAATGATTAGTATAGTGACAAGGAACAAAAAGTACCCGAAGTTGCCCCCGGAGGTAGCTACGAGGGAAGTTCCGACAACATCGCAGCCTCAACAACGCCCAACGCGATTGCCTCCGCCTAGACCCGAGGTCACGATACGGACCAAACTCACGCAGAGTTTGCGGACCACATCGGCTAGGCTGTCCATTTACGAGCTTATTCAACAATCAGCACCCCATAGGGAAGCTCTTATGGACATTTTAAAAGCCATCGAATTACAGCCTCACGAAGCAAATTCTTTCAACAACTTCGTGGGACATGTGAAACGATGTACGGAGCCGGTCATCACCTTCAGAGAAGATGAAGTCAAAACAATATCGAATGACATGGCAGATCCACCCTTGCACGTTATCGCGCGGGTCAACGGGATCCCGTACAAGAGAGTGTTGGTAGATACTGGCTCGTCCAGTAACATCATTACCACTGCGGCCTTAAAACATTTGAAGTTGCCAGCCTCTCACATCACAGCCTCCACGTACACACTACGAGCTTTCAACGATGCAATATGCTCGACAGTCGGCACAGTTGTTCTGCCTGTCCAGGTAGGACAAAAGACAATACCTACCTTGTGCCATGTGTTGGAAGGCGATATGGCTTATAATATCCTGCTAGGGCGGCCTTGGATCGGGGGACATGAAGTGTGTCCCTTCGATCGCTCACCGAGTGCTTAAAGTATGCTTTTGAAGGAGAAATACATGTAGTCCCAATGGACTTAGAGCCCTTCAAGTATTGCAATGCGGTACAATTCTTGCCTCAATCGACCCTCCCCTCAACGCATTTGGATTTCCAGCTAAATCCATCTAAACAGGGTCCAATACCGCAGGCACCACTGGTGACCAAAACAACAAAATCCCAACCAGGTGAGCCTTCATCATCTGCTCCTTCATCATCAAAGCCACCTGTCATGGCCAAACAGAAGGACAAGGGAAAACAGATCATGGAAGAGGCTCAGCCCTTAGAAGAAGGGTTGCCCACAATTTCAACGGTATCAACAGAAGAAACACCTCACACAGCAAAAGCGGAGACTCCTAAAATGTCGAACATGGAATGGACTCAGGAAGGACTCCCATTTCCTCCCACCCAATCATCAACAATCACTGTCGAAATGGCCAATACGGGCACTGGGGGAGTATTTAGTGCAAAATGTTGTGGCAACCCCCGCATTGGAGTCGGTACAAGACATGGGAAGACCCCGCCTTCCCATAGGGACAATTGTTCCTCTAGGATACCCACCAAACCAGGACAAATTTTGTGTATGGGGGCCTTGATCATGGTCTTGAACCATGCAAACAAAAGGAAGCGAGATGAAGAGCCTTTTGTTGAAAACATCAACTATCTGTCAAACCCAGACTTTGCCCTAAAATATCTCGGCCAATGCAATTGGCATGGATACGGAGCTAGGCCAGATATGAGCAAGGGATGCGGGTCCTTTGCCAACCAAGATATCAGATGCCATATGATAAGTCAGGAGTAGGGTTCAACCACCCCCTGCCCTTAGACATCTTGGTCAAAAATATGCAAGGCCTAGAAATAGGCAACAAGGGGGGATTGGCATTAGATCCTTATGCCAATCCAAATACAGAATATACATTGGGAGACTACCTCCCATGGTCAACAAACACCCTTGGCAACAGCAGTAATCCCTCTCCTTTGCTAGAGAGAGGCGAAAGTTCAGACATTAATCCTCAAAGAGAACATCAACGGCTTTCGGACATCTTTTTGAAGCTATTCCCCTTAGAGGTTCCAGTTGAATCGATACGAGTGTCAAAAGAATCAGGTCCCTCCACCAAGAGTGGAACAACCGCAATGGGACCAGATTAACTTACTGGAACAAGGAGAGTCCTCAACGTCGCAAGTAACAGTTTTTGAAGAGAATGAACATTTTTGGGTCTCCGAAAGTGATTCAGAAGATGAAACTGAGATGGACTATCTCAGACATGCGCGACGACATTACCGCCCTTTAACTCATGAAGATCTAATGGGACAGATGGGCATACGGTTAGGGCATGAATGGTGGGTAGACCCAGCGGGGTGGGACCTAGTGTTGGATCCATGGCTCCAAATTCATGATGAGCATCGTCCACCTCGAGATCCTATCATGACATCAGTACCAAGGGAAGACCCCGTCTTCCTATCAGCACATAGGGCTGATCCGTTCATACCCGTCCCTACAGAACCAGATCCGGAGCATAGGAAGCATCCAGAATGTTCGAGCTATAACACCCGCGGTAATGGAGACCAAAATCATTTCATCCACATGATCTCCATTGACTTGACCGCACCCATCCGCAATCCGGCCGATCCAGCACGGTCATTGCATCTAGACATAGATGCCATCGATTGGGATCGCGTCAATTCACCTTTATCACCATCGAGTACTGGCCTTTCGATGAAATGCCTCATTTCACCCTAAGGACAACTCAGGATATTTTTCAAGCTGAAGAGGGACCCGAGGTTCCAAACGCAGATCTAAACTCAGCTAATGATATCCATTTGATCCCAACTCCACATTAGTTGGAGGACGGATCCCACATGTCAGTCGAGGAGACGACTGACGTAGATATCGGCATAGATCCAAAGAATCCACAGATTATCAAACTAGGGGTAAGTCTTATCCCTCGAAGAGCAAGCCGACTACATTACCCTTCTCAAAGCGAAGAAGGAGGTTTTTGCATGGTCATACGAGAGACATGTCGGGACTAGACCCGCGGCTAGTCACGCATAATTTAACGCTTGATCCGACAATCAAGCCCGTAAAGCAAAAACTACGAAAGATGCACCCAACAGTGGCCTTGATGGTCAAAGATGAATTGCAAAAGTTGTTGGATGCACAGTTTGTCATCTGCGTGGATTATCCGCCATGGCTGTCCAACATGGTTCCCGTCAAGAAGCCCGATGGGAGGATTCGCATATGCACCGATTTTTGAGACCTAAACAAAGCGAGTCCTAAGGATGATTTCCCCTTGCCAAGCATCGACGCGCTAGTAGACGCTACGACGAGTCACGAAATGCTCTCCCTAATGGATGGCTTCTCAGGATACAATCAAATTCGTATCAATCCTGAAGACCAACTTAAAACGGCGTTCACAACGCCTTGGGGGACATTTTGTTATAAGGTCATGCCTTTTGGCCTTAAAAATGCTGGCGCTACCTACCAACGTGCCATGACATATATCTTCCACGATTACATGCACAAAACTTTGGAAGATTACATGGATGATTTGTTAGCCAAGTCTCTTTTGCGCTCAGATCATCTCGGTGACTTAAGCAAGATCCTCGATCGCCTCATAGAGCATAAGGTCAAACTGAATCCCAAGAAGTGCGTATTTGGCGTCACATCTGGAAAACTCTTGGGTTTTATAGTCTCAAAATGAGGCATCGAAGTGGACCCAAAGAAAGTCAAGGCAATCCTTGAAATGGCTCCCCCAACTACCATCAAGCGGCTCAGAAGTCTGCAAGGAAAGGTCACGTCGATTAAACGCTTCATAGCGCAATTATCTGACAAATGTCGACCCATGAACAAATTATTGCACAAGGGGGTTACATTTCACTGGGATGACGAGTGCCAGTCGACCTTTGACGAAATCAAACAATACTTGGCTTCGCCGCCAGTATTGGCACCGCCTAGACCAGGAGTGCCATTCTACTTATACATCTCGGCTACTAAGGTGGCACTGGGCGCCATGCTAGCCCAAAAGAATGAACTTCACAAAGAACAGGCTACTTACTATCTTAGCCGCACCATAGTCGATTACGAACTTAACTATGCATACGTTGAGAAACTCGCTTGGCGGTGGTGTTTGCTACCAAAAAGCTATGCCACTACATGCTGAGCAACACTACGTATGTTGTGTCTAAGGAGAATCCATTGCGATACATGATGAGTCGTACTTATCATAGTAGTCGCACGGCGAAATGGATCATGTTGTTGACGGAATTTGACATTGAGTTTATTGGGCAAAAATCTATCAAAGGACAAGTCATAGCCGATCAACTAGCAGAGGCTCCTCTTGAAGACGATCAGCCTCTGGTCATAGAACTACCCGATGATGGGGTCTTCCATGTCTCAGAATCGCCAGATTCGATGAGCCTGAGTCACAGGCCGACATAACCCTATTCTTCGATGGTTCTAAATGCGAGCAAGGTGGTGGCACGGGAATTGTATTCTTCACACCGCAGGGTGCTCCAATGCCCCTGTCATTTAAATTAAACTTCCGAGTGCACCAACAATAATGCAGAATATGAAGCCTTGCTCCTAGGTCTTCAGACAACAATCGCCATGAAAATCAAACGACTGAACATCTTTGGTGATTCGTTGTTAATAGTCAATCAAGTCAAAGGGGTATATCAATGCAAATGCCCAGTTTTGAAGGCCTATAAAGCCCTCGTGGACAAATTCCTGGCAAAACTTGAGTGGTATGACATCGAGGCACTCCCTCGATCATCGAATCATTTTGCGGACACAATGGCCTCCTTGGGGTCACTAATCCCGCAAGACCTTTCCGGTGATATGACAACTATTCAAGTCAAAACCTTATCGCAATCCGTGATAGAGCGCGCAAGCTCAGACTTGACGCCAGGAATCCACATGATCCAGATTGAACCATCCTCGGATAAGTTCTTTCGAATCCGAGATCGTCTGAAATGTGCCAACTGGGGGTCCTTGTTTTCCCCCACTCCCACTAATAGCAACACAACGCTATTCTTACAAGTTCTATCCCATTCAGCATTTGTTAGGGAAGAACTTCGAAAGGGATTGGCTGTTCATACTGTCGAGGTTTCTGATCAACAGGACTGGTATTTACCCATTAGAGACTACCTCAAGTTAGGTAATCTTCCCTTTGGATTGACGCACGCCGCAAAACGAACATTCAAGCAGAAAGCGGCTAAGTATGTCTTGATAGGAGACATTTTGTATCGTCGCGGCTATGACGGAATTCTTCTTCGTTGTTTGGACCAGCAAGAGTCCACTTGGGCGATCGCCCAAGCGCACGACGGTACATGTGGTGGTCACTTTAGTGGTATGGCCATCGCAAAGCGCATTCTTCGCATGGGCTATTATTGGCCATCTTTAGAGCGAGATTGTTGCGCATATGTCAAGAAGTGCGTGAAATGTCAACATCATGCCAATTTGATGCACGTACCTTCCCAGGCATTGTAGGAAATCCAATCCGCTTGGCCATTTTTGCAATGGGGCTTCGATCTAATTGGAAAGATCTCCCCTGCATCATCAGGCCGTCACACGTTTATCATAACGGCCACAGAGTATTTTACTAAATGGGTGGAAGCAATTCCGTTAACTTCTACGACAGGACCCCGCATTGTGGAGTTCATCTTGCATAACATCATATGTCATTTTGGTATTCCATCCAAAATAATCTCGGATAATGGGCCATCATTCAAGAACAAAGACGTGCGTGCTTTGACCACAAAGTACAAAATTCAGCACAACTTTTCAACACCCTATTATCCACAAGCAAATGGGCAAGCAGAGGCGTCAAACAAAATGCTAGTCGCCATCCTTAAAAAGACAGTCACGAGACAGTCATAAGGATTGGCACATACAAATCCCACTTGCCCTTTGGGCTTATCGCACTAGCATTCGGACGCCAACTGGGGCAACTCTGTTTTTGCTCGTGTATGGCTCAGAGGCAGTAATGCCTCTCGAGTTGAAAATTCCTTCCCTGCGCATATCAATGCAAGAATTCATCGATGATGACACTGCACGGCGGGCCCGGTTAGACCAACTTACGTTGCTTGACGAACGACGCGTTAATGCTCTCGAGCACTTACGTATCTACCAAGAGCGGCTTAAGAAAGCTTACAACATGAAAGTTCACCTAAGGGACTTTCGGGTTGGTGATTTGGTTTTGAAGGAAAACCAACGGAAACTCTAATTTGTCGTCCCACCTAAGGGACAAGTTCACGGAAAATTGGTTAGGTCCATATGTCATTGATAGCAAAATAGGACCCGGGACGTACCGACTAGCTTCTCTTGATGGTATCAAGGAAACGAAACCCTTGAATATCAGTCATTTGCGACCATTTTATATCTAAGAGAGCCATATCCCAAAAATGCTCCAAGGATCCATAAAATCGCTTGGTCAAAAAAACAAAAGCTCCAAGGATCTGTCATCTTGGTCAATACAAAAGCTCCAAGGATTATCGCAATCACTTGGTCAAAACAAAAAGCTCCAAGGATTATCGCAATCACTTGGTCAAACCAAAAAGCTCCAAGGATTATCGCAATCACTTGGTCAAACCAAAAAGCTCCAAGGATTATCGCAATCACTTGGTCAAACCAAAAAGCTCCAAGGATTATCGCAATCACTTGGTCAAACCAAAAAGCTCCAAGGATTATCGCAATCACTTGGTCAAACCAAAAAGCTCCAAGGATTATCGCAATCACTTGGTCAAACCAAAAAGCTCCAAGGATTATCGCAATCACTTGGTCAAAAACCAAAAAGCTCCAAGGATTATCGCAATCACTTGGTCAAAACCCAAAAAGCTCCAAGGATTATCGCAATCACTTGGTCAAAAACCCAAAAGCTCCAAGGATTATCGTAATCACTTGGTCACCCAAAAAGCTCCAAGGATTATCGCAATCACTTGGTCACCCCAAAAGCTCCAAGGATTATCGCAATCACTTGGTCACCAAAATGCTCCAAGGATGTCCACAATCACTTGGTCAAAATAAAAAATAATCAAAAACAACCAAAATTTGCATCTCATATCTAGGCATACTCAAATTCATCAATCGAGAGCTCTTCTCGCACCTCATATTCATATTCACAAAAACCAATCCATCAAAAATACAAAAATATGTAGCTGCATTAAGCATTGCATCCATACATTGCATATTTGTGGTTGTATAGGTCAAAGGCACCATAGGCTGTAATTGCTCTGATAGACCATCTTATTCCACACTGTTCCATTTTACAAAAACAACAAAAACACCATGCATTGCTTTTACCACACTAGAGTCGGTGGTCTTCTAATGTATCAAGAGTTTTCGTGATTCAGTCATCATTTTGCTCTTTAGCTACGTAATGTACCGAGTCAAACAGATTTTACGAAGGTAGAGTCACACTTGAAATACACCTTGTTACGTAACATCCCAACACAAATTAAAACACATAAAACAATTCCTAAGTTGTGTGAACGAAAGATGAAACCTGCACAGTAATCCAAGTCACCAAAAGCGAAACGGTTATCTTGCTCATCCCCCTGTGCGAATGACCCCAAGAATGCTGAGAGTTGGCAAAAGGACAAGCATCCTCCCTACCCAATTCCTTAAGAATCCCTAGTTCTCAATAATTGCAAAACATCAAAAAATTTGCAAAATGTCAAAAATCAAATACTTGACATCTTACAGTGCAAAAATCAAAGGGCACAAACGATAGTGATTTTCATCACTCCATATCCCCAATCCCTTGCTCAAAAGAAAAACAAATCAAAATAAACAGTGATCTTATCACTACAAACGAGCAAGTATCCCAATACAATTGAAGAAAAGAAGGGAGTGGAACTTGAATCCCTGGAACTCTCAGCATTCTAAAAGGTCATAAGGCAAGCCTCAGTACCGATTTGGTTGATAGCCTATCGATAACTGGCGGTAAACCTCTCGCATGATGATATATCTGTCACATTAACTTGCGTACAGATCAATGTTTGCATGTGGATGAGCTAGCTTATGGCATCTTGGATAACACCACAGATTAATCTGACTAAATACAACAAAGGAGTTAGTGGAGCTAATTAGGTGATCCTCAGTACAGGTTCGGTTGAAAGCCCATCTGGCACTGGCGGTATCCTGATGAATACCACATAAATGAACTCAATCGCACACACGGGGATGTGAAATAGCTGGGTCAAAAACAAGTCTGATTCATACCTTGTTCAAAAGTCTTGTAAGACAAAGTACAGTCGTGGCTAGTGAGTTAAAACCGTCTGAGTCTCAGAAAAACTTAGCTACATTTCTAAACCAACTGCGCTACTTTTCACCCTTACAATACCATCAAAAAAAATACAAAAAGAAAAACCACATGTACACAGAGTCATACATCATAACAATCGCCTAAAAAATGAAATAAAGAGCGTCTTAAAGAGCCTATGGTGCCATAACCAATCACCACAAATATCATTCATCCATTTCACTTTGCATATCACATAGAAATCAAAAACATTTGCATTCATCATAACATCTGCATTCATCAAAATAAATAAACATCATACATTCATAGTCATTAGCCATCATGCATAACAAACATCAAATCATCACATGTACACAACCAAAATAAAACCGGTATATATATATATATATATATTTTTTTTCGTCAAAAAAATGCCCACAGGCTACAAAACTGGTCCTCTGACCCCGCAAAAATATCCAAAAACCCAACCTAAAGCGTCGACCACCATGATCACGCAGGATCGGTGCGACGGGAACTACCCCCCGTGGTGTGGGTCCTATGGGACCCTGCAGGGCGGCTACTGCCAGCCCCCGCATCATGCCTGCTACCGCCTCCCTCATCTAATCGTCGACGATGAGATGATGCTGACTGCTCAGTCGCACTATCCCTCGTCCGCCGTGAAGATCCACTGACCGAGGGCTCAGGTAGCCGCCCACCAAGGCGGATGACCTCCCTCTCCAAGTCTATCCGGTGCCGACACCACTCTGCCTCTCGTCGATGATAGTAAGACACTGCATCATCGCGCTGTGCCAGAACTCTATCCCGCTCTGCTAGCTAGGCCCGCAAAAGATCCCTCTCCCACAGCGCGTCCCCCAGCTCCAGATCCCGTATCCACAGTAGCTCTGTCAGTCATGCAATCTCAGCGCATACCTCAGACTCCATCTCCTCTGTATCTGCCTGACGAACAGGACCCTCTGGAATAGCAGCCTGCTCTGGCTCCCACTGCTCCTCCACATCCTGCATGTCCGGCTGATCCGGAGCACCAAAATCAACATCCTCATTCCCCACATCCACCATGTCCGCATCATCCAACGGACCTCCCCAATCATCCCCTACTGCCTCACCACCCTCCACTACCACCTCTGTGCCTCCTAGTGGCCCCTCCCCTCTCCATCGCCGTAGCACCCACCACGAGTCATACTCAGTGGTAGTCCCGACGTCATCTACGTCCGGGACGTCAATCACCGCATCTGACTCCTCGCCCAATGGCACGGTGACCGATGGATCTAGAGCCCTCTCATCACCCCGGTGCCGATAGACCACGGGCTCACCAGGAAACCCCTGGCGCACCCCAAACTATCGTGTAACCCGACTATATGAGAAAAACTCATGCTCGGTCCCGTGCCGCCCAATCAACCACCGCTCCCTACGTACCCGTCGGAGCCACTCTCCAGCCTCCGGCCAGGCTAGACAGTCCCGATAAGGGCGCCAAACCACCTCCCCTGGAGTGAGCCGAGAGAAGGCATCAGTATAATGCTCTACAGCACCTGCCCATCGCCGACTCTGCCCCTGCTCCGTAGACCGCCGCCACAAAACTGCATAGCCTATCTCCACATCATCCATCGCCGCCCGAGTCATCCATGGTAACCCGGTTGGCCTCTCAACTGCTATATGCTGCCAACCCCAGCACTGCAATAGATAACTACAGCTGACCCCCTTTCGCTACCGACAGCGGACCCCATACAGCTCCTCGTAGAGCTGTGCCAACAATGTCTGTCCCCATCTCAAAATCAGCGGTGCCTCTATCGGGCACTCTACCAACTGCCACACCAAATCTAGCAGGTTCCACGGGAACCTCGCGCCTGACGAATCAGGTAGAAGCATGTTAGAAATGAGGCCCATCAAGAATGCGTGCCTCACTCCTAACACCCCCCTCTCCTACCACCAGCCAACCAAAATCCTGCCAGCCTGGCAGTCCACCTCGGCTGTCTCCACTGGGTTCGTTACACCTAGCCGCCCCCCATGCCCAAAGCATCTCGTAAGTACAGCAGTCCGCTGATCACGCGGCGATGACCTAATGGGCAGTCCATCTATCGGAATCCGAAGCAACCGATAGACATCCTCCAAAGTCACAGTCATCTCCCCTGTCGGGAGATGGAACGTGTTGGTCCGCGGATCCCAAAGTTTGATCAGGGCCGTCAGATAGGCCTGATCCGGGACCACAGGCTCCAGTCGAGACACCTGCTTGAGCCCAAGGGCATCAAGCCATTCCCAATCATCATCAGTCAGTGCACCCTGCGCCTCAGTAAAAGTAGCAGGTACACGGTACCGGCTCCTAACCTGCAAAAGAAAACAATTCAACAAAAAAAATTAAAAATCATGGAAAAGAACTGTACAACATAAAAAGAAAATTCAAGTAGTTGTCTTCAATCCAGTTTCAGGATTTAAGTTTTAAAACACATTTTGAAAAACAACATCACAAAAACAATTAAATAAAACAAGTGCAAATTTAAACAAAAATAAACTCTAGGAGACACTTACAGGTTTCGCCTCGGCTCCGCCGCTCGAACCAGTTTGTGCACTCATGATGGCAGAGAGAATTCCAGCAGCGCTTCGCTTCGCAGAATTACCTCCTCCTCCCGAGCTCCAAAATCGCAAGAAAAAAAATGACACAAATGAGCCCAAATTCAAGTTTTGGCCCTTAAATAGACCTATGAGCTGGAATTCGTCCTTGACTGGGACGAGCACTCTGGTTAGCACTCGTCCCACCCAGGGACGAATTCTACAGCTGGAATTCGTCCCACCCAGGGACGAATTCAGGCCAGAACTTCAAAAACATCAAAAAATGATCAAAAATGCACTAAAAACAGACAATAAATTTGCCCGATAGGAGTGCTACTGCACCTGACATCCAGGGCATACAAAATAGACATTGGAGTCACAAATTATCACTATCCTACTCCCTAAGAAGGCTACCATAGCCGGACCGCTCCACGGGAAGACGGATTTCCGATAATTTAATCCCCAAATGGTGTCACAAAAAACAACAAAAACAACAAATAAATGCAACACAAAAACACAGCAATAAGCATTGCCGGACACAAGTGCTCTTGCACTTAACCTCTAGGCAAAGAAATTCGATGTCGGGGTTCAAATTGTCACTCTCTTACTTCCCCAAGAAGGCTACCATAGCCGGACCGCTCCACGGGAAGATGGGTTTTTGATGATTTCACCCCATTATGGCATCACCAAAAGGGTTAACACCCACCAAAAACGAGGTCCAAATGTTGGAAAAATTGCACATGCTTAAACGGTAAACCATCTAAAGGCACCCTTGCACAAGTCATCTTGGGTCAAGCGACTCGTCGCTTTTCTCATGAAGGTCATTCCCTCATCGATTCGTCGCTTGAGGGGGTAGTCACACTTAGTCACCAATCAACAATCACACACCCAATTAAGGAAAACGACATGCATTCAAAGAATCATTGACAAAGACAATCACGCTCCTGCTTGGGGCAGTAAACAAGCAACAATCAAATCAATCAAACACTTGGCATTTCGTGAATCATGAACACAAGGTTCCCCTGAGGATAAAAGGTTGCGCCCTTTGCCTAATCATGACTGATCAATGTCCAAGCTCAAGTCACACCTCACCAAAATAGGTTAACACTTGAAATCAAACTCCTTAGCTCGTCAGAAGCAAGGATTCAAGAATGCATGCCCTTTCCATGCTTGGGGCATCAAAAGTTGGTTAGGTTACCAAGAAACCCTAATCATTAGTGCTTTGGTTATCTATTTTTGCTCGGCGCTGCGCTATGCACAGCGCATCCCAAAAAGGGGCATCTGTAGACACCAAAACAACACCAATCCGATTATGTGACTGCAAACACTGATCGCTTTGACAAACACAGCCCCCAGGGCAGCCCTCAGAGGTCAAACAGTGGTCCTAACCACTTTCATAGCAATTTTGTAAGGTCAAGAGGCAATTTGGTACATTTAGACACTTTGCTCAGTATTCGTCTCACCCAGGGACGAATACTAACTGGGATTCGTCTCACCCAGGGACGAATTCTGAAATCGTCTCACCCAAGGACGAATTCCAAGTTTAACGGGCAAAAAGAAGAATGGCGCCAAGTGGCAGCCCAGGACGGTCGATTGATGACTCCTGCCTCGCACGCGTGTGTGGGTGGACAGATAGGCCATTAGAGGACTGTCACAAGGGCAATTATGAAAGCCCAAGTCATGGAGGACTCCCCTCCCTCATGGGAAGACTTGACTGCCACATGGCACCTATGACCAACACATGGCGCTTATGCTTCCCTCTCAAAAGAGACCCCATGGGTCTATAAAAGGTGGGACTTTTCTCACCCAAAAGGGACAGATTGGAGGCGATTTCAAGCAACGAAGTGCTGTCCAATTGAATACCCACTTGCATCCTTTTGATTCACCTTCTCACATCCACTAATCTCTTTTGCAAGGGAGGTTATTGGGTGGCTTTTGGAAGCGTGGATCCAACCCAAATCCAACATTTGACCACCTTACACCACCAATTCGCAGACATCCCAATCCTAAGAGGTTTTGGGCCCATCCCTAGTGGATTGGCGCCGAAATCAAGTGCCAACGGTGGGAGGCCCACTTGGGCACCCCCGCACTTTCTAAGTTTTATTCTAAAAGCATTCTAGATTATTGTTTCAGGTTGCATCTCATGTTATTCTGTTTGGTTAACTCATAGCTTCAATTTCATAACATTTTGATCAGATTTTATCATGCCTTTTGTCGCTTTGTTGTCCTACTAACTTGCAGGTGGCGATATCAAATTCTCGAGGATAGAGGCCAAATTGGGAGAATCCGACCATCTGGGTCGTCCCAAAATGGCCCCAATTACATAACCCCTCTGTTTGCAGGTGTTTTGGAGGTCTCGGGATTCGACATTGGAGCAGTACCACTTCGGCTTTTCCAACACAGTAGAATTCGTCCCACCCAGGGACGAATAGCAGTCAGAATTCGTCCTGCCCAGGGACGAATTCCAGTTGAAGGCAGATTGGCTGACTGTTTCGATGGCAGTGGCCCTCCGGTGATGTCTTCTGTCCTCTGTCAGGTTTTCAGGCCATTTGGACTCACTTTGTCTATCGATTTGGCTAATTTTTACATGCATCTTTTGGCGATTTTAGAGAACAAACACTTATTATTTGCAGCAGGTGCTACTGACATCTTTGTTGTTTCTTTGTTCGTAGGAGGAGCAGCAGAGGTTAAGGACTCATCAACATCAGCGGCGGCATCATCTTGGCCCGCCCATTTCAAGTGTGGGCACGCGGAAAGAGGAACCTTAAGTCTCGATTGTAATCAAATTCTTTTAACGCTCCTAGCCCCTGAAAAGGGAGGAGGCGTATTTGTAACAGAGATCAAGAGAATTTAATGAAAGGGCTATGTTTTCTCCATTTGCTTGTATCTCATTTCAATGCGTCTCTTTCATTTCATGCATTCTACATTTCTAGGACTTAAGCGTATTTGATTTTGAATGCATCGCAATTAGTGTTTCCTTCGCCCGAAATCTCGTGCTTTAAGCAAGGATTCAAGAATGCATGCCCTTTCCATGCTTGGGGCATCAAAAGTTGGTTAGGTTACCAAGAAACCCTAATCATTAGTGCTTTGGTTATCTATTTTTGCTCGGCGCTGCGCTATGCACAACGCATCCCAAAAAGGGGCATCTATAGACACCAAAACAACACCAATCCGATTATGTGACTGCAAACACTGATCGCTTTGACAAACACAGCCCCCAGGGCAGCCCTCAGAGGTCAAACAGTGGTCCTAACCACTTTCATAGCAATTTTGTAAGGTCAAGAAGCAATTTGGCACATTTAGACACTTTGCTCAGTATTCGTCTCACCCGGGGACGAATACTAACTGGGATTCGTCTCACCCAGGGACGAATTCTGAAATCGTCTCTAGTAGGGACGAATTCCGAGTTTAACGGGCAAAAAGAAGAATGGTGCCAAGTGGCAGCCCAGGACGGTAAGTTGATGACTCCTGCCTCGCACGCGTGTGTGGGTGGACAGATATGCCATTAGAGGACTGTCACAAGGGCAGTTATGAAAGCCCAAGTCATGGAGGACTCTCCTCCCTCATGGGAAGACATAACCGCCACATGGCACCTATGACCAACACATGGCGCTTATGCTTCCCTCTCAAAAGAGACCCCATGGGTCTATAAAATGTGGGACTTTTCTCACCCAAAAGGGACAGATTGGAGGCGATTTCAAGCAACGAAGTGCTGTCCAATTGAATACCCATTTGCATCCTTTTGATTCACCTTCTCACATCCACTAATCTCTTTTGCAAGGGAGGTTATTGGGTGGCTTTTGGAAGCGTGGATCCAACCCAAATCCAACATTTGACCACCTTACACCACCAATTCGCAGACATCCCAATCCTAAGAGGTTTTGGGCCCATCCCTAGTGGATTGGCGCCGAAATCAAGTGCCAATGGTGGGAGGCCCACTTGGGCACCCCCGCACTTTCTAAGTTTTATTCCAAAAGCATTCTAGATTATTGTTTCAGGTTGCATCTCATGTTATTCTGTTTGGTTAACTCATAGCTTCAATTTCATAACATTTTGATCAGATTTTATCATGCCTTTTGTGTCGCTTTGTTGTTTCACTAACTTGTAGGTGGCGATATCAAATTCTCGAGGATAGAGGCAAAATTGGGAGAATCCGACCATTTGGGTCATCCCAAAATGGCCCCAATTACATAACCCCTCTCGTTTGCAGGTGTTTTGGAGGTCTCAGGATTCGACATTGGAGCGATGTCAGTTCGGCTTTTCCAACACAGTAGAATTCGTCCCACCCAGGGACGAATTGCAGTCAGAATTCGTCCTGCCCAGGGACGAATTCTAGGTGAAGGCAGATTGGCCGACGGTCTCGATGGCAGTGGCCCTCCGGTGATGTCTTCTGTCTTCCGTCAAGTTTTCGGGCCATTTAGACTCACTTTATCCATCGATTTGGATAAATGTTTACATGCATCTTTTGGCGATTTTAGAGAACAAACACTTCTTATATGCAACAGGTGCTACTGACATCTTCGTTGTTTCTTTGTTCGTAGGAGGAGCAGCAGAGGTCAAGGACTCATCAACATCAGCGGCGGCATCATCTTGGCCCGCCCATCTCAAGTGTGGGCACGCGGAAAGAGGAACATTAAGTCTCGATTGTAATCAAATTCTTTTAACGCTCCTAGCCCCTGAAAAGGGAGGAGGCGTATTTGTAACGAGAGATCAAGAAAGTTTAATGAAAGGGCTGTGTTTTCTCCATTTGCTTATATCTCATTTCAATGCGTCTCTCTCATTTCATGCATTCTACATTTCTAGGATTTAAGCGTATTTGATTTTGAATGCATTGCAATTAGTGTTTCCTTTGCCCGGAATCTCGTGCTTTCAGGATTTAGAATGGTTACATACAACACATTATCGCAAGAATTGAAGAACATCTCACTACATGTGAGGCTAGCATAAGAGTCTCTAAAGGTGATGAAGAGTTTTCAGCTTGCCAAAATTATCTCAATAGAGAGTAGAATGAGCCTCTTTCAAAAGAAACTCCTTGTGCTCATGAGGTACACAAAGTTTATCTAGTTTATATAACATTCCATCCTTGAGGTGAAAGTCTTGAAGAGCTCTCAAATTGGAAGTAGAAGGATGTGAAAGCTGCTGAAAAACTGTACCAAAATCAAGATCCAAAGGATACTGTCTGGGTTAAGTTTGAAAGCCAATATGGGATGTGGTCATAATATTCAAAGTAAGGGCTGAAGGTGGATGACTCAAACAATATGATACTATATTATTCTATCCTTTCTTGTACTTGATTACCAAATGTAATTATTGCAAGTATGATGGCCATTTCATGTGTCGAGCCTCTTCAATTTTTGTTTGAGAATGAAGAAACCTGAGTGGCATATGATCTATGTGAACTATTTTTTCCTTTCCCAGAAGATAGTGCCTCCAATACTTTATGGCCTGAACCAAAGCATACAACTCTTTATCATATGTATAATAATTCTTCTTTACCTCTAAATTTTTTTCATAATAATAGGCCACTGGATGGCCATTCTGTTTGAGCATGACTCCAAGTGCAAACTGTGATCCATATGTTTCAATATCGAAGGGATGAACAAGATATAGTATAACAAGAACAAGTTCTATACACAATTTATGTTTCAATATGTCAAAGGCATTTTGTTGATCCTTTGCCCACTGAAACTCAATTTTGATCTTTGTTATATGATGTAAAGGTGTGGCAATCATGGAATATCTTGCAATGAACTTGCGATAGAAATTAGAAAGCCCAAGAAAAATCCTTAACTCTATGTTAGAATTAAGAGTTGGCCATTTGATCATGACTTCAATTTTATTAGGATCCACATGAACCCCTTTAGCATTGATTACAAAATCAAGATAGGCAATGGAATTTTACCCAAAAAAATAATTAGGAATATTGGCATACAATTGGTTCTTTTGAAGAGTTTGAACATATTCTAAGTTCTCTAAATGACTTTTCCATGTAGGATAAAATACAAGGATGTCATCAAGATAGATGATTACAAATTTATACAAATATTCTTTGAATACTTCATTCATTAGCCGCATGAATGTGGTAGGATAATTCATGAGACCAAAGGGTATGACAAGCCACTCAAAGAGCCCCATCTTGGTCTTGAATACTATTTTCCAAGTGTCCTCAGCCTGAATCCTAACCTGATGATAACCACTTTTGAGATCGATCTTGGAGAAAAACATAGATCCTTGAAGATGATCCAAAGGATCATCAATTCGTGGAAGTGGGTATCTATTTTTTATTGTTATTTTGTTAAGTGCCCTAAAATAAATGCATAGCCTCCATATACCATATTTCTTCAATACAAACAAAATAGGTGAAACACAAGGAGAAATACTAGGTTTTATGAAACCTTTTACCAATAAATCATGAATTTGTCTTTTAATTTCTTTCATTTGCACTATTGATTGTCTATACATTGAAGTATTTGGAAGAAGCAAACCCCTAAATCTATGGCTGACTTTAGGCCAATAAGTCGTGCAATGTTTCTTACAAGATCCTAACTAAAGCCATTGTAAATAGAATGAGAGATATTTTTCCCCGCATCATAAATCCATCCTAGGGAAGCTCTATCCAGGTCAAGTAAATCTTGGATGGAGTTATCACAATTCATGAAGCTCTACACTATGCTCATAATACTAACATGTATGTTTTTACCCTCAATATTGATATGAACAAAGCATTTGACAGGCTAAATTGGGACTTTCTGATTGTTGTCCTCCTTAAGTTTGGTTTTCACCACCAATGGGTTTATTTGATCAAATAATGTATTTTTAAAACATGGTTCTCGATTCTAGTTAATGGAACAATTGCTGATTACTTTCAAAGTCACAGAGGAATTTGGTAGGGGGACCCTATCAGCCCCATGTTATTCATCATTGTGGCAGAAGCTTTAGGTAGAACCATCAAAAAATGCTTGCAGTTCAAGGCTAACATCGGGAATCAAGGAAACATCTCTTAATAGGGTTGTTTGTCACCAAAAATTCATCGATGATACCTTTATATTGACTAAGGCATCAGTGGTTGATGCCAAAATAATTAAATACATCCTGCAACTCTACAAGGACACTGTTGGTAAGAAAGTTAATTTCAGTAAAAGCAAGTTATATTTCTTGAACACCCCCATTCAGAAGCAAGGAAGGAATGCAAAAATTTTAGGGTGTGATATAGCAAACCTCCCCACTTCATATCTTGGTCTCCCTCTTTTCATTGGTTCTCCGAGAGAGTCAATGTGGGAAAGGGTTATTGAAAGAATTCAAAAAAAACTTGTTGGATGGAAAGGTCATCTTCTATCTCAAGCAAGAAAGTTGACCCTCACTAAGGCCTCTCTTCAAAGCATTCCAGTCTATTTCCTCTTCGTTTTCAAAGCCCCTATGAAGGTTTTCCAAAAAATTGAGAAACTCCAAAAAGAATTTTTATGGACTGGATCAGAGGAGAAAAAAAGGATACACCTTGTAGGATGGACCAAAGTGTGCAGACCTAGGGAAAATGGGGGCTTAGGTCTAAGGAGAATTGCTCATATAAATTTAGCTTTACTATCTAAGTAGGCATGGCATCTCATTTTTGGTGAAGAAAATGAATGGAAAACTATCATCAAATGAAAGTATCTTCAAAATATGGAATTTCTAAGTGACTCAGTTCCAATCAAAGGTTCTATTTTTTGGAAAGCAATTATTAATTGTAAGGAAATCATCAAAAAAGGTTTAAGATGGGTTTTAGACAATGGTGAGAGGATAAATTTCTGGAATGACAGGTGGGCTAAGGACGAACCACTAACGCAATATCCTAACTTAGCCCGAATCAGAGATATCACAAAAGAAATCATTGGTAGAAAAGTATTTGATTATATGGTTGAGGACATAGGTAGAATGAAGTGGAAAAAAATAAGAATTCAGGGATTTCAAGTGAAATCAAATGATCTTTGTAATATTCTCGAGAAATAGTTTATCCCCATGATACCCAAGGAAGATCAAGTGACCTAGGATCCTACGTAAAATGGGCAGTTCACTATTAAATCAGATTACAAGCTTCTGCTTGATGACGAGGATTTTTTCCTCCAAAAGGACTTAGTTTGGATAAAAAAATTAATTCCAAAAATTGCAGTCTTTTCATTACTAGTTATCCAAGGAAGAATTCTAACCATTGATAATATGATGCGTAAAGGTTTTTGTATCACTAATCATTGTTATCTATGCAAGGCTAATTGGGAGACCATTTATCACATTTTCCTTGAGTGCCATTTTTCCTTAACTATCCTAAGTGGGGTTTTTTAGGCCTTCAATATTTCATGGGTTAAACCAGCTATCGTACTTGATTTATTCGTCTAGTGGCCTTACCCATTTTCAAGAAAAAGACTTAGATACATGTAGAAAATTTGTCTCAATCACTATCTTTGGCAGGTGTGGTTAGAAAGGAATCATAGAGTCTTTAGCCATGATCATCAAACTATCATTGCCAGGATCCTATCCTTTGCCAATGAGAATGTGAAAATTATCCCTTTTAATAGTTGTAAACCTCATCTGCAGGAGACCATGATTGCTAAATATTTAATCTTAACCTTGTTAGATGAGTCTGTGCCTAGGGTAGTCAACCCCAGAGCCAATGTTAAGTGGTATCCACATCCTACGGGTTGGTTTAAGCTTAATTTTGATGGAGCAACTAAGGACAATTCTGGCAGAGTAGGCACTAGTGGCATTGTGCGAGATCATAATGGGAATATGATGCTTGCATTTTTTTAATATTTGGGAATAAGGACGAAAAACTAAGCTGAAGCTAGAGCTATGTGGAGAGGCCTTCAAATGACTCAAGACTTAGAAGGCAATTTGATCGTAGAAGGAGACTCTATGAATTTTATAAATCTCCTCAATAATTGGAAAACACCTCCTTGGAGGATTAAAACAATTGTTGAAGAGGCTAGGATCCTTTTTCAAGGAATACAGGACAAAAAATTTCAACATGTATTTCAGGAAGCTAACAAAATTGTTGATAAGCTGGCCAATTCGGGTGTCGATGGTGACACACTTTTCAAAAGGGAACACGGTGTCCCGAGTGAAGTAGAGGAGCTTATTCAACAATAATGCCAAGAATTATAGACGAATTTACCAATAGGTAAGGCATTGTAAGTTTGAAGGCTAGGAGTATTCTCGTCTCTTTTTTGAATTGGACTCACAATAAAAATTATCTAAGCTATCAGTCTTCATGGATGTTGCTTGGAAATACCACAAATACTAATGGGGACAGTCACATGTTAGATAACATGGCTCCTAGTCGTCTTATTAATTTTAGGTTGGTTGATAATCATAGGGAAGGAAAGAAATGACAATATAAGACTTTGAACCAAAGCCACGTGGATGACCAGATAGCCACCACCATAAATCTAGCCAGCAGGTTCACTTCTCCAAGGCTGATTGGCCAAGATAGTATGTCGTACCAAAGCATGTCATATACGAAAGAAAGTAATTACCAAAGAATTATTAAGAGTAACTATCAATACAAATCTTGTGGGAGTTTTTTTTAGTACTCTGCTATGTGTGTCTGCAGCTTTTTATTTCTCCATTGTCTCAAGGAAGGGATCCATATCTGTTTATTTTTTGTAATTATGATGCATGTGTGTTTTCTTAGGGTATGCCCAAAATGTAATTTTAGAAGTGTCTTTTTGATAAAAAGCTATGTGCCTTACCATATGTAATGGCTTTGGTGGCATGTAGATTTTACATATATAGGATCCTTAGTAAGGATATGTTCATCAACAACCTTGGGCTGATTTTTGTAAAAGGTTTTGGGTCAACCTGTAAAACCCGGTATTAATGCTATAGTATCTTATCTACCAAAAAAAATTATTTGGAAGAGGGGCAGCAGGAACAATCTCAATGTTATGATTAATCTGTCTTTCAGGTGGAAGGCTTGATGATTCTTTGAAAATACTATAATATGATTGAAGAAATGAATTCACTGAAGAATACCTATCATGTGAATTCTTAGGTTCTTTTTTTCCTTCATTAAGTGGTCTGATGAAGATGAGTGCTAGTTCCCTTGCTTGATTAATGACTTTTCTTTCTTGTATACAACTTAACATCAAATTTTGTGGTGGTTATCGTGTACTTATGATTATGTATACCTTATCATATTTGTGAAAAGTGAATGTATTCTTGTACCCATCATGAATAGACCTTCTATCATACTAATAAGGTCTCCCAATCAATAAACCATATCAGTCCATTGGAGTTACATCACACACCACAGTATCCACAAAAGTAGGATTGAAATCAAAATTCATAGTGCATGTGTGTGTAATTTCGAATGAAATCCCATTATCCTTCAATCCTAAAGGATAAGGATGAGGATGAGGATTCCTTTTCAGCTTCAGTTTATCAAAAATGGATCTCACAATAAAATTCTTCTGTGAGCCGCTATCAATAATACAATCAATAATGAAGGTGCCATTCAAGTGTACCGTGGTCACAAACAAGTTCTCATGATCACTTTGATAAGTATTCATAGGGGTTAATTTTTTTAACCCTAATAATTCCTTGTATGATTTTAGTTCTCCTATAGCCTCAATATGATCCTCTTGGGATTCCTCATTGGAAGGCTTTACAAAAAGGGACTTTTTCTTCAAAATTTTCAATTTAAAACATTGATGCTTTTGATGACCCCTCTTTTTACAATAGCTACATTCCACATAATTTTTAGAAGAATATTTTTGAGAATAAGGATGAGAGGAATATGGAGAGGGGGTATAAGAAGAGGAAGAAGACTTAGGTGCCTTCGATTGATAATGATAAGCCTTAATATTTCATATCGAAGCTGAAAAGCGAGACCCTCACGATGACTCTCATGACTCCTCATATGAAATAATAGCTTGATTGAAATCCATAGCAATGCTTGCAATGACTTTGTATTTCAATTTCCTGAAAATGGGTTCTTGCAACCCACTTTTGAATTTGATCACAAGTTAAGTAGCGAAATCGTGCATTGAATTTAAAATTCTCAATTTGTTAAATTGCAACACATAATCATGAACACTCATATTAGAATTTTTATGAAGATTAATCCATCGTATCTCAAGGTCTTCGGCATAGTTTGAAGGGTAAAAAATAATGTTAAAAACATGTTGCAATTCATCCCATGAGTCTATAGAATTTTGTGTTCGTTGGCGATTAGTGATGAGAATCTTAGAAATGCCAATCAATTTGAGATTTGCAAAAGCAACTTGTTGATACTTCATCAATTTTGTGTAATCAAACCAACTATGCATGTCAAGAATACATATGTTAAGCACTTTAGAATCCCAGGAGCCATTGTAAAGTGAAACATCACATTGTGACTAAATATCTTGGGATGCGACTTTTTCAGCCAAAGTACTCACTAGTTGTGTGAGTTGATTATTCCTAATGTCTAAGCTAACTAAAACTCATCAGTTATTACCAATAGAAATCATACCATCCACATATAAGTAGACTACTATCATATATCCTTCTTCATTACTCTTAATGTAAAAAGGGTGCTCATATGGTAACTTGATGAATCCATTCTCCTAAAAGTATGAGTCAACTCAACTAAACCAAGCCTTGGGTGCTTTATTTAACCTATAGAAGACTTTATTCAACTAGTAAATCTTACCTTCTTACCCTTCCATCTCATAGTTTGGTGGTAGGTCTACATAAAACTCTTCTTCCAACACTTCTTTTAGGAAGGTAGACTTGACATCCATTTGGTAAACCTTCCATCCTTTCTAAGTTGTCAAGTCTTGTTACATGTCCATAGACTTCATGATAGTCAATGACTAACTTCTACTTATACCCTTTTGCAACCAACCTTACTTTATATCTTTTGACATCACTTGGGCATTAAAATTTTTTTTATATACCCATTTTACTCCAATGGTTTTCTTTTTGGTTGGAATATTGTTCCCACATCTAATTTTCTCTATGGATTCTATTTTTTTATCTATGGTATTCAACCATTTGTTGTTCTTAATTGCTTCTTAAAATTAATAGAATCACATTAAAAGAATAAAGTAAAATCAAAATGTTCCTCATCTTCTATTTCATTTCTGGTTACCTCATATATTTCTTGCAAGCTCCTTATCTTTGTTGATATTTTCGTAATGGATTAAATAGCAATTATTCTCATACTTGATGGTGATTTTCATGATGAGGAAAGGTTTTCGACTACATTGGTACTATTGCTTAAAGCTACAGGTTGATTTGTGCTTTCTCCATTCAAATATTTTGACTTAATGCTTGTTTTCCCCTATTGAGTAGTCTTGTAATTCTAATTCCAAGCTTCATATTCAATAAATTTTACATCTCTACTTATGATCAACTTCTTTGTAACAGGGTTGTATAGTTTATAAGCCTTTGATTTCTAACTATAACCAACAAAGATGTATTTTTCCTTGTCATCCAAATTCTCTTATGATCAAAATTATGTGCATATGCTATGCATCAAAGGATATTAAATAAGAAACACATGGCTTGTTGTTGCTCCATTTTTCTTGTGGGATCACATCCCTTACACTCTTTGTGGAACACATCTTTAGAAAATACATTACACATGCTACAACATCTTCCCAAAATTAATTAGGTAAATTTTTTTCCTTTAGCATGCTCATTGCCATTTCCATTATTATCTTGTTCTTCCTCTCTACAAAACCATTCTAATGTGGTGTGTATCTAGCTATGAATTATTTTTTATTCCATTTACCTTTTAGAAACTATGGAATTTGTTTGACATGTGATCACCTCCTCCATCTATTTATTTATATCTTGATATAATTTTTATCATTATAAAATAATATTAATATTGACTAATTAAATAAAAGGAAAAGGATGTGTAGATGGTCAATTTTTTTACAATCATATTTTTTCACTTTGAGATATTAGGGCTAAATTGTATATTGTATTATGTTCTTTCGTAATCTTCTGAAATTGCATTAAGGTTAGAGAAATTGTAAATATTGTATTTTATTATTGTGATAGTGCATTGCATTGAATGAGTTTAATTGTTGGCTTCTCAAACCTCTAAATTGAGGAGATAACAAATATTTTTTCATATCATCAATATAATTTTTATTATTCTAAATAATATCAAATATTAATATTAAGCATATTTTTTTTTCAAAAATAATTCCATTGATTGGATTTAGAATTTTAAGAGTTTTAGATTCATAATAATCTATTAGTTTATAATTATTGAGTAACAATAAATATTGAATTTTATTTTTCCTGTAAGCATATAATAATCTATGAACAATTGACACAACTGCTCTCACAAAAAATATCTTAAGTAATTGAACTCAAAGTAAATTCTCTCCCTTATGGTAAAATATTTTCTTAGTGATCCATTAAAAAATGCACAAATACATATTTAAGCAATTTAACCTTGAAAAAAATATTTAATCTCACTTTAAACTAAATTTAGAACAATCCATCACTAAAATATTATAACACATAAAATTGAAGTATTTTAACATAAAAGGAAATTATTGGTATTTTTATGTCTTCCAATTCTAGTAATTAAGGAAAATGAATTTGTGCAGATTAAACTAATCTAACAATTAATTTGGTGTCTATCTATTATATCCAACCAATGATATTTTATAATCAATAATTTTATAAGTAATTCATACTTATAAAGGCTAGAGCTATACTTAGGATCAATTTCTCATGATAAGGATAACATAGGCCATGTTTTTAGAAGTAATTCATACTAGTAATATCATATAACATAATATAGTATTTAACTATTTCCTTTATATTTGTATTTTTATGCTATTGACTATATGTAAGTCTAGCATAATATATAGGGGATGCAAAAATTGCCATAACTATACCTCGAAATTATTCACACCTTCCTCAAAAACCTAAAAAATTTTTGCAAAATAGAAATTTAGATTCCAGGGTTGATCTAAACCTAGGATGTTGATTTTATGGAGATACAAATGTAGATTATTATTTTTCTTATTACATTAATATTATCTCAACATTGATGTTCATCATGGATTTTACACATAAGATATATGCACCTATTAGAGAAATATGCAGTTTTTTCTATTGTTCATTTCATATATTAAGAGGTACATCATCTACCTTTGAATAGTCTCTCTTAGCTAAAAATATTTTTTTTTACCCATTTCAACAAGTCACATATGGTTATTAACCATTACTACGGAATGATCATTGTTGATAGGATTCCTAATCTCAAAAGAAAAATATGAATATTTGATTTTTATTCTTTGGGATCCATCATGTAGAAGGATTTTTTTGCTTGATGTTTTAATATAATATATGTATCATCATCAATAGAAACTAAAACCTTATATACCATTTTTTGGATGATGTATAAGTAAAATAACAATACCTTATTAAAAGCTTTCCAATATCATAACATTTTTTAATTTGCTTATGAATTTATCATCTTATCATTATATTTCTCCTACACGATGTGACTATTTTTCTCGTATGTAATTCCTATTTTATAGTTTTCTCAACCTCTAGATATTGAAGTTAATTAATTTTAGATTTGGCTATAATCAAATATATACTATTTTAGTTTCAATCTATGTATGTATTAGTTAATCTTGACTTAATAAAAAATATTCTCTTTTCTACAAAAGATATATGGGTGTCCATATCAAGATGGAATACTATAATTCATTACATTATTATATAGATATACCTATAAATACAATGTATTATCCTTTAGAAGTTATTTTGTGCTTACCTCTTTACTTTAAAGCACTTTAAGCACCTTGTTTAATGAAAGCACTTTAGCAAGTTTGATATACTTTTTTCATAAATAGGTATCCTTTTCAACCACTTTAGCTTCATTAACCATATATTACTTATACATTGGATTAGTTTTGATATGTTCCTCTTACTTTGACCTTGAAGTTGATGAAGTGGTTATTTAGGCAGGATATGAAATTATTTCTTCTTCCTCCCTAAGATAATTTTAATATGAAGTGTTCTATTTGAATTGTTCTACCAAAGTAAAACATTCTTATTTTCAAATGTAACTTATGTTGGAGTTCTTTTGACCTTCATACAAAATTTTATTTGTTTTAGATTTATTTGTAATTAAATATGTTATTCTAGCTACAATATAAGTAAGTGGTTAATATTAATTTTTTTTACTTTCATATAAAAAAATTAATGGAAATCTATCTCTAGGCTAAATCTTTCAGTTAATTGTATAATTATATGTAGATCCATGTATAATACAAAATCTCATCTTTTGGATGATGTATGGTTGGCTAGTTCCTTGGACATTTGATTCTATGACTTAAATGGAAATTTTCTAGTCTCCAACACATAGGTTATATAAATGAGATTATATTTATCCTAAATTGTATATAGTTTATTAAATTAAATGAAATTTAATAACTATATGCTATTGAGTCATTTTTTATTTTATATTTTTTATAAAAATATACTATATGTAGACATATAATTTTTCATGCCTCTAAAACACTAATTTCATTATTAAATGAGCCTCTTCTAACAAATCAAATAAAATTAACCCTTTTGTACTTGAATTCAAGGAAAAAAATGGCATTTCCTTATATTATAATAAAACTTCATTAAATAGCCATAAAAGTTTATAAAATTACTATTGTTCAAAAGTTCTCAAAAATAATTTCCAATCAATATAAGCTTGACACTCCAAAAAACATAGAAACAAGTGTGTTGTCAGCTTACAAGTGTATCATAGCACATTTGCACTAGTATAGTGCACTTGCGCTAATACTACCAAAACTAAAAATCTCAATGGTCTGACTAACTATCAATACCAATGGACTCTACTTCTTGTGTCACTAATAGGAATATTGTGTGATCAAAAGTTTAACTTATTATCAGATTTAGTTGCATGAAGATATGCTCAATTACCTCATCAATCGACCCAATCAACTTCTATAACTTCCAATATCTTACCATATTACGCTCTTTAATTTGATATATTAATACTTATGTGATTAATTAATTGCCACCTTATCCTCCTTTATTGTCACTTCTATATCATCACATAAATATTCCAATGGACTTGAATAGATCTTATAAAACCACCTATAGAGGTAGCTCAAGGCAATATATAATTGTAATTCTTGACAAGTACATGCTACTATAGTGAGGTCTTAGCTTACAAGACTTGAAAATTTATAAAAATGACCCACATAATATCCAAATTTGCTTCCACTTTGCTTTTGAAACTAGACATTCAATAGAGCAATCAAGAAGCATTTGGCAAAGTAATAAAAAAAATTACAAGAGGCTTTTAGATAAGTTTGTTGCATGAAGAATCAAAATAAAAATCAACTAGATTGGTTGTGATATCTCTCTCTCTCAATCATTTTTAGCATATCTTTCCCTTCAATGTCTTCAATATTTTTGTATGTTTCATTTATTTACGCATTTCTTCAATCTTTGATCCTTCAACCAAGGATTTTAGATATTCTTGGAAAAATATGGATAGATCCTTAATACTAATTATTTCCACTATTTATTTTTCTTATATATTTTTTATTCAATAGGAGTACAAGTGTATTATAGGACCACAAGTGTACTATAGGATTGCAAGTGTGCCATGACACACTTGTCTAAGCTAAACAAATTAGTATATTATTTTGAAGTAGGATAGGTGCACTATAGAGTGATACATGTGTTGCAGAGTTATAGTTATGGTGTAGAGCTACAAGTGCATCTCACGACCGCACATGTGCCATAAATTTGGAAGTTTCCAATAGTACACTTATCCAAGTAAGGGAATTAGATATAGCTCTTTTTTTTGTTTTATGTGATATTATGTCATAAAATTATGTTTTCACACTATTTTATATTGATCTTGTCAAGTTTTGCAAAGGTTTTTCTTTCATTATATAATCATAAAAATTTCATAAGCCCTTATGTTATTTCAATATCATGAAATCAAGTAGAAATTGTTAATTTGGTGAAGTAATATAATTAATTTTAAGTATTTGTAAGTATTTATTACATTTTATAATCAATTATACAAATAAATAAAATATTTAGGGGCTTTTTTAAAGTTGCTTCTTCTCTTGCATTTGTAGGTATTAAACAATATAAGCATATAGTGGTACCTTAGGATAACCTTGATTGTCTTGTATATCATTTTTTAATATTTGTATAAATAAAGAGAGAAATATCTATTTTTCTTGAGAAAGTATATTCTGAATAAACACAATCATATAGCTTAATCTTATGTTGTTGCATTTTGTTTCCATTTATGTCTTGCATTGAATTACATCAATATTATATTTATGATAAAATAAAGAACTATCATGTCTTATTTATTCTAGAAAATAAATTATCTTGTACAAGCATTTAAAAATGAAATAGCATCTAGAAATTGTTTTATACATAATTGTATTCATTTGTAAGAATAGGTCCCTATGGAAAATATCTTAACAGGAGCAAATCCTTAATTTTCTCTTTACAAAGCATATACAATAAAGATAAAATACATGCAAATTGCATCCTATGTTGTATTCTATTTCTTTTTCATACATATTCTTTGATATCTTGTTTAGGAAAGAAAAATAAATCATCTACTTTACTGCAAACATTAGATATAAAAAGCACATAGATTGAGGGCTTGTATTTCTACATATTTCATTTGCACCTGCATTACATTTGTCGTACTTTGAAATTTAGGATAGTATCAAGGATTATAAGAACCTAGGTGTATTCCAATTAACATATTAAACTTTTATTAGTAGGCTACACACTATAATCCTCTCAAAACATAAGTGTGGATGTTCAAAAAAAAATTTATCCCCACATCTTTGGTGAACCGAATGTGAAACACCACAAGGGTAAAAATTCTACCTATCTTACACTTAGACCTTTTAATCAAGATAATATTTAATTAAACATCTAAACAAGACCGTTTAAATTTTTTTGTAGATATAAAATATTAATAACATAAACAAAGGGTAGACCTATTGAGGGTTGCACACAAATCCTTGAGTAGTCTTCAATATAAATTAAGGATGCTAGCCTCCCATATAGGGTTTCATGCATACCTTAAGCCTCTTGGAAAGTATCTTTCCATGGGCTAATAGGAATAAAAAGGAGGGATTTTATCACCTCTCACACATCATTCTTAGATCACGTATCTAGGTGTAGTTATCCTTAGTATTGTTTTCTTCTAGTAGCTCAAAGTCTTTTTCAATATAGCTATGTATATAAAGTAGACTAGATTGCTCTAATTTATCAATGAGTATCTCAAGAGAGCAGGCATATCAAGATTTTCAAGTATATCAGATATCCCCTAAGGTATATTGATTATGTTAGGTATTTAAAGAGAATACAGTATTAGGGTATATTAAACATATTCTCTTTCTTATTTTAAACAACTTTGGAAATAAAACAAATAAAAATTAACTATCTGCTATCTCTTCAAATCATAGCCAAAAATCCCTACCTTACATGAAATGTTTCTCACCAATGGGTTTACAAAACTAATACTTTACCATCCTTGCATAAGGTCTAAGGGTACCAAACAAATTTTAAAAATCCCACATTCAAAGAAGATAAGGAGGAAATTCCCCTTGGGATCCTCTTCCCTATTCATAATAAACAAGAGGAAGTTTTTTTTAAGTCAGGAATCCACTATTATAACTTCTATATAAGGTAGGGTACAAAATATCCCATTCTCTTCAAGATATCATTCATCTTGACTCTTTATCACAAATCCACTTTGGATAAATACGAATTACACTATTTCTCAACTAGTAAGTACCCACTAAATACACCATCTTTATATCCTTTATAATACCCCAATATCCACAAGTGTGCTTACTTATAATCCTTTTATGAACATAGTTTCTTATCAAAATCACATCCTCGTCACTTAAATTATCCCTTATCCCAATAAATTTATCTCAAACAACTTAGGAGTAAGCAATATGATGACACCCCTTATGTCAACTCATTCAAGCTCTCAAATTTATCCATGTGTTAGTTCACAATCATATGTGATCATGCCTTAATTACCATAAAATTCACTTTATTTTGTATATCAAAATATAAATTGCAATCTGTAATAACTAGAAAAATAAAACTCTAAGTTGGATCTATAGTTGGTATCCATAAAAATATCCTTAGTCTTAAATATTCTTATAAATATTTACGTAATCAACCTTTGGACCCTCTTGTGGAAATCTAAACTTACCCTCCTAGTTTTGAAACTCCTAAGTTTTACCTATATAGAGAAGAAGGAGCCTTGACCAACCATATCAATTTTTTTCAATTTGTTCATCATGACATTGTCTATGATGATACACTACTACTTCTGAAATAATTCCCCAAAATCCTTGGTAGTATTGCAATAGAGTGATATTTTTATATACTATAACACTCAATTTAAAGCTTTGAGGATCTTGTAGAGATGTTTATCCAATAATTTTTATTCATAGAAGAAAAGTGTATAATTGTTGACCTTTATTAGCCCAAATAAGCTAAGGGTGAGGCTTTTGTAGACTTATTAACTAGATGGTTGGTCCTGAAAGGGAACTTCTAGCATGATACACAAAATGCTTCTATGTATCTTTATATGTAGATTATAGAAACACTTAGACCAGCCCTTGGAAACAACCCATATTTATTCTTTTGAAGATTTTGTCATATGGCTAAACAAGTAGAGGTTTCCCAATAATGTAAAGGAAAACAAAAGGTTAATAAAGGAGAGGAAATACTTTTCTCTTCTAACCCCAAGGGGAGATATAAAAATAAACATGTTGTGGGACATAGATTAACTACATTATGCTCAACAAACAATGTAAACACTATGGTAGCCCCACAAATGTTAGTCCTAAGTGAAAGCATGAGGATACGAAAAAAAAAAGGAAAAGCCTTGATGCGATTCAAACGAAACAAAGAATAACGCTAAATCCTATGAATTGAAAGTGCATGAGAGGAAAGAGGCATGAACAAATAGAAACCAAATAGAAAGCAAATACGATAGACAACCATTTTATTAATACACTTCAAAACTCAATTACAATTTGTCTCCTCCCTTTTCAGGGGCTAGGAGCATTAAAAATGTTCTTGTTACACTCATGGGTGCTATTCCTTCTTTCGCATGCCCACATGTAAAATGGGCAGACCAAACATCACCACAACTTGCATTGATGAGTCTTGACTCATTTTTTCTCCTCTAATGTCTATATCCTATGTTCAAGGAAACATAAAATAGTCAGTAGCACATGTAGATAAAATAAAACATGCAATCCCCAAGCCTACGATTAGTGAGTGTAAAAAATGAATAAAACGATAACTAAAATAGATCCAAATGAACTGAAAACTTGAAAGGGGCATGAGGAAATTACCGAGAGGGCACTGCAAATGGAACAGTCAAAAAATTTTCCACAAATCCGTATTCACTCTAGGGCGGGACGAATAGACTTGCAACAAAATGCCAAAAAGTATTGTCCCAAATGTCACATTCGGGAAGCTCCAAATCACTTGAAAAGTTGGGGTTAGCTAATTGGGGGTGTTTTGGGAAGACCCAAAAGGTCAGATTTTCCAAATTTTGCCTCTATCACCAGGAATTTTATGACACTATCTGCATGTTAGTAAAGGCGAGACATGATAGAAAAATTATCAAAATTGCTCAAAACAATGTGAAATTTAAATGACAACCTATATAAGAAGAATAGAATAAAATGCAAAAATAATATAAGGGAAATCTATCACAAATTTCTAATCACTCCGGGGCGAGGTGATTAGAACTGCAACAGTGTGGGGGGCACCCGGGGGTAGGATGCCCGTCGTTTGGGGCCCGATTTCGGCACCAATCCACTTGGGATGGGTCCAAAATATCTTGTGGGGTGTTGTCAAAAAATTTGGTAGGATTTTGTGGCCAAATGTTAGGTTTTGGTTTCGGATTTGTGCTTCCAATAACCACCCTATGACCTCTCTTCCAAAAGATATCAAGGATGCGAAAGGCACAAATCAAAAGGTGTGTATGGAAGTAAAATGGCAGCACTTCGTTGCTCAAAATGCTCCTTCTCTGTATATCTTGTGGTGAGAAAACTCACCAATTTATAAACCTGGAGGTCTCTTGTGATTGAGCATGCAGAGGTGCAACTTGGCAATCATGCCTCCCAAGGGGGGGAGGAGATTCCTCCCTGATTAGGGGCTCCATGATTGCCCCTGTAATTGCCTCTAACACTCGAAAATGCTCACTCACCCTCCCATGCAATGAAGAAAGAGTTAAGTGGCGGATCTGAGCTTCCATTTGTCAAGATTTAACTTTTTTCATATCAAACCTGCTATTTGCCCCACCCTGGAGTGAATACTGCTAATCCTCCTTGGGTGAGGTGAATAGAAGTTTGTAATGATCCTTGGGTGGAATGAGTAGAGAGCGGAGTGCCTGAAGGTGCCAAATTGACTCCTGACCTTCCAAAACTACTGTGTGAGTGGTTAGGACCACCTTTTAACCTCTAGGGGCTGCCCTGGGGGCTGTGTGTGTTAGTGCGATCAGTGTTTGCAGTCACATAATCATATTGGTGTTGTTTTGGTGTCTACAGATGCCCCTTTTTGGGATGCGCTATGGGTGGCACAATGCTGAGCAAAAAATAGATAACCAAAGCACTAATGATTAGGGTTTCTTAGTAACCTAACCAACTTATGATGCCCCAAGTATGGAAAGGGCATGCATTCTTGAATCCCTGCTTCTGATGAGTGAAGGAACTCAATTTAAGTGTTAACCTTTTTTAGTGAGGTGTTACTTGAGCTTGGACATTGATCAGTCATGAATAGGCAAAGGGCGCAACCTTTTGTTTGCAGGAACCTTGAGTTCATGATTCACGAATGCCAAGTGTTTTATCAGCTTGTGATTATTTCTTGTTTGTTGCCCCAAGCAGGAGTGTGATTATCTTTGTCAATGATTTTTTGAATGCATGTCATTTTCATGATTGGATGTGTATTTGTTGATTGTTGACTAAGTGTGACTATCCCCTCAAGTGACGAATCGATGAGGTAATGATCTACATGAGAAAAGTGACGAGTCGCTTGACCCAATATGAATTTTTAATGGTGCCTTCAAATGTTTATCGTTGTGTGTGTGCAGTTTTTTGATATTTAGACCTATTTTTGGTGGGTTTTAACCCTTTTTGTGATGCATTTTGGAGCAGAAATTGGCAAAAATCCATCTTCCCATGGAGCAGTCCGGCTATGGGAGCCTTCTTAGGGAGTAGGATAGTGACAATTTGTGACACCAACATCGGTTTTGTATGCCCAGAATGTCAAGTGCGAAAGCACTTTCCTCGGACAAGTTTATTGCTTGTTTTGGTGCATTTTTGATGATATATATACAGATGACTTTCTTTGTGTTTATACACTTTTCATGGTTTGTTTTTCTATTTATGCACAGTTATTTATGATGATGTATGCATGTGGTATTATGAATGCGATGTGTCTAATTATATGATGTATGCATATGGAATAAATGAAATGAGTTGTTGATAACTTGTCGATGGCACCATAGACTGTACAAGATTTACTGGCTTGCTGTACTTATGGGATGGCTTTGTGGAATGACTTTGCATGTGATAACTTTGTTTTTGTATTTTGCATATTTGTTGATGGTGATTTACGTAATGAAATGTTCTAGTGGTTTTTAAAATGTAGTTAAGCTTTTCGGAGATTCAAATAGTTTAACTAGCTAGCCAAGACTGTACATTTATCTCGCAAGATTTTTGAACAAGGTATAAATCCGACTTGAGTTTAACCAAGTTATTTCACATCCCTGTGTGTGCAATTGAGTTCATTTATGTGGTATTTGTCAGGATACCGCCAGTTCTAGATAGGCTATCAACCAAACCTGTACTGAGGATCACCTAATTAGCTCCACTAACTTCGTTGTTGTATTTAGTAAGATTAATCCATGGGACAATCTAAGGTACCATAAGCTAGCTCATCCACATGCAAACATTGGTCTGCTCACACGCAAAGCTATTGTGATAGACATATCGTCATGCATTTAGGAGACCGCCATTGCCAGGTAGGTTGTCCACCAAACCCGTAATGAGGATCACCTAGATGGTTTTTTGAATGCTGAGAATTCCAGGGATTCAAGTCCAGGATTTTTATTTGCTCAACGGTTTATGATACTTGCTCGTATACATAGTGATAAAAATCACTATTTATTTTTATTCTTTTGTTTTTCTTTTTGAGCAAGGATTTTGAATAGTGGTGATAACCACTGTTATTTGATTTTGGATTTTGAGTTTTGTAAGGTTGAGCTTGTAGGTTTGTGGATTGTAAATGACATTGATCCTTTGGGTCTTGGGGATGACTACCCATCATGTTCAGGGACGTGTAGTATGAATCCTTACGACTTTGGGAACCAAAGGGGATTAGGGATATGATGAAGTCAGGGCATTGATCTTTTAGGCCTTGGGGATGACTACCCATCCTTGTCAGGGGTGTGTAGTACAAATCCTTATGACTTTTGAGACCAAAGGTGATTGGAGATGGTCATGATGATGGCTTGTGGGAATTTTGTTTTTGAATGGCATCGATCCTTTTAGGCTTTGGGGATGACTACCCATCCTTGGCAGGGACGTGTAGTACGAATCCTTACAACCTTAGGGACCAATGGTGATTGGGATTTTTGCGAGTAGTGGTGAAAACCACTATTTATTAGGGGGAATGGATGGGGAAGAGCTTGTCCTTTTGTCAATTCTTAGCACTCTTGAACCATTCGCACAGGGGGATGAACAGGCTAATCGTTCACCTATGGTACCCTAGACTACTTTGTAGTTTGCATCTTTCGTTCACACAACTTGGGGATTTATTTTATGTGTTTTAACTTGTGTAGGGATGTTACATAACGAGGCATGATCCAAGTAAAACTTTCCCTTGTAAAATCTATTTTAACTTTGTACAGTTTTTGGCTAGCAATTTAAAGACAGTTGAATGACGAAAAGCCTATATACATTAGGAGACAACTGACTATGCTAAAAATGGGGATGGTGTTATTCTGGATGTATGTGTTTATAAAATGGATTTGATGTGGAAAATGGTGGAATTGTCGAGCAAGTACAGTCTATGGTGCTTGTGACATGTATGACCAACAAATATGCAATGTGTGGATGCGATGCCTAATGCAACTTATATTTTTGTATTTTGATTTTTACGAGTATGCATGGAATGGAGATGCAATTTTTTTTTTATTTTTGATGATTTTATTATTTTTTTTTGTTTTTGAATATTTATTTTGACCAAGCGGTTATGGTAACCCTTGGAGCTTTTGGTTTGACCAAAGGGTTTAGGGATACCTTTGGGGCATTTTGGGGTTGACCAAGCGATTGTGGAAATCCTTGGAGCTTTTGGTTTGACCAAAGGGTTTATGGGGACCTTTGGGGCATTTTGGTATTGACCAAGCGATTGGGGTAATCCTTGGAGCTTTTAGTTGGGCTTTGGCTCTCTAAATGTGGAATGGCCTCAAATGACTGATGTTCAAGGGTTCTAGCTCCTTGATTCCTTCAAGAGAGGCGAGCCGGTATGTTCCAGGTCCTATTTTACTGTCAATCACATAAGGACCTAACTAGTTTGCCGTGAACTTGTCCCTTAGATGGGACGACAAATTAGAATTATGTTGGTTCTCTTTTAAGACCAAGTCACCAACCTGAAAGTCCCTTAGGTGAACCTTCATGTTGTATGCTTTCTTAAGTCACTCTTGATAGATACGCAAATGCTCGAGAGCATTGACGTGTCGTTCATCGAGCAACGTAAGTTGGTCTAACCGAGCCTGTCATGTAGTGTCATCATCGATGAACTCTTGCATTGATATGCATAGTGAAGGGATTTCCAACTCGAGAGGCATGACAGCCTCGGAGCCATACACAAGCAAAAATGGAGTTGCCCTAGTGGGCATCCGAATGCTAGTGCGATAAGCCCACAGGGCAAGTGGGATCTGAATGTGCCAATCCTTATGACTATCTGTGACTATATTTTTGAGGATGGCAACTAGCATTTTGTTTGACGCCTCTGCTTGCCCATTTGCCTACGGATAATAGGGTGTCAAAAAACTGTGCTGAATTTTGTACTTTGTGGTCAAAGCATGCACGTATTTGTTCTTGAATGACGTCCCATTATCCAAGATGATCTTGGATGGAATACCAAAATGACATATGATGTTATGCAAAATAAACTCCGCAATGCGGGTTCCAGTCATAGAGGTAAGCGGAATTGCTTCCACCCATTTGGTGAAGTACTCTATGGCCGTTATGATAAATGTGTGATGGCCTGACGACATAGGGGAGATCTTTTCGACTAGATCTAAGCCCCACTATGAAAAATGCCAAGCCGATTGGATCGGTTGCAAGGCCTGAGAAGGTACGTGTGTCAAATTAGCATGGTGTTGACACTTCACGCACTTCCTTACATACGCACAACAATCTCGCTCTAAAGATGGCCAATAATAGCCCATGCAGAGAATGCGCTTTGCGATGGCCATACCACTAAAGTGGCCACCGCATGTACCATCATGCGCTTGGGTGATCACCCAAGTGGACTCTTTCTGGTCCAAGCAACGAAGGAGGATTCCTTCGTAGCTCCGATGGTACAAAATGTCTCCTAACAAGACATGCTTTGTCACTTTTTGTTTGAATGCTCTTTTTGTGGCATGTGTCAATCCAAGCGGGAGGTTACCTAACTTGAGGTAGTCCCTTATGGGTGTATACCAATCTTGCTGATCGAAAACCTCAACGATATGAATAGCCAATCCCTCTTGAAGTTCATCCCTAGAAAAAGCTGAGCGGGAAAGAACTTGTAAGAATAGCGTTGTGTTGCTATTAATGGGAGTAGGGGAGAACAAGGATCCCTAGTTGGCATGATTCAGATAATCATGGATTCGAGAGAACTTGTCCGTGGACGGTTCAATCTGGATCAGGTGGATTCCTGGCATTAATTCAGAGCTTGCACGCTCCATCACTGACTATGATAAAGTTTTGACTTGAATGGTTGTCATATCACCAGAAATGTCTTGCAGGATTAGTGACCCCAAAGAGGCCATAGTGTCCGCAAAATGATTCGATGACCGAGGGAGTGCCTCGATGTCATACCATTCAAGATTTTCCAAGAATTTGTCCACAAGGGCTTTGTAGGCCTACAGAACTGGGCATTTACACTGGAATACCCCTTTGACTTGGTTGAAAATTAGCAATGAATCACCAAAAATGTTTAATCATTTGATGTTCATGGTGATTGTTGTCTGAAGACCTATGAGCAAGGCTTCGTATTCTACATTGTTGTTGGTGCATGAGAAATTTAATTTAAATGATAGAGGCATTGGAGCCCCTTGCGGTGTGAAGAATACAATTCCTGCACCACCCCCTTGCTCACATTTAGAACCATCAAAAAATAGGGTTATGTTGGCCTATGACTCAGGCTCATCAGAATCTGGCGATTCTGAGACATGGAAGACCCCATCATCGGGTAGTTCTATGACCAGAGGCTGATCGTCTTCGAGGGGAGCCTCTGCTAGTTGATCGGCTATGACTTGACCTTTGATGGATTTTTGTCCAATAAACTCTATGTCAAACTCCGTCAACAACATGATCCATTTCGCCGTGCGGCTACTATGATAAGTATGACTCATCATGTATCGCAATGGATTCTCCTTAGACACCACATACATCTTGTTGCTCAACATGTAATGGCATAGCTTTTTGGTAGCAAACACCACTACCAAGCAGAGCTTCTCGATGTATGCATAGTTAAGTTCATAACTGATCAGGGTGCGACTAAGATAGTAAGTAGCCTATTCTTTGTGAAGTTCATTTTCTTGGGCTAACATGGCACCCAGTGCCACCTCAGTAGCTAAGATGTATAAGTAGAACGACACTCCTGGTCTAGGTGGTGCCAATACTGGTGGCGAAGCCAAGTATTGTTTAATGTCATCAAAGGCTGATCGGCACTCATCATCCCGGTGAAATGCTACCCCCTTGTGCAATAATTTATTCATGGGTCGGAACTTGTCAGATAGCTGTGCTATGAAGCGCTTGATTGACGTGACCTTTCCCTGTGGGCTTTTGAGCTGCTTGATGGTAGTTGGGGGAAGCATTTCAAGGATTGCCTTGACTTTGTTTGGGTCCACCTCGATGCCTCATTTTGAAACTATGAAACCCAAGAGTTTTCCAGATGTGATGCCAAATACGCACTTCTAGGGATTCAATTTGACTTTATGTTCCAGGAGGCGATCGAGGATCTTGCTTAAGTCATCGAGATGATCTGGGCACAAAAGATATTTGGCCAACAAATCATCCATGTAATATTCCAAATTTTTATGCATGTGATCATGGAAGATGTACGTCATGGCACGTTGGTAGGTGGCACCAACATTTTTAAGGCCAAAAGGCATGACCTTATAGCAAAATGTCCCCCAAGGCATTGTGAACGCCATTTTTAGTTGGTCCTCGAGATTGATACGAATCTGATTATATCCTGAGAAACCATCCATGAGGGAAAGCATTTCGTGGCCCGCTATAGCATCTACCAATGCGTCGATGCTCGACAAGGGGAAATCATCCTTAGGACTCGCTTTGTTTAGATCTCGAAAATCAGTGCATATGCGAATCCTCCCATCAGGATTTTTGATGGGCACCATGTTGGACAACCATGGTGGGTAATCCATGCAGATGACAAACTGTGCATCCAACAACTTTTGTAATTCATCTTTGACCATTAAGGCCACTTTTGGGTGCATCTTACGTAGTTTTTGCTTAACTGGCTTGACTATCGGATCAAGCATTAGATTATGCATGACTAGCTATGGATCTAGCCCCAACATGTCTTTGTAGGACCATGCAAAAACCTCCTTCTTCTCTTTGAGAAGGGCAATGTAGTCGGCTTGCTCTTTGGGGGATAGACTTACCCCCAACTTGATAATCTATGGATTCATTGGATCAGAGCCGATGTCTACGTCAGTCATCTCCTCGATCGACATGTGGGATCCGTCCTCCAACTGGTGTGGAGTTGGGATCAAGTGGATATCATTTGCTGAGTTTAGATCATCGTTAGGAACCTCGGGTCCCTCTTCAACATGGAAGACATCCTGAGTTGGCCCTGGGGTGAGATGAAGCATCTCATCGAAAGGCCAATACTCTGATGGGGATGGTGGTGAATTGACGCGATCCCAGTCTATGGCATCTATGTCTAGATACAATGACTGTGTTGGATCGACCGGATTGCGGATGGGGGCAGTTAAGTCAATGGAGATCATGTTGATGAAATGATTTTGGTCTCCATTACCATGGGTGTGATGACTCAAACATTCTGGATGTTCTTTGTGCTCTGGATCTAGCTCTGGAGGTATTGGCACGAATGGATCGGCCCTATGTGCGGATAGGAAGACAGGGTCTACCCTCGACACTGATATCGCTATAGGGTCTCTAGGCGGAAGGTGTTCTCTGTATGCCCAAAGTGGTGGATTCAACACTTGGTCCCACTATGCTGGGTCTATGTGCCACTCATGCCCTAGCACTATGTTTAGTTGTTCAAATAGGTCATTAATCTCCAAGGGGTATTGTTGTTGTCGCATATGATTGAGATAGGCCATCTCAGTTTCATCTTCATAATCACTATCAGAGATCCATAGGCCTTCGTTGGCTCCCACAACTATTTGCGACATTAGAGGCTCATCTTGCTCGAGCAAATTGATCTGGCCCCATTGGGGTTGTTCCGCTCTCTGCGGTGGGGCTGGATTGTCTTGTGGTGGCACTTGCTCGATGGGAGCCACCAAAGGGAACATTGCCAAGAGGCTTTCTTGATAATCATCCATGGGGGTCACTTGTGAGTGGTTGCTATCCGATTCGAAGGGGTCCCATGGTGCTACCTCATATTCTGACTCGTCTTCTGAAGATCCTTCCTAACCTTGTCTATAGCTCTCTTGTAGGTGAGTCCTCAAACTTTCTCCTCTCTCGAGTGAAGGGAAAGGGTTGTTGAGGTCAACAAGGTTGGTCATCAACAATGGGAGATAATCCCCCAGTGTATATGTCATGTTAGGGTTGGCATATGGATCTAATGCCAATCCCCCCTTTTTGCCTATCCCTAGGCCTTGCATGTTCTCTACCAAGATGTCCAAGGGGAGGGGGTGGTTGAACCCTACTCCTGACTTGTCGTATGGCATTTGGTATCTTGGTTGGCAAAGGACACGCACTCCTTGCTCATATCTGCCTAACCCATATCCATGCCAATTGCATTGGCCAAGGTATCTTAGAGCAAATTCTGGGTTGGACAAATAGTTGACATCTTTAGTAAAAGGCTCTTCATCTTCGTCCTCTTGCATGTAAGGTTCAATACCATGATCAAGGCCCCCATACACAAAGTTTTTCTGGTTTGGTGGGTAGCCTAGAGGAACAATAGTGCCTATGGGGAGACGAGGTCTCCCCATGTCTTGCATGGACTCAAGTGCGGGCGTTGCTATAATTTTCCGCACCAGGTACTCCCCCAGGCCCGTATTGGCCATTTCAATAGTGATTGTTGGCGGTTGAGGGGGAGGGAATGGAAGTTCTTCCTGAGTCCACTCCATGTCGGGTGAACTAGGAGCCTCGACTTCCACTCTGCGAGGCATCTCCTTAGTAGTTATGGTTGATACTGATGGTTGTACCTCTTCCAAAGGTTGTGCCTCTTCCAGAGGTTTCTTCCCCTTGTCCTTCTGTGTGGCCACCATAGGTGGTGTTGTTGGTGAAGGACCGAATGATGAAGATGGACCCGGCTAGGGTTTTGATGGACTTGTCAATGGGGATGCCTACGAAATCGGACCCTATTTAGATGGATTCAACTAAAAATCCAAATGTGTTGATGGAAGGGTCGATTGCGGCATCAGCTACACCGTATTGCAATACTTGAAGGGTTCCAAGTCTATCGAGACTACATGCACCTGCCCTTCGAATGTATACTTTAAGCATTGATGAGCTATCAAAGGGACACACTTCATGTCCCTGATCCATGGCCGACCCAGCAAGATGTTATAGGCCATTTCACCTTCCAAAATATGGCACAATGTAGGTATAGTATTTTGTCCCACTTGGATGGGTAGGACAATTGTGCCAACTGTCGAGCATATTGCATCGTTAAATGCTCACAGCGTATAGGTGGAGGCCACTATGTGAGATGCGGGCAACTTGAGGTGCTTCAAGGCCGCTGTTGTAATGATATTACTAGACGAGCCAGTGTCCACCAATACCCTTTTGTACGAAATCCCGTTGACCCACGCGATGACGTGTAGGGGTGGATCCACCATGTCACCAGCCACTGATTTCAATTCATCTTCTCGAAAGGTGATTATTGGCTCAATGCATCGTTTGACATGTCCCATGAAGTTGTTGAAGGAGTTTGCTTCATGGGGCTGCAACTCGATGGCTTTTAGTATCTCCATTAGAGCCTCCCGATGGGGCGTTGACTGTTGTATGAGCTCATAGATGGAGAGCCTAGCCGATGTGGTCCTCAAACTCTGGGTGAGTTTGGTCCGAATCATGGCCACTGGTCTAGGCAGAGGAGGTGGTGCAAGGTGCTATTGCGGTTGTGACATTGTTGGCACCTCACCTGTAGCTGCCATAGGGGCAGCTGTGCTCGGGTACCTCCTGTTTCGAGTCACTATACTGATCATCCCTACATACCCCTACATGGGGCAGTTCTGTGTGACCTCATTGACTTGTAGGGTCTTTTCCTGTGCATCATGGGTAGGCAAGGGGTCTTTGAAGACCTCCATTTGTTGATTGCTTGGTGCCATGGGATTATCTATCGCTAATGTCTTGTTATCAATTAGGTCTTGCACCAAGCCTTTAAACTTCCAACATGCATTAAGGTCATGTCCCTTCCGTCTGTGGAACTTATAGTACAAGTCTTCCCTATAGCCCTTAGGTTTTGGTGCATTGGGGTCTATGGGTTGAATCTCGGGCAGGTTAATCAAGTTTGCCGCTGACAAGCGGTCAAACAAGGAGTCTCTGGACTCTGTGTAAGGTGTGAATTGTCGCCTAGGGTGATGCTACTGATTTTGTTCTTGCCTCTGATTTTCTCTATCATAACTATTAAGAGGCACTACCTGATAGTTAGCCTTTTGAGGCTGTGTTGCTTGTGTAGGCTTAGGGACGTTTATAGCAACTTGATTGACCACAACGGGTTTCTTTTGCATGGTCCCTATTTTGGTGTTCTTAGACCTTTTTTTTTTTCTTTGGCTATCCCTCCTGAATCTTGATCTCTTCAATGATTCTGGATTGTGCCAGAGCTTCCTCTAAAGTGGCATATTGTTGTAGCTGCAATAGCACAGAGATCGATCTCAAAAAGCTCTTTGAGAACATTTGTGTGAGGTCAAACATAGGAGGGAGGTAGGGTAGCTTGGAAAGCAGAGTCCTCCATCGATTCCCATAGGCCACCATGGTTTCTTCCTCATACTTCTTGAGGTTGGCTAGGTCGCTTAGTGATGCCTTCTTCCTGGTGTTGAAGGTGAAGCGTTCGAGGAACGCATCCACTAGCTGATCTAAGTTACTAATGCTGTGCTTTGGCAATTGAGTGAACCAATCCGAGGTAGGGCCTACGAACATGGTGATAAATGTTCTTAACAACAAAGCATCATTATCCTGAATGCCAAAGCATTGGCTCAGGAATCTAGTCACATGCTCTTGGGCATCTTCCTCCCCTCTAAATATTGCCAACTGAGGCAGTTTAAAGTGTTCAGGGTAAGGGGGTGCCGGCACTAAATAATGCATAGGATGACTAGGAAGTTGGCGTAAAGTGGGATTTTGGGGCCCAAAAGTCTTGGTCTCCACAGACTCCAAATGCTCTAGCAGCACTTTATATGCATCGAAAGATTTAATCTCTTCCTCCTTAGTTTTCTCCCATTGTGGGTTGTGGGAAACTTGAGGCCTATGGAGGGGTGGCTAGATAGCAGCCCCTCCGCCTTGGTAGGGCATTTCGGCCCGCTCTTCTTCTTGCTCATACTCCTCATAGGCTTCTTGAGGAGTTTTTGGATGAGACCTATAACCATGGGTGGGTCCCCATGGGGGGTGCCCATCATTGTTCCTAGGAGGTCTAGGAGGCAGCACTTGGTAAGGTCGCGGGGACCTGTCTCGCACCAAGGGGTTGTGCCTCTCATACGGTTCTACTCTTTGGGTGTGAGGGGTCGAAACCCTCTCAGGCACCGTGTTATGGAGCATCTCATCTGTTTGGCGCTGAATGTGCTCTTTGCTAAGGTGATATAGATGCTCTAGCTGCTGTTGGTCTTGCTCAAGCTGCGTGATCTGTGCTTGGCGGGCGGTATGTCTGGCGACTTCTAGGTCGATTTGTTCCACCATATTTAGTCTAGGAGGCCTAGATGCCTCTCCTACACATTTATCTCGGTCACGGTGATCCAAGATCTCTATAGGTCACTTCCCTCTGTCGAGAAGGTGCAGAGGTGCATTGCTCCCATGCTGTGTATTGTTCTTGAGGAATGTAATGGTCTTCCTCGTGCTCCCTTTCATATATGTGAAAGGGGCATGCAGAGTTGGCTCACCCTATTTGAAGAGCCTTGTGCTCTGGATTTGGCTTATTATTCCTAATAGTGATGGGGGGTAAATGAGGGATGACATACTCATGTGGCCTCTCCTCATGGACCCTATGCTATTCTAGCACTTCATCGCACGGTGGCCACTCATACCGAGCTTCTAAGGGAGCCTTCCCATTTATATTGAGGGCCACATGTAAGGACTCCTCCTGAAAGGATCTATGTTGGACGGGTGTGTCCCTCAAAGGGGTGCCTCTATAGTCCCATTCTGAAATGGCATGATGTGGACTTTCTTGTGGGTCAGGCCACCAAGGCGGTATGACCAAGTCCTTGGGGCTATAGCGGAGGTGACTTGTGCCCCCTTGTACACTCTTCATAGCTCCTACCCATGATTGGGCTTGGCTACGGGTGTACACCATGGTGGTGCTTTCCTACAAGATGCGTAGATTTTTATTTCTTTTTATGATTTTTATGCTACACTAAATAGAAAATATCACACACGCAAAGCAATGATTATCTCGCTTAAAGATTAAAGGTGTGCCCTAAACTTGGTGTAGTGTGTTTTGATTTTGTTTTGAAAGCTTTTGTAAAGAATGTTTAAATGCAATATGATGGCTCTTATGACTCCCAAAAATGGTCACCCCTTCGATATACCATTGCCAGGCCGATATACCAACCTCTCTATATACCCGCCCTTATGTGAGGGAAACTATTGGTACGTGAGAGTAGATGGTACATGGAACGTAGGCGGTACGGAAGGGGAATCACCCTATTTTTGACACCTACCATAGAAGACTTATCCTCATGCACTGGGAATCACCCCAGCTACACTCGATCAGCTTTCGTCAAGATTTACGTCTAGCAATAGTAGCGATCGGGGTTATGAATGCAAAATTCAAGCCAAGGTGGTGATGAAATCCACCATTGGTCTTGATCAAGGGCTGGGGTTTTACGACCAGCTCCTTGGTGTTTATGTTGCCACGTGATGTGTGGGGTTCTTTTTATTTTGCATGAAAGAAAATAAACATGCAGTACAACTTTTCCTAAACAAGCAAGTAACCAGAAAAACAGAAAATAGAAAACAGAAAATGACAGAAAGAGTTCAGGACCCTTACCTCTTCTCTACCCAAATCTGCTGGTTCTGAGTTTCTATCCTAAAACTACATAGATAGCTATTCATCACGGGGTGGGATGAATAACAGGACTGTATTCATCATAGGGTGGGGCAAATGCCCATTCGTCCCTGGGTAAAACAAATTACAGCTCTGTATTCGCCACAGGTTGGAACGAACAGTAGTCCCATGTTTGAAAACTCGATACCTACAAGAAAAAACAATCAAGTTTTGATCAGATTTCTGATCTTAAAAATAGAGGACAAAGGTCCCACCGTGATCACCACTAAAATCATGAGGATACGGAAACAAAAAGGAAAATCCTTGATGCAATTCAAATGAAACAAAGAATAACGCTAAATCCTATGAATTGAAAGTGCATGAAAGGAAAGAGGCATGAACGAATCAAAACCAAATAGAAATCAATAAAAAAAGACAACCCTTTTATTAATATGCTTCAGAACTCGGTTACAATTCATCTCCTCCATTTTCAGGGGCTAGGAGCGTTAAAAATGTTCTTGTTACACCCATGGGTGCTATTCCTTCTTCCGTGTGCCCACATGTAAAATGGGCGGACCAAACGTCACCGCCACTTGCGTTGATGAGTCTTGACTCCTTTTTGCTCCTCCAATGTCCAGATCCTACGTTCAAGGAAATAAAAAATAGTCAGTAGCACCTGTAGATAAAATAAAACATGCAATCCCCAAGCCTACGATTAGTGAGTGTAAAAAATGAATAAAATGGTAACTAAAATAGATCCAAATGAACTAAAAACTTGATAGGGGCATGAGGAAATTACCAGGAGGGCACTGCAAATGGAATAGTCAGAAAATTCACCACAGATCCGTATTCACTCTGGGGCGGGACGAATAGACCTGCAACAAAATGCCAAAAAGCATTGTCCCAAATGTCACATCCGAGAAGCTCCAAATCACCTAAAAAGTTGGGGTTAGCTAATTGGGGGTGTTTTGGGAAGACCCAGAAGGTCATATTTTCCCAATTTGGCCTCTATCACTGGGAATTTGATGATGCTACCTGCATGTTAGTAAAGGCGAGACATGATAGAAACATGATCAAAATTGCTCAAAACAATGTGAAATTTAAATGACAACCTATCTAAGCAGCATAGAATAAAATGCAAAAATAATAGAATGGAAATCTACCATAGATTTCTAATCACTCTAGGGCAGGGCGATTAGAACTACAACAGTGTGGGGGTGGAACCCGAGGGCAGGACGCCCGCCGTTTGGGGCCCGATTTCGGCACCAATCCACTTGGGATGGGTCCAAAATCTCTTGTGGGGTGTTTTCCAAAAAATTTGGTAGGATGTTGTGGCCAAATTTCAGGTTTTGGTTCCGGATTTGCGCTTCCAATAACCACCCTATGACCTCTCTTCCAAAAGAGATCAAGGATGCAAAAGGCACAAATCAAAAGGTGTGTATGGAAGTAAAATGGTAGCACTTCATTGCTCAAAATGCTCCTTCTTTCTATATCTTGTGGTGAGAAAACTCACCAATTTATAGACCTGGAGGTCTCTTGTGATTGAGCATGCAGAGGCGCCACTTGGCAATCATGCCTCCCAAGGGAGGGAGGAGATTCCTCCCTGATTAGGGGCTCCATGACTGACCCTGTAATTGCCTCTAACTCTTGAAAATGCTCACTCACACTCCCATGCAATGAAGGAAGAGTTAAGTGGTGGATCTGAGCTGCCATTTGTCAAGATTTGACTTTTTGCCCATCAAACCTGCTATTCGCCCCACCCTGGAGCGAATACTGCTAATCGTCCTTGGGTGGGGCGAATAGAAGTTTGTAATCGTCCCTAGGTGGAACGAGTAGAGAGCGGAGTGCCTGAAGGTGCCAAATTAACTCCTGACCTTCCAAAACTACTGTGTGAGTGGTTAGGACCACTGTTTAACCTCTGGGGGCTACCCTAGGGGCTGTGTGTGTCAGTGCGATCAGTGTTTGCAGTCACATAATCGGATTGGTGCTGTTTTGGTGTCTACACTAAGAAAATATAAAAAACAACAACGGCCTAAAAGAAAAATTACTAAGCTTATTCAATCTCCTAACACATACCTAACCAATTTTTAGAAGCCAAAATTATAGAAATACCACCTATATGGCCTACAAATCCTAAAAGGGAAAAGCTCCATTGGTTTAAAGCTAAATAACAATGTGTCTTTAACCACACAAATGGCCATTCTACCAATAGGTGTAGAACCATCATAAATTGTATTCAAGGTTGAATTTATGAAGAGTGCATTGTTTTTTGACAATATTCATCTTTCAACAAAGAAAAAAAAATCTTTCAAGACCAATTTCCTAATCATGATAAAAATACATAGTTAGCTACATTCAACATAATATTATCCTACCTTCTAATCAATACAAAGGGAGATTACCTTATTCTACTATTCATGCCATCACAAAGTTGAACCTGAGTCTCATCGCTGATAATGCAAGTGACATCCTTTCCAATAGACCACATGCACAAATATGTGTACAAGAAGTATTGATTAAAATAAAGGTAATAAAAAGCCTATTTATTTGGTCAATGTCCTCAACCTCTTTTTGTACGCTAGGTCAAACATAGTCCTTTTGGAGGACCACATTAATAATTCATTTCCAAGGCCAAGATAAAAATCCTTTTGAAATTTGACTATAAATAATTTTAAGTAAACTAAATATGATTTGGATTAATTATATATCATAATTAAAGCCTTAGGTAATAAAGAGCGTAAGGCTAGTGGTACAATAGTTTTACCTCTAAAAGTTGGGCTATGAGTCTTAAACACTCTTTTTCACATTATGTTATGCAACTTGTCCTATAATATTCTCCTTAGTAGGCCTTGGATCCATGCAATAAGAGTTTTTCCATCCACTTACCACCAATACCTTAAGTATGAATACCAAGGCAAGACCTATAGTATTCTTAATGATCCTAAACTTTTTACCTATTATAAAGTAGTAAAAATAAAAAATCTATTTTTTTACCCTTTCCTTCATTCTACCTTATCGTACCAACACTCCATTAATGATGCAATAAGGGTACCTACCCTTAATCCACAATCTAAGCGGCCTAAGGATCAATCTAATATCTCAAACCCTAACAAAAAATATTTAGATAATAATGGCTAGATACATGTAAAATAGACCTAAAGAGTACTTCAAAACTAAATCCTAGCTAGGACATTGGTAAGTAGGATTTATTCCCAAATAATATGAGCCTCTTCTAGCTTCACCCTCATCTAGTAGGAAGCATGAAAATAAACCCTCTCCTTTAGAATTTAACAATGTTAATCTCTCCATAAAAAAATTATACCAAAATGAGGAGGATGATAAGGACCCTTAACTATTTGAAGGTCCTAAGTGTTTTTAATTTGTAAGTGTTAACACTCCCACCATAAAACATCCTAATCTCATAATGAATGATAAAAATTATGAGATGAATACCAGTACCCACATTTCTCATGAGGATGATCTCTTTGATTATTCTTTTTTTTAAGTTACTTTATATTAATGAATAAGAGAATATAATTCATCAAAAAATGGGTGGTATGATAGCACACCTTGAAATTCTTAGTGAAAGGATCATCCCAAGATCCAACTAGATCCTAGGATCTAATCTAGTACATAATATACAATAAAGCAAATAAGAAAGAATCCACCAAACTTCAATTAGCCACTAGGATTGTGCTAATTAAAAAAATGGTATCATATAATAGGTCAAGGTGATAAATTTATCTCTTTCCCATTGCTTATCCTATTTAGAATATCTAAATGATGAATAACATCTTTTCTAGTTAGATATTATCATTGTCTCACAACAAGTTGACCACCTAGAACCAATTCCTAACCAAAGTGAAAATAAGGTAAATAATACTCCTCACAACCTTGTACAACATGATATCCTTGACCATTTCCATCAATATAAATTCTCTAAGGATAAATATTCTTTACCCTTAGTTAATAAAATAAATACCAATGCTTCACATTCATGTATCAAAGAGCAATCATTTTTAAACCAAATGGAACTTAAAATCATATGGGTATTACATGATTCCCCTCAACTAGAGGATGGATCACACATTCTTATTAAAAAATATTGACATAAATATTGAACTAACGATAATTTGAAAATTCTAAAGTTTATAATACTCTTAAAATTAGAAGAACACAAATAATACACACAATTTCTCTTCAAATCCAATGATGTCTTTTCTTGGTCCTATGTAGATATACCATGACTTGATCCCTCTTTGGTCATCCACAATTTAGGTATTAGGTCATATGTAAAACCTATTAAATATAAACTACATAAGATGCATCCTAAAGTTGCTCTCCTTATTAAGAAAGAGCTCAAAAAATTTTAGAAGTCAATTTGATTAGAGTTATTGATTATTTCAACTAGATCTATATTGATTTTAAGGATATAAATAAGAGGTATATTGAAGATGAATTTCCACTATCGAACATCAACATGATTACCAATTTTATTGTAGAATGTAGAATGTTATCCTTAGTGGATGGATTTTTGGAAAATACCCAAATTTGAATTACACCTAAATATCAACCTAAGATGGCATTTACAATCTCTTGGGCATATTTTTCTATTAGGTTATACTCTTCAACCTAAAAATATGGGGTTAAATTACCATAGAGCTATGACGTATATTTTCCATGATATGATGTATGACTGTTAGGACCCTCCTAACATGTCCTAATTACTTATATTATTTATTCATTATATTCTATGGTCACAAACCTTCACTCTTACAACTATTAGACTAGGTATTTAAATGCAATCCACATATGATAATAAGGCATCATCGAACAAATATATAAATTAAGTCTATTGTGGGTTTTCTACCTTACAATCAAAAAATGATTCAATATAAAAATGATCCTGCTTCCCGCACCATTTAGTTTCATACCATCTGGATCAGAGCTAGATCAAGGAGCAAATTCACCATTAATTTTTTTTTGCACCATACATTTCAGCCAGTCCACATTCGCAAGGATGCAAACAACATTCACGCTTCACGGATCAATGTCAAAATCCTCGCAAAAATTTAAACCTTCTCCTAAGGTACGAATTAAGTTGTCTTACACCAAAATTACTCGACCTTTCGTGTGGTGACCGGTGGCTATTTTGAAAAAGCTAAAATATTCAACATAGCATCAAGGTTTTCGACGTCTGAAATGCAAAGGAAAAAAATTAAAATTATTTTTTTTTCTCACCTGTACCAAGTCATATTGATCGTTACCTACAGCAACCGCAATGGCTGAAGGACGACGATCATTGGATTCCATTCATGAGAAACACGAAAGGCAGATTAGATTGATGACCTTCTAGGTTGATCACTAAACTAAGAAAATCAGCTAATATATCTTATATGTATCTTTGAGCACCCAAATGTAACATCTATATAAAACCTTCCAAATGTATTTTTAGGGTGACACCCAGTAAGTTATCAAGATTTATTATGCCTCAATATGGAATCAAGATGGATCCCAATAATATTTATACCATTATCAACATGTTACCCTCTAAGATATTAACCCAAATTTAGATCCTCCAAGGCAATTTCTAAGTCATATGGAGGTTTATATCCTATATTCTTGATATATGTCATCATTTTTGTAAGATTTCAATAAAGAACATAGAATTTAGATGAAATGATGAGTGTCAGGTAGCATTTGACACTCTAAAAATCTATCTTCTATCTCTCCCTATCCTTGTATCTCATGTCTAAACCTTATATTTAGAGATAAACCATAAAGTGGGTTATTGCTCTTAGTGAATTTGATGTAGAATTAATTATTCAAAAGTAATGGAAAGGAAAACTAATTGTTGACTAATTAGTAGTAGCACCCTTATCTTCTAGCCATCTCATAGTTGTGGAATTTTCTAATCATTTTATGAAATATTTTTATATGAATTTATATCAGTCCTAAGCATATTTAAGCCTAAGAACCTCTCATAGTATCACCTCTTATTTTTATAAAAAATACAATGAATAAATTGGTATTTTACTTAGGATGTTATCGTCTTTAGGCTACATTGTTTCAATATGTCTATATACCTTTTTCCTAGATTTATCTCAAGTAGAGACATGATATTAGAGTTATTTAGGTAGTTGGATTTTATTGATAAAGTATTTATGAGTGGGAGATATAAAACAATATTTACAAGCCCTCTTCAACATAGGTAGGCTAACATTTATGAGAAGAAAAGTTGATGTATTCATTTACTTATTATAATAATTATCAAGTATATTTGGTTACAAATATCCTAACTTCTCAACTAAAGGACTACTTAAACTACCTTCTTTGAGAAAATTTGATAGGCCATACAACCCATTCCTACACCATGCATTTGTTCTAATAACCATCCTCTAGTTTCACAATTAATCATTGCCCATTTAGAGAACTAATTCTTTATTGGAATCATCCTTAAAATAAATAAAATCATATTATGATTCTATGAATCACATATTTTGGAAACTATCTTAGTAGCCATTAAGATTTCAAAGTTTTATTGAACACCTTGAGGATGTTTTTTTTCAAGAAAGGTTGACCAACATACCCATCACTTTTCATCCTTATATGAACACCTAAAATTGCTTCAAAGGCATTGTTAGAAAATATAAACTTTATATTTCCTCCAATTATTATAGCCTAAGAAACAACATTCACAAGAGAAGCTTTAATTTTTATGATGTTAAATTACTAGAAGGAACAAAGGTATCAATACTAAAAATTATAATATTAGGAGCATCTAAGGATTACAAGGAGTTAGAAAGAATGAATACTATACTTTAAGACAGAAAAATTTGCCACTATCAAAGATGAATCAACATAACATTTTTCATTGTCATTATAAAAGAATTGCACCCATAATACTAGCACTAGAGGATGGTAATGAAAAACCCTCAATTTTATATATTAAGAAGCATCCCACCACAAACACCTTACCACTAAATAAAATAGGATCAACACTTTGTGAAGAATGAAATATTTTCATATCATTATCCAAGCTAACATCTCCCACATGTAGCATTCAATGATTTCCAAAAAAACCCTTCCATACCTCTAAATACAATCATTTATCCCAAAGAGACATATATCTTTTCGGATCAAACTCTAATATTACCTCTATCAACTTAGCATGTAGTAACAAAATAAAGTCACTATATTACACATTAAAAAACCTAACCTAAAATTGAATCCCCTAAAACACAAGCATTTACATCATCTTCTTCAAACAAGATGTTAAAAATTTACATATTCAAACACACGACACATAACCTTAAAAAATACCATAAAATTTTAAATTTTGAATTTGCAAGGGAAGCATTCATCTATGGTCTTAAAAGGTGGAATGTGTGGGAAGGAATTTTTTATTAGTTTCATAAGTGAGAGTTTAGCTAAATTTAATGGGAAGAAAAATATTAGGGAATGGCGTCTGACCATGGTAGAGTAGTCATAGTTTACTTATATTGGTTACCAAGATTTTGATAATATCATAAAATGGTCAAGAATGATGTAAATGTGAACTTTAAGGAGGTTTAAAGAGCATGTATACTTTTATTATTATGAAGGTGAATGAAATTTTGGTTATTATGTGAAAAAATTTCTAAGCAAAATTTAGGAACAGCACCACCTAAGGGATTATATTCAAGCAAGTAGCCCTTTGTCTCAACCCCACTCTACCATGATGTGCTAATGTTTGAAAAATAGATCAATGTTTGAAAGATTTCATTAGTTTATGAAATCCACTACTTGTGAAATTGTTTATTAATCGAATAACATGATTAAAAGTACAAACCTTTGATCTTACTTATAATGAAACATATGTGAAGAGAGTTTCAACACTTCTGACAGATCCATGGGATTCTCACGCGACTCCACCCAACTGAAGTGATAAAGGAGGCAAGCCAGCCACAGGTGCACTGTTGCCAGTCCCAGAGCTCTGCCGGGACAAAAACGACGGCCAGCACCGAAGGGAGCCAACCTTAAATAGTTTCCTCTCACGTCCACCTCTTCGCCCCCTTCGCTCACAATAAAGCGCTCTGGAACTTTGGTGGTGACCAGAGGCTTTCATCATGGGTGATAACCCACATATTCACCATCGCCGTTGTACCACGAGGAATGAAGTGACCAGAAAGATGAGTATCGTTTCGGGACAACCTTGCCCACGACAGAAATGGCCCCAGTGGATGTAGGCGTAAAGTTTCCTTCACAACTGCCTGCAGGTATGGGAGTTTGGGTATATCTGAGTCTGTCGGGTGGCGGGATTTTCCAACGACTGAGTCCAGGTCGGCCTGGAGTTTCAATTGAATCTCTGGATGTAAAACTAGTTCCGCAAGAACCCATTCAGTGAGAATGGCCGTGGTGTCAGAGCCTCTGAATATCATTTCCTGCAGAAACGTACACTCATGCGAGAATCTACAAGTTAAGAACAGTTCACATATGTTACCCCATAGTCTCACATTGAAAATTATATCAACTTATAAGATTAAAACAGTAAATTAGTAAGGGGCGAAATATAAAATGATAAAGAAAGCAATTACGAATTTTAAGTCTCTTCGTGGCTACGCAACTAACCTCAAACGCTCAAGAATTGTAATAATCCAGATGTTACGCTATAAGAAACTTACCCATAAAATGGCGACCTTGTCATCGTCAGATAATCTCTCTAGACCAACGTGTGTAAAATGAAACCACAAAGGAATTCAACTATAAAATGGACCCTAGACCAACGTGGGTTAAATCCGGCGGCTATACCATTAGACCCGATATTGGGTCAAGATGTATAATATGCTAATGCTCGTTAAAAAAAAATCCACAAATCTACGTTTCAGTAGTCCCTAAAACGGATTTGGCGGCACGCAACGTTTCCTTTGGATACAGTATCATTAATTGTAGTTTTGTCAATGTCTGATAGGAAAGGCATTCACTAAGCATAACGTAAGATGTTGGGTTAATTATAGAGTCAGGTTTATAATTGGGACTTAGAAATGAATTGAATTTGAGTGGGTCATAATTTTATTAGTCAAAGAATTCGTTGGGCAAACACCATCAGTCAATTTTCTTAAAAGTTTACTTTCTAAAAACAGAAGTCGTCAAGTTCCTTAAGTTATTATAATGCTCCAATTCTTAAATTATAAAATTAGTTGGCACCACGGACCAAAAAGCTTTGAATTTTGACCTCAATTAAATGTTTACACTAACTTAATGGATTTGTATTAATAATTATATCATTTTAATTTTGATATTTAAATTTTTATTTAATTTATCTTATATATTTATTATAATAAATCGATATGATAATTTTTTTTATTTGGTAGTTTTTTAAACACACTATTAATTAATTTAAAATATTTTTACATAAATTTAAAGCACAACAAACTCTTTTTTAGTATTTTTATTTTGGTTTTACTTTTAATGTTTTATTTATTTATTATTAATTGTATGAGTATTGTTTTTTGGTTAGTGTGAGAAATCATTACTATGTATGTTAGGGTGGGGCATCTTTATCTCACCATGATCTCTTATAAAGGGAGAGCTGAGCTTATCAATAGATAATTTAACACAACTATACACATGTGTGGTTTGAATTTTGGACCTCTTGAAGAAGAGCTAAAACCTTAAGATGTATCCTTGAGACCAAATTATTATTATTATTTTCTTTATATTTGGTTAATGTTAGAAACCCATACCATGGACATTTAGGGTTGGGCATTCTCATCCCACCATGACCTCTCATCAAGGGGAGTGCTTATCAATAGGGAATTTAACACACATTGCAGTTTGAAATTTGGCCTTTCAAAGAAGAGTCAAAGCCTAAACTATTGAGTTGTTCACTAAGAGTTAAATACGTTATATTTTTTAATTTACATAGGTTTTTATGAGGGATCCTGATCCTTTGTATGGGGGGTTTGAACTTGGATTTTTGGGTGAAAAAATAAATAATTTATTTTGATCCATAGGGAGTTGATTACATCCACAATCATTTCCTACTACCAAGGAGGATTTAAATTTTGGGTTACCCTAACAACACCTATTCCACCTCGTTGTTATTTAACTTGATGTGAAGATGAGCACCAAGGGCTAATGATTGGTACCATCGATTGATGGGCTCGTGAGCGTCAATATTGATATCAAGTTGATGTAGGTCAAACTATTACCTTTGCACAAACAAACATTCCTCCAAGGTCTGAACCTGGGTCTCTTCTTGGTAAGCACCAAAACTTACCAAACTGAGGAAAATCCAAATAATTACCATAGTATCCCTCAAGGGCCATTATATGAGTGTTATTTATATTATATTATCATTGTGTTACCATGATATTTGCATAAACAATATAATAGTAGTATATTATCTAAAATGACTTTTAGTTGCTTGGTTATAAGTTTTGATGGGATTTTAATTCGATGGTATTAACATATGCCTTATATAAGAGTTATATTATTTGATTAATTAGTTAATTATTTTATAAAAAATTGCACCTTGAATCACTTGATATAATTTTATTTTATTATTTTTTTAAAGTTTAATTTTGTTCACACTTTTAATTGCTTTGTATAATTTCATTTAATTGAAATTTTAAAATTTACTTATAAGATTTAATTTTTGGTTTAAATTTCTTCATTTCAATCAATTCCTCTAAATTAAATTATATGGTTTACTTAAATTAATATTACGTTAATAAATATTTTATTATTTAAAATTTAATTATAATAATACGTTTTTTAAATTTAAATTATTTATATACGATTAAAACAATTCTCAAAAATATGATATCGTGAATTAGAGGTATTCCAATAGCTAAGTATAGTTAACAAGATTTTAACCTGGTTCTCTTAAATATTTTTCCTACCCTAGTCCCAGTTGGACTAGAGCTTACTAGAATCAAGGTGATTTCAACTACCTTTTTCTTTAGCCTTCAGTTTGTCTTTGCCCAAGGCTTCTACTTTTTCTTCTACATTTAGGGGTCCTTCTCATGGTTCATTCTTGGTCCTTCCTTGGTAGGGAAGACTTCATTTTTTTCTTTTTGCCCCATTTTCCTCTTTGGTCTTTAGCTTGTCTTTGTTCGATCTCCTCTCCTAAGATTTTGATAAGATTACTATTGCTTCTTATGTATTTGGGGTACTTCCTTTATGCTATTGGACTCCATTGAATTCATCACTCCTTCATGGTTACGTAGGATGATAGTGAAATGACATGCATTATATGACAACACAATTCTACTTTATAGCCAATTATTGAAGTTGGTAATAGCTATATTTTCAATTGAACTGATTATCCTCTATTGGTTTTCCTCTCTTTGAATTTTGGTAAGACCACTATTCTTGTGTTTTTTTCCTTTCCCAAGAAGCGCCTTTAGGTTTTTTTGTGGTTCTTGGTTTGTTGGCTCCATTTCTTCTGGATTTAATAGACCTATTTGTCTTAATAGGGGTAAAGAGGACTCATGTATTCCTTCAATGGTGTGTGGTTGTTTTCCTCTCCTAGGAGAGCATCTTGTGGTTGCATGCTTCATTAGAGTGCTTGTCCTACCAAGGGCCCCTTGTCTTCCTTTTATGACATGTGGTTATTCTCCCCTCCTAGAATAGCATCCAATGGTTGTGTGTTTCATTGAAGTTTGTGTCCTAATAGGGGCCAAGAGGGTCTCTTATCTTCCTTTGGTGGTGTGCTATCACTTTTCCCTATTAAGAGAGCATCCTGTGATGGTGTGATTCATGGGAGAGATTGTCTTAATAGGGGTCAAGAGTGACTCCTATATTCTTTGGGTGTATGGTTGTTATCCCTTCCTAGGCTTCATATGGATACATGCATCCTCAAATATATTGTCTTACTAGGGGTTAGGAGGGTCCCTTGTCTTCCATCGGTGGTGTACACTTGTCTTCCCTTCCTTGGAGAGCATCCTATGATCACGTGTACCATTTATTCTTGAAATAAGTTCTTCTGGCTCTGGCTATGTGTTGTTGGGCATATTGGGCTTTTAGGATGCTTCTCTGCCTTTGTGTTTGGAGGAGTTTTCCTTGAATGATCAAACTTGGGAAGACCCCATTGAAGAGGGAGAAAATTTTCAAATTTTAAAATGTTTGTCTAAGTGGGATCCACTGATTAGGTAGAATTATTTTGAGTTTGAATTTCTTGTTTGAGTGGAACCCTTGCTTAGGTGAAAATTTTCAAATTTTAATCTATTGTGGGTCTTGTCTCTTTTTAGTCTCATGTTAGGCAACCCCTCTCTAAGGGATTTATATCTTTGTAAAACGTTCGGGAACCCTTTCAAAACCCCTTCCTCCAACCAATTAAAATAAATAAATAAATAATAATTAATTTATATTTTGTTTCAATTAATTTTTAATTATTAATTTTTAAAAATATAAGGGATATGGGCATTTATTTGTTCTTTTTGTCCATTTTATTATTAATCATAATATAAAATAAAATTGTTTAGCATAATTTTTTAATGTTAAAAAATATTAATTTTTTTTCATTATATAAATATAATAAAAATATATTAAATATTTGAAAATTTTATAATTATTATGAATATTGTATATAGAAATACAATTTTCATATATATATATATATATATAGAATGTGTATATCATAAATGTAACTAATAAAAGTGTGCATAAAAAAAATTAAACCTTTTAAATATTTATGTTAAATTTTAATTTCTTAAATTTAAATAAAAGAATCTAATTTAAATAATTTTTTTTAAGTTTTTCCACAACTTACCAATACTAGATTAGAATAGATATAGTTGTCTTACTACATTCAATTATCATTTATAAAATTTAAACTATTATTTAAGCATTCAATTATTTAAATACAATAAAAAAATAATTTACATCATAAATGTTAACAATATTTGTCTTAAACAATTTTAACACTTAAACATCAATCTATTTTTTATCCAAATATTTTTATAAAAACAATAAAAAAAATATATAATCTACAAGCACACATAGGTGGATATTTTTCTTAGTATTAACCTTGTTGTTTGAATCCCTAACTTTATTAATATTCACTAGAATTTTATTAAAGTTAAATGAAAAACATGGTCTATCTTATTGTATACAATTATTTCTATGACTAATCCTCAACATGATGTCTAAACTTTTAGAATATGTGTTAAAGCCAAAAATATTACGATAAATATGGCGTCCTTCTTAATACAATGAATTATTTTTCAAGAATTATTTGTTATAGTTACATTCAAAAAATATCTCTTGTTATTTTTTAACCTCTATCAATCAATTAAAATTTATGGCAAAATAAAGCTATTTTTATGGTTCATTGTTATTTTATTAATTTATACTTTCTTTTTTTTTGCATTTAGTTGTTATGGTTAGTTTAAGTCTAACTTAGTTTTCTTTATAAATATTATATGCATAATATATTGCAGATCATATGAGAATGAATTATCAATCATATTTGATCATAAGGAAAATAAAATTGATCTTAATGATCTTCTGCATTGTAAAAAAAATTAAAAGTGGATATGCCTTTTTATAATTTATTTATGTTTTTCTTTTAGTTATAATAAATATTATATTTTAAAATTTTTACAAATAACTACTAGAATTTCACAATAATATATATGCAAAGCATTATATAAAATATGAATATAAGAGTGGAATTGATTGATTTATTCCAAGGATCAACTCTGTATAAATATCAGAGTTGATCATTGAGAGTCGTTGTATTACAACAACTCATCAGACCTGATGAAGATACCACTGAGAGTTCTCCTGACACATGGAGGAGTGGAAACTCAAGTGTCTATCCTAGTCAAACTGAAGAGAATATTCTCTTATTCTAACACCCCCCTTAAGTGATACTAGGAGTGAATTGTACAAATGAGTCCTGACAACAATGCCTGATGAGGTACTCATGTACAATGACTTATTTTGAAGAGATGGTAAAACCCAGTGGGAATAAACCATCAATCAAAAGGAAGTTAGAGGCTTTTCTTCATATGGCGAAGATTGTCCTCCTAATATAATAGATAGTTGGTAAAAAAACCCCTATGGGAAAAAACCAACTATGAGAAGAAGAGAGGCATGTCTCCGTATGGTGAAGATTGTCCTCTTTAACAAGAAATAAAGATGAGTCCCAACAACTTGGCCTGATTAGGTACTCATTTACATAATATTGTTGGTGAAAAGCTCATGTGGGGAAAAACCAACAATGTGAGGCTTGTCTTCGTATGGCAAAGATTGACCTCCTAATACAATAGATAGTTGGTAAAAAACCCCTATGGGGACAAACAAACTATGATAAGAAGATAGGCATGTCTTTGTATGGCGAAGATTGTTCTCTTTAACAAGAAATAAAGATGATTCCCATAAACTACTCATGATTAGGTACTCATATACAATAAATAGTTGGTGAAAAAACCCCTGTGGGAAAAAATCAACTATTAGAAGAAGATTGTCATCATAATTTCAATCAATGCAATTGTATAACTCTAAGCTTATCTTGCAACTGGAGGTAATGTGGAGAAGGAAATGACTTGGTGAATATATCTACAATTTATGCCTTAGTTGGAATATATTCCAAGTGTATGTCCCCACTCTGCATATGCTGCCTTATGAAGTGCATGTGTATCTCAATGTGTTTGGTTCACTGATGTTCAAATGGATTGCATGCAATATGAATTGTGCTCTAATTTTTATACCAAAGAGTTATAGGATGTTCATGCGTGAAACCAAATTATCTCAGAATTTGATGAAGCCAAAGAGCTTCTTGACTAGCCAAAATTGCTACCCTATATTTTACCTCTATAGAAGATAGGGATATTGCTTGTTTTTTCTTGCATAACTAGTCTATTGGCAAGGAACCAAGGCAAAAGACATATTCTAATGTGGAATATATATCTTCTACTGAATCTGTGTAGCCAATTATATCCGTAGATTTTCCCTTGTAGAAGAGACCAAAGTGAGTAGTGCCCTACAAGTAACAGAGGATTCATTTTGTTGCTTTCCAATGACTGAAGTAAGGTTGATGAGAGAATCTATATATGATGCCAACAAAATATGAGATGTATGGGTAAGTATGATTAAGGTATAAAAAACTTCCTACAAGCTGACGATATAGAGTGGCATCACAAAGAGGGGATGAGCAAGAAGTACTAAGATTAATTTCGGATTGAAAGGGGGTAGGAGAGGGTTTGCAATCTATAATTTTGAATCTTTGTAGAATATCTAGAGTGTACTTTTGTTGGCACAAAGAAATACCTTCATCTGTTTGACTTATTTGGATCCCAAGGAAGTAATGAGCTTTACCTAGATCAACCATTTCAATTTGTTTAGAGAGAGAGTATTTTATAGTCTGAATGTGAGTCAAGTTACTACCGGTGAGAAGAAGGTCATCAACATATAGGACAAGAATGATTATTTTACCTTCATTTATCCAAATGTAAACTGTGTTATCAGAATCACAATGAGAAAAACTTGCTAAAAGAAGGAAGAAGTCCATATTTTCATACCAAGCTCTAGGGGCTTGTTTGAGGCCATAGAGAGAATTTTTAATCCTACAAACAAGAGAGGATTCTTAAGTGAAACTAGAAGGTTATTCTATGAATATCTCTTCCTTTAAATATCCATGTAAGAAATCACTTTTTACATCCATTTGATAGACTAGCCATTTATGGGAAGCAGCCAGAGCAAGAATCAATCTAATAGAATCCATTTTATCAACTAGAGCAAAGGTTTCTGCATAATCAATACCTTCAATTTGAGAAAAATATTTTTCTACAATACGATCCTTGTGTTTGTATATTTCTCCATTAGGCCCATATTTGGTTTTGAAGATCCATTTACAACGAACTAATTTCCTTCCTTTAGGTAAGGGAACTAAATCCCATGTCTTGTTTTTTATCAAGGAAAAAAATTTGTTTTCTATGGCATCATATCATTCCTTAATACCTGAGCCTTATTTGAAGGATTGAGGATCAGAGGAAATAGACTGACATACAAATCCAGTGCCTATGGGGTTGGATGATCTGGTTGAAGGAATATTTTGGATGTAAGGAGTAGCTTCTTAATGGTGTGGGTCAATTTTGGCATAGAGGAAGGATTTGAAGGAGTTGAAAAACATTAATATGGAGTTATAGGTTCTTCATATTGATTATCAATGACCAAGTTAACTGCAATAGTTGGCTCTTCATAATATTAATGTTCTACTATAGGAGAAGGCTCAATGGAGGAAGAGGGACTTTGAGGATATTTTTGAGGGAATGTTTCATAAAATTGGACATTCCTATGAAATAAAACCTCATTATTTGAGGGATCAAGAAGCCTGTATGCTTCAATTCTTCATAGTAATCGATAAATATGAGATTTTTTCTTTTCTTATCAAGAGCCTTCCTTTCTTCTTTGGGGTGTGAGCCCAAGCAGTATACCCATATATATTGAAGTAGGAAACATCTGGTTTTGATCCAAACCATGCTTTTTTAGGAGTTAAATGGTCAAGATATTTATGAGGTGTGCAATTTTGAATATAATTTATACATTTAATAGATTCTACCCAAAAATAATTTGGAAGATCTCTTGAATGGAGCATACAGTTTTCCATCTCTTTTAGGTTTCGATTTTTCCTTTCTGTAATGTTATTTTGATGAGGATTATGGGAGACATAATGTTGATGAATGATACCATGACTTGAAAGAAATATGGATAACTCATTACAGCAGTATTCCCCCCAATTATCAGTGCGAATCTTCTTGATTTTGCAAGATGCTTGATTTTCAAATAAGGCTTTAAAAACTTTAAAGTGGGATAAAACATCACTTTTATATTTTAGAAAGTAGACCCAGGACCTTCTATAAAAATCATCAATAATGGTTAGATCATACTTTTCTCCTTTGAAATATGGTTCAAGAAAGGTCATTAAGTCACTATGGATTAATTCTAGAGAGGATGAGGATTTTGGAGAACTACTTGGATGGAAAGGATCTTGATGTTGCTTTACAAGAGCACATCTAGGAAAAACTCCATTACTAGAAGATACTTGGGGTAAACCTATTACCATATCATGGGTGCTCAAATCCTTTAGGTAGTTTTAACTAAGATGACCAAACCTTTCATGCCAAACTTGACTTTCAAGATCTCCATGATCCACAAAATAAGATGCTCCTTCTATATTTTGGAAGCCTTTGAAGTGAAATAGATGAGAGTTATGATCGATATTTCCTATGGCTATAATGGAATTAGGATATTGGAAGTCTCTTATCTCAACTCCTATTGGGGAGAAGAGAAAATTTTTCCCCTTTCCAAAAGTACAAATCTGATAGACGGAGAGGATATTGGTGGTAATGTTTAGAACATAGAGAACATTGTTTATAGATCCACCATCAATGGTTATGTCCCATTTTACTTTGATAGGAATAAAGGAAGAGTCACCCACTTTTATGCTACAAGTAGAGCTAGAGGAGATAGAAGAAAAATACTTATCTAAAGTAGTCATGTGATGAGTAGCTCCAGAATCTAGGACCCAAAAATCAGAGGAAGAATTGAAGATTTTTACTTGGACATTAAGGGCTTTTCCTATTTGATTTTTATTGTATATCTTTTGATCTTTTATAGCTACCTCTAGTTGCTATAATCTTTTCCAATATTTGTTTGTAGAGTGACCATTCTTTTTACAGTAATTACATGTTATGGGGGTCTTTTCCTTCTTTTTGAATTTTTCTTTAGAAGAGGTGTAGGCTACTAAGGATTTATAGGAAGAGGAAGAAGAAGAGATTTCATATCTAGAAAGTTTGTTTTCTTCCCTAGTTAAACTATCACATAATTCTTGTAAAGAAGGTATTTTAAAGGTTGTACCAAGAGCATCTTTGGTAGATATAAAGGTGGTAGCAAATATTTGAAAAAAACCATTTATATTAGAAAGGATTAGATAAATGCATTCCTCTTCAGTCTTAGTCTTCCCATTGCCTTTGTATTGAGTGAGGAATTCTTTGAACTTAGTGAGGAAGTCAACAATACTACCAAAATATTTAGGAGGTAAAGATGTTAGTTATGCTTCTAGTTGCATTGATCTCATTTGATCTACTTTTCCAAACCAGGTATTTAGTTTCTCCCAGATTTCATGAGTATTTTTGCAATTTGTAATGTGAAACCACAAACTTTCATGAACATTAGAGCTAATAATACCCATATTTTTGTGTATTTTTACTTTATGAGCAAAAATTTCATATTCTTTCTCAAATTCTGGTTGATTTTCTTCTAACAAATGAGTAAGACCTTTTTGAGATATAAGATTTAAGATTTTAGATTTCCAAGTGTGAAAGTTATGAGGGGTGAGAGGTTCAATTGAATTCATCATCTTAAAAGGTTTGAAGTTTTAATTAACCAATATATCCCCCTTAGAACTTCAAAAATTAGATTAATGCAAAATGTTAAGGTTGATGAAGCTTTTCAATATTAAAATAAATCAATATACCCACCCTAATGAGAGGGAAACTATAAGTATAATGATTTTTGAGTATTGTTTGCTTTTGAATTGTCAATTCCTCTTAGTTCCTCTCAATATTCGCCCTTACTTGAGGTAAACTATAAGTATAGATAAGAGTTTATCAAGGGGTGTAGGCTTGAAATGCAGAGAATTCAACTTGTTTTTTCTTTGGATTTTCTCAAAACTTGCCCTTACTAGAGGGAAACTATAAGTGAGAGAGATATCCAAAATAAATAATGGATGTATGAAAAATGTATGCCAGGGATTTATACCAAGTGCCTCCAAAAACCCGCCCTTACGTGATGGAAACTATAAATTTTTAGTGGTAATGATACATGGAACGTACGTAAATATATTTTGAGGATGAAGATATTAATTTTAAACACAATTATATGTTTGTTTAGATAAATAATAAATATAAAAATAAGTTAATTGTTTTTAATATTTCAACAATAACACCTTAGTGGGAAAAAAATTAATATGTCTTCCTTACAATATTAATTTGAAATATGTTAACATAAGAAATATGAAAAGAAGTTGAATGTTTTAATATTCCAACAATAACACCTTAGTGAAAAAATGTTAAAATATCTTCCTTACAATATTAATTTGAAATAAATATGTTAACATTAAAGAAGAGAAATGAATTTTTAAAAAAACTAGAACTTCTTTTGATAAAAATTGTTATAACAATATCTACTTATTAAAGAAAATTAGTTATTCCCTTAAAATTATAATCAAAATAGGAGAATTATTTTAGAGAGTGTAAGCATATGCAATTTTATATCTATTAATTATACCTCTAAATAAATATTCCTAAAAAGGGGAAAAAATGAGGAGAAGATAGGAAAAATTATACAACCCCCCTAAAGAGACACAAATATACATTAAATTGCACATAAAAACGCTCCCAAAATTTTATTATTTATTGGTTACAATTGACTATGAATTTTCAAAGGCCCTTTAAGAGGCTCTTTGAAGAGGAGTCCAATTTATACTTTGAAATCGAAGTTTTCAATAACCCTTTTAAAAATTATATTTGAAGGAAAACAAATAAATTGAAACAATGCCTTGGGACCTGAGAAAAGATAGGTAAAAAACAAAGAGGTAGCCTATTTGGAGTAGAGGAGATGCGCTCAACATAAAGGAAAGCCGTTAAAAAATATACAAGTTTATCGGATCAGAAGAGGTGCTCACGGAGATGAAAACTTCCTCCAGAACAGGCTTTAAAAAATATTTCCTTCTCTATAGCAATGTTGGTTTAATCTAGGTAGAGCTAACCCGAGAGCCGAGGACACCGAGAATGAAACGACGCCACCTGCACAGACGAACCAAAGGGACTATAGAAATATATAAAATATATTACCTTGATTTCAAGGAACCAAGGACGCAAGGATGATGGAAACTGAATTCGTTACCTGTGCATACGAAATCAATAGACCCAGAAAAATATAAAGTATATATATAAAATATATATACCTTAAGTTATTTGAAATTTTTTGAGATGAGAGCTCATTTTTCATAGAGGTTTGTGTGAAAACGTTGAGTTCTTAAGAACATTTCCTGTAGAAGAAATTAGAGATAAAAATCATTCTAAAATTTGAATTACGCAAGTGCAAGGAATGAGAGATGATAAAATAGCAGAGATGTGAGTTGTTCTTCCACCAGGTGATAAGAATATAAGGAGCGACGTGAAAGAGAACATTGTATCCAGATACACCTAGTGAGAATATTCGAAGCTATGAAGGAGGACACAGAGAGTCATGGGTGGGTGGCATGCCAAGCCTAACATTCTTGAAGAAAACACACTTGAAGTTGAATTAAAAATTTTGATTTCCCTGTAGAATATTTTAGAAAAAAACTATACTTTGAAACAAGTAAGTGCTAGGAACCAAAGACGTTAAAACAGTAGATATGTGAGTTGTTCTTCTACCAGGTGAAAAGAATATAAGGAGTGATGCGTTAGAGAGTGTCGTATCCAGATACACCTAGTGAGAATATTCGAAGCTACAAAGGAGGACACCGAGAGCCACGTGCAGGTGGCATGCCAAGCCTAACATCCCCAAATAAATCTCACTTGAAGCTAAATAAAAAAACGTATCTAGTTAATAGACAAAATGGATTCATGATTTAGATATATTAATTGCAATCTAAAACCATAAAATCTAATTATAATTTGTGGGTCAAAAAAAAGAAGGAGCCATGTATATGGAGGCAGCGGCAAATAAAAATTTGGGCCTAGAAAAAAGAAATGTACCGCCAAACTGAGATTTGGTCTACTAAATTTAAATAAAATGCAATTTAAAATTTTTTTTTGGACCCTGAAAATTAGTAAATGAATCGAAATGAGGATTGAGAAATATATTTTTTGAAGAAAAAAATTCTCAAGTATGAAACAATTTCAATTCATATATTTTAACAATGAAGATTTTTCTAAGAAAAAATATGGATAAAAAACTAACTTGATTGCATTATAATCAAGCAAGTTAGTCAAATAAAAATCCAAACAAGTGAACCAGATCCTTAGAACCTTCAAGAAAGAATGCTAGAAAAATCTATCTTGCTCTGGTACCATGTTAGAATTTCATAATAATAGATATGCAAAGCATTACACAAAATATGAAGAGAAGAGTGGACCTAATTTATTTATTCTAAGGATAAAATCTGAATAGCAGAGTTGATCATTGCTAGTTTTTGGATTACAACAACTCATTAGACCTGATGAAGACACCACTGAGAGTTCTCCTGACACATGGAGGAGTGGAAACTCAAGTGTCTATCGTAGTGGAACTTAAGAGAATATTCTCTTATTCTAACAATAGCATACTTAATATCAACTACACAAGAGTAGGTGTAGGGAAATTTGAATACAAATTATTTCCTAGATATATACCCCCTTTACATTATCATTTCAAATTATATTTCACATATGAGTTCTTTGTCAAAATATTTTGTTAAAATTTTTAACATATATAAAGTGAGAGTTGGTTGACATTTAAACGTAAGGGAAGATGTAATTTTTAAATATAGAGTATGGATCACTATAATTCAATGCATAATATTTTTAATATTAAAATATATTAGAAAGTGAACACATAAAATGAAAGGTTAGAGTTTTAATCCAAATCTTTCTAAAAATTTAACATTCAATAAATGATAGAATTAGAAAATAATAATATAATTATTTATGATAATGGATTACTTTCCTTTTGAATGGGATAAAATATTATGTGTTATCTATAAAGAAGGTGGCTTCTAGAATTGGAACATTAGACTCTTTTAAAAAGGGTTCACACTTTAATTTTTTTTAAACTTAAAAAAATGTTCATCTAATCTTAGACTGATCTTGGGGCAAGAAATTGCATGTGGTTTTTAACTATATAAATAAATATGAAACTTTGCCATTATTAATTTAGTTTTTTTTTGGAAAGATTAAGTTGTCAAGAAACTAATAATTTTATTTTCAATTCATTTGAAATATGTAGTATTATTGCTAATCAAAAAATTGAATAAAATATAATTATATGTATATGAATTTATTTTTTATGTGATATTTGAGAATAGAAAATAATGAAATATTATTGAAGAGTTATCATTTGAAAGAAACAATTAGCTTGATTAATTAGGACAATAATGAATTATGCAATATACAATATATATTTTCTTAAACTACCTCCTTCATTGATTTTTTACTAGGGTAAAAAATAGGTTTTTGAAAGGGCTTGAACCCTTTTACAATTTTCAACTAGCATCACAAATCCTATTGCATAAAACCTCTTTTAATAGGACTAAAGAATTTTGGGTTATTTCCATTAGTTTTCAACCATTTTTACTTTATTCCATACTACCTTCCTAAGCCTCGTCCAAAGTTCAAAAGGGTTGTAACCATCATCCATAGACATTTTATTTACCCCCAAATCCAAGCCACCATCAATCCACACCACATACCAATCCTTAATATTATCCTTGAGTTTAGCCATTTGTAGGGACTTCCCTTGAAAAATTAATTGCTAGAAACTTTATGCCCTCAAACCATTGATCGTTGTGCTTGAACTATGTGCTTAGGTATTTGATCATTGTGCTTAAACTATATGTGGAGGCCTATTGTCCACAAAGTAACATCTTAAGAAGACTACCACTCCATCTGCCATGTTGTAAATGACTACCACTAGTAAAACATTTTACTAGAAAATTCATCACTGAGATTTCTTAATTGTAAAAGCCAAATATCAACTAGAGTAAAAAGATAAGTCCTAATGCATTACCACATGATCCCATATATTCCAATGGTGGGAATTACTTCGAGGATTTTACTCATTCTATGGGTAAAAATGTATAGCCCATTGGTTTATCCTTTGATCAAATAATAAATAATCTATTGTTTACCTCTTCCTTTTTTACTAATGCTTTTAGGTTTGGGTAAAAATTATCTAGGGGAATCCACTTCTTGTCCTCTTCACAAAGAACCCCTAGTTAACCATCCAATCTACCACCCTATTACCTTCTTTGAAAATGTGATTCATCTCCACTTGCTCTAGTGAGTTAAAGATCCTTAGAGTTTCCATTATTATACTTGATCTAAATTAATTAACATTATTTAGATAGTTTTTATGTTTGTTATAATAAAAAGATAAATTAAATATACTATAATTGTAAAATGTTATGGGCGTCTAATGCATGCCATAAATCAATAGAATTTGTATTGAGGATACAAATGTTTTATACTAAATGAAAGTCTTGGATTTAAAATCATCATTTATAGTATGTTTGTATATTTTATTCTTTACTAAATTTTATGATTCAAAAAATATAAAGTAATTAGAATTTGTCACTTTAAAGTATTATAAAGTAATTAGAATTTATCACATTAAAGTATTTCTATTAATTTGATAAAATTATTAATATCATTATTAAAATTATTATAAAAATATTATTTGTTAACAAAAACAAGGTCATATAATAATGATGTTAAAGTCAAATAACATTATATATTGATAATGCCTTCTTTGAAAAATCATAATTTGAGTTGTTATTGTATTAAGAAAAATTACCTAAGATCCAATTTAAAAAATGCATACATCCCCACACACCAGAAAAATAAACAGACAAATAAATAAAAATAAAAATAATCAATTTAAAAGGTAATCATGAATAATTTATTTTAAAATAATACCACAACCTAAAAATAAAAATAATTAATTTAATAAATAAGCATGATTAATTTATTTTAAAATAAGACCACAACCTAAAACTATGTTTAATTAATTAACATTGCTATAGATGAAGGTGCATCATAGAATTGAAATATTTAAGGCACTCATATAGATCGAGGGATTTACATCTTATTATTTATGGTATTAAAAAGGAGAGGATTAAATGAAAATAGTATTATTTTATATATCCCTTATATTTAGGAAATATCAAAATACGGTGAAATTTAATTTAGCTAATCATGGTTGATCCTGGTTGTGATGAAATTCAAAATTTAAAAGATAGTTTGCCATGATAATTATATTCCTTAATAAAAATGGTATAAAGAATTTCATGGATATAAATTAGTGGTTTGAGGTCTATAAATATTAATTTTGATATAAAACAAAGGTATGGTCTAATTGACCTACTAACATATCTCATATTTTATTATTTGAATGAAAATAACTTAATTTAAATTATATTTAATTTAATAAGATACTAAAATAAAGGATGCATTCAATTTTTTTTAAGATGTACAAGTTTAATGATAAATCTTTTTTTCTACAAAATGAAAAATATTTATTATTAAAATTATGTATCTTAAAATAATATGTATGAAATCAAAAGGCATTAGCTGAGCTTATTAAATTGCTCAAATTTCAAGGAGACCCAAGTTTGAATATTGCCAAGGCAATATATGCATAATTACCAAGTTATTGTAATACCGTTATATGATATATTGTAATACCATTATATGGTCAGAAAAAAACCCTTGCAAGGTCTCTTTGGTCTAAGAAACCACGAATAGGGGTTCTACACCATCAAATTCACCTGGGAGTTGTACCTGACCCTGCCCGCACCAACATTATCAATTGGATTCTGGATATCCAATTCAGCTTTTTGGTAGGATGCAGATTTGAACCTGGGACCTCCCTTGGAGGATTTCCCTCTCCTCTCCAACTCACCTACAACACCTGGGTGGTCATGATGTATTATGGGTGGGTCTATTTAAATCCCATATAATTAATAAAAAACTAAAATATATGAAAAGTGTATTAAATATTTGTAAACTTCATAAATATTATTATCAATTTTTTTTTTCATGGTGGAATCAATAGTCGCCACGAATTAAATCAGGTTATCCAGCTTTTATGATCACCACAGTATTCTACATTGTCTTCCCTGAAAGCCTTCACATAGATATTCATGCATTCTGTCCCTATAACCATCATGCCACAATCATTTTAAACCTTTTACGCCGCTAAAAGCACCAAGAAAGGGACAAGCGTTCAATTCAAAAAGGCTTGAGATTTGAACCTTGGACCTCTGTCTCCCTTATGGGGTTTGTATGAACCAATTGGTCTACACCTTGGACATCTTAATATCAAATTTTAAATAGATCTTATTATAAAATTTATACATGTCTAGAATCTAACAAAAAAATCAAATTTCTTTAGAATTCTAGTTACAATTGCAATTCCTTTTTCACAAATATATTATAAATCCTTTTAATATGGTCTTAAAGAATAATTATTGAATTTAAAAAAATTATAGCATTGTCTTATTCCTCTTTTAAAAGTAATTTTTATTTTTTAAAGAATCACATTATCCTTTTAACTAAATAATCATTAGAGTACATTCGCATTGATTACAACTAACAATAATTTTTACAATGTAGTCTTTATCCTTTTTTAAAAATTATAGTTATATTTAGTATTATTACAACTAACAATTTAGCAATCCTCTTCCATTACAACTTCTATTTTACTTGAGAAACCTTGTTCTTTTTAGAAATTTGCAATGTCTCTCACTATTTTCTTCTTATAACCAATAATCTAAGACTTTCCTCTAGCTTAGACATCTTCATCCTAAAACTTCCCATGCTTTGTTGTCAAAATAGTTATCTCAAAATTACAATAAAAATATAAATTTATTAATGTATTAAAATTATATTAGTATGATTATCAAAAAAATCTATTATCTATTTTAAATATTCTAGAATCTAATATTACATTTTAACTTCTTGCAATTACCTATTCTAAATAAAGGGATAGATTTTAAATTATTGCCACTCTATCATCATTCAAATACCAACCAAAGTTATCATATGAATACTTATAATAAAAATATTGAATTTATTATCATATAATAGATATGTTAGTTTCACTATTAGACAATCCTATCATCTATTTCTAAATCTTCTACAATATAACATCTTGCAATAAGTTTCTATAGTTAAACATCTCATAATTATATATTTAAATTAAGTCATATATTATGATATATAGCTACTTTGTCATACCTCAATTATTGGCCAAGGTTATGCTACAATTATTTATAATAAAACATGTTATCAACTTCACATTTATATATTTTAAAAAAATAATAAATTGTATGAATTAAAATTAATCACAAGTTTTTTAAGGTGGTTTGTAGTAAAAATGAATAAGATACAATCATATAATCCTAATTTATATCTAAATAGTTAAGTTTGTGGTTATACATTTAATTTTAAACAATTTTATTCATTATTCATTCCTTACTCTTGACAACAAGGAGGAGAATATTAGAAATGCCTTTTAGTGCTTAAACACTTTTTATTTGATATTGGATAAAAGTAAATGCTACAAAAAAAATCAATGTAATATTTTTTAGGAATGGATTTAGTCAAAGGAAACATTTAAATTCTTGGGAGTCCTCTTTTTAATCTCTAGTCCTATAGCCCCTTAGAGTATGCAGGCTAGAAAGATTAAAACAAAATCTTCTATAGACTTTTAAAATTATGTATTTGGCTTCTAGATTTCAAGTTTATATTAAAGTTCTTGTAACAACTTGTGTATTACTCCTCTTTTTGGATGCCATGAAAAATATTTATAAAAATTTGAAGAAATTTCAAGAATTTTCTTTAGGATAAAATTTATGGGATATGAGGCTTCTATGGAGTGACTTAACCTATCTTCCTCTCATAAGAATGAGGGTTTGGGTATCATTGATATTCATAAACAAAGGATTATACTTTAAATAAAATAGATAGTTTGAACACGAAGTTAATGTAGTTTCTCCTTATAACATGTAGAAAAAAAAGTTAAAGCTAAAATAAGGATAAGACTATAGTTTAAACTGATAATAATTCACTCATAAACTGTTAGGAATGGAGCCTAATTATGAGGAGGCTAAACAGAGAAAGTTTCTGGATTTACTGCAAGATGAGCAAGGAAAGTTTCTAGATTTACAGTCTGTTAGTCTACCAGAGAAAGTTTTCGGATTTACAACAGGACAGCTAGGAAAAGTTTTTTTGTTTTTATCCCAAAAATTAGGTACTGGGAACTCAGTGTTAATCTTGGAATGTATTAAGAAAAAAATATTTTTTCTGTTTTTTTCTTCTATATAGTTGTGAAGAAAAACAAAGTATACAATGAAAAATTACTGTGTTGATTCCTTGTAAATATAGAGAGGAAATTACAACAGATGTTTGTTGTAGGTTGTAACCCTCTATTTCTTGGATTGAAAAAGAAAGGACTAAAAATTCTCGGTGGATGTAACCCACATTGGGTGAACCATGTTAAAATCGTTGTCTCTTCTACTGTGTGTTTGTCTTATTTTTTTAATTCTACTGTTAAAGTTTGAAACACTATAATTGCTTTTCAATATTTTATATAGTGATTTACTCTAACAAGTGATATCAGAGTGTTTGTTTTGTTGGGTGCATTTGATAGAAGGAGAATTTTTGGATCAATTGGGAGCAATGGTGAAAGAAGGGAGGTTTAGAGTTGAAAAAATCAATGGCAAAAACTTTCAATTCTAGAAGATGTAGATGGAGGATTACTTGTACCAGAAGGATCTTTACTTACCTCTTGAGGGGGAAACAGAGATACCTTCAACTATGTTTGATGAGGAGTGGAGTCTCCTTGATAGAAAGGCATTGGGTACTGTGAGGTTGTGCTTGGGAGCCACCATAGCCTTCAACATCTCCAATGAAAAGACTACCAAGGGATTCATGGATAAGTTGGCCAAGATGTATGAGAAACCATCAGCATCAAATAAGGTATTCTTAATGAAAAGGTTAATTAACATGAAAATGAGTGAAGGAGGACCTGTGCATGATCATTAAAATGAATTTAATACTGTCACTAATCAATTACATTCAGTAGGATTGGATTTTGATGATGATATTAGGGCCTTATTAATCTTATGCTCTCCTCTGAAAAGTTGGAACAGTTTGGTAATGGCGGTAAGTAACTTTGATTCGAGTTCAAATAAATTAGAATTTTATGATGTGTTTGGTGTGATACTCAATGAGGACATGAGAAAAACCACAAGAGAATCATCTAGCATAGCCTTAATTATTGAGAATAGAGGAAGAGGAAGAGAAAGATGCAAGAGTTCACATCGTGGCAAATCCAAAGGTAGATCCAAATTACGTGGAAAATGAAAGCTACAATGTTGGCACTGTGGCAAAAAGGGTCATCTCAAGAAGGAGTGTTGGCAAAGAAAAGGTGATGGAAATGAAGGTAATGATAATAATGGTAAAACTTTAGAAGCCAATATTACTGGACAAATTTTACAAGATGCTTTAATCTTATATCTTGATAGAAATATTGATTATTGGGTAATTGATAGTGGTGCTTCATTCCATGCTACATCACATAAGGAATACTTCATAGATTATGTTTTTGGAGATTATGGACAAGTTCTATTGGGAAATGACCAACCATGTAAAATCGTGGGTATTGGAAATATTTTTATTAAATCCCCAAATGGATGTCAATGGGATCTTAAATAGGTGAGACACATACCATATTTAAAGAGAAATATTATATCGGCAAGTAAGCTTGATGGTGAAGGATACACGGTTGCATTCGAAGAAAATGCTTGGAAAGTTACTAAAGTTTCATTGATAGTAGCTAGAGGTAAATTGGTTGGTACTCTTTATTTACTTACTAATTTTTCTCACTGCTCCATGAATTTAGTTTCTATAGGTGAGAGTGCATCTTTGTGGCACCAAGGACTTGGCCATATGAATGGAAAAGGTATGGAAATTTTACGTTCAAGAAAGTTATTGCCTAAGTTAAAAGAGATAGATTTTGAATTATGTAAGGATTGTGTTTATGGTAAAGCAAAGAGAGTTACATTTCTCAAAGATGGCAAGGAAAGGAAAAAAGAGAAATTGGAGCTTGTGCACTCAAATGTTTGGGGCCCAACTCAGGTAACTTCTCTTGGAGGTTCCTCTTACTATGTACTTTTTATTGATGATGCCACAAGGAAAACATGGATATATTACATTAAGAATAAAAGTGATGTTTTTTATAACTTCAAGAATTGGAAAGCATTAGTTGAAAATGAAACTAGAAAAAGGTTAAAGTGTCTTAAGTCGGATAGTGGTGGAGAATATTGTAGTAGATAATTTGATGTGTTTGGTTCTAAAAATGGAATTAGAAGAATCAAGGTAGTTCCAATAACACCTCAAGAAAATGGGGTTGAAGAAAGAATGAATAGAACCATCATGGAGCATGCTAGGAGCATGAGAATACATGTAGGCTTACCATTATTTTTATGGGCTCATGCTATTGATACTATAGTATATCTGATTAATAGAGGACCATCTAGTGCCTTGGATGGAGGAATTCCGGAAGAGCTTTGGATAGGTAAACCAGTAAATTATTCTTTCCTTAAGGTATTTGGATGTGAGGATTTTATGCATATAGAAAAAGAGAATAGAAATAAGTTAGATGCTAAGGCCCAAAAGTGCTATTTTATTGGTTACGATATTGATGGCCTATGTTACAAATTATGGGATTATGATAACCGAAAAGTAATTAGAAGTAGGGATGTCATATTTAATGATAAAACTTGTATAAATATCGGTTGCAGGGAAAGAAACATAAAGAGGAAAATACTGAATACATAGACCTTGATGGACACATAGAAAAGGTAACTCCAAAAGTGGTAGAAGATCAAAATGTACAGCAGCAGCAACAAGCACCTCAATCTCCAAAAAGTGTTGTTAGATGATCTACCAGGATAAGTAAAATTCCTCAACGTTTCTCTAATTATGTTTTGTATATTGATGCTGGTGAGCTAGAATGTTTTCAGGAAGCATTACAGATGGATACCAGGAATAAGTGGGAGCTTGCAATGAATGAAGAAATTGACTCTTTATTCCACAACCAAACTTGGGATTTGGTTGAGCTACCCAAAGGTAAAAGAGCTTTGACCAATAAATGGATGTACATGATTAAAGAGGAGAATGAAAGGCATAAGAGATACAAAGAAAGACTAGTGGTCAAGGGATTCACTCAAAAAAAGGTATTGATTTTGATGATATTTTTTCTCCAGTTGTAAAAATGACTTCTATTAGAGCTATTTTGAGTCTTATAGCTATAGAAAATTTGTATCTAGAGAAATTGGATGTGAAGACAGCATTTCTTCATGGTTATTTGGAGGAGGAAATTTATATGCACCAACTAGAAGGCTTTCAGGTGAAAGGTAAAGAGGATTGGGTATGTAACCTGAAAAGAGCATGTATGGGTTAAAACAAGCTCCTAGATAGTGGTATTTAAAATTTGATAAGTTCATGGCTAATCAAAGGTTTGAAAGATGTCAAAGTGATCACTGTGTATATTTTAAGCAAACTGGAAATGGTAACTATGTTATTTTTCTATTATATGTGGATGACATGTTCGTTGCAGGAACAAATATGCAAGATATAAACATGCTCAAGAAGAAGTTGGCTAAATCCTTTGCCATGAAGGATTTGGGATAAGCCAAACAAATCCTTGGTATGAGGATAACAAGAGACAAGGAGAGTCATACTTTAAAATTATCACAAGCAGAATACATTGAAAAAGTGCTTAAGAGATTCAACATGAACAATGCAAAGTTTGTTGCTACTCCATTGGCAAAGCATTTCAAACTCACCAAAGATTTGTGTCCCAAGACACAAAAGAAACAAGAGCATATGGCTAAGGTTCCCTATGCATCAGTGGTTGGAAGCTTGATGTATGCAATGGTTTGTACAAGACTAGACATTGCCCATGTAGTGGGAGTAGTGAGTATATTTATGAGTAATCCAAGAAAAGGACATTGGCAAGCGGTAAAATGGATACTCAGGTACTTGAGAGGAACTTCAAATTATTCTTTGAATTTTGGAGGCTCTAATATAAACTTGAAAGGTTTTGTAGATTTTGATATGGCAGGTGATCTTGATGGTGGAAGGAGTACTACTGACTACATATTTACTATAGGATGAGGAGCGGTTAGTTGGATTTCTAAACTCCCACACATAGTTGCCCTTTCAACCACTGAAGTTGAATATGTTGCTGTTGTAGAAGCAAGAAAAGAGATGGTTTGGTTGCAAAGACTAATGGAAGAACTAAGGAAGAATCAAGAGGATAAAATGTTGTGAAGTGATAGCCAGAGTGCTATACACCTTGCGAAGAATTCAGCATTCCATTCAAAAACTAAACACATCAAACTCAGGTATCATTTCATTAGATTAGTAGTGGAAGATGGATCTTTGAAATTAGGGAAAGTTCACACATCACAAAATCCTACTAACATGCTTACAAAAGTGGTGTCAAGAGAAAAGTTGAGGTTTTACTCAACTTCAGTTGGCCTTAAGGAATAAGAGGCCATGATGAGAATTTTTCAGTCCTTGGTTGCAGTATGGTGCAATGGAATTAGTCTCCAAGGGGGAGATTGTTAGGAATGGAGCCTAACTATGAGGAGGCTAAACAGAGAAAGTTTTTGGATTTACTATAGGATGGGCAAGGAAAGTTTCTAGATTTACAATCTATTAGTCTACTAGAGAAAGTTTTTGGATTTACAACAGGACAGCTAGGGAAAGTTTTTTTGTTTTTTTAACCCAAAAATTAGATGCTGGGAACTCAGTGTTAATCTTGGAATGTATTAAGAAAAGTAGTTTTTTTTCTGTTTTTTCCTTCTATATAGTTGTGAGGAAAAACAGAATATACAATGAAAAATTATTGTGTTGATTCCTTGTAAATATAGAGGAAATTACAGCAGATGTTTGTTGTAGGTTGTAACCCTCTATTGCTTGGATTGAGAAAAAAATGACTGAAAATTCTTGGTGGATGTAATCCACATTGGATGAACCACGTTAAAATCGTTGTCTCTTCTACTATGTGTTTGTCTTATTTTATTAATTCTACTGTTAAAGTTTGAAACACTATGATTGCTTTTATATTTTATATAGTGACTATAACATAAACAATAATTGTACCTTGACTATCATGGTATCAAGCATATCAATAACTTATATTAATATTGACCAATAAATCTTGGCACACTAGTGAGTTGGGGCACTGGCTGTAAAGGCAGGGTTTTCTTGAAACTAGACAATGTCCTTCAGAATCTTCCGTTCTTAAATATTTGTTCAACATTGACCAAAAAGCCTTGACAGACACTAGCATAAATTATTTTCAATTTATAGCTAAAAAAAATAGCACTGAAAAGTAAAATTTAGATTATTAAAATAAGAAAAAACATCCGCAAGAGATAGAGCTCAACACGTTAGAGTGGAAAAAGATCTTTGGAAGTGGGTGGATTCAACGATGAAAACGGGCGAAACGAAGCTTGCCAAAATACATGGTACCTTTCATTTTCATAGGCGTCGCTTAAATGTTTATTTGATTTTGATTAACAAAGTTTTAACAGGTTAAGAGAACAGGTCCTGAATCTCTCCATTTGTCTCTCTCCGAAAGATCTTCATGACGGTGCTCGTCTCAAAGTATCTCTGACCAAAAGTACTGATTTCAATAAATTAAGACATATCAAACTCGGATCCTACGGTTATGGATAACAACTGCCATGCGCCTAACGGCAGAGTGAAATGACATTGATCTCTTTTTCACACTGAGTCGGACATGATGATTTCATACTAGGAGGGATATAATTGTATACTAACAGGGAAATGAAAACATTCACGGTTTTGTTTGGTTGACCCTCTATCTATCAAACGCCATGCGCTCATGGTTTTGCTTTGTTTGGTTGACCCTCTATCTAACAAACCACCATGCGCTCATGGTGAGCTTAGAATGTAGCGTTTCCCATGCGTGGATTTACGTGATCAACACAAGTTATTTTCGAGCTTGGCGTTGTCATTGTGCGAATGTGCTTGTTTGTTGTAATGGATCTCCTTGACTCCCTCAATACCTTGCTTCTTTGCCTCTCTGATGATGTCCCTGTCGTAACTGCTGAGCTCGTGTTCTTCTATTCCTGTGATTTTGCTTCGTTGTTACGAAACCATGCCTACGTGGAGCAACAAGGAATGAAGAGACTTTAGAAGTTAAGGCCGAAGGGGTTGCGTTTGAATAATGTTTTTTACACGTAGGGAATAGGTTATCTACATTATTTTTATATTATTAAATTTGGCTTAAATTTTAGTTTTTCTCACCTTGTTGTTATTGATCCCGTGAAGATGGTCTTCCTATAACCCTATAACACCTTGTTATTGTTGATCCCTGACGTAAAGAATCACTGATAACTACAGATAGATACTGTTCTTGTGAGGCTTACTCACTCAGCTGTTGAATATTTATATAGGGTTGCAATTTCAATTTGCAAAAGGGAGGTGTAAAAGAAAAGGTATAAAGTGGAACTAGGAATACTTCACTGGAAATAAACAGTTTGTACGAAAACATCATATGAACTGGTTAGAAAGCAAGAGGACCAACTACCCTACACATGTTACTCGATATTAACAAGAACAAGATAGAGTCCCACATAAACGAGACCAAGGACTTCCACATAGACCTGATGTTAATTGTCTATGGAAACAAATAATTGGAAACAACAACTGCGGGGGAGAATGCGTCATCGCTGCCGTTGCAGCGCACCTCCATCGACGGTGAATTGTTAGCGGATCCTGCCTATAAATAACCTACAAATTTAAGTCAATACCACCCGCGCAGCACTATTTGTGTACTTTGGGATTGTGCATCTAAATTTTTAAGAAGCACCCTGTGGTTATTAACAGCAAACCCCATGTTGCCCGTGAGCTGCTGTCGAGATGCGATTTCGCACCGGCCTCTCAATGAGTCCGCGAAATTAATTTTTGTTTTATCCAACCATTGGCTTTGCTCTGAACGGAAAATATTGGCGCAATCTACAATGAATTGCGGCGACTCACTTGTTCTCGCCGGGCAGAACACTCGCTCACGGGGCTTTCCGACACAAAGAAATCACTAAAATGTTGCGGCCCATTACCCAACGACAAGTTGTGCTTCGGCCACTTTTGAATAGTGGCGCCGTTAATAATATTATGATGACGTTGTTTGGGCAGCCATATGATTTCGAAATCGAGAATGAGGCGGCCAGGCAGATGGAAAAGATGGTGAGAGAAGGCTTCCAGTTACAGGGAGCCTTCAACATTTTTGGCCAGCGCGTTCACGAGCGTTGCCGTAAACTCGTCTCTAAAGTCAAAACATACGTTCAGGATACCATTGATGATCACCGTCAAAGACACAACTCCGCTGCGTGGAATCCAATTCATCCGACATTGTGGCTATATTGATTTCTCTTCAAGAAAAGAGATTAACAGATGATTACATGGTTGCCGTTTTATGGGTAAGATTATCTTTAGTCAAATAATTCCATTAAAACTATTGAGAATGTAATATCTGACTGTTCTATTCGAGGTAAGACTTCTATTGAGGTACTTTGAAGTGACTTGGATGATGTTGCATAGCTGAGATACATTGCGTAGATCAATTATAGGAATGCTTCTCTTCACTGAATACATTCTCTTGGGATTACTTCTCTTCCCATTTTTTAGAGTTCTAACACGAAGGAATTGCATTTTATTCTTTGACTATAGCAAGTGGCCTATTGTTTTTTTCTAAATGTTTCTTGCAACTTGTGTAGGAATTATCTTCAGAGGCTCCGAGAGGACAGCCATACTGACCGAATGGGCTCTGGCAAAAATAGTTCTGCATCCTTACATTCAGTCAAAACTGCAGGCGGAACTCGATTCAGTGCTCAGAAAATCCCGTCACCGGTGTTAGGAATAATGCTTACTGTAATTATATCACTCTCAAACTTTCCAAATTTTAGAAATGTTCTAGAATTATAAGGTCTCTAAGAAGTTTCTAGTTGTTTACAAAGTTTTTATATTTTTTTTACAATACTTCGTTTTAGATTGTTCATTTTGGAAGCTTCGCGTCAAGCCTATAAATACTTACAATGTAATCATTTGTTGTTTATTTTGGAAGCTTCTTGGTTAAGGCTTCAAGCCTATAAATACTTGAACAATGTAATCATTTTGGTAGTATTTCAAGCTTATAAATACTTGAGCGATGTAATCATTTTGGTAGTATAATGGATGCAATGTAATCATTTTGGTAGTATAATGGATGCAATGTAATAGATTGAATAAGATAGTTAATTGCAACAACAATTAGAGTGTCTTAGTTTATACTCTATTTTTTTATGCTTTGTTTTATACTTTATTTTTTATCTTCCATTTTGTTTATTGGTTTTTTCTAAAAATCAAAATTTGGTATGAGGGCTAGATTTTCACAGAGCTGGGTTTTCATAGAAGCATAGGGTCTTTTGTTGCTATAGATCGCGATTATTTTTTTCTCATATATATTGATAGCTTTGTAGATTGGCAGCTAAAAATCCTTGAGCCAAGGGACAACAAGTGCCAGGATTGCGTGCAACTAATTTATGCCATGAGCAGAGTGGCAAGATTATAGCTCGGTGAGAGGATTTGTAATTTTTTCTAGAGGAGAAGTTGTTGTTTATCTGATTTTGTTTGATTGAAGCCTGGGGTCATCCATTCTATGAGAGGCCTAGAATATTGAGCACAGTATTTACAGTCTGCTCTAAAATAACAATTTTTTTAATAGTTGTAAACAACTTAAGTCTTTCTCAGCCATAGATCCCTATGTTTAAGGAGGAGAATTATGACTTTTGGAGCATAAAAATCAACTCTTTTCAAGTCATAAGATTTATGGGATATAGTGATGCTTAAGTTTCAGCCATATGGAGAAAGACACAAAAGGATTAATTGAAAGAGAATCAAAAAAGGATTCACAAACCCTATTTTTATTCAAAAAGCCATGGATGAGTCCATATTTTCTAAAATAGCTACAACCACAAAGTCAAAGGAAGCTTAAGATTTATTGCAGGTGTCATATCAAGGTACGGATAAAGTAAAAGTTCTAAGGCTTCAACAACTTAGAAGGAATTTTGAAAATTTATTTATGGGCTCTGAATTTATACAAGATTTCTTCAATCATGTTATGGGATTAGTAAATCAAATTAGATCCCATGGAGAAAATCTAACAGATCAGAATATTGTAGAGAAAATTTTAAGAAGCCTACCTCCAAAATATGATGTTGTGGTAATTGCTATTAAAGAATCAAAAGACTTATCACAACTATCAGTTAGTGAGTTTATGGGATCACTTCTAAGTCATGAACAGAGGATAAATAGGTCTACATATATGCCAATTGGAAAATCTTTTCAAGTAGATCTTAATATTTCCAAAGACAAAGGAAGATAATCTAATGGATCATGCTCAGATAGAGTTAGAAAAAAAATTAGAGGAAGAGGATGTGGTGGCATAGGCTTAAGTAGATATGGAGGTAGCAACCATCATGGTAGAGGTAGAATAAACTACAAATGAAGAGATAATTCTAAGAAATCCTAAACTTAGTATTTTTACTGTAAAATATTTGGTCATTATGCTTTTGATTGTTGGAAAAATAAGAAAGAAGATGCTAACTATTCTAAAGATAAAAAAGTGCAAAATAATTTATTTTTGGCATGTGATATAGCAAAAGAAATATCTGATGATGTATGGCTCCTAGATAGTGGGTGTAGCAGTCATATGATTGGAAATAGGGACATCTTTGCCAAGTTAGATGATTCTATTAATTCCCAAGTAAAACTTGGAGATGGAAATGAAGTTGAAGTCAAAGGCAAAGGAACCATTTCAATCAAAACAAGATAGGGGATGCAAAAATTTATTCATGATGTTCTCTATGTGCCTGAGTTAACCCATAATCTCTTAAGCATTGGATAACTTATTCAGAAGGGATATTCAATTATTTTTTAGAATAATGAATGTGTTATTTATGATAAAGTTGGTAGCAACTAGATTGTAGCAAAAGTTAGTATGCTACCTAATAGAATATTTCCTTTGAGATTGGCATATGCATAAAATCAAGCCTTGAAGATTATTTTAGGGCATATGAGACATGGGTATATAATTTTTTTAGGGCTAAAGTTATTGTATTAGAATCACATGGTGAATGGTCTTCCATTAATTGAATATGATAATCAGATTTGTGAAGGTCATATTCTTGGAAAGTAGCATTGAGATTATTTTTTAGCAGGAAGAGCTTGGAGAGCTAAGAAGCCACTTCAACTAGTACATGTATATATTTGTGGTTTAATGCAAATCTTATTGTTGAAAAAAGTAAGTGTTTTATAATTTTTGTTGATGATTTTAGTAGGAAGACTTGGGCATATTTTATTAAAGAAAAATCAAAATATTTCTCTATTTTTTAGTAGTTTAAAGCTAATGTGGAAAATTAGAGTGGATATTTTCTAAAGACCCTGCATATAGATAGAGGGGGATAATTTACCTCCAATGAATTTTGATATTTTTGTAGAAAACATGGTATTTTAAGGCAGTTGACTGTAAGTTATACTCCACAACAAAATGGAGTTGTAGAATGCAAGAATTGAATGATTGTGGAGATGGTCAAAAGCATGCTTAAAGCAAAGGGTCTTCCAAATTATTTTTGGGCTGAAGCTATAGCTACTTCTATCTATTTTTTGAATAGATGCCCAAAAAATTTGTAAAGAATATGACTCCTCATGAAGCATGGTGTGGAAGAAAGCCTAGTGTAGCACATCTCAAGATATTTGGTTGTATTGCATATGCTCATGTACCTAAATAAAAGAGACAAAAACTTGATGATAAAAGTGAAAAGTGTATTTTTATTGGCTATAGTGAGGAAACAAAAGGATACATGTTATATAATCCTTTGATAGGAAACTTGATTGTCAGTCGTGATGTGATTTTTATTGAAAATGAAGCATGGCAGTGCGATGAAAGTGTACAAAAAGAAAATATAGCATTGGTGCCTCGATTTGCTAGACCAAATAGCAACCTAAGAATTGAACTTCATTGGAAATTGATTAGACATTTTTCGTAGGATTGCACAAACTGCCGAACTTGTTTTGGCCATATCTCACTCATACGGACTCAGATTGAGCTAAAATATTGAGGGTAGATGCCTAAAAACCCCAGAATGTCTCCAAAAATTTTCATATAATTTGGTGAAACACATATCCTAGCACATACCTATGTGTGAAAAATATATTTGGCAAGTGGCTATGCGAGGCTTTCATCTGGGTTGAGTGCAAGCAGCTTTAGAGGTTGGTTTTTAGGGCCTTCGGTCCCTAGAGGCCAATATTTTAGCAGGAAATGTTGCAGGGGATCCAATATGGGTTAGAAATTTATCTTTCAATAGATAATACTATGGACTTGAGTGACAACGGCTTCCAATTTGCTACAAAAAATAAAAGTGAAAACCATACCTTTCCATGGTGTCTAGAGCAAGGATTAAAGAGATCATGAAACAAGTTTCAAGTAGTTGATCAAAAAATGGCTCATATCTCAAGTGAATCTGGTGCTAAGGTGCACCCACAAAATAATTCTACTGTGAAAACCCCTATCAAGGGTAAGAATTTTGAAGACTCAATCTCAAAAATGAATTTTAGGGATGCCCTTCATGGTGGACAGCCTTAGCCCAATGCTAATATCAATCTTAGGGCTTCCCATAAACCTCTAAGAATACCTAAGATTGATCCCAAGAAAACGGAGTCAGGATGTCTTAAAGCAACTGATGGAACTCCTATTGTTAAGCTTGATATGGGTAACATTCAGACTAGCATTGAAGATTTGGAAAAAAAAGGACTAATTTGTCGGTTCGTGGGTTTTCTTCCGAGTCTATTTGCTTTCAAATTTTGGGTTGCAAAAAGCTAGAAAAATAAAGGTGAGTTACAAATATCTATTTATCCAAATGGTTATTTTATTGTTTTATTTGCTAATAATGAAGATAGAGAAAACTTTTCAAGGGGGTCCTTGGTTTTTTGGAAGGGCATGGATTTTAATGAAGCCCTGGCATACTAAATTTAAATTCTAAGAAGAGATGCCTTCTATAGCTCCCGTGTGGGTTAGACTCTTTGGCCTCCCTATTGAATTTTGGAATCCCACTATTTTTTCTTCAATTGGAAACTCTTTAGGAACTTTTATGATGACTACTGATTGTACTCAAAATTTTGAACATATTATTTATGCTTGGATTTGTGTTTTAATGGATTTTGACAAACCCCTACCTAAAAAGATCACATTACAATTTTGGGAAGACACTTGGGAGCAAGTAGTGGACTATGAGAACATTCCTTTTCGTTGTAGAATTTTCCATGAATATGGTCATTTGGCCAGTGTTTTCCCAAATAAAATTCCCGATCAAAAGAAAAAAGATATAAACTCAGCAAGTTTCCAAATACCTAAGAAGAAGAACACTCAAAAAACTAGTTATGAAGGATCAATCAAAGTCATCTGCTAATATGTTTGAAATCCTTTCCACAAATGATGTCCCAAGTGAGGAAGAGGAAATAATGGAAACTGAAATCTTAGAAACACAATTTAAATATGAAGGGAAGAACTCAAAGACAAACCAACAAATCAAAGGTTTTCAACAGAAAAAAAAAGGAGAAAATTTACACAAGAAAAACAATCTTTCAAATGTCAAAACTTCAAATAATGCAGGTCCCAATATAGACTCTGTTGAACCATCTAGTAAAATTTTGGTTGTGTACGAGCATTCTTCAAGGTTAGAAGCCATATCAGATTCAATTGGAATAATTCAAGAAATAGGAAAAAAAAATTTGAAGATGGATTCTAATCAAAAAGTAAGTCACAAGACCAATCAATATCATATGGTAAAAGAAGGTGAAAAGCTTGTAGAGGAAGGTAATATTAATGCCCTTCCCAACTTTTTTAGCCCTGGTATTAATGAAGATCATCACTTGGAATATTAGAGGACTCAAAGGGAGTCTTTAAAAACAAAATAAAATTAGAAGAATGATTCAGATAAATCATCCACATCTTGTTTTCCTTCAAGAAACAAAGATGTCAATGGAGGATATGGACTCAATTGCCAGTAAAATTTGGCCAGTTGGAAAAGTGGTTTCCCTTAGTTCCCAAGGGACTTCGGGTGGCATTGCTTGTCTTTGGGACCCAAAAGAGGTAGTTATTCACCATATGGTTTGCAGTCGGGGTTTGTTGGCTATAGCTATTCAAAGTAGACATTCCAACCAGATTATGCTCTGCATTACTATTTATGCTCCGACTTCTTTGGAGGAAAAAAGAAGACAATGGAAGGATATTACTCATATTATCTCTCATTTTCCTAAAGCTTGGATCTTGATCGGAGGAGATTTCAATACCATCCTCTCTCTAGATGAGAAAATTGGGGGAAATAGAAATTTAGAAAAAAGCACTGACCTCATGAGCGAATATATTGCAAACCTCCATCTTGTGGATATCCAACCAGATAATGGCCTTATGACTTGGTCTAACATAAGGCAAGTCTTATATTGTATAATGGAGAGATTGGATAGGTTTTTTCTCTCTAAAAATTTCTTAATCCATGGTCACATTCCTAAAGTGAAGACTCTTAATAATGCTGGTTCGGATCATTGGCTAGTCATGGTGGAAATGTGGAAAACCAATGTGAGTTTCTCTCCTTTTCATTTTCAATTAATGTGGCTTAGAGACATTTCCTTTAGACCTCGTATGCAACAATGGTGGAAGGAAGGTAAACCTAGGCATGGGACTAAGATGTTATGTTTTGCCAAAATACTGCAATACATTAAATCCAAAATCAAGACTTGGAACTAGAAAGAGTTTGGGGATGTTCATAAAAAAAACATGAAGTTATTGCTCATCTTGAATATTTGAATAAGAAAATCCTTTTAGATGGCCTCACAGAGAAGAGAAGTGTAGATGAAATTAAACTCACAACTTAGTTAGAGGAATGGGAAAAAAGAGAAGAAATCTTATGGAAGCAAAAATCTAGAATTCAATGGCTCAAAGAAGGAGATCGAAACACAAATTTCTTCCATAAATCTCTTCTAGCTCGAAGATCTCACAACTTTATTTCTTCCTTAAAATCATATTATGGAGATGTTGTTTATAATTGGGATGGCATGAACTCTATTGTTTTTTATAATTTTTCCAATATTTTTGCTGCTACTCCTCTTGACTCAACTTCACAACAAAATGTTCTTCAAGAAATCCCTTCTCTTATCACTTTCGAGGATAAATCTATTTTGACTGCTCTCGTTACTATCAATGAGCTTCAACAAGTAGTTATTAAAATGCAAAAAGGGAAAACCCCAGGTCCTGATGGTTTTCCCATTGAGTTCTACCAAGAGTTTTGGGATATCCTTCATGTTGATTTATTGGAGGTGGTGGAAGAATCTAGGAAAACCAAAGAAATTTTGAAGGTTATCAATAAAACTTATATTACTGTTGTTCCAAAAGCTCAAGATGTTGATCATATCTCAGCTTTTAGACCTATTGCTTTATGTAATGTTCTTCTCAAAATCATTACTAAAATCATGACAGAAAGGTTGAAGCCTCTTTTGCATAAGATTATTTCCCCAGAGCAAGGGGGTTATGTGGCAGAAACATTGAAGCCTCTTTGGCATAAGATTATTTCCAACAAATCAAAGGTTTTAAACAGAAAAAAAAAGGAGAAAATTTACACAAGAAAAACAATATTTCAAATGTCAAAACTTCAAATAATGCAGGTCCCAATATAGACTCTGTTGAACCATATAGTAAAATTTTGGCTGTGTGCGAGCATTCTTCAAGGTTAGAAGCCATATCAGATTCAATTCGAATAAGTCAAGAAATAGAAAAATAAAAATTGAAGATGGATTCTAATCAAAAAGTAGGTCACAAGACCAATCAATATCATATGGTAAAAGAAGGTGAAAAGCTTGTAGAGGAAGGTAATATTAATGCCCTTCCCAACTTTTTTAGCCCTGGTATTAATGAAGATCATCACTTGGAATATTAGAGGACTCAAAGGGAGTCTTTAAAAACAAAATTAAATTAGAAGAATGATTCAGATAAATCATCCACATCTTGTTTTCCTTCAAGAAACAAAGATGTCAATGGAGGATATGGACTTAATTGCTAGTAAAATTTGACCAGCTGGAAAAGTGGTTTCCCTCAGTTCCCAAGGGACTTCGGGTGGCATTGCTTGTCTTTGGGACCCAAAATAGGTAGTTATTCACCATATGGTTGGTAGTCGGGGTTTGTTGGCTATAGCTATTCAAAGTAGACATTCCAACCAGATTATGCTCTACATTACTATTTATGCTCCGACTTCTTTGGAGGAAAAAAGAAGACAATGGAAGGATATTACTCATATTATCTCTCATTTTCCTAAAGCTTGGATCTTGATCGGAGGAGATTTCAATACCATCCTCTCTCTAGATGAGAAAATGGGGGAAATAGAAATTTAGACAAAAGCACTAACCTCATGAGCGAATATATTGCAAACCTCCATCTTGTGGATATCCAACCAGATAATGGCCTTATGACTTGGTCTAATATAAGGCAAGGCTTAGCTTGTATAATGGAGAGATTGGATAGGTTTTTTCTCTCTAAAAATTTCTTAATCCATGGTCACATTCCTAAAGTGAAGACTCTTAATAATGTTGGTTCGGATCATTGGCCAGTCATGGTGGAAATGTGGAAAACCAATGTGAGTTTCTCTCCTTTTCATTTTCAATTAATGTGGCTTAGAGACATTTCCTTCAGACCTCGTGTGCAAAAATGGTGGAAGGAAGGTAAACCTAGGCATGGGACTAAGATGTTCTGTTTTGCCAAAATACTGCAATACATTAAATCCAAAATCAAGACTTGGAACTAGAAAGAGTTTGGGGATGTTCATAAAAAAAACATGAAGTTATTGCTCATCTTGAAAATTTGAATAAGAAAATCTTTTTAGATGGCCTCACAGAGAAGAGAAGTGTAGATGAAATTAAACTCACAACTCAGTTAGAGGAATGGGGAAAAAGAGAAGAAATATTATGGAAGCAAAAATCTAGAATTCAATGGCTCAAAGAAGGAGATCGAAACACAAATTTCTTCCACAAATCTCTTCTAGCTCGAAGATCTCACAACTTTATTTCTTCCTTAAAATAAGATTATGGAGATGTTGTTTATACTTGGGATGGCATGAACTCTATTGTTGTTGATTACTTTTCCAATATTTTTGTTGCTACTCCTCTTGACTCAACTTCACAACAAAATGTTCTTCAAGCAATCCCTTCTCTTATCACTTTTGAGGAGAACTCTATTTTGATTGCTCCTATTACTATCAATGAGCTTCAACAAGTAGTTTTTAAAATGCAAAAATGGAAAACCCCAGGTCTTGATGGTTTTCCCATTGAGTTCTACCAAGAGTTCTGGGATATCCTTCATGTTGATTTATTAGAGGTGGTGGAAGAAGCCAGGAAAGCCAAAGAAATTTTGAAGGTTATCAATAAAACTTATATTACTCTTGTTCCAAAAGCTCAGGAGGTTGATCATATCTCAGCTTTTAGACCTATTGCTTTATGTAATGTTCTTCTCAAAATCATTACTAAAATCATGGCAGAAAGGTTGAAGCCTCTTTTGCATAAGATTATTTCCCCAGAGCAAGGGGGTTATGTGGAAGGACGTCAAATAGTAGATGAGATAGTTCTTGCTCAGGAAGCCATCCATTCCATGGATATGCAAAATTCTCCTTCCATGTTCATTTGGTTAGACTTATCCAAAGCTTATGATAGAGTGGATTGGCACTTCCTTATCAAATTTTTGAGGCAATTTGGTTTCTCTAAGGATTGGATGGATTGGATTATGGGATGTATCTCTTTAGTTTCCTACTTAGTTCTTATCAATGGCAGGCCTTCTCAGTCTTTCCCAACTTCCAGAGGTATTAGGCAAGGTGACCCACTATCCCCTTATTTATTCATCATTCTTGTTGAATGCTTGGGTAGGACTATAACCAAAAAGAGGGAAAACAAAACCCTTGAGGGAGTTACCATTGCTCATGGAGCTAGACCTATCTCTCATCTTCAATTTGTGGATGACTCTACTATTTTAGGTAAAGCTACAGTTAAGGAAGCTTCTAATATTAAGCAAATCATTAGCTATTTTTCTAAGGCTACTGGGCAGTTGATCAATGAAGATAAATCTAAAGTTATTTTCTTTCACTGCTCTGCTAGACAGGAATCCATGGTCTTGGATAAATTAAGATATAAGAAGACCTCTCTTCCAATCACTTATTTAGGTATTCCCATAAATATTCAAAGGCAAAAAAATAAAATATTGGAATTGGTTGTTGGACAAAGTCAAGAAGAAAATTGGAAAGTGGACCAACAAGTGGCTTTCTTCTGGGGGTAGAATCACCTTGGTAAAAGCAGTCCTTCAAGCTATTCCTATTTGTTTTTCTTTCGTTTTGAATATCCCAAATGTTGAATATCCCAAAGGTTGTTCTTCAAGAATTGGATCAAATTAGTCATCGTTTCCTTTGGAGTGGTACTAAGGAGAAAATAAAATGGGCCTTGGTGAAATGGGATACTTTATGTCTTCCTAAGAGTGAAGGGGTGTTAGGATTTCGGTCTTCAATTAATAACAACAAAGTTTTAGATGCTAAATTATATTGGAGGATGTTGCATAACCCCAATGCTCTTTGGGCCAATAATCTTCGTGCTAAATATGCTGAGAACAAAAGTCCTGAAGACCTTGTTCGCTATCAACTTCCTACCAAAGGTTCTCCCATTTTAGTAGTTCTTAAGACTGGTGAGGATTTGATAAAGAAAAAATTATTTTGGATCATTCATAATGGTCAACATGTAAATTTTTGGACAGATTCTTGGGATGGTCACAAGCCTTTGATAACTTAGTTTCTCGATTGGAGGCCTTGGATGGAGGAGCTTCATCGAGCTAATTGGATAAAGGTGGCTAATTACTATCGGTACCATACTGGTAATTCAAAGGTTGGTAGATATTGGATCCCTATTGAGGACTGGCCTATTCAAATCCCAGAAAGGCAAAGACAAGATATCCAAGGCATCCTTCATATGAGATCCCTCTCTTGGTCCCATGAAAAATATTGTTTTGGATGGAACAACACTACTAAGGGTGAGTATTCAATTGCTCAAGGTTATTTGACCTTATGCCATAATAATCCCAACCATTCTTCTAACATATTTTCTCGATTGTGGGCTCAAAAGCTCTAGCCTAAGGTGAGGTTCTTTAATTGGCTTTTATTGCATCGTAGGGTGCTTACTGGTGAGCAACTTATGAAGCGTGGTTTTCATGGCCCTTTTAGATGTGAAATGTGTGAAGAGAATGTAGAAAATATCAACCATATTTTTATTGAGTGTACTTTAGCCTCTGAGCTATGGAGGAGAATGGCCACTTTACTTGGCTTACAGTGGTCCAATGTTTTTTACTTTTGAACAGCTTTGGAGGGATTGGCCTAATCAAGAGGGTGTTGATCATTTTATTGGCCAGTTAGTTTGGATGGGTTCTACCATTCTTCTTTGGAATATTTGGAATGAAAGGAACAACCAGATTTTTAATCAAGATAGGAAGGATATTCACTATATTTGGCAAAAGACCATAGCCAACTTAGTTGAATCAGTCCATCAACTCCTTAATCACCCCCAAAACTCCCACCAAAGATGGGATCAAGTGATGCAAAGATTGAATATTAAATCTTCTAAGGGCAACCAACTTAAAGGGAATGTGAGTATTAGTAAGATGGATAGGACTAGAAATTGGCAACCTCCTCCTAAGGATTTTGGAAAAGTCAATACTGATGGAGCCTCTAGAGGGAACCCTAGAAAATCCAATGTGGGAGGAATTGGTAGACTTTCATATGGCTCCCTAGTTTTTACTTTTGTTGAGAATTTGGGTATTCTTTCCAATAACCTTGCTGAGGGGTATGGTATCCTCAGAGGCCTTAAGGAGGCTACTAAGGTTGGATGGGAAAAGGTGTTAGTTGAGTCTGACTCTCAACTTATGATTAATCTCTTGAAGACTCCTTCTAAGAATCATAAGGTGGATTGGAGAATAAAAAGAATTATTGAGAAGATTCAGTTAATCCGGATGGGATTTTTGAAAGTTGATTACAATCATGTGGTCAGAGATCAAAACAAGAGTGTTGATGCTTTAGCTAATTAGGCTTTGGACAAAGGTGATCTTACTTGTTATGGCCACCCTCCTATATGGTGGGCTTCTCAAATTAGGGAAGCTCTTCTTTCTATCATTTCTTTGGATGGCTCCAGTTACGAAGGTACCTAGTTTCTTCTTGTTTTTTTTTTTTGCTTCTCTTTGGTTCATTCAGTTTTTTTTTTAGTTCCCTAGCTCATTCTATTATTTATTTTGTTTCCTCTGTTGATTCTTGCCTTAATAGTCTTCTGGTCTAGATAGGTCATTGTTATGTTCATTTTTTTTTCTTTTTTTTTTTTTCTTTTTTTGTTTAGTTTTTTAAGGTGGGTGGGTTCTTTTGTTTTGTTTTGTTTTGTTTTTGTGTTCTTTGTGTTGTTTTTTGTTGTTCTTGTGTTTTTGTTGTTTTTTTTTTTTATGTTTTTTGTTATTGTTCTTGTGTTTTTTTCGTTCTTGTTCTTGGGTTTCTCTTTGTTTGTGTTATTTCATGTTTTTATGTGTGAGTGTTTTCTATGTTTTTTGTTTTTGTTTATTGTCTGTTGTTGGTTGTTTTTTATTTTTATTTTTTTAATTTTTTAGGTTTTGGTTGTGTTTATTTTTCATGTTTTTTTGTGTTATTTCTTTGTAGTGTTCTATTGTTTTTGTCTTGTTTGTGTTTTGTTATGTGGTTCTTGTGTTTTTCTATGTGGTTTGTGTTGTGGTTTCTTTTATCTTATTGTGCGTGTTTGGTTGTGCTTTTGTTTTTAACACACTCAAGGAGCATGTTTTTTATTTTATTTTATTATTTTTTTTGTTATTTACTTATTTTTAAATTGGTTTTGTGTGTTTGTTTGCTCCTTGAGTATGTCAAAGGTGGTAGGCCAGGTCCGAGTCCTGGGCATTTTTTGTGGAATGGATACCCCTGCCTCCTTGGGTCTTACTCGAAAGTGGCATCCCTTTTGGGATGTTTTCCACAAAAAAATAAAAAAAGAGTGGAACCTCATCCTATTGGGCCAAGTAGTAACTCAAATTCCATAGCCACTCCTTCATCAAGTTCATCATCTTCATCATCTAGCCCAAGTCCTCCTGCAAGTCCTCCATCAAGGAAGGTAAAATCTCTTAAAGAAATTTATGAAAAAACTACTAATTTTAGTTCAATCATGAATTATGCTTTATTGACTAATATCCAAGTAGAGCCAAGAAATTTTGAATATGCAGTGAAAGATGAAGTTTGGCATGAAGCTATGAAGGAAGATATTGTTGCCATTGAAAGAAATGGAACATGGGAGCTTGTGGATCCTCCACTAGAAAATAAGCTTATTGGATTAAAGTGGGTTTACAAAACAAAATATAATGTTGATGGGTCAATTGAAAGATACAAAGCTAGATTGGTAGCTAAAGGCTACTCTCAACAACCAGGTATAGATTATGATGAGACTTATGCTCCTATTGTAAGACTTGATACTATTAGAATTGTTTTGACTTTGGCAATGCAATTTAAATGGTCAATTTTTCAATTTTATATTAAATCAACATTTTTAAATGGTTACTTGAATGAAGAAATATTTTTAGAACAACCATCGGTTTTCAAATTTGTAGGACAAGAGCATAAATTTTATAGGTTAAAGAAAGCCCTATATGGCCTCAAACAAGTGCCTAGGGCTTGGTATAGCATAATTGATGGATATTTTTTGAAACATGGCTTTAAAAAAGTGAAAGTGAGCCCACATTGTATATCAAATCTAGAGGTACTCATGACCTACTTGTTGTTTGCTTATACATTGATGACTTGATTTATACTAGCAATAGCAAGGTGTTGATACAAGAGTTTAGAAATGCTATGAAGCATGAATTTGAAATGACTGATTTGGGTATGATGCACTATTTTCTTGGCATAGAAGTAAGACAGTTGAATGATGGTATTTTTATTTCACAAGAAAAGTATGTAGCTGAGTTGCTTGATAAATGTAGAATGAAAAATTGCAAACCTCTACATACACCTATGAATCAAAATGAAAAGTTGGTCAAAGATGATGGAAGTAAAAATGTGGATGCTATAATGTATAGAAGTTTAGTTGGTAGTCTTATGTATCTTACAACCACTAGACCTGACATTATGCATGCAATAAGCTTAACTTCAAGATATATGCAAAATCCAACTGAAACCCATTTTCGTGCAGTAAAGAGGATACTTAGATATGTGCATGGCACAATTAATTTTGGTATTTTATATAAGTCAACTAATGATTTTGAATTGGTTGGATACACAAATAGTGATTGGGCAGGTTGTATTGATGATAGAAAGAGCACTTCAAGATATATTTTTAGCTTGGATTTTGGTATAATTTCTTGGTTGTCAAAAAAAATTAACAATTGTTTCACTGTCATTAGTAGAAGCAGAGTATATTGCAGCATCAATAGAAACATGTCAAGTTGTTTTGCTAAAGATAATTTTGGTAGATTTAAAATGTGAACAAGATGTAGTAACTACTATCTATTGTGACAACAAATCTGCAATTGCTATTACAAAAATCTTATTTTTCATAGTCGTACTAAACATATTGATATTAGATACCATTTTATCAGGAGCCTTGTATCAACGGGACAAATTGAATTGAAATTTTGTAATAGCTATGATCAATTAGCAGATGTCTTTACTAAAGCATTATGCAAAGAAAATTTTGTTAGAATGAGATAGTTATTAGGAGTCACTACATTAAGCATTAAGGGGGAGAATGTTAGTAATAATGCTTAATGTAATTATATTAGTCTCTAGAACTTTCCAGATTTTAGAAATGTTCTAGAATTACAAAGTCTCCAAAAGTTTCCAGCTGTTTACAAAAAGTCAAAGTTTCTATATTTTTCTACAATACTTTGTTCTAGATTGTTCATTCTAGAAGCTTCTTGGTTAAGGCTTCAAATGTATAAATACTTGAACAATGTAATCATTTTGGCAATGTAATGGATGTAATATAATAGATTGAATAAGATTATAGTAGTAATTAGAGTGCCCTAGTTTATACTCTATTTTTTATGCTCTATTTTATACATTGTCTTTTATCCTCTATTTTATTTATTCGTTATTTCTAAAAATGAATAACCCAACACACTTAAACATACAAAGACTCCCATACTTGCAAGTTGTTGTGAAGGAAACTCTACACTTGCATCCTCTACGGCCAATTCTATCATGGACAAGATTATCAAGAAATGACATTTATCTTGATGGTCATTTCATTCCTCTTGGTGCCATAGTGATGGTGAATATGTGGGCTATCACACATGATGAAATAATTTGTTCATATCCATATGACTTCGTATCCATGTGCTTAATGAATATCAAATGAATATAATAGGTGTATTTGAGAGAAAATTATTTAATGTGGATCTCCTTTAGTGTTGGCCATCGTGTTTGCCCCACTAGGGATCTAGGACTCACTAGTGTACACTTCTAGTGAGTTCAACTCCTTTACTATTTCACATGGGTGGAATCCACTTAACATATTGTATATATATAGGAGGTATTGAATTTGGCTTGCTATATTATCATTCCTCTTTTAGCATGACCAACCAAGAGGATTAAGGTAAAAGGGGTTTCTTTATGCACTTAATGGATCTTTTAGTAGGAAATAAAACCATTGGTGTGAAATGGGTGTACAAAACTAATTTAATGCCAAGGGTGATGTCAAAAGGCATAAAGCAAGGTTGGTTGTAAGAGGGTATAAATAGAAACCAAGTATTGACTATCATGAAGTGTATGCATCTATGGCAAGGCTTGACATAGTTTGAGTGATTCTAGCAATCGTAGGCCCAAAATGGTGGAAATTTTACCAAATGGATGTGAAGTTTGATTTTCTAAATGTCATATTGGAAGAAGAGTTCTACATAGACCAACCATAAGGTTGTGAGTTATAAGTACAAGAAATAAAGTTATATAAGGTAAATAAATATTTATGTGGGTTGAAGCAAGCACCCAAGGCTTGGTATAGTTGCATCAACTCATAATTTTATGGGAATGGGTTGATTAAGTTCCCATATGAACACCCTCTTTACATTGAGATAAATAAAGGAGAAATGATAGTCTGCTTGTATGTAGATAATTTAATTTATACTAACAACAACAATATGTTGTTTGATTATTTTAGAGGTGCTATGAAGAGAGAATTTGAAATGATAGACTTGGGCTTAATAAAATATTTTATTGGAATTTAACTTACCCAATTAGCATATGGTATCTGTATTTTATAAGGTAAGTATGCCAAATATATCTTGAATAGGTTTAGAATGGAAAAAATTAAACCATCTAGCACACCAATTACAATAGGTCTAAAATTGAGCAAACATGATTGCAATATTTAAGTGTATCTAATATTATACAAAATATTAGTTGGTAGTCTCATGTACTTGATAGCTACAAGACCTGACATAATGTATGTAGTGATTTTAATCAAAAAAATAATGGAGACACCAAAAAACATTCACATGTAAACCAAAAAAAGGATTTTAAGGTATGTCAATGGAACCCAATATCATGGGATCTTTTATGTAGCAACAGACTAGCTTGATATTATTGGGTATATAGATAGTGGTTGGGATGATAATATTGATGATAAAAAGAGTACACCTAGTTATGAAGTCCATCATGGATCAAGTTCAGTCTCATAGTCATACAAGAAAGAAGTTATTATTACATTCTTTACTACTAAAGTAGAGTATGCCATTGCTACATCTATAACATGTCAAGTAGTTTGGTTGAGAAGAATTTTAAGAAAGTTGAATCATGAACAGGAAGTGGCAACAAAAATATTTTATGACAATAACTTAACCATAACATTATCTAAGGATCTAGAGTTTCATTGTATAAGCAAAGACATTGATATCAGGTTCCATTTCATTAGAGAGTTGGTCAAAAATAATGAAATGGAATTATTGTTTTGTAGGTCCAAATATCAGGTTGCATACATCTTAAAAAAACTTGTGAAGGAAGAAGATTTTAAAAATTTGAAGTAATTTTTAGGTGTCAAAGCTTTTGTGAAATTTAGAAATTAATCTACATTTCACCCACTTCTAACATATATTTTATCTATAGATGTCAAAATCCATCACCATACTTTGTGGCAATTAACTTTTGGTAGCTATAGTTGCTCAAATATTAGATAGATTACATGTTTTTTACTTTAATGTGTGTCAAAAGGTTAGCTAAATCCTTCCCTCCATTTGCCCTATATATATAAATGCTGGGCATGACTTTAGATAGGAGGCTAAAAAGTAAATTATGAAAATATATTGGAAGCAAAAGGTAGTGAATAGAGCCTCCAACTAATTCTTTGCTTGGAGTAAGATCAAGATCGACACAACCTTTGCAACTTGTCAGGACTTTTACCAGTAGGATAGCACACTTAGAGATGTATGCCCTTGGTCTTTTTTATGTGGGTTTCCTCATCCCTATTAACATCAAGTTGAGTTACACCATATGTATGGGTGGTATTTGGTATTCTTGATTTCCATTTGGTCAGTGTGATGCTCTTCCTTCTACAAGTTATTATATAAATAATTATTAAATGAAACAAAACAAAAATTCATGTCAATAGTGATTAAAAGGATCTTTTAGTAGGAAAGAAAACCTTTCAATTTATTCATCCATAAATGTTAGCAATTTTCTATTCTTAATTGCTTCTTCAAATGAAATAGGATCACATTTAAAAATAAAACAAAATCAGAATGATCTTCATCTTCTATTTCATTTCCCATTTCCTCATATATTTCTTGCAAGCTCCTTATATTTGTTGGTATTATCATTATTGAAGAAATGGACCTCATCCATACACTTAGTGGTAAGCTTGATGATGAAGCAATGTTGCTACCTGCATTGGTACTATTGCTTGAGGCTAAGGGATTATCTATGATTTCTCCATTCAAGTATTTTGATTCAATACTTGTTGTCCTCTACTAACCAGTATTGGAATTCTAATTCCAAACTTCATATTCAATGATTTTATATCTCTACTTATGATATCTTTCTTTGTAATAGGGTTGTACAATTTATAAGCCTTTGACCATTCATTGTACCCAAGAAAGATGTATTTTTCTACCTTGTCATCTAGTTTGCTTCTCTTCTCTTATAGAATGTGTGCATATGCTATGCAACTAAATACTCTTAAGTGAGCAAAACTTGGCATTTTGTTGCTCCATGATTATTGTGGGATGAAATCCTTCACACTCTTTATGGGATATCTATTTAGTAGATAAACTGCACATGCCACAAATTCTGCCCAAAATTCATTTGGCAATGATTTTGCCTTTAACATGCTTCTTTCCATCTTCATTATTATCTTATTATTCCTTTTTGCAACACCATTTTATTGTGAGGTGTATTTTTTTGTGAAATACCTTCTTATCCCATTTGTTTTATAAACATTATATAATGTTTTTGATATGTACTCACCTCCTCCATTTGTTCTTAGAGTTTTCACATAGTAGCCAATTTGCTTTTTAACTAATGCTTTGAACTTCTTAAATTTTCCAAATGCTTTTGATTTTTTTCAGAAATAATACCCATGTCTTTTGGTTGAAATAATATAGAGTCAAAAAATATTTGTCATTGGTAAATGAGTTGGTTTGTATAGGCCCACATATATATGAATGCATCAACTCCAATGGTTGTGAATCTCTCAAAGATTTTCCTATAAGGAATATATCCTATGCTACTTGCCTACAAGGAAACCTTCGCATACTTGATTGGGTTGGTTTATAAGAGTCAATACCCTTACCATTTTATTTTTGTGCAACAAATTTATGTTGCTAAAACTTAAATGGATAAATATAAGATGACATAACCATATAGCATCCTTTACAATAGCACTAAATGAGAGCAACATTTCACTGTTAATATTTAAAAGAAACATCGTATTATTTTTCATGGTCAAATTTACTATAAGTCTATTTGCACCATCTCTAATAATGCAAACTCCATTTTCAAAATACATTGTACCATTTTGCACAAGTTTCCCAATGCTTAGTAAATTATTTTTTAGACCAAGAACATAACACTTATTAGGTATATGTCTTCTTTCCCACTTCTTTTTGTGCATATTATAGTTTTTCCTTTGCCCATGATAGGTACCTTGCTACTGTTTCCCATATTGACCTCAAATTTTATGGTTTCATCTAAAACATTTGTTTTTTCCCACACATGTGGTTACTACAACCACTATCAAGATCCCAAATATTCTTTTGTCTCTCTTCATTAGCACTACAAGTTAATATCAAATACACACATGAATATTTGTTTTCTTCATTCTTATTCTCATTTTTATTGTAGGCTTCTTGCTTATTTTCCCTAGCCATTTTCTTTATGCATTCATAATTGTAATACCCAAACTTCTTATAGTAATAGCATTGGATTTTTTATTTTTCATACCTTTGATTTGAGCCTCCTTGTTGATTTTTATTGTTACCTCTTCCTTTTGCTTGATGGAAATTATAGTTGGTTTCTCCTTTGTTGTAGTTTGATATTCCTCCTTTTTCATGGCCTCTACCATCTACACCTCTATTGTTTTATCCTCTTCCTCCTTGAGAACTTGAAGCTCCCTAATGAGATTCTCTCTTTTTGTTGTTATCTTTGAATGAGACTTATGTTTTGGATACCTACTCTAATGAGGATTATGTTGTCTTGTTCAACCTTTGCTAATGTTTTTGTAGAGAACCCATTATCTCATCCATTTATAGAGTTGTTAATTTTATTGATTCTTAAATAACAATGATAATTGATTTAAACCTTGTTGGTAGGTTTCTCAATACGTTTTCCATAATCCTCTGTTTCTCTATATTCTTCCCATTCATCCTCATCTGGTTGATCATACCCATTGTGTGCATAAAGAAACACCTCATGGACTAATGGAGAAAAAATATATTTAGCAACTAATGGATCTTTTAGTAGGAAAGAAAACCATTGGTGTGAAATGGGTGTACAAAACCAAATTTAATGCCAAGGGTGATGTCAAAAGGCATAAATCAAGGTTGGTTGTAAGAGGGTATAAATAGAAACCAAGTATTTACTATCATGAAGTGTATGCACCTATCTCAAGGTTTGACATAGTTTGAGTTATTCTAGAAACTGTAGCCCAAAAATGGTGGAATTTTTACCAAATAGATGTGAATTTTGATTTTCTAAATGTCATGTTGGAAGAAGAGGTCTACATAGACCAACCATAAGGTTGTGAGTTAGAAGTACAAGAAAGAAAGGTATATAAGGTAAAGAAATATTTATGTGGGTTGAAGCAAGCACCCAAGGCTTGGTATAGTTTCATCAACTCATAATTTTATGGTAATGGGTTGATAAAGTTCCCATATGAACACCCTCTTTACATTGAGATAAATAAAGGAGAAATGATAGTCTTCTTGTATGTAGATAATTTAATTTATACTAACAACAACAATATGTTGTTTGATTATTTTGGAGGTGCTATGAAGAGAGAGTTTGAAATGATAGACTTGGGCTTAATAAAATATTTTATTGGAATTGAACTTACCCAATTAGCATATGGTATCTTCATTTTATAAGGTAAGTATGCCAAATATATCTTGAATAGGTTTAGAATGAAAAATATTAAACCAGCTAGCACACCAATTACAATAGGTCTAAAATTGAGCAAACATGATTGCAATATTTATGTAGATCTAAAATTATACAAAATATTAGTTTGCAATCTCATGTATTTGATAGCTACAAGACCTGACATAATGTATGTAGTGAGTGTAATAAAAAAATTCATGGAGACACCAAATAACATTCACATGTAAACCAAAAAAGGATTCTAAGGTATGTCAATGGAACCCAATATCATGGGATCTTTTATGTAGCAACAAACTAGCTTGATCTTATTGGGTATATATATAGTGATTGGGATAATAATATTGATGATCAAAAGAGCACACCTAGTTATGCATTCCATCATGGATCAAGTGCGGTCTCATAGTCATCCAAGAAAGAAGTTATTATTACACTCTTTACTACTAAAGTAGAGTATGCCATTGCTACATCTATAACATGTCAAGTAGTTTGGTTGAGAAGAATTTTAAGAAAGTTGAATCATGAACAGGAAGTGGCAACAAAAATATTTTATGACAATAACTTAACCATAACATTATCTAAGGATCTAGAGTTTTATTGTAGAAGCAAATACATTGATATCAGGTTCAATTTCATTAGAGATTTGGTCAAAAATAATGAAATGGAATTGTTGTTTTGTAGGTCCAAATATCAGGTTGCATACATCTTAAAAAACTTGTGAAGGAGGAATATTTTAAAAATTTGAAGTAATTTTTAGGTGTCAAAGCTTTTTTGAAATTTAGAAATTAATCTACATTTCACCCACTTCTAACATATATTTTATCTATAGATGTCAAAATACATCGCCATACTTTGTGGAAATTAACTTCTAGTAGCTATAGTTGCTCAAATATTAGATAGATTAAATGTTTTTTACTTTAATGTGTGTCAAAAGGTTACCTAAATCCTTCCCTCCATTTTCCCTATATAGATGAATGTTGGGCATGACTTTAGATAGGAGGCTGAAAAAGTAAAATATGAAAATATATTGGAAGCAAAAGGTAGTGAAGAGAGCCTCCAACTAATTCTTTGCTTGGAGTAAGAGCAAGATCGACACAACCTTTGCAACTTGCCAGGACTTTTACCAGTAGGGTAGCACACTTAGATATGTAGGCCCTTGGCCTTTTTTATGTGGGTTTCCTCATCCCTATTAACATCAAGTTGAGTTACAACATATGTATGGGTAGTATTTGGTATTCTTGATTTCTATTTGGTTAGTGTGATGCTCTTCCTTCTACAATTTATTATATAAATCATTATTAAATGAAACAAAATAAAAATACATTGCAATAGTGATTAAAAGGAGAAATATGTACAAATAGTTATTAAAGAAAGAAAATTGATGTGTATAAGGATGTACAAATAGTCATTAAACAAAATAAAAAAATGTGTAGATGGTCATTTTTTTCAAAAATATATTTTATCACTTTAAGAGTAGATGCCAAATATTTATTCATATTGAACTATTAAACAAAGAATCTATTAAAATAATATAAAATTACAATACTATTTATTCATATTGAACTATTAAAATAATATCAAATATTAATACTAAGAATCTATTTTTTCCAAAAATAATTCTATTGACTGGATTTGGATTTTTAAAGAGTTTTGGATTCATGCTAATCTATCAATTTATAATTATTAAGTAATGATAAATATTGAATCTTATATTACCTTTAAGCATATATAAAATTACATTGTTCATTAGGAAAATTTTGAATAAACAAAGAATATCTTAATTATTTGAACTCAAAGTGAATTATTTACCTTATGGTAAAATAGTTTTTTAGTAATCCATTAAATAAATGCACAAATACATATTTAAGTAATTTAAACTCTAAAAAAAATATTTAATCTCACTTTAAACTAAATTCATAACAACCCATTATTGAAATATTATAACACATAAATATTTAAGTATTTTAACATAAAAGGAAATTCTTGGCATTTTTATGTCTTTCAATTCTAGTAATTATAGAAAATGAATTTGTGTAGATTAAACTGATTTAATAATTAATTTTTTTGTCTATATACTATATCCAACCAATGATATTTTATAATCAATAATTTTATAAGAAAACCAAATAATAAAAATATGTTGATCCTATGAAAGGCTAGATCTATAATTAGGATAATTTTTCATGACAAGGATAACATAGCCCATGTTTTTTAGGGGTAATTCATACTAGCAATATCACATACAATAATATAATATTTGGCTCTTGCCTTTATATTTGCCTTTGTAATTTGTATGTCATTGAACATATGTAAGTCTAGAATAATGTATAGGGAATGCAAAAATTGTCATAACTATACCTTTAAATTAATCACATCTTCTTCATAAACCTAATAAAAAATGATGCAAAATAGAAATTTAGATTCCATGATTGATCTAAACCTAGAATGTTGAGTTTATGGTTATTTAACTTATTACATTAATATTATGCCAACATTGATTTTCATTGTGGATTTTACACATAAGAAATATTTACCTATTAGAGAAATATGCAATTTTTTCTATTGTTCCTTTCAATTATTAAGAGGTACATCATCTACCTTTGAATAGTCTCCATTAGCAAAATACAATTTTTGTAACCCATTTCAAGAAGTCATATATGGGTATAAACCATTACTAATGCATGTCAATCGTGGATGGGATTCCTAATTTCAAAAGAAAAACATGAATAATTTTTTTTATTCTTTGGGATCCATCATGTAAAAATATTTGTTTCTTGATGTCTCAAGATAACATATGTTTCATCATCAATAGTAAGAAAATATTATAATACTTATTTTTTGGATGATGTATAAGTAAAATAACAATACCTTATTAAAATATTTCAAATATAATAAAACAAATAATTTTCTCATGATTTTATCACCTTATCAATATGAATGCATCATTAGTTGATATATTCCTCCTACATGATGTGACTATTTTTCTCTTATGTAATTCCTATTTCATAGTTTTCTCAAGCTCTATATATGAGGTTAATTAATTTTAGATTTATCTAAAACCAAATATATACTATTTTAGTTGTAATCTATGTCATTAGTTAGGCTTGACTTAGTAAATATTCTTCTCTTTTCTACAAAAGAGCTATGGATATCCATATCAAGATAGAATCATATATCTCATTGCATTATTATATTGAGATACCTACTATTACAATATATCATCCTTTAGAAGTTATTTTGTGCTTACCCCTTTACTTTAAATCACTTTAAACACCTTGTTTAATAGACATAATCTACCTAGTTTAATGTACCCTCTTTATAAATAGCTATCTTTTTCAACCACTTTAGCTTCATTTACCACATATTACTTCTATATTGGATTAATTTTGAGATGTTCCACTTACTTTGACCTTAGAGTTTATGAAGTGGATTTTTAGGGGGTATATGGAACTCTTTCTTCTTTCTCCCCAAGCTAAGTTTAATAGAGAGTGTTGGTGTATTTGAATTGTTCTAGCAAAGGAAAAAATCATTATTTTCATATGTATCTTATGTTGGAGTTCTTTCAACCTTTATACATTGAGGTTTATTTGATTTATATTTAGTTGTAATTAAATATGTTATTCTAGATTACAATCTATGTAACTATTTAATATTAACTTGGGAAAGATTTTTCTACTTTCATATATAAAATATTCATGGAGATCTATATTGAGATGAGATCTTTAAAATCATTGTATAATTATATGCAGGTCCATGTATAATATAAATTCTCATCTTTTGGATGATTTATAGTTATCTAGTCCTTTGGATATTTAATTTTGTGACTTAAATGGAAATATTCAAGTCTCAAACACCTAGGCTATATAAGTGAGATTATATTTATCCTAAATTGTATATAGTTTATTAAATTAAATAAGATTTAAAAAGAATATATTATTGGATCATTTTTCTTCTTTTTTTAATAAAAATTATACTTTATGTAAACATCCAATTTTTCGTGCCTCTCAAACACTAAATTATTCATTAAATGAGCCTCTTTTGAGAAATCAAGCAAAATTGACTATTTTCTACCTAAATTAAATGAAAAAAGTGACATTGCAGTAGACAATAATAAAACTTCATCAAATAGCCATAAAACTTTATATAAGTGGTACTCTTGAAAATTTCTCAAAAATAGATTTCCAATGAGTACAAAATTGACTATGTTTTGATAATATCTGACACACAAAATACCAAAAAACAAGTGTGTTGTAATATTGTGAGTGCGCCATGGCACATTTGCGTTGGTATAGTGCACTTGCACTAAAGCTGCCATAACTAAAAGTATCAATGGTCTAACTACCTTTCACAACCAGTGGATTCTATGTATTTTATTACTAATAGGAATATTTTGTGATCAAAGGAGTTTAACTGCTAATTAGATCTAGTTGCATGAAGATATATTCAATTATCTCCTCAATCAACACAATTAACCACTATAACTTCCAATCGCTTTCCATATCACCCTATTTACGGTGATCTATCAATACTCATATGATTAATTAAATACCACCTCTTCCTCCTTTGTTGTCACCTCTCATCCTTCACACAAATATTCCAATGGACTTGCATAGATCTTATAAAAATACCTTGCAGGGGTAGCTTAGGGCAATATACAATTTTAATTCTTGATAGGTACATGCTACTACAATGAGGTATTAGCTTATAAGAATTGAAAATCTACCAAAAAGGCCCTCATAAGATCCATATTTATTTCAACTTTGTTTTGATAAACTAGACATTCAACAAAGCAATCAAGAAACATTTAACAAAGCAATCAAAAAATATTCACAAAATATTTTTGGGCAATTTTGTTGCAAGAAAAATCAAAAAGGAAATAAACTAGATTGGTTGTGATATCTCTCTCTCTCTCCCTCAATAATTTTTAGCATCTATTTCCTTTAAATATCTTCAATCTATTTGCATGTTTCATTTCTTTACATATTTACTTGTATCAATAATCATAAGAATAAACTGGGGTCTGATCCTTCTACCAAGGAATTTAGAAATTTATAGATAAATGTAAACATATCCTTAATACTAATTATTTCTACTATCTATTTTGATTACAGATATTTTTTTTTATATGAGTACAAGTGTGCTACAAGAGTACAAGTGCATTGTAGGACCACAAGTGTACTATAGGATTGTAAGTGTACCTAAACACGCTTGTCTAAGCTAAGAAAATTATTTTGTTGTTTTCAAGGAGTAGGATAGGTGCAATATAGAGTGATAAGTGTATTTTAGAGTGATAGGTGTGTTGTAGAGATACAAGTGTGTCATAGGACCATAAGTGTGCATAGACCTACAAGTGTACCATATTGAACTTGTCCATGTGAGGTAATTAGGTATAACTCTTTTTTTTTTATTCTGTGTTAGACTAGATCATTAGATTAGTGTTTTCGAATTGTTTTGTATTCATCTTGTCAAGTTTTACGAATATTTTTCTTTCACTATTAAATCATAAAAATTGCATGCATGAGCCCCTATATTATTGCATTATCATGAAATTGAGTAGCAATTGTTAAGTTTGTGAAGTAATATCATTAATTTTAATGGTTTGTAAGTATTTATTATATTGTGTTATTAATTATGTAAATAAAATCAACTATTTGAAGGCTTTTGTAAAGTTTTTTCTTCTTCTACATTTGTAGGAATTAAATGATACAAGCATATATTGGTACCTTAGGATAACCTTGATTGTATTGTGTATCCTTTTTTAATACTTGTATAAATAAATGAAGAGATCTATATTTTTATTGAAAAGTGACATTCAAAATAAACAATTATATAGCTTAGGGTTATGTTGTTGCATTTTGTTCTCATTTTTGTCTTGCATTAAATCATATAAATCTCACATTTAGGACAAAATAAATACCTATTATGCCTTATTTATTCTAGAAAATTGTAGACACCTAAAAATATCATATTATCCCTCATCCCATCATAACGATAGATTAATTTACAAAACGCCTTTAATTTTGTATTATTTTCCTATAAAAATTATTCATTACCTTAAGTCCCCTTGGCCACTTGAGTCCTTTCCTATGCAAATCCCCTGATCACCATGCAACCATATCTTTAGACTAATCTAGGAACACCTCATCCTAGTCTACCTTTTGACTAGTATAGCTTCCACCTAAGCCTAGTTCATCCTAGCCTAACCTTGGTTAACTCCTAACCTTGGTCAAACTCCACATCATAGTCAAACTTAAACCCATGGTCAATCTCACCCTAGTCTATATTCCACCAAAGCCTAGCCTCCATATCACCTTGGTCAATATTTTAACCCATGGTTAACGTAATTGTGGTTAAACATTGACCCTTGCTGCGTACATGTTCCTATGCACATTCAATTCTATAAATATAAAATGAAGACTTTTTGCATTAAGGCATTCAAGGCATTCAAGGTATTGAAAGCTTTGATGAGTCATCCCCCACCATACCATAATGGGAAGAAGAATTTCATGGCTCACTCATGCACATTTATTGCATATGGATGGGTGAGGACTTCTCTCACCCAAATCCATTTATGAGGTATGACATCCCATGCCACCTTAGGGGACACCTCATACGACACCTTAGACCCTCCTAACCTTGGAAAATTCTATAAATAGGATGGCATTTCCTCCATTAATAGGAGTTACACATTCACATACCTAGACTCTACAAAAATCATTCTAGAGGTCACTTAAGCCCTCACTTGCCATAAACCACCATGGATATCCACATATTCTTGTTTACACCCCCTTTTTTCTTGTAAGAAACTCTCAATTACAGGTTTAAAATGCCACTATACATGAACAAGATATCTAGAAGCACCTAAATAACCTCTAAAATACAAAAAATCTCTATTTGGATAATGTAGTCAGATTTGTATGGAGGGGTATGAACAAAAGATTCACACCCAAGGGTAAGAATTAGCAAATGGTTCTATCCAAACCCAACCTCACTATTTTAGTCATAACTTGCATATCCAAACTTAGATTACCATAAATTTTTAAGGGTGCTTAATGACAACTAGATGAAGGTGACCACCAATTTTCATCCCTTTTGAAGTAATATAACTTTGATCCCATCGTATGGAGGGGTATGAACCAAAAGAATCATACCCTAGGATAAAAATCTCTCTAAGAGCAGATATTATTCCAAAAATCTTATAGCACATCGTATAGCTAGGTAAGCAACTATATTTTATTTTTTTCTATCACTTTCAATAAATTTCATCATGAAATAGACTATTTTATTTTAGATCTTTTTGTATTCTATCATGAGGGGTTTGATTTGAGATAGGCCCCCAAACTTTTTAAACTATTTTTGTAGGGTTGTGTAGGTTTAGAGGACCTATATGACTAGTAGTAGCCCATGTATAGTAATCCCACTCCTCCTTTGATGTATCTAGAGAAGACACTTGTATCTATTTATCGCTTTCGTTGAAAGAGGGCATCCACTTCAGAAGACCCATATTGTAACCTTCAATGGTAATTTGTAGAAAGGACAAATCATGTAACCATTTTAATTGTTAATACAAAATAATAGTTTTCTTAGTATGCATTTTTTATGATGGTGGGACCACCCATGTTTTCATGTTTCCATTAGCTTGCTATCTAACTAATTGATATCTTTGTCATCTTTTTTGTTGAAAGCAACACAAAAACTAGCATAGAACCTTCTAAAACTTTAAAACACACCTCAAGTTCAAGGTAGAATCCTTTTTTATCTAGAAGCCAGGTTTGTACAGAGGGGTACAAACCTAACATTCATATGGAGGGGTACAAATGAAAAAAGGACTCTAGAAGCTAAGTCCTTGGTAGTAAGGTATTGGTTTCTACATAGCCTACAACAACTCCACTATTGCAGGTAAATTGGAAATAAATTTTCCCCTAAAGATTTCTATCTCGCTTTCCCTATTGCCTTATTAGGCCAAACCACCTTACAAAATGACATCTCCAAGATAAAATCATTCATATTCCACCTCTTTTTTCCTATCGCAAAACACATTTATACACCATCTTGTGATTCTTTTCATTTAAGTTAGGTTATTGCTTTCTAGCCTATAGTTTTTTGCACAAATTTGACTTTCTACCTATTTTTGTTGTAGATAAATTTACAACACTAGTTTTGTAGTATACAAAGTACAAATAACTATAGAAATTTAAAACAAATCAATCATATTCTAGTTCATAAAAAAAATCAATCATGTTCAAATTCATACCGATGGGTACAATTATACCATCTAGATGGAGGGGTACGAACCAATCTAAGACATAATTTAGACTCTAACAAATACCATATAGAATTCCAAAGGTTGGAGACCAAATTTTATTTTCAAAAGTGATTATTTTTCTTATCATTTTGGTTTACAAAAGCCCTAAATTTCTTTGGCCATCTCTACAAAATGTAGTTTGTCAGCTTTGATACTTTTCAAAATGCATTTCATTTATTTTCATGCTTTAGAAAACACACCAATCTCACATTGGTGACCTATTTATATGTTTTTAAGCATTCCTTAATTAGTATTACTTCATAGGTTCTTTTGCATTTGTCATTTTGTTAATTATCATAAATCATTTACATAATGCATAAATAAAACCTCAAATTCATTTGTCTTCTTGAGCTAATAATAGATCAATATATATGTCATACGTAAAGCTCTCGTAAGAAATTTAACCATAGCCTTAATCGGTATATCATGATAGATTTGCACTCAACTGAATATTAGAGTAGTTTTCACTCAAAGCAAGTGATCTCTTCCTCTTTTTCCCTTCACATATATTCTTGCATACCAAAAGTATAACTTTTATTGCTTTTTTAGTGTAGACTTTCCTTACAAAAAGGTACTTTTCCTTCACAAAAGTCAAAAGACATTTTTCTTCATTGCTTGGTTAGATTAATTCATTTTTTGCATCTTAGTTTCAAGTAAAAATCAATTCACACACTAACACATATTTCATACACTCGTAAGGTTGGATTTCATCACCAACCCCAATCATGACAAATGATGTTGGCTTTAATCTCCAATCGTTGGCTTGCTCCCTAGGCACCATAGTAGCTCTCATGAGTGATTTTTTGGACTTCATTACCAAAAATTCCTCTACCCTTGAGAGTACCTTAGGGTAGGTTAAAATTAGATGCCCCTTCTCATAGAGCTTCACATAATTAGTGTGTGCAACTATCACTAGTGACTAAGCTCATTCAAGGATGAAGTGGAAGATAATTGGCCTACGTAGGTCTTAGACAGTGCTACCTTTTTCATAAGAAGTTAAATATTCATCATTTTAGGATACCCCAAGCCATATCCATCATTATGAGCTATTCACCTATTATCACATAGTTACTCCTTGTAAGCCTTTGGGTGTTGTAGGAAAACATGCATCGACGCACCTTCATAGCATACATCCATCACCCATTTTTCTTTATCTTAGGATTTTTAAAATCATAAAAACACAAAAATATTAAAATCACAAAAACAAACAAAAACATTACAAAATCCAAAAAATTGTAAAACAACAAAGGAAACACTCACAAACTATGCAACTAGGTGATATCATAACCACAATGCCACTCACATAAATGCTTATACACTTTCTTGTTGATTGTGACATTCCTAGTTTACTTGTTTAAATTTATGTTACAAAATTGCTACAAAACCTCAAATGTAGACTCATGCATAGTCCCAAAACCTTTCGGTATCTATACATCCCCTATCTTTCATAGATTTATATAGACAATGTGCAAATTATTTGTTCATATAGACATGTACGAATTAATACTCTACAATATAGACAGATCTAGAAACACCCCAAACACATAGACAAATACCCCCTTTTGTCAAATTGTACTAAAACCTCATTTTTTAACCCTACACCCGTCAATCATGGTACTCACTTGAGGTTAATCCAAACAGTAAGCACACTTAGCTATGGATGCTGCAGAGCTTCTCCTATGATTCCTTCTTCTCCAACCAATTCATCAAGGTTTTCAAAGGAAATCACATCTACCCATTCTTAAAATCTATCCACTTCTTCGCATAGCTCATGCTTGCCTAGCATGTTATGCCATGCTATTTCATTCTATGATCATGAAGTCGGGTTTCAGATTAATCATATTTCTCCCTCTATAAGCCCTCATAAAAGGACCACTCTCTCCTTCTTGCATTGATCAACTCTCCATCATCCACCTCCTATTAAGGGATATGTCATCCACCTCTTCTTCCATCACCTTGCTTTTCATACCAAGGATTCCAATCGATCAACATGCCACAACCCTTTTGTCCCTCATTTCTTCATTCATATTACCCACACTCATATTCCTACCCACATAAATCAACATCAACCCCTCATTTTATTGACATGCAATACATCTTAGAGAATCTCAACAATATCGATCTAGGATTGAGAAACTAGAGGTTTCATACACCCAGTCATAATCTAACCATGAGAGGTCCTACAATACCTCCACCTCAACAAATACCTCACCCTCAATGACAGGGTTATTCACAACCTAGGTAACCAACCATCCCATCACCACCTAATCAACCTCTAACTCACCAAGGGCATCCCCTACGTCCAACTCATAATGATAACCCTCTCTCTGAGTCTATATCTCATATTTTTAATAGATATATGACACATGAAACATAGATTTATTTTAAGTCAAGGCAAATGATCCAAATCAACCAAAACAAAGAGGTTATAATGATCATAAATTTTATGTATATCATTTTCAACATGGGTGTGATACTCATAACTATTGCTTCTTCAAGAAACTAGTCGATGATATGACTAATGAGGAATAAATACAATGGAACAATCTCATTTCACCTTCCAATGATAATTTGGGCACATTTCTAAATCTATTTCTCTAACTAGCACCACCACGAACACAAGCTAGCACATTGACATCTCCACATATGCCCTAACAAGTTTACCATGGAAATGGTTGTACTTATCACCAAGATGTTAGTCATATCAATCTTAGTACTAGTACTTCATGACCTCTATGACAATATCCCCTAACAACATAGCATTTTTTGCTTCACTACAATCATCATCCATTATTTCCTTGAATCTACTCTAACTGCTTCTCTTCTTCACTTCTCTAATTTATTTTCCTTTTTTTCCTTTTGTAAGTTCTAGGTCATTATTGTATGATCATGCACAAATGACTATGTACCTATGGTTGGTCCTTTTTCCTCTTATCTTTCTTTTCCCTTATCTTCCCTATTTTCTTCCTCAACCTTCTTTTCATCATCGTTTCTACATCTTCCACAAATTGACTTCATGACTAGGGTATTCTTTCCTCTTTCAAGCCACCTTTCTATCTAGGAGAGTTTCTACTCATTCCAATCATGTTCATTAAAGTGGGGGTCACCCCCTTCCAAAACCATATTTCAAAACAAGAGGATTTCACCTCCTTTCACACAAGTTTTCTTTATTAAAGGAGTTCACGCCCTTCCAACCCACTATTCATGACTAAGGGTATTCCTCCTTACTAATCATTTTTTTTATATTGGGAGATCTAACCCTTGATCAAGAAATTTCTCATCACTAAGGAAGTACATCATTTGTGAACCAATATCATGTCTAATAATGAAGTAAATTGAACCCCCCTTCACATTCAATCCTCTCACTCTTCATTTTCTCATGATAATTCTACCAACATATCACTCACAAATAAGTTGCTACACATCACAAAATAATCAACTTCTAGGTTCAAAAGATTGTATCCTTTGTCAAAGGTTATGCCCTTTTCCTTGCTTTCATAAAATAATAAACAGTTAGGTTCAAAATGTTGTGTCATTTTTTAAGGTTACACCCTTTGTCCTAATTTCACAAAATAATCAACTTCCAGAATCAAAGGTTGCATTTTTTGCCTCTCAAAAATCAACTACCAAGTTCAAATGTTGCACCCTTTACCTCGTTCTCAAAAAATAAATTGTTAGACTTAAAGTTTGTGTCCTTTGCATTGTGTTTGACTAAAATTTACTATTATTGTGGAAATATGTTGTGTCCATTTATTTAAGCCACAATATAGTAATTGGGTGAAACCAAGTTACCCTATGTTTCAACCTCCAAAGAAGGTTAGCTCCTGTAAATATATTTTAAAATAAAAAGGGGTAATTAAGGGAGTAAAAGGAAAGAAGAAGACAGGGTTAGGGGAGAGTAAAAACATGGTCGTGATATAGTGTAATAGAATTGGATCTCATAAAATAATTAACTATTAAACAATTTCATGGTACCTAACATATCAATCATTAATAATTACACATATAAGTTTATTTAACCTATTACACCCATCTTAATCATTCCAGGGATTTACACAATTAGCAATCCAATAGGCAATAAGAATATTGCTTTAACATAATAATCTAAATATTAAATGTAATATAAATGAATTAAAATGAATGTCTGAAGATTATAATAATTCCAAGGACTGTAAATTCTAACAATCAAATAGGTAATTCAAACATATAACTACTTTAATAGAAATGACTTAGAATTATCATTCTTATAAAATCTATTGATGCAAAGACAATGGAGATCAAACAACTACCACTTCAATGATCAATCAATGATTACATTGTAATACTAGGCAAGAACTATAAATTTGACCTCTTGAATGAGATCTATACTCATATTTATAACTTGCTTGTTTGAATCTTGCAACATAAGATTTACATTTAGTTATGAAAACAATTTGCAAATAGTTATCTAGAAGGTTCTAGAAGCTTGCATGAATGGTTCAAATTTTGATCCATTTTTGCATTTGACTTTGGCTCATTGATTTGCAATAGATTCTTGCAAGTTCCTGTATTACTGATGTTCTAGTTAGGAATAGCTATCAAGCACTATGGTGAATATCTAGAGTAATTTCGATTGATTTTCATGAATTCTAACTCCATTATCTTCTATATCGCCTCTATAGAGTAGTCATAGTTTCGATCTTGAGTCCCAGGTTTGGGTGCTTTTGAGATCTTTGTACTTATTTATCATTTGAGAATGGTCTCAAGAAGGTTTGACATCATTACTTGAATATGACATGATTTTGAGCCAACTTCCAATTTCGAGCATCTTTCACTCGCTTTACATGGTGCCAATTTTTTTTTCTTTTGGTGATGTCATCGCTTGAGGAATCACAACCTTGAGCATTTTATTTGAATGTGCATTAATTACCATGAACATAGGTATATGATATAATTTGATCGTGCTTTGACTCGTTAGACCCTATTTTGGATATTTCACAACATCAAGCTCCTTTTTACCTGATGACCCTCCTTTGGATATAGCTCTAGGATATTTTTGTGACTTTTTTATTTTCTTATTGTTCATTCTCATGAAGAGCTTGTTGTTTATTGATGTTGGATTCTATCATTCATGGATTTAGGATGATCTCAGTACCATATCAATCCATTAACTTTGCAACACTTAGCCATTTATTGTAAATTTTGTAGCTATTGTATTGTCCTTTGAATGTGGTTAAAATTTGACCCACATGTTTGGTGCCTCCTAGGGCATTTCCATTCATGGGAATGGAGAACTTATATGACCTTATTTTAAATTTAACACTTTCCAATGGAGGAAGGAGGCAAAAATTAATTAATAAAGAAGATGGAAAGTGGGTGGTATATAAGGTAGAAGATACAGCTGGTAATAGTAGCAAGATAAATGGGGGTGACAGGTGACAAGGAAAATAATTATGGAATAACAATTATTTACACATGCAAAAAGGATGAAAATGGTGGTAAAGAGGATAAGAGAGAAAAGTATGGGGACAAAAATATGTTAGAAGAAATATGATTTATGGGGTATGGACAATGATGGTGTGAGTACAAAAATAAATGAGCGTATTTGTGATGAAGTGTATAGGCGAACACCCAAAGAAGTGGGGTACTATACTAGTAAGAAGGAAAAAATGAAAAAATAAAAAGGGAGGAAATGGGTCCTTAATCATGGGACAAACCCCCCAAAAAAATAGAAATGATTATCTAATCCATGGGACACCCCAAAAAAATTGTACCTCCATGAGCATAATCTGCTACAGTTGAAAGCCACTTCAAGAACAAACAGATTTCCATGTGCAACTATTCCAGTTACTGACTATTATTTATCTTCTTTGTGCTTCTTTCTATTTTTCATGTAGCCCATCAAGAACTTTCTCTACTTATTGCTCTTCATTCTTTGAGTATTTACTCGTACCCTTGAATTCACATTCATCTTAATAATATATTTCTTTGACTTTAGTTGCATAACAAGATTTATATATATTCAAGTTACAAATTATGATTCCATAAGTTGGCATCTACAGAGTTGTACCTCTTTATCAAGCACTCTTTTCAAAAAACATTAACCATCCATGAATTATCTATTCACATATCTTGTTATGTCAACTAATATCCTCTTTTTCTGGTTGCTTCTTATTCTACTGACATCATGCTTGATATAGTATGATGTGCTTATTTTTATTACATGGGTTGCATTAGTGTTGCCTCATGCCATGTCAAATTTTTAGGCGCATCCCCTATGAATTTTGAACTATTTATCTCTTTTCCATAGGACTATGGAGTCTGAGTATTAATGATGGGGAGATACTTTAGAAAGAATATGGAGGAGGGAAAAAGTGTTATATGAATTTTTTTGGATAAGAACCATACTTTATATTAAATTGAATTCTCTATTTACTTTGCCAAACTTTAGTTGTACCTCTAGTTTGATTGAATCACATAAAATGCTACAATGATCCTTTTTCCTGATATCTCTTATTTTATGTACAAATTGATGTAAGTAGCATATTCTCACATGATATTACCATTATTATGTTGAGTAAGATTGTAGTCAAATATTTTATTTACTTGTTGACTATGTACACAAAAATGTGTCATGTTTTCTCATGCCTCACTTGGATCATTTATTGAAGACTATCCTATGAATATGTAATATCTAGACCATATGACACCAAAATTGAATGTGTATTCATGTTTTTAATTTGGAAATTGAGAGTTATCTTCAAACCTATCTAAAGGATACTTTGAATGTAACTCCTCTTTAGGATATTTTATGTTCTAGTCTTGTGCAAACATCATAGCATTTTGCCTTGTGTTGAATTCTATCTAGCTAGATGTTGAGTCCTTTGGCCTTTATGTGTATACTTCCTCATCCAAGGTTCTACTTGGTTCCCTATTTTCTATTTACTTATTTCTTTTATCATTTGAATCAACAACCAAGAGAAAATATAATCTTTTGTGTCCTAGTAAAGGGTATAGTTGGATATTGGATTGTGGTGTGGACTATCCTCAAAGTATACATGATATTTCTTGGAATGAACTTTCTTTGTTTTTGGAAGTTTACTCATCTTTTCTCTTATTTCATGGATGAATTTTTTTTGTAGGATTGATTCTTTCTCTTTGTAATTCTCAATTTGGAAAGGATGCAGACCTTAATTTTGTATGTAAATTATCTTCTTAAGCCCTGGGATTACCATTTGATCTTCGATTTGGTTTAGACATCCCCAATATATTTCAAGAAATATCCAGATAAGCATGTGATAAATAATGGATGTATATCAACAACCATTATATCTTGGATGAAAACCAATTTTGGGCATCCACATATCATCATCAAAAAAATATCAAAATGCCTACACTTTTAACCAATTTTCCCTTGAAATATAGCCATTCAGGTTTCAAAATTTGTACATTTAACCCAAAGCTTTTGCATATTTCTATTGCTATAATTGATGTCTTAGCCCTCGAGTCTACTACACAATTGTGCAATACACATTTTTTTAAAGAAAGAGATAAATAAATTGGAGTAGAATGTCTCCTTGGAAAACCTAGAGACATACCTTTTGTAGGTACACCCTTGTTTCCTTACGGTTTTTCAATGGAGATGTCCATCGAATCTACTTATTTAGTCATCAACAAGTCTTATCTTAAATTTCTTGGTATTTCAACATAATTCTTGAATAGGCTATGGAATTTCTTCCCCATTTTTATCCTCTGTCCTGAAGTCATAGTTTGTAAATATAGCTTTTAACATGACTCAACCATTCTTTGATTTAAATATTTTACCTATAGAATCAATAATTGAATGCATACTAGATCTTCTTCATCTATAGCTTGGTCTTATGAAAGTAATAAATGATCATAATCACATTCTTCTTGTTTATTAATTTTGACACTTGTCTCTTCATAATATTATCGATTGGACATTGCGTTGAAATCCATCATACTGTCTACCAATGAGGGTCCTTAAAAAATGTTTTGGTAGGAACTTTCTGCTTCAATGTAGATTTCCTTACATGATGAAGGCTCAACTAAAATAAGCATATCACTCTTTTATTTTCTCCCATAATCTACATATTGCTCTATTCTCTTCTTCATATTATCTTCTACACTAACATGAGGCCAAATACTGACATATCAACAAGGTTCCATAAATGTAGGTTCATCATTGTTAGAATGATCCCCCTTTTGCTATGAGAGTCATTATTACATTTTCTCAACATCTTTGGTCTGAATCATTATTCTTAGCTCATGTTATTTATGAAGCTATTTCTTTTGAATTATGCAAACATCATTAATATTAGGAACTTAAGATGAGTACGAATCAAGATTCTTTGTGGATGACATGTAATATAGATTCATGCAAATATCAAAGGAAGTGAAGGTATTTTTGGGAGGGATTCTTCCTACTATGATTAGCATATTTTCAGCATGTATGGCTTCTTGAAATATATGAGAGAATATTTTTTCTTTAGATTGCTAAACGAGTATGATCAAATATGGATGAAAAGAATGGATATAATAAAGATATGATTGAGATGGGGATGGCTAGAATTATTGAAGAATTCTCTGCCAAGTTATTTTGAAGTAGACATTGAGGTTGAATATGATTTCATGAGGAGATTTTTTGATGAATGAAAATAAAGTGAGTAGAAACAAAGGATCTCCAATATTATCAAACTCATTAATAAGATCTTTGGCTAGATCAGCCCATATGTAGATACTTTTGTTCTCCAAATATTTGTACCATAATAGCACTTTTATTTTGAAAGAAAGAATTAGTAGCCTGATCATTATGTCTTTAGACACAATGTTATGGATAGTAGCCAAAGAGACTATATCTAGATAATATTCAAAGGTAGTTTCCTCTTTGCCCTCATAAGTGGGAAGGGTTTTCAAAAAATTCTAGGTATTTCATGAAGGATTGGGATGTTGAGAGGGTCTATGTTATACAAGCATGGGTAGTATTTCTAGGCCATTGATCTTGAATCAACTAGGATTCGGTAATTTTCTCTCATAAACATGTAAACTTAGGCCGTAGGATTTACAAGCATTTAGACAAAGGAAAATGGACACTTACACTCACCCTTCAAGGTGAACTAAGGAACTTATGATTAATATTTTTTGGGTTCTATTAATGGTTGGGAGTCACTATATGACCATACAATCTCTGCCAACAAGGTCAATATTGTTTATCAAATATTAAATCCTCTAATAAAATGAGACAAAATGATTAGTTTTGTCCCACCAAGAATACCAAATACTTTACTATTGGACTAAAATCTTCCATTGTTGTGAAAATATGTTGTTCTCATCGATTTTAGCCATAGTATAGTAATTGGATGAAACCAGGTTACACTATGTTTAAACAAGACTAGCTCCTATAAATATTGAAATGATCAGAAGTTCATATTTGATTTAACAACAAGTAATAACACAAGTCATTCAGAAATATAATGCTTTATTCATGATAAATTTGATATCGGTTACAAATAGGGTGAATTCTCCCTTTTCCTTTCATGAATACACTATAGGCCTGATGCCTTCTTCTTATGTCCCTTAGTGTAGGTGGGCTTCTTTGTATGTGTGCCACCACTGGGTTGTTGTTTGTTGGTGTTATTCTCCTTCAAATATGTTGAATAACCTAAAATAAACTTGCAAGAAAGGGTCAATACGTTGGGGGCTTGCCTTAGTCAGGCTCCATATTCATAAAGATGAAATGACTATAAAACCATAACAAAAACTGAAATAAAATTTGCATAAGGTAATAATATGCTAAAAAAAAGCTTACCTCCAAAATTTGCAGTGATTTGGGGCCTGTAGACCCAATTCGCGACCCGGGTTGCTATTTTAGGCCAGATTCATAGGGCAGGGTACAAATTGAGTTGTGATGCTCCTATGGTAAGATATCTTTGGTGAATCAGTCCTAAGGTAGCTGGGGTACATCTATATGCTATTACAATCCATTTGTGGTCTCCGTAAACTGACTGTCTAATGTTGACTTTCCATTTCTGTAGAGTAATTGTGCTTTGTTGAATTTGGAAATTAGATTTAATTAGGGGTTTGGGACCCATTATTTATAGGCAAAGGCAAGGTGAAGGGGGGGGTTAAATAGACTAAACCTAGATTTGATTCTAACTAGGGTTTGGTTAAGAAATGCAATTTGGCAACATTACATTCCTTATGAGGAGTATCTCATCCTCACACATGTGTGAGGTTGGATTAGGGCTAATCTTGATTAGGAGGTGCTTAAGCCAATTTAAACATGATTAAAGAAATATATCAAAAAATCCTAATCTCACACGTGGGAGGATTTGATTAAGACTAATCAAGATTAAGGGTTCTTTTAATCAAATTTACCCTAAAAAGTGACTTAAGTGAAGTCAACATTAAATTAGAATTTGGGTATTGACTTATTAATTGTTTTGGTCAACTAATGCCCCATGGGGGCCTCAATTGCATGTGAATAGACCGTCGAATGATATTTCAATGTGCCGAATGTAATTTGGAAGGCTTGTGAGGTTTTAGGACCTGAAAGCCAATGAAGTAGTATATGGGAGTCTACACGTTGCTATGACAATCTATGATTATCTACACATGACTACACATGATTACATCAATCTACACATGTCTAGGATGTTCTACAATAGTCTATCTTGGTCTATGATAGCCTAGGGGTACCTAGGACGGCCTATGTAAACCTACAAGTGTCTAGAAGGATCTACAAGTTCGTAGATATAGCAGTGTGCAACTTTTGGGTGTCTACATTTACCCCTTTTATACTATGTTGTGTAGAACATAGTTTAATACAAAAATGTGAAGGGTTTGTGCAGAAGGAAAAGGTATAGAAGGGGAATGGAATCCAATAAAAGGGTATGTAGCCACTCAAAGCATGACCATACAAATCAATCAGGTATCCATGGAAAAGAAGAGAAATAATGGAATCTAATCGAAGGTATGTAGCCGCTCGAAGCATGACCATACAACATCAACTTGATGTCCATAGGGGAAGAAGAGAGGAAGAAAAGAAGGAAAAGAGGAAAGCGATAAAAATAATGTTGGTAATGGAAAATGAATTATTATGAATGCAATGATGTGATTTTACTAATTCCGTATGACATTTATGATGCCATACCAGTTACTTTAGAATGAAAACTTTTCTTGCTTTGCTTTTGTGACCAGATCAGCGTGGTCCAAAAGTATGATTAGGATAAAAGCCTAACTAAATATTTGTTGTTTATGATTATGATTATGATTTGTTTATGATTGATTTGATTTGATGAAGGTGATAAAATTTGGATTATGATTATGATTATGTTTATGATTATGATTATGATAATAATCATAATCATAACATATACATGTGTTATGATTATGATTTTAATTTGATTTTTTTATATTTACATAGATAGTATAACATAGTTTTTAGATTTGTATGATGACTAATTGTACAAATGTGGTAGGATGTAGATCTATGATTATGTTGTATTATGGATATGTTGTAGGATGGTACGCATGGTTTGATTTTTAATGCAATGCGATGTAATGTGTTGTGCAATGTAATTTGTATGAATGCATGTAGGATGAATACAACAATGTAATGTGATGTGAAATGCATTTGTGAAATATCATTTGTATGAATGCATGTAGGATGAATGCGATGATGTAATGTGATGTGAAATGCATTTGTGAAATATCATTTGTATGAATGCATGTAGGATGAATGCGGTGATGTAATGTGTACTAAATGTATATGACATAGATGCATGGATGCATGTATGGACATACTGAAATGTGCCAAGGAAGCACTCGTATCATGAAATTGACCTGTATGGATGTGATCCATTCCATGATTTCAAGGAAGTTGGATAATGTAAGGTATGTGTAATGGTTTTGACTAACATAGTTATGATAATCAAATCTCAAACCCTTAGCTATACAAGTTTTGTGGCAACTTATAATATAATCGGGCTGGTTCAAATTATGTCTTGGACCTATGTGTGTTAATGTGTAAGGTTCATTTATCTATTTTGATGGAGGTAGGATTAACCCGTTGTAGATGCTACTGGACTAGCTAGCTCATCCATCCATAATAGTGATTTCTACAAAATTGAGATGCTAATGTAAGAGATGTGTTGTCACATGTAAGATTATTCCACTGGTAGGTAGATTTTTAGGAATCATCCCATGGTGTTATGTTGAACCTAAGGACCAAAGGCAATAAGCATAACATGTGTGATATCAAGAGGTATTTCCTTTTGTTTTTTGCCCCTATTCTAGTGTTAACCTATCTAATTGTGGTAGTGCTCTTTTCATTTCTTTTATTTTATTTTCTTTTATTTTCTTATTTTTGCTCTTTTTGTATGGGTGATGAAGTTTGTTTTCTACCCAATTATTTAATTTTGCTTATGCTTGATCCCTTTGTTTATCCCCAGGTCGTATGTTGACCATGTAGGTGATAGGACGAGTAAGGGATACCATTCACTAGATGGTGATATCTACTCAAGATGCCCTCTTTCTTGGGCTCAAAATTGTCAATGTGTAACCTGTTGTGAGCGATCCATGAGAGAAGTTGAACCAACCTAAAGGACCATAAGAAGAATGTACAAGACTCAGTAGCTATGGGTGACACTTGATTGCCTAAACTACAAAGTAGTCAAAATTAAACACAACACCTATGTATACCCTGATCTTGAAAATGGGGAATGGACATCTAGGTGGTGATGCTAACAAGTGCATGTATTATTCCTATTGAGGCACATTTTGGGGAAGAATGTACAAACATGAATTAAAATTTTAACTATAAATCATATGAATGTGTGCAATGGATGTAATGTAAGTTATTCAAGTGGAGGAATGTGATATTTACAAGAATAAAGTTATGTTGTGTAGAAGGAGAATTTTAGAAGAACTTATTTACAGATGAGTAAAGTGTGTAATGATGACAAAAAGTGTGATGCTATGATCATGGTTGCCCGAGCATGTGGGGTGCATTTGTAGTAGATGTATAAGTTATGAGTTGTATAAATGTATGTAATAGTCATCGAACGAGGGAAGATGTAAGAGTAGAATGTACAAATGGAAGAAGTGAGAAGAAATAGACTTTGGTAACCAAAAAGAAGAGGGGATTACCAAAGTCCAAAATATGATAGAAGAGGAGAGTGAATTAACATAGGTATGTGATTTCTCAAAGGGGGGCCATGTAGCTACGTGAGGAAATTAGAAGAAATATGGATGAGGAAGTGGAAGAAGGATATAAAAGACCTACTAGTGGGTAAAATTGTGCGATTCAGGAGGTGTATGAGAAGGTGATGTGATGGTGCGGTTACCATGTAGCATGTTGTTCAACCAGTTTCTAAATATTTTGCACTCTTCAATATCATGTCCTTGTTGGTGGTGGTATATGTAGTATTCACTCACATGATAGTTATGCGGTTTAGGGCATGAGGTATTGATAGGTCGGGTCTTTGGTAGAGTCAGGTGGCCTTGGTGCATTAGGTGGTAAAACATTTCTGATAATGGGGTTAGTGGGAATGTCATGGGGTAAATATGGGGCTCTGTTGGAGGTGATGAAGGTCAGTCTACCTACGGTGAGGATGGACGGGTCATGGGAGACTATCATGGATGAATGTGGTAATGGTAGTGGCTCATCTACAACTCCAAGGCTTCGATACGGGAGATGAGATGTTGTATCTCATGGTGTGGTGGTGATGGTATTGGGGAAGGAGGCAATCGATATTCCAAGGTGAATGGAATGGCTCGATGCATGGTAGAAAAAGGATAAGGTTGTGATGAGGAAGCAACAAAGTGAAATGACTATGGTGATTATAAAATTGGCTGGGGTGGTAAGCCTCACAATGGTGAAGGTGGTGTCTTGAGGATCGGTGGCATAGGCGATGGCCTTGGGTGGTGACGCGAATGGGAAGGAGGGATGTTTGTGCACTAGCTTGAGTAGCTTGGGCCGTGCGGGCTTGCAAAGCTTGGGCATAGGTAGACTCACCATTGGGAAGGGGAGCGAGTAGAAATGCAGGGTGAGGTTGATGATGTGTGTACTCCCTATTTGGTGCACGGTAGGATCCTATGGGATGATGGGGTTGACTTGTAGGTGAATAGTGATGTCTGAGATCATCATACGGATGGGAGGATGATCCCTATGCTTGAGGTTGGGTGGATTCCTCTTTATCATCGAAAGAGGACATGGAAATTTGGCTATCACTAGAGTGTGGTGAATAGGATGAGCCTCGCTGGTGAGGGGAATGGTGTCGAGGTGAGGTGTGATGACCTAAATGAGATGAATGCGAGGAGCACCTAGTATGAAGGGTTGTTGGTGGTCGAGTGAGATCGATCGGTGTAATGGGTTTTTGCTATGGCTATAGATGGTCCTACATGGTGGTAGGTGAGGCCGCTATAGAGCTCTCCTGCTGATGATGTGAGTCTTGCAAAAGGAAAAATAGATACCCCAAGCATAAAAATGGTAGAAAGGTGAAATGTACATGTATAGAGAAATAATAAAGCAGAAATAACAGATTCACATGGTGATGTGCTTGGTGATTTACTTCTAACACTATGTGACACTCATGATGGTGACTGTGTTTGTGAATCATGCATTGAAAGAATGAAGGTGCAAGATGTTGATGGGTTCAGGATCGTTAAGGCCTTCAAGATTTTCCAGATGATATGCTCCTGAACTGTATTTGTGTGTGATAATAAATGGACCCAACCAATTTGGGGTGAATTTATCATGCTGCTAGTGAGGTTGACTTGTGATTTGCTAGTTCTCCTTGAGAACCAAGTCGCCAATATGGTATTCATGCTGATGTACCTTACTATTGTAGGCACGACGAAGGTGATCTTGATATACTCGTGTGTGCTCGATGGCATGGATGTGACGTTCATCGAGGAGTGTTAGTTGATCTAGATGAGCTTGGTGAGCAGTGTCATCATCAATGAAATCTTTCATGGATATCCGTAAAGAGGGTATCTCCAGCTCAAGGGGCATGATAGCTTCTACCCCGTAGACAAGTGAAAAATGTGTTGCCCCAGTAGGAGTATGAATGCTCGTACGATATGCCCACAAGGCTAGGGGTATTTGATTATGCTAGTCCCGATGAGATTCCACTATAGTTTTACAGAGAATAGAACAGATGGTTTTGTTAGTGGCCTCTACCTGGCCATTTCCTTGAGGGTAATATGGGGTTGAAAAGCTATGGTGTATGTGAAATCTATCACACAATGCTCGAATAGTCTTGTTTTTGAAATATTTCCCATTATCTAAAATAATTTGGGAGGGAATTCCAAAGCGGCATATGATATGCTCCATGATGAATGCTATAATTTTGGCTCCTGTAGTTTGGACCAATGGGATGGCTTCGACCCACTTTGTAAAATATTCTGTTGTTGTAATGATAAATTTATGATTGCTAGAGGATGCAGGTGTAATTTTTCCAATTAGATCCAGGCCCCATTGGGAGAAGGGCCACATGGACTGGATTGGTTGAAGTGCTTGGGATGGTAAATGTGTTAAGTTGGCATGTTGTTGGCATTTGATGCAATGTTTGACATACTCACAGTAGTATTGCTCCATTTTAGGCCAGTAGTAGCCCATACGGAGAATGTGTTTGGTAATTGCCATGCCACTGAAATGGCCACCACAAGTGTCATCATGGGTTTCTTGTACAACCCACTATGATTCTTGCAGTTCTAGGCAATGCAAGAGTATACCATCATAGCTATGGTGGTAAAGGATGTCCCCCAACAAGGTGTAGTGGATCACTCTTTGTTTAAAGGTTTAGAATTGGGCGTGGGGCAAATCACATGGTAGGAAACCTAGTTTGATGTATTCCTTGATCTGTGAGAACCATGGGTCGTGAGGTTCGGTGTTTACCACATATACACCACCATCATCTATGGGAGGTGTGGGTGATATAGCAGATTGTGTAAGTGTATGAATGGATACAGATGTTGTGCTGGATATTGGGTTTTGTGGGATAAGGGACCCTAAGGAGGCCATGGTGTCTGCAAAATGGTTTGATGAGCGCAGTGCGGCTTCGAGGTAATACCATTCAAATTGGGATAGGAGTTGTTGGGCGATCTTCTTGTATTGTTGGAGAACTGGGCAATTGCATAGCCAAAGTTCCTGCACTTGATTGACTATCAAAAGTGAATCACCTATGATGTGGAGGCATTTGATGTGCATAGAGTGTGCTTGTTTCAGTCCTAGGATTAGGGCTTCATACTCTGCATTGTTATTGGTACAAGGAAAATCAAGTTTGAATGAAAATGGGAGTGGTTCTCCTTTAGGTGTAAAGAAAATAATGCCTACACCCCCATCGTGGAGACACCTAGACCCATCAAAGAACATGGTGAGGTCAGCCATGAATTCTGGTTTGACGTATTCCTCATATTTGGTTATGTGAAAGATGGAGTCATCAGGGAGTTGGATGAGTAGGGGTTGATTGTTAGTTATAGGGGCTTCATCCAGTTGGTCAGCAATGACTTGCCCTTTGATAGATTTTTGAGATATGAATTCTAGGTCGAACTTGGTTAGGAGCATGATCCATTTGGTTGTGCGTGAGTTGTGATAACTCTTGTTCATCATGTACCGTAGGGGATTGTCTTGGGTGATGACAAAAGTTGTGTGGTTTAACATATAGTGTCTTAGCTTCTAGGTGGTGAATACTACTGCTAGGCATAGCTTCTCCATGTATCTGTATCTCATTTCATAACTAACTAGTGTGTGACTGATGTAGTAGATAGCTTGCTCTTTGTTGAGAGCATTCTTTTGAGCTAGGAGTGTACCCAGTGCAAGCTATGTGGCTGAGATGTATAGAGTTAGTGGTAATTGTGGGTGCGGTGGTGACATGACCAATGATGATGTAAGGTAAGTTTTGATAGCATTGAATGTAGCTTGATAGTTTTCATCCCATTTAAAGTGTACTCCTTTTTGTAGGAGATGATTTAATGGTTGGCATTTTCTTGATAATTACGCTATAAATCTATGAATAGAGGTAATATTGCCTTGGAGGCTACACAATTGCTTTAAGGTGGTAGGAGGAGGCATCTCGATGATGGCTTTCACCTTACTAGGATCTACTTCAATGCCTCATTGGGAGACAATGAATCCTAGTATTTTTCTTGATGTAACATCGAACACGCACTTTTTTGGATTGAGGCGCACGTTGTGTTCTAGTAGTCGATCAAAAATATGACGAAGATCTTTGAGATGGTCGACACGTTTCTTTGATTTGGCTATGAGGTCATCTACATAGTCTTCCACATTTTTGTGCATTAGGTCATGAAATATGTAGGTCATGGCTCGTTGATAGGTTGCCCCAACATTTTTAAGGCCAAAGGGCATGACCTTGTAGCAAAAGGTCCCCCAGGGTGTTGTGAAGGAATTTTTGTGTTGATCGGCTGGGTTGATCCTAATTTGATTATATCTGAAAAATCCATCCATGAGGGAAATCATCTCGTGACCTGTGATGGAGTCAACGAGGGAATCAATGTTGGGTAAAGGGAAGTTGTCTTTGGGACAAGCTTTGTTTAGGTCATGAAAGTCTATGCAAACATGAACGTCATCGGATGGTTTGGGGATAGGGACCATGTTGGATACCCACTCGGGATAGTCGATGGGTATTATGAAATCAATGTCTAGGAGCTTTTGGAGCTTAGATTTTACTATCAATGTGATAGTTGGATGCATGCATCACAGCTTCTATCTTACTAGTTTGGCATTGGGATCTAGTATAATATTATGCACTACTACGATAGGGTCAAGTCCCGACATGTCTTTGTAAGACCATGTGAACACTTTTATATACTTGCATAGGAAGTTCATGAAGGTGATGCACTCCTCGGGTGAGAGGCTAGCGGCTAATTTGAGGATGTGTGGATTTTTTGGATCATCATCGATGTCTACATCGATCGTGTCCTCGATGAGCATGCAAGATCCATCATGCAACTATTTAGGGATAGGAATGAGATTGAAGTCATCGATGGCCTCACTGAACTCGTACTCATCATCTATGTAAATGCCCATGTGATGGACTTGAGGGGTTTGGGAAGACATGGATGAGGAAGGGGTATTTTTTGCCCATAAGACATGAGGAGAGAGAAGAAAGTCTCCAGGTGTTGGTATATGTGAGATGTGTGCTAGATCGATAAATTTTGGGTTTGGGGTATCATCTCGAATCCACTGGTGGCTATAATGGAGGGGAGAATGTAAATCTACCTCAACCATGTTAATCAATGTTGTAGGTGAAGTAGGTGGGGTAGAATCTAGTGATGGAGGTTGGATAGGTTGTGTGCATCCTAAGAGGCTCAAGGGAGGCCACAGGATGACTGGTGGTGAACGAGGATGAGAGGCTGCTCTCTGTAACTATCTATGTATAGGTGAGAATATAGGTAGGCATATCGATGGTGGGTCAGGTGGAACCAAGTTTGGCTCTATAGGTGGTGGATCAGACGAGAGTGCATCCGACTCTATTGGTGGTGTAGCCATAGATAAGGTAGCAAAGTGTTCTGCCAATATCTGAACATCATAGAACAAGGAGGTATCGGGTGTAGGATATTCTTGGAAGAAATCATAGGGGACGATGATGGTTGATGTGGGTGAAGGCATATCTTCTAGCATGTCCATGTCAATGTACTCTTCCAAGGTGTGTGTTGGACATGGAGGAGGATGTAAGGATAAATATTGGATCTCATCTTCTAATGTATAGATGGTGGTTGGGTGATAACCTAGACCAGTTTTGTCGGTAGGTGATCGGACACGAGGGTTAATGGGTGTACGTAGGCCTTGCTCATAATGACCTAACCCAAACCCATGCCAATGAAAGTGTTGTAGGTAGTGCAAGGAAAATTGAGGGTTGGCTAGGTGTGTAATTGCATCACCAGAGCTAGATTGTGGTGGTGAAGAAGTTGGTGAGGGGATCAAAGAGTCTACTCCTACATACACAAATTTGGTGTGGTTTTTGGGACTTCCTAACTGTATGACGATTCCAATAGTCAACACCGAGGCTGAGGGATGACCAAAATCTTGGGTAGATTGGATAGGGGTGTCACATACATAGGTGTCATGTACATTATAGTCTCCTAGGCCATTTTTTGTCATGAATATGGATATGCATGGCATGGCACGCTCTGGCGATTGGGGTGGCATATCCGAGTCAGATGAGGAAGGAGAAAGTTGGGATTCCCTAATGGTGGTAGCTGAAGGGTGTGAAGGTTCATCCGAGCTAGGTGTTGGTTGTTTGGGTTCATGATGTTTGGTTGTTGTGGCTTGAACAGGCTATTTGTTCTATGTAGGGGATGGCATCGGTGTAGGTGCAGGGATGCATGGAGACGTGAATGTCTTAGGTTTTGGTCGGAAGGAGAGGTGGTGTCTAAAGTGTAGGAAGGATAGGGGCTTCCATATGCGAGGGTGGAGGAGGTAATGTAATTGGTTGTGTGATGGGTGGCAATGGTGGTTGTGACACTACGGGTGGAAATTAGAATGGTAGAGGTTGGGAGGATTGTGGAGGCCATGAGAATGGTAGCGAGGAAGGCATGGTATCAATTTTAGGTCCCCCGGTAGATGATGCTAATGGTGCAGATATCGAGGCTTGTGTTGTTGATGAACACTGGGATGTTGGGGTGGAAATTGGAGAGGATATTGATGCTCCTACTTACTGGTGAGAAGATACAAGGAATAGTTGGGAAGATGAGAATGAAGGCATAGGGGGAAGGTCTACGACATTACAAAACTTAAAGGGGTCTCCATCGGCTGGGACACAGTGAACAAGTCCATTGTGGACATACTTGAGGCAATGATGCAATGTGGATGGGACACACTACATGTCTCTGATCCAAGGGTGACCGAGGAGAATATTGTATTGCATTTCTCCTTGAATTATGTGAAAGAGGATGGGGATCATATGGATGCCTACGCGGATGGGTAGAACTATGGATCCTATGGTAGGTCTCATGGAACCATCAAAAGCACGTAGGTCTAGGGAAGGTGTGGTGAAATGTGTTGGAGGGAGGTGTAGGTGATGTAGGGCTACTGTGGATATGATACTGATGGATGAGCCCATGTCAATGAGTACCCACTTGTAGGTGATATCATTGATATTAGCTTGTATGTGGAGGGGAGGGTCGGCTCCTTCACCAATGAGTTTTGTTATCTCATGGTCATGGAAGCTAATTGAAGGTTGAAGGCATCATGGGATGTTCCCTACGAAATTGACAAAAGCATTTGTGTCATGTGTCTCTAAGTCAATGGAACGTAGGATGTCATTCAATGCCTCACGATGGGGTTGAGACTATTGTAGGAGGTCGAATATGGATAGTCAAGCGGGGGCATTGCGTAGTTGATGGGTTAGACTACCACGGATGGTAATCACATTTTGAGGTGGTGGTGGTATGGTATTAGGCATTTGGGGTGTTTGTAGGGACGTAAACTAGACAGGGGAGAAACAATAGGTGTTGTCTAGCATGACGGGTATCATTGGTTTCTCATAGTAAGGTTGATCATGCCTACTACTCCACGTGATGGAGGATCACGCTGGACATTGTTGACTTGGTGAGGGGGCACTGGAGGATTGTTTGGAGGTCTAGGGGGATTGGGTCCTCTATGATCCGGTAGAGGGTTTTGGAAAATTCCTAGGTTTTGTTTGTTCTAGTTCTAGGGCTAAAGGGTTTGCTACCTGAATAGTGCCCCTATCGATTAGGTCTTGAACTTGCCCCCAAAAGGAGTGACACAAATCGATATTATGGCCACGCTACCTATGAAAGGGATAAAAGAGCTGCTCATTGTAGTCATGATATTTAGGTGAATTTGGATCCAATGGGTGGATATCGGGTAGAACGAGATGGTTGCCCTCGTACAATCTATGGAATAGGGTTGGTAATGGTTCAGATAAGGGTGTAAAGTTGCATGGTGGACCCTATGGGTGCATGCCATGGTATTGCTATGGTCGAGGTGGGGTAGGTACATTAGCTTGGAGCGCTTGTGGTTGTGGTGTATAGGGTGGAGGAGTCGGTACTAGTGCTAGGGTAGCAGCTATGACTTGGTTGGTTTGTTGTGGTCATGGGTAAGGTTGATTCAGTGTGGGTCTATTGAAGCAAAATTTGGAGTTATAGTTGGATTTGGCTCTCAACTTAATCTTCCTAGATTGCACCTTAATATCTTCGATCACTTTTGCTTGTGAGATAGCATCTTCAAAAGTATGACTTTGGTGAAGTTGGAGGGATGTGGAAATGTGTTTGTGGCAGCTCTTGGAAAAGAGTGTCACAAGCTCTGAGGTGGGGAGGCTATGGGTGAGATCATGAATAATCACTCTCCATATGGCAATAAACTTAGTAATGGGTTCATCGTCCACCTATCATAAGGCGTAGACATCAAAAAATGTGGTCTTTTTCTTGATGTTGATGGAAAAGTGCTCTAAGAAGGAATTGGCCAGTTGCTCAAAGGTGTACAGGCTATGGCATGGTAGCATGTTGTACCAATCCAATGCTGGCCCAACGAGGGATAGGGAGAAGGTACGCAACATAATAGGGTTACTACTATGAAGCTGGTAATAGGATGAGCGGTAGTTGCTCACATGTTCTCTAGGATATTCCTTACCTCTATACTTGTCGAATTTTGATATTTCAAAGTGATAGGGATAAGGAGGGATAGGTACTGATGGATGTACTAGCTCATTGCATAGTTCATCATAGCAAGGCTTTTGTGGCCCATAGCTAGAGGTGTGTAGGTTCAAAATTTTGACTTCATCTCGCAAGAGTTGAAGTTTGGGTGTCATAGGAGTTGAAGGTTGGGCTATGATAGGCTGACCTTGTGGATGTGGTGGATATTGGTATTGTTGTTCTTCACAATACTATGGGGAATACTATTGTGCCTGATCATGATAAGGTGGGTACTGGGTGACATGTGTTGTCGTGTCTATAGGCACACTAGGTTGTGGGGTAGGTGTCTATTGAGGATAATAATACTATGACTGGGCAACATGTGGTTGTGGCATGGGTACTTGTTGGTTTGGAGCCTGTTGTACTGGTTGGACCATGGGTGGTGATGACCAAACTAGAGGAGGCATAAAGAAGCTAGGTGTAGCTGGTGGTAGTGTAGGTTTCGGTGCTACTGGTGCTAGGGGTGGTCGAGATGAGGTATCAAAATATGGGATCTGTCTCTACCCTGGAGGGTAGGAAGTAGGGAAGCTAAACTATGTGGAATAATTTGGTTGAGTAGGTGCATAAGCTATTGGTGTCGGTCCATAGGTAGGATGGATATGGGTAGTGGGAACCTAAAAATGAATAGGTGGTGGTATCCTAAAGGTCATTGTAGGCAAATGTGGCTCCAAGGGTTGGGCGTCATGCACTCTGGATACCTGGGAGATAGGCAAGAAAGTTGCTGAAAAGGTGGGATAAGTTGCTGAGGTAGGATCTTGGGTTGAGGGGAAAGTGTAGGTGTACACTCCTACTTGGGTTTGTGCCTCTTTCTCCTAAAGAGGCTATTGGGAGGTACCCTCAGATATGGTGAAGAATGACTCTTGTGAAGAGGATGGTTGGTACTCTTGTGAAGAGTACGAGCATGAGGTTTGAGGGAATGCTTGTGGTTCCTACTGGGTAGGGATCTATTGTGTAGTTTGGAAGGATGGATTCTAGCTTCCTATAGTGGATGAGGATGGGTCAGACACCATTCCTATGGTAGGGGTGAATGATGCAACCTCAGGATGGGTACGGTTTAGAAGGGAGGAATCATTCTCAAACAGGGATTGAGATAGATTCTGGAAGAAGGGATGTGCAAAGGTGGGTGATGTAGGTATGACCTCCTCATCTATGGTGAAGGTTGGAGGAGATTGTCCTGGTGCTGTGTAGATCACATGGTCATAGAATGTGGTTAGGGGATTAGGTGAGGATGGGGCTGAAAAGAGCGGGTAATCTTCTATGAGTGAAGTAGCGAGAATTTCACTCAAAGTTGATGTCTTCTCATGAGGCATCCTGTGTGTGAATTATGCATCAAATTCTATGCATGAATCAGATGTGTCTATAATCCTCTCCTTCATGATCGAAGGAGCAAGAGTGGACTAACTAGAGGAAGGGGGAGGCCATTCCTCCATAGAGCATGATTGCTCATGCGCTCTACTACGGGTGACCACAGGCATAGTAGCATGTGTAAAAGGGATTTTTAGGAATAAACCCTGTGTGATGTAGACTCAACTGTGTCTACTGTGAGTGTGAAGTAAGTGACATGTTGTGTGTAGCAAAATAATATATAGTGTGGTGTGTTGAGACCGATCTGTGATCATGCAAACAATGGTAGACCAGAATCAATTCTAAATGCTGAGAAAATAAAAGTGTTATGTTCATTTTGTGTGTTGTAATGTTGATACTCCCTATGTAGAATCATGGGTAATGGAGTGAATACTCTAGAAAATTAGGAATGTCATCAATAACAAACCTCCTACAACACCCAAAGATGCACAGGATAGAATGGTACCACAACGTGTGAATGGTGACCTGTATGGAAGGTGTAGTAAAATGGTATCCTGAAGGGGTGGAACTCACTATGCTGAAGCGAGTTCACAATATCCTCTCATGAGAAGAGGTGGCACTATCTGAGACCTGCTACCAGCATACCCATGCTTTCACTTCACCCTCGAGTGGGCTTAGTCAAGAATGACAGTTACCAATTCCACAAATTATACAAGCCTTGTGGATGAAGGTACTAATCCTGTCCCACTCTGCAGGTAACCACTGGTGATGAAATCTAGGGCCCAATCACAAAAGTGGGGGATTTTTTGATGATGAAATCTAGAAAACCACTCTTGTGGGGCTGCTAGGTGTCTAGGGGGTGAGCTTATGGAGAGTGAAACTCGATCCACACCAATCTCGAGCGATGGATTGGGGATGAAGTCCAATCTCACCACTTGTTTAAATACCACGTGAGTGTGTGTGGGTTTGCATTTTGCTAATGGTGTATGCAAGATAAGAAACTAGCTACTTGCCTTTTCAAAATAAACTAACCCTAATGCCTTTTCAAAAGCAAATGATTAGATACTATTCTTTGAAGAGAAGTATTCTAGCCCTGAATGCCTTTTCAAAAGCAAATTACTCTACTTTTGAAAACATAGAAACATGCAATCCAAGTGTGTGGAGTGAAGGGGATTAGAACCCTGATTTAAACTTTTGAATGCAAAAATTTCTTTCAAACAAAGGAAGAAGGGATTAGGAACCTTAATTTGTTGTTAGAATGCAAAGACATTTCAGAAGTAGAAGAGGGGATTAGAAACCCTGATTTACTTGAACATGTATAGTTCTTTCTAACAATGAAAGCTATTAGTGAAGTGAAATCAACGTAGGCTTGTGCTACATGCAAGATACAAAGACATATGCAAAATTATTTGAGAAATAAATTTTATGAACTTGCTGGAAAGTTGCAGGTCCTAAAAATTTCAGAAACCCTAATGCTTTAACCACTTTGCAATGAACCCAAAACTAGGCCTAGTAATGGTCATTCAACTAGTCAATGTATTTCTACTTCCAAAACTTGCAATAGAGGCAGAAAAAATGAAAATACCTATATTCTGATGCTAAGGGGGGTTTTCTTGGCCCCTGAAAAGATCACCCCAACTGATTTGGGGGTTTTTGAGGTGTCTGTGCTCAAATCGTGACCCAGGTCATGAATTTGACCTAAATCATAGGGTGGGTCATGAATCAGGTTTAGAGGCTTCAAATCAGAGATATGATGGCCTAGGATGATTCCTAGGGCTTTGGAGGCTTTAGTGAAACATAGTTTTGGTACCTGCAAGACATATAAATAGAGGATAATGTCAGATTTATAAGAAAAATGAATCTAGCACTATCCGTTGTGGGGGTCCCATCGGGCGTGCTAGAATGAAATGACCATAAGTTGACATTTGATCTAACAACAAGTAATAACACAAGTCATTCATAAATATAATTCTTTATTCATGATAAATTTGATATCGGTTACAAATAGGGTGAATTCCCCTTTTTCCTTTCATGAATACACTATAGGTTTGATGCCTTCTTCTGATGTCCCTTAGTGTAGGTGGGCTTCTTTGTATGTGGGCCACCACTGGGTTGTTGTTTTTTGGTGTTCTTCTCCTTCAAATCTATTGAATAACCTGAAAGAAACTTGCAAGAAAGGGTCAATACATTGGGGGGCTTGCCTTAGTCAGGCCCCATATTTATAAAGATGAAATGACTATAAAACCATAACAGAAACTAAAATAAAATGTGTAGAAGGTAATAATATGCTAAAACAGAGCTTACCTCCCAAATTTGGGGTGATTTGGGGCCTGTAGACCCAATTCACGACCCGGGTTGCGAATTTAGGCCGGATTCATAGGGCAGGTTGTGAATTGAGTTGTGATGCTCCTTTGGTAAGATCTCTTTGGTAGATCAGTCCTAAGGCAGTTGGGGTGCCTCTGTATGCTATCAGAATCCATCTGTGCTCTTCGTAAACTGACTATCTAATGTTCACTTTCCATTTCTGTAGAGTAACTATGCTTTGTTGAATTTGGGAATCAGATTTAATTAGGGGTTTGGGACCCATTATTTATAGGCAAAGGCAAGGTGCAGGGGGGTTAGATAGACTAAACCTAGGTTTGATTCTTACTAGGGTTAGGTTAAGAAATGCTATGTGGCAACATCACATTCCTTATGAGAAATATCTCATCCTCACACATGTGTGAGGATGTATTAGGGCTAATCCTGATTAGGAGGTGCTTAAGCCAATTTAAACATGATTAAATAAATATCTCAACAAACCCTAATCTCACACATGTGGGAGGATTTGATTAAGGCTAATCAATATTAAGGGTTCTTTTAATAAAATTTACCCTAAAAAGTGACTTAAGTGAAGTCAACATTAAATTAGAATTTGGGTATTGACTTATTAATTGTTTTGGCCAACTAATACCCCGTGGGGGCCTCAATTGCATATGAATAGACCGTCGAATGATATTTTGATGTGTTGGATGTAATTTGGAAGGCTTGCGAGGGTTTAGGACCTGAAATCTGGTGAAGTAGTATATGGGAGTCTACATGATGCTATGACAATCTATGGTGATCTATGCATGACTACAACCATCTATGCATGACTACAACAATATACGCATGTCTAGGATGATCTACAATAGTCTACACTGGTCTACGATAGCCTAGGGGTACCTAGGATGGCCTATGTAAACCTACAAGTGTCCAGAAGGATCTACAAGTATGTAGGTATAGCAGTGTGTAACTTTTGGGTGTCTACAAATATATTTTGAAAGAAAAAAGGGTAATAAAAGGAGTAAAGGAAAATAAAAAGACAATGTTAGGGGAGACTAAAAACATGGTTAGGATATAGTGTAACAACATTGGATATCAAAAAATAATTAACTCTTAAATAATTTTATGGCACTTAACATAGTAGCCATTAATTATTACACATATAGGTTCATTTTACCTATTACACCCATATTAATCATTTCAAGGATTCACACAATTAGAAATCCAATAGGCACTAAAAATATTGCTATAAAATAATAAGCTAAAGGTGAAATGTAATAGAAATAACTTAAAATGAATGTCTAAAGCTTCTAATCACTCCAACGATTGTAAATGCTAGAAATTCAATAGGTATTCAAATATAGAACTACTTTAATAGAATAAACCAACGCTATAGTGTAACAAAAATGACTTAGAATGATCATTCTTATAAAAATTGTAGATGCAAAGACAATGGAGATCAAACAACTACCACTTTATTGATCTATCAATGATTACATTGTAATACTAGGCAAGGACTATAGAGTTGACCCTTGAATGACATCTAAACTATTATATTTTTATGGGATGGTAGTACAGGGAATGCAACCAAAAGATGCAAGATAACTAGTCTGAGATAACTATAAACTAACGGTATAATAATATGTATGAAAATAATGATATGAGCATCTACATATAACTTAACAATATATCATTAATGAAAGTGATTAAAATAGTACAATGCTCTATAATGGAGGACATGAACACCCCATGAAAGGATATGAAAAGACTACATTGTACCATACTACCACACACTCTCTATATTTACTACTACATATGATACTCTCTCAAAAAACTCACTGTAAGATTTTTATATAGGAAGATAGATTTATTGCCCCTTGCTTTACCTATCTACTTGATGTACAAGTGGAATCGTACATTTACAACTTGCACATTTGAAACTTGTGAATTTATTACAATACTTGAAGTAACTAACTAACTTTACTCTAAAGTAAACTCCTACTCTAGTTATGTACCAAAAATGGTATATTTACATGATGAAATTGATTTAATATACTCTAACACCCCATGTATTACATTATTTGGGTATTGAAGACTTTAGTCTTCAATATGGATCTTCGATCTTTAGATGTTCTTTAGCTTGATTAGGTCCTTTGTATTATATTTAATTCACATTGCATTGTATACCTCCTTGATTTTATTCCTCCTCTTCTTCTTCTTTATTTTTGTCTTTGGAGTTAGTACTTTCATAGTAGGACATACTATCACCTAATTCTTGGAAAAGTTTATTCTCTTTGTCTTTGTCATTTTTATCATTTTCTAGGTTCTGTATAGAAGCTTATAAACAAACACTTATGATGTCATGATAAGATTTTGTGTTAATAGAACTTGAGGTATCAATACTGCATGAGGATTGAAATATCTTATCTAGGTATGATTCATTCATTTCTATTTTATTTTAAGTAATTCTATCAATCCTATTTGTTCTACATTCTCATTCTAAACATTTGAATGCAATTAATACCATATATAATATGTTACCAAGTTCTAAAGGAATCTTAATGTCACTCTTTTCATTATCAATTTCTTCAGTGAGTAGATCATGTATATAATATTCCATGGTTTCAAAGTTATATTTTAAAGCCTCACTATGAATCATTTTTGAAGTAAGGTCTAAGTCTCCTTCAAAATTTATAAGTAAATTCTTTATTCTAGTTTTTATGGTACTTGCTCTTTTCTTTCTGATAGTGTTGTTCATATCATTTTTCACTGTATTATTTTAGGTAGAAATATTTCTTAGTTTTAGCTCTTTTATATTTTTAAGAACACTTTTGATATATCCTTTGTAGTTTAGGGTATGTGAACCAATTTGATAAGACCTTTCCAGAATTAGTTTTTGTAGGATTCCTTGTCTCCCTAGTGATTGGAATGTGTTATAAGTTTTCTAAAGTACGTAGTAAGTAATAGTTCACCTTTTGGGTTGATTTTGTAATGTTTTATAAATAACAATAATCAGTTCCTATTTAATATTATCTCTCTTAATGAATTATGAACTTAATTTGAAGTTCTATGGTTGGATTTATTTTGTCCCTCTAGTAAGACAAGTATAATTATATAATTCCAACTCCTTTAAGTAAATAATAAACTTCCTTTTATATCCCTTACTATCCAATATTTCTAAATTCCAATTATCTATGTTTGATGTAGTATACCTTATAAATATCCAATTTTGAAATATTAGAAATTAATAATATTTGCAATATAATTTCTAAGTGTCTAAAGTAGAAACTCTTATTTCTCCTACTTAATTATTTGCAAATACAATGCTCCTTGAATTAACCCTTAATATTATGCACTTTTAATTTGATTTCTTTCTCTAAGGGTATATCTACTCCAATTATTTTAACCTTATAAATATATGTTCCCTTATATCTCCTTTTAAACTTTAGTTAAATCAAGTAGTAAGTTCAAATATACCTTTGAACTCATTTTTATTGGTGTTGAACCTGAGCATTGATTATGAGTGTTGGTATCTTCATGTTGGTTTATGACAGACTCAACAAGCATCCTCTTATGATAGTCTTAAATGCACCTTTGACTCTTTTACTTCAGGATTTGAATATGCTCTCACTTAATGCTCACTATGAATTCACTTCCATTCATTGTGTTCTTCTTTTTTGGTGACTATATGTAAGCTTCTTATTATTGAATCAGGTGCTAGGTGGTGGTAGGCATTACTTAAGTCTCTTACTCAAGATTTTCTAGTCCTTGTGGAGCATTGAAATTCCTTGAACGCTAGGGTAATGATGAATGTGTTACATGAATGAGTGCCTTTCTTGAGTTTTGGATATAAGAGGTTGATGATGCCCTTTGTGCCAAGTGGCACAATAGAATTCTTCTTTCAATACAATTGTAGACATCTCCTTTACATGCACTCTCTCTTCAATGTACCAAAAATTAACCTTAATATATTCTCAATGCTTATTTATTTCGACCATTTGCAAGCTTGCTTCAATCCTTTTACAGCAAACAATGTCCTTATTTTAAGTTGTTCTATTTGAGTATGATGGTTGTCTCTAGTTATGATGTACCAAGGATGATGGATGATGGTTCTATGGAGCTCCAATAGTAGTACTTTTTCTCTACCTACTTACTAGGTATTTCACCTTCATTTTCTCCTTTGCTATATCGCTTGCTATTCACTACCCTTGCCTTTATCTTTATGTAGTTACTTGTGTTGTAGGTTGATGCAATCATATGTGTTGGATAAAGTATTAAAAATAGTGTCTCTAAACACTTGAAATTAAATCTTGTGTTCCCTAGGTTGGCTCACCTTCTCTACCCAAATTTTTCACCTTCTGTCTTCAATAATTCAATCAATTGTGGACATAGGATACTTGCACCAAAGTTTTAATAGTTCCTTGTCTCCTTTTTATGCTACTCTTCTCCTTTGATATGGTATATCCTTGTTGTATATATTGAGGATAAATGAATATATATTTCTAAAGCTTTTCATTTACTTCTTAGATATGGATATTACTCTAATCCTCAACAACAATGTATTATTGCCTTTCTTATTAGACAATGCTAAGCTCTAACTCTTTACTTGGATAATTTTAGCACCAATTAATCCAATATCTTAACCATGTAGCTAATTTAGAGGTTTAAATTTGCACTAATTTTCACCTTAACTAAAATCCTTAGTGAATTTTGAATAACTAATATAGTGCACTAATAGTTTCTCCTCAATACTCTTGTAGATGAACCCTCAAAGTAACTCGAAATATGTACTAATTTTTACTATAACCTAAAAATACTTAGAGCACCTTAAAAATATTAAATAAAAACTAATATAGTACAATATTGATCTCACCTTATTACTCCTTCAAATGAACCTTAAATCATGCACCAACAATTGCTCCTAAATACATTATAATCTTTGTAACTTAATGTAGTCTTCTTTGTTGCAACTAGATAATAGGAAGATGACAGTTTTCTTTCTGTCACAATATATTTAACTCCTATTTTAATGTGTAGGTATAAACCTTAAAATAAAATTCCTTCTGCACTCTCTTTGAAGACTATAATATGCAACCTTCTCTTTGCAATTTTTAAATAATTAAAATGGTGCTTAATAGAACTAGATAATAACCCAAATTAAATTTTAACTAATGAACCTATTTGCACCCAATTTTCTTACCTTAATGATCTCTGGAGATGAAGGATTGTTAGGTGATTATATTAACCTTATTGCTACCTTTAACTAGATGAATTTGCAACTCTACTTGGTTGTTTGAAAAAACTCTCTAACTCATCTTTTTGCAGCTCCAAAAACTCTCTAACTTGCTATCTTTAAACTTTCATAGGTGACTTGATTAACCTTCAATATGGACTCTATAACTTTTGAATTTTTTACAGCTAGTAATGCTTCCTTGATCACTGCCTATTTCATAGTTAATTTTTGCACTGAAATGTTGTCCTTGAAACTAAAAAATTTGGCAAGAAATTCCCCCAAATCACAATTGAGTTTTTATTCGAGACCCTTCAGTATTCTGCTATAGATTCAAAAAATCCCTATCTCTAAATGAGCCTTCTAGCCTTCAAAGCTAACTTCAAACCTTTTACGTTTGCTATTAATTTCTAGTTCCTCTCTTTCAATCTCATTTTCAAATTCTAACTTCAATCTAGGACTTCTTCTCAATAATTTGAAATTCCTGAGATCTTCACCAATATCCTCTAAAATTTTACAAACTTCTTATCAAATCCTTCTCCATTGGTCTTGTTGTTGGATGGCGATAGTTATCCCATGTTCTTCCTTTGGTGGTAAATTTATTTGATGAGTTCTACTAAGAACTACTTTAATAACCTTTTAATTAGTAGTAAGACTCTACAAGAATTCTCCTTATTTATCCTTGAGACCTCTCCAAGGTCTTCAATCTTACAGCTCTTATGATCTAAATGAGATATTTATTTCAACCTTCTACTATGGAAGTGTTGGTAATGATAATTTCCTCTCAAATATCTAAAAATTGTTGTTGTTGGAATTGTATAACAAGACCTTGCTAGTCCTTCTTCACTTTTGCAATTGGTAGGATTTAATGGAGATCACCAACCTCCAATATTCCAAAACTAGGAGTTTTGTAACTGGACCTTCTAAGGATCTCTTTAACTTCTTCAAGGTGATTTCTTCAATTTATTATCTACAGTCTTTAATGGAGATCACCAACCTCCAATCTTCTTCTGGACTATTCTTTGAAGTCTCTTGAATCAGTAGTAAGGCTGTTATGGTATTTTATTCTTCTGCACTCTATAGCTTTTAGTCTTCAATGGAGATCACCAATATCCAATATCCTCCTAAAGTCATCTTTGGAGTCTCTTCTTCCTCTCTTCTATAATTTATAGGCCTATAACTCTTTTAATGGGACATTTTCTCATATATCTAAAATATTTAGTCTTCTACTTGTTGTTGCAAGTGTTGGAATGATTATAATGAAGATATTCTTCCTATATCTATGTTGGAAGCTTTCCAACTTTATCTGAATCTCCTTTTCCTACAAAAACATGTTAGAATATGGAATGGAAGAATCTGTAATTCTTGAGATAATAAACTTCACTAGTTGATTTTTCAATCTAGTAGAGTTTATGTTGAGTCTTAGTATTCACGATTTTTTTGACAACCCTATGCAAATACTCTAGCCAAATGTAATCTCAAAAAAATTATAAATAAGATTTCTCATTTCTCTCAATCTCATATGTGGCTCTCTCTATTTTCTAACTGATCTACTATGGCTCTCTTACTATATCATAATTGATATACCATGTGCTATGATACCATTATTAGCTTTTGATGGGATGGTAGTACATTGAATACAACCACAAGATGCAATATAACTAATCTGAGATAACTATAAACTAATGGCATAATAATATGTATGAAAATAATGATATGAACATCTACAAATAACTCATAAATATATCATTAATGAAAGTGATGAAAATAGTACAATGATATATAATGGATGACATGAACACTCCATGAAATGATATGAAAGAACTACATTGTACCATATTACCACACACTCTCTATATTTACTACTACATATGTGACTCTCTCAAAACACTCACTATGAGGCTTTTATATAAGAATATAAATTCCTTACTCCTTTCTCTACCTATCTACCTAATGTACAAGTGGACTCCTTGTACATTTACAACTTGCACATTTGACACTTATAAATTTATTACAATACTTAAAGTAACTAAATTTACTCTAAAGTAAACTCCTACTCTAGTTATGTACCAAAGGTGGTACATTTACATGACCCAAATTATGTAATATACTCTAACATAAAATCATATTTATAAATTGCTTTTTTGAATCTTGCAGCATAAAATTTACATTCAGTTATAAAAATGGTTGTAGACAATTGTATATAAGGTTCTAGAAGTTTGCATGAATGGTTTATATTTTGATCTGTGTCTGCATTTGAATTTGGCTCATTTATTTGCAATATATTCTTACAAGTGGTTGCATTATTAAGGTTCTATTTAGGAACAAATTGCAAGCACTATGGCAAATATCTAGAGTAATGTTGGTTGATGTTCTTGAATTCTAACTTCTTCTTTATCTTCTATATCACCGTTGTAGGGTAGTCATGGTTTTAATCTTGTGTCCTAATTTTGGGTAATTTTGAGCTCTTTGTACTTCTTTATCATTTTAAGCATGGTCTTGAGAAGTTCTAACATCATCGCTCGAAGCTGGTATGGTTTTGATCCAACTTCCAGTTTTGGGTATCTTCCACTCACTTTGGATGATGCTAAGCATATTTTACTTTTGGTGATGTCATTGATTGAGGAATATTTACATTGAGCCTTTTGTTCAAATGTGCATTTATTATCATGGCCCTAGGAATATGATGGAATTTAACTATGCTTTGACTCTCTAGGCCCTTATTTGGGCATTTCATAGCCTCAGGCTCCCTTTTAAGCGATGAACCTCCTTTGGACCCATCTCTAGGATATTTCCATGAATTTTTAATTTGCTTGTTTCCCATTCCCATTAAGATCTTGTTTTTTTCTGATGTTTTCTTGTCATTCATATATTGGGTTTGATATTGATCCTAGAGTAATTTATCAAATTTGTAGCAAATATCCATTTTTTGTAAATTTTGTAACTATATTAGTATCCTTTGAATGTGATTAAAATTTTACCCAAACCTTGCTTTCATAACTCATTTACCATGTTTAAAGGTTGTGCCCTTTGCCTCACCATTAAAATTAATTGCTATGTTTAAAGATTGCACCCTTTGCCTCACCTTCACAAATCAATTGTTTCAAATAACAATTTCTCTTTTGTGTTTCCCACATATACATTGCTCCCTCCAAGAAGTATTCTACCTTTTTCATGCTCCTATCATAGATATTACTCCCACCAAGAAGAAATTTACTTTCCATGCACTTAACATAGACATTGATCCCTCCAAGAAGGAATCTACCTTTTTCATGCTCCTAACATAGATATTGATCATTCCAAGAAGCAATATACTTTTTATACCCTTAACATAGATATTTCTCCCTCAAAGCAATCATTTAAATTATTAAATTGATCAGATATTTTCAATTTCAAATCTCCATTCAAAGACTCCAAAGGTACAAAACCCCTTTGGTCAAATTTCAATCTCCCTTCAAAGGCCCCAAAGGTACAAAACCCCTTTGGTCAAATTTTAAATCTCCATTCAAATATGCCAAAGGTACAAAACCCTTTGGTCAAATTTCCATCTTACTTCAGAGTCCCCAAAGGTATAAAATCCCTTTGGTCAAATTTCAACCTCCATTAAAAGTCCCCAAAGATACAAAATCCCTTTGGTCAAATTTTAAATCTCCATTCAAAGATCCCAAATGTACAAAACCCCTTTGGTCAAATTTCAAATCTCCATTCAAGGGTCCCAAAGGTACAAAACCCCTTTGGTCAAATTTCCAACTCATTTCATAAGCCCCAAAGGTATAAAACCCCTGTGGGCAAATTTCAATATCCATAAAAAGGTCCCAAAGGTACACAAATCCCTTTGGTAAAATTTCAATCTCACTTCAAAGACCCCAAAGGTACAAAACCACTTTTAGTCAAAACTTAAATCTAGTTCAATGACTCTTAAAGCACAAATTCACTTTGGTCAAACCTTTAATTTTATTAGAATAGGTGTTTCAAATCAAGTTCATGCCTAGGAGGGAGTTCATCCTCATTATTATCAAACCAATTTTGTATCTAGGGGAGTTGAAATTCCCTTAAATTTCCACACTACTTAGTCTTTGATGTTGATACTACAAAATAATTGCATTCAATTTAGTCATTGCATGCATACATTAATCAGATAAATCTCATAATGTGCTACCTATATCAAACTTTTGTATGCATGCATATGTTTTAACCTCTCATATTTGATTTACTTACTCAATGAGACATTGGTTGTATACGTTCATTCACATTCATATGCATTATGTCATGTCCACTGATCATACACTCTCATACTCTTTGTCCTGATATCATGGCATTTTGCTTATACATATGCATCCATTATTTTGCATACACTACAAGAAGAGGTCAATATTCACTAGTTAGAATGACTATAGTGATGTCCAACCCTATTCTTAGGTGGATTGGTACACAAAAATATCTTCTATAATTCAAACCTTTTCAGTTCATCCAATCAACCTTTATTGAATGTCACCAAATTCTAAATCATTTCAAATGCTTCCCTTGGATAAATTGAGTTATTTCATGAACCAACTGCACGTCAAACACTAAGAAATTTTTTTGAGTAGCCTTACCATAAAGTGAATATTTTGACCTACTCATCCTATCATTTGCATGATATAATCCTATGGATACAACCAAGGACAAGCTACAAAAAAAAGAGCAAGCAAAATAAAAGAGTACTAAAGCCTCAAATGAGAAAAGAAAAAGAAGAGCACTACTAAATAGATTGAATCCTTGGTATCCTAATGTATTTTAGATGTCTCCATTAAGGCTATATATACCTAGCTTGTAGTGGAGTAATGTGAATAGATTATGGGGATGACGTCCATTGGGGCTATAGATGTTTGTTTGGTAGTTGAGTATGCCTTATGAGTGGCGACATGTCTATCACATTAGTGACTTTATTTTTTATATACCACTACATGCATGTAGATGATCTAGCTTATACTAGCTAATTTTACAATTTTTTAGTCCATCCTCACTCAAAATGTATAAATGAACATAACTTCACACACACTAGGTCATGATAGGATTAATCCTAGACAAGATATCCAATATCTTTTCCAAACATTGGCTGATAAATAGATGATTTTGATTTCTCAAACTATGGTGTTTGAATTTCTAGAAATTCTTCTAGCATCTAGAATCACTTGTAAGAAGGAACAGACAACATGACAACTAGTTTTATAAAATAACAAGTGTTATCTTCATATCTTTAGTACATTGTATAATCAATAAGTCATTAGCATAATCATACATAGTTGTTTAATATATATTCACACTATCATTTGCATTGCCTACCTAAATCAATTATTAGCTATTCATTCCTCATACACATCATAAACTTGCTTATCTCATATGATGTTTATATGTCCATACAATCGTTAACATATCATTTATTAATTCAAACCACTTTATATTATTTCATTCAAACACACATCCAAAAATACAACTACGCACACACATATCAAGTGCACATACCATAAAATTTTCAAATACATATATTTTCATTCCTAAAATCAACAATAAGAAAAGAAATGCCACATTTCATATAACGTCTATCAAATAAATTGCAAAAAATACATAATAATATTAAATAACACTCATCAACATACATCATATTGCAACAACATCATAATCATACATCAAATCATCACACATATTCATGAATCCTCATCACATATATGTATCAAATCATGGATACATCATCAAAATTACTTGTAATATGCATCATATATACATCTATATATGTCACAATATGCATCTCTATGATCATCTCACCAAAAATATCCTACAAAAATTATGGTGCATCTGCCACACCAAAAACATTGCTACAATACAAACATCGACTCACTATTGCTAATCCCTTGGAATATCTCCACTTCCCTCCTATCCATCATCTATATATACACTTAAAATTGGTCTATTTTTAATCAGCCATCATCAATTCACCCTCATACATTGAATCTCCAACCAACCAAGTCAAATTTTCCTTTGAAAGACCTCAAATTGACCATTCATCACTTCAAAAAGTAGGGTCATATTTGACCCAACTTTTACTATACCAAATCTTCTCCAAATTTCACAAAAACACCACCATTGTATTGGGATCAAAAGGATATTTTTTATGATTTATATTTTGTAAAATTCTAACATTTTTTTTTTTGGTAGATAGGATACTATAGCATTAATATCGGGTTTTACAGGTTGACCCAAAACCTTTTACAAAAATCAGCCCAGGGTTGTTGATGAACATATCCTTACTAAGGATCCTATATATGTAAAATATACATGCTGCCAAAGCCATTACATCCCATAAGGCACATAGCCTGTTATCAAAAAGAAACTTCTCATACAATGTTTTGGGTATACCTCGAGAAAACACACATGCATCATAATTACAAAAAAGAAACAGACACGAATCCCTTCCTTGAGACAATGGAGAAACAAAAAGCTGCAGACACACATAGCAGAGTACTGAAAAAAACTCCCACAAGCTTTGTATTGACAGTTACTCTTAATAATTCTTTGGTAATTGCTTTCTTTCGCATATTACATTCTTTGGTACCACATACTATCTTGGCCAATCAGCCTTGAAGAAGTGAACCTGCTGGCTAGATTTATGGCGGTGGCTATCTGGTGGTCCACTTGGCTTTGGTTTGAAGTCTTATATTACCATTTCTTTCCTTCCCCGTGATTATCAAACAACCTCAAATTATAACATTATATAGTCCCCCAAAATATATAAAAATTTCACATGGGTCAAACAAAGGAATTCATATGGATAGGTACAAACAAAATATTCATACCCAAGGGTACAAACCAACCAATCATACATATAGGTAAGATAATTAAGATATCATCTAGGGGTATGATCCCCACAACCTTTCAATTTTCCACCAATTCCTCTCAACATTTATTATTTTTATTATTCCTAACCACAATGCGCTCATCCAATGATATTTTTGTCAAGTGATTTGCCACTATTCTTTGCTTCTTCACCCATAAAATTATCACTTGAGGTGGTAGGCATCAAATACAAAATCTACCTTGAATATGATCAATAATAAAAATATCAATTCTGTAAATTATGTTTGTATAAGAACATTTACCTAAGACTATCACATTCCCTCATTTGTTGGGGTAAAAAAAAGTAGAATTTATCTTCTTAATTAAAAATCTAATCTAGTCAAATTTGGTATGCTATACATCAATAATTGTAGGTTTTCTCATGTTTGTATGCTTCAACAAGGTAGTCAATCAATCCCACTGAAGCAATATTGAGTATGTATATATATGGCTAACCAATCTACCAACCCAAATGATCTCATAAAGCTAATCAAAGGTAAAGTTTTAGAAATTCATCCCTTTCAAAATTTTGGCATATTACATTGATCATGACTCAAGGAAATCTTACATATCCTTCCTCAAATAATTATGCAATACATAAAAATCCATATTCATTCACAATAATTCACACCACAACCACAATTTCTACTTCTTCACCCATCAACTTTTCACTTGAGAGGGTAAACATAAATTAATAAAGATGCCTTACACATGATAGATAATAAAAAAAATCAATCTTGGAAATAGTTTTGGTCCAATAACTTTTGTCAAATACTATCAGAAACCCACATTTTTTGGGGTAAATAAAAGTAAAATTTCTCTTCTCAATCAAAACTCCAATTCAAAATAAACATTTGGTACACCCTATGTTCAAGACTATACAATTAAGAACGAATTACTTTCATTGAAGTGGCAAGAATAAGACCAATTGCGATAGAATCATCATGACAAAACCTACTAAGGGCTAGATGGTTTACCAAATAAATCAAATGATCTCATCATTTTTTCAAAGGTAAAATTTCAAAGACATTCATCCCTTCCAAAATTAGGGCATATTACATTGATCATGTCTCAAGGTAATCTTGCATCTCCTTCCTCAAACAATTATGTGATACATAAAAATACATAGTCATTCATAGTTAATCACACCACAACCACAATTTTTTCTTCTTCACCCATCAATTTTTCACTTGAGAGGGTAAACATAAAATATTAAATCCACATTACACATGATCAATAGTAAAAAATTCGATCTTGGAAATTATTTTTGTCCAAGAACTTTGCCTAAGACTATCTCAAGCCCTCTTTTACTAAGGAAAATAAAAGAAAAATATCTCTTCTCAACTAAACTCCAATTCAAACAAACATTTGGTAAACCCAATGCCTTTAATTGCATGGTCAATCATGAATTCCCTTCATTGAGGTGGTAGGCGTGAGACCACTTATAATAGAAGCATCATCGGGACACCTACAAATGGTTGGACCATTTATCAAATAAAATCAAGCTCAAAAGCTTATCAAAGGGAAATTTTCAAATACACTCATACCTTCCAAAATTGGGACATCCTACATTGATCATGACACAAGAAATCTTGTTTCTAATCCTCTCAAAAAATCATCGTCGCTCAACAAAATTTGTAATCAACCACAATCACCCTTCATCAATTCATCTCTCGCAATCAACCACCAAATTAGTGTCATAAGTTTTTGAAATGCATCGTGTCTTCACACAATGTAGTACAAAAAGAGGTAAATGTAGACACCTAAAAATCTCACATTATCCCTCATCCCATCATAATGGTAGATTAATTTGCAAAACACCTTTAATTTTGCATTATTTTCCTAAAAACACTATTCAATCACCTTAAGCCTCGTTTACCACTTAAGCCTTTTTTATGCATAACCCCTGATTAGCATGTGACCATATATTTAGCCTAATCTAGGGACACATCATCCTAGTCTACCCTTTAACTAGTCTAGCTTCCACCTAATCCTAGTTGACCCCAACCTAACCTTGGTCAAACTCCACATCATTGTCAACTTTAAACCCATGGTCAACCTCACCCTAGTCTAGCTTCCACCAATGCCTAACATCCACATCATCTTGGGAAACATTTTAACCCATGGTTAGCCTAACTATGGTTATACATTGACCCTCACTCCATACATGTTTCTATGTACATTCAATTTCATAAATGATAAATTAAGACTTTGTGCATTAAGGTATTCAAGGAAGTGAAAGTATGGATGAGTCATCCTCCACCATGCCATAATAGGGAGAAGACTTTCATGGCTCAACCATATCCATTTATTGCATATGTATGGGTGAGGACGTCTCTAACCTAAATTCATTTATGAGGCATGACACCCTGTGCCACCTTAGGAGCCACCTCAAGGGACACCTCATAGGACACCTTAGACACCCCTAACCTTAGCAAATTCTATAAATAATATATCATTTCCTCCATTCATAGGAGTCATACATTTACATACCCAAACTCTATAGAAATCACTCTAGAGGCCACTTAATTCCTCACTTTCCATAAACCACCATGGATACCCATATATTCTTGTTGACACCCCCTTTTCTCATGTAAGTAGATCTCAATTGTAGGTTCAAAAGACCACTAAACACATATAAGAGCTCAAAAATTACTAGAACCTCTATAACACAAAAAATATTTGTCTAGATAATATAGTCAAATTCCTATAGAGGGATATGAACCAAAGATTCTAAACCAGGGGTATGAACTAGCAACTAGTTCCAACCATATCCACCCTCACTATTTTGGCTATAACTTGCACATCTAGACTTGGATTACTACAAATTTGTTATGGTAGCTTCCTAACAACTAGAGGAAGGTTTCCACCAATTCTAATCCCATTTGGAACCATATAATTCTAATTCCAAATTGTATGAAGGGGTATAAACCAAAATAATCATACCCTATGGTATGAATCTCTTTAGGAGTAGATCTTAGTTCAAAAACCCTACAACACACTCCATAGCTAGGTAAGCAACTCAATTTTATTATTTTTTGTCACTTTCAATAAATTTCATCATGCAATAGATGATTTTATTTTGGGTCTTTTTATCTTCTATCATAATGGTCTAATTAAAACAGGCCCCCAAATATTTTTAATTATTTTTGTAGGGTTGTTTTGGTTTAGAGGACCTATACAACTAGCAGTGGCCCACATGTAGTAATCCCACTTCCCCTTTAAGGTATCTGGATAAGACACTTGCAGTTGTTTGCTACTTTCACTAAAAAAGGGTTTCCACTTTGAAAGACCCATATTGTAGCCTTCAATGGTAAATTTTTAAAAATGATAACTCTTGTAACCCTTTTAATCATTAATAAAAATAATAGTTTTCTTGGTATACAAAAACAATTTATCTTCTACAAGTCTTTAAAAGTTAACGAGCATCTAGGATATTTTTTATACATCATTGTATTTGTTTGTAACCATGGGTCCTTTTGCAAAATAACTTAATAGGAGCAATGTCTCAATTTTCTCTTTCCAAATAATAGAAAATAAAGATAAAATACATGTACCTTGCATCCTAGGTTAGCTTCTCTTGCTTTTGCATGCATATTATTTGATATCTTGTTTAGAAAAGAAAAATAAAAATATTTACTTTCTTGCAAACATTGGAAATAAAAAAGCACATAGATTGAGGGCTTGTATTTCTACATATTTTTTTTGCACTTGCATTGCATTTGTCATCCTTTGTATTTTAGGATAGGATTAAGGATTCTAAGACAATAGGTATATTACAATTAACGCATTAAATTTTGACTAGTAGGATACAAATTACAAACCTTCCAAACCATGATTGTGGATGTGCACAAAATTTTGTAGCCCCAAATCTCTAGTGAACCCAATGTGAAACACCAAAAGGGACAAAAATCTACTTATCCTACCCTTAGACCAGATAAAAAATTAATTAAACACTTACAATACCATTTAACTTGTTTTTGTAGTTAGAAAAATATTAATAAATGTTAATAATAATATAACAAAAGGATATATCTTTGGTGGTTTTACACAACCCCTTGAATAGCCATTATATATAACTTGAGGCTATATTGGGTATATAATGAAGCCAGGATGCTAGCCTCCTATATAGAATCTCATGCATACTTTAAGTCTCGTAGAAGTTATCTTGTCATGGGCTAATAGAAGTAAAAAGTAGGTAATTTATTACCTATCACATATCAGTAGTGGATCATGTATCTAGGTGTGGCTATCCTTAGTATTTTTCTCTCTTAGTACTTTAAAGTATCTCTCAATGTAGCAATGTATATCAAGTGGACTAGCTTGCTCCTATGCATCAATAGTAATATTAGTATATCAGGTCTATAGAGGTTCATGTATATTAGGGACCCCCCTAAGTTATATTGATTAGATCAGGTATTTAGAGAGAATGTGATATAAGGGTATATAAAGCATATTCTCTTTCTTTTTTTAAATAATTTTGGAAATAAAAAAATAAAATTTTAACTCCCCTTTATTTTCAAACCATGGCCGAATATCCCTACTTTAGTTGAAATGTTGCTCACCAATGGAATCACAACAATAATACTTTTTCATCCTTGCCTAAAGTCCAAGGGGACCAAATTCATAAATCACACATTTCAATAAGATAAAGAGGAAATTCCCCCTTGGGATCCTCTTTCCTATTCATAATAAATAAGGGTAAGTTATTTTTAAGTCCATATATCATATGGCTACATTATTATGTAAGAATGAGGAAGCCATACAAACTGTTCTAAGAATAGTAAAATAACCCTTAATTAATTACACTATGGATAGATCCTTTTTGGGCCTTCCTCAATAGCCTAGGTCTACCCCTACCACTTCAAGTCAAATGGACTTATCTTATGGATATATCTATATGTAGACCTTAATGTATCAACTCTTAATCACACAGGGTCAAATTCTGCCACTATTATGACTTATGTATAATAGAGGAAACCAAATATCCCATTCTCTTCAAGATATTATTCATATTGAACATCTATCATCAATCCAATTTGGATAAATATCAGTTATCGTATTTCTCAACTAGTGAGTGCCCACCAAATACAACATCTTGATATCCTTACTAATACCCCAATATTCATAAGTGTTCTCTCTTCTAATACTTTTTTTAACATAGTTTCTTCATAAGTTCATATCCCCATCGCTTCAATTATCCCTTCACCCAATACATTTATCTCAAATAGCTTAGGAGAAAGTAATATAATGTTACCTTTTATGTCAACACCACCAAGATCTCAAATTTATTCATGTGTTATTTCACAATCCTATGTTAGCATATCTTAATACCCATCTAATCCATCTTATTTTGCATATCAAAACACAAATTCCAATATGGAAAATTTGGAAAAACAAAACCCTAAGTTGGAGCTATAGTAGGCCTCCATACAAGGATCCTCAGTTGATCATAAATATTCCTATAAATATGTAATCAACATTTATACCCTCTTGTGGTGATCCAACCTTACCCTCCCAATTTTGAAACTCCTAAGATTTAACTATATAGAGTATAGGGAGACCCAACCAACCATATTAGGCTTTTTCAAGTTGCTTGTCATGATATTGCCTATAATTAGACATTGCTTCTAAAATAATTCTCTAAAATCCTTGGTGGCCCTACATTAGAGCAGTATTATTAGATACCACAACACTCAATTTAAAGCTTTGAGGAGCTTGTAGATATTTTTATCTAGCAGTTTGTTATACTCATAGAAGAAAAGTGTACAATTGATGACCTTTATTAGTCCAAATAAGCTAAGGGTGAGGCTTTTGTAGACTTCTTAACTAGATGGTTGGCCCTGATAGGAAAAATATAGTATGCTCCACAAATATATCTTCTATATATATTTATATGTAATTTATAGGATCAATTGGACAACCCCTTGGAAAAAACCCATATTTCTTCTTTGGAAGATGCTATCGAGTTGGCTAAATGAGTAGAGACTGCCCTCTCATGTAAAGGACAACTAAAGGTTAATAAATAAGAGAAAAAATATCCTCTTCTAAAATCAAGGGGTAATATAAAAATAAACATGTTGTGGGCAATGGAGTAACTAAATCATGCCCAACAAATAATATAAACACTATGGTAGTATTGTAATCACAAATCAATATGCAAAAATTCACTATTCATTCTATCAAAGTCAAAATTACAAAGTATTATATAGTGTCTATATAGTTGTTGAGATATATTTGGGAGAGAATAAATAGGGAGGAAAGGAAAAAATAATTAGGAGTCAAACTCTTCCTGCCATCCATGTCGTCCAATCCTGCTGACTTGGTTGTCGTCCAATGAGGTAAAAAGGTAAGGTCAAAACTTACAGTTGAAACAAATTTTTTACAATTTTACCATTTTAACTTCCAAAATTCTCCCCCTTAAAGTTTAGAGGACTAACTATACAGTCCCTCAGATTTATATATTGAGATTTAGCCATGCCTTTGGTGAATATATTTGCAATGTTGTCCAAAGTCCTGCAATATTTAAGCTCAAATATCTACCGCTCCACCATATCTTAGATGAAGTGATACTTCATATCAAAATGCTTTGAGATGCTATGGTGGATTGGATTGTATGCCAATTGAATGACACTTATGTTATCACAATACAGTCGAGTTGGACCACTTTGAATTTCTCCATTATCTTCAAGGACTTTTCTCAACCATAGGGCTTAAGTACTAGCATGTGTGATAGTTATTTACTCAGCCTCAGTAAATGAAAATGCTACAAAAATTTTCTTCTTGGAACTCCATGTGATTAGTCCTAACCCTAGACTAAAATAGTTTCTTGATGTATATTTTCTATCATCTATATTGCTGCCCCAATCACTGTCACTGAAGCCAACTAATTTTACAGAATTACATTTATGGTAATGGATTCCAAAATCTAATGTACCTTTTACATATATTAAGATTCATTTATTTGCTTGTAGATGCATCTCATATGGACTTGCCATAAACCTTGAAACTAGAGAAACAAAATATTGAATATTGGGCCTTGTGTTGGTGATAAATATCAGACTCCCAACCATGCTCCTATAAGTGGTCATTTCAACCTTTGGTGATCTGTCATCCTTGCTTAATTGGATTCCATGTCCGGTTGGAGTTGCAACTGATTTGCACTGCTCCATGGAAAATTTCTTGATCATGTCTCGAGCATACTTGTGTTGACATATGAATATCCCCCTATTTGATTGATGCACTTCCATGCCTAGGAAGTATCACATTAAACCGATATATTTCATCTCAAACTACTTCATCATGGAGTTTTTGAACTCCATATTCATTTTAGTGTTACTACCTATAAATATTAGATTATCCACATACAAACAAGCTATGATAATGTCTACTCCATGCTTTAGGTAGTACATAATTGGTTCACTTTTTCTTATAGTGAATCCATACTCACTAAAATAGTCATCAATGCGTGAGAACCAAGCTCTTGGTGCTTGCTTGAGGCCATAAAGTGCTTTCTCCAATTTGTAAACAAGGTTCTCCTTTCCTTGTTCTTGAAAGCCTTGAGGTTGTTGAACATAAACCTCCTCAGTCAAGTATCCATTTAGAAAAACACTTTTCACATCCATGTGTTTAATGTTCCATCCTTTATGGGTAGCTAAGGAAAGAATTGATCTGATTGTCTCTTGTCGTGCAACAGGATCAAAAGTTTCCTCATAGTCAATGCCAAATTTTTGAGTAAAAAATTTTGCTACTAATCTCACATTGTGCCTCTCAATGCTTCCATCAACATTGTATTTGGTCTTGTAGACCCATTTACATCCAACACACTTTTTTCCTTTGGGTAGCTTTACTAGATCCCATGTATCATTATTTTTTATAGAGGTTATTTCCTCTGCCATGGCTTCTTGCCATATATTTTGAGTACAAGCCTTATCATAGCTAGCTGGTTCTAGATGTGCACTAGCAAATAAAGCATAATTGACTACATCTCCCTTGGGATCTTGGGAGTTATCATCCCCATACAATTACAAATTTTCAAGTTGCTACAAAACTGTATTCATTTCACTAGCTTGGCTTCTAGTGAATCTTCTCTAGAAATTTTGATCCAACATTTGAAAATATGGATGATGTTGTAATGTTCTTTTACCTATTTATGTGACGGGGACCGGAACAACCAACAACTTACAAATTCCAAATTTTCATTAAAAGCTTCGGGAAAATAATTACATTTCACAAAAGCAAAATGCCCGCAGGCTTACAAGACCAGAGATGCTCTGGTATTTTCTTTCTCTACTCTGTTCTTTCCCTCGCTCCGGTTCCCCCCCTTCCTCTGAAAACAAAAATTTGGTCTTTTTAACGAGGTCCCCCGGTCCTCCCAGCAATCAATGCTCCACCAAACAAGATCTCCCATTTTGAATTTTCCCTCCTTCTTGGGTTTTCAAAATTGTCATTAATGGCAATCTCTGCTCAATCTACATTGCTATTTGCATTCGTGGTCTCCCTCGACCTACAACCACCATCGTACTCCGCACTGCCGTCTTCTCCATACCGGCCATGCTCTGAAATAGCTGTTTTGTTGAAAAAAACTTACAAATGGTGGTTCACTTCCTTTAATGCATGCGGCTGTTCTCCATATTCTTCTTTTTTTTTTTTTCTACGCGGCCATCTGACCATGCTTTCTCTTTGTTGTAACACAGCTGTTGACACACGTGTTTGCCATGTGGCACAATTTTGCCTTGCATGGCCATTCGCTATTCCTCCCTGGTCTGGTTCTCTATCTCCTTTTACCTTTCGTGGCTGTCGAAAGACCGGCCACATGTCGACCCTTAACTGGCCATGATATCGCGACAGGTCATGATATCACGACCTGTCGCGATATCATGACAAAGCTCTAACTTCCTGCCATTCTTCATAGACCGCCGCGATATCGCGACGTCACGATATCGCGACGTTCGAAACTCCTTCCCTTCGCCTTGCATTACCGTCGCGATATTGTGACGATTGAAGACCCTCTCTTCTACCGTGCAAACCGGTCGTGATATCGTGACAACTTACGCTCTCTTCCTCTGCTTTGGACTACGGTCGTGATATCGCGACGTCACGATATCGCGACAAAACTGGCTCAAGCCCCGCCAAGCCTTTTGAGGTCACGATTTCGTGACATGTCACGAAATCGTGATATGTCTCGATTTCGTGACCCCAACTCAATTTATGCACAAACTTTACAAACTTTCCCCTTTTGCTTCGCACAACTTCCCCTCCCAGGAATGAATTAATGTAATTCAAAATACAAGTACTTGAAGAAAATTTTGAAGGATGCGAGATTGCCCACACTGTCATCGGATGCTCCTGCATTAGATTCCCGGGGTAACAAGAGAAGTGACCTTCACTTCTAAGTCGTTCGGTCTGCATCCCTTGTAATATCTCCGAACACTCAACAACCTTTACAATTCGCTCAAATCCCGCTTCTGGGCAAGATTTTCTGCCCTCTACCAGACAAATTCTGGCATTGCTACACACCTTTTCATCCTCTGCAGACTGTTCTAACCCCGGCTCCCGGTCCATACAGCCTCTGTCTTCTTCCCGACTAATTTTCTCATTGCTGCAAACTTCTGCTGCAGCCTGCGGTATTTCCTCTTCTTGCATAGAAAAATCTATGCTTTCTTCCGGGCAGGTCCCGGTACTGCTATACTCCTCTACAACCTCTTTCATCTTCTCTTCTTTCTTTCTCCGTCTCTCTTCCCACCTTTTCTGTCGTTCTTCCTTCTCCCGTAACTTCATTGCAAGCCACTCCTTTTGCAATGATTTTAATTGCCGCTTCAAGGCTAAATACTCTTCTTCTGAAACCACATCCTCCTGGTTATCCCGTCTTCTTCGGGAATGCATTCTTTTTGCTTGCTTTTCTCACAAACTTAACTGATCCCAGTGTAGCTGCCTCACGTTTGGCGGTCTGCTAACACGCTCGGGAATCCTCAACTCTCCTTCTCTCTCTCAACTCTAAACCCTCCCGTAGGTCCTGGCACAAACTGCCTCACGACCGGAGGTCTGTTTACGCACTTAGGAACTCCCGCTCTGATACCACTGACGGGGACCGGAACAACCAACCACTTACAAATTCCAAATTTTCATTAAAAGCTTTGGGAAAATAATTACATTTCACAAAAGCAAAATGCTCGCAGGCTTACAAGACCAGAGATGCTCTGGTATTTTCTTTCTCTACTTTGTTCTTTCCCTGGCTCCGGTTCCCCCTCCTCCTCTGAAAACAAAAATTCGATCTTTTTAATGAGTTCCCCTGGTCCTCCCAGCAATCAATGCTCCACCAAACAAGATCTCCCATTTTGAATTTTCCCTCCTTCTCGGGTTTTCAAAATTGTCATTAATGGCAATCTCTGCCCGATCTACACTGTTGTTTGCATTCGTGGTCTCCCTCGACCTGCAACCACCGTCGTACTCTGCACTGCCATCTTCTCCATACCGGCCATGCTCTGAAACAGCTGTTTTGTCGAAAAAGACTTACAAATGGTGGTTCACTTCCTTTAATGCACGCGGCTGTTCTCCATCTTCTTTTTTTTTTTTTTTTTCTATGCGGCCATCTGACCGTGCTTTCTCTTTGTTGTAACACAACTGTTGACACACATGTTTTCCACGTGGCACAATTTTTCCTTGCATGTCCGTTCACTATTCCTCCATGGTCTGGTTCTCTATCTCCTTTTACCTTTCGCGGCTGTCAGAATATCGGCCACGTGTCGGCCCTTAACTGGTCGTGATATCACGACAAAGCTCTAACTTCCTACCATTCTTCATAGACTGCCATGATATCGTGACATCGTGATATCGCGATGTTTGAAACTCCTTCCCTTCGCCTTGCATTACCGTCGCGATATCGCGACGATTGAAGACCCTCTCTTCTACCGTGCAAACCGGTCGTGATATTGCAACGTCAAGATATCGTGACGTCGCGATATGACGACGTCGTGATATCATGACGTCACGATATCACAACGTCGAGATATCATGACATCGCGATATCACGACATCGCGATATCACGACGACTTACGCTCTATTCCTCTGCTTTGGACTACGGTCGCGATATCGCGACGTCGCGATATCGCGATATCGCGACATCGCGACAAAACTGGCTCAAGCCCCGCCAAGCCTTTTGAGTTCGCTATTTCGCGACCCCAAATCAATTTACGCACAAACTTTACAAACTTCCCCCTTCTGCTTCGCACAACTTCCCCTCCTGGGAATGAATTAATGTAATTCAAAGTACAAGTACTTGAAGAAAATTTTGAAGGATGCGAGATTGCCCACACTGTCATCGGATGCTCCTGCATCATTATGGAGAGTCACTGTCTATGTCCATCAGTGAATAACTTACTGATATCTATGGAGAATTACTTGGCATGGCGGTTGAAGTACTTGATGTAGTACTCTTGCTTGGTCTTGGAGGGGGTGGTGTGCCTTTGATTTTCTTAGGAGACACCTATTGTACCTATTGTACCTATGAAGAATTTACATCTTGGGACTCATCATAAACAAAAATTCTTTGATGACCCCATTCTCTCCCTTCATCAAAAATTACATCCCTAGAAAGTACAATTTTATGAGTCTTGGGATTGTAGAGTCTATATGCTTTTGTAGACTCATAATACCCTAAAAATATACAAGCTTGATGACCCCATTCTACCTCTATTATGATTGCCTCCTCTGTTCTGATTGCCTCCTCTATAGTTACTAAATGTATCTTATGGAAAATACCTAAATGTAACAGAGCTCAATCATAACTTAAGAATGTGTTACCTCCTTCCAAGTGCATATCCTTCCTTATTAGATCCCAATGCCAATAGCCAACCTCCAAACCACCTTCCAAAGCCATATTATATAATCTAAGGATTAAGCACTCAAGAGCATGGTAAAAGTAACATTTAATTCCAAGAGTGTTAACTTATATTGCTTCAACTTACTATTAAAGCGCCACTTCGTAAATGACAAAGGAAAATGCTTTTCTTTTAAACTTAAAGATTATTTAAATCTTAAGTCAATTTACTTAGGTAAAAGAGATTAAAACATTTTTCCAAGGGTGGCTTAATCAATCTACTAAGCTTTATAATAATTATATCCTTTCAAAGCTACTTAGTAGAACATAAATACCAAACATAATATCAAATTAACCTTACACAAAAAAAGTAAACATAAACTCTTGCAAACAATGCTTCACACCATTGTTTTATCCTAAAGTAGTTTTGGCCAGAATCAATTTCAAATTCATAAATGAACTGTGGATTTATACAATGATAGAGGCTATGATTAGCCTGTAACAATATGCTCCCGTATTCTAACAACATTCTAACAATAGGAGCAGATCAGTTGCATCTAACAACTAAGTGCTATATATCAAATATGCACATTATTCTAACAGCTAATAATCTATAATGTAATAACTATACACTATAGCCTAACATCCCCCCTTATTACATTATTTAATGTATATAGAGAGTTGCAAAACAACTCAAATTTGAGACGTGCAAGTGCCTTAGTGAATATGTCTACAATCTATTCTTCAATGGGAATGTCCTAGAGCTAAATCTTGTGCTTTGGAACTTCATCTCGAATAAAGTGACATTGAGTGTCAATATGCTTTGTTCATTCATGGAACACTGGATTCTTCATCATAACCAAGAATATTTACCAACAAGATATGTGTCTTTGCTATTTTCTTCATTATAACCAAGAATTATAACCCCAAGAGACATGTTGACCTTTTTTCATTCATGGAACATTGGATTCTTCATCATAATAAACAAAGCATATTGACACTCAATATTTATATAGCAAGACCAATAATTTGAGGCATGGATAACAAGGTGTTGGCCTTTGTTATAAGACCAAGACTTTGAGGCATGGATAACAAGTTATTGGCCAATCTTGGTACATATAGGACCTTCTCAATTTGGCATTTTCCATCGAGAAGAGTTACTAAAATATTACCTTCACCTTGGACTTTATAGGTCTTATCATTGGAAATTGTTACCAGTTTGCCTTCTTTTACCTCAAATGTGTCAAACCATCTTTTGTCACTAGTCATGTGTTTGATGGAATGAGAATAAATATACCAAACATTATCTTTCTATTTGGGATTTTTTTGAGTCATGAGCACCTTGTGTGCCCTCTCAGAACATGAATCTAATTTTTTAATAGCAATATTTCCCTTTTGTTGTCTATTTCTTCATGGTTTGTTTTAGCCCTTTTTCTATTGTGGTTGCTTGTTCTCATCAATTTTGCTGAACCAATACTTATTGGTTTCATGATTGTCCATATCACAAATATGGTAGCACCTCTTCTATTTTTGAGGTGTCTTTTGTGAGGATGTGGTGTTTTAACCCTTGGAGGAAGATCCCCTCTAAAAGTAGCCTTTTTGCTTAGCTCCATATTTCTTAGAAAAAAATGCATTGTTGGAAACTTCATCTCTAAGGTTGTTATTTGCTTTGTGTTGTTGAAGCAAATTAACTAACTCTTCAAAAGAGACTTGTCTATTAGACACTTGAAGAGAAGTGACAATAATTTTAAAAAATCTAGTAAATCTCTCAAATGATTGAGGTTAAGAGCTTATATTCTACTTTCTCACCCATTACATGCATCTTAGCTCTCAGTTCAACAATTCTGCAAAAAACAACTTCTACATTTTCTCCACTTTTTATGCTAAGAGTGTGCAGTTGGGATTGAATTTTAAGGATCATGGCTTGATTAATTCCCTCATATAATGTAGACAATGTATCCCATGCATCTTTTATGTGCTCCTTTTCATAAATGTGTAGTTGAACTTCATCAACAGTGGAAAGAATTATAATCATCAGTGCTCTCGTATCAATATCATCATATGCTTCTTGTTTATAATATACTATAGTTGGGCATTTTAATTTTATAGTCATAATGTCCCACATATTTTCAACCTACAATACTGCTCTCATATTTATCTTCCATGGAACAAAATCCAGACCTCTAAGTAGATGTGAATCTGACAATCATGCTTTTACAATGGCCATTGTGATGGTTCCTTATAACACCAAATGGTCCCCCTTTATTTATACCATTATACCTGATCTATTTAACATACTTTATTTTCCTATAATACCCATCGATACATGGAATAAGCTCGTCCCCTCAATATATGCAACCATACATGAGGAGGACTTGAAGGTATTGTATATAGATCGATCCGTGGCACATAAGCAATACTAAAAGGGATTTACTCTATATTTAAAACTTAATTAAAAAGCCTTTCACATACATAGGGTGACAAGTCCCTTAAATACTGGAAAGAATTTTTAATTTGAGGATTTACACCAAGCAATAGTAGTGAATGGGGTAATAATGGAGTGAATATCAAAAAATTGGCTTTCCTTATTTCTCCCTGATGGTTTATAGGGAATAATAGCCCAGATGTTGTTGTTGTAGCTATATTAGGCATTAGATATAGTATCCCAAAGCATGACAACATCATTTGTAAGTGTGGGCCAGAGGTACCGTAAATATCAAATGCTACTTTATGTAATAAATTGCACAAAAATAGGTATAAATTTGAGGTCTTTTATTGACACAATATGAATATTTCAATGCATAAAATAGAGAATTAAATGCATATTACAATTTCATCATGCCCACAAATTTTTTATTTTTGAAGGTGTCGGATTCTACCAAAAATGCACCTTTTACAATGCCAATTTTCCAAAGTACTTTTGCAATAGTTTTTTATTTTGCAAAAAAATTTATATTCACCAACTTTTGATTTTCTCTGTTTGTTAGTTTGATTTACAAAAAATACATATATATATATTTTTCCCCTTGTGTGTTTTGGTTTTGCAAAATAAAACAAGGTTTGGTGCAAAATTTGATAAGACATACATGACCATCATTGTGTGGTCATTTGATCGTATGCACACTCATGTATTTAAGGCTCTAAATGAGTCTCCCCATAGTGCGTGTGGGATATTTTCATATAGTAAAAATAAAAAACAAGTTTTAAACTCAACGATCGAAAGTGACACATGGACCAATCACAATATTTGATGCACATAATTGGTGGATTAAGTAACCTTAGAAAAAGATTTAATTTTTGTTTTTTGTTTGCCTGAGTACAATCACCTATGCATGATGCTTATGTGCATGGATCGTATTGATATCTTTCTTTCTGCTTGCACAATTTAGCTTGCACATGATCTATAATTCACCTCCACCTGTAGTGCATGATGGATCTACTACTACGTACGGATTTTGATGTAGGGATTCAATTGAGCATTGATGCAGAGGTTCTAAATTTATTTTTTTGTTCTCTAGGTTTGAATCGATGTAGTGATGGATCTCAAAAATTGAGGAATGGTCGATCGAGGCCAATCCTATCCAATCCTTGATCCTTTTTTCAACCTCTACTAGTCCAATCTACACAAAATTTCTTGGTCATGGTTATGCAAGGGTTGCAACCCTTCTGCACTCGATTGTTTCCTTATGGTGGTTGCATAGTGGAAAATTGAGGCTAGTGTGAGATGTTATACATGGCTATGTGGCTTGGTTGCATGGGCTACATGCTATTGATTTGCTATGGTCCTGCTCAAGGATATAGTATCTTGGTAACAAGGACTCAGTCCCTTGTTACAATTTCTTTTTTTTGCATGGACTATTGAGAAATATTTATATTTCTACAAATAGGGTCTACAAGACAAAAAAATGTGATGGCTCAACAAAATATATTTATTACTACCTCCTATGCCAAGCTACAGGCTCACCAATATGAGATCACAATAAGCTGGCAAGGACAAGATCAAATACAGAAGCCATGACTATTATGCTCTGATATCAATGTTATCCATAATAAATATAAAATTCATAAATAAATTGTGGATTTATACAATTATAGAGGCTATGATTAGCTTGTAACAATATGCTCTTGTATTCTCTAACAATAGTCTAACAATAGGAGTAGATTAGTTGCATATAACAACTAAGTGCTATACATCAAATATGTATGTTATTCTAATAGCTAATAATCTATAATATAATAACTTTACACTATAGCCTAACAAGTAGGTCGTTATTTTAACATAGTCCTAGACTATCACCAACCTATTAAGGAGACTCACTTCTCAGGAAACTTCCTCGCACAATGGTGTGATCATAGATTAATTAAGCAAGAAAAAAATGCATCTATATGAAAGGGTATTTAACCATGTTACCCTAAGCTACAAATGAAAAAGTCATCATCATAATTTCCCTAAATATCTATCCTATAGGTGGTTCACCCATATGATCCACCATAGAGAGAGTACCTCATATTGCATTCACCAAAATGTCAACAATACCATATTCCAAGCTCAAATGACTATAATTATCTTATCAAAATATATCATGAAAATGTAGTTATGCCATAATATAAACATATCAACACATAGCTTATGTCCATAATGAGATTTTCCAAGGATGGGTGTTACACCTACCTCTTAATCAATACATGGGGGGAGTGAACCATTCTACTAGTCATGCGATCACAAGAAGGTAATAAAAAGTCTAGTCATTTGATTAGCCTCCTCAACCTCCTTTGGTCCTCTAGGCCAAACATAGTCCTTCTAGAGGACCACTTAGTCCAAGATAAAAATACTTTTTACCTTTGACAATATCTCAAAAGAACTCCTACAAAAATATATATTCTTAGCCTTATATAATATTCTTTGACCCACCATGAAACCCTCTTTAAAATTTCAAATGAAAAAATTGTACCTTAAGACCTAAATCTTAACGACATTACAAATATCATGGTATCCCTTGGAATAAATCATACCACAATATGATTCTATGAGAATGATCTCCCTTCTACACCTATAGAAAAAGATCACCCTTTATACATTATAGCCTACATTGGTAAACTCTTCATCAAAAACATTCTTATGAATAATGAATCTATTATTAACATTTATAGACTAAAATGTATAAGTAATTTTGGGTTAACTAAACATGATTTGGATGAATCAGATCTAATCATTAAATCCTTTGACAATAAAGAGCATAAACCTAGTGGTACCATAGTTTTACCTTTAAAAGTTGGATTGTGAATATTAAAAACCTTTTTTCACATTAGCCATACAACTTGTCCTATAATATTATCCTTGGTATTCCTTGGATCCATGCAATACAAGTGTCCACTTACCACCAATTCCTTAAGTATTAATACCAAGGTAAGACCTATAGTATTCTTGTTGATCCTAAAACTTTTGCCTATTATCTAGTAGAAATAAAAAATTCAAAAAATTTCCTTTGCCCTTGCCTTCATTCTACCTCATATTATCAACATCCCATAATGATGTAACAAGGGTGCCTATCATTAATCCACAACCTAAGAAACCTAAGGATCAATTTGATAGCTTAAACACTAAAAAACATGATGTAGATGATAATAACCAGATAAACATGTAAAATAAACCTAAAGCTAAATATGGTAATCAACCTAAAACACACACTATTAATAAAATTGATGAGGAAAATAATTTAATAGCTTTGGACCTACCCAAATTTCCTTCTTACCTACAAACCTTAGGATTACCATATGGAAAGGAGAAAATAGTGTATCTAGGGACTTGTTCCTTTATCTATGTTGGTACTACTAATGAAAAGCATATTGAAGTGGTAATCCCTATTTGATAAAGCAAAAATACACTTCATGTTACCTCTTAAACCTATATCCTATACCTAAGTAAATCCTATGTAACATGGGATATCAAGGAGTGGGACTAGAACTCTATGATCAAGGCATAAAGAAGCATTTAGAAACTAAAACTTGGATAGGATATTTGGAATTAGGATTTATCCCCAACCAATTTTATCCTCTTCCAAATTCACCCTCATATAGTATTGAGGATGAACATAAGCCCTCTCCTTCATAATTCAAATGATAATATCTCCATAAATAGATTAGAATGGAATGAGGAGGAGGATAAGGATCCTTAGCTATTTCAAGGGTTTGAATCCTATAAATTTGCAAGTGTTAACACTCTCACCATAAAACATATTGAACTCATCATTAACAAAAAAACGTATGATATGAAGACCAATATCTGCATTCCTCCCAAGGATGGTCTCTTTGATTATCCTATTTTTGTTTGAAAGTGAATTTATATTATTGAATAACAGTACAGAATTAAAAAAGTGGGTGGTATGATAGCACACCCCAAAATCCTTAGTAAAAGGAATGCCCTAAAATCTAACTAGATCCTAGGAGCTAATCTAGTATATAACAAACAATAAAAAAAATAAGTGAGAACCTACTAGGCTTCAAACAAAAACTAGGAGTGGGCCAATGAAGGAAATAAAATGCTCTAATAGGTCAAGGTGAGAACTCCACCGCTCTACCATTGATTATCCTATTTAGAATACTCTAAATGATAGGGAACATCTTTCCTAGTTAGATATTATCACAATCTCATGATAACTTAACAACCTATAATCAATTACTAACCAAATGATAATGAGGTAAACAATACTCCTCATAACTTTCTACAAGGTGATCTCCTTGACCATTTAATTTAGGATAATTTCTCTAAGGACAATTTTGTTTTACCCTTAGTTATTATAATAAATATTAATGTTTAAAAATCACATAAATAAGAGTAATAACTTTTAGACAAATGGAAATTAAAATAATGGGGATGTTATATGATGCTCCTCAACTAGAAGATGAATCACACATTCTTATTGAAAAAATAAATAAATATTGACATAAACATTGAAACTAATGATAATCCAAAAATTCTAAAGTTTGGAATAATATTATACTTAGAAGATCATAAATAATACACACAATTACTCATCAAAAACAATTATGTCTTTACTTGGTCCTATGCATATATGCCATGACTTGATCCCTCTCTAGTCATACACCATTTATTCATTAGGTCATATGCAAAACTTATTAAATAGAAACTATAGAAGATGCATCCTAAAGTTGCTCTCCTTATAAAGAAAGAGCTTCAAAAACTTTAGAAGTCAGTTTTATTAGAGCTATTGGTTATTTTGATTAGATATCCAACATTGTACCAATGCCTGAAAGGGAAGGTACTACTAGGGTCTACATTGATTTCAAGGATATAAATAAGAGAAGTTCCCAAGATGACTTTCCACTATTGAACATATTGTCCCCGAACATGTCCTCGTTTTGTACTCTAAATAGGGCTTCCATTTGTTTTTTATGTTTTGGAGTTAATTTTATATAGTTTTTCTCATGGAAATTTGAGGTTGTGAAAATTAGTGAGCTCATGTTTATAAAATTTCAAATTTTTTTGTTTTCAGTGTTTTCAATGGGATCTAGATTTTGCAGATTTTTGGGTTTCAATTTTATGTTCATCCTAAAAATAAAATCTAACGGTTGGGAATTTTTTGAGTATTCTTTAGTCTTGGACAATTTCCTTCTTCAAAATTTTAAAATTTTGAAGTTTTTGGCAAGATGCATTTTTACCAAATCCTGAAATATTGAAATCCTAAAATTCCAAAATACCAATCAAAGACTATTTGAAACCCACAATAATTTATTAAATGATATTTTTGAAATCCTAAAATTCCAAAATATCATTCAAATACTATGTGAAAATAGAAGTAACTTATTAAATGATATTTTACCGCACAAATTGAATTTTTTTTTTATTTTGCTTTTTGACAAGTAATCTTACGAAGACCATAACTTTTCATCCAAAACTCTGATTGAGCTCAAACTAGATGCATTGGAAATCTTACACCATATTGCATAGATTATTTTACAAAATTTTTTGATTGGGCATGAATTTTATCTTCCAATATGTGAGGACCCAATAGCCAAAAAAATATCCAAATATTCTCTTTCCACATTGAATGTATGATTTAATGAGTTGGAATCATGTATGTCATTGTAATCATGTGAAGACTCGAAAAAAGACTTCAATTTTAATTTATTATTTTTATGGAAGTTTAAACTTTGAAAATGGAGGGAAAATCATTTTCCTCAACTTATAAAATAAACTTCCACTCATTTGTAAGAGGTTCCAAAATTTTATAAAATTTCATAAACTTAATAGTGACACTAGATTAGCTTTATTTTCTGGAATTTTATTTATTTTTCTAAGTTCCCTTAAATATCTACTGAAAATATCTGAAATATATTTTCATTAATAAATATAGTTGTTAAATATCTTAGGGTAATAAGAGTTTATGTGTGTATATTGTTACTATAATTACCTCTTTTTATAATCATCCCTCTCTACAACTATGTGAATACTGATTACTTGGAGGTATTTCATGCTTAGTTTTCTCTATTACATGTTGCAATTATCTTAAGGGAATACATTTTTTTTCTTCCTAACCTTATCCTTTATAAATTTTCTTTGCTCCTCCTAGTTAGACTAGTGTTAGAGTAGGATTTATCTTTATGTTATAGTTAGTTTGCTACTAAAAAAATTTTAGTTTGTGTAGATTTGTGGATGCTTTATTTACCATATGTAATTTTTATTGAATGTTACCACAAAGTCCCCCCAAAATAACTTTTGTATCACCAAAATAGCCTCCTCTTAGTGAAATTTGTGTGATTAAGACCCAACCTACCTTAACCTTAGAGGAAATATATTTTCTTTTCAAGAGGAAATATTTGCGTTGTGTTTGTGTGTGTTTCAACTATTGGAAAGCATATAAAATATAGGTTAATAAAACTAGAACTAGAAGGAGGGCCTGACCATATTATTTCACATTAGATCTAACTCCTTAGACTACATCTAAAGTAGAACCAAGAAGGATTCTCAGTTGATCAAGGTCAGTTGAAGGAGATTTTGAGATGTTATTCCTCACCCATCATAGAAAAACTAGATATGATAAGGGAAAATATAAAAATAGACCTACTAAATTTGTAACTTGTTCACCAAGAAACTCCTCATCTCTCATATTACTTACCCCTTTGTAAAAGTAAGCAATAGCTCACCAACCAAATTGGCTCACGGTCGATGACCCATTAAATATTACTAGAGTAGTGTATGATATTACAAAGAATACATGATATATAGAAGAGCATATCCAAGCATATAAGGATACCTTAATGAGGTTTTAGATTCAACATGAAGATGTGGCTTACCACATATTTCCTAATACTTTAAATGAGGATTCATATTTCTGGTATATTAATTTGCACGCCTATTCTATTTATTCTTGATTGGATTTGGAATAAAATTTTGTGAAGCACTTTATATTAATCATTGATCTTGTTGTCTTGTACCATTAGTTTGTCACTATCAAAATATATCCTAGTGAACCCATTAGGAACTTCAATACATGCTTCCATAAGCTTTACACGAGATTAGTTTCCCCATTTGTGTTTTTGGATCTCACTAACCTATGAATGCATTTGAATGTTCTTTATCCTATGACATCCATGTTCATTCAAAGAGCTACAAGAATCACCACTTTTCTTGTAGCCTATAATGAAGCTCTCACCATTGAACAACAACTAATACCTTAAGGTTTTAGGATTAGAACTAACATGACATTAGGATAGCCAAGCACCTATAATTAGATTTCCTTGATGAACCAAGCTATAATACATAATATCCCATTGATCAATCATATTCCTAATGTGATGTACCCATACCAAAATCAAGTATTCAATATAGCATACCTATCTCAAGTGTTTCTCCAAACAAATCAAAATCACATGTATAATAATTCCATGATGCCACTCATGTTACCCCAAGAAAATCAAACTAGAAACCAATGTTTATCAACATACTTAAATACTAGTCTAACTACTCATAACATGCCTAAATATCTAGAAATAAATCATCAAGTTGAGTTCCCCAATCATATGCTCAACAAGCAATGCCTACATACTTGACACTCCAAGGAGTGAACACCAACAAAATTCTGAATTAAAACACTCCAACAATGCAAAACCAACCCACAAACACTTCAAATCAAGAGTTGGGAAGCTTGCAAAAGATGGTTCAAAAACTTATTAATGATGTATTAGCCATGCAAAGACACAACCAACATTCCAACATGAACAACAATAATGCTGGTCATAATAGAAATTTTAATTTTCAGAGGTAAAATAACCAATGGAATTCTCATCCCAACAACAAATATGTACTGAATTCTATTGACCAAGCAAGTATATCCTCATGCTCGACTATAAAATTAGAAAATTTGGCCTTACCTAACTATTGTAGAATGCATACAACAACCCAATATGGTGAGACAAATTATCCTAAATTTAAATTGGCCTTAGACATTGTTTAGAAATAAATATAAAATTTGGAGCTTGTGCCCATAAATGATAATCTTAGATACTTTAATAGGAACAACACTAAATTATCTATGTTCTCAAAATGATCAAATATTGGGAGTTCTAAAAATAGGTTATAATATCATAGAGGATCTCAAGAAACCAAGGTTAATATCTATCTATTTGAGTTGACCCAAATGGAGAAATAAAATAAATTGTTAATAGAATCTCTAAATACAAATGAAAAATCCAAAAATACTTCAAGAATGAATGCACATGTTGTGATTCATTTGGAAAAAATTAGATCTCCTCCATTTTTTGCTAAATTGTTGGAAAAAACTTGCATAATTGTTTAGTTGATTCAAATGCATCTGGGAACGTCATACCTTATTCTATATGTCAGAATTTAGGATTTAACCCTTCCAAGTCCAGCAGAAAGGTAGTACAACTAGATAAAATAGAGGTGAATATTTTTGAACTAACTTATATGCATACTTAGCTAGCTTCAGACCCGAGGATCCAATAATGTATTGATATTCAAGTGGTGGACATACTAGAGTATTATGGTATGTTGCTTAATAGATATTGGTCTAGAACATTAAAAGGTTATATGGAAATTGACTTCTCACATATGTGGCTACCATGGAGAGGTGTGGCTATTAAAATCAAAACTAAAAGGAAACCAATATTGAAATAAATGACCATGGAGTATAACAACACAAATGAAATATTGTATGCAAAAGCGGATTTGGGAGTATATACCTTGGAATTAAAAGAAGAAGTTTCTAATGCTCATTTTGAAGAGTCCGTTGCAGTTGTAAGTCCTTCCCCTGAAAGAAATAATGAGAAGCATGATAACATATGGATGCTTAAGTTTGATGGGTCAAAATATAAATAGGGAAATGGTGCTAGTATTCTGTTGGTTAGTCCTAAAGGAAAGTATTTTATTACCGCTTATAGATTTGAATTTACTTGCACTAATAATACTACATAATATGATGACTTAATCCATGGTTTACAATTTTCCCTATAAAATAAGATAAAAAAGATACAAGTTTTTGGAGATTCTAAGTTGATTTTTAAATAGGTCAAGAGCCAATATTTGTGTAAGGATAGATGTTTGTATAAGTATAAAATCAGATTATGGGACTTAATTAATAGGTTTGATACTTTCAGCACATAGTGCATCCTGAGAGAAGAAAATCATGTGGCTAATTCTTTAGAAGGTATGGTTGGTGCTCTTGAACCTGTAGTTGATTCCAAGAAAAAAAAATAGTAGAGTTGGTACTTACTCCATCTATTCCTAATAATATTAGGTTTTTGCAAGTGTTTGAATATGATAAACATATCTTGGATTTCATTGCCAACACTGGTATCTTTGAGGCACAAATTATTGATGAAGAAAACAAATATGAAGGGGAGTTTGATGAGGAAGGAGTTATGATTTTGAAGAACAATACTATCCTGAAAGGCATGGTTACTTTAGAGGGATTGTTTGACATGGATTACCACATGACTAAACTTACTTCCTCTAAAGGTGGAGAGTATGAAACATTTAATTTTGCCGATGAAGCCAATATGAAGAATGTGTTAATTGGAAAAGTATGCACTAAAAAAGAGAAGAAATAGGTGATTGCAACTCTTAAAGAGTATAGGGATGTTATAGATTGGGGGTATGAGGATTTAAAAACTTACGAACCTAATATCATCACACATACCATACCACTCCAACTTGGTATAAAACCTTTTTGACATAAGCTAAGGACTGTAAATGCATTGCTAGAGCCACTTATTTTAAAGGAAGTACATAAGTTGTTGTCCGTGAAGATCATATTTCTAGTCAGGCACTCCATGTGGTTGGAAAATTTGGTCCTAGTTCATAAGAATGAAGAGAGATTGTTTGTGTGTAGATTTTTGAAATTTGAATAAGGCTTCTGAAAAGGATAACTATCCATTGCCATCTATGGATGAAATACTTCAAATCGTCAATGGCTCTCAAATGATGTTATTTTTAGATGGTTATTCAGGTTATAATCAGGTCATGGTTCACCATCCAGACCACATGAAAATAATGTTCACCACCAAGTGGGGAACCTTTGCATATAGGAGAATGCCATTCAGATTGATTAATGTTGGTGCAACTTTCCAGCATGCCATGGACAATGCATTCAGAGGGTTGATTGGAAAATGCATTATCATTTATATGGATGATCTCACAGTGTTTTCAAAGAATAGATCTGACCATGTCAAGGACCTTAGAAGTGTGTTGCAAAGGTGTAGAGACCATGGAATTTCTCTCAATACCAAGAAATGTGTCTTCTATGTGATGAAGGTAAAATTTTGGGGCACATTATTTTTTAAAATGGTATATCTGTGGACCCTGATAGAGTTGAGGCCATCTCCAAAATACCTCTACCTGGAAGCCATAAGGAATTAAAATCTTTCTTTGGAAAGATTAATTTTGTAAGGAGGTTTATTGTTGGCTTTGTTGAGATTGTGCAACCTCTTAATGCTTTATTAAAAAAGGATGCAAATGTAGTGTGGAATGTAGAAGTGAAGGATGCTTTTAGTAAAATAAAATATGCTATTGCTACTACCCCTATTTTGATCAGCCCTGATTACAACCAACCCTTCTACATTTACTCTTTTGCATCAGAACACTCATTTTCGAGGGTACTAACTCAAAGAAAGGGAGATAGAGATGAAAGACCTATTTCTTTTGTGAGTTCTCCATTGAGGGAAGCTGAATTAAAATATTCGATACTTGAAAAGCATGTGTTTGCCTTAACATGGGTTGTCAAGAAATTCAAACACTACATTCTCCGTAGCAAAGTCTATGCCATAGTTTTAGATCCTACTATGAAGGTTATGTTAACTCATAATGAACTTGGTGAACATAGAGGAAAGTGGGCCTCGATACTACAAGAATTTGATTTAGAAATCTAGCCCATGAAGATTGTTAAAGCCCAAGGATTGACTAAAACTCTTGTTGGAATTGACCCTTTGATTTCTTGTCAACAATACATGGTTGAAGAGATAAGTAATGATGAGTGGTATGCTGATGTGGTTTATTATCTGTTGAATAACAACTACCCTGATAGTATGAATTCGAGTCAAAGAGCTACTCTTCGTTCTAAGTGCATAAACTACATGATAAAATCTAGAGTTTTGTTTAGAAAGAACCATGAAGGAATTTATTTGAGATGTCTGGGCAAGCAAGAGGCTACTAAAGTTTTGTCTAATTTTCATGGAAAGTATGGTACTGGTCATGGTTCAGGAATGTCAACAACCCATCATATTATGAGAGTCTATTATTACTAGCCTCATGTGTTTAAAGATGCCCAACTGCATGTCAAAAATTGTCACATCTACCAACTTGCTATGAAAAGAGAAAGAAATGCAACAATACCTTTGCAACCCATGATTCAGAGACATCCATTCATGCAATGGGGTTTATATTTCATTGGAATGATCAACCCACACTCTTCATCTAGACATCGATATATCCTCACAATAACTGATTATTGCATGTGGTGGTCCAAAGCTCAAGCCCTAAAGAATTGCACAATGGAGGTGGTGATTGATTTCCTTGAGGAGCAAATTCTACCTAGGTTTGGTATGTCGTACATTTTGGTATGTGATAATGGTTCTAATTTTACTTCAATTCAATTCACTAAATGGACCTATGAAAATAAGGTAGTGTTAAAATTCTCCTCTAATTACTATCCTCAAGGGAATGGAGTGGTTGAGTCCACTAATAAAAACTTGTGCACTATTGTTGGGAAATTATTAGAGAAGAATCCTAGGGACTGGCATAATAAGTTAAAATATGCATTGTGGGTTGATAGAACAAGAGTCAAGGAAGCTCTAGGAACCTCTCCCTATCACCTAGTTTATGGGCAGAACCCTATTTTCCTTGTGAACCTTAAGATTCCTACCTTACAATTTATTGATGAGTTCCTAGATGATGATAACAAAGTTAAAATCAGATTAGCAAATTTGATCCATTTGGAAGAAAAGAGATATGAAGCCTTGCATAATTTTATCAAACATCAGGCAGTTGTTAAGCATTGGTTTGACAACAAAGCCAAGGCAAGATCCTTTAAAGTTTTTGATTTGGTCTTGCTATGGGACAAGGCTCATGAAAAGAAGGGTGAACACCCTAAGTTTAGTGTCCTATGGTTAGGCCCATACCAAATATCTAAATTTCTTGGCAAAAATACATTCAAACTGCAAACCCTGACTGGTGAGGATGTCCCACTTCCAGTGAATGGACAACTCCTCAAACATTATTTTTAGGCCTGACTTTGCTTGTGGTTTTTGTAGTTTAGTTTCCTTTCTTGTTTGTCTTGCTTTCAATAAAGGTGTCCTTTTTTGGACCTAGTAGTCTAGTTGTTGTTTTCCCTTGCTTTGTTTTATTTTTGGTCTTGTTCGAGTCTTGTAGCTATTATTTTTGGTCCTTTGTTGGGTGTTGTGGGGGTGAATCATCTTGGAAAATGTAATTCTGAACTGACAAGCCAATAGATCCATTTTTTTGAAATTGACAGCTAACTGATCAAAGCTTGAACCATTTTTTTTCTTTTCCTTATAACTATTCAGAATTAGTTTTAGTCTTGCTTGACAATATTTCTTGATTAGATTGGGTTAATGTTTCTTAATTATCAGCTGAAAAGATGAGTGCTTAACTTGGTATGGATTCACTATTGCATGCTTACATTTAAAGGTCTTCCTCAAAAGTACACAAGCATGATAAGAATTGGTCTGATTTCTCTTGTTTCCTAATTCCACCTCATCAAATATTCACTATGGATTGGTTCCCAACCTTTGACTACACTTCATTGTCCAAGAAGAAATTGCATAAAAAAATCATAAAATGAGAGAATAGAATATCAAAAGCAAAATTATCAAAAAAAAACATTTCTTCAAGAAGGTGATCCAAGTTATATTTATCAGGGCTATGAATTCCCGACTAGTAGTAGAGCAAGGCCTTGGGTGGGACCAGAGACAACTCCATCGGGGCTATGGATGCCTAGTTGGAAATGGAGCAATGTCCATGCCATTCCATGCCCTTCACCCCTATCTTCCAAAAAAAGTAATAAATAAATAAATAAATAATGATAATAATACATCCCAACTAGGTGATGAGGAGGTTTATGGCTTGTTTCTTTGCATCATGTTGTGTATTCTGATGAGGAAAGTAATTCATTTCACAAACACACACATTGTGGATCTATATTGGGTTAACTCCATTGTACTAGGTGTGATAATGCAAATGTGTGTACTTAGTATTTTCATGAAATAGTTTAAGTTTTTTGTTGTTAAGTGATGGAACAATCTTAATGAGGTACCAATCGATTCAAGTTTTGACCTCTTAACAATAAATTTTAACAAATGTTGGTTTGTTGTTTGTTTGTTTGGGCATTTGTTGTCCTCGGACAACACATCCCCATTTTGCACTCTAAATAGGGCCCCCATTTTCTTGCGTGCTGGAGTTAATTTTATATAATTTTTCCATGGACCTTTAAGGCTGTGAAAATTAGTGAGCTCATGTTTATAAAATTTCAAGTTTTTTTTTTTTTTGGTGTTTTCAGTGGGATCTGGATTTTGCAGATTTTTGGGTTTCAATTTTATGTTCATCCTAAAAAAACCTAGAAAAAAAAAAATTTCTAATGGTTGGGCGTGTTTCGAGTCTTCTTTAGTCTTGGACAAGTTCCTTCTTTGAAATTTCGAAATTTTGAAGTTTTTGGCGAGATGCATTTTTACCAAATCCCAAAACCTCAAAATCCTGAAATTCCAAAATCTCGTTCAAAGACTATTTGAAACCCACAGTAATTTATTAAATGATATTTTTGAAATCCTAAAAAACCTTGAAATCCTGAAATTCCAAAATCCCATTCAAAGACTATTTGAAAACAGAAGTAATTTATTAAATGATATTTTCCCGCACAAATTGACTTTTTTTTTATTTGCTTTTTGATAGGTAATCCTTCGGAGACCATAAATTTTCATCCAAAACTTCTGATTGAGCTCAAATTGGATGCGTTGGAAAGCTTACGACGAGCTCTACTCAACCCCAATTGGATTTAAAATTAAAGATGCACATATTTTTTTGTAAAATTGTTTGACTGGGCATGACTTTTATCTTCCACCATACGAGGACCCAATAGCTGAAAAAATATCCAAGATATTCCCTTTCCACATGGAATGCATGATTTAATGAGCTGGAATCATTTATGTCATTGTAATCATGCGAAGACTTGAAAAAATACTTCAATTTTAAATTATTATTTTGATGGAAGTTTGAACTTTGAAAATGGAGGGAAAATTATTTTCCTCAACTTATAAAATAAACTTCCACTCATTTGTAAAAGGTTCCAAAAATTCTGTAAAATTTTAGAAACTTAATAGCAACATTAGATTAGCTTTATTTTTTGGTATTTTGTTTTTTTGAGTTCCCTTGAAGCTCTATTACAAATATCTGAAAGATATTTTCATGAATAAAGATAGTTGTTGAATATCTTGGGGTAATAATAGTTTATGCGTGTATATTGTTACTATAATTACCTTTTTCTACAATCGTCCCTCTACAAATGTGTGAATATTGGCTGCTTGGAGGTATTTTCATGCTCAATTTTCTCTGTTACATGTTGTAGTGATCTCAGGGAAATTAGGTTCTTTCTTCCTAACCTTATCCTTTTTAAATTTTCTTTGCTCCTCCTAGTTAGACTAGTGTTAGAGTAGGATTTATCTTTATGTTATAGTTAGTTTGCTAGAAATTTTTGAGTTTGTGCAGATTTGTGGATGCTTTATGAACCCAGATCTAATTTGTATTGAATGTTTCCAAAAATCCCCCCTAAAAAAAACTTGTGGATCACCAACATAGCCTCCTCCTCTAAGTGAAACTTATGCGGTTGAGACCCAACCTACTTTGAACCTTGGAGAAAATATTTTTCCTTTTCAAGAGGGAACATTCGTAGTGTGTGTGTGTGTGTGTGTGTGTGTGTGTGTGTGTGTGTGTGTATGTGTTCCACCTATTGGAAAGCATATAAAAATATGGGTTAATATAATATCGACATGATTATCAATTTTATTGTAGGATGTTGAATGTTTTCCTTAATGGATGGATTTTTGGGGTATGGCCAAATTTGAATTGCACCTAAGGATCAACCTAGGATGACATTTACAACCCCTTGGGGATATTTTACTATTAGAATATGCTCTTCAGTCTAAAAATATGGGGCCAACTTACCATAGAGCTATGACGTATATTTTCCATTACATGATGCATGACATGCTAAAATATTATATTTATGACCTTCTAGATTGATCACTAAACTAGAAAAATCATGTCATAGCTCTTACATGAGCACCTAATGCAATATAAAATCTATCTAAAACCTTCCAAATTTATTCTCAAGGTGATATATAGCAAGATATTGGGATTCATTATGTCTCAACATGGAATCAAGGTGGATCCCAATAAGATATCTACCATTACCAACATGTTGCCCCTAAGATATTAACCCAACTTCAAAGCCTCCAAGGCAATCTCTAAGCCATATGAATGTTCATATACTATCTTGTTGATAAATGTCATAATTTTTCTAATATTTTAATAAAGAACATAAAATTTAGGTGGGATGAAGGGTTAGGTAGTATTTGAAACTCTAAAAACCTATCTTCTACCTCCCCCTATTGTTGTTCCTTCTAACCTATTTAACCACTCTTAGTCTACATAGCAACAACCATCCATGTTTTAGAAACTATGTTGAACCAATATAATTACCAAAATAGAGAAAGAGTTATTTAATACATCAATAGGACCCTAGTCAATTATGAGGTCTAATACACCTCTATACAAAAGCTTTACCTTGTAGTTTTCTTTACCTCCCAAAAGCTGAGACATTACATGCTAAACCAAAAAATTAATTTTAATTGCTAGGGTGGACCCCCTATGATATCTCATGTCTAAACCTTATTTTTAGAGACAAACCATAAAGTGGATTATTTATCTTAATGAATTTGACATAGAATCCATTAGTCAAATTTCATTGAAAGGCCAAGTAACTATTGAAAATAGTAGTAGCATCCTTACATGCTAGTCATCCCATAGTTGTAGAATTTTTTTATCACTCTATCCTTAGCCTAGAAACTAGTCATTTTTATTCCTAGACTTTACTATTTTATGGCACCATGTTTGTTAAAGGATTCATGATAAGAATTATCTTGGTCTCACGACAATGAAATATAATTCTTTTATCCTTTAAACATTATTTTCCATGTACAAATAATACTATGAAGTATGAGGCTCTTATCCTTGGACTCAATGCTGCACTAACTCTAAATGTCAAGACGCTTTCCATATCCATGTATTCTCAACTCATGTTCAACCAAGTCAATGGAATCTACCAAACCAAAGACAAAAAAATTAGGCCATAAAAAGACATCATTGATAGGCTACTAGTTGACTTCGATAATATTTTAATTAACACTATCCCATAGTCCAACAATCATCATGTTGATGTTATGGCTACAATTGCTTCCATTATCCCATTACATCTAGAGGATGAACAAACAATGATCATCATATGGTATAATGGGGAACCAACAACTCTTGAATCTAGTCAAAATACTTTAGAAAAATTGTTGTTGAAACAACACCCACTCTAGATCCTTGGTATAAGGATATATTTATATTTCTAAAGTATGGTACCTTGCTAGAAGACCTAAATTAGAATGAGCATAAGAACATAAGATACCATGCTTATCAATTTGTCATCATAATTGATATCCTCTATAAATGATATTTTGATGGCATCCTTTGAGGATGCCTAAACTTCAATAAAGCAAAGGTAGTCATTCAATAAGCCCATGAGGGAACATATGATGACCACTTTAGCAAAATATACATTACCAAGAAAATTATTTGGTGAGGTTATTACTACTCCTTTATGGAGAAATAATTGTATGACTACATTCAAAAGCATGCCAACCTCGTCCACACTCTATCTCAAGATTTCAATCACTAGCATCTCCCTGGACCTTCTCAATGTGCAACCTTGATGTCGTTAGAAAAATAAATCCACCATCTTAAGACAAACATAAATTCATTATCAAAGGTACTAAGTACTTCACAAAGTGGGTCAAAATAATACATCTATTCTCATGTACTTTTCTTCAAGTCTCTAAATTTATCCTCAATAAAATCCCATCTTGTTATGGCATTCCTAACATGATAATATCTAACAATGGCATATATTTTAAGAGCAAGGATATTGCTAAAATTTATACCAAATTCAAAATCCATCACAAGCGGTCAATGCCTTATTATCCATAAGGAAATGGTTAGGCTGAAGTATCCAATAAAATGCTAATCATAATTTTAAAGAAACTTATCAATAAAATATTATGGGCCTAGCACCTACAACTATACCTCACATTAAGGAAACAATTTACCTATGTTTGGAATTTGACCAGTGATATGCCCTATGACTTGGTCTATGGGACTGAGGCTATCTTTCCCTTAGAAGTAGAGGTACATTATTTGTGACTTCCATTGAAATACTCTTCTATTAATGATGAGTATCACCATGCTTATCTTAGTCAACTCAAGTTGCTTAATGAAAGGTGAATATATATCTTATAACACCTATGTCTTTACCATTAAAGTCTTAAGTGAGCTTATGAAGAAAGGGCATGACCTTCAAAGTGGGTAATCTAGTACTCAAGAAAAATGAAAAAACACCAACATCAAAGAAGATGTCAAAGGTAAATTTGAGCCAAACTAACTAGGTCCATTCATAGTAACCACAAAAGTGTGGATAAAGATCTTACTACCTAACTAAACTTGATGGAAAGGAAATGTAGTGAAATTTCACTACACTAAGCAAATCTAGATTGAAGGTAAAATTTTGTATGGAGATGTTCCCTAAGGCCAAGCAGAATGAAAATACCTAAAGCTCCATCTACCTGTCAAGTAGTTAGTGATAATAAAGTGTTAAAGACATCAATAAGGAAGAGAATATGTTGAAATTTATTAGCAAGTTCAAATTACCCCACACCATGAGGTAATTCTAACCCCTCAATCATAAAAGAAGGAATTATAGTCTTTTCAATGGTAACTAAGCTAGGTATTTTCTTAGATGATAACTCTAGTGCCTTTTTGGTGGTAACTAACAAGGCTCTACTATTGGAAAATATTCTACCTATTAAACAAGCACAAACCCATCCCTTAGTTAAGGGAATATATTTAGAAGAAGGATTACCCTCTTTTGGTAATTGAGTTTTAAAATAACCATTGCAAAATGATGTCAACAATATACCTAAGAAAATAAACCCAAGGTCTAGGGAGGAAAAGGAATGGAGGAAATTTTTTTATAATTGTAGGGTCGATAAGATTGTCAAGTAGGCCACACTATCTAAAGATTCTACCAAACGTTCATGGTAAAATGACATATGGTAAATTCTTAATACATCACAAAGCGAAGAGCTATAGTAAAGCTTCATGAGGTAGACTCAAAAAAATAACATAGGTAAAAAATATGACTACAAGATTTATCAAAAATAAGGAAGAAGAGGATACAAAGGAAAAGTATCCTCAAATAGCAAAATTTTTAATCTAAAATTTGAAACTTTTGATATCTTTGACAAGAAGGAGAAGCCAAGAAGTTCTAATGGCATACAACAAGGGTAAAAGAGAATCGCAAAATATGCAAGAAGGGTATTGTTGGTCATGAATCTGCCATAGGAAAGGATTTTCTATGTCTATGCACCCTAGACCCGGCCAACATTGAAATTTTGGGAGAAAGAAATGTCTCCCAGACCAATCTCCAGAGAGGGCTGGTTCCCTTACTATTTCTAAGCTTGATTAAGACTAAAGTTACTAGAAAGGAATTATAAATGTGCAGGAAAAAAATAGGAAATACACGAAAGAGACGAGAAATATGGCCACAGGCCGAACTTATATGATCAGGAAAAGAAACTCAGCAATAATCTAACTTCAAGTGCATAAACAACATATAATAATAGAACACAACATAATTCACTTATGACCTTGCACAGACAACCTTCAAGATTGCATTCTAGAACTCATTTCCTTATTTGCAATATTCAAATTCAGATGCAAAATTGAAATCTAACAACAGATTAGAAAGACGAGCATAACTAAGAAATACATGAAATAGAAGGAAATCACACAGAAAGACGTTTGCAAAATCAGAGGCCAAATCTCTTTCATTCATGCAAAGAACTTGAAAGCTTTCATGCAACCTGTCTCTCAAAATCTCGATCCCTTTTTTTGAGATCTACATTGATTTATATAGAAGCCTTGCTTCTTTACAACATTTAAAACTTCCAACGAAATTCCTCGAGATCTACAACATATGCAACAAAAAAAAGGAAACAATCCCCTTAAACCAACCTCAGAGAAACCAAAAATTGAATGAAACAAGGGGTCGATCGTCTTCATTAAATGGTCGTTCTTGAAAACATGCTTGAACCGTTAGAAAAATCATGAACAGTAGCTTTGAATAATGGAAGTCTTTAATTCTAATGGCTTGGACATGTTCTTCTACCTTGCTCACATCGAAAAGCAGCAAAACATTTAATTCTAGAGTGCTTTTAATCATTGGAAATTGCAAAACCTCATCGGGCCATTTGAACTACTTTCTGGCAAGAAACTGTAACAGGTCGTGAAAACGCGACATGTCACGAAAACGCAATGTATCTCTACTCCGTACACTTTGTCACTTTGGAACCACGAAAATCAACCATGTCATGAAATTGCTACATATTCAGCTCCTTTGTCTCCTTCGCTACCTTGAACCACGAAAACACGATGCGTCGTGAAATCATGACGTTTCGTACCATTATGCTCTTTCTCCACTCTGTTTTTGCAAAAATGTGACAAGGCACAATTTCGCTACACCTTTCTCTCTTTTGGCTTTGTCTCACTTATATGTCATGAAAACAAGACAAGTCACGAAATCGCTACGTTCTCCCATCGGCATCTATGTTTTATCTCTGGGTTGCAAAAATCAGACAAGTTGCAAAATCGCTACACTATCTACCCACTGCTCAATCTTCTCTTCTAAGTCATGAAAATTTGACATGTCACGATTTCACTACAATTTTCATCCATTCTGTATGGTCCTGTTTCTAACCCGTGAAAACGCGACACTCTTGCCTCAAGTGGTTCTTTAATCTCCATCATGTCGCAAAAATCCGACAGGTTCTATCTCCTTGGACTTTGCTGCTTTTGAACCACAAAAATTTGTCATGTCCTGAAATCATGACGTTTCATACAATCTGGTTGCCTCTTCGCTTTCGCTTCATGAAAACACGATGTGTCATGAAATTGCGACAATTTTTTGCACTTTGTCTTTCTTGCCCAATGTGTCATGAAATCGCGATGTTTCCCTACGTTCTCTACTGTTACCACTTCCTATCGCAATTTCGCGACGTCTTCTTCGTGCTTGGTCTCATTTTCAAAAGTGTCACAAAATTGCGATTTCATTCATGCCTTAAACTTTTCTGTCCACCTGGACCGCGAAAATGCGACGCGTTGTGATATCACGACGGTTTTACATTGTCATTACCTTGGGCTCAATTATGTCATTATTTCATGACAATTTCTAACATTATGCTCCCTGGTCATCGCAAGTCATGAAAACATGACATGTCGTGATTTCGTGACAATTTTGCTGCACTGCCCTCGTTGACCACTTTGACCATGAAAATCCAACACGTCACGATATCATGATGGTTTTACCCCCTTGTTGTCGTTGACTACGTTGACCACGATTTTGGGACACGTCGTGAAATCGTGACATTTTTTGACTTTGCTTCTCTCTCCTCAACAGACCCGCGATAACATGATATGTCACGATATCGTGATGGTTTTCAAACTGTGCTCTCCATGCTGCTTTTTGTCATGATTTCACGACAGTCTTCGGACTTAAGTTTTTTTGCATCAAAACCTATAAAGGAGTGAGAAATTCAACATCTCATGCATGAATAATCAACAATAAAAATAATGTGGCAAAAATGCCAACATTCTTGGTGGCTCAAGGGGTATACAGTTCTACTATATGCACGAATCCCAGGCCTGAATCCATTGGGCAACAGAGTCAAGAAAAACTGAGAACAGAAAGCTAGCTGATGGGATACATCTCGATGGACTGCTACAACAACTCTTGCTGAATTACTGAAAACTCAAGGAATCTGTATTTGGCTTAGCTGACCAGGTGCTATAAAATAATCTCCATGAAAGCACCAGAGGTTGCAAAAATGGAAATGAATGAAATAAGTGGAGTGAGGACTATGGAATGGAAATGATAAATGATGGAATAATGGAATGGAGGGAGAGATGCGGTAGATACAGTAACAGAGTGATTATGTGCTACCAGCTGCTATGAAATGGAAATGGAGGTGAATGGAATAATGAAATGTGGGAATGAAAGGAGTGAAGTGGTGGAATGGAACCGATAAATGCTAAAACAACAATGAAGTTAGAAGAAAAAGGAAAAGAAGAAATGGGAATAGCAAGAAGGGAAAAAGAAACAACAGCAGTGGCTTGATTACTTGCAGAATAAAAAGGAGTAGGAGAAGAAGGGAATATAGAGGGGAAGGGAAGAAATAAAGAGGAAGCCACTAACTGCTGGGAAGGAAGAAGAAAAAATAAAGAAATACATACCTGTGGGCTCGCATGCAAAAAGAGTCGAAGTTGACAGAGGAAAACAATACTTTTTTTTTTTTGTACAAGGTGATACTGGACTCATAGTTCATGGAGTATAGGCTTTCAGATGAAATTCATTCACCGAAATAGGAAGTTGGCTGCCATCCAAATCTTCTAGATGAAACAAATTTGTTGCACCAGCACTGACAATGCGGAACGGGCCCTCCCACAGAGCATCAAACTTCTTGTGCTTCCTAGGCTTGGCTTTATTTTATTCCATTTCAAGACTAAATCACCCACCTTAAGTGGACAATCAGTGGAAGTTTTATGAAACCACTTTGAAATAACCTGTGTATGCTTAGCAAACTCCTCATATGCCAAAGAACGTTGCTCTTCCAACTGTAACAACTGAGCCAACCGCATATCCATGGAATCTACATCTGCTTCATCATCCTAAAATCCCTACAACAGCTACAATACTAGCAACTCTAGATGAACAAGCAACCTTGCCTCCTTTCCATATACCAGGGCATATGGTGAAGTCTTGATAGATTTATTGATTGAAATCCTATCTGCCCATAAAGCTTGATTCAACAGAAGGTGCCATGACCTCTTGTTATCCCCCAAAGATCTCTTTAAAATCCACAGTAAATTCTTGTTTGTGGACTCTACCAAGCCATTTCCCTGAGGGTAATAGTCAGAGGATGTCTTCAGAAAAACACCATACTTATTTGCAAATTCAGCTAGCTCAGCTCTAGTAAATGGAGTTCCATTATCTGTAATAATAGCATCAGGAATGCCAAAATGTGTAATCAGCCCTTCAATGAAAGAAATCATCACCACTTGATTCGCAACCTTCGTTGGAATAACTTCAGACCATCTCATAAAATAATCTATAGCTATCAAGATATATATTTTTCCAACTAAAGAATTCGGATCAATAATCCTAATAAATTCCAATCCCCACTGCTGAAAAGGTGCTTCAACCTAAATTAGATGCAGGGGCAATGATGCATTTCAAACCCTTCCTGTATACCTCTGACATTTGTCACATGCTTGGGCAATCCTAAAAGCATTTGTGAACAAGGTTGGCCAATAGTAACCAGCACAAATAATTTTTAAAGCCATTGGTCTACCTGCATAGTGTCCTCCTGATATGCTAGAATGAAACTCCTCCAGGAGTCTAGCCTTTTCTGATTCCTTGACACACCTTAAAATAATGCCATCAATGTTCTTGAAAACAATCCTTCGGGCAGCAACACATACTTGAGAGCTTGCAGACGAAACCTTCTCCGTTGTGAGGCATTTAACTGTGAAGGGCATCTACCAGTTGTGAAATAGTCAATGAGGTCATCTGCCCAATCTTGTTCTTGAACTAGGAGATTCATCAGATTGTTATCTCTAGCAAGATCATCTGCTTGATAATCAACTATCCCAGATGCTACAGTCTTTGCTAAGTGCTGACATAAGGCCTTACCCTGCACTAGCTTGGCCGGATGAATCTCAACATCAAATTCTTGAACTGTGCGTTTATCACCCATATCACCCTGAATGATGAAATTCCTTACATCGGGGTGAATAACATAGATGACTGTCCTACTCTGAGATATGAAATGCTTGAATTTTTTAAGAGACTTCATGAAAACATACACCTATTTTTCAATGAAATTATACTTTGCATCATGGGGTAAGATAACCTGACTAAGGAAAGCGATGGGCCTTTCATTCCCATCATCTCCTTTCTATGTGAGCACTGCGACATAGCTTTCATCTTCCCCCATTGCATACAGAATGAAATCTTTTGAATAATCTGGATTAATTAATATAGGATCCTGCGCTATTCTGTCCTTAATTTTCTGGAATGCCTCCTTCTTTTGAGTTGTCCATTTAAATTCTACATCCTTCTTCAACAACTCAGTCATGGGCTTGACAACCTAGGCAAAATTAGAAATGAACTTCCTGATGAAATTAATTTGTCCAAAGAAAGACTGTAATTATTTCTTATTGGCAGGGAGCGATAGTTTCTTCAATGTTTCAACTCGAGATGGATCAATTGCCAAACCATCTTCTGAAATGACATGCCCCAAGAGTTTACCTTCCTTCACTGCAAAAACCGACTTCTTTGGATTAATGGAAATACCAAACTCTCTACATTTTTCAAAGATTTGCCTCAGATGAGAATAGTGATCTTCCCGTCTATGTGAAAAGATAGTCATATCATCAAGATAAATAACAATAATCTTGTTCAAAAGTTCCTCAAATGCAATGTCCATGGCTCTCTGGAATGTGGCCCCAGCATTTGATAATCCAAAAGGCATTCACTGATAAGCAAAAGTGCCCCACTTAGTTGTGAATGTTGTCTTTTACTGGTCCTCATCCCTAACCCAAATCTAGTTATATCCAGAGAATCCGTCCAGTAGTGAAAAACACTGAGCCCTAGCAACAACATGCAGTATCTAATCAATGCGAGGCAAGGGATAGTGATATTTTGATATGCATAGTTCAAATTTTAAAAATCTACACATAGTCGTATGTCTCCATTTTTCTTTCGAACCAGGACCAGATTAGCAACCCAAGTCGAGTGCTTAACCGGGTATATAATCTTGTCCTGCAGAATTTTCACAAGTTCGACCCTCATGAGAGTCTCAATCTTTGGATTCACTAGTCCCTGCTTTTGCCTGAAGGTTCTGACTCCTTCCAACTCAATAGTATGCTGAACAATCTGTTTATCATATCCTCTCAGATCCTTATAACTCCAGGCCACAATATCAGAAAATTCTTGACACAGTTGCCTGATTTCTTACAGTTCATCAGGAGTAGAATCAGTCCCAATCTTAATGACCTTATTAGGTTCCAACTGCAACTCCATGTACTCTTTCTTATCAATCTCAATCCGATGTTTCTTGGACCGATCATGCTGATCAAACAAACTTTCTAGAGTGATAAGACCCTTCAAAATATGATTATTTTGCAACTGAATCAGACCATCAATTTATTCGTGCTCCAAGGTTCTTCCTTTGATGGTGGCAGCTTCTTGAATCAAAAAATTAACAATTTTCTCATCACTCTCAAAGACTTTCCAGAAAGTATCTTTGTCTAGGACACTAGGCCTGTACACCATTCTTACTATCTTTGGCTTCTTGACTACCTGCTCAAAGGGAGAAAATTTTGCTCCAAGAGATGCTAGGAGATTTGCATGCTTATTCAACTCTCAGGAAATAGCCTAAATATTCAGAGCTGTGAAAGACTCAAATAGGTCCCAAACTTGGTTGTGGTATGCTTTGAGATAATGCTTCTTTGAAATACATCTGTTTGTTACTTGGTTTACAATCAGCTCAGAATCACCAAAAATCTACAACTATTCTATTCCCAACTTTCTTGCCTTTTTCAAGCCTAGGCATAATGCTTCGTACTCGACAGCATTGTTAGTACAATTCCAAGTAAGACGGTATGAATATGTTCTTTGCAAACCAGAGGGAGAAATCAAAACAATACCTTCTCTTGCACCATTTTTGCATCTAGCCCCATCAAAATATAACTTCCATAGTTGATCTATGATAGAGCTCTGATCATCTTGGTTAGGAAATACCTACATTGTGCCATCCTCAAGTTTTGTGATAGAATAACAATCAATTTTGGTTTCCAGCATAGCATTGAAATCAAGCATGGAAAACCCGTCCTCCAACTGAAGATCATCTAAAACCTCATTCATCAAATCAGAACCCTCTAACTCTTCGGTTAGCATGTTAACAGACTGCATGGTCTTTCCTGCTTCATCCAACCTCTCAATATGAAAAGAATAAGGTTTTTCATTCTGAATCCGGAGTCTTTTACCTTTGAAAGGGATTTCCAAGTGGGAATAATCCAGTGCAAGGTAACCTCCCAACTTTGTAGTAAACTCTCTAGATAAGCACATACTAAAATACGGTTCTAGATCCACCACAACTATCTCCTGGATGACTGTAATCTAAGGCATAGTGTGTAAAACAATCGGGACATCCTTGATTACACCCACCATTTTCATAGGAGTACCATCTAACTGCAAGAATCCAGGGCTAATTCGTGTATATTCCATACCCATAACTTCACAAACTGCCTTTGGCATGATAGTTGTAGTAACTCCAGAGTCGATCATGCACTTATGTACGATCCAACCCTCTATTTGCAATGACAGATAAAAAAGGGGTGGTCTATTTTTACCAGTGATAGAAGTGGTTAAAGCTTGAGAATAAATTGTCTGGGTAGAACCCTTTTCACTATCCTTCACAGATTTTAAATATTCTTGCAATAAATCTACCTACCCAGGCAATTGCAATGCATCGTAAAGACTAACCTTAGGTGGGGTCTTCTTTAGTTCTTCGACAATGTTGTATGCAACCACAGAAGATTCCTTCTTTTCAATGGGGTGATCATATCTACTCCTATACTACTGGGTGGCTTCTACTCTTAGCCTCTTTGTCAATGAAGGGTACTTCAGCTTTTCTCTAGCTTGCTCCTCTACTTCTGATCTTGCCTGTGCAGTTGCGACTTTTTCTTGTGTTCTGTGTGGAACAGGATCTTTCGGTAAAACAGGCGCATCTAGCTTTGATGCTTGCATAGGAGTTTTCACTATTTTTTTCAAATTAAATGGCACTTTTAATGGTTCTAACTCAGCAGGATCTATTCTAACAGGCTTCTTTCCAGACCTTGTGAGAACCAAAACTTGCTCTTCGAATGGAATCATTAAGCTATGGCCTGCCTCAAAGATCATATTGACTTGCCCTCTCGAAGAACTAGCAGTCAATGTCTACACATAATTCAAATGAACCATGCAAGTGTCTTCTCCGTGGGGATCATTGCATGTCGAACACCAATATGTTCTTTCCATAGAGACTACATCTTCATTTGCCAAAACAATCAGGTTCTTCTCGGGTGCTTTGCTTGTTGAAGCAGCTTGTTCTCTAGTAATCGACGGGGGTTGAAATCTCCTAGGCTAGAAATCTTGCTCAGCTTGCTTCCTTTCAATAAGCATGATCTTATTACCCATTGCTCTTATTGCAGAATTGGCAAATTTTACCTCTTGCAAGAGTGCTATATAAGGATCAAGATTTATAGGTGCAGGAGGTGCTGGTAAGGGCAAAGATGCTGGTGGTGCCGGTAATGCTGGGAATATCAGGTAAAATGGGCATTGCTACCTTTGGGGAAGCCTGTTGATTGCAATCAAGTCTACCTCCACCTTTTGTGCTTGCTCGAACAGTTCTGAGAAGGTCATAACATTGGACTGCCTGATCGCAAATCCAATGTCTGTATTAAACACTCAAAGGTAGTAAAACGTAGCTTGCTCAGGGGTAGGGCAAAGTCCTTCAGGTACTCACTGCCAGCTTTTGGTGAAACGAACATTGAAATCAGCTATTGCCTCCTGCGGGTGCCTTTGGATTGCATTAAAATGGTGCAACAATGAAAATGGGTCAGCCTGTTCATGAAAATTCTTCACTAACAATTCTCCTAGCTGATCCTAGGATGCAATAGTGCCTAGTTGCAGAGATCGATACCAGTACAACAATTTTCCTCTCAATGATAACACTAATAACTTCACCATCACATCTTTGTTTATTATATCGTGAATGGCTGCTAGAGAAGCTACATCATGAATATGTTCGTATGCAGTCTTTCCCGTACCATCATAGGTTGGCAAGGCTTTCAAAGTAGCCTAGGGAACTAGATTTTGAGCCTACAAATTCAAGGCTCCTAAGTTGTTCCATGCTAAAAACTATCGGGGTGGAGGATACTGGGCCATTGGGACTAGTGTATGTAACTGAGAAGATGGAAAACTAGTAACAATACCAAGGATTTGTGTGGATATGGCAGATGATGCAAGCAATGGGGAAACCAAACTAGAGTGTTCACCTCTTTTTGTGTTGTCAAGTTCAAAAAACTCAACAAGATCTTCAACTTTTTTAGACTTTGATCTCATGATCATGAAGTACAACTTTCATTGCATCCATGTTCAGAGATTTTTGGGTACTGCAGAGTCACCAAATGTTCTAACTATATTGCATGAAGGCAAACATTAAACCCTCAATACTATGGGATCTTTCTGAGACAGAAACATTCTGTCCCACCCGGCATGCCAAAAACTGTTGGTCACGAATCTGCCATAGGAAAGGATTTTCTATGTCTATGCACCCTAGACCCGGACAACATTGAAAGGCTGGGAGAAAGAAATGTCTCCCAGACCAATCTCCAAAGAGGGATGGTTCCCTTACTATTTCTAAGCTTGATTAAGACTAAAGTTACTGGAAAGGAATTATAAATGTGTAGGAAAAAAATGGGAAATACACGAAAGAGACGGGAAATATGGCCATAGGCCGAACTTATATGATCAGGGAAAGAAACTCAGAAAGAATCTAAATTCAAGCACATAAGCAACATATAATAATAGAACACAACATAATTCGCTTACGACCTTGCATAGAAAACCTTTAGGATTGCATTTCAGAACTCATTTCCTTATTTGTAATATTCAAATTTAGATGCAGAATTGAAATCTAACAGCAGACTAGAAAGACGAGCATAACTGAGAAATACATGAAATAGAAGGAAATCACACAGAAAGACGTTTGCAAAATCAAAGTCCAAATCTCTTTCATTCATGCAAATAACTTGAAAGCTTTCATGCAACCTGTCTCTCAAACTCCCGATCCATTTTTCTGAGATCTACATTGATTTATATAGAAGCCTTGCTTTTTTACAACATTTAAAACTTGCAACAAAATTCCTCGAGATCTACAACATATGCAACAAAAACAAGGAAACGATCCCCTTAAACCAACCATGGAGAAACCAAAAATTGAATGAAACAATGGGTCGGTCGTCTTCATTAAATGGTCATTCTTGAAAACATGCTTGAACCGTTAGAAAAATCATGAATAGCAGCTTTGAATAATGGAAGTCTTTAATTTTGATGGCTTGGACATGTTCTTCTACCTTGCTCGCATTGAAAAGTAGCAAAACATTTAATTCTGGAGCTCTTTTAATCATTGGAAATCACAAAACCTCATCAGGTCGTTTGAACTACTTTCTGGCGCGAAACTGTAACAGGTCGCAAAAATGCGACATGTCATGAAATCATGACATATCTCTACTCTGTACACTTTGTCACTTTGGAACCGCAAAAATCAACCATGTCATGAAATCTCTACATATTCAGCTCCTTTGTCTCCTTTGCTACCTTGAACCACGAAAACGTGATGCGTCACAAAATCATGACGTTTCGTACCATTATGCTCTTTCTCTGCTCTGTTTCCATGAAAATGTGACAAGGCGCGATTTCACTACACCTTTCTCTCTTTTGGCTTTGTCTCACTTATATGTCGCAAAAACAAGACAAGTCACAAAATCGCTACGTTCTCCCATCGGCATCTTTGTTTTATCTTTGGGTTGCGAAAATCAGACAAGTCGCAAAATCGCTACACTATCTACCCGCTACTCAATCTTCTCTTCTAAGTCATGAAAATCTGACATGTCATGATTTCGCTACAATTTTCATCTATTCTGTACAGTCCTGCTTCTAACCTGAGAAAACGTGACACTCTTGCCTCAAGTGGTTCTTTAATCACTATCATGTCGCAAAAATCCGACAGGTTCTATCTCCTTGGACTTTGTTGCTTTTGAACCACGAAAATTCGTCATGTTGCAAAATCATGACATTTCGTACAATCTGGCTGCCTCTTTGCTTCCACTTCACGAAAACGCGACGCGTCACGAAATCGCGACAATTTTCTGCACTTTGTCTTTCTTGCCCAATGTGTCGTGAAATCATGACGTTTCCCTGCGTTCTCTACTGTTACCACTTCCTATCGTGATTTCATGACGTCTTCTTCGTGCTTGGTCTCATTTTCAAAAGTGTCACAAAATCACAATGTCGTTCGTGCTGTCCACCTTGACCGCGAAAATGCGACACATCGCGATATCGTGATGGTTTTACATTGTCATTACCTTGGGCTCAATTATGTCACGATTTCATGACAATTTCTAACATTATGCTCCCTGGTCATCGCAAGTCACGAAAACATGACATGTCACGATTTCGTGACAATTTTGCTGCACTACCCTCATTGACCACTTTGACCACAAAAATCCAACATGTCGCGATATCGCAACGGTTTTACCCCTCTGCTGTCGTTGACTGCGTTGACCATGATTTTGGGACATGTCACGAAATCATGACATTTTTTGACTTTGCTTCTCTCTCCTCAATAGACCCACGATAACGTGACATGTCCCGATATCGCGACTGTTTTCAAACTGTGCTCTCCATGCTGCTTTTTGTCGTGATTTCATGACAGTCTTTGGACTTAGGCTTTTTTGCATCAAAACCTATAAAGGAGTGAGAACTTCAACATCTCATGCATGAATAATCAACAATCAAAATAATGTGGCAAAAATGCCAACAGGTATAATACCCAATAATTGGGAATTCTTGAGAGTTTTGATAGAAGAGGAAATATTAAAGTTTTGAGAAGAGGGTGGAGATGGTAAAATATCAAAGCCCCAATAATTAAACTATTACGGAGTGAAAATCAGGATTGGCCAGAGAAGTTGTGGCATCAAGGAAAATTTCCCAAAGGTAGTAGTTGAACTCAAAAATGAATAATAGCCTCAAGCTCATCTACCTACACATTCTAAGCTTGATAACTATAGAGAGATGGTTGACGTATTAAATATAATAGAATTGAAGTTTCCATAGGAGCAACCCTGCATCTAAAGAATTAATGAATAAATATTTCTTACACTAACTTTGAGAATTTCTAAAAGAGTAGATGGTAATAATGGTAGTAATAACTCATCCTCGGGATCAAAACCATCTAATTTTAATGGGTTTATATACAAAGGTCATGAAGAGAACTAACATACTAAAGTAAGACATGAAATAACACTTAAAGGAGCAACCATTTTGAAATATTTATACTTTTTTGGAAGTAAATTCATCCCATTTTGTAATTTATAAATAGCAATAGTTTAGAATTTGTAAAGAATTGGCAAGTTGTGCAAATTTTTATATAGCTTTCTCTTCATTTTTTCTTGTATAGCAGTACTCTTATTCTTGTATGGTATTGCAAGTAAACTCAAACCCCCACCTCTAGTATAATCTTCTATAATGTTTTCATATGCTCAAAAAATGCTTCTACATCATCACTAACTTGTTCCCAAGTTGGTAACTCAACCAAATCTAATACACCTCTAGGATTTTGACCATATATAATTTGAAAAGGAGATTTACCTGTTGACCTGTTCACTGAACTATTGTATGCAAATTTGGCTTGTGACAAGGCTAAATCCCATTGTTTTGGTTTTTCTCCAACTATGCACCGTAAGAGGTTTCCCAAGCTCCTAGTCACTACCTTTGTTTGTCCATCAGTCTATGGGTGGTAGGCACTACTGAACTACATCCTGGTGTTCAACTTCTTCTACAATGTACTCCAAAAGTGACTCAAGAACTTAGTATCCCAATCAAAAGTAATAGTCTTTGGAACACCATGCAACCACACAATCTCATAAAAGAATAAGACTACAATCCTAGTTGCATCATTTGTTTTTTGGAAAGCAATGAAATACACCATTTTTGAAAATATGTTTACCACAACAAAAATTGAATCCTTACCCCTCTGTGTCTTGGGCAACCCCAACATGAAATCTATACTCAGATCAGTCCATGGTCTTGTAGGAATTGGCAGTAGCATATACAACCCTATATTTTATGTATGGCCTTTAGTAATTTGACATACTCTACATCTAGAGATAAACTTGATTATATCTCTCTTCATTTTTTGCTAATAGTATCTCTCCTCTACAAGAGTGGTAGTTTTGGCTACTCTAAAATGACCAGCTAAACCCCCACTATGTAATTCCATCATGATTTTCTCTCTCATAGAGCCATTGAGAATGCATGATCGATTACCCTTAAACAAGTAACCATTCTATAAAAAATATTCTTAAAAAATAGTATAGGACTCACCCTCTACCGCACTTTCACATTGTTGCACAATATTTCCAAAATCTACATCAAATTCATACAGATCTTTAATCCCCTCAAATTCTACCACTTCATTCTCCATAGTTTTCAACAAAAAGACTCTCCTACTCAATGCATCAACAACCTTATTTTGTTTTCCTGACTTGTGCTTCAAGACAAATGTATACTATTGCAAAAATGAAATCCATTTAGCATGCCTACTATTTAACTTTTTCTAAGAATTGACATACCTCAATGCTTCATGATCAGTAAATAACACAAACTCCTTTGAGAGTAAGTAGTGCCTCCAATGTTGCAATGCTTACATAATTGCATAAAATTACACATCATATTAGAATAATTCTTCCTTGTGTCATTTAGCTTCTCACTAAAAAATGCTACAGGTCGGCCCTCTTGACTTAAGACACCACCAATTCCAACAAATGAGGCATCACAATAAACCTCAAACACATTAATGAAATCTGGTAACACTAGAATAGGGTCTTCCGACACCTTCTTCTTCAAGAGTTAAAAACTCTTTTTTTCTATTGTAGTCCATACAAATTCTTTCCCCTTCATGCACTCAGTTATAGGGGCAGGTATACTACTAAATTTCTTGATGAAATTTTTGTAAAAGGTAGCTAGACCATGAAAGCTCCTTACTTCTATTATAGTTCGTGGAAGAGGCCATTCTAGAATTGCCTTCACTTTCTCATCATCCATCCTCATGCCATCTCTTGAGATTACAAATCCTAAAAACACTAAACTATCCTAAATAAATATACATTTCTTCAGGTTGATATACAGTTTCTCCTTCCTGAGCACATCTAACACTAATTTCAAATGTAACAAATGCTCTTCTTCACTTTTATTGTAAATCAAAATATAATAAAAATACACAACCACAAACTTACCATTATATTCCTGTAGTACTCTATTCATAAACCGCATAAATGTACTAGGTGTATTAGACAACCCAAATGGCATCACCATCCACTCGTACAACCCATATTTTATCTTAAAATTTGTCTTCCATTCATCCCCTTATCGAATTCTGATCTGGTATTAGCCACTTCGTAGATCAATTTTACTAAATTATTTAGCTCCAGCCAATCCATCCATCATGTCATCTACTCTCGGCATAGGATACTAATACTTTATTATGATCTTGTTTATGGCTCTACTGTCCACACACATCCACAAATCACCATATTTTTTTGGGGTAATAAATTTTTATGTCACACATGGACTCATACTCTCCCTAACTAATCCCTTATTTATCAACTCTGTTACTTGCCTACTCAACTCTGCATTATGTGTCAGGTTCAATCGATAAGCTGCCTGATTTGGGAGCACTAATCCTGGAATAAAATCCATGTGATTCTGGATATCCCTCTTTGGTGGTATCCCATCTGGTAACTCCTCTGGTGTGACATATTTATATTCACTTAGCAATTTAGTTATTGTTGTAGGCATAACCACTTCCTCTATTTCTAGCTTCCTAGATGTTAAGGCATAACAGAAGCTAGCATCCTTGATCTTTGTAAGAAACTCCTTCATCATCAAGAAGCTCTCACTCGGCCCATCCTCCTTCAAAGGTACAAGAACTACCTTTACACCATACTTCTAGAATGTTTAAGTATTCTTTCTTCCATTATGGTTAGTATCCCTATGGTACTTCCAAGGTCTTCCCAACAGAATATGACATGCATCCATCAAGATCACATCACACCACACTTGATCCTTGTAAGTGCTCCCAATTGAAAATTTAATTAAACATATCTAATATACTATTACCTCATTACCCTTATTAACCCATAATATGTGATATGGATAAGGATGCTTTTTGCATTCTAGGTTCATTTTATCAACCATGACATTTGACACCATATTCTTACAACTACCACCATCAATGACAATGTTACATACCTTCCCTCCTGATGTACACCTTATTTGAAATATGTTCTTTCATAGCCCATAATCATCACCATCTATTGTATGCCCCTTCGCTTTGCTCTGTCCCTTATATTTATTAGGAATAATCAACATCCTCCTTATCATAAGTGCTTCCCCCATGTCAGCAACAACTTCATCCTCATCCTACTCTTCCATCTCAACCATATTGACCCTTCCTTGTCCTCCTTAACCCCATTATTGGACATCATGTTGGGGACATTCAAATTTTGTATGCCCCTCCTCACCACATCCATAACAGGTATACAAACTTCTTGGATCATTCCCATGTCGTCCACCACCATAGCCTCTACCTCATTGGTATCCTCTTCCTCTCAAGTTTTGCCCATCTTCTTATTCAGCAGGTATTGAGGATTCTCCATTGAGAAAATTAGATCCACTTAGACCTCAAACTAAAGAGGGTGTGAATCCCTTATTACCTCTTCTATTAAACCTTTTTAATTTCTCCTCTACCTTGAGGATCATTTGATACACATCCTCCACTATAAGAGTGTGATGCATGCTCATCTCATCTTGGATAGCAAAACTTAGGCCATTTACATACCTGGAAGTATTTTGGTCCTCCATATAATTGTGATCCACTCACATGGATAGCTTGTGGAATTAATTAGTATAGTCTTCAATAATTTAATCCTTCTATCAGAGATTCTAAAATCTACAAAATAGGGTTTGGGAGTAGTCTATAAGTATAAAATTTTCCTATAACTTCTTCTTCATCTTTGTCCAATCCTTGATATTTTCCTTTCCATTCCTCTATTGTGTAGTCTGTAAATGATCCCACCAAATCAATGCATGTTCCTTCAAATTTGTGCATGCGAGCTTAACCTTCTTCTCTTCAACAAGGTTACTCCATTCAAAATATTTTTCTAGGCTATTGATCAAATCGATCAACTCCTCTAGTTTCAACCCACTAGCATACTTGGGAACATCGATCTTGATCACATCTCAATTCCCCTTAAGCCCCTCTAGATCTTGTATCAGTCAATTTTTAAAATTGTGCTCGTCTTCCTCTAGGACCTTTGGTTCTGCTTCTACGTGGACCTTAGATCCATGTTCCTCAGGCACATTTTCATCATCAGATCCTTGATCTGCACGTGCCCTGGGATGTCTCTCTCCCATGCAAACAATAACACCATTTAGTCATGCTATTTATGCATTTAGATCCTCAATCTACATATTCATTTTGGCATATATTCTATGCAACATCTTCCTTTCACTAGCAATATCACACCCGCTCTGATACCAAATGGTGTAAAATCAGCTACAAGAGGCCAAAAAAATTGAAGAACACAAGCTTATACTGAGATGGGGGGTGAACAATATAAGAACTCTTTTTACTTTTTCCTTTATACTTCAAAATAGTAAAGCAATATACCCAAAGCAATATCAAAGCAATGCACAATATCATCCACAAAGTGACACCAATTTTAACGTGGTTCACCTAGAATGGCTGGGCTACATCCACAAAACTTTTCTCTAAAAGTTATCTCAAAGTTCTTTGGGAATCCTTCCCAATTACAATGTTTATGAGCCTTGGCACAAAGGATATACCTTACCCCAATCAGAATTTATAAGCCTCTGCTCAAAGGAGATACCTTCCCCCAATTAGAATTTATGAGCCTCTGCTCAAAGGAGATACCTTCCCCTCTGCTCTGGAAATTATCCCTCAGAAGATCAACTGCCTCTACCTCTTTCCAGCACGTGGAACTCCTTTCCATCGAATACCTCTTGTCCTCAATGCTTAGCCTAAGAGACCTTTGCCTTCTATGATCATGTCCATAGCAGCTTAGCAACCTATACCAAACATAGTCAATCGGTCTAGTACAAGTCTTCCTTTGTCTATCAGATCTATCCAACTCTTGAACAAATCAATCCTCTACATACAAGCCTTCTCAAAGACTTGCCAACTATCCTCAGGTTCTTCTCATAGAACCAATGCATCTCTGTACTCAAGTTCTCTGATAGAACTATCAAACTCAGCTCACGAGTCCTCTGCTAGGACCTGTCCAAATTTGCTCACAAGTCCCCACTGGAACCTGTCCAAAACTACTCACAAGTCCCCACCGAAACATATCCAAAACCTGCTCACAAGTCCCCACCGAAACCTGTCCAAAAACTCAGCAAGCTCACCAAGAAAAAATTTCTTAGTAGGAAATCACAAAGTGAATTGTTAGAGACCCAATGTGATTTGTCAAACTCATAGAAGCATAAAGAGAATTTTTAGAGACTCAATATGTTCTATACTCAACTCCCAATATCAAAACTCAACTCAAATCAACTCAGCTCAATCTCAATCTCAAATCTAAGAACTCAACTCAATATCTGAAATGGATAGGATAGAATTTTTTCTTTCAAGAACATGAAGCCCCAACAATTGCCAACTATGCAAAGAATCACATAACAATGATACTCATGTTCTTTTCACCATCAATTAGGGTTTCAACAACAATGCTCATCAAACAAGGTTTAGTCAACCAACACCATTCAACTCAATATCAACCTTGAAGCATTCAACCAATCATCACAAGAAAAGGAAACAAGAGAAATCCTTTTCCCTCCAAAGATATTTGAACAAAACAGCCACCAACACAATATCACCAAATGCAAAGAATAACTTGCTCAAATCAACTCGATGGAGTAAGCCCAATATCATGAATCAAGTAAAGCAATAACTTGATCAAACAACCTATATGGAAGCAACTCAACCATCAAACTCAAAACAGCCAACAAAGGGTTCCACAAAATCAATGCAAGTAGCTAGACTCACAAATATAAACCCTAGTGCACAAAGCATCCACTATCTCAAACCATAAATTATGCATTCACCAAAACTCTCATCAAGGATAACAATGCATAAGAAGTCTTCAACAAACCAGAAAATAGGATTTACACCCAACCAAAGGAAACCTAGTTGAAAACCTTTTCACTCCAACCTTATTTCAAAAAAAACATACACCAATCATACTCATAAGGAAAATGTGCCCATACCTTTTTGGAGTAGAAGAAAATTGATCCTTAAAGCTATCACCACACACAACCCTCAAACTTCCAACCAAGTTAGGGTTAGAACCAAGATAAATGAGCATATATAAAAACTTTCCTTAATACACCTTTTAGATTCTCTTCTTTAAAACAACCACCAAAGAAGCCAAAAACACAACAACCAAAACTTACACCTTATATCTCCATTTTTAAATTTAGCATAGCAAAAGACTAATCTCAAAAATACACCAAAGAAATATCCCCTTATTTCTCCTATGACTTTTAAACAATGCTAAACAATGCCAAAAATCATATCAAGAAAATAATCACCCCTTATAATGGCTGCCCTTGAAGAATCCAAAATTCATGGCACAAAACACGTTTTAATAAAAACATGACTAATCCATGCACAACTCCCTCTGTTGGAATCGAAACATAGACCTCCACCTATGCAAGGCCCAAATGCAGCCTTCACTGCCAATAGCCCACAAGGGGCTTACGAAGTCCAAGACGGACTTCCTTCCACATAAACGGTCAAGATTTTTGAAAGCTTTTCAAACCACGAGCTCTCCTCTTTCACAACGTAAATAGAACATTCGATCGCAGCCAAACCAATTAATTGCCTTCAATTTTCCAAGAGAGTTTAACCTTAGGAACCTTCTCATATTTATAGTCCATACGTGGACTTTAGAACACGTCGGCTGCAAAGAAAAGTAATTTCGAATTTAATCGAAATTTGCTTTCTAAAGGGTTTAAAAACCCTTAAAATATTTTTAATAAATTAAAAATAATTTCTCCCTTAATTAATTAAATAATTAATTAATTAAAACCTTGAAGGGTTTTAATTAATAATTAAATAAATAATAAAGAGAACCTCCATTGGTTTTAATAAAAACCATTTAACTTGGTTTTAATGAAAAACCCTTGCCAATGGAATCTCTCCGGATTCTCTTGGAATCTTCCACCTTTGAATCCAACACATCCTCTTAACATTAATGCCATTTCCTTTTGACATCAATGACAACTCATAGACAAGAAGCTAGGATCTCAAACCCAAAATTGCCAACAAAAATGGACTCCAATCACATAACACAAATGCAACATAATGGAAGAAACATACAAATTGATAATTTTCTCATTCCTAAATTTACACCCCTTCTCCAAGAGAATATAATCCATCTTATAGCAACCGAAAACCAAAGAAACCCTAAAAAAACATCTTTTTTCTAAAAATTACTAAAAATAGAAATGAGTCATATTGCACCCAAATTTGGTGCACATATCCCTCTTACAATAAGGAATCTAATTTAAAATATCCAGTCTCAACTTAAGGTATAACAAAATATAATAAAGTTCTAACATTCAAAAAAACCCAAAAAACCCAGGAACCTATTCTAAAAGCTAATTTTGGGACACTAGATGGAGGAGTTAGGTCCCAAAAATATGATTTTTGGAGGGTCAAGTGCATCAAATATGAGCCTTATGCAGAACATAACATGAAACCACCTGTTAAATTTCAAGGCAAACGCGCGTACGGTTCACAAGTTATGGTTTTGGCAAGGTGCATCATATATATACTATAGGCTTGTGACTATTTGGTTCCAAGTTTTTGGTTCTTCCTATCCCATTTCCTTTTTGTATGTATGCTTATGCTCTATTCTATGCTTATATATGTTGATAGGAGGAATTTTTCACCACTAGAACATTACATCTAGGTATGTTGTATGGGTAAATCTTATCTTGATCTTCATTCATTGCCTTAGTTAGATTAGTATTTTACTTTTTTGTTGTTATTAATTTCTTGCACTCTTTATAACCCTTTTACTTCCCCAAGTTGTTATATTATGATTATGCATCCAACGTCGTATCTTATAAAGGAGTTGACATTTATAAAAATCCTAGAGTCCATTGATAGAGCCAAAACCCATGCTCTTTGTACAACCCCTATTGTATCACTATGCACGAGGTACAATAGTCCTGACTATCTAGTCCAAAATACGATCCAACAACCCAAGACAATCTAAGAGGACAACAATTTAATGGTATGTGTAGTGAAATCCCATTGATTGTTTTTTGGTTCTACAATCTAGAACAAGCTAGGATTATACTCTAGTTAGGATATCTACCTATTTCAATTTGTTAAAACATCCACAAACTCACATGATGACTCCACTCAAGAAAGAAAATCTAGGGAAAGTTGCATTAAAGTACATGGGATTAAGGTTGCTATCTGCTCTTAGAGCATATTCTATATTCGTTTTGTGACTCCACTCCAAATAAAGGATCCAAAAGTGTACGAATGAGAGACCTACTACTAGGTCCTTTGCTATTGAAAATATGCAAAGAGTTGCTTCCTTATCTCTTCATTATTGAATATAATAGATGTTATGCCACTCAAATTTTTCTATGTATACAACAGAAAATGTTCTCTATGACTACCATAAAATTTAGTTGTATGGGGGAAAACTTCCATAATTAGTACTAGATATCCTTTTTGAATACATCAAAAAATGCCAAACAACTATATTGTAGCAGCTGTGGGAGATGGTCTTATTATATCAAGTGTATAATATTACTAAGTAATATGTGGTTCTTAGACTATTTGTGGCTTCCCTAAAATCTAGGGCTCACCAAGTGTGCCACTCATTTCCCACATGACTTTTATTGGGACTAGCTTTCTACCCTAATCATGAAAATTGTTAAAAAGCTATAGGGGGTAAATATCTAGAATAATCAATAAAGAGGTTAATCTCATATCCATGACCAACACATTATGTCGATCTTGACTCCTCTATAGCAATATTATACCAACCAAGCCAAAGAGATACCTCTATATTATAACATCTATGACAAGGACCCACTGGTACCAAGTGGAACACTAGTGTATAACAAGGTCAACCATATCAAGAAAAATATAGAAAAATGAAACCAAAGGGAGGATAAAAAAAAACTAAGAATTGTTAGAAAAAATCTATGAAAAATAAAATAAGACCCAACCAAGCACCCCAATCCTTATCACATAGAGGAGTTAGAAGAGCAATATGACTACCTAATTGAAATGGCCCTAAATACTTCTATGAAAAGATCAAACAATATATGGGACATTGGGAGGAGTTGATGGTTGAACCACAAGTGAGGGGTAAATTTCCCATATTTATTTTTAGCATAATACTCTACATAAACCTAGTAAATTGCCACTTCCCAAAGGTAGCTACCCAAAAACTCCTAATTATGACCATTCAAATGTTCAAGTTGAACAACAGGCAGGAGCAATGAAAATTTATATCAATATGGTCTAGGAATTGTAGGTTCCAATTAAAGGACCATGCATGAAACATCTAGTGCATAAAAGGTGCTAAAATCATGTACCATATTATAAATAGATTGTACTTAATAATACAAAGAGAGGTCAAATATTGTAAAGCTATTGGTTAAACTAAGTAGCAACATATGAGAGGGGAAGGCAAGTCGAAGTGATTACAAAGAGCAATTTTTATAAGGCACACTAGGAAGTTCATATGTAGGATTTAAGTAAGGTAATTTGATCCAAAAACCTAAAGAGCTAGTAAATAAGTGATTTCCATAATTGAATACGATTTGAGAAAATATATAACCATACATTTTCCTAATCTAGCCATGTGGAAGGGGCCATTTATCAAATAAGAAAATGACAAATAGGGTAATAGGCCTTAAATAAATTTCCCTATAAAAAATTATTTTAAAAATGGGGCTCTTCTTCTAGTGTCCTATAAGATCCTAAGTAGAGCACTACATGTAAAATTTTATCCGATGTTCCTAAACTCAAAATTCCCATATATTTACCTCTTATAGAATCCCTCTATGATTCACCAGATTGTAGTGAAATTTTATTACATTGATAAAGTCTAGTTTGAATTTTGGATGGATATGCTATCCAATACTAAGCATAGTGAAAATACCTAAAGCTTATTCTACATACCAAATAGTTAATCCTTAGTAAGTGTTGAAGATGCCAATCAAGAAGAGCAGTTACCAGCAAGTTCAAAGCTCCCCATGCCATAAGGTAATGTTATTCACTCGATCATAAAAGAAGATATTATAGTCTTTTTATTGGTAACTAAGCTAGGTCTATTGGATAATATTATATTATATTATACATGACAATGTACCGCCTTGGTACGTTATTTTAAATATTATATTAGGTTTATGTCTTAGATTAGTGAGTGACTTAATATTTTGTGTAATGTAATAAGATGCAGAAAATGCACAAGTGTCATGTTTATATGAGTTCAAGTGTTGAGAGTGTAAATTTACACAAGTTTCCAATATGTAAGTGTGCACATGTGTCCTTATATTAGAAATATTCAAGTACAAGTGTGCATTTGTATGCAAGTATCAAGTAGAAAAACCAAGATTCATAAGGCTTGGCATATGGAAAGGAAGGGTCATAGTAACCAAATAGTCATCCTATAATGGCTATATATTACTCCATAGAGGACATAGTCTATATCTTCTCTATCACCTACATTGCTTACATAGCCTACAAATCTACATTGTATCTACAATATCATCTCTATGAGAGATTTGTAATAGAAAGAGAAGTAATACAAGTTTACATATATTTGAGAAACTAGTATTGTAAGTGGTGTTATATTGTATATTTCAAGTTTTACATTCATATTTAAGTATATAATTGAATGTTATTTGTTATCTTGTTAAATATTTGATATTAAATATTAGGTGTCTCATATCCTTATTATAAATTATAATTGGGTCCATTATATTGAAACTTTATTATATTCGATCATGTGATTACTTTTTTGTGGTGATTTCATAATAAGTATAAGGCTTCAAAAACCATAACTAGTATTAAATCCACAACAAGGTTACTTGCACAAGTTTTGAATGTTGCAAAATTTAAGGACATTAGCAATGGGTAAGGAAAACTAGTGAATTTAAGTACATTACCACTAGATAAGAAATACTAGTGAAGAAAAGTATTTCCATTGTGTTGAAGAAAAACCCATGAGGCTAAGATTATTACCACTAGGTGGAAGAACAACCAGTAAATATTAAATATTCAAATTTTAGAGAACCAACTCAAGGAGAAAGTGGTCATTACCATTTTGCTTTAGATTGTGTAAAGGTTTTATAGAATTTTTATAGTACATGCTAAATAAAGCTATCTAAGATACTGGTGTAGTAAAAAACTGATATTTAAAATTTGAGAAGCTTCCTACAATAGATAGATAATATTTTCATCTTTGACTGCTTGAAGACCATGAGATTTCCTCATATAGGGATTGATGTGAGTTGCAGTTAAGTTTTAGATATAGATCTTGTTAAATATTTTAGGTTTCAAAGATAGACTTGATAGATAGATTTCATTAACCTATTCCTAGAACAATATTCAAAATAGAAGATAGTCTACATTATAGTTTTAGGCCTTGAAGATAGACCTTGATATTGTAGATAAAAGAGACTCCAAAAGATAAGTCCCATTGAATATAGGTTGAAGAACACCCAAGAAAGTGGTATTGTTGAATATTGGTCCTTATTAAGAAAAAAGACCATTAATATAACTTGCTCTACAGAGATAGAAAACAAGTAAGAATAACTTGAAGGTAACAAGAAGACTACAAGCAAGGAAAAGTTGAAGACAGAGTTGAAGATTGATGTAAAGCATAATAAAGACCACATGGGCAACAAGTTTTGAAATATTTGGAGATAAAGTTTTGGAAGGAAAGCATATTTCCAAAGATTGAAAGTTATAGGAGACTTCAAGATAGCAAGAAAGTCTTGAGGACAATCCAAGTTAAAGGACAATAAGTTATTAAATATTGAGTTAGATAATTTGCCATATAAAAGCTAAAATACTAGAAGTCCATATTGGACAACAAATTTAGAGAGTAGGACAACATTCATAGCATCATAAACATTCAAATATTCATACAAATAAGAGAGCATGACAACATTAAGGAAGAGTGAACAACAATTTTAAAGGTAGAAAAAGATTTTGGAGAACAACATCTAAATAATGAATAATATTGCACGATAAAGGTGATAAATTTTAAATGTTTGCAAGCACGTTCTACATCGAAACCATAGCATCTAAACCTTAACCTACACCTACACAGAGAATAAGAGTTTTAGTATAAGTATCAAATGAAATAATCAAAGGTATATATCATTCTACAAAGTCAAGCATTGAAGAGAAACTAAATGTAGGTCAAGCACTAAGAACCAAAGCTAAGATACATACGCCAAGCAACAACACTATCTCTAGCATAGATTCAAGGAGATACATAGGAATTAAGGTAGGAATCGGGAGCAAAGCACCGATCCATAGAAGATCATCACATAAGACTTGAGTGCCAAGAAAAATTTGAAAGTGAAATAATGTAGAGCAAAGTGTCAGGTAATAAAGTAATAAAAAGTGGAACATTGGACAAGGCAATGTAGAATTGAAGCAAGGGAATCACTTACTAACACCATAGTATTGTCTAAAGTACTAAACTAAAAAACATCAAAAGCATCCAAAGCAAAGTGATTCAGGTAGTGTAGACCTAAGTCTAACATTATAGAGCTAAAGAAAGTAATATTTACTAAAGAAAACCTTAGTGAATATGAAGTTTCAAAATCATATAAAGTGATAGGAGAAATTAAGCATTACCTACATGAAGTTAAAGAAAAGTCAAATGCTTAACGAAATTAAAGGCCATACACAAGGAGACATAGGAAAAAAATATTTTACATGGCATATACAAGGAAACCTAAGTTTCATCAAGGAGAGTGCAAGAAAAAAAGGAAATCCAAGCATCACAAGTATCGTATTCAAAACAAAAAACAACAAGGAAACCCATACAAGAATGTCAAAGTATCAAGTGCCAAGGAAAACAAAGCATCATAAAGAAGAACAATAATCAATATGTTACAAAAACTCATTAGGTATAGAATAGAAAGATTCAAAGTGCAAAAATGTTAGAAAAAATGTTAGCACTAATTCAAGGAAAATATCAATTCAAATACCTAATTGTATTTGAGCAGAACATACCTAATGTAGAAGGAAGAATCATAATACAAATTTCTATAGATATAATCTAAGAAATAAGTCTCAAGGAAATTAGATAAATAAAAATGGTCAAGAAAATAGACCAATACAATCAATACAATATCAAATGCAATATCATCCACATCATCAACAATTTTAATGATAGTATCCTTCTCAGTATCAATATAATCAATCTCAGCCACAATGTAGAGAAGGAAATCAAAAGGGTCATCTAGCATAAGAAATTGAAGAAATTCAATAACTAGAAGAGACTATAGAATAAAATGAAGTCAAAGATATTTTATCAAAATTATTAGTACATGAAGATGATTTTTTGAAAGATACTAATTACTCGATCAAAATACAAAAAGCAAGAAATGATAGTGTAAGCTCTAGGATTGGGATGAAGAGCCATATGTAATATTGGAAAGTGTTGGATAATATTACATTATTTGGTACATGGCAATTTACCACCTTGGTACATTATTGTAATTATTATATTAGGGTTGTTCCTTATATTAGTGAATGAGTTAATATTTCATGTAATGTAATAAGGTGTAGGAAATGCACAAGTATCATGTTTATATGAGTGCAAGTGTTGAGAGTGTAAATGTGGACAAGTGTCCACTATGTAAGTGTGCACATGTATCCTTAGATTAAGAATATTCAAGTACAAGTGTACATGTGTATGCAAGTGTCAAGTAGAAAATCCAAGAATCATAAGTCTTGGCATATGGAAAGGAATAATCATAGTAACCAAAGAGTCATCCTAGAATGGCTATATTTTTTTTTATCAGTGAAAAAATTTCACTGAAAGTGAGTTTTGAAAGGGGCCCCAAAACCTTTTTACAAAAGGTCAACAAACCAACCAGAAGGCCAAAGAGTAGGTCTAAAGAGAAAAGAAGCACAGGGGTACGGTTTCGAAAGGACCATAACCAAAATACATATAAACATACACATTAAAAATCTCACCCAAGGCAAGAAAATTTAAAATATCCCACCTAGGGAAGGAAAATTTAAAAATCCCCAAATTTAAAGATATTCATTAAAAATCCCATTGAGGGTAGGAAAAAATAAAAATCTCACCCACAAAGAAAATTGGAAACCTAAATCCCACCAAGGAGAAACCAAAAGTCAAAGCCACATGGAAAGGAAAACCATCCTGAGAGAGGTAGTTGGACCAGAGAAAACCATCATTCAAAAGTCGATGGTCCATCCCACCCAAGCAAGGCTAGGACAAACATGTGTAAACATAAAAAATTGGAATCCCACCCAAGAAAACAAGAAACCACTACAAAAAAGCAAGAACAACTAAAATTTGAAATTCAAAAATAGGATCCTACCTAAGGATGGCCTAAGAAGGTAGTCCACAAAGCAACATATTTAATAGAGCTTGGAAAGTGGAACAACAAGTCAGGATATCCACATGCCATGAGATCCCTTGTGTTTGAGGTTGAACTATGAGAATGCTAGAAGGAACCAAAATAAGCAGTAGAAACAAACCCACTAGCCATAGGAAAAGGGGTGGGAAGGTCCCATGAAACCCAATCTGAAGGAACCACGTGGTGATCAAAGTTGTAAGAAATAAGCATAGGTCCCCTTCAAGACCAAAATATGTAGTGGATAACCCCAAGAAACTAAAAAAATAGGGAATACAAGGACCACCAACGCTGCACATGAATGGCTTTAGGTATCTAGATATGGAAGACCAATGGGATCATCTCAGTAGTAAGAAAAAACACAAGACCTTCCTCCAAGGTCATGAAAGATACATCGAGAATCCACCATGTAGACCAGATCCAAGAAACCCAAGGAGAATATTCACTAAAAATGAGGCATGTCATCACAATAGACCAAAAGGATGCAGTGAAAACCTCTCGAGAAGCATAATGATGAAGTCAAACTCCCATCCTAAAGCCACGATGAATTGCAACCGAGGAAAAGTTGGAATATGGCACCAACATCATATACATATTACTTCATAGAGGATATATATTACTTTGTAGAGGACATATTCTATATCGTTTACATAACCTACATTGCCTACTTAGCCTACAGAGTCTACATTGTATCTACAATGTCATCTCTATGAGAGATTTGTAACAAAAAGAATAGTATAAGTTTGCACACATTTGAGCAACTAGTATTGTAAGTGATGTTGTATTATATACTTTACACTTTACATTCATATTTAAGTCTATCATTGAATGGTATTTGTTATCTTGTTAAAGCCTTGATATTACATATTAGTTGTATCATATCTCTGTTACAATTATTATTGGGTCCATTATATTGCAAATTTATTATATTCGATCCTATGATTACTTTTTGTGGTAATTTCATAGCAAGTATAAGGTTTCAAAATTCATCAAGGTCTCACCTTAATTAAGAACCTGATGACCTTTTTTGTGGAAACTATCAAGGATCCACTATTGGTAAAATTTCCATCCACTCAATGGAAACAAACCCATCCCTTAGTTAGAGGGATGGATTTGGAAGAATATTTTCTCTCTTTTGGTAATTGAGTTTCAAAAAAACCAGTACAAAATGATATTAGCAATATACCCATGAAATACAACCTAAGGTCTAGAGAGGAAAAGGATAGAGGAACAAAATTTACAATAGTAATGTCAGTAAGCTTTTCAAGCCATCCATACTATCTAAAGGTTTCTCCAAAGGTTTGTGGTAAAAGGACATATGGTGAATTATTAATACACCAAAAAGGGAAGAGCTATAACAAATATTCATGAGGTAGACTGAATGAAAGAATATGGACAAAAAATTCTTAAACAATTCTTTGAAATATGGAAGACGAAATAGGATGCAAAGGGCAAGTATGCTCAGATAGAAAAAGTTTTGATCAAAATTTGATATAAAATTTGATAGTTCCAATAGGAATGGGAAGACAATAAGTTTTTATGGTCACAAAATAGCCAAAAGAGAATCCCTAAAGATGCAATAAGAGTAGAACATTTTATAATTGAGAGCTTTTGAGATTTTTGATAGAAGAAAACATATAAAATCTCTAAGAAGTAGGTAGAGAAGGAAAAAATGAAAGCTTTGATAATCATACTATCAAGGACCACCAAGCAGGATTGGCCAAAGAAGCCACATCATCAAGGCAAAGCTCTTAAAGGTAGTAGTTGATATTGTAAAGGAAAAAAAACCTCAATCTCACCTACCTGCATGTTTAAAGACTGACAACTACAAATCAATGTTTGATGCATTAAAGATAACAACATGGAATCTACCATAGGAGTATTTCTTGCACTTAGAATTTTGGAAGACCTAAAGAGTAGATGGTAACAATTAATCCTAGGGCTTAAAACCATCCAAAAATAATAGGATTAGATATAAAGGTCACAAAAAGAGCTATTATACTAAATGAAGAATATGACAAATAATAGACCTTAGGGAAGATCAATTTACTCAAATTACTCATCCATTTATTGTAGTAGGGGCTCTATTTTAAGCCCTCCATGCCCTTTTAAAAATCCTTTCAATAGTTCTAGGTGATGTTGGTAATCTTCCTATATTGGCTTGTAGCTACAAATAGCAATATCTTCTAGCTCCCACTATTGTGCCGGGATAATTTACCTATTCAACCCCTATTTTTTTACAAATTATATTGCATCCTTAGAAATGGTATTGTCTTACAATGCCTAGTATGGCTGATATTCAATCATACTTGTAATTTTATCCATAGTGCCTTTGGGTATGCCAGATGAAACACTAGATGAGGCCATAACAACTTACTGAAACACTCCCACTCTTAAGCTCTAAAAATTTTAATCCATGCCACCTATCTTAGTGTATCAAATATGTATGTGTTCAATGTAAGTGTGACTGATAGCTTAAGAAAGGATTTATAAGATTTTAGGATGTGCCTCCATATGCTCAAATTTAATTCTTTCCAATTGCATTTTTTCTTTTGCCACCCCAAAGCCACCACTTTACCTTCATAATGATATAATCTATCATAGTGTAGAGTTTTCTTGATTGGTCATTAATACTCATGATAATTTTAATTTGGATTTTAGGTTGCTTTTAAATCCTCTTAAGAATGTGTGATAGTTCATTATATGATCTTTTACAGGAACTCTAAGTCAATCTTGTGATTGCTCAACTTTTATAGCATAAGTAACTGTGCTCGTTCCTTATTTAAATTTTATCCATTGATCTTTGATTAGTGAATCTAGACCATTGAATTATATGCAAAAGGTCAACCATTCAAATCTTCTCTTTAATTAAATCATATCCATTAAGACAAAAACCTTAGGAAAATGTGGGTCATCCATACCTATTTTCTCTCTTAAATTTCAAACAATTCAAGCTACTAAATTTTCTACCAGTCAAGCTATGTGAACAATCACTTTTTTATTATAATTATGAGAAGTAATGTATTCCACATGATTATCCATTAGTAGAGCAACCCCAGCCACATGTTTTTAAAATACCCTTTTGTTGATCATTCTGGACTATTCATCTATTTTCCTGGGTTAATGCAGGTTGTCTAAATTTATCTAAATATTCAAGTCTGACACATGTTTTATTTTAATAGTTCACCATGGTGCAAATTATTTATAAATTTCTCTAAGGCTCTTTTTTAATCTCATTATTTAATGTGAACCATCTATGTCCATGCTGGTAAATGCAAACTATTTATTTTAATCAAGGTAATGGAGGCTTATATCATGCACTTCCTTTAACACCTATGGTACAAATTTATTTATCTTTATCTAAAATCAACATGGTGCACATGATTCCTTGCTAGCAAGGCATTCTGAGCCACTCATTTTGGTAGAAGAGTTTGACTTGCTAACTAATTTGGCCTATTAGATTATTTTAAACAAACCCAGACCATTCATTTATGGCCAACTAAAACAAAGCACTTTTGAGTCACTAATCTATTTCATCTAGGTGAATATACATCATTCATTTGCTGACCAATCAAATTGAAGTGCTACAATTTTCTAGATGAATGCAGGCCACATAATTACAACTTGAAAAGCAATTACAACTTGTGGTTTGGATTCACTAGTGCTAGCATGGATAAATGTGGGCCACACAATTTTTTGATTGAAAACATTAGGTGGAGGGCTTTAATAAATTTGCATGGCTAGGATTAATCAAGTAAAGCAGAGATGATGTGGACCATATATTAGGAAGGAATCTAGAGGTTGGACTAGTCAATGGGGAATCTTCCAAAATTATATATGGTACGAAAGCTTTCTAAGTGATGGATTAAGGTGGATAATGAATTTTTGTGGAAGATGCATGCAGTCTATCAAAGGGGGACATCACGTGGGGGAAATATGAAACTTTATTTAACCTTAGAAAAATAATTTTAATTTTTTTTTAACATTGGGGTGAACCTAAAGGATGTTTAGGAAGACTAGAATAAGACAACGAGGCCCTAAAATTTTTGTTGACTTTTTCTTAAGAAAAATAAATCAAGAAAGGGAATGACTTGGTTTTATGTATGGAAGACCCATTGAACCAAAAATAATTTTATGACCATATTAATATAAATGGGGTGATTTTTGGGTCTAAGGATGAGACCTTTACATGCATAATAAAATTGAGGTTTTCAACCCATCAATGAACCTTAAAGAACTTTAGGGAAAATTACTAATGAGACTTGAATAGAAATACTATCAAAATAAACAATATAAAAGGGTTAAACCTAAAACTATGAATGAAATATAAAGGATTCTAAACTACATAACTCTTAACTCAAATGAAGTCTATGACAAGAAAAATTAAAATAAATGCTATGGAATATTCTAAAATTAAAAATGAGGGGCATACCTTAGGTTGGGTTTTAAGGATCCAATAGAGACTCTTGTCATTTCAACTTCAACTATATTTTTGCTTTATCTCTATCTCACGAGAGTTGTGTCTAATTATATTTATCATCAGATAGATAATTATATATTTCAAATGATGTTAAATAATTATAAGGTAACAAATGATGCAATAATATCTTATATCCCCCTTATTATATTAGTTATAGGATGCAAATGGGTATATAAAATAAAATACAAATTAGATGGATTTATTGATAAATATAAGGTGTGACTTGTTGCAAAATATTTTGCACAAATAGAAAGGATTGACTATGAAGAAACATTTCCACCTACAACAAAAATGACTACTATTTATACAATGTGTGCACTAGCAACCCATTTTGGGAATACATCAAATGAATGTTAAAAGTACATTCCTTAATGGTGATATTAAAGAGGAATTATATATGAATCAACCAAAATAATTTTATATTTAAGAACAAGAACAAAAAGTTTGTACATTAAAAAAATCACTATATGGTTTTAAATAAGCCCATAGAGCTTGGTATAGTAAGATCAATAAGCATCTTCTATGACATGATTTCAAAAGGAGTTATTCTAATATAAACCTTTATATTAATAAATTTGGTTCCCATATAGTTATTCTTGTGCTCTATGTTGATGATATACTGATTACAATAAGTTAAAAAAATTATAGATAGTGTGAAAAATGAATTGAAAAAGGAATTTGAAATGACATACCTAGGACTTTTATATTTTTTATTGGTTTAAAAGTTTCACAAAAATAAAATTATATTATATTCACTCAAACTAATTATGTGATAATATTACTCAAAAAATATAGAATGATATATTGTAAACCTAAAACAACACCCATGGAACAAGGGATACAATTATAAAGATATAATGAATCAACTCAAGTATCTGCTACCTTGCATCACCAACTACTTGGAAGTATGTTATACTTGACAAATTCTAAATAAAATATTTTCTTTGTTGTAAAATATCTCTCTAGATTCATGCAAGATCCTAAATAAAGCCATTGTAAATCTAAAAAAAGGATACTATATTATGTCCATAATACTATAGAATATGGTCTAGAATATAATAAAAATGATAATTTTTACTTACAAGGATATACATAGGCTCAGACTATGCTAGATCATTTGATGATAGAAAATAAACTTTGGATTATGTATTTCACCTTGGATTAGGACCTATTTCATGGCACAAAAAAAATCAACATGCAATGGCACTTTCTTAAATAGAAGTAGAACATCATGTTGTAAGAGATGTTCCATGTCAAGCACTATGGTTATAGTACATTATAGCAAATATGAGAGTAAGTAAAATATAGCGAAGAGTATTATATTATGATAATTAAGGAGTCCTAAAGCTAATTAAAATTCCAAAATTTTATTAAATAACTAAATATATTGAGGCACAATGTTATTTATTTGAGAACATGTTCGATATAATCATATTCAACTCAAATATATTTCTACCAAGGATCAACTCACAAATACTTTTACAAAAGTACTTGGCTACCTTAAGTTTGAATTGCTTTTAACCACATCCTAAATAGTTTTTCATTTTTTGGGTCTTTCTTAGACTCATAATGATTGGTTTGGGTATGGGTATTCATAGGTTTAGTATTAACTCAAGTTTTCTCTTTGACGATGAAAGCATCCCTTATACAATTTGGGGTGAGGTGGAATATGACTTTTTCAATAAATCATTATTAATTGCACATTGTAATATTTCGAGATAGCTATAGCCAACTCTGGGCAAGGGTGGACATGAGACAAGAAAGAGTAGTAAGATAATGGGCTAGGATTATTAGGGGACACACCTTATGCTATCCTCTATTCAATATATTTATGTAGTTGGTAGGGATTCTTGAATGTCAACTCAGTATATTCGATGCAACACTGTCGGTCTTGGAGAGATTTCTTTATCTTGTTAGTTACTCTTGTGTTTCTAGCCATTATTTTCAAAATATATGACTCATTATGCTTTGTTTTCTTGCTCGCTTTAATTTTAAATACTCTATGTTCTATCTCTTTTTTGCTATTATAATCCACCTAGTGCAGTCCTTTCTCACCTATTGATTGCATATAAAATATCACAATAATATTTAAAACATTAATTATAATAGTTGTTATTGCATTTGAGGCATGTGTTTTAAATTGTTCTTAGATTTTATGTATATCTTGATAATTCAAGTGATCACTTCATTGGCGAATTTTATAATGACATGCTTTTTCACCTTTTTTGTATGTTTTTTATTTTTATTTTGGTGAGAGTCTATATATCACTTACGATGGCACTTTTTAAGAAGTGCTTCAAATGGTAGCTATTTATCAATATTGGTAAAATGAGGGCATCTTCATCTATCAGTTCATATGTGTTAAATTCTTGTTTGTAAATAATCTAATATGGCCCTATCTAGAATGAATTATATTTTTCAAGATTCCTAGGTTTTGATGTCTTCATCCCATTTGAGCACGAAATTGCCTATTTTGAAGTCTTGAGATATCTTTTTTCAAACCATTTCTTGGTTGCAATGGAGTGACATTAAAAATTAGAAGAGGCATTTTCTCTCTATTCTTCTAATAATATCAATTGTGCTAGTCTAACCTCTATGGCTTCTATATTGGGAAGACCCATTTGAATTAACATTTTTACAGTTGGTATCTCTAGATGAATTGGGAGAATGGCTTATTTTCCATAGACTAGGGCATATTGGGATGTCTTGATTGTAATTCTATCAGACCAAAGCACTTGTTCTAGAAATTAATGCCAAGTCCTCTTATTTTATTCAATGTTTCTCTTAATGATTCTTAAGAGGTTTTTAATCGTGGATTCGGCTAAACCATTTCCATATGGGTAATATTTGGAAGAATTTTTGAGATATATGCCATATTGTGCAGCAAAATTCATGAACCTAACACCAATGAAAGGAATCTTATTATCACTTACTATTGTGTTTGGACTACCAAACCTTCATAGCGACTACTTCATTGTATCTTGAACTCAATATTTGGAAGAATTTTCCAATGAACTCAATCATTGTATCTTGATTTGCCACCTTCATAACGACTGCTTCAGTTCATTTGGTAAAGTAGTTGATAGCTATGAGGATGTACTTGTGACCTATTGAAGAATGTAAATTGTTGACTCCAATGAAGTATATACCCCATTTTTGGAATGGTTCTTCTATCATAATTGGCCACAGAGGTAATGAAGCATTTATATTTCTTCCAAAAAACCTCTGGAACTTTTCACATGATCAGGATACTTTGAAAGAATCTACAAAAATCATTAGCCAGTAATAACCTACTCTAAGGATTTTGGAAATGGTGGTATATCATGAATAGTGTCCTCCAGATAAACCTAAATGAAACCCAATCAACACCTTATACATATATTTTATTTTTATACATTTTAAGAGCACTCCAAAACAAATTCGGTCTAAACCTTTCAGTATCAAAATATAATTCAATGTTTGAAGCTTAAACCTCCTTCAGTGTGAGGAATTCAATCTTTCTAGATACCATTTTATCTAGAAATATGGATTAATTCTTCCACCCAATCAAGTGCCTCCACATTTTTCTCGATCTTGGGGACATTATTTGGTTCTTGGCTTATGCATAAATTATAGTCCTCTTCTTGTGAAGCTATTAACTATTGGAATAATACTCTTCCCCTCATAAGTTTAATAGAGTGAATCTCTACGTTGTATTCTTGTATATTAGTTACATAGCTACCTCTCTTATCGTCAAGTTCACCTTGAGTGATAAAATTTCAGACATCTGCATGGACTACATAGACTATATTATTCCAAAAAATACTATCATATCATCTAGATATATCAAAATTATTTTTATTTACCAATTGTCCAAAATTAAAGTCCATAGCATGTTGAAATGCTTCCACTGCATTGGATAATCCAAATGGAATCCTTTGGTAGGAAAATGTACCTCATTTGGTTGTGAAAGTTGTCTTATGCTGATATTCATCCTTTATTCTTATTTGATTATAGCCTAAGAAGTTATCTAATAGTGAAAACCTTTCTACTCCTACTACTATTTGTAGAATCTAATCTATCTATGGTAAAGCATAGTGATCCTTCAATGATGCTATGTTCCAGCTTCTAAAATATATGCATAGATGAATGTATCCATTACTATTTCAGATAGGGACTAGACTTACAACCGATGTGGAATATTTTATTGGATATATTATTTTAGCATTTAACAATTTCAACAGTTTTTGTTTCATAGTTGTTTCAATTTTTGGATCAATAGACCTCTACTTCTATCTAAACATTTTAGAATAAGGGGCAAGTTCAGTAGTATATTGAATAATATATTTACTATAGACCTAAAGTTTATCATAGCTCCAAGATATAATATTTTGGTATTAAATGCAAAGTTGTTTGATCTAATCTATCTCTATGTTTGTATAGTGTATTCCAACTTTAAGGTTTTTTCCTTGTTTAATATTGACTCCCTTATAAGCTTCTTATTCTATTTTCATTCTTCTACCTATATTCTTATCATTGTTATCAAAAATGATTTCAAAGGTGATAAATCCTTTAGGAATATGATTATTTTTTAGCTGAATGATATCTTCTTGAGCAAATTGCTAAGATATTTCTTCTAATTGATTTGAGTAGATTATCTCTCTTATAATAAATTCTATAATATGATGATCACTTTTAAAGATTTACCAAAATGTCTCCCTATATGGGATAGATAGACTAAAAATAAAATTTACTTTACTTTTCTTTGAAACCAACTTTAAAGTAGGTGCATAGTTTGCTCCTTTAGCTGTAAGTGTATCAAATAACTCATTTTGTTCTCAAGGGATAACTTTTGTATTTAGAGATTCAAATCTTTCCATCATATCCCAAAATTTGTTTTTATATGCCTTTAGGTAGTGGTGTCTACTATTACATTTTTCAATGACTTGATTGCTGATTATATTTGAATCACTATAAATTATAAATAACTTGATTCTCATGTTTTCTATGTGCTTCAAACCAAGGTATAGTGCTTCATATTAAATAGCATTATTAGTACAACTCCATGTTAGTTTATATAAAAAAAATTAATTCCTTTTGAAGGGAATATTAATACAACACTAGCTCCAATGCCATTCTTACATCTAGCTCCATCCAAATACATTTTCAAAAGTTTTGATTTACACAAATATTGATTTGACACAGTTGATATTTTATTTTTATATTTTGGAGATGAAATATGGTAAGTACCCATACCAATATCAACCATGGCATTGTAGTTTTAGAGAGATAATTGATCTTAAATCTCAAAACATATTCCAACAAGTCTGTTTCCATATATGGTATTAATATATTCATAATCCTTTATTCTTTCAATGTGATAGGATGTAGGTTTTTCTAGAAGAATATTGATTGTCTTTCCTTTGTGAGTAATCATAATGTCAGAATAGTATAGGTACATGTAACCTTCCAATTTTGTAGTAAATTCACATGATAATCAAAGACCAATATAAGGCTCTAGATCAACCACAACTTTTTCTTATATCACAATAATTTTTGGTACTTTGTGAAGTATCATAGGAACATATTTTATGACTCAAACTATTTTTATAGGTGTACCATCCAATTGGAGTACACTTGGGTAGGAACGAGTATAGTCCATACCCATTAATTCACACATTGCTTTTAGCATTATTGTAGTATTAGATCCAAAATCATACATGCAACTGTGAACTACCTAGCCTTCCATCCTTAAGAATATATAGAAAGGAGGTAGTCTATTTTCATAGCTTCTAAAATTATTTTATCTTGATCCAAAATATACTCAAAACTTAGCTGATATTCCATAACCACTTTCTTCAATGAAGCACTAAGAAGGTTTATTTGACTAGGAATCATTAATGCATCTTACATGTTTTTCTTTTGAAGGATTTTTCTTCAAATCTTTTACTATATTGAATTTGGGTGCTTCGGTAACTTTCTTTTCATATTTAATTTTAGGTTCATTGAACTTTTTATATTTTTGGATAGCCTCGATTCTTTGTATTTTGTTAACTAAAGGAAATATGAGTTTATCATGTGCTTCTTCTTGCGTATTAGGTAAATTTTTTTTGGTATTTTCTAATTTATTTGAGCTAGAAGCATACTTTTGTGGCTATGGTGGAGTAGTATCAAATTCCTTTTATATTGGGTATTTTCCAATCCTAGGTAAATTCTACTCTTTTGGCTTTTATGACTAAGACGAGACCTTAAAAGGATCCAGTTTATATGGATCTACTTGGATTTATTTCTTCCTAGATCTCATCAATACATAAATTTGTTCTTCTAATGGATCCTATGTGAGTATAACTTGTTCTAGATTCCATAGCATATTAACTTAATTCTTTTGAGATATCTCAACCTTTTCAAAAGATAATTGTACATGGTTTTGATACATAACATGTGTCTACACTATGGTCATCATTGCAAACAAGACACCAAGGATGATTCTCAGTTTTTAAAAATGTTAGCTCTTCTTGATACTTATTATTATTATTAGTTGTATTGTTGCTTGAACCATTTTGATATCTAGCAATATAAGGGAATCTTCTCAATTGTGATACTTCTACTTCTCTTTTCTCTATTGACATAACCTTATTATTCAAAGTCTTCAATGTAGACAATACTTCTAACATAATCAATGATTATTTGGATTCTTGTGTCGATAACATTGGTAAAGTAGGTACCAGAGGCAATGCCTTAGGGATGAGAATAGGAGCAATTGTAGGAAAAGAATGGAAAGATATTAGAGTAATAGGTGTTTCAATTCTCTAAGAGGTTTGTGGTATCTCTAGGAAGTATGGTATTACTACTCTTGGGGGTAACCTTCTTAAAAGTATCATAGCATTCTTTGTTGTGATAAAAGCTTAATAGACTTGAGGTAAATTAATAATATTTGACTGTTGGGTTTTTAATCCCAAATCGAGACCCAACTTTGTAGTGTACTAAATATATGTTAATGGGATTGGTGGCATAATATTCTATGGAATTCATTGCCAAGGTATACTAAATATTAGGTTAAAATTAGTGATTAGATCTTGTGGATGCCTTAGGATGATAGTAAACTAAGTTAAAAATGAAAAATTATTGGCTACCTCATTAAATTCTTCTACAAATGATCCTACCAAGTTAGCCCATGAGTGAATGGTGTTTTCTCCTAGGGTGTGATACCAATTGAGTATATTTACTTGAAAGGACATAGCAAGAAGTTTGATCCTGATATCATCTTATATGATGTTGTGCATTGTAGTTAATTATACTAAATATTGATAGTGCTCATAAGCAGTTTTGCTAGTACCATCATAGATAGGGAGGGACTTAATAACATTTTGTGGAATATCATTTGTTTGGGCTAGACCTAAAGGTCTAGTAGTGTTCCAATTAGGGAATTTAGGATCTAATTGATTCAAATTTTGAGCCATTATGATAGGGCTTAATGATATTGGTGCATTTGAAGAATCAAAGGGAAAATGATCTTCTTGGAAAGGAAATTCTAGAATAGGAATTTCAATACATTTTGACTTTTTAAGATGTAATTTGGCAAACGTAAGTGGAATTTTTGACTTCCTAGCTATAGATCTTGTGATCATATAAAAGGTGAGACAAATATACAAATATTACATAAATTTGGTGAATCTAAATTGGTCATTTTTACTTTTTAATAATTTTAGTTCTTTTTTATGGGAGTCACAAGATGAACATATGATCACCGTTGATGATATCAAGACTGATCACCTAATATTGAATTATTTGGGTTAATTAGACAAACATAATTGTTTATCCCACCAAGTGTGACAAAACATACTCTATTATTGGAATGAAATCTATCATTTTTGTGGAAATATGTTGCACCCATCTATTTTAGCCATAGTATAGTAATTGGATAAAACTAGGTTGCCCTATGTTTCAACCTCAATATTAGGTTGGATCCTAGAGATTTCTTTCTTTTGGAAAAGGTGAAATGAAAAGTTTAAAGGAAGAAAAAGAGTAAATGTAAATATACTGGTAAAATTGTGGATGGGATATAGTGTAACAACATTGGATCTCTCAAGATAATAGACCATTAATCTATTTCATGGTACTTAATAGATCAGCCAACATACACAAGTTTATTTAACTTATTACATTCATCTTAATCATTCCAAGGATTCATACCATTAGCAATCCAATAGGAAATGGTAATATTGCTTTAGCATAATAAACTAAAGGTTGAATATAACAAAAATGATTTGAAATGAATGTAATATACCTCTAATAATTCTAAAGACTTAAAATATTAGCAATCCAATAGGTAATTTGGGTTAACTACTTTAACAAAATAAACCAATATTACAGTGTAAAAAAATGACTTAGAAAAGATCATTTGTATAAAACCTAAAAATACAAGAACTTTGGAGACCAAATAGCTACCACTTCATTGATCAATAGCAACTACAATGAGATTTTTATGGAATCATGGCCCTAGGACATTCCCAGTCCCATAAAAAGTATGTACACTTAATGTTTTTTTCTAAAAAATGATTTTATTTCACAATGTGACCTAAATTAGACCCACAAGTACAAGTTTCAATCAAAAAACTTGATGTTATTAAGACCCTTTGACAACAGATTAACTTATCAAGTTCACGTCTAGGAAGTTTGGTGCACATTTTTAGTAGTTATCTTCTTCAAACTTTCCCTCTTATTTCCTCAAGCATCGGGCTCTCTATTCATCTCTATAAAATACTTTTAATCCCTATGTGGACATCATCATTCAAAATCGCTTGATGCTCCTTTCATTCCTTATCTTGGTGAAGTACTTTGCCAAACGTTGGATGCAATTCATACCTTAGGATTTTTTATTCTATTATTTTTTTGAGTTGGGTTTTCATTACATACTTTCTAATGTAAGCACATAAAATTATTCAATATTGAGGGTTATCATACTCAACAGGTTCTTCCATTGTGTTGGATGTCAGACTCTCATACTTAGTCAATTATTGCTTCAAGGAGCCAAATGTTTTCCGTGTTAAGCTAGATTACTTATGCTACCCTACTAACATCAACATCATTATCTACCTAAGGTGTTGTATGTTGGGACTTAACAATAAGGCATAATATTATTCACAAAATATGTTACAATATATAGGCATCAAGCCTATGAGGGATATTTGAAAAGTATCATAATCTCCACTCCAAGTGTCATGCATAAGACACATAACTCCAGTTGGAGAACTCAAACTAGAAATAAGACAAGTGGCATAACTGAAGGAAGGCATAGTGCACATTAAAATAATATTCTAACATTCCCCATTAATGTGCACTATCCTAACTATAGAAAAAAATAATTCAACATTAGATAACATTCCCCCTTAATGTTGACTTTTTATTACACACATAGATCAATTTGGTAAAATAAGAAAACTTGTCTAGCCCAAGTAACTTGGTGAAGATGTCAGTCACTTGATATTGAGTTGGTACATACTCCATGTGTATAATGTCTTCTTGCACCATTTCTCTGATGAAGTGATGATGGATCTCAATATGTTTTGTTCTTGCATGGAAAAATAGATTCTTGGTCATCTTGATGGTACTTTGATTGTCACAATATATATATATATATATGAGATCATATATGTATAGCCTAATGTCCTAAATTAATTACCTCAACCAAATTGCCTCCTTAGTTGCCTCAAAATTTGCTCTATATTCAGCCTCTACTGAAGATAATGAAATTGTGTTATGTCTTGGTGCTCCATAAAATAGAGCCTTGACCGAATTGGAAAAAATAACCTGATGTAGATCTTCTAGTTTCAGGAAAACTAGCCCAATATGAATTTATGTAACCAATCAAATAAAAATCATCACATGATGTGTACATAAGGCCATGATGTGGGGTGGCCTTGAGGAATATCAAAATCCTCTTAGTTTCTATCCAATGGCTCTTCTTAGGATCCTACATGAATATGGAAATAAGGCCAACTAAATAGGAAATATCTGGTCTAGTTGAAGTTAAGTAGATCAAAATTCCAACTAGCTTCCTATAAATGGTGTCATCAACCCTTTCTTCATCATCACTATTAACCAATTTCAACCTAGTTTCCATGGTAGTGGGGGAGGGCTTACACTCCATGCAAAAACTCTCCAAAATAGACTGAATGTATTTAGCCTATGAGATAAATATCTTACCAAGCTATTGCCATACCTCTATGGCTAAGCAATAGTGGAGGAGGCCTAAGTTTGTAATCTCAAATTTTTTACATAAGTCCTCCTTGAGAAATCTTATTCCTTCTATGTCATCACTGGTAATAAGAAGATCATCCACATACAATGTAAACAAAATGATGCAATTCTTCCAATGTTTCACATAGAGAGTAGATTTTGTTGCAGATATAGTGAAATCAAGGTTGATGAAATAGGAGTCAATATTTGCATACCAAGCTTGGGGTGTTTGCTTCAACCCATATAGATATTTCTTCAATCTGAGGACTTTTTTTCTTGTCCTTAAATTGTGTACCCTAGTGGTTGGTTCACATACACTTCCTCCTTCAAGTTACCATTGATAAATATACTTTTGGCATCCATATGATATATAGGCCAATGTTTTTGAGCTTCCAAACAATAACTGTACATATTGTATTCAACTTTGCCATAGGAGGAAAAGTCTCCTCATAATTAATTCCCTCTTATTTCTTATATCCTTGAGCTACTAAATGATCCTTCTAGTGATCTAGTGAGCCATCTGGTATATACTTTACCTTGTACACCCATTTTGTGCCAATGGTATATTTACCTTGGGGTAAATCAACTAACTCCCAAATGTGATTCCTTTCAATGGGATCCAATTCTTGATCCATGGCAATAACCCATTTAGGATCACCAAGTGCTTCTTTGACATTAGAAGGTCCAGTTTGGCTAAGGACTTTGGCCTTGAGGGCATAATTCACTTGGTGTCTTAGGTTTGAAGGTATTTTACCTGTATAAATGGGTAAATGAATTTGGGCTTCATCTATGGTGGCTTGCACCCACTTAGGTAAAGGATTGTATGATGTGGATTTATCATTAGATGGATGAGTAGAATGATATGGAGGACATGGATCATTTATGGGGAGTTCTTCATGTGGAGGAATCTATTGATTTATGAGTGAAGAGGAAGGACTAGATGATATTGTAGGTATCAAGGGAGCAACTGTCTTATTTGCTAATTCAAAAGTGGGGATCATAGGATAATTTTATGGGGGGTACTCATGAAAGGTAACATACCTAGTTAAAAATATCCTCTTGGAAATAGGCTCATACAACTTACAGGCATTGGCACTATCACTATAGGCAACAAAGATGTATTTTTGGCTCTTATCATCAAACTTCTTCCTTTTCTTATGAGGAATGTGAGCATATTCATCACATACAAAGACTTTGAAATGGTCCACATAGGGCATCCTTCCACTCCATTATTCTTCAGGTGTTCTATCATGTAAGGCCTTAGTGTATCTATTAGTCAAGAATGCAACATTAAGAACAACTTCTCCCCAAAATGAGTTAGACAATGTAGCAGCAACTAACATTGATTTTATCCTATTTGTGATTGTTTTATTCATCCTCATCTACTCCATTTTTTTAGGGGGTATAAGGAGTTGTGAACTTCCTCCTTATCCCATAGTACTTAAAAAAATTAAAGAATTATTTGGAGATATATTCTCCACCATTATTTTATCTTAAGGTGGAATTGGTAGCCACTTTCTCTCTCAATAAGTACTGTGAATTCTTTGAAATTATCAAGGGCTTACCATTTATATTGAATTAGGTAATTACATACCTTTTTGTTGTAATCATCAATGAAGGTGATGTAGCATCTGGTCCCAGTATAATATTAAATATACATTAGCCCACAAATGTCTTAATAAACCAAATGTAATGGTCTATTGGCTCTCCAAGCCTTTCCTAACTCAAAAGGTTGTCTATGATTTTTTGCAATAACACATGGCTCACAATAATATTTAGACTCCTTAAGATGTGGAAATCCTTTTACCAAACCTTTCCTTGCCATCATTTGAAGATTATTAAAATTTAAATGCCCCATTATTTCATGCCACATGCACTCCAAAGAAAAGTAGTTGTTGTATACAAAGAGTTTTGAGTTACAAATTTGGTAAAGAGGTAGTAAACACCATCCTTTTTGACTCACATGGCTTTGACAGTGCCATTTAGTTCTTAAATGTAGCACTTATCATTTTCAAAATAGATAGTATAACCCTTATCTGTAAGTTGTCCAATATATAAAAGGCTTCTCTTAAGACTAGGCACATACAAGACATCTGTTGCAAGAACATTACTCCCATCATGCAAATCAAGTGGTGCCTCCCCAACACCTTTAATGGGAAGGGAACTTTCATCACCAAAATAAATGAATTGATTAGAAGTAGGTTGAACCTTGGTCAACCAATCTTACCTTCCTGTAATGTGCTTTGTTGTCCCAGAATCAATATACCAATAATATTTATATTCAATATTAACTTGGTTTGCTACATACAATGTGTTTATATTATTATCTTGTGGAACCCTTTTATCTCTTTGTCTTTGATAGAAATTAGTGTCATTATGATTCCATTTTTCACAATAGTCACACCCTTTTTTATTATTGTTTTGAGGCCCTCTATTAGGATGACCCTCTTGATGATGTATTGTTTGCCATCTTGGCTATTGATTTTGGTATTGATTATACTATTATGGTTGTTTTTGATGTGGCTACTATTGGTACAACTAATGTGGCTACTGCTGGTACTATTAACATGGTTTTTGATGCCACTACTAACATGGTTGTTGTGGGTATCTCTAATGTTGTCTACCTATCTGATTCTAATGTTGCTAATTTGGACCCTTGTTGTGTCTAGGTTGTAAGGATGCCTTGGTGGAAAAAGTTATTGATGAGGATTCAAACTCTTCATATTTGATTAGGCATTGCTCATATTTATTAAGTAGAATTTTAATCTCCTCATGTTTTGAATTCATTATTTTACCACTTAGATCTAACATGGTAGCATCAAAGTGAAATTTTTAAGGAATACCATATAAAATTATAGGAATCAACCCATTATCATCAATATTTTTACCAGCAACTAATAAATCATTCCTAATAGAATTCACTTCCATAAGGTAATCGGTAAGAGCATTTCATACAAATATTATGCAATTTTTGTTTTAGATACAAAATTTTGTCTTGACTAGGCCTATAAAATAATCTTATTAGAGCATTTCATACTTTTTTAGGTGTAGTTGTAGCTCTTACAATTTCTCTACATTATATTCCTATAGCTAGCTTGATGAGACTTAAAGTTGTATTGAAATTCTTTTCAAATAGTGCATTTGTCGTAAGGTCTTCAGGTTTTGTAAGTGGGTCTTCATCATTTTGTGTATATCTTACAAAATCCCACATGTCATTCATCATTAATATAGTTTCCATTTCATACTTCCAATTTGTAAAAGAGTGAGCTCCTTCAAGATTTTTAGTGAGACCAATTAGTAGATTTATAGTAGCCATGCTTTAGAAAAGGGTTTAGAGAAGAGGGAGCCCAATAAAGGAAGAAATAAGAAACACAAATGCCAAATTAGAGCCCTAAAAAAATATAGGGTACACCACTTAAAATCTAGAGGAGGGTTCGCCTAGTTTTCCACTCTAAATCATCAAGTGGTTCCAAAAATGGGAGGGATAACTTGAACACAAGTGTCCTTTTCCACCCAAAGAGAGTAAGAAATAAAACTTCTTATTATAATGCTTGCTTGCTTACCTTTTGAGAATTTATTACAATAGTGTAGCACCCTAAAATTGGCGTAGTGAAATCTTAATAATTACATTCACTCTAGTAAATAATTCAAATTCAAATTTTAACCTCCCAAATCGCCCATTAACCACCGTGTAATCCATTTCCCCATTTTCCATGCCATTTTTAGAGTTTGTTTTGACCGTTTGATGATATCGTCGTCGATCAGACAATATCGCCCTAGATCGAATGATTTCGTCTGGGCTAGGACGTCTAGACGATCTTGTCCCTAAACTGATTTTTCACAATTAGCTTATGTTCCAACGGGTCTCTAATCCAGGCAGAAGCGTGTTTGCATCATTAGAGACCCTCACCTGTTGGAGATCTCCCAAATAGGGATGATCTCCAACCTCCTAACCTCCCTCCTAAGCCTATTTAATCCTAAGCCCTTCCCTTAGCACCCCCTGGCTGAAATCCTCTATAAACTGACTTCACACGCATTAAGATATCTCAAATTATTGTTTGCATTAGTTCTACTCAAATTTTGTTGTAGGTACCTTAGTGTTTTTCAGTCGGAGCAAGCTTACATCGTCGCTGACGATCCTGTTTAGATCGGAGGTGATCCTGTCAAATCAGAGACAATTTCATACCAATGCGAGACAATTTCGATTGCAATCAACATTGAGGCAATCAGTGCCTAAAGTTTGCATTTCTTCATCTTTCGATCTGCTGTTTTATGTTGTAATTAGCTAGTTTATTCAGTTTTTTATGCTATTCTGCATTTTGGAGTTCACCCATCTAGATCAAATGCATAATTAAGTCATAATTATGATTAAATTAGCATAATTCATTCATGTTTCTATTTTTAAGTTTCAGTTTGATATTGTTAGTGTCAATTTACACTGTTTCCCTATGCTAGCATTGTTGTATTTTCTATGTTTTGCACCTATTTCTCTGTTTGCAGGTCTCTGACAAATTTGTTTGACGAATTCGTCAGATCTCAGACGATCTTGTCTGATCTCAGACGATTCTATAGAATTCCAGACAATCCTGACTGCTTCAAGAATCAAAATCTTCATCAGACATTCGGATCAGGTATTTTATTTTAATATTCCTTAATTTCTCTATTTTTTGTCTTAATTTTGTTTTTTGTATTCATTTAATCTGCATCTTCATATAGAATAGCTTAGACGCATTTTGGCCAAACCTAGGACTTGAATGCTTAAGGCTAAAAATGAACACATAAAACACATTCCCAACCTAGGCGTGGAAACTGCCATTGAATGTTTTCTGGTGAACCCACCATCCATCAAAAAATCACCATAATACACCTCCCTCGAGAGGCGGGACCTTTGCAAGGCCTCTCAGTCCGAGGTACCGCACCATCCTTTTCACATCCCCCTTCCGGGCACAAATCCTATAGCCTGAAGGTAAGGGTGTGAAAAATTTGGAGCGATACATTTTGGTGAACCCGACGTGAATAACATAGACATATTTTTGATTCAAAATATAAAAACATATATATATATATATATATATATATATATATATATATATATATATATATATATATATATATATATAAGAAAAACAAAAACAAAATCATCATTTCAAGTTTATATGTTTTAGATTCAATTCTAAATAGTAGATATTAAATATTACTTTTAGAAGTACTAAAGAAATCATGAGTTTTTACTCAAATCAATATGAGCCCATTAGTAATGTTGGAAGAATTCAGCCAAATACATTTGTTGATTATGACCAACCTCATCCCTATTCAACATCACCTCCATCACACTTTTCTCATTTTTCATCCATAACCCAACAAGACAATCCTTTTGCCAATCCTCTTCATAACGATATTATCTATTCTCCCATATATCCATATTATGTCTATCAATCCACATATAATCCTCCACCACCTTTTCAATACTCTTCTTTCAATACAACACATCCATTTCAACAAGAAAATACTTATTCTTCCAATTCTACCATGTACTCACCTCATGCTTTGCAATCTTCCTATCATCATTCAACCCATAATAAAGAAATTAGAGGTGAGAAACCATTAGGTCCTTTTATGATGAAATTCCTAAGGCATTTATCAAAAACCTCTCAAAAACCTTCATCACGTAAATTTACTAAGCTCAATCAACCAATGGATATAATTCTCAAGTATTTACTTAACACAAATAAGATTGAACTCCCTTCCATAAGACAACCTGATACCACATCAAATTGGTTTAAACCTGAGCTACATTGTGAATATCATAGAGTAGATGGACATATGACACAAAATTGTAAATATTTAAGATGTGCAATTCAAGATTTGATTGATAAGGGTCTTTTTAATATAAAAGAATTACAATCTACAACTAATTATAAATCTCCAATAAACAATCAAACTCCTACACAACAAATACCAATAATCAATCAAGACATGGGGATCTCCCAAGAACCCCTATTCAATTATCAACAACAAGAAACCAATCAAATATTGCATGTTAATGTGTCCCATCATGATGATATTATTAATATTGTAACAGAAACTACAAATGAGCAACCTCAAGTTCAATCAAATCAATCCGATATAAGAAATATGGATTCCTCATTTGACCATCCTTCAAAATGGAATTTAAGCATAGAAAGCTCATATTTAGAATCAAAATTTCAATCTGAAATCCCCTTTGATAGCCAACAACAAGTGATTAATCCTCAAGCAAAGATATCCCTTTTAGAAGTATTACAAATTTATCACAAGGAAATTTTGTTCAAAATACCTAGCCAACAATTTGTTCCTCATCATATTTTCTCTAAGAACATAATTAATGGTGTAAACCCTCTTGAGGTTAACCATATTTCATTCTATGATGAGAAGATTCATTCCTCCACTCCACAAGAAGATTCCTATCTTTACATTATCAGATCTAGTAAAGAAACACCTGTTCGAACTATCATGGTAGATAATGACTCCCCTCTTAATTTGTGCACTTATCAATTATTCCAAAAACTTGAATTAAAGGAAGAAGATCTTAATGAATCAAATGGTCTCATAAAATCTTTTAACAATGAAATTCAAGAAGCTCAAGGTACTATAATTTTTCCCCTCAATATTGGATCCAATATCCTGGATACTCTATTTTATGTAGCATATTGCCCTTCATATTACAACCTACTTCTCAGAAATCTTGGGATTCATACGATGAAGGTTGTCCCTTCCACCCTTCACCAATGTTTGAAGTTTGAACTTGCAAATAAAAGTGTTACCATACATAATGACCCAACACCATTTGAAGAATATTTAATGATTGAAACATCAAGTTCTATACTTTCTCTATTATCACAATTATCTTCTATCCATCACTTTTCTTCATCCATATATGATCATCCTTGTTTATCAAATAACATCCATGTATATCTTTCATATATGCTCTCTCCATCTTATCAAAACTTGGAATATAGTGATAAAAATGAAGAACTTTATTATCCTTCTTACATTCTATTTTGTAACATGATCAATTTTCCACATATAAAAATCAAATATTTTGCTACATTATTCTACATTATAACAAAGCTTTTGTTATCACTACCTTTTATTCATCACCTTCTATTCTTACCTTCACCTCAACCAGATTATCCTTCAAAACCTCCTTTGATTTTGAAGCAACCTTAGACATGCTACACTCAAATAACCTTGTATAGTGTATATAGATCATCTTGTATATACCACCAATTTCAATTCATAAATTAAAATCAAAATACAAAAAAAAATCAAAATCCTCAAAATCTTCAAAAAAATACTAATGCAACTAAGGACCTTAAAGGTAAATTTGAGCCCAACTGGCTTGGACCATACATTATTACTGCTAAATTTGAATCAAGATCATACAAATTATCTACCTTAGATGGTAAAGAACTTAAAGAACCCATGAACATTTTGCATATTAAACGTTACTATGTATAAATTTGGTCATTTCATCCTTGTATATAGTTGTTTAAAATATTTTAAAATCACTATCTTGTATTTCTTTCAATTTATAAATTCAAAAACACCAAAAACATCCATAATCATCAAAATCTTCAAAACTATTTGTTGTATTTATTTATGGCACTTGTTAATTCTTTCAAAAAAAAAAAAAAAAATGATAAAAATAAAAACAGCAATATTCTTGACTCTTTCGAAACCAAAACAATATAAAGAAGAAAGAGAGAGTCAACATTCTCAAAACTTCTCAAAAATCATTTATATATATTTTCTTACAATTATTGCAGTTATATGTTTCAAGTTATTTTGGATAAATTAGCATTTATTTGGAATCCCTCACTTTCACAAACACAAAAATAACTATCTTGATTTTATCTGGCATGATTACTAATCTCTCTTATATCAAAGTCCACAAAATTCAATTAAATAAAGTTTTAGCACAGAGAATTGATCTTGTTATTTATTTAAACCAAGCACATCTTTTCACAATAAAATGATTATATTTGTAATTTCCATGCTTTGCTACATAGTGAAGTGCTTTCTTGAGCGAAAAGTTTCCCCTGCTATCCTATCATGCACATGGTCTAGAATCTTTGAGAATTGGCAAAAGGACAAGCTCACCCCTACCCAGAATAAAAATCCCTTGCTCTACAGCTAATCCGAGCAAGTATCCCTAGCACAAAAAGAAAAAGCAAAGTTCAAGAAAAAGAGAAAAAAAGAAAAAAGTTATTTTATATCATTACAGCAATGTTCCAAGCATTATCTCCAAAAGAAAGAAAAAGTACAAAAGAAAAGAAAAGAAAGCAAAAGAAAGCAAAAGCAAAGGCAATAAAATCCCTTTCCCTACCCTTTGAAAAGAAAAGAAGGGTTGATGAGCTTGAATCCCTAGAATTATCAATTATTCGAAAACTATGAGGTAAGCCCCATAATAGGTGGTTTGTGCCCAACCTGCTTGGCCTTGGGTAACTCCTAGCATGGCGATATGTCTGTCACATTAGCGACCTTCTTTTGTACAGACCTATGTCTGCTTATGGATTAGCTAGCTCTTGATAATCTGACTTACATAGTGGTCTAGTATGGTTATATGCATCTACATCATGGTTAATGAACACTTAGTTGGTTCATTCAAATCACTTGTATCAAATTATCTTGCTCAAAACTGGTAAACGAACATAGCAATTGCACACACATTTTATATTTGAGAGATTTTGTGTATCATTATTATAAATCAAGATTGGAAATGAATTCACATATGCACATGGGATTCCTTATAAATCTAAATTTTGTCTTTAAAATACTTTGAAATATATTTTTGCAAATTGTTTGAAATAATTCATTTTCTTCTTTCAAGTACAGTTGTTTAGACAACTACATGCATAATCAAAAACATCACAATTTATTTCAAAACATACAATCAACACATATATATATATATATTATCGACTTTCGCGACGATGGTATAGTTCCAAAACCAAAATTGGAATTTTATGCCTAGCGCAAGTCCTCATCTTCATATTTTCTATTTATTTAAAAATCAACCATGCAATAAAACAATCTATTTTCTTCTTTGATTTTTGTGATGATGGTATAAGTCTATACTTACATATTCTATGCCTAGCGCAAACCATTGTAACAATTTTTATTCCCCATTTATTTAAAAATCATGAAAACCATATGACTTAAATCATTCTGTTATACAATTATGCTTTACAAACAAACAAACACATTTTCATTATTTCATGTCATTATGTCAACCTTCAATTTTGCAATGATGGTATAATTCCTAGGGAATTATCCAAAAAATTTATCACACTTAGGAATTTATGCCTAGCAAAAATCATTTTAAAAATATTTCATGCATAATATTTTCATGAAAAGTCTGAAAACAAAATCATCATCATTATCATTTGCATCATCACACCAAAGTCTTAAGACAGTCTCTTAAGCACTCTTTTACTTTTAACAATATTTCTATACTGGGATTAGCTTGATGATAGAGTGAGCGAAGACTCCATGAAATGGTCTATAATAGCGACAATGTCCTTTGAAATTATTATTAGAAGTCTCTTTTTATTTTTTATCACATTACATCACAAACAACCAATTTGTTACATTAGATTATTTCATTTAAATTTTACAAGCATGACATCAAAATTATAATATTTCCAATGACATGATTACATGAATCATCAAATCAATCAATCAAACATAAAAGCATCATAAAAATACATAACACAAGTCATATGATCAAAAATATCTCATCTATATATATCAAAAATATGTACATCATCTCAAAAATAGATTGGTATGCCACAATCTACATCTTGGCATACTCAATCCTCTCAATCATATGTCCTTTGTGCAGTGTCTCGAGAACCCCTTGAGCTCTCAGCCTCGTCTCCTCCCCCACCTTGAGGTGGATGAGGTGGCCTCATCGTAGTATGTGTGGTACTACGAGTCCTAGTCGTTGATCGAGAAGAAGTCCTCAATGACCCAATACTGATAGGGTTAACAATGTCGGCTGGCAACTGTACCCTCTGACCCTCTAGCACCATCTGGAAGTAGATGCCTTAGTAGAACGTAGTCTAAGCAATTGATCGCGCTAGATCCTGTGTGCTCACTACTTCACCTCGTGCTCTGAGGCGTGCAATCTCATCTTTGAGGTGTGTCACCTCAGCTTGGTGTCATGCAGCCTCCTCCTATAGGGTCTACACCTGTGCTTGGAGATGAACTATCTCTACTCGAAGAGTCGCTGTCTCGCTACTCTCCCCTGTGTCAACACCCTTGCCCTTATTAGGCGATGGTGGCCTCTCTCTCTATGGAGAAGGGGGTCTCTCCTCCCTCCTCTCTCGCTACCACGGCCTCTCCTATGCCTGTGGCCTCCTCTGCTCTCTCCTACTATGACCCTAGGCCGCCTCAATAGCCACCTAGTGCCACCTCCCTATTTGATGCACAACTACATGAATTGAACCCTGAGCCCTTATCATTCGAGGAGGGCGGATGCCTACGTACCAGGCATCGTAGTCATCGGCTACCCCTATGTCATATCCATCCACTGGCTAAATGGGGGCATCATCCGAGTCTTGACTCCAAAAGTGTTGCATGTATGGAGCCCTACTGACCGTAGTGTTATCTCGGACAGTCTAAGAAAACTCATAATCCCTGAGAGAGGGGATCCCTTGCTATAGACCGAACTATCATAAAACTCGGTTGTACCGATGGAGCTCCACCTCTCCCCTCTCCATCCATAGCCAACAAACTCACCTAACGTGAGCCAACTCCTGTCCATCCTCAACCCACCCTGGGTGCTCTCGCCATGGCCTCTAGGTGATCTGGTCCGAGACAAGGTCATCCAGCAGTCTTCGGGACATCGATAGGTCAATCCGTCACTGTGACCCTCTCCGGAGCCACTAGTAGAAAACTCGGGGCCTCTCCCCGTCAATCCCTATCAAAGGAAGCCCTACCGGCCTTCGCACTACAATGTGCTCCCAGCACCAAACCTGTAGGAGCGATGTCATAACTAGACATCGATCGCCCTTGTACATGACCCCATGCAGGATCTTGTACAACCGACATAGAACAAAGCTGCCCCAAGAAAATTTGTAACCATGGTCTCGCATATCATAGATCACATCTGCTAGCATCCATGGTACCCTGCACCCACTCTGGTGGCACAGCAGAAGTCCATCGACCACTCCGGCCAAAACCTGTGTGAGTCTCGATGCCCCAAGCATCTGACATAGTGCCTCGATGTTTACTCTACCCTTCTCCAGGGCGAAGCTTGGGTCACCACACAACCGCATCATAGCATGGCCCTGATTGGCCACAGGAGTGATCAACCCTCCTTGTATGGGGATCCTAAAAATCCTCCATATATCCTCTAGTGTGGGAGTCATCTCCCCTGTAGGTAGTCAAAAATAGGAAGAACCCGAATACCACCTCTCTGCTAGGGTTGTTAGTAGCCCCATGTCTATAGACACTTGTGGCATTTTTGCCACATGATGTAAGCTGACCTATGCCAGCTGATATCGCTATGTCTGTGTTAGAGTGGCCAAGTCATCTCTCAACCCCCATATTTCCATTCTCTGCTCTTTAGTAAACCTCTCTGCAACATAAACAAAAAAACAACAAACAATCATTAATAAACAATTCAAGTAATTAATAATGCAAGTAAAATTAGTTCAATTTCATCAACTGATGATATCGTCCACAATTGGACGATATCGTCCCAAATTTGAGCACAATCATCTCCGATTTTGTAAGCCGAAATCATCCCTAATTTGATGAAATTGTCCCCCTTTCACCGATTTCACTCTTAGACAAAATCAGCGAAGACGTTGACGGCCCAAAAATGGTCACGATGCTCAAAATTCATTTAAAATTCACCTAAAAAGCATGTAAATTCAAATTAAAACATTCTAAACTAAGTTTAGACTCTTACCCGTAGCTCGCGCTAGACCTCTATTGATCTGTGCGCCGTCTCCACCATTTTTGCTTGCAGAGCTCTAAAACCAAAAAAATGAATAGTAAAAATGAATTAGGGTTTTTACCCTATTTTATTCAAAACACAATTAAAAACATTTTAAAATTTTTCTTTTCCACATTTTTACCTCAAACGTTCGATTTGGGTAAAAACACGGAGGGGACACCATAGTAAGTTGTCGTACGATTCGACCAAGAATAGTCGCCTAAAAATGGGAATAATTTTTGCTTTCTCATAGATCGAAAGAACTCATCTTTAACACATTTTCTTCAAAAAATTCACTAAAGAGGGGGCAAAATGTAGCACCCTAAAATTGGTGCAATGAAATCTTAATAATTACATTCACTCTAGTAAATAATTCAAATTCAAATTTTAACCTCCCAAACCACCCGTTAACCACTGTGTAATCTGTTTCCCCCTTTCCCGTGCTATTTTTAAAGTTTGTTTTGACCGTTTGACAATATCATCGCCGATCAAACGATATCGCCCCAAATCGAATGATTTTGTCTGGGCTAGGATGTCCAAACGATCTTGTCCCTAAACTAATTTTACACAATTAGCTTCTGTTCCAATGGGTCTCTAATCTAGGCATAAGCATGTTTGCACCGTTAGAGACCCTCCTCCATTGGAGATCTCCCAAATAGGGATGATCTCCAACCTCCTAACCTCCCTCCTAAGCCTATTTAATCCTAAGCCCTTCCCTTAGCACCCCCTAGGTGAAATCCTCTGTAAACTGACTTCACACGCATTAAGATATCTCAAATTATTGTTTGCATTAGTTCTACTCAAATTTTGTTGTAGGTACCTTAGTGTTTTTCAGCTGGAGCAAGCTTACATCATCGTCGACAATCCTATTCAGATCGGAGGTGATCCTATCAAATCAGAGACGATTTCGTACCAATGCGAGACAATTTCGATTGCAGTCAACATTGAGGCAATTTGTGCCTAAAGTTTGCATTTCTTCATCTTTCAATCTGTTGTTTTATGCTATAATTAGCTAGTTTATTCGGTATTTTATGCTATTCTGCATTTTGGAGTTCACCCATCTAGATCAAATGCATAATTAAGTCATAATTGTGATTAAATTAGCATAATTCATTCATGTTTTTGTTTTTAAGTTTTAGTTTGATATTGTTAGTGTCAATTTACACTATTTCCCTATGCTAGCATTGTTGTATTTTCTATGTTTTGCACCTATTTCTCTATTTGTAGGTCTCTAACGAATTTGTCTGATGAATTCGTTAGATCTCAGATGATTCTATCAAATTCCAGACGATCCTGACTGCTTCAAGAATCAAAATATTCATCAGATATCCGGATCAGGTATTTTCTTTTAATATTCCTTAATTTCTCTATTTTCTGTCTTAATTCTATTTTCTGTATTCATTTAATCTGCATCTTCATATAGAATAGCTTAGACGCATTTTTTCCAAACCTAGGACTTGAATGCTTAAGGCTAAAAATGAACACATAAAACACATTCCCAACCTAGGCATGGAAACTACCATTGAATGTTTCCTGGTGAACCCACCATCCGTCAAAAAATCACCATAATACACCTCCCTCGAGAGGTGGGACCTTTGCAAGGCCTCTCAGTCCAAGGTACCGTGCCATCCTTTTCACATCCCCCTTCCGGGAAAGGATCCTATAGCCTGAAGGTAAGGGTGTGAAAAATTTGGAGCGATACAAATAGATGTGCCAAAGTTTCAGGTGCTTTATGACAAGGTGCTTGTGTAGTTGCTTGCTTGTATATTTTACATAATGTCAAGTGTGTATATGCAAAGGGACTACACTTTATTACAATTATATAAAACCCAAAAACATGCAAGGATTATAGCAAGCATAAAATTAAGAACAAGCTCAAATGAGGAGAGGCAAGCAGAAAATACTATGTGGCCAAATAAATGCCATAAAATGACTCCACTAGTAAGGGACAAGGGGCCCTAAATTTCCCTTTAAGTTGATGATTTTATTAGAAAATTTGGCTAAAAGATAACCCCAAATGTGCTTCAAAAAATGATACAATATCAATACCTCCAATGATAATAATGCCTTCAATTTTGCCAAATACAATGAATAATTTGGCCTAATAATCCCTCAATGATAAAACAATGAGCTCCTCTCAAGTTTGCCAAATTTTCACCCAAGAGTGTCAGATGCAACCAAAAATGCACTCTGATTTACAATCTCAACTTTAAATAAAAATTTAGCCTAGAAAACGATCTCAAAACTAATAAATATCTGCGCTAATAGATCCCATTTGAAAAATCATTTCCAAAAATTATATATAAGCCTATAGTTAGATACAAATTGCTGCTTCAAAAAAGCAAAAAATAAAAACCCGCTAAGTGTGTGCACCTCCAAGACTTCCCAAGTGGTCACCCATCCAAGTTGTTTTCTAGAAAAACATCCTTAACTTGGGAGTTTTTATAAGATGTGCTGCTAGAAAATACACCCTTAAAGAGTGGATTTCACCAATAAATCCCCTCTAACATGCTCCTTGAAATATTTAATAAATTAAATTGCAATAAACCAAAATCAAATTATTTTATTCTTTCTTGCTTTTTCGGTGTGTAAACTTTTAATTTTTTTTGGGTGAGCGAGAACATCGTAGGAAAACTAGATGGTTTTCAAATTAGCACCTTGAAAAATTTGATTTTTATTAAATTAGTGCTCGTGTGGTGGCCTTCTCACTCCGAGGAGTGCCACGTGTCGGCACACCGATAGTTTGGTGTGATTTTGCTACTTTGGTTCCACTTTACCCTTAGATTTTTCATGAACACTTCCTTCCACATCCAAAAATGGCGATTCTCACTTCATACTGGTTCAAAAGCCTTGTCTAGCAGCTCCAAAATAGCATAATGTTGTAAAACTGCCGAATGCACTCCCTTCCCGTCCAAATCATGAAATCTAGATTGTACAACTCGAAACCGCTTCTCGTAATCATGGTTGTTATCGCAGGTGCTGAGGATGATGAAAATACAGAATGAAAATCACAATGTTCTCCATAGTTAATATATTCAAGACCTAATTGGGAAGTTGAACTGACATAATTGGGAAGTTGAACTAACGAAAAGGTGATCTGGCGCAACAAACATAATTGGGAAGTGAGGTCCACGAGAACTATAGAAAAGGGTTATATCATGAACATATTTTCGCTCCTCTATAGTAAATTTTAGTTCCCATAATGCAATACCTATCTTGTGATAATCTAGACTCGTAGTTATGTTGTTTTCATCTCGCCTATGTGAATCACTTTCATGATGCCAAAGCCATGAATATCCCCACTACAATATTTTGGTCCATCGGTTACGCCATTGTAACCTCTCATAAAAAGGAGGATGCCCTTTCAAGTCACCAAGGAATTTTGAAAGTCCTCTACCGCTATCTCCTCATTAACTTACCCAATGGTAACATTCCCACTCCTGAATCAGATGAAGCGAATTCATCCTCTACCCCAAGTCCTACACATTCCAATCCTAAGAGGAATATCAAAATTGAAAACCCCATCCTATGGCTAGGAATAAAATTAATGTGGATTCAACCCCTATTAGAAGCTCCCAACGTCTGAAGCTAAAGGAAGTTTCAAAAACCCCACCTTCCATCTCAGGCAAGCCTCCCAAAGCCCAATCCTCTTCACCTGATTTGGTTGATAAATTTCTCCATAAGCTAGTCATCCATGCCACCAATGCATCCATAGCTCACTTGGAGGTTGCCCATATTACCATCGGTAAGGCCATTAAGAGCCTCAAATAATAGAGACACAACCTTAGCCTGTTCTTCTTTTATGACAATTTCAATGGTTCTATTGTTGAACCCTCCTCTGATGTTAAAGGAGGGGCTACTGAAGATGAGGTTGTATAAATTGCAAAAGATACCTGCCTTGATGGTTTGAAGGAGATTCCAAATATGAAAGAGACCTTTAAGGATGCATAGAAGGATGCATTGAAGGACAATGTTTTGAATATTTATTTCCACATTTTTCTACACCCCGATGCTCTTCCTTTATGGCATTTTCTACTGGTCTCGATCGCTATTTTGGGTTGTTCTCTATTTTCTTTGGTTTTATGGCGTGTTGTTGGGTCTACTCCTACTTGTCTCCTCCTTTATACCTTTTGGTGCTGCTCCTTTTTGTTCCTTTGTGCTAAAGGATCATTGGTAATCCTTTAGGTTGCTTTTTGAGTGAAATGGGTTCATGCCTTTTAGTTTTTATGAGATTTGCTCTGTTCTTCATGTTTCTCTTTTCCTCTTGTTCCTCTGAGTTCCTTTTTATAAAAAGTGATAGGGCACCTTTCAAATGCTATTTTTGAATTAATATAATTAACTTACCAAAAAAAATATCTTCATGACCTAAGACCAAGGAACACATGAAACATTTGAAAGAGGTTTTACTTGATATTTTCATGGGGGAGGTGGAAAATATAAATATTATAGACCTAGACCATGTATTAGTCTGCATAGTAGTGGGTGATGACAAGGTTTCGTGAATCTAGAACTACAAAGCCATATGCAAATGAGAAGTCACAAGAGGATGACAATCATTACAATGAAATTGTTGAAACTATTGAGCAGACAATGAAAAAATATGCAGATAGTTTATTAATAGTATTGAATGCAGTTAGAGTTAGTAGGAGAAATGCAACCCTATATGGTAGAGGACCCTAAGGATAATGGTGAAAGGTTCATGTTTTTAGAGTATCATGTCCATGAGGTTCATAGAACAATACAAATTATGCAAGATAAGCAGGAGATTGCCAAAGTCGAGACAAAACTGGTAAAAATTCAACTTGTACGAAAGGAGTCATCCAAAAATTTTCAAAGTATCGAAGATAAAACTCTTACATCTATTACTCTTTTAGAGGTTAAATAAGAGCATGCATTTTAACCTCATAATGTTCAAGCACAACTTCAATCATCAAATACTCAATTCAAATAGCCCTATGGAAGTGCACCCATAATCAAATTGCTTCGAGAAAAAAATAAAATAGGTCACACATCCACCAACTCTTTGAGGGGGGTGACTATCTAAACTACTCAGGTCTAGGAAGATGGCCTCAATATATAAAATGCCTTTCTGTGATCTGCAATAGACTTTTCACGTCAATGACCTCCAATGCATTATCATCAAAATTCAGGCGAAAGATGAGAGTCGAGTACGCAACTTTAGGATCGTTGGAATGACGAACATAATGTAACAGGTATTTAACAACAAGTCTTTATAAAATTTATTTGAGTCAGCATTGTTGCCACATTTTTCACCTTCCTTATCACCATTGGATCCCCCTAACAACTGGCTTAATGTGGTAGTTTCTTTTCCTTCTATTGGTCACCATATTTCCTCACTGATAACAATCACATATGATATTATAACCCCAATTTCTATTATGTAACACCTACAAAACACAAAAAACACTTTCTTTTCTATCCTAGATGCACATTCTAAAGTCTTTGTTTGGGTTGGAAAACATGTTGAAGCCAAAGAAAAAATAGCTAGCTTTTGAGATTTGGAAGGCTTATAATGTGCAGCCATAGATCTGGCCTAAAAAATATCTCTGATAGATAAAAAAATTATCATAGACAATTATATCACATATTAACTTAGAGAGGAAAAAAATATAGCTTCCATAAAAAAAAAAAAAATCTTTTGTTTCTCATTCACAAGATTAACTTCGCAAGTGAAGAGGATACTTTGAAAAAAAAAATCAGACCTAAAAAAACTTCCTCAAACCCTAAAGTCCCTTAGGCAGATCTCATCACTCTGATACCAGATGTTGGGAGTTAACAATAAGGCACAATAGTATTCACAAAATATGCTACAATATATAGGCATCATGCCTATGAGGGAGATTTTACAAGTGTCATAATCTCCACTCCAAGTGTCATACATAAGACACATAACTCCTATTGGAGAAATCAAACTGGAAATAAGACAAGTGGCATAATTGAAGGAAGACATAGTGCACATTAAAATAATATTATAACATTCCCCCTTAATGTGCACTATCTTAGCTATAGAAAAAAAAAATCAACATTAGATAACATTGTATTCCTTTTCTTTTTGTTCCAATGCCATACATTGAAATTTTATATCCCTTGTACTGACATGAAGGAAGGCATTGTGCATATTAAAATAATATTCTAACATTTCCCCTTAATGTGCACTATCCTAACTATAGAAAAATAATAATTCAAAGTTAGATAACATTGTATTCCTTTTCTTTTTATTCCAATGCAGCACATTGAACTTTTATATCCCTTCTACTAACATCAACACTCAAAACCATCTAGCTAGCTTCCTTAGCCAAAATTATAGTCTAGGATTTCTTGATTTTCATCATTATATGTCGAATATTTTCATGCTAGTTGTTGACATCATCACACTAGAGTTTTTGTAAAGTTCTCATACTTAGAAAAATTCTACATATTTTATTGCATGTCTTGTCTTTCTCTAATTTTGCCATTGTTCTAGATATCCAAAAACCTCCCTTAGCAAAGATGCAGGGTATTTCATTAACAAAACTCATATCCCTCTATAGATATGGATGTGGATGAAGAATTTAACCCACATTACTGGCACCTCATAGGGATTTTTCTATTTGTAGAAGCATCAAACCCATATAAACTTATCCACGTGGGTCGTGGAGTCAAAATTGAAATAAAAATAAAATAAAAATTCAAAAATTTCTTGCACAAGGATCATCCTTTCATATGATTCATATTTTTGAAGTTTCAACCATACCATTGAATTTTTCTTGCCCTTTCATAGTTGTTCTAGATGTTTCTCTGTGCTAACTAGTTGCTTTTGTTGTGGAAGGTGCTCCTAGTAGCTGAAATAGCCTACACATCTTGTTTGTTGAGAGGAGATATTTATTGCTCTAAATTCATAAATAATATTTTGTAGCTAATAATAGCGGTCATAAGAAATATCCTTATATATCCATGATATTTTTTTAGTCTTTGATAACATAGTAGAAATCCTTTAGAAGAATTTAATCACTTGATTTATCAATTGAGGCTCAGGCAATATATCGATTTCACTGCCATCACTCACCTACTGGTCTAAAATTTGACTTAGTTGCTCTCTAGTATAAAAATGTTTGTTTACATCCCAAAATCTTAGAAAGCCAAGGTCTATGATTTTTTGGACTGTCAGCTCCACCTTGCTATTACTTGCCTTGAGGGTATTGATCATCTCTCCTCCCTCTAAAATTAATCAACTTTCTATGTGATATGATCCATACAAAACTTGGACTTAAGCAATTAAGCAATTGAGAGTATTCTTTTTTGTTTCTCAACATCTATCAGGAAACTTCTACCTATTATATTTTGGTCATCAATTCTTCCTTGGCTTTATGAACTCTTCCTTACCATCATGTATTAATTTCATAGTACTTATTTATCTCATAAGAGGAAATGCACACATTGCAACATTCTTTATTTGAATACAGTATTGGCTCCTAAATTATTTTAGCATAACCTCAGAGATCATTTGGCTATTATGATTCCTTCTCTCCTTATCCAACTCTAATTGTATTACCACAAAGATATCTTCATGATCTTGGAGCTTCAACTTCACTTCTTGTAATTCTTTTCCTTGTGCATGCATTTTGTTGCTCTCTTACTAAAATCGTTCTTCCAATTCTTGTATCTTTTTATGTTTTTATTGTAGTTATTCCTTAGTGGGAGATTTATAAATTATCTGCTTTAGGTCCAAAATCTCATTCTTGAGGTTATCTTTCTCTATATTTTTCTTACTTATCCTTTGTTCTAGATTTTATATTCTCCTTTCTACAGTCATAACTTTTGCATCTGAATGATTGCTCTATAGGAACAAAGTATATATCTTAGTGTAATGACCCAAAATCTAACTACAAGAAAAACACATAGAAAAGAAAATATTTTTTTTTAAAGAGGGATTCATAAACCCCTAACCAACCTTTAATTGACCTATTTTTTAAATCCCCTAAGTTTTCCAAAGAGCTACATCTCATGAAATACCCTCACACAAGTCCATATGTGTAGGCGTATTATGTGTTACTGTAAATAAGTTTATCTCTCTCATCATTCTTTATGAGATAAATTTATCATCTTCAATCCATTGAAGGTATACATCCATATCCATACCATACACAAGTCATTCTATGTAGGTATGCTATGTGTATTGTGAGTTAAGCTGTCCATATCATGTACACAACGAGCTATCTTAAATTAGATGTAGTCTTTCCATAACTTAGTTATCATTCTTACTAAGGGGTCTTAATCCCTTAGGTCACCTATGTTCACCATAAGGGGTCTCAATTCCCTTAGATCATCCTCTAATTTTTCCCTAGAACTCAATACTTAATTTTTTATTTTTTAGCAAGAAATCAATAATAAATACTAAATCTAACAAAAAGCATAATTCATAAAGCATACAAAAGATACTAGAAAGAAAATAACATTTAAAGAAAGTAAAAATTGATTGAAAAGAATTTAAATGCAAAACATAGATAATTCAAGTAGTAATTTAAAGGTACATCTTCCAACAATTAAACAATTATTACATATAAGAAAGCATGGTAAATCTTCCATACTCTTAAAGAATAATATATTACATCAATTTCATCAGGGAAATCTCCCCATAATTTTAATCTATTTGAGCATAAGTAAATCATGATAAGTAGAATCAAACTGATACATTGGTTCCAACTACCTCCTTGGTCATTCTCAGCTTTCTATCAATCATTGAGGATAGTAGGGGATCAAGGCACTCATGGTTCCATGATAAACATGCTTCTAAATGTATTTACTTATTTCATTATCAAATTGCAACTATACAAATTAAATAAAAGTATCTAACCATCTACTGCATAGTTGATATCCATAAAAATCTCTATTTTCATTTCCCCCTCTCATTACCCAATGAGAGTCCTTCAACAAATACAGCTAGATTATAGGTTTTACTTTAATTAATTCTTTCAACCTTTATTTGACAAGTTAAAGTCTCATACCTTTAATCATAAAATAAACTAGGTTCCTCTACTTCCATAAATTAAGCCTCATTACTTAATTCATAAAATAGACCATTTTCCTTTATTTTATAAATTAAAGTCCCATACCCTTAATTTACAAAATAAACTATTTCTATTTATTTAATAAATCAAAGTTACTTTAATCTATAAATAAACCCTTTTTCTTTATTTTATAAATTAAATTCCCATACCTTTATAATTTACAAAACAAACTATTTATATTTATTTAATAAATCAAAGTCACTTTAATCCATAAATAAACCATTTTCCTTTATTTTATAAATTAAAGTCTCATACCCTTAATTTACAAAATAAACTATTTCTATTTATTTAATAAATCAAAGTCACTTACTTTAATCCATAAATAAACCCTTTTCCTTTATTATATAAATTAAAGTCCCATACCCTTAATTTACAAAATAAACTATTTCCACCAATTAAAGTCATCTTTCTTTAATTAATCAAATAAATCACAAACTCTTTATTTAATATAACTAAAGACTACTTTCTTCAATATAAAATAACTTATGCACCTTTAATTTAATAAACCAAATACTACTTTCTTTAATAAACCAAATAACCATAGTCCTTTTATTTAATAAATCAAAGACTACTCTCTTTAATAAATCAAATAATCATAGTCCTTTTTATTTAATAAATCAAATTAAAAGAAAGGAAGTCAACTTGTCTCCATTCATTTACTCAAAAATTTAAGCTAAGAGAAAACAACTCCACAATTGTAAGCATGAATGTACTCAACCAACAATTAATTATTTAAAATCCATGAGCCAACCCTAAGAAACAAAGAAAATTGTCTCAAGTGAGGACTACGATTCTAGAACCTGGAATCTCATTGAAAATTATGGGTGGCCAAGGGTCGACTAAGTGGATAGACCCCCATATGAATATCACTGAGCGAGTGGAGGAAACAAGTCTTTACAAATGATAAAATCTCAAGGTGAGCAATCCAAATGGGTGGGAAATTCAACCTCGAGCATTCGTAGGTCAACCACGAACACCCTACACAACATTTCTTGGAGGAACTAATACCTCATGATGGCTAGGTAAAACAATAGCCCTACGTTATAGGGGAACAAAACCCATCCCACCATGGTACTTCCTATAAGACCAAAAACCAATCAAGGGGCTCAAAAGAGAAACAACAAAACACCTAGGGTTTGACATAAAGCTAATGATGGTTAAAATGTTGTAGGAAGCTCCTAAAAACTAGACATTAGTCCAACAAGGATGTCGCAACATCCGTTATCCATTTAGAAACTTTTAAACATGAGGTTCAAATGGTAGAATATCATCTTCAAGCGGATGGACCCCTTACTATAGGTTTATTCAAATAGAGGTGTGGTTTAAGGCGATGATCAAAATCACAGTTTATGTAGGAGGGGCATAGCCAAACCAGAGAAGTAAAGCATATGTCCAATCGTAAGATAAAAATATCAACACATGCGTCTAAACTAATGTTAATCAAACACATATTTAAACATAGAAGGAAGGTATTTTAATGCCCAACCTGATGATTTGGATATTGATTGTGTCTACCTTTCCTTCAAGTTGAATCATGCAAAAATTTTCCTAAGACTTCATATTTTTGCGTTGGATTTCCTCTTTTTAACATTCGTCGTAAAATCCTTGGGTGGGATATTCAACCTCGAGCATCTATAGGTAAACCAAAAACAACCTATGTAGCATAACTTGGAGGAACTAATGCCTAACAGTGGCTAGGTAAAACAATATCCCTAATTTATAAGGGAATAAAACTCATCCTGTCATAGCACTTCTTGGAAGACCAACAACCAAACATAGGGCTCAAAATAAAAATAGCAAAGCACCTAGAGTTCGACATGAAGCTAACGGTGGTTACGATATTCTAGGAATCTCCCAAAAACTAGATGTCAACTCAACAGGGATGTTGTATCACTGGTGATCTATTTATACACTTCTAAACATGAGGTTAAAATGGTAGAATGTCATCTTCAAGTGGATGAACCCCTTGCTATAGGTTTATCCAAATAGAGGTGCAGTCCAAGGAAAGGATCAAAATCATAGTTTATGTAGGAGGGATGTAACCAAACTAGAGAAGTAAAGCATACGTTCAACCGCAAGGTGAAAATATTAATACATGTAGCCAAACCAATGTAAACCAAACACAAATTTAAACACGGAAGGAAGGTATTTTAATGTCCAACTTGATTATTTAAAGATTGAATGTGTCTACCTTTCCTTCAATTTTAATCATGCAATATTTCTCCACCAAGACTTCGCATTTTGACACTGTCTTTCCTCCTTTTACCTTTCACTATGAAATCCTTCTTTTTATTTCCTCTTTTTTCGTTTGATCATACTCCAAAGTGTTTCTATACTCATCTTGATAAGGGATGACGTCCACTCGCTTCATCTACTGCCATCCTATCTCATAACTCCCCCATCTATCTTCCTTCAATTCCACCTTATCACCTCGATGGATGAGCAGGTTCAAATCAAATCTTAAATATTTTTCCTCTTCATAGAAGCTTCACCATCAAGGCATTCCTTCCCATGGTCGGTAGAGGATTTCTATATAGTTTTAAAATAGATTTACATTATCTAAAATAAACTTTCATTATTGTAGAATGAACTTCTTGTAAATAATTTATTATTTATAAAAGAACTTATATTATCATTTGAAAATAATACAATTATTATTTATAAATGAAGCTCTATTACCATTTAAAACAATATAACTATTATTTATAAATGAATTTCTATTATCATTTAAAACAATATAACTATTATTTATAAATGAATTTCTATTATCATTTAAAACAATATAACTATTATTTATAAATGAATTTCTATTATCATTTAAAACAATATTTTTTTTTTCTTATAATTAAAATATAAATTAATTTTTTTTCTCATCGAATACTAACATCATGCTATTCTTTGAAAGGTTTTAATAAAAATATTGAGCTTTCATAGACAATCATATTTTGAATGCTTTCCAAACCATTTATGCATATAGTAATGAAGTAAAAGATAATCAAACATATGCAATAGATAAAGAAGGAATATTTCCATCAACCTAGTCACTTGTCTCATCCTAATATTTTGCAATAGCTACTCAGTTATCAACTAAGGCTCAAGGTGGCTAGCTATTGATGATTATATCTAACCGAATGCATGCCTATTTGAAGGTATCCATCCATGTTACCCCAAATTTGCCTTAGTCATCATTTCCACAACCTCAAGTACCCTCACTTTTGGTGGATTATTATAATTCTTCCACCCATGAGTGTACTTTATGCTACACATTTAGCAATATATTAGAAGTACCATGCTATTTCAAATCAACTAAAAATCACATAGTTGGTTCAATTTCTCAAACTAGGTATTAAAGCATCAAAAACTAATACATTATTTTATTATGCCAAAATTCCTGTTAGAAAGGGTCATGAAATCCTAACCCCCTAGGACTAAACACCATCCCTAGTGCTTCTAATTTTATAAAATAAAAATTATTACATTATATACTTTCAAAAAATAAGGAAATTGTTTTTTGCATATCATCCACTTTCTCCCAAGTGGCATTTCTTTTAGAAAACTAGTCCCACTAGACCTTACATTCCTCAAGAGTCTGATTCCACATAGACTTAGAACAAAGCTCAAGAATCTTAACTAGCATCACTTTAGTAGCCTCAAAATTTACCATCTACAATTTAGAAATATTCCACACATGTTCAGGGTTAGCAACATATTTTCTAAGCAAGGATATGTGGAAGGTATCATGGATCTTTGACATGTTAGGTGGTAAGTTGAGTTGATACACAATCAGACTGATATTTTTAGTGATCTCAAAGGGTACTACAAACCAAGGATCCAATTTCTTGTATTTTATATTACTCTTCATTGGTTTAATCCTTAAAAACACTTTGTCTCCAATTGAGTACTCTCTTGGAGTCCTCTTTAGATCAACATAATTTATCTACCTATCAACAGTTTCTTTAAGTCTTTGCATGATTACCTTTAACTAGTATTCTGTTTCTCTAACCATATCCAACCAAATCACAACTCGATATTCTAGGTTATCCCAAGACAATAGTGTTCTACACTTCCACCCATACAAGGCATAAAAATAAGCCATTCTTATAGAGGAGTGATTTCCATTATTGTAGGTAAAATCTATAAGATATAAGTAGTCTTACCAATGAGACTTATGATCCATGTAGTACATGCAGACCATGTCTTATAGTGCTTGGTTTACCCATTCAATTGACCATCTATTTTAGGGTGGTATGGCAAGCTTATATTCAGTTTCTTACCCATTGCATGATGTAGGGATTTTTAGAATTCAAAAGTGGACTTGGAATCCCTACCTAAAATTATTACCTTAAGAAATCCATATAATTAGAATACCTCTTTGTAAAATCCATTAGCCACTACCTGGGCTTCATACTTGATGTTTCTAGGTATAAAATGTGCAACCTTAGTCAATCTATCGACATTCACGAGGATTACATCATGTTGATACCTGGCCTTGGGTAGCCCTACTACCCAAAAGAAGATTATTTTCATGTTTTCCCATATTTTGACCCCTCCAAGATTAGAAAAATAAGGATATATATGGTCTTATTGCATTATTAATTTCCTTAAATTACACATTTTTGGTATGATGACTCTACCTTTGTAGCACAAAAGATCATATTTTATACCAAATTCCTTATTAACCTTAGGGTCTCTATCCATTCGAGATTGAATTTCTCGGCAATACTCATATTGAGATTGATCCTATCTCACTTGATCCATTAGATCCATGTGACTTCTAGCTATGGTTCCTATGCATTTCCTTCTACTCAAAATATCTGCAACCTTATTCTCTTTCCATTTTACGTACTCAATATCAAAGTAATATTCAGTGAGAAATTCAACCCATCTCCTTTGTCTCACGTTGAGTATAGGTTGGGTGAATATGTACCTCAAAATTTGATGGTCATTTTTAACTCAAAGGAACTTCCTACCAAGTAGTGGTGCTAGGCCTTTAGAGCATCCACCACTATAGCTAGCTCCAAATCATGCATAGTATAATTAACTTCATGCTTTTTAAGTTTCCTTAAAGTATATGTTACTACTGACTCTTCCTGAGAGAGTACTCCTCCTAACCCTTCTAGTAATACATAAATGCATACTAAAAAGTCCTCTTAAGGGTTAGGAATTTTTAGTCTTGATGCGGTATTTAGTTTATGTTTTAGAAATGTGAAGGCAACTTCACACTTCTTCGACCACTTGAATTCTTTTCCCTTTTTCTGAAGGTTGGTTATTACTATAGAAATTTTAGAGTAATCCTTTATGTAACATCTATAGTATCCCGTTAACCCCATGAATATTCGCACTTCAATCCATAAAAATTCATTATACTAATATGATATGTCCAAGATATCGTACCTCTAAAATGTAGAAATAACTCTTGGCTAGATTCCCATAGAGTTGATTTTACCTAAAAAACTCTAACATGATCTTGAGATATTTATCGTGCTCTTCTTTGTTTCAAGAGTATATTAAGATATCATATATAAATACAAGGATAAACTAGTCCAAGTTCCTTCTACATATATTGTTCATTAGATTCATGAGTGTAGTTGGGGTGTTAGTCAGTATAAAGGGTAGGATGGTGAACTCATAATTCCCGTACCTAGTCTTAAATGTTGTTTTGTGAGTATCCTCCTCATGTATTCTTAACTGATGATACCATGATATTAGGTCAATCTTGGTGAATATTATCTCTTAATTGATTGAATAAATATTTGATCTTAGGTAGGGGATATTGATTCTTGATTATAGCCTTATTAAGCATTTTGTAATCGATACATAATCTTAAGGAGCCATATTTATTTTCTACAAATAATACGGGTGCACCCCGAGGTGACACACTTGGTTTTATAAATCCTTTTTCTAATAACCCTTGCAGTTTAACCTTTAGTTTCTACATCTTGATAGGATTCATACTATATGGATTTCTATGAATAGGTTCTTCTCCTGGAATAAGATAAATTGTGAAATAAAATTCCCACACATGAGGGAGTCTAGGTAAATCCTCTTGTAACACATCCTTAAAATATTGTAAAATTGGGTGCTTCTCTAGCACTTCTTTCTTCTGATCATCTCCTACTTTATTGATTTTTACAACATACACTATCCATCCTTTCTTAAGGGATTTATTCAATTGCATATTAGATAGCATCTAGGGTTTGAATACCCCATGCTCGCTATGCATTATCATTCTTTCATTACCTTTATCTGAATACTCGATCCATTTGTCCTAGAAATTGATCAAGGCTCTATGGTCTTACAACCAATCCATCCCTAGGATCACATCAAAGACATGAAGTGGAGCTACTTATAAATAACCTTTAGTGGTACCACTAGCTAAAGTAATCTCTACCATCGGATAATAGTGGTTTACTGAGTAGGTTTACCGAGAACCATACTCCACCTTCCAACCATGGGCCAAATATCTTGGTCTTAGGTGGTATTTTAAACTGGTTACATCCAAGGAAAACATTAGGTTACATCTTCAGTCTAAACTGTACCACTAATTCAAGCCAAAATATAGAGTTCTTTTGTTAAAAGCATCAATAATCTAATTATAATGGCATTCCAAGGTTATGATATAATGTTATTACCAAAATCCATACTTATCATAAGTAAGGTATCATAACACTCTAATCATCATTGGGATTCTAGCAATTAGGACATTCTAGGTCTTCCCAAATTTACCTTAAAACTTAAGCAAGCCTCTATTGAAAGACATCCAAATCCCTTTAGCACATAAGAAGCTCTATACCCTCTTACCTAAGGCTTTGATACCAAATGTAATGACCCAAAATCTAACTATAATAAAAACACACATAAAAGAAAAGAATTTTTTTTTAGAGGGATTCAAAAACCCCTAATCGACCTTTAATTAACCTATTATTTAAATCCTCTAAGTTTCTTGAAGAGCTACATCTCACGAAATACCCTCACACAAGTCCATATATGTAGGTGTATTATGTGTTATTATAAATAAGTTTATCTCTCTCATCATTCTTGATGAGCTAAACTTATCACCTTTAGTCCATAAAAGGTATACGCCCATCTGTGTACCATACACAAGTTAGTCTATGTACGTATACTATGTCTATTATAAGTTAAGCTATCCATATCATCTGCATGATAAGCTATCTTAACTCAGATGTACTCTTTCCATAATTTAGTTATCATTCTCCCTAAGGGGTCTTAATCCCTTAGGTCACCTATGTTCACCCTAAGGGGGTCTCAATTCCCTTAGTTCATCCTCTAAGTTCACCCTATAACTCAATACTTAAGTTTCTATTGTTTAGAAAGAAAGCAAGAATAGATACTAAATCTAACAAAAAACATAATTCATAAAGCATACAAAAGATACTAGAAAGGAAGCAACATTTAAATAAGGTAAACATTGATTGAAAGGAATTTAAATGCAAAACATAGATAATTCAAGTAGTAATTTAAAGGTACATATTCCAACAATTAAACAATTATTACATATAAGCAAGCATGGTAAACCTTCCATACTCTTAAAGAATAATATATCACAACAATTTCATTAGGAAAATCTCCCTATAATTTTAATATATTTGAGCATAAGTAAATCATGATAAGTAGAATCAAACTGATACATTGGTTCCAACTACGTCCTTGGTCCTCCTCAACTTTCCATTGATCATTGAGGATAGTAGGGGATAAAGGAACTCATGGTTCCATGCTAGACATGCTCCTAAATGTATTTACCTATTTCATTGCCAAATTACAACTATACAAATTAAATCAAAGTATCTAATTATCTACTGCATAGTTGATATCCATAAAATATCTATTTTTATTTCCCCCTCTCATTACCCAATGAGAGTCCTTCAACAAATGCATCTAGATTATAGGTTTTACTTTAATTAATTCTTTCAACCTTTATTTGACAAGTTAAAGTCCCATACCTTTAATCATCAAATAAACTAGGTTCCTCTACTTCCATAAATTAAGCCTCATTACTTAATTCATAAAATAGACCATTTTCCTTTATTTTATAAATTAAATTCCCATATCCTTAATTTAAAAAACAAATTATTTCTATTTATTTAATAAAATAAAGTCACTTACTTTAATCCATAAATAAACCATTTTCCTTTATTTTATAAATTAAAGTCCCATACCCTTAATTTACAAAACAAAATATTTCTATTTATTTAATAAATCAAAGTCACTTACTTTAATCCATAAATAAACCCTTTTCCTTTTTTTTCTTTTTTTTTTTGAAAAAAAACTAAGATTATATTATATCATTAACCAAAACATTACAATATTTTGGTGTTAATATTGTTCACCAACTAAAAAATAAAATGAGGTGGATCAGGAGTAAAGCATCCATAACTGAATATACATAAGAATAGAAGCTAATATCAACAAAAATCCTATAGCTAATCTTGCTACAATACACCATATATCAACATTCATCTATGGGAGAGTCTGTTATATGAAAAAATTCTAGGCATGTCTTTCGTGCTATCTTCTGCAGTCTTCAGAGAAGAAAAAAAAGTAATCAAACCCTGAACCTGCTTATCATTGTTAATTGTCTTCTTCTTATATTTCTATTGGATTTTCCTTTATTCTATAAATTAAAGTCACATACCCTTAATTTACAAAACAAACTATTTTTATTTATTTAATAAATCAAAGTCACTTACTTTAATCCATAAATAAACCCTTTTCCTTTATTCTATAAATTAAAGTCCCATACCCTTAATTTACAAAACAAACTATTTCTATTTATTTAATAAATCAAAGTTGCTTCCTTTAATCCATAAATAAATCCTTTTTCTTTATTCTATAAATTAAAGTCCCATACCCTTAATTTACAAAACAAACTATTTCCACCAATTAAAGTCATATTTCTTTAATTAATCAAATAAATCACAAACCCTTTATTTAATATAACTAAAGACTACTTTCTTCAATTAATCAAATAACTCAAGAACCTTTTATTTAATAAATCAAAGACTACTTTCTTTAATAAACCAAATAACCATAGTCCTTTTATTTAATAAATCAAAGACTACTCTCTTTAATAAATCAAATAATCACAATCCTTTTTATTTAATAAATCAAAGACTACTATCCCTACTAAAACCCGTTTGTAATCTAACTTTTTTAACCGATCAAAAAAAAAAAAAAATACTTCTCTCTTTATTAAATCAAATAATCACATTCCTTTTTATTTAATAAATCAAATTAAAAGAAAGGAAGTCAACTTATCTCCATTCGTTTACTCAAAAATTCAAGCTAAGAGAAAACAACTCCACGGTTGTAAGCACGAACATACTCAACCAACACTTAATTATTTAAAACCCATGACCCAACCCTAAGCAACAAAGAAGATTGGCTCAGGTGAGGACTACAATTCTAGAACCTAGAATCTCATTGGAAATGGTGGGCGACCAAGGGCCAACTAAGTGGATAGACCCTCATCAAGATTTTGTTGAGTGAGTGCAGGAAACAAGTCTTTACAAACAGTAAACTCTTAAGGTGAGCAATCCAATTGGGTGGGATATTCAACCTTGAGTATTTATAGGTCAATCACAAATAACCTATACAACATTGATTTGAGAAACTAACACCTCACGGTGGCTAGGTAAAATAATAGCCCTAAGCTATAGGGGAACAAAACCCATACTACCATAGCACTTCCTATAAGACCAAAAACCAAATAGGAGGCTCAAAAGGAAAACAACAAAACAACTAGGGTTCAACATAAACTTAATTGTGGTTATGATGTTCTAGAAAGCTCCTAAAAACTAGACATTAGCCCAACAAGGATGTTGCAACACCGATTATCCATTTAGACACTTTTAAACATGAGTATCAAATGGAAAAATATCATATTCAAGTGGATCGGCCCCTTGTTATAGGTTTATTAGAATAGAGGTGTGGTTTAAGGTGAGGACCAAAATCACATTTTAGGTAGGAGAGACATAGCCAAACCAAAGAAGCAAAGCATATATCCGACCGTAAGGTAAAAAGCTCAACACATGTATCCAAATTGATGTAAATCAAACACATATTTAAACATAGAAGGAAGGTGTTTTAATGTCCAACCTGATGATTTGGATATCGATTGTGTCTACCTTTTCTTCAAGTTGAATCACACAATATTTTTCCTAAGACTTCGTGTTTTTGTGTTGGCTTTCCTCTTTTTAATTTTCACTATGAAATCCTTTTTTTTTCCTCCTTTGTTTTCGGATCATCCCCCAAAGCATTACCACGCTCCTCTTGATAAGGGAAAACATCCACTCACTTCATCTACTGTCATCCTATCTCATAACTCCTCCATCCATCCACTTTCAGTTCCACCTTATCACCTCGATGGATGAGTAGGTTCAAATCAAATCTTAAATCGTTTTCCTCTTCATAGAAGCTTCACCATCAAGGCATTCCTTCCCATGGTCAGCAAAGGATTTCTATATAGTTTTTATAATATATTTACATTATCTAAAATAAAATTTCATTATTGTAGAATGAACTTCTTGTAAATTATTTATTATTTATAAAAGAACTTATATTATCATTTGAAAATAATACAATTATTATTTATAAATGAAGCTCTATTACCATTTAAAACAATATAACTATTATTTATAAATGAATTTCTATTATCATTTAAAAAAATATAACTATTATTTATAAATAAAATTCTATTATCATTTAAAATAATATAATTATTATTTATAAATGAAATTCTATTATCATTTAAAATAATATAACTATTATTTATAAATGAATTTCTATTATCATTTAAAACAATAAAACTATTATTTATAAATGAAGCTCTATTATCATTTAAAATAATTCAACTATTATTTATAAATGAATTTCTATTATCATTTAAAACAATAATTTTTTTTCTTATACTTAAAATATAAAGTAAAAGGTTTTCTCATTGAATACTAACATCATGCTATTCTTTGAAAGGTTTTAAGCAAAACAAGGAGCTTTCATAGATAACCAAATTCTAAATGCTTTCCAAACCATTGATGTAGATAGTGATGAAGTAAAAGATAATCAAACATATGCAACAAACAAAGAGGGAATATTTCCATCAACCTAGTCACCTGTCTTAGCCCAAGAGTTTACGATAGCTACTAGGCTATCAATTGAGTTTCAAGGTGGCTAGTTATTGATGATTATCCCTAACTGAAAGCATGCCTATATGAAGGTATCCATCTATGTTACCCCCAAGTTGCCTTTGTCATAATTTCCCCAACCTCAAGTACCTTCGCTTCGATTCTACTTCATCCACCCATGAGTGTACCTAATCTTGCACATTTGGCAATATGTCAGCAGTACCATACTCTTCCAAATCAACTAAACATCGCATAGTTGGTTCAATTGCTCAAACTAGGTATTTTTTTAAATTTACATGGTGGAATCAATAGTTGTCATGAATCCAGGTAGGTTGTTTGGATTTTATGGCCACCATAGTATTTTGTGTTATCTGCCCCAAAATCTGCCACATAGATCTTCATGTAGTCCACCCATATAACCACCATGCCACAATAATTTTAAACCTTTTACACCACTAAAATCACCAGGAAAGGGACAAGAATTTAGTCCGATGAGGCCCAAGATTTGAACCTTGGACCTCCACCCCCCTTATGGGGTTTGGTAGAACCAATTGGTCTACACCTTGGACATACAAACTAGGTATTAAAGTATCATAAATTACTGTATTTTTTCCTTGTGCCAAAAATCCTGCTAGGGAGGGTCATGACACTTAGTGCACAAGGCTCAAACTGTACCTATATTTGGGATTTTAGAGATGTAATTCTACATATTGATGTGATATTCTTCTGCTATCATCTCTACAATTATATTTTTCACCTTCAAGTATGCAATCAACTTGAAACATTTTTTGTCTATTGGATCTATGTCATCATATGTTTGGGTGTTTCCAAATCTATTCCATCTTGTGGATCTTACTTATCTACCCATTTTTTAGTATTTGCTTCAATGCCTTGGATCATAAAAAATACTTTTAATAGAGGATGTTCAATAGTAGGGTAAAGAATGAAGGTAGATTAAAAGGGTGAGAAAATTGCAAATGATATATTTACTGCTATGATGGTATTTTTTACAGGGGTTTGTATATTTACATGGGTTGAGGCTACTTGTACCTCTTTTACAAGGGTGGTAGCAATGGTTCCTAGTAGTAAGTTAAATGGGGGAATGTCTTCATTAGTAGGGCTACGTGTTGGAGGTGGTTGTTTAGGCATAGATTGTTGAGGTGGTGGAATAGTTTTATCAAGATAATAGAGAGAAGAGTATATTTTTCTTTTTCTTCTAGCACTAATTTTTGGACTTTCGCATCAAACAATTTAATTTTTGTATTTATATTTTGTATAAATTGCTCCAACTAATATATTTTGGTTGATCTTATTTATTCCTTCTCTTTGATTCTTGGAAGTTCTTTTCTCTTTTTCTTATCATAAAGCCTTTCTTGATGAACCAAAGTTTTGGATTTTTTGCACTTATTACATCATTTATTTTCCTTATGGATGTTGTCTTTTGGGCTTCTTCACTTATAGCATTCTATTATTATGATTCTTCCTCTTTATATTTTTATAAAATATCATTTGCTAGAGTTTCTTTAGGCACTTTAGCCCTTTCTTCTTGTGTTCTCTATCTTCTTTATAGAGGCATGCATTTTACATTTGAATCCTCCTCTAAGTTTACATATCCTATATAAGGGCCTACTTGTGTGGGAGTTAGCTGAGAAGCTTATTCTTCCTCTTCTTCGCACATCTATTCTTCTCTATCCTTCAGTGTCATTAGATCTATATATATTTCTCCATTGTGTTTATTCATACAACTTTAATACTAAGCTTTGAACTCGCTTTCGAACCACTTATCAAAGGTGCTAGAGAAGGTCTTCTTCTAAATGTCACATTTAAAATATGATATCCACCATTCTCTAATCATGTTGTTATCCCAATATAAATCCCCTTTAATTTTATCTATGAGGTCTTCATGTATCCACCAATATTTGTTTCTTTTTGGATCATAGATTTATGCATACTCATAGATAGTCCTTCATGAGGGTCTTTCTTGCATCTTTAGTATATTCATCTCCATGATGCTACCCTCATAATTATTTCTAAATTGTTTAATTATCGGTCATGGAAAATTATCAAATACCAATGGCTTATTATTCAGTTGGGCCAATTTTACCTTGAATTTACCCTATAGATCATAGTGTCACATGTAAGGCACAACTAGCAACTAAAGTGTATTGAGCTTATCATCCAAAAACTTTGTTTTTCCCTTGTTTTCATTGCTATGTATTTGAACTTATAGTGGTAGTGGTAGGTGAAATATCTTTTAGTCTAGGAACCAAAATTCTCATCCATTTCATCTATATGTCTACAAAGCTATGTGCCAAATACCAAGTTTGTGACATAGTATGGTAGTAGATAGAGTATTTTGGAAAAACCATATATCTAGATTATTGTAACATCAAGCAAAAAGTACCAATCCACTATTTCTCTTTTCTTATCCCTTATTCTATCTATGGCTTTAGAACTAAGGCAAGACATTGAACCATAGATAGATGTTAAAGTGGGCCCCAAAAATATTTTGTTAAAAAATTAATAAGAAGACATTTCACCAAGTATTAGAGTCTAATACACTATAAATAATGGTTTATCACCATATTATTTAGCTAGCTTGATACTATGCAATTCAAGAGGCATATTTAAGAGAAACAAACAAGCTAAGAATGACATATGGCAAGACTATTTAATCTCATTTAGCTTTAGGGAAACTAACTAGTTATGAATTTGAGATCTTAAGAAATGGATCCATTAAAATAATACATGGTTAGAAGTAATTATCCCCTTATAATTATACATATTAGTTATAACATAAGGATAATTGGTAATCATAGATAAATTCATCAAAATATAGCCCTAGAATTATAGATAGCATAGACAATGTTATATGTAGAGTAGCCTTGAAGTTTCTCAGCTTAATGGGGTTCCTTGAAAATCCTTGGAAATTTTTCCTAAATGCTTATTCAACTAGGATATGAAAGTAGGATTCCCTAAATAGTCTTTTTTCTCAGTTATTCCAATGGTATTAATTCTTGTACTTGGTTTCTCTCCCATTGCAAATGTTTTTTGATTGCTTCCTCATTGATGGTGAATAACTTTTGCTTCTACGCATTATACATTACCATTGTTTCAGGATCATAATATTTTACTACTACTTTGAAGAGTTCAGGGTGAGGATGGTGAATATGGGTATATATCTAGATAGTAACAAGTTCCTTGGAGTAACTTCAATCCTATCTAATGGCATCCTTCCTCTCATCTTCGACCCTTCTCAAAAGCTTTTATACTTTGCTTTTATCATGATAATTGGGTCATGTATGTTCACCAAGTTATCCTCCAAATATTTTGTGTTCCTCTATATCATTTGCCTTATTTTTCCTCTAGTCATTATGTACCATTCTACTTATTCTATGAATATCAGCACCAGAAACCATATATCTTTCCTATTTTGTAGAGCCCTTCAATGATTTTTATAGAGTACACTAGTAATTCTACATTATTTTCCCTCTTAAACAAATGCATAAATATATATTGCTTTGTATTGGCTCTACTTATATAGAAATATATTTCTACAATGAATGGTCATTATTAATTAAATGTCAAGGATTGCACGTGCTTGGCTTCTATGATAAATCTATCTTGGAAGTACAAGTTCATATAAGCATTTGTAATGCATGTCTTTTCTTCAAGATTGCTAAATTTTGGGCTAATGACATTGTTGAGAACATAAAAATTGGTCCATGGTTTTAGAACTAAGGTGAGACATTGAACCATAGATAGATGTTAAAGTGGGCCCCAAAAATATTTTTTAAAAAACTAAATAAGGAGACATTTCTATGAGGATTAGAGTCCATTCCACTAGTGAGCATGGTTGATCGCCATATTCTTTAGCTATCTTGATACTATGTAATTCAAGGGGCATGTTGAAAATAATTAACTAAGCTAAGAATGATGGATAGCAAGACTATTTTCTCTTATTTAGCTTTAGGAAAACTAACTAGTTGTGAATTTGAGAGCTTAATAAATGGGCCCATTAAAAGAATACATGATTAGAAGAAATTATGCCCTCATAATTACACACATTAGTGACCACATAAGGATAATTGGTAATCATAGATAAATTCATATAAATCTAGCCCTAGAATTCCAGATATCATAGAAAATGTTATCTATAGAGTAGCCTTGAAGTTTCCCTGCTTAATAGGGTTCTTTGAAAAGTACTTGGGAATTTTTCCTATACACTTATTCACCTAGGAAATGAAAGTAGGATTCTCCAAATAGATTTTTTGCTCAGTTATGCCAATGGTATTGTTGTGGCTGCTCCACAACGTACCCCAAAATTGGGGACCCACATTTTTGCATATTTTCCAAGAAGACCGAAGTGGCCCATATGCTAAAGATCAAAGAAAAAGCAAAACACCACAAGAAAGAAAAAGTGTCACGATATCGCGACATGTTGTATTTTCACGGCCAAAAAGAGAAGAGAAAGAACAAGAAAGAAAAAGTGTCGCAATATCGCAACATGTTGCATTTTCATGGCCAAAAGAGAAGAGAAAGAACAAGAAATAAAAATTTTCACGATATCGTGACATGTTGCATTTTCGTGGCCAAAAGAGAAGAGAAAGAACAAGAAAGAAAAAGTGTCGCGATATCGTGACATGTTGCATTTTTGCGACCAAAGAGAAGAGAAAAAACAAGGAGGAAAAAGTGTCGCGATATCGTGACACTTTTTCTTTCTTGTTTTTTCTCTTCTCTTTGGCCGTGAAAATGCAACATGTCGCGATATCGTGACACTTTTATTTCTTGTTATTTCTCTTCTCTTTTGGCCGTGAAAATGCAACATGTCGCGATATTGTGACACTTTTTTCTCCTTGTTATTTCTCTTCTCTTTTGGCCGTGAAAATGCAACATGTCACGATATCGTGACACTTTTTTCTCCTTGCTTTTTCTCTTCTATTTTTGCCGCAAAAATGCAACATGTTGTGATATCATGACACTTTTTCTTTCTTGTTATTTCTCTTCTCTTTTGACCACAAAAATGCAACATGTCGCGATATAGCGACACTTTTTCTTTCTTGTTCTTTCTCTTCTCTTTTTGGCCATGAAAATGCAACATGTCGCGATATTGTGACACTTTTTCTTTCTTGCGGTGTTTTGCTTTTTCTTTTATCTTTAGCATATGGGCCACTTCGGTCTTCTTGGAAAATATGCAAAAAGGTGGGTCCACAATTTTGGGGTACATTGTGGAGCAGCCACAACAAATGGTGACTCTGTTGGGAAATTCTCCTGAGCATTTCGATGAGAACTCAACTTGAACACCTTTAAAACTCAAACACAAGCATCAGCAAATATTCCAAGAATGAAACTAGACAAAAAATACATGAAGCATTAGAATTATTAAGCATCCGCTCGATGTGTGCAATGTGCTTCATTCCCTATCATTTGAAACTCGTTCAAAATCATGATATTGCGACAATGCAACATGTCGCGATATCGTGTTACTCTTCTTTCTTGTTCTTTCTCTTCTCTTTTGGTTGTGAAAATGCAATATGTCACGATATCACGAAACTTTTTCCTCCTTGATTTTTCTCTTCTCTTTTGGCCATGAAAATGTGAAGTGTCGCAATATCACGACATGTATTTTTGCGATATCACAATTTTGAATGAGTTTCAAATGATAGGGAATGAAGCACATTGCACACATCAAGCAGATGCTTAATAATTCTAATGCTTCATGTATTTTTCATCTAGTTTCATTCTTGGGATATTTTTTGACGCTTGTGTTTGAGTTTTGAAGGTTTTCAGGTTGAGTTGTCACCGAAACGCTCAGGAGCATTTCCAGCAGAGTCGCCATTTGTTGTGGCTGCTCCACAATGTACCCCAAAATTGGGGACCCACCTTTTTGCATATTTTCCAAGAAGACCGAAGTGGCCCATATGCTAAAGATCAAAGAAAAAGCAAAACACCGCAAGGAAGAAAAAGTGTCGCGATATCGCGACATGTTGCATTTTCACGGCCAAAAAGAGAAGAGAAAGAACAAGGAAGAAAAAGTGTCGCGATATCGCGACATGTTGCATTTTCACGGCCAAAAGAGAAGAGAAAGAACAAGAAAGAAAAAGTGTCGCGATATCGCGACATGTTGCATTTTCGCGGCCAAAAGAGAAGAGAAAGAACAAGAAAGAAAAAGTGTCGCGATATCGCGACATGTTGCATTTTTGCGGCCAAAAGAGAAGAGAAAGAGCAAGGAGGAAAAAGTGTCGCGATATCGTGACATGTTGCATTTTCGTGGCCAAAAGAGAAGAGAAAGAACAAGAAAGAAAAAGTGTCACGATATCGCGACATGTTGCATTTTCGTGGCCAAAAGAGAAGAGAAAAAACAAGAAAGAAAAAGTGTCGCGATATCGCGACATGTTGCATTTTCGCAGTCCAAAAGAGAAGAGAAAAAGCAAGGAGGAAAAAGTGTCGCGATATCGCGACATGTTGCATTTTTGCGGCCAAAATAGGAGAGAAAGAACAAGAAAGAAAAAGTGTCGCGATATCGTGACATGTTGCATTTTCATGACTCAAAAGGGCAGGCAGGCAGAGAAACAAAAGTGTCACGATATCGCGACATGTTGCATTTTCGTGACTCAAAAAGGGCAGGCAGGCAGAGAAACAAAAGTGTCGCGATATCGCGACATGTTGCATTTTTGCGACTCAAAAGGGGCAGGCAGGCAGAGAAACAAAAGTGTCGCGATATCGCGACATGTTGCATTTTCGCGACTCAAAAGGGGCAGGCAGGCAGAGAGACAAGAGTGTCACGATTTCGCGACATGTCCAATTTTTGCCAAGGGAACAGAGTAGTGGACAGTGCATCTGATATTAGTGATGAACACCAGGATAGTGAAACTGAAGACTGCATAATGACGTGGACCTATAAGGAATAAATCGAAGATTGAATAAGGTAATTTGTCACATAAGGACAAAATCCAATGAATAAGACAAAACGTTACATAAGGAATCTTTAATGATTTGAAATCATTTAAGATGGTCGTTACACATGGAAGGAAGCGGACGCATGCCCATGTGGAGAAAAGGAAACGTTTTTTTTGAAATCAAACGAAAAGTGAAGAAAACCAAACAGAGGAAGCCAAACCATGGGAATGAAATGAAGGGCCACAAAATAGAAATGAAAAGCCTTTTTGGAAACCAAAACACATGCATGCACAAGGGAAGGTGAAACGAACAACCATTGGAAAATGAAACGAAAAGCTTCCTGAAAATTTTAAATATGCCAGGCAAGGATGTTTTGAGGGGTTGGAAATTTTTGCGAGAAGATAGTAGGAATTGAAGGCAAGAGGGCCATTGGCACTGGATTTTTTTGGATATTTTTCCTTCCACATTGGACTGGTTTTTTTAGAAAACCAGATTTTTGCTATTGTAAAATGACACATTTTTAATGCAGGAGTTTTCAGAAATTTGCATCTTATGGGCAAGAAAGAAGGAGATTCTCTTTGCATGCTATGGATTTAATGTCTATTTCTTTTCCCTTTTTCAGATTTCGAGTTTGTAGATGGAGTTAATGCAAGTTTTCTTGGTTGCTTCATGTGAATGCTTGAACCTAAAATTTATTTTAAACCCTAGGAGCCAACACTTAGTCTATCGGGATTGTGCTTGTTTTGCAAGTCCAATAGGTTAGGTTGCATGCATGGAAACCTCACATCTTCGGTTTTGTCGAAATAGGATAGCATCATACTGAATGCATTTTATTTTCAGTTTTCTGCATTTTCTTTCAACTTTTTCTGCATTTTATTTTTCCAGAAATTTTAACTTTTATTTTAAATTTTCAGGCATTAAAATAAACATTTAAAAAATTTCAAAATCCAAAAATAATTTCACCATTGCGTAGGTTATACTTCAGACTTCCAATACGCACTTTGAAATTTCATTTTTGGAGTTGTTTAGTATTTTTAAAAATTCATCGAAGTTGCTGTTTTACTACAGATTTTAAAAATCCGAAAATAGAAAATTTCCATTTTAAGGTCAAATTTCATTTTTTCAGTTTTGTTTTTCACTCATGAGCCTATGATGACATTCCCTTCATGAAAATTCCAATTTCATTGAAGGTGTTATGTTTTATGGCATTTTCACAAATTTCCATTTTTGGAGCCTAAAATTGCCCTCTCTTCATAAAAATTCTGATTTTACGAAAGAGGGGTAATTTGAGTATTACATTGAAGGTCTTTTCTTCAAAGCACTTAATTGTTCATCTTGATGAAAATTTGATTTCATTTAAGAGGGATAAGTTGAAGTGACATTTAAAGCCCTTTATTCAAGGCCATAAATTATTGCCTCTTTGTGAAGATCTATTTCACCAAAGAGGGATGGTTTATCGATCACATTGAAAGCTATCTTCATCTTCATGATAAGAAGCCATATTTGGACTTAATAAAGAAGATAAAATCTACCTTAAAACTCTCAAGATAAAATGAATTAAGGCACTACATCGTGGTCATATGAGGGCCAACTCACATTTGCTTTATTTTGGTTCAATGAACAATCACTAAAGTTTCATGGTAAAATAAACCAACATTGCCCCTTGTTTACAGTTACTTGCAATCACTAAGGTGTTCCAAGCATTTAAATTGAATATCTTTATTTGAGATTACTAATACACATATGCAAATGCTAATATAGCGGAGACCTTGGAGAAGTTGTTTGTTTAACTTCTTTGCAAGAGGGGATTTGGAACCCAAATCCTAAGGGAGAGTGTACTTTCACAATTGGGTGAAAATACCACTCAACAGATTGGCGCTAGAAGGAGGGCCTGAATTGGTTTATTTCAGGTGTGATTTAAATGCTATAGGGATTTAAATTTTGAATATTTCATGCCCTATTGATTATTATCTTTAGCCCTCTTTTAACAATACAACCTTGTAGTGTTAAAAGGAGGACATGAATTGCTATGCATTGTTCTAACGCTTTTGATTGTTCATACAGGAATAATGTGTTTTGATTTGATTTTGAAAATTTTTGGTCTTGACTAATGAGGTTGTCTCCATGCAATTACTTTCATTTGATTTTAATGGATACATCTCTTGGTTGATGCTAACATGATTATTCATACGTTACATGTTTGATATTTGCTAGTCATTTCATGCTTATTTGTAAGGAATTATTTTGTCTAAAAATGTATTTGTTGTCGGTATTATGCTCTTCACTTGCGTGTAATGCGATCTTGTGAATCGGAAAGCCTACAACACTAGGAGTATGCTCTTCACTTGCGCATATGCGATCTGGTGAATCAAAAACTAATTTACATTTTTAGAATATTGCTTTGTCATGGTTCCTTCTTTTATTCATGACTAACAAATTGGTTTTGAAGTTATATTTTGAGTTTTACTAATGACGACATACGATATAAGAGCTGAAGTAGCATCTCTAAGAGAAAGAATGGTATCTACGATGGAGGATCATTATAAGGGTTTGTCTATACATGGGATACCCTATCAAATTCCTAAAATGTTATTGGAGTTTCTACGATGTTTTAATCAAGAGGTGCCACTAGGATACTTGCAAAAATTGTATGTCTACAAGAATACATTATGTCAATTCCAAATTTTCTATGAGGAGGTGGCTTGTAAGTTATTTGCATACATTTTGGATGATAGACCATTCTTTTGGTATGGCCAACTACCCATGGAGGTTAGGACTTCTTGGATACAACTAGAAGCAACCTATCTTTATCATTTTGGTAATCAGGTTGACTTAGAGATGTTGAAAAATCAGTTTACCTCCATACGTAATGAGCCTAATGAATCCTTGAGTCAATTCAATGGAAGATTTCGTGAGTTGCACTCCCAAATGTGGGAAAATTTTAACACATCAGAAGAGGAAGCTATTCAAGTATACATGGGAGCCATACACCCCAAACTTGCTACATATTTAAAGAAAAACTTGGATGACTTGTCTCTAGAGACAATCTATGAGATCTTGGAAAAGGTAGAACAAGTTTTTGAAGAAGAAAAGGCACAACATGTTCACATGAGAGATTGTTCTTTTGGAGTTAGTGATGCCAACCTACACCAACCATCAAATATAGCACCCTCCACTCCAATGATACCTAAGGTAAATGATCAAGGGGATGAATTTGAAGGTCCAAATGTTACAACCACCTTAGATGTAGTCCAAGAGGAGGTGCAAATTGCTAAGTCGACATCCACCAGTGAGGATTATGCAGAGATGATCTCATTCATAGAGATACACGATTATTTAGATGAAGGGGTTCTAAATTCAACAATGTTTGAAATATGTGATAGGATGGAACCTACCATAGAATTGGATGAAGTGGTTGAAAGTGAAATTGGAAGAAAACCAATAAATGAATTTGAAGATATGATAGAGTTTCACCACTTGTTCTTGGAAGATACTCTTGATGAGAAGCTTGGAATTAACGACCAAGAAATTCTTCACCCTCCAAATTGTGATGAAACGAAATCATGGGTTACCAAGTTGGACTATGATAGCCTTACAAATTTGAATTCAAAAAATGACCCACTTTTGAAAGTAATTGAACCATCTAAGGAAGGTGAAGGTGAATTTGATGAGAAACACATTGATGAATTGGAAGATGTTGAAGAAGTAGTTGAACGTCACCACTTGACTTTGGAAGATGATTATTATGATGCTTGGAAGAAGTGGGAAGACTACACTCACTCCAAAACTGCTAATGAAACTTGTGTGCCAATTGATATACAGGACAACATAATCGCCTACTCAAAGGAAGATATTACAACTCCTATACAATTTGAGGATGTTTTGGAAGAGGGTTTCAAATCTCATCAAATTTTGGAAGATTATAATGATCCTACTACCAAGGACAAAGAAGAAAAAGAATTGACAAATGAATCAAAAAATCATGTCACAAATACCATGGAGTTTCATCCCACAAATTTGGAAGATAATTTTTACAATGGTTGGGGAAGATATGAAGATGTGTTATTTCCTCACACCCCTATTGATGAAGCCTCTATTCCAATTTATATGCAGGATGTTGAAACTTCTACTTCATACGAAGATCTCACATTCACAAGATTTGAGAAGGTTACAAAATTCGATCATGTTGAATATAAATTCATTGAAGATTCGGATACAAGTTTGCATGATTATTTTGAGGATTCAAATGAAGAGATACCATGGATAGTGAACAAAGAATGGGAATTAAATGACAAAGTGGTTGATCTATTAGAAGTAACGCAAGTGATTGATCATGAAGATGAGTTACTTGACATACACTTTGACCAAGAATATTTGAGGTTTGAAAAGGATGGGCATGTTTTCAATTGGGTGCCCAATTTTGGTATGTTTGATGAACAAGTAATCAATGAAGAATATGAAGACCATGAGGTGAAAGAGGGAATTGCAAATCCTCATCAAATTTTGGTAAATGAAAATGTGAAAAAGGTAAAATCTAAACCTCTGTGTCCAAACATCCAAGATTTAGGTGAAGATTTGTATAATTCAAATGATATTTATGATGAAATGCCATTGAAGGTGAATGAAGAACAAGGATTAATTTCTAACCACACCTTTGATAACATTACTTTAACGAATGAAAAGGAGCTTGATGCACTTAAATTGCTAAATCAAATTCATCAACAATTAATTCTTGAACCTAGGATAAAAACTTCTAATGATCCCCATTTAGTAAATATCCTAGATGCTTGTAAATTGTTGCACAATCTTGATTGGCCTAAGAACATGGAAAATGAATTAGCTTTGAAATTTTTAGAAATAGGCTCTTGCTTACAAAATTTCATTTTGAATAAAGAAAGCCTAGTTCTAAATCATGAATGGAATTATGAAATTTACACCTTAAAGAATAGACAAGAAAGAATTGAAAATCAACCATTGTCTAATCAATTTGGTAATTTGAATCTCACCTATGAGAATACTAATGGAACTAAATCTAATTGGTGGGGTGAGAGAGGAAAGTTGAAGTTGGTTGCATTGTTTGGTCTAATCTTGTTTTTGTTTGATTCCTTCCACATTTGGCATGTGTATCACATTATATGTCTTTTGGAATGCTCAAATCATGTTTGGGATCCAGGGAAGTGACAGTTCAAACTGTGCATCGTCTTGTACCATATTGTACATTTGTATATAGTCTTTGGTTTTTGGTTTTGGTTTGTGTTTTCAAGTTTCTTTTTTGGGATTGTATTTTGGGTTTGGTTTTAAGTTTTGTGTGTTGGTCCTTTGGACACTTTTGGTTTGTCTTAAAAAAAAAAAAAAAAAAAGAAAAGCGAGATGTCAACTTATGTCCTTATGAATGTTGACTAAGACTAAGAGAATATGAAACATCGGAATTGTATTGCAGAAAGCTCCACGAGTATCGCAAACACATTAAAGAATATCGTTTGGAACTTGTGATGCATGAAGTTGTCAGTTTTACACATTATGGTAAAGTAGGTGGTATACTCCATCCGCATTTCAAAAAGAGCAATGCATTCATCCATATCTCATGTTACATTCGACATTGCATATACATTTCATCTCAGTTGCATCTACATTTCAAATACAATCATTGAAAAGGTGTCGAATCCTCTTAGGGTTATTACATAACATATATTAAAAGGATCCTAAGGTTGGGAACTGATGCCCGAACTATCTTGAACCAAGCACGTTCTACACATTTTAAAGAGGATCTTGAGCAAAATGGTCAAAACCATACTTGGAAGAAAAGGTGAGGCGAAAGGAGTATTTCGTGTCTGTCCTATCATGCAACATAATCCTTAAAACAGTGGCTTTTTACCACTCCTATAGTGCTTAAAGCCTAAAATCGAGTAGTAAGGATAAGGTTAAATCCCCCATCGAACTTAGGTTGAGGATCCAATTCCCCAAAGCTCGATTTGATCTTCATGGAGTAGTAAGGATAGGGTCTAATTCTCATCTCGCTTAGGTTGAGAATCCGATTCCCCAAAGCTTCTATTTTGCCTCCATCACGCTTTAAGAAATTAAAAGCGTGATCTACACTCAAGAACTTGAAGTTCCAAAGCAAATATTTTTCATCCTACTTTTATTGCATCATTGATATTGGATTGGAAGGATCGTACTACATGTCCCTTGCAAGGATGGGTAGTCATCCCCAAGGTTCAAGAAATCAAAAGTAAAGTCAAATCCTGGATTATGGGGTTGATCTCCACCGGGGCTATAGACGCCTGACTAGCAGTGGAGTATGCTCATGCGTGGCAACATGTCTTGTCTAAAAGCAAGACCACTGACTGCTCAAACGGATAGGCTAGCCTAACAGTTTCATCCATAACAGGTTAAATCATTTTGTTCAAGATGAGGTAATGAACTCCAGATCAGAGTAGTAAGGATAGGGTTAAATTCCCATCTCGCTTAGGTTGGGAATCCTATTCCCCAAAGCTCTGATTTCACTTACACTTGCACATGGGTTCAAAATGGTAGTGACACATAACCAACTTTGGGATCTAGTAAATTAATTCAGTATACTCATATTTGGTCCTAAGAGGATTTGACAGTTTTAATATGTTTGTTCATGGTACTAGAAAGTTTGAGCCTTTGCAAAGCTTGTTATATCTCTAGCATCTTCACCATACGTTAAATCCTACAGGAATCATCCATAACTTCTCATACGCACGAATCATAAGTGAAAATGACAATGGAAAGTTGAACGAGTTTCAAACGATAGGGAATGAAGCACATTGCACACATCGAGTGGATGCTTAATAATTCTAATGCTTCATGTATTTCTCATCTAGTTTCATTCTTGGGATATTTGTTGATGCTTGTGTTTGAGTTTTGAAGGTGTTCAGGTTGAGTTCTCACTGAAATGCTCAGGAGCATTTCCCAATAGAGTCGCCATTTGTTGTGGCTGCTCCACAACGTACCCCAAAATTGGGGACCCACCTTTTTGCATATTTTCCAAGAAGACCGAAGTGGCCCATATGCTAAAGATCAAAGAAAAAGCAAAACACCGCAAGGAGGAAAAAGTGTCGCGATATCGCGACATGTTGCATTTTCATGGCCAAAAGAGAAGAGAAAGAACAAGAAAGAAAAAGTGTCGCGATATCGCGACATGTTGCATTTTTGCGGCCAAAAGAGAAGAGAAAGAACAAGAAAGAAAAAGTGTCGCGATATCGCGACATGTTGCATTTTCGCGGCCAAAAGAGAAGAGAAAGAACAAGAAAGAAAAAGTGTCGCGATATCGCGACATGTTGCATTTTCGTGGCCAAAAGAGAAGAGAAAGAACAAAGAAGAAAAAGTGTCGCGATATCGCGACATGTTGCATTTTCGGGGCCAAAAGAGAAGAGAAAGAACAAGAAATAAAAAGTGTCGCGATATCGCGACATGTTGCATTTTCACGGCCAAAAGAGAAAAGAAAAAACAAGAAAGAAAAAGTGTCACGATATCGCGACATGTTGCATTTTTGCGTCCAAAAGAGAAGAGAAAGAACAAGAAAGAAAAGTGTCACGATATCGCGACATGTTGCATTTTCGCGGCCAAAAGAGAAGAGAAAGAACAAGGAAGAAAAAGTGTCGCGATATCACGACATGTTGCATTTTTGCGGTCCAAAGCAAAGGAAAAAGTGTCGCGATATCGCGACATGTTGCATTTTTGTGACTCAAAAAGGGCAGGCAGAGAAACAAAAGTGTCACGATATCGCGACATGTTGCATTTTCGTGACTCAAAAAGGGCAGGTAAGTAGAGAAACAAAAGTGTCGCGATATCGCGACATGTTGCATTTTCGCGACTCAAAAGGGGTAGGAAGGCAGAGAAACAAAAGTGTCGCGATATCGCGACATGTTGCATTTTTGTGACTCAAAAGGGGCAAGCAGGTAGAGAGACAAGAGTGTCACGATTTCGCGACATGTCCGATTTTTGCCAAGGGAACAGAGTAGTGGACAGTGCGTCTGATATTAGTGATGAACACCAGGATAGTGAAACTGAAGACTACATAATGACGTGGACCTATAAGGAATAAATCGAAGATTGAATAAGGTAATTTGTCACATAAGGACAAAATCCAATGAATAAGACAAAACGTTACATAAGGAATCTTTAATGATTTGAAATCATTTAAGATGGTCGTTACACATGGAAGGAAGCGGACGCATGCCCATGTGGAGAAAAGGAAACGTTTTTTTTTAAATCAAACGAAAAGTGAAGAAAACCAAACAGAGGAAGCCAAACCATGGGAATGAAATGAAGGGCCACAAAATAGAAACGAAAAGCCTTTTTGGAAACCAAAACACATGCATGCACAAGGGAAGGTGAAACGAACAACCATTGGAAAATGAAACGAAAAGCTTCCTAAAAATTTTAAATACGCCAGGCAAGGATGTTTTGAGGGGTTGGAAACTTTTCGAAGCAGAGTTGCAGGTTTGAATGCAAGAGGGCCATTGGCACTCGGGTTTTTTTGGATATTTTTCCTTCCACTTGGACTGGTTTTGGGAAAACCAGAATTTTGCTATTGTAAAATGACAAATTTTTAATGCAAAAGTTTTCAAAAATTTGCATCTTATGGGCAAGAAAGAAGGAGATTCTCTTTGCATGCTATGGATTTAATGTCTATTTCTTTTCCCTTTTTCAGATTTCGAGTTTGTAGATGGAGTTAATGCAAGTTTGCTTGGTTGCTTCATGTGAATGCTTGAACCTGAAATCTTATTTTAAACCCTAGAAGCCAACACTTAGCTTATCGGGATTGTGCTTGTTTTGCAAGTCCAATAGGTTAGGTTGCATGCATGGAAACCTCACATCTTCGGTTTTGTCGAAATAGGATAGCATCATACTGAATGCATTTTATTTTCAGTTTTCTGCATTTTCTTTCAACTTTTTCTGCATTTTATTTTTCCAGAAATTTTAACTTTTTTTAATTTTTCAGGCATTAAAATAAACATTTAAAAATTTTCAAAATCCAAAAATAATTTCACCATTGCGTAGGTTATACTTCAGACTTCCAATACGCACTTTGAAATTTCATTTTCGGAGTTGTTTAGTATTTTTAAAAATTCATCGAAGTTGTTGTTTTATTACAGATTTTAAAAATCCGAAAATAGAAAATTTCCATTTTAAGGTCAAATTTCATTTTTTCAGTTTTGTTTTGCACTCATGAGCCTATGATGACATTCCCTTCATGAAAATTCCAATTTCATTGAAGGTTTTATGTTTTATGGCATTTTACAAATTTCCATTTTTGGAGCCTAAAATTACCCTCTCTTCATAAAAATTCTAATTTTACGAAAGAGGGGTAATTTGAGTATTACATTGAAGGTCTTTTCTTCAAAGCACTTAATTGTTCATCTTGATGAAAATTTGATTTCATTTAAGAGGGATAAGTTAAAGTGACATTTAAAGCCCTTTATTCAAGGCCATAAATTATTGCCTCTTTGTGAAGATCTATTTCACCAAAGAGGGATGGTTTATCGATCACATTGAAAGCTATCTTCATCTTCATGATAAGAAGCCATATTTGGACTTAATAAAGAAGATAAAATCTACCTTAAAACCCTCAAGATAAAATGAATTAAGGCACTACATCGTGGTCATATGAGGGCCAACTCACATTTGCTTTATTTTGGTTCAATGAACAATCACTAAAGTTTCATGGTAAAATAAACCAACATTGCCGCTTGTTTACGATTACTTGCAATCACTAAGGTGTTCCAAGCATTTAAATTGAATATCTTTATTTGAGATTACTAATACACATATGCAAATGCTAATATAGCGGAGACCTTGGAGAAGTTGTTTGTTTAACTTCTTTGCAAGAGGGGATTTGGAACCCAAATCCTAAGGGAGAGTGTACTTTCACAATTGGGTGAAAATACCACTCAACAGGTATTAATTATTGTACCTGGTTGCTCTCCCATTGTAAATATTTTTTGATTGCTTCTTCATTGATGTTGAATAGCTTCTACTTCTATGCATTATACATTACCATTGTTTTAGGATCATAATATTTTACTACTACTTTGATGAGCTCAGGGAAGGGGTGGATGAATATGGGCATATATCTATATAGTAACAAGTTCCATGGAGTAACTTAAATCCTATCAGTTGGCATATTTCCTCTCATAGTCGACCCTTCTCAAAAGCTTTTATACTTTGATTTTATCATGATAATTGGGTCATGTATGTTCACCAAGTTATCATCCAACTCTTTTTTTTTCCTCTATATCATTGTTCTTATTTTTCCTCTATTCATTATGCACCATTATACTTCTTCTCCAAAAATGAGCACCAACAACCATATATCTTTCCTTATTTTGTAGAGCCCTTCAACAATTTTTGTATAGTACACTAGCAATTCTACATTGTTTCCTCTCTTAAATAGATGCACAAATATATATTGCTTTTGTTAGGAATTCACCATGTACAGACAATACACAGTCTATGGAAGAAAAACAAATAATAACAACGACAATGAAAAATAGTTTAAACTTTAGTTAAGCAGTGCAATAAACAATAATCACACAAATGTAAGAGACACAAGATATACGTGGTTCGAGCAGTGTACCCTACTCCACGGAGAAACAATCAGTCCTTTGTATTAGCAACAATACAACAATCTTCTCCACTTGTACAATGTCTCCTCTCCTCTCTTCCTCCAAACCAGAAAAGAGCCTTAACCATTCAAGGCAGTCTTTACAGTACAAAATATATAGAGATTCGTGGCTTTTCCTCTACCCAAAAACACATAGTGGTGTCGGAATACAATGGGCCAAAAAACCATGAGCTGAAACCACCCATATGCTTATCACGTTTTTTTTAATATTTACTGGCAATTAAATATTTAATGGTAATTAAATATTTAATGTTGCCTCTTGGAACCCCGTTCACGTTCCTATTGTTGAACGTTGCCCATCAATATTTAATGGCCTTGGAACTCCGCCAACAATAATGGCCTTGGAACCCTACCAACAATATTTAAATGGCAATTAATTTCTTGTTATCAATTTGGCTCCATTACCTAACAATCTCCCACTTGGAGACAAGATTGATGCAACATCCCTGCACCCTAGGACTGAAAGTTTCTCATAACATGACCTTACTCCTTAAGGCCAACCGAAGTAGAGCAAAAGCTCAACTTCTCCCTGGTTACAATTTTAGTAAGCATATCAGCAAAATTTTGGGAAGTGTGAATCTTACCCAACTTTACCAAACCATCCTCCATTGTTGATCGAATGAAGTGATACCTCAACTGAATGTGCTTTGTTCGTGAGTGAAAAGCAAAGTTCTTAGCTAAATGAATGGCACTTTGGCTGTCAGTCCAAAGTGTCCCATCTCCTTGCTCCTGACCCAACTCCTCAATCAACCTCTGAAGCCATATGAACTCTTTGGCACCTTCTGTGATGGCTACATACTCAGCCTCCGTAGTAGAAAGAGCTACAACACATTGTAGCTTGGATATCCAACTCACTGTTGTACCTCCAACTGTGAATACATACCCAGTAGTGCTCCTCCCACCATCCAAATCACCTACCATATCTGAATCCACATAGCCCTGTAACTCAACTTTGGAACCTCCAAAATTCAAACAGAATTTTGAAGTCCCTTTCAAATACCTGAGTATCCATTTCACTGCTTGCCAGTGAGATTTACCTGGATTACTCATATACCGGCTCACAACTCCCATTGCTTGGGCAATGTCCGGTCTTGTACACACCATAGCATACATCAAACTCCCAACTACTGAAGCATAGGGTACCTTCTTCATGTACTCTTCCTCCTCCTTTGTCTTGGGACATAGCTTCTTTGAGAGCTTAAAGTGCTTTGCAAGAGGTTGGGCTACCGGTTTTGCATCATGCATACTAAACCTCTTAAGCACCTTTTCCACATAATCCTCCTGAGACAACTTTAGTGTTTTCTCCTTCCTATCTCTAGTGATTCTCATGCCAAGGATTTGTTTGGCTTCCCCCAAATCCTTCATGGCAAATTTACTTGCCAACTCCCTTTTCAATTTCTTAATATCCTGCATATTGGATCCTGCCACAAGCATATCATCAACATACAATAAGAGAATAAGGAAGTTACCATTTCCTGTAGCCCAAAAATAAACACAATGGTCACTCTGGCTCCTAGTAAAATTATGCTCAATCATGAAACTGTCAAACTTGAGATACCATTGCCTTGGAGCTTGCTTCAAACCGTACAAGCTCTTTTTTAGTTTACACACAAGGCTCTTCTTGCCTTTGACCTCAAACCCCTCCGGTTGGTGCATGTAGATCTCCTCCTCCAAATCCCCATGAAGGAATGTTGTCTTCACATCTAACTGTTCAAGATGAAGATCTTCTACTGCAACTATACTCAAAATAGTCCGAATTGAAGTCATTTTTACTACAGGTGAGAAAATGTCATTATAGTCAATACCTTTTCTCTATGCAAATCCTTTCACAACAAGTCTTGCTTTGTATCTCTTGCTGCCATCAACTTCGTCCTTCACTCTGTACACCCATTTGCAATGCAATGCCCTTTTGCCCTTGGGAAGCTCAACCAAATCCCAAGTTTGGTTTTGAGTCAATGAGTCCATCTCATCCTTCATAGCATGCTCCCACTTGCTCCTAGTTTCTAATTGCAAAGCCTCATGAAAACATTCGGGCTCACCTGCATCAGTGTATAGAATGTAATGCAAAGAAGGAGAATACTTATTTGGTGCTCTTCTTACCCGAGTAGATCTCCAACCTTTCGGTATTAGTGGTGATGGGGGTGATGGTGGAGTAACAACAATTTCTTGTTCATCTTGCTCTTCCTCATGAGCACCATGTTCATCAATCTGAACAAGAGGCTGTCTTTTTACACCATGCTCTGGGATTTCATCCAAGTCAACAAACTCAGGTGCATCCTCTTCAACCTGTATGTGCCTATCCTTGTACAACCTATCCTCATTGAAAATCACATCTCTACTCTTGATAACTTTTCGGCCAATGTTATCCCATAGCCTATATCCCATCTCATCCACACCATAACCAAGAAAATAGCACTTTCTAGACTTTGCATCAAGCTTACTCCTATTTTCTTTATCTATGTGGGCAAAAGCCTCACAACCAAATACTCTAAGGAAAGAGTAGTTTACAGGTTTACCTTTCCAAGTCTCCTCTGGAATGCCTCCATCCAATGCAGTACAAGGTCCTCTGTTTATCAAATAAATTGTTGTATCAACTGCACTAGCCCAACAGAACAATGGCAACCCTGCATGCAATCTCATGGCTCTGGCACACTCCATTATAGTTATGTTCATCCTCTCCGAGACTCCATTCTCCTATGGTGTCCTAGGAGTAGTCTTGATTCTCCTAATTCCTTCCTTTGCACAATAGTCCTCAAACTCCTTGCTGCAATATTCACCACCATTGTCATATTTAAGGCATTTAACTTTCTTACCTGCCTCATTCTCCACTAATGCTCTCCACTTCCGAAAAGTGTCAAAAACATCAGATTTATGCCTGATTGTGTAGATCCATGTCTTCCTACTGAAATCGTCAATGAAGGTAACATAATAAGAGTAGCCCTCAAGAGAAAGTACCGGTGAGGGACCCCACACATCCGAGTGAACTAACTCTAATTTCTCTTTCTTCCTTTCTGGACCAACCTTCAAAAATCTTACCCTTTTTTGTTTTCCGTATACACAACCTTCACAGAAACCCAAATCAACCTCCTTGAGTTTTGGCAATAGTTTTCTAGAGTGAAGGATTTTCATCCCTTTCTCACTCATATGACCCAACCGCAAATGCCATGCTTTCGCATCATCCTGAGCAGCATAGTTCAATGTACAATAAGATGAGTTCTGCAATAAATACAAAGTTCCAGTCAACTCACCTTTTGCAATCACCATTGAACCCTTTGTCACTCTCCATTGTCAGGTTTCGAAAGTAGTGTTGCATCCCTCCAAATCAAGTGCACTGGCTGAAATCAGGTTCCTCTTCAGATCAGGAATGTGCCTAACATTGTTAAGCACCCAAATATTTCCATTTGGCAACTTTACATTCACCGTGCCAATACCCACAATCTCACATGGACAGTTATTGCCCAACAAAACCTCTCCATAATGACCTGGAGTATAATCAACAAAGTACTCCCTATGAGAAGTGACATGATAAGAAGCTCCAGAGTCCATAACCCAATACTCACTCGTGCAATTTGCTGCAAGAATCAAGGCATCCTGATAAATTGCACCTGCAATATTTACCTCTTGAGCATCATTCCCATTATTGTCCTCATTCTTCTTTTTGTATCTTTGCACTCCCTCTTGAAGTGTCCACTCTTCCCACAATGCCAGCAATCAATCTTGCTTTTGTCTTTGCTTTTAGATCTACCCTTCGATTTTCCTCTGTTCTGGCTTTTCCATCTAGCTTGGCCTTTTCCTCTTTCTCTGTTTCTGCCTCTACTTTCTATAGATAGTGCTACTCTAGATGATGAAGCCTCCCCTAAGGATTTTCTCCTCATATCCTCACTGAGGATTGTGCTAACCACATCATCAAACACCAGCTTTCCAGATCCAGGCACAGAATTACTCACTGCCATTACAACGCTACCCCACGAGTCTGGTAGTGAACAAAGAAACCCTAAAGCCATAACCTCATCATCAAAATCAAGCCCTACAGATTTTAAAGAACCCATAACAACATAAAACTCGTTAAGGTGTTCTTGGATAGATCCACCCTCTTGCAATTTCATAGTAAATAGCTTTCTAATCAAGAAAATTTTATTTGAAGTTGAGGGTTTTTCATACAACTTAGCTAGTGTATCCATGGCTCCTTTGGTGGTCTTTTCCTTCCCGATGTTGTATGCAACAGAATCAGCCAGGCTCAACCGGATCACCCCCAGTGCCCTCCTATCTATCAGATCCCATTCCTCATCATACATCAAGTCAGGTTGACCATCAGTCTTCCCTTTTAGAGCCAAGTACAGATTATCCTTCTGATACAGATAATCCTCCACTTTGGTTTTCCACATACCAAAATTTTGTCCAGTAAACTTCTCCAGTTTAAACTTCGAACTTTCTCCCATTTCTCCCACTCGAACAGAAAACTCTCCTGTGAGTGCCCTTTCCCAACAAGATCGCTCTGATACCAGTTGTTAGGAATTCACCATGTACAGACAATACACAGTCTATGGAAGAAAAACAAATAATAACAACGACAATGAAAAATAGTTTAAACTTTAGTTAAGCAGTGCAATAAACAATAATCACACAAATGTAAGAGACACAAGATATACGTGGTTCGGGCAGTGTACCCTACTCCATGGAGAAACAATCAGTCCTTTGTATTAGCAACAATACAACAATCTTCTCCACTTGTACAATGTCTCCTCTCCTCTCTTCCTCCAAACCAGAAAAGAGCCTTAACCATTCAAGGCAGTCTTTACAGTACAAAATATATAGAGATTCATGGCTTTTCCTCTACCCGAAAACACATAGTGGTGTCGAAATACAATGGGCCAAAAAACCATGAGCTGAAACCACCCATATGCTTATCACGTTTTTTTAATATTTACTGGCAATTAAATATTTAATGGTAATTAAATATTTAATGCTAATTAAATATTTAATGCTGCCTCTTGGAACCCCGTTCACGTTCCTATTGTTGAACGTTGCCCATCAATATTTAATGGCCTTGGAACTCCGCCAACAATAATGGCCTTGGAACCCTGCCAACAATATTTAAATGGCAATTAATTTCTTGTTATCAATTTGGCTCCATTACCTAACAACTTTGTACTAGCCCTACTTATATAGAAAGATATTTCTACGATGAATGGTCATTTTTAATTAATTTTAAGGATTGCACGTGCTTGGCTTCTATGATAAATATTTCTTAGAACTACAAGTTCATGTAAGCATTTGCAGTGCATGTCCTTTCTTCAAGATTGCTAGCTTTTGGTCTAATGACATTGTTGAGAACTCAAAAATTGGTGGTTTCCAAGCATAATATTTAGCCAATCAAAATATTTGTATTTACAATGTGCTACTACCACTACACCATTGTTTGTACGTATGATTATTTATATATGTATACATGAGCGATACTCTTTTATACATAATGTTTTAAGTATTGGTCATGCACCCAAATTAGCAAAGTATGATCATCCATATATTGAAGCTCATATGAATTTAATTATTTCCATCCTGAGATTAGGTATGGGCTAGACCACAATGATTTTAACTTTTCATGCTTTATGGTATTTGTGTGATCTGAATCCCACTTAAGCACTAAGTCTCCATCCTTGAAGGAATTCAACTATGATTTCTTATCAAAACATCGCTTCATAGCCTCTTGGTGTTGACAAAAATATTATAAGCCTTTTCTATTTTCCTCTAATAGTAATAATTTTGACAACCTTTTTTCAATCAACTTAGCATCCTCTAATTTTGATTGGTCAATCCATTTTAAAATATGCAACTCAATATTAATTAGAAAAAAAACTTCTTTCTCATAAACCAAAGTGTATGGAATCATCTTCAAAGCTTTATTGATTGTGATTTCATCTGCCCATAATGCTTAATTTAGCATTAAATACCAACTCTTCTAATTATCACCAATATTTTGCTTAATCATTTGTATTAAGTTTTTATTAGAGGATTATACTAATCCATTGCCTTGAGGATATTAATTTGAGGATGCTTTCCAATAAATGCCATACTTTATTGCAAATTCCATCATTTTAGCTCCTACAAATACTTTTTTATTATCAAACACTATTTTAGTAGGGACTCCAAACCTGGTTATTAGTCTTTCTATAAATTATATAATGGTGTCTTGATTTACATGTTTGGTTTCCTCTACTTCAGAACACCTAGTGAAGTAGTCATTGGCTATCGATATGAACTTGTGTTTGGTAGAATAATTTGGGTTAATTACCCTAATAAACTATTAACCCCATTATTGAAAGGGCTCTTCTGCAATAATTGGTTTTAGGGGTATTTTTAGATGCTTGATTTTGCCAATGAATATTTGAAATTTATCACAAGAATTACCAATATTAAAAGTTTCAAAATATAGGGTATGCCAATAATATATGGCTATAAAACTTTGAGTAGTTTTAGTTTGTCTAGAATAGTGTCCTCCTGAGAAACTAGCTTGAAAATCCCTTAGTATATCTTTTGCTTTTTCTAGCTATACACATCTCAATAGCACACCATCAAAGTTTTTTGGTAGAGAATACCATTAATTAGATTGTATTTCAATGATTACAAACTATACCTATGCATTTTAGAGGCCATAAATTCATTCAAACACTTTTTGGTCTTGATAAAATGGATCAACTGATTTACCCAAGTGTCTTGCTCCATTCGAATCTCTTTCAATTGTTGTTGCTCTACTTTTTCATTCAAGAAATTATAGTCCAAGGTTTTAGAGTTTTATAATTCTTCACACAATGCTATTCCTTTGACTTAGTTGAATTAATCTCTATATCATACTCTTGTATCCCTGTTATCTAGGTGGCTCACCCAGTTCTCCTTACACTACAAAGCTCCAGATATCAATGTGTACTACATACACCAGTGTGCTACTCTAACATGTGTAGTGTATCAGCTTTTTGAGTGACTTGATCAGAGAAAACACTTATTTTTCTATAAAATTATATTTTTCTTCATGGTCATGCAAATTTTGGCTCAAAAATGCTCTTGGTCACTTGTTATGATAGTTATATTTTTGAGTGAGCACATTCGGATTGCTTTCTTCTACTTCAAATACATAAAGAATAAAATCTCTATACTAGTTTGGGTTAGCTAATATCGGGGATTTGGTAATAGCTTCCTTTATGCTCATGAAATATTCCCTTCTAGCTTCTATCCAAGTAAAATCAAACTACTTTTTTAACATTTTTTTCATAGGCTTTACTATCAAAGAAAAGTCAGATACAAACTTTCGAATGAAGTTGATTTACCCAAAAAATGATTGCAAGCCCTTTTTTATCTAAGGGAAAGGGAGTGCTAGTATGGCTTTAACTTTGTTTTATTCATAGGTAGACCTTGCTCTAATACTACGTGACCCATTAGTTTTCCTTCATGTATAGTGAACATTAATTTTTCAAGTTAAGCGAAACCCCATATTCTTTCTATTTCTAAAAAAACATTTTGAGATGTTCAATATGCTCCTCTTTTTTATGAGATAAAATTGTCATGTCATCAAGATAAATTAGTATTACTTTGTTTACAAGCTTACCAAAAGCTATGTCCATAGCCCTTTGTAAAGTATCTTTGATGTTAGATAAACCAAAAGGTATCCTATAATAAGCAAAAATTCTCCATTTTATTGTGAATGCAGACTTGTGTTGGTCCTCATATCTGACCCAAATTTAATTAAAACTTGAAAATCCATCCAATAATGAAAACCTTTCTACCCTGGAAATTGTATGTAGGATCTAATCAAACTAGGGCAAATGATAATGATCCTTTAATGAAGATTTATGTAGGTTCCTAAAATAAACATAGATGTGGATATCTCCATTCTTTTTCTTGGACAAGACCAGGTTGGCAACCCATGTTGAGTGTTTGATTTGGTAGATGATATTTGCATTTAGTAGCTTTAGCAATTCTTGTTTATCAATGCTTCTATATTTGGATTCATTGGCCTTTGCTTTTGTTAGAATGGCATGGCATTGAGCACTAACTCTATAGTATGTTGGATGGTCTCTTTACTATAGACCTTCAAGTCATCATAGCTCCAAGCAATAATGTCACTATATTTTTTGCATAGATTGACTAGTTTTTGCACTTCTTCTTCTACACATCTCACACCAATATTTAAACTCTTCTCAAGTTTCAATTGAACCTCTTCGAACTCTTGTTCATAAATCTTTAGTTTTGGCCAATTGGTCGGTAACTATTATCAAATAAATTTTTGAGTCATAAGTCCCTTATGAATATAATTGTTCTTTAGTTGACCCATTTCATCCTCAATCGGTTCTTCAACTAAATTTATGTAGTCCATATTTTGAATTAAGAATGTAGACACCAAATTCTAGCCACTTATCATCCTTGCATCTGCCCAATCACAACCATCCATTATTTATTTTATATATAAGTATATAAATATTTTATATATTAATATTTATATATTTAATATAAATATATGTTGGAAGTTAAAGTAAAAATTTGTTTTTTACTTTACCTTTATTTACCTTTACCTAGATGGCAGATGAGGTGGTCGAGCAGACTCCAATGTGGACAGCAAGAGGAAGGATGACATACAAGATAATTCACTCCTAAATTCTTCTTTCCTCCCTATTTATTTTCTATCCTATTTTCTCTCCCTAATTTTATCCTAAGCTATTTATGGCTTATTCCTAAGTTATATAAGGTTTTAACCTAGGCTTTATTGATTAATGAACTTTTTGGAGCTTTACAATTATTCGAGAACCATATTTGGTATCAAATCCAGATAGGGTATGAGGTGGGAGCCCACAACATGCATGAGACCTAAGGCAAATAAGGGGACCCATGCCAAGCACGAGACCTGAGAAGTAGACAGAACTAGGTGGACGCATGACAATCGACAGACATAGGACACATGGTGAAGAGTGAACAGGAGGCTGATGTGGAACTCAAACGTAGACTCAGAGGATGTGGGATACATGATGAGGATCAATTGGACACAAGTGGTAAGGGTGAGTGGCAACAAGTGCGCTTACACGGTGAAGCATGAGTGGGTGGAGGCTTCAAAAGGGAGGCTTTTGATTGCTCGTAGGCAATCAAAAGAACTATTGTTTGTTAGTTCTTTTAAACCACTAAATAATCCCTACTCTTGTGCATGTGGGATATTATCCCTTTTTTTTTTGTCTAAGATATTGCAGCAGTCGAAGAACGACTTTGTCAAAGCAAAGCAAATTGTAGCCAGCAAAGGAACGAACCAGATGTGCATTTTGCAGTAAATAATCCTCACCTAGCATTGTTGTAAGAGAAATCGATGCAATTCTAACAGATTTCAACCAATGGATTGTGTGCATTCATAGCCCCACTCATCGCTATAGCAGAGAACGTGTAATGGATCTCTGGTTTGATTGGATCGTGCAATGAATCAGAGTTGTGCAATGGAAGACTGTGTTTAATTTTTTTTCCTTTCTTCTCTATATTGAATCTCTCAAAAAGAGTTCGTGGTTCTGTTATTGAAGACATCTGACAAAATTGGTAAAAGAAACCCACAAAATTATTTTTGTATTGAAAGAAACCCCAAAAAAAATTGTATATTATCCTCCTGATACGCCATAGATCTATAAATGGCAAAAATAAATTATTTCTCAACAAAGGTTTTGGAGGGTACGACATAGAAGATAGGGTTTTAATCTTATCCATGATGGCTGAAGAACTAAGCACATTAGGTGCTTAAGGGATCTCATCCGAGGTGTTATCCGACTTGGCAAGAGGGATAGCTTGTAAGGAAGAAGTCAAGGGTTCAACTCCTGCAGGTTTAATTTTTTGTTTCAATTTTTTTTTTTAAAAGCTACAAAGGGAGTAGCTTTATAAGGAAGTGTGACTTCCTTAGCTCATGGTATGTGAGCTACTGTCATAGCAAGAGATCACGTGGTAAGGCCCAAGGGCCATCATAGGTCAAGGGTTCGAAACCCTCTGACCTCACTTCTAAAGTTGATTTTTTTTTTTTAATTATTATATTAAAAAACTATTTATATCATATTTAATAAATTAAAACATAATTTAAAAAAAAAAAAATTAAGCAATTATTTTTTTTATTAAATAGAAATATAATTTTTTTTATTATAAAAAGAGGACATTGCCTAGGAGGCAATTCATTGTAAAAGAAAAATTTTCAAGGAATCATAAATCTGGTGTAAATAAGCCTAAGAGGCTTAGTTTTGTAAAGGACACAACAAGTCAAATTGTAAAATTGTAACAAGGCATTTATGATAAGACCAAATGGTTGTTATCATGCCTTATGGGCAATCTTAGCATGAGAAGGTGTAGAGAGATTTGATAACAAAGTCAGAGGTTATGGACTCAACATTGTGTTTAGTCAACTTCAAAATGTAGTGATCTCACATCAAAGGCATCCTAAATTAGGGTATGAGGCTGATTTTGAAGATAACTCATTCAGGAGTCAATTTAAACAATCGAAATTAGTACAAGATGCACCACAAGAATCAGAGTATACACACTATAGTAATTCAGTGGAAATCCTAGAACCAGAATCACCGAAAATCATACAGATAAGTGACGATGAAGAAGAAGTGGTAGATAACTTTGTAAATCAAGAGATAGCATCCCCACATCAAGAGGAACAAGTAGTCAATGATAGAGTAGAACAAGTCATATTTGACTTAAATTTGTAATCTCTTCCTTTTTCCTTCTTCTTCTTTCCTTATTTCAGCAAAAGTACTTTATTGTAACCATGAAATAAAGAGAGTTTTTTGGTAACTATGGCCTCACACAATAGCTTACCTATAACATAATTTAATGGTTATGACTATGAGTATTGGTCTATAAAGATGAAGATATTTCTCATAGGTAGAGGTTTGTGGGACATCATAGAAGAGATCTACACAGAACCCTCAAACTGGACAACACTTAGTGTCATAGAAAAGAAAACACAAAAAGAAGAGAAAAAGAGCAACTCATATGCACTTTCTCATCTCCAAGATGCATTGGATAAAAGCATATTTTCTAGAATTTTTGCTTGTACGACCACACAAGCTGCATGAAAAACATTGAGTGATGGATTCTAGGGTAGTAATTAAGTGAATCAGGTAAGGCTTCAAAAATTGAAGCGAGATTTTGAAAATCTCCAAATGAAATATGATGAAAAAATTGACGATTATTGTGTTAGAGTAAAAGCAAATGTAGATAAAATGGTTACACTAGGCAAATAAATAAATCCTGGGACAATTGTAACAAAAGTATTGAGAACACTTACACAAAAATGGAGCCATATTACCATAATAATAGAATAATCCAAAGATATTTCCCTTTTAACATTCGATGCATTGATCGGATTGTTAATGTCACATGAAGAGAGGTTTCCTGAAACTCCTTCAACCAGATATGGAGGCGATGATAAGGCCTTCACTTCCAATGAAAATAATTATAGAGGATAGGGAAGAGGTCAAGGTAGAGGCAAGCAAAGAGGTAGAGGTAGAGGCAACTACAAAGGAGGCAATTCCAACAGAGGAGGCAACCAGAACAGAGGAGGCAATTCCAATAGAGGAGGAAACTCATACAGAGGAGGCAACAAAAAAAGATGTGGAAATCAGAATCAAGGTGGAAATCAAGGACAAAGTGGCAATCAAGGGTGAGGAAGTGACAAGTCCAAATCAACCTGTTTCAACTGTGGAAATCCAGGTCACTTCGCCCGCGACTGCTCTTCAAAATATTCACAAGCCAATAGTAGTCAATATGGAAATTATGGAGAAGAATATGATGCTTCTAATATTTTTCTGTCATATGGACAATCAGATCAGAATATAAATGACACATGTATTCTATATACTGGTTGCTCAAACCATATGAGTGGCAAAAAAAATCTATTTGTTACTCTAGATTCCACTTATAAATCCCAAATCAAATTAGGGGATGGCAAAGCATTGTAAGTAGAGGGAATTGGAGCCATGGCGGTTCCAACCAAATAAGGACTAAAGAATGTGAGTGACATCTATTACACTCCAAATATCCAACATAATCTGCTCAACATTGGACAAATGATGGAGAACAATTACAAGCTTGTATTTGATGAAGGACAATGTATTATTTTTGATAAAAAATAATTGTAATTGTGTCGTCACACAGGTCCCCATGACCAAGAATAGGTTATTCCCTCTCAAATTTGGTGAGCCAGGGGGATCTCAACTTGAAAATGTAGCCATAACAAACCCAAGTGTGTTGTGGCACTTGCGATATGGTCACCTTAATTCTACTAGCTTGAAATTGCTAACTTCTCAAGCTATGGTGATAAGACTTTCCAAAATTAGTAAACAAAAGGAAGTTTGTGAAGGATGTGTTTTGGGAAAGCACTCCAGGTTGAAGTTTCTGAAAGGACAAGTGTGGAGAGCTAGCTATCCACTTCAGTTAGTACATTCAGACATCTATGGTTTGATGCAAACATAGAGTCTCAAAAATAATTCCTATTTTCTCACTTTCATAGATGACTTAACTAGGATATGTTGGATTTATTTCGTAAAGCACAAAGATGAAGCATTTGATTGCTTCATAGATTTTAGAAACAATGTAGAGAATCAAAGTGGGAATTATGTAAAATGTCTTCAAAAAGATCGAGGAGGTGAATACTCCTCAAAATAATTATTGAACTATTGTAAAGCAAGTGGGATCAAAAGGCAATTCACCACTGCCTATACCCGATAAAAAAATGGTGTGTCCAAAAGAAATAACCACACCATAGTTGAGATGGTGAGATTGATGCTTCAAAAAAAGCATCTAACTAATATGTACAGGGTTGATGTTGTAAAAATAAGTGTATATATTCTAAATAGAAGTCCAACTTCTAGTTTAGATGGCATCACTCCTTATGAGGGGTGGTACGAAAAGAAACCAAATGTAAAGCACTTAAAAAATTTTGGTTCTTTAGCATATGCCCACATTCTTGATGATAAAATGAAAAAGCTTGATCCCAAAAGTCAAGCTTGTATATTTCTAGGGTATTGTGAGTCTACAAAAGCATATAGACTCTACAATCCCAAGACTCATAAAATTGTAGTCTCCAAGGATGTAATTTTTTATGAAGGGGGATAATGGGGCAATCAAAGAATTTTTGATGATGATGAGTCCCAAGATGTAAATTCTTCATAGGTATAGTAGATACAATAGGTGTCTCCAAAGAAAACCAAAGGCACACCACCCCCTCCAAGACCAATAAGTTCAAGTACATCAACCACCATTCCAAGTCCTTCTCCATAGAGATCAGTAAGTTCTTCACAAATGGACATTGAATCTCCATAAATAGGTAGAAGAACTTTACAACATCATCCTTCCTTTCAGATGCTGGATCAAAATTTTCAAAGAAGATTCACTAGAAGCCAAGCCAGTGAAATGAATTCAGTTCTACAAAAACTTGAGAATTTGCAATTGTATGGGGATGATAACTCCCAAGAATCTAGAGGAGATGAAGTCAATTATGCTTTATTGACTAGTACACAACTAGAACCATCTAGCTATGAGAAGGCATTTACTCAAAATGTATGGAAAGAAGCCATGAAAGAGGAAATAACCTCTATAAAAAATAATGATACATGGGAGCTAGTAAAGCTACCCAAAGGTAAAAAATGTTTTGGATGTAAATGGGTCTACAAGACAAAGTACAATGCTTATGGAAGAATTTATAGGCATAAGGGGAGACTATTAGCAAAAGGTTTTACTCAAAAATATGGCATTGACTATGAAGAAACTTTTGCTCCTGATGCAAGACAAGAGACAATCAGATCAGTTCTTTACTTAGCAGCCCATAAAGGATGTAATGTTCAACACATGGATGTAATGAGTACTTTTCTGAATGGATACTTGAAATAAGAGGTTTATGTTCAACAACTTCAAGGTTTCCAATAACAAGGAAAATAAAACCTTGTTTACAAATTGAAGAAAGCACTTTATGGCCTCAAGCAAGCACCAAGAGCTTGGTACTCACGCATTGATGGCTATTTCAGTGAGTATGGATTCACAAGAAGCAAAAGTGAACCAAATATATACTACCTAAAGCATGGAGTAGACATTATCATAGTTTTTTTGTATGTGAGTGATCTAATATTTATGGGTGGTAACAATAAAATGAATATGGAGTTCAAAAACTCCATTATGAAGCATTTCAAGATGAAAGATCTTGGTTTAATGTGATACTTCCTAGGTATGGAAATGCATCAATCAAATAAAGGGATCTTCATATGTCAACACAAGTATGCTTGAGATATGATTAAGAAATTTTCCATGGAGCAGTGCAAATTAGTTGCAACTCCAACTGGACATGGGATCCAATTGAGCAAGGGCGATGGAACATCAAAGGTTGACATGACCACTTACAGAAGCATGGTTGAGATTATGATGTTTCTCACCATCACAAGGCCCGATATTCAATATGTTTTTCTCTATTTTCAAGGTTTATGGCTAGTCCTTCTGAGCTGCATCTACAAGCAACTAAAAGAATATTGAGCTATGTAAAAGGTACATTAGATTTTGTAATCCATTACCAACAATGTAAGTTTGTGAAATTAGTTGGCTTCAGTGATAGTGATTGGGGCAGCAATATAGATGATAGGAAATCTACATTAGGAAATTTTTTTAGTCTAGGATAAGGACTAATTACATGGAGTTCCAAGAAACAAACTATTGTAGCATTTTCATCGACTGAGGCTGAGTATATAGCCATCACACATGCTAGTACTCAAGCCCTATGGTTGAGAAAAGTTCTTGAAGATATTGAAGAAAGTCAAAGTGGTCCAAATTGACTGTATTGTGATAACATAAGTGCCATTCAGTTAGCATACAATCCAGTCCATCATAGCAGATCAAAGTATTTCGATATGAAGTATCACTTCATTAGAGATATGGTGGAACAACAAATAGTTGAGCTTCAATATTGTAACACTTTGGATAATATTACAAATATCTTCACCAAAGAAATAGCTAAAGCTCAATATATAAAGCTAAGAGAATGTATAGTCAGACCTCTCAATTTTAAGGGGGAGAATGTTGGAAGTTAAAGTAAAAATTCAGACTCCAATGTGGATGGCAAGAGGAAGGATGACAGACAAGAGAATTCACTCCTAAATTCTTCTTTCCTCCCTATTTATTTTCTATCCTATTTTCTCTCCCTAATTTTCTCCTAAGCTATTTCTGGCTTATTCCTAAGTTATTTAAGATTGTAATCTAGGCTTTATTGATGAATGAAATTTTTGGATCTTTACAATTATTCGAGAACCATAATATATATATATATATATATATATATATATATATATATATATATATGTAAATGAAATCACAACCATTCATCACAATCCAATCTCAACCATCCACTTAACTTGATCTGTGTCACATTTCAAAGATATAATCTTAGCCATCCATTATGTTTTAATATTGATCACATGTTGGTGTCATCGAAACCCTAGCATATGGAAGGCAAGTTATAAATAATCATTCACTTTTATGAATGAAGGTTAAGCATTCAAGCAATCGATTAAGCATTGTGATTTTAGCCCTCATTTCCATCCCTCCCCAAAACCCTAGCATTCTGCTACCATTCCCCTCACCGTCATCATCGAATCCTCCATTTCCAATCACCCAAACCCCTATGAACTAGATCTGGTTCTACAATACCCTCCATAGAAACCTCCGAACACCTCCCAACATCCCATGAATGTTGTTGAGCATTCTAGGAATGTTGTTGGGCATTCACCACCATTGTCGAATGCTTTCGAGCATTTTCCAATCTTTCAATTTGCCACTACCATACCCTCGAATGTTTTTGGGCATTCGTACGACTTCAGATCATAGACACAAGAATGCAAATCAGAACAATAGATATTCTTGACAAGGTAAAATATTTTATTGTTTGACATCTTACGTTTCTTGTATTTTGTATGCATTTCATCATTTTTAGCACTAGGGTTTATAGATATGATTCAAATAGGGACTCACATAGTGGAGCCCTCTCATATGCTATTGACCTCTTGGTGTTGTTGATCTATTTGTAGGTGTAGGAACTACATTATTAAAAGTTGTTGTAGCTAGGGTGGCCCCGCAGGGATACTCAAGCCCACCCCCAACTTGTTTGGAGCAAAAATGAGCATTGAAGACACCAACTATTCTTGTGAACGAGGGTTTTGTAACCCTCAATATTGTAACATTGTATCAAATATTATAAAGCATATTGTAACCCCATATTCGGCATATATATTGTACACTTTGGAGATCCAGGCTCCCCTCAGTTCCATATTAATAATATTCTTCTTTTTGTGCAATATTGTGTTGATTCGCTTTTGATAAGATTGCTTTATTTGGTGTTGCTCATTTTTAGCTTACAAAATGGTGATCATGGTGGGACCCACAAAGGGTTCTATATTTTAATTTACCTTATCTTCTGATCTATGTTTTTGTGTTTCTGTTGTAGGTTTTCAGAGATTCGATCACACAAAAATCATGAAACTAGGGTTTCTGGAAGTAGCATAATTTGATCTGTGGTCACGTAGATGCCCTATAGAATTTGAGGGACACCTTATCATATCCAAGAGATGTATCACTGCATCCATATCAGGAGTATTGGGAAGAAAAAAATATAGGCTTCCTGGTAAGTCTGAATCAAAACCCTACCTCCATTTTTCTTTTCTTTTTAAAGAGAGATTGAACAAAGGAAATACTTACTTTCTGTTTAAAAAGCAATACATTTTTGCATTTTTAGGCATTTACAAATACCACTTCATATAGTTTGCACATAGGGTAGATTTGCATTTGTGCATCCATGCTAGTTGCATCAAAATACACATCATAATAAATTTAAAGTTTTTGTTGTCTATGGTGTTTTACTTTTACCTGAGTGTTGCTTGCAATGAAATGAAAAGAAAGCATAAATAGCTACATTTTTAGGCTAAAGTCTCCCACATTTACTTCTTTTAAGTTGGAACCAGCCATTGATATTCGAGCATACTCCCACTATTGGAATCACTTGATGATTCAGGGTGGAAGAACTAGGTGAACCCTCCACTATTGGAGTCACTTGATGATTCAGGGTGGATCTTAAGTGGTGTACCCTAGGTTCTTTTGAGGGAACTTGGTATTAATGTCCTTGGTCACTAGCTTAGCTGAGTAAAAGCAGGTTTCTTGGCACTGTATGAACACTATAGACAACTAAAACTTTAAAAAAAATCACACATGAGCACGCATCACTTTAAACATCAGTGCATTGGACTTCATCACCAACCATTGATCAAGACTAGCGATGGTGGGTTTCATCTCCATCCGTTGTCTTACCCCATAGACACCATAGCATCCCGTGAGATATTTTTCTAGATTTCATCACCAGGAAAATCCTCATTTGCCATCCACCTTAGGACTTCATCCTACATAGTAGTCTAGGCTTAGGCATACATCAAAACACACCAAACCATATTTAAAAAAAGCACTATTGCAAGACATAGGATTTAATTGTTTGTTTGATTATGTGTGCTTTCCATTATCATTCCACATTTTCACACACATTCCCCACATTCACTACCCCATTTGGCTCATTAGCTTATGGTTTCAACTCGAAGCCAAGCCAAAATCATGATTCAAGCATCCACTAGCCAATCCACTTCATCCATGGAGTGCATCACCTCTTTCCCAACCACTTCTGTGGCTAACCCTACAAGTGTGACACAGACAAGCCATTCTAGTTTTTCTACTGGACCTTCACATTCTGTATTTACTTCAAATGTAGATGTGATGGAAAGGGCTATTCACACTTCCATCCTAGATATCGAGCCTTCCACACCTACTGACACCCACATAACATACATAGACATGGATAAGGTTGGACTTTATCTAAGACCAACTAGACCAATCTTAGAACAACTCAACATTCCACATAGCCAAGTTCCTTCTTTTTAATAGGAATTTGTTCATTCACATCCACCCAACTTCACCCAAACCTACACCAATCCTCTTTTTGAGGTATCATCTACACCTTTGCACCACATGTCTCCACCTCAACATAGCCAAATACCTTCCATTCCATCTACCCACACTACCACTTACACCAATCCACTTTATGAAGCACATGTCAATGCAACTTCACATATTCCATCTACCATGCCATCCACTACCCCTCATTCTATTGTGATTCCTTTCACAACTTACCCTCCACCAACTTCCACCAACATGGCCAACATTCACACCTCACCTCCATCCACTTCCATCACACCATCTGCTTCAAAAATTGCCATACAAAAAGCATGGCAACACCTTAACCAACTGCTCATGGGCCAACAAGATGCTAGTTCTTATCCCCAACAACAAATACAAATAGCATATTTCAAGCCACATGCCACTCCAAGCCAACACACCTATTTCACACCTGACCTATCTTAGGTGTCACCATCTTCTCAGGTTGCTATACCCACACCTCCACTCACTCATATCAATTCCACTTCCACAACCCAACATAGTCACATTCCTCAAACCTCATCTCCATTTCATCAACAACAATCACTTCACCACCAAGTTCACCACCAGGCTCAACATCATCACATACCCCTCAACTCATCCAGCCATCAACATCATATTCCATTTCAATAGTACACCACTTCACATACCCCACCTTCACATAATCATCAAGCAATTCAAGGTTTCTCCACACATGGAGAAGACCCTAAAATCCAAGCGATGCAACAATAGATTGATAGCTTGATCCGATATACTCCTAGTATGATGTACCAAAATCCTACCTTGAGACAGCTAATCAATCAACCTATCCATCCTTTGGTACCATCATCACCATATCCGATAGATTTTACAGTACCAAAATTTGACAAGTTTAAAGGGACTGAGGACCCTCGAGAGCATATAAGCACATTTATTCACTCATGCTTTAGAATTCAAGATCAAGATGCTTTGATGCTCAGAACCTTTCCTCAGACATTGGGGGGAGATGCTCAAGATTGGTATAATCATCTACCTCATCACAACATTTTCACATTTGAACAATTGGTAGATCAATTTTTGGAGAGATTTTCCCTCAATGTTCAAAAGAAGACCACATTGACTGACCTATACAACTTTAGACAATTTGAAGAGGAGTTAGTCTATGATTTTGGTAACCATTGGAGGGTATTCATCACTAAATTTCCATTCTCCCTACCAATGGAAGAACTAACTCGAATGTTCACAAGGAGTTGCTTAAAACCCATCTCTTTGCTATTACAGCTACAACAATACAGAACATTCGATGAGGCTCTCGCTCAAGCCCGTGTCATTGAAGAGATAAAAATTCAAGAGGGTGAGATAAATCCTAAGAAGAAAGAATGGTAGAACAAAGGCCAAGCTAAAAGTAATTATCCTGGCCAACCAAATCCAAATCAAGTAAATCAAGTGGTCTTGAGTCAGTCAATAATGACTCAACAACAACAACAACCAACAACCACAACAAATCAATTATCAAGTGGTTCCCCCACCCCACCAACCTAATGCCATAGCACCAACTATGGAGACTCACCAACATCGACAATCTGTTCGACAAGACCACATTTTCACTCCTTTGTCTGAATCATACACCTCCATATTTCATAGGTTGTATGACACCAATGCTATTGCCTTGCCCAAGATCATACTAGAAGATCAAGTTAAATGAGGCAAGGGCTATAGGGAACACTTGTTTTATCCTTTTCATCGATATAAAGGGCATGACATTAACAACTACTGGTCATTTAAACACATAGTGCAAGATTTGATAGAGCTAGGGGCCATCAAGCTTGATAGTCCCTTGGCCCAACAAAACCAAAACCTTGGTATATACCAAACACCACTTCCTCATCATGAGGAACAACAATAGACAATAGGAGGATCAAATATCATGACTCCTCCTAATCAGGTCAATCACGTACAACAATATCAAGGTTTTTATGGGGCTATTCATGTAGTTACCCATGGTCAAAGAAGCACTAATAAATAGAATGAGCAACAATAGGTAGTTCCACCTCCTATAGCACCTCAAGCAAGTGTGTCTCCACAACCTACCAATTCATCATCACCCATCCATTTCTCCACCAATTCATCCCAACCCATCCATATTCCAAGTCATCCATCACCACCAATTCATCCCCCAAATCGCTCACAAAGACCAATCATCTCATTAAGTAGTCGATTGACAACTAGCCTCAAAATGGCTTCAGCCAAACTATCGATCTATGAGCTAATTCAACAATCTCCCCCACATCATGAGGTATTAATGGAAATTCTAAAATCCATTGAATTACAATCCCAAGACACTAATGCCTTCAACAATTTTGTGGGGAGTATTCACACGTGTATGGAGCCTTCCATTACATTTTATGACTTTGAAATTAAATCAATGTCATCAGAAGTGGTGGACCCTCCATTACATATTATGGCTCAAGTTGATAGGAAGCCATTTAAATGAGTGTTAATTGACATCGGTTCCTCCATCAATATCATCACCACATCTACCCTCCAACATCTCAATATTCCACCATCACACATAACCAAATCCACATTCACCCTAAGAGCATTCAATGATGCTCTTTGTTCCATAGTTGGCACTGTAGTTCTACCCATAGAAGTGGGGGTAAAAATGTTGCACACCATGTTTCACATTCTGGAGGGGTCCATGGCTTACAATGTACTCCTTGGATACCCCTAGATTAGGGATATGAGATGTGTCCCTTCCATTCTGCATCAATGTTTAAAATATGTACATGAGGGACAAGTTCATTGCATACCAATGGACATCAAACCATTTAAGTATTATAATTTCATTTCAAATCCCTATGAACCCACACTTCCATCAACCCACCTATACCACATCATCCACCAATTCTTCATCTAAAGCTCCCATTCTTGAGGAGCTACCCATCACTACCCCACATCAGGCTTCCACTTCTACACCCCCACCCTCATCATAGTCAGCTACATGTACATGTGGTCAAACCCAATCCATACCATCCACATCATCAACATCAACATCCACTACCATTCCACCTACATCAACATCATCAACCATTCAATAAAATCCTCAACCAAATCCATCTTCATCTTCACCCACTGATGTCTCACAAGTTGACTTAATAGATTGTGAGATGCCATTTCACCATACATCCCTCCCACTACCTGAGCCACAAGTCAACCATGAGCCTTCCACATCCACATCCACTCCATCCACCTCCACATCATCCCAAGTTGTGGTCCACCTCACTAATCCTGGCATTGGTGAATATATGGTCCAAGACATCACTGTTACACCACTAAATATCCAAACTTTTAGGGATTACGGTTACCCATGTGACCCACCCTTATCCATAGGAGTGGTGTACAATATGGGTTCAATGCCTAATAGCATTAATTTTATGTATGGGGGGATTGATTCATCGTTCGATCCATCTTCCCTAGATGAACCCAAACAACCAACCCTTGCCAATATAGAATGCATATGACAGGTTTTCCTTCATGTTACTTTCATCGAGTCAATTGGTAAGGATATGGCCTAGGATGACATGAACAAGGCATGCATGAGATCATTGATACTTCATATCGAGAAGTGCATGACCATTCAGGTTTAGGCTACCACTCTCATCCCACCACTTCCTCTTTTGAACAAGCTTTCCAAAGCCTTCATTTAGGTTCAGAAGAAGAAACCACCCACAATGATGACTTTGAGGAGGAAATCTATGAAGAATATGATGTTATGTCGATAGCTTCTAATGAATCTAATGAGGAATCAACACCCATCACTCCATTCACCGAATAGGATGAGCATTACCTCAGAATGTTCCCCATCCATCAACCCATTTTCCGTTTGCTCCTCCCTAGGGAGTGAGTTGAACCAACCGGTGAACCACCACCTCCACTTCATTGATCCACCTCACCAAAATATTTTGTAACATATGTACATAATTCAAAAAAATAAAAACAAAAAAAAACAAAAATCTTATGCATTGCATGTGCATAGCTTTTATCATTTGCATTTACAAGTGTTGCTTGTTGTTGTTTAGGTTCCCAAGGTTCCTTCATCGATTCTCAACTAGATAGGACCAACCTACCCTTCACATTGCCAACCACCATTCCCCACTAAGTCATCATGAATCTTGTTGACTTATACACCCCACTCCATAATCCATATGATTTGGCAAAACCAATTCCAATTGACATTAGCCTCATTGATATGGAATGGATTTCATCACCACCATCCTTTGTCAAATTTGTCCTTTTCGAGGAATTATTAAGAGCTTCTACTGCTTACATTCCTCTATCACCTTCACCTTCACCTCTGCCTTCACCTTCACCTTCACCCTCAGATCCTAAGGTTTTCTAGGTAAACATAGATGAGATTGAGTCAGAAGAGTTTGATAATATCATTGATGATATTCATCTGATCCCAATACCCCATCAACTTGAGGAAGGTTCTCACATGTCCATTGAAGATACCATTGATGTGAACCTTAGTTCAGATGTAGACAATCCACAAATTGTTAAACTTGGTAAAATTTTATCCATCGATGAACAAGAGCAATTAATTGCTCTCCTCAAGAGAAAGAAGGGCATATTTGCATGGTCCTACAAAGACATGCTTGGCCTTGACCCTAACTTGGTTGTCCATAATTTAACCTTGCACCTCGATGCTAAGCCGATCAAACAAAAATTAAGAAATATGCATCCTACCATTGCCCTCATGGTCAAAGAAGAGCTTCAAAAGCTATTAGATGTGGGTTTCATTGTACCCATTGACTATCCTAAGTGGCTTTCAAACATGGTACCCATTCGCAAGCCTAATGGGGTGATACACATTTGCACTGACTTTTGATACCTTAACAAAGCGTGTCCTAAGGATGACTTTCCTCTACCAAACATTGATACTCTTGTTGACACTTGCATTGGCCATGAAAATTTTTTTTTTTTTTTTTTTTTTTTTTTTTTTTTTCTCTCCCTCCCCCCCCCCCCCACACCCCCCCCCCCCCCCCGGGGGGTTTTTTTTTTTTTTGGGGGGCCCCCCCCCCCCCCAAATTTTTGGGCCCCCCCCCCCCCCCCCCCCCCCCCCCCCCCCCCCCTCCCCCCACAAAAAACCCCAAAATTTTTTATGGATAATCTCTTGGAAAAATCCAAAACCCGACAAGAGCACATTGGTGTCTTGGAAAAAGTCTTTGATCAACTTCTAGAGCATAATGTAAGGTTGAACCCCAAGAAGTGTGTCTTTGGTGTCACCTCAGGTAAACTACTAGGATTCATTATCTCCAAGAGAGGCATTGAAGTGGACCCAAACAAAGTCAAGGCCATCATGGAGATGCCTCCCCCAACAAACTTGAAAGAGTTGCATAGTTTACAAGGAAATATTCAATCACTTCATTGCACAACTCTCAGATAAATGCAGGCCATTCAATCACCTATTACAAAAGGGGGTGACATTTTCATGGATAGATGAATGTCAAAAATATTTTGATGACATCAAGCAATACTTGGCTTCTCCACCAATCTTAACTCCTCCTCTAAGGGTCCCCTTCCATATTTATGTTTTAGCAATAGACTTTGCTTTAGGGACAATGCTTTCTCAAAAGAATGAAAACAACTGAGAGCAAGTTGTCTATTACATTAGTCAAACATTGGTAAGCTATGAAACCAGATACGCTTATGTAGAAAAATTATGCTTAGTGGTGGTTTTTACCACTAAGAAACTTAGACATTACATGCTAAGCCACACAACATATGTCATAGCTCACGAAAATCCTTTGTGTTACATGATGTCTCACACTTACAATAACACCCACACTACAAAATGGATAATGCTCTTCATTGAATTTGATCTTGAGTTCATTAGCCAAAAATCCATTAAAGGTTAGGTAATAGCTGATCATCTTGTGAAAGCTCCACTTCCTAGTGATCAACCATTGATTATTGAGCTCCCAGATGATTCGGTATTTACTATCACTGAACAAGAAGAAGATGTCATTCTAGAGGAAGATGTCGATATCACATTATTATTTGATGGTTCTAAGTGCGAGAAAGGACAAGGTGTTGGAGTCGTATTTCATACACCATAAGGGGTGCCTATCCCCTTATCATTCAAACTTGATTTCCCATGCACAAACAATAATGCAGAGTATGAAGCCTTAATCTTAGGACTTCAAGTAGCCATAGCTATGAGCATAAAGCGTATCAAGATATTTGGTGATTCTCAACTTGTCGTTCACCAAGTAAATGGAGAATACCAATGCAAAGAACCAATCCTAAAACTTTATCATGAAGTAGCAATGAAATTGCTTGCCAAATTTGATTGGTATGAAATTGATAGCTTGCCTAGATCGACTAATAGATTTGTAGATGTGATGGCCTCTCTAGGATCATTGATTCCAAAGAACTCTAAAGGAGAGGTACAACCATTGATTATCACAATGATCTCTAAATCTGCAATTTCTCGAGTTGAGTCTAAAGATGAGAAGGATGTTTGCTTTATCCATGCAGAGTCATATGAGCCTTGGTCTAGCCAAATAAAATCCTTCCTCAAGTTTGGAACACTCCCATATGACATGTCATGGACTACTAAATGCACTTTCAAGCAAAAGGTAGCTCATTTTACTCTCTTGGGGGATGTGTTGTATAGACGTGGTTATGATGGAGTCCTCCTTCATTGTCTCGAGCCTGTAGAGGCCCAAAGAGCAATATCAGAAGCTCATGATGGTACTTGTGGTGGTCATTTTAGTGGAATGGCCATCACAAAGCATATTTTATGCATGGATTATTATTGGCCCACCATGGAATGTGACTATTGCAATTACATCAAGAAATACCAACAATATCAGCAACACGCTAATTTAACTCATGTGCCATCACAAGCCTTGCAACCTATTCAAAGTCTTTGGCCATTTTCACAATGGGGTTTGGACTTGATTGGTAAAATCTCACCTCCTTCCTTGGGATAACACACATTCATCATCACAACCATTGAATACTTCACTAAGTGGGTTGAGGCAATTCCTCTAACTAGTACGATAGGACCTAGAATTATGGAGTTTATACTTCAACATATCATCTATCATTTTGGCATCCCCTCAAAAATCATCTCTGATAATGGCAAGTATTTCAAGAACAAGGATGTTCAAGCACTTTGCAAAAAATATAATATCCAACATAGTTTCTCGACTCCTTACTACCCATAGGCAAATGGACAAGCTGAGGCAACCAATAAGACCTTGATTGCTATTCTCAAGAAACTAGTCAAAGAAAATCATCGAGATTGGCACACTCAAATCCCCTTGGCATTATGGGCTTATCGAACAAGCATCTACATGCCTACTAGGGCAACACCATTCTCATTGGTCTATGGTGTCAAAGCCATCATGCCTCTTGAGCTCGAGATCCCCTCATTATGAATTTCATTATAAGAATTCATAGATGATGATACTGCTAGACAAGCATGTCTTGACCAACTTACACTCCTTGATGAAAGGTGGATTAATGCCTTAGAACATTTATGAGTATATCAAGATCATCTCAAGCGTGCTTACAATGCCAAAGTCCATCTACATGAATTCCAAGTAGGAGATCTTGTCCTTAAAGAAAATCAACAAAACACCAATGCATTACCGCATCTTCATGATAAATTCATGGCTAATTGGTTAGGTCCATACATTATCACCCAAAAAGTGGGTCAAGGAACATATAGACTTGCTAGTCTAGAGGGAGAAGAAGAGCCCAAACCACTTAACATCATCCACTTGAGAGCATTTTATGCTTAATGTGATTTACATATATGTATATATACATGGCTAATACACAAAAACATTGCATTCATACACATTGCATTCATACACATTGCATTTACACATTCACTTTGCATGGCCACTTTCACACATTCCATCCACCATATTAGGGGTCATTTGTTAAGTTTAGACAATAATTGATCCAATAAATCTTGTTGCCTTAATCATGGGCATCCCCAAGTTCACATCCATTTTCATTACACCATTTCACAAGTCAATTTACCATTTGCACTATCACTTCATTACCACTAGGTGTTTTCGGTCACTCAACCACTCCTAGTGTTTCAAGCAAACTCCAATACATGTCAAGTTTTCTCTAGGACCAAGTCACATTTTCACTAAGAAAATATTGAGTTCTGGGATTGACTCTAACACTCTTGAACCAACCACATTTTACACATATTAAAAACATCTTGTGTCAAAGAGGGATAATACCATGATTGGGTTGAACCTCAAAGCGAAAAAGTTATCTTTGCTTGTCCCATTATGCACATAGTCCAAAATAAAAAATAGTGGTCTTCACCACTACTCACATTTCCAAAATAAAAGAATGAGTAGTAAGGATAGGGTAAAATTCTCATCACACCTTGGTTGAGAATCTGATTCCCCAAAGCTCTAACTCTTTTACACATCACACACCATAGATCCTCAAGTTGTAAGGATAGAACTACATTTCCATCCAGATGGTTAGGTAGTCTGAATCCCCAAATCTTAGAGATCAGATTATTGGACTATGGAGCTAATCTCCACTAGGGCTATAGATGCTTGACTAGCAGTGGAGTACACTCATGCATGGTGACACATCTCTCTTGAAGAGACCTCTGACCACACATAAGGACAAGCTAGCTTCTTGGTCTCCTCCATGATAGGTTTCATCTCAATTTACTCAAGATGGGTTAATGAACTCACTTGCACACACATTGGTTCTTGATTGCCTTGAGTCATTACCATGCTCATGATTTGGTAAATGAACATTTCACTGCACACACATTTGGTCTTAGAGAAATTAGATAGAACTTAGGGAGTTTGGTTGAAATCACTAGTATGTTTGAGTCTCTACAAAACAATCAGTTATTCATAATCCAACAACATCCATATCAACATCCATATCATTACATGAGTCTTCCATTTCACATACCACCATTTTGGTGCCCCTGATTAAACAACAATGATCAACAATGGTCAAGCAAAATTCTAAACTATGAATGATCATTAGTGCATTAGTTCATTTGCATTATTTTCATTACACATACACATCATCATTACATTACCATCCATCACATATACATATGCATTCACACACACATCCACACAAATTCATAACACAAAAGTAAAAGCCATGTATATATATATAAATCACATGTACAATGAATACTCAAAGGCTATATACAATGGAGCACCAAGGCTCATATACAAAAAGTGCATCTAAGCACTAGCTAATACCTATAGGAGGACCCCTATGACCTCAAAGGAGCCCTAGACCTAGAGACACTATGCCTAGAGCCACTATGCCTACTAGAATCTACTATGGAAGAAGAGGGTCGATCTGGTAGCCCAATGTGGTGTTGCATACATAGATCCTCTAAATCCTGGATATATACCTCTCAGGATTGAAGGTGTAGTACATCATACCTCTAATGAGAATCCCTCTATCTTAACTCTACTTAGAGCCTCACTATCATATCCTCCTCTCCTTCTAACCCTCTGTACCTCTAGCTCTCTGTAGTGAGCATTCTCGGATCTCAAGCTGCTATCATTACATCTTGAGCTACTATCTTTGCATCTCACTCTACCACCATCTATTAGATTTGATCTCACTCTACCTCTAGCCTCACCCACTCCTCCTCACTCTAACCTAGAGGTCTCTCTAGAACCTCCTCCATATCATCCCTACCACCATCATCACCTCTAATATCTAGAGGTTGCTCTACTGCATCCCTCATCTACCTCCCTCTACTAGATCGATGATATCTCTAACATTGAGGAGCCTCCTCTACTATTACCTCCTCCTCATCTCCACCACCCTCCTTGACCACCTAACTCGGCACCCATGGAGGTTGTGAGGTAAACCAAACCTCATACTCTATTATGGTCCTGACATCATCCACATCTAGGAGATCTATCTCCTCATCATCCTCATACTTCACTCACCACTCCTCCATACATGGTAGGCTCGACTCATCTGATCGATGCCTATAGAGTATTGGAGCCTCTAGAACTCCCTACCTCAACCTAAACTATCATAGCACCTATGAGAATTAGATCAGCTCCACCTCACTCCCATGCCACCCAACCACCCATCTAGCCTATCGAGTCCTCCATAGCTACTCTCCATCACTAAGCCACCTAGCCTCCCACCATGGCCTCCAACATACCTGATCTAGTGTCAACCCTACCCATAGATCCCTACACTCCTAGCCACTATGACCAGGATGACTAGGCTGCACCTCCTTACTCACTCACCATCTCAAAGCATAGGGTTGATCCCTATCCCAATCCTCATAAGGCAAGCCCATAGGATGAGCCACACTAAAGTGCTCCTAGCCCCAACATTATAGTAGCACACTACAACCCAACCCCTTTCACCCCTACCTCCTCACCTCATATAGCTCCATATACATCTGAGCCAGTAGAGCAGGTGCCCATGCATACACCCGAGGCTCATCGATCATATCATACACCAACCTTATCATGTTCCATGGGAACTAATATCTGATGTTGTTAGGCACCAATATGTTGGCCAATAGGAACATGATCAAGGTGGGTAAGGCCTCCAACTTCTCCTCCACATACATAGCCAAATACCTTATCCCTCCACCATGGATATTTACATCCCTCCATCCATCTCCAAAAATCCTCCTCATCTCATACTCCTTATCATGCCCAACTTGGACATGCAATCCCTCCACTAGCACTCAAAATATGTGGTATACATCTTCTAGTGTCACTGTCATCTCCTCGGTCAGGAGCTGGAAGGTCCCCCTATCTAGATCCCATCTCTCATCCAAGGCTGAGAGGTACCCCTCATCTACCCTCACCACATCAATCTATGCCACCTCATACAATCCCATATCCTCCAACTTATCCCACTTGACATTTTGCAAGGCCTTCCTCACCCCTGGTATAATCAGTGAGAATCGATGTTGAGCCTCTAAGATCCACAACTATAACAACAAAATACATTAACATCACATTCATTGCATAATAAAAATATTTAAATGTAAAAAATTGCACAAATCCAAACAAGAGTGCCAAGGGCACTTACCTCATCCGCCTTCATCCATCCATGCCCTCCATCACCATCCTTCACCTCACTTCACACTCCTTCACACTCACTCACTCCTCAGACATTACTTTTGAAACTCTTGAATGCAAGAATGAGTCTAATTTCACTTCTGTAGCACTTTTATAGCTATTTTTTGCATGCTCAAATGCTCATGGGCATCTTCCTAGTGCACTCAAATGCTGCCCTACATTTGCAGGGTGGTAGATGCTTACCGATGTCTATGCATGGTGTGGATGTTGGCCAATGTCTAGCTCCAAAATGTTGTAGAAAGACCAACAGGGCCCAAAAATGTAGCTTACCTCCACAAAATCACTCCAAAATTCATCCATGCATCCATTTCATCATCACATCATGTTTTGTGAAGGTTCAGATCGATTTGGATGCTTCATTTTCATTTACGACCAAAAGTCATAAAAATACCAAATTTGCTTACAAAAGCTTCAAAACGGCCCCAAATTTCACAAAATGGCCACATTCATCATTCTACACATACATCACATCATCCCATAACATTCTATGATAATTTGGATTGATTTGGGTGTTTAATTCTTGATTGCGACCAAAAATCGCAAAATTCCCCAAATTGCTTCAAATCATTCCAAATCATTTCACAAAATCATCAAATTCACCCACCAATCATTGCATCATCCATATACACTCATTTACATCATTCATATCATCCACAATTCCATACATTATCACTCAACATTTTCCAATTCCACTCACATTCTCAAGTGAACCTCGTATCTAGTGGTTTACCCTATTCACTTGGCGATTGCAGTGATCGATTATCCATGCAATTTGGTAGGATGGGTAGATCACCATAAGGATGCTTGTTCATACCATCCTCCAACATCCTCTTGTTTGAAATCAAAATCCATTTGGTCCCTCATATTTTGAGTGAGACTATGCTTAGATTAATTTTCTCAAAAGCTATCATTGATGGCCTTGTCCATAGGGGCTTGAAACACGGACAACTTCCAATACATCATCTCTTTTACATAGACAGTCACTGGGGATGCAGGCTAGTAGCATGATTGGTTCCTAGTAGAAGGAATCTCACAACAAATCACTACAATGGTTATATTCCCCTATGTCATTTTGCATTTTCATAACTTTGCATTTCAATGATGCCATAAGACACATTCTTCAACAACATAGGACCACCCCAAACTTGGGGTAACCAAATTTGATTTTGATTTCCCACATTGGGATACATATTTTACATCATTCATATCATCCACACTTCCAAAAACCCCTTGCATCTGTTGGGGCAAAAATAGAATACACCACATTTACATCACACATCATTGGCAAAACCCCTTTTCTGTTGGGGTAAAGAACATAATCACTCATTGCATCATCATCTATGTCACTTTCATGACATTTACATCACATCTACATCCACATTTCCAAAAACCCCCTTGCATCTATTGGGGCAAAAATAGAATACATTTACACCCACATTTACACTTACATTTACATCCATATTTTTATCAATTGGCTCATGAGATTCATTCTTCACTCATTCACCAATTGAGGGGGTAAGCTACACCCACATTATTTTTGTCTTTAGGATCTTCTTGCACTCCAAGGAAAGAAAGTTGCTTCATCCAAACCAGGTGTCTCTTGTTTTTGCACCACATTGTGTTTCACGCAACGCGATACAAAAAGGGGCATCTATAGACACCAAATCCTAGCCACTTATCATCCATGCATCTATCCAATCACAACCATCCATTATATATATATATATATATATATATATATATATATATATATATATATATATATATATATATATATATATATATATATATATATATATATATATATATATTTATATATTTAATATAAATAATATATATGTATGAATGAAATCACAACCATTCATCACAATTTAATCTCAACCATCCACTTGACTTGATCCGTGTCACATTTCAAAGATTATAATCTTAGCCATCCATTATGTTTTAATCTTGATCACATGTTGGTGTCATCGAAACCCTAGCATATGGAAGGCAAGTTATAAAAGATCATTCATTTTCATGAATGAAGGTTAAGCATTTAAGCAATTGGTTAAGCGTATTTTGATTCTTGAAGTGATTTATACCTCATTTCCATCCCTCCCCAAAACCCTAGCATTCTACTACCATTTCCCTCATCGTCATTGCAAAATCCTCCATTTTTAGTCACCCAAACCCCTACGAACCAGATCTGGTTCTGTAGTACCCTTCATAGAAACTCTTGAATGCCTCCCAACATCCCATAAATATTATTGAGCATTCCAAGAATGTTGTTGGGCATTCACCACCATTATCAAATGCTTTCAAGCATTTTCCAACCTTTCAGTTTGTCATCACCATACCCTCGAACGCTTTCGGGTGTTCGTACGACTTCAGATCGTAGACACAGGAACGCATATCAGAACAATAGATATTCTTGACAAGGTAAAATATTTTATTGTTTGACATCTTACATTTTCTATATTTTGTATGCATTTCATCATTTATAGCACTAGGGTTTATAGATCTGATTCAAAGAGGGCCTCACATAGTGGAGCCCTCTCATATGCTATTGACCTCTTGGTGTTGTTGATCTATTTGCAGGTGCAGGAACTACATTATTGAAAGTTGTTGCAGCTAGGGTGGCCCCATAGGGATACTCAAGCCCACCCCCAACTTGTTTGGAGCAAAAACAAGCATTGAAGACACCAACTATTCTTGTGAATGAGGGTTTTGTAACCCTCAACATTGTAACATTGTATCAAAGGTTGTAAAGCATATTGTAACCCCATATTCAGGGTATATATATTGTACACTTTGGAGATCCAGGCTCCCCCCAGTTCCATATTAATAAGATTCTTCATTTTGTGCAATATTGTGTTGATTCACTTTTGATAAGATTGCTTTATTTGGTGTTGCTCATTTTTAGCTTACAAATAAATCTTATATATGTCTATCATTGTAAAACACTTTTAGAAAGTCTCTCTATCCAAAATACATGGACTAAATACTAATTTTATAGATCTTGAGATTTTTATTAAATCATATGTTAGGAAAATTTTGGTTCCATCAGAATCCAATGCATCAGCTTGCACATTCAATTCCCTAGGAATTACTTTTATGTTAAGTGTATCAAAGCTTTTGAAAAGGTCCCAAAATATATTTTAGTAAGCTTTTAGATAGTGTTGCTTGTTACTCAATCAACAATCAACAAAATATTGACAACTCTTGACATCAATGACAACAAATATTTCTCATATTTCCAACTATCTCCCCCTTTGTCATTTATGGCAACCATTTTTTCTTTAACCATTTATTTTAACTTTTTTAGTTTTGCTCCCCCTAAGAAACTACTCCCCCAAAATGAATGCTCTCCCCCTAACTCAAATATCTCCCCCTTTGTCATCAATGGCAAAGGGCCATATTTGGGTTTTGGGGCTAAGAATAAGATTCTTAGCTTAGCCCCTCCCCACCTTATTTATTTGAGGTGGTTAATTTTTGGGAGGGAGTATCTCTACTCCCAGTATACATCGATATTTACCTTTTTCCACATTCCTCAATTGATCTTGTTGATTCCTCTAACTGTTCATGTTCCTGCTTGTCTTTATAATTTCTTCTCTACACCACTTGGCTATATGCCCAACATTATTGCACTTATAACACTTAATATTTTGATTCCTTGAAGGTGCAAATATTCTATAGTTCCTCCTGGTGAAGCCATATCCATTCTTAACATGAACCCTGTAATTAACTACCTTATGACAAAATCGATTACAAGAGTGGAAATACCCTTGAAAGAGATACCCAATTATGAAACCATATCCCTATATTTCATGTGTCCTACACTACGAAGCCTTGTGACCCAATGTGTGACATGAGAAGCAACTTCCATTGAAGAAACCTTGCCTTGACCCCATTGATATTTTAATATCTTCTACCTTGTGCCATTTTCCATTCCATCTGTTCCTCATTTGTGCATTATTCCTTTCCTTGTTGAAATTTCTACTGTCAAACTTATCCTTAGAATTCTCACTCTCTCTTACACTCTCTTCTTATGAAGCTCCTTCTTCTTCAAAGCTTGAGATTGAATCCTCTCCTTGTTCTCTATATTCATGTTCAAAACCAAGTTCTATCTTGTTTTATGAAGATCTTTGTACCTTGATAATCTTATCCAAAGTCTTTGAGCTTCTCCCAAACCTGTGTAGTTTGTTTTTAGACTCTTTTACTTCCTTCCTTAGTGAAAACACCTCATGCTCTAATCTTCCACATTCTGTCATGACCCTCCCTAGTGGATAATATGGCACAAATAAATAATGTATTAACCTATGATGTGGTGATACTTAGTTTGAACAATTGAACCAACTATATGATGTTTAGTTGATTTAGAAGGGCATGTTATCACTAACATATTGCCAAGTGTGCAGGATCAGGTACACTCATAGGTGGGGAAAGCAGAAACATCCACCAGAAATGAGGGTACTTAAGATCAGGGGAAATGATGATTAAGGTACTCGAAGGTAACATGGATAGATACCTTCATATAGGCATGCATTATTGAAAGGGATAATCATCGATGATTGATCACCTTGAGCCTTAGTTGATAGCCTAGTAGCTATCATAAAATATCTAGCTAAGATAGGTGATTGGGTTGATGGAAATATTCCCTCTTTGTTTTTTTATAAATTTGATTGCTCTCTACTGCATCATGGCTTGGGTAGCATAATGTTGGGATTTCAATAAAAGAACAACTGCAAAATGTATGTGGGTGCATAAAGTGAACTGTTATGTTGAAGTGATAATAGAGCAATTGTTATGAAGGAAAATAAATTAAATTTAAATGATAAATGAAGATTCATTTAAATTAATTAATGAGGTTTTGATTTAAAAATGATATGACTCATTTAAACTCATTAGTAAACTTCATTTCAATAAACAAATGAGAGTTCATTTGAAATAATTAAAGAAGTTCATTTTAATGATAATATAAATTCATTAATGGACTTTAATTAAGTGAAATAAATAAAATAAATAAGAAAAAAAAAATCCATTTAAGATAAATAGAATATTTTATTTTTAAAGATAGAGCAATTAAGAAATTGTTTTAAATAAATAAGAGATATATTTTAAAATGGTGATAAAATATCATGTAAATGATATTTTATTAAAAAGGTATCATTCTTAATTTTAATAATGTAAATATCCCACACCCCTATATAGTGCAACCTAAGTAAATAATTTAGGGGGGCTATTAATTTCCAAAGATGGAAATTATGGGTAAAAGAACTCTCTGCCATCAGAGGATGAGGGACGAAAGCATTGAAGAAAGGGAGCTCGAGGTTGGGCTCGGGATCCGAGAGGGGACAGTGGATGGGCCACCTGGAGCAAGAGGGCACGTAAGGTGTGAGAGAAGAAAGAAAGAAAATAGAGAAAATATAAGAAGAAAATAGAGGAAGAAAGGAGAACGTAGACCAGGGACTGGAGAAATGATAGGAATGCGTAGCAAGAAAAGGAAAACGCAGCCGAGACACCATCGAATTCCATTTCATAGGAGGATTAAGGTTGGAGGGTTCTTAAACTTTATTCATTTACACATGCATATGTTTGTATGGTGAATGATTTAAATTGAAACTTGGTTATACCCCTCCCCATAGCGTGATAATCCATTTGAATGGATAGGAAACCACCTTCATCTAAATATGTGAAGCGTATGTTGGAAGGCATTGTGTTAGAAACATCACCTGTAAGGGAAGACTGCTCGTTTTCTAAGCATGTGAAGCACTATGTTTGAAAGCATTGGGTTTTTATAGTGTTGTGTTGAAAGCACTGGTTGTTTAAATATTTGTTGGAAAGCATCGTGTGTCTAGCTCCTATAGAGGAAAACCACCTGCACCTAAGTATGTGATGCGCTATGTTGGAAAGCGCTATGTTAGAAACATCATCTATAAGGGAAGACCGCCCATGTTCTAAGCATGTGAAGCATTGTGTTTGAAAGCATTGGGTGTTTAGATGTTTGTGGAGAAAGCATTGTGTTTGAAAGTGTTGGGTGTTTAGATGTTTGTGGAGAAAGCATTGTGTTTGAAAGCACGGTGTTTATGTTGTGGAGAAAGCACTATGTGTCTAGTCTTGTAGAGGAAAGGTGTTCTCTAGTATGGTGAGGGTACTCATGTTCTAGAGAGAGCACTTGTGTTTGGAAGCATTGCCTATAGTAGATAGCTACCCGTGTTCTAATCATGTGATGTGTTATTTTGGAAAGGTTGTGTTTAGAAGAGTCACCTATAGTGGAAATCCACCAGTGCTCTAAGAAAGAGAAAGCACCTTGTGTTTGGAAGCATGTAGAAAACAAACCACCTGTGGGTTAGGGAGAGGGTTGTGTTTAGGGAAAAGTAAAATATCCTATTTGGGGAAGCTTATTGCTATGTAAGTTCGGTTCTTTGGTATTGGTGATAGAGGAGAAATTTTAGCACCTGTATTTGCCTAGTTTGTACTCTGATTTTGGCAGTCCTTTGATCTTCTATCGAGATGTTTCACATCCACCATGAAGGTGTATAAGTCCATGGTTGTAAACCTTGGATTAGTAAGGTTTACTTATGTAATTTTAATTAAAGAGAAACCTTTGATTTATATAAATTATATTATGGGACTTTAATTGAAATAAGACCTTTGATTTATATAAATTATATTATGGGACTTTAATTGAAATAAACCTTTGATTTATGTAAATTATATTAGGGACTTTAATTGAAGATAAACTTTGATTTATGTAAAATATATTATGGAAATTTAATTGAAATAAGACCTTTGATTTATATAAATTATATTAGGAGACTTTAATTAAAGATAAACCTTTGATAAATGTTGATTATCTTAGGAGATTTAATTAAAGAGAAACCTTTGATAAATGTTGATTATCTTAGGAGATTTAATTAAAGAGAAACCTTTGATAAATGTTGATTATCTTAGGAGATTTAATTAAAGAGAAACCTTTGATAAATGTTGATTATCTTAGGAGATTTAATTAAAAGAGAAACCTTTGATAAATGTTTGATTATCTTAGGAGATTTAATTAAAGAGAACCTTTGATAAATGTTGATTATCTTAGGAGATTTAATTAAAGGAAAACTTTTGTATCTTAGGAGATTTAATTAAAGAGAAACTTTGATTAGCATGAATTATCTTAAGAGATTTTAATGAAAGTAAGATATTTGATTATTATGATTTATTTATGAGATCTTAATTGAAGGGACCTTTAATTAATGAGATTTACCTTATGTGGTTTTAATTAGGGTAAGACCTTTTGTGTAATAAGATCATGAAGGGGTTATTTGTAACTAAAGTAGTGAATCTTTAGATAAGGTTGTAAATTAAAAGGGATGTTATATTTATTATTTGAATTGAATTTATGGGGATTTGATTTAGGGAATGAATGATGGATTGTTTTAGAGGTTAAAGGTATGGGACTTTAATGCTTTAAAATAGTATTTGATTTGATTGGAATTGTGAATTAAAAGGATGTTATATTTATTCTTTGAATTGAAGTTATGGGGCTTTGATTTAGGGAATGAATGATGGATTGTTTTAGAGGTTAAAGGTATGGGACTTTAATGCTTTAAAATAGTATTTGATTTGATTGGAATTGTGAATTAAAAAGGATGTTAGATTTATTCTTTGAATTGAAGTTATGGGGCTTTAATTTAGGGAATGAATGATGGATTATTTTAGAGGTTAAAGGTATGGGACTTTAATGCTTTAAGATATGAATGGATTTGATTAAAGTTAGACCTTGATCTAAGTAGTACATGTTGGATGGCTCTCTAAGGGAACTTGAGAGTTGAAGATAAAAGTAAAGGATCTTTTATAATATCCACTATGCATTAGATGGTTGGAAACTTAATTGAATTTTGTATAGTTGCAATTTGGTAAAGTAAATGAATAGATGCATTTAGAGGTATGCCTATCCTGAACCATGAGTACCCTGATCCCCTACTACCCTCAAAGAACCAATGGGAAGCAAGGTGAAGCAAGGAGTTCAATGGAAATAAAGTATAGGTAATTGTATTTTATGCTGATTTACTTATGCTCAAATAGACTAGAATTGTGGGGAGATATCCCTAATGCAGTTAATGTAATATTCTTTAAATAAATAAGGATTTACCATGCAAGATTTAATGCAATAATTGTTTATTAGTTTAGAGAAGGTACTTTTACTTTATTTTCGTATTTGGTTATACTATGTAACTGATTCTCTTTTTGATGATGATATTCTCTTTTAGTGTTAATCCTTCTTTATTTTTTGGATGCTTAGTGATTACTCTTTGATGTTTTAGTATCTAGATGTATTCTTGTTTGGTTGCTTAGTAATAGAAATCTAAGAGTAGAGTTCTAGGGTGAACTCAGAGGTGACCTAAGGGAATTAAGAACCCCTTAGGGTGAACATAGGAGACCTAAGGGAATTGAGACCCCTTAGGGAGATAAAGGACTAAGTTGTGGAGAGATTACATCTGAGTTAAGATAGCTCATCGTGGAGATGAGATAGATAGCTTAACTCACAATACTCGTAGCATACCTACATATAATGACTTGTGTATGGTATGGAGATGCGTGTATACCTTCGATGGATTGAGGGTGATAAGTCTAGCTCATCAAGAGTGATGGGATAGATGGGCTTATTTGTAGTGACACATGATACGCCTACATAGATGGGCTTGTGTTAGGGTACTTCATGAGATGTAGCTTTCAGGAAAACTTAGGGGATTGAAACTTTAGGTAAATATTAGTTGGGTTAGGGGTTCATGAAGGGTTCATGTACCTTTCTCCTTAGTAAAAAAAAATTTTTCTATTTTTGTATTTTTCTGTTTGTGTGTTTTTGGGTCATTACATTTGGTATCAGAGCTCTAGGTACGAGGGTATAGAGCTTCTATGTGTGCTAAAGGGAATTAGATGTTTCCAATGAAGGCTTGCTTAAGGTAAAGGCTAAATCTGGGATGATCTAGAATACCCTATTTTCTAGAATCTAATGGGAATTAACCCCAAGGGAGAGTGGATGTTAGGATGCCTTAGTATGGGCTTTGGTATCAGTGACACATCCTAGCCTGGGATATTACCCTAGTTAGATTGTTAATGCATCTAGCAAGAGAACTTTGTATTATGGCTTGAATTAGAGATACAACTTAAGATGAAACTGTAATCTAATCTTCTTTCTTGGATGGAACCAGGTTAAGATGCCACCTAAGACTAGAAGAGGGAGGCCTACACCTAGAAAAACTTGACAAAGTAATGTCGAAGAAGAAAACTAGGATGGGGGACCAACAAGCCCCAATAGGGAGGTAGAAGACCTCACCACTACGGTCATTACTATGCAGGATCAGATAAGACAATTGTTAGAAATAGCTATAAACTAGAATTCACAAGTTTGAGGCTTAGATATTGGTCTAGATAGTGGACTAACTATAGAACAAGTGCAAGCTAGAGCCTTAGTAGAAAAGGAAATATCTAGGGACATGAAAAACATTAGTATCTCCAAGTTTTATGGGGAGGGCGATGGGGATGCAATGGAAGCATGGCTGAGAGAAGTAGAGGTTCACTTTATAGTAAAAGGCTACTCATCAGGAACCTAAACACTTTGGGCTATGATTAACCTGGAAGGGGCTGCTCTAGAGTGGTGGGAAACCCACTATGAGGAAACTAATATTGAACCTATTGATACTCCATGGGAAGAATTTATAAACATATTTAAGAAGATATTCCTAACAGAGCATTTCTATACCTTAAAGTTTGAGGAATTTGCTAGTCTAAAGCAAGGAACCAACATAGTAGAGGTGTACTATAAGAAGTTGGTAAGATTGTTTAAATATGTACCTATTTATAATGAGAAAATATGGGTTCACAAGTTCACTCTGGGATTGGAGTCTAGGTTAAGGCATGATGTAGACATGCAGGAGCCTAAATCATTGCAAAAGGTATATGACCTAGCAAAGAAAGTAGAGTCACACTTATGTTATAAATATGACACTCTACCCAAGCAAGCTCGGTAGGAGCTAAAGAAGAGGAATAGTAATGGGTTTGTAAAATGGGAGGTTGATCAAGAGCGAAAGGCTAAGAACCCCTAAAATCCTGAGAAGAAACCTAATGGAAATCAGAAGAAGTTCAAGAAGAACTTTCGTAGGAAGGATAACAAACCCAATAATATGAAACCTCAACCATAGAAGTTGCAAGCTCCAACTCCAATAGTTAAAATCGGGAATGAGAAACCTAAAAAATATCAAGGACCCAAGGAAGGGTGCTACAATTTTTGGGGACCTCATTACTATAATCAGTGTCCATATCGAGCAGGGACTAGCACAACTAATGCAAAAGGGAAGGAACTAGAACATCGGATCTATGCCACAACCAGGAAGCAGAAGCTAGAGGGACAAGCCACCCCATTACTTGTGAAAGGTAAGGTTTTTAATAAGCAAGTAAACATTTTGATAGATAGTGGGGCCACTGATAGTTTTATTTCATCTAGTCTAGCAAGGACTATGTCGGAAAGGCTTGGATATTTGGCTCAAGGGTGGAAGGTTGAGTACGGTTCTGGGTAGACCTACTCGGTGAACCAATGTTATCCTATGGTAGAAATCACTCTATCTAATGGGACTACGTAATGTTGTTTATATGTAGCTCCCTTACATGCCTTTGATGTGGTCCTAGGGATGGATTGGCTACAGGCTCATAAAGCCTTAGTCAATTTTCAAGACCGATGGATTGAGTATTTAGAAGAAGGTAGGAGGAGACTAAGAATTCATAGCAAACAAGGGGCGTTTGAACCTCAGATGTTGTCCACTATGCAATTGAAAAAGACCCTAAAGAGAGGAGGAATAGTGTATGTAGTAAAACTTAATGAAGTGGAAGACTATGAGAAAGGAGAAATACTAAGACAACATCCAATTTTATAGGATTTTTAGGATGTATTTCCAGAGGACCTACCTAGGCTACCTCCTGTACAGGAATTTGACTTCATAATTGAACTTATGATGGGAGTCGAGCCTATTCATAGATCCTCGTATAGGATGAATCCTATTGAAATGCAAGAACTAAAGGTTCAATTGCAAGGATTATTGGAGAAGGGATTTGATAAAACCAAGTGTGTCACCGTGGGGTGCACCGATTTTGTTCATGAAAAAGAAGGATGGTTCGCTAAGATTATGTATTGATTATAGGATGCTAAATAAGGCTACAATCAAGAATCAGTATCCTTTACCTAGGATTGAAGATTTATTTGATCAACTAAAGGATGCCAAGGTGTTTACTAAGATTGATCTAAGGTCAGGGTATCACCAGTTAAGGATTCATGAGGAAGACACTCACAAGATGACATTTAAGACTAGGTATGGGCATTATGAGTTTACGGTTCTACCCTTTGGATTGACTAATGCCCCAACTACTTTCATGAACTTAATGAATAGTGTGTTCAGAAGATACTTGGACCAGTTTGTCTTGGTATTCCTAGATGATATCCTTATATACTCTTGAGATAGAGAAGAGCATGATAAACATCTTAGGATCATGTTAGAATTGCTAAGGAAGAATCAACTTTATGGAAATCTAGCTAAGAGTGAATTCTATGTTCCAGAGGTATGATATCTTGGACACGTCATATCATCAAAGGGGATTGTTGTGGATCCAGAGAAGATAGAGGCTATCTTAAATTGGCCACCCCCTACTAATGTGACTGAAGTGCAAAGTTTCATGGGGTTAACGGGCTACTATAGATGTTATATAAAGGACTACTCCAAGATTGTTGGACCCATAACTAACCTTCAGAAGAAGGGAAAGGAATTCAAGTGGTCAGAAAAGTGTGAGGCTGCCTTTGCACTACTAAAGCATAAGCTTACTACTGCACCAATACTAAAGGTTCCCGATCCACAAGGGGACTTTTTAGTGTGCATTGATGCATCAATAGATGGGTTGGGTGGGGTACTCTCACAAGAGGAGTCAGTAGTGGCATATACTTCAAGGAAGCTCAAAAAGCATGAAGTTAATTATGCTACACATGATTTAGAGCTAGCTATAGTGGTGCATGCTTTAAAGGTTTGGCACCACTACTTGGTGGGAAGACCCTTTGAATTAAAGACCGACCATCAAAGTCTATGATACATATTCACCCAACCAATACTCAATGCGAGATAGAGAAGATGGGTGGAATTTCTCATTGAGTATGATTTCGAGATTGAGTACATAAAAGGAAAAGAGAATAAAGTAGTTGATGCTTTGAGTAGAAGAAAATATATAGCAACCATAACTAAAATTCACATGGACCTGATGGATCGAGTAAGACAGGAGCAATCTCAGGATGAGTATTGCCAAGAAATTTGAGTTAATATGGACAGATATCCTGAAGGAAATAAGGAATTTAGTGTGAAATATGACTTTCTGTGTTATAAGGGAAGGGTCATCATACCAAATATGGATGATTTAAGGAACTTGATAATGCAAGAAGCCCATAGATATCCTTATTATGCTCATTCAGGAGGAGCCAAAATGCGAGAAAACATGAAAAGAACCTTCTTTTGGGTAGGAATGAAGAAGGACATCATGGATTTTGTTGCTCGATGCCTCGAATGTCAGAAAGTTAAGGTAGAACGCCAGCATCCTACAGGAAAACTATATCTGCATGATATACCTACGCAAAAATGGTAGGTTATATCTATGGATTTTATAGTGGGTTTACCCAAGACTCGGTACCAACATGATGCCATCTTTGTAGTGGTCGAAAAATTGACTAAGGTTACCCATTTCATACCAGGAAATACCAAGGACGATGCTCAGGTGGTGGCTAGAAGATTCATCAAAGAGGTATTCCGATTGCATGGATTTCCTGAGGTAATTATCTCAGATAGAGACTCCAAATTCACTTCTGAATTCTGGAAATCCCTTCATAGTGTAGTTGGTATGAAACTGAATATGAGTTCAGCATACCACCCTAAAATAGATGGCCAAACGGAGTGGGTAAACCAAGTTCTGGAAGACATGCTCCACATGTACTGCATGGATCACAAGTCTCATTGGGAAGATTGTCTACCTTTGGTAGAGTTTGCCTACAATAATGGACATCACTCCTCACTAGGAATGGCACCTTTCGATGCCTTGTATGGGTGAAAGTGTAGAACACCATTATCTTGGGACAACCTAGAAGACCGAGTTGTGATTGGGCCAGAAATGGTCAGGGTAATGGAAGATCAGCTAAAGGAAATTAGGCAAAGGCTTAAAGAAGTTGTGGATAGGTAGAAGAGTTATGCAGATCTAAAAAGGACTCCAAGAGAGTATTCTATTGGAGATAAGGTGTTCTTGAGGGTTAAGCCAAAGAAGAGTGCTATCAAATCCATGAAGTTGGATCCACATTTTGTGGGGCCCTTTGAGATCATGGAAAAGATCAGTCTGGTTGCATACCAACTTGCATTACCACCTAATCTATCCAAAATCCATGACACCTTCCACATATCCTTGCTTAGGAAATATGTTGCTGACCCTGAACATGTGTGGGATGTTTCTAATTTGTAGATGGCAAATCCGAAGGCCATTGAAGTACTACCAGTGAAGATTCTTGAGTTTCATTCTAAGTCTCTATGAAATCAGACTCTCGAACAGTGTAAGGTCCAGTGGGACCAGTTCTCTGAGAAAAATGCCACTTGGGAGAAAGTGGAGGTTATGCAAAAATATTTTCCTTTTTTGTTTGAAGCTATATGATGTAATAATTTTTACTTTCTATTAAAAACAAAGGAAACTGGAAACATCGAGGATGATGTTTAATTCTAGTGGGGGAGGATGTCATGACCCTCCCTAGCGGACTATATGGCACAAAGAAACAATGTATTAACCTATGATGTGGTGATACTTAGTTTGAATGATTGAACCAACTATATGATGTTTAGTTGATTTAGAAGGGCATGTTATCGCTAACATATTGCCAAGTGTGCAGGATCAGGTACACTCATAGGTGGAGAAGGCAGAAGCATCCACCAAAAATGAGGGTACTTAAGATCAGGGAAATGATGATTAAGGTACTCAAAGGTAACATGGATAGATACCTTCATATAGGCATGCATTGTCGGAAGGGATAATCATCGATGACTGATCACCTTGAGCCTTAGTTGATAGCCTAGTAGCTATCATAAAATATCTGGCTAAGATAGGTGATTGGGTTGATGGAAATATTCCCTCTTTGTTGTTTTATAAATTTGATTGCTCTCTATTGCATCATGGCTTGGGTAGCATAATGTTGGAATTTCAATAAAAGAACAACTACAAAATGTATGTGGATGCATAAAGTGAACTGTTATGTTGAAGTGATAATAGAGCATCATTGTTATGAAGGAAAATAAATTAAATTTAAATGATAAATGAAGATTCATTTAAATTAATTAATGAGGTTTTGATTTAAAAATGATATGACTCATTTAAACTCATTAGTAAACTTCATTTCAATAAACAAATGAGAGTTCATTTGAAATAATTAAAGAAGTTCATTTTAATGATAATATAAATTCATTAATGGACTTTAATTAAGTGAAATAAATAAAAAAAAAAAAAAAATCCATTTAAGATAAATAGAATCTTTTATTTTTAAAGATAGAGCAATTAAGAAATTATTTTAAATAAAAGAGATATATTTTAAAATGGTGATAAAATATCATGTAAATGATATTTTATTAAAAAGGTACCATTCTTCATTTTAATAATGTAAATATCCCACACCCCTATATAGTGCAAGCTAAGTAAATAATCTAGGGGGGCTATTAATTTCCAAATATGGAAATTATGGGTAAATGAACTCTTTGCCGCAAAAGGATGAGGGACGAAAGCATTGAAGAAAGGGGGCTCGAGGTTGGGCTCGGGATCTGAGAGGGGACGGTGGATGGGCCACCTGGAGCAAGGGGGAATGTAAGGTGCAAGAGAAGAAAGAAATAAAATAGAGGAGAAAAGAGGAGAATAAAATAGAGGAAGAAAGGAGGATGCAGACTAGGGACTGGAGAAAATATAGGAACATACAACAAGCAAAGGAAAATGCAACCGAGACACCATTGGATTCCATTCTGTAGGAGGATTAAGGTTGGAGGGTTTTAAAACTTTATTTGTTTACACATGCGTCTATTTGTATGGTGAATGATTTAAATTGAAACCTGGTTATACCCCTCCCTATAGCGTGATAATCCATTTGAATGGATTGGAAATCACCTACGCCTAAGTATGTGATGCGCTATGTTGGAAAGTGTTGTGTGTTTAGATGGTTCTCCTGATAAGCTTGTGTTGAAAGACGTGACCGTGTATCTAAGCATGGTTTTGGGAAGCGTTGTGTTTGAAAGCACTGGGTATTTAGATGGTTGTCTGGAAGTGCTATGTTTGAAAGCACTGGTTGTTTAAATATTTGTTGGAAAGCACCATGTGTCTAGCTCCTGTAGAGGAAAACCACCTGCACCTAAGTATGTGATGTACTATTTTGGAAAGCGATGTGCTAGAATCATCACCTGTAAGTGAATACCACCTATGTTCTAAGCATGTGAAGTGCTATGTTTGAAAGTGTTGGGTGTTTAGATGTTTATGGAGAAAGTGTTGTGTTTGAAAGTGCTAGGTGTTTAGATGTTTGTGGAGAAAGCATTGTGTTTGAAAGTGTTGGGTGTTTAGATGTTTATGGAGAAAGCATGATGTGTGTCTAGCTCTTGTAGAGGAAAACCACCTGCACCTAGGTATGTGATGTGTTGCATTAGAGAGCGTTGTGTGTTTAGATCCTGCAAGAGAAAGCTACTCATGTTCTAGAGAGAGCACCCTATGTTTGGAAGCATTGCCTACAAGGAAAGCTACCCGTGTTCTAAGCATGTGATGCGTTGTGTTAGAAAGCACTATGTGTTAGAAGAGTCACCTATAGTGGAAAGCCACCAGTGCTCTAAGAAAGAGAAAGCACCCTATGTTTGGAAGCACCACCTGTAGAAAAAAAACACCTGTGGGTTAGGGAGAGGGTTGTGTTTAGGGAACACTGCTTATAATGTAAAACTATCCATATTTGTGGGGAAGCTTCGTTGCTATGTAAGTTCAGTTCCTTTGGGACTGTTAGTGGTGACAGAGGAGAAATTTTAGCACCTGGATTTGCCTTGTTTGGACTCTAAGTTTGGTAGTCCTTTGATCTTCTATCGAGATGTTTCGCATCCGCCATGAAGGTGTATAAGTCCATGGTCGTAAACCTTGGATGAGCAAGGTTTACTTATGAAATTTTAATTAAATAAACAAACCTTTGATTTATAAATTATATTATGGGACTTTAATTGAAATAAGACCTTTGATTTATATAAATTATATTATGGGACTTTAATTGAAATAAGACCTTTGATTTATATAAATTATATTATGGGACTTTAATTGAAATAAGACCTTTGATTTATATAAATTATATTATGGGACTTTAATTAAAAGAGAAACCTTTGATAAATGTTGATTATCTTAGGATATTTAATTAAAGGAAAAACCTTTGATAAATGTTGATTATCTTAGGAGATTTAATTAAAGAGAAACCTTTGATAAATGTTGATTATCTTAGGAGATTTAATTAAAGAAAAACCTTTGATAAATGTTGATTATCTTAGGATATTTAATTAAAGAGAAACCTTTGATAAATGTTGATTATCTCAGGAGATTTAATTAAAGGAAACACCTTTGATAAATGTTGATTATCTTAGGAGATTTAATTAAAGAGAAGCCTTTGATTAGCATGAATTATCTTAAGAGATTTTAATTAAAGTAAGATATTTTATTATTGTGAATTATTTTAAGAGATCTTAATTGAAGGGACCTTTAATTAATGAGATTTACCTTATGTGGTTTTAAATAGAGTAAGACCTTTTGTGTAATAATATCATGAAGGGGTTATTTGTAACTAAAGTAGTGAGTCTTTAGATAAGGTTGTGAATTAAAAGGGATGTTATATTTATTCTTTGAATTGAAGTTATGGGGATTTGATTTAGGGAATTAATGATGGATTGTTTTAGAGGTTAAAGATATGGGACTTTATCCGCATGCGTAGAGCAGTTGGTAAATGCCCTGGGTGCTGGTTGTGGTCAACCCAGGTTCCATTTCCACTGCCTCCATCCTGTTGGATATGTAGGCATAGCTGGTAAATGTCCTATGTGCTGGTAGAGGTCGACAAGGATCCATTTTCCCTATGCCTAACCTGTGGATGTATTAATAATTCAACCCCCTTATGACTAATGCCATGTGGTATACCCATATGGGACAGCTACGATTGGCCATAGAGCTAGGTTCTTGGGGCTTCTAAACTACCCAAATTTTAATCTGTGTGTGTAGAGCAGTTGGCAAATGCCCTAGGTGCTGTTTGTGGCCGACCCAGGTTTCATTCCCACTGCCTCCATGTACTGGATATGTAGGCATAGTTGGAAAATGTCCTATGTGCTGGTAGAGGCCAACAAGGCTCCATTTTCTCTATGCTTAAACCTATGGATATATTAATAATTCAACCCCCTTGTGATTGATGCCATGTGGTATACCCGAGTGGGACAACTACGGTTGGCCATAGAGCTAGGTTCTTGGGGCTTCTAAACTACCCAATTTTCATCTGCATGTGTAGAGTAGTTGGTAAATGCCCTGGGTTCTAGTTGTGGCCGATCTAGGTTCCATTTCCACTGCCTCCACCCTATTGGATATGTAGGCATAACTGGTAAATGTCCTATGTTCTGGTAGAGGCCGACAAGGCTCAATTTTCCCTATGCCCAACCTATGGATTTATTAATAATTCAACCCCCTTGTTTGTGATCGATGCCATGTGGTATATCTAGATGGGACAACTATGATTGGCCATAGAGCTAGGTTCTTGGGGCTTCTAAACTACCCAAAATCCACATGCGTAGAGCATTTGGCAAATGCCCTGGGTGCTGGTTGTGGTTGACCCAGGTTTCATTCCCACTGTCTCCACCATGCTGGATATGTAGACATAGTTGGAAAATGTCCTATGTGCTGGTAGAGGCCGACAAGGCTCCATTTTCTTTATGCCCAACCTATGGATATATTAATAATTCAACACCCTTGTGACTGATGCCATGTGGTATACCTAGATGGGACAACTATGATTGGCAATAGAGCTAGGTTCTTGGGGCTTCTAAAATACCCAATTTTTGGGCCTACCCCCTGTGTCCCACTAGAATTTCATGGATGACACCATCCTCACCACCTCTGCCTCAATCCCTCAAGCAAAGACCCTCAAGCGTATCTTGACCCTGTACAAAGATGCGGCTAGGTAGAAGATCAACCTCAAAAAAAGTAAGATTTTCTTCATTCATACCCCCTTGGCCAGGCAAATCAGAATCGGGTGAATATTAGGCTGCACCCCTGGTTCCCTTCCCTCCTCTTACCTCGGGCTTCCACTGTTCATAGGTGCATCCTCCAAGGACCTATGGGGTGAGGTGATTGAGTGGATTCAGAGGAAGCTGGCCCCCTGGAAAGGTCACCTCCTCTCGTAGGCTGGCAAAGCCACCCTCTTGGCAGTAGTCCTGCAAAGCATTCCTATATATTTCATGTCGATCTTCAGAATCACGGCCTCCATTGTAGATCAAATCGAACAAATTCAAAATAATTTTCTTTGTTCAGGCAGCGAAGATAAAAAGAGGATTCCCCTGGTCTCCTGGCCCCTAGTCTACCGCACCAAAGGTGAGGGAGGGATCGGGCTCAGGCGGGTGGTCCTCATGAACAAGGCCCTCTTGTCCAAACATGCCTGGAAGGTGCACACTAATACCCTTGATGAGTGGGTCAGCATCGTGCAAAAAAAATACTGTCATAACCACCCATTCCTTAGTGAAGCTCAACCCCGAGATGGTTCAGCCTTTTGGAAGTCCCTGATATTTGTTGGCAATTTTGGGTACCTTGGGTACATTGCATTTGCTCAAGTGAATAAGTTGTCATTGATGTCAAGAAGTTGTTGAAGGAATTTGATTTGATGTCAAATAATTTGTTTTGATGAAGGTTTCGGCATGACAAGTTCGAAAGAAAGCAAGTTAGAAAAGTGTCGCGATATCGCGACATGTCGCAGTTTCGCGACTCAAAGAGGAGAGAGAATGTTCGGAGTCAGAAATGTCATGATTTCATGACATATTGCAGGAGAGAGAGTCCAAAAGAAAAAGTGTCACGATTTCGTGACATAATGCAGGAGAGAGAGTCTGAAAGAAAAAGTGTCACGATTTCATGACATAATGCAGGAGAGAGAGTTCGGGAGAAAAAGTGTCACGATATCGCGACATGTCGGGTTTTCGTGACCCGAAGAAAAGAAAAGCGCTAAGGAGAAAAAGTGTCACGATTTCATGACAAGTCAGAAGACAAAGTGGAAGCAAGATAAAGTGTCACGATTTCATGACATGCAGCAAAGGGAAGAGTCTGAAAATGAGAACTGTCATGATTTTACGACAGGTTGCAGAGAAGTACGAAAGCTGAAAGCGTCACGATTTCATGATAAGCTGCAAAGAAAATGTACGGAAGCTAGAAGTGTCATGATTTCATGACAAATTCAAGGAGGAAGAGCTCAAAGGTGAAAGCGTCATGATTTCGTGACATGTTCCATTTTTGGGCGTAAGGGGAGAAAAACACAAGGCAATGAAAGTGTCATGATTTTGTGACATGTTTCGTTTTTGCTAGTGCAAGCAGACAAGAGTGCAAGGAAGAGAAAGTGTCACGATTTCATGATAGATTGAGATGGCAGTGTTCGGTTGGAGAAAGTGTCACGATTTCATGACAAAAATAGAATGCAAGCCTTCTATAGGAGAAGTGTCATGATTTCATGACAAAAGCAGAGAGGAAGGCTATGAAGACAGAAGTGTCACGATTTCGTGACAAAAGCAGAAAGGAGGTCGACGAAGGGAGAAATGTCGCGATATCACGACAAAAGCAAAGTTGATGCTGACTAAGTCAGAAGTGTCGCGATATCATGACAAGAGCTTAGTTGAAGTCGACAAAGGCTAAAATGTCATGATATCATGACAAAAGCCAAAAGACAGTATACGGTTGCAAAAGTGTCACGATATCGCGACATGTTGTAGTTTCACGGTAGAAGCTACAGAAGAGTTGCAGAGGTAGTGAAGCCGACAAAGTTAAATTTGGGCCGACGAAGATTAGGGTTTGCAGTCGACGTAGTTTAGGGTTTGCAGCCGATGTAGTTTAGGGTTGTGCAACCGACTAAGATCAAGGTTTTGATCTTGAAAGTGTTAGTATAAAAGGAGGGCTGTTTGAAGAGTTGAGTGTGAATTGATAGATAGTCGAATGTGCATCGAAGTGTGCGAGATGCAGTCGAAAGAGCGCAAGAGTGCAGAAGTGGCGAGATGATGTCGAAGCATGCAGAGTGAGCGCAACAGGAAAAGATGAACGAGGACATTTGTGCTAGACCGAAGGACTATGTTTAGTGCAAATTCGAGGACCAGCTTTGGAGGTGATAGAGTTGAGGACAGAGGTCTCCAGCCAGAGCAGGGAGGACAGGTGTCTTCTATGGATAGAGTTCCATTTGCTAAGGGCAACGGAGGTAGAGGTTTTCTAGAGGATCACCAGCCAGAGTAGAGCTAGGGGATCGGTGTCTCCTGTGGGTTGGTGCCCATGAACTCGAGTTTAGGGGATTGGTGTCTCCTTTGGGTTGGTGCCCATAAACTTTGTAATCGGGAAAGGTATTCCCAAAATTTGGATTGATAAAATTTAGTGAAAGATTTTATCCGTGGATGTAGCCCAACCATTTTGGGTGAACCACGTTAAAATGGGTCTTCAATGTGTGATGCTTTCTGTCTTGATTAATGTTGTGTTGATGCCTCTATTATCTAAAGTTAAAATTGTTAATTGGTTAAGTCTTATACTATTCACCCCCCCTCTCAGTATAAGCTTGTGTTCTTCAATTGGTATCAGAGCGGGTTTCTCCAGAAAGAGCCTAACAGCTTGGAGAAGGATCTATCAGAGGAACATACAGATTCAGAAAGAGATGAAGAGGTTGGGTTCGATCTCAAAGGTGAATTCTTCTTGGCTTTAAAAAGGCTTGAGAAATTCAAGGAAGAAAATTCTGTTCTCAAGCATCAATGTCAGGAAGAAGAGATTGCAAGATCAAAATTGTCTCAAAGAGTTATAGACTTCAAAATTCTAGCTGAAGAAGGAAAGAAGGTTGAACAAGTTCTGACAGAGGCTTTAAAAGGAAAGGAAACTGATTGCGAGAAACTAGAAGAAGAGGTTATGTCTCTTAGAGTGAAGTTGGAACAATTGGCTCTCAGACAGAATACTTCGTATGACAAGCAAAAGAAGGATGGTATCACTATTCATGAAATAGGGTCTTCGAGCAAGACCAATCTTCATCCTGAAGAGCGGTGGATTCCAGTTGGTCACAAGAAGAACAATCATCCAAGGCATCAAAACAGGTTACATAATACTTTCCATGGCTATTGTTTTTCTTGCAAGAATTTTGGTCACAAAGCTATGCATTGCAATAAATCCTTGAATAGCCATAGTAAGGAATATGTTAACTCTTTTGCACCTCTTATGAATAAAAATTTCATGTGTTACAAGTGCAAGAATTTTGGGCATATAGCAAGGATGTGCAGTTTGGATAGATCTAGCCTTGAGTTCACTAAAAAGAAAAATGAGATCAAATCTAAGTCAATGATAGTTCAAACTGCTTTTCATGCTCAAGACAAAGTAGAAAAATGGTATCTTGATAGTGGTTGTTCAAAACATATGACTGGTGAAAAGGAAAAGTTTTTGGTCTTAAAACAAACAAACCGAGGAACAGTCAGTTTTGGAGATAATAGGTCAACTAAAATCTGTGGTAAAGGGACTCTTAGTTTGGATGGGAAATCCAAAATAGAAAATGTGCTTTATGTAGAAGGCCTAAGACATAATCTTCTAAGTGTGAGTCAACTTTGTGATCAAGGGCACATAGTATCTTTCTTTTCAGATAGATGTGAGATAAGTAAAGAAAAAAATGGAAAACTCATTGCGAGTGCTACAAGGACTCCAAACAATCTTTACATTCTGAGTGAGATAAAAAGGGAAAAGTGTTTTCTAACTCAAGAAGATGAGAGTTGGCTATGGCATAAAATATTGGGGCATTTGAGCTTTGATAATCTTGTCAATATTAGTAACAAGGAAGCTGTTAGAGACTTGCCCAAAATAAAAAGGCCCCATAATATCATTTGCGGTCCCTGTCAACATGGAAAACAGACCAGAACCAGTTTCAAATCAAAAGGGTATACTTCTTCAAAACCATTGGATCTTATTCATACTGATTTATGTGGCCCCACCAGAACTCAGAGCATTCAGGGAGAAAGCTACTTCATGTTGTTTATAGATGATTATTCTAGAATGACGTGGGTTACTTTTCTCAAAGAAAAATCTGAAGCTTTTGAAAAATTTAAAGCTTTCAAAGAAATGATTGAAAATGAGACTGACAAGAGAATCAAATGCTTAAGATCGGACAGAGGAGGAGAGTTCACTTCAAATGAATTTGTGGAATACTTGTGAGCAACAAGGAATCAAAAGAGAATATTCAACAGCAAGAACTCCTCAACAAAATGGAGTAGTTGAAAGGAAAAATAGAACTATTGAAAATATGGCTAGAGCTATGTTAAATGAGTCAAAACTCTCAGATGGCTTTTGGAAAGAGGCAGTCAGTACAACAATCTACATTATCACCAGGGCCCAACTTAGAGTCAATCATCATAAAACTCCTTATGAGTTATGGAAAGGGAGACCAGCTACAGTAAAATACTTCAAAGTGTTTGGGAGTAAGTGCTTCATCAGAAGGGAAGATCAGAATTTGGGTAAGTTTGATCCTAGGTGTGATGAGGGAATCTTTCTTGGATATTCCAACAGAAGCAAGGCCTACAGATGCTTCAACAAAAGAATGCATACAGTCGTAGAGAGCATAAATGTAACAGTTGATGAAAAGACAGGGATAAGAGAACCAGTCAAGGAACTCGGTGATGAAATTTGTCAAGAAGAATTCAGAGAGGTTTCAGATGAAGAAGAGGAAAGACAACAACCGCTTCCCAAAACTCCTTCACGATATGTTCAGAAACATCATCCCAAATATTTGATCATTGGTGATCCAAACAACAGGCAAACAAGAAGAAGAGTCATTCCTTCACACGATTCTACAAATGTTTCATTATTATCTCAGATTGAGCCAAAAGATTTCAGTGAAGCATGTGCGAGATAAATTTTGGGTAAAAGCAATGGATGAAGAGCTAAATCAAATAGAGAAAAGTGAAACTTGGGATTTGGTTCCAAGACCTAAGGACAAGAATGTCATTGGCACAAAATGGATATTCAAAAATAAACTCAATGAGGATGGAAATATTGTCAGAAACAAAGCTAGGTTAGTCTGCAAAGGTTATGCTCAAGTAGAAGGTGTTGATTTCGAAGAGACGTTCGCTCTTGTTGCTCGTCTCGAAGCTATCAGAATGTTTTTGGCCCTTTCAAGCTTCAAATCATTCAAGGTATATCAAATGGATGTAAAGTCAGCTTTTCTAAATGGGGTGTTGGTAGAAGAAGTCTACATAGAACAGCCAGAAGGAGTGTCTCTCATAGAACAGTCAGACTATGTGTGTAAACTAAAAAAGGCCTTATATGGGTTAAAGCAAGCACCGAGGGCTTGGTACTCAAGACTTGACAGTTATCTTCATGAGCAAGGCTTCAGGAAAGGCATGGCAGATAGCAATTTGTATATTAAGAATGAAGGTGATGATATGTTGATTATGGTTGTCTATGTTGATGATATTATTTTTGGGGGAAATAATACTCAGATGTGCAAAGTTTTTGCTAACACCATGCAAAAGGAATTTGAGATGTCCATGATTGGAGAGCTATCATTCTTTTTAGGTCTTCAATTGCTCAATCAAAAGACGATGTATTTCTCTCTCAAGGAAAGTATATCAAAGAAATGTTGAAGAAATTTGGGATGATGGACAACAAACCAGTATGTACTCCAATGATTACAGGGTGCAAGATGAGTAAAGATGATGAATCTCCAACGACAGATCAGAGGTTGTACAGATCAATGATTGGCAGTTTATTATATGTTACGGCTACCAGACCAGATATCATGCAGCTAGTTGGGTTAGTAGCAAGATTTCAGGCAGCTCCAAAAGATTCTCATGTTACAACAATTAAGAGGATATTCAGATATCTGAAGGGCACTATGGACTTTGGGCTTTGGTATCCCAAAGGTGATGATTTCACCCTCACGGCCTATACAGATGCAGATTGGGCAGGAAGATCGATGACAGGAAGAGCACTAGTGGTGGAGCATTCTTTCCGGGAAAGAGTTTGGTTTCTTGGCTAAGTAAGAAACAACCTTCAGTTTCCTTATCTACAACAGAGGCTGAATACATAGCAACAGTGGCTGGGTGTACACAGGTTTTATGGATGAAAACCACCTTGGAGGATTTCAAAGTCAAGCATGAACAACCCATCTCCATATTTTGCGATAATACGAGTGCCATAAGTATTTCCAAAAATCCGGTAATGCACTCAAGGACAAAGCATATTTCCATCAAGTATCACTTTCTAAGGGAGAAAGTGCAAGACAAGCGGGTCAAGCTAGAGTATGTGCCTACTAAAGAGCAGATTGCAGATATCTTCACCAAACCTCTTCCAAGAGATACGTTTGAGTATCTAAGGGAGAAATTGGGAGTTGTACTCCCACCCCAGAATTAATCACCTCATCGGGAGGTGGGGGAGGGACCAAGCTAAGAGGCTCATTCTTAGTCCCGAGCCCCAAAGGTGACCCTTTGCCATTGATGACAAAGGGGGAGAGATATGAGTAAGGGGGAGAGCTTCAAGTGAAGAGGAAAGCTTCAAGTCAGGGGGAGCAAAACTTCAAAGGAAGATTCTCAGTTGTGGGCATAGTTTCTCAGTTGTTAGCACAGTTGGTTTCAGTTTTGGCTCTTAAGACGTGTTTTTAGTAAAGGTTTGCCATCAATGACAAAGGGGGAGATTGTTGGCAATTTTGGGTACCTTGGGTACATTGCATTTGCTCAAGTGAATAAGTTGTCATTGATGTCAAGAAGCTTTTGAAGGAATTTGATTTGATGTAAAATAATTTGTTTTGATGAAGGTTTCGGCATGACAGGTTCGAAAGAAAGCAAGTTAGAAAAGTGTCACGATATCGCGACATGTCACAGTTTCATGACTCAAAGAGGAGAGAGAATGTTTGGAGTCAGAAATGTCATGATTTCATGACATATTGCAGGAGAGAGAGTCCGAAAGAAAAAGTGTCACGATTTCATGACATATTGCAAGAGAGAGAGTCCAAAAGAAAAAGTGTCACGATTTTGTGACATAATGCAAGAGAGAGAGTTCGGGAGAAAAAGTGTCACGATATCGTGACATGTCGGGTTTTCATGACCCGAAGAAAAGAAAAGCGCTAAGGAGAAAAAGTGTCACGATTTCGTGACAAGTCAAAAGACAAAGTGGAAGCAAGATAAAGTGTCACGATTTTGTGACATGCAGCAAAGGGAAGAGTCTAAAAATGAGAACTGTCATGATTTCATGACAGGTTGCAGAGAAGTTGTACGAAAGCTGAAAGCATCACGATTTCATGACAGGCTACAAAGAAAATGTACGAAAGCTAGAAGTGTCATGATTTCATGACAAATTCAAGGAGGAAGAGCTCAAAGGCGAAAGCATCATGATTTTGTGACATGTTCCATTTTTGGGGGTAAGGCAGAGAAAAACACAAGGCAGTGAAAGTGTCATGATTTTGTGACATGTTCCATTTTCGCTAGTGCAAGCAGACAAGAGTGCAAGGAAGAGAAAGTGTCACGATTTCGTGACAGATTGAGATGGCAGCGTTCGGTTGGAGAAAGTGTCACGATTTCATGACAAAAATAGAATGCAGGCCTTCTATAGGAGAAGTGTCATGATTTCATGACAAAAGCAGAGAGGAAGGCTATGAAGATAGAAGTGTCACGATTTCACGACAAAAGCAGAAAGGAGGTCGACGAAGGGAGAAATGTCGTGATATCGTGACAAAAGCAAAGTTGATGCTGACTAAGTCAGAAGTGTCACGATATCGTGACAAGAGCTTAGTTGAAGTCGACAAAGGCTAAAATGTCACGATATCGTGACAAAAGCCAAAAGATAGTATACGGTTGCAAAAGTGTCGTGATATCGTGACATGTTGTAGTTTCACGGCAGAAGCTACAGAAGAGTTGCAGAGGCAGTGAAGCCGACAAAGTTAAATTTGGGCCGACAAAGATTAGGGTTTGCAGTCGACGTAGTTTAGGGTTGTGCAGCCGACTAAGATCAAGGTTTTGATCTTGAAAGTGTTAGTATAAAAGGAGGGTTGTTTGGAGAGTTGAGTGTGAATTGATAGATAGTCGAATGTGCGTCGAAGTGTGCGAGATGCAGCCGAAAGAGCGCAAGAGCGCAGAAGTGGCGAGATGATGTCGAAGCGTGCAGAGTGAGCGCAACAGGCAAAGACGAACGAGGACATTTGTGCTAGACCGAAGGACTGTGTTTAGTGCAAATTCGAGGACCAGCTTTGGAGGTGATAGAGTTGAGGACAGAGGTCTCCGACGCAGAGCAGGGAGGACAGGTGTCTTCTATGGATAGAGTTCCATTTGCTAAGGGCAGCGGAGGCAGAGGTTTTCTAGAGGATCACCAACCAGAGCAGAGCTAGGGGATCGGTGTCTCCTTTGGGTTGGTGCCCATAAACATTGTAATCGGGAAAGGTATTCCCAAAATTTGGATTGATAAAATTTAGTGAAAGATTTTATCCGTGGATGTAGCCCAACCATTCTGGGTGAACCACGTTAAAATGGGTCTTCAATGTGTGATGCTTTCTGTCTTGATTAATGTTGTGTTGATGCCTCTGTTATCTAAAGTTAAAATTGTTAATTGGTTAAGTCTTATACTGTTCACCCCCCCCTCTCAGTATAAGCTTGTGTTCTTCAATCTTCACCAAAGACATAATCTAGAAAGGGACCAGATGGATCCTCAGGGACGGAGACAAGACCAACTTCTGGGAAGACAGATGGATTCATGATGAGGCCCTGACTGCTAATAGAGAGCTTCTCATCCTCAAACTAGGGCTTGTGGATAGAGGGCCCAGAGTATCAGCATATCTTACCCAGAACTAGGGGCGGGCTACCTGGAAACCCATCCTTGATCCCAGGCACCCGCTCCAAGCTTCCAGGCTTCAGCGCCTCCTCAAGGTGACTGTCATCTTGTCCTCTAGAGGAATCGACAAATGTGTTTGGCATGGTACACCTAGTGGAGTCTTTTCTTTCAAATTTTCCTATAATATCCAAAGAGTCCTTGATGAGGCTCCCTTTCCAACCCGATAGGTGTGGGCCAAGAAGTTGATCCCCAAAATTAGCCGCTTCATTTGGGTGGCCATCCAAAATAAGATCTTGACGATCAAGAATCTGATCAGGAGGGGCTTTTAGATATCGAATAGATGCTTCCTCTACTATGCTTCCAGGGAGTCCACTAATCACCTCTTTATCAATTGTCCCTTTTTATCTGAAGTCTTGGGCCTCATTCTTTCCCTATTCTCTATCTAGTGGGTGGCCCCCAACTCCATTTATAACCTCCTATCTCAATGGCCCAACCCCTTTGCCCATCCCTTCATCCGCTTCCTCTAGGGCTCTTGCCTTCCTCACATGCTTTGGCAACTCTGGCTGGAGCACAACAGTAGAGCCTTCTCCTCCCTAGCCCGCTCCCCCCAATGGATAGTGACCAAGGCTGTGACCTTTGCCCTTGAGAATTACCGCTCCCTCCCCTTGATCGAGGCACCCCGACGATTGGGTGAGGCCACCCTCCTATCCTCCATTGAAATTTAGCTTCCCCCCCTAGCCCCTACCTACCCCCTCCCATATTTCTACGAATAGGTGGACTGCCCCCCCTCCCGTCATTCGTGACAGTCACAGGGCCCTGATCTTGGCGTACGTTGCTCCGCTTGACATCCAGACCAACAACTTCACCAAAGCAGTAGCTCTCCTTAGCGGGTTTTCTGCCCTCAAGGAGTCCACCCCAAAAGTAATCATCGAGGGTGATTCCTAAGTCATAATCAAAGCTACCCGTAGCCTGGGAAGTTGCTCTTGGTGCATTCACAACTCCATCTAGGAAGTCCACACCATTCTCCAAGGGCTCTATGATCATGCCATTCGGCATGTGTATAGAGCAGGCAATAGGGTAGCCGACTTCATGGCCAACCAGGCCACCGTAGCAGAAGATTCCACTACCAGGACCACAAACTTCCCTAAAGCCTTGGCCCAAATAGTATCGCAAGACAATTCCAACACCAATGAGGTCCCAGGCACATCCATGCCCAATGCTTCCCCTGTAGCTTCCAAATCCAAGGAGACCCCCTTCCCCAAAGGCTCCCCTTCCCCAAAAAGGTGTTGGCCCTACCAGACATGCAGAACTCCTGTCTAGGTCCCAGGCGGGGCCCTGACTCCTACTCAAGTCACAAAGGCTTGACCCCAAGCTATAGTAGGGCTGCTGGCAGCTCCAAGAAGGCCAAGGTGGAGGTATTAGAGGCCATCGAAGTCAGTTCTGACTCCAGTAGCAAGACACAAAATTTGTCGACCAGGGCCTTCCTTGACATTACGAGTGGCTCCCAAAGCGGCTTCCTCAACGGCCAATGCCCTGGGTGAACCCATCATAGGTTGGAAAATGGCCCTAACAGGGAGAGGAGCTACTCTGTTAGGTCAAGCCCCGGGGGTTGGGCCCCATCCAGGCCAGGCCCTGCCTCAGGGCATCCCGAAGCGATGACGAGCAAGTTTTTGCATTTTTTGTATTTGTTATTTTTCCATGTTTTGGTGGCCAGACCAAATTTTGCAGTGCTGGTCTCATAGGTAGTCTATATTTTTGTAGGCACTAGGGCCCTAGGCCCCGGACTATTGCCCATGGGTGTAGCCCTGGTTTTTATTCATAATTGTAGCCATGGCTTCCTATGTAACTAAGGTTTTAGGATCCTTCAACAAAAAACCCGTTTTATATATACTGCTACTTACCAAAAAAAAAGATATGGGAATTTAAAGCTTTAAAAAAATATTTGATTTGATTGGAATTGTGAATTAAAAGGGATGTTATATTTATTCTTTGAATTGAAGTTACGAGGCTTTGATTTAGGGAATGAATGGTGGATTGTTTTAGAGGTTAAAGGTATGGGACTTTAATGCTTTAAGACATGAATGAATTTGATTAAAGTTAGACCTTGATATAAGTAGTACATGTTGGATGAATCTCTAAGGGAACTTGAGAGGTGAAGATAAAAGTAAATGATCTTTTATAATATCCATTATGCATTAGATGGTTGGAAACTTAATTGAATTTTGTATAGTTGCAATTTGGTAAAGTAAATGAATAAATGTATTTGGAGGTATGCCTATCCTGAACCATGAGTACCCTGATCACCTACTATCCTCCAAGAACCAATGGGAAGCAAGGAGAAGCAAGGAGTTCAATGGAAACAAAGTATAAGTAGTTGTATTTATGTTGTTTAACTTATGCTCAAGTAGACTAGAACTATGGGGAGATATCCCTGATTTAGTTAGTGTAATATTCTTAAAGTAAGAAGGATTTACCATGCAATATTTAATGCGATAACCATTTATTAGTTTAGAGCAGGTACTTTTACTTTATTTTTGTATTTTGTTATACTATGTAACTGATTCTCTTTATGATGATGATATTATCTTTTAGTGTTGATCCTTTTTTATTTTCTAGATGCTTAGTGATTACTCTTTGATGTTTTAGTATCTAGATGTATTCTTGTTTGGTTGCTTAGTAATAGAAATCTAAGAGTAGAGTTCTAGGGTGAACTCAGAGGTGACCTAAGGGAATTAAGAACCCCTTAGGGTGAACATAGGAGACATAAAGGAATTGAGACCCCCTTAGGGAGATAAAATACTAATTTGTGGAGATATTACATCTAATTTAAGATAGCTCATCATAGAGACAATATAGATAGCTTAAATTGCAATACTCATAGCATACCTACGCAGAATGACTTGTTTACGATATGGATATGCGTGTATACCTTCTATGGACTGAGGGTGATAAGTCTAACTCATCAAGAGTGATGGGATATATGGGCTTATTTGTAGTAACACATGATACATCTATACATATAGGCTTGTGTTAGGTTACTTCGTGATATTTAGCTTTCAGGAAAACTTAGAAGATTGAAACTTTAGGTAAATGTTAGTTTGTATTAGGGGTTCATGAAGGGTTCATGTACTTCTCTCAGTAAAAAAAATATATTTTTGTATTTTTCTATCTGTGTGTTTTTGGGTCGTTACACATTCTAAAACCTTTGCTTCTAACCTCTCTTTAAATTTCCTTGTCTTAGCTATTAATTTGGTTAGATCTTCTATAATCTTTCCTTTCTCTTCATAATATTCTTGAAATTGAAGCTTGAGTTTTGAGTTCTGCTTTCTTACCTTTATTAATGCATCAAGGGTAGAAATAAGCTCACCCTCAATATCAATTTTGCCTTCCTCTGATTTTGCCTCTATTCCTTTGATTTTAAGATCATCTTCATTCCTTTATAATCTATCTTCAATAGAAGCACTTCCTTCCTCTTATATTGCCAAAATAAGACTTTCTTCTTCTAGACCTTCACGGGCATCTTCATATTCATCTTCACTAAAACTGAATCCATTCCTTGTACAACTATATTCAAGATGACCAAAGTTACCACACCTAAAACACTTGAGAATTATTGGACCTCTATTTACCTTTTTCTTAACATCTTATTTTTCTACTATTAGAAATATAATTTTTTCTTATTCATTATCTGAGGACCTTCCATCATTGTCACTAGAAATATTACCTACCTTATCTGCATAAAACCTCTTCTTATGCCTTTGGAAAAACTTCTTTCCTTGCTTGCTTTTTCCATACCTACTTCTATTTTGATACTTGCATTTTCCTGCTTCCTTGTTCTTATGACTCTATTTCTCATCACCACTGCTATTTCTAGCTTCTAGACAATCAGTTGCATAGTGATCATATTTTTCACATTTAAAACACTTAACTACTTTTGTACCTTTAAACTTTCTTGTGTCATTTCTTATGCTATAGTTTACTTCTTCATCACTAGATAACTCATTACTTGAACCTGAATTCTTCCCATTTTTATTTTTTGTAACTTTGAAGGCTACCTCTTTTTGGGGGATAGAATCTTCTTTTATTCTCATCTCAAAAGTTGTGAGAATTCCATGTAACTCATCACTTGTCAAAATTTTAATATCTTTTGACTCTTCTATGCTGAAATCGTTTCACTATACCTCTTAGGGAGTGACCTTAAAACCTTTTGAAAAATATCTGTTTCTCAAAATTTAAACCCAATTCCTTGCATGGATTTAACAACCTCATCCACATGAAGTAGGTATGTAGCAATATTTTCCTCATTCTTCATATTTAGATATTCAAATTTTCTCTTGTGATTTTGTAATTTTACCATCCCGACCTTTTTGTCTCCCTCATATATATATTTTTCAGGTTATACCAAATTTCTTTTGCTGATGTGCAATGCATAAATTTTATAAATTTATGTTTCACACAAACCATTTAATATTCCATTCATTACCTTTGAATTATTCAGTTGTCTGATCTTACCATATTTATCTATAGGTGGAGTAGCTGGTGGTATGTACCCATCCTCAACTGCTTGCCATATATCATTTCCTTATACCATTAGGTAAATATTCATTCTCACACTCCAAATTGCATAATTATTTCCATAAAACAATGGTGCCTTATTCCCTAAAGATCCACTCTAAGAATCCATTTGTGTTCCTGTAATATTTTCATTCAAGTTGTTAAACTCTTCCAAAGTAACCCACTTTGATACCAATTGAAAAATACTAGCTTGTACTGAGAGAGGACATGAATAGTATAATACCACTTTTTACTTTTCTTTCCCAAAAAATATTATGCAATATATCAATGGCAACATCAAAAATAGTAATAAAATCAATACACAAATCACCACATACAATAGAGACACCAATTTAATATGGTTCACCCAATGTGGGCTACTCCACAAAGAAAATATTTCACTAAAATTTTCTCAAAAAATATCTTGGGAATCCTTCCCTATTATAATTTTTAAGGACCTCTGTCCAAAGGAGACAACAATAATCTAATAAAGTTCATGAATATCTATCCATAAGAGAATTCCTTCTTTTTTTTGGCTAGTGATCCTTTAGAAGACTACTACCTCCACTACATTAGCTTGTGAATCCCTCTTCACTAAATATCTATGTCCTCACTCAAAATACCTATCCTCACTACCCTAGCTAATGGAACTCTATCCACTGGAGACTATTGTTCTCTACTCTGTCACCTCCAAATATTACTCTTAGATCTGTCTCAAATATGCACTAAACACAGTCCTTTGTTCTAGCACAAATATGCTCAATATCTATCTCAAATCTACACTAAACATTGTCCTTCAGTGTAGCACAAATCTACTCACTATTTGTATCAAATCTGCACTAAAAACAATTCTTCTGTCTAGTACAAATCTACTCAATATCTATCTCAAATATGCACTAAACAATGTCCTTCAGTCTAGCACAAATCTACATAATATCTATCTCAAATTCGTAATAAAATTGTCCTTCGATCTAGCACAAATCTACTGAACATTTGTCTCAAATTTGCACTAAACATTTTCCTTCAGTCTAGCATAAATATTCTCTTCTATATTTAACCCAAGAATTAACACAAATCTTGAACAAATAAATCAATCAAACTTCTCTCAAGCCTTCTCAAAGACTTACCTCAAATTTGCTCAACAAGTCCTTCCTAGAACTTGTCTAATCTTCTCAATAAGTCTTCACCAAGACTTACCTCAAATATTCTCAACAAGTCCTCTTTAGAACTTGTCCAATCTCCTCAAAAAGTATTCACCAAGACTTACCTCAAATATTCTCAACAAGTCCTCTCTAGAACTTGTCTAAACTACTCAACAATTCTTCACTAAGACTTGTTCTAAATCTGCATTATAATCTTCCACAAAATATCCCACTAATTTATCCACAAGTCTTCACCAATACCTACTTTAAACCTACTTCTAAGCCTCCACAAAATCTCACACAAATATATTCTTAAGCTCTCGCAAAATCTTACTCAAATATATCCTTAAGTCCCTTCTAGGACTTACTCAAATCTTCTCACAAGATTTTATAAAATCTTGCTTAACTTTGTCCTTAAGTACCCTCTAGGACTTACTCAAATATATCCACTAGATTTCACAAAATATTATTCAAATAAATTGCTAAACTTGTATACAAAACTCAACTTAACCTCTTCCAGAAAACCTCTTCAATTACACAAACAAGTTTCACTCATAATCTTGTTTAACTAGAGAAACATATAGAGAATGGTAAGAGACTCAATATGTTTCACACTCACATCACTCTATCACTTTCAAAATCTCTTTAAAATCAATTTAGAATAAAGAATAATTTGTTTCAAAAATCTTGAACTATCACTTCAATATATTCAATCAATCATGCTCATACAACTTCACTCAACCATTCACTAAATGAAACACAACTTTCTTACAAACCCTAACCAAGTGTTTCCCTTTACGTCCAAAAACTCACACTATTAATATCAACCCTTGACTCAAGATGATTTTAAAATTCACATAACAATGATACTCATGATCTTTTCACAAACCCTAATCATGCACATGAAAGCTTACTCAAATATTTCCAACAATGCTTATCAAACAATCTCACATAACAATGATACTCATGTTCTTTCACAAACCCTAGTTCAATATAGTTCTCAATTTCACACTCAATTGTTCTCACAATCATTCACCAATCATGTATATGAAAACTCACGCAACGATACTTATTAAACAAACATTTTCACTTCAACTTTGTATTTCACAACATCCAACCCAAAAATATTTCACTCACAAGGAAGATGTGCCCATACCTTTTATTTTGATGAAAATTTGACCTCAAAAACTTGTCTCAATCACAATCAACCTCTTTGACAATATCAATGATTAGATATCAAAAATCTTCACTCAATTATTTCCCTCAAAATTATTTCACCATACAAAAATAAGCAAGACTAAAGTACATCTTATTATCTCCAAACTTATCAAAATATTTCTCAACACATAGAAATCAATTTTTCTTTATCAACTCCAAATTAATTGATTTATAGAACACCAAGTTCTTTAACAATCATTTTAAAAAATCCCAATGATAATTTTCAACCTATAAGAACTAATCCCTTGATTAAGCCTTATTACTCCAACATCTATTTAATTTTCAAATCACAAAATAATATAACATATCAAATACCCTTATCGCTCCAACTCTTATTTAATTTTTTCAAAGCACAAAATAATGTAAACTATCAAATACCTTATAACTCCCTACTTTTCCAAGGTGCTACCTAAACTCACATGGCCTTAAAGCGCTCCACAAAGTTGGCGCTAAAAAAAATTAAACAAAACTTTAATGCATACCTTATACCTTGGCCCATGTGCAAAATTGGTAGTGCATGCCTTGGCTGCACTTTGAACCTATGACCTCGTTGTTGCCACTACGCTCTAGCCAAAGCTAGGAAGTCATTGGGACACATGCCCACACAAGTCTAAACACTTGAGCACCTTTCCTTGTTATCTTTGCAATTTTTGATGATCAAAAAAAAAAAAAGTTATACCCTTCCAAAAACAACTGCACAGGTATTTGAAATTCCAATCTCTGCCTTGCGAATGCCTTAAGTCTGTCTTGGTCACCAACTATGCTAACTAGTACTTTGGGTATGCACTAAATGTGCCACATGCATTTAAACCTATGCCTACCCTCCAAATATTTTAATCACACAAAATCCTTTCTCCCTCACCACAAACAGCGCACGATTTTATTAGACTTTTTGGTTATCTAATTATGCATGGATGACTTAATTAAAATATTAAGTCCCCCTTTATATACATTTTGGCTTATGCACTTCGACATTGACCTTAAAAAATAAAAATTCAAATTTATAAATTTGAATTAATAGTTTACTTTATAATCTCTAACTTTGGTGCCCAAATTTATTTTAAATTTAAATTTTAACCTTGAGGTTAAATATTTAAATTTAAATACATTAAATTAAATATTTGTAAACTGCTCAAAGCGTCTCTCAAGGAAATTTTAATTACTCCTTGGACCTGTTCTCTTCATCTCAACCTATAACCTAGAATATTATAATATTAAATATTATAATATTATTATTGCCTTTTAAACCTGCTTCTCCTTCCTTGGGTCTTCAACCTTTTAGGCCTCCTTAGGCATATAATATTAAAGATAAATATTATATCCTATTCCTTTGAATCTCTTCTTTACCTTTTGGAAAAATCACCTGGTGAAATTAATGATGACAAAACTTAACCAACAAATTATTGACAACTCAACATCAATAACAACAAATCTTGCTCATATTTCCAACAATCGATCATAGAAGTTTGAGGTTGTTAGGATCCTTGATGAGCCACATAATTGCTCATTTTTGTATTCTTTTTACTCTAATGTGTGGCAATTATTATTGTAGATATAAATATTTTATGAAAATTATAAATAATTAATAGTTTATTTTGCATGTTTTCTAATACTTGTCTTTAAGTGTATTTTATGTAGATTTAGTGGTTATTGTTGCATTTTGGCATATTTTCATTGAGGTCCCACTCGAACCTAGCAATTGTAATTTTATGAAGGAAAAATATCTGTGGAATATAAATGAGAGGTACGACGTCATGCACCCAAATTTCTTTGAAGCACCTAACTTCTATTCGGTACTTAACTATTAGGTTTCTGCTTTACATTAGGCACTTGCTTCCCGTTAGGTACCATCTTCTCGTAAAATGTTTGTTTCTATTAGGAATATGCTTCTCATTAGGTACATGCTTCACATTAGGCACCTAATTCTTGACTTCTACATATAAGGTATCTGCTTCCCAACTTCTTCAGACATGGTGCCTGATTTCCACCAATACCAAACTCCAGCATGACTCTATGGTTGGTAGAACAAAGCAAAACTTTAGCAACTAGCATAAAAATAATTCCATCATTGAAACCAGATATGGGACAACATAAAATATGAATCACCACCCATTTTATAGTTGCTATGTAAAAAAATTATTTAAATAAGGCAAATAAATATCAGACATATTTTGGAAATAGAATACGCTAAAATATCATGATATTTTTCCTGATTCCTTCAATTAAGCAAGTAGTTGTAAAAGTGAATCATTTTTTTATTTCTTCTAAGAATTGTAACAAGGTGTGGCTGCATATCTTATAAATATGCAAGCCACCTCTGAAGAATATACCCCAAAATTTCTTGTAAATTCTTGTTGCAGTTGTTAATAAAATTTCTAAATATTTTCCTGTAAAAATCATCTAAAGCGTCCGATGATGATCTAACATGGGAAGAACCTGCTGAAATCATGGGTCCACTTACAATAAATTTCTTCCCTTCTTTCTCTTATTTTTTGTATTTATTTTCATAGATTAATTTGCTTCTCTATTATTTTCCCTATTTAATGTGATTTCCAACAAGGTAGTAATTTAGTTTTTGAACGTTTTTAGTCCTATTTTCTTAGACATAGCATGAGATTATCGGTTTAAATAAAAAATTCAATGAATATCAAATACCACCCAAACCATGATTTAAGGGACTCATCTCCGAAGGAGAAATTATAAGCATATATTTTACACGGATGCTCAAAATAGTATGAGCTACCTCGAGTTGACAATTAAATGGAGGAAATTAATTGAACCATAAAAAAACTAACCAATATTTTGCCCAAAAATTTGGCACCATTGTCGGGGAGTAGCCATTATAATTTCCTATTCTTAAGGAATCATATTTGAAGTAGTTTAGGTTGTTTTCTCCAGAAACCTTCATCTAAAACTTTGTATTAGTCCACCTAAGAATAGGGGACCAAACGATCATTTTGTCAAAACAAAATTATTTCTCATAATCCTTCTACTTCAGTAGAACCCAAACCTGAGACTATACTCTCACTATCACAATCTCATTAGAGAGAACATCCACTATTTGCACAGGATCCTTGTAAAACAATCCAATAGAATATTACAATAGGATTAGAGATAAGTAGAGTTCAATCTGAAGAAGATCTAATAAATGTTGAATGTTGGAAAGCAGTATTATATGGAACCATCTCAAATGTTGACTTATCCATCCTTCTAAAGGAAAAAAATAAATAAAATAGAAGTATTAACAACTACTTTTAATGAAGTAGGGGTAGAAACTCTAGTAGTGGGCATAATGATAGAAAATCTAGATGAAACATATAGTAGTTTTAGTTTTCCAATAAAAAAAGGTAGGGGAAGATCACAAGATGAAATATATCTCTCTTTCCCACCTTCCAACCTTTAGAGGACTACCAAAAAAAGATCCAGACCTATTCCTATTTAAATTTTATGTTTACAGATCTATGGATTACACCACAGATGCTCAAAAATTGAAATTATTCTCTTCCACCCTTGATGATTCAAATTTGCATTGGTTCATTAGCTTGTGGATAAACGAACAACTCCTTAGGAACAATTGAAGAAAATTTTTCTGGATAAGTATCAGGATTTTGGCAGAGCAATGGATGCAAGAGAGAAAGTCCTAGATATGACACAAAAGGAAGGGAAATCTGTGGAAGAATACTGGGATAGGTTTAGCTTCAATTTGCAAAGATCATCCCATTCAAAACTAGGAAATAGGTCCCTAAGAAGCATTTTTATGAAAGGACTGATTAATGAATCCTTGGAAGATTTAAACATGATATCTGAGGGAGATGTTTACCAACATCAAATGGATAATATTCAATAGTTGTGTCAAAAATTTTCAAGAAGAAAAGGTAACTTGACCCCTAGAAATGTTAAGCAGTCAACCACTATCACTAAAACAGAAATAGGCAACATGCTAGAGGACCTTAAGAGTGAGATGTTATCATATCTGGATATTGAAATGGATACTCTTCTACTTTAGGGAAATAATTAGGAGAATGAGGTAGCATTGGCCTACCTATATCCTAAATACAAAGGCAAAAATCCCATAAATGAGCGTCTAAAAAATAAAGTTCATGCATGTACTATCTGTAAGAAGGATCATAAAATGAAGTTGTGTCCACAGTTAGTGAAATCTAAAGAGTAACCTGAGGTAGCATGGGTATAATTCATGGGTAATAGGAGGAACTGGAAATAGTCTCCCATGGGTAACAATATGCAATCAATAATATCATCCTATGGTGGTAAAAATTACCAAAACCAAGGTCAAGCCCAACCACCCAACATGGGTTGGTATGGTCAACAACCTTGGAATCCATTTATCCAAGGAGCAAATCCTTACAAACCTTACCCTTAGAACCAATACTAGTGGCCTGGGTAGTAGTGGAGAAATTAGAATGCTTGGAATAAGTATCCACAGCATACTACTCCAGCTCCACTACAACCAAGTCTGCCTACTCTTCTTGCTCCAAGGACTCCTCAGTTACTAGCATAACCAACAACAAACCCTATCAAATGGAAAATGAGATGTACACTATGTATAATATTAAGGTATATTGTGATCCTATCCAATTAAGGTCAGGAAAGCAAGTAGGTGTAGAAGTCACTCCTCTTGTAGAAGAAGAGAAACCAATATAAATAGAGAAAGGGGAATCACCAATTATAGAGGAGGTAGAAGAAGAATCAAAACTTGTACATAACAAAGAGGAGGTTCCACATTTTCCATAAAGGAAACCAATACAAATATACTTTGATATCCTCTATAGTTTAAAAAACTTAATACTCATAATCCCTCTATTTCAGGCCATCAAAGATATGCCTATTTATGGAAAGGCCATAAGAGAGTTGTGCCTCAAGAAACTAGGGATAAAACCAGCTAAATAAATTATTTTTGTAGGTCAGTTAGTTGACCTTATGTTAGAAAATACCTATAGCCAAAAGTACTCAGATCCAGGAAGCCCTATGCTGACTATAAAAATAGAAGATTGTTTTTTACCCAACACACTAGCAGATTTTGGGGCTACCATCAATGTCATGCCCTAGGAGACCATGCCAAAACTGAAATTGACTAATCTAAAGCCCAATAAAATTGTATTGTAGTTGGAAAAAAGGTCTACAATACTCCCTAATGGAATACTTGAAGATATTACTATTATAGTAGATGCATTGGAATATCCAGTAGATTTCTTTGTGTTGCAATCTAAGTCTGGACTAGGTGGATACCTATTAATCTTAGGTAGACCTTGGATAGCAATAGTTGATGCTTACATAAGATGTAGATATTGGAAAATGACCATTTTAGATGGTTATAATATAAATAAACTTATCATACATCCACCTGCATAGTTTTTATACTTGTTGGAAGAACCTGAGGATGATAATAAAAACATTGGTGGTCTATCAATGATCCAATTTTTTATGACACTTGATGATTTAGGAGATAAAAATGATGATGATAGGATGATATCTCACTTTTTTTAGGGAGAAACATCCTATCCTCTTCATGATTTGTCATTAATGGGAGGAAAATACTACCATATTCAACAAATAGAAGTTGCACCTGGTAGAAGGTTGAATATAGATAACAAGTTGATAGTTGAACAACAAACCAAAACAAAACAAACATTGGAAAAACATCAATATGCCTTTTCTTGGGAGTATTTTGACATGATAGAAATATCTCTTGAGACCTGTACTCATAGGATATACCTGGAAGACCAGGTTAAACCAGTAAGACAACCACAGAGGAGGATGAACCCAGCTATGACATAAATTGTCAAAATGGAGTTACAAAAACTCCTTACAGTTGGTTTCATCTACCCCATTTTAGATAGTGAGTGGGTATCACCATTAGTGGTGGTTCCCAAGAAGAATGGGAAGTGAATAATTTGTGTTGAATGTAGGTTGTTGAATAAAGCAACTAATAAAGACCACTTCTCTTTACCCTTTATAGATCAGGTCCTTGACACCTTAGCAGGCAATAAGTATTTTTCTTTTCTGGATGGGTTCAATGGATATAATTATATCCAAATAAGGGAAGAAGATCAATATAAAACCACCTTCACTTGTTCATGGGGGACATTTGCTTATCGAGTTTTACCATTTGGTCTATGCAATGCACCTGCCACCTTTTAAAGGGTAGTTCTTAGCATTGTTTCAGATATGAATGAAGATATTGTGTAGGTATACATGGATGATTTCACCGTGTATGTTTTATCTATAATATGGATCATAAAATGAAGTTGTATCCATAGTTAGTGAAATCTAAAGAGGAACCTAAGGTAGCAGAGGTGTACTCCATGGGTAATAGGAGGAACTGGCAACAATATCCTATGGGTAGCAATATGCAATAAGGAATATCATCCTATGGGGGCAAAAATTACCAAAACCAAGGTCAAGCCTAGCCACCAAACATGGATTGGTATGGTCAACAACCTTGGAATTAGTATCCACAACATATTGCTCCAGTTCCACTACAACCAAGTCTGCCTACTCTTCCTACTCCAAGGACTCCTCAGTTACTAGCACAACCAATAGCAAACCCAAACAACAAGCAACAACCAGCCTATTAGATGGAAAATTATCTGTACCCTTTGTATAATATTAAGGTAGATTGTGATCCTATCCAGTTAAGGTAAGAAAAGCAAGTAGGTGTAGAAGTCACTCCTCTTGTAGAAGAAGAGGAATTAATAGAAATAGAGAAAGGGGAATCACCCATTATAGAGGAGGTAGAAGAATAATCAACACTTGTAAATAACAAATAGGAGGTTCCACATTTTCCACAAAGGTTGTAGGAACCCAAGAAACCAATACAACTAGAGTTTGATATCCTCTCTAGTTTAAAAAACTTAACAGTCACAATCCCTCTCTTTTAGGCCATCAGAGATGTACCTATTTATGGTAATGCCATAAGAGATATGTTCTTCAAGAAACTATGGAGAAAACAAGATAAATCAATTAGTTTGGTAGGTCAGTTAGCTGACCTTATTTTAGGGAATACCTACAGCTAAAAGTACTCATATTTAGGAAGACCTGTGCTGACTGTAAAATAGAAGGTTGTGTTTTACCCAACACACTAGTAGATTTGGGGGCTGTCATCAATGTCATACCCCAGGATACCATGCAAAAACTAATATTGACTAATCTAAAGCCCAATAATTTTTTTTTACAATTGGTAGAGAGGTCTTCAGTACTCCCTGATGGAATACTGGAAGATATCACTATTATATTAGATGCATGGGAATATATAGCAGATTTCTTAGTGTTGCAATCTAAGTCTAGACTAGGTGGATACCCATTAATATTAGGTAGACCTTGGTTGGCAACAAATGATGCTTACATAAGCTATATATATAGGCAAATGACCATTTTAGATGGTAAAAATATAAAGAAATTGATCATACATCCACCTGCATAGTCTGTAGACTTTGTTGGAAGAACATAAGGATGAGAATAAAAACATTGGTGGTCTATCAATGATCCATTTTTTCATGACACTTAATGATTTAGGAGATAAAAATGATGAGTATAGGATGATAACTCACTTTTTTTAGGGAGAAACCTCCTATCCTATTCCTGAGTTGCCATTAGTGGGAGGAAAAGACTACCATATTCAACAAATAGAAGTTGCACCTGGTAGAATGTTGAATATAGATAACAAGTTGATAGTTGAACAACAAACCAAACTAAAACAAACATTGGAAAAACATCAATATGCCTTTGTTAAGAGTATTCTGATATGAGAGGAATATCTCTTGAGACCTATACTTATAGGATATATTTGGAAGATCGGGTTAAACCAGTAAGACAACCACAGAGGAGGATTAACCCGGATATGAAAGAAATTATCAAAACAAAGTTACAAAAACTCCTTACAATTGGATTCATTTATCCCAATTTAGATAGTGAGTGGGTATCACTATTAGTGGTGGTTCCCAAGAAGAATGGGAAGTGGGGAATTTGTGTTGAATACAGGTTTTTGAATAAAGCAACTAAGAAAGACCACTTCCCTTTATCCTTTATAGATCAGGTCCTTGATACCTTAGCAGGCAAGAAGTATTTTTCTTTCCTAGATGGGTTCAGTGGATACAATAAGATCCAAATAGGGGAATAATATCAATACAAAACCACCTTCACTTATCATGAAGAACATTTTCTTACCGAGTTTTACCATTTGGTCTATGTGTATCGCTCCAAATTTTTCACACCCTTACCTTCAGGCTATAGGATCCGTGCCCGAAAGGGGGATGTGAAAAGGATGTCACGGTACCTCGGACTGAGAGGCCTTGCGAAGGTCCCGCCTCTCAAGGGAGGTGTATATTGGTGATTTTTCGATGGATGGTGGGTTCACCAGGAAACATTTAATGGCAGTTTCCACGCCTAGGTTGGGAATGTGTTTTATGTGTTCGTTTTAGCCTTAAGCATTCAAATCCTAGGTTTGGCCAAAATGCGTCTAAGCTATTCTATATGAAGATGCAGATTAAATGAATACAGAAAATAGAATAGGACAAAAAATAGAGAAATTACAGAATATTAAAAGAAGAATACCTGATCCGGATGTCTGATGAAGATTCTGATTCTTGAAGCGGTCAGGATCGCCTCGATTTGACAGGATCATCCGAGATCAGACAAGATCATCTGAGATCTGACGAATTCATCAAACGAATTCGTAGAGACCTCAAACAGAGAAATAGGTGCAAAATACAGAAAATACAACTATCCTAACAGAGGGAAACAATGTAAAATGACAGCAATAATATCAAACTAAAACTTAAAAATAGAAACATGAATGAATTATGCTAATTTCATAATAATTATGACTTAATTATGCATTTGATCTAGATGGGTGAACTCCAAAATGCAGAATAGCATAAAATATTGAATAAACTAGCTAATTGCAGAATAAAACAACAGAGAAAAGATGGAGAAATGCAAACTTTAGGCACTGATTGCCTCAATGTTGACTGTAGTCGAAATCGTCTCGCATTGGTACGAAATCGTCTCTGATTCGACAGGATCGCCTCCGATCTGAACAGGTTCGTCGACGACGATGTAAGCTTGCTCCGGCTGAAAAACACTAAGGTACCTGCAACAAAATTGGTATAGAACTAATGCAAAATAGAATTTGGGATGTTTTAACATGTATGAAGTCAGGTTACAGGAATTATCAGCCAGGGGGGTGCTAAGGGGAGGGCTTAGGATTAAATAGGCTTAGGAGGGAGGTTAGGAGGTTGGAGATCATCCCTATTTGGGAGATCTCCAATGGGGAGGGTCTCTAACGGCACAGACACGCTTCTGCCCAGATTAGAGACCCGTTGGAACAGAAGCTAATTGTGCAAAATCAGTTTTGAGACAAGATCGTCTGGACGTCCTAGCCCAGACGAAATCGTCAGATCTGGGGCGATATCGTCTGATCGACGACGATATCGTCAAACGGTCAAAACAACCTCTAAAAATGGCACGAAAAAGGGGAAACGGATTACCCGGCGGTTAACGGGCGGTTTGGGAGGTTAAAATTTGAATTTAAATTATTTACTAGAGTGAATGTAATTATTAAGATTTCACTGCGCCAATTTTAGGGTGCTACATTTTGCCCCCTCTTTAGCGAATTTTCCGAAGAAAATGCGTTAAAGATGAGTTCTTCTCGATCTACGAGAAAGCAAAAATTATTCCCATTTTTAGGCGACGATTCTTGGTCGAATCGTACGACAACTTACTATGGTGCCCCCTCCGTGTTTTTACCCAAATCGAACGTTTGAGGTAAAAACGCGAAAAAGCAAAATTAAATGTTTTTAATTATGTTTTGAATAAAATTAAGAAAAATAGGGTAAAACCCTAATTCATTTTTACTGTTCATTTTTCTGGTTTTAGAGCTCTGCAAGCAAAAATGGTGGAGACGACGCACAGATCAACAGAGGTCCGGCGCGGGCTACGGGTAAGAGTCTAAACTTAGTTTAGAATGATTTAATTTGAATTTACATGCTTTTTAGGTAAATTTTAATTAAATTTTGAGCATCACGGCCATTTTTGGGCCGTCGACGTCGTCGGGACGAAATCGTCCCGATTTCGACGAAATCGTCTCAAGTTCGCCAATTTCGTCTAAGGGCGAAATCGACGAAAGGGGGACGATTTCATCAAATTAGGGACGATTTCGGCTTGCAAAATCGGAGACGATTCTGCTCAAATTTGGGACGATATCGTCCAATAGTGGACGATATCATCATTTGATTAAATTGAACTTATTTTAACTTGCATTATTAATCACTTGAATTGTTATTAATGATTGTTTGTTGTTTGTTGTTTATGTTGCAGAGAGGATTGCTAAAGAGCAGGGAATGGAAATATGGAGGTTTGAGAGATGACTTGGCCGCTCTAACATAGGCAGAGCGGGATCAGCTGGCACAGGCCGGCTTACAACATGTGGCAGAAATGCCACAAGTGTCTACAGACATGGGGCTACTGACAGCCCTAGCAGAGAGGTGGTATCCGGGTTCTTCCTATTTTTGGCTACCGATAGGGGAGATGACTCCCACTTTAGAGGATGTATGGAGGATTCTAAGGATCCCCATACAAGGACGGTTGATCACTCCTACGGCCAATCAGGGCCATGCTATGGGGCGGTTGTGTGGTGACCCGAGCTTCGCCCTGGAGAAGGGCGGAGTTAACATCGAGGCACTACGTCAGATGCCTGGGGCATCTAGACTCACACAGGTTTTAGCTGGAGTGGTTGGTGGACTTCTGCTGTGCCACCAGAGCGGGTGCAGGGTACCATGGATGCTAGCAGATGTGATCTACGATATGCGAGACCATGGCTATAGATTTTCTTGGGGCAGCTTTGTTCTATGCCGGTTGTACAGGATCCTGCATGGGGTCGTGTACAAGGGCGACCGATGTCTAGTTATGACATCGCTCCTACAGGTTTGGTGCTGGGAGCACATTGCAGTGCGAAGGCCGGTAGGGCTTCCTCTGATAGGGATTGATGGGGAGAGGCCCCGAGTTTTCTACTGGTGGCTCCGAAGAGGGTCACAATGACGGATTGACCTATCGATGTCTCGGAGACTGCTGGATGACCTTGTCCCAGACCAGATCACCTGGAGGCCATGGCGAGAGCACCCAGGGTGGGCCGAGGATGGACAGGAGCTGGCTCACGTTAGGCGAGTTTGCTGGCTATGGATGGAGAGGGGAGAGGTGGAGCTCCACCGCTACGACCGAGTTTTGTGATAGTTCGGTCTACAGCAGGGGATCCCATCTCTCAGGGATTATGAGTTTTCTCGGACTGTCCGGGATAACACCATAGTGAGCGGGGCTCCAGACATGCAGCGCTTCTGGAGTCAGGACTCGAACGATGCCCCCATTCAGCCAGTGGATGGGGACGATGCAGGGGTAGCCGATGGCTATGATGCCTGGTACGTAGGCATCCGCCCTCCTCGGATGACGAGGGCTCAGGGTCCGATACATGCAGTTGTGCATCGGATAGGGAGGCGATGCCAGGCAGCTATGGAGGCGGCCCAGGGTCACGATGGGAGAGAGCTGAGGAGGCCACAGGCACAGGAGAGGCCATGGCAGAGGGAGAGGAGGGAGGAGAGACCCCCTTCTCCATAGAGAGAGAGGCCACCATCGCCCGATAAGGGCAAGGGTGTCGACACAGGGGAGAGTAGCGAGACAGTGACTCTCCGAGCGAAGACGATCCATCTCCAGGCATAGGTGCAGACCCTACAGGAGGAGGCTGCATGACACCGAGCTGAGGTTACACAGCTCAGAGATGAGATTGCACGCCTCAGGGCACGGGGCGGAGGGGCGAGCACTAGGGAGCTGACACGGGCTATTGCCCAAATCACTTTCTATCAGACATTGTACTATCAGCTGGTGCCAGAGGAGGATAGACTACCCCTACCAGCTAACATCGTAGATCCGATCAGGATCGGGTCATCGAGGACTTCGTCTCGATCGACGACTAGGACTCGTAGTACTACACATACTGCGATGGGGCCACCTCGTCCACCTCAGGGCGGGGGAGGAGATGAGGCTGAGAGCTCGAGGGGTTCTCGAGGCTAGAGTACTGCACTACATTGTACAGATTGATATGATAGCATTTATTATTTTTGATAGAGGATTGAGTATGCCGAGGTACAGATTGTGGCATACCAATCCAGTTTTGATGATGTATATATACTGTTGATATATATATGAGATGAGATATGTTTTTGATCATATGACTTGTGTTATGTATTTTTATGATGCTTTTATGTTTGATTGATTGATTTGATGATTCATGTAATTATGTCGTTGGAAATATTATAATTTTGATGTCATGCTGTAATATTTTAAATGAAATAATCTGATGTAACAAATTGGTTGTTTGTGATGTAATGTGATAAAAAATAAAAAGAGACTTCTAACAATAATTTCAAAGGACATTGTCGCTATTATAGACCATTTCATGGAGTCACCGCTCACTCGGTCGTCAAGCTAATCCCAGTATAGAAATATTGTTAAAAGTAAAAGAGTGCTTAAGAGACTGTCTTAAGACTTTGGTGCAATGGTGCAAATGATGATGATGATGGTTTGTTTTTCAGATTTTCATGAAAATAGTATGCATGAAATAATGTTAAAATGATTTTTGCTAGGCATAAATTCCTAAGTGTGATAAATTTTTGGATAATTCCTTAGGAATTATACCATCATTGCAAAATTGAAGGTTGACATAATGACATGAAATAATGAAAATGTGTTTGCTTTTTAAAAGCATAATTGTATAACAGAATGATTTAAGTCATATGGTTTTTCATGATTTTTAAATAAATGGGGAATAAAAATTGTTACAATGGTTTGCGCTAGGCATAGAATATGTAGGTATAGACTTATACCATCATCGCGAAAATCAAAGAGAGATAGTTTTATTGCATGGTTGATTTTTAATAAATAGAAAATATGAAGATGAGGACTTGCGCTAGGCATAAAATTCCAATTTTGGTTTTGGAACTATACCATCGTCGCGAAAGTCGATAAGATATATATATATATATATATATATGTTTTGATTGGATGGTTTTGAAAGAAATTTTGATTTTTCTATTATGTAGTTGTCTTTATGCTAAACAACTGTACTTGAAAGAAGAAAATGAATTATTCCAAACAATTTGCAAAAAATATTTCAAAGTATTTTGAAGACAAAAGTTAGATTTATAAGGAATCCCATGTGCATATGTGAATTCATTTCCAATCTTGATTTATCATAATGATACACAAAATCTCTCAAATATAAAATGTGTGTGCAATTGCTATGTTCATTTACCAGTTTTGAGCAAGATAATATGATACAAGTGATTTGAAGAAACCAAATAAGTGTTCATTAACCATGATGTAGATGCATATAACCATACTAGACTACTATGTAAGTCGGATTATCAAGAGCTAGCTAATCCATAAGCAGACATAGGTCTGTACAAAAGAAGGTCGCTAATGTGACAGACATATCGCCACGCTAGGAGTTACCCAAGGCCAAGCGAAGTTGGGCACAAACCACCTGTTATGGGGCTTACCTCACAGTTTTCGAATAATTGAGAATTCCAGGGATTCAAGCTCATCAACCCTTCTTTTCTTTTCAAAGGGTAGGGAAAGGGATTTTATTGCTTTTGCTTTTGCTTTCTTTTGCTTTTCTTTTCTTTTTCTTTTTCTTTTTGTATTTTTGCTTGATAATTGAGATAATGCTTGAAATATTGTTGTAATGATATAAAATAACATTTTTTTTTTCTTTTCTCTTTTTCTTGAACTTTGCCTTTTCTTTCTATACTAGGGATACTTGCTCGGATTAGCTGTAGAGCAAGGGATTTTTATTCTGGGTAGGGGTGAGCTTGTCCTTTTGCCAATTCTCAAAGATTCTAGACCATGTGCATGATAGGATAGCGGGGAAACTTTTCGCTCAAGAAACCACTTCTACTATGTAGCAAAGCATGGAAATTACAAATATAATCATTTTATTGTGAAAAGATGTGCTTGGTTTAAGTAAATAACAAGATCAATTCTCTATGCTCAAACTTTATTTAATTGAATTTTGTGGACTTTGATATAAGAGAGATTAGTAATCATGCTAGATAAAATCAAGATATTTATTTTTGTGTTTGTGAAAGTGAGAGATTCCAAATAAATGCTAATTTATCCAAAATAATTTGAAACATATAACTGCAATAATTGTAAGAAAATATATATAAATAATTTTTGAGAAGTTTTGAGAATGTTGACTCTCTCTTTCTTCTTTATATTTGTTTTGGTTTCGAAAGAGTCAAGAATATTGTTGTTTTTATATTTTTATCATTTTTGAAAGAATTAACAAGTGCCATAAATAAATACAACAAATAGTTTTGAAGATTTTGATGATTATGAATGTTTTTGGTGTTTTTGAATTTATAAATTGAAAGAAATACAAGATAGTGATTTTGAAATATTTTAAACAAATATATACATGGATGAAATGACCAAATTTATACATAGTAACGTTTAAGATGCAAAATATTCATGGGTTCTTTAAGTTCTTTACCATCTAAGGTAGATAATTTGTATGCTCCTGATTCAAATTTAGCAGTGATAATGTATGGTCCAAGCCAGTTGGGCTCAAATTTACCTTTAAGGTCCTTAGTTGCATTAGTATTTTTTTGAAGATTTTGAGGATTTTGATTTTTTTGTATTTTGATTTTAATTTATGAATTGAAATTGGTGGTATATACAAGATGATCTATATACACTATACAAGGTTATTTGAGTATAGCATGTCTAAGGTTGCTTCAAAATCAAAGGAGGTTTTGAAGGATAATCTGGTTGAGGTGAAGGTAAGAATAGAAGGTGATGAATAAAAGGTAGTGATAACAAAAGCTTTGTTATAATGTAGAATAATGTAGCAAAAGATTTGACTTTTATATGTGTAAAATTGATCATGTTACAAAATAAAATGTAAGAAGGATAAGAAAGTTCTTCATTCTTATCACTATATTCCAAGTCTTGATAAGATGGAGGGAGCATATATGAAATATATGCATGGATGTTATTTGGTAAACAAGGATGATCATATATGGATGAAGAAAAGTGATGGATAGAAGATAATTGTGATAATAGAGAATGTATAGAACTTGATGTTTCAACCGTTAAATATTCTTCAAATGGTGTTGGGTCACCATGTATGGTAACAATTTTATTTGCAAGTTCAAACTTCAAACATTGGTGAAGAGTGGAAGGGACAACCCTCATCGTATGAATCCAAGGACTTCTGAGAAGTAGGTTGTAAGGTGAAGGACAATATCCTACATAGAATAAAGTATCCAGGATCTTGGATCCAATATTAAGGGGAAGAATTATAGTACCTTGAGCTTCTTGAATTTCATTGTTAAAAGATTTTATAATAACATTTGATTCATTAAGATCTTCTTCCTTTGATTTGAGTTTTTGGAATAATTGATAAGTGCATAAATTAAGAGAGGAGCCATTATCTACCATGATAGTTTTAACAAGTGTTTCTTTACTAGATCCTGTAATGTAAAGATAGTAGTCTTCTTGTGGAGTAGAGGAAGGAATCTCCTCATCATAGAATGAAATATGGTTAACCTCAAGAGGGTTTACACCATTAATTATGTTCTTAGAGAAAATATGATGAGGAACAAATTGTTGGCTAGGTATTTTGAACAAAATTTCCTTGTGATAAATTTGTAATACTTCTAAAAGGGATATCTTTGCTTGAGGATTAATCACTTGTTGTTGGCTATCAAAGTGGATTTCAGATTGAGATTTTGATTCTAAAGATGAGCTTTCTATGCTTACATTCCATTTTGGATCATTCTCTAGAGCCAAAGATAGTTTTGAAGGTTGGTCAAATGAGGAATCCATATCTTGAATATCAGATTGAGTTGATTGAACTTGAGGTTGCTCATTTGTAGTTTTTGTTACAATATTAATAATATCATCATGATGGGACACATTAACATGCAATATTTGATTGGTTTCTTGTTGTTGATAATTGAATAGGGGTTCTTGGGAGATCCCCATGTCTTGATTGATTATTGGTATTTGTTGTGTAGGAGTTTGATTGTTTAATGGAGATTTATAATCAGTTGTAGATTGTAATTCCTTTATATTAAAAAGACCCTTATCAATCAAATCTTGAATTGCACATCTTAAATCTTTACAATTTTGTGTCATATGTCCATCTACTCTATGATATTCACAATGTAGCTCAGGTTTAAACCAATCTGTTGTGGTATCAGGTTGTCTTATGGAAGGGAGTTCAATCTTATTTGTATCAAGTAAATACTTGAGAATTATATCCATTGGTTGATTGAGCTTAGTAAATTTACGTGATGAAGGTTTTTGAGAGGTTTTTGATAAATGCCTTAGGAATTTCGTCATAAAAGGACCTAATGGTTTCTCACCTCTACTTTCTTTATTATGGGTAGAATGATGATAGGAAGATTGCGAAGTATGAGGTGAGTGCATGGTAGAATTGGAAGAATAAGTATTTTCTTGTTGAAATGGATGTGTTGTATTGAAAGAAGAATATTGAAAAGGTGGTGGAGGATTATATGTGGATTGATAGACATAATATGGATATATGGGAGAATAGATAATATCGTTATGAAGAGGATTGGCAAAGGGATTGTTTTGTTGGGTTATGGATGAAAAATGAGAAGAGTGTGATGGAGGTGATGTTGAATAGGGATGAGGTTGGTCATAATCAACAAATGTATTTGGCTGAATTCTTCCAACATTACTGATGGGCTCATATTGATTTGAGTAAAAACTCATGGTTTCTTTAGTACTTCTAAAAGTAATATTTAACATCTACTATTTAGAATTGAATCTAAAACATACAAACTTGAAATGATGATTTTGTTTTTGTTTTTCTTGTATACATATATATTTTTTGTTTTTGTTTTCAAAAGGTTTAAAATGCATTCACGTCGGGTTCACCAAAATGTATCGCTCCAAATTTTTCACACCCTTACCTTCAGGCTATAGGATCCGTGCCCGGAAGGGGGATGTGAAAAGGATGTCGTGGTACCTCGGACTGAGAGGCCTTGCGAAGGTCCCGCCTCTCAAGGGAGGTGTATATTGGTGATTTTTTGATGGATGGTGGGTTCACCAGGAAACATTTAATGGCAGTTTCCATGCCTAGGTTGGGAATGTGTTTTATGTGTTCATTTTAGCCTTAAGCATTCAAATCCTAGGTTTGGCCAAAATGCGTCTAAGCTATTCTATATGAAGATGCAGATTAAATGAATACAAAAAATAGAATTAAGACAAAAAAATAGAGAAATTATAGAATATTAAAAGAAGAATACCTGATCCGGATGTCTGATGAAGATTCTGATTCTTGAAGCAGTCAGGATCGCCTCTGATTTGACAGGATCATCTGAGATCAGACAAGATCATCTGAGATCTGACGAATTCTGAGAATTCGTCAGAGACCTCAAATAGAGAAATAGGTGCAAAATATAGAAAATACAACTATTCTAATAGAGGGAAATAGTGTAAAATGATAGCAATAATATCAAATTGAAACTTAAAAATAGAAACATGAATGAATTATGCTAATTAGATAATAATTATGATTTAATTATGCATTTAATCTAGATGGGTGAACTCCAAAATGCAGAATAGTATAAAATACTGAATAAACTAAGCTAATTACAGAATAAAACAATAGAGAAAAGATGGAGAAATGCAAACTTTAGGCACTGATTGCCTCAATGTTGACTGCAGTTGAAATCATCTCGCATTGGTATGAAATCGTCTCTGATTCGACAGGATCACCTCCGATCTGAACAGGTTCATCGACGACGATGTAAGCTTGCTCCGACTGAAAAACACTAAGGTACCTACAACAAAATTGGTATAGAACTAATGCAAATATGAATTTGGGATGTTTTAACATGTATGAAGTCGGGTTACAGGGAATTATCAGCTAGGGGGGTGCTAAGGGGAGGGCTTAGGATTAAATAGGCTTAGGAGGGAGGTTAGGAGGTTGGAGATCATCCCTATTTGGGAGATCTCCAATGGGGGAGGGTCTCTAACGGTGCAGACACGCTTCTGCCCGGATTAGAGACCCGTTGGAATAGAAGCTAATTATGCAAAATTAGTTTTGAGACAAGATCGTCTGGACGTCCTAGCCTAGATGAAATCGTCAGATCTAGGGCGATATCGTCTGATCGGCGACGATATCGTCAAACGGTCAAAACAACCTCTAAAAATGGCATGGAAAAGGGGAAACGGATTACCCGACGGTTAACGGGCGGTTTGGGAGGTTAAAATTTGAATTTAAATTATTTACTAGGAGTGAATGTAATTATTAAGATTTCACTGCGCCAATTTTAGGGTGCTACACTATGCGAGGCACCTTCCACATTTTAGAGGGCAGTTTTTAGCATTTTTTTAGATATGATTGGAGATACTCTAGAGGTATACATGGTTTATTTTATTGTATATGGTGGAACTTTTGAAAATGCCATAGAAAATATGGAAAATATACTTAACAATTGTGAGGAAACTAACAAATCCTTAAGCAATAAGAAATGCTATATGTTGATGCACGAAGGGATAGTTTTAGGACATCACCTTTCTACATATGGGATCAAAGTAGATAAAAAGAAAATAGAAATCATCCAAACCCTACTTACTCCCAAAACACAAAAGGATATCCATAGTTTCCTAGGATCAGTTACTTACTATAGGAGGTTTATATCAGACTTTAGAAAAACTGCTAAACCTCTTACCACATTGTTGACTAAAGATGCAAAGTTTTTTTGGATTTAAGAATGTGAACAAGCATTCAACACCTTGAAGGAAAAACTAATCACTGCTCCAGTACTAAGAGGTCCAAATTGGACCATACCTTTTCACATATATGTTGATGCATCTAATAATACAATAGGCTTAGTACTGGGATAGAAATATGGTGATGATTTTTATGCCATCTATTATGTTAGTAAAAACCTCATAGGTGTTGAACTAAATTATACTATCATAGAGAAGGGGTTTCTTGCAGCAATACATGCTCTTAACAAATTTCATCATTACATTATAGGTTATCAGGTATTTTACACACTAACCACTCATATATTAGATACTTGACAAATAAACTTGGTATTAGTGGTAGAATTATTAAATGGCTATTAATTTTGTAGGAATTTGATGTGACAATAGTGGACAAGATAGGAAAAGATAATGTGGTAGCTGATTTCTTGTCCATGTTGACACCTCTAGACTATGCAACTATAGATGACCAATTTCCATAAGAGCATTTGTTTACTTTGAATGATCGAATACCTTGGTACACAGAGATGGTTAATTATTTAGACACTAGTAAAATATCCCCTGCACTTTTACCTCATGAAAAATAGACTTTAATTGAGAAAAGTGCATATTTTTCATGGATTTATGGGTGCATGTTCAAAATAGGACCTAATCAAATCATGAGAAGATGTGTTGCTGGGGATGAAATAATTGAAATACTAAATTCTTGCCATGATGAACCTTGTGGTGGCTATTTTGCAAGAAAAATGACTACATATAAAGTGTTGCAGGTTGGTTATTATTGGCCTTCACTATTCAAGGATGTAGCCAAGCCTGTGAGCTAGTGTGATCAATGTTAGAGGATGGGCAAACTAAATCTAAGAGATGAGATGCCACTCCAACCACATGTTCACATTCAACCATTTGATAAATGGGGGATGGACTTCATAGGACCTATTAATCCACAATCATGAGGTAAGAGGTATATACTAGTTTGTATTGACTATGTGATAAAGTGGGTTGACGTATAGAATTTATGTGATTCAAAGGAGAAAAATATAGAAAATTTCTTGTATTCATCAATTTTTATAATATTTGGGGTCCCAAGGGAGATCACAATTGTTCAAGGACCTCAATTTACTTTAAGGATGATTAAGGAACTCATGCAACAATACAAAATTAGGCATAACAAAACCACTCTTTACCATCCATAGGTGAATGGGCAAGTTGAGGTGACCAATTGAGAGATGGAAAATATCCTAACAAAGATAGTACAATAACATAGGAAGTACTAGGCTACTATATTACCAAAATTAGTGTGGGCCTACAGGACCACCTGGAAGACTACTACTAGTTTCACACCATTTTAGTTAGTCTATGGGAAAAGTACTATGATGCCTATAGATTTTGAAGTCAAAACACTTAGGACTGCTGTAGAATTGAATATAAACCTAGATGATGCACTAAAAGAAATAATTCAGTAGCTTAACCAGCTATATGAATATCGCATTGAGGCTCTACAAAAAATAGAGATCATTCAGAAACAAAGAGCCAAGTGGCATGACCACCACACTAAGCCAAAGTAGCTTAAAGTGAGAGAATGGGAATTGTTCTATGATTTTCAATTCCATAAAAGGAAGGGTAAGCTCATGCAACATTGTATGGGGCCATATGAAGTGACTAAAGTCATCAACAATGGGGTTGTAAGGATAGAATAATAGACAACAACAACTTTACATTAACAATCAATGGCCATTGTCTGTGTCCATACCATGTGTTTGAGAATACATGCTTGAGTCTATATTAGGCATGGGGGAAACCCCAATTGATTCTATTTTTATCTTAAGTCAGTAATATTTGGACGTAGTCCACATAGTCCCAAAGACAATTATTCGTTAAAAGTTTTTTTTTGTTGTGTTTTTGTTTTGTAGGAACAATGACCTTTGTGTAGCTATTAGGAATCTTAGGAAACCTAGGTCTAACAAGCACAAGATCCATGAACCTATGCCTTCCAAGATTTCTAGGATAATTTGCTTGCAATAGGAGTAGCTAGTCCCCATTCAGAGAGGGGAATACTAAACCTAAACCTGCACAAGAGTATTTGGATTGGTCTCTTTGGATAATAAAACACTCAACTATTGGTTCATGGGTGGATGCCGATTGTGTTCCTATTTTCAATCAAAAGCACTGAAGGGATTTATCAACCTAATAGTGCATATACAAGGAAAATTTAGCACCTATTGAATAAAATAGAAGCTCTAGTTTTATGTTTTTAATGGGAAGGTGCCTGATTCCCATTGTACTATAGAAGGCACCTAATTCCCATTGTACGACGAAAGGTGCTTGATTCCCATTGTATGGTAGAAGGCACCTGATTCCCATTATACAATAGAAGGGACCTGAACCCCATTGTATGGTAGAAGGCACCTGATTCTCTTTATATGCTCCATGGTATCTAACTCCCATTATATTACCAAGATGGTGCTTGCATCCCATTTTATGGAAGATCAATGCCTAATTCCTGGTTTCTCCAAGAGGGTACCCGAGTTCTAGTTTTTAGGAAACTAACACCAAATATTCTTAGCATATGTAAAAAAAGAGTTTGTATAAAGTTTGTTTTATAAGTATGGTATCTGGTAGTTAGCAAAAAGGCACATGCTTCCCATGTTAGGCATAAGTTCCTGATTGCTAAGGCACCTACTTCCCATGTTAAATAGAGTGCCTGATTTCTAAGGAGCCTGCTTCTCGTGTTAAGTAGAGCACCTGATTGCTAAGGCACCTGCTTCCCATGTTAAGAAAAATGCCTGATTCCTAAGGTGCCTATTTTTAATTTCCAAGGCACTTGCACACCATAATTCAAAAAGAAGGTGCCTAATTTCCATACGAAAAAGGTGCTTGATTTCCATCTATTGTGGTTGTTTTTTGCCTTGAAAGAATAACACGTCAGCATTTGGATGTAGCTTAAGCCATGTCAACAACCCATGCATGTGCAAAGTCAAATATATCATAGATAAAATTAAAGGTTGACATCAACCAACTTTTGAGGAGGGGATGTTTGTCGTCCCAAGGAGATACATTTTTTAAATTTTTGTTTTAAAATTTGTAGGATTTTTTGAATAAGTCACATTGTAGCTACCAAGAACCAACCACATCAAATAAAATTCATGCATGGGAACCATGGTCATCGTTGTCCATTACGGTTTGCCCAATCATCAAACATCATACAATAGTGATGCACCATGGATTTCTGCACATATGCACCAATTGAACGAATTTAGGTGAATGATTAAATTTTCTATTTTTTATCTATATTTTTTTCATGAACATGTGTGTCTATGGAAAAGTGTTGGCACAACCTCCCATTATTGCCTTAACCACTTGAACAAATCCACTTGGCATGGTGTTGCATGTCATACCTTTGATTTGTAAATAATTTATGGTTATCATATCTACACAATTAGGCACATGCTCGAAGAAAATTTACTATGAATAACCATAATCACTGTTGATTATGATAATTAACCACTTGTGTGCATGAAAGTAGTTGTTTTAAAATTTTCTTACCAACTACTGTGAAGCCACCTTCAGAGAAAGAAAAAACAAAGAAGTAAAGCACAATAGCAATTCGAAGAGGAAATAGAAGCATACCTAAGTGAATTGTGAACTAAAGGAAAAGCATGGGGGAAAATCAAAGAATCATGACCTTAAGAAGAGTGAACTGATGAATTTCTCAAGCATTTCTGAAGAATTCCAAACCTATTTTTATGCTGTAGAATGGATGGACTATTGTTGATTGGTCATTCAGGGCCAGGATGTGGCAGTGGCAAATGAATTTGCAACATCAATGAGGGAGGGGGTCATGCACATACGAGGGTTGGAGATTCCAGTCATTGAGGACTACATTACTAGAGTTATAGGCCTCCCTATTATAGGAGAACACACATAAAAGGAGGATAACCATACCCTCTATGTGTAGATATTTTTTGGAGTACCAATCAAGCACCTAATGTGCACTAGCTTGCCAAAACAACACATTTCCAAGATTTGGAGGGTAGTTTTTAGTAGATCACCCACTTCTTCACATGTTATGGTAAGTACTCTACACTGAACAACAATCATTTCTATTTTCTCAATCACATCCTACATGGGAAAAAAATCAACATCCCACATTACCGTACATGTGCCCTTAGAGATGAGGCCAGGTGATACCAGGTAGGCACAACCTCTACCTTGGCTCACCATGGCCTAATTTTGACCTTGGTACAATATGTAGAGTCACATATAAATATGATAATTGAGGAAAATATGGGAACTATTGTAGTTATGAAGGTAAAAGCAGAGGGGGTTGTGCCAATTTAGAATGAACAGTCGACCTAAGGGGTGATAGAATGAGAGGAGACGATGCCTACATTCTAGCCTATAGAAAATACAAGGAAAGTAGGACAAGCCTCGTCCCCTATTTTTCCCAAATTTGAAGAGGAAGCAATATAGGCTTTGTATCCTACTATCCCTTAATTTGAAGATGAGATAGAATAGGATTTCATGCCTATTTCCACCATAATGTGAACTAGAAGAACAAAGACATCAACGGTGGTTTTGAGCTCATCCGACGAGGATACACCAATCAATGAGCTTAATAGGGAGGAGTACTTGGCCCACATTTATAGGAAATTTCTAGTGGGCAAACTCCTCAATAGGATATGACCATGGAAGATTTACCACCAGAAGGCTAGGTGAAGGATTTGCAGCAATAACTATAAATTTGAGAGAGCAAGCTTCCACTTGGAAAGCTAAGTTTAAAGAAGAACGAGCTTTTTTTCAAGAGTCCTGCAAGGAAGCTACCCTAAAAATACATGAATTATACTAGATAATTCAGTAGTTGTAGGGGTATATTAGAGCATTATAGTCATAGGGTGGACCATTAGAATCCAAGCAACTGACCAAGGTTAATGCAGCAGTGCAGATTGATGGGGAAGTAGAGGTACCCCCTATTGATATCAAAATAGAGTAGGGAGATATTGCTACAATGGAAGTAGAGTAGCCCTATTCCACATCTCCTTTTGTAGAACATATACCTCAAGAGGATGAAGTTTAGGTTGAGGAACCTCAAAATGTATAATATTATACAAAGAAATGCTATGAGGAGGAAAAGAAATGGAGGTCGAAGAGCCTCAAATTTCATGCAAGAAAGGAGATACTGATGACTCTCTAGTTGATGCAAGGGAAAAATAGCCTCAAGAGGAATAAGCAATCCTTATTGAGCAAGAATTTACTACAAAGGAACAAGAGGCTCAGTAGCTTGAATCTCTTGTACACTAGGAAACTCCAGTTGCACCAACACACCCTATGGTACAACAAATAAAGCTAAGATCAAAGCAACAACTGTAAGGACATCTCAATGATAACCTAGAACCAATGTAAGAGTTACAAAATTGAAAGCATTGGGTATCAAATTTGATAAGGAATCAAAGCTAGATTCTGATGAAGAATGAGAGGTAGCAAATAATTTGTTTGCTACCCAAAAACAAAAATTTGAAAATATCAAAGAAGATATGGTGGCAAATAAAAAGAACTAGAAAAAGGCTTCTAAGAGGTCCCTTAAAGAATAAAAAAAATATGCCAAGGAGTAATCTAACAAGCCTCACAAGAAAATTCCAGTTGCCCAACATAAGTAGTTCTGGAGTTTGTATAGATCGATAGGTGATGAGCCTTCAAGGATGAAGGCATATTTTATAAGGATGGTATTTCTAGGCCCTATGCAACTTGCAGATCTGGAATCCAATAGGAGAACTCCCTCAATGAAAAAAATAGAGTTCAGAGATGAACCTTAGCTTGAACCAACAGGGGTAGATTTACCTACATCTAGGGTTGATAAGAATTCTAGCATCCCATTTGATGATGAATAATCAATGCTTATGGGTGAAAAGTTACCCCTTCACCACGAGTACTATAAAATGGCTAAGCCTACATTTCAGAAAGATACCATTAGTTTCTTTGGTTATTATTTGAACATTGAAAAATGCAAGGTGGCCTGGACCAGAGAACCACCCAAGAAAAGAGCAAGGCCAATTGAACCAGTTTGGTGTAGCAAACACCAAAAATAGTAGGATCAAGAGACAGCTACTCCCAAGGAACCAAAGGGGCGAAAGCCTTGGGACAAAGAAATAGTCAAGGCCAATAAGAAGAAGAGGACATAGACCAACAAGGCTTACTGGAATGTTGTAAATGAATTGGTAATTTTTATTTCAAAGTGGCATAGGGATGTGCCACCCCTTAAGCATTGGGGAATGATGAGCCATAGAATTACTCATTTTTTGTACTCTTTTCCCTATAATGTGAAACACTTATTCTTGTAGATATAAATTTTTTATGTAAATTATATATATAATTAATAGTTTATTTTGCATTCTTTCTAATATTTGTCTTTAAGTGTATTTTGTGTAGATTTAGTGGATATTGTTGTATTTTGGCATTTTTGTCGAAGTCCCACTCAAACCTAGAAATTGCAATTTAATGAAGGAAAAATATTTGTGGAATATCTATGAGAGGTACAAATTTAGGTACCCATATTACTTTGAAGTGTCTGACTTCCGTTCGACACTTAACTGTTAGGCACCTACTTTTCATTAGGTGTCTGATTCCCGTTAGGCGCCTACTTCCCGTTAGGCACCTACTTCCCATAAAGTGCCTATTTCTGTTAGGTGCATACTTCCCATTAAGAACTTGCTTCATGTTAGGTGCTTGATTCCTAAATTTACATACAAGGCACCTACTTCTTGACTTCTTAAAATGCAATGCCTAATTTCCACCAATGCCAAACTCCAGCATGACTCTATGGTCGACAAAATAGAGTGAAAATTTAACAACCAGCATAAAAATAATTCTAGCATTCAAATCGTACATGGGATAATGTCAAAGATGACTCACCATACATATTTCAACTGCTACATCAATTATTTATGTAAATCAGGCAAATAAATATCAGACATATTCTAGAAACAGAATACACTAAAATATCATGATAGTTTGCCCAATTTCTTCAATTAAGTAAGTATTTGTAAAATCAAATATTTTTCTGATTCATTATGATAATTGTAACAGGGTGTGGCTACATATATTATAAATATACAAGCCACACTTTAAGAAGACGCCCCATAATTTCTTGTAAATTCTTGTTGTAGGTAATAAAATTTCTGAATATTTTCCTGTAAAAATCGTCTAAAGCTTTCGGTGATGATCTAACGTGGGTAGAACCTGCTGGAAGCATGGGCCAACTTACAATAGATTTCTTCCCTTCTTTCCCATATTTTTTGTATTTATTTTCATACATTAATTTGCTTCTCTATTATTTTTCCCATTTTCTATGATTTCTAGCAAGGTAGTAATTTAGTTTTTGAACGCTTTCAGTCTTGTTTTCTTAGACATAGCATGAGATTATTGGTTTAAATAAAAACTTCAATGAATACCAAATATCCCCCAAACCATGATCTAAGGGACTCATCTTCGAAGGAGAAATTATAAGCATGTATTTTGCATGGCTGCTCACAACACTACGATCTACCATGGGTTGACAATTAAATGGAGGCAATTAATTAAACCATTAAAAAACTTACCAATATTTTAATCCGTATACAATAGATTCATTTATCAGGTGCACATCTTGGAATTTTGGTGCATGTTTCCATTTGTTACCTCCTTCAAACTTTCCCTTTTATTTTGTCAAGTGTAGCTCTCTATTCATCTCTATAAAATATTTTTGAGCCCTATGTTGACATCATCATTCAAAATCATTAGATGTTCCTTTGATTCCTTAGATTGGAGAAGTACTTTATCAGATATTGGATGCAATTCATGCCTTAGAAATTTTAATTCTATTATTTTGTTGAGTTGGGTTTTCATGATAGACTTGTTGATGTAAGCTCTTAAAACCATCTGACATTGAAAGTTATCATACCTAACAAGTTATGTAATTGTGATAGATGTCAAACTCTCATGCTTAGTCAACTCTTGATTCAAGGAATCGGATTATTTCCATGTTAATATGGATTATTTATGCTCCCTTGTTAATATTAGCATCATTATCCACCCAGGGTATTGTATTCTTTTGCTTTTTTTTCCAATGTCATATATCAAACTTTTATAGCTCTTCTACTAACATCAACACTCAAAATAGTTTGACCAACTTCCTTAGCCAAAGTTCTAGTTTAGGATTTCTTTATTTCTATCATTAGCTGTCACATATTTTCATGCTAGTTGTTTATGTCATCACACTAGATTTTTCGGTAATGTTCTCATTCTTAGAAAAATTATACATTTTTTTCTTACATTTCTTGTCTTTCTATGATCCAGCCACTATTCTAGATATCTGACGCCCTCCCTTAGGAAATATGCAAGGTATTTCGTTGAAAAATTTCATCTCTCTATACAAATATGGATGTGGGTTGATAATTTTACCCATAGGTTATACCTTATATGGTCCATCAAGGGTTGATAAGAGAGAAAAGGTAAATTAATCAAATTTTAAAAGTTTTAAGAATTGATTAAATGGAGAAGAGATTAATTTTTCTCTTTATATCATCTTCTCTCAATATACCAATCTGATTGATATACCTTAAGGGGGTTCTTATATACCAAAACTTTATATTCCCACCCTTCTTATATATCCAATATACTCATTAGTACATGGAAGAAGCTAGTTTTTTCAATTTACATGGTTCTACGTGAGAGCAACTTTAAGGCACATGAAAGAGAATGATATGTGGAAGTGATATTCCTAGGTACGTGATCCAAGATGATACACAATACGTAGTCAAGAACCCTTATTATGATTCCCCCTAGTCCTCCACTATATAATCCCTAGGAGACTTAAAGTATTTGTGAGACCCTATATGGGAGGCTGGCATCCTAGGATCATAATATAACCAATATAACTTTAAGATTTGTATGATGGTTATTCAAAGAGTTACAAAATTTCTCAATATGAATTGCATTTGGTTAGCTTCTTATTAATATTAATTAGTGTGATATAACTAAGAAAAAAATTTAATTATTTGATTAAAAGTGTTGTTAATTTTATCTTCAATTAAGATAAAGGTTAAGGTATAAGGAGATTTTGGAACCACGATGATGTTCACATCAAGTTATCCAAAATGTGATAAGAGGAGAGAGGATGGAAAGGAGACAACAATGAGGATCCCTCATGTCTTTTTCTCTTCCCTTCTCATTTCAATTATTAGTGGATATTGGGGTGTACAAGCCTATGTAACTAGTTTGATGAGTACATTAACAAACACCTATGTTTTTCAAGAAAACTAAGATTCCTTTTTAAATACCCAACTTTTGTGTATGACCTATCCTTAATATTAATAAAATTAAAATACAATCATACAAAAAATGTAACACCACCTAATCTAAGATGCTTTTCAATTTCAGTGAGTTAATAAAATAAAACCATTTTCTTCTTTTTGAGAATACAAGGGTTCACGAAGTCATGCATTGAAAAAATGCTAGCATAGATGTAAACTATATGATATTTTGATTCAATTCCTTGATGATATAATTATCCCCTTTATTATGTAATTATTTATAGTCTAGATTTCCTTAAATTTCACTTTAATAGACTAAAAATAGGAAATAGAGAGAGTAAAAAATAACTAAAATCATGTAGGTAGGAAACAAAAAGCTAAAGGGTTAGAAGAACCTAGTATTGCCTTTATGGTATAAGAAATGCCTCTATTATAGAAGCATTACCAACACTTTTATGTCTAGGTGGTGCTTTTGTGAAACCTATAAAAATAGAGATCAATAACAAGCAATACAAAAATAGGAATAGAAATAACAATTTAAGATAATATTGAAGGAATGTGTAAAAACACACCAAACCAACCCAAGGGAGAGAGAATTTTCTTTTTACACAAGGAATAATTCACAAATAAAACCCAATAAATTATAGCATTATAAGGCATAACCACATTTTGAGTTTAATGTTGCTATATATGACACTCAAGTGTATAGGAGTGGCCAACATCTTGTAATTTTGGGGTTCACCTTTCTAAACCTCACCATTTGTAAAGGGAACCAATAGTGGTCCCCCCACTTTTCCTATATCCTCAAAAATATAGAAAATATTAACCATGATGTAGAGATTATCCTTTAAGGCCCATAACACTTAAAGAGGGGCACCTTTTCTCTAACCCTACATAAGTTCATGTATGTAGGATTATTTTAGTGTAATTGCTTAGTGCTTAGTTACCATGCTTCTATGGGCTAAGTAATACCATTATCAGTCACCTAGTAATGTGCATTGTCATCCAATCCTCACCATTAAGGTACCATGACTATATTATATTATGAATAATTCTAAAAACCTCACTACTTTGGGACACCCGATCCTCATCATTCAAGGTGTATCATTCACAATTATCTGGTTATTGCATCACTAAAAATCCTCCTATATTTACAAATACCCAGTTATTGCATCATTACAACTCCTCCCAATATTCACAAATACTTGGTTATTGCATCACTACAACTCCTCCTAGTATCGGTTTATCTTATTGAATCAAGTGTTTCTCTAATATGGCTCTAGATTCATGTCCAAAACCCCCATACATATCCAAGAGTCTAACATTTTAACAAAATATGAATATCTCTCTCAAAGGAAATAAGTGTTATACAAAGCATAATAACACATTGCTAAAGATTAGAAAATTTGAATACTTTTCAATCATAATACTAGTCTTTAGCATATCCTTTACTTACAATGGAAATAATGAAACATCAGTGAGAACTATAACTATAATCTACAAATTAGATTCTATCATTATTTTTGATAACATCTATTCATTTCGTTTGACATATATCCAACATTCCAAGAACTTACATAAAAGAAAAATAATATATAATATTTCATCTATGAACAAGTCTTGAAATACTATAACAAGATTAAATACAACATCCTTTCTTTAATTACTCCATTTCCAAATTTACAAATAACTAGACATAAGAGATAACATCACTTAAAACTTTCATTCTTGTACAATATTCATTAAGTAACAAGAATGACAACCGAAATCTTAAATATAATAACTTTTGATCCTAAAATTAACTTTTCAATCCCACTTACAATAATACAATTACACCTAAGTGGTACCTAGTGTCATCTTCTTTCCATTATCCTCTTCATTAAATAATATCTTGCCATAAACTTTGAGAAGAAGCTTAGGGATCAAGATAACTCATGAATGCAAATGCAACTTAACATGCATTATGCAAGCAACATACAATAATACCAACCATACATTATTCAAAGCATAACCCATGCAAAAATATTGAGAGAATCCCATACTTCTCTCAAAATATGGACTCCTTGGCTACACAAGCCTCATCCATAAAATAAAAGCCTTCATTAAATCAAATCTTTAATTTTTGATCAATAGTTTCCATATCTAACTTTGGTAATAGATTAATCATTTAAATCATACAATAGAAGTCTTTCTATTATTTTACTATTTTTCAAATGTCAGAACCTTTAATAAAATAAATCTATTAAATTATAACTTTAGCTCACTACTTAAGGGTTCCGACATTATGTTTCACACTTTAATACCAATGTAGTAACCAGAATGCGGTATTAACCATGTAAGACAAAAAGACAAGCCTTACTAGCTATTTTGATATTGGTTTAAGCATATATAAATAAAATAAAAGCATTAATTTTAACTATAACCTTCTAACAAGAAAACATAAATAATAATATATTATGCTAGCAATTCTTATGAAAATAGTTGAAAGAAAGCAACATACAATATCAACACCAAGCATAGGAGGTTCTACAAAATAAGAGATTTGGTTCAGGTGTCCAAGGAGGATATCGCCAATCTACCTATAAAAAATATAAATAAAGTACTTTCTAAGGCAACCAAAACCAACTTATGCACTCAAAAAAACTTATAGCAATTAAATCAAACACTAACCCCTATAAATAATTATAGACAAAGGCTCTCTACGAGAAGACATATTACATGTAAAAGGAATGGATATCAACATAGTCGTCTCTCTTCATTAAAATAGACCCAATGCTAACAATCTCAAGCACCACTCTTCAACACAATACGAAGCTAACATACCTAAAATGCATATCATTCCCTATAGAAGTGAAGGGTAGGCTTGGGGAGAACAACCTGGGTTCCAACCCACAACACAAGGTGCTACAACAAAGTTGGAGTATGTGAAGCCCCTTTGGAAATCAAACTATGCCAGATCGCTTCTCAGATCACCTTATAACATGCTTCTCTTAACTTTAAAATGATTTGAAATAGAACTATGAACAAGAAGAACAGAAAGAGTTTCTATATTTTGGAAATATATGAGCTACTCCCACCAGGTGATACATAAATCAAACATAAAAGCTAAAACCATACACAACAATACCATGAATAATCAAAAGCATAAGCTTATACTTAGTTTTATAGAAAAATTAAAAGAAACAACAAATAATACCTTTACCACATATTATTTTGCTCCTACTTAGGTATTCGCCTTGCATATCCTTATTCCAAGCTCCTCCCTCTATTTTTCCCCTAATCTCAAAACAATCTCTTCTTTTTTAAAACTTGTCAAAGGAAAGAATTTAAAATAGATCTTCAAGAAAAACCAAAGAGGTCAAGAGTTGAGTGTGGCCTCCTTAAGAATGCCTTTATATTACTGAAAAATAAATGCTTCTAAGATTATGTTGATTTCCAAAAATTACCACTTGCCAACTTTCCAAAAATTAAAATATAAACTTTATACTTTATTAAAAGTATTCAAAATTTATATTGCTTGCATTAATTTAATTAATGCCCTTTGATCTAATATTATTTAAATCACTTTCTTAACATTTATTTCTTTCTAAAGTTACCCACATTAGAATAATTAAATTAACTACTCACCTAATTAATTTAATTACTATCGAATGCTAATATTAACCATTAGCATCGATATCAAACAATTCCACATACAACAACTCAAGGGCTCTTGCTAAGCCATCCATATCCAACTAAGATGCAATCAACAATATGCACAACAAAGTTTTTTCCTTAAGTAGGAGGCTTTACGATAACTACAATGTTATCACCCTTCTACTAAGGATGGCTCTTTTGCTTAAATAGCAACCTCCTTGCCCAATGGTGCATTCAATCAAACATACACATATGCAATGCACCTATATGAAGGGTTTTCTTTTACCCTTGAGTTGTCGATGAGAATGTCATCCATCATTTCTCTTTTTCTCTCAACTCTGGTGGTTGTCCCATACCAATCCACCCATGAGAGTACCTGGTCCTACAACCACAAATTTCATCAATAGTACCATATTCCAAAAGTAGTATAATCAAAGCATAAAGTGCAACTATCAACACATCTTGATAACATAAAATGAGATTATGCATTTGATATCCACACATCAATACATAAATCAAGTATCAAGAACAAGTCCTACCAAGGAGGGTCATTACATACTCCCCCTTGGACTAAACATAGTCCCTTGTGTTTTTAAAAATAAAGCAAATATTTTATTCAAACAAATATGGGAATTGCTTCCTCATTTCCTCAACATCTTCCCAAGTTGCACAATTTTTAGAATAATGGTCCCACTAGACCTTACATTGATCTAGGGTTCATTTTCTCAAGATCTTAGAATGAAACCCTAGAATCCTTATCGATCACACCTCAATGGTTGAGGGATCTACCATCTATAATTTTGAAATATTCCAAACATGAGAAGGATCAACAACATACTTCCTAAGTAGGGATATGTGGAAAGTATCATGGATATTTGATAGGTTGGGTGGCAAGGTGAGCCTATAGGCTACTAGACTAATCTTATCAATGATCTCAAAAGGCCCAACAAAATGAGGATCCAACTTAGTTGACTTGATGGCACTTTTCATGGGTCTTACCCTCAAGAAGACTTTATCTCCCATAGAGAATTCTCTTGGTGATATTTTTAGATCAGCATAGCTCTTCTAGCGATCGATTGCTTCCTTGAGCCTCTACCAAATCACTCTGAGTTACTCCTCCATCTCTCTGATAGTGTCTAGTTTGATCACCACCCGATCTTCTAGATTATCCCATGATAGAGGTGTTCTACATCTTCTTCCATACAAGGCCTCAAATGGAGCCATTCCCAAGGATGCATGGTATCCATTATTATATGCAAATTCAACCAGATGCAAAAATTCTTCCCATTTAGACTTTTGATCCATGCAATACATGCGAAGCATATCTTCTAGGACTTGGTTCACCCTCTCTATTTGCCCATCTATTTTTAGATGGTAAGTAAAATTGATATTCAATTTAGTGCCCACTACATGATGAAGAGCCTACCAAAATTTTGATGTAAACCTAGAATCTTTGTCTGATATGATCACCTCAAGAAAACCATGTAACCTAAATATTTCCTTGGCAAACCTATTTTCCACAACTGATGCATCATCCTTGATGTTCCTCAATATAAAATGTGCAACTTTAGTCAACTTGTCTACCACCACAAGTATTGCATCATGTTGGTACCTTGTCTTAGGTAAACCCACAATAAAATCCATAGATATAACCTACCACTTCTGAGTAGGTATATCATGTGGGTATAATTTTCTTATTGGATGTTGATGTTCTACCTTAACCTTCTAGCATTCCAAACATCTAGCAATGAAACTATTAATATCTTATTTCATTCCTAACCAATAGAAGGTATTTTTCATGTTTTCTCTCATCTTTGCACCTCTTAGATGAGCAGAATATGGAGAACTATGCACCTCTTGCATAATAATTCTCCTTAAATCACTAATTTTGGGTATGACAACCCTATCTTTGAAACATAAAAGTCCATATTTTATGTTAAAATCCTTATTTTCCTTAGGATTTTTCTCAATTTTAGCCTAGATTTCAATGCAATATTGATCCTATAACTACATTTCCCTGACTTTGTCCATCAAGTCTACATGACTCTAGGTCAATGTTGCTATATGCCTTCTCCTACTCAAGGCATCAACAACCTTGTTTTCCTTTCCTTTGATATACTCTATACCAAAGTCATATTCAACTAGGAACTCTATCCACCTTCTTTACCTTGCATTCAACATAGGTTGGGTAAAGATATACCTTAGACTTTGGTGATCTATCCTTAGCTCGAAATGTTTTCCCAATAAATAGTGCCTCTAGACCTTAAGAGCATGCACAACTATTACTAACTCTAGGTCATGTGTAGCATAATTCAACTCATGCTTCTTGAGTTTCCTAGACTCATATGCTACTGTAGCTTCATTTTGGGATAATACCCCTCCCAAACCTTCTAAGGAAGCATCTGTACATACTATAAAATTCCCATGAGGATCTAGTATCCTAAGAATTGGTGTTGTAGTCAACTTATTCTTTAGAGTTTCAAAGGTAGCCTCACACTTATCCATCCATTTGAACTCTTTTCCTTTTCTCTGAAGGTTGGTAATAGAGTAGGCAATTTTTGAATAGTCTTTCACAAAATACCTATAATAACTAGTGATTCCCATGAAGCTTCTAACTTTAGACACATTAGTGGGTGCAGGCCAACTCAAAATGGCTTCAATTTTCTTAGGATCTATAACAATCCCTTCTATAGATATAATATGCCCCAAATACTGAACTTGTGAGGCATAGAACTCATATTTAGATAACTTTCCATAAAGTTGGTTCTTCCTCAACACCTCTAACACTAACCTCAAATGTTGGTCATGTTCTTCTCTAGTGTAGGAATATATCAAGATATCATCTAGAAATATCAAAACAAATTGATCTAGATATTTCTTGAACACATTGTTCATCATATTCATAAAATTTGTTGGCACATTTGTCAACCCAAATGGCAACACTATGAACTCATAGTGTCCATATCTAGTCTTAAAGGTTATTTTGTGAGTATCCTCCTCACGAATCCTTAGTTGATGATATCTTGATCTCAAATCAATCTTTGAAAATATAGTGGCATCCTTTAATTGATCAAAGAGATCATCTATCCTTGGCAATGGATACCTATTCTTGATGGTGACCTTATTCAACATTCTATAATCAATGCACAACCTTAAGGAACCATCCTTCTTCTTCACAAATAATATCGGAGCACCCTAAGGTGACACACTAGGTTTAATTAAACCTTTCTCCAATAAATCTTGAAGTTGCACCTTTAGCTCTTGCAACTCAATAGGAGTCATTCTATAAGGTGTCCTTGCAATAGGTTCAGCTCTAGGCATTAGTTCAATGGTGAAGTCAAATTCATGTCAAGGTGGAAGGCCTAGGAGATCTTCTAGAAATACATCCCTAAATTCATGCAAAATTGGATGTTTCTTAAATATTTCCTCATCTCCATTATCACCTTTCTTGCCATTTATCTTAACTACATACAACATCCCACCTCTCTTGATTGCCTTCTTAAGCTGCATAGCTGATAACAAATATGGTCAAAAAGACCCTTGCCTACTTTGAACCCTTACTCTCTTCTTATCCTTATCAGTATAGTCCATCCACCTTTCTTGGAAGTTGATTAGGGCTCCATGAGCCTTTAACCAATCCATCCCTAGGATAATATCAAAGGCATGTAGCGGTGCTACATATAAGTTCCAAATAGTGGATCCATTGGGTAAGGTGATCTCAATCATAGGTAAGCATTGATCCACTGAGTAAGTCTGTCTAGACCCATACTCAACTTTCCACCCTTGTGCCAAAAATCTAGGTCTTTTTGACATATCCCTAATAATACTAGTGGAAATAAAACTATCTATAGCTCCACTATCAATTAAAACTTTAACATTCTTATTGAACAACTTACCATTTAATAACATGGGAGTTGCTTGTCCATCTAGGTTCTGACTTCTTATGGCTGCATAGATTTGGTGTGGTTGCTCCTCGACTTTGTTACTCGACTCTGGCCATTGGGGACACTTATTTGCATAATGAGGACCCCCATAAATGAAACAACCTATCCTGGGTGCCTAAGACCTTTCCTACCTTTTCTCCCCTATTTCCTCTTTTTAAGCTAACTCATTCTACTTTTGAGGTTGAGGTTTTGAATTATCCTTCTTCTAGAAATTCTTCTTATAATTCCCTTGGTTCCCATTGTTCTTATTTCTAAACTTTGGGTTCCCTTTACTTTTCTTATTTTTCTCCTTATCCCATTTTATAAACCCAACACTCTTCCTCTTCTTGAGTTCCTATTTCTCTCCTTCTATCAACCCTCCATAGTTGAAGAAGGTCTTCTTGGTTTGTAGATTGGTCTCTTCCTATCGAGCCAAATCATATGCTTTTTGAAGGGTTTTGGGCTTGAGAAAATTAATCATTATTTGAATCTTAGGATCCACCCCCAAGATGAACTTATGCACCTTTAATTGTTCATTGATCTCATACTCAGGAACATATTTCAAGAGTTTAATGAATCTTTGATAATATACCTCCATAGTCAATGTACCCTATTGGAGCGTAGAGAACTCCTCAAACTTCTCTACATAAAATTGATCTGATAGGAATCTCTTCTTAAATTCCCTTACAAAATTATCCCATTTAAGGTCCATGGCTTGGATTCCTCTGCCTACCTTGAATGTGTTCCACCATTCTAAGGTTGCATCCTGAAGATGAAGGGTTGCCCAAATAGTTTGGGTTTTTGGTGAATAATTCTTCATGGAAAAGAAAGTTTCCAACTCATTCATCCAAGACTCTATTGCATCACCCCCTTCTCTTCCATTAAATTTAGATACCTTAACATTCTTAAGGTCCTTGGAAAGCTCAACCTCAATTCGAGCTTTACCCTCATGGATTCCTCTAGTAGGATTCTCTTCCTGTCTACCCTCTGAATCCTTGTTATTGGTCTCCTGATTAACTAGTGTTTCCAACATTTTTTGTTGTTGCTCCATCTACTCTTGAAGCAACTTAACTACGAAAGAAAGGTTTTCCACCCTCTCATTGGAGTCCATTGTTCTTCTAGTTTTCTTTCTAGAGTCCATTGTTCTTCTAGATTTCTTTTGGAGTCCATTGTTCTTCCAAATTTATTTTGGAAATGTACTACAATTTCCTCCTACATAGGTGACCCTACCTTATTGGATGATATTCCTCTACAAACAAGTGTCATGTTGAATACTTTTCAATAATAATAATAGCCTTCTTGGTTGATATTCCACTCAAAATAAGTTCCTTGTTGAATACTTTTCAATCATAATACTAGCCTTTAGCATATCCTTTACTTACAATGGAAATAATGAAATAACATCTATAATAACTATAACCATAATTTATGAATTAGATTATATCATTATTTTTTATACCATATTCATTCCATTTGACATATATCTAGCATTCTAAGAACTTACATTAAAGAAAAGCAATATATAATATTTAATATATGAACAAGTAACATAAGTAAATACAACATCCTTTATTTAATTACTTCATTTCCAAATTTACAAATAAATAGACATAAGAGATAACATCACTTAAAACTTCCATTCTTTTACAAACTTCATTAAGTAACAAGAAAGTGTAGAGGGAGAAAACTGCCCCACCATGTACAATTCCCATAAGGATTCACTATAGAGAAGATAAGCCTTATGGGATGAACCACAGGGGGTTGTGTGGTTCTCTACCCTTGGTGCTAGGGTGGAAGGGTTCACCAAGAATGGCTTTAAGAACTCGCTTCAAGTCCACAAAATTTTTAAGAATATTTGATGTATGAGATTCAAGACAAACACCTAGATTTGGCCTTTATATATCTATGCTATATAGGAATACAGAAATACAAAAATATAGGAATACAAGGGCAAACCCTAGAATGAATCTTTCTTTGAATGCTCTTCTAACCTAGGATTCTAATTAAATTTTAAGCAAGGGATCAAGAAAATATGCACAAAAAAAATTAGCCCTAAGTGCACAATATATGTTGTTTTCCTTTCAAATGACTATAAAAAATTAAATATACTTAATGAAATCAGATCTAGGATTTTATAATAGAAATAAAATCACTTAACAATCAGCCTAGAAGATTAATCAGAACTCTTAGCTTATCCAGTATTTATCTTTGCTTGTATACCTTTGTCCAAAGCTATTGATAATACTTGTTCTTGCAAAGATAACTCAACAAACACTTAAAAATAGAATTAGCATTAGGGGACCTGCTTAGGCCATTGTACAATAGTTCTTAGAAGTGTAGCATTCAAGACCTCTATATCCTCTTAGCTGAATTTTGATAATTAAAGCAAAAATTGACCTTTGGAGGAAAATAAGCATTAATGCAATACAACATAAAATAATGCAAAAATCACATAATAGAATATGCCACTATGCTCTATATGTAAATTAGAATGCAATGGAAAAAATAGGGATATCAAATTACCCCTAATTTATCCTTTGGTGAAATCGTACCTCGTAATGGGTGAGCACGATAATGCAAGGTGAAGTCATGCCTTGTAGAAGACTAGGCACGATTTCTCATGAAGTATGCAAAAAATAAAGTATGAATGCATAAATCAAATAACGCTTTTTAGAAAACCTAAATGTGCATTTAGAAGAGCGATTTCACCTAGTAGAGAGTTCAAAAGTAAAATATAAGGGTTTTAGATCTCTCGGATGGTCAATATCTCCATAGGACTCCAACAACAATCCACCAAGAGCAAAGAATATCAATGCAGTAGAAAATAAAACTCCAAACTCCAAAGTTGCTTACGAGAGAAGAAGAAGAATATGCAAACCAAACAAAATACTTTGTGAGAAATCAAATGCGAGCAATAAAATAATTAAGTTTCGAATAAAATGAGCATGTGTTAACTTGCATGTTATCATGTGATCTTGTATGAAAAGTTAATTCAAACCCTTCTTATAAAGCGTATTGAAGATGAAAAGAGTGGAAAAACCAAGGAGGGCCAATGTAAAACATGCCAATTTAGAAAAAGTAGGATTTTAATGTGTCAAACCCTAACAAGGTGAAATCGTGCCCATCTGGGCTGACCATGATATCGTAATGTGAAATCAAGCCCCATAAAGGATTGGGTGTGATTTCACATAAAGAGATAAAATAGGTAAAACAGAGGGGAAAAATCCTTGTCCTTACCCTAGGCAAGTCTAAGGGATACCCCTAGAGGGCTTAGGGAAGATTGCCTACTAAAGTGGGTCAATTTTCTATGTCTACATTTTACCCCCTCTTTGATGCATTTATGGCCTGATAAATTTGTCAAAGAAGAGATGTAAACACCCACAAAAAAAAATGATAAGCAAAAATGGGGTGGCTAGTTTAGAAGAAAGGGATGGTGCAAAAATGGTGTTATTTCAAACACTTTCAAATTTTACACACAAATCGAGCATGAAGAACACAAGCTTATACTGAGAGGGGGGGTGAACAGTATAAGACCGCTTTCTACTTTTTCCTTCGATTCAACTTGCAGTTCAATATTATGCAGTGTAAAGAAAACAATATCAATAGCAGTAAGCAAAGCAATGCACAAAAACACCATTCACAAAAGAGACACAACAATTTACGTGGTTCACCCAACGCGGGCTACTCCACGGATAAAATTTTTCACTAAATTTTATCACCTCAAATTCTGAGAAACCTTTCCCGATTACAAAGTTTATGGGCACCAACCCAAAGGAGATACCTTCCCCTAGCTCTGCTCTAATTGGTGATCCTCTAGAAGACCTCTGCCTCTGCTGCCCTTAGCAAGTGGAACTCTATCCACAGAAGACACCTGTCTTCCCTACTCTGGCTGGAGACCTCTGTCCTCAACTCTTTCACCTCCAAAGCTGGTCCTCTTATCTGCACCAAACACAGTCCTTCGGTCTGGCACTAATGTCCTCGAAATTGCACCTCTGCGCAATCACAACACTCGATCAAACATCCACTTATGCACCTCTATGCAAACACAGCAGCACTGTCTTCGCACACTCTGCTCCTCGATGATCGAACTTCTCCCCGCACTCTGCTTCTGTGAAAGTCGCACTTCGAACGCACACTTCGATCGATGCATAAATCTCTCCAAACAGCCCTCCTTTTATAGCAATACTTTTAAGATCAAAACTTTGATCTTAGTTAGCTGTTATGCAAATGCAAACCCTAACTCCATCGACTGCATGCCCTAATTTTTGTTAGCTCAAAGTTAACTCTGTCCTTCAACCGCCTCTACAACTCACCTGTAGCTTCTGCCACGAAACTACAACATGTCGCGATATCGTGACACTTTTGCTTTGTCGACGTCATCTTCGCTATTGTCGCGATATCGTGACACTTTTGCTTTTGTCTTCTTGACAACGTCCTTGTCATGAAATCGTGACACTTCTAACTTTTGCTGACGTCATCTTCACTCCTGTCATGAAATCATGACACTTTAGTCTTCATTGCCTTCTTCTCCGCTTTTGTCATGAAATTGCGACACTCCTACCTTTGTCGACGTCATCTTCACTTATGTCGTGAAATCGTGACCCTTATGTCTTCATGGCCTTCTTCTATGCTTGCACTAGCAAAAACGGAACATGTCGCGAAATCGTGACACTTTCGTTGCCTTAAGCTTTTCTCTGCCTTACACCCACGAAACTGGAACATGTCACGAAATCATGATGCCTTTCGCTTTCGTACACTCTTCTCTGCAGACACTAGCGAAACTGGAACATGTCATGAAATCATGACGCTTTCGCCTTCGAGCTCTTCCTTCTTCAATTCGTCATGAAATCGTGACGCTTCTTCTGTTGAAGACTTGCTAACTATTTCTATCATGAAATCGTGACACTTTCTCCAACTCAATGCTGCCATCTCAACCTATCACGAAATCGTGACACTTTCTGCATTTGCAAGCTTTCTCTTCAACCTGTCGTGAAATCGCGACACTTTCTGCATCCGTACAACTTCTTTGTAGCCTGTCGCGAAATCGCGATGCTTCTCATTTCAGACTCTTCCCTTTGCTGCATGTCATGAAATCGTGATAGTTCTCTCTTTGAGCTTTTTAGCATGTCACAAAATCGTGATAGTCCTCACCTCGACCTCTGTAGCATGTCACAAAAATGCGACAGTTCTCACTTGGAACTTTGCATCATGTCACGAAATCATGACAGTTCCTGAATAACTTTCTCTCTCTTCGATCTAGTCACGAAATCATGACAACTCACACTACGGACTCTCTCTTCTGCATTATGTCACGAAATCGTGACACTTTCTCGTCCGTACAACCTTCCTGGCAATGTGTCATGAAATCGTGACACTTTTCCTTTTCTGCCTTCCTGCACTTTTCGAGTCACGAAAATGCGACATGTCGTGAAATCGTGACACTTTCCATCTTGCTCTCCTTCTCTGCCAACATGTCATGAAATCGTGACAGTTTTGCTAGCTTCTTCTCTTTCTTCCAGCATGTCGCGAAATCGTGACAGTTTTGCCAAAACTTTCTCTCTCCTCAAACATGTCACGAAATCGTGACAGTTTTGCCAGACTTTCTCTCTCCTCAAACATGTCACGAAATCAGCTTTTTCTTCCGCCTATTGCAAACTTTTTCTTACTTGTCTTTTTCTTGATCTTTTGCAAATGGGCTACTAAGAACTTCTTGGAAACTCACTGTCCATGCTCTGAATAATCTTCAACAAAACAAATTCCTTGACATCAAATCAAATTGCTTCAAGAACTTCTTTGACATCAATGACAATATCTACACTTGAGCAAAGGCAATGTACCCAAGGTACCCAAAATTGCCAACAATCTCCCCCTTTGTCATTGATGGCAACCCTTTATTAAAAACACGTCTCAGGAGCTAAAACTGAAACCAACTGATGCAACAACTGAGAATATGCCTTTGAAGTTTTTGCTCCCCCTGACTTGAAGCTCTCTTCTTCACTTGAAGCTCTCCCCCTACTATATCTCTCCCCCTTACTCAAATCTCTCCCCCTTTGTCATCAATGGCAAAGGGTCACCTTTGGGGCTCGGGACTAAGAATGAGCCTCTTAGCTTAGTCCCTCCCCCACCTCCTGATGAGGTGATTAAAATAGGGGTGGGAGTAAAACTCCCATTAGGCACTCATCATCATCAGTGTCTACAATTTCCTTGCCGGGCCTTCTCTTGAATTCTTTGTCCGTATTTCTGTTCTTGTCACTATTTTTGTTCTTGTTCTCATTCTTGTTCTTGTCCATGCCTTGATCCATGGACCTGTTCATACCACTTTTCCTGTTCCTGTACCTTGGCAGTTCAGCTCTACACTGTCTAGCTGTGTGACCTGCATTGTTGCATTTATAACAAGTAACAAAGTTATTTCTGTTCGGCATACCTGTTCTTTGAATCCGCCTATTATGACTAACCGTGTTCCTGTAATTAGCCTTGCAAAAAATTGCCTTATGCCCGAACTGTTGACAAGAGTAACAATACCCTTGAAAGAAACTAAAACTTCTAAAATTGTTGTTTACCCTCTTCATTTGATCTATGCACTGAGAAGCCATGTGACCAAACCTGTGACATGCAAAGCATCTATCGTGAAATATTCTTCTGTTTGACCTCTTGGGTCCCGAATACTTCTTCTTCGCATTCAGAATTCTATTTTCTGTTTCTGCGCATTTATCACTCACGGACTCTTTCTCTGAACCACTCTCTTCATCGAAACTCTCTTCTTTTTGAAATCTTTTACTAGATTCCCCAACTTTGTTCCTTGTGTGGTTTAACAAAACCAAGACCTATTTTATCTGTTGTTTTTCTTTGACCTTTGATAAGAGATTTAACCTTTTTGGAGCTTTCTTGAAACCTGTACAGCTTATCCTTGTACTCTTTATTTTCCTCTTTCAAGGAAGCCATTTTCTATTCTAATTCACTATACTCAAGCACCTTAGATTCTAACTCATTCTTGAGTTCTTGTGTCTTAGCCATAGAGACGTCAAGACTTTCTATAAGTTCATCTCTCTCCATACAACATTCATCTAACTTATCCTTGAGTCTAGCATTCTTCTTTCTTTCCTTTTTCAAAACACTAAGAGCATTAGTAAGTTCACTTTCAAGATCCTCTATTTGATTGCATTTTGAATCATCAAGGCCTTTTTCAGATTTCTTATCACTAGAGGTGCTACCCTTTTCAAAAACCATACATGCATCTTCCTTATCATTTTTTGAAGCATCCTCATACATACTAGCAACCAATTCATTATTTGTGCAATCATCCTCAAGGTGCCCAAAATTTCCACATCTAAAACATTTCATGATAATGAATTTATGTTTCGGTTCTTCCTCCTTTTCTGAAATGAACAACATCTCATTTTCATCATCACTAGAAGAACTTTCACTATCACTGCTAGAACACTTACTTGCTTTGTCTAGGTAGAAGCTCTTCTTGTGCTTGTGAGAATGCCTCTTTCCGTGATTGTTGTACTCATCTTTGCTCTTCCTGTGATGCTTGTGCTTTTCAGAATCCTTGCTCTTAGAATCCTGTATATCTTCATCACTTTCATTCTTGGAAATAGTACAGTCAGTAGCATAATGACCAAACTTTCCACAGTTGAAACATCTTATATTTTTCATGCTTTTGTGCTTTCTAGAGAACTTGCCTTTCTTGTTGTAATATGCCTCTTCATCACTAGAAGACTCATCACTCTCTTGAATCTGTTTACCTTTGGATTTCTTGGTAGCTTTGAAAGCTGCCTCTTTCTTGACATCAACTTTCACTTGAGTTCTCAACTCAAATGCTGCAAGAATACTATGGAGCTCATCCTTTTTCAGTTTATCTAAATCTTTAGCTTCCTCAATGGCAGAAATATTTTCACTAAATCTATTAGGAAGAGATCTTAAAATCTTATCACACACATCATTTTCAGCAAGTTCAAGACCTAAGTCTTTCATGGAGTTAACAACCTCATCCATACGAAGCATGTAGTCACTAATATTTTCATCATCATTCATTTTGAGTTGTTCAAACATACCTTTAAAGTGTCTCAATTTGGCCTTTCGGACATTTGCATCACCTGTATGAACCACCTGCAACTGTTTCCACATTTCACTAGCTGTCTTGTAGTGAATAACTTTGGTGAGATCTACTTTCTGTAAGCCTTTCAAGATTGCATTCATGGCTTTTGAATTGCTGTGAAGCATGAGCCTATCTTCTTTAGTATAAGGACCATGTTCAGGAATAGTGTACTCGTCTTCAATCACTTCCCATACCTCATTACCAAGAGCCATTAGATAAACCTTCATTCTTGCACTCCACAGACCAAAATCTGATCCATCAAGAATAGGTGCTGCATTGCCACTTGAATAATCCATTGTGTTCTTAACCAGTTCTTCCTTCAAGTTGTTAAACCTTTTCGAAGGAACCCGCTCTGATACCAATTGAAGAACACAAGCTTATACTGAGAGGGGGGGTGAACAGTATAAGACCGCTTTTTACTTTTTCCTTCGATTCAACTTGCAGTTCAATATTATGCAGTGTAAAGAAAATAGTATCAATAGCAGTAAGCAAAGCAATGCACAAAAACACCATTCACAAAAGAGACACAACAATTTACGTGGTTCACCCAACGCGGGCTACTCCACGGATAAAATTTTTCACTAAATTTTATCACCTCAAATTCTGGGAAACCTTTCCCGATTACAAAGTTTATGGGCACCAACCCAAAGGAGATACCTTCCCCTAGCTCTGCTCTAACTGGTGATCCTCTAGAAGACCTCTGCCTCTGCTGCCCTTAGCAAGTGGAACTCTATCCACAAAAGACACCTGTCTTCCCTGCTCTGTTGGAGACCTCTGTCCTCAACTCTTTCACCTCCAAAGCTGGTCCTCTTATCTGCACCAAACACAGTCCTTCGGTCTGGCACTAATGTCCTCGAAATTGCACCTCTACGCAATCACAACACTCGATCAAACATCCACTTATGCACCTCTACGCAAACATAGCAACACTGTCTTCGCACACTCTGCTCCTCGACGATCGAACTTCTCCCCGCACTCTGCTTCTATGAAAGTCGCACTTCGAATGCACACTTCGATCGATGCCTAATCTCTTCAAACAACCCTCCTTTTATAGCAATACTTTTAAGATCAAAACTTTGATCTTAGTCGACTGTTATGCAAATGCAAACCCTAACTCTGTTGGCTACATGCCCTAATTTACGCTGCCTAATTTAACTTTGTCGGCTCAAAGTTAACTCTATCCTTCAACCGCCTCTGGAACTCACCTGTAGCTTCTATCATGAAACTACAACATGTCATGATATCGTGACATTTTTGCAGTCGTACACTTTCATTTGGCTATTGTCACGATATCGCGACACTTTTGCTTTTGTCTGCCTTGACAACGTCCTTGTCACGAAATCGCGACACTTCTAACTTTTGCTGACGTCATCTTCACTCCTGTCGTGAAATCGTGACACTTTAGTCTTCATTGCCTTCTTCTCCGCTTTTGTCATGAAATCGTGACACTCCTACTTCTGTTGACGTCATCTTCACTTATGTCACGAAATCGCGACCCTTCTGTCTTCATGGCCTTCTTCTAGGCTTGCACTAGCGAAAATGGAACATGTCACGAAATCGTGACACTTTCGCTGCCTTAAGCTTTTCTCTGCCTTACGCCCGCAAAACTGGAACATGTCACGAAATCGTGACGCCTTTCGCTTTCGTACACTCTTCTCTGCAGACACTAGTGAAACTGGAACATGTCACGAAATCGTGATGCTTTCGCCTTCGAGCTCTTCCTCCTTCAATTCATCGTGAAATCATGACGCTTCTTCTGTTGAAGACTTGCTTACTGTTTCTGTCATGAAATCGTGACACTTTCTCCAACTCAAAGCTGCCATCTCAACCTGTCGTGAAATCGTGACACTTTCTACATTCGCAAGCTTTCTCTTCAACCTGTCGCGAAATCGTGACACTTTCTGCATCCGTACAACTTCTTTGTAGCCTATCGTGAAATCGCGATGCTTCTCATTTCAGACTCTTCCCTTTGTTGCATGTCACGAAATCGTGACAGTTCTCTCTTCGAGCTTTTCAGCATGTCGCGAAATCATGACAGTCCTCACCTCGACCTCTGCTAGCATGTCACAAAAATGTGACAGTTCTCACTTGGAACTTTGCATCATGTCACGAAATCGTGACGCTTCTCGAATAACTTTCTCTCTCTTCGATCTAGTCACGAAATCGTGACAACTCACACTACGGACTCTCTCTTCTGCATTATGTCACGAAATCGTGACACTTTCTCGTCCGTACAACCTTCCTGGCAATGTGTCGCGAAATCGTGACACTTTTCCTTTTCTGCCTTCCTGCACTTTTCGAGTCGCAAAAATGCGACATGTCGCGAAATCGCGACACTTTCCATCTTGCTCTGCTTCTCTGCCAACATGTCACGAAATCGCGATAGTTTTGCCAGCTTCTTCTCTCTCCTCAAACATGTCACGAAATCGTGACAATTTTTCCAGCCTGCTGCAAACTTTTTCAAAAAGATTTCTCTCTCCTGCCTAAGTCGCGAAACTGCGACATGTCACGATATCACAACATTTTTCCAACTTACTGATTTCGAACCTGTCAAGCTGAACCTTCATCAAAAACACATTATTTTACATCAAATCAAATTCTTTCAAAAGCTCTTTGACATCAATGACAACTTATTCACTTGAGCAAATGCAAAGTACTCAAAGTACCCAAAATTGCCAACAAGGCATTGGGGACATTAATTCCTCTAAGGATAGGGTGCCCCCTCAAGTTTTATGAGGGACACAATCCTCATAAAAATTTGAAAATGCAGACTCAGACTCAAAAGAAGCAAGAAAAAACAAAAGAGAAAAAGCACATAAAAACAGGGTTAAAAGAGAAAATGGGGAAAAACCCTAATTCATTTTAACCGTGTGAGGGAGAAGAAAGGGAGATTTTTATAAATGAAGGATATGGTGCTATCAGTACAAAATTTTGTGATCATGAGGTGTGAAGCCAGCACGAAGGCAGAGCGGGCACAAGTAGGATCAAAAACCCTTCCTTGCATGTTAAATTTTTCAATTTGTATCATGCATTTTAGTGGTTTTCCATCAAAATCAATGGTCTTTTCCATGTATGACATGGGAATTATTTTGTGGCCTAGCCATGAATTTTTTTGCCTAGCAATGATTTTACCCTAGGCAGTAGCGGTAAAATCATGCCTGGCAAAAATCAACCAAGCATGATTTCATGAAAACGTGCCTAGCGAGCGCGATTTCATAAAAAAGAGAAAAAGAGAGAAAAGGAAAAGAAAAGAGAGAAAAGAAGAGGGAAGGAAGAAAAAGGGAAAAAAATGGGTAAGCAAAAAAATTTAAATATGTAGAATTTGATTATGCTATGGATTTAGATTAATTTTAAATTAATTAATTAATTAATTTTAATGTATTAAATTTTTGATTAAATTTATTAATGGAAAATTTTTATTTTGTTGTTATTGCAGCTTAGGGTACTTGAGAGCCGTGAGTGGAGAGTAGGCTCCCTAGAGGTGGAGCTAGAGGCACTCATGCGAGAAGAGAGAAATTTTAGCAGTGGTGGGGCTAGACCACCTGGCTAGACTACCTCGGGTAGAGGTAGATAGGGCTCTGCTAACAACACTAGTAGAGAGGTGGTACCCAGAGTCGTCTACCTTTCGGTTACCCATGGGAGAGATGACCATCACACTAGAGGATGTGTGGTGCATCTTGTGCATCCCCATCGGGGAGAGTAGTTTATAGAGAACGAGGGAGGCTAGCTACCTTGCAAATTTTTTAGGAGGTTGGACCCACTAGGTGCAAGAGAGCACCATAGTCATGGATGACCTGGTGGGGTGGTATGGGGTAGACCCATTGATGATCATGCTCTATGGGGTGGTTGCGGGTATGTTGATGTGCCACACTAGTAGGTAATATCTACCATGGGTGATGGCAGGTGTAGTGGTAGACATGCGAGACCAGGGAGCTAGGTTCACATGGGGTCCATATGTGTTAGCCTACTTGTATAGGATGTTGTACAATATCATGTACAAGAGGCATATAGGGATAGTGTGTACGATGCTGCTCCAGGTGTGGAGCTGGGAGCACATAGCAGTGCGAGATACTAGATGCACTACTAGGTCCATTGCCCAGTCTAAAGTGACCAACAACATATAGGTGGCCCAGATCCTTAGAGCAGGCCACGAGGACCTACATCGAATATCTACCACTAGCGAGGTAGATAGTAGATGAGTTGAGGGAGGCCAAGATAGTATGGTGACCCTGGCGTCTACATCCAGGATGGGCTAAGGATAGGATGGAGCTAGTGAGGGTCAGGAGGATCAGGTGGTTGACTACAAAGAAGGGGAGAGCTAGAGGTCTTTCGATTTGATCGAGTCCTAAGGTAGTTCAGGATCTTGCAGGGCATCCCGAACCTAGGGGATCACTGGTACTAGAGAGTCTACCGAGACCCAACAGGGGTGGGAGGTGGACCTGACCTGACTAGGTGGGCCGAGGAGGACTTAGATGATCCTCCTTACGTGGATCCTAGGGTGGATGATGCAGGAGTGGCCTTTGACTACTGGTGGTGGTATAGAGGAGTCATGCCCCATAGGGTCTCCCCACTAGTTTTGATATAGAGGTGCTAGGTGATGGGCCTAGGCATATAGTGAGCATTTTGAGAGGTTTCTCATAGGGCCACAGAGAGGGCTCAGTAGGGACCAACAGCTCCGAGATAGAGGTAGGCTCAGGTCAGGATTGAGATGGTGATGGAGGACACTGGCATTGTTAAGACCAAGGAGGTAGGGGCATCCAGATTTACCCCATAGAGGCTAGGGTACCACCAGGTGGAGGATCAAGAGAGGCCTCCACATCAGTATCAGGTGGTGACTCTATAGAGGCAGGTGGACTTCCTCTAGGAGGATAGGTCCAAGAGGATCGAGGGACTATGAGGCTCATTGAGCATTATAGAGAGGGAGAGGGATGCAGCTCGAGTAGAGGTTGATCATCTCTAGAGAGGTGAGCCAACTAGACATAGAGCACAATAGAGCTCGGGTAGAGGGGATGGCTATCATTAGGAGAAACTAAGCTAGCAATGGAGTCCACCTTCTATAGGAAGAGCTATATAGGGTAGGGTAGAGGTTGGAGGTGGTCATTCAGTGGGCTACCTTTTATGAGACCATGTACTACCAGGAAGTACCAGTGGAGTAGAGAGTGACACTTCCTCCATCCCTCCAGTCAGCTAGTAGGTCATGATATCAATCATAGATATTCTTGGCATCTCCATCCGTGGGTATGCGGCTGCCTAGACCACCTCCTCCTTAGGTAGAGCAGAGGAGATAGGCTCTTAGAGCTAGGCTAGGGATCGGGATGACATGCCAATTTTTATTATGGCATGCACCCCTAGGGATTGGTTGAGTGTACCGAGACTGGACTATGGTACACCAACCAGACATGATTGTATCTCTCTTTTTCATCGAGTAATACATAGCTACTTTCTTTTTATATTTTGTGAATGTGTGCATGTGATTATTTGTTATCTTAGATGTTCTTTAATTTGATATTTTATGAATGCAATCTATCTTAAATGCAATGCTATATGAAATGCATGGATGAAAAATGGATGGAATGGATGGAAGAAAGAAGGAAACATGAGACAAAGAAGAAGAAGATGAAGAGGAAGAAGAAGAAGAAGAAGAAGACAAAGAAGAATATAATCCAAAGGTCAACCATATGAAATAGAGAAGGATGGGCGAAACATAGTATTGAAATCAGCATAGGTCGCAAGGGACCAATGTGACTAAATACTATGAATCATACCAAAAAAGAGAGGAGCTAAACCCGCTATGGGTGTAGTGCTCATCGAGAGGGATGAGGTGTTGGAGTCTGACCCACTATGGGTGGTTGCTCACTTATTGACTATTGTGGGGTGATTACCCACTAGGATGTATGTCGAGGCCTATTAAAAATGGCCAAGGAGCTTATCCTGTAATGGGGTGTTGAGCCCATTGAGTCAAAAGGGAGTATAACCCAATAGAAGATCATATCCGATAAGATACCCGCTAGGATGTATAGCTATCCCATGTGGGGTGTAATATAAGGATAAAATATATATATTAGGTGAGTGCTACCCTCGATAGGGGTTTAGAGTAGAAAACAAGCTAGTGAGTGTGTGCAGTTGTGCCAAAAGATGACTTTGAAAAGAAAGAAAATAAAGCATATGTATTTCCTTGTTAAAATCAAAGGAAGACAAAGAAAAAGAAGGCATAAAAAAGCAAAGAATAAATATTAATGAGCTATCACCCTTGATCTAAGAGATACTCTCACTATTTCCAAGATCAAGGAAGATAAAACTTGAAGAAGCAAGAAATAAGACTGAAGAAGAAAGCCCTAGGTGGGGATCTTACTAGGCATCAGAATCCTAGAGAGAGTGCAATGCATGTGAGCTATGACCTAACTAGGTATCATCACATGCCATTATTGCAAGATCCCCAAAAATCTATATGATCAAGCAATCATGAACAAGCAATCATGCAAAATATGACATTCAAGCATGCAAGTTGAATAAATGTCAGACAAACAATGCAAAAGGATGACAAGCAACAATGCAATATGAACAAGTAGATGGATGCAATGGAAATGCAAATGCATAGCTAAATGATGATTAATTGAAAAAATATTTTTATTTTTATTTATTTTTATTATTAAGTAATTTGAATAACTTAATTTAAGCAAGCAGAATGAAAGTCGACACAACATCTAAGTGTGCCGCCTTTCTTAACAAAAAGAACAGGCGTGCCATGGGTTGTTTTGTCAAAGAAATATCTAAAAGGTAAGCCTTATCGATAATTAGAATTACGGAGAGGCTCCTTCATAGCTCTTTCTTTGGCAGCCATAGCACGATAATCAATGCACTCACGAACATAACCATTCTTTTTAACATAAGGAGGAGCAATTCCTAACTTCGCAAGATCACTATAGGACAGCGAAGTAGGATCCTTTGCTAAAATAGAAGGTTTACTTTTAGAACACACATAATCAATCATATTGCAAAACAAGACATTAGAAGAATAAGGGGGACCATCATCCTCATCACCCACTCCTGACTTTTGATAATCCATATATTCAGCATAAGTCATAAGATGATCATCATTGTCAAATGGTAAAGGTTGGTCTTTACTAGGTATAAAACCTATGCCACATCTCCCAGGCCAGATTTCGACATCCAAAGGCTCTTGAATGCCCTTATGTTGTGGCCCCAAACCTTTACCTACATATCCCATACTAGATAGGATCTGTTTAGGAAGTGGGTAATCATTGGAAAGGTAACAATGAGCAAAAGAATACTCAATGGGAGAGGGGTTGCTACCACGTATCTTATCTTCGAAGGTAGTTCCTACGAAGACAAAGGTACACGTGCCAAAGTGTACAACATCACCTTTCTTATGGGGTAAACCCATGGTTCTTGGTGATGGTGGTAGCTTAGCTAGATCTAGAAGAGGTGCTTGAAGAAACTGATTATCATGATCCTGAGATGAAGAATTTAAGATATGTTCCTCACTCATTTTTAAATTTTGAAATTGTTCTGATATTTGAGATGAGGAACATGGAGAAACCATTGAAGAGATTGAGGGACATAGGTTGAACTCAGATCGAGCTCGCTCTATATTTGAACAAAATTCAAATGGTCGAGGGTCACCCAAAATGGTGATAACTTGATTCTTAAACTCAAACTTGAGACATTGATGAAGAGTAGAAGGGATGACCTTCATTGCATGGATCCAAGGTCATCCAAGAAGAAGATTAAAAGATGCAGGACAATGTACCACATAAAACAAAGTATCCAATATTTTAGGCCCAACTTTGAGAGGAAGAGATATGACACCACAGGCTTCTTGGGACTCATTGTTGAAAGCTTTTATAATGATATCGGATTTTGTTAAGTCTTCCTCTTTTAATCCAAATTTTTGAAAGAATTGATATGTACACAAATTGAGGGAAGAACCATTATCAATCAAAATTCTCTTGATAAAAGTATCCCCAATAAGTGCAGTGATGTAAAGTGAAGAATCTTCTTGCAAGTTTGAGGAAGGTTTATCATCATCCAAAAATGAGATATGATGTATCCCAAGAGAACCTATGGCATCAACTATAGCATTGGGTGAAATATCTGAGGGAACCGATTGTTGCTTTAAAAATTCCATCAAAGCATCTCTATGGTTGGGAGAAGTTTGAAGGAGCTCTAAAACTGATATCTTTGCAGGAGTACTAGCCAACTATTTTTGGAGATCAAATGAAACCTTAGGTTGTGGTCTCAATACAATAGGTGGAATCCCTGTATCTAAAGATTTTCCTTGATTATTCTTCAAAACTGAACTGGGTTGTAACACAAAATTCTGTCCTTGTTGAGGATGTTGAGTTTGAGCTTGTCTTCTTGTAGTTACCCCAACCATGCCAACCATATTACCATAGGGAGGAGGCTCATTCTGATGAGCCACCTGATTTGCTGCTTGTTGATTATGTTTTGGCAATGGATCTTTAAATATTCCCATATCTTGATTGGTAGTCACATTTTGTTGGATAGGTACTTGATTATTTACTGTTTGAAAATTGCCTAAGTCAATACATCCTGCATCAATCAGATCCTGAACCACATGTTTCAACTTCTTACAAGAATTCATCCAATGTCCTTCCACTCTATGATATGCACAATGTTGACCTACCTTATACCAATGAGTTGTAGTATCTGGTTGTCTAATAGGAGGTAACTCAATTGCCTTAGCTTCTAAAAGTTGTTTCAAAACTACTTCCATAGACATATTAAGCCTTGTAAAATTCCTTTGTGGAGGTTTCTGAAGTACTATCTTTTGTAGGTTGTTAGTAACATTATTAACAGGCCTACTATCCATTCCATTATCACCTCCTATATGCTTATTCTTATGTTGAGACTTAGTAGGTTTCTCTTCCTTAACTTTGAGTTGACCTCTCCTGATGAGAGCCTATTCTACTTTTCTTGCTAAATCAATTGCTTGATCAAAAGATGTAATAGTAGTAGTCTCTAATGCATAAGATAATTGTTCTTGTAAATTACCAATAAATATCTCAAGCATATCTTTAGGAGGTAAAGTATATCTCAAACGTCCAACTAAACTTCTCCAATGAGCCAAAAATTCTGAAAAGCTTTCTTCTTTACTTTGTTTTAAATTATACACATCTTTCATTGTCACTTCTTTCTCAATGTAAGCACCAAATTGTTGAACAAATAATTCTGTTGTTTCTTCAAAATTCTTCAAAGAATAATTAGGCAATCGATAATACCACTCTAATGCCATGCCACCAAGACTCTTAGGAAATGTTTTAAGCAACAACATATCATCATAGATGAGATCATGGCAAGCTGTTCTAAATCTTCTTAAATGCTCTATTGGATCTTCTGTACCCTTATAGATAGGCAATACTGGCATAGGAAAATGCTTAGGATAAGGCCTAGCAACAACAATAGGATCCAATGGTTGATTACACATTTCCTTATAATTGTAAGTAAAACTTGAAGGTTGAATCATCTCAACTTTTGAAACCAACTACTTCACCATATTTGCCAAATTATGTACTTATGGATTACTGTTATGTATTGCTTCTAAATTCCCATATGTGTGTTGGGGCACCAATGCTTGATTCAAGTTGGAAGTATGGATATTATTGTTATATGTGGCACCTTGTGAAAGTGGACAACTAACATTGGGAAGAATAGAAGCAAAAGTGTTGATATTAGAAGATTGAGGAAGAAATTGAGAATACTTTTGAGTGACACTACTAATTGGAGGAGCTTGTATATTCCTTCCAATGTTGGTGGTTGTAGTAGTATCAATAGTTGAGTTCAACTTATCAAGATGTACTGATTTAGGCAAGGGGTTTTCTTGGTTAAGCATAGGGGAGCTTATTGGAGGAGGAGGAGGAGTCTCATCTCTTTCAAGGTGAGCTTCTTGCTCCATGCCTCCCAATATTCTATCCCTATTAGCTTTCATAAAACCCCAAATATGCTCAAATGATGAAAAGACAAAGCTACCATTAGGTCCCTCATAAGGATCAAAACTCATCTCAGTATCCATGTTATCTTGTTCTTCTGGATCTATGTTAGGATCCTCTCTATCAATATGATCATCTTTCGGAGGAATACAATCAGATTCAAGATGCTTTCACTGACTTCTAAGGATAGGAGCCATTAGAAAAGTGAAAGGATAGAAGAGAATACTAACAATAGAAACAAAAATATTTTTAAATATATTATTAAGATTCTTCAACCACACAAATAAATTTAATGATCTTGCTTAAATTTTTAAAAATAAAATGAGGTGTTCACGTCGGGTTCACCAAAGATGTAGAGGGGGAAAACCACCCCATCACATACAATTCCCAAAAAGGTTGGATCTACAAGAGAGAGAGAGAAGCCTTATGGGGTGAACCATGAGGGGCTGTATGGTTTTCTCTACACTCGGTGCTAGGGGGAAAGGGTTCACCAGGAATGGCTTTAAGGACTCACTCCAAGTCCATAGGAATTTTAGGAATGTTTGATGTATTCGATTCAAGACAAACACCTAGATTTGGCCTTTCTAGATCTATGCTATAAAAGATAAAGGACAATGCAAAAATACAGAAATGTAGGAATACAAGAGCTAACCCTAGAATGATTCTTTCTTTGAATGCTTTTCTAACCTAGGGTTCTAAATAACCTTTAAGCAAGGGCTCAAGAAGAGATGCACAAATATAATTAACCCTAAGTGCACACTATATGTTGTTTTCTTTTCAATACCTAGAATTAATTAAATATACTTAATAAAATCAGATCTAGGGTTTTATAACATAAATAAAAGCACTCAAAAATCAGCCTAGAAGACTAATCAGAATACTTAGCTTATCCGATGTTTTATCCTTGCTTTTATCTCTTTGTCCAATGCTATCAATAATACTTGTTCCTACAAGATAACTCAACAAACACTTGAAAATAGAATTAGCATTAGGGGGCCTACTTAGGCCACTGTACAATAGTGCTTGGAGGTGCAGTAATCAAGCCCCCTAGGTCCTTTTAGCTGACATTTGATAATTAAAAGTAAAAATTGACCTTTGGAGGAAAATAAACATTAATGCAATACAATAAAATAGAATGCAAAAATCATAGAATAGAATATGCCACTATGCTCTAGATGCAAATTAGAATGCAATGGAGAAAATAGGGACAACATATTACCCCTAGTTTTGTCTCAGGTGAAATCATATCCCATAATGGGTGACCATGATAACGCCAGGCAAAGTCATGCCCCATAGCAGGATCGAGCGCGATTTTGCATAAACTATGCAAAAAATAAAATATGAATGCAGAATACTAATCACACCTTTTAAAAAACCTAAATGTGCATGCAGAAGAGTGAATTCACCTGGTAGAGAGTGCAGAAGCAAAAAAAAAGGGTTTTAGATCTCCCGGATGGTCAATCTCTCCTTAGGGCTCCAACAACAATCCACCAAGAGCGAAGAAGAACAATGCAACAGACAATCAAACTCCAAACTCCAAAGTTGCTTGCGAGAGAAGAAGAAGAAGGATGCAGACCGAACAAAAACACTTTGCGAGAAATCAAATGCGAGCAATAAAATCATTAAGTGCCAAATAAAATGAGCGCGTGTTAACTTGTGTGTTATCGTGTGTGAAAAGTGAATTCAAACCCTCCTTATATAGCGGATTTGAAGGTGAAAAGAGTAGGAAAACCAAGGAGGGCCGACGTAAAACATGCCAACCCTAAAAAATTAGGGTTTTAATGCATCAAACCCTAAAAAGGTGAAATCGTACCCCATCCGGGCCGACCGCGATATCGCAATGCGAAGTCACGCCCCGTCAAGGACCGAGCGCGATTTCGCATAAAGAGGGAAAACAGGCAAAACAAAGGGGGGAAAGCCTTGTCCTTGCCTTAGGCAAGTCTAAGGGGTCCCCCTAGAGGGCTTAGGGAAGATTACCCACTGAAGTGGGTCAATTTTTTGTGTCTACATAATGACAATCAAAAACTTAAATAGTATAACTTTTGATCCTAAAATTAGCTTTTAAATTCCAATTACAATAATACAATTCTACCTAAGTGGTCCCTAGTATCATCTTCTTTCCATGGTCCTCTTCATGAAATAATATCTCTCCATTAACTTTGATATGAAGCTTAGGGATCAAGATAGCTCATGAATTCAAATGCAAATTACCATGCATTATGCAAGCAACGTACAATAATGCCAACTTGAATGATAGAAAAACTAGTTGTTTTACAATTGATAATGAAAAGGAAAGTCACAGAGTTGTCATTTTACAAAAGTACCCCTAAGGGCTACAAAAAAAGACATTCCACAATGGAATCCCTCTTTTAGTGTGAACAATAAACAACCACCATTTGTCTCCTTATCTTCCTCTATGTAAGTTACTTCTTACCTATGGGCCACTATTGGTCAGACCTTTCCTCGAGGCCTATGAGACCTAGGAAAATATATTAGAATATTTGGAGGCCTATCTTGATTAGACCCCTCATGTTTATAGATAAATGACCTCTAAAATAAGGTCAAAACATGATTAAAATTGCATAAAATTATGATGGATAGATATAGCAAGAATATTTACCTAGTTTTGGGAGCTCTAGAAGGCTAAAAATGGGATTCACACACTACTGTGTGAATCTAACTATACCTCAGGATTTGCACACCTCTATGCAAATCTGACTTTGTTTTCCAGAATCAAAATTTTTTTATGTAAACTTTTCTCTAGTGTAGCTATCACTTCTATTTTCCACTGAGTTGCCTTAATAAACCTATAATCTTTGTCAACAACCTGTCAGGCAACACAATATGATGATAGCATTGTGTGGGTCTCCATGTGAGGATGTATAGTGAGTGATGTTGAATGATAAAATGATGTTGGTGGTCTAGCCTAATTTCGACAGAGTTTAGGTATGTAGATGTGTGTTGATAGAAATGGAAAGAATGAATTTTATTCATAAAATTTTCCAAGGTTAGGGGAGGGCCTGAGATGTCCCATGAGGTGTCCCTTATGAGGTGTCCTATGTGAGGTATCCCCTGTGAGGTGTTTAGAGAGGTATCCTTTGAGGTGGTATGTATGCCATATCTCATAAATGCACTTGGGTGAGTGATGGATAGTGAGTGATGTTGAATGATGTTGAAATGATGTTGGTGGTCTACCCTAATTTCAAAATAGTATATGTATGTATATGGGTTTTGATAGAAATGGAGAAGAAGGTATTCTATTTATAGAATTTTCTAAGGTTAGGGAAGGGATTGAGGTGTCGCATGAGGTGTCCCCTATGAGGTATCCCTTGTGAGGTGTCCTCTAATGTGGTATTGATGCCATGCATCATAAGTGCACTTGGGTGAGAGAATCCTTCACCGATACACATGCAATAATTGGGTATGGATGACCCATCCCACATAAATGCATGGATGGAAAAAAGTCTAAAAATTTTATTTATAACATGTTGAGATGGAATTCCTTTTATTTTAAAAATGCTTTTGTGTATTCAAAAGTATTCAATTGTGATTGAATGCACAAGAGGATGTGAAGTGGAGCAAATATTAGGGTGGTGAGGTGGAAGGCTAGGCTAGTCAAAGGGTAGACTAGGTGAGGTGGAAAGGCTAGGCTAGTCAAAAGGTAGACTAGGTGAGGTGGAAGAATTAGGCTAATCATGATTGAGTTGATTAACCATGTGCTTAACCATAAAGTGAATTTTGACCAGGGTAGATATTATCCAAGGTTAATTCATGATGGTGGTCACATGAGGATCCAGGGTTAAGCATAGGAAGGGGCTTAAGTAGCCCAAGGGGGCTTATGGAGATGAATAGTTATTTTAATAAATGAATAGTATTTTGAGGTTAATTTATGCAAATTTCATGGGCTTTGCAAATTGATCAGACATGATGATGGGAGAATTAGAAATGTGCAACTTTTTGATGTCTACATTTACCACTTTTTGTACTACATTGTGTGAAGACATGGTACAATGTAAAAACTGATGACACAAACTTGGTGGTTTTATTTTGAAGGAGAATTTGTGGTGGATGATGTGTATGATTATAAGAGAGACGCATTGATAATGAATAATTTATGATTTCCTACAAATATTTGTAGGATCACAAAAATTCCTTTGAGAAGGGACGTAAGATCACCTTGTTGTATGACCAATGTAAGATCTTCCAATTGTGGAAGGAACAAATACCTTTGAAATTTTTTCTAGATACATTGTTGAGTTCTTGACTTTATTTGACAAACTGTTAATGTTGTAAGGTAGATTTTTTCTAGGTACTTCATTCAAAAGTGGTCTTACAACTACCAATTTGAAGAAGGTAGTCTATGAGCTATCTACAGTTGTAGGCATTAGGCTTATCAAAAAAAAATTTGAATTGGATATTTTTGGAGAAGAGAAAATTCACTTTTTGTTTCCGCTAGCAAATGGTGGCTCGAGATGATCTCTACAAAAAAATTTTAGACAAAACTAGTATCCTTGATTGAATGTTTGGTTATTTGATTATGTACAAGGTGGATTTTAGTTATTGAATGTCTACCCCCTCAAGTGACAATTTGGTAGTGGAGAAATTTGAGAAACAATGACGAGTCAGTTGAAAATATGAAAAATGCAAAAGAAATATTGGATGAAAATGAAAAATTATACTAGATTCAACAATGACTAAACATAAGGGCACGAATGCAACTTGAAAAATCAGATTTGTATAGTGGTGTACAAATTTAGTGGACCTCAAGATTCACACACCTCTATGTGAATCTGAAGAAAGATGCTATACAAGCACATTTGCATAGTGTGATTGTCATTTTGCATTGCATGAAGGAAGAGTATGGGAGAGAGAGAACTGAGCATGAAGTTGTGAAGCAAAGCATTGATTTTAAATGCAAATATAAAAAATGGAGGGACATGCATTGAGTGCTAGTATTGGAGGGAGTTCAGTGGGGGTAAGTAGATGTTTTACTCCTCAAATTTTGTGCACGAAGAAGTTCAAAATGAATCCTAGGAAACAAATTTATAGTGAAATAAAATTGTAGAAAATGCATAGTAGAACTAGCATTGTGTGATGAACGATGAAAGCAATGCATTGGAGTGTGTGCATGTGAATGTGTTAAAATGTGTTTGATTGATCTTGACTACGTGTTTCGATATGTGTGCATGAATGTTTACATTGAATTTTCTCATTTTTATTCTTTTTGCATGAAAATTTGTGTATGGGGTGGTTTTTGTCCAAATGGGTATCCAAATCTATCCTCGGGTTGAGATTCGCATAGAGGCATGCAAATGTACAAATTGTATGGATTCGTATGTGTCTATGTGAATGTAACTTATTTTAAAAAATATATGTATATATGTTATATGACATATTGATGATAAATTTTTGCATGTGGATGGGTGGATGCAGGTGAAAAGGTGTACCCATGACATTATGTTTGCTCCATGCAATATGATTAGAGAGATGTATGGTTGTTGAAGGATAGCACATGGTTGAAGATGGTGGGATTGTATGGTCTTAGAGATATGGTGAGTGTGCACAACAATCTGTCCTATATTTCAGCATTGTATGAGCAATGGGACCCTAATAGGAATACATTCCATTTTTTGACAGGGGAAATGATGATCACATTAGAGAACGTATATCAGATATACCAAGTTTCGATAGAGGGAGGATAGTTAGTGCAGCGATGAACAAGGATGAGTGGAATTTCATACTATAGGGAACCTTTGGTGATATATGGGTGAAAGTGTATCATGATGGAGTCTCGTACAAGAAATGCTGGAGGGATAGGATGTTGTCCAATAGGTAGGTGATGATGATGTTGTTGATCATAAGTTATGCACTACCCAATATAGTAGAGGTGAAATAACCCTAGAATATGATTAGGGTGGTATACGATATGGTAGATTAGGGAGTCCGATTTACATGGGTGCTAGCATTGCTAGTGCAGACCTTCATGGAGCTACATGCCATAAAGAGGACACAATGGTCAGGGTTGAGTTATAGCCTGCTGCTTCAAGTGTGGGTGTGGGAGCATATAGTAGTAGCAAGGCTAAATAAGATACCTTATTATATGTATGGATTTATTGGGTGATATGCCATATGCACTTTTATGGTGGATAGATATGTAGGGATAAGGAAAATGGCCACATGAGGGTGATGATATGTATTATTGGAGGAAGTTGGATGGACTTGTGGTAGTGAAAATTACTTGGTGGCCATGGCAAGGGGACCTAAGTGAGTACAGAATGTAGTGGATTTGGCCAAGGTGATATGGGGTAGATGGATTATGGGTTGATATATGATTTAGGTGGATTTATTCTCTTTCTCAAGGGTGACATGATAGTTTGGATTGTGATAGGGATTGTCAAATACACTAGTTGTGATTTGGAGGATGCAAGGGGATCATGTTTCATATCCATAGGTGCTTCCATTAGATATTGTATCAGATAAGATAATAGTGATTCTAGATATGGATGATGTAGGCATGACTCCAAAGTATGATGCATGGTGGGTGACTCAAATATGGGAGCATATAGTAGGGGTAGTGGATGGGTCTAGGTGATGTAGCAAACGAAGGATCTACAAGGATAGGATGTATTGTAGATAGTGGGGAGGTGATAACTAAAGATGTGGGCCTAGGAGTAGAGTGTCCTACAAGGGAAACCAATATTGAGTAGAAGTCATGGGAGGAGGAGGAGTTAGAGTCACTGCTCTGACAAGTGTGATAGTGGAGGGAGAGTGAGGAAGGTCTATTGTGAGTGCATGTGGATGAGGGAGGAATTGGTATAATGGAAGAAACAATGGTAGTGGAGGAGATAGTACCTATGGAGGAGATGATGCCCATGGAGGAGATGGCACCCATGGAGGAGGTGGTGAAGCCTAAGGAGTCAAAGTTTGATTTCACTATTTATCTTCATGAGATGTGAGCAATGCAAGATGATGCCACAGTATTGCATAATAGACTGCAATAAGTGGAGGATCATATGGTTGATAGGGAGATTGCATGGGTGATAAAGTGAGAAGTGATGGTTGTAGAAAGAGATGCAACATTGGTGGATAGGTAATGACTACAAAGTGAGTTGGAGGGTGCCCTAGAATATGGAGATAGGGCTTATGCTATGAGGGATGTTATAGTAGCAAATAAAATGAGAATGGTATGAGAGTGAGATGCTATCATTATAGAGCGATATGGAGTGAGAACCATGATAAATGAGGTGATAGAGGAGGTATATTTATTGTGAGGAGAGCTAGATTAGGTGAGAGCTATAGAAGAGAGGAATAAGTTTGAGGCAATGGGCCTATGGTTGGAGGTGCAAATATTGCAATGATTGTAGGGTGACATAGAGGTTGCCTTCACCTTTGAGAAGGGGAAGAACACACGATTAGATTTGAATTTGATCTCACGATGGATATCCCTTTCATCATATTTAGATTTGTGATCTCACTCATGATCCCATACCCATTCATGGTGGAGTCAACAAAGCACACCTTCTATGGTTGTAATGGGTCAACAAGTTGTAGAGCCTATAGCATCACAGGCTGAGGGATTTTCCCCAAAGCATAGTGAGGCTACGGTAGAGCAGAGAGCATATGATGGACTAAGTGTACACAAGGGCAGTGGAGAGACTCCTAGTGAGTAGTAGGATTTATGGATGGTGGGGGTAGCAGTGGTGCCCCAATGTTTTTGTAATGTTGATATACTATATGTACATGTATGCAAGGCAATTACTGATATGATATGGCATGTATTATAGCCTATGGGTAGTTTTGAGATATGATATATAATGAAACATTATTTACATGTGTGATCATTGTGTGAATGTGTTGATGGTGTATGATAGTTTAGAATGAAAATACTTTTAGCTAGTGATGCTTTTGTGTAGATGTATGATTATATAGATGTATGGTTAACGTTATATGTATACAGATGAATATATAGATATAATTTGAATTATGTGCAATACAACTTGAACAATATTAAAGAATAAGAATAAAACAATGATGAGGAGTCACAAAAAAGATTTTGCATATAAGAAAAATAAACATGCAATGAATGTAATGAATTTGAATGGTCAATAAGCTAGTAGATAATGCAAGTGATGGAAGAATTACTATGCATGTGTGATACTATCAACTGACATTAATAATTGTATGTAGAGAATATGAGATGCTAATGAAGAAGACACTTGTATTTTGGTGAAACTATATGTGATGCTATCCATTCCATTGTGCCAAAATATTTGGCATTGAAAGGACTTCCAAAAAGGTTAAAAAACCATAGTTTTGAAGCAATCAAACTCATCTAGTAGTTGATCAATATCCTAAAAATAGAAACTATCTTGACTAAGCTCAAGTTGATCATGGACCAGTGTGTATAAAGTGATATTTTTTTATCCATTTTGAGTGAGGTTGGACTAACCAATCATAAACTTAGCTTTTTAAGCTAGCTCATCCATGAGCATGTAGTGGTCTGTAAAAAATAAGGTCGCTACTTGGAAGACATGCTTCACTGACAAACAGGCATCTATAACCCCATTGGAGATTAGCCCTATGATTTTATGGCCCTAAGGACCTTTGGAATTTAAGATCTTTGATGATGCTCTTTTTATTGCTTTTTGATTCTTTTTGTAGTGCTTTTTTTGTGTTTGATTTTGTTTTTTGACTTCATTTTTTTTGAGCTTGTCCTTTTGTCTATCTGGTAGGAACCCAAGTTCCTAGCGGATCTATCAATGATAATTGGAATTGGATCTAAACTAATAGAATCACCTTTTGGATAGAATCACCTTTGCACTAGAGGAGAACCCTTCCAATGGATCAATTGATCAAATATATATTCTTATTCATGGATGATTTGTGTGAATGGCCAACCTAATATATATATCTACCCTAAAGCTACGTTGGTGAAGAGACGTGATGGTTCACTTTATGAGTTAATAATATAATAATTAAATTATTAATAATACTAACTAATAATGTTAGGATGGAGGATCCTAACATGCCACACTCCTTAAAAAGAGATTTTTCCTCAAAGCTCAAAGTGAGGAGCTTTATATTTTGTTTTCCAAGTATAATTTTTGCAAGTTCTTGTACTATTTTAATGTCACTTTTTCAAAGGCAAGGATATCTTGAAGGTCGAAGTGTTAGTGGGGTATTGCCAAGAACAATAGTAGAATATTCCTTAAGAGAATCGTGATGATGATGGGAGGGCAACCCTTGGGGTTCCTCAAACACTTTAGAAGGATGCTTAAAAAGAGGTGGTAAAATTTCTACATTCTCCTGTTGTTCCCTGGGAGAGGGAATGGAGGAGTGTGTAGTCACCTTCCTACCTTGTTTTTGAATAGGTTTGATCCTGCAGTGATTACTCACTTTTGAAGAGGAAATTGAGTGTATTGTAGAGTGCATGTTTACCCATAATGGGTCATGTTGTGGTTGCTCCACAACTAGCCCCAAAATTGGGGATCCACTCTTTTATTTGTGTTTTTGAGGATTTTGGTAACCTAGGGGAAATGAAATAACAAGTTTTATCTTTGACTTTTGTATTGCAGTTTGCAAGGTGTCCTTTTGGGTGATGTCTTGTTTTCTTTCGTCCTCGGTTGGAGTGCATAGATTTTTTCATTCGTTTTGGTGAAGTTAAATTTTGTCTTGGATTCTTCTCTTTGTAGTTTGTTGGTTTCCTTTTATTTCGGTTTGTTATAGTTCAACCTTTTGAAAGGTGAATTGATTTGATTATTTGCACTTTAAAGAAACTATATATATAGTCAAAATAAGCAAAAATTCAATAACAATGAAATGACCTATTCTAAATCCACTAAATATAATTGATGGTTCCAATAAAATGTATATTTATATATATTTTATATATATAAATATATCCAAAAAAAAAAATAATAACAAATATATATATATATATATATATTAATAAAAAAAATTAAAAGAAAAAAAAGTGAAAATTAATTATATATGTTTGACACATATATAGATTTAAAGTAAATAAAAATTATAAAAAGGAATAAATGAATTATATATATATATATATATATATATATATATATATATATTAAAAAAAAATACAATAAAATAATAAAGAAAAAAAAAAGAGAAAGACAAAAGTTCTTTATCTCACCTTAGTGAGGTCTAGGTGGTTTCATTTGTTTTATTTTGAAGAAGGAAAGATTTGAGCCTTTATTTTATAATTGCCAAAGTTTTAGTTTTTATATGTTGGTTGGAAAGGAGCTAATGTAATTTTGGCTCCATATGTTTATGCAAGTTCCAGGTGAATACGTAGCACGACGGACGTCAAGAGCGGACGAGGATTCTCGTGCGCCAACAATTCCATACCGGCAGACAGAACTCGATGAATATTCATCGAACCCAAGATGCTGCCGACATGGAGTCCACATGGACTTGAACATCATCCACGGTGAGCTCTCGACGATCAACAACGTAAGGCACAACAAAGGGATAGTCTACCAATGTGGACTCCTTGGACTGATTGGGACTGGATAACGAGGTCGCAGTAAATCTGAAGGTTGGTACTGGGAACTAACGGACTTCAAAGACCCAACTAGGCATTGCAAAAATGCAAACGATGGCTTCATTCAGCGGATTCCTAGCAGACCCCAAGAATATAAGTCGCGGATGTGGACCAATTTCCTTTCAGCAAATCGAAGGTGGTTGTTGGTGGGAGATAATGACTACTAATGGTCCTCTCCCTCGACGCCGACAATGACTACCCTGCACATAGCAGTCGATACAGGTTTATAGCGGAAAGATACTAAAAGTGACATGAATGAACTAGTTGTTTAATCGAACATTTGGATGAAGTGAATGGTGAGCAATCGGCAGACGAATTGGAACTTCATGACGATGAATGGACGGTTGTCCATGTTTCGGACGTCGACATGGACGTCGAAAATGAGCATATTCAGGCGAATGAAATGTGGCATTTCCAAAGGATTTTGAGAAGATGATGATGGGGATTGTTCAGTGTGACGATGCTGTTATGGAATATGAACTTACAATAATCGGCGACCAAGCGAGAAATTGATAGAGTGGATCATGTGGGAATCGAAGATCGTGGCATCCATGACAATGGGGTGGACGATGTGGGTCCCATCTACGGTAAATCATAGATGATGGCGGGTTTGTTGACCATAACCTATGAGTAGACGAACGACGCTAGGAACGCGCAGTCAGAAACTGGACTCAACGAGGGATAAATGACACTATGGGAGTCAATCACCGGATAGCGACATGGAACCAACCCTCCAGCAATGACGTGGGCCTCATAATCCTGGATCAAAGAGGTCCATTACCGAACATGGACGACAATTTCATCTTTATAGTCACGTACAGTGGGCAAGACATGTGTTTATGAAATTGTCCATGGAAGGATGTCGAAATAGACGTGAGGTGATAGTCAAAACAAAGAACGCACAGTCGAATAGCATTGGGTTCACAGTGTCATGAAGACACTTAAGGTGATTTACACAATAATAAGCATCGTTCGACGAGTTTTGCAAGTCAGAGGAGTATCATCTTGTTGGAATCGTTCGGAGGAAGCGAGACGATGATTGCCAGCAATATCGGGCCATGCACCAAGAAATAATTCGAAGTGCTTGTGGGCAAGCGAAGGATATCATGGCAGAAGTTGGAATAATGTGGACAAAACTAACATTGTGGATGCTGAGTACAAGGACATTGATCTCTTCGGTGAGCGCCTATGAAATGGAAGGAGGTTTGATGGGAAACACAGGCAGTGATAGTATGATATTTTAGCAGGGTTATCATCGATGCTTCCATAGACTGGATCATTTATAGTACTTTGGGTGTCACATAAATATTTTGGATGCAGTGTCAATATACTAGGCATTCACGAAGATCAGAATATGGCTGGGTAGAAGGTGCCAATAGCCGAAGTCACCGTCGGGAACAATCGGCAGTATGTTGAAGCTCAAAATGGATGCCGAGAAAACCCAATAGGAGACCTTGCAAATGATGAAACAGATGATGTGGATATCCTGACATGAGAGTAGATGCGACAGAAGAGACGCCCTAATGCAGTAGTCCCAAAAGAGAACCCCAACATCGTTCAGGTGATTCAGATGGCGTTGAACGCATAGGTTTTTGAGAGAAATAAGGAATGACGATAGGATACAGTGGTGCAATGTTGGACACAGATGTTCAAGGAGAAAAGATGGAGACCGTAGGTAGTGTTAAGTCACGATGATGTTAATGCTGCGATGTCCTAGCGGTTTTGACACAGCAGCTACGACGGTTTTAGTTTTAGACAGCAATGGAGGTCGAGTGCAGCCGTGTCCGGACATAGCAGAATTCCAAAGCGCAGGGGGATACAATGTTTGTGGGATTTATGCCATAATGATGGGTTATTCTTTAGTGCTAATGAAGGACACGATGGTAGAGTTTGTAGCTCCGATCATGAAGACAGTTGTGGAGGTAGATTACTTCCTGGGCAGTCAGGAATGAACAAAAATGAGGATTCCTTTCACTGGTGGGGCCTCCAGAGAATGAGTGTAAGAAAATATCCTAATCAACATTGCATACCATAAATTTAAAATAATCCATAATAAGGTATAATGACCCTATTTAGCGGATGTTACATGGAGTTCACACCTGACAGTATGTAGTGGCAGCATGACAAAATGTTACCGGTCATCAATGCAAAGTGATAAGGTTGGTGGCGAATAAAGGTAGGCCTAGTCATTCTTCACGAATATATCAAATTAATTGATAAAGATAAACTAAGGAGATGTTGGCCCCACGAATAGGAATAGGCCCACTTTAGCCACTTTACTTTGATATGGTGAATAAAGCCAAACAAATACGCCATGAAATATATGGGTGAACGATATGGTGTAAGGGGCGTACGGGGAAAACTATGGAAATCAAATATACCGCGCTTGGTATCACATGAGGACAAGGGCAAAGCTTTATGTCGTCGATAGATAAAAAATAAAGAAAGGAGATTTAAATGAGGACAAAGGCATTAGGCACAATATATTGTAACTAAGGGAAGTAATCATATCACAATGGAGTATACGTTTGTAGAACACGTTATGAATCATGTACAAGGGAAAACAAAATGAAAAGGAAAGTTAAACAGTGGAAAAAAAAAAAACAGATAGAGAAGGTGAAACGAAAGGAGGGTAATTTGCGAATGTTAAATACTTCATCAAAAGAGAAAGGAGAGGCTGGATCTTTTAAAGGCCAAATGCCCAAGATTTTTTTTTAATACAAATGTCCTTTTTAGAAATTTAAGGTCTTGTTAGCAAGAAAGAATGAGATGATTTCTGCATGCTCAAATTTAATTGATTATCTTTCCCCTTTCATATTTTGAACTTGTAGATGAAGTTTATGCAATTATGTTTTGGTTACTTCATGTGAATGTCTGAATCTGAAAATTTATTTTTGAACCCGAGGAGCTAGCACTTAGTTTCGGGGTTATGCATAAGGGGTCAACCCCAAAATGTATTTATAAAAATTTGGCGAATCAGTTTTGAAATCCAGGTGAATAGTGTCCAAATGCATGTAGAAGGTTCACTATTATTAGGTGCAATGCTGGAAATTCAAACTTAAAATGGTCAAATTATTAGAAAATTGGGGTGAATCGACCCCAAAAAAAATTGCACCTAATTTTTTTTTGGCTAATGTGCCCTGGTCAAGGGTCCCAAATATTAGCCAATTCCAAATTTTGAAAATCCTAATTTTAGCAAATTTGGCGATAAATAGCCACTATGCATAACCCTGCTTAGTTTATTTCGATTGTGCAAACTTGTAGACCGAATAAGCTAGGTTGCATGTAAGAACTTCGAACATATTAGGTTTTGTAGGACGGGGTCAAACTTATGAGGCTTTAGATTTTTGCGTTTTTAGCATTGGATTTGATGCAAATTTTTATTTTTCAGTTTTCAACTTTTAAAATGCAGATTTTTTTTTTTTTTTTCGGACATTAAAATAAAAATTAAAAAAAATTCAAAACCCAAAAATAATGGCATGGTTGCATAGAATATACTTCGTAGTTGCATTTTGCACTTAGATGTTTTTACTCCGGAGTCATTTCATATTTTTAAAAATTACCCGAAGTTGTTGTTTTTATTGCAGATTTTTAAATTTTGAACTTGAAAAATTTTCATTTTGAGGTCAAATTTGATTCTTTTAGTTTCATACTTCATTCATGAGCCTATGATAACATTTCCTTCATGAAAATTTCAATTTCATTTAAGGGGTTATGTTTATGGCATTTCACAAATTACCATTTTTGGAGCATAAATGTACCTTTTCTTCATGAAAATTTTGGTTTCATTGAAGGAGGTAATTTTACATGTTACATTAAAAGGCTATTATCGCAAAGCATTAAATTAACTTTCTTTATGAAAATTATTTCATAAAAGGAGGGTAATTAAATGATATTTTAAAACCCTTATTTGAAGGTCATAGATTATTGTCTCTTTGTGAAAATTAATTTCACCAAAGAGAGATAATTTATTATTCATACTAAAGGCTATCTTAATCTTCATAATAAGTAACTACATTTGAAGCCTATTCATTATTTCGGATTCACATTCATAGTTAGATTTAATCTTCATTTACATGTTTAAAAGTAGGATTTAATGCAAGATAGAACTTGATTAAAATCCACTTAACAAGGGAAGATAAAATCTACTTTAAAATCCTCAAGATAAAAAGAATTAAGGCACTATATCATGGTTATATGAGGGCCAATTCACATTTAATTTTATTTTAGTTTCATGAACAATCATTAAAGTAGCATGATGAAATAAACCAACACAGGCCCCTTGTTCACAGTTACTTGCAATCACTAAGGTGTTCCTAGCATTGAATTGATACATCTTTATTGAGACTACTAATACACGTATGCAAATGCTAATATAGAGGAGACCTTGGAGAAGTTGTTTGTTTAATTTCTTTGCAAGAGAGGGTTTTGGAGTCCAAACCCTAAAGGAAGAGTGTAATTTCACAATTGGGTAAAATTAACACTCAACATTTTAGCGCTAGAAGGAGGGAATGAATGGTTATTCATTGATCTAATGCTTTTGGATTGTTCAACTGGAATAATGTGATTTGGTATAATTTTGAAAGCTTTTGAATTTCTAAATATTTCAAGTTCATTTGATTAGCATCTTTGGTAATCTTTTAGCACTCAACACTTTGGGAGCTAAGAGGGTTTGAGTTGATTTATTCTATTATTATTTAGATGCTAAATTGTTCAGGTTACTTGAAAGATTTATTTAAATACATTGGTCTTGACTAATGAGTTTTGTTGATCACTTTCATTCATTCTAACATTCTCTGTTTGATGATGTGTTAATACTAACCTTTTGGAAAATTCGAGAATGTTCTTTCATGTCATGATTTAATTGATGCATATCTTGTTATTGATACTAATATGATGATCTTTGTGGTTCACTCATTTAAATTTTTTTAGTCATTTCATGCTTAGTTGCAAAATATTTTTAGTTGACTAACAAAATTGGTGCTAAAGTTGTATCTTATTGACTATTGCAAGATTCACTCCAATGATGGCAAGTAGTCCTTTAAACATACTTGGGCCTTCACACGAGGTGCCTATGGATGATGTGCCTTATCTACATCATTTTAAGTATGAGGGAATTAATTCAGCTGAAGGACGCATTTGGGCATTCAAACACTATATGCATTTGTGGCAAATAATGCATGAAGATGTTGGATGTGAGCTATTTTCATACACATTGGATAAAATTGCTCACGATTGGTTTATTAAGCTACCTATAGGTTCCATCACTTCGTGGGCTCAATTAGAAGCAATTTTTCTTAACCATGTGGAAAATCAAGTTAACCCAATTTTTTAAAGAAATATATTTGACTCTATTTTGAAAGAACCTAATAAATCCATGAGTCAATTCAATGAGAGGTTTCGTGAGTTGCACGCTTAAGTGTTGGAACATTACAACATAACAGAAGAAGAAGCTATTGAAGTGTACATGGGAGCCATACCCTCCACACTTGCTACATTGTTAAGGGAAATTTTTGATCACCCATATTTAGCCATAATCTATGAGGTCTTAGAAATGGCAAAAAAATGATGTGTTTTAGAAGTGGAAGAAGAGGCACAACTTATTCCCATGAGAGATTGTTCTTCTGGAGTTAGTGATGCCAACCTACACCAACCATCTAATATAGCATCCTCCACTCCAATGATACTTAAGGGGATGAATTGGAATGTCCAAATGTTACAACCACATTAGATGTAGTGCAAGAGGAGATGCAAGTTGCCAAGCCAACATCCACTATTGAAGATTGTGTAGAGATGATTTCATTTATAGAAATGCATGAGTATTCAGATAATTGGGTCCTAAATTCAACTATATTTGAGATATGTGATAGGTCAGAACCCACCATAGAATTTAATGAAGTGGTTGAAAGTGAAATTGGAAGAGAATTAATAAATGAATTTGAGGATATGATAGAATTTCACCAATTGTTCTTAGAAGACACTCTCGATGAGATGCTTGAAACTAATGATCAAGAAATGCTTCACCCTCCAAATTGTGATAAAATTGAATCATGGGTTACCAATTTGGATTCAACAAATAACCCACTTTTGGAAGTTACTAAACCATCTAAGGAAGGTGAAGGTGAATTTGATGAGAAATACAATGATGAATTGGAAGAGGTTGAATAAGTAGTTGAGCATCACCACTTGATTTTGGAAGATGATTATCAATATTCTTGGATGAAGTGGGAAGAATACACTCACTTTAAATATTCTAATGAACCCTTTGTGTCAATTGATATGTAGGATAACACAATTGCCTACTCGTAGGAAGATATTACAACTCCTATACAATTTGAGAATGTTTTGGAAAAAGGGTTGGAATCTCACCAAATTTTGGAAGATGATAATGAGGTTATTGCCAAGAACAAAGAAGAAAATGAATTTATGAATGAATCAAAATATCATGTCATAGATACCATAGAGTTTCATCCCATGAATTTGGAAGATAATTTTTATAATGGTTGGGGGAGATACGAAGATGTGTTATTTTCTCACACCTCTATTGATGAAACTTCTATTCCACTTGGTATATAGGATGTTGAAACTTCTACTTCATATGAAGATCCCACATTCACAAGATTTGATAAAATTATAAAATTAGATCATGTTGAACATAAATTCATCAAAAATTCAGATACAAGTTTGCATGATTACTTTGAGGATTCAAATCAAGAGATACCATGGGCAGTGAACAAAGAATTGGAACCAAATGACAAGGAAGTTGATCTATTAGAAGCAACTCAAATGATTGGTCATGAAGATGCGTTATTTGACATACACTTTGACCAACAAGATTTGAGGGTGGAAAAGGATGGACATGTTTATAATTGGATACCATATTTTGGTATGTTTGATGAACAGGTAATCAATGAAGAATATGAAGACCATGAGGTAAAAGAGGGAGTTACAAATGTTCACCAAGTTTTATTAAATAAAAATGTGCAAAAGGTAAAATCTAACCTTTTTTGTCCAAGCATCCAAGATTTAGGTGAAAATTTGTATGACCATTTGTTGAATTTAAATGATGTTTATGATGAAATTCCATTGGAGGTGAATAAAGAGCTTGAATTGATTTCTAATCACACCTCTAATAAGAATGTTTTGCTGAATGAAAAATAAGTTGATGAACTTGAATTGCTAAATAAAATTCATCAACAATTGATAATGGAAGTTAGGATAAAATATTATGATGATTCTCATTTAGTAAATATCCTATATACATTTAGTAAATATCCTATATACTTGCAAATGTTTGCATAAATTTGACTGGCCTAAAAACGTGAATAATGAATTGGCTTTGAAATTTTTATAAATAGGCTCTTGTTTGCGAGATTTCATATTCGAAAAAGAGAGCTTAGTTCTAAATTTAGAATTGAGCTGTGAAATTTATATTTTAAAGAATAGATAAGAAACAATTGAAAATCAAATGTTTTCTAATCAATTTAATGATTTGAATCTCACCTATGGGATTGGTAATGGAACTATGCTAAATTGGTTGGGTGAGCGAGGCAAGTTGAAGTTTGTTGCATCATTTGGCTTAATCTGGTTTTTGTTGGATTCCTACAACATTGGGCATGTGTATCATATTATTTGTCTTTTTAAATGTTGTAATCATTTTTGGGATCCAGGGAAGTGATAGTTCAAACGTTGCATCATTTTGTACCATATTGTACATTTGTATATAGATTTTGATTTTCATGTTCGATTTTGGGTTTGGATTTTTTTTTTATGTTTGCAAGTTTGATTTGTGTGTTTCGTATTCATTCGCTTCCATGTTTTGGTTGTTGTCTAGTATTTTAGAGTGATATGTCAGCTCATGTCCTCATGAATGTTAACTAAGATAAGGAGAATATGAAGAATCAGAATTGTATTGCAGAAGACTCCACAAGCATCACAAATACATTAAAGAATATCGTTTGAAATTTGGGATGCGTAAAGTTGTCATTTTTGTAAATTAGAGTTAAATATTTTGTATACTCCATCTCATTCATCTGTATTTCATGGTACATTTCACATTGCATAAACATTACATCTCACTTGCATATACATTTCACAGATGATTGTCGAAAATTATGTCAAATTATCTTAGGATCATTGCACAATATACGCTAAGAAGATATTGAGATTGGGATCTGATGTCAAAATTATCTTGAACCAAACATAATTTGCACATGTTAAAAGCATTTTGGGTAAAATGTCCAAAACCATCCTTGGAAGAAAATGTGAGGCGAAAAGGGTCATCCTTATCGATCCTATCATGCAACATAGTCCATAAAGCAATGGCTTTCACTACTATCATGATACTTGAAACTAAAAATCAGAGTAGTAAGGATAGGGTCAAATTATCATCATACTTAGGTTGAGAATCCAATTCCCCAAATCTCTGAGTCTGCTTGCATCACACACCACTGACTATTGGGTTGTAAGGATTGTACTACATGTCCCCTTAGAAGGATGGGTAGTCATCTTTAAGATTCAATAAATCAAAAGCAAAATAATGGACTATGGGGCTAACCTCCATCGGGGCTATAGACACTTGACTAGCAGTGGAGTATGCTCATGCGTGGTGATATGTCTCATTTAAAAGTGAGACCTCTGACCGCTCAAACAGAAAGGCTAGCCTTGTGGTTTCATCCATAACAGGTTTAATCATTTTTGTCAAAATGAGGTAATAGACTCAATCAAAGTAGTAAGGATAGGGTCAAATTCTCATCATACTTAGGTTGAGAATATGATTCCCCAAAGCTTTGTTTCCACTTGCACACATACTAGTTCTGGATTATAGCAGTTTATAACTGAGCTCTTGATCTGGTAAATGAATTCACTACACACACATTTGGTCCTAATAGGGTTAGACAATTTTAGTGTGCTTGTTTATGTTACTAGAATGTTTGAGTCTCTGTAAAATAGGTTGTTCATATTATAGCATTCTTTCAATATGTCCAATCCTATATAAATCATCCATAACATATCATATGCATAAATCATAAATACATAAACATCCATGTGAAACTGACGATGGAATGTTGAATGGTTTCAAACGATAAGAAATGAATCACTTTGCACACACGGAGCTGATGTTGAATGATTATGATGGTTCATGTTTTTTTGGTCTTCTCATTCTTTGGATACTTGCTTATGCTTATAGTTTTAATGTTTGGGTTTTGTGTGTTTTCAGAGTTTGGGTTCTCACCCAAAACGCTTAAGAGCATTTTCTAGCAGAGATGTCATTTGTTGTGGCTGCCCCACAACTAGCCCCAAAATTGGGGACCCGCCTTTTTATTTGTGTTTTTGAGGATTTTGGTATCCTAGGGGAAATGAGTTAACAAGTTTTATCTTTGACTTTTGTATTGCAATTTGCAAGGTGTCATTTGTGGTGATGTCTTTTGTTTTCCTTCGTCCTCGATTGGAGTGCATAGATGTTTTCATTCGTTTTGGTGAAGTTAAATTTTGGCTTGGATTCTTCTCTTTGCAGTTTGTTGGTTTTCTTTTATTTCGGTTTGTTATAGTTCAACATTTTGAAATGTGAAATGATTTGCTTATTTGCACTTTAAAGAAACTATATATATTCAAAATAAGCAAAATTCAATAAAAATGAAATGACCTATTCTAAATTCACTGAATATAATTGATGGTTCCAATAAAATGTATATTTATATATTTTTTATATATAAATATATCCAAAAAATTTAATAACAAAAAATATATAATAAATAAAATAAATTAATATATATATAATCATTATTATATATTATACATATAATAATAATAATATATATTAATACAAGGCTAGGGTTTGATGAGGAAAAACTACTATGCTAGGGTTTGATGAAGAAAAACTGCTCTGCGGGGATGGTAGCAGCTTCTAGAGGAGGTCTAAAAAATTGGAGGAATTTCATGATGGCATCGGGTCCGACACAGAGAGTGCATGCTCGTGATGTTTTTTCATCTAAAAATGGCTGGAAGAAACAGGATTTTCCAATGCATGTCAGGAACTGCTTGTTAAAGAACAATGGATGTTTGGAATGATGTGAAGCCAGGCCAGTTCTAGTGGTTCAACCAGAATCAATGGCAAAATATGGGGAGTATCTAACCAAACATGCCCTTATTTACAAATTTTTGGGCATCCGAATTTCTCTCCCCTTTGTGGAGGCTTGGGTCAGGAAGACTTGGAATCCTGAAGGCAATGTGGAGGTGATGCTGAGTGCGAACAACTATTTTATGGTGGTTTTCTCTTGTATTGCAGATCGTAACAAAGCATTTGAAGGGGGTCCTTATTTCTATAACCAAGTGGTACTCTTTCTTTAACCATGGCATGTGGGTTTCAATCCATCAGAGGAGTGGCCGTCATGGGTTCCAGTATGGGTACGGCTTCCATGGATCCCGTTGGAATTTTAGAGAACTGAAATCTTGCATAAGATTGCCCTTCTGCTTGGGAATCTAGTTGAACCGTCACAATAGACAATGGATAAAAAGGTAATCTTTTTTGCTCGTATTTGTGTTGAAATTGACTTAAATAATCCTATTCTAGATTCTATTGAAATACAATTTGGATCAACTACATGGGTTCAAAAACTTGACTATGAAGCTCTTCCATTTCGTTGTCGGATTTATCGTGAATATGGCCACCGAAAAAGACAATGCCCTAAGTTTGTCCTGCATGTGGCTTCAAATACTAGGACCTCTCAGTCTGGAAAAAGTTTGGATAAAGAAAAAGCCCCAATAAAGGAAGGGGAACGGGATAAGGAAGGTTTTGTTCTGGTAAAAGCCCGAAATAGAGGACGAAGGGCAAACAAAGACCTTAAGGATAACCAACCAGATGCTCTACTCAACCATTTTAAAATATTATATGATCTTGATCAGTGCATGGATATACCTGAAATGTCACTACCTGATGCAAATATAACAAGGTCGAATCAGATGTCTCTTCTTGAGGGGGAACTTAAGGAATCAGATCTAGGGGGTTTAAATGAAGAACAAAGGGCTTTTGGATCTGATTATAGGGGACATGGTTGGGTCTAGCCCTATAAGGGAAACTATTTTGAAACGTGGTACAGATTTAGTTATGCCATCTCCTACTCAGGCACTGATGCAGTCATCCTTCGACTGTAAAACTCCTACAATGTTGGGATTGCAACATAAAATAATTAAAAAAAGTTTTTCAGATAAGAATATGAAGGTGGGTCAAAAGAAGGACCAGGATAAAATTAAGTTAATGGGGGAGAATTTGGTGGAGTCAGGCTTGGTGAGAACATTGGACTCCCATTTTTATAACCCCAAAAAATGATTATCCTCTCATGGAATGTAAGGGGGTTGAACAACATCCCCAGACAAAAATTTGTTCGTGATTTGGTTCGTGTGCATTCTCTGGATGTGGTGTTTATTCAGGAGACTAAATTGGCTATTGATAGTATTTTCAATATTGCTCCCAAGTTGTGGAGAAGGGGGCAATGCCAGTGTATTGGTGCATGTGGATATGCTGGTGGTGTTGCTTGTTTATGGGATATGGTTAAGATATCCCCTCTTACTTGGATTTCCAGTAGATGGTCTATTTCGATGGTCGGGCATGATAATGAATTTGGTGAAACCATCATACTTACAAATGTGTATGCTCCTATTGATTACAATGGTAAAGTGAATTTTTGGGAGCACATTTGCTTTGTGAGAAGTTTGGTTCCCTTGTACCCATGCATTTTGGCTGGAGACTTCAACTCTATCACTTATCTAGAGGAGAAACATGGTGGGGTGGACCATCTTGAGACTTTTTCTTCTATCTTAAGTGCTCATATCTAGGCCCTAAACTTGGTTGACATCAAGCCAGATAATGGGATATTTACTTGGCACAATAGAAGGTGTGGGGAAGCTTCCATCTCAGAGAGACTTGATAGGTTTTTCATATCCAGTTATTGGATGGGTAATAACGAAGTGCTAGTTCTGTGATTCTGGAGGGTAGGGGATCTGATCATTGGCCTATCAAACTCTTTGATTTGGATTTAGGGTTAAAAAAGAATCCCTCGTTTAAGTTTCAACTTATGTGACTTCGTGATCCTAAGCTTCATGATTTCATGTGAGGCTGGTGGACCACTGGCAAACCTCCTCATGGAACCGCTATGTATTCCTTTATGAAGTGACTATAATTTGTAAAACATAAATTGAAGATATGGAATAGAAAGAATTTTGGGAACCTTTCCTTGGCTAAGCTAGCAACTTTTATGAGGATGGAAGAAGCTTCAAGGAAGATTAAAGATCAGGGATTCACAAAGGAGCTTCTTGTTGAGGAATCTGAGACTGCGAAAGACCTTGCTAAATGGGAACTGAGGGAAGAAATTTTTTGGAAACAAAAATCTTGAGTAGATTGGCTTCAGGAAGGGGATAGGAACATAGCCTTCTTTTATAACTCAGTTAAGGCTCGTCGTAATGGTAACTTGATTACATCTCTTGTGAATTCTCAGGGTGCCCTGCTCTCTTCTTTTAGGGATATTTCAGAAGATACTAAGAGGTATTTTTACTCTCTCTTCAAGGAGGACTCCCTATCAGATGATGAGAATGAAAAACTTATTATAAACTATATTCCAGCTATTGTTTCTAGAGAGATGAATGAGCACTTGATGGGTCTAATTTCCCTTGAGGAGTTGGAAAATGTTGTATTCAAGATAAAAAAGGAAAAGCCCCAGGACCAGATGGATTCCTAATTGATTTTTATCAGGAGTTTTGGGATTTAATCAAATTTGATCTTTTGGAGGTGGTCCATGAGTCCCAAAATAACAAACAGATGCTAAGGGCCCTAAATGCTACTTTTGTGGTGCTTATACCCAAAAAAGAGGGAGCAAATTCCTTGGATATGTTTAGGCCTATTGCTCTCTAAAATGTTGTGTATAAGATCATCACAAAAATTATTGCTGAGAGACTGTAGATATGGTTGAGCAAAATCATCTCTAAGGAGCAAGGAGGGTTTGTTTTTGGTCGAAAAATCTTGGATGGGGTTGTTATTGCTACAGAAGCTATTCACTCGATGGAAACTTCTAAGGAGAAAACTATGTTCATTAAGTTGGACATGGCCAAAGCCTATGATCGAGTCATATGGTCCTTTCTTCAGAAAGTTCTTACTGCTTTTGGATTTGAGGAGGAATGGATTAGATGGGTGATGAGTTGTGTTTCTTCTTCCTCATTATCTATTCTTGTTAATAATGAGCCATCAGAGCTATTTGAGGCCTCAAGGATATTGAGGCAAGGATATCCTTTATCTCCTTATTTGTTTATCATTATGGCGGAAGGGTTGGGAATATTGCTCAAGTCTAAATTCTTGTAGGGTCTCATTCAAGGGTGGAAGTGGGATAGTAGTTTGCCACCTCTTTCCCACCTTCAATTTATTGATGATAATGCTTTGTTGGGAGTTGCTACTATCATGGAAGCTGGCAATATTAGATAGTCCATTGAAATTTATCTTGGTGCTTCTGGCCAGTTGATTAATGAGGACAAGTCTTCTATTTTCTTCTTCAATACCTCTCCTCTTATTCAAGCCAGAATTGCTCATATTCTAAGGTTCCAGGTTGGGAATCCCCCCTTCATTTATCTTGGTATTCCAATTTCATCTCATCCTCTACCTAGATCTTCTTGACAGTGTATGTTTGATAAGTTTAGAAGGAAGGTGAATCACTGGACTTTAATATGGCTATCCACTGTAGGTAGAGTGTTGCTTTTAAAATTTGTTGTTCAAGCTTTACCCATTTATAGATTTTTTGTACAAATAGCTCCCTCTCACTTCATCAAGGAAATGGATGCTTTGTCAAGATAGTTTTTATGGTCTGGAAAACTTGATCAATCTAAATGGAGTTTGGTTATGTGGGATTCTATATGTAGGCCGGTGCAAGAGGGAGGTCTTGGGTTGCGACAGACAACTCTTTTTGGGCAGGCTTTGGTTGCAAAACTTTATTGGAGATGGTGTACCTCTCAAGATCAGATTTGGGCTAAAATATTATCTTGTAAATACTTGAGAGGTATTTATGAGGCTGAGATCCCTAGAGTCATCTTGGTTTGGAAAGGTTCAGTTATCTGGGACACTCTAAAAAGAGGAGTTAATTTAATCAAGCAAGGTTTGTTCTGGATTTGCAATCAGGGATCAAATGCTCTTTTTTAGGAGGATTCTTGGGATGGCCACCCTCGTATATTGAATCAATATCCTAGGTTACGTTCCCTAAGTATTTTTTTCTTAGAAGTAGTTTGGTCTCGTATGGAGGACTTTAAAAAAATCCAGTCTTTTGGAAATGTGGAGATGTACAGGTGGAAAGATCCATAAGAATGGCCCTAGGGGGGACTGGCCAAGGATAGAGAGGTGTTTTCTCTTATTCTTACGATGAGGCTTTGTTCTTCATTGAGGGGTAAATATATTCTAGCTTGGAATCCTGATCCTAAGGGTACCTACTCGGTAGCCTATGGTTATCAATTTCTTGATAAGCAAAAGTATGGGAGTCTTCCTGTCACTTGGTGGAAAAATGGGTGGAACAAATTTGCCTGGCCAAAATGTAACTTCTTTCTCTGGTTGGTAGATCGTAATAAATGCCTCACTTGGGATAATGTGAGAAAGAGGGGATTTTAGGGTCCCTCTTTTTGTGTCCTTTGCAGTAATAATGAGGATGACTCTTCTCATTTATTTTTCCAATGCTCCTTTGCTAGAGACATTTGGCACCATTGGTGGAGTGCCTGGAACCATCCATGTTTTCATGTGTTGTCCCTGGTGGAGTTTTGGAGTAGTCTGGGTAGACCTCCGGCCATGGCCCCCTTTCTTCGGGTGGCTTGGAATTTGGGACCTTGCATCATCTGGAAAATTTGGCTCGAAAGGAACCGACGCATATTTCAGTGCAATTATTTGGCTGTTAAATAGATCTGGCAAAGGATCATGTATATGGTTCAAGAAACCATCCATAGCAAATGTGATGTGGACCCTCTTTTGAATTCTAGGGAGGAGAAGGTATAGCAAGCCCTTGGTCTCTTTGGGGATGGTGTGAACTCTTCTAGCCCTAGTAGGGCTCATCAGCTCAGTAAGAAGGTTAGGAGAGATGGCAAGTGGAGGCCACCCCCTAGAGGAGTTTTAAAAATTAATACTGATGGATCATCCAGGGGTAATCCTGGACATTCTGGCATTGGCGGTGTTGGGAGAGATTCTACTGGTGGTGTTAGTTTTTTCTTTTCCATTTATAAAGGTGTTCACTTTAACAATTTTATGGAAGCTCTTGCAATTCTTGAGGCCTTGCAGAGGGGGTTTTATCTTGGCTGGCATAGGATTATCTGCGAGTCTGACTCTCAAATTGTGTTTAATATTTTAAACAGTAAAAGGGTGGAGGAAGTTAATTGGTAGTTGGCCTCTATAGCCGTTCATATTCTCAGAATGAGTGAAGAGTTCAAATTTATATCCTTTGTGCACATTCCAAGGGAATGGAATGTGGTTGCTGATTACCTGGCCAAAAGGGCTTCTGAGCTGCTGGATCCTTGGAGTATCGATAATTGGAAGAGTCTCCAGTCTAGGGACTCTCAACACCTATGGGAGTTGATCCACAAGGATGTACAGACTTAATGTGGTTTGTTCTTATTGTATTTTTTGGGTGTCATTCTAATTTAGTGGTTTTAGCATGTTTAGCTGTTTATTTGAGTCCTGGTTGGAAGTTCAGTTGTACTTTGTAATCCAAAATATATATATATATATATATTAAAAGAATAAAAGTGAAAATTAATTATATATGTTTGACATATATAGATTTAAAGTAAATAAAAATTATAAAAAGAATAAATGAATTAAAAAAATATATTGATATATATATTAATATTAAAACAAAAATACAATAAAATAATAAAGAAAAAAAAAAAGACAAAAGGTCTTTGTCTCACCTTTGTGAGGTCTTGGTGGTTTCATTTGTTATATTTTGAAGAAGAAAAGCTTTGAGCCTTTATTTTATAATTGCCAAAGTTTTAGTTTTTATATGTTGGTTGGAAGGGAGCTAATGTAATTTTGGCTCCATATGTTTATGCAGGTTCCGGGTGAATACGTAGCACGACGGACGTCAAGAGCGGACGGGGATTCTCGAGTGCCAACAATTCCATACCGGTGGACAGATAACTCGACGAATATTCGTCGAACCCAATATGCTGCCGATATGGAGTCCACATGGACTTGAAAATCATCCACGGTGAGCTCTCGGTGATCGATAGCGTAAGGGACAACAAAGGGACAGTCTACTGACATGGACTTCGTGGACTGATTGGGATCGGATAACGAGGTCACAGTGAATTTGAAGCTTGGTACTAGGCACTAACAGACTTTGAAGACCCAACTAGGTGTTGTGAAAATGTAAATGATGGATTCATTTGGCGGATTCTCAGCAGACCCTAAGGACGTAAGTTGCGGACGTGGACCAATTCCCTTTTAGCAAATCGAAGGTGGTTGTTGGTGGGAGATAATGGTAGTTAATGGTCCTCTCTCTCGATGTCGACAACGACTACCCTGCACATTGTAGTCGATACGGGTTTATAGCGAAAAGATTCTGAAAGTGACATGAATGAACTAGTTGTTTAATCAAACACGTGTATGAAGTGAACGACGGTTGTCCATGTTTTAGACGTCGATGTGGACATCGAACACGAGCATCTTCAGTCGAATAAAATGTGGTATTTTTGAAGGATTTTGAGAAGATGATGATGGGGATTGTTCAGTGCGACGGAGTTGTTATGGAAGACGAGCTTACGATAATTGCCGACTGAGCGAGAAATCGACTGAGTGGATCACATGGGCATCGAATTGAAGAATTAATTTTTTTTTTTTTTAAATTACGCCGAAGTCTGCACGGCGCTGTTCGGACAGCGCAGTGCACAAGTCGGGGCCCGACGAACTTCGCCCAAACTAGGGCGAAGTGCGAACGTCGGCCACGCGGACGAACTTCGCCCGAACTAGGGCGAAGTTCGAACTTCGGCCGCGCCGACGGACTTCGCCAGAAATTGGGCGAAGTGCGCACTTCGGCCGCGCCGACGGACTTCGCCCGAACTTGGGCGAAGTTCGCACTTCGGGGCCGCAGCCGGACTTCGCCCGAAACTGGGCGAAGTTCGCACTTTGCGACTGCGACGGACTTCGCCAGAAATTTGGGCGAAGTTCGAACTTCGCGGCTGCGACAGACTTCGCCCGAAACTTGGGCGAAGTTCGAACTTCGGGCAGCCAACGAACTGTGCAGGGTGAAGAGGGAACTGAGGCCAACTTCGGACTTCTCATGCACTCGAGCTGCTCCAGTGTTAGCCGCGAACTTTGGAAGCAAACTTGGAAAGCCGCTTTAGACTTGTTCTTCTTCCGCGGCTGCCGCTGGGTTTGCCTGGCTTGGCAACACCTGTATGAGAAGAGAGAGACGCCGGAACAGAGAGCAACAAACTGCAAACCCTAAAAGATGTCGGAAACAAACAACAAACTTTATTTATATTAAACGGGGGTTACAGAGTTCCTCAACCGAGGAAATTACAATCATCTGCAGGCTGCACTGCAGGATAAGTTAAACAGACAAAATGTCGAGTCGGCTGCTCAGACATTAATCAGCTGAGTCAAACTGCTCGCTGAGATACTTTTCTTTGCCTCTACTCCTCTTGCACTGCGCTTCCTCAACTCTTCTTCTTTTTTTTTTTTGAAATACCCGAGATGCCTTATATAGCCGCGGGAAGAGGAGGATTGGGGTTTGTCCTCTGACAGGTTCTGACAGGCCCTCAACTAGGGTTTTTGACCAATCGCTGCACAAGCGTCACATCTGTCAGAGGGTAGGTGCGACGTCATGTCGGCCCTTTGCCGGGATCCCGGATCGCGGCAGCGCAGTCCGACTTCGCCCATGTCTGGAGCGCAATCCGGTCTCGCCCAAGGTTCGGAGCGCAGTTGGGCACATGTGTGAAATCTGGGTTAATTTTTCTAACACCCTCCTTTAAGCCTGATTTCACGAGCGCTTTGACTCCAAGATGCTCTCGCAATCTATTGAAGTCTTCCTCCTTCAAAGGCTTCGTGAAGATGTCAGCCAACTGCTCCTTGGACCTACAAAACTGCAGTTGTACTTCGCCAAATTTCACCAGCTCTCTGATGAAATGATACCGGATGTCTATGTGCTTTGTCCGGCCATGGAACACAGGATCCTTTGAGAGTGCAATGGCCGAATTGTTATCACAAAAAATTGTTGTCGCACCATCCGGAGGAAAGTTCAGTTCACTCAGAACTCTTCGCAGCCAAACTGCCTGGCATGCGGCTGATGTGGCGGCGACATATTCTGCTTCGGCTGTGGACAACGCAACGATGAGTTGTTTCTTGGATGCCCATGATACTGCCCCTGATCCGAGATGAAAAGCATACCCGGAGGTGCTCTTTCGATCGTCGGTACTCACCGACCCGATCCATCGTCCAGTGAAGCCCACTAGCTCCAACTGGTCTTGTCTGGCGTAAAATAGGCCATGGTTTCGTGTCCCGTTGACATAGCGCAAGATCCTCTTACCTGCTTGCCAGTGCGTGTCCTTCGTGTTGGAAATTAATCCCAACTACCGCCATCAATGCAGAGGTACTGCGTTGAGCAGCTGGTTAAACCCGGATACCGCTAACGCCCATGGTTTTGTAAATGTTGGTTTAGGGTTTGGGTTCTTGGACCACCTATAAATGTATGTATGCCTCTGTTTTAGGCATTCTGGGCAGCAGCCCCAGTTTCCCTGCACACTGCAGCGGTGCAGGCGTTTTCAGGCGAAGTATTCCGCAGGAGGCGGCAATGTCCGCGTTTGTGTGCTTAGCAGAGCTTTATGTTGAATCTGTTTCAAATTTGTATGAGCTGCTCTGTGATTCAATAAAATCATGTTTTTGGTTTCTACCTCTTTCTGTCTGCATCTGTATTGCCTCTAACGAGGCTGTCTTTGATCTTGTAATTTTTCAATTTCCATCATGGTATCAGAGCTTGGAGACAGGACCAGCAGGCAGGGTATGATTTCCCGTCGAGGATTGAACCTACGCCAGCGAGGAAGTAGAGAGAACATCCTTCCAGTAGTTGTGATTAAGGGGGTGTGTTGGAAATTAATCCCAACTACCGCCATCAATGCAGAGGTACTGCGTTGCAGCAGCTGGTTAAACCCGGGATACCGCTAACGCCCATGGTTTTGTAAATGTTGGTTTAGGGTTTGGGTTCTTGGACCGCCTATAAATGTATGTATGCCTCTGTTTTAGGCATTCTGGGCAGCAGCCCCAGTTTCCCTGCACACTGCAGCGGTGCAGGCGTTTTCAGGCGAAGTATTCCGTAGGAGGCGGCAATGTCTTCCGCAGGAGGCGGCAATGTCCGCGTTTGTGTGCTCAGCAGAGCTTTGTGTTGAATCTGTTTCAAATTTGTATGAGCTGCTCTGTGATTCAATAAAATCATGTTTTTGGTTTCTGCCTCTGTCTGTCTACGTCTGTATTGCCTCTAACGAGGCTGTCTTTGATCTTGTAATTTTTCAATTTCCGTCATGGTATCAGAGCTTGGAGACAGGACCAGCAGGCAGGGTATGGTTTCCCGTCGAGGATTGAACCTGCGCCAGCGAGGAAGTAGAGAGAACATCCTTCCAGTAGTTGTGATTAAGGGGGTGTGTTGGAAATTAATCCCAACTATCGCCATCAATGCAGAGGTACTGCGTTGAGCAGTTGGTTAAACCCGGATACCGCTAACGCCCATGGTTTTGTAAATGTTGGTTTAGGGTTTGGGTTCTTGGACCGCCTATAAATGTATGTATGCCTCTGTTTTAGGCATTCTGGGCAGCAGCCCCAGTTTCCCTGCACACTGCAGCGATGTAGGCGTTTTCAGGCGAAGTATTCCGCAGGAGGCGGCAATGTCCGCGTTTGTGTGCTCAGCAGAGCTTTGTGTTGAATCTGTTTCAAATTTGTATGAGCTTCTCTGTGATTCAATAAAATCATGTTTTTGGTTTCTGCCTCTGTCTGTCTGCGTCTGTATTGCCTCTAACGAGGCTGTCTTTGATCTTGTAATTTTTCAATTTCCGTCACTTCGGAGTCTCCATGAAACGGCTGATCAGACTGACTCTGAACATCAGATCTGGCCGAGTTGCAGTCAAATACATCAGACTACCAACTAGCCTCTTGAATAGGGTTGGGTCAACATTCCTCCTTGTATCCAACTTGCTCAGCTTCAAACCTGTGGCTGCAGGTGTGATGGCAGATTTACTGTCCTCCATCTTGAAGCGCTTCAGGACATCCTTCGCATACTTGCCCTGAGAAATGAAGATGCCATCTACCGATTGGTCAACTTCAATGCCGAGAAAATACTTCATCAGCCCTAAGTCCGTCATCTCGAACTCCTTCTTCATGGTTGTTATGAACTGGTCGAACAGGACATTGTTGTTGCCGTGATAAATCAGATCGTCCACATACAGGTAGACGATAATGAGCTCACCTGCTGCATTTGTCTTCATGTACAGGGTGTGCTCATATGGGCATTTTTGAAACCCATTCTCCTAAAAATAGTCATCAATTCGGCTGTACCAAGCTCGGGGCGCCTGCTTCAAACCGTACAGGGCCTTTTTTAGCTTCAGGACTTTGCCCTCCTGGCCTTCAATTTCGTAACCTCGGTGGCTGGTCAATGTAGACCTCTTCCTCCAACACTCCGTTGAGGAAGGCTGACTTGACATCCATCCGGTACATCTTCCAACCTTGTTGGGCTGCGAGTGCCAGGATCATCCTAACTGTGTCAAGTCGGGCTACGAGCGCATATACCTCATGGTAATCGATGCTCGACTTCGCTTGTAACCCTTCGCCACCAATCGGCTTTGTGCTTGTCAACGTCTCCTTGGGCGTTGAACTTTGTCTTATACACCCACTTGACCCCAATGGTCTTCTTCCCCACTCGGAAGATCAGTCAGTTGCCATGTTTCATTCTTTTCAATGGCTGCTATCTCCTCATCCATCGCCTGCACCCACTTCTAATTCTGACTTGCATCTTCGAACTCTATTGGATCAACTTCAGTCAGAGTGCTCTTCATCTATGTGGGTTCGGGTTGCCTCGTAAATGTCTTGCAAGCTCCGAGTCTTCGCAGGTGTCCTCAGGTTCTGGATTCTACTTGCAAGTGGAGGCGACCGTGATGGAGTGGCTGTGCTACTGCTGGCACCGTTGTTGCTGTTGGAAGTTGTTGGTGGCTGCACACTTCCTTCTTCCAAGTCAACAGACTGAACTTCTGCTGGCTTTAACTGGCCAGTCTCGGACTTCCCGTTCCAGGCTTGATCTTCAAGAAACTTTACATCACGGCTGATGATGAGCTTCTTCGTCACAGGGTTGTACAGCCTATATGCCTTCGCTCGCTCACTCTGTACCTCGTGAAAATGCACTTCTTCGCTCGATCATCCAACTTCGTCGCTTCTCTTCGGAACATGTGCATATGCTATGCACCCGAACACACGCAAGTGAGCCACACTTGGCTTCACTCGCTCCGAGCCTCCTGAGGGATTTTGTCCTTCACGCTTTTGGTGGGACATTTATTCAGCAAGTAGACTGCACATGTTACAGCCTCTGCCCAAAATTCATGCGACAATCCCTTCGCCTTCATCATGTTTCTTGCCATTTCCATGATGGTTCGGTTCTTCCTCTCAGCTACGCCATTTTGCTGTGGCGTGTATCTGGCAGTGAACTGTCTTCGAATTCCGTGCTGCTTGTAAAAGTTGTGGAATTCGTTGGAGATGTACTCTCCACCTCCATCAGTTCTAAGAGTCTTCACATAATAACCGCTCTGTTTCTCCACCAGAGCCTTGAAATCCTTGAATCTGGCAAATGCCTCTGACTTCAGCTTGATGGCATAAATCCAAGTCTTTCAGATGAAGTCATCAATGAACGTCAAGAAGTATTTGTTGCCGGAAAACGTGGTGGTCTGCATCGGACCGCAAATGTCTGAGTGCACCAGCTCCAATGGTCGTGATGCTCTCCAAGACTGTCCTACAGGGAATGCATCCCTGTGCTGCTTGCCGACTAGGCAACCTTCACATTCTTGGTTCGGTTGCTCTATTAGGGGTAGACCCTTCACCATTCGCATTCTGTGCAGTTGATTCAGGCCATTAAAGCTCAGGTGATCGAATCTGAGATGCCACATCCAGGTAGCATCTTTCTCAACTGCACTCAGAGACATCAATGATTCATTCTGAATCTGCAGTGGAAACATTTTGTTTTTCGTCATGGACACAGTTGCAATTTGTCCATGGACTTTGTCTCTGATGGAACAGACACTGTCTTTAAACAGTATAGTGTGCCCCTTTTGCACAAGCTGTCCAACACTTAACAGATTGTGCTTCAACCCAGGCACATAAAAAACATCTTGAATTGTTTTTCTTTCACCGTGTCGGGTGCGGATGAGGATCTTTCCTTTCCCCATCACAGGAACTTTGTTGTTGTTCCCCATCTTGACTTCGAATCGGATCTGTTTCATCCGAGCTTGTGAGAACATCTCTCTGTTCCCAGTCATGTGGTTGCTGCAACCACCTGTCAAGATACCGGATGTTTTTCTTGCTCTCCTCTTCAATACTGCAAGTCGGCAATACATTTCCTCCTGCCGCATTTTCGGTTTCCTCTCGTATAATGGGTTTGTCGTCGATTCTCGTTCGCCATCTTCTTCTTGCACCTGTGAGGCATAATGGCCGAACTTGCTGCGATAGTAGCATTGGACCTTTGACATGTCCTTCTTCTGCCGAGAGCTTCCTTGCTGATTTCTCGCCGTGCCTCTTCCTCCTTGCTCGATGAAAGTTGCAACTTGGCTCAGCGTCATGAGGGTTTGGTCTCCCTCTTTGCTTGTTACTTCTCCCACGCCTGCTTCTGCCTCTCCCTCCTTGAGAACTAGAAGCGCTGTGGTGGGAGTCTTGTCTGCCGCTGTCTTGGACTAAGGCTTGAGCCCGAAACGCTTGCTCCAGAGAGGTCTGAGATGAACGGCTCAGCCTCTATTCATGGGTCTGCAATGAACCCATGAGTTCGTCTATCGAGAGGGTTGTCAGATCCCTCTACTCTTCGATTGCTATCACAACCAAGTTGAACTTCGCAGGCAAACTTCTAAGAATCTTCTCCATGATTATCTGGCTCTGGACATTTTCTCCATTCAATCGCATCTGGTTGATAATGTCAGTCGTTCGGGTGAATAAGTTGCTCATCGACTCGGACTCGCTCATCTACAGGTTCTCAAACTATCTCCTGAGCATCTGCAGTTTCACCAACTTCACTTTGTCGGTGCCCTGATACGAACTTGCTAGGGTTTCCCAGGCCTGCTTGGCCTTAGTGGTTGATGCAATCTGCGGGAAGATGGTCTCCTCAACCGCTTGCATGATGTAGAAGAGGGCCTTCTGGTCCTTCTTCTTGTGCTCTTTCAACAGATCCTTGTCTGCTCGAGAGAGGACGGCCGATCTTCGTTGCATCTGCCGGTTCTGGGTAGCCATTCTTGACTAACTCCCATAGCTCCTGAGATCCGAACAGGATCTTCATTTGGATGCTCCAGTAATCATAGTTCTTGTCGTTAAATCGTGGGATCTACAACTGCAGCGAGTTTCTCTCGAAAGCCATGCTTCTATCTCCGTGTCACGGCATTATCAGCTCTGATACCAATTTGAAGAATTAATTTTTTTTTTTTTAAATTACGCCGAAGTCTGCACGGCGCTGTTCGGACAGCACAGTGCACAAGTCGGGGGCCCGACGGACTTCGCCCAAACTAGGGCGAAGTGCGAACGTCGGCCACGCCGACGGACTTCGCCCGAACTAGGGCGAAGTTCGAACTCGGCCGCGCCGACGGACTTCGCCCAAAATTGGGCGAAGTGCGCACTTCGGCCGCGCCGACGGACTTCGCCCGAACTTGGGCGAAGTTCGCACTCGGTGCCGCGACCGGACTTCGCCTGAACCGGGCGAAGTTCGCACTCGCGGCTGCGACGGACTTCGCCCGAAATTTGGGCGAAGTTCGAACTCGTGGGCTGCGACGGACTTCGCTCGAAACTTGGGCGAAGTTTGAACTCGGGCAGCCAACGAAGCGTGCAGGGTGAAGAGGGGACTGAGGCCAACTTCGGACTTCTCGTGCACTCGAGCTGCTCCAGTCTTAGCCGCGAACTTTGGAAGCAAACTTGGAAAGCCGCTTTAGACTTGTTCTTCTTCCGCGGCTGCCGCTGGGTTTGCCTGGCTTGGCAACACCTATATGAGAAGAGAGAGAGACATCGAAACAGAGAGCAACAAACTGCAAACCCTAAAAGATGCCAGAAAAAAATAGCAAACTTTATTTATATTAAACGGGGGTTACAGAGTTCCTCAACCGAGGAAATTACAATCATCTACGAGTGCCGCACCGCAGATAAGTTAAACAGACAAAATGTCGAGTCGGCTGCTCAGACATTAATCAGCTGAGTCAAACTGCTCGCTGAGATACTTTTCTTTGCCTCTGCTCCTCTTGCACTGCTCTTCCTCAACTATTCTTCTTATTTTTTTCTGAAATACCCGAGACGCCTTATATAGCCACGGGAAGAGGAGGATTGGGGTTTGTCCTCTGACAGGTTCTGACAGGCCCTCAACTAGGGTTTTTGACCAATCGCCGCACAAGCGTCACATCTGTCAGAGGGTAGGTGCGACGTCATTTCAGCCCTTTGCCGGGATCCTGGACTGCGGTAGCGCAGTCCGACTTCGCCCATGTCTGGAGCACAATCCGGTCTCGCCCAAGGTTCAGAGCGCAGTTGGGCACATGCGTGAAATCTGGGTTAATTTTTCTAACATGAATATCATGGTGTCCATGACAATGGGATGTATGATGTGGGCCTCATATGCAGAAAATCACAGATGCTAGCAGGTTTTTTGACCATAATTTGTGAGTAGACGAATGGCAATGGGAAAGTGCAGTCAAAAACCTGACTCAACGAAGGACAGATGACACCGTGGAAGTCAATCATCGGACAACAACATGGAACCCACCCCTCAAAAATGATGTGGGCCTCATAACGTCGGATCGAAGGGGTAAATTACCAGATGTGGATGATGATTTCATCTTTATAGTCATGTACAGTGGGCAAGACATGTGTTTATGAAATTGTCCATGGAAGATGTTGAAATAGACGTGAGATGATAGTCAAAACAAAGAACGCAAAGTCGAAGAGCATTGGGTTTGCAGTGTCATGAAGATACTTAAGGTGATTTATACAATAATAAGTATCGTTCGATGAGTTTTGCAAGTCAGAGGAGTATCATATTGTTGGAATCATTTGGAGGAAGCGAGACAATGATTTCCAGCAATATCGGGCCATGCACCGAGAAATCATTCGAAGTGCTTGTGGGCAAGCGAAGGATATCATGGTAGAATTCGAAATAATGTGGACAAAACTAACATTGTGGATGCTGAGTACAAAGACACTGATCTCTTCGATGAGTGCCTATGAAATGGAAGGAGGTTTGATGGGAAACACAGGCAATGATAGTATGATGCTTTCGCAAAGTTGATCATCTGTAGTACTTTGGGTGTCACATAAACATTTTGGATGCAGCGTCAATATACGGCATTCATGAATATCATAAGATGACTAGGTAGAAGGTGCCAATATCCAAAGTCACCATCAGGAAGAATCAACAGTATGTTGAAGCTCGAAATGGATTCCAAGAAAACCCAATAGGAGATCGTTTGCAAATGATGAACCGAATGATGTGGATATCCTGATTAAGACCCAACCTACCTGAACCTTAGAGGAAATATATTTCCTTTTCAAGAGGAGATATTTGTAGTGTGTGTTTCAACTATTGGCAAGCATATAAAATATAGGTTAATAAAACTAGAACTAGAAGGAGGGCCTGACCATATTATTTCACATTAGATCTAAATCCTTAGACTACATCTAAACCAGAACCAAGAAGGATTCTCAGTTGATCAAGGTCAGTTGAAGGAGATTTTGAGATGTTATCCCTCACCCATCATATAAAAACTAGGTATGATAAGGGAAACTATAAAAATAGACCTTCTAAAATTGTAACTTTTTCACCAAGAAACTCCTCATCTCTCATATTACCTACCCCTTTGTAAAAGCAAGCAATAGCTCACCAACCAAATTGTCTCACGGTCGATGAACCATTAAATATTACTAGAGTAGTGCATGATATTCCAAAGAATATTGAAAAATACTTGCCAAAGTATAAGTGCAATGGTGCGTGATATATAGAATGGCATATCCAAGCATATAAGGATACCTTAATGAGGTTTTAGATTTAACATGAGGATGTGGATTACCACATGTTTCCTAATACTTTAGACGAGAATTCATATTACTAGTATATTAATTTGCATGCCTATTCTATTTATTCTTGGTTGGATTTGGAATAAGCTTTTGTGAAGCACTTTAGATTAATCATTGATCTTGTTGTCGTGTACCATTAGTTTACCACTGTCAAAAGATATCCTAGTGAACCCATTCGGAACTTCAATACATGCTTCCATAAGCTTTACACGAGATTAGTTTCCCCATTTGTGTTTTTAGATCTCACTAACCTATGAAGATATTTGAATGCTCTTTATCCTATGACATCCATGTTCATTCGAAGAGCTACGAGAATCACCATTTTGCTTGTAGCCTATAATGAAGCTCTCACCATTGAACAACAACTAATACCTCAAGGTTTTAGGATTAGAATTAACATGACATTAGGATAGCCAAGCACCTATAATTAGATTTCCTTTATGAACCAAGCTATAATATATAATATCCCATTGATCAATCATATTCCTAATGTAATGTACCCATACCAAAATCAAGTATTCAATATAGCATACCTATCTCAAGTGTTTCTCCAAACAAATCAAAATAACATGTATAATAATTCCATGATGCCACTCATGTTACCCCAAGAAAATCAAACTAGCAACCAAAGTTTATCAACATACTTAAATACTGGTCTAACTACTCATAACATGCCTACATATCTATAAATAAATCATCAAGTTGAGTTCCCCAATCATATGCTCAACAAGCAATGCCTAAAAGGAGTGAACACCAACAAAATGCTGAATTAAAACACTTCAACAATGCAAAACCAACCCACAAACACTTCAAATCAAGAGTTGGGAAGCTTGCAAAGGATGGTTGACAAACTTATTAATGATGTATTAGCCATGCAAAAACACAACCATCATTCCAACATGAACAACAATAATGTTGGTCATAATAGAAATTTTAATTTTCAGAGGCAAAATCACCAATGGAATTCTCATCCCAACAACAAATATGTACTGAATTCTATTGACCAAGCAAGTATATCCTTATGCTCAACTATAAAATTAGAAAATTTGGCCTTACCTAACTATTGTAGAATGCAGACAACAACCCAATATGGTGAGACAAATTATCCTAAATTTAAATCGGCCTTAGACATTGTTTAGAAATAAATATAAAACTTGGAGCTTGTGCCCATAAATGATAATCTTAGATACTTTAATAGGAACAACACTAAATTATCCATGTTCTCAAACACTTTCGATCCTTTGCTAGATAAAAATGATAATATTGATATTGAGTTAGAATATAAAGTTCAAGCTTATCAAAAATTCCAAAGAGGCAATAAGTACATGTTAAGAAGCAAAAACAAAGAACCTTTTACTAATTCTACCCCATCTGAAAGGCTAGGCTAGTCAAAAGGTAGACTAGGCGAGGTAGAAGAATTAGGCTATTCATTATTGAGTTGATCATTTCCAAAGAATTTTGAGAATATGATAATGGGGATTGTTTAGTGCGACGACGCTGTTATGGAAGATGAACTTATGATAATCGGCGACTTTGCGAGAAATTGATAGAGTGGATCATGTGGGCATCGAAGATCGTGGCATCCATGACAATGGGGTGGACGATGTGGGTCCCATCTATGGTAAATCACAGATGCTGACGAGTTTGTTGACCATAACCTATGAGTAGACGAATGAAGCTGGGAACGTGCAATCAAAAACTGGACTCAACGATGGACAGATGACACTGTGGGATTCAATCACCGGACAACGACATGGAATCCGCCTTCCAACAATGATGTGGGCCTCATAAACCTGGATTAAAGGGGTAAATTACTGGACGTGGACGACGATTTCATCTTTATAGCCGCGTACAGTGGGCAAGACATGTGTTTATGAAATTGTCCATGGAAGGATGTCAAAATAGACGTGAGGTGATAGTCAAAACAAATAATGCACATTCAAAGAACATTGGGTTGACAGTGTCATGAAGATACTTAAGGTGATTTACACAATAATAAGCATTGTTCGGCGAGTTTTGCAAGTCAGAGGAGTATCATCTTGTTGGAATCGTTTGGAGGAAGCGAGACGATGATTGCCAGCAATATCCGGCCATGCACCAAGAAATCATTCGAAGTGCTTGTGGGCAAGCGAAGGATATCATGGCAGAAGTCAGAATAATATGGACAAAACTAACATTGTGGATGCTGAGTACAAGGACACTGATCTCTTCGGTGAGTGCCTACAAAATGGAAGGAGGTTTGATGGGAAACACAGGTAATGATAGTATGATATTTTAGCAGGGTTATCATCGATGCTTCCATAGAGTGGATCATTTGTAGTACTTTTGGTGTCACATAAATATTTTGAATGCAGCATCAATATACTAGGCATTCATGAAGATCAAAATATGGCTGGGTAGAAGGTGCCAATAGCTGAAGTCACCGTCGTGAAGAATCGGCGGTATGTTGAAGCTCAAAATGGATGCCGAGAAAACCCAATAGGAGACCTTGCAAATGATGAACCAGATGATGTGGATATCCTGACATGAGAGTAGATGCAACAGAAGAGACGCCCTAATGCGGTAGGCCCAGAAGAGAACCCCAACAGCGTTCGGGTGATTCAGATGGCGTTGAACGCAGAGGTTTTTGAGAGAAATAAGGAATGACGATAGGATACAGTGGTGCAATGTTGGACACAGATGTTCAAGGAGAAAAGATGGAGACCGTAGGTAGTGTTAAGTCACGATGATGTTAATGCTGCGATGTCCTAGCGGTTTTGACACAGCAGCTACGACGGTTTTAGTTTTAGACAGCAATGGAGGTCGAGTGCAGCCGTGTCCGGACATAGCAGAATTCCAAAGCGCAGGGGGATACAATGTTTGTGGGATTTATGCCATAATGATGGGTTATTCTTTAGTGCTAATGAAGGACACGATGGTAGAGTTTGTAGCTCCGATCATGAAGACAGTTGTGGAGGTAGATTACTTCCTGGGCAGTCAGGAATGAACAAAAATGAGGATTCCTTTCACTGGTGGGGCCTCCAGAGAATGAGTGTAAGAAAATATCCTAATCAACATTGCATACCATAAATTTAAAATAATCCATAATAAGGTATAATGACCCTATTTAGCGGATGTTACATGGAGTTCACACCTGACAGTATGTAGTGGCAGCATGACAAAATGTTACCGGTCATCAATGCAAAGTGATAAGGTTGGTGGCGAATAAAGGTAGGCCTAGTCATTCTTCACGAATATATCAAATTAATTGATAAAGATAAACTAAGGAGATGTTGGCCCCACGAATAGGAATAGGCCCACTTTAGCCACTTTACTTTGATATGGTGAATAAAGCCAAACAAATACGCCATGAAATATATGGGTGAACGATATGGTGTAAGGGGCGTACGGGGAAAACTATGGAAATCAAATATACCGCGCTTGGTATCACATGAGGACAAGGGCAAAGCTTTATGTCGTCGATAGATAAAAAATAAAGAAAGGAGATTTAAATGAGGACAAAGGCATTAGGCACAATATATTGTAACTAAGGGAAGTAATCATATCACAATGGAGTATACGTTTGTAGAACACGTTATGAATCATGTACAAGGGAAAACAAAATGAAAAGGAAAGTTAAACAGTGGAAAAAAAAAAAAAAAAAAAACAGATAGAGAAGGTGAAACGAAAGGAGGGTAATTTGCGAATGTTAAATACTTCATCAAAAGAGAAAGGAGAGGCTGGATCTTTTAAAGGCCAAATGCTGCTGGGATGCAATAAAAGATTTTTTTTTTTTTAATAAAAATGCCCTTTTCATAAATTTAAGGCCTTGTTAGCAAGAAAAAATGAGATGATTTCTGCATGCTCAAATTTAATTGTTTATCTTTCCCCTTTCATATTTTGGACTTGTAGATGAAGTTTATGCAATTATGTTTTGGTTACTTCATGTGAATGTCTGAATCTGAAAATTTATTTTTGAACCCTAGGAACTAGCACTTAGTTTCAGGGTTATGCATAAGGGGTCAACCCCAAAATGTATTTATAAAAATTTGGCGAATCAATTTTGAAATCCAGGTGAATAGTGTCCAAATGCATGTAGAAGGTTCACTATTATTAGGGGCAATGTTGGAAATTCAAACTTAAAATGGTCAAATTATTATATACTTAGGGTGAATCAACCCAATTTTTTTTTGGCTAATACGCCCTGGTCAAGGGTCCTAGATATTAGCCAATTCCAAATTTTGAAAATTCTAATTTTAGCCAATTTGGCGATAAATAGCCACTATGCATAACCCTGCTTAGTTTATTTCGATTGTGCAAACTTGTAGACCGAATAAGCTAGGTTGCATGTAAGAACTTCTCACATATTCGGTTTTGCTGGATCGGGTGGTATCAAACTGATGAGGCTTTGCATTTATGCGTTTTTAGCATTTGATTTGATGCAGATTTTTTTTTTTTTTTTTATTTTCGGACATTAAAATAAAAATTAAAAAAATTCAAAACCCAAAAATAATGGCATGGTTGCATAGAATATACTTCGTAGTTGCATTTTGCACTTAGACGTTTTTACTCCGGAGTCATTTCATATTTTTAAAAATTACCCGAAGTTGTTTTTATTGCAGATTTTTAAATTTCGAAATTGCAAAATTTCCATTTTGAGGTCAAATTTGATTCTTTCAGTTTCATACTTCATTCATGAGCCTATGATGACATTTCCTTCATGAAAACTTCAATTTCATTTAAGGGGTTATGTTTTATGGCATTTCATAAATTACCATTTTTGGAGCATAAATGTACATTTTTTTCATGAAATTTTTTATTTCATTGAAGGGGGTAATTTACATGTTACATTAAAAGGCTGTTATCACAAAGCATTAAATTACCTTTTATTTATGAAAATTATTTCATAAAAGGGGGATAATTAAATGATATTTTAAAACCCTTATTTTAAGGTCATAGATTATTGTCTCTTTGTGAAAATTAATTTCACCAAAGAGAGATAATTTATTATTCATACTAAAGGCTATCTTAATATTCATGATAAGTAGCTACATTTGAATCCTATTCATTATTTCAGATTCACATTCATAGATAGATTTAATATTTATTTACATATTTAAAAGTAGGATTTAATGCAAGATAGAACTTGATTAAAATCCACTTAACAAGGGAAGATAAAATCTACTTTAAAATCCTCAAGATAAAAAGAATTAAGGCACTATATCGTGTTCATATGAGGGCCAATTCACATTTACTTTTATTTTAGTTTCATGAACAATCATTAAAGTAGCATGGTAAAATAAACCAACACATGCCCCTTGTTTACAGTTACTTGCAATCACTAAGGTGTTCCTAGCATTGAATTGATACATCTTTATTGAGACTACTAATACACATATGCAAATGCTAATATAGCGGAGACCTTGGAGAAGTTGTTTGTTTAACTTATTTGCAAGAGAGGGTTTTGGAGTCCAAACCCTAAAGGAAGATTATAATTTCACAATTGGGTAAAATTAACACTCAACATTTTAGCATTAGAAGGAGGGCACGAATGGTTATTCATTGATCTAACGCTTTTGGATTGTTCAATATTAATAATGTGATTTGGTATAATTTTGAAAGCTTTTGAATTTCTAAATATTTCAAGTTCATTTTATTAGCATCTTTGGTAATATTTTAGCACTCAACACTTTGGGAGCTAAGAGGGTTTGAGTTGATTTATTCTATTGTTATTTAGATGCTAAATTGTTCATGTTACTTGAAATATTTATTTAAAGACATTGGTCTTGACTAACGAGTTTTGTTGATCACTTTCATTCATTCTAACATTCTCTATTTGATGATGTGTTAATACTAACCTTTTGGAAAATTTGAGAATGTTCTTTCATGTCATGATTTAATTGATGCATATCTTGGTATTGATACTAATATGATGATCTTTGTGGTTCACTCATTTAAAATTTGTTAGTCATTTCATGCTTATTTGTAAAATATTTTTAGTTGACTAACAAAATTGGTTCTAAAGTTGTATCTTATTTACTATTGCAAGATTCACTCCAATGATGGCAAGTAGTCCTTTAAACATAACTGGGCCTTCACACGAGGTACCTATGGATGATGTGCCTTATCTACCTCATTTTAAGTATGAGGTAATTAAGTCAGCTGAAGGACACATTTGGGCATTCAAACACTATATGCATTTGTGGAAAATAATACATGAAGATGTTGGATGTGAGCTATTTTCATACACATTGGATAAAATTACTCACGATTGGTTTATTAAGCTACCTATAGGTTCCATCACTTCGTGGGCTCAATTAGAAGCAATGTTTCTTAACCATGTGGAAAATTGAGTTGACCCAATTGTTGTAAGAAATCAATTTGACTCTATTTGGAAAGAACCTAATGAATCCATGAGTCAATTCAATGAGAGGTTTCATGAGTTGCACGCTCAAGTGTTGGAACATTACAACATAACAGAAGAAGAAGCTATTGAAGTGTACATGGGAGCCATACCCCCCACACTTGCTACATTGTTAAGGGAAATGTTTGATCACCCATATTTAGCCATAATCTATGTGGTCTTAGAAATGGCAAAAAAACTATGTGTTTTGGAAGTGGAAGAAGAGGCACAACTTGTTCCCATGAGAGATTGGTCTTCTAGATTTAGTGATGCAAACCTACACCAACCATCTAATATAGCATCCTCCACTCCAATGGTACCTAAGATGAATGATCAAGGGGATGAATTGGAATGTCCAAATTTTACAACCACCTTAGATGTAGTGCAAGAGGAGGTGCAAGTTGCCAAGCCAACATCCACTATTGACGATTATGCAGAGATGATTTTATTTCTAGAAATGCATGAGTATTTAGATAATGGGATCCTAAATTCAACTATATTTGAGATATGTGATAGAGCGAAACCCACCATAGAATTGAATGAAGTGGTTGAAAGTGAAATTGGAAAAGAATTAATAAATGAATTTAAGGATATGATAGAATTTCACCAATTGTTCTTGGAAGACAATCTCAATGAGATGGTTGAAACTAATGATCAAGAAATGCTTCACCCTCAAAATTGTGATAAAATTGAATCATGGGTTACCAATTTGGACCATGATAGCCTTACAAATTTGAATTCAAGAAATAACCCACTTTTGGAAGTTATTGAACCATCTAAGGTGAAGGTGAATTTGATGAGAAATGCAATGATGAATTGGAAGAGGTTGAAGAAGTAGTTGAGCATCACCACTTGATTTTGGAAGATGATTATCATGATTCTTGGATGAAGTGGGAATAATACACTCACTTTAAATCTTCTAATGAACCCTTTGTGTCAATTGATATGCAGGATAACACAATCGCCTACTCGTAGGAAGATATTACAACTCATATACAATTTGAGAATGTTTTGGAAAAAGGGTTGGAATCTCACCAAATTTTGGAATATAATAATGAGATTATTTTCAAGAATAAAGAAGAAAATGAATTTATGAATGAATCAAAAAATCATGTCACAGATACCATAGAGTTTCATCCCACGAATTTGGAAGATAATTTTTACAATGGTTGGGGGAGATACAAAGATGTGTTATTTTCTTACACCTCTATTGATGAAACTTCTATTCCACTTGGTATGAAGGATGTTGAAACTTCTACTTCATATGAATATCCCACATTCACGAGATTTGATAAAATTACAAAATTAGATCATGTTGAACATAAATTCATTGAAAATTCGGATACAAGTTTGCATGATTACTTTGAGGATTCAAATGAAGAGATACCATGGGTAGTGAACAAAGAATTGGAACCAAATGACAAAGAGGTTGATCTATTAGAAGCAACTCAAATGATTGGTCATGAATATGGGTTACTTGATATACACTTTGACCAACAAGATTTGAGGGTTGAAAAGGATGGACATGTTTATAATTGGGTACCATATTTTGGTATGTTTGATGAACAAGTAATCAATGAAGAAGATGAAGACCATGAGGTAAAAGAGGGAATTACAAATGGTCACCAAGTTTTGTTAAATAAAAATGTGCAAAAGGTAAAATCTAACCTTTCGTGTCCAAGAATCCAAGATTTAGGTGAAAATTTGTATGACCATTTGTTGAATTTAAATGATGTTTATGATGAAATTCCATTTGAGGTGAATGAAGAGCTTGAACTGATTTCTAATCACACCTCTAATAAGAATGCTTTGCTGAATGAAAAAGAAGTTGATGCGCTTGAATTGCTAAATCAAATTCATCAAGAATTGATAATGGAAGCTAGGATAAAAGCTTATGATGATTCTCATTAAGTAAATATCCTAAATACTTGCAAAGGTTTGCATAAATTTTATTGGCCTAAAAATGTGAATAATGAATTGGCTTTGAAATTTTTATAAATAGGCTCTTGTTTGCGAGCTTTCATATTCAAAAAAGAGAGCTTAGTTCTAAATTCAAAATTGAGCTATGAAATTGATATTTTATATATATATAAAAAGAAACAATTGAAAATCAAATGTTGTCTAATCAATTTAATGATTTGAATCTCACCTATGGGATTGTTAATGGAACTATGCTAAATTGGTGGGGTGAGCGAGGCAAGTTGAAGTTTGTTGCATCATTTGGCTTAATCTGGTTTTTTTTTGATTCCTACAACATTGGGCATGTGTATCATATTATTTGTCTTTTTAAATGCTCTAATCATATTTGGGATCCAAGGAAGTGATAGTTCAAATGTTGCATCATTTTGTACCATATGGTACATTTGTATATAGATTTTGATTTTCATGTTTGGTTTTGGGTTTGGATTTTGTTTTGATATTTGCAAGTTTGATTTGTGTTTTTTGTATTCATTTATTTCCAATTTTTAGTTGTTGTCTAGTCTTTTAGAGTGAGATGTCAGATCATGTCCTCATGAATGTTAACTAAGATAAGGAGAATATGAAGAATCGGAATTGTATTGCAGAAGACTCCACAAGCATCACAAATAAATTAAAGAATATCGTTTAAAATTTGGATGCGTAAATTAATATTTTGTATACTCCATCGCATTCATCCGTATTTCATGGTACATTTCATATTGCATAAACATTGCATCTCACTTGCATATACATTTCATAGACGATCGCCAAAAATCATGTTAAATTCTCTTAGGATCATTGCACAATATATGCTAAGAAGATCTTGAGATTGGGAGTCAAAATTATCTTGAACCAAACACAATTTGCACATGTTAAAAGCATTTTGGGTAAAATGGCCAAAACCATCCTTGGAAGAAAATGTGAGGTGAAAAGGGTCATCCTTGTCGGTCCTATCATGCAACATAGTCCATAAAGCAGTGGCTTTCATTACTATCATGATACTTGAAACTAAAAATTAGAGTAGTAAGGATAGGGTCAAATTATCATCATACTTAGGTTGAGAATCTGATTCCCCAAAGCTCTGAGTTTGCTTGCATCACACACCACTAACTATTGGGTTGTAAGGAGTCTACTACATGTCCCATCAGAAGGATGGGTAGTCATCTCTAAGATTCAATAAATCAAAAGCAAAATCATGGACTATGGGGCTAACCTCCATCGAGGCTATAGACGCTTCACTAGCAGTGGAGTATGCTCATGCATGGCGACATGTCTCATTTAAAAGCGAGACCTCTGACCGCTTAAATAGATAGGATAGCCTTGTGGTTTCATCCATAATAGGTTTAATCATTTTTGTCAAAATGAGGTAATAAACTCAATCATAGTAGTAAGGATAGGGTCAAATTCTCATCATACTTAGGTTGAGAATATGATTCCCCAAAGATTTGATTCCACTTGCACACACACTAGTTCTAGATCGTAGCGGTTCATAACTGAGCTCTTGATCTGGTAAATAAATTTACTGCATACTCATTTGGTCCTAAGAGGGTTAGACAGTTTTAGTGTGCTTGTTTATGTTACTAGAATGTTTGAGTCTCTGTAAAATAGGTTGTTCATATTATAGCATTCTTTCAATATATCCAATCCTATATAAATCATCCATAACATATCATATGCATAAATCATAAAGACATAAACATCCATGTGAAACTGACGATGGAATTTTGAATGGTTTCAAATGATAAGAAATGAATCACTTTGCACACACTGAGCTGATGTTGAATGATTATGATGGTTCATGTTTTTTTGGTCTATTCTCATTCTTTGGATACTTGCTGATGCTTATAGTTTTAATGTTTGGGTTTTGTGTGTTTCGAGAGTTTGGATTCTCACCCAAAATGCTTAGGAGCATTTCCTAGCAGAGATGTCATTTGTTGTGGTTGCTCCACAACTAGCCCCAAAATTGGGGACCCACCTTTTTGTTTGTGTTTTTGAGGATTTTGGTATCCTTGGGGAAATGAGTTTAGCAAGTTTTATTTTTGACATTTGTATTGTAGTTTGCAAGGTGTTCTTTTGGGTTATGCCTTTTGTTTTCCTTTGTCCTCGGTTGGAGTGCAAATATGTTTTCATTCGTTCTGGTGAAGTTAAATTTTGGCTTGGATTCTTCTCTTTGTAGTTTGTTGGTTTCCTTTTATTTCGGTTTGTTATAGTTCAACCTTTTTAAAGGTGAATTTATTTGCTTAATTGCACTTTAAAGAAACTATATATAGTCAATAATGTAATATTCAATAAAAATGAAATGACCTATTCTAAATTCACTGAATATAATTGATGGTTCCAATAAAATGTATATTTATATATAATATATATATATATATATATATATATATATATATAAATATATCCAAAAATTTTAAATAATAACAAAAAATATATAATAAATAAAATAAATTAATATATATTATCATTATTATATATTATATATATAATAATAATATATATTAAAAAAAATTTAAAAGAATAAAAGTGAAAATTAATTATATATGTTTGACACACATATAGATTTAAAGTAAATAAAAATTATAAAAATGAATAAATGAATTAAAAATATATATTAATATATATATTAATATTAAAACAAAAATACAATAAAATAATAAAGAAAAAAAATACAAAAGGTCTTTATCTCACCTTTGTGATGTCTTGGTGGTTTCATTTATTTTATTTTGAAGAAGAAAAAAATTGAGCCTTTATTTTATAATTGCCAAAGTTTTAGTTTTTATATGTTGGTTGGAAGGGAGCTAATGTAATTTTGGCTCCATATGTTTATGCAGGTTCCAGGTGAATACGTGGCACGGCGGACATCAAGAGCGGATGGGGATTCTCGAGCACCAACAATTCCATACCGGCAGACAGATAACTCGACGAATATTCGTCAAACCCAATATGCTGCCGACATGGAGTCCACATGGACTTGAACATCGCCCACAGTGAGCTCTCGATGATCGACATCATAAGCCACGACAAAGGGACAGTCTACCGACGTGGACTCCATGGACTGATTGGGATCGGATAATTAGGTCACAATAAATTTGAAGCTTGGTACTAGGCACTAATAGACTTTGAATACCCAACTAGGCATTGCGAAAATGTAAATGATGGCTTCATTCGACGGATTCCTAGCAGACCCTAAGGACGTAAGTTGCGGACGTGGACCAATTCCCTTTTAGCAAATCGAAGGTGGTTGTTGGTGGGAGATAATGGCAGTCAATGGTTCTCTCCCTCGACGCCGATAATGACTACCCTGCACATAGTAGTCGATACGGGTTTATAGCGAAAAGATACTGAAAGTTACATGAATGAACTAGTAGACGAAGTGGAACTTCATGACGTTGAACACGAGCATCTTCAGTCGAATGAAATGTGGTATTTTTGAAGGATTTTGAGAAGATGATGATGGGGATTGTTCAGTGCGACGACACTATTATGGAAGACGAGCTTACGATAATCGACAACTGAGCGAGAAATCGACAAAGTGGATCACATGGGCATCGAAGATCATGGTGTCCATGACAATGAGGTGGATGATGTGGGTCCCATATGCAATAAATCATAGATGCTGGCAGATTTTTTGACCATAATCTGTGAGTAGATGAATGGCGATGGGAACGTGCAGTCAGAAATCAGACTCAGTGAGGGACAGATGACACCGTGGAAGTCAATCATCGGACAGTAACATGGAACCCACCCCTCAGAAATGATGTGGGCCTCATAACCTCGGATTGAAGGTATAAATCACCAGATATGGACGATGATTTCATCTTTATAGTCGTGTACAGAGGGCAAGACATGTGTTTATGAAATTGTCCGTGGAAGGATGTCGAAATAGACGTGAGGTGATAGATAAAACAAAGAATGCACAGTCGAAGAGAATTGGGTTCGTAGCATCATGAAGATACTTAAGGTGATTTACACAATAATAAGCATTGTTCGATGAGTTTTGCAAGTCAGAGGAGTATCATCTTGCTGGAATCGTTTGGAGGAAGCGAGACGACGATTTCCAGCAACACCGGGCCATGCAACGAGAAATCATTCGAAGTGATTGTGGGCAAGCGAAGGATATCATGGCAGAATTCAGAATAATGTGGACAAAACTAACATTGTGGATGCTGAGTACAAGGACATTGATCTCTTCAGTGAGTGCCTATGAAATGGAAGGAGGTTTGATGGGAAACACAGGAAGTGATAGTATGGTATTTCAGTAGGATCATTTGTAGTACTTTGGGTGTCACATAAACATTTTGGATGCAACATAAATATGCTAGGCATTCACAAAGATTAGAAGGTGGCTAGGTAGAAGGTGCCAATAGCCAAAGTAACCATCGGGAAGAATCAGCAGTATGTTGAAGCTCGAAATGGATTTCAAGAAAACCCAATAGGAGACCTTCCAAACAATGAATCGAATGATATGGATATCCTGACATGAAATTAGATGCAGTAGAATAGATACCCTAATGCAGCAGACCCACAAGAGAACCCCAATAGTGCTCGGGTGATTCAGATGGCGTTGAACATAGAGGTTTTTGAGAGAAATAAGGAACGACGATAGGAGATAATGGTGCAATGTTGGATGCAGACGTTCGAGGAGAACAGATAGAGACCGTAGGTAGCATTAAGTCACGATGATTTTAATGATACGATGTCCCAGCGGTTTCAACACAACAGCTACAACAGTTTCAGTTTTGGACGGTAATGGAGGTCGAGTGCAGCCGCGTCTTCGTCTATTGTAATAAAGGGAAGTAATTATATCACAATGGAGTATATGTTTGTAGAAGACGTTATGAATCATGTAAAAGGTAAAACGAAATGAAAAGGAAAGTCGAACAGTGGAAAATAAAAAATAAAAAACAGACGAAGAGAAGGTGAAACGAAAGGAGGGAAATTTACAAATGTTAAATACTTCATCGAAAGGGAAAGGAGGGGCTAGACCTTTTGAAGGCCAAATGCTACCGGGATGTAACAGAAAGAATTGTTTTTTAATACAAATGCCCTTTTCAAAAATTTAAGGCCTTGTTAGCAAGAAAGAATGAGATGATTTTTGCATGCTCAAATTTAATTGTTTATCTTTCCCCTTTCAGATTTTGGACTTGTAGATGAAGTTTATGCAATTATGTTTTGGTTATTTCATGTGAATGTCTGAATCTGAAAATTTATTTTTGAATCCTAGGAGATAGCACTTAGTTTATTTCGGTTGTGCAAACTTGTAGACCGAATAAGCTAGGTTGCATGTAAGAACTTATCACATATTCAATTTTGTAGGACGGGATGCTATCAAACTGATGATACTTTATATTTCTGCGTTTTCAACATTTGATTTGATGCAGAATTTTATTTTTCAGTTTTCAGCTTTTAAAATGCATATATTTTTTTTTTTTTCGGACATTAAAATAAAAATTAAAAAATTTTCAAAACCCAAAAATAATGGCATGGTTGTGTAGATTATACTTCGTAGTTGCATTTTGCACTTAGACATTTTTACTCCGGAGTCATTTCATATTTTTAAAAATTACTCAAAGTTGTTGTTTTTATTGCATATTTTTAAATTTCAAAATTGCAAAATTTCCATTTTGAGGTCAAATTTGATTCTTTCAGTTTCATACTTCATTCATGAGCCTATGATGACATTTACTTCATGAAAACTTCAATTTCATTGAAGGGGTTATGTTTTATGGCATTTCATAAATTACCATTTTTAGAGCATAAATGTACCTTTTCTTCATAAAAATTATGATTTCATTGAAGGGGGTAATTTTACATGTTACATTAAAAGGTTGTTATCGTAAAGCATTAAATTACATTTCTTTATGAAAATTATTTCATAAAAGGGGGATAATTAAATGATATTTTAAAACCCTTATTTTAAGGTCATAGATTATTCTCTTTGTGAAAATTAATTTCACCGAAGAGAGATAATTTATTATTCATACTAATGGCTATCTTAATCTTCATAATAAGTAGTTACATTTAGAGCCTATTCATTATTTCGGATTAACATTCATAAATAGATTTAATATTCATTTACATGTTTAAAAGTAGGATTTAATGCAAGATAGAACTTAAATCCACTTAATAAGGGAAAATAAAATCTACTTTTAAATCGTCAAGATAAAAAGAATTAAGGCACTATATCGTGGTCATATGAGGGCCAATTCACATTTACTTTTATTTTAGTTTCATGAACAATCATTAAAGTAGCATGGTAAAATAAACCAACACAAGCCCCTTTTTTACAATTACTTGCAATCACTAAGGTGTTCCTAGCATTGAATTGATACATCTTTATAGAGACTATTAATACACGTATGCAAATGTTAATATAGCGGAGACCTTGGAGAATTTGTTTTTTTTAATTCTTTGCAAGAGAGGGTTTTGGAGTCCAAACCCTAAAGGAAGAGTGTAATTTCACAATTGGGTAAAATTAACACTCAACATATCACTTCGGGAATGTTTACCTCATCCTTTCCTGATGCATCGATCATTTCTAGCATATCGATTGTATTGCCTTATTTGTTGTGATCAGGTACTTGGGATATTTCTTGCTCGTTTTCCTTGTTTTCTACATCTTCTTCCTCTTTCTTATCTTTTGTGGCTTCCACATCTTCCTTACCTTCATTATCATCCCCATATTTAGTATCATATTCAAGTGTATCTGTCACTATGACTACCTCAATCACATTTTTGTTGTTGGGAGAACTACAAGGAATAGTTGCATCTAAAATATATAGTGCAGGTGTAATACATTGATGATTGTAAACAATTTCTCATCGTAATGAAAACAAATGCCCTTTTCATGTTGTGCCTTCATTTTCGTAGGGTTGATATGTTTAATAGGTAAGAGTCTGGTAATTTTTGGAGTGGTGTACATATTTTATGATTCCCATATAGGTGGTTTTGTAATTGGCTCCTTCCACTGGCAAAAATCCTCCTTTGTAATAATTTTATTTGCAAGGTCATTCTTTTTTAGGGTTAACTCTACTATTTTTCTTATTTTTTTTGTTTCAAAATCATCTTGTCATTTATTCATTACTTGCAGGATTTATTTTGAGATATCTTTAAACAAACTTCCCCACTTGTGTCCAAAATCGATGCTCTGATACCAAATGGTAGGAACCCAAGTTCCTAGTGGATCTATCAATGATAATTGGAATTGGATCTAAACTAATAGAATCACATTTTGGATAGAATCACCTTTGCACTGGAGGAGAACCCTTCCAATGGATCAATTTATCAAATATATATTCTTATTCATGGATGATTTGTGTGAATGACCAACCTAATATATATATCTACCCTAAAGCTACGTTGGTGAAGAGACGTGATGGTTCACATTATGAAGAGATGTGATGGTTCACTTTATGAGTTAATAATATAATAATTAAATGATTAATAATACTAACTAATAATGTTATGATGGAGGATCCTAACACTATCCTTAAGTTTGGATCATGCAAAAGATAGGATTAGTAAGGTGAATTTCCCTAGGTTTCCACTATACACAAGGTTTTATCTTGCCTATGCTCAAAATTTACCTAGTATATGAAATGTGTAGGTGGCCATCAATGTAGCCCAGGGAAGCTTTGAAGTGCTTTTAAAATTTGGTAATATTGGATGAAGGTTGATTGAATTAACTAAGAATGGTTGAATCATAGGAATATTTCCATTACCTGGTATCTTGAAAAGAAGATTGGACATCACAGTAGTTGCTCTAGGAGACATGTGTTTAACTTCTTCATGGTTATTTCATAATGTAAATATGCATTTGCACACAAAGGGGTGAACATTAGAACTCTTTTGAACATGAAACAAAACATAGAAATGTATTGACCATGATTATGACATATATGGAAAAGTACAACTAATTATGGAGGTAGCAATGCAACTTAACATGTCATTGATAAAATCTCATTTCCCAATATTTCTCCATGTTGATATGCATAAAAACACATGACATGGTATTGATGGGATGAATTATGGTTACGAATGTATAGAGATATCAACATGATTTATGGAGGAGAATGATGTTGGAGAAGCATTGAAAATGTATTCTTTAAATGACTAAAATATGGAAGGATATATGGAGGGGAGAAAGAAAAAATGGAAGAATAAATAAAGGTGACTTATCAAAGGTATGTAGCCACTTGAAGCATGACCATACAACATTTATAAGGAACCAAAGAAGTAGAAGAGAATAAATGAGCAAAAAAAGAATACCAAAGCAAGGGTATGTAGCCACTTGAAGTGTGACCATACAAAAATGATAGGGACCAAAAGGACTAAGGAAGAAGAAAGGAATATATAGACATGTAGAAAGAAAAGCAAAGTGTAAAATACATTGTTGATGGATGGTTTTGAAGTTGTTTTGCTTTTTATTATTGCTATTATTTTTTATTTTTGTATTTTTGTAATATCTTGAAAGTATATTTACATGAAGTGGAGAACTTATGAGCATGTGATCAGGCATAAAAGGCACGAAGATGGATAATATTGAGGGGTTTTAATTTCTCAAAGCCTTTAATATTGGCAAGACAATATGCTCCCAAACCAAATTTAATTGTGATAATGTAGGGGCCTAACTAGTTAGGTTTAAATTTATCATGAAGGTGGTGTTATTGACTAGTTATTTGTTTATTCTCCTTGAGGACAAAAACTTGAAAGTGGTGTTTATGTAACTCATTTTTGTAGGCACATCAAATGTGATCTTGATAAACATATGTATGTTTAATAGCATGAATGCAATGTTCATCTAGAAGCATTAATTGATCTAATATCACTTAACGAATTATATCATCTTCAATAAATTCCTATAGAAATATTATCAAATATGGGATCTCGAGCTCTAGGGTCATGATGGCCTCTACACTATAGACTAAATAAAATGGTATTGCTCCAGTGGGTGTTCTAGTGTTATTTCTATATGCCCAAAGTGATAGTGGCATCTAATTACGCCAATCATGATGATATTTTGCAATAGTTTTATGGAGGATGGCGCATATGGTTTTGTTTGTAGCTTCTACCTGTCCATTACCTTAAGGGTAATATAGGGTTGAGAAGCTATGTTGAATATTATACTTAACACAAAATATAGGAACATCCTTATTCTTGAAAGGAGTATCATTGCTATAAATGATTCTTGAAGGAATACCAAAATGATAGATGATGTGTTGTTGAATGAAGTCAATGATTTTGGGACCTATCATTTGGCTGAGAGGAACTACCTCAAACTATTTTGTGAAATATTTTATGATAGTAATTATGAATTTACGGTTGTTAGATGAGGTTGGAGTGATTTTTCCAATGATATCCAAGCCCCATTAGGATAATGACCACATGTATTGGATGGATTGCAATGCTTGAGATGGTAAGTCAGTGAGATTGACATGCTACTAACATTTGATACATTTCTTAACATACACACAACAATCACATTCCATGGTGGACCAATAATAATACTTACAAAAAATGCACTTAGTAATAGCCATGCCACTAAAGTGGCCATTGTAAGTACCATCATGGGAAGTCATGATAACATGTTGAGATTCCTATGGCTCAAGAAAATGTAGAAGAATTCCATCATAGTTGCATCTATAAAGAATATCTCCTAGCAATGTGTAGCATATTATCCTTTTTTTGAATGTACGTTTATCAGTGTGATACAAGTCAACTAGGATCATGTGTATTTTAATGTAATCATTGACTTGGGAAAACCAAGGATCACAAGGTTTTATTTGAACAAAATTGATGTTGAAATCATCGGAAGTAGGTGCAATGATGGATGATTAAAGAAGCATTTATACAAGCACACGAGTGGTTTCATCATGTGGATTTTGTGGTATTAGAGACCCTAGAGAAGCCATGGTATCCATAAAATGATTTGTCAAGTGTGGTATAGAATTAATATTGGTAGCTTTTGATGGTGTATGCCAAGGGAGAATGAAATCATAGGATGTAAAATATGCAAAAAGTTAAGATGCTGAAATATTCTATTAATATAAAGCGATGAAAATGATACAATGCAATATGGAGGAAATGAATACTCCATAACGGATGCTAAAAAACTACATTGTACCTCATCACCAATCTATATGGTGATCTACCTAGTATTCCTACTACTACCTACAACGATGTATAATCACTCACTATGAAACCCTTTATAGAAATAAGGATTGCTTGGCCAACACTCTACCTAGTTGTACAAGGGGACACCTTGTACATTTACAACTTGCACATAGACACTTATGCATTTATTATATTACTTGAAGTAACTAGATAACTACCCCCTAAAGTAATCTACTACTCTATTTATGTACCAAGGGTAGTACATTTACATGATCCAAATGATGTAATACACTCTAACACCCACCTGTATTACATTATTTGGGTATTGAAGACTTTAGTATTCAATACGGATATTCTTCTCTTGAATAGTCTTTATCTTCATTAGGGACATCATCCTCTTCTATCCAATTTTTTTTTTTTTTTTTTGATGAGTATCTTTATCTAGTTTTGTTTTTTATTTAGATTTTAGATGGATGCGTAGAGCATATTATTGTGGTCCTCTCAACCTTTTAATTTTGAATCTTCTATTTATTTTCCTACTTTTATGATAATTAGGATCTTCATTTTCTACAACCTATTCTATTTTGAAATACAACAATGATGTGTGAGTTCTCAATAGTATCTAAGGTGTATGTATTTTCATGGAGATATGCTCTAGCTTCTATATTTTCTTAATTCATAATGAGACATGTATTAACTCCATTTATGTATCTAAAATCAACCATTCTATTGCTTTCTACTAGCTTGCCTCCTAAAACAAGATTGAGTGTTAATCTAGGAACATACATCATTTTTTTGTAGTAGAAAGTTTGGATATGATTTTCTAGATGTTACAGACCCATATCTATGGATAGGATAAGTATTTCTATCTATTATTCTCAATTTGTAACCATTAATAACTTCAAGAAATTTAAACCATTGCAGATTTCTTATCATGTGATGATTAGAACCTGAGTCAATATACTAGATGTTCTCCTGTTCTTTAGATTTGTTTATGCTAGAACTCATTTTGCATTTGAGACATGATGTATTATGCATATTTTGTTCTTGCATTCTTTGGTGATAATATGTTCTTCTTTCCATTTGACCCCTTCATCTATCAGAAGCCAGTCCAAATGGACTTCCCCTCCTTCAGGATGGACCAAGCTAAATTTTGATGGTGTTGTTAAGGATAACCCAAGTATGGCCGATACTGGGGGCATCCTAAGAGACTGCAATGGTAGGGTCATCCTTGGTTTTGTTGAATTTTCAGGTAATAAAACTAATCATATTGCTGAAGCTAATGCTTTGTGGTGGGGCATGGTCTTAGGTAAATATTACACTGAAATGATCATAGCTGAAGGTGACTCTTTGACTATAATTAATTATTTAAAAAATTCAAAAACTACCTCTTGGAGAATAAGGAATTGTATTGAGGAAGTAAGAACTATTGGTCAAACTTTCCAATCACTTTCAACACATTTTCAGAGAATGTAACAAGGCAGAATAAAAAATTGGTAAATATTGGAGTTTACTCCATGAATATGATGACATGGACCAATAGCCTTTCACAGGGTTTGGAGGCAGTCATAAATCAAGACACTTTATCTTCAAGATAAATCATTGTTGACATGGAGTAAGTCAGGTTCTCATCGAATTTATCAAATGTTCATTGACTTTGCTCCTATTGTCATTGATCCCCATGTAATCTTGATTCATGGGTTAACTGTTTATCTTGGTTTTGGCAATATTTTTTCTTAATCCACCACTTTTCAAGACTTGCCTTTTCAAGTATTTTATTCATTCATTATTTTCATTGTCTTCTTTCTCCATGCAAGCGTCCACTTGTTCACCTTTTGTTTTCTTTTTTCTCCATGGTTTTATCACCCATCTGCATTGGCGTCATTTCATCCCGCATTGCCTTCACTATTTCCCTTCAACCTTCCCCATCCTTCATCCATGTTGGCCCTTTCCCTCATTATTTTCCCTCGTATTTCATTTCCTAATTTGATTTTCTCATCATGGAAGCTTTTGAATCGGATTCCCACATGCTCCACATTCATTATTTTGTTTGCTTTTTCTATCACGAGCTCCTTGGATCATGCATTTTTTCCCTTCCTTGAGTTAATCAAAATCCTCATCGAGAAGTCAGTTGGGTTGTTTCCATTTTTGAGCTTTGGGCTGTCTCTTTTTATTTTGGCCTTATTCAAGTTTATTTTCATTCTCGTTTTTTATGAGTTCATACCAAAATCTTCTCCCCTATTGTAACCATGAATTTGTTGAACCTTCTTATGTTTAAATGGACTCAATCGTTGAAGCCATCCTTTCAGGTAGGGGATTCCTTCATTTTTTCTAGAGATTTAAAGGGAAAAATCTTGAGATTACTATAGCTTTCTTGAGTATGTGGGATAACGGTAGAGTTACTATTTGTAATAGGATGTATGATCTTGATATCAAGGTTTTGGTTGAGATACTGGTCAGCAAGCCAAGTGTAGATCTATCCATAGAGAGAAACACAACTGGGATGTGGAGCTCAAAGATATCATGAACAAGGAGCTATGTAGGAAGGCTTGGGTTGGGATTCGTCGTGAGGAGCTCCCCTTTCCTTGGGATAGTGTGTTAAAGCCTATCATAGAGTTCATCACTATTGAAGACCCTGATAAGGCTCTCTGTAGTTTTAAATTTGCATTTTTCAATAATTTCCAAGAGGTAAACCCAATCAATATTCCTTAATTTTTGTTCAACTCCATCAGTTATACCATTGACCATAGTCAGAGGAAGAATGGCTCTGAGCTTCTTGCACACCACTTGGTCCATTTTGAAGGAGGGGGAGCCCATTTGGACTAGCTTTTAATAATATGTTCTTCTTTCCATTGTAATATTTTTCTTTAGGAAGGCCTTTTATGAGGACTCCTTTAAAAATTTGGTCAAAATACCTGCTCAAGCTCCGACTAAGGATGTCAATAATGTTGAGGATGTTGTTGCTCCTATGGATGATCATGACGATAATATGGATATGTCGAATGATGAGCTTCAGGATGCTATATTTGGACCAGAAGATGTTTCCCAAGTTTTCTAAAGATTTAATTTTGTGTAGATTTCCTTGTTGTCTGAATCATCCTATTGGTTTTGTTTTTCCTAAGGTTATCCTTTGGTCTATAGGTTGGTTTTCAAGGACAACCTCTACTGATTCATAGTTTTAGAGGGATGGGCCTTGTGTTTTGTTGTTTAGGATATTTTTCTATTTTAGCCTATTTGTAATTAGGTTTTGGGGCCCTACTAAACCCATTTTTAATGTATAATATTTAACCGATCAAAAAAATATGGAGTATTTTAAGACCTATGTAGTAGTCTTCCTTATGACTCCCTAGATAAGAGTATATGAATTAATTTGATAAAACTATTCAAGTCTTAGCTTTTGTGGAATCTCTTATTTATCCTTAGTTAATATATGTGAACTAATTTGATAAAACCTTTTTTGATTTAGGTTTAGTAGGCTTTTTTATATCTCCCTAATAATTAGAATATGCATAGTTCACCTTCTAAGTTGATTTTGTACTATTTTGAGAGTAATCAACCTTTTAATTTTACCTTATCTTTCCCAATGAATTATGCTTTAATGGTTGGATTTTCTTGTCTCATTAGAATGAGTATGAGATAATTTTTACCAATTAATTCCAACTCTATATGGAGGCAATTGATATGCTTCTCTATCCAATAGATTAATTTTCTAAATTTCAATTATATGTATATAGTTTGAAGTAGTATGCCTTATATCTCCCTACTTTGGAATAGTAGAAAACAATAATATTTGCAATAATAGAGTTTTAACTTTTCATTTAGAAACCCTTATATCTCCTATATTTTTAAATTGCAAATATTAAACTATTTAGGTGTATAGTTCTCCTTTAATTTTGCTTTCAAATGTGGTTGATTTTGCTATGGATTAAACCTTATATTATACCTCTTATAACTCCTTAATGAAAGAAAATTTAATTAAGGTAAATCCTTAACTTTATAATGCTACAAATCATGTATAATGGGTATTGTATTCTCCAATGTATGGGCATTGTATTCTCCAATGTATGGCACTATATTCTTCAATGTATGAGTATTGTATTCTCCAATGTATGGACGTAGATGAGGACAACATGATTTAATAATTTTCATGAATTAGTGGGAACTATGACTAATGTAGATAATGGTAGTAGGATTTGACTATAATTCGTGGATAGTAGGCACCTCAAATATTGCTTCTTTGACTCTCCTTGACCACAATATTTTAATGCTCTTATCTCCTCTTATACACTATGCTCTTTTGCTTTATATGAATGTGTTGCTCTCCTTGAGTTTTGGTGCCTTAAATAGGATGGATATCACTTAATATTGGATAAGTTTCTTTGGAGTTGCGTTCAATACTATTCCACCTTTATGCTCTTAAACACTTGGCAGATAAAATTTAGGATCTTATTTAAGAGTTGGTTAATGAATATTCAACAAAATTGATTGGAACTAATTATGACTCCTTTGAAGGATACCTCTAATGCTTCCAATATGGGCGTTATATTTTGTATGCTTATTCTAACACTTCAAGAATGAGTACTTTAGGGATTATGAGTGCTTCACAAAATTTTCCAAGTCTCAAGTCCTTTATTTGCATGTAGACCTTGCTTCAACATATATCAAACCTTATTTTATCCTTGCCAATGCTTTCTTTTTTGTATTTTTACAACACTTTTCTTGAGAATTCGAAGTTGGTTCCATATTGATGCTTGGATGGTCATTGAGTGGTGATCTCCTCAATTTTTGTATGGAGCTTTTTTGGTAGTTGAGTGGTGATATCTGATCTGGAAATTGTTCCTTGGTAATATACACTTTTTTTACATATTTCTTGCCTTATTTTTAGTGAATCATTCGTAATGTTGTGTTGGAAATACACAATAGGCTCTTAGTGTAATTCTATCCTCATTATGTTGGCTTTGGTGCTATAGGTGAATGCTTGATGATAGGTCAAATATGAAGGCTTTTTTCACCTAAACACAATCCCTTTGTTGGCTCTCTTTCTTTCTTGGATGATGCTGCAAATAATTCAAGTTGTTGGAGATATTCTATGACACTCTAGCTTGTGATTTAAATGGTGCAAAAAACTCATGTAAAAAACTTTACAAAATTTAGAATAGAATATTTGATTTTGCACCTATTTCCAATATTCTTCTTGCAAGATTGCTTTTTTCTAGTTCTGATGATGGCTTCTTTGAACAATATCTTGTAGGTAGAGGATGATTCGATGTTGTCTTCTTTGTTAGACAACTCTCTCCCTTGCTTTGTTTATTTAGTAATGAATCCAATCTAATAATCGTGCAAATAATATTATTTTAAAGGAGTAATTTATGCACTAACTTTTACCTTTAATGAAGCCTTCAGTGCACCTCAAATTTGAGACTCATCAAGTCTTGATTTGTAGCTTTGTTCACTGATTTGATGGTGGATTTCTTCTCTACTCCTTGGAGGAATATTTTGATCTTCTTGGTGGCTCCTATAGGCCACAATTTCTTGTAGGTATTGAGTTATAAATAGTTTCTTTAGACACTTTGATTATTTTTAAATTTTTTGCCCTTGATCTTAACAATCAATACACAAAATAACCCTTTGAGAGTAACTAGTTTAATGAACAATTAGTATAGTGCAATGAACCAATAATAATTCTAAATTAATTCACTTTAATAATATCACCTTATTGATCCTGTTAATAAGCTCTCAAAGAAGTTTCAAATGCACTAATGATCACTACAAATTTTTTAATGTAGTCCTCTGCTCAATAATTAGATAACAGGAAGAATGTATCTAACTCCTATTAATGTTCAAGTAATGAACCTCAACAGAAACTATCTTCTGCACTTTCTTTGAGGACTTAAAATACAACCTTCTATTTTGCAACTTCCAAATTCTAATAAGGTGCTTGATAATGAACCCTAATTTAAAGTTCAACTAATGAACCTAATTGCACCCAAGTTGCTTACCTTTAATGGCTTCTATAAGTGTTGTATATCTTGGTGTTTTGATTCACCAAGTTTCTTCTCTGGAATGGTGGTTGCACGTAGCTATGAATGCTTCTAGTCTACTACTCTAAAATTTTTGTAGATAATTTCAACTTCTCCTTCAATATCTAACTTGGAAATATAAAGTCTTGTAGCTAGTAATGCTATCTTGATTGTTGTTCTTTAGCAGTCAATCTATTCACTAAAATGTGTCTTCTTAGCTATAAAAGGTAATCTCCAAATATTATTGGATTTGGTAGGTTTTTTCTACCTGAGTTCTAAATTCAAATAGGTTTTTCTTCTCAAGAATTTGAAGGTCTTGAGGTCTTCATGAATCTTCTCTCTGAATTTTGATAAACTATTTTCCAAATATTTCTCCTTTGGGCTTGTTTTTAGATGGCAATAATTGTCCCAAATCTTTCACTATATTTTGTAGTGAATTTCTTCAATGAGTTCTCCTAGGAACTTCTTTGATGGCTTCTCTAATTTTTACAATGAGGTTATCCAAGCCTTATCATTATTTCTATTTGAGACCTCTCCAATATCTTTAGACTTGCAACTTCTCTGGTCTTCTTGATGAGACCTTTCCTTCAACCTTCAACTACGAAAGTGTTGGCAATGAGATATTATTCACGGATATCTAGAATAGGACTTTTGATAGTCCTTATCTATCTCTTACAAGGATAAATTATTCAATGATACCTTTGATGGGTATCTTCATCTTCTTCTAGAGGAAGCCTTAAATCAACAAAGGAGATCACCAATACCCTATCTTTCATAGAATCTTATTTGGAGTCTTCTTATGGTTCAATGAATATTCTCTAGAGTCTTATTCAAGTTCAATAATTCTATGGAATTTTCTTTTGGATCAAGGCTTCTATGGCCTTTTCTTCTACCATAAGGTTTTTGTGACATTTTCTATTCCAATAAGGCTTCTATGGCCTTTTCGTTTGCAATAAAGCTTCTATGGTTTTTTCTTTTGTAATATGCAGGTCTACAACAGGGCTTCCTTCAATTTACTTTTTCTACAAAAAGATATTAGTAAGATGATTCTAAATCTTGTCAATAATGAATATTCACTGGTTTATTTTTCAATACAATGGAATGAATTTTGAGTCCTAATATTCACGAGTTTTCTATAACTATATGGAAATACTAACCAAATGAAATCTCAAAAATTTTGAAACTAAGATTTGCTTCTCCTCTCAATCTCTCTTGTAGCTCTCTCTAATCCTATTGATCTACCATGGCTTTTATACCACTTTTATCTTTTTATGGTGTATGCCAAGGGAGAATGCAATCATAGGATGCAAAATATGTAAAAATGTAAGATGCTAAAATATGTTATTAATGGAAAGTGAAAAAAATGATACAATGCAATATGGATAAAATAAACACTCTGAAAATGATACTAAAGAACTACATTATACCCCATCGCCAATCTATATGGTGATCTACCTATTTTTTATACTACTACCTACAACAACGTATAATCACTCACTATGAGGCCCTTTATATAGAAAGATTGATTGCTTGGCCAACACTCTACCTAGATGTACAAGGGGACACCTTGCACATTTATAACTTGCACATAGACACTTGTGCATTTATTATATTACTTGAAGTAACTAGCTAAGTACCTCCTAAAGTAATCTGCTACTCTATCTATGTACCAAGGGTGGTACATTTACATGATTAAAATGATGTAATATACTATAAAAAATATCGTACCACTCAAATTGGGTGAGTAATTGATCAACAACCTATTTGTATTGCTTAAGCACTAGGTATAAATATTGGTAGATTTATTTGATTTGGTTGATGATGAGAAGTGAATCACCAAAAATTTGTAAGCATTTGATATGCATAGTAAGTGTTGTTTTAATATCAAGGATAAGAGCTTTATATTTAGCATTGTTATTTGTGCAAGAAAATCCTAATTTGAAATAAAATGGTAGTGGTGCACCTTGCAGTGCATAGAAGAATATGTTTGTACCCCCCTTGTTCATAGTGAGATCCATTGAAGAAGAGGGTGAGGTTAGCTTACAATTCAAGTTCCTCATATTGTTCATCTTACGTGATGTGAAACACTGAGTTATTAGGAAGCTCTATGAGAAGTGGTTTATCATCAGTTAAAGGAAATTCAATGAGATGATCAGTAATGACTTGGTATTTAATGGATTTTTGACTAATAAATTTAAGGTTGAACTTAGTGAGTAACATAATCCATTTAGTAGTGTGACTATTATTGTATCTTCAACCCATCATATATGAGAGAAAATTTTCATGTGTGACAACATAGGTTGTATGATTTAATATGTAATATCACAATTTCTTTGTGGTAAATACATTGACAAGACATAATTTTTTCATGTATGCATACCATATTTCATAGCTAACCAACATGGGGCTGATGTAGTATATGGCTTGTTCATGGTCAAGATCATTTTTTGGAGCCAATAACATTTTGAGAGCAAAATCTATGGCAAATATATATAGATGGAAAGGAAAATTTGGATGAGGTAGAGATAATATAGGTGGATACATCAGGTAGGCATTTATTTCATCAAAATTAGTTTGATAACCATGGTCCCAATTGAGTGTGATTCCATTTTGTAAAATATGATTGAACGACTTACAATTGTCAAAGAGTTGGTTGATGAAGTGATGAATTTCTTGAATTTTGCCTTGCAAGTTACGTAACTATTTAAGATTTGTAGGGTAAGGCATGTTGATTATAGATTTTACCTTTTGTGGATCATATTTGATGCCCTGGTGAAAGACAATAAATCCTATCAGTTTCCCTGAGCTTACCCCAAAGACACACCTTTACGGATTAAGCATGACGTTGTGTTCTAGAAGATGGTCAAATATTTTGTGTAAGTCATCAATGTATTGATGATGCTTCTTATATTTTGCCAACAGGCCATCCACGTAGTATTCCATAATTTTATGCAAGTAATAATGAATGATGTATGTCATGGCATGTTGGTAGGTTGTACCAACATTAAATCCAAATAACATGACCTTGTAATAGAATGTCCCCCAATAAGTAGTAAAGGATATCTTGTGTTAATCTTCAGGATTAATACAAATTTGGTTGTATCCTAAAAACCCATCCATGAGGGACAACATTTCATGATCTGTTGGAGAGTCAACTAGTGTATCAATATTAGGGAGTGGAAAATTATCCTTAGGATATGCTTGATTGAGATCTCTAAAGTCGGTGCATATCCTAATTCCTCCCTTTGGCTTGGCAATGGGGGACATGTTGGAAACCTACTCAGGGTAATCAATTGGTTGTATAAATCCCAAGTCAAGGAGTTTTTGTAACTCATTTACCATCAAAGCAATCATATGATGCATTTTATATATTTTTTTCTTGACATATTTAGTACTATCATCAAGTGTGGGGTTATGAACAACCAATGAAGGGTCAAGACTAGGCATGTTAGTGTAATACAATACAAAGACCTTATATTTTGTGAGAAGGGTAGTGAAGTTCTCCTATTCTTGAAGGGATATCCCCTTGCCTAACTTGATGATGTGGGGGTTTGTAGGATTTTCATCAATGTCAATGTCTATGGTCTCCTCCACAAGCATGTAGGATCCATATTGGAGTTGAAAAAGAATGGGAATGAGATGGATATCATTGATAACATTGAAGAGAGAAGCCTCATTATTAAGAGAGATATTTTTATGGTGGATGGAGAGAATGTGGAGTGGAATGGAAGGGAAAGGGGAGGTTTTTTAGTGTAACAAGTGCTTATATGGAAGGAAGTCATGTGGAGGAGCATAGGAGATGTTATCAAAATTAATGTTGTTAGGACTTGTACAAATGATATGATTGGTATGGATTGCATAGCAATGTGGGTGAAGAGATTAACAAATATTATGTTAATTGAAATGCTTTAGGAACATGAGGAAGGAGAATGCAATGAAGATGCATCTAATAAAGAGGAAGAAAATGGTTTGTTTAATTGAGGGCACAAAACCATGAGTTAGGAATGAGAGTGAGTGGATGAACGTCTAACCCAGTTTCTATTATGTAACTACACATAAGGATTGATCTATGAAGTAGCAAGGGGAGAATATGTATCATAAAGTATTGAAAAATGTAAGATAAAGTGCCCTAAAATATTGAATGATGTTGAAAATAGTACAAGTAGAAGTGGAAAAAATATAGTGTAGATAAGAATGAAGGAATGTTCATAGTAGAATGAGGAAAGAGACAATCGTTAGGAAAGTCACACTCAGGATCATTTTTGAAGTCATCCTTTGTAGGATCAAGGGTGAGGTGATGAAGTTTATATTTGAATATGTTAATGTGATCATGTTGATACCCTAGATTTGACTTTTCATTAGGTTGTCAAAAATGTGGATCAACAATGGAGCAAAGCCCTTGCTCATAATGCCTAAGCTAGAATCCATACCAATTGAAGCATTGGAGATAACGCATCACAAAATTTAGATTATACATGTGGTCAAGACTGGCATAGTTTTTTTTGATGGTTTATGCATAGGTGATGTAGAGGATGTGTCTAAGCCTTCATATATGAAATTTATGTGATTCATGGGTGGGCTAAGAGGGATGATGACACCAATGGTCATGGGTGCATTATTAGGGTGATCAAAGTCACAAACATATTGGATGGTGGAAGGGGTTACACAAGCATTATAAATGTTATATTCTCCAGGACCAGGATTAGTCATGAGGATAGAGACATGAGGTATACCATAATGTATTATTGAGGTGAGGACTCCTATTGTGATGAGGATGAAGATGGTTGCAACTCTAGGAGAAGTATGATAGAAGGTTGAGAGAAGAATGAGGTAGATTTTTGGAGCAAGGCATCGAATCAGGTAGTGCATTACTCCCAAGCATAGAACTTGGTAGGTGTGTACTAGATAGGATGATATGCATGTGGGAATTGATAAGTGGAAGGAGAAATCTCACTAGAAGATGGATTTGAGATGTATTGTAAGTGAAGGGTGAATAAATGGGTGAAGTATAGAAAATGTGGAATATAGAGGAGGTGGTGGATGTGTAGAGTGGATTGGGAAGATTGTGGTGAAGGTTACATATGAGATGAAGAAGTGAAAGGCCTTGGTGATGAGTGTGACTCTTTTTGGGAGCTCATGGTTAAATTATCATGAGCATTGGTTTATGAATTGTATAATTATGAATAATTATTCATTGGATTATTGAGTGGATTGGGAGCAGGTAAAGAGGGTGATACAGGTCAGATTTGAGTAGGGGTTAATTGGGTGGATGATAAGGGTAGACCCAATGGAAGATTGATGATGTTGTAATATTGGAATAAATAATTTTCCCCTTGAGCTCATGGAATATAAGAGAATATTATACTATAGTTTTTCCTTGATGATATGGCACAATGTAGATATGGTCTTTATGTCCACTTGAATGGGTAAGATAATGGAGCCAACTATGGGATGCATAATGTCATCGAAAGCTCACAGATCAAGGGTAGGAGTGGTAAGAAGAGTAGGTGGTATGTGTAGGTGATGAAGGGCCACCATGAAAATGATGTTGATGGAAGAACCTATGTCTATCAGGACACGTTTGTATGTGATGTCATTGACCCAACCCATAATATGCATAGCAGGATCAGCCTCCTCATCTTCCATAGTGGTGATATCATGATCATAAAATACGAAAGAAGGTTGCATAGATATTTTTACATTACCAATAAAGTTTACAAAAGTATTTGAATTATTTTTATCTAGATTTATGAAGTAAAGAATATTGTTTAGAGCCTCCTGATAAGGCTACAATTTTTGCAGTAGGTCATAGATGGACAAATGAGCTAGAGCAGTTAAAATTGCAATAGATTATTACAAATGGTAACAACATTACATGGCATAGAAATAAGTGTATTGGGTAGATTTGGAGGATTAGAATAAGGTCATGGAGGGGGAAAATATTCTATTATGGGTTAGCACATGGAGGATAGTGTTGATTGTGTATAGCAACATGGATCATACCCACAAAGCCTTTTTAAGTTGGGTTGTAATTGACATGATTAACCTGCTTGGATATAGATTGTGATGTGGATGTAATTATATGAGTATTGACACCCCTATGTTTAGGTAAAAGGTTTTGAAAAATATCTAAATTTTAATTTTTATGGGTCAAAGGATTTGAAACATGGATGGTTTTGTCATCAATTATGTCTTGTACTAAATGATGAAAGATAAAGTAAGATTTGATGTCATGGCATATTTTTTGGTGATACTCATAAAATAAATGCTCATTATAGCTCCATGGTTTTAGATGATTGGGATCATCAAGTTTTATGTCAGGTATATCTATATGTCCAACATCGTATAACCTTTGAAATAGGTTAGGTAATGGTTCATCCAAGAAAATCGAATTGCATGGTAGGCAAACAAGTCGATGGTTGATTAGATAGAGGACGTGGTCTAGTTTGAAAGAGTTTTTATGGTGGTGGATGAGATGGTTGAGGTGAGGATGTGGATCAAGTATTCTATGTCACTTGATTCATTTATGGTGGCTTTATTGTGCTAGGATTTATAGGATTCCTACTAACTTTGATGTTGGTAAAGTAATCCATCTTCTTGCAATATTTAATATTTTTGGCTTGGACTTTGATGTCCTCAATAACTTTTTTCTAATCAATAGCCTCTTTAAATGTGTGATATTGTTGGATTTGCAAAGTTGCAAATATTTTCTTAGTGTAACTCTTTGTGAGTAGCTTAACCATTTCTGTAGGTGGTATGACAAAGGTTAGGTTGTAAGTAATGACCCACCACATAGAAACATAATCAGTAATAGGTTATTAATTTAATTGATGTAAGTTGTACAATTTTTATAGTGAAGTTTTATTTTTTATATTAATCAAGAAGTGCTCTAAGAAGAGATTGGCTAATTGCTCAAAAGTTAAAATATTATATCAAGGAAAGTTATTATACCAATCTAGGGCTTCGCCCTCAAGAGATAATATAAATTTATGAAGCATGATGGGGTATCTATAATTGATTTAATAGCAAGCAAAATGATAATGACTAATGTTTTTGAATGGATCCTCCCTACCTTTTAATTTTTAAAATTTAGGTATTTTATATTTTTTAGGTATTGATGAAATGTTGCAGATGGATGGATAGGGTCATTATATATTTAACTGTAGGTTGGAATTTATGTCCCATAAGCACTAGTTCATAGGTCTATATTCTTAAGTTACTCCTTAAAAAGTTACATTTTTATGGGTGGAACTTGTGTAGAGATGGAGATAATAGTTTGACCTATGACAGGTCACTTGGCATAATAATTAAGGACACCAGTATAATGATGTGGAAGCGATTGGATACACTATTCAGGAGGAATATGAGTATGATATAACGTGGGATAATTTTGAGAGGATGAATAAGGAGTTTGTTGTTGTTTTTGAAATTGTTGATAAAGTTGGTGTTATTTTTGTTGTTGTTGCAATTGATGTTGTTTTTGATGTTGTTGTAGTTATTTTTATTACAACTATTGTAGTTGTTGTTGCAATTGTTGTTCATTAAGTTACTCATGATGAAACTTCTATTGATGGAGGTGATCTTGATGGATTTGTTTTTGGTGAATTTGTTGTTGGTAAGATGGAGTTACATAATGTTTATTTGTATTGTTGAGAACTTGACGTTGCATTTAAAATGGTATCTATTCATTTTGAGTTGGAATATATTGGATATTTTGATTAGATTCCTAAACAAGTTCACAGTATGGATGTTGCAAATAGTTTTAATCCACATATTAGATAGGTACCTAGGTTTATTATTGTTGGTAGGTGGAAGGCCAATCATACTACGATGTAAGAAGATGATGATATGACAAATGTGTGGGCATGGTGGAAGTCCACAGCTGTGGGAAAGTGAAGAAACCACCCTGATTAGGATGAGGTATGGAATAATATGGAAGTATTTGAGAAGAAAGGTAGGTAGTGGGAACATTCATTTGAGATGATGTAGGAATGTTAAACTACAACATGTGAGAAGAGGTAGAAGGAAAAAAATAATATGAAGGAGGAGTTTAATGAAATTGAGAGATTTGAGAGTAAGTTGATATCATTGTATATTATAGGTGATGATAAATTAACAATTCCATTAATCATAGGCTAAATAAATAGTATAATGTAGAACTTAGAATATCCCGAAGCTATCGGATCTAATAAACAACTTAGACCGAAAAATAAAATAGGCTAACAATAATATGCTAAATAATAGATGCTAACCTATCTACAATTATATGCTAACAACCTATAATGTAATAATATAGAATAACCTAGTTATCCTAACCTCCCACCATTATTGAATTATTTTTAAATACAAAGGGAGTTGTGAAACAACTCAAATTTAACATGTGCAAGTGCGTTAGTAAAATATTTGCAACTTGATCATTGGTGGGAATGTATTGAAGCTAAATGTTGTGTCTTGGAACTTTATCACAAATGAAGTAACATTGAATGTCAATGTGTTTGGTACATTCATGAAACACTGGATTCTTGACGAGCTTCAAAACACCCTATTTGTTGCAAAACAAGTGAATTGAAAATTTGGATGGAATACCCATACTTATCAATATGTGATGCAACCATATTGCGTCACACACTAATTCTCGTGTGGTGCAATACTCTATGTTTGTAGATGAAACAACAACCACATGTTGCTTCTTTATGTACCAAGATATAGGACCAGATCCAATATGAAAAATATATCTTGAAGTTGATTTTTGATCATAAAATGACCTGGCATAGTCTGAGTCTGTGTATCCTTGCAAGAAGAATTGATCATTCTTCTTGTACTCTAGGCCATACTCAATAGTAACATTAATATGGTGAAGAATGCATTTTATTGTTTTCTAATGACCGACCTTAGGCTCCTGTATGAACCTTGAAAGATAATTTATAGAAAACATGATATTTTTCCTAGTGTTGGTCAGATATATGAGACTCCCGATTAGCTGGCGATAGAGAGTGCCATCTACCTAAGAAGAATCATCATACCATGATAACTGAAGCCATATTTCCATAGGAGTTACCATAGGCTTATAATCAATCATGTTATTCTCTAACAATGTATTGGCATACCTTTTCTATGTCACCTTGATGTGATGCTTCTTCTAGTTAACTTCCAAGCCAAGAAAATAGTGAAGAAGTCATATATCTTTCATCTCAAATGATTTTCTCAAGTCACCTTTGACTTCAGCTATCAATATTTCTAAGTTACCTATGATAATAAGATCATCTACATAGAGTACAAGTAGCACTATTTCAGAACCTTGTTTCTTTAAATAGATATTTTCATCTGAAGGAATTCTCTTGAATCTATGCTACAATATGTGATCATACATATTAATGTACCAAGATTGTGGAGCCTGTTTCAAACCATGCAAGGACTTGACCAATTTACAAAAAAAATTCTCTTGGCCTTCCAGTTCAAATCCTTTAGGTTGTGACATATACACTTCCTCTTTGATATCACCATTCAAAAAGGCACTCTTGATATCCATCTGATGTACTTTCCACCCAAACTATGCTACCATAGCACAAAGAACATGAATGGTGGTGCAAAATTTTCCTCATAGTCAATGCCTTCTTTCTATGCATATCCCTTTGCAATAAGATGGACCTTGTGCTTATCAATTGTTCTATTTACCTTGTACTACACTTTTTACACCCATTTGTAGCCAATGGGCTTCTTTCCATGCGATGGATCAACAAGTTTCCAAGTTTGATTTTTCTTCAAAGACATGTACTCAACATCCATAGCAGCATTCCATTGTGACTCACTAAGGGTATCTTGCATAGTGATGGGTTCATGCTCATCCAGTGAAGATATAATAACCCCATTATCATCCAAATCCATATCTTCTATTTTTATCTCTAGATCTACAGAAAGTTCCTCAAAGGATTGATAAAGATCATCAACCTCAATAATATTTTTGTTGCTTTCTCTTGTCGAGCCATATTGTGAGTACAAGATCTATTCAATGTCATATCTAGTGGTCTGTATATCTTTGAGTCTCTATTGGTACTTGTATACCACTTAGGAATCTTTTTTGTGGTGAAGAATAAGGAGACTTCTAAACCTTAGACTCCTCAAAATCAAGGTATACATTGGAAGTGTTATGTGATGTGAAATCTTCATTAAATACCACATCTCTACTAACATGAATATTCTTGGTGAAAGAATATAGAAACCAATATCCTTTCGAATGCTCATCATAACCAAGAAGAACACATTGCAAGGTCTTCTCATCTAACTTCTTCCTCTTTGCTTTTGGTATGTGCATAAAAACCTTACTTCCAAAAATGAGTAGATGAGAAATGGAGTGTTTTTGACCACTCCATATTTCTTGTGGATTTATATCCTTTAGGACCTTTGTGGGCACCCTATTTAGTAGGTACACTATTGTTGTGATAGCTTCTACCCAAAATTATTGCTCTATATGGGCTCTTGTAAGCATACAATGAACCATTTCCATGATGGAATAGTTCCTATATTCAACAACTCCATTTTGCTATGAAGTATAGGAAGTTGTGAGTTATCTCTTGATCCTATGTGTAGTCAAATATGAGAAAAAATCTTTAGAGGTGAATTCCCCCTCTCGATCTGAGAAGATGGTCTTTATAGAATTCCTTGACTCCTCAAAATATTTCTTAAATTGTTGGAAGTAACTGAAAGCTTCTGATTTCAAATGAAGAAAGAAAACCCATATTTTTTGTGAGTAGTCATCTACAAAAAAATTAAAGTACCTCTTTCTCCATAGCTATTTTGCATAGGACTGCACAGATCGATGTGAACTAAATCCAAATGTTTTTTTTCTCGTGAAGAGCTCTTTTCAAATGGTAATCTATGTTTCTTCCCTACTAAGCAATCAGAGCACATTGGAAATGTAGAGGGAAGGGAGGGAATACCATTTACCATATCATATTTACTGAGCTCAATTAAATACCCAAAACTTAGATTTTTGTATATCTTGTAACAAATTGAAGTGGCCTCCTTTGTAGCGATTACCATGGAAACATGAGGAGTGGAGATAGAATCTAAATTAAATAAGTCATTATTGTATGAAGATGGTGTGATGTATTTACCCCTCTTGGTGATAAAGCAACACTTATTTCCATCCTCAACATGAAAATCAACAACCATATCCTTATCCAGGATTTGAGGGACTAACAAAAAATTGTTTTTCAATCCTATAATATAAAGGACTTTGTCAATCTGAAATTTTTTATTTGGAAGGGTGACTAGAATTGTGCCCTCACCCTAAACTTGGTAGGTCTTATCAACAACAATAGTTATTGGTTTACCTTCCTTGGCTTCAAATATATCAAACCATGACTTGTTGCTAGTCATGTGATTACTGGCGCCAGAATCAACATACCACACATGATACATTTGCTTGGAGGTTATGTTAGTCATGAGAACCTTGTGTGCCCACTCAAAATTTGAGTATGATTCTTCAACAACAACATTTTCCTTGGGGTTCTTGTTTGTATTATGTGGTTTGTTAGGGCCTTTGTTTTTAGGTTGTTTATTATTGTACCAACATCGATTGGTATCATGGGTATCTTTATGATAAATTTTGCAATATCTCTTTTATTTTTGAGGTTGTTTTCCCTTGGAATCCTTGGAATAAGATCCTCTGCTCTAAAAATTACCTTTCTTCTTAGATCCATTCTTGTTTGAATAGAGGGTTGTATTAGAAGCTTCATATTTTTGAAGTTGGATGGCCTCCTCAGTTTAAATCAAATTGACCAACTTCACAAAGGTAACTTGTATTTATGAAACTTGAAGGAAAGTTATCAAATTTCTATATGAATCAGTTAAATCTCTCAAAATCATTGAAGTGAAGAGCTTATCTTCTACAGTCTCTCCCATAGAATTCAATATTAACTTCAACTTGGCCAATCTACATAGAAATAGTTCAAGTGTCTCTCCATACCTCATACTCAAACTGTGAAGTTGAGATTGAATATTAAGAATGGTGGAATCATTCTTACTCTCATATATGGTCTTAAGTGCATCCCTTGCATCTTTACCATGTTCTTTGTTAGTTATGTAAGGTTGAACATCATTTGTGACAACAAGCAAGATGAGCATTCTTACCCTACTATATTTTTTTTCATATGAAATATGATCTACACCTGGTGTGGTAGGATGTTTTGTTGTGTCAGAGACATTCCACAATTCTTCTACTTGGAAAATACCCTTCATTTTTTTTTTGCCAGGGTGCATAATTGGAACCTTTTAGTAACTAAGTATCTAACATATATCTATGGATATCTGTCATAATAAAGATTCCTTATATCACCAAATGGTCCCCCTTTCTATATACCTACCGGGATTTTATATCGAACCTCTCGATATACCTTGCCCTTACGTGAGGGAGACTATAAGGTACATGAGAGCAAAATGATATGTGTAACATAGGCAGTACTGAAAGGGAATCATTTTGTTTATGATACCTATCATAGAAGGTCTTCTGCATGCATGGGACGTAACTTCCCCTAAAAAATCTGGATAGACACTTTTTCAAGATTTATGTCTAACAATAATAATGATTTAGGGAAGTGAATGGAGTGAAAAATAAACAAAATGTCAAACTTATATCTCCTCAATGACTTATAGAGAACAAGCTCAGGCATTGTTGTTGTAGCTATGTTAGGAGTTAGATACAATAGCCCAAAATACGATAGCTTTACCTATAAGCGTGGGCCAGAGGTACTATGTATATCAAATGTTGTTGTGCAAGTAAATTGCATGGATGGGTTCAATTTTTGGGGATTTATTATGCTTGATTTTTAAACTTTATGATGTAGTGTAAAAATAATAATGGAAATGTAAATGCAGCATACAAAAAAATGTTCCCACAAAAAAAAAAAAATTAGGTGTCGGATTCCACTGAGAATGCACCTAATTACAATGCCAAAATGCTTTTAAAATTTCAAGTTTCACTCACTATTCATCCCTTTTCATTCTAATTTGATAATTTTACAAGAAAATGACAAAATAAATGTCCCCCCATTTGGTTTTACAAAATAGACAAGGATGAAATTTTTTTGGGGTTTATGCTTCAAAGGTATGTAGAAATTGTTATTTGAAAGCAAAAATAAATTTTATACTAATTAAATATTAAAATTTCTTAGTTAAATTTATTAAAAAAAATAATTAAGAAAATAATATTTAATTAATATAAAAAATAACCATTAAAACAAAATGATTAATAAAAAAACAATAAACAAAATACCTTTGAAAGTCAATGGGTTTTGAACCCCTGATCTTCCGACGGTCAGCATCTTAGTGCTCGGTATCCAACTAGTTGAGCTACCTTACCAATTGAGATAGAAGGGGATAGATCTCCTTCTTCTATCCTTCTACTCATAGCGGTGGAGGATGGTGTGTCGGCTAACACTTATTAGCCTCCACCTGAAATCTCTATGATGGCATAGATTTTGGCACTGCGTAGCCTCCACCTGAATGCTCCATAGGTTATAGCTATCTATCTGTATATTTATTATTTTGATCAGCAATGGATATCAAAATATCCCCTAAATTATCTATTTCACATGTCGTGGTCAAGCAGATCTTGCTACTCATGCATGCCGACTGCATAGGATAATGGCAGTCAGGTTCATTATCAAGAAATGATAGTTTTTGGCACCTCCATCCTCTGCATCTGTAAACAACCATAAGAAATTTGTGGTGTTTTTTGAAATGATACATGATAGTGCAATGACATTCATTGAATGTATGTCACAGTGCAACAACATTTCATAAAACAAAAGTTTTAGTCCCACATGGGGATGGTAGAAGTATGGAAAAAGGTTTAAAATAAATCAAGCACAATATTGTTTATGACCACCATACGGTGGTCAAGACAAACCTACACCTTTTTTTCTTCCACCACATCAACTAATCAATGTGTCCTCCACGTAATTCAACTGCCATATCATCTTTATACATCACCTCATCTAACATATCTTGGTCCACATGGCCATCACCTATGTTCTCATGTGTATCTCATGTCTAGTTCCACATAGTTTTCCCAAAGCATATACCCAAGTATAGTTGGTATCTAGGTAAGGGTATAGCCACATCAATCTAGGTCTAGCTATGTGTCCACTATGTCTGAGTTGTGTTTGATCAGTTATCCACCTTGAAGTTGATGTCACCATTTCGTACAATATCAACCACCAGTCTATCCAATATTAGACACCAGTCCATCCACCCTCAGTATATAGGCTAGTTGGCCTCATACTTTAGGCCCATATGGGCACCTCGAGATCAGACCAGTAGGGATTTTCCTAGTGATCAAGGTCTAATCGATCAACCTCAAGAAACATACCCAAGTTGGCTCTCAAGCTATGATTAAAAAAATGAGCCGAGAGCATAGAGCTCTGATACCACTGATAAGTGATGATAAATTAACAATTCCATTATTCATAGGCTAAATAAATAGTACAATGTAGAACTTATAATAGTTTGAAGCTATTAGATCTAAGAAACAACATAGAACCCGAAATAAAATAGGGTAACAATAATATGCTAAACAATAGATGTTATCTATTTGTAATTATATGTTAAAAACCTATAATGTAATAATATATAATAACCTAGTTACCCTAACAGTATAACCAATTGAAGAGGGAGCTTATTTACCAATGTTATACAAGTTATGGAGAATATTTTCAGAAGAAGGATCCATATTAAAAATTTCGACGTCAAGAAATGGATTGGTAGGATGTAAGGAAGTAGGTAATATTGACGAAATAGAATAAGGAGGTTGTGGAGGTGTGCTAAAGAAGAAATCATGATAAATTAATATAGATGAAAGAGAAATTTAAGTGAAATATTTTCCATTAAAAAAAACCTAAACAAATATGTTGAACTCTTCTATACAACTAGAGATTCCATTAGAGACGTTTTTTGTAGGACTGCCCAAACTTCCGAACTCGTTTTAGCCATATCTCACTCATCCGGACTGAGATTGAGCTAAAATTTTGAGGGTAGATGCCTGAAAAACCCTAGAACGTCTCCACAAATTTTCATATCATTTGGAGCAACATAGATCCTAGCACATCCCTATGTGTGAACGAGATATTTGGCAAGCGGCTATGTGAGGGTTTCATCTGGGTTGAGTGCAAGCAGCTCCAGAGGTTGGTTTTTAGGGCCTTCGGGCCCTAGAGGCCAATATTTTTGTGGTTTATGCTCAATATTTTAGCAGGAAATGTTGCATGGGATACAATATGGGTTAGAAATTTGTCTTTCAATAGATCATACTGATGAACTTGAGTGACAACGACTTCCAATTTTTTGCACAAAAGAAAAGTGAAAACCATACCTTTCCACGAAGTCTAGGGCAAGGATTAAAGAGATCACGAAACAAGTTTCAAGTAGTTGATCAAAAAATGGCTCATATCTCAAGTGAATCTAGTGCTAAGGTGCACCCACAAAATAATTCTACTTTGAAAACCCCTGTCAAGGGTAAGAATTTCAAAGACTCAATCCCAAAAATGAATTTTAGGGATGCCCTTCATGGTGGACAGCCTCAGCCCAATGCTAATATCAATATTAGGGCTTCCCATAAACCTCTAAGAATGCCTAAGATTGATCCCAGGAAAATAGAGTCGGGATGTCTTAAAGCAGTTGATGGAACTCCTATTGTTAAGCTTGATATGGGTAACATTCAGATTGGCATTGAAGATTTGGAAAAAAGAGGACTAATTTGTCAGTTCGTGGGTTTTCATCCGAGTCTATCTGCTTTCAAATTATGGGCTACAAAAAGTCGGAAAACTAAAGGTGAGTTACAAATCTCTATTTATCCAAATGGTTATTTTCTTGTTTTATTTGCTAATAATGAAGATAGAGAGAAAAATTTTCAAGGGGGTCCTTGGTTTTTTGGAAGGGTAGGGCTTTTCATGAAGCCCTGGCATACTAAATTTAAATTCGAAGAAGAGATGCCTTCTATAGCTCCCGTGTGGGTTAGACTCTTTGGCCTCCCTATTGAATTTTGGAATCCTACTATTTTTTCTTCAATTGGAAACTCTTTAGGAACTTTTATGATGACTCGCTGATTGTACTCAAAATTTTGAACATATTATTTATGCTCGTATTTGTGTTTTAATGGATTTTGACAAACCCCTACCTAAAAATATCACATTACAATTTGGGGAAGACACTTGGGAGCAAGTAGTGGACTATGAGAACATTCCTTTTCATTGTAGAATTTGCCATGAATATGGTCATTTGGCCAATGCTTGCCCAAATAAAATTCCTGATCAAAAGAAAGAAGATATAAACTCAAGCAGGTTTCCAAATACCTAAGAAGAAGAACACTCAGAAAAAACCAGTTATGAAGGATCAATCAAAGTCATCTCGCTAATATGTTTGAAATCCTTTCCACAAATGATGTCCCAAGTGAGGAAGAGGAAATAATGGAAACTAAAATCTTAGAAACACAATTTAAATATGAAGGGAAGAACTCAGAGACAAACCAACAAATCAAAGGTTTTCAACAGAAAAAAAAGGAGAAAATTTACACAAGAAAAACAATATTTCAAATGTCAAAACTTCAAATAATGCAGGTCCCAATATAGACTCCGTTGAACCATCTAGTAAAATTTTGGTTGTGTATGAGCATTCTTCAAGGTTAGAAGCCATCTCAGATTCAATTGGAATAAGTCAAGAAATAGGGAAAAAAAATTGAAGATGGATTCTAATCAAAAAGTAGGTCGCAAGACCAATCAATATCATATGGTAAAAGAAGGTGAAAATCTTGTAGAGGAAGGTAATATTAATGCCCTTCCCAACTTTTTTAGCCCTGGTATTAATGAAGATCATCACTTGGAATATTAGAGGACTCAAAGGGAGTCTTTCAAAACAAAATGAAATTAGAAGAATGATTCAGATAAATCATCCACATCTTGTTTTCCTTCAAGAAACAAAGATGTCAATGGAGGATATGGACTTAATTGCCAGTAAAATTTGGCCAACTGGAAAAGTGGTTTCCCTCAGTTCCCAAGGGACTTCGGGTGGCATTGCTTGTCTTTGGGACCCAAAAGAGGTAGTTATTCACCATATGGTTGGCATTTGGGGTTTTTTTGCTATAGCTATTCAAAGTAGACATTCCAACCAGATTATGCTCTGCATTATTGTTTATGCTCCGACTTCTTTGGAGGAAAAAAGAAGAAAGTGGAAGGATATTACTCATATTATCTCTCATTTTCCTAAATCTTGGATCTTGATCGGAGGAGATTTCAATACCATCCTCTCTCTGGATGAGAAAATGGGGGGAAATAGAAATTTGGACAAAAGCACTAACCTCATGAGCGAATATATTGCAAACCTCCATCTTGTGGATATCCAACCAGATAATGGCCTTATGACTTGGTCTAACAGAAGGCAAGGCTTAGCTTGTATAATGGAGATATTGGATAGGTTTTTGCTCTCTAAAAATTTCTTAATCCATGGTCACATTCCTAAAGTGAAGACTCTTAATAATGTTGGTTCGGATCATTGGCCAATCATGGTGGAAATGTGGAAAACCAATGTGAGTTTCTCTCCTTTTTGTTTTCAATTAATGTGGCTTAGAGACATTTCCTTCAGACCTCATGTGCAACAATGGTGGAAGGAAGGTAAACCTAGGCATGGGACTAAGATGTTCTGTTTTTCCAAAAGATTGCAATACATTAAATCCAAAATCAAGACTTGGAACTGGAAAGAGTTTGGGGATGTTCATAAAAAAAACATGAAGTTATTGCTCATATTGAAAATTTGAATAAGAAAATCCATTTAGATGGCCTCACAGAGAAGAGAAGTGCAGATGAAATTAAACTCACAACTCAGTTAGAGGAATGGGAAAAAAGAGAAGAAATCTTATGGAAGCAAAAATCTAGAATTCAATGGCTCAAAGAAGGAGATCAAAACACAAATTTCTTCCACAAATCTCTTCTAGCTCGAAGATCTCACAACTTTATTTCTTCCTTAAAATCAGATTCTGGAGATGTTGTTTATACTTGGGATGGCATGAACTCTATTGTTGTTGATTACTTTTCCAATATTTTTGTTGCTACTCCTCTTGACTCAGCTTCACAACAAAATGTTCTTCAAGCAATCCCTTCTCTTATCACTTCGAGGAGAACTCTATTTTGACTGCTCCTGTTACTATCAATGAGCTTCAACAAGTAGTTTTTAAAATGCAAAAATGGAAAACCCCATGTCCTGATGGTTTTCCCATTGAGTTCTACCAAGAGTTCTGGGATATCCTTCATGTTGATTTATTAGAGGTGGTGGAAGAAGCCAGGAAAGCCAAAGAAATTTTGAAGGTTATCAATAAAACTTATATTACTCTTGTTCCAAAATCTCAAGAGGTTGATCATATCTCAACTTTTAGACCTATTGCTTTATGTAATGTTCTTCTCAAAATCATTACTAAAATCATGGCAGAAAGGTTGAAGCCTCTTTTGCATAAGATTATTTCCCCAGAGCAAGGGGGTTATGTGGAAGGACGTCAAATAGTAGATGAGATAGTTCTTGCTCAGGAAGCCATCCATTCCATGGATATGCAAAATTCTCCTTCCATGTTCATTCGGTTAGACTTATCCAAAGCTTATGACAGAGTGGATTGGCACTTCCTTATCAAAGTTTTGAGGCAATTTGGTTTCTCTAAGGATTGGATGGATTGGATTATGGGATGTATCTCTTCAGTTTCCTACTTAGTTCTTATCAATGGCAGGCCTTCTCGGTCTTTCCCAGCTTCCAGAGGTATTAGGCAAGGTGACCCGCTATCCCCTTATTTATTCATCATTCTTGTTGAATGCTTGGGTAGGACTATAACCAAAAAGAGGGAAAACAAAACCCTTGAGGGAGTTACCATTGCTCATGGAGCTAGACCTATCTCTCATCTTCAATTTGTGGATGACTCTACTCTTTTAGGTAAAGCTACAGTTAAGGAAGCTTCTAATATTAAGCAAATCATTAGCTATTTTTCTAAGGCTACTCGGCAGTTGATCAATGAAGACAAATCTAAAGTTATTTTCTTTCACTGCTCTGCTAGACAGGAATCCATGGTCTTGGATAAATTAAGATATAAGAAGACCTCTCTTCCAATCACTTATTTAGGTATTCCCATAAATATTCAAAGGCAAAAAAATAAATATTGGAATTGGTTGTTGGACAAAGTCAAGAAGAAAATTGGAAAGTGGACCAACAAGTGGCTTTCTTCCGGGGGTAGAATCACCTTGGTAAAATCAGTCCTTCAAGCTATTCCTATTTATGTTTCTTCCATTTTGAATATCCCAAAGGTTGTTCTTCGAGAATTGGATCAAATCAGTCATCGTTTCCTTTGGAGTGGTACTAAGGAGAAAAGAAAATGGGCCTTGGTGAAATGGGATACTTTATGTCTTCCTAAGAGTGAAGGGGGTTTAGGATTTCGGTCTTCAATTAATAACAACAAAGCTTTAGCTACTAAATTATATTGGAGGATGTTGCATAACCCCAATGCTCTTTGGGCCAATAATCTTCGTGCTAAATATGCTGAGAACAAAAGTCCTGAAGACCTTGTTCGCTATCAACTTCCTACCAAAGGTTCTCCCATTTTAGCAGTTCTTAAGACTGGTGAGGATTTGATAAAGAAAAAATTATTTTGGATCATTCATAATGGTCAACATGCAAATTTTTGGACAGATTCTTGGGATGGTCACAAGCCTTTGATAACTCAGTTTCTCGATTGGAGGCCTTGGATGGAGGAGCTTCACCGAGCTAATTGGATAAAGGTGGCTAATTACTGTCGGTACCATACTGGTAATTCAAAGGTTGGTAGATATTGGATCCCTATTGAGGACTGGCCTATTCAAATCCCAGAAAGGCAAAGACAAGATATCCAAGGCATCCTTCATATGAGATCCCTCTCTTGGTCCCATGAAAAATATTGTTTTGGATGGAACAACACTACTAAGGGTGAGTATTCAGTTGCTCAAGGTTATTTGACCTTATGCCATAATAATCCCAACCATTCTTCTGACATATTTTCTCGATTGTGGGCTCAAAAGCTCTGGCCTAAGGTGAGGTTCTTTAATTGGCTTTTATTGCATCGTAGGGTGCTTACTGGTGAGCAACTTATGAAGCGTGGTTTTCATGGCCCTTTTAGATGTGAAATGTGTGAAGAGAATGTAGAAAATATCAACCATATTTTTATTGAGTGTACTTTAGCCTCTGAGCTATGGAGGAGAATGGCCACTTTACTTGGCTTACAAGTGGTCCAATTTTTTTACTTTTGAACAACTTTGGAGGGATTGGCCTAATCAAGAGGGTGTTGATCATTTTATTAGGCAGTTAGTTTGGATGGGTTCTACCATTCTTCTTTGGAATATTTGGAATGAAAGGAACAACCAAATTTTTAATCAAGATAGGAAGGATATTCACTATATTTGGCAAAAGACCATAGCCAACTTAGTTGAATCAGTCCATCAACTCCTTAATCACCCCCAAAACTCCCACCAAATATGGGATCAAGTGATGCAAATATTGAAGATTAAATCTTCTAAGGGCAACCAACTTAAAGGGAATGTGAGTATTAGTAAGATGGATAGGACTAGAAATTGGCAACCTCCTCCTAAGGATTTTGGAAAATTCAATACTGATGGAGCCTCTAGAGGGAACCCTAGAAAAGCCAGTGTGGGAGGAATTGGTAGACTTTCAGATGGCTCCCTGGTTTTTACTTTTGCTAAGAATTTGGGTATTCTTTCCAATAACCTTGTTGAGGGGTATGGTATCCTCAGAGGCCTTCAGGAGGCTACTAAGGTTGGATGGGAAAAGGTGTTAGTTGAGTCTGACTCTCAACTTATGATTAATCTCTTGAAGACTCCTTCTAAGAATCATAAGGTGGATTGGAGAATAAAAAGAATTATTGAGAAGATTCAGTTAATCCGGATGGGATTTTTGAAAGTTGATTACAATCATGTGGTCAGAGATCAAAACAAGAGTGTTGATGCTTTAGCTAATTGGGCTTTGGACAAAGGTGATCTTACTTGTTATGGCCACCCTCCTATATGGTGGGCTTCTCAAATTAGGGAAGCTCTTCTTTCTATCATTTCTTTGGATGGCTCCAGCTTCGAAGGTACCTAGTTTCTTCTTGTTTTTTTTTTTTGCTTCTCTTTGGTTCATTCAGTTTTTTTTAGTTCCCTAGCTCATTCTATTCTTTATTTTGTTTCCTCTGTTGATTCTTGCCTTAATAGTCTTCTGGTCTAGATAGGTCATTGTTTTGTTCAATTTTTTTTTTTTTCTTTTTTGTTTAGTTTTTTAAGGTGGGTGGGTTCTTTTGTTTTGTTTTGTTTTTGTGTTCTTTGTGTTGTTTTTTGTTGTTTTGTTTTTTTTTATGTTTTTTGTTATTGTTCTTGTGTTTTTTTCGTTCTTGTTCTTGGGTTTCTCTTTGTTTGTGTTATTTCATGTTTTTATGTGTGAGTGTTTTCTATGTTTTTTGTTTTTGTTTATTGTCTATTGTTGGTTGTTTTTTATTTTTATTTTTATTTTATTTTTTTTAATTTTTTAGGTTTTGGTTGTGTTTATTTTTCATGTTTTTTTTGGGTTATGTCTTTGTAGTGTTCTGTTGTTTTTGTCTTGTTTGTGTTTTGTTATGTGGTTCTTGTGTTTTTCTATGTGGTTTGTGTTGTGGTTTCTTTTATCTTATTGTGCGTGTTTGGTTGTGCTTTTGTTTTTGACACACTCAAGGAGCATGTTTTTTATTTTATTTTATTATTTTTTTTGTTATTTACTTATTTTTAAATTGGTTTTGTGTGTTTGTTTGCTCCTTGAGTATGTCAAAGGTGGTAGGCCAGGTCCGAGTCCTGGGCATTTTTGGAATGGATACCCCCGCCTCCTTGGGTCTTACCCGAAAGTGGCATCCCTTTTGGGATGTTTTCCACAAATAAAAATAAATAAAGAGGAATTTAAGTATATTGTTGCAAATAAGAAGGTATGTTTGTGGAAGAGGCCCCTTGAGTGTTAGGGGGAGTTGTGGTGGTGAATACCATGGTGATATTTTGGATGCTAGCCTCAATGTCTTGCTAAGTGTGGGTGAGATTATCATCACCCTCCAAAAAGTGTTGTGATTGGTCTTGGAGAAATGGGTATGTGGAATTAGAGGAAATTGATGAAGCATCATCCTCATAAGTGAAATTAGGTTGGAAGTCTCCTAGTAAAAAGTAGATGATGCTTGAGAATGAAGTCGCTTCATGGGTTGATTCATCCAAAGACTAAAAGGATGAAGTATCAGTGGGGTAATGAATGATGTCTTGAGTGACATTCACCATGGTGGATGAAGTTACAATTGATCAAGACAGGTCAAGAGTATGAGTTGTCAATATTGGTGGGGTGATGGTTCCAAATTTTGTAGAAGTAATAAACAAATTGAGGGTTGCATGGGCAGCCTCCATCACAAGATGAGCTTGTTCATGATCTTGGCTACAAGTAAAAACTATGTTTGTATGTGAAATGGAGCTTTCAGAGTGGTTCAAATGAGAATTTGACCTTTTTTGTGTACTCTATGAATATTTATAAACTTGTCTATGGCCTAAAAATTAGATTCACAGGGTGGTGTGCAAATATAATTCACATCTCACTATGAGAATGTGATTCACATACTACTATACAAATCTATATGAAATAGACAACAGGTGTGGGGTTTTGTAAAAAGAACTATCAAAAACTAGCAAGTGTATTCTAATACTATTTGGGATGGTTTTGTAATAGGTTTTGTACCAAAAATTAGTTAAATGCAATAAAAAAGTATGAAAAATAGTAAACAATTTTTTTATATATTTTTGTATATTTTTCAATAATCGCCCTTCACTTGTTATCACCTATTGTAAAGGGGATACTTTAAAGGACCTCTTATGAAATAAGTAGTATTGTCTAAGACCTACTATTAGCCTATGCAAGCTTTCACTTCACCCTCATATGGGATTAGTCAAGAGTGACAATTACCAACTCATGAATTATGCAAAGCCCTATGAGTGGGGGAATCTAACCCTAACCTACTATTAGCATATAATATATTAGATGATATATTATTACATTATAGTTTCATATTTTGGATGTAAGCACTACTACATAGTAGTTGGGAGAATGGTTATATAAATTGGTTGGTTGGTTCAACGAACCAAACCACCAAACTTGTATATATTTTGAATGCAATTCAAGGAGAAATTTACTATGTACAATTTCTACATGGCATTAGAGCTTGGTGTTTTTTGGGTGAGGTGTAGTAATTTTGCTCCATGACACATCCAATTTAACATTTGAATGCTTCATGATGAAGGCATGAGGAAAACAAAAGATTTTGCACACAGACCAAGATGATGCAGGTATGAGGATAGACTAGTGTAGGCAAGAGAAGAGCATGTACACTTCTTGAGGATGTAGGCACATTTTCATACAGATCGAGATACAGATTCATGCAAATAGAGACACAATTTTGATTCACCTGGCAGTGAACAAACATGCAGACCAAAAAGTTGATGTGGCAGCTGACTACACTCGACTGACATGGTAAGGGACCACAAGGTAGATTGCTGATGTGGCTAACTGGATCCAGTCTGGGCATCTAATGTGGGGTGCACATGGTGACATCAAGAATATTTGTGGTTCTGAGGTGGCTACAAAATATTTGATAGGCTACCCAGTTTCCCAAAGGTAATGAAGGACTTGGTGTGTTTCTCCAGTTTTAAGGCACACCAACATCGTTGCATGAGTGATGTGGGACAAATAAGTCCTAAGTTTTTTTTCTTCATCGTTTGAAGAAGACTATGCCATAAGGGATTTTTTTTCCCTTCCTTCTCGTCCAGATGGTTGACGCATTGGTTGTAGCATAGATCTTATCGAGCATTGGTTATGGGATCAAATCCCATGGGTGCCCAACACGATCCTAACAAGTTTTTTTCCACCCGATTTTGCATTTAACAAGTTTTTTTTTGACAAAGCAAGAAATTAACAAGATTTTTTTGTCAAAAGCAAGAAATTGACAAGTTTTTTTTGTCAAAACAAGAAGTTGACAAGTTTTTTTTTGACAGCTTTTTCCCACTCATTTTTTGCAAATGAAGGGGCATTTTTTTTACAATGGAGGGCAAGGAATTTTTTTTCTGCCAAAGAACTCAGAGAGGCTATTTTCGAGGTACTTTTCAAAAATTACCTTGTTTATTCCTTTCAAGAAATTTTGGAGGGATAAGTTTTTTTTGGAGTTTTGAAAGGGTACAGGCACAATTTTTTATATCCTTGTTTATTTTGCAACAAAATGGGGGATCCAAAGCATTATTTTTTGAAAAATTCTAAGACAATAGGGGGCAAAGTTAAAATTACTGATTTGAAAAGTGAATATCTTCATTGTAAAACTAGCATTGTAATAGGTACATTTTTGGTGGAAACCACACCTAGTGTGTTTAAAATTTTGTGGGCACTTGTGATTGTATTTTGCATCTAAATTTCTTGTTTTCTTGCACTTTAAATCTCAAAGTAAAATATACAAAGCAAAGAAAAGACCCCAAATTTTACACCTATTTGTGTAATTTATTGCACGATAGTGTTCGATATTTGTGATACCTCTAGCCCACACTTATAGGTAATACTTTCATGCTTTGGGATATTGTATCTATTGCCTAACATATCTGCAATAATGACATATAATTTTATTCTCTATTAATCATCGGGGAGAAATAAGGCAAACCAGTTCTGATATTCACTCCATTTATACCCTAATCATTATTGTTAGACGTAAATCCTAACAAATTTATTTCCATAGTGTTTAGTGGAAGTTACACCCCATGCATGAGGAAATACCTTCTATGGTATGTGTCATAAACAAAACGATTCTCTTTTAGTATCGCCTAAGTTCCACGTATCATTCTGCTATTATATACTTATAGTCTCCCTCACATAAGGGTGGGTATATATAGAGGAGTTTTGGTATAAATGCCAAGCATGTATAAATAAAGGGGGACCATTTGGTGTTATAAGGAACCTTCACAATGGCCATTGTTCACAAATATCTTTGAGATTCACAGTTGCTAAAAGGTTCTAACTTCACACCATGGAAGAATAAGATGTGTGTTATTCTTCAAGTGGAAGATTTATGGGATGTAGTGACTGGCACTACAAAACATCCTACAATAGTAGGGGCAGATCAATATGCTTTTGATAAGAAGAACAAAATATGTCTCATGTTTATTCTGCTTTCTACAACTGATGAGGTCCAGCCTCATATATGTGATTCCAAAACTAGTAAGGAAGCTTGGGATGCTTTTATTACTATTTATGAAGGTAATAATAAATCCACTATTCTACACCTTCAAACTCAACTACATACACTCAGTATGAAATTTGGTGAGATAGTTGATCTATTCCTATGCAGAGTGGCAGAATTGAAAGCCAAACTAAATGCTATGGGACAACCAGTGGATGATGCTCTTTTGAACTCTATCATCTTGAGAGCATTTCCAGAGTCCTATAATATGTTGATAACCTCACTTCATGTATCTGGTAGACAAGTGTCTTTTGTGGAATTAGTGAATTTGCTGCAAACTGAAGAGGTAAATCAATTTTAGAAGGATGAAGTGCTAGATAATACCCTCTACACCAAACAAGGGGGTAAGAAACATGATCAGTTACAAAAAGGAGGATCTTCATCAAAGGGAAAAGGGAAACAAAATCAATAGAAATACAAACAATATTGTAATATTTTTTATATGAATAACCATAACACCAACAAATGTTGGTTTAAGAACAAACAATAGAATGACCAAGATCATAAGAATAAGTACAAAGGAAAGTATAAACCACAGAAGAAGAATAAGCCACCCAAGGGGAATGTTTCTTATGTTGAATCAAACTCAAACTCATATTCTACCGAATTAGACTCGGACTCAAATTTTGAGCAAGCACACAAGGTGCTCATGACTCATACTTCATCTCAGAAGAAAGACATGGTGTGGTATATTGATTATAGTGTCAGTAATCACATGACTGGCGATCGATCATGGTTTGAGATATTTGAGGAAAATGAAGATAAGCCAGTCACAATTGTAGACAATCAAACCTACCAAGTACAGGGTGAAGGCGATATTTTTGTCACTCTTCTCGATGGCAAATTTTAGATTGAGAAGGTGATATATGTTCTTGGATTGGATAACAATATGTTGTTTGTCCCTCAGATAGTGGATCGAGACATGGATGTTATGTTCAGTGTTGAGAAAGGCAAGAAGATATTTTTTATAAAAAAAGAGGAAAACATGTAGCAATAGAATCATACAAGCATGGCTTGTTCATTTTAGATATTGTTTCAACGCCTCATGTTGCCCTGGTAGCAACTACCAAGGAGGCTACTTCTCTATGGAACAAGAGATATGGGCATCTAAGTTTAGGCTATTTTCTCAAGTTAAGAAAATATGATATGGTGAGAGGCCTTCCCAACCTTTCATCCTCATTGCCAATTTGATTGAATTGCTTAGAAGGGAAGCAACATCAGGTACAGTTTGAAGTTAGCTCTTCACGAGCTAAGAAACCTTTGGATTTGGTACACACCGATCTATGCAGTCCTATGCCAACCAACTATGGTGGAAAGAGGTATTTTCAATTATTTGTGGATGATCATTCATGAAATATGTGGGTTTTCTTTCTTCAATTGAAGTCAAAAGCATTTCTATACTTTTAGCAGTTCAAGAAGCTTTTTGAGAAGGAGTCAGAATGTTCCATCAAAAATCTCTTCTCAGATCGAGGGGGTAATATACCTCTAAGGATTTTTTGTCATTTTTTAATGAACATGGGATTAAGAGATAGTTGACTACAGCCTGTACTCCACAAAAAAATGGAGTTATTGAAAGGAGAAATCATTGCATTGTGGAAATGGTTCGATGTATGCTTGTAGGGGAACACCTTGAGCATGAGTACTGGGAAAAAGCAGTAAAAACAACATCATACCTCTTGAATAGAGAACCCAAAAGAGATCTACAGGGTAAAACTCCATAAGAAGCATGGAGTGGTAAGAAACCCTCAATTTCTCATCTAAGATTTTTTGTATGTAAGGCATTCATGCACATACCAAAATAAAAAAGGAAGAAGTTAGATGAGAAAACCCTGAAATGTATCTTCCTTGGTTATGATGAGCATTCAAAGAGATATTGATTGATAGATCCTATGACCAAGAAGACACATATAAGTAGAGTTGTGGTATTTGATGAAGCTTTCACATCAAATAACACTTCTACAATTGTATACCTTGAGGAAGATGAGCCTAAGAAAGAAACTCCACCTCCTTAGAACAAGATTCCAAAATGGTATACTAGTACATTGAGAGATTCCAAGTTGACATCACTTCCAAATATAACTCTAGATCGACCTTGTACTCATAGTATGACACAATAGAAAAGAGTAGAGGCATCAACTTTAGAGGTTGACGAGATTTACCAACAATTTGATGATCTATCTATAGATGTAGAGGAAGATAGGGAAATAGATATGAAGGATGAGAGGGTTTATATGACAACATTGGATGAAAATGAACCCTCAACAATTTAGGATACACTTAGTGAGCCTCGATGGAAGGCTGCTATGGAAGCAAAACATACATCTCTCATGAAAAATCATACATGGAAGCTAGTATATATACCTTTAGGAAATAATCTCATTTGCTGCAAGTGGGTGTTCAAAGTGAAGTATGAGGCAGATGAGACTGTTGATAAGCATAAATCTCATCTTGTTTCAAAGGGCTATGCTCAAAAATATGGCATAGACTATGAAGAAAATTTTACCCCTACTACCAAAATGACTACCATTCGAGTACTTTGTGTCATGGAAGCTCACTTTGGATGGAAGTTACATCAGATGGATGTAAAAAGTGCTTTCTTGAATGGTGACTTACAAGAAGAAGTGTACATGACCCAACCAAAAGGATTTTTTTTTAAGGGTAAGAACATAAAGTTTGTAAGTTGATCAAATCCTTGTATGGGCTGAAATAAGATCCTAGAGCTTGGTACATCAAAATAGATAGTCACGTAGTGCAACATGGTTTTCAAATAAGTCCTTCAAATAAAAATCTCTATATCAAGAACAATGGTTCTGACATAGTGATTTTGGTGCTATATGTAGATGATATGATCATAACAGGGAGCTTAGAGAGTATGATTGATGTAGTAAAAGATGATCAATCTTTTGAAATGATAGATCTAGGACTTCTTCACTATTGTCTTGGTTTTAAAATAACTCAGAAAAGAACATCATATAAAAGTAACACAAAAGAAGTATGCCAAGACATTGATTGATAAATATCGTATGACATACTACAAGTCTAAGGTAACTCCAATGGATTCTGGACTCAAGATATCTCGATATGATCAATCACCATAGGTAGATGGCACTTTCTATCATCAATTGATTGGGAGTCTCATATATTTGATAAATACCAGGCCAGATCTCAGTTTTACTATGGGTTATCTTTCAAGGTTCATGTAGGAACCAAAGGTGAGTCATTGGAAAGTAGCAAAGAGAGTTCTTCATTATGTTTGTGGTACTACATATTTTGGCTTGGAGTACAAAAATAATAGCAAGTTCTATCTACAGGGATACATGAACTCAAAATATGTTGGATCCATTGATGATCGAAAGTCGACTTCTAGATATATTTTTCATATTGTATTTGGTCATGTCTCTTGGCATAGTAAGAAGCAGTAGGTGGTTGCTATATCTTCTACAAAGGAATAATATCGTGTAGCCAGTGGATCATTCTGCAAGATAATATGGTTAAGTCACATTCTTACAAACATGGGTCTTCCAAAGAATCTTCCACTTAATTTGTTTTGCAACAATCAAGGTGTTTTATATCTCATAAAGAATCTAATATTTCATGATTGTACCAAAAACATCGACACTCAATGTCATTCATTCATGATAAAGTTCCAAAACATCACATACAACTCTAGTACATTCCCACTGATCAACAAGTTGCAGATATTTTCACCAAGGCACTTGCACGGGTCAAATTTGAGTTGTTTCGTAATGCTCTTTGTATTGGCCAATAATGTAATAAGGGGGGATGTTAGCATATAATATATTAGATGATATATTATTACATTATAGTTTCATATTTTGGATGTAAGTGCTACTACACATTATTTGGGAGAATGGTTATATAAATTGGTTGGTTGGTTCAACGAACCAAACCACAAAACTTGTTGTATATATTTTGAATGCAATTCAAGGAGCAATTTACTACATATAATTTCTACACCTAATCTAAGGATCTCTCAAGAGTAGGGGATCTTCTAGTTATGAAGTCCAAAAAATTGCTTGTGGGGGCTACTATGGTGTCTAGGGGGTGAGCTAGTGGAAGGATATGAATTCCAACATCACTGGTCTTTATTGGGGGTTGGTTATGAAATCCAACCTTACCAATGTATATGAAATGTGCAAGTGTGTATCCTACTTAATAAAACTAGAAATGCTAGAAAGTAAACTAATTTAAGAAAAAGTAGTGCACTTGTCTCTTTTTTTTATTTTTTATTTTTAGAAAACTAAATGCCTTTTTGCAAGGAGCAATAGGAACTTAAAAAATTGTGTACCTTATACTAAGGAATAATGAAGAAAGTTTCTTGATTTCAATGAGCTATTCTAATATTTGTTTAGGCACAAATCTATTTACACTATCCAATATATGCTTGTTAAGGTTGTGTATAGATGTCTCTTAAAGCTTTATGTATGAAGAAAAGATTGAAATCTTTCTCTTTTCTCATGGAGATGAAGATATTATAAGGCCTATTTGTACCTTATGCAAATGCTTTAACTCTAAATGATGCAACTATTAAATTAACTAACATGTATAGAAGCAAAGGAAAGAGATTTTAAAAGTTTGACCAAAGTAATTTTTGGGACCTTTCTAAGCTATTAACAAGTAAAATGAAATGTGACCAAACAAATTTGGGGTGTTTTTGTAAATAAAGGAAGCAAAATAAAAGAGATTTGTAAAGTTCCCAAAGTTATTTCGACGCTTACCTACTACCAGATGTTGTAGAAGTTTCTGTTTGAATTGTATGATGCAGAATGTTGTTGATTTTTAGGATTCACACTCTAGTATGTGAATATGACTGTGCCTCGAGATTTATACACCTCTATGTGAATCTAAATTTGATGGTTTTTTTAAGCAACTTTGGTGCCTATGAGTTGGATTTTGGAATTTCATCTCATTCTTAGAAATGTTTCTACAACAGAGAGGGGTGGAAATTTTGAGTACTTAAGTAGGTATGAAACACAAAAACAATGAATTCAAAAGTGAAATTTGGGAAAGAAAGAACAATACCGAAATATATTGACAAGAAAATTTTTAAGGAATGATGTCACCTTGGGGAAACCTTTTTTGAAAGGTGGTTTTGTCCTATGAAGGAAGAGAGGTATGTGAGATAGCAATCTCAATGGATGATAAGTGTGTTTATCCCCTAACATATCTAATTTTTGTTGTGGGAGAATCAGAGATCAATACCTTACTTTTAGGGATTTATTTTAAAGACTATTTGAAGGGTTTGCATATTGCTATGCGAATCTACCTCTAACATTCAGACACTACTATGCAAATTTTTCTCAAGCTAGAAAAGTGATAAAGGGGGACCTGAAGTGTATGTTAGGGTTTTGGATGATCCTTTTTTATTTTTAAGCACTTGGAGCATAGAAAAATGATAAAAAAAATAGTTATCTAGCAAGAAATACTAAGCAAGAAAAAAAAATATGGTGGGGGTCCCACTAGGCATGCTAGAATGAATGACAGGTAAACTAGCTATTTTGTAATTGATATTGAAAAGGAGAGTTACAAAGTTGTCCTTTTACAAAAGTATTCCTAAGGGCTATAAAATTGTATCTTCCACAAGGGAATCCCTCTTTCAGTGTAAATAGTAAACAACCACCAGTTGTCTCCTTATCTTCTTTAATGTAAGTGGGCTTCTTTCCTATGATCCATTGTTGGTCAAACCTATCCTTGATACTTGTGAGAACTGCAAAATTATGTTAGAATATTTGGGGTCCTATATGGATTAGACTCCTCATGTTTATATATAAATGACCTCTAAAATAAGCTCAAAATATGATTAAAATTGCATAAAATAATGATGGACAAACATAGTAAGAATGTTTACCTAGTTTTGAGAGCTTTGGAAGGATAAAATAGAATTCACACATGAGTGTGTGAATCTGATTGTACCTTTGGATTTGCACACCTCTATGTAAATCTAACTGTATTTTCTAGAATTGATAGCTTTTGATGTAAAATTTCCTATGATATAGTTTTTGCTTTTGTTGTTCATTGAGTCACCTTCAAAAACCTACAATCTTTGTCAACAACCTATCAAGCAACACAATATGGTGATGGATTTGTGTGGGTCTCCATGTGAGGATGGATAGTGAGTGATGTTGAATGATGTTGAAATGATGTTGGTGGTCTAGCCTAATTTCAACAGAGTCTAGGTATGTAGATGAGTGTTGATAGATATGGAGAAGGTATTCTATTTATAGAATTTGCTAAGGTTATGGGAGGGTTAAGGTGTCCCATGAGGTATCCCCTATGAGGTTTACTTTGATGTGGCCTAGATGCCATACCTCATAAGTGCACTTGGGTGAGAGAATCCCTCACCCATCCACATGCAATAAATGGGTATGGATGAGTCATCCCACATAAATGCATGGGTGGAGGAAAGTCTCCAAATGTCATTTATAACATGTTGAGGTGGAATACCTTTTATTTTAAAAATGCTTTTGTGTGTGCAAAAGTCTTCAATTATCATTGAATGCATAGGGGGATGTGAAGTGGAGCAAATATCAAGGTGGTGAGGTGGAAGGCTAGGCTAGTCAAAGGATAGACTAGGTGAGGTGGAAATCTAGACTAGTCAAAAGGTAGACTAGGTGAGGTGGAAGAATTAGGCTAATCATGATTGAGTTGATTAACCATGTGCTTAACCATAAAGTGAATTTTGACCACAAAGTGACTTTTGACCAAGGTAGAGATTAACCAAGGTTAAGCCATGGGTTGCATGAGGAACCAAGGTTAAGCATAGGAAGCATATTAAGTAGTCCAAGTGGGGCTTGTGGAGATGAATAGTGATTTTAATAAATGAATAGTTTTTTTAGGCTAATTTATGTAAATTTCATGGGCTTTGCAAATTGACCAGTCGTGATGATGGAGAAGTGGCACTGTGCAACTTTTGGGTGTCTACACAACCATACATTAGCATAAACCATGCAAAAATATTTAAGGAATCCCATACTTCTCTCAAAATATGGACTCCTTGGCTACACAAGCCTCATCCATAAAACAAAAACCATCATTAAATCAAATCTTCAATTTTTGACCAATAGTTTCCATCTCTAACTTTGGTAATAGATAAATAATTTAATAAACCATACAATAGAAGTCTTTCTATTTTTCTACTAATTTTCAAATTTTATAACCTTTAACAAAAATAACCCATTAAATAATAAATTTAGCTTGCTACTTCAAGGTTTTAGTGCTATGTTTCACACTTTAATACCAATGTAGTACCCAAAATGCAATATTAACCATGTAATACCAAAATACAAGCCTTACTAGCTATTTTGATATTTATTTAAAATAAAAGCATTATTTTTAACTATAAACTTCTGACAAGAAAGCATCAATAAGAATGTATTATGCTAGCAGCGCTTACAAAAATAGCTAAAATAAAGCAACATGTAAGATCAACACCAAACGAAGAAGGTTCTATACAATAAGAGATTTAGTTTAGGTGGCTAAGGAGCACATCATAAATCTACCTCTAAAAAATAATAACTAGAGCACTTTCCAAGGCAACCAAAACCAGCCTATGCACTCAAAAAAACTTACAATGATTAACTTAGATGCTAACCCACAAAAATCATTTCGGACAAAGTCTATAAAAAAATATGTCTCACACAAAAAGAGAATGGATATCAACACAATATTCTCTCTTCATTAAAATAGAACCAATGTTAAAAAGCTCAATCACCACTCTTCAACACAAGATGAAGCTAATAGACCTAAAATGCATAGCATTCCCTATAGAAGAGAAGGGTAGGCTTGGGGAGAACAACCTATGTTCCAACCTGCAACACAAAGGTGAAGTCTATAAAGCCCCTTTGGAAATCAAGCTATGCCATATTGCTTCGCCTTATAACACATTACTCTTAACTTGAAAATAATTTGGAACATAAGTATGAATAAGAAAAATACATAAATCTACTATATTTTGGAAAAACATGGGCTACACCCACCAAGCGACGCATAAATCAAACATTAATTATAGAACCATACACAACAACACCATGAATAATCAAAAGCAAAAGCTTATATTTAGTTTTATAGTATCATTAAAAGAAACAGTAAAGAATACCTTTACAACATATTATTTTGCTCTTGCTCGGGTATTCACCTTGCAGATCCTTATTCCAAGCTCCTCCCTCTATTTTTCCCTCGATCTCAAAATAATCTCTTACTTTTTAAAACTTGATAAAAGAAATAATTCAAAATAAATCTTCAAGAAAAACCAGAGAGATAAATATTTGAGTGTGCCATCCATAAGCATACATTTACATTACTCAAAAATAAATGCTTCCAAGGTTATGTTGATTTTCAAAATTGCCACTTGCCAGCTTTCCAAAAATTTAAATATTAAAATATAAAATTTATACTTTATTAAAAGTATTCAAAGTTTATATTGCTTGCATAAATTTAATTAATGTCCTTTGATATAATATTATTTAAATCACTTTCTTAACTTTTCTTTCTTTCTAAAGTTGCCCACATTAGAGTATTTAAATTAACTACTATAATTTTAAATATTATCGAATACTAATAGTAACTATTATCATCGATATCAAAAAATTCCACATGAAATAAATCAAGGCCTCTTGCTAAGTCCTCCATATCTAACTAGGATGCAATAAACAAGTTGCACAACAAATTTATTCCCTTAAGTAGAAGGCTTTACGATAACTACAATATTATCACCCTTCTATGAAGGATTGCTATTTTACTCAAATAGAAACCTCCTTGTCCAATGGTGTAATAAATAAAACATAAACAAATGCAATGCACCTAAATGGAGGGTTTCCTTTTTACCCTTGATTTATTGATGAGAATGTTATCCATCATTTCCATTTTTCTCTCAACTCTAGTGGTTGTCCCATACTAATCCATTCGTGAGAGTACCTAGATTTGCAACCACAAATTTTATCAATAGTACCATATTCTAAAAATAGTATAATCAAATCATAATTGCAACTATCAACACATATTGATAACATAAAGTGAGATTATGAATTTTATATCGACACATAAATACATAAATCAAGTATCAATAATAAATCATGCCAAATAGGACCATTATAGAAAAAAAAATAAAGAGTCATAGAACAAATAAACCCATTTTTACATCTACAATAAAAGCATTGCATTTCTAATAGAAGCATCATTAGTGCTTTCACTTCTAGGTGGTGGTTTTGTTAATCCTACAAAATAGACACAAAACAAAAATATATTAGTTTAGAGGGGCATATCCTATCAGAGGAAATATGGTAAACTTCCTTGCTACCATAATCAGACCCCTATCTTTAAATAGATAATATGAAAAATTAAAAGTGAAAGGGATCATGTAGTAATGGTAAACAAATAGAAGTGTTACATAGTCAAAACAAATCTTAATTCTTTCACTTTCAATGCTAATATTTATGTAAAACAAATAGCAAAAGTTCCACCTATAATATTTAGATAGCACTTTTGACTCCTATGGCAAAGAAAAGATAAAAAATATATATGATTACAAATATTATGATATTAATATTGGGATTACTACCCAAGAGATTAGGTATCCAATTATTCTATTGAAAATGATAGTGATTAGCTTACATAAGATAGGTTGAAATGTTATAACTATAGTTGTAAATATTTGTAAGATGTAAGTGTGAAGTGTTAACCTAAATAAGGTGATAAGATAATTAATTGTATAAATATTTTCAAGGCATGAAATGCAATATTTGGTCAAAATGTTAGTAGCCAAATTTTACAAAATTAACAACAAATACAATAACAAAAGGAATCCACAAAGCAAGAGAAAGGGAGAGAGAGCAGAAACTAAAGTGGTTATTTTCCTAATATTTTGGTAAATCTTGATAGAGGCCTCCCTCATATGATTGAATGCTTGAATATTGAAGATGCCCCTTGAAATTTTGCTTGAAAACTTAAGAACTTGCTTAAATATGAGAAGCCAATGCTTGAATGCTTACTAAGTATTTACAAATCCAAGACAAAATTTTAGCATAACCTAAGTGAATAAGATGGAGAGAGCTCAAGAATTCTATAGAAAATATAATAGAGTTTTGGAACATAAAATAGTGTTGTTGAAGGCCATCCTAAGGCCTCAATTTATAGAAATTTAGGCATTGGGAGAGGAAAATTGTAGTGAATGTAAATTATATTGAGGAAGGTAAGGTTTTGAAATTGAAAAAAAAAATTATGAAAAGGAAAATCATTGGATTTGGGATCTACTATGGGGTGGTGGATTGAATTTCTTAGAATTTGACTCATTAATGGTGAGTGGTGATATAGGGATGAGAAGGTAAATTTAGCATGTGGAAGGTCAAAAATTTTTCTTAAAAAAAGCATTACAAGTTCTTTTGAATAAGTGCTATTACAAAACTATTATTGACAATAACATTGGGGTAGGAAGGATTCAAACAATCAACTATTGCAAAGCACTGCTCATGGTGTAAACATATTATCAATGCCCTCAGTCATTAGCTGGTGCTTTTGCTTAGGAGCAATAAATGTTCCAAATTTAGGATTATTTTGATATATTGGAGTGTCTTATGGAGGTCTTACTATATTTGAGTGTACAAAATTGGGTGTATACAATACCTATAGCAAAAAGGTATGATCACATTCCTTTGGAGTTGGTGGTCTCATTCTTGAATAGAATCAAAAGAATACCAATGTCAAAACTAAGCTCTAAGTAAAATTTGACCCTAATTGGCTAGGTCCATACATCATAACAACCAAGTATCGTTTAGGTACTTGTCATATCATCACACTTGACGATAAATAATTTAAAGAACCAATGAACCTAACACATATTAAAAGGTATTACATTTGATACTGCATTGGCCACCTATTACTGCTTGCTTGCATCTAACTAATTTCATATCTGCCTACATGCATTTGTTTTTATTTCTCTAAACTAACTATCGTATCTTAAGTTAGGTATTTACAATGATATGCAAATTATCCTAATTAGGATAGCTCAGTTTCATTGCATTAAATTATTGATGTGAGTGGATCCTTCTAGTCCCATATTTGAGAATCAAATCAAGGTTCATATATCATCCATCTGCCATCAATCTATATTTTTTATCTCAATTCAATTTGTCTCAAATGTTATCTCTATCAATTCTTATAGACTACCAATCTCTTGTCGTATGATAAATATTACAAATTTCATAGGTGTTCATGGTAAAATCAATCAAATAAAATTATTCTATCTCATTAATTACTACATGATGAATACTATAAAGTTTGTAAGTGTTTATTATGAAATAAATCAATTCAATTTCTTTTGTCTCATCAATTGCTACATGAATACTACAAAGTTTATAGGTGTTGATAGATAGATCAATATCATCATCTATTTTTTATTGCATGACATAGTGCATGGGGATAACTGGTCAACAATGAACCTATTCTTACAAAGGGAGGCATCATATTTTGTTACTCCAATCAATAAAAAGTCTTCTATGAGAAAAATCAATATAATAAAAAAAAAAATTAAGCATTTATTTAAAGGTAAAGTAGAAGTACTTTAGGCATCTACTTAAAAGTAAATATCAAATCATAATTCCTATGGGTAAAGTACTATGGTAAAGGCTAAATTAAAATTCCTATAGGTAAGGAAGAAGTCCTCTAAATTTTTTCTTAAAGGTAAATCATTTGTTTTCATGTTTTTACATATCTTTGTATCATAGAAATTAACCAAGTCCTACGAGCAAAGTTAAAAAACATAAACAAATTAAATATAGATAATATCACAAATCACATCATCTCATAAAACTTCATAAATGAACCAATAAAACCTAATATATTATATTAATCTCACAATGTGTATATACAACTTATGTGATAACATACAATATCATCATAATACAATCATGTGATGGTACACTTCTAAAAATCATCAATCTCAAAATATTAGTTTTAGAATTGCCTCATCCTAAACTTGGATAGCTTTGGGATCCCATGTTTTGTGCTCCTCATACTCATCCTATAGGTGGTAGCATCCTTACCAACTATTACAAGTCAAGTATCATAGACCTGGTGGGTGTCTTTGATCATGTCCTTGTCTATGATGAAAGGTATTTATCAGCAAAAACAAATGCATGATAGGTAGTGTGGTAAAGTGTTTCCTACTCAATATCACCTAAAGGTCTTTCTAAGATTCTTGTATATACCCTTGCACTATCTATTATATGAATATATGGACCACTTTCCCCTTCATCTTACCCCATTTTTGTTATGTCCTCTAAATAGTATGTTGCATCTCAATGATCTTCCCTACTAGCTAGTTCCTCTCTAGCATTCATGAAATTATCTCCTCCTCAACCACTACGTATGCATACTTTATGCTCTCCACCTACCTAGCTAAGGTATACCTCTACACATTACTGGTTGATAGAGGTGACCTACTCAGTCCTACTTCATCAATCATTCTTATAGGTAGAGCAAGTAGTGGAGGTCCTAATGTTATTACTATCATCCCTATTGTTGTTTCTCATTTTTTAGCCTCCCTATACTTGTGGTCCACCCAATACCTCCTAACCAATATTATAATTGCATGTTGTGCTCTAATTGGTCCTCTCCATTACTTTTCTAGCTATAGCCCTATGAAAATAACCCTTCTCATCCTGAAATCTTGGTAGAACCACACACAACTATTAAATATTCTAGTATCATCGATCCCTAGGCCTATAATAGTAGGGTCATCTAATTATAGTAGATCTAGAGAAACTTTAAATGTTGTCTTCCTTGTAAAACTCCTATACCACATTGGCCCTGTCAGTATCCCCTATCTCATATCATAATAACATACCACTCTATCAAAATTGTGGATCTCCTACTCCCCTATGATCCCACTAGCCATCTAACCTACTTGATATGATCTATATGGTAGGCATCATTATACTAGCCTATATGATACCTATATGACCTTTATATGATATTTTGTAGTTATAAATCATTTATCCCTCACCTTTTCATTGCCAACATGTCCCTATTGAAATTTTGCTACCCTACCTCAAAATGGTGATCCCATCTATAAGCTATTGAAGCCTCTCAATCCATGAAATATCCTAGTAGTCCTAGTGGCCTCAAAATTTTTATGTGCTCCTAGGACCACACCTAAATAAACATGCATCTACCACTCAAAATCCTACCACCCCTATAGGCCATCCTATGGAGAGACTAGTAGAGGCACACTAGTATTATGGGCCCTAAAGCAAACACCATTTGCTCATATTGAATCTATGCCATGACCCCCTTATAGCCCCAATGGACAACTCTATTTTAGGTTTCACTCATCAAAACACCTGATACTAAGGCATACAATAGAGTACTCTACATGTCTAGGCGGTCCTTGGTGTACAAGGCATTGATGTTAATGCATGATCGTACCACTAAGAAATTTGCATCTCCTATCAACCTCTCTAGGCACCTCCTCTACCTTGCCCATATAAACCTATGTCCCTTTAATAGGGATACTCAAGATCCACAAAAAATCCTTTAGAATCAATTTTATCTCTCTTATGGGTAACTAGAAGGTATGAATATCTTAATACCACCTCTCTACCAATACCATGAGCAATACCTAGTAAAAATGTACCTTGGGCATTAGGGCTATGTCATACAACCCCAATTTCACTAGCAAGTTATTGTCTATAAATCCAATGAGACCCTAAATGGTTTCAAGAGTGTGTGATTACCTCTTCCTATAGTATAATACCTATAATCTATCCTACACCCAAGATAAACTAGATCTTTGTTATCCTTACTATAGAAAAATAAAAAACATGATCTATACAAGCAAACAAGACTAAGTGGTGTAAAAGAACCACATTAGCATTAAAGTTTCATTATATGGAGAAAAACACCATCATATAGCAAAAGTGCTACCTATATGGTGGAAGCATCAATGCATGGCAAAAGCATTGCCCTTCCTTTTGGGCATGATTTTAAAGGAATTTTTCTAACTTAGGGACTGATTTTTTGATACATAGTTGCTTGTGATCCTCTTCTAGTTACAAATCCCCTCACCTAGTATGCTCAATGTGGTGGGCACATGTATTTTGTCATTATAAAATCAATCATTGTCAAGGATCCAAAGCTCCTTTATTATCCTCCATGTGGTGAAAATGAATTCTTTTTACCCTCTCCAACCCTTTTTACCCCCTAGGCCTCATGGGTCATTTTCATTATCTATCCTTTGTTTTCATCACTATGCCTATGTGGATCATAATCAAGTTGAGTTTTCTTGATCTAACTTGATTTTCCCTTTGAAACTCAAGAGGTTACACCAAGACATGGAAACATTTAATGCTACCCAAAACATAATTTTAAAGTCACTTCTAAGAAAATAATAAAAGCATCAACTATCTATCATCATTAACCATAAGCAACAACAAATATTTCTATCACAAAATTAGGGTATCTATGTCATTTTTTCACTCACTTATTATGTAATAAATGCATCAAAAAATGGCAAATGTAGACACCCAATTTTACACATAGGACTAATCTTCAAGTTGTTACATCCCTTCATCAATCATCCTTTCAAACAACCAAATTCAATCAACCTTCCTTGTTCCCAAATTTGGAGTATTTATTGCTCCAAGAGTAAAAGCACTACGACATGAGTGATAGCTTTGGTGAAGCTTTCATAACCCCAATAGTGCTTTTACCAAATTTTTATATTTGATCCTTTTGAACCTAATTTTTACTCTAATTATCATGACATTGAAATCACTATTACAAAAATGTCGCTAGTGCTTTTACCAGCCAACGCTTTTGATCGTCATACACCAAAACTAAGAAATTTAGCGTTTTATCCCTTTCAAGATACCCACAATATCCAAGAGATGATCTACAACTCTTATATAAATCCTAAATCCAAGAATTTCCATCTCATATTCTCTCATTAATGGCTTCTTAATCTATTTTCAAATTCTTACCATCTCTAATTTTATCATCTTCAATGCAGTCCTTCTCCCAAGGAGATATATATTCCAATAAAACTAGAACTTGGGGTAACCAATTCATTAAAAAAATAGAGTAACAAAATTCTTTCAAAAGCTCCCTATAATCATAGGCATACATAAATTTTCATGGTAAGGTTATACCAAAATCTTTCCACAATCATGGGAAGGTCATATTTCCAAGCATTCAAGCTTTTGTTCCTTATAAGCTCTTTCCAAGCATTCTTGCAAGTATTCAAGCAATCAAGTCTACAAAATTTCTTCAAGTAATATTAAGAAATAATCAAGTCTCTAAGAATAAACTCTTAAAGCCTTCAATATATTTATTATCAAGTGTCAAAAAGCAAGTTAGAAATATTTCAATAAGCTTCCACAAACAAGGGGAAAATAACCTTGCATCTTGGGTTGTGCTCTTTCCTCTTATTTGCTTTTGGCACTCTCTTTGTCTTGTGCTCTAATTTTTTTATTTTGTCATGCTTAACTAACCTTTAGTTTTGCATTTGTATCTATTTAGCATCTCATTTTGTAATTTAATATTCATTTCAATCAGTTCCGAGGTGTAGACCAATTGGTTCATCCAAACCCCATAAGGGGGGCGGAGGTCCAAGGTTCAAATCTCGGGCCTCGTCGGACTGAACGCTTGTCCCTTTCCTGGTGCTTTCAATGGCATAAAAGGTTTAAAATTATTGTGGCATGGTGGTTATAGGGGCGGATTGCACGAAGATCTATGTGGCGACTTATGGGGCAGACAATGCATAATACTGTGGTGGCCATAAAAAGCTGGACAGCTTGCCCGGATTTGTGGCGGCTACCGATTCTACCATGTAAATTAAAAAAACAAAAAAAAAAATATATTCATTTCAATCAAGTAGATCTCTATTTTACTACTATTTTATAGGGTCTTTGTACTCTTAATTCAAAGCCGATAATCATTGTAACCATAATCCTAGTCTAGTTTGCATTTAATATTGTTATTCTACTCTCAAAATTTAAAGTGCTACCATATTGTGGTAGATGGTACTATCACTTTGGTTTAAATAGAGTGAAAGCAGTGGTACTTAATGAAAGCACTAGTAATACTATCATGACCTAGTGGTGCTTTAACCACCAAGCATTTATCTCATGCATTTTATATTCCATTTAGTATTATATATCTAAATAGATACCTGATTGTTGTCCAAGGAAGTCCAATACCCTCTTCCAACTAAGATATTCCCCTCTATCATTATTCCTATATTTTTTTTTCTATTTTGAAAGGTTAAGTGAAATTTATATTTATAGGAAAAATTGTTAATGGTTCTTCTATGGACTAGTAGTGCTTTTAGCTCTACTACAGAAGCAATTTTTTATACCCTCTATCTTTTTTATTTAAGCATTTAGGAGTAAAATGCTATTTGTAGTCTAATTATATTGGGTTATGTTTCCTCTTAATTAGCAAAATAAAATAAAATGGAAAGAAGGAACTATTTTACGTTTAATCTCACAGGGGACCAACTTAATATTTTAGCTTTATCATTAAATCTAAATTACATATAGTTACATATTAGGACTTTTTTGTTGCATATTTCTTGGACCCTTTCCTTCAAAAGTGAAATCATCATTTATTTCCTCATAAAAGGCAATTTGTTTTATCTTTAGGCCTTGATTGTTGCTTATTGTATGTTGCATTAGGGATAATATTAGGTTTAAGCTTAGACAAAGAAGTATCTTAAGAGAAATGTAGTTGTTCTTCTACTAGTCCATCCAAAACACTAAGTTCACACAAACTAGACCTAATCCATCCATGCAATCTAATATAGAAGTGGCATATTGGTATGCATGGTGCAATGGATAGGTCGTATTCCCTTTAGCCTAGATATTGTGCATTCGAATATTGACCCCTTTCCTACAAGTTTTATTGGTGATTATTTTTTTATTCATTTGTTCTCTTGCTCACCAACCAAGGGAGACCCCTAGTGATAGAAAAATTGCTTGGTTGGGAGATTATCATGAGGTTGAATCCTTATAGCTAATTATATATATATATATATATATATATTTAAAAAATAGCTTATTAGTGATTCTATCTCTTCATTCCATCACATATGGTAGAGTAGCCCAGTGGTAAGATAGCTTGGTTGTAGTAGGGAGGTCAATAGATCAATTCCCATAGATAATATTTTTGAGATATTTCTTTCAACAAATTGATGGTATATGTGTTATGTTTAATTTAATCATATGCATCAACCAACTACATGGCATAGTCATTGGACACTTAGCTTGTATAAGGGTAGTGCCAAGTTCAAACCATGGTGCTACCATTATTTCATTGCTCCAAGCAAAGTATTACCTATGTAACACCATATAGCAATAACTCTCCTATTATATTAACACATGTATGTGGCACATTAGTTAGTACTCTTGTTTGTTGGTGAGAGGTCTTAGATTCAATCCCATGGGCTCCAAAGCCTCTAATTCAAATATATATGTGTGTGCGTGAAGTTAAATCCAACCAATCACATCAATCAAAGTTTCAAACATAGATTCACCAACACAAAATCCAATCTAGTGGCAACAAGTTGTAGTTGTTGATTCATCAAAATAAATTTTAAGATTTGGCATTTGATTTTTTTCTTATTTGAGTTCTAATATAACCAAATATTCTAAAGGCCATAACTTTTTCATACAAAAATGTTTGTAGCCCATTGTTTTCTAGATTACATAATTTTTTGAGCTCTACATTTTTTTGTGCAAAATAGATTCCTTAGGATATATTACTCGTCTCAATGGGTGAAACTATAGCACTTGTTTAACTCAAATGGTAGGATCACTTAGAATAAAAAATATCTAGTTCTTCTTTAATAATAAATTAATAAAACTTCTCAATGATCATGAACTTAGTAAGAGAAAGGAGGAAGCTCTTGGAATCTTCTTCATGTTACTTGTTAGTGGAACCAAATCTACTTTTCCATACCAAAGATAAAATTGATCCTTTTAAGGTATGGACTATTTTTAAAGATATTTATGGAAATGTAAGTGCTAGTGAAGTTAATAGGATAGATTTAGAGCTCTCTAATATCAAAATTTTAGATTTCAATAATGTCTTACATCAAAGCTCTAAAATCTTATCTAGCTATGGCAAGAGGTAAAGTAAAGAGTTATGAAGAGTATGTTAAATCTATTACTTTCAGTATTTCTCCTCCTTTTCATATAATTGCTTGGTTCTTTATGTGAACATTGTGACTATCAAATATCCACAATCCATCTCTCTTGAAGAACTTTCCAATATTCCAATCCATTATGAAGTGGTAATGAAGAATTGTGGAGCTCTTTCTCATACACAAGCTCATCCAAAAAAATTCAAGTCAATGGAATATAAGGCTCAAGTTCCTAAGAGTAAGTCTAAGGTTCCAAAAAATTTAAAAAATTGCAAGTGTTGTAAAAGGGAAGGACACACCATCAAGACTTGCATTACAAGACTGAAGAAGATTGAGATACGATTCTTGAGGATTGGACACAAGAAATATAATGATAAATATAAGGATGAAGGAGGGACAATAAAGTCCCACTAGAGCATACATTATGGGGGGATGTGTTACCTCTAATGCCTTCTCTCATTTTCCCTCTTAACTCAAATTATTGAAATTTGTGTAATCTAATAATGTTTAGGCCAAGGTTAAAAGTGTGAAGAAATACTTGTGAGCACTATTAATGTAGCCTAAAGGCATGTATATATAAGCTTAAGGATCTCTTTCATATTTTACCATTAGTGGTATTGGTTAATCCACCTTTATGGATAATATTGCTTAAAGGGTAAATTATTATTATTATATTATAAATTTAGCCTCAAGGTTAAGTTAATTTCATCCTGAGGTTAACCTCTCATTGAGGATTTGGTATCACTATAAATACCCCTCAATGAGGATCCATTTATATTATATAATTGTGAATAAAATGTGATATATTGGGGTGCCCATAGGCACCCACCTTATACTTCTTGTTGTCTCCTTTTATTTCTTTATGTCACTCTTTTAATAATATTATATTATTTTTGGCATATGTGTTAGCAAATATGTTGAATTTAATAATCAATAATGGATACAAAATTCAAATAACTCTTACAATATAACATGATTCATCACATATATTCAACTCATAACTCATAAAATGAACACACACACTATATACACATGGATATCAAGATTACAATAATTTATTGTACAAAATAATGTGTTGCAATTCACATTACTAATACATCCTCACATGCTATCCTTATTAATAGTCTTTACAGAGAGACTCTTTGACATTTCAACTTCAACTAACTCTTCATATCCTTAAATTTACAGGAGATATGACTTTTCATATTTCTCATAGGAGAAAGATATTTATCCACTCCTTGATAATGACAAACATCTAATGATTATTCAATAAAAAATATTTACAAGACTCCTTCACATAAAACTATTTACCAGGTATTTTCAAAATAACTACAAGATACTTGCAATTTAAATACAAGGCACCAAATAATGTAATATACTCCAACAATATGATCGTGGTGAATGAATGTTTTGGAAGGGTTCTAGAAAATATTGCAAATTTGAACAAAATATAGGTACAATATTCAAAAGGTAATGGGCATCGCTTTTGTGGGGTTTATTTATGAGATTATCCTAATTTATGTAGATGATTTAGTTGTCTTTTCTAAGGATAGATCTAAGCATGTTGAGCATCTAGAGGCAGTTTTCAAGAGGTATAGAGATTTTGGGTATCTCTAATCCCAATAAATCTCTCTTTTATGCAAGAAGAGAGATTTTTGGGCCATGTGGTCTCTAAGTATGGGATTGTTATTAACCCTAATCATATCAAATCTATCCAAGAAATACCATTAACATCATAAGTTATAGATTTATGTCTCTCTTGGGTCATATCAAATTTGTATCTAAATTTATCATAAATTTTATGCAATTGATTAGGCCTATAAATAATATGCTAAATAAAAATATCACTTTCACATGGAGATGGAGGACGGCAAGAAATTATTTTAGAATAACAAGGAAGCTATCACTAGAGCACCAATGTTGATCAATATCAATAACTCAAAGTATTTTAGGCTATACATATTTGAAACCAATGAAATCATAGTTGAGGTATTGACTCAAAAAGATGATAAGAACAAGGAACATCATATATATTTCATGAGTAAAGTGCTTCATAATTATGAAGAACGATACACTTTCGTAGAGAAGCAAGTCTTTGCTATGAATAAATATTTGAGGAAATTTAGTTATTAACTATCTTAAAGTAAGACCACCATATTTTTAGTGCATATTGATGTTGGGTCTATACCTTTACATGGTGAATTGAAATAGAAGTGGGTAGGATGTTTGAAAAAGATATAGAAGTTTGATATCAATTATAAATCCATAAAATTGGTGTGAGGAAGAGCTCTTTACAAAAACCTAGACTTGGTGCATTCAAATGAACAATTGACTTTTTATAGAGATTGACCTAGGAGATTTGATCAAATGGATGGATGATATAAAGAGGTACATACTAACTAGTAATGTTCTAGTAGGTCTAACTATAAAAAAAAGATAAATTTGAGCGTAAGTCTATTAATTATACCTAGCTCAATGACACCTTTCTTTGAAAAGGATATGATGGAGTAATATTGAGAGATACTAAAGAGGAAAAAATTAAAGGCTTATTTTTGGAGTACCATTATGAAGGTGGTCATTTTTTATCTTATATAAGAGACCATAAAATCTTGAGAGAAGAATACTATTGGCCAAATGTATTCACATATTGTTTATAATGAATAAAGTATTATAAGGTTTGTTGTTTATACATAGGTCCTAGAAGGACAACACCTATACCTCTAGAATCTATAATAGTGACATAGTAATTTTAGCAATATGGATTATAATTTATTGGATAGACCAATCCATTATTTAGTGAAAGACATGGTTAGAACTTGATAGTTATAAACTATTTTACTAGGTGAGTTGAGGCTATTCCAATAAAAGTAGTAAATCAATAAGTAGTTATCTAATTATTAGAAGATATAATTATTAGATTTAGAATACCCTCAATTATAATTATCAATAATGTTACACTATTTATGGAGGTAAATTTGCTTCACTTTGCATTGGAATACAGATTCATCCTAGAAAAATCTGTAAAGTACTACCCACAATGTAATGAGTTGGTTGAGTCCAAAAATAAGAACATCATCTAAATTCTAAAAAGGACAAACATTAAGTTAAAAAGGGATTAGTTTATTACATTGGGGGAAATTTTTATGGGTTAACATAGTTAATTCAAAATCATCTATTGAGGCTTTGTTATGAACCTTTATTCTCATAACCATAAATCATTCACCAATATGCAAAAAATATCAACATGCATCCACAAATAATTTGCACAATAAATTCTAGACAATAAAATATATATTGATAATACCCTTGAGGTAGGGCAACACTATATAATGCTCATTATTAGAAGGAATCCACTCCACAAGATCTCCAACTCCACGAGCCAAGACTTCTACAAAGAATACTTGATATATCTTTTTTCAATGGGGTCTATATCTCTTTATACAAGAGTGTGTTCATTCGCCTTCCATGAGTTACAAAGTGAATAATAATATATATAACAATATTCCTTGATGGTTACATATGATAATATTCCCCGATTTTTACATATATGATTCTATGATATTATTCTCCTACCTATTTCTAATTTGATATATGGTCTTCCTTACTAATGAGTAATGGTTACATAAGTAACATTTATATCATAATGGTCCACATTAACCAATAATTCATTTATGGCTCAATACAATATTAATTTATTAAGTACCTATCTTGGTACCTAACATTCCATCCCCCTTACAAAATGTTTCATCCTCAAAATATTAGAAGAGGCTAAATAATATGATCTTCTGATCCATGTTGAGTACTGATATAAATCTTGATCATCCATCCATCCTAGTGAAAATATGATTGGTGGTGGTATTTTTTGATGCCAACATCATGTGTTGGAAGCATAAATTTCATTATTTGTCATCCATACCTTCTTGCATTTATGACTTGTAGATATCCAAAGTTTGGGCTCCTGTAGTTTCTTGTATGTTGCTCATAGATCCTTTATTGTTCTATGCCTTGTCTTCATGAGTGTTACCTCTTATGGTGGTGTGGATAGTTATATAATCCAACCTTAGACTAATGTTCACCCTTTTGTGCCTCTAATCTTGGTTCAACCATTGTTTTTGCTTATTATTTTAAATCTACTACCTCCTCCTTAGACTCTATTTTAGGTTATTTGTCTAGTTCTTCAATTAGTTCCCCTATAATTGCTTCATGATTTTCCTTGCATTGAGAAGTATCCTATACTGTTTTCTTCTCCTTGTACCATAACTTCATGAAATTATTTTTTAAATTAATATTAACAGTACCCAAATAATGCAACCAAGGATACCCAATAATAATATCCATATCACCCACATTAATAGTATACAAATATGAATGTAAGACATTTATCCATGATGATCTTTAAATATTAAAAAAAATTGAACATCCTCACCCTCAAGCTTCATGTTTTTATTTTTGTTTTTGGAACCTGCAAACTGTTAGCCAAGTCCTTATTGATGAAGTTATGCTTGCTACTAGGTTTTATGGATACAATAATTTTTTTCTTATCGATGCAACCATGAACTTGCAAAAAGAAAAATTGTAGATTCAAACAAATCTTGTTTAACTTTGTTTGGCACCAAAGGTGCAATTTCCTTAGCATGCACATTATTATAATATTATTTTTATCCTAATTTACTTTAAAATACAACTTCAAATTGTTGGCAATTTTGGGTACTTTGGGTACATTGCATTTGCTCAAGTGAATAAGTTGTCATTGATGTCAAGAAGCTTTCGAAGGAATTTGAATTGATGTCAAAATTATTTGTTTTGATGAAGGTTACGGCATGACAGTTTCAAAGGTCTTCTGCAAACCCCAAGCTGATAGGTTCGAAAGAAAGTAAGTTGGAAAAGTGTCGCGATATCGCGACATGTCGCATTTTCGCGACTTAAGCAGGAGAGAGAAAGCTTTTTAGAAAAGTGTCGCGATATCGCGACATGTCGCAGTTTCATGACTCAAAGAGGAGAGAGAATGTACGGAGTCAGAAATGTCACGATTTCGTGACATATTGCAAGGAAGGTTGTTCGGACGAAAAAGTGTCACGATTTCGTGACATGTTGGAGAGAGAGTCAAAGAAAAAGTTAAAGAGAGAGTCTGAAAGAAAAAGTGTCATGATTTCATGACATAATGCAGAAGAGAGAGTCCGTAGTGTGAATTGTCACGATTTCGTGACAAGTTCGAAGAGAGAGAAAGTAGCAAGATAAAGTGTCACGATTTCGTGACATGCTACAGAAGTCGAAGTGAGAACTGTCATGATTTTGTGACATGCTACAGAACTCGAAGTGAGAACTGTCATGATTTCCGACATGTAGCAAAGGGAAGAGTCTGAAATGAGAACTGTCATGATTTCGTGACAGGTTGCAAAGAAGACGTATGAAAGCTGAAAGCGTCACGATTTCGCGACAGGATGCAAAGAAATCGTACGGATGTAGAAAGTGTCACGATTTCATGATAGGTTGAAGAGAAAGGTTATGGATGTAGAAAGTGTCACGATTTCATGACAGATTGAGATGGCAACATACAGTTGGAGAAAGTGTCACGATTTTGTGACAGAAATAGAAAGCAGGTCTTCAATAGTTGAAGAGTCACGATTTCATGATAGAAACAAAATGAAAGAGCATGGAAGAAGAAGCATCATGATTTCATGACAAATTCAAGAAGGAAGAGCTCAAAGGTGAAAGCGTCATGATTTCGTGACATGTTCCATTTGCAGGAGAAAAGCACAAGGCAGTGAAAGTGTCATGATTTTGTGACATGTTCCATTTTTGTGGGCGTAAAGGAGAGAAAAGCACAAGGCAGTGAAAGTGTCACGATTTCATGACATGTTCCATTTTTGCTAGTGCAAGCAGAGCAAAGTGCAAGGAAGCGAAAGTGTCACGATTTCGTGACATGTTCTGCTTTTGCGGGTGCAAGCCGAGAAGGGGTTAAGAAAGCGAAAAGTGTCATGATATCGTGACATGTTGTATTTTCATGGTAGAAGCTCAAAAGGGTTACAGAGGCAGTGAAGCCGATAGAGTCAAATTTTAGCCGATGAAGATTAGGGCTTGCAGTCGACGGAGATTAGGGTTTGCATTTGCATAACAACCGACTAAGATCAAAGTTTTTATTCATGAAAACTCTGTTATAAAAGGAGGGTTGTTTGGAGAGTTGAGTGTAGATCGAATGTGTGGTTGAAGTGTGACGTTCACAGAAATAGTGCAAAGAGAAGAAGTTCGATCGTCGAGAGCAGAGTGCAAAATTTGATAGCAGTGTACAGAGTGCATTTTGTCGAATCATCTAAGTGAGAGAGATCGCAAGGAATCAGAGTGCATGAAGACGGTGCTGCTGTGTTTGTGCAGAGAGAGCAGAGGGCGTAGAGCGCAATAGGAAAAGACGAATGAGGACATTTGTGCTAGACCGAAGGACTATGTTTAGTGCAAATTCGAGGACCAGCTTTGGAGGTGATAGAGTTGAGAACAGAGGTCTCCAGCCAGAGAAGGGAGGACAGGTGTCTTCTATGGATAGAGTTCCATTTGCTAAGGGCAGCGGAGGCAGAGGTTTTCTAGAGGATCACCAGCCAAAGCAGAGCTAGGGGATTGGTGTCTCCTGTGGGTTGGTGCCCACGAACTCGAGATTAGGGGATTGGTGTCTCCTTTGGGTTGGTGCCCATAAACATTGTAATCGGGAAAGGTATTCCCGAATTTGGATTGATAAAATTTAGTGAAAGATTTTATCCGTGGATGTAGCCCAACCATTTTGGGTGAACCACGTTAAAATGGGTCTTCAATGTGTGATGCTTTCTGTCTTGATTAATGTTGTATTGATGCCACTGCTATCTAAAGTTAAAATTATTAATTGGTTAAGTCTTATACTTTTCACCCCCCTCTCAGTATAAGCTTGTGTTCTTCAATTGGTATCAGAGCGGGTCTCTCCAGAAAGAGCCTAACAGCTTGGAGAAGGATCTATCAGAGGAACATACAGATTCAGAAAGAGATGAAGGGGTTGAGTTCAATCTCAAAGGTGAATTCTTCTTGGCTTTAAGAAAGCTTGAGAAATTCAGGGAAGAGAATTCTGTTCTCAAGCATCAATGTCAGGAAGAAGAGATTGCAAGATCAAAATTGTCTCAAAGAGTTATAGACTTCAAAATTCTAGCTGAAGAAGGAAAGAAGGTTGAACAGGTTCTGACAGAGGCTTTAAAAGGAAAGGAAGCTGATTGCGAGAAACTAGAAGAAGAGGTTATGTCTCTTAGAGTGAAGTTGGAACAATTGGCTCTCAGACAGAATACTCCGTATGAAAAGCAAAAGAAGGATGGTTGCACTATTCATGAAATAGGGTCTTCGAGCAAGACCAATCTTCATCCTGAAGAGCGGTGGATTCCAGTTGGTCACAAGAAGAACAATCATCCAAGGCATCAAAACAGGTTACATAATACTTTCCATGGCTATTGTTTTTCTTGCAAGAATTTTGGTCACAAAGCTATGCATTGCAATAAATCCTTGAATAGCCTTAGTAAGGAAAATGTTAACTCTTTTGCACCTCTTATGAATAAAAATTTCATGTGTTACAAGTGCAAGAATTTTGGGCATATAGCAAGGATGTGCAGTTTGGATAGATCTAGCCTTGAGTTCACTAAAAAGAAAAATGAGATCAAATCTAAGTCAATGATAGTTCAAACTGCTTTTCATGCTCAAGACAAAGTAGAAAAATGGTATCTTGATAGTGGTTGTTCAAAACATATGACTGGTGAAAAGGAAAAGTTTTTGGTCTTAAAAGAAACAAACAGAGGAACAATCAGTTTTGGAGATAATAGATCAGCTAAAATCTGTGGTAAAGGGACTCTTAGTTTGGATGGGAAATCCAAAATAGAAAATGTGCTTTATGTAGAAGGCCTAAGACATAATCTTCTAAGTGTGAGTCAACTTTGTGATCAAGGGCACATAGTATCTTTCTTTTCAGATAGATGTGAGATAAGTAAAGAAAAAAATGGAAAACTCATTGCGAGTGCTACAAGGACTCCAAACAATCTTTACATGCTTGAGTGAGATAAAAAGGGAAAAGTGTTTTCTAACTCAAGAAGATGAGAGTTGGCTATGGCATAAAATATTGGGGCATTTGAGCTTTGATAATCTTGTCAATATTAGTAACAAGGAAGCGGTTAGAGACTTGCCCAAAATAAAAAGGCCCCATAATATCATTTGCGGTCCCTGTCAACATGGAAAACAGACCAGAACCAGTTTCAAATCAAAAGGGTATACTTCTTCAAAACCATTGGATCTTATTCATACTGATTTATGTGGCCCCACCGAACTCAGAGCATTCGGGAGAAAGCTACTTCATGTTGTTTATAGATGATTATTCTAGAATGACTTGGGTTACTTTTCTCAAAGAAAAATTCGAAGCTTTTGAAAAATTTAAAGCTTTCAAAGAAATGATTGAAAATGAGACTGACAAGAGAATCAAATGCTTAAGATCGGACGGAGGAGGAGAGTTCACTTCAAATGAATTTGTGGAATACTATGAGCAACAAGGAATCAAAAGAGAATATTCAGCAGCAAGAACTCCTCAACAAAATGGAGTAGTTGAAAGGAAAAATAGAACTATTGAAAATATGGCTAGAGCTATGTTAAATGAGTCAAAACTTTCAGATGGCTTTTGGAAAGAGGCAATCAGTACAATAGTCTACATTATCACCAGGGCCCAACTTAGAGTCAATCATCATAAAACTCCTTATGAGTTGTGGAAAGGAAGACCAACTATAGTAAAATACTTCAAAGTGTTTGGGAGTAAGTGCTTCATCAGAAGGGAAGATCAGAATTTGGGTAAATTTGATCCTAGGTGTGATGAGGGAATCTTTCTTGGATATTCCAGCAGAAGCAAGGCCTACAGATGCTTCAACAAAAGAACGCATACAGTCGTAGAGAGCATAAATGTAACAGTTGATGAAAAGACAGGGATAAAAGAACCAGTCAAGGAACTCAGTGATGAAATTTGTCAAGAAGAATTCAGAGAGGTTTCAGATGAAGAAGAGGAAAGACAACAACTGCTTCCCAAAACTCCTTCACGATATGTTCAGAAACATCATCCCAAAGATTTGATCATTGGTGATCCAAACAGCAGGAAAACAAGAAGAAGAGTCATTCCTTCACACGATTCTACAAATGTTTCATTATTATCTCAGATTGAGCCAAAAGATTTCAGTGAAGCATGTGCAGATAAATTTTGGGTAAAAGCGATGGATGAAGAGCTAAATCAAATAGAGAAAAGTGAAACTTGGGATTTGGTTCCAAGACCTAAGGACAAGAATGTCATTGGCACAAAATGGATATTCAGAAATAAACTCAATGAGGATGGAAAGATTGTCAGAAACAAAGCTAGGTTAGTCTGCAAAGGTTATGCTCAAGTAGAAGGTGTTGATTTCGAAGAGACGTTCGCTCCTGTTGCTCGTCTTGAAGCTATCAGAATGTTTTTGGCCCTTTCAAGCTTCAAATATTTCAAGGTATATCAAATGGATGTAAAGTCAGCTTTTCTAAATGGGGTGTTGGTAGAAGAAGTCTACATAGAACAGCCAGAAGGAGTGTCTCTCACAGAACAGTCAGACTATGTGTGTAAACTAAAAAAGGCCTTATATGGGTTAAAGCAAGCACCAAGGGCGTGGTACTCAAGACTTGACAGTTATCTTCATGAGCAAGGCTTCAGGAAAGGCGTGGCAGATAGCAATTTGTATATTAAGAATGAAGATGATGATATGTTGATTATGGTTGTCTATGTTGATGATATTATTTTTGGGGGAAATAATACTCAGATGTGCAAAGTTTTTGCTAACACCATGCAGAAGGAATTTGAGATGTCTATGATTGGAGAGCTGTCATTCTTTTTAGGTCTTCAGATTGCTCAATCAAAAGACGGTGTATTTCTCTCTCAAGGAAAGTATATCAAAGAAATGTTGAAAAAATTTGGGATGATGGACAACAAACCAGTATGTACTCCAATGATTACAGGGTGCAAGATGAGTAAAGATGATGAATCTCCAGTGGCAGATCAGAGATTGTACAGATCAATGATCGGCAGCTTATTATATGTTACGGCTACCAGACCAGATATCATGCAGGCAGTTGGGTTAGTAGCAAGATTTCAAGCAGCTCCAAAATATTCTCATGTTATAGCAGTTAAGAGGATATTCAGATATCTGAAGGGCACTATGGACTTTGGGCTTTGGTATCCCAAAGGTGATGATTTCACCCTCACAGCTTATACAGATGCAGATTGGGCAAGCAGTATTAATGACAGAAAAAGCACTAGTGGTGGAGCATTCTTTTTGGGAAAGAGTTTGGTTTCTTGGTTAAGTAAGAAACAACCTTCAGTTTCCTTATCTACAACAGAGGCTGAATACATAGCAGCAATGGCTGGGTGTACACAGGTTTTATGGATGAAAACCACCTTGGAGGATTTCAAAGTCAGGCATGAACAACCCATCTCCATATTTTGTGATAATACAAGTGCCATAAGTATTTCCAAAAATCCGGTAATGCACTCAAGGACAAAGCATATTTCCATCAAGTATCACTTTCTAAGGGAGAAAGTGCAAGACAAGCAGGTCAAGCTAGAGTATGTGCCTACTAAAGAGCAGATTGCAGATATCTTCACCAAACCTCTTCCAAGAGATACGTTTGAGTATCTAAGGGAGAAATTGGGAGTTGTACTCTCACCCCAGAATTAATCACCTCATCAGGAGGTGGGGGAGGGACTAAGCCAAGAGGCTCATTCTTAGTCCCGAGCCCCAAAGGTGGCCCTTTGCCATTGATGACAAAGGGGGAGAGATATGAGTAAGGGGGAGAGCTTCAAGAGAAGAGGAAAGCTTCAAGTCAGGGGGAGCAAAACTTCAAAGGAAGATTCTCAGTTGTGGGCACAGTTGATCAGTTGTCAGTTGTTAGCATAGTTGGTTTCAGTTTTGGCTCTTGAGAAGTGTTTTTAGTAAAGGTTTGCCATCAATGACAAAGGGGGAGATTGTTGGCAATTTTGGGTACTTTGGGTACATTGCAATTTGCTCAAGTGAATAAGTTGTCATTGATGTCAAGAAGCTTTCGAAGGAATTTGAATTGATGTCAAAATTATTTGTTTTGATGAAGGTTACGGCATGACAGTTTCAATGGTCTTCTGCAAACCCCAAGCTGACAGGTTCGAAAGAAAGTAAGTTGGAAAAGTGTCGCGATATCGCGACATGTCGCATTTTCACGACTTAAGCAGGAGAGAGAAAGATTTTTAGAAAAGTGTCACGATATCACGACATGTCACAGTTTCACGACTCAAAGAGGAGAGAGAATGTACGGAGTCAGAAATGTCACGATTTCATGACATATTGCAAGGAAGGTTGTTCGGATGAAAAAGTGTCACGATTTCGCGACATGTTGCAGGAGAGAGAGTCCGAAAGAAAAAGTGTCATGATTTCATGACATAATGCGAGAGAGAGTCCGAAAGAAAAAGTGTCATGATTTCATGACATAATGCAGAAGAGAGAGTCCATAGTGTGAATTGTCACGATTTCGTGACAAGTTTGAAGAGAGAGAAAGTAGCAAGATAAAGTGTCACGATTTCGCGACATGCTACAGAAGTCAAAGTGAGAACTGTCATGATTTCGTGACATGCTATAGAACTCGAAGTGAGAACTATCATGATTTCGTGACATGCAGCAAAGGGAAGAGTCTGAAATGAGAACTATCATGATTTCGTGACAGGTTGCAAAGAAGACGTACGAAAGTTGAAAGCATCACGATTTCGTGATAGGCTGCAAAGAAATCGTATGGATGTAGAAAGTGTCACGATTTTATGATAGGTTGAAGAGAAAGGTTATGGATGTAGAAAGTGTCATGATTTCGTGACAGATTGAGATGGCAGCATACAGTTGGAGAAAGTGTCACGATTTCATGACAGAAATAGAAAGCAGGTCTTCAACAGTTGAAGAGTCACGATTTCGTGATAGAAACAAAATGAAAGAGCATGGAAGAAGAAGCGTCATGATTTCATGACAAATTCAAGAAGGAAGAGCTCAAAGGCGAAAGCGTCACGATTTCATGACATGTTCCAGTTTCATGGGCGTAAGGCAGAGAAAAGCACAAGGCAACGAAAGTGTCACGATTTCGCGACATGTTCCATTTTCATGGGCGTAAAGGAGAGAAAAGCACAAGGCAGCGAAAGTGTCACGATTTCGTGACATGTTCCATTTTCGCTAGTGCAAGCAGAGCAGAGTGCAAGGAAGCGAAAGTGTCACGATTTCGTGACATGTTCTGCTTTCGCGGGTGCAAGCCGAGAAGGGGTTAAGAAAGCAAAAAGTGTCACGATATCGTGACATGTTGTATTTTCATGGCAGAAGCTCAGAAGGGTTACAGAGGCAGTGAAGCCGACAGAGTCAAATTTTAGCCGACGAAGATTAGGGCTTGCAGCCAACGGAGATTAGGGTTTGCATTTGCATAACAGCCGACTAAGATCAAAGTTTTTATTCATGAAAACTCTGTTATAAAAGGAGGGCTGTTTGGAGAGTTGAGGGTAGATCGAATGCGTGGTTGAAGTGCGACGTTCACAGAAATAGTGCGAAGAGAAGAAGTTCGATCGCCGAGAGCAGAGTGCAAAATTTGATAGCAGTGTATAGAGTGCATTTTGTCGAATCGTCTAAGTGAGAGAGATCGCAAGGAATCAGAGTGCACGAAGACGGTGCTGTTGTGTTTGCGTAGAGAGAGCAGAGGGCATAGAGCGCAACAGGCAAAGACGAACGAGGACATTTGTGCTAGACCGAAGGACTGTGTTTAGTGCAAATTCGAGGACCAGCTTTGGAGGTGATAGAGTTGAGAACAGAGGTCTCCGACCGAGAGCAGGGAGGACAGGTGTCTTCTATGGATAGAGTTCCATTTGCTAAGGGCAGCGGAGGCAGAGGTTTTCTAGAGGATCACCAACCAGAGCAGAGCTAGGGGATTGGTGTCTCCTGTGGGTTGGTGCCCACGAACTCGAGATTAGGGGATTGGTGTCTCCTTTGGGTTGGTGCCCATAAACATTGTAATCGGGAAAGGTATTCCCAGAATTTGGATTGATAAAATTTAGTGAAAGATTTTATCCGTGGATGTAGCCCAACCATTTTGGGTGAACCACGTTAAAATGGGTCTTCAATGTGTGATGCTTTCTGTCTTGATTAATGTTGTATTGATGCCACTGCTATCTAAAGTTAAAATTATTAATTGGTTAAGTCTTATACTGTTCACCCCCCTCTCAGTATAAGCTTGTGTTCTTCACAAATTCATCCCATGTTTGTGGAAAAGTATGGGCACTAAGAAAGTCCTTAAACCAAGATAAAACCTCCCCTTATAAATAAGCAAAAATCTCACATCTCCATAAAAATTTAGAAGAGTTTGAAGACATAAAAAATTTCCACCATTCCCAAGCATCAATATCATCCTCTCTAGTGAATATTGGCAACTCCATGACTTCAATAAAAAATCTCCCAAAGTAGCTAGGTTTTTAAATAATCAAAATTTCTCAAAAATTAAAATTTCTAAGATCTCATCTATTTCTTTCTTCAAACAATTAAATCTATAGATTTTATTCAAAATAAAACAAACAAAAACTAATCTGCTTACCCAAATTGAGAGTTATGATTTTTTCCCTTTGCATGAATTTCCCGTGCAACCCCAAAAACAGCACCAAAAGGTCAACTTGCAACAATTGTAACTCCTTCAATACTTATTAGAATTTAACAAGTGAGTAGTAATTTTTGTAGCACTAAAAATAACCTACATGCTAGTGCAAAAAAATTATAAAAATGACTGGTAAAAAATTTAATATGAATTTTTCCTTTTTGAAAAAAATTGTGCAACCGAAAAATAACACAAATATCTCAACTTCAAATAGCCATAACTTTCTCAATGCTTGCTAGAATTTAACAAATGAGTAGTTATTGTTGTAGTACACAAAAATATCTATACAATGGAGCAAAAACCTTCTAAAAATGACTGCTAAAATAAAAAAAAATGGCTCCCAAAAAATGTGATATTGTTTTGAAAAATGTGCCCTAGCTCTATAAAAACAACCCTACTTTTCCCGAATTGTTGCTTTGATACCAAATATTATGAAACTCTATTATCATAACCATAAATCATTCACCAATATATAGAAATATCAACATGCATCCACAAATAAATTATATAATAAAGTTGATATTGATAATACCCTTGAGGTAGGGCAACATCATACAATGATCCTTATTGGAAGGAAGTCACTCCACAAGATCTCCAGCTCCACAAGCCAAGACTTCCATAATAATACTTCATATATGCCCTTTTACAATGGGGGTACATCTCTATTTATACAAGAGTGTGATGGTTCACCTTCCATGAGTTACAATATCACCCATGTGGTGGTTCACCTTTCATAAGTTACAAAGTGCATAATAATATAATAATATTCATTAGTGGCTACATATGACAATATTCCTTGACATTTACATATATGATTCTATGACATTAATCTCTTACCTATTTCTAATTTGACATATATCCTTCCTTACTCAATAGTTAATTTATGGCTCATACAATTATACAATATTATAGTAAATTATTAAGTAGCTATCTTGGGTACCTAATAGACTTCTCTTTATAGGTTTGTGTTTGAAAAGGAAGTAGTGTTCTTGATCAACCTAGAACTCCCTTCACTCCAAATGTCTCAACAATTAGAGCTAGAATATATTGATATCTTAGCTATGTAGGCCCAACTAAATGCATTACTACAATTGGAAGAAGATATAGAATAATCCTTCCAATGACTTATACATCATGGTTCTAAATAGGCTATAAGTTTTTAGTTAAATTAAGGATATTTAGTAATAAAATGGGACAAAGACAAGACAAAATCATGTCAATATGGTAAGTTTTATCCTTCTAGAGTAGGTCATATTAGATGCTAAAGTGTAAGCACTAAATGTGTACAAATTGATTATGTGAAAGGATTAAGGATGAATGTTGCCTATCTCAATTAATGGGAAGAACTTATATCACCTCTAAAGAAAAAAACAAAGTGTCTTGTAAATATGTACATGATGCTTTGTTTTCCTTGTTTTACCTCTTCTATATTCCCCTATTTTCTTCTATTATTTTATAATTTTTTACAAAAAAAATTCCCTTCTAGCTAAGTGATAATCTCAAAAGAGATACACAGTTCCTCTCCCCTTGCTTTCATTTCTAATAGGTATCATCTCAAAATCTAGAAAAAATAAAAATAAATGATAAAAGGGTGCAAAAAAATTCTCAAGGTAAGAATTCACCAATTCATCATAACCTTCTAGAAATTTTGTAAATTAGTCTAATGGCATCACCCTTTGTCAGCAGGGATATCATCAAAATTTTGCAAAGTGATGATTCCAAAATTTTACCAAGTTTTTAATGATCCACTAAAATGATGTTGGCTTTGATGAATCACAAGCTTAGAACTTCTTCTTAAGCATCAAATTGTTAACCTACAATGTGATCTATTCACACATGCTAACTAAAAAATAATAATGAAGTCATGCCAAACTCAAATATTAGCATGAAAGAGAGAGAAAAGAAGAAGAGCTAAGTGACATCAATCCGAAAAAAGTGTGATTCATCAATGTAATGAGTTATAAATTGTTAGATTTTGATGTAATGAACAATGAGAGATAGCAATCACAAGATGCAAAATAACATAAAAGAAAGTAAATATGCAAGATGATTGAAGTATTCTTAATAGAAATAACATAAGTGAATACAACATAGCTATGGAGGAAATGAGCACTCCATTAATTAAGACACTGAACTACATTGCACCCATCACCAATATATGGTGATATACACAACACTGCACTACTACCTACGACTATGTTGTAAGCAGCTCTATCTATCTATGTCCCCCTTCTCATATCTATTTGAAAATGAGGCCTTTATTATATAGGAATATAGATTCCTTGGCCAACACTCTACCTAGCTATGCAAGGGACAACTTGCACATATATAGCTTGCACATTGAAACTTGTGCATTTATTACATTTCATGAAGTAACTAGATAACTTCACTCTAAAGTAATATAATGTCCTAAGTATGTACCTTGGAAGATACATTTAAATAACCCAAATAATGGAATAGACTCTATTTCTAAAACCCCCTATATACATTATTTGGGTATTGAAGAATTTAGTCCTCAATATGGATCTTCCTCCAATGGATAATGGAATTTGTATTATCCTTCATTGCTCACTTTATTCAGGTTTGCAGGTAATCTTTGTCTTCATATGACATAAAGTAAATTGTAGCTGAAGATTCTTCTACTTTTTGTATGGGTTCACCTAGTTTAGTCTTCATGATGCCATGTTTATTTCTAGTATGTCTTTTCTTCCTTTTTCTTATTCTCTTCTTGTGATTCTGCATTGGTGCTGGTGAAATATTTTCTTCATAACAAGTTAGTCTATCATCACCATAGTATTGTTCTTTATTTCCAACTTGTTTCTTGTGTTGAGTAAGTACAAACACAATTAATGATAGATACATTATCAGACATTCTTTCAATGAAAAAATAACCACTCTTTGTGAGTTCCACCATGCTGTGAAGAGGATTTCATGAATATAGTTAATCAATGCTATAAAGTTACCTTCTTTAGCTTATTTAAGAAACAAGGATAATTTCTCTTTATCGCTAGAGAGTAGATACTCATATCCTTCTAGAGTATCTATTAATTTTGAGAGTAGAATTCTACTTCATGGAATAGTTCTTCATTATTGAAAGCTTTTCTCAAAATTTCATCCATGATAGATCTTTAGTATTCTACCTTATATCTCCCTTATTGAAGTATATAAGCTTGATTTGATAAAACATTAGGTTTGTAGACTTCCTTATGTCTGCATAGTGATGAGGGTATGAATACCTAATTTTGAGGTTTTGTAGGAAGATTATATCTTCCCAACTTGATAATATTTGTAGGATATTACTATCATCAAGTTTTGTAGAATGCCTTATGACTCCTTAGAGATATAATGTAGTGCTTTTGTAAAAATATAGTTCAATTTTGGTTGATTTTGTACAAATTTTGTAAAGATCAAAAATCAACTTCTTAACACCTTATTACTCCTATTGAACTAAGCACTTTTCAATTTTGAAGAGGTTTTAATGTTGGATTTATTTTTTCCATTTAGAGAAGTTTTTGAGACAAGAATATTATAATTTTCCAACCTTAGTAAAAATCTTTAATAACCTCTTTTTATATCCCCTGGATTATTTCTAATTTCCAATAACCTAGTTTAGAGTTGTAGCCCTTATGACTCCAAATTTGGAAAATATTAACACATTAATATTTGCAAACTTTAAATGAATTAATTCCAAGTAGTATTCCTTATTTCTCCTAGGTTATGCTTTACAAATATTAGACAATTTTAATATTTAATTTCCCTAAGTTTTGCTTTCAAATAAATATTGATTTATTTCAATAATTTAATCCTATAATATAATCTTATAACTCATTTTTTATGGAAAGCAAATTAAATGGAAATTGTACCTTTGTGAAACTGGTGCTGGAATATACTTCTTGGGCACTGTGAGTAATGGAAGATTCTTCCACTTGCTATTTTCTTCAACACTCACTTCAATGCTTCATTTACCCATTTGACCAGGAGTAATGTGCTTCGTTGTTTGCTCTCGAATTATTCTCCAAGTAGCTATCGATCCACTATCATGTAGCTATCGAGTTACTACCATGATACGTCTGAGATGCTACTGAGTTGCTTTAGACTTTCTTTTTTTCATTGCTACATTGTTTTTTATTTTCCTTTCATCTCCTTGACCATCCTTTTTATGGAAGATTAGTCTTGAATTTTATGACAAGTGTCACACCTATTACATATGAGTTTTTGCTCCTTTTGTAACGTACTAACTTTCTTATATAATGCTTCTTTGGAACTCTATAATATATGAGCACTCGTGTGGACAATTTTGTGAGACTTATGGAGGATGACAAGTGGCACCACCTCCTTAATATTCCCTGTAACTCCTACGTGAGTTTTCTTGAGCATTTGAGAGATAGAATGGTGTTGTAGAAATATTATGCCAAGTGGCATTAAAATGCCTTGCATGAAGAACTATGATATAATTCTCCCAAGGAGAATATAACTCCTTTTGTATGCCTTATCTTAACTTGCTTTGTTTCTTGGACAACAAGAAATATTCTCTTTTTTAGGTGATTTGATGAGGTGCTATGGAGCTTTGAATGGCATTTCTGAAAGTGATATTGGTTCTTCCTTTGGTGGACGATATTCACCAAGTTTAAGACCTGAATGTAGCATCATTTCCCTTTGTTTACTATGCCTTGAATATGTTGTTTTCTATACCTTTTGTAGTGTAGATAGTTGTTTTCTATGTTGTCCATACCACATTGGTAGAAGTATATTTGATACCTTCTCTTCATATATGATATATTTTTCTCTCTACATTAATTCAGCTTGATAACAGCCTTATGTGGGCTTTGATATTGCAGGTTCATTCATCCAAGATATGTGGAGAGTGAGCCCTTTGAGTGGCTCCTTTTTCTATGGAAAAGGAGTGCAAACGTTTGTCCTTCCTTTGCTAGCTTACCCTGTAGATATTGTGCCTTTTGAGGAACCTTTAAATATTCTCTCTTTCTACGTATAATGTATTGTAGAAGTGCAATACCATTTAACTTTACATGTATATAAAACTTTTTTTATTACATATTTTTCTTGCACTCTTTTGCAAGTCTGAAATTTTATCTTTGTAGTAGATTTTTGAATGCAAATATGAGGGTTTTGAGGATGTCTCTTTGGCTAGACTCCTTACCCTTTTTGCTTGGATACTTTGATGATAAATCCAATCCCTTAATGATGTAGATAGAATATTCTTTGTAGCTGTAATTTTCTTCCCTTTGTAACAAGCAATTAACCCTGTAATGCTTTGGATTTGAGACTCACCAAGTCTCAATATTTGAAGCTTCTATTTCTATTTTTGGTTAGTTGTATTCTTCTTCAATTTTTGGAGAATTCTAACCTAATTTTGTAGCTTCACTTGGCCACTATGTGTTGCATATTTTTGTGCACTAATAGTATTTTTAGACACTAACAATTTCTGATTTTGTGCCCTTCTCAAGTACACAAAAGCTAATATTTTGAGAGTGGTAGAATAGTGCAAATTAATCTAATAATATTTCACTTTTAATGCACTAACAATTTCACCTTATCACTCCAATCAACTCTCAATAACATGCACTTAATCAAATTTACTGCAACTAATCAAGAATAATTTGAAATGAACCTTCAATAATTATTCTAAAATTTCACTACAATCAATATTGTAGGACTTAGTCTTCTTTTTCTTTTTCCAAAGTAGATGATAAGTAGTTGATAGAAGTAATTCAAAAATCTAATCAACTCCTAATCAATGTGCAAATGAACCTTAAAAATAACCTTTATTTTTGCACTTTTGAAGATTGTAATCCAATTGCAAATTTAATCCAAATTTAGATGCTTTAACAAATATGATAAGTATTCCAATTAATGAGTCTACTTTCACCAAAATTTTCTTACCTTTTCTAAAGTCTCTATAGATATTTTACCACTTCTATAGAGGATGTAGATCTTGGTGTCTAGGATCACCAAGTTGCTACTTCAAGTAGGATATTGCAACTCTTTGTAGACTGTCTTGAACAACTCCTTCTTCACCAAATGATGGTCTCAAACTTTCTTTCATAAGCCTAGGATTTGGTGGCTTGTTCTCCTCTTGTGTTCTCCTCCTTATGTTGTAGATTTGGAGAAGTCTTTGTCTCTGAATTGTTGCCTTCTTACTATGAGAGGTAATCTTCAAATCTCCAAGATTTGGTGATCTTATTCTATCTTCAAGTCTTCTTGTCGAATTTTGACTTCAAGCAGGATCTTATTTTGGTATTTGGTACTCCTTGCCAAATTCTTCTTCACATATTTGGTACTCCTTGCCAAATTATTCTTCAAATATTTGGTACTCCTTGTCAAATTATTCTTCTCTTGGGGTTGTTGTTAGATGACGATAATTATCCCAATCCCTTCACTATCAGAGATTCTCCTTGGTATTGGATTTCTTCAATGATTTATCCTTTCATAATTTATTTAGTCAGGCTCTCCTAGAATTTTTCTAGATTCTCAATGAGACCTTCCCAAGGTATTTGATATTGAAGCTTTTGATGGTCTTCCTTAAGACCTTCTCTTCAACATTCTTCTCTTGGAAGTGTTGGTGGTGAGATCTTCTAGATATCTGATTTTGCTGCTTTTGGATTCAAGAACAACTCTCCTAGTCCTTATTCTTCAATGGCATCTTCTCAAGATCTCTTCAATTTTTCTTTAGGTACTAAGTTGATTATGAAGAATATACCCTTCCTAACTTTCTTGTAGGAAGTTTCCCAACTCACTTAATCTTCTTTCCCTATAAAAAGGTATTAGTATTGAAACATTTAGTTTGCTTATGAATTAGATATTCTCTTCAAATTCTTCTTTAGGATCAAGGCTTTTGTGACCTTTTTTAATATCAAGGCTTCTATGGCATTTTTCAGTATCAAGGCTTATGTGTCATTTTTTAGTATCAAGGATTTTGTGGTATTTTTTAGTACCAAGGCTTCTATGGACTTTTCCAATATCAAGGCTTCTATGGCTTTTTTTAGTATCAAGGCTTCTATGGCCTTTCTACTATCAAGTCTTCTATGGCCTTTCTAGTATCAATACTTTTGTGGCTTCTCCTTCAAGTCTCCTATGGCATTTTTTTCAAATGTGAAGTTCTTCAATCCAATAATAGATATATTCAGTATCCTAACTTCACGATGATTTTTCACTAGAAGTCTTATTTCGTAGTATTATTATCTTACACAAGGAACTAATCTCTATACTATGAAGGCACACCGACCATTAGGTAACAAAGTTGGAGTCTCCTAGCTTTCTATTGTATGAGTCCCAATCCTATGAGAACTAATTTTACATAATAAAAGAAACTTTAGGCAATAGTTAGAAAATTCCAGATATTCTGGATGATCTTCACTAGATGATTTATCAATCTAATGGATTGAATGTTGAGTCCTGGTCTTCACGAGTTTTTCTTGTAACTCTGTGGAAAGACTCTAGTCAAATGCAATCTTAATATTTCTAGAACTGAGATTAATTTTAGTCCTCACTTGTGACTCTCCCTAATTCTACCACCTAGATTATTTTGAGATATTTTGATAGTGGTTGGTCCAACGGTGCATCAATTTGATAAAACACTCAGGCTCAATGATAATGGTAGTTTCCCTATTGACCTACATAGACTAGATCTATCGTAGCTCTAATACCACTATTATATTTTTATGTAATAAACAATGGGAGATAGCAATCACAATATGCAGAATAATATAAAAGGAAGTAAATCTATAAGATGAATGAAGTATGCTCAATAGAAATAATTTAAATAAATACAATGTAGCTATGGAGGAAATGAACACTCCATTAATGAATCTACTGAACTACATTGCAACCATCACCAATATATGGTGATATACACAACACTGCAGTACTACCTACGACTACGCTACAAGCAACTCTGTCTATCTATGTCCCCCTTCTCATATCTATTTGATAATTAGGCCTTTCTTATATAGGAAGACAAGTTCCTTGGCCAACACTCTACCTAGTTGTGTAAGGGATAAATTGCACATATATATCTTGCACATTGACACTTGTGCATTTATTACATTGCATGAAGTAACTAGATAACTTCCCCCTAAAGTAATCTATTGTCCTAAGTATGTACCTTGGAAGATACATTTACATAACCCAAATGATGGAATAGACTTTATTTCTAACATGAATAAGCCTTGATTCATCAACCTTAATAATATAGGGCAAATACAATGATGATATCAATGACATTAGACCAAAAACTAATTGACTATTTTATTGGCTATGCAAAACAAATTTATTTTGTGCTCAATAAATTAATATGTATAGGATAGGTTGATCCATAGAGGGACTGTAATTATCCAAGGGGGATAATCCTCCTCCTTCATTTTCAACACTCAAACCTTCTTAGAAATCCTCTATAACTAGTGAATCATAACTTGCAAATAACAACCATTTTTTGCATAAGGAACCTACCTTTGTCTATAATAGTCATATTTGAAACCTTGTTTTACCAACTATCCATGTAGAGATGAAATAAACCCTTAGTAAATGACATCCATTGTCATGTTGCAATGGGAGACTTAAGGAATCCCCAATAGCTTTGAAATAGTGCCTCAAGTTTCTTCATTTGAACCTCAAACAAGCTTTTCGTTGTTGCAACAAAATCAAAGTCTACACGTAGCACCAATGTCCTTTTCCTTGATCCAATGGCAGGGACCACAACAAAGCAATTCCAATTTTACCTTAATCAATTGTTTTAAGAATACTTTTATTTATAAGTATAAACCATGAGTAGTTTGATCCACTCTAATGGTTCATTGGATTTCAAAGGTAGAAAAAGTAGAAAGGGTAGATTGTTTAAAAAAATAAAAGCTCAAGGCATGAATAAGTGACTCACCAAAATTTCTCTCTAAACCATTGATAAATTAGGTAGGTCAAAAGTAGAATATGCATGAAGTGAAAATCCAATGGTTCACATAAAAACCAACTATTTGCTAGTAAAATATGAAGGGAAAAAAAGGACCAAAATTAGTGATTTGTTGGATATCCTATGGTTCACAAAAATGGGACATAGAAAAATATTTGGAACTCTTATAAAATGGCCCCTCAAAACTTTCAACCATGGATCCAATAGACACTAGCACACATCCCACTAGATAAATCATAGAGGTGGAATAAAAGGAGGAAGTTCTTCTCCTGTTAAGGAAATCCTTTATTAGTGGTACTTGAACAACCCTCCACCTCCAAGAGGGAGAAGATACTTGAGTCATTGCAAAGGATTGGAAAGAGGACTACAATTTCCCAACAATAAAAACAAGAAAATAAGAAAGGGGTCATTAAAATTGTTTAAAATTATATGATGAGGTGGGAAATGGAGGTTTAAGATAGTCTCCTAGGTAGAAAAGAAGAGATATCTTGTGAAAACACAATATGAACACCAAGGATTCATGGATCATAGCATGCCTATGGAGCTCAAGGATTTCATAATTTTTCATACCTTGGGTTTGGAAATGCTCAAATTTGGTCCATGCCTGCATGACACACTATGACAAGAAATATCAAACCATTATTCATACACAACAATATGCCTCTTCAATTTTGATCACTTTGGAGACTATCAAGCGCATGATGCATTTAAAAATTATTTAATCTATTAGATAGCCTACTATCCCAAGGCACAAGTAGACTTCTTTGATATAAAATATAAGAACACTTGGGAGAATTTTTTGGCCATGTAGATAAACAAAATAAGATTAAAAAATCATTATCCCTTTGGATTCACATGTTTAAGGAGGAGTCATAAATGATCTAGATAGTAGATTAGAACAAAGAGTAAGGAAGAAAAACCTTGACATGTTGCATTTATTCTAAGACAATACCCAGTACCTACAACTATTAAACTACATCATTTATCATGCCAAAGAAATAAACAATAAGCTAGAGTATTTTGAAGATACTAAGATTATCATCTTCTCTTCATACCTTGTATGGCTAATCCTACACAAAAAAGACTAGTTCTAGCATATGAAATTAGATGATAATGACCAATTAGGATAGACTCTACATCTAATTGAGATCCCTTAAATCAAGCAAACAAAATTTTGTTATGAATTCAACATCGACGTATATATGCTCATCATGTAGATACTATGGGGAAATATTCTTAGATTATTTCCAACTTGTAGAGCACTAGTTTAAACTAAATAGGAGGAGCAATATTTTTACCTATGTTCATATTCCTCCTATGTCTAGTTGAATGCATTTTCAAAGGAAGATTTTATATTATTGACATTCATTCTTCACTACATTTTTCCATTAAAAGTGGTTCAATAATTAGATTTAATTAAAAAGTTTGGAATGGTGTAAAATAAAACAAACATATTTGATATTAGGAGAAACTATTTGACAGTAACCCCACTTGCAAAAGGATGTACCAAAGAGATAGCCAAGAGGCTAAGAAAGTGTAGTTTGGAAGTCATTCAATATAGGTGGACGTGTCATCCTAACACTTGGTTTGCACAAACTCTACTAGGGCACAAGCTCCAAACTATCTATGTGCATGAGAACAAATTTGAGAATCAAAATAAAAGGAATCTTATTGAGGATGAGGCTATATAGATAATTAATATCGATAACACTTGGATGATAAGGTCAAAGCCCTATGGGAGCAAACTTTCCCTTGGTTCTAATATTATAGGGAAATTATGGAGAAAGGAATGAAGATGATCTACCAAGACTTTGACCTAGACACATGTATTAATTATCAAATGATCCAATCATTGATAGAGAAAAAGTACATATGGAGTCTTGATAAGGTGGTGGCTTACATCCAAATGAGATATGATATAAAGATCCCAAGCCTAAAAAATGATCCCAAGCCGATTGAAGGGTGGTTTGATAAATTATTCTCCATCATTTAGGATGAGCACCCACAAGAAGTGGAAATAACAAAGAAACAAGAACATATCAATGCATAAGTCTCCTCATCCAAGTGTTGACATGTCCAAAAACCATTGTAATCATGAGCATAGCTATACAATCCATGACTAAGGAGGCATACAAAATGGACACCATTAAAGATACAAGAACCTTGCACCCTATGGCAAAACAGAAGAAGCGAGAGATCATAGTAGAGAGCATAAAGGACTCCACTAGCCCTATTTTTGAAACCTCCATTGACACTAAGTTAAAGAAGTAGCACAATTCTTAAGAATGACTACCTAGGAAGGCACCTTTGAGGTAAGCATCAACTTCATCAATGTTGTAGTGTCACATGCAAGAGATGCCACCTTAGAGGCTTTGGAAGCAATGGAAACAATTTTCTCCGCTATTTCTTCTTCCATGCCAACTTCTTATATCTCTCCTCTCTCTCAAAACAATTCCTCTTAACTCCCCCTCTCTTCTACTACACCTCTACCTTTGTCCAATTCAAGGAGGGCCCCCTCAACATCAATAGTCTCCACTTCTCCACCTCACCCACTATTACTTCATTTGTCATTGCTGCAAACTTCATTTCCATCCCACATAAATCCACTCAGTCCATCCTCACTCATACCACTTCCACCATGGGCTCTTGCACATGATCTTCTTGTAAGCTAGATGAATAATATTATATTTTATAAAATGCCCTTTCATTTTATAGGTTTCTTATATTTATCAATATAAATATTTTGTAATGGGTTATATAAGATTGAAATAGACCACGTAATAGTATTCCAACAAATTTAACAATTATAAATATGTATTCGTTAACAATATTTGAAACTTATGTTAATATTTTGAGCTCTTTTTTAGGAGACCCAAGTTCAAACCATGGAAGGATGTGTGTGCATATATTAATATCAATGAACTTATAACAAAAGAAAGATTCAAAACTTAATCTTCTTAAAAATTAAAAAATATAACTAATTAAACTAATACCATATAATAATATAAATACTTTTAAAAATAAAAATAAATTTTAAAACTTTAATTTAAAATATATATATATATATATATATATATATATATATATATATATATTAAAATTTAGTAGAATATTAAAATCATTTTATGTTTTATATTTCAAGCGATAAATAGCTCTAGGGTGCTATCTTTTTGTTTTTTCTTCCTGTAAGTTGGATGAATAATATTATATTTTATAAAATATTTTTTTTATTTTATAGGTTTTTTATATTTATCAATATAAATATTTTTTTAATAAGTTATATAAGATTGTTTTTTGATTTTATAAATTCTTTATATTTATTAATATATATTATTTTTAATTAATAGGTTATATAAGATTGAAATGGACCACACAATGGTATTTCAACAAATTTAACCATATATATATATATATGAAACTTATGTTAAGATTTTGAATTTTTTCGAAAGATTTCAATATATGACGGGGTGTGTACATATGTATGTATCAATAAGCTTGTGACAAAAGAAAAATTCAAAACTTAATTTTCTTAAAAATTAAGAAATCTGACTAATTAAATTAATACCATAATAATATAAATACTTTTAAAAATAAAAATATATTTTAAAATTTTAATTTTTTTTTATTGAGTAAATACTTGTTATATATATACATTTTTGCCATGCAGGTTGAACCCGGGTCACATCATCCATAATGCAAGTTACGTCCTTGCTGGTAGACCTTGCTGGTAGACCACAACACGTAGATAAAAATACATACATGTTAAAATATAGTAGAATATACAAAACGTGGGTAAGCGTATGAGGGGTGGGTGTGTGGTGACTTTGTGTGGTGTGTGGTGACTTTGAACCGTGGGTAAGCGTATGAGGAGGTGGGTGTGTGGTGACTTTGTGTGGTGTGTGGTGACTTTGAACCGTGGGTAAGCGTATAAGGGGATGGGTGTGTGGTGACTTTCTGTGGTGTGGTGACTTTGTGTTAAATTCTCTATTGATAAGAATAATTCTCAGCTTTATGAGAGAAAGACTGTCCAACCTTATACATCATTCATAAAAAATCTCACAATAATCAAAATAGGAAAAAATTAAAAATTAAAAAAATAGTAAAATATTAAAATCATTTTATGTTTATATTTCAACTGATAAATAGCTCTCGGGTGTGCTATTCTTTTGTTCTTTCATTTTACATGTGTAGGGCACGGGACTATAAATTCTAGTTCACTAAAATTATAAATCGAATTAGTAGAACTCGATTTAATCAGACAAAAATTTAAATATTATTAATTACTTATTTTTTTAGTTTAAATTTGAATCTTTTAAAAAGTTAAAACCTTTATAAATTAAGTTAACAGAACCTAATTAAAATAAACAAACACTCAAACACTACTAACCACTTATTTTTAATAAAAAAAAACTCAAACCCCTTTCTAAATTTCTCTTTCGATTAAGTTTAATTTTTTTTTATATATATAAATTCCTTAACATTCCATAGTATTCCCTTGATCTCACATAAATTAACTACTACTAACCACCTATCCTTAATAAAAAAAACTCAAACCCCTTATCTAAAAAATTTCCTTTCCATTGAGTTTAGTTTTTTTCCCATCCATATGCGTTCCTTAACATTCCATAGAGTTCTCTTGATCTCACATAAATTCAGTATTTATCTGAATTAACACTACTAACCACCTATCCATAAAAAAAAAAAAAAACTCAAACCCCTTATCTAAATTTCCCTTTCGATTGAGTTTAGTTTTTTTTTTTTTTCTATCTACATAGATCCAATATTTATCTGACTTTATGGTTCCTGATCTAGATAGATCCAATATTTATCTTGACTTTATGGTTCCTGATCTAGATAGATGCAAGTATTTATCTTAATTTTATGGTTTCTTTTTAATTAATTTATTTTTAAACCACACGATAATCGATTTTATTTAATAAATATATAAAGATCTGCTTTGTATTATATTAATACTTTATCAACTTACACCTGACTGTTAAATATTATTATATCAGGCCTTCTATGTATAAATGAAATCAATTACATTTTTAAAAAATAATTTTAAAAAAATAAAAAGAAGGCTTTTTACAATCTTCAATATATTATTAAAATATATAACAATAATATATTATTAAAATATATAACAATGATAATGTATTATTGGTATCCATATACTTCCCTCACCTCATCATTGGAAGTGTATTTACATACTTACAGATAACAATCTACCTGAAGTTGGGTATTGTGATCCCCATCTCTCAGATTTTCTGTGTTCTTTCACACTTGGAGTTCTAAGAATAAATAATTATCCAACTAAAAAATATATATCCAACTAACCAATGAATCTCCTCCTTCCATGGATTCCAACAAGTATTCCAACAAGTAGGCATAAATATAGGGAGAAAATAAAATAAGATGAACTGGGAGCAAAACAACTACATAAAGGAAGAGTCTTGTGGTTTATTTAAGTCAATCAGTTTGTTGAATCCATGGACTCTACTCAGGCTTTGTTGTAACTGGCGTTGCGTTTTGCATTAGCACTTCCGGCTGTGACTCTGTAACAAATCATCAATATCAGAGGAAGATAAAGCACAATTGTAATCTAACTATCACAAACACGGCTGTCATGGTTTTTAAGGAGATTATAATCAAGTTGAGAAGCAAATGAATAGCTTACCTGATTTTAAATTTTCACCAGAAGAAAGCTGATCCACACCATTTCCCTGTTTCTTCCCAACGAATGAACTAAAGACCCCACTGACACGCTCCACAACGCCTTTCCCTTCAGAAGGATTAGTGCTTGAAGTCTGCCCATTCATGTCTTGGGAGTCCTCCACAATTGCATCTTTTGAAGTCGATTTTTCTTTCCCATCCTTCACACTTCTAGCACTTTTGCTGAAGAACCCAGTGATCACCCCAGACAAAGCTTTTTCATCTTCCCCTGGAGACAGCCTATGAACAATTCCACTCTTGCAGGTCTCCTTGTTTTCTTTGCCATCTTCCATGGCTGTGCCTATCCCACGAGTGGTACCTTGTATCTGCTCTCCTTTTTTTACTTCATTATTCTTCCCATTAGTCTGCCCACCATATCCCAACATTGATGCAACAGCATCCTTGGCAGCATATAGCTTTTGTGCATAGCTTTGGGCACCTTTTTCTCCTCCTTCATTTTGCTTCTGTTGGGTTCCCTTACATTCTCCCTCTCCTATATTGTCCTCCTCATTATCTTTGATACTTTCATCAGATGCCACAACATCTTTCTGTCCCTGAACCAATCCAGATTCCTTAGTCATACCTCCAGAGCCACCAGATTTAACTTCTTCAGTAAAATTGGGTGTTTCCTCAGATTTAACTTCTTCAGTAAAATTGGGTGTTTCCTCAGATTTCACTGCAGTAAAATGGGGCGTTTCCTCAGATTTAACTTCTTCAGTAAAATTGGGTGTTTCCTCAGCCATTGGCTCTGCTCCCTGCAACAACTTTCATCTTCAGTAAACTTATTCAAAAATCCTTAAATTACAAAGGTCTAATTGCTTCACATTTACAAGCAGTTAAAAAAAACAAAACTCACTGTGTCTTTAATGGAAAGGTTACCAACACCAGTTTCAATTTCCTCTTCCTCAATTGAATCCTTGTTTGCCTCCATAGGTTCATCTGTGGACAGATCATTCTCTTTATTTTTAAGAATATCTAAGCCCTTGTTTGCAACCCTTTAATTTGGAAAACCAATAAAATATACACATATTAGTGAATGAACTTTTTTACCAGATCTCCGTGGAGTTTGATCGTCGTCTTCTTCCTCCTCACTCTCTTCTTCTGCTTCCTCTTCACCATGATCTTTCACATGCTTTTTCTTTCTGACCTTATCTTTCATTTTCATTGCCTTGTCCTTCACTTTGTGAAGATAAGATTTCTTCTCATGCCCATCCACCTCATTCTCACCCTCCAATTTCTCTTCTCCCATGACAAAATCAATCAATATTCCCATCAGCACAAAAATCATATAAAGCAAAACAAAACTCAAAACTCATCTTATAAATATTTTTTTAAAGAATAATATTACAATAAACAGACCAATTCACCCTACAGTTTTACGATGCTAATAATAATAAAAAATCACACATAAATTAATTTATTGGATCTAATAATAATAATAAATTTTACATAAACAAAATCGAAAACTGGCACCTATAAACTTTTATACCAAAAAAATAAATAAATAAAAAATATTACAAATTAACCCATTTGATATTAATAATGATAAGAAATCCTATTACACCTATAACCCTACTACACCAAAAACACATAAACTGGACAGAACTCTTACCAGAAAGATCGTCGTCACGTTTAGAGAGTTGCTGCGCCATGATCACCCCTAACTACGATAATTCTTCCAAAGAAAATAAGGGAAAGAGAGTCAATTGCTGTCTGAGAAAAATTCCAGACTGTATACGCACAAGCTTCGAAAGCTTCTCGAATTCAGAGATATATAGTGGGCATTCGACCCGTTCTCTCCGTCCACTTGATATTCCAGGCGCCGGTGGCAGCAAATGGTTGGCAGGAACGAAAGAGGATCTCAAGCGTGACGCGTGGAATGCCACGTGACGCGGATATCACACGGAGGGCTTGCTGACGACGACGAGCCAGCCACGTTGACGGAGTGTTTAAGTCTCATAGGCTTGGCTTAAGATATTTTCATTAGATATCGAAAATGTATTATGGTATGTAGTTGGATTTTGATTCGGATATTTATAAAATATTTATATTTGAATTATAGAAGAGATAACTTCAGCTGTGTATCTTAATTATATTTAATCTTCTTAAAATATATATCATTAATTTAGTTTTATTTGTCTGGGGTTTTGACAACTGTACTTAAAGGGTTGAAGGTCGAAACAGACAGTTGGAATATAGTAAAAAATGTAATACTTTTATTTTTAGGGTGTCCTAACAGCAACAAGTATCAATTTAATTTTATTTTATTTATGACTTAGACACCTGTACTTACAGGTGTTACAGGTGTACTTAAAGAATTAAAGTTGAAACATACAACAAGAATACATTAAAAAAATACTAATACTTTAACCTATAAGGTGTCCGACAGGAACAGAAAGTTGATAATTTCGTTTTTAAGGAACCGACTTTAATTGAAAATGAATGTCGGCTGATTTAATTGAAAACGAATGTCGGCTAAATATCTGTAAAGTTGGTACATACAAATTTTTCTTGAAAAGCAAAGGTCGGCAAAGTAAATAAATGATTGTCGGTTGACAACAAAAGAGATTATTATTAAAGAAACGTCTTTGACTTTTTTTTTTAAAAGATAGGAACGGTCCTACTAGTAATATAATGGAATTTTATATATATATATTTAAGATTGGGATTGAAGTAGGTTTCATTCATATTATATCATTGGTATGTATTTTTTTTTATAAAGGTTTGAATTTTGGTTTTTTTTTTTAAATTGAAAAATCTAATCATTTGAACTAATGTCATTGTGGTAGTACATCATTACTACAAAGTGGTATTACAACAAGTTGGCTATTTAAGTATTCACCCCTTATCAAGATTTAAACTTCCGTCTCCTCCTTCAAAGGATCTAAATGTCATTGTGGAATTACAATAAGTTGCTATTTAAACACGTATCCTTTAGCAAGATCCATCAAAGTTAAGAATTTAACGAGTTGAACTAATACCATTGTGGTATTACAAGAAGATAGCTATTTAAGCACATATTCTTTAGCAAGAACCTCAGCTTTCTTGGCAAGATTTGAACTTCAGTCTCTTTCAAAGTCAAGGAATATAATGTCAATGTGACATTATAACAACTTTTATTTAAGCATGTATCCTTTAGCAAGATTAGAACCAATAAAAAAAATTGTGGTTATTTAAATTATCGATGATGAAATTCAGATTCACCTTCACGATATACATGTATAAGAAATATTGATTTAAAAAATAAAAATTGAGTATTCCCACCAGGTATTTTAATGGCAAGTTCCCTTAATCCTCTTGAGGAGGTCCAGGGTTCAAGCTTGGCGGCCTGCGTCAGATACAAAAAACCCCGGCTAGCCTAAGGGGTATACTCGGATGGAGAGGCTCCGTGGAATGGAAATTCGTGGTCTTTAAGGATACGGGGAACGGTTTTCCTTAATATAAGGTTTTGATCTGCGTGATACCTTACTGGCAAGTTTCCTCAATTTTTGGAAGAAGTTCCAAGGTTCAAGCTTGGCGACCTGCACCAGATACACAAAAAAAACTCCGAAGGAGGTCCAGGGTTCAAGCCTGACGACCTGCGCCAGATACACAAAAAAAACCCGAGTAAAATGAGGAGTATACCCAGATAGGACAAGCCCTGTGGAACGAAAAGTACTGACCTCCAAAGATACGGGGAACTGTTTTCCTTAAAGTTTAACCCTACACTGATAATTAATAAAAATAGTAATTATTACCAACTCTTCTATACACCAAAAAAAAATTAAATAACAAAACAAGATTTTAATCAAATCCTTTAAAACTTAATAATAATGATAAATGTGTTGTTATTTACGAATGAAGTTGTTTTAATAATATATTTATTTTTAAATTGGAAAGATTAAAATCTTTAACTTTTTATATAATAAAATTAATAATTTAACTAAAAAATAACTGAAAGTAAACAAATGTCGGCAAGTCGTTGTAAGGACTTATCAATAAATTTGTACAAATAAAAAATTTGACATTTTTAAATTTAAATGATTGTTGTTGGAAACAAATGTGGGCAAAGTTCCTATATAATTCTTATCATTGTACAAAGTTTTAAAGTAATAGTTTTTATATACATTTATTATGGGATTGAAAAATTATATGATTGATAATGTAAGCCGCGTCAGTAAACCACACTCACTGTTATAATGATTTGAACTTTAATATACTAAAAATAAAATATTATCAATTTATATTATTTTATTATTCAAATGATAAGAATATTTAAATTGATTTTTTATAAAACGATGATAAACATGTAACACTACATTTTTTTTTAACCATGTAACAATACATTGACTTACATTTTATTAACTAATAAATTGCATGACTTATAAGTTGGAGTAACAACCTTAAAATAAATGGCATCTAAGTTTTGAAAATTTTTAATTTTTTTTTTAATATTTCAGTAGTTAAAATGTTTATTTGTTTAGACAGATTTTTTTATAGTTAAATTTTTTATTTACAAGTAAGTTTATATTTTTTTTTATATAACTTTGTTTAATTATTTTTTTTATTTTATTTTTATTTAAATTTTTTCTATTTTCTTTGATTCCATGCCGCTTCCATTCAAATTAAATGTTGCCTATTTTTAAAGACTTGTTTGCTACCACCTTATAGAGCATGTTTGGAATAAATTTTCTAGACTAACTGATAATATTGGCTAGATCAAATGGTTTGAACTAACTATTTCCAATATAGTTTCTTCCTTTAGATGGTATGGATGTTTTTCTACCAAGAGAAAGAAGATTCAAGAGAGTCGCTTTCGTAAAGAGATTTTCTCATCTATGTTACATGCCTATGAAATATCTTCTCACTAATGTTGTTATTCAATGTGACCTAGCTAATATTGAAAATCAAGGGAGAGGCTATGAGTCATACCATGCTAAAGAGGCACAAATTAGATCTCACCTCAATTTGATCTCCTAGGACGATAAGGGAACAAAGTTTTTCTTTAACTACCTCACATAAGAATATTTTTGAAATGATAATTGAGTTGGAGGACCCTTCAAGCCATTCCTTTTATGACTCCAATGAGATCATGAATCTTTTAGTAACCCACTTCTCTCAACTTTTTAAAGTAAAGCCAAGGGATGACATCCAACTTCTCTTCGTGGAATATGTGTAGGAATGTATTCCCTCCCTAGTAGACCCCATTATTCGGTATCAACTTGAATCTCATATTTTTGTGAACAATATGCATAATGTTATTTTATCTACAAAGAATAACAAAGCTCTTGGTATGGACTGTCTTCCAATAGAGTTTTATAAAACAATTGACATATCCTTTCCTTAGATCTTCATCGTGTTTACCTGAAAGCTCTCTAGAGCAGTTCTCTTGGAGCTTATATCAATGCAGGGTTAATAAAATATATTTCTAAAGGAATGGCTCATATTCAAATATTCAATTGGAGACCTATTAGCCTCCTCAATATTTCGTACAAGATCATAGCTAAAGTTATAACTTTAAAAATCAGAAGTATTATACAAGCTATTATTTTCCTAGAAAAATTTGGTTTTCTTAAGAGTTGTTATATCTTAGATAATCTTATGATAGCTTGGGAAACAACGCAATGGGATATCGACTCCAATCAAGATACCCTCTTGGTTAAGTTAGATTTTGATAAAGCATATGATAAAATCATATGGGATTTTATTCTTTGTATGTTTTTTTGGATTGGTTTTGGTCCAAAATTCTATAATCAAATTGGTATGCTCTTTGGTGATGCTTTAGCTTTTGTTTAGGTTAATGGATCTCTATCCCCTTCCTTCCCTCTACAATAGTCTATTAGACAAGGTTGCCCTCTTTCTCCCTTTATATATGTTTTGGTTGTCGAAGCTCTTGGTTATATTCTTCATAAGGTTCAATTTGATGGCCACATTCAAGGTATTAATCTTCCTATGGATAAGCATGATGTTAACTCATATTTTTGATGATTTTGTTATTTTTTTAAAATATCTAGCAAAAGGTGAAAATGTTTAAAGATATTGTACAACTATTTTATGATGTTTCTGGTTGTCGTATCAACCACTCTAAAATAGAAGTCTTTTATACTTCTTCCAATCCTAATGGTTGCAACTCCTTGGTTGAGTGGAAGATCATCCCTCATGGAATGATTGTTTGTTACTTGGGAATCCCCTTTGGGATTAATATTTCTCCTAAAGATATGTGGAATTAGGTTATGAAAATACTTCAAAAGAAATTTAGTGCATGGTCAACTTGATTTCTCTCCTTAGGAGAAAGAATTCAAGTTGTGAATAAATTTATGGTAACCTCTTATGTTTGCTACTCCTCTTATTGGATGACCTCAAAGGATGTCTATAACAAATTTACTTAGGTCATTCATAAATTATTATAGACCAAATAGGATGGAGAGGTAGGCATGACAACCATCTCATGGAAACTTTGTACTCAACCAAAGGCTTCAAGATGTCTAGGTATTATTGATCCTCTTACAAGAGTAAAAGTTTAGTTGCAAAATAGGTTGCTAGAACCATCATTGGAGATGAAAACTGGAAACACCTATTCTAGTATAAAATATCCCAAGCTGCTCACAAAGCTAAATGGAATGAAATCTGATGGGAGGATAAGGTCCTTAATGCACCATACTTTACGGTTAAAGGATCTATTCCTCTTACCCATAATTGGAAAATTTTGGCAATACGTTTCTCATTTATTGACTTGGAATTTTGACTCCTTACATCATGTTTTAAGCATCAATTTGAACATTTTTTGGTGGATTAAACTTATCCTCCATAATGATAAACCTTTAGCTTTGTGTAGTTCTCTTCGAGTACTAGCATTTATGAAGAAAGGTATAAACATAATAAGAGATATTTAGGATCTATGCAGTTGCTAAATTTCTATCTAGATATGCAATTATTGTTCCCTTCCCTATTTGTTCACTTCATTGTTGATTCCATTCCATGTGAGGTTCTTATAAAGTTGGGAACAATTGTCTACAATATATAGAAAAACTCGAGATGACTTAATGACTATAGAATCTCTTCCATTAAATCTAGTTGAATCTACAAAAATTTGTTGTGTACTTTATCATTGGACTCTAAGGTCAATATCAAGTGGCAAGTCAATTTTATCATTGCCCAATGGAAGTCTCTTGGTGCTCAAATTTGGAAAGTTCCCATTGAATCCAAAACTCAACTTCTTATATGGCACGTTCTACATAAAAAATTTCCAACTTTCAAAATCCAGGCTCCGATTTTACATATTTTTTCTCAATGCAAATTTTGTAATGCTTCAGAAACTCTTATTCACTTGTTTTGGTTTTGTGACATGGCTAAACAATTTTGGGATGTTTTCTACACTTTTTTATTCCCCTCCTTCACTAGATCTTAGAAGCATGCCCTGCTTGGATTTTTCTAGCAAGATTATCATCCCCAAATTTAGGATGTTTGCAGACTCATTCTTCTCAAGCATATTTAGAAGTTTAGATGCAGAAAGGTGTTTATCGATTCTACTCCTCCATGGGGTATTGTTTTAGTAGACTTGACCTTTGATCTTTTATTACATTTGGGATGCATTCATTCTCATGTTGTTAGAGCTTCCAACACACTAGGAGATGTTACTGTTAGGTTTCATAAAAAAAATACATGATCCAAAATCTTAAAAAGTTTTAGCTAGAAACAAAAAATAAGGCAATAAACAATGATGAACCAGTTCATGAACTCATTACTTCTATTTCTTCCTTGAAGACTTTAGAAGATATAATGGAGGACATGCCCAAAACTTCTCTACATGACAGGCTCTCCCATGGATGAGTGATAATATCAGGCATATTGCAGTAGGATACAACTATAGTCTCTTTGTTGCTATTAGCTTCTATTCTTATATGTACTTAGTTATGGATGCTTTACTCCTTATCCACCTCATTTTATTTATTTTTTTGTGGTGGATGGTGTTAGTACTATATTAATATAATGTTCTAATTAATAACATAATATAATCTAACTTTTACTAATATATATATATATATAAAATAATTATTATTATTTTTATTGAGTAATACTTCTTATACACATCTACCATGGAGATTGAACCCGGATCACATCACCGATAATGCAAGTGACATCCTTGCGGGTAGACCACACTCATAAGATAAAAATATACATTTATTTTAATTAGAAACATTAAAATATTTAACCTCTTTGTATAAAATATAATAAAATTTATAATTTAGTTTAAAAAATAATTGGATGTAAACAAATGCCGGCAAGGTTCGTACGAATAACTTTTTTTTGACATTTTAAACCTAAATTATAACAGTTTGGAACAAATGTAGGCAAAGTCATTATAAGGTCCTTATCAAATAATGTTTGTACGGATATATATTTTTTTTGGTTTGACATTTTGAACTATAATTATTTTTGTTGGAATAAAATGTCGGGCAAGTCCTTGTAAGGGCTGTCCATAAAGTTTGCTTATCATTTGTCTAGAAAAGATGTACCACATAGACGATATCAAATCTATGATCTCAAGTTACATCAAATCTATGATCTCAAGTTCTTGATTGTAACGAACATCCAATCTCCGCCATTAACCCAAAAATATCATAAAATATAAATGCTATATTAAAATATGAAAAAAAAAAAACTATTGTTACGGTTGCTTTTATACTATCTCTAAAGTTATATCCATAATAAATAGGATGTTGTATTATTATCATTATTTTTATATGACATAAGACACACTAAGATATTATAGTAGTATTTTTTTGGATTTTTATTCAGAATTTATTTAGAAGATTTAAGTTTAAACTAGGTAAAGGGGATTGTGACCCTTATCAAAAACTTGGGCTTTACCTTAAAATCTTGTGTGTGATATTATAGTAGTATTTTTTGGGTTTTTATTCAGAATTTATTTAAAAGATTCAAGTTTAAACTAGGTAAAGGGGATTGTGACCTTTATCAAAAACTTGTGATCTACCCTAAAATCTTGTGTGTGTTGGGAATCATAGTGGTATGGCTTTGGGTTCTTATGCAAGAGATCTAGTTCAAAACACTGCACAAAGGACCTAGACCCTTTCAAATAGATGTGCTTTACTTTAAATTTTCACCCGAAAAGGATGAGCACTTTGTTTGATTCTCTCAATGATCGAGGTCCCATCGACTTCAACTTTGGTTTATAGAGATTCGTAAGTTATATATATATATATATATATATATATATATATATATATATATATATATATATATATATATATATATAATTTTACATTTTAAATTGTAAAATATATAATTGAAACTAATGTCTATGTTGAATTTGTAAAAACAATAAAAATAAGTTTCGTTACATTGACTTACATGTTATTAATTAATTTCATGATAATAATATTAAAGCATAAATAATTATATGAAAAAATGTTTTATACTTTGAAACCAAGGGATGACATCCAACTTCTCTAATTGGAATATGTGTATTCCCTCCCTAGTAGACCTCATTATCAGGGATTAACTTGAATGTCCTCTTTTTGTGAACAATCTGCATAATGCTCTTTTTTCTATGAAGAATAGCAAAGCTCTTGGTATGGACGATCTTCCAATAGAGTTTTAAAAAACAATTGGCATATTCTTTCCTTAGATCTTCATCGTGTTTACCTAAAATATCTCTAGAATAGTTATCTTGAGCTTATATCAATGCAGGGTTAATAAAACATATTTCTAAAGGAAAGGTTCATATTCAAATCTTCAATTGGAGACATGTTACCCTCCTTAATTTTTCATACAAAATCATAGCTAAAGTTATAGCTTTAAAAATCAAGTGTTATACAAGCTATTATTCGCCTAGAACAATCTGGTTTTCTTAAGAGTTGTTATATCTTAGATAATATTATGATAGCTTGGAAAACAACACAATGGAATTTCGACTCCAATTAAGATGCCCTCTTGGTTAAGTTAGATTTTGACAAAGCATATGATAAAATTAGATGGAATTTTATTCTTTGTATGCTTTCTTGGCTTGGTTTTGGTCCAAAATTCTATAATAAAATTGGTATGCTCTTTGGTGATGCTTTATCTTGTGTTCAGGTTCTCTATCCCCTTTCTTCCCTCTACAATAGTCTATTATACAAGGTTACCCTCTTGCTCATTTTCTATATGTTTTGGTTGTAGAAGCTCTTGGTTATCTTCTTCATAAGGCTCAAATTGATGGCCACATTCAAGGTATTAAACTTCCTATGGATAAGCGTGATGTTAACTCATATTTTTTTATGATTATTTTATTTTTCTTTAAAATACCCAACAAGAGGTGAAAATGGTTAAAGATATTTGTGATGTTTCCGATTTTCGTATCAACCACTTAGAAATAGAAGTCTTCTATACTTCTTCCAATCCTAATGGTTGCAACTCCTCGGTTAAGTGGAAGATCATCCCTCATGGAATGATTGTTTGTTACTTGGGAATCCCCTTTAGGATTAATATTTATCCTAAAGATATGTAGAACTGGGTTATGAAAAGACTTCAAAATAAATTTAGTGCATGGTCAACTTGGTTTCTTTCCTTAGGAGAAAAAATTCAAGTTTTGAATAAAGTTATGGCAACCTCTTATGTTTGGTACTCCTCTTATTGGATGGCCTCAAAGAATGTCTATAACACATTTAATTAGGTCATTCATAAATTTTTATGGACCAAATAGGATGGGGAGGTAGGCATGACAACCATATTGTGGAAACTTTGCACTCAACCAAAGGCTTCAGGAGGTTTGGGTATTATTGATCCTCTTACATAAAGCAAAATTTTGGTTGCAAAATGGGTTGCTAGAGCCATCATTGGAGATGAAAATTAGAAATGTCTGTTCTGTTATAGAATATACCAAGCTACTCACAAAGGTAAATGAAAATAAATCTAATGGGAGGATAAGGTCCTTAATGCACCATACTTTACAATTAAAGGATCTATTCCTCTTACCCGTAATTGGAAAGTTTGACAATCTATTTCTCATTTATTGACTTGGAATTCTGACTCCTTACATCATGGTTTAAGCATCAGTTTGAACAATTTTTGGTGGATTAAACTTATCTTCCATAATGATAAACCTTTAGCTTTATACAGTGCTCTTCGAGGACTAGCATTTATGAAGAAAGGTATAAACAGAATAAGAGATATTTAGGATCTAGTTAGATGCTCAATTCTCACATGGATCTAAATCTATGATTATTATTCCCTTCCCTATTCGTTTGCTTCATTGTGGATTTCATTCCATGTGAGGTCCTTATAAAGTTGGGAACAACTATCTACAATATATGGACAGACTCGAGATGGCTTAATGACCATAGAATCTCTTCCATTAAATCTAGTTGGATCTACAAAAATGTTTTGTGTTCTTTATCATTGGATTCTAAGCTCAATGTCAAGTGGTAAGTCAATTTTACCAATGCCTAGTGGACATCTCTTACTGCTCAAATTTGGAAAGTTTCTATTGAATCCAAAAATTAACTTCTTTTATGGGGTTCTACATCAAAAACTTCCAACTTCTAAAATTTTAGCTCCAATTTTACATATTTCCCCTTAATGTAAATTTTGTAATGCTTCAAAATATCTTATTCACTTGTTTTGGTTATGTGACATGGCTAAACAATTTTGGGTTATTTTCTACGTTTTTTTATTCCCCTCCTTCACTAGATCTTAGAAGCTTGCTTTGCTTGGTTTTTCCCAACAGAATTATCATCCAAAACTTTGGGATGTTTGTTAACTCATTCTTTTAAAGCATATTTGGAAGTTCAAATATAGAAAGGTGTTTATCGATTCCACTCCTCCATGAGGTATTGTTTTAGCAGCCTTGTCATTTGGAACGCATGTATTCTCATGTTGTTAGAGATTTTAGCACATTAGGACATGCCACTGTTACATTTCATTAGAGTTTTTACATGGATCCAGAATCTTTAAAAGTTTTAGCAAGAAACAAAAAAGAAGGCAGTAAACAATGATGGACCAGTTCAAGAACTCATTACTTCTATTTCTTCTTTGAATATTTTAGAAGATATAATGGAGGACTTGCTCAAAACATCTCCAGATGATAGACTCTCCCATGGATGAGTGATGATAGCAAGCATATTACACCAGGATGCAACTATAGTCTCTTTGTTACTATTAGCTTCTATTCTTATGTGTACTTAGTTATGGATGTTTTACTCCATATCCATTTCATTTTGTTTTTTTTGGTGGTGGACAGTGCTAACACTATATCAATATAATGTTTTTATTGATAACAATTAATGTAACAACCCTCCTCACACTACTTTAAGTAGTAAAATGAATAGATGGATTCAATTTACTTTTTCCTTGAAATGTGGCACTACTGATGATTTTCTATTTGCAGGACCAGGAATATACCTTCGAGTGATGGAAAGTTGGTAGAGGGGACAAAGGTAAAGAGGGGAAGTGATGATTCATCCTGCAAGTACACGAAAGCTTACACTTTGCATATCATATAGGTGCATTGTTTTTAAAAAATATTTGTGTTACTGTTTGGTTCATGTTGGATGTTTGTTGTTTGATGAAAAGAAATAATGCATGAGTATAATGGAGTTAGCAATGAAAATGTTACAAACATGAGCCACTCCCTTTTCAATTTATATATGTTATTGTGTTAAAAATATATTAAGGTGATGCACTGATTATGGTTGATAGTAAATAGGAATAATATATGTGAAAAGTGCATATAGTATATGTAGATAATTAAAAATATAAATAATAGCAAAATAGAAGTGGAAATGTGCTGAGTGTATGCTAAAATGATTAGTTCTCATGTATTGATGTGGTTACGCACGATGGGGAAGGGTTAATGTAGCCATACTAATGAGGAATAAGTTCAATTGCACTATATTTACTTCAACTGGGACAATATGCATGGTGGTAATACAGGAAAAGTGAATCTGAGTTTAGAGGTAGTAGATTGCCTGGCTTTGCATGTAGAGAATAGGAATAAATTTTGAACATCATTGGGGTATTGTACATGAGAGAATTGGCAGAGAAAAAACAACGGCTTGGGGAGGAAGGAGAAAAAAAGAAGAATAACTAGAAGACATTGACTGCAGAAGGATCAACTTGGGAGAACAAGGTTTGGTTCAGTAGCAAAGAACTCAAGTAACCTGGTAATTCTTGTCTTTAAAATACTTAGAGAAGTATTCTAATTCTTTTGTTTTCTATTGGACATAATGAATAGAATCTTGGAAATTAAAATGAATATTTTGAACAAATGCATTGTTGTGTGTGTTTTGAAAATGAAGATGTTTTTTTTATATGAATTCCTTTGGAATCATTTTGGTTGAATGAAATGTATCTGGTATGGGAGAAAACCAGTTGTAGATGGAAACCTTGATTGATTTAGAATACTGGCGTGTTTGAGAAGAAGTATTGAGTGTTTGTTACAATTTGTTTATGTCTTTATTAAAATACTACCATGATTCTTGCATGAATGATGAATTGATGTTGTATTGTTTGCAACTAATTGTAAAAGAGAATAGATATTGCATTAGAGTGCATATTGTTGTATGGAGGTCGTATCTGATCCTCTCGATCGTTTCCCTTTAACTTGGATGGTGGAACTAAAGTATGAAGGCTGCCTAAATTAGGAATAAGCAATTCCTTCCTGGCTATAACGAAGATGAGAAGCCATGGAGTAGTGGTCAAGGTATTCGAATGGGCAAAGAGCTTTGTTCTGTGTAATTTTGTGGCAAAATGACACTCAGTCCAATATTCATATATGTGTTTTGTAAATTGTGAAATTTGGAACAAACATGTATTTGTTTTCAATAATCTCTATGTGGGACATCAAAGTATTGGTTATTTATGTTGACGGAAATTTTTGTCCATCAATACTATTTTAAAACTCAGTAGGAATATGTTTTTTTTGGAGAGAAACATTTGTGTTGAAGTTTATATTGTCTAATACCTATTTTAAGAAAACAGATTCTCAAGATTGAGAAATAGTGATTTGATTATGAGTTGTGTTATGTCTTTGGTTAAACGATGGCTTGTCACAACTTTATCTTTATTCATGAGTTTTGAGTTAAATTAGCTAGTTTGGGGTTCTCGAATACAAGGAAAGTAAGTTGAGTCAATATTTTTAGCATGTTCTGACCAAAGAGAAGTCTTGTTGAAAGCTTCCTACGTCTTATATTTTGATGCATCCTTACGAAACCATGTATTCCGGTATTATACTATTTATTATTCTTGGAAAGTTTAAGATTTATTTTTGGGTTAAGTTAAACCTTGATGTAGTTGCACGTCCATCAAAGACTTTTGATAATATTGAGTGTTTTGTGTTAGTAAGGAGAGGATTAATTATTTGAAATATTTTAATTTATACTTTGGTAATATAAAAATATTGTAAAGCATAGTTGTTGAGTGGTGTTTTCACCCAATTGTGAAAGCACACTCTCCGGTAGGATTTGGGTTCCAAAATCCCCTCTTGCAAAGAAGTTAAACAAACAACTTCTCCAAGGTTCTTGTTATATTAGCATTTGCATATGTGCATCAAATAAAGATATTCAATTTAAATGCTAGGAACACCTTAGTGATTGCAAGTAACTGTAAACAAGGGGCACTGTTGGTTTATTTTACCATGAAACTTTAATGATTATTCATTGAACCCTGATAAAGTAAATGTGAGTTGGCCCTCATATGACCACGATGTAATGCTTTAATTCCTTTTATCTTGATGGTTTTAGGATAGATTTTATATTGCATTAAATCCTCAATGATGAATAGGGTCTCCAAATGTAGCTTCAAAATGTCACTTTAACATATCCCTCTTGAATGAAATCAAATTTTCATCAAGATGAACAATTAAGTGCTTTAAGGAAAAGACCTTCAATGTAGTACTCAAATTATCCCTCTTTCGTAAAATTGGAATTTTTATGAAGAAAGGATAATTTTAGGCCCAAAATGGAAATTTGTGAAAATGCCATAAAACATCACTCCTTCAATGAAATTGGAATTTCCATGAAGGGAATGTCATCATAGGCTCATGAATGCAAAACAAAACTGGAAAAATGAAATTTGACCTTAAAATGGAAAATTTCTATTTTCGGATTTTTAAAATCTGTGACAAAACAACAACTTCAATGAATTTTTAAAAATACTAAACAACTCCAAAAATGAAATTTCAAAGTGTGTATTGGAAGTCTGAATTATAATCTACGCAATGGTGAAGTACTACATGTCCCTAGCCAGGATGGGTAGTCATCCCCAAGGTCCAAGAAGTAAAAAAAAATAAAAAAATAAAATAAATTTTTCTCATCTCATCTTTATTTTGGATTGTAAGGATCGTACTACTTGTCCTCTGCAAGGGATGGGTAGTCATCCCCAAGGTCCAAAGAAATGGATATAAGTTTTGGATTGTGGGGTTAGATATGCCTATGCATGGCATCATGTCTTGCCTAAAAAACAAGACCACTGATTGTCTAGAGGGTTAGACTAGCATGACCATTTCTTCCATAACTGGTTTAATTATTTTGCTTAAAGTGAGGTAATGAACTCTAAATAAGAATAGTAAGGATAGGGTTAAACTCTCATCTCGGTTGGTTGGGAGTCTGATTCCCCAAAATTCCGATTTCACATTCACTTGCACATGGGTTCTAGATGGTAGGGACTCATAACCAACTTTGGGATACAATAAGGTAATGAATTAGTGGATCCTAAGAGGGTTTGGCAATCTTGAAGGCTTGTACATAGTAACCATGCCTTTTATGGAAGCAAATCTCCTTGCACATTCATTAGGGTACACAAATCAGTCACCATCCCATATATGCATTCATGCAAAACTGATAATGGAATGTTGATCAATTTCAAATGATAGGGAATGAAAGCACATTGCACACACTGAGCTGATACTTGATGATTCTGATGATTCATGTACTTTTTATCTTTGGGCATTTGTTATTTTGCTTATGTGCTAACGTATATTTGCGAGTTTCTGACATGTTTCAGGTTGGGTTCTTACTAAAATGCTCAAGAGCATTTGACAGTAGAGTTGCCATTTGTTGTGGGTGATCCACAACACACCCCAAAATTGGGGACCCACCTTTTTGCAGGCTTGCAGAGAAGAATCTCGGTGACCCAGATGCTAAAATTGAAGAAAAGAGGAAAAATGCCTAAGAGTTGAAAGTGTCGCGAAATCGCGACTTGTCGCGCCATCGTTGCCGAAAATAGGAAAGTTGTCACAAAATCGTGACATGTAGCTCCATCGCTATCGAAGAGGAGAGAAAAGAAAATTGAAAGTTGTCACGAAATCGTGACATGTCGCTGAGAAGAAAAGAAAAGGTGTCACGAAATCGCGACATGCCGTTGAGAAGAAAAGAAATGGTGTCGCGAAATCGTGACATGCCGTTGGAAAAGAATGAAAAGTGTCACGATTTCACGACGTGTTTTGTCGAAGCATACGGATGATGAAAAGTGTCATGATTTCGTGACGTGTTTTGGCAAACTGTACGGACGATGAAAAGTGTCGCGATTTCACGACATGTTTTGGCAAACTGTACGGACGGAGAAAATGGTCGCGATATCGTGACAGGTTTTGCCAAGGCGTACGGAACATAAAAGCGGTAGCGATATCACGACAGAAAGCGGCATGAAGGTCCAAGGGTGAAATACGTCACGATATCGCGACAGGTTTTGCCAAGGCGTATGGAACATAAAAGCGGTAGCGATTTCGTGACGTGTTTCGGGAAAGCGTACGAAAAGAGAAAGTGGTAGCGATATCGCGACAGTTTGTCGAAAGAAGGCAAGAGAGTGATAATGGTCGCGATGTCGCGACGTAAAGTTGCCAAGGAAGCCCGACGGAGAAATGGTAGCGATTTCGCTACAACTTGGTGAGAAGGAAGCCCGACGAAGAAATGGTAGCGATATCGCTACAGTTTGTGGAAAGAAGGTTCAAAAGCAAAAATGGTCACGATATCGCGACAAGATGCTACCGAAGACGTACGGCCTGGAAGAGCGTCGCGATATCGTGACATGTCACGATTTCACGACATGTCGCATTTTCACGGCCAAGAAGGTGAACAGGCGACATGCAATTTTTGTCGAGTTTTTCGTAGAATGGCGTTACAGAAGATGCAGAGAGCGTGTGACATGTGGCATGTAGGTGTCAGGTTTGCAGAAGCGTTACATGCAACGAAGGATTTTAGGCGTTTTGGTGTTAAACATGGAATAAAGACAAGGAAAATGTGGGAATTTGAAGGGTCACATGCAGGAAGATGAAACAAATCGACACAGGGAGAATCGAAGAGCCGTTTCCGTTAGTATAAAGCCAGAAGTGCAGATTGAAATAAGGGTTCGAATTTGTCGATTGCAGAGTTGCAGAGACAAGAGCTTCGTGCTATTCTAGGCCTGCACTTGGGCAATTTCCTTCTTTTTTGGAATATTTTTTGCCTGGAACATTCTTTGAATGTAATTGACATATCATTTAATATAAAATACAGAGTATTGGCATCTCATTGATGAGAAAGAAGGAGTCATTTTGTGCATGCATGATTTAATGTTTTATCTTTCATTCCAGATTTCCGAGGCTTTTAGGTGAAGTTTAATGCAAGTGTGCTTGGTTGCTTCATGCGAATGCCTAAGTTCGGAATTACAGTAGAAACCCTAGAAACCAACACCTGATTTATTTGGATTGTGCGAGTTTGCAGGTTCATTAGATTAGGTTGCATGCATAAAACCTCAGTATCTTCCGTTTCATCGAATTGATGACAGCATTCTGACTGTAGCTTAGTTTCTCTGCATTTACTTTTCTTTATTTTTAAACCCTTGCTTTATTTTTTGTAGTTTAATTACTGTATCCAAATTAATAACTGAAAATCCATCAAAATCCAAGATTAAAGTACAATTATTCATTTTGAGTCCACTATAAATTCAAATTATATAAACCCCAGTGCCCCTTGTTAACATCCACTTGCAAACCCTTAGATATTCCTGGCATTTCATTTGAATAACATTATTTAAGCATAACAGGAACCTTGGAGAAAGTTATTTTCTTTGCAAGCAGAGGATTTTTAGACTCAGATCCTACCGGAGAGTGTGCTTTCACAATCGGGTGAAAACACCACTCAGCAGATTGGCGCTAGAAGGAGGGCCGAATTGGTTTATCTATTTTGATTTTCATATCTCGAATATTTTTTTTTGATTCAATTCTGAAATTATTTACGGCTAAACCGCAACATCGTTTTTTGTTTTTGTTGTAGGTTTTCTTCGAAATAGCCGAGGGTTTCTTCGAGCGAGTTGGACCCACCACGCCGTATTGCGACCGGGTCTCAAAAAACCAGAGAAACCATTTTTCATGACCTTACTGGTACTCCCAAGGGTAAAGTCAAGCAAGTCGTAAGTACTCCAGTAGCAAAAGGCTTGTTTTCTCCAGGAACATCGAGTGGACCTACGCCAGTAATATCCATTGCCCCTTGTGTGCCTATAGTTAGTAATATTTCTCACTGCTATTGTAGGCTCGTATACATCAATTCCGAGTCAAATGGCTCAAGCTCCAGCAGCTCCTTGGTATGGAGCTAACAATACTCCTTTGAATATTGCTGGGGATATCCATGAAATCCCCAAGAACATTGAAATATTTTTGCCTAAATACAAGCCAGATGGCCTAAGAACAGTGAGAACATATCCAAGCCTATAGGGATGTTTTAATTAGGCCGCAAGTTCAGCATGAAGATGTAGCCTGTAGACTTTTTCCCATGAGCTTGGATCCAATAGCATATGAATGATATATATGCTTGCCAACTGGTTCAATCACCTCTTGGGCACAAATGGAAAATGCCTTTGTCAATCAATTTAGGTCACCCTTAGATCCCGCAACTATTTACAATCAGTTTATTACATGCAAACGGGGCCAAGGGGAACCAATCTGAATGTTTAATCAGAGATTCCAAAAGAACCTTAACAGAGAAATTAGACATTTTACCATCAATCCCACAGTGGCTTTACAGATATATTTTGGGGCATTGGACCCCATGACAACTATGTTTGCAAGGCGCAATCCTCAGGTCACCACACTGGCTTTGGCCTATAATGAAGCCATGACTATTGAGCAGCAATTGACACTGCAAGGCTACGGGTTTACCCAGATGCCTATGATAGGACAGTGTGCTCCATATGGTCAAGATCCCCAGACAAATCAACTAATGGCACCACAAATGCCAAGTATGAACGCCTTCCCATATCAGTAGCCATATCCACTAGCACCCGCATATGCACCCATTCCAATCCAACCAATCACAGCCATTCCACCTGTTCCTACATTTTTGTAGAACAGTCAATCAACTACGCAGGAAACTAGTCAAGTCAATCCTCAAGCCATAGTTCCTGTTCCGAATCCAATCCCGATTCAAGGTATCAATCCATATGGGAATCAAATTCCTCAGAACCCGACCCAAATGTGGAATCAAGACCCCATTAATTATGCAAATCCAACGGGGGTTAACAACAATATGATTCCATCGAAGGATGTTTTTTCGAAAGTCGAAGAGCTCAAGAAACTAGTGCATAAACTAAGCAATGACAGGGTTCAACAGCAGAAGTACGAGTCCCATGCCCCTCACCCAAATCAGAATTTTAACAATAGAGGGGGGCACTGGAACACCAAGCCAAACAATGGGGGAGTTCCTGCTCCCATTGCTAATCAATTAGATGCTTCCTGAGGCCCTAGCCAATCTAATTCTCTTTTGAATCTTTCGGATTTGGCATGGGAAAGGGGGTGCGAGGTTACATAACACAAAAGAACACAATGAGAGGAATTGTCCTGAGATTGCTAGATACACTCATTGTCTTCAAGCACAAGTTGATGATTTGGAACTGGTATCAAATGAGGATCCATCGTATCATCAAGATGAAAATATTATGGTTATGGAAACAGTATATCACCAAGAGGGTGAAAGCGAGGAGGAAGAAGACGAAGTTTTGGAACAGGAGGTGCAAGCTTTTTGAGATTTCAGAAAGACAACCCATGGGTACCATTTGAGAAGTAAATCTAAAGCCCCTAAAACCTCATCAACACCTCCAAACAATTTTATTCTTCCTCCAGATACAAAGGCAAGTAACAACCCTCCCCCTCCACCTAGAAGAGAAATGTCTAATGACGTCCAAAAGAAAATCAAATTTGAAAAACCAAATTATGACGTAGTGGAGGATATGAAGAAGTCCAAATCTAGCCTTTCATTCTTGGACGCAGCTAAATTGCCTGGTCAAAAGGAGGCGTTGATAAGAGCTTTGAACTCACCTGATCCGATGTGGAAGGAAAAAAGAGCTGAATCCCATCTGATTTTGCAAAAGGAGAGAAGGGATGTCCCGCCATTCTTATTGACTCTGAGAATTGCGGGTAAGAACTTGCATAACTGTTTGGTGGACACGGGAGCCACGAGCAACCTCATGCCTACGGAGATATGCAAAATGCTAGGTCTGCGACTGTTTCATCCAAATGTACGATCCTGCAATCGGACGAGTCGAAGTAAATGTAGTGGGGACTTTATATGATGTCAAGATTCAATTGAATTCTGAACCTAGGGTTCAGCAAGTTGTGGACATTTTGGTGGTTAATATACCGAGTAGGTATGTAATGCTACTTGCTAGGGATTGGATGAAAATGCTAAATGTCTATTTTGCAACAGATTGCTCGCATATGTGGCTACCATGGAAGGGAATTGCAAATCAAATAAGAGTGGAAAACGAACCGAGGCTTAAAGAGATTATAACAGATTTTAACAAGCCGAATGAAGTTCAGTTTTCTAAGCCAGACTTAGGAGTCTATGCGCTTGACGTTGAGGAAGCTGCTGAAGAGTTTAAAGAAGAAGTGTGTCATGGTCATTCTTCCGAAGAAAATGATTACACGTGGTTGCTCAAGTTCGATGGATCAAAGTCTAGACAGGGAGCAGGAGCTGGAGTCAAGCTCACTGGTCCAGGAGGTAAACCATTGCTAGCTGCTTACAGACTGCAATTTCCTTGCACAAACAATGTGGCAGAATACGAAGCATTGATCTATGGTTTACGTCTAGCATTGAGCAAACATGTTAAATGCTTGAAGGTTTTGGGAGATTCTAAGTTGGTTGTCAAGCAAATAAAAGGACAGTATACATGTTGCGACAAAAGACTGAGCCTTTATAGGACTAGGGTTATGGACCTCATGGAGGAGTTCGATGCATTCAACATAGCCCTTATTTCTAGGAGAGGAAATCGAATAGCAGACTCTCTTGTAGTCGTCGCGGGCATGTTAAACCCGATGGATATAAAAAGATGTAAAAAGTTTTCCATTGAGCTGGTTCCTTGTCCATCAATACCTGATAATGTGAAGAATTTCCAAGTTTTTGAAAGTGACAGGCACATCTTCAAGTTTGTCACAAACTCGGGTATTTTGAAAATCAGGTGATTGATGAGGAACAAAGGTGGCAGGATGAAACAAAAGAAAGTGAAACTGCGTATCAATCCAACAAAATTCCTAAATACGTGGTTTCATTAGAAAAGATGTTCGACATGGAATGCAAGAACAAGAAAAGAAAAAGAGTCCCACTCCCCAAAGATGCATGCAATTCAATTAATCTAGGGAGTGCAGACAATCCAAAGGTGTACATAGCAAAGGCATGTACAGAGGAAGAAAGGAGCAACATAATACGGGCATTGAAGCATTACATAGATTGTATTGCTTGGAACTACAATGAGCTGAAGACTTACAACCAGAACATTATCACACATACCATCCCTTTGAAGCCAGACTCCAAGCCTTTTAGGCAAAGACAGCGAGTTGTTAACTCGCTATTGGAGCCTTTGATCGAAAAGGAAGTTAAAATATTATTGGAAGTGAAAATCATTTTTCCTGTTAGGCACTCAACCTGGGTGGCCAACCTCATTCCGATGAAGAAAAAAGAGTGGGGAGATTAGGTGCGTGCATAGATTTTTGAAATCTTAATAAAGCCTCTCAAAAAGATAATTATCCATTACCATCAATCGATGAAATTCTGCAAATGGTAAATGGATCTGAAATGATGTCCTTTCTCGATGGATATTCTAGGTACAACCAAGTTCTTATACATCCAGATGACAGGATGAAAACGGCCTTCACTACCAAGTGGGGGACATTTGCATATAAGAGAATGTCGTTCGGACTGTTAAATGCTGGTGCAACCTTTCAACATGCCATGGATTACACATTCAAAGGGCTAATAGGCAAATGCATCATCGTGTATGTGGATGATATCCCAGTTTTCTCGAAGAAGAGAGAGGATCATGTTAAAGATTTGAAGAAGGTGCTTCAAATATGCAGAGAACATGGAATTTCCTTAAATCCCAAAAAGTGCATTTTCGAAGTAACGAAAGGGAAATTGTTGGGTCACATCATTTCAAAAGAGGGCATATCCATCGACCCAGAAAGGATACAAGCTATCCAAAACCTACCTCTCCCGAGTAGTAAAAAAGAACTGAGATCTTTCTTTGGGCAAGTCAATTTTGTGAGGAAGTTTATCTCTAGATTTGCTGAGATAGCTAAATATCTAAACCAGATGCTCAAGAAATATGTGGATGTAAAATGGAACGAGGAAAGTATAGTGGCTTTCCAGAATATCAAGGATGCCATTTCCAGAGCCCCTGTCCTTATAAGCCCAGACTACTCCAAGCCTTTTTATATTTATGCTTTTGCATCAGAACACTCCTTTGCGAGTGTCTTAACACAAAAAGGTGAGGATAGTGCCGACAAACCCATTGCGTTTTTAAGTGCCCCCCTGAAAGACGCTCAATTAAGGTATTCAATCCTTGATAAGCAAATGTACGCACTTTTTAAAACTGTGAAAAAATTTAGGCACTACATCGTGCACAGCAGAATTATCGCCATCGTGCCCGATTCTGCTGTTAAGACCATGTTTTTACAGAATGAACTAGGTGAGAAGAGAGGAAAGTGGATTTCAACCATCCAATAATTTGATCTTGAAATCCAATCAATGAAACTAGTTCGAGGACAGGGACTGGCGAAGGCGATCACAAAAAATAATCCGTAAATAACAGGTCAATGCTCAAATACATAATACATGGCTAAGGACGACTGGTATGTTGATATTGTGCAATTTTTATTGACTGGAAGAATCATGAAGGTATCTACCTGAGGTGCTTGAACAAAGAAGAAGCTGCCAGGGTGTTGCAAGAATTTCACGGGAAACATGGAACTGGTCATGGTGCGACCAATGCTACAACACATCAAATCCCGAGAGCAGGATACTATTGGCCACATATTTTCAAGGATGCGCATACCCATGTACGATCTTGTCACATCTATCAAGTGGCTACAAATAGAGAAAGAAATGCAGCCATGTCGTTGCAGCCTGTAGTCGAAATGAGACCGTTTGCACGGTGGGGACTAGATTTCATCGGGGTTATTAACCCAAATTCTTCTGATTCTCATAAATTCATTTTGACAGCTACGGACTATTGTACAAGGTGGACAGAAGCGATTCCTACTAAACATGCCACCATCGATGTTGTGATTAAATTTCTTGAGGATCAAATTATAACAAGATTTGGAATGCCCGACTCTATTGTCAGTGACAATGGTAAAGCTTTTATTTCTACACAATTTGCAGATTGGGCATATGATAACAAAGTGAGCTTAAAGTTTGCATCCAATTACTATCCTCAAGGAAATGGGTTGGCCGAGTCTTCAAATAAGAATTTGTTGAATACTATTAAGAAGTTCTTGGAAAAGAACCCGCGGGACTGGCACAATCAACTAAAGTTTGCCCTTTGGGCGAGATAGGACCCGAGTGAAAGAGTCCATAGGGAATACTCCCTATCATTTGGTCTATGGGCAAGACCCGATATTTCCAGCAAATTTGAAGTTGCGAGACCTTACATTTCATACAAGAGTACTTGGGGACGAGATGATCAAGTTGAAGCCGAGTTGAGCCGGTTGTTGCACCTTGATGAAAAGAGAGAAGAGGCCATGAATCACATGAATAAACACCGAGCGAGTTATCAAGAGATGGTTTGACAGAAGGGCCAAAGTTAAATCATTCAGAATTTTAGATTTGGTATTACTATGGGACAAAAGACATGAGGAAAAAGGGAATCATAAAAAGTTTGATTGTTTTTGGTTGGGTCCATATCAGATTTCAGAGATTCTTGGGAAGAATACCTTCAGGCTAAAAACATTAGAAGGGGAAGATTTCATGCTACCGGTTAATGGGCAGATTTTAAAGCATTATTTTAGCCCTTAGGTTGTGAGACTTTGATATTATTCTTTTGATCTTGGTGGGAGATTTTCAGATTTTGTTTTTATTGTTTAGGATTGTTAGTCTAGCTAGGATTTTGGTTATGGATTTGATTTCAATTGACATGTGTGTTAATTTTGAAAAAATAAAAAAATAAAAAAAAATAAAAAAAATAAAAAAATAAAAAATAACAAAGAATAAAAAATTGAGATGTCAACTTATGCTTAAGGTTAGGAGAATATGAAATATTGGAATTGTCTTGTAAAAGCTCCACAAGTAACATAAAACATTTTAAGTAATATTGTTTGATTTTGTGATGCATGAAAGAATCAATTTTGCATGACAATTCATTCCATTTGTAATTCAAGAAATAATGCATTCATGTTCCATCTCACCTTACATACATCTCATCTTAGTTACATATGCATCTTAGGTACAAGCCATTAAAGTATGTCAAATCCTCTTAGGGTTGTGTTATAACATATATGTAAGTAGCTCCTAAGGTTGGAAACTGAGTCTTGAGATATCTAGAACCAAGAACGTCTCGTACATTAAAAAGTATCTTGAGCAAAATGATCAAAACCTAACTTGGAGGAAAATGTTGGGCGAAAGAAGTTATTCATGTCTATCCTATTATGCAACATGATCCTTAAAACAATGGTTTTGACAACTTCCATAGAGCTTAAAGTCTAAAATCAGAGTAGTAAGGATAGGGTTAAATCCTCATCAAACTTAGGTTGAGGATCCAATTCCCCAAAGATTTTATTTGACCCACATGGAGTAGTAAGGATAGGGCATAAATTCTCATCTCGGTTAGTTGAGAATATGATTCCCCAAAGCTCTTATGTCTCATTTCATAATCAGTATTTGATTGTAAGGATCATACTATTTGTCCTCTACAAAGGATGGGTAGTCATCCCCAAGGTCTAAGCAACAAAATTAACATTTCTCATCTAAAGTTTGGATTGTAAGGATCGTACTACATGTCCCTAGCCAGGATGGGTAGTCATCCCCAAGGTCCAAGAAGTAAAAAAAAATAAAAATAATAAATAAATTTTTCCCATCTCATATTTATTTTGGATTGTAAGGATCGTACTACTTGTCCTCTGCAAGGGATGGATAGTCATCCCCAAGGTCCAAAGAAATGGAGATAAGTTTTGGATTGTGGGGTTATATATGCCCATGCATGGCATCATGTCTTGCCTAAAAAACAAGACCACTGATTGTCTAGAGGGTTAGACTAGCATGACCATTTCTTCCATAGCTGGTTTAATTATTTTGCTTAAAGTGAGGTAATGAACTCTAAATCAGAATAGTAAGGATAGGGTTAAACTCTCATCTCGGTTGGTTGGGAGTCTGATTCCCCAAAATTATGATTTCACATTCACTTGCACATGGGTTCTAGATGGTAGGGACTCATAACCAACTTTGGGATACAATAAGGTAATGAATTAGTGGATCCTAAGAGGGTTTGGAAATCTTGAAGGCTTGTACATAGTAACCATGCCTTTTATGGAAGAAAATCTCCTTGCACATTCATTAGGGTACACAAATCAGTCACCATCCCATATATGCATTCATGCAAAACTGATAATGGAATGTTGATCAATTTCAAACGATAGGGAATGAAAGCACATTGCACACACTGAGTTGATACTTGATGATTCTGATGATTCATGTACTTCTGATCTTTGGGCATTTGTTATTTTGCTTATGTGCTAACGTATATTTGCGAGTTTCTGACATGTTTCAGGTTGGGTTCTTACTAAAATGCTCAAGAGGATTTGACAACAGAGTCGCCATTTGTTGTGGGTGATCCACAACACACCCCAAAATTGGGGACCCACCTTTTTGTAGGCTTGCAGAGAAGAATCTCGGTGACCCAGATGCTAAAATTGAAGAAAAGAGGAAAAATGCCTAAGTGTTGAAAGTGTCGCGAAATCGCGACATGTCGCGAAATCGCGACTTGTCGCGCCATCGCTGCCGAAAACAGGAAAGTTGTCACGAAATCGTGACATGTAGCTCCATCGCTGCCGAAGAGGAGAGAAAAGAAAAATTGAAAGTTGTCACGAAATCGCGACATGTCGCTGAGAAGAAAAGAAAAGGTGTCGCGAAATCGCGACATGCCGTTGAGAAGAAAAGAAATGGTGTCACGAAATCGCGACATGCCATTGGAAAAGAATGAAAAGTGTCACGATTTCGTGACGTGTTTTGCCGAAGCGTACGGATGATGAAAAGTGTCACGATTTCACGACGTGTTTTGGCAAACTGTACGGACGATGAAAAGTGTCACGATTTCGCGACGTGTTTTGGCAAAGTGTACGGACGGAGAAAATGGTCACGATTTCGTGACATGTTTTGGCAAACTGTACGGACGGAGAAAATGGTCGCGATATCGCAGCAGGTTTTTCCAAGGCGTACGGAACATAAAAGAGGTAGCGATTTCACGACGTGTTTTGGGAAGGCGTACGAAAAGAGAAAGCGATAGCGATATCGCGACGGTTTGTCGAAAGAAGGCAAGAGAGTGATAATGGTCGCGATGTCGCGACGTAAAGTTGCCAAGGAGGCTCGACGGAGAAATGGTAGCGATTTCGCTACAGCTTGGTGAGAAGGAAGCCCGACGGAGAAATGGTAGCGATATCGCTACAATTTGTGGAAGGAAGGCTCAAAAGCAAAAACGGTCGCGATATCGCGACAAGATCTCGCCGAGGACGTACGGCCGGGAAGAGCGTAGCGATATCGCGACATGTCACGATTTCGTGACATGTCGCGTTTTCGCGGCCAAGAAGGTGAACAGGCGGCATGCAGTTTTTGTCGGGATTTTCGTAGAATGGCGTTACAGAAGGCGCAGAGAGCGTGTGACACGTGGCATGCAGGTGTCAGGTCTGCCGGAGCGTTACATGCAACGAAGGATTTTAGGCGTTTCGGCGTTAAACATGGAATAAAGACAAGGAAAAGGGGGGAATTCGAAGGGTCACATGCAAGAAGGTGAAGCGAATCGACACGGGGAGAATCGAAGAGCCCGCTTCGCTAGGGATAAATCCGAAGCGCAGATTGAAGGAAGGGTTGGAAATTGTCGATTGCGAGTTGCAGAGACAAGAGCTTCATGCTATTCTGGGCCTGCACTTGGGCAATTTCCTTCTTTTTTTTCGGAATATTTATGCCTGGAACATTCTTTGAATGTAATTGACATATCATTTAATACAAAATACAGAGAGTTGGCATCTAATTGATGAGAAAGAAGGAGTCATTTTTTGTATGCATGATTTAATGTTATATCATTCATTCCAGATTTATAAGGCTTTTAGGTGAAGTTTAATGCAAGTGCTCTTGGTTGCTTCATGCGAATGCCTGAATCTAGAATTACAGTAGAAACCTTAGAAGCCCGCACCTAGCTTATTTGGATTGTGCGAGTTTGTAGGTTCATTAGGTTAGGTTGCATGCAGAAAACCTCATTATCTTTGGTTTCATCGAATTGATGGCAGCATTCTGACTGTAGTTTAGTTTCTCTTTCATTTACTTTTCTTTATTGTTCAAACCCTTGCTTTATTTTCTGCAATTTAATTACTGTATCCAAATAAATAACTAAAAATCCATCAAAATCCAAGATTAAAGTACAATTATTCACTTTGAGTCCACTGTAAATTCAAATTAGATAAACCCCAGTGCCCCTTGTTAACATCCACTTGCAAACCCTAAGGTATTCCTAGCATTTCATTTGAATAACATCATTGGTAGAAATAGCATAACGGGAACCTTGGAGAAAGTTATTTTCTTTGCAAGCAGAGGATTTTAGGACTCAGATCCTATCGGAGAGTGTGCTTTCACAACTGGGTGAAAACACCACTCAACAGATTGGCGCTAGAAGGAGGGCATGAAACGGTTTATTTCATCATGATTTTAAATGCTTAAAATTGCTTAAGAGCTTTACAACACATTTGGATTGTTCATACAGAAATAAAGTGATTTAATTTAATTTTTGAAAATTTTGGTCTTGACTAACAAAGTGTTATTTCATGCAATTACTTTTCATTTGATTCTAAGGAATACATCTCTTCTTTGATGCTAACGTGATTTTTGTTTATACATTGCAGGTTGAATATTCAACAGAGTTGGTTCTAAGATTACATTTTAAGTTCACTAATGGCAACACTTGAGGAGCAAAGGGTATCCTTAAGAAAAAAACTAGTGTCTCTAAGAGAGAGAATGGTATCAATATTAGAGGATCATTATAAGGGTTTGTCTATACCTGTGGTACCATATCAAATTCCTACAATGTTATTGGATTTTTTACGGTGTTTTAATCAAGAGGTGCCACTAGGATACTTGCAAAAACTACATGTCTACAAGAATGCATTATGTCAATTTCAGATTTTCTATGAGGAGGTAGCTTGTAGGTTATTTGCATACATTTTGGATGATAGACCATTCTTTTGGTATTGCCAACTACCCATGGAGGTTAGGACTTCTTGGATACAATTAGAAGCAGCCTATCTTTATCACTTTGGTAATCAGGTTGACTTAGAAATCCTGAAAAATCAGTTTACCTCCATATGTAAAGAGCCTAATGAATCCTTGAGTCAATTCAATGGAAGATTTCATGAGTTGCATTCCCAAATGTGGGAAAATTTTAACACATCAGAAGAAGAAGCCATGGAAGTATACCTAGGAGCCATACACCCCACACTTGCTTCGCTCATTGAGGAAAAACTGAGTGGTTTGTCCCTAGAGAAAATCCAGGAGGTCTTAGAAGAGATAGAACGACAAGGTCTTGAAGAAGAAAAGGCACAACATGTTCATATGAGAGATTGTTCTTTTGATGCCAACCTACACCAACCATCAAACATAGCACCCTCCACTCCAATGATATCTAAGGTAAATGATCAAGGGGATGAATCTGAATACCCAAATCTTACGACCACCTTAGATGTAGTCCAAGAGGAGGTGCAAATTGCTAAGACAACATCCAATAGTGAGGATCATGTAGAGATACATGATTATCTAGATGAGGGGTTCAATCAACAATGTTTGATATATGTGATAAGATGGAACCCACTATAGAATTGAATGAAGTGGTTGAAAGTGAAATTGGGAGAAAACCAATAAATGAATTTGAAGACATGATAGAATTTCACCACTTGTTCTTGGAAGATACTATTGATGAGATGTGTAAAATTAAAGATCAAGAAATTCTTCACCCTCCAAATTGTGATAAAACTGTATCATGGGTTACTAATTTGGACAATGATAGCCTTATAAATTTGAATTCAAGAAATAACCCACTTTTGGAAATAATTGAACCATCTAAGGAAGGTGAAGATGAATTTGATGAGAAACACATTGATGAATGGGAAGATGTTGAAGAAGTAGTTGAACGTCACCACTTGATTTTGAAAGATGATTATTATGATGTTTGGAAGAAGTGGGAAGACTACACTCTCTCCAAAACTACTAATGAAACTTGTGTGCCAATTGATATACAGGATGACATAATTGCCTACTCAAAGGAAGATATTACAACTCTTGTACAATTTGAGGATGTTTTGGAAGAGGGTTTCAAATCTCATCAAATTTTGGAAGATTATGATGATCCTATTGCCAAGGACAAAGAAAGAAGAGAATCTATGAATGAATCAAAAGATCATGTCACAAATATCATGGAGTTTCATCTCACAGATTTGGATGACGATTTTTACAATGGTTGGGGAAGGTATGGTAATGCATTCTTTTCTCACATCCCTATAGATGAAACTCATATTTCACTTGACATGCAGGATGGTGAGCCTTCTACATCATACGAAGATCTCATATTCACAAGATTTGAAAAGGGGACAAAATATGAATTCATTGAAAGTGTGGATGCAAGTTTGCATGATGATTTTGGGGATTCAAATGAAGAGATGCCATGGATAGTGAACAAAGAATTAGAACCAAATGATAAAGAGATGGATCAATTGGAAGCAACTCAAATAAGTGATCATCAAAGAAGATTACTTGGGACATACACTTTGACCAAGAGTGTTTGAGGATTGAAAAGGATGACCATATTTTGAATTTAAATAATTTGAATGATGAAATGTCACTAAAGGTAAATGAAAAACAAGGTATATTTTTTAATCACACCTTTAATAGCATGGTTTTAATGAATGGAAAAGAAGTTGATGCGCTTGAATTGTTAAACCAAATTCATCAACAATTACTAATTGAATCTAGGATAAAAACTTTTAATGATCCTAATTTAGTAAATATCCTAGATGCTTGTAAATTGTTACACAAATTTGATTGGCCTACAAATTTGGAAAATGATTTGGCTTTGAAGTTTGTAGAAATAGGCTCTTACTTACAAAATTGCATATTTGAAAAGGATAGCCTAATTCTAAATCAAGGAGGCAATTATGAAGTTCACATTTTAAAGAATAGACAAGATAAAATTGAAAATCATTTATTGTCTAATCATTCTAGTAATTTGATGCTCACCTATGGGAGTATTATTGGAACTAAATCAAATTGGTATGGTGAGCATGGCAAGTGGAAATTTGTTGCATTGTTTGGTCTGATCTTAGATTCCCACAACATTTGGCATGCATATTATGTCATATTTTTGTTGAAATGTTCTAATCATGTGTGGGATCCAGGAAAGTGATAAGCTAAGCTTTGCATCATCTTGTATTATAGTGTACATTTGTATATAAATTTTGGTTTTTGGTTTTTGGTTTGTGTTTTCAAATTTTCATTTTGGGATTGCTATTTGGATTTGAATTTAAAGTTGTGTATTTATTTGACATGTTTTGTTTGTCTATATAAAAAAAAAAATGATGATGAAAAAGTTGCCTTGAGATGCTAACTTATGTTCTAGATCGGGAGAATATGAAACATTGGAATTGTCTTGTAAAAGCTCCACAAGTAACACAAACAGTTTAATAATATTGTTTGATTTTGTGATGCATGAAAGAGTCAGTTTTGCATGACAAATCATTTTCATTTGCAATTCAAGAGATAATGCATTCATGTTCCATCTCACTTTACATACATTTCATCTTAGTTGCAAATGCATTTCAAATACAAATCATTAAAGTGTGTCAAATCCTCTTAAGGTTATGCTATCACATAAATAAGAAGAGAATCCTAAGGTTGGAAACTGAGTCTTGAGATATCTAGAACCAAGCACGTCTCATACATTAAAAAGGATCTTGAGCAAAATGATCAAAACCTAACTTGGAAGGAAAAGGTTGGGCGAAAGAAGTTTTTCATGTCTATCCTATTTATGCAACATGATCCTTAAAACCAGTGGTTTTGACCACTTCCATAGAGCTTAAAGCCTAAAATCAAAGTAGTAAGGATAGGGCTAAATCCTCATCAAACTTAGGTTGAGGATCCAATTCCCCAAAGCTTTGATTTGACCCACATGGAGTAGTAAGGATAGGGCATAAATTCTCATCTCGCTTAGGTTGAGAATCCGATTCCCCAAAGCTCTTATGTCTCATTTCATAATAAATCTTGGATTGTAAGGATCGTACTATTTGTCCTCTTGCAAAGGATGGGTAGTCATCCCCAAGGTCTAAGCAACAAAATTAATATTTTCCATTTACATCTAAATGTTTGGATTGTAAGGATCGTACTACATGTCCCTAGCCAGGATGGGTAGTCATCCCCAAGGTCCAAGAAGTAAAAAAATAAAATAAAAAAAAATAAATAATTTTTTCCCATCTCATCTTTATATTGGATTGTAAGGATCGTACTACTTGTCCTCTGCAAAGGATGGGTAGTCATCCCCAAGGTCCAAAGAAATGGAGATAAGTTTTGGATTGTGGGGTTAGATATGCCCATGCATGGCATCATGTCTTGCCTAAAAAACAAGACCACTGATTGTCTAGAGGGTTAGACTAGCATGACCATTTCTTCCATAATTGGTTTAATTATTTTGCTTAAAGTGAGGTAATGAACTCTAAATCAGAATAGTAAGGATAGGGTTAAACTCTCATCTCGGTTGGTTGGGAGTCTGATTCCCCAAAGTTTTGATTTCACATTCACTTGCACATGGGTTCAAGATGGTAGGGACTCATAACCAACTTTGGGATACAATAAGGTAATGAATTAGTGGATCCTAAGAGGGTTTGGCAATCTTGAATGCTTGTACATAATAATAGAAGAATGACCATGCATTTTATGAAAGCAAAATCTCCTAGCACATTCATTAGGATACACAAATCATTCACCATCCCACATATGCATTCATGCAAAACTGATAATGGAGTGTGGATCAATTTCAAATGATAGGGAAAGAAACACATTGCACACACCGAGCTGATGCCTAGCGATTCTGATGTTTCATGTATTTCTGATCTATTGGCATTCTTTTGATATTTGTTGACGCTTGTGTTAAAGTTTTGAAGTGTGTTTTCAGGTTTTCTTTTTGGGTTCTCATCGAAATGCTCAAGAGCATTTCCCAGCAGAGTCGCCATTTGTTGTGACTGTTTCACAACTAGCCCCAAAGCTTGGGGACCCACATTTTTTTTGATAAATTTTGGTGTGGTTTTTGTCTTTTTCTTTTTTATAGGTTTATTAAAGTGTTTATAATTCAAACATTAACTTTTGGGTTAATTCATGTTTAAAAAAATAAATAAACTATAAAAAAAAAGAATTAAAAAAAATAAATAAATAAATAAAACAAAAAAAAAGAAAAAAGAAAGGATAAATAAAAATAATATATATATAAACAAATGAACATAAAAAAAAAAAAAATAATAATAATAATAATAAAAACAAAAAGGGATAAGATATATATATATATATATATATATATATATATATATATATATATATATATAATATCTTATATTTTTCATGGTGGCCACGTATAGCTCTTAAAGCTTTTAAAGCACCTTTTATTAGCTTTAAGTAGTATGTAGTGGTAGGTTTGTTTTTTAGCTTTTTTGTTTTTTTGTTTAAGTTTTAATCTTTAATTTTTTCATGTTAGTTAAGTGAAATTTAGTTTTTGTTTTTTCTAACGTGTTCTTTTTCTTTTTGCAGGGTATTGCGTAGGAAACGAAAGGGCCAGGAGAAAAGAAGCGCACGACATGGAGAACGCCAAGCGAATGGAATTTTAAACGAAACGGAGAGCTGCGAATAGCATTGGAAATGAAATGAAGAGTTGGAAAACCAATGAAAGGGCATATTGAATATTTTTTTTAAATAGGCCATACAAACACAAAAGAAAGGAGGAAAACAGAGACGGAAATGGACGGAAATGGTGGCATGGCCAAATGGGAACTTTGGGCATGGCCACATTTGTAAAGCAGGGATTTTAATTGGAATGTGAAAGCTTTTATTCAGAAATTTCAGGCCTTGTTAGCAAGAAAGAATGAGAAATTCTCTGCATGCTTAATTTTAATTGTTTTATTTTTCCCCTTTCAGATTTCAGACTTGTATGTGAAATTGATGCCATTATTTTGGGTTGTTTCATGTGAATGTTTGCAATCTGGAAATTATTTAAAACCCTAGGAACTAGCACCTAGTTTACTTTGATTGTGTTTATTTTGCAGGTCAAATAAGCTAGGTTGCATGTATGAAACTCTCACGTATTCGGTTTTGCAGGACGGGGTGCTATCAAACTGAAGGAGCTTTTGCATTGCTGTGTTTTCAACAATTATTTTGATGCAAACTTTAAATTTTCTGTTTCCAAAAATTTTAATTTCAGAATTTTTTCCTATTTTCAGACATTAAAATAAACATTAAAAAAATTTCAAAATCTAAAACGGATTTCACCATTGCGGAGATTATAATTCAGACTTCAAATACGCACTTTGAAATTTCATTTTCGGACTTGTGTAGTATTTTTAAAAATTCGTCGAAGTTGCTATTTTGTCACAAATTTTAAAAATCCGAAAATAGAAATTTTCCATTTTAAGGTCAAATTTCGTTTTTCCAGTTTTGTTTTGCATTCATGAGGCTATGATGACATTCCCTTCATGGAAATTCCAATTTCATTGAAGGGGTTATGTTTTACGGCACTTTCGCAAATTTCCATTTTGGACCTAAAATTACCCTTCATAAAAATTCCAATTTTACGAAAGAGGGATAATTTGAGTACTACATTGAAGGTCTTTTCCTTAAAGCACTTAATTGTTCATCTTGATGAAAATTTGATTTCATTTAAGAGGGATAAGTTAAAGTGACATTTTGAAGCTACATTTGGAGACCATATTCATCATTGAAGATTTAATGCAAGATAAAATCTATCTTAAAATCATCAAGATAAAAGGAATTAAAGCATTACATCGTGGTCATATGAGGGCCAACTCACATTTACTTTATCAGGGTTCAATGAACAATCACTAAATTTTCATAGTAAAATAAACCAACAGTGCCCCTTGTTTACAGTTACTTGCAATCACTAAGGTGTTCCAAGCATTTAAATTGAATATCTTTATTTGATGCACATAGGCAAATGCTAATATAACAAGAACCTTGGAGAAGTTACATGTTTAATTTCTTTGCAAGCAGAGGATTTAGAACCCAAATCCTACCGGAGAGTGTGCTTTCACAATTGGGTGAAAACACCACTCAACAAGAGTAAAACCCATTCAATTGTAAATAGAACTGGTAGCAAACCATGCCATGAAGACACTATATCTTGTTATAAGCTAGTATTGCACCTTCTATTAAGTTTTCATAGGAAAATTGGTAACTCCATGAATAGATTGTTTTTATAAACCCTAAGCTCGATGGATAAAGCATAATCAATGGAACCCCAACCCTCCAAGGCATCGAATTGGATAGCTAACCACCGGATGTCACTCGGCCACTACCATCCAGTCTATCCCTTTCTGAGAAGTAAAATCAATTTGATTGTTGAAAACATTTCCAGTTCCTTAGTTGAGGATTATTGAAAATTATTCATTTATAAAACTCTAGAGATCTTAATATGACTCATAAGTTGTAAACTAGAAAGTTTACGGATGCATTAGCTTGGACGACGAGCTTAACTTGAATTCTAAGAAAACGTTGAAAAGTCCCAATGGGACCTATGTGGTAATGTATGCATTAGCTTGGACGACGAGCTTAACTTGAATTCTAAGAAAACGTTGAAAAGTCCCAATGGGACCTATGTGGTAATGTTTCCATTGCGACGTAATGTAAGATGTTGTCAACTTAAGCAAGCCAACAGTCATGTATTAGTGTTGAATGTTTGTGTGCATAGAAGTTTTACTTTGATATTCTTGCAGTGGTGACTTCATGTTTGACTGTATAGAGTAGATGAACTTAGAGAACAAATAAAATTGGGTGATCTAAGAGATAGATCTAGAGATTGTAGTACAATTTTGTGGTTGAATAGCAACATGGAATTCAATCCTAGCCTTAGAAAATTGAATTATGTACTTTTAATCAGGAAATTAAGACTCCTTAGCTCTAAGTTAATCAAGCTCAATTTGTTGTGGAGAAAGAGATAACCTAGCTCCATTTTAGGTTGCTTATGATAAGCGATTGATAAGAAAAGTTACTCTAAAGCTAGTGAACTAAAGAATAGAGGATGCTAGAAGTAAACTTAACTTTTTATTGAAAACTTTGCCATGGAATGGTTACCTCATTCCTTGAGAAGGTAAACAAAACAAGAAATCACCCAATGTAGTTGAGGTGCGGGTATGCATACTAATCTTGGAAGCAACTATTTTTCTAATGGAATAGGTCTACAATGACTTGATCAAAAATGGGTACGAGGGACGGTATGAGACGCCTTATCCAGGTTGCAATCTGAATGGTATTGTGATAAGTCCCATGATATTTTAACTTAGTTGGGTAAGCCACAATGTTTGGTATGATACAATCGTCTGTGAGTTAAAAGAGCATGTGAGATGAAGTCCAAGGTCATGGTATTGACATGACACTAACTGACTTCGGGTAAGGGAACACTTAGTTAGTCACGGAGGCATATTTACGCAATTTCATTTCATACACGTAATAGAATAAGTCGACTACGTAGTCTAAGGTTCAGTATGACTAGGAGTGGGGAAGAATGCATCTGCCCTCTAGGTGTTATGGGCCCTCGAGGATAACCCCTACCGTGGATTGACCCTCATGTTGGAACACGAGGACGTTATATGTGGTTTTCAATTCCACATAATGACATCTCTAATCTTGTTCACTTGGGTGGCTGTCTACAACAATCTTAAACCCAAAAGTGGAATAATATGTTCATATTAATTAAAGCTTATGTTAATGATTTATTGGGTGAATCAAATTTTACTATAAACCTGAAAACATTTTATAAATAAAACTGTAGTTGAAAACAAAAAAAAATATATACCTACAACCAAATAAATAGACTTAGGTTGTTATAATTAAAAATATATATATTTTTTTAATGATATGCACTTATTTTAAAATTAAAAGATTAAAATCTTTAACCTCTTTCTATAAAATATAATAAAATTTATAATTTAGTTAAAAAAAAAAAACTGAATGTTAACATATGTCGGCAAATCTTTGTAAGGATTTATCATTAAGTTTGTACGAATAATTTTTTTTTTTGACATTTTAAACCGAAATCATTATAGTTGGCAACGAATGTGGGCAAAGTCCTTATAAGGTCCTTATCAAATAATGTTTGTAGGGATAAATTTTATTGACATTTTGAGCTTTAATTATTTTTGTTGGAATAAAATGTCGGGCAAGTCCTTGTAAAGGCTATAGTAAAGTTTGCTTATCATTTGTTTTGAAAAGATATACTTAGATGATCTCGTTCTTGACTGTAACCACATCAAATCTCAGCCATTAACCAAAAAATATCATAAAATATAAATACTATATTAAAATATGGAAAAAAAAATTACGGTTGTTTTTATACTATCTCTAAAGTTAAAAGCCATAATAAATAGGATTTTGTATTATTATTTATTATTATTTTTCTAAGATTACACTAAAATAAAAGATATTATTGGTAATTTTTTAGGTTTTTATTTACAATTTATTTAGAAGATTCAAGCTTAAATTCTTGATTGTGACCCTTATCAAAAACTTGTGCTTTATCCTAAAATTTTGTCGGTGACGGGAACCATAGTGGTATAGCTTTGGGTTATTATACAAAAGATCTAGTTCAAAAGGACCTGCACTCTTTAAAAACATGTGTTTTACCTTTCACCCACAAGGGATAGGTCGAGTGCTTGTTGATGAGCACTTGGTTCCTCAACGATCGAGGTCCTGTTGACTTCGTATTTGACTTATAGAGATTCCCTAGGATATATATATATAATTTAAATTAAGTTTATATAAATTTTACATTTTAAATTGTAAAACATATAATTGAAACCGATGTTTATATTGAATTTATAAAAAGTAAAAATATGTGTCATTACATTGACTTACATGTTATTAATTTATTGCATAGTAATAATATTAAAGCATAAATAATTATATAAAAATTGTTTATACTTTGGAGCATCAACCTTAAAATAAAAGACATTCAAGTTTTAAATTTTTCTTTTTTATATCTTAATTAAAGTGGTTGAAATACATTAATGAATACTAATAATTTTTATGTAAAATATATTTAATTTGATATTAATGAATACTAATAATTTTTATGTAAAATATATTTAATTTGATATTAACAAGGAATTAGTTTTATTGAAAAAAGTATCAAATCATACATGTTTCATTATATATGAAAAGATATTTAGTTGATGAGTCCAAAAATTACCTTAAAAATATGTAGTTTCTTGTTGAAAACATGGTATGCATAGGTTATTGAAAGAAATAACATATTGTCTAGTTGTTTTTAGGAAATATGTATGAAGTAAGGATCTTTGCATTATAAGTTAAGGTTTCAATTTAACGAGTAGACACATTATAGAATCATCCTAAACACCTATAGATAGGGATTGAACTTATTACAAAACATAAAATTAAGGGTAAGTTTTCATAAACCTAGGATCAAGTGTAACTATATTATGGATTAAGCTCACCCTTCTTTAGATGAGCACTCAAGCCAACCCAGTATTGTGCTCATCTAGAGAAACGCATAAGCCAACATAACATATACAAAGTCTTTGAAAGCTTAACACCAAGAAAGAACAATGAGCCATAGCTCACAGGAGAATTTGAAATGTCTCACCTTGAACAAAGCACCACCAAAAAAAACTTCAAAATGCAACTTGGAATTTGGAATGCAAAGATGGACTCGAGAAGAAACATTAAAAGGAAGATTAATCAAATTATTTGGAAGCAAAAACATGCAACGTTAGAAAGTCATTCGAATAATAATCATATTTGAGCATTTTTGGGAATGTTACATTAGGTAACATAAGTTGCACCATGCCATGTAAGAGGTAACCAAAAAAGCGTTAGTAGGTTAAACACTTTAAAGCATGTAGTTTAAAGAGGAGCATGTGGTTCAAGAATTCGTCAGACAAAGTTTGGTTGCAATCAAGAGCAATCCAGTGAAGGAAGAGGAAAGAGCGCGAACATAGATTTAAGTGGATGTATTAATTAAATTTAAAAATTTCTAATGTTTTATTCTTGAGTAATAAGGTTTAGTAAAGGTTTTCTTAATTATTTAATCTTAGGAGAGATAAGGTCTTATTTAATTATTAAGGTTATAAGTTGAAGATTAATTAAATTAAGAGTGATAAGTAATGGAGAGAGAAGTAATTTAGATAGTGGAGAGATAAGTAGATTAATGATATAATAAGTTTTGGAGTTATAAGGATTTAATTAATAGTTTTTGAATTTGGTTTGAGTTACTAAGTTTTTTTTAAATATTAGATTAATGAATTTTTGCAAATTAATTATTTGGGAGTCAAAAGGTTTACAACTTCAAATTTAGGAATTTAAATTTGCAAAGTTCATATTTTCTTAGTTTCTAAATATTAGGGAGATATAAGGAATTCTACTTCATAGGTTTTATAACTTAGAAACTTTGATTTATTTAAAACCTAGGGAGTTATAAATTTTTTAGGATACAAAAATGGATAAGTTATCAAGAAAGAATTTTTAGCGTAGAAGATATTATCAAAATATAAAACCATATTCTTCAAAAGGAAAAGTTCAAGAACAAGGTACATCAAGTGAGCAACATTATATTTCTCAAAACTCTTGTCAACAATGCAAAATAGTTTCAAGTAAAGCCAATCAAGTGATTCAAACAAAAAAAGATCTTTGGTACATAGAATTAGGTGCTAGTCATCATATGATTAGTAATTTATAATGGTTTTATTGTTTGGAAGTCAAAGATAATTTATATTTGAAAATTGATGATAAAAGAGGTATGTAGTTCACGGAAGTGGTTGTGTAACACCTAGTGCACCATTATTAGATTTTATATTAAAATACATTATGTATGTTCCATATGTAACAACCCAGGTCTAACTACTCACCTGGTTGCCTACTAAAAGATCAAACAAAAACCTGAGGTATATTCTTTTCCAAAAGGTTTATTGTCTAACCTAAAATATTTCTCTAGAGTTCAAGTTTAGTTTTAGGTAAACATCCTTTTGGGGCACCCAAAGTAGAAATGAAACATTCATAATTGAACAACACAGGCATAAAAAACCACTTTTGGGTCCAAATCTACTATAATCAGCCACCCAAGTGGATATATCGGCCAAATCTCGTAGAGTCGCCATTCTTTGAATTTTATTATCCTCATTTACTTCCATATTTCTTGGCATGAGGTTTGATCCACGACAAGGGTTATCCTCAATGGCCCATAACACCTAGAGGGTGGACGCTTCCTTCCCTTACCTCATCATACCGAACCCTTGACTACCTGGTCAACTTATTCTATGACTAGTATGAATGACGCTAGCGTATTCATACCATGTGACTAACTGGAGACTCCCTTAACCTGGATTAAACTAGTGCCAAGTTATTATCTTGACCTTGGAATTCATCCTACATACTCTTTGAAACCACATAGATTCGTCCCATACCGAACCTTGTGACCTTCATGGTTAAATTCATTAAGTATGGAGTTTATAACTATGCTCTTCAGCATCAACCTGGAGTAGGTGTCCCACCACCTAATCGTACTAGATCTGACCAGGTCATAATTAGACCATTTTAGTCGATCAATAGTTAATCCAAAGTTTGTTGTGTGCATACTGGCACCTCAATATTATAGGGTGTCTTATTAATCCCCAAGTCATAATTGTGCTCTTCGGCATCAACCTAGAGCAGGTGTCCCATACCACCTAATCATACTAGATCTAACCGGGTCATAATTAGACCATTTTTGTAGATTAATAGTTAATCCAAAGTTTATTGTGTGCATACCTACACCTCAATAGTATATACCTACACCTCAATAGTATAGGGTGTCTTATTAATCCCTAAGTCATAACCTCCCGATGACTTTAATAATTTTCTTAGGAAACATGTATGATTTCTCAAGTTTAGGAGTTTTCATTTTTAAAGAAACATTCTAAGATACAAACATGAATATCTAACTTTAAATTCCATTATTCCCCAAAACTAGAAGCACTTTTAACCCATTAATTTACTTAAGTTAACTCTCATACATTTGCAATATTTTCTATACAAAAGAACCTTAATGAGTTAAACTATTGGTAAGGCAAAGACAAAATGTCTCGATTCTAACCACTTGAGCTATTGTTTCCTACAGTCCAGCTTTTGATTTTCATGGAACAATAATCAATTTGCAATTATTTAAACTAGTTGATGATATTACTACCAACAGTTTAGGAGTGCTATTTAAGATAACACTTCATAAGTTAACCCTCTAACTTGGCGATAATCAAAATGCTTCTGTCCCATTTGATATTTGAACATAGAAGTTTTTATTCCATTTCAACTCCCGAGGGAATACGTCGGATAGAAAACCCAAATCATATTTATTCATCAAATCTAGCATTTAGATATTGTTTTAAAGGTTTTAATATTTTTTTTAAATTAAATAGAGTAAAGGGAAAAGTGATATCTACAAAATGAAACTTTCTTTAAGTTATTCTGGATTTAAGCTATCATTTACAACTAGTAATAATGAAGTATTGACCCGATTGCAATCCAAGCATCTATTCAATAATACTTTTGTAATTTAGGCACTTCAACTTTTCTAAAGGTATTCAAATTCAGACTGATTTCACATAGTCATTTATCATTCATCAACTACTTAAGATAATACACTGAAATCCCTTTTATTACAAGCTTTCCAAGAGTTTTTAAAAGATTTCATAGTTCATCACAAATGTGAACATATATATTTTCAAGTAAACAATACCGACAAAGGCTTCAACACCATTATAGGATATTTTTCTCAACCCAAAGGACTTTGAATACAAATGACTCTACCCATCACTACCATACATGGAAAACCTTAGACATACACAAGAATGCATACATTTGACATCCAAGTTTTGGTCCGCACACCTCTCCACACTTAACCCAAAAGGCATATGCCAATTCCAGTCCCAAACACAACCATACAATTCACAATCTGCCTAATATTCCACCATCGTTTGCCTACGAATGTTAGAACCCTGCCATAATCGTCCACACAGTGACTTCCACACACATAAGTCACTTGGCATGGCATTTGTTCATGCATTTGGTTCTAGCTCCGCATAGGAAGAAGTCTCATGGTTTCCACCAGGGATCAGATATGGATTTGGGTATATGACCATACAATTCTACTATGCATATGCATAATTTACTCTAAAATATAATTCATTCAAGAGTTTAGAATCTCTGTGCCCATGATATGTACATATATATTCATTTCATCAATTTCATATAAACCATATCAATAAATCCATGAAAGTTGCCATTTCCATTCGCACACAAGACCAGTTAAATTATCGAAATCCATATAATACACATCTTTCACAAATTAAGTTTGTAATATTGGAACTATAGTTACCTCATGTAACTATGTTTCACTTTCACGATTTTCACATCTCAACATCCAGAGTTCTTTTGTTTTTTTGAAAACATGACACAATTTCTTTTAAAACACAATATTATTCATTTCTCTCTTTTCAATAAAGTATAAAGTATAGAAAATACTTCTTTGGACAACAAACCATGCAAAAGAAGTCGTTCCTACCTTACACAACATTCACATTTTATTTTTCTTTCAACAACATGCCTTTTCTTTCCAGAGAACTCTCTCCACACAAAAGCAAAGACAAACAACATTCACCTTCATAAATATTTTGTAGAGTTTAATCTTTAAAGGAAATCAAAAATACATTTCGTTTTACCACAGTCATAGAAATATTTATATACACACATGGTTATGGAAACCAATATGGAAAATCCTAGATCAATCTCAATATTTAGCACACAACAATCAAGTAATAGGCACACGTATCAACACTACACTTTTATTTCCTTCCTGAACTCCCTAGTACATAACCAGAATTATCCACAATTTTTTTTTTACCCTTTTTCCACTCAAGACTGACTTACCTTCACTCATCGTCCACTTGCTAGAGAACTCAACCCATTTCATTTCATCCCTACCCACGGACATTGCCAATCAAAAAGGCACTCCCCCTTGTAGCTTCGTGTGCACATCTAGCCATCATGACTATTCAGTGAAATCTGATATACTTACACAGATTTTTTATTGGTCCATGGAAAGTACGTCTTCACGCATGACTAATGGAATTAAACTTAACATTAATCACATTTTATCTTTATTGCTACACCTAAGTTGTAAAACATTATCAAAAATAGCATGTGCTTTTAATACAAGAAAAAATATTATTATTAATATTAGAAAAACAATAATATTAATATTATAATCTTTAATATACGAACAACCTTTGCTTTTTTCTAAAGAATAAAATTCTAAAAATGTAAACAAGAAAGTGGCTCTCATTGTCATTGCAACCTAACAACATTTCCCGAACCAAGTCAACAAACAATATGCAAATAAACATAACTCACGCAAGGATGCTATTTTGCAATGCACCTAAATGCTTGTGCAAAGTGTGAGTTTCCATGTGCTCGCGAGCCAAATCATCACTTCCCTTTCTTACATTTTTCTATTGACTAGCTTCCTTTCCTGGTTAACTTGCAACTGTCCTGCAGTCACAAAGACTGTCAGTAGTACCATTTTTACAAGATAAAAGGTAAGTTTCATTATTTATTGACTTCTCCATAAACCATGTGAGGAGGGTCATTACATCCTCCTCCACTGGAGATAAACACAGTCCTTCAAATTGTCTCATCATTTTCATTAACCAAAAATACTCAAGCATTTATCATTTAAAACAAAGTATTGCTTTATTTTTTTATAACTAAAATCCACATCACATTTTCTCATGATTGACATATGTTCAAATAAAGATTAAGCCATAATGAAAATAGTTAATCGAACATAACAGAAGGTCCAATTTTTTTTGCTTAACATTACCAAAATATTTATCAACTACACTACTCAGTATCCAGTTCCATGTCCATATAGGTATACACACATCACAAAATTTATAAAAAAATTATAAAAAGGTCTTCATCTACTCAAACAAATAAGGAAACTGTCGCTGCATCTCTGCCATGTCTTCCCACATAAAATTTCTGTCTGAGTAGAGGTCCCACTAGACTCGACATTGGTCTATTCTTATTTTCCTCATATTATTGGTTTGAAAACAAAAAAACGAATAGGTTGTACCTCAATATTTAATGGATTAGTCATCTGCAAATTGTAAACATCCAATACATGAGTAGAATCGGAAATGTATTTTTGAAAGAGGGACACATGAAAGAAATTATGGATCTTGGACAAGCTTGGCAATAGAGCTAATCTGTATGCAAAAGGACTTATCTTAGCTATGATCTCAAATAGACCCACGAATCTGGAGTCAAGCTTGGAAGTTTTTATTGAACTTTTAGTTGGCTTCACCCTTAAAAATACTCGATCTCCCACTGTGTATTCCCTCGCTGATCTTTAGATGTCCACATAGCTATTCTAGTGATCTTTGGCCTCTTTCAGCTTCTGTTGAACTCTTTTCAATTGTTATTCCATATCTTTTACCATTTTTAGATTGATCACTACTCGATCTTCTGGATTATCCCAAGATAAGGGAATTTTACACCTTTCCCCATACAAGACTTCGAAATGTGCCATAGCTAGTGATGCATGGTAACTATTATTATATACAAATTCCACTAGGTACAAGTAGTCTTTCCACTTTGTGTGTTGATCCATGTAGTACATCCTCAACATATCCTCAAGCACTTGATTCACCCTCTCAGTCTATCCATATGTTTTTGGGTGATAAGTAGTACTGATATTTAGTTTTTTTCCCTAATGCTCGATGCAGTACTTGCCAAAATTTAGAAGTGAACGAGAATCTCTATCAGAGATTATAACTTTTGGAAAACCATGTAGTATTACCACTTCCCTGGCAAACTTACTTGCTACAACGGTTGCATCATCTTGCACATTTCCTAGTATAAAATGTGTATCTTTAGTTAATTTATCCATAATTACTAAAATTGTATCATGCCTGAACCTTGTTTTAGGCAATCCCACTATAAAATCCATTTATACTACTTGCCACTTTTGTGTGGGTATTTCATGTGGGTATAGTTTTCTAGCTGGATGCAGGTGTTCCGCATTCACTTTTTTGCATTCAAAGAATTTGGCCACATAATAGGTAATATTTTTTTCATACTAGGCCAGAAATATGTTTTCTTTAGATTCTTGTAAATCTTTGCCCCTTCCAGATGTGCAAAATAGAGATTATTATGCGCTTCCCTAAGGATTATTTCCCTCAATCATCCTAAATTATGTACCACCAACCTATTCCTGAAATAAAGTAGATCATCTATAAAAACATGTTCTATATCCTTGTATGATTTCTATTCACCTTGACCAATACATGATTTAAAAAAATCATCCTTTTTTTGTCATAGTTTAATTTGATCTAACAGATCATATTGGCATTTTGTCATTGTGGTAATATTATCTCTTTTGCTTAGAGCATTAGTGACCTTATTCTATTTACCCTTAATGTACTCAATGCCAAAATCATACATTGCTAATAACTCTATCCAATGTCATTGCCTAGAATTTAATAAGGGTTGAGTAAATATATACTTCAAAATCTGATGATCTATCTTTAACTCAAATGGTTTTCCCAGTAGATAATATCACCAATTTTTTAGGGCATGCACTACCGCTACCAACTCTAAATCATGAGTGGCATAATTGTCTTCATGTCTCTTAAGTTTACTGGACTCATAAGCAATAATTGCATTATCTTGGTTCAAAATCCCACCTAAATCTTCGATTGATGCATCTGTACAAACTATAAATTGCTTATTAGGATCAAGTAATTGTAGGATTGGTGCAGTCAACCTTTCTTTCAAAATCTGAAAAGCCTCTTCACACTGATCTGCCCACTTGAAATCTTTTCATTTTCTCTGAAGGTTTGTAATGGGTTGAGAAATTATCAAAAACCCTCTAACGAATCGCATGTAATACCCTGTAATTCCCTTAAAACTTCGTACATCTGTAACATTAGTATGTGTTGGCCAATCAATGATTGCTATGATTTTCTTGGGGTCTACTATAATTCCTTAAGCAAAGACAATATGTCCAAGATATTGCACTTGTGGAGTATAAATATCACACTTAGTAAATTTTCCATATAATTGATTATTTCTAAGAATATCAAGCATTGTTCTCAAATTCTAATTTTGCTCTTCCTTACTTTTAGAATAAAACAAAATATCATCCCAAAATACGAGTACAAAATTATCCATTTGTTCTCTAAAAATGTTGTTCATGAGATTCATGAATGCGGCTGGGGTATTGGTTAGCCCAAAAGGTAAGACTATAAACTCAAAATATTCATACCTTATTCTAAATGTTGTTTTAGAGGTATCTTCCTCTCGAATTCTTAACTGATGATATCCAAATCTCAAATCTATTTTAGAAAATATGGTTGCTCCTCTTAATTGGTCAAATAAATCATCAATCCTTGGTAACGAGTACCTATTTTTGATAATAATCTTATTTAGTATTTTATAGTCTATGAACATCCTTAGGTTGTCGTCTTTACTTTTAACACACAAGATAATAGCTCCCTAGGGTGACACACTAGGTTTGATTAGCCCTTTTTCTAGCAAATCCTGAAGTTACATTTTTAACTTTTGCAGCTCTATGGGAGTCATCCTATAAGGTGACCTTGCGATGGGTGCCACACTTGGTAATAAATCAATTAAAAAATAAAATTCCCTCTGATGAGGTAACCCAAAAGTTTCTCAGGGAATACATCTTTGAATACACCCAACACTGGGTGTTTCTGGAAGAGGTTAGACTCCTTCTTAGACTCTTCTCTCCTATTCATATTAACTATGAATACCATACCCTTATTCCTAATAATATTTTTAATCTACATTGCAAACAATAGATGTGGTTTAACTTCCCTTTGTCCACAATTAATTCTAATCCTTTGATTAGATTCATCCACAAATTCCACCCATATCTCTTCAAAGTTTAAAAGAGCCTTGTGTGCTTTTAACCAATCAACTCCTAAGATGATATCAAACGCATGCAAAGGTGCCACATACAAATACAAATTGATCTTTCCTTGTGGTAAGGAAATGTGGGAATCAAAGAGACACTGGTTCACATGGTGATATTACCCTGATCCATACTCTACCTTCCAACCATAGGCCAAGAATCCAGTTCTAACAGGTGAATCCCTCATTAATCTAGATGATATAAAACTATCATTTGACCCACTATCAATAAAAAATTACACATTATTATCAAATATTTTACCATTTAATAAGAAAGAAGTAATTTGACCATTGAGTTTAGAACTACCTATGGCCGCATAAATCCTGTGGCTAGCCTCTTTTGGGGCTTTCGATGGTAGATCAACTCTAAGGGGGCATTTATTGATATAATGAGCTCCTTTACAAACATAGCATCCACTTGGTGGAGCTCTATTGCCTCTGTTGTTGTTTTCATTTCTATTCATGGATGTAGTTTCCCTATCCCTTCCTTGACCTACTAGTTTCTAGTCCTATATTTTGGAAAAATATTTAACATCCTTCATGAATTTACCACCTTGGTAATTGGGTTTATTTATGTCACCTTGTTTATCCTGATCTCCTCCTTTGGGTTTATTATTATGCTCCTTTTTCCATTTCATAAAACCAACAATTTTCATTTTTTGAGTTTATATTTTTCCTTTTCAGATAACTTTTGGTAATTAAAATACATCTTTCTCATTTTCTTATTAGCTTCCTCTTTCCTTGCTAAATCAAAAGCAATAGGTAAATTGACAGGATTGTGCATATTTACCACCATCATGATCCTAGGATGTAATCCCAGAATAAATTTCTGAGTTTTTATTTTCTCATTTATTTCATATTGGGATGCATACTTTAACAGTTGTATGAAATTTTGGTGATATTCTTAAACTGACATGTTTTCCTATCTCAAGTTTGAGAATTCCCCAAACTTTTATACATAATATTGCCTTGTCTATCTTTGAATTCCTTGATGAACTACTCCCATTTGAGGTCAACAACTTCTACCTCATGCCCTTTCTTATATGATTTCCACCAATCCAGGGCTATTTTCTTAATATTCATAACTACCAAAGCAGTTTTGGATTCAGAGGATAGAACCACTAAAGAAAAGTATGACTCTAGTTTAGTTAACTAGTTTTCAGTTGGCTCTCCATTGCCCTTTCCATAAAACTTGGATATTACAACTTTGTTCAGATTTCTATCCAATTCCTTACTCACCCTTGCTCTTCCAGCACTGGATCTTTCAGATTCCCTTGGCACTTCCACTATCTTGTCTAATCCAGTTTCTCTTCCCCTAGCTAAGTCATCTATGAACCATTGTTGCTGGGCAATGAATTCTTGTTGCTAAGCCATGCGAGTTTTCTGTTGGGCCATCTCTTCCCTTTGGTTTTCCATTTGTGTTTGTAAAAACTAAGCCATCTTTGCAAGGTTCCCTCCTTCCTCACTAGTTTCATTCAGAGGAATATCATTAATACTTTTTTGCCTTATTTCACGGTGAGGACTTTAATTCCTTAAATTTTTTCATGGTCCTATTATAGGTCTCTTGGTGATTTCCTCCACCCTGCCTCCCATAGGATTTCTTGAGGACCCACATCGCAATATTCATGCCATTTATCTTGTAAGTGAAAGAGGTAGTATATTAGTTATTTTTAACTATTATATTACACATACAAATTTCTACAATATTACAATCATTTATGCTATGATACCATATGTAACAACCTAGGCCTAACTAATCACCTGGTTGCCCAGTAAAAGATCAAACAAAAATATGAGGTATTTTTTTTTCTAAAAGGTTTACTGTCTAACCTAAAATATTTCTCTAGAGTTCAAGTTTGGTTTTAGGTAAACATCATTTTTTAGCACCCAAAGTAGAAATAAAACATTCATAATTGTACAACACAAGCATAACAAACCACTTTTGGGTTCAATTCTGCTGTAGTAGGCCACCCAAGTGGACGAGATCAACCAAATCCCGTAGAGCCACCATTCTATGGATTCAATTTTCCTTATTTACTTCCACATTTCATGACATGAGGTTCAATCCATGACAAGGGTTATCCTCTAGGGCCTATAACACCTAGAGGGTGGACGCTTCCTTCCCTTACCTCATCATACTGAACCTTCAACTACTTGGTCGACTTGTTTTATGAAAAGTATGAATGAGGCTAGCGTATTCATATCCCATGACTAATTGGATATTTCCTATCTGGAGTCAGCTAGTGCCAAGGCATTACCCTGATCTTGTACTTCGTCCCACATACTCTTTGAACCCACATAGATTCATCCCATACCGAACCTTGTGATCTTCCTAGTTAAATTCATTGAGTATAAAGTTTATCATTGTGCTCTTCAGCATCAACCTAGAGCAGGTCTTCCATACCACCTGATTGTACAAGATCTGATTGGGTCATAATTAGACCAATTCCATCAATCAACAGTTCATCTAATGTTTATTGTGTGTATACCCACAACTCAACAATATTGGGTGTCTTATTAATCCCTAAGTCATAACCTCTCGATGAATTTAATCATTTTATTAGGAAACATGTATGATTTCTCAAGTTTAGGAGTTTTCATTTTTAAAGAAACATTATAAGATACAAACAAGAATATCTAATTTTAAATTCCATTATTCCCCAAAACTAGGAGCACTTTCAACCCATTAATTTACTTAAGTTTACTCTCATACATTTGCAATATTTCCTATACAAATGAACTTTAATGAGTTAAACTATTGGTAAGGCAAAGACGAAATGCCTCGCTACTAACCACTTGAGCTATTTTTTCCTATAGTCCAACTTTTGATTTTCATGGAACAATAATCATTTTACAACTATTTAAACTAGTTGATGACATTACTACCAATAGTTCATGAGTGCTATTTAAGATAACACTTCATAAGTTAACCCTCTAACTTGGTGATAATCAACATGCTTCCACCCCATTTGATATTTGAACATAGAAGGTTTTCTTCCATTTCAGATCCCAAGGTAATATGTCGACTAGAAAATCCAAGTCGGTTTTATTTATCAAATCTAGCATTTAGGTATTGTTTTAAAGGTTTCAATTTTTTTTTAACTAAACAGAGTAAAAGAAAAAATGATATCTACATAATGAAACTTTCTTTAAGTTATTTCATATTTAATCTATCATTTACAACCAGTAATAATGAAGTATTGACCCGATTGCAATCCAAGCATCTATTCGATGATACTTTCATAATTCTTATTTCCTTTCAAAAAATGAAAATGAAACATCTAAATATGCTTTTTTAATGCATAATACAGGTACTTTGACTTTTCTAAAGGTATTCAAACTCAGACTGATTTAACATAGTCATTTTGCTACAACCCTAACATAGCCGACTATGTTAGGTTCCAAGTGAATTAATTAGTTTTACTATTTAGAATAGGATGAGTTTATTTTATTTATCATCTATCTACTTTCTTTTTATCATTTGCAATTTGCATTATTGCCTTTATGGTGAGGGTGTGCCCACCTTGAGTGGCATTGAATTTGTTTAATCGGCTTCCGTTATTTCCATCTCGAAGTGTATATTCGTTTGTTAATATCATCACAAGGCTGGAATTATATATACTCTACAGTAAATACTTCGATTCTAGTAAGAAATAGAAGAAAGGGAACTTCTTGCTCTTTCAAGTGGTATCATCTAGAAGACTTGGCGGTGACCTGTTCGATTCACACCTAAAAATCGTCTCCTCGCACGCGTCCCTCACTGTGTAGCCGCCGAAATCATCTCCTCCGAACACATTCCTCGCTGTGTAGACGGGCTACGTTGTACCAAGCTCCGCGATCAATCTCTCGAAACAACAGGCGAATTTCAATTAAATTTTTAACGTCGTCTTCTTCACGAAACAACTCGATAGGCGGCATTATCAAACACAGAGACATTATTAAGTTCGCAAAACTAAGGTATTTTAATTTTTATTCGGGTGTGACGTCATTCAAGTTATTATTTTTTTTCCTCTAGCTTGCGATTATCCCACACGGGCTGTGTAGAGTCCGTCGAAGGATTTAAAACACATAAGCCACATAGGGTTAGTTGTGACTTCGGTCACACGCGGCCACTCCCGTGCATGCGTAACCATGTCTAGTCATATGCATCATTTGTGTTGTCTTACGTGTTGGTCTTACATGTCGATTATGTTCGTGTTTGACATTGTCCTTCATGTCTTGTCCCACGTCGGGTCCAGTTCGTGTCATGTCAGGTGTTCTCATTTGGGTTAATCTTAGTCGTGTCTTGTCCCACATTCGGGTCCAGTCATTGTCATGTCACGTATCCATTGGGGTTCTGTGTCGCGTCTTCAGTTGTAGTCACAAATCACGTCTTCAGTTGTGTCAGTCTTGGATCGTGTCGTTGTCGTGTCACGTGTTCATTGGGTTCTGTGTCACATCATCAGTCGTTCCTCGTTCTGTGTCCTCGTTGTCAGTCTCGGGTCATTGTCCATCATCCAATCATAATCTGGGATCCTTCGGGTTTAGGGTTGGTGTCCAGGCCTCCACGGGCTGTTTGTTGTGTCCTATCATGTGAGTCGATATTGTGTATAGATTTTGATTTACAAAAGTTATTGTCAAACCATAAAATTGTCGCACAAATCAAAATTATTGTCTAAAAAATATCAAAAAGTTGGGGTCTTGTCAAGTAATTGTAACCCAAAACCGTCCAAAAGTTTTCCAAAGTTACAAAAGTCACTGTAAAGGAGGTGAGCCAAACAAAACATTTTGCGTCACAGTTGGAGCGACAGTTGAAGCGGAAAACCAACCAATTTTTTGTCGAAGTAACCAAAATATTTTGCAAGAATCAAAGGTGAAATTGTTAAGCAAGATGCATTAACAAGTGCATGAGCAGAAGTTGGATCAAAGGATCTGACGGACGATTAACAAGCTCAAAAACTCCCAACAATAACGCCAGAAGAGCTCATCGAAGCCCAGGTACAAAAAATTCTCCTTCTCCATCCGAAATTGGTAGTTTTAATCCAAGTCATCCAGTGGTCAGCCCAATGGCATCCAATTCTTCTCCAGATTTAGCACAAGAAAACATCACCCAAGTGGACAGTAGTCATCCAGTGCTCAGCGATCAATTGTTAAAAGATTTAATAGTAAATCTTCAGTTGATGACTGCAAGTTTCAATGCATCTCAGAAACAACCCCAACCAAATCCGTCTAGCTCCAATCACTAGAGTACGAATGTCTACAATGACGACTACACACACCATAGAGGTCAAAATAGTCAATCCCTGGCTCACAATGGTCACCAAAATAGTGAGGATAGGGGTAATGAAGATAATGTTGAGCAACAAAGAGGGTTTTACAGACCCTATCAAAATAACAACCAGAGATAGAGATGTAATGAGGAACAAGATAGAAATAATGTCCACCAACCAAGAGGGCCATCAGGCATCAATCATCCATGCATTGACATGCCTACCTTTGAAGGCTAGGATCCACGTGGGTGGATTGCAAAAATGGAGGGCATCTTAGAATTTTATAAATTTCAAGGCATGGACAAGGTCCCTTTTACAGCAACCAAATTTGGCACGGAAGCTTATCAATGGTTTACCTGGTATAAATGTGAGGAGCCCCAAGCTGCATTATATTGGGATACTTTCAAGAGAGCCTTTCTTCATAGATTCGACAAAGGACCCACGGGTTCCTACATAGTACGATTATTATCACTCAGGAAAATAGGATCACTAGGGGCCTATATTTTAGAATTCACCAGTATGCTTTCCTATGCAGAAGACTTACCACAGGACGTGGTAGTAGCAACTTTTCAAAATGGATTAAAAGCACATATTAAAGTTGAGGTAGATCTACAAAATCCATCCAAGTTGGATGAATGTATAAGGATTGCTGACTTAGCCGAAACCAAGGTGAACATAGGATCATCCACACGACGTGATGCATATGGTCGACCTCCATTCCGCAACAACTCTTTTCACAAAAATGATCAATCGTCATGATATTTCTATTACAAATGTCGCAGTCAACATCAAAAATTATCAAGCATGTACACCACGACAAAATTTTCAAATTGAATATGACGATCAAGAAGAAGAAATAGAGGAGTACGACGCACCTGAGGATCTCCCAGTTGAGGACCAAACTGCACAAGACGAAGTTGTCACTGAGGAGGATACCATGACTATTTCAGTACATGCCCTTATGGGGTTATCTTCTCACCATACAATCAAGGTGGCAGGTTTCATTCGAAAGTAGTGGGTGACAATAAAAATTGATTCCGAAAGCACTCACAACTTCATTGATGCTAGACTTGCAAGAACTTTGGGTCTGCACGTCTTCTCTTCTAGTCAAGATCGATTTCAAGTCAAAACAACAAGCAGGGAAGTTTCTCAGTGTCTCGGTAAGACATCTTCTATTTCACTAAAAATGGGTACGTATACTTGGCAAGGTCCTCTTTTTGTTATGGAATTAGGAAATTCAGAAGTTATTTTAGGTGTTGCATGGATGGAACAATTAGAAACCATCATAGGTTTTAATCACAAACATCGCTTTGTGGAATGGCAAGCCAACGGGAGGACCATCCATCTTCAAGGACTACCCACACCTCCATCAAAATTTGTAAGCTCACATAGCATGGAAAAGTTGTTAAGAAAATATGGTGGGGGATTCATAGCCCGAATCAATTGCATTGAAAAAGTAGAACCAAATCTGACAACAATCAAAGAGGAAGATCTCCAACACATTGTGTCTAACTATGAGGATGTTTTTCAAGAACCTACAGGCTTACCCCCAAAAGATCTCATGATCATTCCATACATTTAGTCCCTGGTAGTATTCCACCCAATGGCCGTCCTTATCGATATCCCCAACCCCAAAAAACAGAAATTGAGAAAATTGTCCAGGAACTTTTAGACCATGGGGTCATTCGTCATAGTACTAGTCCTTACTCCTCACCTATCGTCTTAGCTTGTTGAAAAGACAATTCTTGGCGTATGTGTCCAGATTTTTGTCCTCTCAATAAAATCACAATCAAATATAAGTTTCCTATTCCTGTCATTGATGATTTACTAGATGAGTTACATGGGGCCAAATTCTTCACCAAATTGGACTTACGTTCAAGATTCCACCAAATCCGAGTTAGGGACGAGGATATTCCCAAAATAGCTTTTCGAACTCATGAAGGTCATTATGAATTTTTGGTCATGCCTTTTGGTCTCACTAATGCACCATCTACATTCCAAAGTCTCATGAATCAAGTGTTTCATCCATTCCTATGAAAATTTGTTCTAGTCTTCTTTGATGACATACTCATCTATAGCAAATCATCGAACGATCATTTAGTACATGTGGACAAAGTTCTCCATATCCTACGCAAAGAAAAGTTATTTTTCAAAAGATCTAAATGCTCCTTTGGTGTTCAAGAAGTTGAGTACCTCGGTCATATAGTATCTCACGAAGGTGTTAAGGTAGATCCCAATAAAATTAAGGCAAGACAAGATTGGCCATTACCTAAAACCATAAAAAAACTTTGTGGTTTTTTGGGTCTCACGGGATATTACCGCAAATTCGTGCATGACTATGGTAAAATTGTGGGTCCCCTAACGACTCTCACCAAGAAAGATGCTTTTCAATGGTCAGTAGTAGCTACTAAAGCTTTCGAGGCTCTCAAAGAGGCCATGTGTACGACTCCAGTTTTGGTTACTCCAGATTTTCAAAAACCATTTGTCATTGAATGTGATGCTTCAGGAACAGGGATTGGTGCAGTACTAATGCAGGAGGGTCACCCCTTGGCATTTGAAAGTAAACAACTGTCAGGAAAAAATTTGGGTAAATCCACCTATGAAAAAGAAATGTTGGCTATTTTACATGCAGTGGAAAAATGGAGGCATTACTTAATCAATAGTTGTTTTATTATTAAAACCGATCACAACAATCTCAAGCATTTTTTAGAACAAAGGTTTTCTTATCCCAAACAAAATAAGTGGTTGACTAAATTATTGGGATATGATTTTGTGATTGAATATAAAAAAGGTAAGGAAAATGTGGCTGTAGATGCATTATCTAGAAAATACGAAGATGAGGTAGTTATTAATGCCATTTCAGGACCATGTTCACAGTGGGTGTCTCAGTTACACGAAGAATGGTTGTCCAACAATGAAACAACTCAAATAATTCAAGAGTTATCTAGGGGTTCCTCTAAGTACCCTCTTTTCACTTACAATGGTCAAATACTACGTAAGAAGAATCGTATTTACATCCCTCATAATTCACCAATAAAAGTATAGATTCTAGAGGAGTCACATGCTTCTCCTTCAGCAGGACATTTCGGGTTTTTGAAAACCTACATGCGGGTTAAACAATACTTTTGTTGGAAAGGATTAAAGGCAGAAGTTAAGCAATGGGTAGCTAAATGTGAAGTGTGCCAACGCAATAAGGGGGAAATAGGCAAATCACCAGGATTACTTCAACCGTTGCCTATTCTGGATTGCCACTGGGAAACATATTTCCATGGATTTTATTGAAGGTCTTCCTAAATCAAAAGGAAAAATAGTAATTTTTGTGGTAGTTGATCGCCTTTCCAAATATGCTCATTTTTAGGCTTTACAACATCCATTTTCAGCAAGCAAAGTGGCCAAGGTATTTATGGATTCAATTTTTAAATTACATGGAATGCCCAAAAATATTGTAAGTGATCGTGATCCCATATTTACTAGCAATTTTTGGAAAGAATTGTTTTGACTTAGTGGTACCAAATTAAGTATGTATTTTGCATACCATCCACAAACAGATGGTCAAACGGAGGTAGTTAACAAATGTTTGGGTACCTACCTAAGATGTTTTGTTCAGGATAAACAATATCAATGGAGTCAATGGTTGTCATTGGTGGAATGGTGGTACAATACTTCTTATCATTCTTCCACTAAGATGTCTCCTTTTGAAGCATTATATGGAACAAAGCCACCAACAATTGTTGATTATGTACCAGGATCTTCCAAAGTGGCTCAAGTCGATAATTGGTTACAAAAGTGACAAGCAATGTTCACTATCTTAAAAGATAATTTGGTACAAGTGCAGAATCGTATGAAGCAGCAATAGGACAAACAACGTTCAGAATGAACATTCAATATTGGTGATATGGTGTTCCTACGTCTTCAGCCATACAAGCAGTTATCATTAAAGCTCAAATCCAGTCATAAGATATCACCATGATTCTATGGTCCTTATAAAGTTATGCGATGCATTGGCGAGGTAGCATATCAACTCGAGTTACCCCAATCCTCTCGCATACACCCAATATTTCATGTCTCCTGTCTCAAAAAGGTGATTGGCCAGAAGGTACATTCTCATTCAAAATTACCAGTGCTAGATGAAGAAGGGTGTATCCATCTACAACCAGAAGAAGTGCTACAAACCAGATCACGCAGACTCAAATCTCGTCACATCCAAGAATTTCTCATCAAGTGGTAGGATTTACCTAAAGAAGATGCATCTTGGGAGGCTGAAAGTATTTTCCAATCATTTCCAGCTTTGAGGACAAAGCTTTCCGAGTAGGGGAGTCATGCTACAACCCTAACATAGCCGACTATGTTAGGTTCCAAGTGAATTAATTAGTTTTACTATTTAGAATAGGATGAGTTTATTTTATTTATCATCTATCTACTTTCTTTTTATCATTTGCAATTTGCATTATTGCCTTTATGATGAGGGTGTGCCCACCTTGAGTGGCATTGAATTTGTTTAATCGAATTCCATTATTTCCATCTCGAAGTGTATATTCGTTTGTTAATATCATCACAAGGATGGAATTATATATACTCTACAGTAAATAATCTAATTCTAGTAAGAAATAGAAGAAAGGGAACTTCTTGCTCTTTCACATTTATCATTCATTAGCTACTTTAGAAAATACATTGAAATCCCTTTTATTACAAGCTTTTCAAGAGTTTTTAAAATATTTTACAATTCAGTACTTATGTGAACATATATATTTTCAAGTAAACAATGCCGACAAAGTCTTCAACACCATTACAAGATACTTTTCTCAACCCGAAGGACTTTGGATACAAATGACTCTACACATCATTGCCATACATGAAAAACCTTAGTCATACATAGGAATGCATACATTTGACGTTCAGGTTTTGGTCCACATACCTCTCCACACTTAACTCAAAAGGCATATACCAATTCCAATTCCAAACACAACCATACATTTCATAATTTGCCTAATCTTACATCGTCGTCTGCCTGCAAATGTTAGAACCCTACCATAATCGTCTACATAGTGACTTCCACACACATAAGTCACTTGGCACAATAGTTGTTCATGCATTTGGTTCCAACTCCACATAGGAAGAAGTCTCATGGTTTCCACCAAGGATCAAATATGGCTCTGGGTATGTTACCATGCAATTCTACTATGCATATGCATAATTTAATCTAAAATATAATTCATTTAAGATTTTAGAATCTCTCTACCTGAGAGATGTACATATATACATTTCATCAATTTCATATGAACCATATCAATCAATCCATGAAAGTTACCATTTCCATTCGCACACAAAACCAGTTACATTACCAGAATCCATATAATACACATCTTTTAGAAATTAAGTACATAATATTGGAACTATAGTTTCCTCATGTAAATATGTTTCACTTTCATGGTTTTCACAACATCTCAACATTTAGAGTTCTTTTGTTTTTTTGAAAACATGATATAGTTTCTTTTAAAACATAACATTATTTATTGCTCTCTTTTCAATCAAGTATAAAGTATAGAAAACACTTCTTTGGACAACAAACCATGCAAAAGAAGTTATTCCTATCTTACACAACATTCACATTTTGTATTTTTTCAACAACATGTCTTATCTTTCCAAAGAACTCTCTCCACATAAAAGCAAAGACGAACAACATTCACCTTCATAAATTTTCTGTAGAGTTTAATCTTTAAAGGAAAGAAAAAACACATTTCGTTTTACCAAAATCAGAGAAATCCTTATATACACACCTGATTATGGAAACCAATCTGGAAACACCTAGCTCAATATCAATCTTTAGCAGGGTTATGCACAAGCACGAAATATCGTAAATTGGCTCTATTTAGGATTTTTAAAATTTTGAAAAGGCTAATTTTGGATCATTTCACTAGGGCCCATTCACCCAAAATTTATGAGGTGAAATTTTTTTTGGGGTAAATTCACCCGCCGTTGATAATCAGGAACCTAACTTTATTTTAATTTGTCGACCTCAAATTACATATGATTTTGATTTTCCCACCCAATTTGCCTTCAAATTATAAATTATTTTATATTTTTTGCCCAAATCGCCTTCAAATTATAAATTATTTTATTTTTCCCACCCAAATCGCCTCATATACTATGCATATATATACTATACTAGGTACCGATAAACATACATAAAAAATACTCTAACTTGAAAATAGCTCTAAAACAACAAAAAACTTGAGAAGGTTGTAGAGGAGTGTTGATCGATGCAAGACGATTGGTTGCAGGTCCGTGACTATCGAAATAAACCGATCGGTTGTAGATGAGTGTCAATCAGTGCAACATTATCGGTTGCAAAGTCATGTATGTTGGCATAAGCCGATCGATTGCAGTGTTGTGTCTTTTGACATAAGCTGATTGGTTGCAGAGCTGTGTCGATTGACATAAGTCGATTGGTTACAAAGTTGTCTGTCGATAGAAGCCGATCGGTTGCATAGCCATGTCTATCGACAAAATTTGATTGGTTGTAGAGCCGTGTCTATCGGTAGAACTCGATCGATTGCAGATCTATGTTTATTGGCATAAGCCATCGATTACAGAGCCGTGTCTATCGATATAAGCCAATCGATTGTAGAGTTGTATCTATCGATAAAAGCCGATTGGTTGTAGAGCTATATTTGTTGGCATAAGCTGATTAGTTGTAGAGTTGTGTTTGTCAGTATAAGATGATCGATTACAGAGTCATGTATGTTGACATAAGTTGATCGATTATAGAGCTGTGTCTGTCGATATAAGCTAATCGATTACAAATTTTATCGATTGATATTTACCTATCAGTTGTAGAGGTGTTGATCAACATTGATCTATAGGTTGTAGAACCATCTCGATCATCTTTAGTTGACTTGTAGAGGTGTCGATCGATATTTATCTATCGGTTACAGAGGTGTCGATCGGCCTTGGTAGGTCATTTGTAGATGTGCCGATCGAAATTAGTTTGTCAGTTGCAAGATCATGTCGATCAATGTTAGGTTGTTGGTTGTAGTGTTATCGGTATAACTCTGTCGATTGTAGGGATGTGTGGTTGAAATTCTGTTGCTTATAGTGACTGTCAATCGGTATAAGCTGATCGGTTGCAAGGAAGTGTTTATCGGTAAAAGTGTATCGGTTGTAGAGGATTCACGATTGAAAATTGGTAGAGTATTCTTAATCCATTATTATTTCCTCTAAATCTCTTTTTCTATAGTTTCATAGGCACTGTAGGTGAACTATACGGAATAGTGGTAGAAAACTATCAATGTCATTTGGTTGTGTGTCAGGAGCATTTCTTTTGTTAGAGACTACTTCTTGTCTCTTAGAGTATGTTTCATATGCAGTGTATAAGCACTATCTACAACTCTTGTCGATAAGTATTCCCTGTCATGTTGTGTGTTAGGATCATATGTTCATCTTGAGGGATGTCTGCTATTTTCCTTCAAATTCATATACATTTCCTAACATATGAAGGTTTTCTTTATAGATACAATGTCACCTACTGAAGATAAAAATAAGGGAGGCCAATATTCTTGTAAAAAGATGATTCTAAAATATTTTACACCAAAATGCAATGAGACATCAATCTCTACAGATTCTACACAACTTACAGGTACAAACACATTTTACCATCAGTTTTCTAAAATTTATGTTCTTCTTAAATGTAAAACCTTTCTCTATTAATAGATAAATGGTTTTCTACTTATCTACCTCTTTTTAAATTCTTTGTAAAATTGTATTCTACTTTAATATAGTGCCCTTTTTACAACAAAAAATGATAGAGAACACCAAACATTGAATGCAATTAACATTGTCAACCTTAATATGCATTCACTCGAAGATATTCCAGAAGATGAGATGGGACCACATGATAATTTTTCTAATAATGACATTCAACAACCACTCCAGGAGATTTTAAATTCAGACACATCAACTGAAAAAAGAAAAAGATAGTACAATTAAAATTTAGATCTCTGGGAATCTTCTAGTCAAAAATCTAAACGTCAAAAGATAAGCGAATGGACTATTGGAAGGGATTTTAAAAATGAATGGGCATGATTATACCCCTTTATTGAGCGAGATGAGAAATTGAATGTGTGTAAATGTATTATTTGTACATGGAAGTTGGGAAATGATCATTTATTACAAAATAAGAAAGACACAATAGAAAAACACTATGGGAAAGTTTACATCAAATAAATATGAAGTGATGGAACAATTAACAAAATTCATAGGTGGAAGGATGCAACAAAATGTGTGCATGTGAGATATGCTCTTGAATATGATAAAGCAATGAAACAAAAACAAACTCTCATTGAGAAGGGTGGAACAATCGAGGCACAATTTCAAAAATTTAATAATATTTTATTAGCCTCAAAGAAATTGCAGTTTGCTATTATATATAGTATTCTAAAAAAAGGTCGACCCATGTCTGATTTTTTTGATTTTAAGGAAATACTTCAACTAGACAATGTACAAGACCTTACCAGTTCACATTGGTTAGATTGAAGTGGTTGGGAAATGATGAAATGTCTATCACTGGTTGAGAAGGAAGACCTGAGAGAGAATGTGAAACAAGCCAAATTTATTTCACTTTCCATTGATGAGGTAACAGTTGTTGACAACACATCTTGGATTTGCATACATGTTTACACATTAAAAAATCATTTGAGACAACCTCATTTACTAGAATTACATAAGATGATTGAAAATTATAATGCGGAAAACATTTATAATGTTGTTGTAACCAGTTTAAAGGATATTGCCGAAATGGATGAAAATTAAATTGCCACAAAGTTAATTTGTGTTGGAGCTAATGGTGTGGCTACAATGCAAGGACAAAGGAATGGTCTTTGTGATAGGCTTCAGACTTCCTTTGCCCCATATGTGATTCCTATTCATTGCATGGCTCATCGAATGAATCTTGCATACAAAATTGTGAGCAATTTTGATAATGTAGCTAGAGTGGAAGAACTCGTCCGTGATATACACTCATACTTTTCATGCAGTCCAAAAAGGTTTGCAGAGTTTCAACTATTTTCTCTAGGTGTATCAAAAGGCAGAAAAATGTTAAAAGATGTGGAAACTAGGTGGATTTCACTGTTTCTTCTTGCAAAAAGGGTATTTTCAGAATATCAATCCTTGGTTGGGTTTATGTATGCACATCGTAGAGATGTTGACAAGGCAAAATATTTTCTTTTTCGTATGACTGACTTGGAAACTCTTCTCACATTATGTGGTATTATACCAATGTTACAAGAAATGAATACTATGATTAAACTTGCACAGGAAAGGGCAATTTATATTGTCGATTTCATGAGGATGAGAAAAAAAATATGTATGGTTATTGATAGGATTTATTTATCCAAAAAACATTTTGAGAATCCCAAGTTTGATAGTTGAAATACGTTAATTAATGTAAATGAACCAAACAACTTTTAAAAGTTCAACATCAACGATAATATTTGTATTGCTATCTATGGAAAGTTGATTCCTGTATATCGTTTTGAAAAGTGATTAAATACTCTGACAGATGATGTTGAACAAGTGTTTGTTAGCCATTCTAGATTTGAAGAGGTTTTGGATAACACTAAGAATAAATTGAAAATAATTGCAAATGCATTAACAAGTGAAATAAGAGATCGTTTTAAGAGAGATGAGACACTTGTGGACATGGTTCTTGTTAATCCTAATTTTTGGAATCCTTGTGGTGACCAAAGTAGTAGAAGTGAGTTGTTTGTAAAATATATGGGTAATATTATGAAACATTTCTCTAAAAGTGTGGAAATAAATGATATTGAAATCAATGGTATTCTAAACAAATATCTTTTGAGACATTAGTCAACCAATTTTGAAATCACAATAGATAATCAAATTACATAATTCAAAAATCCACATGAGACTGGTTCAATCACACGTTTTTGGAAAAAAATGTATCGAAGTAGAGTCTTGCAAGATACTATGGGTGAATACTTTGTTTTATATGAATTATATCAGACAATGATTTTGTATTTATTGAAGACGAAAGGGTTTTCAGTGTATTAACTTTTGTTAAATCAAAAGTTCGTAACAGGTTGGATATAAATTTGGAAAATTGTTTGAGAATGTATGTGTCATCATACGAGGTGGGTAACTTTCCCTATGATAGAGCGTTGACATATTGGAATTCCCTAGCAGAAAGAAGAGGTCTCTCTAATATGGTTGATAATGACAAAAATGATTCAGCTAGGAGTGATGATGAGATTATGGAAACGTGAAATTCACAGATTCTTAGTTATTGTGGAGAAGTTGATAAATCTTTGTATTACCTTCCAAAAATGTAAAAATTGCAATGATTATATGAAAAATTCATATAATCTAAGATTTTTTCAGATTTGAAATCATTTTGTAAAATTTTAGTGATTTGAATAAATTCATATTAACAATGATTTTCCGGATTTGAAATATTTCATATTATCAAAGATTTTTTGTATTTTATTTGTTGTAAAATCATATAATAATTCAATTTTCAATGATTATACATGTTTGCTTTTTAATATTATGGATTGTCTATGTTTTCAAAATTTATGATGTATGCTATAGCTTTGAGTAAGTTGAAAATTTGAAAACCATGTATACGTAATGATGCTATGTTATTGAACTAAATGTATATGTTGACAAAAATTAGTTATTTTTCCTTTGAATTTAAATGTATGTATGTATCATTAGTATCATTAGTTTTATGATATGACAAAATATAATGATTTTTTATGATTTATGCTTTGTCATTGAGTAAACCGTGTATGCATATTAAAAATTTATGTACATATGTATGAAAAATATATGTAGTATATTACTCTAGATATGGAAAACGAAAATTTAAACCCATTCATAGATATATCCAAATTACCATATTCATTTTTATACAACTATAATGACTAACTATGAGTAAGAATGCACTAAAAATTGAAACCCATTCATAGATATATCCTTCGTAAACTCACTTGAAAAATAAAACAATATAGCTTAATTGAAATGAAAATACTCACTTTTATACTACAACATGAATGAATATGAATAAACTAAAATTTAAACACATGCATAGATATATCATTCGTAAACTCATTTGAAAATTGAAATATAAAAACAACATAGCATAATATAGGGAAATTGAAATTTAACTCTTACATAAATATCTTCATCATAAACTAACATTGAATATGAAAACCATATAGCATATTAAAAAAGAAAAAAAACTTTTCTATACAAGAACAAGAATGAATATAAATAAATTCAAATTTAAACACATGCATAGATATATCATTTGTAAACTCATTTAAAAATTAAAATATAAAAACAACATAGCATATTTGAAACACCATAATACTTAAAATATGAAAATAACACACAATTATAAAAGTGTATTTCTTAAAAGTAAAATAATAAAAGCAAGTATCTTGTTTTCATACGAAAACATATGAAATGTCATAAAATTGTCTTTCAAAATATCAAATTTTAAAATTTAATTTCTTCCTCCAGAATATTTTCCTATTGGCAGTGAACGTAACGTAGCCCCGGGTGGGGGTTGTCAAAGATCATGGGAACTAGATGTTCTAGGTTTCTTTGTTGATCTTCTCCATACAGGTAGTGTTGTTTCCTTCATAGGTGTTTCGGAGTCTCCTAATTCCTCTTGATTATAACCTATGATAGCAACACCCCGCTTTGAAGAGAAAGAGGATGCCTTTTTCTATGTATATATAAAATGTCAAAATTACAAAAAGACAAATAATGAAAAAATAAAAAAATTATTTAAATATTGATTAAAAAATTACCTGAACCTGTTGTTCTCTCATGGTTGTGTGTGTGCCATGTGTTGGTCTGGGTGTTCTCGCAAATTATAAAAAGATTCATAAAAAAAGCAATAATATAATTACATTAAAACCCGGCAAGAATGTTTAACGTCCGTATCAAAATGGGGCATTGAAACAAGACCCCAAAGACAAGAGTCCATGACCCAAGACATGTCGTAACCCAGTGTTGATAACATTTTTGAAATCAAGGGGCAAACGAGGTTCTTATAATTAACTTTAAACATTCTAGGGGTTGCAGGGGATGCCATAGGGTGTACGGGTATGGATAAGAAGACACAGATAATGGTACACAATACTTGACAAAAAAAGATTCAAAATGGAAGAAAAAGGTTAAAATTGGTTTAAAACTTATGGTAAAAGGTTAAAACTAAGATAAATATGGAGGAAAATGGTTAATAATGCATTAAAACAAGAGGGAAATGGTAAGAATACATTAAAAAGGGAAGAAAAAAATTAAGACTACGATAGAATAGATGAAAAAATAACTGTTAATCATTTTATATAGAATTCTCTACATACAATCAGCTTTTAGATGGGTGACACATGGCCTCTGCATGCAATCATTTCACAGAGGGTTGACATGTGGTCTCTAAATGTAATCGTTTCATAGAGGGTTGACACGTGGTCTCTAAATGCAATTATTTCACAAATGGTTGACACGTGGCATAGATGCAATGCTATACCTGCAATCAATTAGCATGTCTGCAGCCGATCAACATGTTTGCAATCGATCGACATATCTGCAACCAATTGTCATACCTACAATCGATTGACATGCCTACAGTTGATCAGTATATCTACAACCGATTGGTATATTTGTATCTGATGTACATGTCTGTAGTCGATCGACATGTCTGCAGCCGATCTTCATGTCTACAGTCGATCGATATATCTACAGCCGATCGGCATGGCTGCAGTCGATCGACATGGCTACAACCGATCGGCATGGAAATCCATGCATAGATATATACAACTATAATATAAATGACCATATTCACTTGAAATATAAAAACAATATCGCAAAATAGAAATGAAATTACTCTCTTTTATACTGCAACAAGAATGAATATGAATATACTAAAATTTAAACACATGCAACAATATGAAACAATATAGCATAATAAAAATATAAAACACATTTCTATACAACAAAAAGAATGACTTTGAATAAACTAAAAATTCAAACTTGTTTGAATATTGAAATATAAAAACAACATAGCAAAATCCACAAGATAAAATTCCTTTTTATATCACAACATGAATAACATGTAAATCTATACCTATGCATATATTCTACGTAAAATCAAGAATATTTGAAAGTTGAAACACCATAATACTTAAGAGATGAAAATAACACACAATTATAAATGTAAATAGTGTAATAGTAAAATAGTAAAAGCAAGTATCTTGTTTTCCAATGAAAACATATGAAATGTCTTAAAATTGTTTTTAAAATTCATTTTTTCCCCTCAGAATATTTTCCCCCTTCCTCCACTAATTTTGCCTTCTCGATGGCTTTCGCAGTCTCCATAGCAATGACCCCTCCCTCATCTTTACCTTGTTTAGATCATTTTTCCACATCCACTACTTCCATGATTACCACATCCTGCATTTCAACAACTCTTTTCTCGGGTTGGGTAACAATACTATCAATTTCTCCAGAATTGAAAAGGATCATCTCAAAATTTTGCATTCCATCGAGAAGGGTTTTTTCTTCTTTGCCAACATCTTTAGATGTTGGTCCTTGAACTTCTTTACCCTTCTCCTTAAGTAGAACATCAGGATCCAATCCATTACGGATAATGATTTTCCACAAAATGTTATTTTGTCGAATTGATTTATGTGCTCTTTTTTTCATTGCCATGGAAGTGTTTAAGAACTCCTTTGCCATCTTGAGATAGTCTTGCAGGTTTTGAACCTGCTTCTTGAGATTTTCATACTTTACCTACAAAAGGGAAAAAAGTTAATCAACATGAAAAGATAATTACATTTTAAAAAAGAGAACAACAAATTTTTGAACACAAAAGCAATTGAGTCAAACCTCAACAACATTCTTTGCAGCTACAACAACGACAACCTTTTTCTTATCATTTTCCCATTCATTGTAATAAGCTTGGGCCTCACCGTTTATATTCTCCAATATGTTCATTATAAAATTTAAAATTTCATCTGTGTATGATGTATTCAACTTCAACATGCCAGATTTTACTTGTTACAGTAGAGCCTCCATATTTTTTGGTTTATTTTCAACAATAGAAAATTTTCTTTCTCTTTTTGAAAAATTATTGTATCGGGCATTAATTTCCTTTATCAACGCCTTAGCCCGATACTCCCATTTTTTCATTTTTGTTATATCTAGAAGTAGCAAATCTTTAATTGTAGATTCAACGTTATCAAAAATCAAATATTTCTCTAAAATTTTTATTATATCATCCTCTTGTTGAGGAGGAGCCTAACGGGTGCTTCTTTCCCTTGGAGGAGATTTGCTTGAACATTCTGCACCTTCATTTACTTTATCTTGAACCAATTCTGATAGTTGAAATTGAGAGTGTATGTTATTTTGAAAAAAGTAATCTTTATCAAGTGGAACATCAGCCAACCTAGTACCAGAAACTTTCAGTATATCCTTAAAAGAAAAATTATTAACAGATATACGACCGAAATCAAAAAAAGTTTTTGATGCTTCTCTTTTTGAAATTTGATGTGTTGCTTCTCTCTGTGGCCAATATGGAAGAAATTGTTTTCCAACTGGGAAGCATTTACCTCGTATTTTAGTTGGGCATTGTGGATGAGGGGGCGAAATTTGTTGATTTTTTTGACGACATTGTTGCGAGGGACCTTAAAACATAAAATTAAAAATTAGTTAAAATTTTTGTGAAGGTAGAAAATAAAAACTAGTTATAAAATTACATTATGAAAATTGATTGCAAACATTGTTGTAACACTTACCGACAGAAGAATTTTTTTTTTGCATAGATGCTGCTGCAAATGGAATGTGGTCATGCTGTACTTCTGAAAAAAAAATTAATTAAAAACAATAAAAATATTATAAAAATATTGTTTCGATAGTAATTAAAACTTACTCTCGAAAGATGAAACCTCATGCGTAACTACGCCTGTTGGCAACAGATGTGTAACAACATGTGGAGATCATTGACAAACAAGAGAAATAGATCTTCTATGTTTCATTGATGATATTTTCCTTATCAGTGGTGTTGCTTCCTTTGTAGGTGTTTCGGAGTCTCCTGATTCCTCTAGATTATCACCTTTTACAACAGCATCCCGCTTTGAAGAGGAAGAGGATGCCATTTTCTATGTTTGGTATAAAATGTTAAAATTACAAAAAAACAAACAATGAAAAAATAATAAAAATTACTTAAATATTAAAAAAATTACCTGAACTTGCTATTCTTCATGGCTAAATTGACAAGGATTGAGTGCCAAGATGTTGGTACTGGAGTGTTATACAAAATATGAAAATATTCATAAAAATAACAATAATATAATTACATGTGCTAACTATCAGCAAGGGTGAAGCATGGGTTTTCACATTCTCTATTTCCAATCTGATCTGATTTGAGACAGAGGTGCACTAGTCGAATTTCTGGTGTCCTATACAACGGACCAAATACGCTAAGGCCTACATCAAAATTTCTATTGGCCTTCCTTGTAGAATGAGTCTAGCAAGGAAGAATTTGCAACATGTCTGACGAAATTTATTTTGAATCACCGGTACAGTAAAACCCCTTCTGGACTTGGTGGAATTAACTGCAAAAAAACTAAAATTAGTAATTGTACATTCAATTCACTGATAAGAATTTAAAATCAATTAAATAAAAAAATAGTTATACCTTGAAAATATTATGACTACACTTTGAAGGTGGTCTCCAAGTAGAGTTTGTCATCATCAGTTAACTGGTATTTGGAAGTGACAGGCTCAACACCAGCGTGGGGCAATGTTGTCAATCTAGCGATATCAATGACTGAGAAATAAAGAATGATGTTTTTGTTTTTGATGACAAGATTTACCTTACCCAAATCCATATCATAAGCTACACTAATCCTCTCCACAATATTAACATCCGTATCGAAATGGGGCATTGAAACAAGACCCCAAAGACCATATTTTGTGATCCAAGACATGTTGTAACCCGGTGTTGATAAATTTCTGAAATCAAAGGGTAAACCAGGTTCTTATAATTAACTTTAAACATTCCAGGGGTTGCAAGGGGTGCCATAGGGTGTACAGGTGTGGATAAGAAGATACAATGGAAAAGGTTTCAAACGAGAGAAAAATAGTTAAAAACTGTTTAAAAATTAAGGTAAATTGTAAAAACTAAGATAAAAGTGGAGGAAGAGGGTTCATATTGCGTTAAAACGAGAGAAAAAGGTGTAAGAAAGTGTTAAAATGAGAGAAAAAATGGTAAGAAAGCATTAAAACAAGAGAAAAAATAACTATTAATTCCCTTTATATAGACTTTTCTACATGCAATCATTTAACGGATGGATGACACGTGTCCTCTGCATGTAATTGTTTAATGAATGGATGACACGTGGCACATAGCACTGCTGCTATCGATGGGAACTTGACTGTTGCAACACATCGGCAAGGCTGTAATCGATCATCGTGGTTGCAACCGATCGTCATGGTTGCAACCGATCGACATGGCTGCAATTGATCGACATGGTTGCAATAGATCATCATGGCTACAATTGATCATCATGATTGCAACCAATTGGCATGGCTGCAACTGATCGATAGGGTTGCAACCAATCATCATAGTTGCAATCGATCGACATGGTTGCAACCGATCGACATGTCTACACCTTATTGACATATTTGCAATCGATCAACATGGTTGCAATCGATCGACATGGCTACAACTGATCAACATGGCTACAATCGATCAGTGTGGCTACAATCGATCGGTATGGCTACAATCGATCGGCATGGCTGCAATTGATCATCATGGCTGCAATCGATCGTCATGGCTATAACGGATCAGCATGTCTACAATCGATCGACATGGCTACAATTGATCGTCATGGCTGCAACCGATCATCATGGCTACAACTGATCATCATGGCTACAATCGATTGTCATGGTTGAAATCGATTGTCATGGCTACAACCGATCATCATGGCTGTAACCGATCATCATAGCTGCAACTATTCAATATGCTTGTAACCGAACGTCATGACTACAACTGATAGACATTCCATTTGTTGTCATGTCAACCTGATGTCTTTCATATCAGCCTAAAGCTTTAAGTATGCTGTATATTTTTAGATTTTGCAAAACCGATATTCATGGCCCCAAAAACAAAAAAAATTGACACGGTTTAAAAATTTTCGAAGAAAAATAATTGCAATTCACCATGGTTTGAAAATTTTTAGAGAAAAATAATTAGAATTTGTCATATATACTTCTCCATTTTTTGCCAAGATTCCAAGATAATTTGCCTTCAATTTATAAATAGATTTCGGGGTCGACCCCTTATGCATAACCCTGATCTTTAGCACACAAAAATCAAGTAATAGGCACACGTATCAAGACCACACTTTTATTTCCTTCCCAAAATCCCCAGTGCGTAACTAGAATTATCCACACTTTTTTTTAACCTTTTACCACTCAAGACTGGCTTACCTTCACTTGTCCTCCACTTGGTAGAGAATGCAGCCCAATCCGTTTCATCCCTGCCCATGCACATTGCCAATAAACAAGGCACTCTCCCTTGCCACTTTGTGCACACATCTAGCCATCATGGCTATTCAGCACAGTCCAACATACCTACCTAGGTTTCTTACCAGTCCATGGGGAGTACATCTTCATGCATGACTAATGGAATTAAAATTAAGATTAATCACATTTTATGCTTTATTGGTACACCAAAGTTGTAAAACATTATCAACAATAACATGTGCTTTTAATACAAGAAAAACTTATTATTATTAATATTAGAAAAATAATAATATTAATATTATAATATTTAACATATGAACAACCTTCCCCTTTTTTCTAAATAAGACAATATAAAAAATGTAAACAAGAAAGTGGATCTCATTGTCATTGCCACCTAACAAATTTTTTTGAACCAAGTCAACAAATAGTATGCAAATAAACATAACTCATGCAAGGATTCTATTTTGCAATGCACCTAAATGCTTGTGCAAAGCATGAGTTTCCATGTGCTTGCGAGTTGAATCATCTCTTCCCTTTCTTACCTTTTTCTGCTAACTAGCTTCCTTTCACAGTTAACTTTCAACTGTCCTGCAATCACAGAGACTGTCAACAGTACCATGTTCACAAGATAAAAGGTAAGTTTCATATTTATTTACTTCTCCATAAACCATGTGAGTAGGGTTGTTACACCAGGTTTGACAACCAATCTCGTTTTTGTTACTAAATTAGTTGAAAGTGAAAGATCAATTGAGTTCAAATATATAAATAAGAAAAATAAATGTATTATCAAGAATGACAATACAACAAAGGATATATGGTCAATTAAAAATGAAATGAATGCTTTAGATGCAATTATTTTTTCTCAAGGGCTTATCTTATTTCAAGATAGCATTGTTGATTGTTTTGAAAAAAGTACAAGAAATGAGAATCAAGAACCTTTCTACCATCAAAGACATTGGGTGAATCTAAAGTTTAGGATGATGAAAAAGATGTGAGGACAACAAAATTTTACATGTGCTACAAGGTCACTTATAGATTGAAGATGAAAGACAAAGATCATGATTGAAGACTAAAGTATTCAATGACTAAATAATGTAATACAAGGGGGTGTTGGAGAATATTATATTATTTGGTACATGCTAATGTACCCTTATGGTACATATTGTAAATATTAAATTAGGGTTGTGTCTTTGATTAGTATGTGAGTAAATATATTTTATGTGATGTAATAATGTACAGGAAATGTGCAAGTGTCATGTGTGCAAGTGTAATGTGTGTAGATGTGCACAAGTGTCTCATATGTAAGTGTGCACATGTGTTCTTAGATTAGGAAGTGTTATGTGAAGAGTCATGTCCAAGTGTGCATACTAGATAGCGTCATGTGTATGTAAGTGTTAAGAAGAGAATATAAGAATCATGAGACTTGGCATAAGGAAAGGAAGATTCAAGTAACCAAAGAGTCATCCTACAATGGCTATATATTACTCCATAGAGGACATCACCTACATCGCCTACATAGTCTACATTGTCTACATAGTGAGCATAGAAAGCATTGTTATTGTATGAGAGTTTTATGATACATTTGTAAGAGAAAGAGGAATAATAAATATTGCATACATTTGAGCAATTAATATTGTAAGTTGTGCTACATGCTTTTTACATGTATGATTCAGGCTATTACATTCATATTTCTGCTTATTAATGAATGTTAGTTTATATATTATTAGTCTTGATTTACATATTAGTTGGCTCATATTATTATGGTTACATTATTATTTTGATCTTACTATATTACAACTATCATATATTTGATCCTATGAATATTTATCCTATGAGTTTACATTAATATTGAGGCTTCAAAAGCCATCAAAGGAATGATTCACTCTAAGAGATCTCATTAGTTTAATTAGATTGATGTGCTCATCAAACAAGAGCATATTGTTCGCTCATAAGAGAAAATCGCTTACCACTAGGAGTGAATTGCTTGTTGGAGTGAATTTCTTGTTGATAGGTAAACAAGAGCAAGGATCATGTGAATTTCAAGGAAGATTTTTGGAAACCAAGACTTTGGCATGTAGTGGTGCCACTAACTATTTTAGAGATATGTAACACTTGGAGGTGTGATATTTTGTTAAAGATGCCCCCAAATTTTTCCTTTAACTAAAAGTAGAAATTTCTCACCTAAAGTAACTTAGAGGTGATTCCTTCTATAAATAGGATTTATGGGATCCACTGTAAACATCTGATGGCCTTGAGAGAATCAAACCTACACTTTGTGAGTCCCAAATTGTAATTGCTCTCCTTCTTTTAGAATAATAAGAAATTGTGCAAGAATTTTTGCTTTCCATTAGTGGCAATGCTCTTCTAGATTATGGAATGCATAATGATTATGAAACTACCCTTTTATCCTCTTATAATTCATTTTTAATTTAATTTCATATGTACATATGCATTATTGTTATTCAATTTTCTCATGTGTTAATTGATCACACATTCTCCTTGCCCTTACTATGGGAATATTTCACTTTAATCTCTCACACTCTAACCTTCTAAATTTTAATTTCATGCATTTACTTTCAGTATTTAGCTTAGATTAGATTAGATTTAGCAGATAGTAGAGAACTGGCATAAATATCAAGGTCAAAAGGAGCACACTTTTCATTTTTCCAATTTGTTGAAATGGAATTGTGGGTGCATAAGAAGTTAGACCTTTCCATAATTCAACATTTTTATGGCATACCCATTGGGACCAAGGGCTTTATTTCCATGATGATGTCAAGCTTAGCACTATTTTGTAAACTAAATTTACTTATATTTTGTTTGTGTGTGTGATTTTGTAAGTGCTTTGTGAATGGCAACTTTATTTTGAACCTCACCAAATCCTTTAAATTTATATGAAGTGACCACAAGAATACTAAAAATTATCAAAGTTCTTCACTTTTGGTGCTAAAGTACATTTTATAACTGACAAAAAGTGATTTGCAAAATTTTGAAGAAATTGCAAAGCCTTTATTCAAGGAATTTCGAAAATATAAAATTTTCTAAGTCCCATAAGAAGAGAGATTTGCTCCGCTTGTAAAGAGTGATTTGCTTAGCTTACATAGAGTGATTCACTTGGATCCCTCTTTTTCAAAATTTTCTAACTACCATTTTGGAAGCAATTTGTTCCACCTATTAGAGTGATTTGCTACCCTGGGCAATTGATTTTCATTTTTTTGCCCCAAAACTCTATGTATGCAAGTACACATGGGAGGATAAAGGATTATAAATGGATGCTCTAAAGACAATAATCTCAAAGGAAGACAAGTGGTTCATAATAATGGGTTTATATTTGCACAAAAACTAATTTTTAAAGTTAATACTAACTCCTTTTTAAAATGACATAAATGTTTAAAAACAAAAAGGTACATAAAATAATATGAACATGAATTGTATCAAAGTTTAAAAGGCTAATTATCTTATACCATAATTTTGTTCCACTTAAATATTATTTTTGGTTCTTTTTCTTAAGCACGAGACTTGAGGTTAAAATATAAACTTAATTTATTTATAAATATTTAAATAAAAATAAATATCATGCAAATAAAAAAAATTAGGTTAAAAGTCTAGTCTCCTTTCACATAAAAATATATTAAAATCACCTAAATACTGCTATTGCTAATTTCTACAAAATAATTAGGTTAAAAGTAAAGTCTCCTTTCACATAAAAATATGTTAAAATCATCTAAATACGGCTATTTTTAATTTCCACTCTTGATGAATTAGTCATTATTATAAATTGTGTATTTATTATATCAAGTTTATAGTGAAATTAAAAAATGGTTGATTTTTTATTTAATAAATATTAAGAGGTAAATGAATGAAGCTTTTTTATTTTAAATTAATTTTTTTTGTTTTGGTTTTAATGAGGTTTAAGGTTTAAATTACGGCTTGCATGTGATTTTGTATTAAGTTCTTTATTAAACTCTCCTTGTAAAATCTCATAGTAGAATGAAAATAAACAACCCTAAACATGATGGTAAATTTTCATTACATTAAAAAAAGAAATAGTTTTTACTCAAAGGTAAACTTTAACATCCTGGGTGGCCTTGAGCCTTGATGAACTGTTGATGCACATCATCTGTCTGGTGCTCTTTATCAACATTATACTTCCCCCTTTCGCAAGGAGGGCTGTGTGAGTAGGCTCTTGGGCAGCTCGGGGACTCCGAGGTTTTTGAGGATAATATGCACCTCGATTGGGCTTAATGCTTTTTCTCTCATATAATGTAAGAGGACTAACAGACCCAGTTCAAAAATACCTGGTCCACGATGAGCTGACTAAAGTATCTCATGCATTTGGTAATCTTGACTTTGTTTATCTGCAAAAAGTTAAAATTTCTTATTTTAATCTAGATTGTACTTGTAATTTTCTATGGCCACGTGGTTGCTTTCACGCAATCCGTCATACTCTTGGTAAGGGAGGAGCTGTTACTTTTACCTCTCCCAAGTGGATGATGAATGTGGTTTATTGGGTGTGGATCCCTCAAATCAAGTTGTTTGGACTCTGTTTGAGTTTCAAGGTCAACATTTTGAAATAATTAATCTGTATGCATCTAACGATGCTTATGACCGTTGTAGTATGTGGTAGTGGATATCTTTTTCTCTACCGCATGCTATCTGGGTGCTTTGTGGTGACTTTAACATGATTGAGAAATCCCAAGATAAGGCTGGGCACATGCCAATGAGATGGAATGTCGAGGAAATATAAGAGTGGTTTTTCGTGAAGAATAAATTGGGTTTGTCAGATCCTAATTATTGTTTCTCTCAGTATGACTTTCCTGAGAATGTTTGGTTCACCTAGTCTAATTTCCAAATAGGATTTTTGAGGGTTTTGAAACACCTAGACCAAGCAATGCTTACAAATTCCCACCACTTCTTATTTAACAAGCTTTCTCCATCCTTCCCTTTTGTTCATGCCATTATGAACACTACCCTCTCTAATCACTCCCTGATTATTTTTTACATTGCCACCTGAGCCTCTCCTTAAAGCTTTCAATCACAATTTTACCTAAATGTTTTCTTTATTCAAAATGATGCTATGAGGGCTCATATTACCCGATGCTGAAATCTTTTTCCAAGATCCTCTGCCTCAGTTCGTTAGATTGTTTGGTGGAATAAGGTCATTCGACGTATGAATTCTATGCTTCGATATCTTAGGGTTGAAGTTGCAAAGCGTAGGAGGGTTGTAAATTTTACCCTCAAAAAAGAATTATCAGTGGCCTTTGTGAGACTTGAATCTTCTCTGTTCAACCAATATTTGCAAGCTCATGTTATTGTCATTCACCATGAGATGAATAAAGTAGATCTTTATGAGGCCAAAGGAGCCCAACTTCATGCCAGAATGCATTGGCTCAATATTGGGTACAAGGTGTCTAAATAATTCTTCAAATGGTTATGCCCCTCTTCAAATAAATAAAGGCAATATTCGATTCATACCCAAGCTTGGGGATCCTTAACTTATTACCAATTTGTGGCCGATCACTCTTTTGAATGTCAGCTATAAGATCATTTCCAAAGCTCTGGCTTTAAATTTACGCCTCATTATACCTTTAATTATCAAGCCTAAACAAACTTGGTTTTTTCAAGGCTAATATATCCTGGATAATGTCTCGGTAGTATGGGAAAGTACGGAATGGCTAGAAAGTCTCAACATGATGCTATATTCATAAAAATTGATTTTGAAAAATCTTATGATAAAATTAAGTGGAATTTTATTCTTACCATATTACAATCATTTGGCTTTGGTCTGAACTTTGTTAAATCTATCAGTATGCTCTTCCAGGATGCTTCAGCTATGCTCACTCTGAATGACACTTAGTCTAAAGTCCTGGGCCTATTCTGTTCAGTGAGGTAAGGTTACTTGCTTGTTCCTTATCTATTTATCCTGGTTGTAGAAGCCTTTGGATACATCCTAGCTGCCCAAGTGTCTCAGGGAAACATTCAAGGAATTGCTCTTCCCAATTTTATAACTCAGTTGGTTAATGGGTACTTTGCTGATGATTATTTCCTGACCATTAGGGAAAATCAACAATTTGTATTCAATTCTTTGCATTGCCTTGACATATTTTTTATAGCTTTAGGCTCTAGAATTCAGTGGCATAATACTATGCTTTTGATAGTATGCTAGTCCTTGCTTAGATTGAAATTTTCAATATCCCTGGCAATGGATTCAACTTGGTGAAGTTTTTAAGTTTTTGACCATTCCTTTTGCTTTTCAGAGTACCTATGCTCAATTTTGGAATCATGTGCTCCAGAGAGTTGAGAAGAAGCTTTCTTATTGGATTACCAAGAAACTCTTCCTTGAAGTAAAATTCCAAGTTTACTCCAAGATTTTGGCTACCACTCATGTGTATTTTTCTTTCTACTGGACTCCATCTCGGGCCTGTTACCAAAATCTAGAGAAGCTTTTGCGAGATTTTCTTTAGGCTAGCTCTTCCCAGAAGAAGGGATTTCAAAGAGTAGCCTGGGAAATTTTTTGTCTTCCCAAGTCTTCTGGAGGGATGGGTCTATTTGACTGTTAATGTCAGGGATTTGCTCTGTGTGTAAAGTGGGTTGTTAGAGCTATTGATAGCCTAGAAGCCTAGAAGGTCCTAATTTGGCACTGTATTTATACAAGCATTTATTTGGGTTAGAAAATTTGGTGGGGTATGTCTCTCCCCTCTATTGTTACAACCCTTGTTTTTATTAAAATTCAAGGCTCCTTTGTGATGCAGAGCATTTGGTGAGCTTGGGAGGCTATTAAACCCTAGATCTATTGGTCTGGTGATGGGAAAAAAAAATGGAGCTTCCATAGCCTCTCTTAGTGTGCGGTGGTTGTCTATCATTACTTACCAAGGCTCCCCTTTGACCTCATTTCAATGGATTCATGCTCAGGGGTTTTTTTAAGAAGGGAATTGCTACCATTTCTGATTTATTCTCTTCGCATACCAAAGATTGGATTCCTTGGGAGGTTTTTAGATGACTTCATAATTTAAAGATGGAATATAAGGCCACATATGATATTGTTTTTGATAGAATTCCCTTCTCATTTTGGTCAAAAATTACCAGGCATTTCTAGAAACCTTGGTGGTCGGACTGGACCTGGTCGAAGAACATTTTGTTAATTTAGTACAAGGTCCGTTTGGGATATTCCTGGATTTCTCCACACTTTCCCATGGTGGGTAAGTTGAACGAGCATTGAGACTTAATCTCCAGGCCTTCATGGTGGAAAATGCATTTTAACATGGTCTGGGCCTCTTATCTTGAGCCAAAGCTAGCTTTTCTTTCTTGGAGTCATCTTCGTCAAGGTTTGCATATGGGAAAACAACTGAAATACTTGGGCGTGGCTAATCCTAAATGTTATTTTTGCAATGAACTTAAATATTGCACTCATGTTTTCTGGTCATGCTGTAAAGCTCAAATGGCTTGGAAGTGGCTGGAATATTTCTTTCGACCTTATATGGCTACTTCTTTTTCTTGGCACCATTCTCTTCTAGGCGATGCTCCTAATTTTTCTATTCCTCTTGTGCCTGTCTGGAATATTTTTAGAGTCAATATTATTTTTCACTTATGGAAGGCCAAAAAAAATATAGCTTTTTTCTAGAGATGTAGCTTCTAATTCCTTTTATTTAGATGATAATTATGCTATATTTTTTAACTCTTGGCTATAGATACAGGTTCAAGTGGAAAAAATTCATATTGACTTTCAGTCTTTGAGGACTCTCTTGGACCATTGGGCCACTGTGCCATGCACTGTCAGTCGGGTCCCCCGTATTCAATGTCACAGCGTCATGCTGGCTCTCATTATCGATCTCGTAAAGGATGTAGGGCATTGCCACAAGCTGGGAGACACTGGTCTCAACCTTCGTCAATGACCAAATGCTATTACTTTGATGGTGTTGGTAATTCGTGGCTGGTGAGTGGATGAGATGTCTTTCCAGAACCTTCATACTAGGTTGTGAGTTGGGGATATGCGGTCATGGCAGCACATAATAATGCTCTGTACTAGCATGGTGATGGCCAAATCTCCCGCCCCTAGGATATAAATGCATAAGAGGTTAATGACATTACTGATATGGGTAGTACTGACACTAATGATAATCGTTGGGATGCTGTTGTTGTCACCTCTTTCTGGTGCCATGATGAAAATATGGACAATTTTATCCCCTAGACATTTGGAAATGATTTATGTTCTGTGGATGCATGCTTTTCTTTGATTTTTGGCTAAAAGGATGATTTTAATTCCCTACTTTTTTTGTGTTAGCCAACTAAAGACTTTATATTTGCTATTTGGTTTCTCCTAACCGTATACGGTTAGTGTAATTTTTGGGACCCTAATGGATGTGCGTATCCACCCACTTTTTATATGATTAAGTTGTATTTTTAATATAATATAACTTATTTCATTAAAATAATAATAATTTAACAACATCCAAGATGTTTTTTTCATTTTTTAGACATATTTTACAGCAAAATCTTTGGGTCAACTGTAACCTTAACGTTATGGAACCATTCAAATTTAATATTATTTATATATGATAAATATATAATTAAATGATCTGCCTTTGTAGCGCAAGTGGTGAGGAGAAGGCGAGCTTGACCCTGTTGAATAGGACGTCCACGGTTTGAACCTCGATGATACAAAGGGGGATATACGGTTGGATTAAAACCCAAATAAAACTCCCTGGTGGAGTTGTTGTAACAAGTTGGGGGATTCCTGGTCAAAACCCCCATTAGAAAAAAAAGGCACCTAGGGGTGCAGCGCAACGGTTTGGGCTTTGGCTCTTCTTTGGGAGGTCCAAGGTTCAAACCGTGGCATGGGTGAGTGTGTGAGGGGGTGGGTGTGTGTCTCCCTGGTGGAGTTGTTGTAATAGGTTGAGGGATTCCTGGTCAAAACCCCCATATCTTAATATTACCAAATATATATATATATATATATATATATATATATATATATATATATAATTAAATGATTAAATTTATTATATATAAGTAAATGCTAAAAAAGTATAGTTAGATTAGTTGATAGAGGATTTGTGAACTTATTTTTTTTGGTTAGAAGAAGAGGTATTAAAGTCGAACGAAATTCTAACATAGAAATATGTCACTGCAAATATTAATTCTTTTAATTAAATAATAATTAAAAATTATTTTAATATTTTTTATTGATAATATATGTTGTATTTTATAATATTAATACATTTTCATATAAGTTATTTATTAGAGTTTGTGGTTATACTTATGTTTTAGGATGAAAACTAACTCTAATAAGATGGAGTGCATCGTAGAAGTGGAGTTTTGATATTGTGAAGGCCGCTACAAGAAAATGTCAAGAAAAAAGACAACAAATATTGAGATATTTATATTTACAAAGAAAATTATAGAAGATAAAAACAAAAATCAAGAATTCTAACTTTTTATAGAAAAATATGTAGGTAACTATATTTTTTTTGAAAAAGAGGGTAAAAAATTTATTAACTCAACAAAACATCCAAGATACAAAGAAAAATAAGAAGCTATTCAGACATATCAGCTCTCAATAAAGAAGAGAGAGATTGAGAGCAATCAGAAGAAAGTTGAGACCAATTTTGAACATCCCAACCATCCTGAAACTCAAAAGCCCATTTAGCTAACAAATCCGCTACCCCATTCCACTCCCGGGGAATATGCACAAAAGAAATGAACTCCAAGTGAGTAGAGATATTGAGAATTTGCTAAGCAATCCAACTCAACCGCCAACTACCATGAAGACTATCCCCAAAATTCAACAAATTTATAACAATCTGAGAATCAAATTCACAAACAATCCGACGCCAACCCAAAGCATACCCTTGCTCCAAAGCATATAAAATTGCAAGGGCTTCCATGAAGTTATTAGAATGATATCCCTTAAAGCAAGAGAAAAAAATTGGACAATACCACTACTGTCCCGCCCCACACCACCAATACCAGCATTACCCGGATTACCCTAGGAAGATCCATCCGTATTAATCTTCAGCACTCTCGGAGGAGGCAGATTCCATTTACCAGCCCTCCGCACCCGATTACTCTGACCCATCCGTCTACAAGAGACATTAGGACCAGGACCATTAACCAACAAGCCTAATATTTCCATGATCTGACGTTCCACTTGGTCCATGGGAGAAATAATCTGACATTTTGTAGACATAGTTTCTTGGATCATTTGCAAAATCCTCTGCCAGACCTGAGAAGCAGTTAACTCCTTCCTTTGGAAAATCCGGTGGTTCTGTTCAAGCCAAATCTACCAAAAAATGCATGAAGGACCAATGCTCCACCCAACTTGTAAAAAGAAAGCCACTGCAGGAGGCCGCCCCATACTCCTCCAAAAATCAACTACAGATGAAGCATGCGAACAAGGTTGATTCCACACTCCCCACCAATAATGCCAGAGTTGATGAGCAAAGTCGCATTGGAGAAGTAAATGCCCAACAGACTCCTCATCCTTCCCATAGTTATAGCATAAAGAGGGGCCAACAAAACCACGCTTTTGAATATTATCCCAAGTGAGACACCGATTATGAGTAGCCAACCACACATAAAAACTACACTTAGGCCAAATAAACTTATTTCAAACTTGCTTCCACCATGGGACCACATCCTCCCCAAACCGTTGTCGATCCAAAACACAATAACCAGTAGCAACCAAAAATATCCCTCTATTATCCCTCCCCCATGCTAGCACATCATCCCTAGGCAGAGAAGAGCAGGGATGGCTAGCCAAAATATGGGCCAATTTTGCCCTCGCATCCATAGTGCCACTAGCAGGCCATTCCCGAGGATCCTTCCATTGGAAACTAACCATCTGACCAAAGGACTTAACAGTTTTGAAATCTGCCACCCTCACCCATCCAACATCCAAAAAGCATTGAGCAAGATCTTGAAGATGGGAAAACTCGCTAAGGAGAGGAGAAAATCCATCCCAAGAATCATGCCAAAAAAGAGCCCAAGACCCAGTATAACAAATCCAGAACAACCCCTTCTTAACCAACTCTGCACCCTTCTTCAAAGTATTCCAAACAAATGATCCTCGACCAGTCAAGTTGTATCTAGGAATCTCAGAACCTTCCACCCCCCTAAGATACTTGTGGGAGATAATCCTGGCCCAAGTTTGCTCCTGATTACTACACCAATGCCAATACAACTTAGCAGCCAAAGTAGTCCCAGAAATAGAGCTTAGGTGGAGACCCAATCCCCCTTCCTACTTCGGTCGACAAATAGTCTCCCAATTAACAAGACTCCATTTTGAGGAATCAATATTACCATCCCACAAGAATTGCCTAGAAAGAGAATCCAAATCATGAAGAAAACTTGCCAGAGCAATCTGAATAAGGCATCTATACATCGATAAAGCCTGAACAACCGACTTCAGAAGTAAAACCCGACCAACAAAATTCAACCATCTATGAGTCCAATGACTAACTCGACTACAAAATTTATCAAGGATGTTAGTCCAAACCGACCTAGGTAGAGGACCAACAGAAATAGGAATCCCCAAGTACGTAAGGGGAAGAGTCCCAACCTAAAACCTGAGAATCTGAACAATTCTAGCTTGAATCCTGGGATCCGTATTGAAAAATAAAATAGTAGACTTATGCTCATTAATATTCTGACCAGAGATAACCAAATACATATCCAGCACGTGTCTAAAGTTGGTTGCTTCATGAATAGAGGCCACACCCAAGAGAGCAGTATCATCAACAAACTAAAGATGAGAAATAGTCGGCCTACTAGTCTCCCATTTCCACCCATGAATAAGACCCTGGTGAACCTGATATTTAAGCAAATGACCCAAACCTTCAGCCATAATTATAAACAAGTAGGGAGATAAAGGATCCCCCTGTCGAAGACCCCAGGAAGCATGAAATAGAGGAGAGGGCTCCCCATTAATTAGGACAGAATATGAGGGAGTCGTAATACAACTCATAATCCACTCAATCCAGGAAGGATCAAATCCAAAGGCCAAGAGGATTTTGTGAAGAAAATACCATTTCACCCTGTCATAAGCCTTCGCCATATCCAGCTTCATAAACATAAATTTATCCTTAGAAGTGCTCATAGAATGAATAGCCTCGAAAGCAATAGCCACCCCGTCCAGAATCTGCCGACCAGCCACAAAGCCACCCTGCTCATCAAAAACAACTCTATCTAGCCAAGGCTTGAGATGCTCCACAATCAACTTTGTAATAATTTTATACACCACATTGCAGAGAGCAATAGGCCAAAATTGATCAAAAGAGCTAGCCCCCTCCCTTTTAGGAATTAGAACCAAAAAAGTGGAATTCAAAGCTTTCAACAACTGATGGTTATGAAAGGACTCGAGAACAACCTTCAAAAGATCAGATTTAATAATTTCCCAAAAGTGTTGAAAGAACTCAACAGGGAATCCATCAGGCCCTAGAGCTTTCCCAGTCTTCATAAGGAAAACTACCCTTTCTAGTTCATCAATGGAAATAGGTTGAAGAAGACGCGCATTGATCTCTTCTGAAATAACAGAAGGAATACAACACAAAATAGTATGATCATCAACGTGATCCACACAAGAATCCTCAGAATATAAGGAAGAAAAGAACCGAATAGCCTCCCGAGAGATATCCTGAGAAGCAGACAACTGAATACCTTGAGAAGAAATAATCGAAGAAATACCATTGCCATGTCTTCGAGCCTTAACAATGTTAAAGAAAAAAGTTGTATTTCGATCTCCTTCCTGTAACCATTCCACTCTGGCCTTTTGCTTCCAAAAAATTTCTTCCCGAAGATCCCACTCTTGAAGCTCATGCAAAGCTTCAGACTCCTCCTGTAGATTCTGCTCTGTAAGCCCATGATCTCTGATATGTCTGGTGATAACATCAAGCCTACTTTGGGCCAAAGCTTTAGCCTAAAACAGATTCTCAAAACACTGTCTGTTCCACTTTTTGAGTTGAAATTTCACAAATTGGAGCCTTTTAACAAAAGAGTACATAGCAGTACCGTGGGAAGGACAACCCTGAATCCACCAGACTTTCATCAAGTCGTACAAAGAGGGATCCCTAAGCCACATTAACTAAAATTTAAAACTTGGATGATGACCCATTCCTTGTCGAGAGATAGCAAGTTTAATAGGCCAATGGTCCGATCCCCTCCAATCAAGAACCTCCGAATTAATAACCCAAGAATTGCTAACCCAATATGAAGAAGTAAGAAATCTATCCAACCTCTCAGAGATCGAGTTAGAATCACACCGCCTATTCATCCAAGTGAACACACCATTCATTGGCTTAATATCTACAAGATTAAGAAGCTGAATATTATCATTAAGGAGCCTAGAGGCAGGCCCCAAAGTACCCACACCTCCCCGCTTCTCATCAATACTAGATATAGCATTAAAATCCCCTACCATAATCCAAGGATAGAATGGAACCAAGGCCCGAACACTTTGAATATGGTTCCAAAGCAACACCTTCCCAGCAAGATCCGAGGGGGCGTAAATGTTAGTTAATAAAACCACTTCTCCAGACTCATGGCAAGAAGCTATCATAGAAAGAGCTGACTTATTCGAGACCCACCAAAGAGGAGTAAGCTTCTATGGATTCCAAAGGCTAACAATCCCCCCAACACTACCCACAACCCCAACACACTGACAAAGACCTCGAGCCCAGAGTTTAGAAGCAATACTAAATAGACCCTCCACCGATAATTTAGATTCTTGAAGAAAAACAACATCCGGCTTATGCACCTGCACCAAATCCCGAATAGCTTTTTGACGAGGTAAGCTATTCAAACCTCTCACATTCCATGAAAGAACAATCATTTAGAGAGAGAAGAAAAGTGAGACTCCAGGGGTTTAACCACCCCACTCTCAACCAATGTTTCTCCCTCCACATGAAGTTTATCTGCATCTTTCTTCCTACCCACCTTAGCCGGCTTCGTAGGGGCCCCTTTTTTTAAGTTCTTTTGGAGCAACCCTAGAGAAGGACCAGGCTTGGAACCCTTTCCTCTACCAGTATTCAACAAATCAACCAAAATAGGGTCATCCCCTTTCACTCCATCCTATCGCACCTCCAAAATAGGAACAATTGCTAGGGCTATGTCCAAAGAAGGATCTGTTACTTCCTATTGCCCATTATGGTCCAACACCTCAGTCACATTTTGAGCATCCATATTCAAATTACCATTCATTCCTTCATCAAGAAATGCCAACTCATCCAAGGCATCAAACTTATTATGTAAGCCATCCATTTGTCTATCAATAAAGGTCCGCTTCAACCCTTTTCCCTTATTACGAGTCTTAACCGGAACAAAGCCTTCTTTATCCGCCCCACTAACATCCATGGGACCACTCCCCTGACCAGGCCCAACATCTTGCGTAACTGACTTCCCACCAGAAGATTGCAGATTTAGATTTTTAGAACCAGATGATTTATTCTCAGGCATTTTAGGACATTTACGCTGAAGATGCCCGTACTCATGACACAACCGACAATGAAAAGGAAGAGTTTCATAGTCTAATTGTTGAACCCAAGAAAAATACCCAACACATATTTGCATAGAATCAGGCAGAGGCTTAGTTAAATCCAACTCAACACAAATACGGGCACATGAGACTACCTTTTTTTTTAAGTTTGTTGAGACGGTCCCACCGGTTTGCCTAACAACAATGCAATCATGTGCAAAATATCCATCCGCCAAAACTCCAAAGGCAGCCATGGAAGCCTAACCCACATAGGAACCCGAGAAGGAATCTCCTCAGTCGGATTAAAACCCATGTGCCAAGGTTTAATAAACAGGCCAATCTGGTTGTAAAAGTATGGGCCCCCTCAAAAGCCCTATTTCGGTCTTCCAAGCAAGAAAACACCACCAAAAAGAAATTATTAGCTCCCCTCAGGATTTCCATGTCGCCAACCGGGTTCCAAGTACTCCTGGCCCACGTTTCAAACGCCAAGAAAGGGACGCGAATACCCAAAAATTTGCATATTAAAGCATGATTTTGCATATAATCCACATCCTCTACAATTGACTCAGGCTGAATCACAAGAACAGGTCGCTCCCCAACCCTTTCCAAGCATCCATTAACTCGCTTTGCATGAAACACTCCTTCCAAAGAAGAACCACCTGGGCCTGAAGAGTTATCATCCACATTATGCCAAACAGAAGAAGAGCTCGAGCCACGAAGGGCTTCCTTAAATGAGACATTATTTTGGCATTGGATACCTCCAAGCAAAGCCATGACTATCCCACACTCGGATCAGGAAAAGACACTCTCGCGCAACAACAACCCACCCCAAAAACTGATAAAATACCCACCCCCACAATCAGAAGAAGCCACCGAATCAAAATAAGGAGAAAACTCCCACATGCAAGCACTCGTAGAGGCATGCAAGCCTATGCGAGGCTCACGCGGTGCCCAACATCTCCATCACTTCCTTCTTGTTCTTTACCCAAAACCTACCCTTTTATCCATAACTATATTTTAGATAACTATAACAATTGAATTAAGACAAAGAATTTATTTTAATATTTTTATTGATAATATATGTAATATTAATACATTTTCATATAAGTTTTGTGGTTGTACTTATGTTTTAGGATGAAAACTAACCCTACTAAGATGGAGTGCATAGTAAAAGTGGAGTTTTGATATTGTGAAGGCCGCTACAAGAAAAAAAAGGCAGTAAATTATGAGATATTTATATTTACAAAGAAAATTGAAAAAGATTAAAAAAAAATCATGAATTTTAACTTTTTATAGAAAAAAATGTAGGTAATTATATTTATTTTAGATAACTATAACAATTGAATTAAGATTAGAATTCAATCTAATTGTAAACTCTCAAACTTAAAAAAAAAAAATATATATATATATATATATATATTATGATTTATAAAAAAGAAATCCAAATATAATTCTTTTTTCTCTAAAAAATAGATTATAAAAAACAAACTTATTAAATATTAATTTATTAAAATTAATGGAAATTAAAATTTATAATTATATAAATATTATATTAAATATATTAATAAATTATTATAAAATTTTCAAATTGCAAGTGACCAATGCGTAGGTTTGAATAGTTTCCTCCCAACCATGACCTCTCAACCATCGCAAAGCTAAGAACTATGCTTATTAATAGGGAATTTGACATAGCCAACACACACCCACACCCTCACACACTCACCCACACCACGGTTTGAATCTTGGACCTCCCTAAGAAGAGCCAAGGCCTTAGGACACTTTACTTTTTAAAAAAAGAGTGATATTACCTTCAAATTTTAGGCCTCTAGGCCATTTTCTCCACATTTCTAAATCTTACTACATGTGTTTGGACATACACTTTATTGCTTTTTAAGAATAATTTTTTTTTTTAAAGAAAGCTTAGATTATATTAATTCATAAACCATAACATTAGAACATTATGGAGTTAACATTGTCCACCCGTTAAAAAACAAAATGAGGTGGATAAGAAATAAAGCATCCATAATTGAATATACATAAGAATAGAAGCTAATAACAACAAAAATACTATAGCTATATCTTGCTATAGTACACCAGATATCAACAAAAAAACTATAGCTATCTCTTGCTATAGTACACCAAATATCAACAAAAAGACTATAGTTATATCTTGCTACAGTACACCAAATATCAACTATGGGAGAGTCTGTCATAAGGAGACATTATGGAAATGTCTTCTATGATATCTTCTTAAATATTCAAAGAAGAAATAAAAGTAATCAAAACCTGAACTTGCTCATCATTGTTAACTGCCTTCTTTTTAGTTTCTTATTCAATCTTTTGAAGATCCTTCTTTTTAGTTTATTATTCCACATTTTGAAGATCATGAACAATATGAGAAAGCTGATGAAGTCTATCAATAACATCTTGAGATGTGTTGGAATTCCCATAGACTTGGGAATGAATGTGTCCCACATGTAACAAAAGATAAAAGGTCAAGTATGCTAAAACTATATCCTATGGAGGAGCATATTCAATAAACACCTTTTTGCATTTGTACTTCCAAATGTGTTTGAGAAGGATAAATCTACAAACATTTGGATCAGTTAAAAACCAAGTAGAGAAAGCTTCCAAGATCTAGTGAAATATGAAAAAAAAAAAATGTAGAAGACATCCCAAAAGTGTTTAACTATATCACAAAACCAAAACAAGTGAATAAGAGTTTCTAAATCATTACAAAAATTGCATTGAGGGAAAATGTGTAAAAGTTTTGATAAAAATATAATGGTTAAAATCTCTTTAAAATCTTTCTATCAAAATATTGTTACTATATATTTCACAAACAAACAAAACTTTAAAACTTCGTACTAATATTTATAATTTTAATTTATATATAAATTTTCGACATTATTATATAATTAAACCTTGATAATTAAGAATTTAAGATTAACTTATTTATCTTCTTTTAATTATTATTTTTATAATTTAATTTTTTAATTAATAGTAAATAAAATATTATCAAAATTAACTAAGTTTAAATCATGAGAAAGGGAAAGGGAGGTCTCCAAGATATACCACCCTTAACCTTGTTTTAAAAAAAATAATCAAAATAATACGTAGCCAATACCTACTCTCCATGAATTTACTGTGATTATAAATAATAAATAATGTACAATTAATCCTAAAAAAAAATTAGAGATGGTGGATGGTTTTTTTTTTGTTTATGGGAGTGAATTTAATATTAAAAGATTAAAATTTTTAATCTCGAAGGTTAGGTGGATTAGTAAGTGTTTGTCTGATCAAACTTACTAAGAAGATACCCAGGTTAGGTGGATTGGTAAGTGTTTGTCTGATCAAACTTACTAAGAAGATACCTAGGTTCAAAGAGGGTAACCTGTTTGCAAAATTAGTAGTATGATCTAAATCTTCTAAGTTGTGACCCAAGGGTCAACAATAACGAAACAAAAATAAATTTGGTGGGAGCAACCCATGTGATGATAGGTGAACAATAATGAGGCAAAATAGGTTTGGTGGGAGCAACCCCTATGCAACTCATGATAACGGGTGAACAATAACGAGGCAAAATAGGTTTGGTGGGAGCAACCCATGTGATGATAGGTGAACAAAAATAGGTAAAATAGGTTTGGTGGGAACAACCCCTATGCGACCCACGACAACGAGTGAACAATAAGGAGGCAAAATAGGTTTGGTGGGAGCAACCCCTATGCGACCCTCGACAACGGGTGAACAATAATAAAACAAAATAGGTTTTGTGGGAGCAACCCATGTGCGACCCACCACCCCCCACGACAACGGGTGAACAATAATAAAACAAAATAGGTTTTGTGGGAGCAACCCCTGTGCAACGGGTGAACAATAACGAGGCAAAATAGGTTTGGTGGGAGCAACACCTATGCGACCCACGACAATGGGTAAACAATAATAAAACAAAATAGGTTTTGTGGGAGCAACCCCTATGCGACCCACGACCGACGACGACGAGTAAACAATAACGAGGTAAAATAGATTAGGTGAGAGCAATCCATGTCGTTTGAACCCTCCTCTTATAAAAAATAGTGTGGTTATGTAACCAAAAAAATATTATAAAATTTATAATTTAATTCTTATAAATAATCAAAAGTAATTATATGTGAGCAAGTCTTTGTAAAGACTTATCAAATAAAGTTTTTACAAATAATTTGTTTTTTAATAAAATTTTAGATTACATTGTCATTAACCTTTATAATAATATGGTAAAAGGTGATAAGCAAAAAAACTATAGTTGTATCCTTATATATCCTTCCTCATAGAGCCTGTCAGGTAGAGAAGTTCTGATATTCTCTATTATAAGATATAAAAATAATGAATTTTGAATTGATTCATCACGGTTTACTATTTTTTTTTGTGTTTTTTTTCGCTAAAGATCTTGTATCTTGTGAAAATTTTGATGAAACTTGTGATAACATCCTCTAATATGTTGAAACTCCAACAACATAAAAATGAATACATCCTAAATATTAAAAAAAAAATTGCTAAAACAATATCCACCTGAAAAATCTACTAAAAAAATATCCAATTGAAAAGTGGAACCAAACTTTTTTTTTTTTTTTTCAATTTAGTTGGAAACGAGCAAACTATTTTAGTTGGAATAAAATGTCGGCCAAGTCCTTGTAAGGGTTATTAATAAACTTTGTTTTCTTTGCCATCTTTCATGGCCTCTGTGCCTGTCCCACTAGTGACGCCTTGTATCTGCTCTGCTTTTATAACTTCATTATTCTTCTCATTAGTCTGCCCACCATATCCCAACATTGATGCAACGGCATCCTTGGCAGCATATAGCTTTTGTGCATAGCTTTGGGCACCTTGTTCTCCTTCTTCAGTTTGCTTCTGTTGGGCTCCCTTACATTCTCCCTCTCCTATAGTGTCATCCTCGTTATCCTTGATGCTTTCATCAGATGCCACAACATCTTTCTGTCCCTGAACCAATCCACATTCCTTAGTCATACCTCCAGAGCTACCAGATTTAACTTCTTCAGTAAAATTGGGTGTTTCCTCAGCCATTGGCTCTGCTCCCTGCAACAACTTTCATCTTCAGTAAACTTGTTCAGAGATCCTTAAATTACAAAGGTCTAATTGCTTCACATTTACAAGTAGTTAAAAAAAACAAAACTCACCGTGTCTTTAATGGAAAGGTTACCAACACCAGTTTCAATTTTCTCTTCCTCAATTGAGGATTCCTTGTTTACCTCCATAGATTCATCTGTGGACAAGCTCATTCTCTTTATTTTTAAGAATATCTAAGCATTTGTTTGCAATCGTTTGATTTGGAAAACCAATAAAATATACTAATGAACTTTTTTACCAGATTTCCTAGGAGTTTGATCTTGTTCCTCCCCACTCTCTTGTTCTTCCGATTCCTCGTCACCATGACCTTTCACATTCTTTTTCTTTGTGACCTTATCTTTCATTTTTATTGCCTTGTCCCTCGCTTTGTGAAGATAAGATTTCTTGTGATGTCCATCCACCTCATTCTCACCTTCCAATTTCTCTTCTCCCATGGCAAAATCAATCAATATTCCCATCAGCACAAAAATCATATAAATTATTTAAAATATTATAATAAAGAGATTAAGTCTCTATAAAATTGTAGTGATAGGATTTTAAAATCTTTTTAGAATTCACTAATTCAAAATTAAATTTATTTAAAATATTAAATAAATAAATAAACAGATTAATTCACTAATAATAAAAAAATCACGCATATAAACAAAATCCAAAACTTATGCTTATAAACTTTCAATACTACAAACAAATTAATACAAATAAAAATATCAAAAAAATAAGATTGAACAAACAAATAAATAAAAATATCACTACAAACCTCTTAAAATTTAAGACTAATTAACCCATTGGAGGTTAATAATGATAAGAAATCCTATTACACTTATACATCTACTACACCAAAACAAATAAACCGGACAGATCTCTTACCAGACATATCGTCCTCACGTTTAGAGATTCACCCCTAACTACAATTATTCTTCGAAACAAAATAAGGGAACAGATTCAACTGTTGTCTCAGCAACTCCAATTTGTATAGCTTCTCGAATTCACAGAATATATAGTGGGCATTCGATCCGATCTGTTTTTTTACTCGATTCTTCTCGTGTCTCAAGCGTGACGCGTGGAATGCCACGTGACGCGGATATGACATGGAGGGCTTATGTAGTTGGACGCTTAGATATTTATGTTCGAATTGTAAAAAATATAACCTCAGTTGGATAATCTCAGTTATGTTCTAGTTATACTTAGTTTAATTTAAACATTTTGTACTTAGCGAGTTGGAGGTCGGAGAAGACTGGATCTGACTGGATGATCCACTCGCTCCTTCCATATAAGGAATTTGATAATTTCGCTTTTAAAGAAGAGTGTGACAGTAAATTATTTTAATTGAAAACAAATGTCGGCCAAGTATTTGATTTCGTTGAAAACAAATGTCGGCAAGTCGGCAGACTAAAAATTCATATCTTATTTTACAAAAAATCATTGTAGGTTGGACGAGTATTTTTTATTAATTTTGGTAAGATGAAGTCAATAAAATTCATCCTTTAAAAAATAGAAACTGAGTAACTCACCCATAAATCATTAGAATTTATCAACCAACCTATCATCTTCTAAAATATGAAAACCTAAAAACCTACCAACAAATCAATAAACCTTACCAACCAACCTATCCTTTTAAATTCAAACATTTTAATTAATAAAAAAATCATTATCACGTTGAGCAAGTAAGCTGCGCCGTGATCATCCAGAACTACAAAAAAAATCTTTGGAACAGATTCAATTGCTGTCTTAACAATTCCAAACTCTATCACTACATAACCCAAGCTTCTGAATTCACAGCTATATTGTGGGGATTCGAACCGTTCTATTCCTACACTCGATTCTTTGGCGGACATGGGAGAAAATGTTTGTCGGAAGCAAAAGGAGGGTTTCAAATGTGACACGTGACCTATGAACCTTTATTTTTATATTAAATTAATAAATAATTTATTTTTTTAATAAAATAATTTTATTTCGTTTAAACTATTCTCATAAAAATGTCCTTTACCATATACAACCTAAATTTTATTTTATTTGTATATATTTTTTAATTTGTTTTGGATTCATAAGAAAATTGGTTACATCCACAACCCTTTTCTACTATTTAATTCAAATCTTAACCTCTATTTCACCTTGTTTTTGTTTTAATCCATGAAGAGAATCATTGGGTGCTCGAGATTGATACCATCATCGTCTGACACACATCCAGCCGATAAAGGATAAATTTGAAAGTTCTTGAGTGAAGTAAAATTTCACTTTTTAGACGTATTTACTCCAAAATTTTTGGGGCAACCATTTGTTTTGAAAGGTGTACAATATAGTCAATAATTAGTGAATGACATCTTGTTTCAATGCTGAGATATATGGATAATATAATCCACACTATGGTTTAGATCTTGGTGGCATGAAATAGACTATATAGTTGAATGTGACTAGGATGTAAAAGGAAAAGGACAATCATTTTAAAATATTACTTTTTAATTAAAAAATGTATGTAATAATTAAATGATTTTTTTCTCCATTGAAAGAACATGAAATTTTCACTGATAACCTCAAAATATCATAAAATATAAAAACAAATATAAATATTATATTAAAATATATATAAAAAACTGGGTTGCCTTTATACACCCTCTAAAGTTATATTAGCCCCTCATATGAAATAATAAATATGATGTTTTATTATTTAGTTTTTGAGATGAATACATAAGGGATTCGATAACACCTTTGTTAGATGTGTGGCAATACACCGGATTGAATTTGAACATTGCCATTATAAACCTTAGTTTGCTGGATAAGACAAATTCAATGATATCGATGATTCTTTAAGGAATCAAATCGAGGTAGCCAACTAACAAACACTCGACCACTACCATCCAATCTATCTCCTTTTGGGTACACCATGGTTTGAAATTATCTCCTTAAACAGATAACAAAGCCCTAACCACTACGTTGCCTTGCTACTATACCAAAGAACTTAAATATCTCTACATTAGATGAATTAACACCCAATGTAATGCTTATATCTATCAATGGAAAATTGAAAATTACTTGGATCTATAGTTGTTTAGTCTTATATTTTAGAACTACTTCTAGAAAGAAAAAAAATAATGTTTAACATTTTTTTATATTGTTTTCATATTAGTTTAGGCATGTCTCCTATAAATGAAGGTTATTATGACGATCGTATATGATTGATCAAAATTAATACTATATATATATTTTTTAGTGGCTAGGCCATTTTCCTAAACATGGGGTCCTTTTGAATTTGGTTTTGGATATGTTGATTTTCTCTTTTTAAATTATCAATATAAAAAAAACTCCCACATAAAGAGAATGGATATTTTAGTAACCTCTTACTTGGTAGAGAATATATATATTTTTAATACATAGGGGAATCAATAACACCATTGGATGTTGCCACTATAAACCGTAGTCTACTGGTTAAAGAAATTCAACATGACCTTTGACTCTTCAAAGCATCGAACTAGGGTAGTCAACCAACAAACACTTGGTCATTACCATCTAGCCTATCCCATTTTGGGTACATCGTGGTTTGAACCTTGGACCTCCCCAAAGAGAGACCAAAGCCCTAACCACCATCCTATCCTCGTTAGACATAGAGCATATTAATTTATATTAGGGATTTATTGATGGGAAATTCAAAAGATCATACAAAATATATATTCAAGATAGCAAACACATTATTAACACTTCTTTTAAACTGATGTGTCACTCCTTTATTAATAATCATGAATTTAAAAAATGGCACACCTTTAGTCGAAAAATACTATGTATACTAATAAAAATGCATTATATTAAACTCCTTACATGGGCTTGCTAATTTATGTAATAATAAGAGATAAATGTGCTTGCTAATTTTTAAGTGATTGTGTTTCTCTAATCATAATTATTGTGAAAAATAAGAGTTCTAAAATTTTGGATCTAGATGGATTTTAGAAGTTGTAATTTAGTCACAATAAAGTACCTATTCTTAATCTCATTCATGAAAGATAATTAAGAATGAGATCTACTCCTTTATGGATGGATTCTTTAGCTATAGGCATATCAACATCACTAAAGAGAATAAGTAAATATCCAATACACATATAACTAGATGTTATATAGTTTATACAACACATTCGTTACCTCTTTAAAAACATTCTATAAATTTTTTGAGCAAATGTCCATGAGGAATTTAAAGTGTTTTTCGATGATTGTTCATTCTATGGTAAGGAGGAGCATCTTAAGTCACTTGAGGAATGCATGACATTGTGCATGAATGCTTATCTTTCCTTCCAACTAAAAAGCATTAGTCGTTGCTTCTCTCTAGGAAGTTTTTGGGCCATGTTATTTGTCATACATGTCTAAAGATAGATCTTAACAAGATTTGCATTATGGTCAACATGAAGAAACCATATGATGTCAACTCATTTAAGTCCTTCCTAAGGTACATGGGAGATTATAGAAGGTTTATCAAAATCTTTACAAAGATGTTTCACATATTGGATACACTTACACACAAATTTGTTCCTTTCAATTTGATAAAGGAACATCAATAGACAATCGAGCAATTTAAGACTAAGCTAGTTAGTATGTCCATTATGATGTTTGTAAATTAGAAAACAATATGTAATTAATTTTTGAGATTGATATATCAAACTTCAAAAATGGGTGTAGGTTGGCACAAAAGGGATTGCATGAGCAAGACCAACCCATCTACTTTGCTAATCAGATTGTATCATGTGCTATAAAGAAATACAACACAACCAAATATGATGAATTAGGTATGGTTTACATAGTGCAAAATAAATTCCACTATCATCTTATGAACATTCCATTTTATGTAGATCACAAAGCCTTCCTTTACTTAACCAATAAGTGAACTCTACACAAATAGTTTAATAGATGGCTCATCATCTTGTGGGAGATTGTATTCTAGGTTGTGGTTACACATAGGAAAAAGCACATGATAGAAAAACAAGTATAGCATATGTATTCCAAAGATCCTATAGAACCACAAGTGTTAGATAAGTTTTTTTATGCTCACATATTTTCAATCATTATGTTGTCATCTTAATAAGAAAATATTAGGTGTACTTATCCATTGGATATCTACCAAGAGAATTATTAGTAGTAGAATGGAGAAGGATTATTTTAAATTCAGGACCATTCTAGTTGATTGGAATGTTTTTGTATAAGATAACATTTAATATGGTACTCATAGTAACCTAATTACTACCTTGGGTCCCTTACATTTTGAAGACTTGTAAAACCAATGGATTAAACAATTGAATCCTCTAGAGAGTCAATTCTATAAATTCAAGTTCAAAGGTGTAAGTCACTCTAAGATGTCTCATTGGTTCAATTGGAATGATGTGTTCATCAAACAAGAGCAAATCGCTTCCTACTAGAAGTGAATCACTTGTTGATAAGTAAATAAGAACAAGGGGCATGTGAATTTCTACGAAGATCTTTGGAAACCAATAATTTGGCATGTAGTGGTACCACTAACCATTTTGAAAGACGTCTAAGCAATTTAGGAGTTTGCTTAGAGGCATGTAACACTTGAAGAGGTGACATTTTGCTAAAGATGCCTCTAAATATTTACTTTTACTAAAAGTAGAAATTTCTCACCTAAGGTAACTCAGAGATGATTCCTTCTATAACTGGGATCCATAGGCTTTCATTGTAAACATCTTTTGACCTTGAGATAATTAGAGCTACACTTTGTGAGTCCCAAATTGTAATTGCTTTCCTTATTTTGGATTAATAAGAGATGGTGCAAGATTCTTTTCTTTCCATTAGTGGCATCACTCTTCTAGATTGTGGAATGCATGATGATTATGGAACTACCCTTTTGTCCTCTTGTAATTCATTTTTATCTCTATTTCATACATACAATATGCATTATTGTTATTCAGTTTTCTCATGTGCTAATTTATCACACACTCTCCTTGCTCTAACTACGAGCATATTTTACTTTAATATCTCACACTCTAACCAACTAAATTTTAATTTCACACATTTGCTTTCAGTATTTGGCTTAGCTTAGATTTGATTTAGCAAGGATAGTAGAAATTTGGCATAAATATAGATATCAAAGGGAGCACACTCTTCATTTTCTAATTTTTTGAAATAGAATTGTGGGTGCATAAGAAATTAGATCTTTCCATAATTCAACATGTTTCTCGCATACCTAATGAAACCAAGGGCTTGATTTCCATGATGAGGACAAGCCTAGTACCATTTTGTAAACTGAATTTGTATATCTTTTGTTTGTGTGTGTGATTTTGCAAATGCTTTGTGAATGATAACTTTATTTTGAACCTTACCAAATTCTTAAAGTTTTTGTGAAGTGGTGACAAGAATACTCAAAATCATCGAATTTCTTCAAATTTTGTGCTAAATTATATTTTGTCACTAACAAAACTTGATTTTCCAAAATTTGAAAAATTCTTAAAAAGTCTTTATTCAAGGAGTTCTAAAAATAAAATAAAAATCTAAGTCCTACCCCTAAACTCTATGTATCCAGGTACACTGTGGAAGGATCTAAGCTTATGAAAACGTGCTCTAAAACACAATTATCTTATTATTCATAATAATGAATTTATCTTTGGTTTTTAGAGTTAATATTAACTTTTTAAAATAAAATAATTATCTAAAGATTAGTAGTGCTTAAAATGATATAAACATAAATTGTAACAAAGTTTGAAACGTTAATTATCATATGCTAAAATTCTCTCTACTTAAATATTTTTCTTTGACTCTTTTTCTTAAACATAAACTTGAGATCAAAATTATAATTATTTAACTATAATTAAAATATAATATATAACCTTACACTTCTAAAATTATAACTATTTATTTTAATAAATATTAACTAGACAAAAGAACGGACATTTAAAAGTTTCTTAAATTACAGTTAAATTTTCTGGTCGAACACAAACTTTGACGACCTCTAACACGTTTGTTTTTCACTTTTTAGACATTGTACAGCGAAATCTTTGGGTCAATCGTAACCTTAACGTTATCGAAACCTTTAAATTCAATATTATTTATATATAATAAATATATAATTAAATGATAAAAAAATGATGTGGTTGATTATTTGGTAAAATGGACTTGATTTTAGGAAGACTGGAATGTTAGGGAACCGGATAACTCCCAAAGTTTTGGAAACATTACTCTAAGATGTAGTGTTGAGAGAATAATAGTGGAGTTTTGGTATTGTGAAGGTTGAAAGAAAAGATGGGAAAGAAGGATAAGGAAATTTGGAATATTTGTATTTACACAAACATACAAAAAATAAAAATTAATAATTTAAACTTTTTATGACTACTATAACAATTCAATTAAGATGAAAATTAAATCTGGTTGTAAACTCTTATGATTATAACAATTCAATTAAAATAAAATTAAATCTGATTATAAACTTTCAAACTCTAAAAAAAATTATAATTTATAAAAGAAAAACCAAATACATTTTTTTTTCTATAAAAAATAATATTATTAAATATTAATTTATTAAAATTAATAAAAATTTAAAATTTGATTATAATTACGTATGTATAAATAAAAAATTATAAAAATTTCAAAATCTAGTTTACTTCGTCGCCTTCAACAAAGAACATCTACGACCACATCCAACTCTTACATCACTCACTTCTTTTCAGTCTTTAATCCTTGATCCACAGATCTTGTATAATCTTGTATATCATATATCATACTGTTTAGTGTTTTTCTTACTTTATTTTATTTGGAACTACATTAGACACTCCCGTTGCTTTGTATATATCCCACTTGCTTTGTATATATCTTACTTTACAGTTCTATTGACCTATTTTGTTCACCCATAGACATTAATACAAATTCAAATGGGAGTGAATTACCTTCTAATTCTAGGCCTTTACGTCTGCACGTTTCTGATTATTCTTACATGTGATTGGGACACACTTTCTTTTGCTTATGATGGGAAAAGGTATAATGGTTTAAATGTCTTCACACTAATGCTTTTAATTTTTAATTTATATATGTTGTTAAATATTATTATATAATTATAATAGAGTTTATATATTATTATTTTTTTATAATTTTTTTATTTGATATTAATTTATAAATTAAAAATTAAAAATTACTAATAACCATGAATTTTATATTTTAATTATAAATAATATACAGTTAACAAAAATAAATGGGCTTCGTAGGACCGAACGCTTGTCTTTTTAGCAGCAGCGTCAAAGGTTTAAAATGATTGTGGCAGCCATAAAAGCTGGACAACCATATTCATGGCACATGTAAATTAAAAAAAAAAACAAAAATAAATATGGTTTATAAAATTAAAATCATTATATAAAATATTATAAAATTTATAATTTAATTTTTAAAAGCAAGTAAATAAATGTTATCAATTTTTTTTTTAAGTATTTAATAATTTTTTTTATAAATAATTATTTTTAGTAAAAGCTTAGATTATATTATGTAATCCATGAAAACATTATAATATAAAAAAACAAAATGAAATGAATAAGAGTAAAACATCCATAATTAAGTAGACATAAAAACAAAAGCTAATAGTAACAAAGAGACTACTTTTATCTTTATCTTGCTGAAATGCAATATACATGATATCATTACTCATTTATGAGAAAACCTGTTATGTAGAGAAGTTTTAAAAATGTCCTTCATTTGAAGTTTTTAAAGAAGAAATAGAAATAAAGAGTTTTTGAATTGGTTCATCACTATTTACTGCCTTCTTTTTTTTTTCCTACTAAAACTTTTGAAAATCTTGAATCATGTAAAAAGTAAGTCCCAAATCTTCTAATGAGCTAGAAACTCCAATAACATGAGAATAAATCCATTCCAAATGTAAAAAAAAATCAAATCTACTAAAACAATACTCCTAAAAAAACAAAAACAATTTAGAAACAAATGTGGGCAAAGTCCTTTCATCAAATAATTGCTTGTACGGATACAATTTTTGATATTTTGAACTTTAATTATTTTATTTGAAATAAAATGTCGGCCAAGTCCTTGTAGGGGCTATCAATAAAGTTTGTTGTCCTTACCATCTTCCATGGCCTTTGTGCCTGTCTCACTAGTGGCACCTTGTATCTGCTCTCTTTTCTTCACTTCATTATTCTTCTCATCAGTCTGCCCACCATATCCCATAATTGATGCAATGGCATCCTTAGCAGCATATAGATTTTTCCCACCATATCCCATGGCCTTTGTGCCTGTCCCACTAGTGGGACCTTGTATCTGCTCTCCTTTCTTCACTTCATTATTCTTCTCATCAGTCTGCCCACCATATCCCAACATTGATGCAATGGCTTCCTTAGCAGCATAAAGTTTTTGCCCACCAAATCCCATGGCCCTTGTGCCTGTTCCACAAGTGGCACCTTGTATCTGCTCTCCTTTCTTCACTTCATTATTCTTCTCATCAGTCTGCCCATCATATCCAACATTGATGCAATGGCATGCTTAGCAGCATATAGTTTTTGCCCACCATATCCCAACATTGATGCAATGGCATCCTTGGCAGCATATAGTTTTTGTGCATAGCTTTTGGCACCTTTTTCCCCTTCTTCATTTTGCTTCTGTTGGGTTCCCATACCTTCTCCCTCTCCTATAGTGTCCTCCTCATTATCTTTGATGCTTTCATCAGATGCCACAACATCTTTCTGTCCCTGAACCAATCCAGATTCCTTAGTGATACCTCGAGAGCCTATTCCAGAGCCACCAGATTTAACTTCTTCAGTAAAATTGGGTGTTTCCTCAGATTTAACTTCAGTAAAATTGGGTTCTTCCTCAGATTTAACTTCTTCACCATGACCTTTCATATTCATATTCTTTTTGACCTTATCTCTCATTCTTATTGCCTTGTCCCTCGCTTTGTGAAGATAAGATTTCTTCTTATGCCCATCCACCTCATTCTCACCTTCCAATTTCTCTTCTCCCATGAAGAAATCAATCAATATTCCCATCAGCAACAAAAATCATATAAGGTAAAAACAAAACTCCATTATAAGAAACAATAGACCATATAAAGAATAATATTACAATAAACAGACTAATTCTGCACGATGTTAATAATAATAACAAATTTTACACTTACACCTATAAACCTTCTACATCAAAAACAAATAAATACTAAAAACAAAATATCACAATTAATAGTAATTAACCTATGGGATGTTAATAATAATAATAAATCCTATTACACCTATAAACCTACAACACCAAAAACAAATAAACTGGACAGAACTCTTACCAGAAAGATCGTCGTCACGTTTAGAGAGTGGCTGCGCCATGATCACCCCTAACTACAAAAATTCTTCCAAAAAAAAAACTAAGGGAACAGATTCAACTGCTGTCTCAGGCTCTCAGCAACTCCAAACTCTATACGCACAACTTCCAAGCTTCGAAAGCCTCTGGAATTCACAGATAAATAGTGGGCATTCGACCCGTTCTCTTCATCCATTCGATTCTCCTGGCGACCGTGGCAGGAACGATAGAGGGTCTCAAGCGTGACGCGTGGAATGCCACGTAAGCAAGCATGACACGGAGAGCTTGCTAATGACGACGAGTTAGCGGCCGTTAGATTGTGTTACGTCAAAATGGACAAAACTTAAGATGCCACGTATACGGAGTTTCTTAGGATATTTTCATTTCATATAAAAAAAATAATTATAATATTGTTGAACTCCCATTCAAATATCTATATTGGAATCAAGAAAAAAATAACCTCAGTTCTGTCTTCGAAGAAGATCACCTCCAGTTATGCCTCAGTTATACTGGTTCTTCCTAGCTAATCCACTCATTACAAATTGCTTGGATCAAGACGTGTGAAGACCTTTACGCTTGTATCCATAATCTTAAAGGAAAAAAAGTGGTTCATAACGATGAGTTTATATTTGCCCAAAAAAAAAAAAAATCTGATTCCTTCCCCCATATAAGGATATTGACAGTGTGAAAGTAAAGATTTTAGTTGAAAACAAAAGTCGGCAAGTCCTCTCAAGGGCTTATCAGTAAAGTTTGTAAAGATATAACTTTTTTGAAAAACAAAGGTCGGCAAAGTACATGATGCTCCTTGAAAACAAAGGTCGGCCACACAAGCATTCTCAAAAGCTCAGCCTACAATTTATCTTCTCCCATCACAAACGTCAGCCTCTAATTTATCTTCTCCCATCACAAAAGCGATATTATTTATCTTCTCCCATCACAAAAGCGATATTATCAGCAGCACAAAAGTCATCATGTACAAGGAAACTATATAATTCTAAGTTTGTTAGGTAAAGATGATGTTAAGTACTTTGTCGTTATCAACCGGTCTATTCTTTTGTAAGTAAAATTTTAAAATAAAATATAGTTTAGTTATAAAATAAAGCATAAATTTTTAAAAGGATCTTAATCCGATTTAAACTTGGGTTATGCAGGTGATTTAAACTTAGATTATGCAGTGCACACTCATTGATAATTCTTCTCTTGTATGATGTTAACTTTTTTTAGTTGTATGATGCAAAATCTTCTCTTCCCATCGGTGGCGGCTCCATGTTGTACAATTGTACAATCACTCTCCAATCTACAACTGCATCTTCTCATTGTACACTTGTACAAACACTTCTCATTGTACAACGGATCTCATCATATGACTATTCAGTCATTCTTGACTATAGTCCTATCGCACAATTGGATGATCATTCCACTTCTTATTGTACAACCTCTTTTGTCATACGATTGTATGATTGATTTTATAAGAAAAGTTGTACCCTTCGTAGGTACAACATGCACCGTTCAATGGGAAGCTTGTCTTCCTTTCCACCATTAAACGTTGGTTCCTCGTTACTCATACGATCCAGTAACCCTTGTACGCTGGACAAAATCGCACGATGTGGTTCCAACATGCGATGGCAATCTGAGGACAAGATCTTGGTTTTGCAATGGTGATGTTGGTTAACTATTTTTGCAACTCCTCACCTTAAGCAAATTATTTATTTTTTGGTCTTAAACCATCGTCTCCCCTCATGCGACTATGGAACTTCTCATGTAGTTGTTTGAAAGTTGATTTCTTTGATCTGAACAAGTGATCTTGTATTCTACATGGTAGTCTCATCCACAAGAGTATGTCTTCAATGGGTTTCTTTACTCCCTTCAGTATGGTATTCTTTCTCAACAACAATTCAATTTACCTTAAGTTGAATGGTGCCCATGTCATAGTTCTCCTTTGCTCAGAATCCAAAGCTTTAGCCATTTCTCTATACTCTACACACAAGAAAGTAGCAAAACACACAATCTACCGGTTTGAATATTTGCACATTCAAAAGCAACCAAGATGCAAAGATTATTCATAAAATGTTGTTAATTTATTTTCATTATGAATATACAGTTGGGTTTCAAACCCCCTTCTCTCCTTCTCTCCTCTTTTTGTTAGAGACAACACATGATTGACAGTTTTTGAAAGCAGTTACATAATGGCCAAGCAGTTGGTCTTCCATCTCCTTGACATTTTAGTTTTCGATTGGTTTATCGTTAGGATGCTCCTGCATCCTACTTATCAGGTAAAAGAAATGGTTCATGAACATGTTGCAAATGTTCAATTTAAACTCTATATTTAGCAATCTCAAATACATTCATCCACGTTGTATCCTCAATTACCCAATTTTTCTATTTGACCAAATATTCATGATATTCCTTGCCTTTTGTTTTCTTGTCTGCTTTGGAACCTATGACTGCTTCAATTTCATCTTGTTCCTTCTCTGGAAACTGTCATACCCAATCAACCTTTAGAAGTTATAAAACTACACCATCTTGCTCACTAGTTGATCCTTCATGATAAGGGTATAGATCTACTACATTGAATATGGGTGATATATCCACTCCTTTAGGTAGTTCTATTTCATGAGCATTTGTGGCAAACTTCTTCAAGACTCTATAGGGTCCAATATTCTTCTAGTTTAACTTACTATAAGTACCTTTTGGGAAATGCTCCTTCTGCAAATGTGCTAAAACAAAATCTTTAACCTGAAATTCTATCACTCTTCTCTTGTGATCAACATGTTCTTTATATGTCATGGCACTCTTCTTTAAATCACTTATCACCTCTTTATGCAAATCATGAATATAATTAGCAAAGTCTTTTGTAGTAGAACTTGGCCTTTGTAAATCAGTTGTCTTTCACAACTCATCTACTCCTCTTGGATACATCCCATTTACAATATGGAATGGGCTTTTACCTGTACTCTGATTCAATGAGTTGTTGTATGCAAATTTTGCTAGTACCAAAACAATATCCCAAAGATTAATCTTCTTTTCAACTAAGCATCTCAACAAATTCCCAAGACTCTTACTCACAACCTTGGTTTGTCCATCGATTTGTGGACGATAAACTGAATTGAATGCCAACTTAGTACCCAAGTTCTTAAATAATGTTCTCCAAAAATGGCCCACAAATTTGTTGCCCTTATCTAAAACAATACTCTTTTAAAACCCATGCAATCTCACCACTTTTTTAAAGAATAAGGTAGCAATATGAGTCACATCATTTGTTTTCTTGCAAGGTATGAAATGTGCCATCTTCGAGAATCTATCAACCATAGCAAAAATGAAGTCCTTCCCCTTTTGTGTCCTCAAAAACCCAAGAACAAAATCCATACCTATATCTTCGCATAGTCTGTCTAGAATTGGTAATGGCTGATATAGTCTATTGTTTTGACTCTTTTGTTTTGCATGTTGACATACTTGACAACGTTGCACAAATTTTCTTACATTTGCATTTATTCTAAGCTAATAGTAACCTTCTTCAAGTTACCTTACGGTTTTACCTATCCCAAAATGTCCTGCAAGCCCTCCACTATGCTTTTCCTTATCAAAATTTCTCTAATTAAATTTCATGGTATACATAGTCAATGTTCGTTGAATGTCATCCTTTCTTGGATGAAATATTCAATCCATGAGGTCCTATCTCTTGTAGTAGGGTTACTACATGCTACCCAAGTTTTCTTTAAATCCTCATCATCCTTATAAATCTCCTTCATGGCATCAAAACCAACAAATTTTATCCTCATCATATTCACCAACAATGTTTTCTTGCTCAAGGCATCAACTAATCGATTTGATCTACCACTTCTGAGCTTCCATACAAATGACTATCCTTGAAAATTTCTATCCACTTCATGTTCCTGTGATTCAACTTACTCTAGTTGTTAATAAAATGCAAAGCATGATTATCTGTGAACAAGACAAACTCTTTTAGTAGCAAATAATACCTCCACTTCTTCAGGGCTTGAACAATAGCATAAATTCTTGGTCATAAATTGAGTATTTTCTCTTGTCTCATTTATCTTCTCACTAAGATATGCAATGAGCTTACCTTCTTGGCTCAGGACAACTCCTATTGTTATCCCACTTGCTTCACAATCCACCTAAAAGACCTTGTTGAAATATGACAAGGCTAGAACCAGTTGCTCTGTTATTTTTTCTTTCAAGACTTAAAAACTTCTTTTTGTTGCACTTTTCCACTTAAATTCATGTCTTCTCCTTTTTAGGGTCTCTATAATCGGTGTACAAATCCCATTGAATTTCTTGATAAATTTCTTATAGAAACTTGCTAGACCATGGAAACTCTTAGACTCAAACTTACTTCTTTGTGATGGCCAATTCACAATGGCCTTAACCTTCTAAGGATCTATTTGCAATGCTTTTGGTGAAATCACAAAACCTACGTACACTAATTCCTCTTTCATGAAATTACATTTCCTCAAGTTGACTAGAAACTTCTCTTCCTTCAGCCTCTGTAAGACCAGTCTCAAATGTTCTTCCTTGCACTTACTAAAGATCAAAATATCATCCAAATAGAGAACTACAAACTTGGCAAGAAATAGCTTAACAATCGCATAAAATAACTAGGTACATTTGTCAATCTAAATGGCATAACCAACCACTCATATAATTTATTCTCTATTTTGAATGTGGTTTTTCACTCATCTCCTTCCCTAATTTGGATCTGATGATAGCCACTCTTCAAATCTATCTCCATGAAGAACTTTGCTCCACTCAAGCAATCCATCAAATCATCCATACATGACAATGTAAATCTATACTTTATGGTTATCTTATTGATAGTCCTTGAATCTATACACATTCACAATTATCCACCTTTCTTTGGTGTAAGTATATTTGGTACTGCACACGGGCTCAAGCTCTCCCTGATCAACCCCTTGTCCAATAGTTCCTAGATTTATCTATTTATTTCCTCATTCTCCATTAGCATCATCCTATATGTTGTCTTATTAGACAAACTCGACAAAAAATGAAATCGATGTGATGGCTAATACTCCTTATCGATGGTAATCCATCCAACAATTCTTCTAATAATTTATTTGCATACTCTTCTAGCAAATTATTCACTTTACTTGGAATATCATCTTTCCTATTTTCTATCCCACCCTCTATGAGTTTGGCAATCAAAGCAAAATACACCTTCTTTTCCATCTCCTTCAAAAATTGCTTTCTATAAATTAAACTTTTGGACCATTGTCCTCTCTTTCTTTCTTGTCCTTCAATGAACTCAGTACATACTTATTACCATCTTTCATAATAGTGTGGGTGTTTTTCCTACCATTATGTACTACGTTTCTGTCAAATTGCCAAGATCTTCCCAATAACACATGGCAAGTGCCCATAGGCATAATATCGTACATGACCTCATCCTTATAAGATCCAATCTAAAATTTCATTTGAAATTGTTCACTAACTAAAATTCGATATCCCTTTTGCAACCAGGAGATCTTGTATGGATTGGGTGTTCTATTCTCCTCAACCCTAGTTTTTCTACCATCTCATTAGTAACTATATTATCTATACTCTCATTGTCTACAATAACCTTGCAACATTTACCATTTGATTTGCATACTGTTATGAAAATATTTCTTTGAACATGTTCACATTCCCTCTTTTTTGGCTTCAGAAGTACTCTCATCATCATGAGAGATTCTCCTTGTTCTGGCTCCTTCGTGTGTCTCAAAGAAACAACACTTTCTTCTTCTACTTGCACAATATTATTCTTAACCTCCTTTTCCTTATTGCTACTATGTTATGTTGTTAGACATTCAAAATCCTGATGATAATATTCTCCACATCTATAATAGCTTTTGAGGAATACTCTATCCCTTGGTCTACCAAAATTACCTCTTTCTCTTGTGAAGTGTTCACCTCCTCTGGAATTTTGACCGAATACATTATGAGAAGTACTAGCTTCTCCTTTTTGTTTTCATTGTCCTCTTCCACTACTTGTTTGTCCTTGTTCTCACGAGAACCGTATTCATCCCCCTCTTTGATTATTTTGTTGTTTTTACTTCTTTGCCCTTAAGGCATACTGGTAGGTTTCCTCTACCATCCTTATCATACTCACTTCATCCCATATGGACAACCGTAGTTCATTGATATACTTTGAAAACTTCTCCTCATTGTCTTCCACATGACTGACATGAGAGTTGAACCTATAGAATTATTGTGTGTATTTATTCACACTCATTTCTTTCTATCTTAAATTTTGTAGTTTCTTGAAAAGACCCAATTGGTAATCAGATAGGAGGAATTTAACCTTCAATTTGGTGACCATTTTCTCCCATGTCTTAATCTTCTCATTTTCCTTTCCTTGTATTTCAATTTGAATATGGTCCCACCACAAGGATGCATACCCTTTTAGCTTTATACAGGTAAATTTCACACTCATGGGGTCATGAATTAATTCAAAGTCAAAATAATTTTCTCTCTGCAATCTAATCAATGAGTTTTTTGGGATTTAAGCTTCTATCATATGATGGGTTTTCTAACTTTGGCTTTCTTCTCATGTTAGAAATTGTTTAGACTAATATTTCTTCTAGGTCTTCTTCTTATTCTTCATTGTGAACTTTTGGTTGGTTTTTCCCTCTTCTTCATTATCATTTACATCTTCGACTTGAATGCTCCTCCTCTAGGCAGTTTCAAGTGCATCTAACTGAGCAATGATTCGTCTCATAATATTAGCTATATCTACAGCTCGAGGACCTCGTGGTCTTCCTCTTCCTCATTTTTCCATCTCTCGTTATGTAAGTATCTATCCTTAGAGACATTCTAAATATGATACCAAAATGATTAGTAGCAACACTCACTAGAAATTTTTCTCTTGTACGACATTAGCTTTCTTAGTCGTACAATGCAAAATCTTCTCTTCTAGACAGTGGTGGGTCCTTGTCATACAATTATACGATCACTCTCCAACCTATAACTATATTTTCATATCGTACACTAGTACAGTCACTCTTCATTGTATGACAAATCCCACACAAATCTTGTATTTTGGATAATATTCTAGTCCATGGGAGTATGTCTTCAATGGGTTTCTTTACTCCCTTCAATTCAGTATTCCTCTTCAACAATTTATCTTCAATTGAATGGCACCCACATCACAATTCTCCTTCACCCGACTCTAAAAATTTGACAATTTCTCTATAACCTACACATATGAAAGCAGTGAAACACACAATCTACCAGTTAGAATATTTGAACATTCAAAAACAACAAAGACTCAAAGACTATTTTAAAATTTTGTTTATTTATTTTCATCAAGAATACATAGCTAGGTTTCGAGACCCCTTCTCTCCTCCTCTCCTTTTTCTCTAGAGATAAAATATGCAATTAATAGTTTTTGAAAGTAGTTACATAATGGTTGAGCAATTGAACTTCCATCTCTATGATGTTTTAGCTTCCAATTGATTTGTTATCAAGATACTCCCGCATCATTGGGTCTCTTAGATGAGAACCCAAATACATACCACCACAATATCCCAATAGGTATTAAAATGGAACTAAATTTATAAGAACATATATCACGGTTTAGATGAGCATTATGCTATAATAAACCAGGTTAACTATTTCATATGTCTACCAGCTAGATCTTAAACAATTAGATATTATAGAGTGAGAATCCCTCCTAAACAAAATCAACTTTAATTTTTTTTTTATACATAGGGGAGTTGGTTACATCCACGTTATTTTTAGTAATTGCCAAATGCAAGGTTCAAACCATAGGGGCTGCTCTCAACAAGCCTATACCACCTCGTTACCACCTCATTATTGTTGACCCGATGTGAGGGGACAACCGGTAAGTCAAGATTTATACCATCGTCGTTGGTCTGACGCACACTCAAACAATTCAAAACAAACTACTACCTTTGCAACAAGCATACCCCAAGGTTTGAACCAAGGTCTCTTCTTGGTAAGTGCTTGAAAAAATACAATTACCTAGCCTTACTGGAAACACTTTTAAACTTATACCACCAAAATTAATTTTCTTAAGATTTAAAGTATGTATCTTTTAATCTGCTTGTGTAGCGCAGTTGGTGAAAGTCTTGGGTGACCGACCCAGGTTCCATTCTCTTTGTGTCCACCCTACGGATACAAGGTGTAGCTCAGAATGTGCTATGTGCTGGTAGAGGCTGACAAGGCTCCATTGTCACTGTGCCCACCATATTGATACCCAAATGACTATGTTATTTCCCTATTAACAAGTGTGGTAAAGGCTGACAATACTTCATTCTCCCTGTGCCCACCTTGTTGATATCCAAATGGCTATGTTATTCCCCTATTGAAAAGCGTAGCTATCGGCCTAACAAGGGGTTAGGGTTGGGAGGGGACTGTTCAACCCTATGCGTCATCATAGGGTTTTATCATATTAACCACAAATTGTTTTGTCCCAGTGGGACAACAGCCTGATAGTTCAGGCTTTGGCTCTTCTTCAAGAGATCCAAAGTTCAAACCACAACGTGGGCAAGTGTATGAGGGGGATGAGTGTGTGTTAAATTCCCTATTGATAAGCATAACTCTCGACTTTATGAAAAATCATAGTTAAAAGAAGACTGCTCAACCTTATACATTAATCGTAAAAACTTCTCAAACTAACCCAATAAAAAAAATTATATATATTTTAAGTACACATCTTACAACAAAACACTATCATAACAATTCCAAACTCTATGAGTACATAACGTAAGTTGTGAGAATTCACAGATATATTGTGGGGATTCGAACCGTTCTGTTCTTGCACTCGATTCTCTCGAGGAACGTAGCAGAAAATGTTTCGTAGAAACACAACAAAAAATTCTTAATTCTAACACGTAGACCTTTGACCTCTCTATTTTCTTAAGTTAAAATAATAAACAATTTATTTTGATAAAATAATTATTATTTGATCATATAAGTCGAGATTATTTTTATAAAGATGTTTTTTATACGTATAAATTTTTTTTTTAATAATTGGTTACATGGTCAAGTCCATTCCCTCCAATCATAGCGTCAAATCATGGTACTACCACTATAACCCTTATCTCGCCTCCATGAACATGGAGACCTATAAAAATGATTTTATTTAATGTAATATTATTTAACTTTAATTATAAAATATACATTAACGTGAGACCTATAAAAATGATTTTATTTAATGTAATATTATTTAACTTTAATTATAAAATATACATTAACGTCCTCGTGCCCGAATGGTGTTACTATAGTGTTTTTGTCCCTAATGGTATATTGTTGGCTTTTTATGCGAGACTCCTTAATGGTATATTGTTGGCTTTTTATACGTGTGACTTCTGTTGGAAACACGAGGGAGACTTGATGTTGTTATGCCCTCAAAAGTGTGGTCTTAGTTGTATCGCATTACTTTACAAAATAATTTTTTAATTTTAATTTTTTTTTTTTTTTTAATATTGGTTGTGGAGATTGAACTCGAATCACATTGTGTATGTATTTTAATAAAAATTAAAGAAACAAATAAAAAGTGACATTAAGTTTTTTCACTTAAACCTTCAATATATATTTTTAATAGGTTGAAAATCTAGGGACACATTGGGACCAACCTCTTTGTGAATTGAATTTAGATCTTTGTTACAAAAGTTTCGCGGAGTCCTTAAAACAACATTCAAATATAATATTATTTATGTAATAAATATATAATTAAATAACTAAATTTATTATATATTAATAAATAATAATAAAATAAAATTATTAAATATTAATTAATTAAAAATAATAATAAAATAAGATTCAATCGACCCTTTATAAAATTTAAGAACCTTAGTTTACATTTGTTAGGTGGGGTTGCCTTCAAATTCTAGGCCTCTAGATTATTGTTTCAACCTTTCTAATTCTTGTTAAATGTGATTGAACATACAATTTCCTTTGCTTATGGGGACATACTTGTTGGATTGTTATTCAATCTATCTAGGTTTGAATAATGGGAAGATAGGTCTATGGTTCTGCTCCTAGGGAATATAGCCTCAATTGTGCTACCCATTGTACTTCGTGTTATTTAAAAAAAACTTGTTTCTTTTAAGTAACACAAAATATAATGGGCACAATTGGGACCACACTCCCTGAGGGCACAAGTAGGACCACACTCCCTGGGAGCATAGCAATAGGGGGCCTCTTTCCTTGTGATTTGTTATTTTTGACATTGGACCACACGAACCTAGATTGAGTTATGAAGATTCAGTGGTTGGATGACTGAGGTCGATCCTATGAGCTATATCAGTATGATCAGGTACTTCAACACTTTGGGGAGGTATAGGGGATTCTAGGAGTAAGGGAGATATGGGTGCAAAGAGTCACACAAGAGAGATAGTGGGATCCCATAAATATCTTCACTTTTATAGGAGTATAGTTGGATGACCCTACAATACTGGATTGTAGGAGGGATTATGTAGGGGTGATAGGGGGTTATACCGCTTAGTATGAGTAGTTCTTACCTACTAGGTTTTTTATGAGGGCATCATTAAGGGAGAGGGCTAAAAGGAGGTGGTCAATATCCTTTGAGGTGTGCATAGATAGTTAGGGAGAGAGTCGGGAGACAAGATGGTGATGAGAAAGATATTTTATGGTGGTTATCGATGTGGGGGAGGACCAATAGGTAGAAGACCAAAGCGGGAGGGTGCACCTTTGGATGTGCCCCCAATATCAATGATTTCATTATCATTGATAGTGTGTAGTGGAACAGGTCCTAGCAGGTTAGCTATGGAGTCTCGAGATGCTGAGTTGGATCCCTTGTTGCAGATCTTACAAGATGTGAGAGGTTAATTGCTAGCATCTAAGGCTATATGAGAGAAGGAGGCTAGGGCTTGTGAGGAGATATCATGATTGACAAAGATGAGAGTATCTGACAGAGAGACTATAACTGACCTATAAGTGGATTTGGAGCAGATGACTAATGAGAGGGTAGCTGATAGAGAGATAATAGCCATCCTTAATTTGGATGTGGAGCGGGTGACTTGAGAGAGGGACAAGGCTCTCTCAAAATTCAACAAGGGGATGGATGTTGGTATGGTGGCTATGGTGATAGTCCCATTAGAGTGACAACTAGATTGGGTAGAAGTTGAGTAGGATAGGACAAAGGTAGAGTTGGATAGGTTGCGAGGGGAGTTATGACTTACAGAGTTAGGCACAAATAGGGAAAGGAGTAGGACTTATTATTACCGATATTTTTGTCATGTTGCCATATCCCTGGAGTCATGACAACCTTCACCTTCGTGGACTCGATCAAGGACACAGTCTACGAGTCACTACTCATAGCAGTCAGTTAGCTTTTGCGTGTCTCCACCTCCACTAAGAACCGATGGAAGAGATGTGTGTTTTGGCTACTAGGATTTTGAAGTGAGCATACCAATTTTGGCATGTGGTATACCCTCTTTTTATGGGGACTAAGTGTATCATTTTTATCTTTGTGATACACCTTTCCTAGCGGTATGTATGGTTTTGAGGCATTATATATAGTAATGGCATTATGCTTTGTGTTTAATTTATTTGTGTATTGATTGTGATGAGTTGATATGATTTTTTTTATTAGATGTAGCTTTGATTTTAATGATTTGTATTTGATGATATGATATTGTTATTATTGTTTACTTTGGTGATTATGCAAATGTCGATGATTGATAGCATGTATTAATGTTTATATTTTGTTTGGTAATGATCTTATGAGTCAAGTAATGAATATATGGTAAATAGAAATGTGGCTTTGTTGAGTGGTGACCTAAGGGTTTGATAGTAAAAAAGCACTCAAATATATGTTGTGAGTGGTGTTCTTTAGACCTGATAAAAGATAAGCGCTCATTATGAATTTTTGCATTAAGTATTATCCTTTGAGCCTAGATATAGCGTTTCCATGAGATGAAAACATAATATCGTCATGCTTAAATGATAGCCTAAGACTCCACATAAAAGGCAAGCACATAAGACATGGTGATATACTTGTAATATGTACAAGATATATGTATTGTTGTTAATAGAGTTAGTTAGTAGTTAGTAATACACGCTTTGAGAGACGTACTCGAAGGATTTTATGCATGATTTGAGAGGCATACCCAAAGGATTTTATGCACACTTTGAGATGTGTACCAAAGGATTTTATGCATTGAGAGGTGTACTTATGCACGCTTTGAGAGGCGTACCCAAAGGATATTATGCATGCTTTGAGGGGCATACCCAAAGGATTTTATGCATGCTTTGAGAGGCATATCCAAATTATTTTGTGCATGCTTTGAGAGGCATACCTAAAGGATTTTTGCACACTTTGAGAGGCATACCTAAAGGATTTTATGCATGCTTTGAGATGCGTGCTTGAAGGATTTTATGCATACTTTGAAAGGTATACCTAAAGGATTTTATGCACACTTTGAGAAATAAACCCAAAGTATTTTATGCACACTTTGAGAGGCATATGAAGGATTTTAAGCATGCTTTGAGAGGCATACCTAAAGGATTTTATGCAAATAAGAGTAATTGTATGTTTTTTCTTGATAGGTGTTTCCTAAGTAGGAATTGAAATGTGTATGTATAATTATAGATGTAGATAGATTTTTGAATTGCATGTATGTGATGAATGTAGATTACTTTCTGAAATGCATGTAGTTTGTTTGATAATGTTATATTTTAGGGGTAGGTTACCCCTTGATAGAAGAAATATTTTTTTGACATGAGTGTCTTATATTTTGTTGACATATAAGAGAGGGTAACAAGGGTATATAATTCTGTTACCTAACACATACAAAAATTTACATGTACATGATAAATTGGACTTAATACCCATAGTCACCTCTGATGTGTGAAGAAAATAAGATTTGAATGAAAGTGTATTGCTAAAATTACCAATAAAGGCTGATTTAAAATCATTTTTCCCCAACCATCGTACCCATAATATAGTCATGAGTATGTGGTTCAAGTGGATATTATAAATAATTCTGTTTGAAAGGCACATCAGGACATCCTTTTAGTTGTGAAGATGAAGGATTTTCTAGATGTTGGTTTCTTGAATCTTTGAACGTATAAGATGAGAATTTTTAATCATAGGTCCCTTACCTTATGCATATGCAAATATTTATAGATATATGAGGAATGAAGCTGGTACTTTGGAGCACATCTGATGTGTTGAAAGGTTAGATAATTTGTATAGCAACAAATCTCATAGACTAGGGGTAAAACTCTCATATAGACAATCTGAGAAAAAGGAAAGCCCTTCTCCTTTGCTCAGTATATGTACAAATAATTGTTTATGTATAGAATATGGGAAAAAGAAATCTCCTTTTCTTGGAGGTCCATATGGTAGCAGGGCCCCTAGTTTGAAATATTTATTGTGGGTGTGAAGATAATATCTCCATTGGTTTATAGATCATTAAGAAGCATTAATATTTGATAATCTACTACTTGGTGCATGTTGGAGTATATTACATTATTTGGTACATGCTAATATACCCCCATGGTACCTTCATGGTACATATTGTAAATATTAGATTAGGGTTGAGTCTTAGTTTAGAGTGTGAGTAATATTTTATGTAATGTAATAATGTGAAGAAATGCACAAGTGTTATGTGAGTGAGTGTGCAAGTGTAATGTAATTCTATGTGCACAAGTGTCCATAGATTAGAGTGTGCATAATGAAGAGTCATGTCTTGGTGTACATACAAGATAGAGTCATGTGTATGCAAGTGTCAAGTAGAGAAGCAAAGAGTCATCAAACTTGACATATGGAAAGGAATAGTTAAGCAACCAAAAAGTCATTCCACTATGGATATATATTACTCCATGGAGGAGCATCATATGTAATATTCATATCATACAATTATCCAGTATCAAGTGTAAGAGAAAGTGGAGTAATAAATATTATATAAATTATGAGCAATTAATATTGTAAGTCGTGCTACATGTTTTATACATGTATGATTTAGGCTATTTAAATTCATATTGTTGTTTATTAATAAATGTTATTTGATATATTATAATCCTTGATATACATATTAATTTTCTCATATTATTCTACTTACATCATTATCTTGATCTTACTATATTCTGGCTATATTATATTTGATTATGTGGAATTTATCCTATGAGATTTATAGTTTTATATTAGTATCCTATGATTTTTATATTAGTATTAAGGCTTAAAAATCCATCAGTGGTATCAGAGCTACTACGAGTAGTTTCTTACATAGGTTGAATTTATTTAGTTGCATACAAAATCAATTTTGTCCAGTTTGATAAAATTGATTTAGAGTTTGTCTACTTTAAAGGGAGTTAGACCTAGACTCTATTGTAAGATCAAAGTAAGTAGAAAGGATAGAGTCTTTCCATGGTTGAAGAAACAACTAATGAAGACTAGGACTCAACTATAGAGTCTTTCCATGGTTGTAGAATAACGATTCAAGACCGAGACTCATCTATAGAGTCTTTCCATGATTATAACCAATGAATACAAGGAATTGCCTATATTGGAGGGTGAATAAACTTTTGAGATAATTTGATCATTATAGGGACTTAGCCAACCCTTGATATTGATAGAAGCATCAAGGACATTAAGATCACCTTGATATTATTTGAGTTCTTAGGTGTGACCTAAGACATTATTGAAGATAAAGTTGCAACAAATATTGATCATCAGAAGAGTGAGAAGCTTCCTACAATGGATAGAGAATAATTTCATCTTCTATTTCAAGAGTAAGAAAAATAAGAAGGATGTATCAAGGGATGATATATCTATTTGAATATAAGCTTTCATCAAGCGAAGATTAATTAAATGTGTAGGGTATTGAATTTTTAGGTCACAGAGAAATTGACCTTGACATTGAAGAATTAGGTTTTAGAAGCCTTGACATAAACATTTTAGGTCATAGATAAATTGACCTTGACAAAAGATTCAAGTCTTGAAGATGGACCTTGACATAAGAGATAGAATATTTAGGTCTTGAAGATAAACTTTGACATAATAAATATTCAAAACATTTTAGGTCATTTGGACCTTGACATTGGTAGCAAGAAGAATAAGGTAAAGAAAATAAGCAACAAAGAGGACAAAAGTTTCAAGAGACTTCTATATTTTAAAAAATAGAAGGCTCGAGATTCAAGATAAGAACAAATCTTGAAGAGAGACCTTTATATATAAAAAATATTCAAACAATTTAGGTTATTGACCTTGACAAAATGAATTAAAAATGTAGCCATATAAAGATTGAAGATGTAAAAAAAATTTTAGGAAATATTTGACTCTAGTTTCTAAAATGTAGAAGGCAGAAATAAAGAATTGAAATAAAAAATGCTAAAGATCTTTAGATACAAGTTTGCAATCGATCGATTAATAGAGTGTAACATAAAGGACCATATTAGAATGGATAAATACTGATGTGAAGATAAAACCAAATGTGTGATAGAGTGCAACATACAAAGAAGCTAAAATAACCAAAAGTTAAGCATCATAGCAATGAACATAAGAAGGACCGATTGTCTCTATATAGAAGGAAAATCAAGAAGTCAGGACTATGCATGCACGGAAACAAGTTAGAAACTAAGCAAGTAGAGTTTTTAAAGTTATAGAGTGTTGAAACAACACCACTATCAAACAAAAATAAAACATGTATCAAGACAACATTGTTGCATTAGAAATAGGCACAGTCGCACATCAAATAAGTTGTCCATTTCATTCCACAAGAGCTTGTGGATACCCCAAGCACATATAAGAGAGCTTGGAAAGATCCCAAGCATGTGTAAGAGCTTGAGAAAACCATGATCATGCTGGTAAATATTGAGAAAGTCTAATAAATAGCACATGGAAAGAAGCACAACATCTAAAATAACCTAAGGAGTAGCACACTATCCAAATTTACCTAAGGATCAACTCATTGAGAGCAACACAACATTCAAAATCACCTAAGGAGTAATGAACTATACAAATTTTTCTAAGAAACAGCATGAGATCACTAGTTTGAGACAACCAGAAGGTATACCAAATGTCCAACAAGGAGATTCTAATTGGAATATTGAACATTAGAAATCATGGAAGGAAAGTAACATAAGGTTGGATTTGCCACAATAATCATTCGTCATAATGTGAAAGGAGTAAAGTCTAAAAGAAAGTGTTTTTTTATTGATACATTCACTAAGCTCCTGGCATAGTATAGCTACATCTCACCTAAAGGAGAATCCAAATGTTCACTAAGCCTCTAGCGTAATATAAATACATTTCACCTAAAGGATAACTCAATGCATGCCACATGTACAAACTCTATTTGGAAATGAATCGTTAGTGAGGTTGTTCAAAGGTGTAATGTTGGTAGCATATGAGTAGAGTTGTTAAATTCAATCTACATAAGCATACCTAGAAAATAATTGAACTCATCTTTGTAGCGTTAAAAATAGAAAGGGCGCACACGAGTTATTCAAAGGTAAACTCAAGTTAATTTTGGTTATTCAAATTTATGCTATAGGAGTGATAAGGTAGAAACTTATTAGAATTTTATTAAAGTTTAAGTATTTTATTAAAGCTTAATTCAGAGTGATAAGATTAGGGAACTTTAGGAGTAATAAGGATTATGAAGTTTATTTGATTTATTAATTTTATTTTTGGAGTGATAAGGTTTATTTAAAGTAATTTAATTTTTTGATAAATTGAAGTTATTTTTGAAATTTGGTTTATTTTTGGAGTTAAAAGGTTATTTTTTATAGTTTTTTGATTTGTTAAATAAATTTCTAAATTTAAAATTTATTTAATAGTTTTTTGAAATAAAATATTATTGCAAATTTAGTTATTTGGGAGTTAAAAGGAGTTCTACTTCAAACTTAGGAAACTTTGATTTGCAAATTTCATTATTTTTTATTTTCTAGAAAAATAAGGGAGACAAGGATTTTCTACTTCATAGGATAAAATTTTGAAAATTTATATTATATAAACTTGGGAATTTATAAGAGGTACAACAATGGATTATCTAGAGGGGCTTTTCAACGTAGAAGATATTATCAAAATATAAAACCATATTATTCAAAAGGAAAAGTTCAAAAACAAGGTTCATTTAATGAGCAACATCATATTTCTCAAAACTCTTGTCAACAATGCAAGATAGTATCAAGTAAATCCAATCAAGTGATTCAAACATAAAAATATCTTTGGTATATAGACTCGAGAGCTAGTTATCATATGACTAGTAATTTACAATGGTTTGATTGTTTGGAAATCAAATATAATTTCTAATTTAAAATTGTTGATGATAAGAGGTACCTAGAAGTAATAATGTAACACCTAGTGAACCATTTTTATATTTCATACCTAAAATATGTTATGTACGTTCCAGGATTGGTAACCAATCTTATTTCAGTTACTAAACTTGTTGAAAGTGAAAGATCAATTGAGTTCAAATGTATAAATGAGAACAATAAATGTATTATAAAAAATTAAAATATGATAGAGGTTACAAGATAAATTAAGAATGGGATACATGCTTTAGATTCAAATAGTTTTACTCAAGAGATTATTTTATTTTAGGATAACATTGTTGAATGTTTTAAAAGATAAAGCATAGGAAATGAGATTCATGGACCTTTCTATGATTGAAAGCATTGGGTGAATCCAAATTTCAATATTATGAAACAAATTCAAGGACAACTGAATATCATATGCATCGCAAGGTCACTTGTAGATTGAAGATCAAGACAAAGACCACATGCACTTGAAGATGAATACTATGATTGAATAATAAAGTCTTCAATAACCAAATAATACAAGGGGGTATTGGAGTATATTACATTATTTGGTACATGCTAATGTACCCCCATGGTACCTTCATGGTACATATTGTAAATATTATATTAGGGTTGAGTCTTATTTTAGAGTGTGAGTAATATTTTATGTAATGTAATGATGTGCAAGAAATGCATGTGTTATGTAAGTGTGTAATGTGAAAAAATACACAAGTGTCATGTGAGTGAGTGTGCAAGTGTAATGTGATTCTATGTACACAAGTGTCTTATATGTAAGAGTACACAAGTGTCTTTAGATTAGAGTATGCATAGTGAAGAGTCATTTCTAGGTGTGCATACATGATAGAGTCATGTGTATGCAAGTGTCAAGTAGAGAAGCCAAGAGTCATGAGACTTGGAAAATGGAAAGGAATAGTCAAATAGCCAAAGAGTTATTCTAATATGGCTATATATTACTCCATGGAGGAGCATCACATGTAACATTTATATCATACAATTATCAAGTGTCAAGTGTAAGATAAAGTGGAGTAATAAAGATTACATACATTTTGAGCAATTAATATTGTAAGTTGTGCTACATGCTTTGAACAATTATTTAGGCTATTTGCATTCATATTATTGTTTATTAATGAATGTTATTTGATATATTATAATCCTTGATATACATATTAATATGTTCATATTAATCTACTTATGTAATTATCTTAATCTTACTGTATTGTGGCTATATTATATTTGATCATGTGGAATTTATCCTGTGAGTTTTATATTAGCTTTAAGGATTAAAAATTTATCAATGAAGTTATGAATGATTATGGATATGCAAAATTTTGATTATCAAGTCCCAATATTTCCTAAGGGCCTACAAATCAACCAAGATATTTTTGTGTTGATGAATTTCATAGATTGTTGTTTGGAACTTTGACAAGAGAAGAATATTTTTGGAATATGCTAATTTAAAATTGAATTATCTAGCATGTTGGAATATGGATTCACTATCCCTAGTTTAGTTTTCTAGCATTTATGCAAAGGTCTTGTATATATGCGAGGTGTCAAAATTAGGGACTTGAGTCTTTTTGATGCTATGTTGGATATTTTTTTATATAGTAAACTAAGAAGAAGTTTAAGGTGATGATGTTCTAGATTGCCTAATATATCAATAGTCATCACTGACCGTGCATGTCCTTTGTCTAGTGTGCATGCAAAAATTTTATGTACGCAAGGCATGGAATGTGAAAAATTGAAGGTATCACTGGTATATGAGGAAAACTAGAATGGTTATGATAGAAAATGATAAATTATCAAACTGATTGAGATGGAAGTTCTCTATCCATTAACTGACATGTGAATATTTGTATGAATAGATAGGGAATATCTTCATCTTAATAGGTATTTTTAAGCCATGGATTTACTATCATGTAGGTTGTTTATGATTTATCTTTATTGCTTACTTGTGTAATAAAGGGATCAAGTTACTGTTGGAACAAAATTTGCATATGGTTGTTATTTACGCCTTGATTTTGTCAACATTGAGTAGATGAACTTGATATTGGGATCTTCCATCTAATCTCTAGAGGAGGCTGGTTCCTTAATGGTTTTTATGAGAAAAGGGAAAAGAGCATTATTGAAAGAGAGGGAAATATAGTCGAGGCTAGAGCTTGCTTACAGTATAGATTAGACAACAACTAAGATGAACATATATACTTTACTATTAAAGAATTTATTATATCTCCATGCAGAAATCATAGATTTCTCAATGTGATTTAGATGTCTATATAACACATGCATATATCAAATTTCAACTCCATAAATATGATTTATATTTTGCATAAGTCTAGATTTCAGAACAAACACAATCTATATTTCAATAATGTGAAATAGAAGTGAGAAATGTTAATACATAAACTTGCACACTATGAACCAGAAGCCAATAGAAACATAATTTTATTGCTCGTATTCAAAGTACATACATCCAGTCTTGTAAAGGCCCAAGAGCTGACCTCTTTTCAGGGTGTGTTTACTATTATATATATCCTATGGCGATTATCTTTATAATTAGTACATTCTGACATAAAATCAATTACAAGAAATAACACTACAATCATGCTTCCATATGTTTTGCATGGCTTCTAACAAACAAAATCTGATAGCAAAAATCTAGGAATTGATATTTTCTACTGTCTACTTCCAGTTACTAACATGAGATTTTGGAGGCATCTTATTTATTACTAATTATATCCATGTCGATGAAAACTCCTCATGTTGTGAAATCGTGACACTCTTTCCTTTTCAAATCCTTTGGGCTGCTTACGGGTGAAAACCTGCCATGTCACAAAATCATGGTGTTTTCTCACTTTCTAGATTCTTCAGGTTTCTTACGAGCAAAAACTCATCATGTCACAAAATCACAACATCTTCTTGTACTTTAGCTTTTGTGAGTGACATGCTGGCAAAAATCTATCATGTTGCGAAATAGTGATGTTCTCTACTTTTTGGCCTCTTTGAGCTACATACTGGCAAAAACCTAACATGTCGTGAAATCGCGACCTTCTTCATGCCTTAGTCAATTTTCTGCTTCATGTATAAAAAATGAAATATCGGTCTTTCTATGCAAAAATCTACTATCTATCAAGGTAGTATTTTTATACTAACATCCTTGATGCCTTTCGGGGAAATTTTGCTAGAAAAAATATTAGAATCCAAGACCTTCATCCATTGGGAAACAGAGTTAAAAATCAATATAGGAGAGGAGATTTTGGAAAAGAATATTCAAGAAGAAATGCATTTAGACAAATAAAGCATTACCTTTTTAGGATACCTTTTACAACTTATGGATGTTTTACTAAAAATACATTAACAACTTAAAATAGTCTCAAATAGGTTTCATGGTTGGCTACTAGTCCCTCCTTCTGTTAGCTACTTTTGGTTATCATGCTTGGATTTCTTCAATTTTTCTATCATAGCAACCACTTCATTGTAGGTAAGGCAAACTTACTTCTAGTCTTCATCCTCAAGGTCTGAAGAATCCATAAACAACTGATATATATATTGCAACTCTTCTACTTTATCGTGGGACACTATCTTATTTCTCATAATCAATTCCTACAAGCAAGACTTAATCTGTGTGAGGTTTTGCACCATAGCGAATATTAGTTTTTCCTCTACAGGTTCTCCCTAATTCTCTATTTCTAACTCATCTTATATGAAAGCTTTTAGGGATAGTGTTAGCGCTGGTGAGAAGAAATTACATTTCAAAAAAATATTCATTTCTCTTCTATAAATTATCAATCCAATAAGCCCGTAAACTTATGAGTGTCATGCATAGTATATGCCTACATTGTTGGAGAATAAATCCAATTGTACCTTATTTAGTTTTGTGGGGGATGTATGTGCATTTTTATTTCATCCAAACTAAATAATCTAAGTGCAGAAAAATTAAATAAATAAATTACAATTAAAACTAAAGTGCTGAAAGTAAATGTGCGGAAATAAAATGCAATAAACTAAACACACAACTAAATTAATTAAATCAGGAAAGAAAGCAATAAACTAATCTACATAAAACAAATACATAAATAAATAGGGGAGGACTACTGCAGGGAGTGGTCCCAAGCTCCCATAGATAGTCTGCCCAACTAGCTGCGTAGAGTTTGCTCAGATAAGAGGAATTGCACTCTTAGTAAATTTGACAAGAAATAAAATAGAATAATTTCTCCATAAATTTTTCCTCCTCTAAGGGAAGACCTGTGCATTTATACAATGCATAACCTTCATCTGTTAAAAATTTAAGCAATTATATTTCAGACTTGCAGTTACAATAGATATGTAATGAATATTGCATCCATTCAATTATAACAACCATATATTAATTAAAACAGTCACACACTAATTTTCCCCTCTTGTAGGATAAATCAGGCGTGTTTTGTTTTATCATAACAGAACATGTCTGGCAGAAAATAATGGATATCTTATTCTATTTTAGTAATATTGCATAAAATAGAATATCTTCCACATTGCTCTCTAGAAAAATCATTGCTCTTGGTTCATACGTGAGCGTGAAATAATAATGCTCACATTACAAAGGTATCTAGCCAATAAAATAATAGAAGTGTTCATTCTATTTTAATAATAGTAAAAATAAAATATCTCCTTTTTTTCTTCACGTGCAACCTTCTCCTTAGCCCATTGGTCAACCGGTCAAAGCTGGCTTGGTCAATCTTGCAAAGTATGGAGGCATGGAGCCACCTTCTTCATGAGGAAGGAACCTACTTTTTTTGTGTGCCTGCCTTATAAGGAAGGCGCCTACTCCTGCTAGGCACCTTCCTTGAAGAGGAATGTGCCTACTTCTACTGTGCATCTTCCTTGAGGAGGAAGGTGCCTACTTCTGTTGGGCACCTTCCTTGAGGAGGAAGGTGCCTACTTCTGTTGGGTGCCTTCCTTGAAGAGGAATGTGCCTACTTCTACTGGGTGCCTTCCTTGAAGAGGAAGGGACCTACTTCTACTGGGAACCTTCCTTGAAGAGGAAGGCACCTGCTCTCATGCCTTAGTCTCTGAAAGCAGAATTATGTGAGGTCTAAGTGGATGTAGACTGGAAAACACCATATTAGTAGCAAAACCTGCATTTATACACAATTCCCACTAAAAACACCAATCAAGCATAATACCAGATTTTATATCAATTATATGCATAAGTTATATAAAAATGCATCTCACATGCTAATTAAAATAGTAATGATGCCCCTTAATAGTGTATAAAAATGTACATTTTTGGGACTCATCAAGCGCATCCTCACCATAGTCCACATTTGTTTGCTAGATTCAAATGTTTCACTAATCCCTTGGTCTCAGCTTCCAATTCTTGAAGGAGTTTGTCGCCTTGAGTTACCGATTTAAGCCTCCTAAAGAAACTCTTAGCTGCAATCTTAGCTTGAGACCATGCTTCTTTATAGATTTTAGCAGCAATGGCATTTTTTTTATAAAACTTGAATCTTTTTGGCCGCATCTAATCTTTCTTGAAGGAATTTTACTAAAGCTTTTATTTCTTCATTGACTACTTCAATCACCTCCTTCACTTTGGCCAGGTACAATAACATAGGCCTTGCTCTAAGGCTTAATGTCAATATATCTTTGAGCATTTCTTTTCTTACTGCCTTGGCTCATTCTTTCAAGAGACCATATGGGGTGTTATGCTTTTCTATTATCTATAACTAGAGTTGTTGAACATGTATATTCAAGGACTGCATATATGCATCTACGTCTGCCAAATTTTCTTTGTATTTGGTTGCTTCATTAGCAGCTTCACCAAACTTATCTTTCCACTTTTTTGCTTCTAGCTTTAGGGCCTTTTCTATCAATTTTTGTTCCTGTAGGATTGACTCTAATTCTTTCCTGGCCTCTTGCTCTTTAACAAACTTTTCTTTGAAAAATTTTCCATGTAAATAAATAGTTCCAAAATGGGCCTGAGCCTTCCCCCACTCATATAACATATGTAGCTGAGTAATGTCTTCAGCTGTATCTTCCGCTTGATAATATTCAACGGTCATATCTCCTTTAGACTTCCTTGAAACAGGTGTCAATTTTACTTTCTTCCTCTACATTATGGTGGGATCAAGAGAAATTATCTCTTGAATACGAGCTGGAGTTTTGGAATCTCCAGCAGAATGAGATATCCACCAGTCTAAGGTATTTTTGTTTGTCTTCATCAAATATTTTAATTTTGAAAGAGTGGGATGACTCTCAGCATCTAGAGTAGACATTGATTTAATGGTTGGGATGCAAATGCTAGGGAGAAATGGATTTGGAACTAACTCAACATTAACTTTAGATTGGAACTAGGGGGATAATGTTGGTTATGAGGAAGAAAACCATGAATTCAAAGGAAACATTACATATTTCTTTGAACAAGAAAAAGGAAGGAAAATCATTTTGGGGATGAGTAGAGAGAAAAGAGTGAGAGAAAAGGGAAAACATACCTTTTTTTGTTTGAAGCACTTGTTGATCTCCATATTCTCCTTCATGATCTTGATTGTCTTCATTCATGATAGAATTTCAGCTTTCATCTTGTGTAGGAACTCCTACATTTTCTTTGTTATCAACCATATTTTCACCATCTATATCTTCTTAAAGATTTATAATTTCAACATTTTGGAAATTTCCCTAGGCTATTTTCTTCTATGCTCCACATTTTCCCATTTTACAACAATTTATTTAAAAATAGATACATTTTGATCCTCCTGAGCAAGATCATTTGGATCATCAATAGTCCCAATCTAAATATTTTATTGTTCAGTAAGCTTTGGATTTAGAACGTGTTAGAATTAAAGTGCACTATGCCTTCACCTTGACACTTGTCAGCTTCTCTTGACAAGTGTCATGTGTTTCATATAGGCTTATGCCTATTTATTGTAACCATTTTTCATTTATAAAATATCTCATCAGTTTTAATCCCAACATTTGGTATCAGAGCAGGTTCCCTCTCCTGCATGTGAAACCCTTGAGGGGGGATTTCCCTCATGGAAATCCTCCCTCACCCCGATTTTTTTTCCCTATTTTTTAAATTTTGTTTATCGAGGGAGTATGCTCTCCATCATTTGATGGATCAGAAACCATATGGTAAGAATTTTAAAGTTTGGTAGGTTGTAATTCTCACCTGAGTTCCAATCGTAGAAAGCAACAGCCCCCCATCGACAGTGTAGATGAGGACCGAAAGCAGTGAGTAGGTCCATTTCCAGTTAAGGGGGATGCAAAACCAGTTGTTCAACAAAGGATTAAAGAGCACGATGTCGTGGGAGCCCTGGGTGGTGTGTTGCGCCACTAGGTTATGATATCATGGGTTTGAATTTAGGGACTCCCAAAGGGACCAAAAACCCTATGATCGGGATATCGTCTCCCTCCATGCTTTGCACATGCTCTTCGTCCTCATCAAAGACGGCAGTGGTAGCCTCGCTAGAATTTTCTCGATTGACAAACTATCCATATACACCGTCCCAGAATTTTTGTCTTATTCATTTTCTACTAGCATGTCTCTAAAACTTTGTGAATGTTGTGCAGTATACCATGGGGGGTTGTGGCACTGAGGAACAATGTCATAACTTTTGTAGAAGCCTGTGAGCATATATGAGATGGGAATGCCTAAGCATCCATCATCGAAAATTGTGCACTAGTCATGGTTGAATTTTTTGGTAGAGGTGTTATTGATAGATGAGCAAGAGGATGTTGTGGGATTGGCATTGAAGGTGAAGGTGGACTGGAGGGACTGCGCGATGTCGGCTCGAGCAAAAATTTATTTTATTTTATGTATTTCCACTGCCTCCTCAACATCCATTTTGGTTTGGTTTTGGCTTCGGTCTTGTGCTCTCTGTATAAGTGATGCTTTCTTGATGTTCGACCGCCCAGGGCACACCTTTCGGTCTTTGTTTGTAGATCTTGAGAATGCACAGACTTCGATGATTTCTTCTATCCCAGTTGGGCTCTGGATCATGTCATGTATGAGGGAGAAACCCTCAAGCTTAAGCTCGATAATGCATCAGGTGCAGGATTCGCTTCCAAGAGCACTTACCTGTTTGGGAAGGCTAACGTCCAAATCAAACTTGTTCCCGGGGACTCTGCAGGGACTGTCTCATCTTTCTAAATGTCTTCACAAGGTGAGCAACATGATGAATTCGACTTCGAATTTTTAGGGAACAAGTCCGGGGAGCCATACATTGTGCAGACGAATGTTTATTCGAAAGGAGTGGGCAACCGAGAGCAACGACTCAACTTGTGGTTCGACCCCACGCAGGACTTCCATTCTTATTCGTTGCTGTGGAATCGCCACCAGGTGGTTTTCTTTGTGGACGATGTTCCCATCCGAGTGTTTGCCAACGTGGAGGAAAAGGGGGTGCCCTATCCAAAGAGCCAAGCAATGGGGGTCTACTCGTCCATCTGGAATGCGGATGACTGGGCCACGCAGGGTGGACTGGTTAAGACCGACTGGAGCCACGCGCCATTTATCGCCACGTATAAGAATTTCAGCATCGATGCTTGTGAGTATCGGGGCTCACAGTCGGTGGCGGAATGTTCGTCGTCGTCATCGTCTTCATGGTGGGATCAGCCTGCTTACTCATCGCTGGATGGAAAGCAAAGGTTGAAGCTCCGGTGGGTGCACGACAAGTACATGATTTATGACTACTGCAAGGATTCCGCCAGGTTTCCCACGCCGGCTCCGGAGTGCGCAGGAATATGATAGCTTGAACTGGTCACAATTTATTTTGCTGAAGATCTCATGATATCAGCTACAGGCTTGTGAAATATTTTATGGATTTTTTAGACCTAGGGTGCAATGGCTGGCAAGCGGCCCCCGAAAATATTTTTTCTAGTTGACAAATTTGGGCAAAGGAGCATGAGAACCATTACATACTATGAGTTGTGACACAAAACTAGTCGCAGATGTTGTTGAGGGCCTGTGCTCCAGTTTTCTACAAAGCATGTATTTATTTTATGATGGCATCTGTTGATTCATTGACATTGAGCTAAGCGTGATGATGTTGGGACACTGTCCCATTGGCATGATTCAAACCCTTGATGCCACTGTTCATGATCTACAGATCCACAGCTGATGATGTTGGCTTCACGGTGGCTCGGGGCGAGGAGATTATTGTGTGGGGAATTTGGTCACATCACATCACTGCATTATTGAACCAAAAAACACATCACTGCATTATCGGATCTGAATTTTCTAGAAAGGATTTTTAAACATCGACAAGCTATAACTCCAACTCTACCATAGTCATCTGATACTTGGAACCGCTGCTAGTTGCCAGTGAGCTGATGGGGCCATTGGTGGTCTTGAGAGTGCCAAGTGGACTATATGTGGGCAACGCATGGAATAGGATGACGGACTACTTGTCATCGGTGGTGAACTTGTTAAACTTCTTCATCAGGTTGGTGAAGGCGGCGTCGGTGCGGGCGCACATAGTCAGACCGTATTTGGTTATCTTTGTATGCTTGTAATTAGGAAATGCTCGTGAGTATTTGTCATTCATGGGGCAGTTTTTTTAGGGGTACTCATTTTTTAATGATTTTTTCCACACGAAGAGTGGAAGTGGGATTGGAAGGCCACATGCATGATGTAATTTCTTAGAAAAGCATACAACTATTTTTTCATTGGCCAAGTAATTTCCCTGCGAGGGAAAATTGATGATGTTTTTTTTTGCCAGAGATGCGATGCCGCCAAATAGCGAGGAATATTTACTACTTAGTGAGGTTACTATTTTTTTTCCCATGGATGAAGGACTTATTGAAATCCGACTATAGCCATGTTTATAGTCGTTGGAAATATTTTTTCAAGCTGGACACATCGGTGATGTCCATTTGTAATTTTGAGGTTGTTTTATTTGAGTTTTTTAAGCCTCAAAGTTTTCTACCTTGGAGTGCACTCTCGGTTGAACCTGAAACTCCCATGGCACTTGTAATTGAACCTAGTATCTAGTATTCTCCTCTTTCTACTTAGCGGATGCAGTGGCTGGTTACCCATGCATTCTAGGTGACTACCATAAGGACACTTATTCTAGGGACTACAGACATAGACACCCTAGACTCTGTCCAAGTTTTTTCAGGATCTACTTCTAAAGACTACAGAAGAAGACACTTCAGAAGATTCTCTTCTATTCTTATTTCTTCTTCTCCTCCATATTTGGCTTCTATGGCTCATTTTATTGTATTTCATGGCTCATTTTTTTCTTATGTATTAAGGTGCATTTTCGACAGAGACCGACACCTTCTAGATTGAGTTCACCATGAGGAGGGATTTGATATTCATGGTGGATCTAGTCAGTGACCTACGAGAGGCAACATCCTCTAAGGATGACCTGCAGAGGCAACATACCTAGAAGTGGCTGACCTTGAGGCACCCATGATGACCCTAAGGCACTTAGACGACTGACCCAATGGCAACAGACCCGTGGAAGTGGCTGACCCTAAGGCAACAGATCGAGATGTATACATAGTTCATCTAGCATTATTCACAGTTGGAGAGCCAAGCGCAAAGAGCACGAGCCTAGACCAAATCAACAATAAAAGAAGATGATAGGTTGCTTTTAGAGAAGTCAACATTAAGGGGGAATGTTACCTAATGTTGACTTGTTTTTTTCTTTAGTTAGGATAGTGCACTTTAAGGGGAAATGTTAGAATTAAAGTGCACTATGCCTTCACCTTGACACTTGTCAATTTCTCTTGAGAAGTGTCATGTGTTTCATATAGGCCTATGCCTATATATTGTAAACCTTTTTCATTTGTAAAATATCTCATCAATTTTAGTCCCAACATAGCGTTATTATCACTATCTTGAACAATTTTCTCACCATCTGGAGCAGTTCCAATATTATTAACATCATCATTTTGAGTGATTTGCTCATGAACTAGGATTTCTTCAACATTTTGTTTATTTTTTGTTTGAACTTCTGCTACAGACTTTAGCCTCTTCCTCTTAATACAAAGAGGTTCTTTGTCAGATTTTGTAGCTGAGTTTGACGGGGGAACAAACTTAATATTTTTAGAAGTTGTAGCTTTATCTCTTGATGAAATAGCTCCTAGGGCCAGACGTTTTCCTCTTCTTTCAGCCTACAAGGGTTCAGTTATCCCTTGTCCTTTTGCCTTCATATCCCATATTTAACATCATTTGAATAGCTTTCCCATATGTTTTTCCCTGCTCTTATGTGAAGACTTCTTTAGTGGCCCTTTTCTTCGAAGTTCTAAGCCTGGTCTGTGCTTGAGCTAATGGTTGCTAAACTACAATTTTCTTACCTTTACCTTGATCAACATTCTATTTTTTAGCAGCTTTAGGACTTGTCTCTTTGTTGCCACCAATGCTATGAGGTATCTTCATAGGAAAAACTCCTGACCAGGATTTTTGATAATGGTCATATCGTACCAAAAATTCAAGATCATTTTTTATAGGGTACCTTGACTCAATCATGTTTGTTTGCACTCTCATAGTCCACCATTCATGAATCTTCCCTATCATCCAATCTGCACCTTTATTTTGCATTCTAGAAATAGTGTTCTCATTTAACACATGTTTTAAATTATTCTCAAGGTCATAATACATCACATGTTCATAAAAATCATGCCAAGGAGGCAACGGTTGCATTATTTCTACATGCCATTCTAGTGCATCTTCTTCATTATTGTTTCTACAGGCTTCAATATCCGGTCTGATGGACGCATGATAAATTTTCATTGGGATTCTATTCAAAATTTCTTGTCTTTCTGCAAATCTATTTATAGGATCATATTTCCACCTCTGAGGGATCTCTACTAACCCCAAATATCTCAGATCTTGAGCAATTTTCTCATTTTGTCCTCTTTTAGAAATAATAATACCTTCAAACTAAAAAGGCATAGTACAGGTACCAGTTTTACCTATACCTGTGCCATATTTTACATTAATGTGTTCAATTTGTCTTACATACTCTAATGCAAACAATTTATCAGTAACATAATGAGGGAGTAAGAAGGGTTTTCCAGCAAACCCATACAACCTGATGACAACCCCCTGGGTGAGAATAAACCAGTCACCCTCTTCAGCATGTTTATTTTGTAAAAAAAATTCAGATTTTAGGGTTAACCTTTTGATTTCTCCATACATTATTTTTAGAGCTGGACCCAAAAATTCCCTATTAAAATCATAATATGATTCAGTTCTGTACAACACATTGGTCCACTCATACACTGGTAAGGTCCTCCCTTTTTCATATTTATCATTAATAGAAATAAACACTAACTCCTTAGCCATAAATAAAAAGAATAGCCACACCAAATATGAAGAAAAACAAAAAGAAAACTGAGACCCCTTCTTAATTGCAGATAACCCTTCATGGATTTCTCTAAACAGATACTCTGGCCAGTCAAAAAATAAAGGTCTAACATTCTTATCCATAACTGCAGAGTCATAATTTTTTGGATTTGACAGGAAATTGACTAAGGCAATCTGCCACCCATGAACTTTCTCATCAGTCTTCAGTCCGACTACCATGGCTAATATAGAAAATAACTCCAAATTTTTGAACTCAGCTAGGGGAATGGGGGTTTCAGGTATTTTTCCTCCGGTAGGTGGATTTTTCAACTGTGTATAGAGGAAATTCTTTATCTTTTTAGAAGGAACAAAATATTTCGCTTGATCTTCTAGGTTAAAATATTTAGGCTCAAGAGCGGGTACATATCTAGCGGCAAAAGCAAAAATAAAAGCATCTATGCTCAAAGTGAAAAGCAATCTCCCTCTCTAACATATTTCTTTTTTTCATCGTAAAAATTTGTGATTGCTTTAACCAATTCAGGACAAGGGTGCATAGGAATATAAACATACCAGTATAGCAATGAATGAAAAGTATAAGTGGCAAGAGAAGATGCAGTAATCCCAGTAGCCATTCTGTCTTCAATATCCTTTTGGATTCTTGTTGGGTCTTTCCATGTTACGACCGTATCACTAATTCTAGCATCCCAGTCGATGAATTTTTCACTCATGTTTTCTCCACATCTTGCTGTTGAAGGTGTAGAAGATAGGCCTGCCATTGTTGTTTTTTGGGTATTCTTTTTTGGAGCCATGAGAAATTTGTCACACTGAGCTTTTTTCTAAACTAAACTCAAACTAGGAAAAGCAGGAATAGAAAGTGATGCAATGGATTTTACTCAGGAGTAAAATTAGGGTTTTACATCAATTAGAAACATATGCATGATTTGCATTAATTATGGTTGGTGGGCTAGATCTTCTCGAATCCCTCTGTGCCTTGTTTCTGCCACCTTTTCAAATGTTTTGAAAAATTAAACCAATGATTATTTTTTGCAGACAAATAAATATTACGCTTACCAAAGCTTTTCCCATTTGCAAAGGTGGTTCCTTTCCTTCTATCATCGAAAATCCACGTGGAAAATTTTGAATTTATTTTTGGCAACTGACCATCAACCTTATTTAATGAAAATAACGCTTATCAAGGCTCCTTCTAGAAAATGGTTTTCTCCCACCAATAATTGAAAATTCGTGTGGCAATTTCAAATTTAAACTGCTATATCCGACAACATAACACTTTTTGATTTCATCTCTTTCTTGCTGGAAGCCTCTGGTTGGTTGCAGGATGATGACAAAACTTTAACAAACTAGAAATAACTTAGGAAATATTTACAAACTTATCATAATGTACATATTATACATAAGAAAATTTTCCCCCTTTTTTATTTGAAATAGAGCTTTAAGTGAAAAGCATTCACTGTTATGGGTAAATTCATACCCTGCTGATCTTTGAGTTGAAAAGAATTAAATTACCTTTCAGCGACTATCTCGAAAGGGCCCTCCCAAAAAACATCAAATTTATCATGGTTACCTGGCTTAGCCTTTTTCACATTCCATTTTAAAACTAGGTCTCCCACTTTAAATTTCCTACAGGTTGTATTTTTATTGAACCATCCTTCTATATCTGCCATATGTTTCTAGTGATGATTATAAGCTTGTTCTCTTTGTTCCTCTAGTTATAGAAGTTGCATTAACCAGGCATCCATTGGTTGACCTCCTTCTTCGTTCATTTGATTGAGTAATTTTAGTGCTGGTATTTCCATATGTATAGGCAAAATGGCCTCTTTACCATAGACTAAGGAATAGGGTGATGTATCGATAGATTTCTTGATTGAAATCCTATCAGCCCATAGTGCTTGATTGATCAAAGAATACCAGTTTCTCTTGTTATCTTCTAGTTTTATTTTCAGGATTCTAAGGATATTTTTATTTGTAGAATTAGCTAGACCGTTACCTTGTGGATAATAGTTGGAATAAGTATTCAAATATATGCCATATCTGCTAGTAAACTCAATCATTTTAGTCCCAATGAAAGCTGATCCATTATTTGTAATTAGTGAATCTGATACACCAAACCTTGTAATTAAGCTTTCCACAAACTCAATTACCACCTCTTGATCAGCCTTCTTAGTGGTGATAGCTTTAGCCCATTTGGTGAAATAGTCTTTGGAAGTAAGTATGTACTTATGACCAGTCGATGAATTGGGTTCTATTATCCCCATAAAGTCTAACCCCCACTTTTAGAAAGGTTCTTCAACTTGGATAGGATTTAAGGGCATAGGGGCATTTCTATTTCTCCCTACATATCTCTGGCACTACTCACAACTCTTAGTGATTGTAAGTGTATGAAAAAATAGAAGGCCAGTAACAACTTGCTCGGAGTATTTTCAAAGCAGTGGATCTTCTTGAATAATGTCCTCTAGAGAGACCCCCATGAAATTCTTTTAACACTTTTTTTTTCTCATCTTCTCTTATTCACTTTAAAATTACACCATCTATATTATTATTGTACAACCCTTATGATTGAAGGGTGTACTTCAATTCTTGTGCTCTATACGTTCTTCTTTGTGAATCATTCAGATTCTTAGGACACATTCTAGTCTAAACGTACTTCACGATATCATCAATCCAATCAGTGTTTTTTCGAACTTGGATCTGATTATGTATTTTCCATTACACCTTGGTGCTCCACATGATCATTTGTAGCTTGCTTGGCCAATTCTTGACACAAGTCTCTACCTCTTACTATTTTTTTTGGATGTATTTCTACATCATATTCATGTATCTTAGTCACCCAACCATCTCTTTTTTTGCCAAGTTCTCCTTGTATTATAAAATTTTTGACATCAGGATGAATCACATAAACAATGATTCTACTTTGTGACAAAAAATGTTTGAATTTTTTCAAGGATTTCATGACAATATATACTTGCTTCTTGATAAAACTATATCTCTCTTCATGATCATGCATGGTGGAACTGAAAAAAGACATGGGTCTCTCTTCATTGTCTGCCCCCTTCTGTGTAAGCACTACTGCATAACTTTCTTGTTCACCCACAACATATAAAATAAAAATTTGGGAGTAATCAGGGTTAATCATAACGGGTGCTTGATATATTTCTTCTAGGATTTTTCGAAAAGCATTCTTTCTTAGATCTGTCCATTTGAAAGGTGCATATTTCTTCAATAGTTCAGTCATTGGTTTAACAATCTGTGCAAAATATGCAATAAATTTTTACACAAAATTTATTTGTCCAAATAAATATTGTAAACCTTTCTTATTAACTGGTAGGGGGAGATCCAAAAGTGCTTACACTCTATCAGGATAAATGGCTAGTCCATATTTAGAGATGACATGACCAAGTAGGATACCTTCTTCCATGGCAAATATGGATTTCTTTGGGTTTAAGGATATTCCAAATTCCTTGCATATTTCAAATAGTTGTTCAAGGTGTTTTATATGATTGTGCTTATGATGAGAAAATGCAGTCATATCATATAAATAGATGACTATAATTTTATTAGCAAGTTCACAAAAAGCTACATCCATTGCTCTTTGGAAAGTTGCTCCAGCGTTAGAAAATCTGAAAGGTATCCTTTGACACGAAAATGTTCTCCATTTTATGGTAAATACTGTCTTGAATTAATCTTCATCTTTGACCCATACCTGATTATCCCCTAAAAAATCATCTAGTAAAGAGAACCTTTCTGCCCCTGCAACTATGTGTAAAATTTGGTCAATCTGAGGGAGGGGATAATGGTCCTTAAGTGATGCTCTGTTCAAATGGAGTTTCCAGGTGATTTGATTTATATTTTAAAATATCAAAGACAAACACCAAACCTTATAAAATACTATGGGATTTAGGGTCCCACCGGGTGTGCCAAAAAATGTTCGAAAAAAATCTGCCTATGGTTGTTATTTGCGCCTTGATTTTTTCATCATTGAGTAGACATACTTGATCTTGGGATCTTCCATCTAATATCTAGAGGAGGCTGGTTCCTTAATGGTTTTTATGAGAAAAGGGAAAATAGCATTACTGAAAGAGAGGGAAATATAGCCAGAGCTTGCATACAGTATAGATTAGACAATAACTAAGATGAACATATATACTTTACTGTTAAAACATTTATTATATCTCCACGCAGAAATTATGGATTTTTCAATTTTATTTAGATGTCTATCTAAAACATGCAAATATCAAATTTTAACTCCAGAAATATGATTTATGTTTTGCATAAGTCCAGATTTAGAACAAATACAATCTATATTTCAATTATGTGAAATAGAAGTGATAAATGTTAATACATACACTTGCACACTGTGAACCAAAAGCCAATAGAAGCATAATTTTATTGCTTGTACTCAAAGTACATACATATAGTCTTGTAAGCATCCAAGAGCCGACCTCTTTTCAGGGTGTGTTTACTATTATATATACCCTATGGTAAGTATCTTTATAATCAACATATTCTGACATAAAATTAGTTACAAGCAATCAGACTACAATCATGCTTCCATATGTTTTGCATGGCTTCTAACAAATAAAATATGATAGCAAAAATCTAGGAATTGATATTTTCTATTGTCTACTTCTAGTTACTGACACAAGCTTTTGGAGGTATCTTATTTATTACTGATTATATCCATGTTAGTGAAAACTCGTCATGTCGCAAAATCATGACACTCTTTCCTTTCTGACTCCTTTGGGCTGCTTACGGGTGAAAACCTGCCATATCGCAAAATCGTGACGTTTTCTCACTTTCTAGCTTCTTCAGGTTTCTTACGAGTGAAAACTCGTCATGTCATGAAATCATGACATCTTCTTGTACTTCAGCTTTTGTAAGCAACATGCTGGCAAAAATCCATCCTCCGAGCTACATACTGGTGAAAAAATGACATGTCACGAAATCGTGACCTTCTTCATGCCTTAGTCAATTTTCTGCTTCATGTTTCAAAAATTAAACGCTAGTCTTTCTATGTAAAAATCTGCTATCTATCAAGGTAGTATTTTTAGACTAACAGCTACCAAAATTTCTATTAATCCAATGTCTGATAAGTCTTAGATTTTCATAATCTTGTAACTTGAATGATTTATTTGTTAGAAATATTGAGTTGTCATTGATGTCAAAGGCAAAAATATCTTCAAGGATGAAATTTTGAGTTATCATTAATAATAAAGGCAAAGATATCTTAAGAGGTGTCAAAGGAGCATGGTATTCAAGGCAAAAATATTCTCCAAGGGTGATAAGTTTATAAGGTTGGAAAATATATCAACGGATTCAAAAATGGGCTTGATGAATAGCAAGCAATGTACAAATATCCATGGAAAGCATATAATTCAGATGAAGCAAAGCAATGAAAATATTTTTAAGAAAAGGATTATAATATTTAAATATCAAATTTAAATATTATAAATAAGTAAAAAGGCTTGGGACAAAGTTTTAAAAGTTGATTGGGACAAAGTTTTAAATATTACAAGAGAAAGAAACGGTTTAAAAGTAAATATTACAATATAAAATGGGTTTATGAGAATAGGCGCCAACGTATTTGGAGAGCATATATAAAATCAAAAATAAAAAAGGGGGTAAAGAAAGGCATTTAATATGGGGGCAAATATTTCATTTTTCTGAAGGTGCATGCTATAATTGAAAATTTCCAATGCGAGTGATTATTTCCAGTGTGTGCTAAATCAAAAATTTCCAACGTGTGCTAAGTCAAAAAATCGTGTGCTAATTCAAAAATTCCCAAGTGTGAAAGAGAGTGAATATTATGTGACGTGTAGCAAAAATTAGGAGTAGGAATAAAGGATAGCAAATTTCCCATTTGGTTCCAATGGTTGGATCAGCCCAGTCGGTTGGCTAGGCCGCATTAAGGCACTGTTGTGGATGAGGTCTGAGAGTCGAAACCCATCGATGGCAGTTTTTCTTGGAATATGTTGTGGTGATTTTTGTTGAGTGGAAGCATATTGTAGGTTTAAATAAAATGATATCCTTTTTGGTGTTACCCACTGGGCTAGCCCAACTGATCAAGGAGATTTTGGCAAGGCATTGCACTTTGGAAGGTCTAGGGGTCACATCCCCTCCGCGACAATTAAGGTTTTTGGTGCAAGGTAAGGAAAATATATATATATTTAACTTAAGTAGGAGATATAATGTACTACATTGATTAATATAAAATTTGAATTATGTATGTTATAAGTTGGAGATATAAGGTGTAATTTTGATTGTTATAAAAATTGTATTATGCATGTTATAAGTTGAAGATATAAGATGTAAATTTGGTATTTCAATTTTGTATATTGCATATTATAAAAGAAGGAATAAGAGGCCACTTTGATATTGTTAAAGCTTTATTGTTTATATTTTTTATAAATATTTTTGAGTGGATGATTTGATTTTTATTCAAGAAAAGAAAAAGGAGAATTGCTAACCAAAATTTGAATGGACAAACAAAAGGAAAATTATTTTTGTCTAAGATAAGTTTGGGAAGCTCATGAAAAAATAAGATCATCATTATTGAGACAGATTTAGAGATATGGTGATTTAATTCCTTTCTCAAGGTGGTTTGGGTTGAAGAAAATATTTTTTGGTGTCATATGGTTGGAGGTATAAGGAATTATTGGATGTGCATTATTTTGGTTGAAATTGAGAGTAAATGTGCAAAGGATATAGATTAGATTTGTAAGCAAACTTTTGCATTATTTTGAATGAAATTAGGAGTAAATGTGCAAGAGTAATAGATAAGATTTGGAAACAAAGTTGTGCATTGTTCATGATTGATTTTTGAGAGCAAATGAAAAGGATATATCTATGCACTATGATTAGTTTTGAAGTGAATATGGAAATCAGTAATTACCAAGTCAGTTATCAAGTGCTAGACTAAAGCTACCTTTTGATGTAATAAATGTGAGACATGTGAAAGTGACAAACTTAATGAATTTGAATAACATATTGGGCATTTGTTAGTGCATATCATTCTATATATGTTCATGAAGATAAAATAATTCTAGGTAAAATATGTTTGAATTGATTTAGTTGAGGAAAGCACATTGAAGACTAGGTGAAGAAATTGATGATATCATTATGCAAGATTTGGGAATAAATGAGCATTATTTTATATGCAAGATTTGAAAATAGATGAGCATTGTTTTGTATGCAACATTTGGGAATAGATGAGAATTGTATACATGCAAGATTTGAGATTAGATGAGCAATATTTGTAAGTAGGTTTTGCATTAGATTGTTGAGCACATTTGTGAGCAAGTTTTCAAGCAGTGTTGAGCATAATTATGAGCAAGTTTTGGAGCAGTTTTGAGAACTTTTATGAACAGATTTGAGCAAGTTTTTATGAGTATATTTGAGAAGATATTATGAGTATATTTGAGAGAATATTTGAGCAGGTAATGAAGCTAATTTGATCAGAGTTGTGACTAGGATTTTTGATCATGTTATGGAGCTTATTTGAATAGAGTTGTGAGCAGTAACTAGACCAGAGGGGATTGGTGTCTCCTGTGGAGTGGTATCCACAAAACCATAGTAGAGGGGATTGGTGTCTCCTATGGAGTGATGTCCATAAAACTAGAGTAGAGGGTATTAGTATCTCCTGTGGAGTGGTGTCCACAAAACTAAAGCATAGGGGATTGGTGTCTCCTGTGGAGTGGTGTCCACAAAACCAGAGCAGAGGGGATTGGTGTCTCTTGTGGAGTGGTGTCCAAAAAACCAGAGTAGAGGGGATTGGTGTCTCTTGTGGAGTGGTTTCCACAAAACCAATAGAGAGGATTGATGTCTCATGTGGATTGGTGTCCACAAACTTGAGAGGATATTGGTGTCTCTTGTGGATTGGTATCCATGAACATTGTAATAAGGGATTGGTGTCTCCTATGGGTTGATGCCCACAAAATTTATTAAGAAATTTATAAGCAATATTTCTCTATGGATGTAGCCCATATTGGGTGAACCACATTAAATTTATGTCTCTTGTGTGGTGATTTGTGCATTGTTTCATTATTGCAATTGATGATATTTGAAGTTATTTCTTTGGAAATAAAAGTAAAAGTTTTATCTTATACTATTCACCCCCCATCTTAGTATAAGTTTATGTTCTTCATTATTATATAGGTGGCAAGTGGTGAGAGCATGATTGGCTGATCATCTACTGATGAAGTAAACCAAGCGACTAAGAATAGACCATCGATCCAATTTTTGATGAGGCCTAAAAATAATTATAGGTCCAAAATTCATTGGATCCATAGAGTTCCTTAGTTAGAGTGGTTCATTTAAATAACAACTTGTAAGATTTTTATTTGTATTTTATTGCATGCAGATGTGGTATACTAGGTAGAAAGGAAGACATCATTGATCCAATTCCTAGTGAGGCTTACAAATAATTGTAGACCTACAAGATATTGGATCAATGGGTTTATTGAAAATTAGCTTGTGATATTGGATCCAATGAATTTATGATTGATTTTATGCTTATTTTAATGAAACCAGAAAAGGAACAAAGCTTTGTAAATCCAATGCCTGGTAAGGCTTACAGATAATTGTAGACCTATGTGGATTTTTAAACAAGCATGCCCTTAATAGAATTTTGAGTTAGGTTTGATTTTCAGATTAGATGGTAAATCAACTAGTAAATAAAAATTTGTTCATCCAATGCCTAATGAGGCTCGTAAAGAATTATGATTCCATGAGGTATTGGATGAATGAGACTTTTGAACAGGTTTGATTCATTAACTACGCTATGTTTGATGAAATTGATGAGTAAATACCATGATATATTTGATAGGCTATGCTGAAGTGCTGAAATTCTCTTATGTTGTATGACATGCCTACAAAGAATTGTAAGATTGCAATGCATCAGAGGAGAAGCAATGCTCCAAAAGAGCCTATTATATAATCATGAGACCTAAAGTAAATTATTTATTATTATTAAAAATTGTGTTGAGAATGTGATGTGAACTTAAGGGATAAAATAAAAGGATAAGGATGGGTCAGCAAGGCCATGGATGATTACATCATACATCACTTAACCCAAGAGAGGGAGAATAAGAGAGGAAATATGATAGATGAGAGAGATAAAATATAAGAAAGATAGAATTAGTTGATTGTTGTTATTATTGGTTATCACAGAGTTGGGACAAAATAAATGGGAGAGGTCAGGTCATCAGGACTACGGATGATTGTGTCAGACATCACTTAACCCAAGAGAGGGAGAAGGAAAAAAGAAATATGATAGGTAGGAAAGGGAAATTAGAATAACATGAGGGTTTCCTATGTGGATGCAATAAAAATGGATCGCTCAACATGAGGTTTTTCTATGTGGATACAATGAAAATGTATTTTGTAAAAGGAAGGACTATTGTTTGTATCATCATAATAATCCTCCTAACTCTATAATATGACCAGGAAAACAAAGCAATCATGCAAGAGGCGTAGTGTGTGTTATTTTGGTGCAATATTTATTTATACAATCATGCATTCAAACACATGAGCAAGCAAATGATATAGTGTTTTATTCATAGTACCTTTTGCGATGCATAATATTGATTGGTTCTTTATGTTCCTTACCATATAATGTGGATAAGGGATAGGCTCAAGAGCTAAATTTTTAAGCGATGGTGAAGGATACTAATAAATTAGGTCCAAATTTTCCTTTAAGGTCATCTTTGTCATTAGTGTCCTTTTGGTTTTCTTTGAATATTAATTCCTCAATTTCACAAGATCTTGGGCACACTTTATTGTGGTAGGCACATCAAAGTTTATTATGATATGTTCTTAGGTGTTCTAAGGCTTTGATGCACTTTTATTCTAGCAGCTCTAATTGTTGTAGATGACCTAGGCAATACTCATCTCCCATCGAAGAGTCTTGTATATAGAGGGTATTTCGAGTTCAAAAAGGAAGACAACTTGTGTGCTATAAACTAGAGCATAGGGTGTTTCTCATGTAGGAATTCATACACTAGTGCAATAGACCCACAAGGTAGGGAATAGATTTAAATTCCAATATTCATCGTTCTTATTGACTACTTAAAAATTTTGATTAATGTCTTGGATGATTTTACTTGTCCATTTTCTTATGGGTAATATGGTGTTGACCATTTTTGTTGAATTTTTTATTTTGCACATAACATGGCAACTTATTTATTTTAAAAAGGGTTCCATTATCCATGATTAGGATAGAAGGTATCATATAATGGCTAATGATTTTGGTTAAGAATGAATTTGGATGCTCGGATTCCTATTGTAGTGGATGTTGGCATTGCCTTCACCCATTTGGTAAAGTATTTTTTGGATGTAATAATGAATTTATGGCCATCATATGATCAAGGATTGATTTTTCCTATAATATCCAACCCCTAAGTGGAAACTAGCCAAGGCAACATGATTAGTTGCAATTCTTGAGAGGAAGCATGGACAAGGTTTTCATGTCATTGACATTTATCCAATCTCCAAACATAGTCATGGGTGTCGTTTCTATAGATGACCAATAATAAACCATTCTAAGGAGCTTTTTGGCTATGGCTAGTCCACTAAAGTGTCCATCGCGTGATCCATCATGGGCTTCTTTGATGATTGTCTAAGCTTCCTCTACATTTATGCATCTAAGGAGTATACCCTCAAAAAAGCATTGATATAACATATCTTTTATGATGAAATATTTGTAGGCCTTTAGCCTAAATTATCTCTATTTTTGGAAATTGAATCCTATGGATTTTAGGAACCTAAGGATACCTTGATATCAAGGTTCAATTGGCGAAGCCAATTTAATGGTGCAAATGCTAAGAGGTTGTAAGAATGATTTTAATTTGGAAGGCTCATTTATTGATCTTATAACAATGGTGGTTTTCTCATATTCTAGTTCTATAGGAATATGGGATTTCGTGGTGGTCATGGCATCAGCATGGTGATTTCTAGATCATGGAATGGCTTCTATGTTGATTTGGTCAAAGAAAGTTATCAAATTATCTATGATATATTTGTAAGGCTTTAGTTTATATCTTTGGTTTGATAAACATGGTTTACATGGTTGATCACCAACTATGAGTCACCATATACCGTTAAAGTTTTGATTTAAAGCTTCAATGTGACTCTAAGACCTAAGATTAATGCTTCATATTTTGTTGTGTTGTTTGTGCATGAAAAATAAAATTTTAAGGATAAAGGTATGATTTGATGTTGTGGTGTGACCAAGATGATACGTGTTCCAACACCTTTGACACATATAGCTCCATCAAAGTACAAGGTCCAAGATTTAGATTCTTGGGTTTTTATAGTCAACATTATCTCATCAAGGAAGGAGATTTTTATTTGATGTTTTAACTCTAAAGGTGTTATGACAAGTTGGTCAGCTATAACTTGCCCTTTTAGTGATTTTTGATTAAAAAAATAAAGATTGAGTTCACTAAGCTCTATGACCCACTTGGTAGTCCTTCCTGATAGGTAGGGTTTTGACATGATATATCATAGGAGGTCTAACCTTGCTATACCATAAGTCTTTTGGTTGAGCATGAAATGTCTTAATTTGAAGGAGGAGAAAAAAACTTCTAGTAATAAATTCTCCAATGGTGTGTAATGAGTTTTGTAACTCACCAAAGTTCTACTTATATAGTAGATGGCCCTTTCTCGATGTTGATCATCATATTGAGCTAGTAAAGCTCCAAGGTCATGCTCCGTAGCAACTATGTATAATAGTAATGGATGGTCTGGGTTTAGTAGTATTAAGATAGATGGTATCACTAGATAAATTTTAAAGGCTTCAAAGGTCTTTTTAAACTCACTATCCATTCAAATTTTATGTATTTCTTGAGCAACCTAGATAAAGGTTGGCACTTGTTTGCTAACTATGATATGAATCTTCGAATGGATTACAATTTGCCTTGGAGGCTACATAGTTCAGTTAAATTTATGGGTGATGGCATATTTTTTAATACCATTATTTTATAAGGGTCAATTTTGATTCCTTGATTGGAGATGATAAACCCCAATATTTTTCTTGATGTTACCTCAAAAATGTATTTTTGGGGTTTTAGCCTAACTTTGTATTCTTATAGACTTTCAAAAATACATCTCAAGTCATGAACATGGTTTTTTATTTCTTCAGAGTGACCTAAAAGGTCATCTACATAATCTTCTACAGTGTTGTGCATAAGGTCATGAAATATATATGTCATGGCTCTTTGATACATTGTTCCTACATTTTTGAGGCCAAATAGCATAACTTTATAGCAAAAGGTTCCTCAAGGTGTCGTGAAAGCTATTTTGGATTGATATTCAAGAGAAATCCTTATTTGTTTATAATGTAAGAATCCATCCAGTAAATATACCATTTTAGTTCCTATAGTGAAGTCTACTATCATGTCTATATTTGGTAAAGGTAAGTCATATTTTGGGCATGCACTATTTATGTCTTTGAAATCTATGCAAATTCGAATGGATCCCTATTTCTTGATGATGAGGACAATGTTGGAGATCTAATCCAAGTAATCTATGGCTTTTATGAAATCAACATCTAGGAGTTTTTGTAGTTTATCTTTTACCAAAATAGAGGATTTAGGATGTATATTTTTTACTTTTTGTTTGACAAGTTTGGCATCTAGGCATACAACTAGATGATATACTACTAATGAGAGGTCAAGTCTTGGAATATTATAATATGTCCAAGTAAAAATATCATAAAATTATTTTAGTAGGTTTGTATATTCTATTTACTCATCTTAGGTTAGGAATTTTCCTAAATTAAAAAATCAAGAACTTTTTTTGTATCAATGTTAATAACTATTGTTTCTTTGATAAAGGCTTATGATTTATCTTCAAAATGAGGAGGGGTAGTTAGTACCCCTAATTATTCAATTTCTTGTGGATCTAGTGATGTTTGCTTTGATTTGAGTAGTTGTGCAAAATCTAAATTGAAGATTTGTTTAAGGTATTCTTCAATATGGGTTTGATAAGAGGATTGCTTAATATAGTCTTCTTTTGGATCTACTATTGATTTTGGATGTACAATTGTCAACATGTTAATGATAGTAAAGCATATAGTTTTGTGGGGTGTTTTATTGAGGAGTGACCATAGTTCTTCCTCATATTCATCACCTGATTGGGATCCATGTAAAGTTTTGGAATAGTTATCCTCATTGTCCTCTTCTAATAAATGTGAGGGCTCATTTTTCCTTAGGATAAATCCAATCCCACATTGTCTAGGCCAAGGTTCAGCCTCCAAAGGTTCTTTGATGTCTTTTTCGTATCAGACTAGATCTTTATCTTGGTATCCCATGTTGATCAATATTTTCTTAGCTATGGAAAACTTGGGTGACATGTACAATGAGGTATATGTTCATTCACTAGGCATGAAGTTATATCCTTGGATTATTTCATCAGAGGTGGTTCCTCTATAGATGAAAGCACAGGTTCATATTTGGATATTTAACCCTTTTCTACTAGGTAAAGTTGTTTTGCAAGGGGATAAGAACATGCTTATTAATTATGCAAATGGGTTAAGATTTTGGTAGATCAAGTTTATTTTATCTGTGGAAGAAGATTTGGGATCATCCCCTAGATTTATATGGGGTTCTTCCAATATTTCCTTTCCTTTGTTTGTTTTAGGTTCATTATATGGTAAAGCTAGTTGTATTAAGGGGCAGAGATTAAGTTCTTGAATGTCTAAGGAATTACATAAGGCAAATGGTTTTGGATCTCCAGGGATATGTATAATCCTTCCTTGGTATTCCTATTTCAAGAATTGATGTAAGGTGGAAGGTATTACCTTCATGGTGTGTATCCAAGATCTCCCAAGGAGCATGTTGTATGCTACATCACATGATATAACATAAAATAGGGTATTGAGAATGTGTGGTCCTACCTTTAAGGGTAAGGTGATGATATTTTTCACCTCTCTTTATTAATTATTGAATGCGCTAATAGTAAGGTCTATTTTTTGTAAATATTTTATGCCTAAGTCATTTAGGGCTGATCCATTATCCACTTAGACTCTCTTGATATTTTTTATACCTATCTAAGCTATGATATAAAGGGGTGAATCCCCTAATATTATTTCAAGGGGTGCATATATTTCATAGAATTCTAGGAAAGAAATATTTACCCCAAAAAATCCAACTATGTTGATAATATCGTTAGGTGATGGGACTTGAGGGGATTCTTGCTCACTCAAAAGTTTTAGCAATATCTCCCTATGGGAAGGTGATGTCTTTAGTAATTCTAGAAGGGAGATTTTTGCTAGTATTTCTTCCAAATGTTGACAGAGGTCAAAAGAATGTAATATGTTTTGAGTATGTGTGAGGACCAAAGGTGATTTATTAGAAATATTTACTTTAGTACTGTGCAGAACAACTTAAGTTGGTTTATAGAAATATTTGTTTTTTTCTTGTTGCCTTTTCACCACATAGGATGGTCTTGATAAATGCATAGCACCTACAAAGTTGTCTAATTTCTAATTATGTGGTGGAAAAGGAGTTTGAAATATGTCTAAATGTTTGTTGAGGGAATATTTTTGGTTGAAAAGTATATTACTTTCTTCTATAACATCTTTTATAAGGTTCTTTAGATAAATACATTTATTGGTTGTGTGCCCTTCTATGTGATGGTACTCGCAATGTTTGTCATGTTTATAGAAGTTTGTTAATTCTTGGATTGTATCCCATGGTCTAATGTATAGGATTTCCACCATATTTGAATCAAGGAGCATCTTTAACATGGTGGATTGAGTCTCTCCAGTATTTGTGTATTACCTTTTATGTTTGTCTTATCTTTGTACTACTAGTTTTTAGGAGCATTTGAGTTGTATTTATGTTATTGATTTGATGAGAATTTGTTACACCATCTCCTATGACATGTTTGTTCTTGTATTGTCCTTTTTTGGAAGGTTTTTCTTCCTCATTATTGTTGTAGTTGAGTTGTCCTCATCTTATAAGGACAACTTCCACTCTTTTAGCTATGTCTATGACTTATTCAAAATATGTTATGTTTGTCATTTCTAAGGGATATGATAATTGTTCATGAAGGTTCATTATGAAAATATGCAAGATTTATTTAGAAGGATGAATATATTTAAGTCTTCCCACTAAAGGCCTCCATTTGGCTAGGAAATCTAAGAAGTTTTTAGTCTTGGATTGTTTAAGTTGGTATAGGTCATCTATGGGCTCTTCTTCTATATAGACTGAAAATTGTTTGACAAAAGCTTCCATAAGTTCTTTGAACTTCTTTATGGAATGGTGAGGTATTTATAAATACCAATCTAATGCTAAACCACTATGAATTTTGGGTAGTAGCCTAAGTAGTAGCTTTTCAACATGATTGATGTCATTATATGCTAATTGAAATAACCTTACGTGGTTGATGGAGTGTTGTTTCCCATTATACATTTGAAACTAAGAGGTTTATAATTTCTTTAGGAAGGGATGATAGACTATTGTAGTATGTAGTGATTCATTATAGAATTATTTAAAATAAGGATTTAACTTGGATGACCCTTGAAGAGAGGCAATTTGAAGTTCGAGTTCTTCAAATTTGGAGTCCCTCTTTTCAAGGTCTTGGATCTTAGCATTGATGTCTTGAAATTGGCAACCTGCAGCAGCTTTGCCATGCAGCCATGGCAAATCTGGAGGATTGGATGGAGTAGGTATAGTTAAAATATTTTGTGTGAGGGATTGAGACATAAAATCTAAGGTCATAAGAGATGAGGTAGATTTGCCAGATGTTATAGTTTGAGGGGTTTGGTTAACTCCTAAGTCATGAGTTAGAAAGGGGTTTGTGGATTTAGGGTTTGGAATTGGGATTGTGATACTAGGGGAAGATGATGAAAATGGTATGCCTATAATGGGTATCCCTATAGATATGGTTGGGAAATTTTTAGAATTAGTGGGATGCACCATAGCCACATTAAGACTAGCAAATTTGTTTTGATTTTTGTTGATTTATGTAATAATTGAGTGATTGTTAGAATGCTAAATTTAATCTTGATTTGTAGGTGATTATTTCTCAAATTGTTCTTTAATTTCTTCCATAAGAACATCTAGAAAGATATTTTTGGTTTTTCTAATGTAATCTCTAATATGATTTATGGAATTGAAAGTAATATTATCAATAACATGTTCTTAGTGTATGTTGTGTGACCAAGGATTTTGCACTAAGTCACTATGTTTGTGTGTGTAGAACTCATAATATGAGCATGCTAAACCCTTGATTCAGGTATAATAAGGATGTTGAGCCATGGTTTATAGGTTTTGAGAAGATGGGAGTAAATTTAGTATTATTATTATTGTTTCTAGAGTACTTATAGAAAAGAAGAGAAGATGTTTTGAATCCTTATGTCACCTTGGAAAACAAGCCTCTGTATGACTCTTGCCAGTCCATTATAATATACTAGCTAAGAGAGATCACTCCCTCAAATTTCATACATCGGTTTACTCAATGGGTCTACTATCCTTTCCCCAGTAAAATTAACAATTTGGTTATGTTCTTATCATATTTGTTTAATGTGATGTAAACTATGAAAACAAAATTATGTGATCTTGGTTAAGTTTGACAAAATTTTATATTATTTAAGGCAAAAGGTGTGTTCATGTTAGGTTTATAAATATATAGATTAAAAAAATCACAATGCATGGAGGGGGGAGAATCTGCTAGGATTGTTCCTACTTCCCTGCTTGAGGGTATTTTTCCAAAGGAAACCCCAAAGATATGTGTATCTTCAATGTGAGTAAGATCTACTCAATGTAGTTTTTCAAGGTGTCAATGTTGATGTTATGCTTGATAATTTTTAATGGGTTTATTCAACAATTACCTATGGTTTTTGATTGCTAATATGACTCTTTATTGAACCTTACAAACTTATTCAAACTTAAGGTGAAAATAACTAAAAATGTATGCTAAGCTTAAAAAACATAAATGCAAGAGGATAAGAACTAATCTAGAATGCTTTTCATTTGTTTGAGTGATTATCTAATCTAGGAGAGATGTTTTATTTTTAGGGCAAACAAGAGATGATGTAAAAGATAATATAGCCAAGAATGCAACCATATCATTTTAAGCTTTCTTGCCTAAGTAATTGAAAACCAATAAATTAAATCTAAGCTAACATTCCTTGGTTCCTCTGTCCTATGTTAATTTTTTGAAAAGTAAATTTTATTTAACTTAAGGTTCCTTAATTTATCAAAGGAAATTTAATTTAAAGCAAACAAAGTGTGCAAATAGAGGTAAAAAACATAAACAATGATAAAAAAAAAAATAGTTTTTAGGGAGGTGCCAAGTAGTAGGGTTACCTATTTTGGGGTCTAATTGACTTCACCAAAAAGTTGTAAAAAAGACAGTAGAATTTTTGATAGGAGTGACATTTTTGAAACCTGTAAGAAAACACCAAAAAAACTAGGATTTTTATTATGGGGGGTCTATCTAAGTGTTGGAAAGATGTTTTATACCTTTTAAGCTGATCAAACCCTCTATATATGACAAATTTGAGTATGAATGCATTCCTAGGATGGAAATAGAGCTCTATAAAAAATGTTGATGGTATTTTTGACCTGAGTGGTATTTTTGATCTATGTTCTAGAGAATCAAAATCTCCAACAACTACAGTAATTGATATTTTTGACTTAAAACAAGGCTGGAATGATTTCAATGATGATTCTAATTTTTTTATGGGTAATTTTGTAATGCAATTCAATGATAATATTGTATGAGAGGTCTGCTAAGTCTATAACTCACAAAATTTAGGATTTAAGCTACAAAATACTACAAATTAGTGATCAAAATGAATGCATGTGCAAGGGGAGTGGGTAGTCCCTAAAATGACTAAAATTTTGAATTATTTGGGAATGCAAGGGATATAAAATACTTACAAAATGGTTAGGAATGATGTATGGAAATTAACATTCAATTAAACCAAATCAGTGAAAGGTAATGTGAAAAGATGTAAATGCTATGAAATGTAAGTGTTGTAAATTTGTGAAAATATACAGTAGTAAGGAAGAATAGGAGCATGAAAAGGGAATGAGGAAGTGTTTTTGATGAGACAAGAAGACAATGATAGTCTTGTATCCAAACCACAATATATTTGAGCTAAGAGAGTAAGTATATGTGACTAAAAATGTAAAAAATCATGCAATATGTAAGAAAAGGGAGTGCAAAAGAGACTTGTAATCAAAATAAAGCCTACAAATGAGAGTAATCTAAGATCAAATGTGCATGGAGGAAGATAAATAGATTAGCATACTATGAATGAAGTCAAATATGCTTTAAAATAAAAATGAATAGCAATAAATGAAAGGATGTTGAACAAACAACACAAATAAATCCTGCAATAAAGATGTTAGTGGTTGTAAATGAGGAAAACAAGCAATATAAGTCTTAAAAGAACCTTCAAGAAGGTGTTAGGAACTTGAAATGGAGGTAATAAATTCAAAGGATTCCTGTAATAAGAATATTAGTGGCTAAAATAAGTGATTAAGAGACCATGTGACTTGAAAGAGAGTTATTAGAAAGCATGAAGGAAATGTAAGCAAATATATGCCAAATAACAAGTTATAAAGGCTAGTAACTAGGAGAGTAAATGCATAAAAGGAACAAGGAGTTTTGAAAAAGAAAGAGGATCTAGGGATGATACATCTTAGCAAGAATTCCTTCTTTCCCCCAAGAGACTCTCCTTGCTCCCAATCTCCCCTTTGTCATGCTTGATTTACCACAAAAGGATGCTTGATAAAAGAAGCTAGAGAAAAATTCTAATGAAGAAGGCTAGAAGAAATTTTACAGAATGTAATTAACTAGAAAATGCTTGTTGAATCCTTGATCCAAGGGCTACTTATATAGGATTTGAAGAAGAGATTGGGGGGGGGGGGGAATTGATTAGTTTTATTTATTTGTTTTTCAGGTATGGCCATTGTTGGAGCATGTGAAGTTAAAGGAGGTAGTGGTACAAAGGAATCTACATATCTCTAGCTCATACCATAATATTTTGAGCCATTTTGCAAAAAATCCACTGATGTCATAAACGCCACTAGCATTTTTTCCACTGATTGATGATTTTGACCAATGGTTAATTTTGACCTATCTAGGCTTGAATTTGACTATTTTGCAAAAACGCCACTCATGGTCAAAAATTCCAATGGCATTTTTGACACTGAATGGTGAATTTGATAGAGGTAGAAAAAGGTGCCCAGATTTTTGGATTTGAGTCGGTTGGTTTTTTGATGATGTTGGGTGTCTTTTTTCTTGTGTGCATGTCAAAATTGGTTTTCTACAATATGTTTAATTAATTTGAATTAAATTTAAATGGTAAAATATATAAATGAAAAATATGTCTATATTGAATTTGTAAAAATAATGATAAACATGTGACATTACATTGACTTACATGCCATTAATTAATTGTAAAATAATGATATTAAAGCATAAATAGTTATATAAAAAATGTCTTATACCTTGGATTAAAAATATTAAAATAAATGGCATCCAAGTTTTGAAAAAAATTAATATCTTTTAAAATTTCCAATTCATATCTTAATTAGAGTGCTTGCAAGACGTTAATGAATATTAATAATTTATTTTGCTATAGGTGATATTAATATCAATAATTTTGTGTAATATATTTAATTTTATATTAACATAGAATTAGTTATATTGGAAAAATATATCAAATTATGCATGTTTCATTCATATATAGATAGATAGATATTTGGTTGATAAATGCAGCCAAAAATTGCATTTAAAAAATATTACTTATGAATTAATTATAAAATATATAGTTTTTTGTGTTGAAAATTTGATATACATGGGTTATTGAAAGAACTAGCATCTTTCCTAAAAGGTTTAAGAAAATATGTATGGAATAAATATCTTTGGATAATAATTAAATGTTTCAATCTAATGAGTGGACACCTTATAGAGTCATACTAGTCACCTATAGGTAGTGATTAAACTTATTACAAGACATAAACCTACGGGTTAGTTTTCATAAACCTAGGATCAAGTGTAACTATACTATAGTTTTAAGCTCACCCTCATTTTTTCTATGAAATCAACCATCATATTTTTTAATTGGTTATATGGGATGGGATTGAAACAAACATAACCTAGCATTACATCATGATTCCAATGTTACTACACTATTACAACATCTTCATCATTATACACATATCACTTGACAAGATTTGAATCCTCATATCTACTTTGAAAGTCAATGTATTTAACAATTTAAGATCCTATAATTTCATAGCTCTACCCTAATGTTAAATGATAAATAATATGTAATATATTGATTGTGAATCAAGTAATAATATGTGATAATGTAATTTGACATATATAATAACATATATGCAGTGATTGCATCCTTTTGAAAGGTAAAATTATGTACAATGGTAAGCTTCCATGCATGCATAATATGGATCACTAGGTCTAATGAATCATGGTTGTTAGTTGCTCCTATGCCATAGAACTTAAATATATTTGCATAAGAGGAATTAACACCCAATGTAATGCTTTATCTATAAAAAAAAATTAAAATTACTTAGATTTATAGTTGTTTAGTCTTACATTTTAGAACAATTACTTCAAAAAAAAATTTAACATGTTTTCTTTTATATTGTTTTCATCTTAGTTTGGGCATGTTTTCTATAAGGGAAGGTCATTGATGATTGTATATATGATTGATCAAACTCGATACTATATTTTTTTTGCTTAGTGGCTAGGATTTTTTAGTAAACCTTTGGTCCTTTTGAATATGGTTTTGGACATGTTTATTTTCTCTTCTTGAATTATAAATATAAATAAAAAGTCCTAGATAAAGAGAATGGATACTTTAATAACTCCTTACTTACTAGATCATACTAATTTACATTAGGAGATTTATTGATGGGAAATTCAAAAGAGCACACATTGTATATTCAAGATAGTAAACACATTATTAACACTTCTTTTAAAATTATGTGACACTCCTTTATTTTTATTTTTTTGGATTTGGATAGTGAGAGAAACCCCTACAACTAATGCTTAGGGATGAGCATTCTCATACCAACCATGACCCCTCGTAAGTCCTAGAGCTAAGCTTATCAATAGGGGATTAAAACACACACATACCATGGTTTGAATATTGGACCTCCCAAATAAGAGCCAAAGCCCAAACCATTGCATTGTACCCCCAAGATAAAACTCTTGGCTAGACAGAATCCTTCAGAGCTACTCTTAGGTGGTGGGTAGTGTCATCCCATCCGAGTCTACCATTATCTAGAGAGAAGACACATGATATTTTGTTTGTGTCCACTTGGTGTCGTTTTTGTATAGGGATTAAAAATCCTTTATTAATCATAAGTATTTTAATAAATGGAACATGTCTAAAATATATATATATGTTTACTAATAAAAATGAACTATTTGATACTCCTTACATGGGCTAGTTAATTAATGTAATAATAAGATATAAGCATGCTTGTAATTTTAAGGTAAATGTAAGTGATTGTGCTTATCTAATCATAATTATCATGAAGAAAAAGTGTGGGTATATTTGGATCTAGATAGATTTAAGAAGTTGCATTTTAGTCACAATAAAGGACCCATTCTTATTCCCATTCATGAAATATATTCAAGAATGAGATCTACTCCTTTTTGGATGGATTCTTCAACTATAAGCATATCAAAATCACCAAAGAGGATAATTTGAAGTTATTATTTATCATGGAAAAATGGGAAGTACACATATAAATAGATGTTATATAACTTATACAATACATTTTTTAACTTTAAAAAATCATTCTATACATTTTTAAGCAAATCTCCATGAGGAATTTAGAGTGTTCCTTGATGATTGGTCATTCTACGATAAGAATGAGGAACAAAGTCACTTGAGGAATGAATGACATTGTGCATGAATGCTTATCTTTCCTTGCACCTAAAAATTATTAGTTTTTGCTTCCCTCTAGGAATTTTTTGGGTCATGTTATCTATTAGACAAGGCTAAAGATATATACTACAAATATCTGCATTATGGTCAACATGGATGAACCATATGATGTCAACTCATTTAAGTCCTTCCTAAGGTACATGTAAGATTATAAGAGATTAATAAAAACATTTGTATAGATGTCTCACATATTGGATGCACTCACACAAAATGTGTTCCTTTCAATTTGATAAATGAGCATCAATAGGCAATCGAGCAATTGAAAGCAAAGCTATTTAGTATGTTCATTTTGATATTTTTAGATTAGGAAAAAAATTATGTAAATTCATTTTTAAGATTGATATATCAAAATTCAAAAGTGGTTGTAGGTTTTCATAGAAGATATTCCATGGGCTATACCAACCCATCTACTTTTCTAATTAGATTTTATCATGTGTTGATAAGAAAAACACAACCAAATATGAGAAAATAGGTATGGTTTACATAGTGCAAAAATGTTTCCACTATCATATCATGAATAATTACAATTTATGTTGATCACTGAGCCCTCCTTTACTTGAGTAATAAGTTAACTCTACACAAATAGTTTAATCAGGGGCTCATCATCTTGTGGGAGTTTGTATTCTAGGTGATGGTTAAACCTAGAAAAAAGCACATGATAACAAAACAAGTATAATATATACATTCTAGATATCCTATAGAAGTAGTGTCAAATATGTTTCTTGATGTTCACCTATTTTCAATCACTATGTTGTCATCTTAATAAGAAAACATTGAGATGTACTTGTCCGTAAGATATCTACGAAGAGAATTATTAGTAATAGAATGGAGAAAGATTATTTTGAATTCAAGACCACTCTAGTTCATTAGAATATTTTTGTATAATATAGCATTCAAAATGATATTGGTAATAAATTGATTACTACCTTAGTTCCCTAATATTTTGAAGACTTGCAAAACCAATGGATTAAATAATTAGAACCTCTAGAGAGTAAATTTTATAAATTCAATTTCAAGAGGTCTCGTTGGTTCAATTGGAATGATGTTCCCATTAGACAAGAGCATATTGTTCCTTCATAAAAGAAATTCACTTCCCACTAGGATTGGATTGCTTGTTGATAGGTAAATAGGATCAAGGAGCATGTGAATTTCAAGAAAAACCTCTAGAACTGAATATTTTGGTATGTACTAGTACCACTAACCATTTTGAAAGGCTTCTAAGCAATTTAAGAGCTTATTTAGAGGTATGTAACACTTGGAGGTAAAATATTTTGCTAAAGATACCCCCAAATATTTACTTTTACTATAAGTAAAAATTTCTCACCTAAGGTTACGTAAAGGTGATTCCTTCTATAAATTGAATCCCTAGGCTCCATTGTAAATATTTTTTGGCCTTGAGATAATCAAATGTATACTTTGTGAGTCCCACATTGTAATTCCTCTCATTATTTTGGAATAATAAGAGATTGTACAAGAATTTTTGCTTTCCATTAGTGCTACCACTCTTCTATACTGTGGAATGTATCATGACTATGAGACTACCCTTTCATCCTCTTGTATTTCATTGTTAATTATATTTCATACATACAATATGCATTGTTGTTATTCAATTTTCTCATGTGTTAATTTATCACACATTCTCTTTGCTCTAATCATGGGAATATATTACTTTAATCTCACACTCTAACCTTTTAAATTTTAATTTCATGCATTTAATTTCAATATTTAGCTTAGATTAAATTATATTTAGCAAGGAAGGTAGGGAATTAGCATTAACCTGGAGGTCAAAGGGAGCACACTCTCCCTTATTCCAATTTGTTAAAATAGAATTATGGGCACACAATAATTTAGACCTTTCTATATTTTAACATGTTTTTGGTATACCTAGTGGGACCAATGACTTGATTTCCATGATGAGGTCAATCCTAGTACTATTTTGTAAATTAAATTTGCATATATTTTGTTTTTGTGTGTGATTTTGCAAGTGCTTTGTGAATGAAAACTCTACTTTAAACCTCATCGAATCCTTAAAAATTTTGTGAAGTTGCCATAAGAATACTCAAAATCATTGAATTTCTTCAATTTCGATGATAAATTATATTTTATCACTGACAAAAAGCAATTTTACAAAGTATGAATAATTCTTACAAGATTTTTATTCAAGAAGTTCTAAAAATAAAAATAAAAATTCCAAGTACTATGAGAGGAGTGATTTTACCAACTTGTAGAGAATGATTCACTTGAAAACCTAGAGCAATTCACTTGGGCCACTCTTTTTCAAAATTTTATAAGTATCATTTTACAAGCAATTCACTACACTTGTTAGAGTGATTTGCTACCTTGTGCATTTTTTTATTTTTTGACCTCTAAACTCTATGTATGTAGGTACACTTGTGGGAGGATTCAATCTTATGAATTCATGCTCTAAGAGACTATAATATTAGAGGAAAAGAAGTGATTCATAATGATGGGTTTATCTTTGCAAAAAATATATATTTTTTGAGATAATACTAGCTAATTTTTTAAAATGATGTAGATGTCTAAAGATTAATATTATAGACACCTAAAAATGTCACATTATACCTTGTGTAGTAGCTCTAAAAATCCAATTATTTTATATTATTACCTTAATTTACCCACCTTAGCACCTTTTCCCCATTAAGCCCCATCCTACACCTAGCCCATGGTCACCATGTGACTACCCCATTCCCCTAGCCTATGTGCACACCACCCTAGTCTACCCTATCATCCTAGTCTACCCTATGACCCTAGTCTACCTTACCCCCTACTCTCCACATCCCCATGCACCCACACCCCCTCCCATGCTCATTTAATGCACATGGGTGGGGTGAAGACTTTATCCACCCATTTACATTAATGGGGTGAAGACTTTCTCCACCCCTATGCATTAATGGGGCATGGTGCACCCATGCTCATTTAATGCATATGGGTGGGGTGAGGACTTCCTCCACCCAAATACATTTATGAGGTATGGTGCACCCATGCCACCTCACCACACCCCTAACCCTTGTAAAAAAATATATAAATAGCCCCATTTTCTTTCATTTGGATGAATGAGATAGATGCTTAGAGAAACTTTACCAAAATTACTCCATCTTTTCTTGTGTTAGCCCCATGGATAACATATTGTGCTTCTCTTTGTATACCCTTGTTTTGTGAATAGGTTGCAGATTTAGATTCAAAAAACTGCTAGATTTGGAGCAAATCTACCTAACAACTAATGAGTTGAAAAAATAGGCTAAGATTTTACATTTATTAGCCTTATTTTTACACCCAAATTAGTTATTTTTGAAGAACCCTATGGATATTTTTAATAGTGTTGTTTAAATAAAATGTTTTACACTTGAATTTTAATGGAGTAGATGTAAAAGGTAAATGTGATTATTATTGTTATCATTTTCTATATTTCCATGTATTTTATCTGCTTGAAGTTTTGTTATTGCAAACAAGTCATTTCCAGTTTAGTACAAAAGGCACTATGGAAATACCTACAACTATAGGTCTATTCTAGAAAAATAGGAACTCATACAAATCCATACAAGCAAGGAACAAACTCAAAAGTGAGGGGTGTGTTTCCTAGAAAAATAAAGCTAGAACCTCCTGAATTTTAGGGAACTATTCTTAAAATTAAGGGAGTTGTACAACTTTAGCAATGTAGCAAAAAGTGACATGTTAACATCAACAATAATACAATAGGGTAGAATATGTGTAATGATAGCATGATAGCCTAATTGGATAGGAAATAGTAGGAAATTATTGAAACAAATCATACCCCTTGTTTATTAGCAACAACCAATAGGGGATGTTTTGCCTCTCTTATTGATTAGCAATATATATGATTTTATTTCTAAATTTAACTACAACATGACTTTTATTATTGTTGTTAATCTATTTTTTAGTTTTCAAAATTAGTAGAGTTTGTTCTAAAATAAATAACCTGGCACATTATAAATACCAACTCAAGTGTTGTATTTAAATTTTAGAGAATGTGATTCAAACTTTCTTAGTATTTAATTCTAATTTTTGTACTACAATATTTGACTATCATGACTTTGTATTTCTAGTAATGATAGAATCTGATTTTCTAAAGCAATAAAAGTTAGTTTGGTATCCATTTTATGTATTAATATTTGTTTTATGATGTGTCTAAAGTAGAATTATAAACTAGTAAAGGAATATATTTTATGTTGTTGTAGGTTTAGCAAGGGCCTACTAAACCTGGACAGTCCATAAAACCTCTCTCTTGTTAGACTTAGATTAAAGTAGATGGTTAACAAGTTAGTTTATTTTGAATGAATTCTTTCTAGATATAAATTAGGAGTTATTTTTTTATCTTTTCAAATATTAATTAGGAGTACTATGATTGCAATAAACCCAAAAATTTATTAAATTAGCTACATGCTTGTGTAATTTTATAAATGTCTTTCGTAGCACATGTTTCATTTTTCAGTTTGTTTCAAGTTTTTCTTGCTATTTTAAGGAAGAAACCACTTAGTAAATGCAATAAAAGATATTGGATCATACAAATAAATTCTCATTCTAAATTAAACTTGGTTGAAAATTTAAGTGGTTAGCACAAAATCATCAACAACCTATAAAAGGCATCCATCAAAGGAATTTTCACCATGGTCAATACAACACAAACCATCTAGGCAGGAACAATTTACAACCAGAACCATAACAACAGGGACAGTTCCTATCAAAGCTAGGTCATAGTCAATTGCATCATAACAAACCATTCACAGTGGTGATTAAGATGTTGTAATGTGTTTTTAACATGTTTTGAGCTCTGTTTAATATATTAGTTTAATTTTTATTCGTTTTCCCCTTTCATAAGCTTGGGTCTAATGTAGGTGGACCCAACAGATGCTACTAACATATCCTTTGGTTGTGTAGGATTAGATACTACATAACCAATGGTGGTACACAATCCCACCCCCTCTTAAGGTGGTCAAAGAAAGTAAGAGTGCCATAGGATCACATTGTAAAATGGAAATTCCACATTGGAAGACTATTTTGTAGCTCAAGGAGTATTTATAAAATCTATTTGTAATATCATTTATGGTTAATGAAATGGCACATTTTCTTGTCCATATTTTAACAATCATTATTAGAGTATATATTACATTATTTGGTACATATCAATGTGCCACCTTTGGTACATTACTAGAGTAGGAGTTTACTTTAGAGTAAAGTTACGTAGTTACTTCAGAATGTAATAAATGCACAAGTGTTAAAAAGTGTAATGATGTAAATGTGCATGTAGTCCACATGTACATAAGTCATAGGATAGATTCAAAGGTATAGTAAGGGCCAAGGAACATATTATTCTAAAAAAGACCTTATAGTGAGTGAAATAGAGAGGAAAGAATATAGAGTTTGCATAGTATATATTGGTAGTGTGGTACAATGTAGTTCCTTTAAAACAATTTATGAAATGTTCATGCTCTCCATTATACTGCATTATACTATTTTTAGAAGCTTTCATTAATGGCATATTTTTGCATTATTGCAAAATTTTCCCTTTGTTTTCTTGCATATTATAGTGTCATTCTCATATAGATATCATAGCTTTCTTATATTGCATATTTTGGTTGCATTTCCTATATCATATACTCATCAAAAGCTAATAGTGGTATCAGAGCCATGGTAGAAAAGATAGAAAATAGGGACAACCACAAATGACATTAAGAGTAGATAGCAAATATCATTTCCATAATTTTCAAGATTGCATTTGGCTAGTATTTCCACAAGGTTCATAAAATCTCATGAAGACTAGGACTCAACATAAATTCCACTAGATTGAAAAATCAACTAGTGAAGATTTATTATCTCTAGATTTAGAATTTCTTCTATTATAGTCTTGATACTTTGTTGCAGGAAAAAGGAGATTAAAAGAAAGTTGGAAAGCTTCCTACAAAATATCTAGGAATAATATCTTCTTTAGAATCAATCCAGCACCAGAAGTAATAAATGAAATATCAAATATTTGGAGGCCTAAATAAAAGGTCCCATTACTAGAGATTACATATCTACAGAGTGTAGAAGAAGAAAAGGCCATAGTATCCTTACTATTGATTCAAGAGAATCTAGAGAATAGACCACAAGAATATTGGAGGTTGGTTATCTCCATCAAATATTGTAGACAACAGACTAAATAAATTAGTTTGAAGAAGTTAAAGAGACCCACAAAAGGTCTTGCTAAATAAATTCTAGTTTTGGAAGTGATAAAGAAGGACTAGCAAAAGTCTCATTCCTAAAGTAGAAAAATTCAGAGATCTAAGAGGAAGATCTAATTGCCAACACTTCCATAGTATAAGGTTAAAGAAAAGGTCTCATTGGAAAGACTAGAGAAGCTATGATATTGAAGACCTTGGAAAGGTCTCAAGGAGAAACAAGGAGAAGACTTAGAGAGCCTTATTTCAAATTTCGAAGAAGACCATTAGAAGAGTTTATAGGATAAATCATTGGATAAATTTACCACCAAGGAGAATTTATTGATTAAATATAACTTTGGACAATTTTTTTCATCCAACAACAAGCCCAAGGGAGAAGTTTTTGGCAAGAAGTTTGCCAAATTTCATAGGAGATTGGTTAATACCTCAAGAATTCTAGATTCTTGAGAAGAAGGCCTTGATTGAAGTTAGAATTTGACAAGTAGGTTGAAGGAGAAAGGAGCCAAACATTACTACATGTTGGTCACGAATCTTCCACAGGAAAGGATTTTATGCGAAATGCGCCCTAGACCCGACCAACATTGAAAGGCTGGGAGAAAGAATGTCTCCTAAACCAATATCCAAAGAGGGCTGGTTCCCTTACTAAATTCTATGTTGTTGAAGACTAGAGTTGCAGGAAAGAAATAGGAAATATGTAGAAAGAAACAGGAAATATAGCCACAGGCCAAATTTTTCAGATTGGGAAAGATTAGCAGCAGATAATCTCCAACTCACTAATAGCATATAACAAAAGACAGCGACGCAATTAACTTACAACCTTGTGTAAAAAACCTCCAAGATCACATTCCAGAACTCACTTCCTCACTAGCAATATTTAAACTTAGATGCAGAATTTAAATTAAGTAGTAGATAAGAAATACGAGCATAAACGAGGAATGTATAAGATAGAAGGAAAACCACACAGACAGTTGCTTGCAAAACTAGAGGCCAAATATCTTTCATTCATGCAAAGAACTTGAAAAGCTTTCAACAAAAGTCTCTCTCTTGATGTCTCTTTCTGAGATATACATTGATATTTATAGAAGTCTTACTTATTTGTAGCATTTAAAACATGCAACTGACTTCCTCGAGATCTACAAAATATGCAACAAAAATAAGGAAATAATCCCCTTAAACCAGCCTCGGAGAAACCAGAAATTAAATGAAACAAGGAACCGATCGTCTTCATTAAATTGCCGTCCTCGAAGCATGCTTGGACCATTAGAAAATCATGAACAAAAGCTTTGAATAATGGAGGCATCTTCAATTATAGTGGCTTGGGCACGTTCTTTTATCTTGTATACATTAGAAAGCAGCAAAAACATTAAATTCTAGAGAGCTTTTAATCCTTGGAAATCGCAATACTTCATCGGGCCGTTTGAACTGCTTTCTGGCATGAAACTGTGACAGGTCGTGAAAACGCGACATGACGTGAAATCATGACATTTTTTTGCTCTGTACACTTTTTCCATTTTTGATCGTGAAAACCAACCATGTTGTGAAATCACGACATTTTTGGCTCTTTGTTCTCCTTCGTCACCTTAGGTCATGAAAACACGACACATCATGAAATTGCGACGTTCCGTACTATTCTGCTCCTTCCTTGCTCTGTTCCCACGAAATTATGACCTGTCACGAAATTGTGACGTTCTTTCCTCATGTTGTCCTTTGGCTGCTTCAAACCGCAAAAACGTGACAAGTCACGATTTTGCTACACCTTCCTTTCACTTGGCTTTGTCTTCTTGATATTTCTGTGAAAACAAGACAAGTCACGCTTTCGCGACATTCTTCCATCGACACCTTTGTTGTTATCTCTAGGTCATGAAAACCAAACAAGTCATGAAATCATGATGTTTTCCCCTAGCTGCTCAATCCTCTCTTCCATGTTGCAAAAATCTAACATGTCATGATTTCGCTACATGTTTCATTCGCCTTGTACGGTCCAACTCTCAACCTGTGAAAATGCAACATTCTTACCCCATGTGGTTCTTTCATATTTAGCATGTCATGAAATCACGACAGGTTCCATGCTCTCTTTAGTTCCACCTTCTACCCCACAAAAATGGAACATGTCACGAAATCACGACATTCCGTACAATCTAGCCACCTCCTTGCTTTCGCCTGGCGAAAATACGACATGTCGCGATATCGCGATGGTTTTGAACCTATGCTCTCCATGCTGCTTTTTTGTCACGATATCATGACAGTCTTTGGACTTAGCTATTTAGGCACCAAAACTCGTAGAGAAACATAGAGGAGTGAGTACTTCAACATTTTATGCATGAATAATCAACAATCAAAACAATGTGGCAAAAATGCTAACATTCTTGGCGGCTCACGGGGTATACAGTTCTGCTGTATGCATGAATACCAAGCCTGAATCCATTGGGCAATAGAGTCAAGAAAAACTAAAGGAAAAAAATACTGGCTGATGAGAGGCATCTCGACGGACTGCTGCAACAAACTCTTGCCGACTTATTGAAAACTCAAAGGAATCTGTATTTGGCTTAGCTTACCAGGTGCTGTAAAATAATCTCCATGAAAGCACCGAGAGTACAAAAATGGAAATTAATGGAATGAATGGAGTGATGGCCAGCAAATGTGTGGGCTGTAGAATGGGAATGGAATGATGAAATGATGGAAAATGAAGGAACAACAGCGGCAGATACAACAACAAAGGAGGGAGCTACTGTGTCACCAGCTGTTGTGATGGAGGAAAAGAAATGAATAATGGAATGGAAGTAGGTGGGATGGTGAAAGTGGTGGAAACTACGGATAAATGCTAAAATGACAATGAATTTAGAAGAAAAGGAAAAGAAGAAACGGGAATATTAGAAAGGGGAAAGAGAAATAACAGCAGTGGCTTAATGATAGGTGGTAGAAGAAGGAATGAGTGAGGAAGGGAATGAAAAGAAGGGAGTGGAGTGAAGAAATTGACGAAAGCCACTATCTGTTGGGAAGGAAGAAGAAAAAAGAAATAAATACACGTACCTGCAGGCTCGCATGCAAAAAGAGCCGAAGTTGACAGAGGAAATCCAATTTTTTTTTTTTCTTTTTCTATTTTTTTTTTTTTTTTTGCTATATACAAAAGTTTACGACATGATTGGCATGCCGCCACCACAAACCCAGTCTCAGGGGGTTATCCAGTAAACCTGCAGTGTCCTAACCAAATCTAATCATACTTGAGTCGATCCTTGAAGTTGGGATGACCTCCCAAAGTTCTCCATGTTGTAGACATGGGCAAGTTATCCTGCATGCCAGCACCCACACAATCGACAAATAATGTAGTAAAGAAATTTACCATATGAAGGGCACTTGTGGGTACCAGTTATAGTAATGGCTGAAGCCAATACCACCATCTTGAAGGGTCCCCTAGTTGTGGGCTGAGTATAGGTTCCTCCAATCCCTTGGTGCGATCACAGAACCTTTCTGGTGATAAATCTGCTTCTAGGATCTCCTCAAGCTCAACCTTTTGATGAGGCATACTCAATGGGTTCTGGCTAAATACTTGCGTGCTATGCACGATTGTGCCCTCTTTGTGCTCAGGTTCTGGACTTGAATCTATTTCTCTCCTTGGACCATCTCCTGATAGAAATTACAAGCAACCATATTGTTCATTGCTGGGAAAGCACTTGCGTATTCCCATCGTTGGTCTTAGATGAAATCTGCCCCTTGAGTTCCACACAACTGGATTTCAAGTCTCTACACAGTATGAGGGATCGGCCATGATAAATACTGCATAGGGTAGATAGGAGTGGTGACTATCAGATAAGGTGATGGATTTTCTCCCCATGATAATTTTTCTGATAGGAGTAGAAGGTGCTCTGCTTGTAATGCTTCCTCAAAGATTTGAGGGAATCTACGTTCACCTAATTGCAGCAAGAGGAGACTTATGTCTGGGTGGAAATCTTGAACATAGAATAAGTGGGCTTGGGTGGGTGTCGGTCGGATCATCTCTAGAATTCTCTTCCAGATTTTGCAAAATTGAACATTGAAGTCTGTGATGCTCTCTAGAGGTGATCTTGTGATGTACATTAAAAGCTAAAAGGGATCCTGAGAGCCGTTAAAGGGATCCTCGTCGAATCTTCTGATTAGTGCTCCCACTAAGTCATCCCATGAGCTAATGCTTTTACACCCGAGTAGTCTGTACCACTGCAACGCCCTTCCTTGCAAGGACAGAACTAGAAGTCTAATCATGATATCTTCATGAACTATATCATGTAGGGTCGTTAAAGCAACAACATCTTCAATATGCTCTCGGGCCATTCCTTGGGTGCCATTGTATTTTTTTAGGGCTTTCAGGGCACTTTTGGGAATCTCATGTCGAATTTGGAGATTTAGAGGGCTAGGATCATCCCATCTAGGAAATACCCTTGCCATTATAGCAGTGGTCTATGAGATCACGGCTGTCGCCAAGTCAGAGTCACCAAATGAACATTCTTTCCTCCGCTTGTAAGGTCAAGGCTGCTCACCAAACCTTGACTCCTCTGGGGTATCTTCTTTTAGCTTTACAAGGCTTCTATGATCAAGAAAGTCAGATCTTCAGCTCAGCAGAGTTGCCAGATGGACTTACAAATATCTGCTATGAGGTCAAGATAGTTCATCAAAATCTTGATACCTCCGGGTGTTAAACAATAAAATAATAAGTCTCATCGATTATGGATCTTTGGGTGACAAAAACAGTCTGTCCCACCGGGCGTGCCAAAAACTATTGGTCACAAATCTGCCATAGGAAAGTATTTTACACAAAATGCACCCTAGACCCGGCCAACATTGAAAGGCTGGGAGAAAGAAATGTCTCCTAGACCAATCTCCAGAGAGGGCTGGTTCCCTTACTAAATTCTATGTTGTTGAAGACTAGAGTTGCAAGAAATAAATAGGAAATATGTAGAAAGAAACAAGAAATATAGCCACAGACCAAATTTGTTAGATCGAAAAATATTAGCAGTAGATAATTTCCAACTCACTAACAGCATATAACAAAAGACAACGACGTAATTAACTTACAACCTTGTGCAGAAAACCTCCAAGATCACATTCCAAAACTCACTTCCTCACTAGCAATATTTAAACTCAGATGCAAAATTCAAATTAAGCAGCAGATAAGAAATACGAGCGTAAATGAGGAATGTATAAGATAGAAGGAAAACCACACAAAAAGTTGCTTGCAAAACCAGAGGCCAAAATATCTTTCATTCATGCAAAGAACTTGAAAAACTTTTAGCAAAAGTCTCTCTATCGATGTCTCTTTCTGAGATATACATTGATATTTATAGAAGCCTTGCTTCTTTGTAGCATTCAAAACATGCAACTGACTTCCTCGAGATATACAAAATATGCAACAAAAATAAGGAAATGATCCCCTTAAACCAGCCTCGAAGAAACTAGAAATTAAATGAAACAAGGAACCGGTCGTCTTCATTAAATGGTCATCCTCGAAGCATGCTTGGACTATTAGAAAATCATGAACAGAAGCTTTGAATAATGGAGGCGTCTTCAATTCTAGTGGCTCGGGCACATTCTTTTATCTTGTATACATTGGAAAGCAGCAAAAACATTAAATTCTGGAGAGCTTTTAATCCTTGGAAATTGTAATACTTCATCAGGCCATTTGAACTGCTTTCTGGCATGAAACTATGACAGGTCGCGAAATCGCGACATTTTTTTGCTCCATACACTTTTGCCATTTTTGGTCGTGAAAACCAACCATGTCGCGAAATCATGATGTTTTTGGCTCTTTGTTCTCCTTCGTCGCCTTAGGTCGCAAAAATGTGACACGTCGTGAAATTGTGACGTTCTGTACTATTCTGCTCCTTCCTTGCTCTGTTCCCATGAAATTATGACCTGTCACAAAATCACAATGTTCTTTCCTCATGTTGTCCTTTAGCTGCTTCAAACCACGAAAATGCGACAAGTCACGATTTCGCTACACCTTCCTTTCACTTGGCTTTGTCTTCTTGATACGTCTGCGAAAACAAGACAAGTCATGCTTTCACGACATTCTTCCATCGGCACCTTTGTTGTTATCTCCAGGTCGCGAAAACCAAACAAGTTGCGAAATCACGATGTTTTCCCCCAGCTGCTCAATCCTCTCTTCCATGTTGCAAAAATCTAACATGTCACGATTTTGCTACATGTTTCATTCGCCTTGTACGGTCCAGCTCTCAATCTGTGAAAATGCGACATTCTTACCCCATGTGGTTCTTTCATCTTCAGCATGTCATGAAATCGTGACAGGTTTCATGCTCTCCTTAGTTCTGCCTTCCGCCCCACAAAAATGGAACATGTCATGAAATCGTGACATTCTCGTACAATCTGGCCACCTCCTTGTTCTCGCCTAACAAAAACGCGACATGTCATGAAATTGCGATAATTTTTTGCACTTCATCCTTCCTACCCAATATGTCACAAAATCGTGACATTTTCTTGCCTTCTCAAATTGTTGCCGCTTCCTGTCGCGATATCGCGACGTCTTCTTCTTGTTTGACCTCATCTTCAAAAATGTCGCAAAATCGCGATGCCTTTCACATTTTGCCCCTTGTTCATTTTTCTGTCGTGAAATCGTGATGAGGTTCATTGTCATTTCCCTTTGCTCAATTATGTCGTGATTTCGTGACATTGTTTGTCACTCTGCTCCATGGCCATCGCAAGTCGCAAAAACGTGACATATCACAATATCGCGATAGTTTTGCTGTTCTGCCTCCGTTGACCACTTTGACCATGATTTTGGAACACGTCACGATATCGCAACATTCTCTGACTTTGGCTTCTCTCTCCTCAAAAGACCCGTGATAATGTGACACGTCGCGATATCGTGACGGTTTTGAACCTATGCTCTCCATGCTATTTTTTTGTCGTGATATCGCGACAGTCTTTGGACTTAGCTGTTTAGGCACCAAAACTCGTAGAGAAACATAGAGGAGTGAGTACTTCAACATTTTATGCATGAATAATCAACAATCAAAACAATGTGGCAAAAATGCCAACACTACCAAACCTAAAGGGATGAATTAAGGCATGGATGAGAGCATACCTAAGGTGTAAGGCATGAAGTTAAGGAGTCAAAGGAGAATTAAACTCACTACCACTATCATACATCCACCATCAAGGAAGTACAACACCCATTTCTCAAGTAAATACAACATTATAAGGTAAATTTCTACATTTATTAACATTGATTTCATTAAAGGAGTGATAAGGTGCATGACTTAAGGTTGAATCCATTCATTAACATTGAAAATCAGCCTTAGTAACATTGAAAGCATATCAAAGGAGTTAATAGTATTTCAAACCACTTTAATTGAAATACAAATATTTTAATATTTACAATTAAACACCATAGGAGATATAAGGGTTTCTACTTGGAAAATAAATATTATTATTGCAAATATTATTAATTTATAATATTTCAAAATTAGGGAGATATAAGGTATACTACATCAAACATAAATTATTAGAATTTAGAAATATTAAAGTATTGGATATTAAGGGTATAAAAGGAAGTCCATTATTTACTTAAAGGAGTTTAAATTATTTACTTATACTTGTCTCATATTCATACTAAAGGGACAAAATAAATCCAACCATATAGAACTTCAAATTGATAAGTGCATAGTTCATTAGGAGAGATAAGACGAAATAGGAGTTGATTATTGTCATTTACAAAACATTACAAAATCAACCCAAAATGTGAACTAATACTAGCTAATAAGTTTATCAAACTCATAGCATGTTCTAATCACTAGGTAGTCATAAGGTAGTCTACTACAAAGGATCTATAAAAAGTGTTCTTAAAATACTAAAGATCTAAAGGAATCATATCGTATACTACAATTGAAAAAAAAACAAGAGGGAAATTTCATCATAATGCACAATTTAACTCTGACCTCCTTAGCCCCAAACCTCCCTTTACCTTGGGTTGACTTACTTTCTCCAAACCTACTAAGGTTCATTTCCTCTCTCCTTTTACTCATCCCCATAAAAAATTCTAGCCATCTTGTCTAACTCTTTCCATATGGTATATGGGGCAGCAAGGATAGAAAATTTATTAATTGACATAGCCTGAATGACTAATTGCAAAATATTTAGTCTACCCCCGTAGCTCAACCATTTGTGAGACCAATGATTAATTCTTTCTTTCATAAAATCCAAAATATTTCTCCATATATCTATTTTTAGTTTTTTAAAATGCAAAGGGACCCCCAAATATACTAGTGGGAGAGAAGTCCTTGTGAATCCCAAGATCTCTAAAATTCTGTCCTAAAGCCTTCGATCAAGATTGAAAAATATCACTTTGGATTTTTTATTATTGATGATTTGGTTTGTGGTTCTAAGGTAAACATTAAGATTATCTCTAATCATTCTTGCTTCCCTGAAGTTGGCCACTCCGATTGTGAATCATAAATAAAGCAACACCATTACAATAATGATATAAAATAATAGTAAGGAAAGTAATACACAGAGATTGCACAAATGATGCAATACTCTTTATTGTTGTGGGTGGATCTCAAATATTACAATAAATATGCCCCAAATGTGGGGTTTTACAATACTTATTTTGATACAAAATTATAGATTACTAGGGTTCTTCGAAATCCTAGTTGAAAATAATGGTTGGTGTCTTCACACTTGTCTTATCCCAACGAGGTTGTGGGTGGGCTTGTGTATCCTAGATAGGGCCACCCTAGCTTCAACAACTACCAAATATATGATTCCTATACCTACACAAAGCAAACAATAACAAATATTATTAATACCTATGGGGGCTTCATTGTGTGAGATCCTCAAAATAAAATCACTAACCTTAGATGCTACAATAAAACTGTAAACAAAAGCATAAGAATATAAAAATGAATGCAAATAAAATTATTTACCTTGTCAAAAATACTAACTTAATAATTTTTGTTTATGTAGATGATGCCAATGATAGTTGCAAAGATGCCCTAATAGCACCCGAGGATTGTAGGGCTACATATATGGTGCATGAGATGCTTGTGATCATTCAAAGACAACCAAAAATTCCCAACGATGCTCATTTGGCTCTTGCGGGTGCTCAAATGGCTTTGGTGGGTGCTCGACTAGCTCTGGTGGGTGCTCTAATGGCTCAAGAGGATGTTCAGGGAGTGGCATAGAACCAGATATGGTTCGCATAGGAAGGGCGATGGTAGAAGTGGAGGGCTATGAACGATGACGATAGGGGCGAGATGAATTCTCAATTCACATATCTTCATTGTTGAGCCATGGTTACAATATATAGAGCAAAACAAATGCTCATAATAGTGAATTACATTATTTCTCGTAACCTACTCCTTGAATAGAAGATGCTAACCAATCACAAATAAATGCCTAACAATAATCCTATCAAACGTGATTATTATGCTAACAATAATACTAAACAATAGCTACATAGGATTAATTTCAACATTCTCCCCCTTAAAGTTGAGAGGGCTGACAAGACAGTCTCTCATCTTTACATATTGAGCTTTAGCAACTCCTTTGGTGAAGATATCTGCTATGTTGTCCAAAGTGTTGCAATGTCATAGCTCAACCACCTGTTTCTCCACCATGTCTCGAATGAAGTGATACTTCATATCAAAGTGCTTTGACCTGCTATGGTGGATAGGATTATGTGCCAATTGGATGGCACTCATATTGTCACAGTACAATCTTGTAGGACCACTTTGTTGCTCTCCAATTTCTTCAAGAACTTTTCTCAACCATAGAGCTTGAGTACTAGCATTTGTGATTGCTATATACTCAGCCTCAGTAGATGATAATGCTACAACAGTCTACTTTTTGGAACTCCATGTAATTAGTCCTGACCCAAGACTAAAACAATTCCCTAAAGTAGATTTTCTATCATCTATATTGCTGCCCCAATCACTATCACTAAAGCCAACTAATTTTACAGAATTACATTTGTGGTAATGGATTCCAAAATCCAATGTACCCTTTACATATCTCAAAATCCTTTTAGTTGCTTGTAAATGAAGTTCATATGGATCAGCCATATACCTTGAAACAAGAGAAACAACATATTGAATATCCGGCCTTGTGTTGGTGAGGAACATTAGACTCCCAACCATGCTCTTGTAAGTGGTCATGTCAACTTTTGGTGCTCCATCATCTTTGCTCAATTGGATCCCATGACCCATTGGAGTTGCAACTGACTTGCATTGCTCCATAGAAAATTTCTTGATCATATCTTGAGCATATTTGTGTTGACATATGAAGATCCCTTTACCTGTTTGATGTACTTCCATGCCTAGGAAGTAATGCATTAAACCTAGATCTTTCATTTCAAATTCTTTCATCATGGAGTGTTTGAACTCCTCATTCATCTTAGCACTACTACCCATGAATATTAGATCATCCACATATAAGCATACAATGAGAATGTCTTTACCTTGTTTCATGTAGTAGAGAGTAGGTTCACTTTTGCTCCTAGTGAATCCATACTTCTGAAAGTAGCCATCAATGCGTGAGTACCATGCCCTTGGTGCTTGCTTGAGGCCATATAGTGCTTTCTTCAGTTTGTAGACAAGGTTCTCCTTACCTTGTTCTTCAAAACCTTGAGGTTGTTGCACAAAAACCTCTTCATTCAAGTACCCATTGAGAAAGGCACTTTTAACATCCATGTGCTGAATTTTCCACCCTTTTTGGGCAGCCAAAGAAAGTACTGATCTGATTGTCTCTTGTCTAGCAACAGGAGCAAAGGTCTCCTCATAGTCAATCCCATACTTCTGAGTGAACCCTTTTGCTACTAGTCTTGCTTTGTGTCTTTCAATGCTTCCATCAACATTGAATTTGGTCTTGTAGACCCATTTGCATCCAACACATTTTTTGCCCTTAGGAAGCTTCACTAGCTCCCAAGTATCATTCTTTTTTATAGAGGTCATTTCCTCTTTCATGGCTTGTTGCCATACATCAAAATTACATGATTTTTCATAACTAGATGGCTCAAGCTCTACACTAGTCATTAAAGCATAATTTACAACATCACCCTTAGGTTCTTGAGAATCATCATCACCATACATATGCAGATTTTCAAGTCTTTTCAAAACTGCATTCATTTCACTAGCTTGACTTCTAGTGTATCTTTTCTGGAAATTCTTATCCAACATTTGAAAATATGGATGGTGTTGAAGTGTTCTTTTACCTCTTGATGGAGAATCAATATCCATTGGTGAAGAACTTACTGATATTTGTGGAGAAGGACTTGGAGTAGCATCTGTTGTACTTGAAGTAGTACTCATACTTGGGCTTGGAGGACTTCCTTTGCTGTTTTTGGGCTGCACTTGCTGCACTTGAGAGGAACTTGCATCATGAGATCCATCATCAACAAAAAGTTTTTGATGACCCCATTCTCCCCCTTCATCAAAAATTACATCCCTGGAGAGTACAATTTTATGTGTTTTGGGATTGTAGAGCCTATATGCTTTTGAAGACTCACAATATCCAACAAAAATACATGCTTGACTTTTGGGGTCAAGTTTCTTTCTTTGCTCATCAGGAATGTGGGCATATGCAAGACAACCAAAAACCTTAAAGTGTTTTACATTTGGCTTCTTGCCATACCATCCTTCATAAGGAGTAATCCCATCTAAACTAGAAGTAGGACTCCTATTCAAAATGTAAACACTAGTTCTTACAACATCAGCCCAATACATGTTACTTAGATGCTTAGTTTGAAGCATTGATCTAGCCATTTCTACTATAGTGTGGTTCTTTCTTTCAGCCACACCATTTTGTTGTGGGGTATAGGCAGTTGTGAATTGCCTTTTGATCCCACAATCTTTACAAAATTTTAGAAATGCATTAGATGAATACTCTCCTCCTCTATCAGTCCTTAGACTCTTTACAACAAACTCACTTTGATTCTCTACATTATTTTTGAAATCTATGAAACAATCAAAAGCTTCATCTTTAGTTTTCAAAAAATAAATCCAACACATCCTAGAGAAATCATCAATGAAAGTGAGAAAGTAAGAGTTGTTACCAATGCTTTTGGTTTGCATTGGACCACAAATGTCCGAATGCACCAATTGTAGTGGATGGCTTGCTCTCCATGCTTGTCCCTTTGGAAACTTTGATCTTGAGTGCTTTCCCAAAGCACATCCTTCACACACCTCCTTGTGTTCTTCAACTCTTGGAAGTCCACTCACCATAGCTTGAGAAGTCAACAACTTCAAGCTTGCAAAATTAAGATGACCAAATCTCAAGTGCCAAAGCACACTTGGATTAGCAATAGCTACACTAGCAAGTTGAGCACCTCCTTGTTCCCCAAAATTAAGAGGAAACAACCTATTTTTTGTCATAGGTACTTGTGTAACAACTCTATTACAATTGTTTTTGTCAAAAATGATACATTTTCCATCTTCAAAAACAAGCTTATAATTCTTTTCCATTATTTGTCCAACACTAAGCAAATTATGTTGGAGTTTGGGGGTGTAATAGATGTCATTTACCTTCTTGGTGCCTTCTTTTGTTGGAACCTCCATGGCTCCCATGCCTTCAACTTGTAGTGTTTTGTCATCTCCCAATTTGATCTTTGATTTGTAGGAGGAATCCATTGTAGCAAAGAGCTCCTCTTTGCCACTCATGTGATTGGAACAACCAGTATCCAAAATCCAAGTTTCATTGAGATTGGAATCTGATTTTCCATAAGAAAGAAATAAATTTGAAGTTCCTTCCTCTTCTCCATAGTTTCCATATTGACCTCTCCCATCTTGAGAAGTCTTGGACCAACAATATTTAGCAAAGTGACCAACCTTACCACAATTGTAACAAGATTTATTTGTTTTGTCACCTCTTCCTCTTCCTTGATTGCCACCTCTTGATCTACCTCGTCCTCTTCCTTTGCCTCTCCTTTGGCCTCTTCCTTGTCCTCTTCCTTGTCCTTTTCCTTGTCCTCTTCCTTGTGCATTATCACCTTCTTTGGATGAGAATGCTTTCTCATCACCTCCATAGCTTGTTGATGTAGAACCCTGTAATCTTTCTTCATGAGACATCAAGGAACCAATTAGAGCATCAAAAGATAAAGTAGATAAATCTTTAGACTCTTCAATAATGATAGCTATATGGTTCCATTTAGGAAGAAGTGTCCTCAACACTTTCTTCACCACTACTTCAGTTTTGATGTTATCTCCAAGGGTTTGCATTTTGTTTACAATGGATTTTACTCTAATACAATAATCACCAACATTTTCATCATTTTGCATCTTTAAGTTTTCAAAATCCCTCTTCAAGGTTTGAAGCCTCACTTGCTTCACCTGATCACTACCTTGATAACTATCCTTCAAGGCTTTCCATGCTTCTTGGGCTGATAAACAAGAAGCAATCCTTGGAAATATGCTCTTCTCCAAAGCTTCTTGGAGATGGTAGAGGGCAGAAGAATTGCTCTTTTGGGCATCTTTCTTGTTCTTTTTATCTATTGCACTCAAGGTGGTCCAATCTGAAGGTTCTGCATAACCTTCTTCGACTATATCCCATAGTCCTTTGCCAATGAGTAAGGTCCTCATCTTGATGGACCAATACTCATAATCTAGGCCACTAAACTCAGGTATAGGAAGATTATTGTTACCAGCCATTAGTAACAAAACTTAGCAAAAATATTTTACCCCTTTATATTATGTTTGCAATAAATTTAATCAATAATATTAATTAATAATAAAATATTTTAAGCTAAAAAATCAAATATACTAACAAAGATATTGATTTTAAGCCAAAATATATTAAATTATTAAAAAACAAATTGAAATAAATTTATTAAAAAATACAAACAAAAAATATATATATATTTAATTTTGTTATACCTCTCAGATCTGCACAACTTGCTGGTATTGTAAAACCAGCCTTCCTCTCTGTGTTTTCAACAAACACCTCCTGTAGTGTACACTTGCTGTTGTGTTCTTCCTGTTGCTGAATTTGTTTCAACACTTGTTTTGTGTAACCAGCTTCACACAAACCTCTTTACTTACTGCAGAGCTCCTCTCAACACAGACCTCCACTCAACGCAGACCACCTCTCAACAATCAAATTTAGGCCCTTGAACGGGGTTCCAAGGGGCAGTGCAGGAGCCAAATTTTTTGGAAGTGTTAAATGGGCATGCCGAAAGGCTTCCGCAATCATGGACTACTTCTCCTCCACAAATCATCCTTCATGCGACGTCAAGTGAATCGTCTCTTCTCAGCGCACGTTTCAGCGATTGAACGTTGCAGCACACTCTCAGTGTTTCAACAACGTTCAACAGAACTGGGCCTGCAACACTTCACAACACAACATTCAACAGTTGACTTGCTTTCCTCTCTATGTGATGTCAACTATGCCTGCGCTTAGCATGAGCCAATCGAATCACCCAATGAATTTGTGCAGTAGAATTTGCACACATTATGCTTTTCCTCTCAGGCGTTCATGGTCTCAATTTGGATACACAGCTCCTCAAAGTGCAGAGTTTGTGTTATCCCAGTGACCATCTCACGCAGAATGAACATGCAGTGATGTCATCATGCAATGAAACATCACAACACTTGCAACGAACACGCCTTCAATGCAAAGCTTTCTCTCTCTTCTCTAATAAAACTGAACTCACTATTACGTGATGGGCAATCCACTGAGAAAGAGCACTTCACCTCCGCTCTGATACCAAATGAATTCTCAATTCACATATCTTCATTGTTGAGCCACGGTTACAATATATAGAGCAAAACAAATGCTCAGAATAGTGAATTACATTATTTCTCGTAACCTACTCCTTGAATAGAAGATGCTAACCAATCACAAATAAATGCCTAACAATAATCCTATCAAATGTGATTATTATGCTAACAATAATACTAAATAATAGCTACATAGGAGTAATTTCAACATGAGGATGAAAAATAAAGGGGCTAGGGCTTGGGATCTTCTAAGAATTCTTTGCAAATGAATGTCAAAAAATTCAACCTCAGAAGATCAAGGATTTAGAACTCAGGGTACTTAGGATTCTAGGAGGGTTCTTAGGGTCTGAGTTGTCAAAATGACTCCTCTTTTATAATATTCCCTTAGACATGTTAGGGTTTAGATGACACAATTTGAGTGGCCGAGATTAAAACATGAGGAAGGGTGGAGATTAAATTTGGGTAAGTGGCATGGATTAAGATGGATGGATGGTTGAGATTAAAACATGGTGGAGGGCTAAGATTAATTCATATAAATACATATATATTTATTAAATATATATAAATATAATATATAAAATATTAATATTTAAATATATTAACAAATACATATATATAAATAATGGATGGTGGAGATTGGGAAGAATGGATGGATGACAAGTGGCTAGATTTTGGTGTCTACAGATGCCCCTTTTTGTATCGTGTTGCGTGAAACACAATGCGATGCAAAAATATGAGACACCTAGTTTTGGCCTGATGCAAAAGCAACTTTCTTTCCTTGGAATGTGAAGATGATCTTGAAGATAAAATAATTTTGAATGTGTAGCTTACCCCCTCAATTGGCGAATGAGTGAAGAATGAATCTCACAAGCCAATTGACAGATTTGTGCAATGAAAATGTAAGTGAATGGTGTAAGTGTAGATGTATGATGTAAATGTAGATGATATGAATGATGTAAAAGGATGATATGAATGATGTAAAATAATTCCATTTTTTCCCTAACAGAGGAAAGGGGTTGTTGTGAAATGCAAGTGATTGATTCTATTTTTGCCCCAACGGAGAAAGGGTTTTTACCAAGTGTAAATGACATGATCATGTAAGATGTATCCCATTTTGGGAAAATTAAAATCAAATTTGGTTGCCCCAATTTTGGGGTGATTCCATGCTTTTGAAGAAAGTGCCTTTTGGCATCATTGAAATGCAAAGTGATGAAAATGCAATAAAAAGAAAAGAGTCAACCTTGGAGGGTTTGCTAGTGATTGTAGGATAATTCCCTCAATTGGAACCAATAAACCTAGTGAGGGCCTATCTCTGTGATGACTATCAATGTAAAATAAATGATGTGTTATGATTTTGTCCGTGTTTCAAGCCCCATGAACAAGGCCATCAATGATAATTGTTGAGCAAATTGATCTGGCATAGTCTCACTCTAAAGGTGAGGGACCAAAAGTGATTTTGTTTTTTAACAATGAGATATTGGATGATGAATATGGCCAAGTGTCCTTATGGTGATTTACCCATATTACCGAATTGCATGGATAACCAATCGCTGCAATCGCCAAGGAGATAGAATAGACCACTAGATACAAGGTTCACTTGAAATTGTATATGAACTTGGAAAAAATATGCAAATGTAATGATTGATGAATGAAAATGATGGTGAAATGAATATTTGATGATGAGAATGATGATTATGGTCATTTTGTAAAAATTTGGACCGTTTTGGTGTGTTTTGAAGCTTGTTAAGCAATTTTGTGCCTTTTGGGCGCAAACAAAAATTATGCATCCAAATCAATTTTGGTTTTCACAAAACATGATATGATGATGAAATGAATGTATGGATGCAATTTGGAGTGATTTTGTGGAGGTAAGCTACCTTTTTGAATCATTTTAGTCTTTTTGCAAATTTTGACACCAAACGATGATGGGCATCCACAGCATGTGTAGACACCGGCCAGAGTTTGGTGCTCTGCAAATGCAGGGTAGCATCTCAATGCACTTGTAAATGCCCATGGGCATCTTAGTGCACTAGAAACAACTATAAATGGATTTCAAATGTGAAATTAGATTCATTCTTGTGTTTGCAAATTCCAGAAGCTACATTTGCAGGATTGAGTAAGTGAGGTGAAGGATTTGTGATGTGAAAGCTATGGCAATGGAGGGTGCAGCTGCGACAGTAGAAGCAAGAGTGCATGTTGCTAAGGTAGGTGGCCTAACTTATGCAAAAAAATTGTTTTTTTTTTTTGAAATTATGCAATGAATGTGACATTAATATGCTTACAATGTGTATGTGTTGTGTTGCAACTAAAGATCTTGGATGCTCATCATCGGTTCTCACCTCTCATCCTAAGGGTGAGGAAGGCATTACGAGAGGACCAGTGGAAGTGGCTTGAGGATGTGGGGCTGGCTGGAGCAACCCGGATTGATGTGATTAGGGCTGATGAGGGGTATCTCTCTACCTTGGTAGAGATATGGGATCCAGATAGGGGGACCTTTTAGCTCCCTACTGGAGATATGACAGTGACACTTGAGGATGTATATCACATCCTCAAGTTACCAGTGGAGGGGTTACATGTCAAGGTTGGACATGATAAGGAGTATGATATGAGCTAGATCTTTGGAGATCGATGGGAGTTAGAAAGTGTGAAGGGTGGAGGGATAATGTATTTGACAATGTATGTGGATGAGAAGTTGGATGCTCTACCCACCTTAGTCCTGTTTGTGTTGGTGAACATAGTGGCCCCGAACACCACTGACTGTCAATTCCTATGGAACATGATTAGGCTAGTGTATGACATGATAGATACACCTTAGGTATATGCATGGGCTCCTGCTTTGTTGGTATAGTTATACCAGGAGTTGTATGAGGTGAGGTGGTAGGGGTGAAAGGGGCTAGGGTGCAGTGTACTATTACAGTGCTAGGGTTGGGAGTATTTTAGTGTGGCATGACCAGTGGGTCTACCTACTGAGGCATGGGATAGGGAGCAACCCTATGCTAGGAGATGGTTAGTGGTAGAGGAGGTACAACCTAGTCATCCTATTCGGACTAGCCAAGGGTACAGGGATTTATGGGTAGGACTGACACGAGCTTAGGTGATTTGGAGACCATGGTGAGGTGCCACTTGGAATGGTGATGGGGAGTAGTTATAGAGGATTCGGTAGGCTAGGTGGGTGGTTGGGAGGCATAGGAGTGAGGTGGAGTACATCTAGTTCTCATGGGTGCTACGATAGTTTAGGCTGAGGTAGGGGGTTCTTGAGGTGCTAGTGCTATACATGCATCATCAGGATGAGATGGATCTACCTTGTGCTGAGGCATGGAGGGTGACTTATGAGGATGATAAGGATATGGATCTCCCCGATTTGGATGATGTGAGGACTACTATAGAGTACGATGCATGGTTCATTGCACAACCACCATGGGTATTGAGTCTAGTAGTGGATGAGGGGAATGAGGATGAGGATGATATAGAGGTCAAGGAGGAGGAGGCATATGAGGCTCCTAGATGTTGGAGATACCTTTGGTATAGTAGTTAAGGGGGATGGGCTAGGGATACAGTAGGGTAGGCTCTAGATATTGGAGGGGATGGAGGTGGCATGGATGACATGGAGGAGTTTTTGAATGGACCTCCAAGCTTAAGCGAGGAGGATTGGGCTAGGCTAGAGTAGCTGGTGGCGGAGTGAGACGCAATGTTAGCGGCTTAGGATGCAGAGATAGCTCTATTATAGGTGGAGCTAAAGACACAAATGGCTGTATGTGGAGGCAAGGATAGGATCATGAGGCTCCAAGTAGAGCTACTTGAGAGGGACCATCATTAGAGACATGATGTACTACACCTTCAAGCTTGGGATGGATATATCTAGTTGTTGGAGGATCGATTGATGGAGCACCATATTGGGCTTCTAGATCCACCCTCCTCATCCATATTCGGGTCTGTTAGGTATAGTGATTCTAGGCATAGCTCTAGGTCTAGGGCTCCTTTAGGGTCATAGGGGTCCTCTTATAGGTGTTAGCTAGTGCTTAGATGCACTTTTTGTATATGAGCCTTGGTGCTCCATTGTATATAGCCTTTGGGTATTCATTGTACATGCGATATATATATATATACATGGCTTATACTTTTGTGTGAATGCTTTTGTGTGGATGCATGTGTATATGGATGATTAATGCAATGATAATGTGTTATGAATGTAAATTAATTAATGCTCTAATGATCATTCATAGTTTAGATTTTTCTTGACCATGTATAGCATTGTTGTTTAATCAGGGGTACCAAACTAGTGGCATGTGAAATGGAAGACTCATGCAATGATATGGATGTTGACATGGAAGAAAATATGGATGTTTACATGGAAGAAGATATGGATGTTGATATGGAAGAAGATATGGATGTTGACATGGAAGAAGATATGGATGTTGATATGGAAAACTGATTGTTTTACAGAGACTCAGACATACTAGTGGCATCAAACAAACTCACTAAATACTGCCTAATTTCCTCTAAGACCAAATGTGTGTGTAGTGAATTCATTTACCGAATCATGAGCATGGTAATGACTCGAGGCAATCAAGAACCAATGTGTGTGCAAGTGAGTTCATTAACCCATCTTGAGAAAATTGAGATGAAAACATGTTATGGAGGAGACCAAGAAGCTAGCTTATCCTTATGTGTGGTCAGAGGTCTCTTTAAAAGAGATGTGTCACCATGCATGAGTGTACTCCACTGCCAATCAAGCGTCTATAGCCCTAGTGGAGATTAGCTCCATAGTCCAAGAATTTGATCTCTAAGCTTTGGGGATTCAGACTACCTAACCGTCTGACTAGAAATGTAGTTCTATCCTTACAACTTGAGGATCTATGGTGTGTGATGTGTAAAAGATTTAGAATTTTTGGGGATTTTTCCCTACTCTTTCTTTTATTTTTAAATTGTGATAGTAGTGAAAACCACTATTTTTGTGGACTATGTGCATGGTGGGACAAGCAAGGAATACCCTTTTCACTTTGAGGTACAACCCAAGTATGGTGTTATCCCTCTTTGACACAAGATGTTTTTAAGATGTGTAATTGTGTTTGGTTCAAGAATGTTTAGAGTCAATTCCCAGAACTCAATATTTTCTTAGTGAAAATGTGTCTTGGTCCTAAAGAAAACTCGACATGCATTGGAGGTTTCTTAAAACACTAGGAGTGGTTGAGTGATCAAAAATACCTAGGAATTATGGAAATGTGGTTTGCAAATGACAATTTGGATTTATGGGATGTTGCAATGAAATGGATGATGATTTGAAGGTGCCCCTGATTAAGGCAACATGACTTTATTGGACCAATTAATATCTAAATTAAATAAATGATTCCTAATATGAAATGTGAATGTGTGTGGATTTGAATGCAATGTATGAAATGCAATTCATGAAATTAAGTATGTGTAATGCAATGTGCATAATGTAATGTATGAATAATGTATAAAATGCAATGTGTAAAATGTAATGTATGAAATGCAATGTTGTTTTGTGTATTAGCCACATATATACATATATAAATCACATTAAGCATAGAATTCTCTCAAGTGTATGATATTAAGTGGTTCGGGCTCTTCAAATCCCTCTATACTGGCAAGCCTATAAGTTCCTTTACCCAATTTTTGAGTAACAATGTATGGACCTAACCAATTAGCCATGAATTTATCACGAAGATGCGGTAATGCATTGGTGTTTTGTTGATTCTCTTTAAGAACAAGATCTCCTACTTGGAATTCATGTAGATGAACTTTGGCATTGTAAGCACACTTTAGGTGGTCCTGATAAACTCGTAAATGCTCCAAAGCATTGACTCACCTCTCATCAAGAAGTATGAGTTGGTCAAAATGTGCTTGTCTAGAAATGTCATCATCTATGAATTCCTACAATGAAATTCACAAGGAGGGGATCTCAAGCTCAAGAGGTATGATTGCTTTAGCTCCATAGACCAATGAAAATGGTGTTTCCCCAATAGGCATGTAGATGCTTGTTCGATAAGCCCATAATGCCAAGGGGATTTGAGTATGCCAATATCTATGATTTTCTTTGACTAGTTTCTTGAGAATAGCAATTAAGGTCTTGTTGGTAGCCTCAGCTTATCCATTTTCTTGTGGGTAATAAGGAGTCAAGAAAATGTGTTGGATATTATATTTCTCGCAAAGTGCTTGAACATCCTTGTTCTTGAAAGACTTGCCATTATCAGAGATGATTTTTGAGGGGATACCAAAATTATAAATGATATGATGAAGTATAAAATCCACAATTCTTGGTCTTATCGTACTGGTTAGAGGAATTTCCTCAACCCACTTTGTGAAGTATTCAGTGGCTATGATGATGAATGTATTTTGTTCCGATGAAGAGGTGAGATTTTTCCAATCAAATCAAAACCCCATTGTGAAAAGGGCCAAAGGCTTTGAATAGGTTGTAATGCTTGTGATGGTACATGAGTTAAATTAGCATGCTCTTGATATTACTTACAATGCTTGACATAAGTGCAATAGTCACATTCCATGGTGGGCCAATAGTAACCCATGCATAAAATACACTTTGCAATGGCCATTCCACTAAAATGACCACCACAAGTACCATCATGAGCTTCATCTATGGCTCTTTGTGCCTCTACAGGCTCGAGATAATGAAGGAGGATTCCATCATAACCATGTCTATACAACACATCCCCCAAGAGAGTAAAACGAGCTACATTTTGCTTGAAAGTGCATTTAGCAGTCCATGACATGTCAAATGGGAGTATTCCAAACTTGAGAAAGGCTATTATTTGGTTTGACCAAGGCTCATATGGCTCTAAATGGATAAAGCAAACATCTTTTTCATCCTTAGATTCAGCATGGACAATTACAAATTTAGAGATCGTTGTGACAATGAGTGGTTGTACCTCTCCTAAGGAGTCCTTTGGAATCAATGATCCAAGAGAGGCCATTGCATCTGCAAATCTATTAGTCAAACATGGCAAACTATCGATTTCATACCAATTAAACTTAGCGAGCAATTTCATTGCTACTTCATGGTAAATTTTTATGGTAGGTTCTTTGCATTGGTATTCTCTATTGATTTTTCTAACAAGTTGAGAATCACCAAATATCCTGATTCACTTTATGCCCAATAGCTGCTTGAAGACCTAATATCAAGGTTTCATACTCTGCATTGTTGTTTTTGCATTGAAAGTCTAGTTTGAATGATAAGGGGATAGGCACCCCCTACGGTGTATGAAATACAACTCTGATACCTTGACCTTTTTTGCACTTAGAACCATCAAATAATAGTGTTATATTGACATCTTCTTTTGGAATGACATCTTCTTGTTCAGTGATAGTGAATACCGAATCATCTAGGAGCTCAATAATCAAGGGTTTATCGCTAGGAAGTGGAGCTTCTGCAAGTTTATCGGCTTTGACATTGCCTTTAATAGATTTTTGGCTAATGAAATCAAGATCAAATTCAATGATAGGAATTATCCATTTAGCGATGCAAGTTTTATTGTAAGTGCAATACATTATATAACACAAATGATTTTCGTGAGCTATGACATATGTGGTGTGACTAAGCATGTAATTTCTAAGTCTCTTAGTGGCAAAAACCACTTCTAAGCACAATTTTTCCAAGTGTATCTAGTTTCATAGCTTACCAATGTTTGACTAATGTAATAGACAACTTGCTTTCAATTGCTTTCATTATTTTGTGCAAGCATTGTCCCTAATGCAAAGTCCGTTGCTAAAACATAAAGATGGAATGGGATCCCCAAAATATGAGGAATTAATACTGGTGGAGAAGCTAGGTATTTATTTATATCATAAAAGGCTTTTTGATACTCATCTATCCATGAAAACGTCATCTTATTTTATATCAAGTGATTGAATGGCTTGCATTTATCAATAATTTGTGCAATGAAACGATGGATTGATTGAATCTTTCCTTGTAAGCTACACAATTACTTCAAGTTTTTTGGGGGAGGCATCTCCATGATGTCCTTGAATTTGTTTGGGTCCACATCAATGCCTCTTTTGGAGACAATGAATCCTAGTAGTTTGCCATAGGTAACACCAAAGACACATTTTTTAAGGTTCAACATTACATTATGCTCTAGAAGTTTATCAAAGACTTTTTCCAAGACACCAATGTGCTCTTGTCGAGTTTTATATTTTTCCAAGAGATCATCCACATAATATTTGATGATATTATACATGTAATCATGGAAGATGTATGTCATGGCACATTGATAAGTGGCACCTACATTTTTAAGGCCAAAGGGCATCACCTTGTAACAAAAACTCCCCCAAGGTGTAGTGAATGCTATTTTGTGTTGGTCATCAGGATTGATTCGAATATGATTGTATCTTGAAAAAATATCCATGAGAGAAAGCATTTCATGGCCAATCCAAGTGTCAAAAATAGTATCAATGTTTGGAAGAGGAAAATCATCCTTAGGACACACTTTGTTAAGGTCTCAAAAATTAGTGTAAACGTGTATCGCCCTATTAGGGTTACGAATGGGTACCATTTTTGAAAGCCACTCAGGATAGTCAATGGGTATAATAAAACCCACATCTAATAGCTTTTGAAGCTCTTATTTGACCAAGATGGCAATGGTAGGATGTATCCTTCTAAGTTTTTGTTTGACTGGCTTAGCATCAAAATGCAATATGAGATTTTGGACAACCAAGTTAGGGTCAAGACCAGGCATGTCTTTGTAGGACCATGCAAAAATGCACTTTTTCTTATTTAGGAGAGAAATTAATTGCTCTTGTTCATCTATGGATAAATTTTTACCAAGTTTGACAATTTGAGGAGTGTCTACGTCTGAACTAAGGTTCACATCGATGGTATATTCAATGGACATATGAGAACCTTCCTCAAGTTGATGGGGCTTTGGTATTATATGGATATCAACTATGACATCATAAAACTCTTCTGACTTAACCTCATCTATGTCTACCTGGAAAACCTTAGGATCTAAAGGTAAAGGTGAAGGTGAAGGTGAAGGTGGAGGTGATGGATGAATGTAGTTGGTTGACGTCCTTAAAAATTCCTCAAAAAAAAAATAATAATAAAAGCATGGTAGCAAGGAAATCCAGTCCATATAAATAAGGCTCATTTCAATTGGAATTGGCTTTGCTAAATCATATGGATTACATTGATGTGGATCAATGGAGTGGAGGTGGTGGTTCACCAGTTGGTTCGGGTCGCTCTTGTGGAAGAAGCAAGCGAATGATGGGCTTCTGGATGGGGAAAATTCTAAGATAAAAATCATCATTTTCAATGTGTATAATAATGGGTGTTGATTCCTCATCATATTCATGATAAGCTATCGATGTAACATCAAATTCTTCGTAGATTTCATCTTTAGAGTCATCGATGTGATGGATATCCTCTTTTGAAATCAAATGTAAGATTTGGAAATTTTGTTCAAGATAAGAAGTGGATGATAGCCTAAACCTAAATATTCATGCACTTCTCGATATGAAACAATAATAATCTCATGCATTCCTTGTTTATGTCATCCTAGGTCATGTCCTTACCAATTAACTATGTGAAAATATCGATATGGAAAACCCAACATATGCTATATATTGGTAGGTGTTGGTTGCTTGGGTTCATATAGGGAAGATATATTGGATGATGAATCAATCCCCTCATACATAAAATTAATGATATTGGGCATTGAGACCATATTGTACACCACTCTTATAGATAAATTTTGGTCATGTAGGTGACCATAACCTTAGTAGTTTGGATGCTAAGTTGTGTGACTATGATATCTTGGACCACATATTCACCAATACCAAGATTAGTGAGGTATAAATTGACTTGGGATGATGTGGATGCAGATGTGGAAGTGGATATGGATGACTCGGTATTGGCTTGAGATAGCATCTCACAATCTGTTAAGGTGACTTGTGAAACATTGGCTGATGTATATGTATGGGGATTTGTATGAGATGGTTGTTGAATGGGTGATGATGTGGAAGGAAAGATGATAGAGGATGTTGATGTTGATGATGTGGTTGATGTGGATTGAGTTTGACCACATGTGCATGTATTCAAAGATGATGAATATGGAGGTATGGAAGTGGAGGCTTTATGTGAATTGATGATGGGGAGCTCTTCAAGATTAGGAACTTTTGATGAAGATGTGGATTGTGTGGTTGATTATGTGAGAAATAGATGGGTGGAAGGAAGCATGGATTCATAGGAATTTGAAATGAAATTACAATACTTAAACGGTTCAACATCCACTGGTATGCAATGAACTTGTCCCTCATGTACATATTTCAAACATTGATGCAGTATAGAAGGGACACATCTCATTTCCCTCATCCATGGACATCCAAGGAGTACATTGTATGCAATGGACCCTTCCAAGATGTGAAACATGGTGTGCAACATTTTTACCCCCACTTTTATGGGTAAAACAATAGTGCCAACTTTGGAGAAAATAGCATCATTAAATGATTTTAGGGTGAAGGTGTATTTGGTAATGTGAGATGGTGGAAGATTGATATGTTGTAAAGTGGATGTGGTGATGATGTTGATAGAGGATCTAGTATCAATAAATACTCATTTAAATAGATTCCTATAAATTTGAGCCATAATATGCAATGGAAGTACCATTGATTCTGATGTTAATGGTTTGATTTAGAAATCGTAGAATGTGATGGAAGGATCCATACATGTTTTGATGCTCTTCACAAAATTTCTAAAGGCATTAGAATCTTGAGATTGGAGTTCAATATATTTTAAAATATCCATTAATGCCTCATGATGTGGGGGAGATTATTCAATAAGCTCATAAATAGATAATTTCTCTAAAGCTATTTTAAGGCTAGTGGTTAACCGACTACTCAAAGAGATGATTGGTCTTGATGGACGATTGATGGGATAAATTGGTTGAGATGGATGGCTTGGAATATGAATGGGTTGAGATGGATGATTTGAAATATGAATGGATTGGGAAGGATTGGTATAATTATGGATGGGAGGTGATGATGTGTTAGGTTGAGACACATTTTCCTGTAGGTCTATGGAGGATTGAACATGTTGTCATTGTACATTTTGTTGATCGTTAGTGCGTTGTTGACCTCAGGTAACTACATGGATAGCACCCACAAAACCTTGGTACTATTGCATGTGGTTAACTTGATTAGGAGGGGTCTTGGAGTTAGCCCCTCATGTAGTTGGTTGTAGCTCCTCATGATGAGGAAGAGGTGTTTGATATATTCCAAGGTTTTGGTTCTATTGAGCTATGGGGCTATCAAGCTTGATGGCTCCTAAGTCAATGAGATCTTGCACTGTATTTAAACTTATAGTAACTATTTATATCATGCCCATTTTTCCTATGATAAGGGTAAAAACAATGTTCCCTATAGTGTTTACTATGCTTGGTAGGGTCATCTAGTTTAACCTTAGGTAAAGAAAGTTGGTTGGTGTCATACAACCTACAAAATATGGAGGCATATGATTTAGCTAAGGGAGTGTACTAGAGATTTTGTCGAATATATTATTGACATGGGTGGTTTTACACAATTGGCACTATGTTTTGGGCTGATTGTGATGGTGAGGGAACCGCATGATATGCAATTTGTGTTGGCAATTTTGGGTACTTTGAGTACATTGCCTTTGCTCAAGAGTATAAGTTGTCATTGATGTCAAGAAGCTTTTGAAGGAATTTGATTTGATGTCAAATAATTTGTTTTGATGAAGGTTATGGCATGACAGTTTCAAAGGTCTTTTGCAAACCCCAAGTTGGCAGGTTTAAATATTACAGGTGGATGCATTGGTTTAATGCATTTGGGTCCAGGAGGAAGTATTTATTTAAATAATTAAAAACCTTGTTAAGGTTCCATTTAATTATTTTTAAATAAATAAATTATTATTTGCAATGGGTTCTCCTAATCCATGGTGCAAATGTTTTAAGTTGTGGGTGCTAGCAAAGACCTCTGTCGATGTGTTAAACTCCTCGTCGACGTCAAAGAGCTTATGGTAAATTGCATATAAATCTCCCTCGACAAAAACAAAGATTGATCCCATCCGAATTTCGAAAGGAGTTGCTCGCTGTAAATTTGTCTGTCTTCGTTGATTTTCATGGATCCGCTATTCGTTTGTCTGCACTCACAGTTTGTCGAATCCTCTGTAAATTTTATTGTCGTCATGTCACGGCAGAGGAAAGGAAGGGACTATGGTTTCATTTTATCCCTGTGCAAAAGGATCAAGGTTAACAGTGTGAGGTTTAAACCTCACTGGGTGCCTTTGGTGCATCGGTAGCAGCTAGGCTATTGGCACGCTACCCGAATGGGAGGTTTCGTGTTCGAATATAGTGAAAGGGTTTTTCGTCATGAAGTGGACGCAGCGGGTGGTGTTAGAATTCATGCACAAATTTCTCCATAGAGATTTTTGATGTGGCTAAGGTATTTTCGAAATTAATTTTTGCTAAGTGTTTTTGCGGATGGAGGAAGTTTGTTAGAGGGAAAACAGCTTAGGAGTTATAAGGAGTTTAAAGCTTGTTTGTATTTTTATAAAAGATTCTTTTTGAAGATGTTGTTGAAATTTCTTATTGCATTCTTATGAGAGATAAATTTTATTTGTGATAAGACTATAAGGGAGAAATAAGGTGTATAAGGGTTAAATCTTTCTTGTAATGTTGAGAGTGCTTTTGGTTGTTTATGGAAATGAAAGCATGATCTTTTAAGGTCAATTGCTTCTTGTGTGAAGTTGTGAAACCTTAAGTGGGCAGCTTTGAGATTGATATTTGCTTTCATTAAATTGGTAATAATCAAGCTATTCTTTACTTGGTTAAAGTGTTGAGCTTACTCCTTTATTGATGATTTGAAAATTTGTGTGTGCTATTGTGAGTTGAGTTGGTGGATGCCTTTGTTCAAACAATATTGGAGAGAAAAGGAGTTCTACTTGTTTCCTTTCCTGATGTTGATTGTGAAATGCTTCAAGGTTGTGTTTTGAGCTGAATGGTGTTGATTGAACCTTGTTTGATGAGCATTGTTGTTGAAGCCCTAATTGATGGTGAAAAGAACATGAGTATCATTGTTATGTGATTCTTTGCATAGTTTGCAATTGTTGGAGTTTCATGTTCTTGAAAGAAAGCATTCTATCCTATCCATTTCAGATATTGAGTTGAGTTTTCAGATTTGAGATTGAGTTTGAGCTAAGTTGATTTGAGTTGAGTTTTGAGATTGGGAGTTGAGTATAGAACATATTGAGTCTCTAACAATTCTCTTTATGCTTTTATGAGTTTGACAAATCACATTGGGTCTCTAACAATTCACCTTGTGATTTCCTACTAAGAAATTTTTTCTTGGTGAGCTTGCTGAGGTTTTGGATAGGTTTCGATGGGGACTTGTGAGCAGGTTTTGGACAGGTTTCGATGGGGACTTGTGAGAAGGTTTTGGACAGGTTTTGGTGGGGACTTGTGAGCAGGTTTTGGACAGGTTTCGATGGGGACTTGTGAGCAGGTTTTGGACAGGTTTCGGTGGGGACTTATGAGCAGTTTTTGATAGGTTTCGATGGGGACTTGTGAGCAGATTTGGATAGGTCCTAGCAGAGGACTTGTGAGCTAAGTTTTGATAGTTCTATCATAGAACTTGAGGACAGAGGATCATTGGTTCTTTGAGAAAAACCTAAGGATAGATTTGGCAAGTCTTTGAGAAGGCTTGTGTGCAGAGGATTGATTTGTTCAAGTGTTGGACAGATCTGACAGATAGAGGAAGACTTGTACTAGACTCGACCGATCGTGTTTGGTATAGGTTGTTGAGCTACCGTGGATGTGATCATAAAAGACAGAGGTCTCTTAGGCTAAGCATTGAGGACAGGAGGTCTTCGATGGAAAGGAGTTCCACATGCTGGCAAGAGGTAGAGGCAGTTGATCTTCTGAGGGATCATTTCTAGAGCATAGGGGAAGGTATCTCCTTTAAGTAGAGGCTCATAAATTTATTTTGAGGGGAAGGTATCTCCTTTGAGCAGAGGCTCATAAATCCAGAGCAGATGGGAAGGTATCTCCTTTGAGCAGAGGCTCATAAATTTAGATTGAGGGGAAGGTATATCCTTTGAGCAAAGGATCATAAATATTGTAATTGGGAAGGATTCCCAAAGAACTTTGAGATAAATTTTAGAGAAAATTTTTGTGGATGTAGCCCAACCATTCTGGGTGAACCACGTTAAAATTGGTGTCACTTTTTGGATGATATTGTGCATTGCTTTGATATTGCTTTGGGTATATTGCTTTACTATTTTGAAGTATAAAGGAAAAAGTAAAAAGAGGTCTTATACCGTTCACCCCCCCCTCTCAGTATAAGCTTGTGTTCTTCAATTGGTATCAGAGCGGGTGCCTTCAAAAAGTTTAACAGCTTGAAGGAAAAGCTAGTAAAGAACACAATGGATCATTCAAGTAGTAATGCAACACCTATTCTTGATGGGTCAGATTTTGGTCTTTGGAGTGCAAGGATGAAGGTTCATCTAATGGAACTTGGTAATGAGGTATGGGAAGTGATTGAAGATGAGTACACTATTCTTGTACATGGTCCTAATACTAAAGAAGAAAGGCTCCTACATCACAGCAATTCAAAAGAAATGAATGCAATCCTGAAAGGTTTACAAAAAGCAGATCTCACCAAAGTGATTCACTGCAAGATAGCTAGTGAAATGTGGAAACAGTTGAAGGTGGTTCATACAAGTGATACAAATGTCAAAAAAGCCAAGTTAAGACACTTTAAAGGTATGTTTGAACAACTCAAGATGAATGATGATGAAAATATTAGTGACTACATGCTTCGTATGGATGAGGTTGTTAACTCCATGAAAGACTTAGGTCTTGAGCTTGCTGAAAATGATGTTTGTGATAAGATTTTAAGATCTCTTCCTAATAGATTTAGTGAAAATATTTCTTCTATTGAGGAAGCTAAATATTTGGATATTTTGTAAAAGGATGAGCTCCATAGTATACTTGCAGCATTTGAGTTGAGAACTCAACTAAAGATGTCAAGAAAGAGGCAACTTTCAAGGCTACCAAGGAATCCAAGGGTAAACAGCTTCAAGATAGTGATGAGTCTTCTAGTGATGAAGAGGCATATTATAGCAAGAAAGGCAAGTTCTATAGAAAACACAAAAGTGTGAAAAATATAATATGTTTCAATTGTGGAAAGTTTGGTCATTATGCTACTAACTGTACTATTCCCAAGAATGAAAGTGATGAAGATAAACAGGATTCTAAGAGCAAAGATTTTGAAAAGCACAAGCATCACAAGAAGATCAAAGATGAGCACAACAATCAAGGAAAGAGGTATTCTCACAAGCACAAGAAGATTTTCTACCTAGACAAAGCAAGTAAGTGTTCTAGTAGTGATAGTGAAAGTTCTTCAAGTGATAATGAAAATGAGATGTTGTTCATATCATGAAAAGATGAAGAACCGAAACATAGATTCATTATCATGAAATGTCTTAGATGTGGAAATTTTGGTCACCTTGAGGATGATTGCACAAATAATGATTTGGTTTCTAGTATGTATGAGGATGCTTCAGAAAACTATAAGGAAGATGCATGTATGGTTTTTGAAAAGGGTAGCACCTCTAGTGATAAGAAATCTGAAAAAGGCTTTGATGATTCAAAAAGCAATCAAATAAAGGATCTTGAAAGTGAACTTATTAGTGCTCTTAGTGCTTTGAAAAAGGAAAGAAAGAAGAATGCTAGACTCAAGGATAAGTTAGATGAATGTTGTATGGAGAGAGATGATCTTATAGAAAGTCTTGACTTCTCTATAGCTAAGACACAAGAACTCAAGGATAAGTTAGAGTCTAAGATTCTTGAGTATAGTGAGTTAGAACAAAAAATGGCTTCTTTGGAAGAGAAAACTAAAGAGTACAAGGATAAGCTTTACAGGTTTTAAGATAGCTCCAAAAAGGTTAAGTCACTCATCAAAGGTCAAAGAAAGACAACAGATAAAACAGGCCTTGGTTTTGTTAAGCCACACAAGGAACAAGTTAGAGAGTCTAGTAAGAGACTCCAAAAGGAAGAGAGTTCTGATAAGGAAAGTACTTCAAAAAAGTAGTCCTTGAATGATAGATGCACAAAAATAGAAAATAGAATTCAGAATGAGAAGAAGAATTTTTTAGGACCCAAGAGGTAAAATAAAGAAAAGTTTCAAGGCAGATGTTTTGCTTGTCACAGGTTTGGTCACATGGCTTCACATTGCATAGCTCAAGTGAAGAAGGTAAATGACAATTTCATAAGTGCTAGTTTCTTTCAAGGGTATTGCTACTCTTGTAAACAGTTTGGGCACAAGGCGCTCTATTGCAAGGTAAATAACGAGAACAGGTTTGATCAAAACAGGTTTGGTCAGAACAGGTGGATTCAAAGATCAGGTTTACCTCAGAGAAACAACATTGTCAAGTGTTTCAAGTGCAACAATGAAGGTCACATAATCAGAAAGTGTAGAGCTAAAATTCTAGAATACAGGAATAGAAACAGTGGCATGATCAGGTCCAAGGATCAAAGCATGGACAAGAACAGGGATGAGAACAAGAACAAGAACAGTGACAAGAACGGGAATATGGACAAAGAGTTCAAGAGAAGGCCCGACAAGGAAGTTATAGACGTTGATGATGATCAGTGCCTAATGGGAGTTTTACTCCCACCCCAAAATTAATCACCTCATCAGGAGGTGTGGGAGGGACTAAGCTAAGAGGCTCATTCTTAGTCCCGAGCCCCAAAGGTGGCCCTTTGCCATTGATGACAAAGGAGGAGAGATATGAGTAAGGGGGAGAGATTCAAAGTGAAGAGGAAAGCTTCAAGTCAAGGGGAGAAAAACTTCAAAGGAAGATTCTCAGTTGTGGGCACAGTTTCTCAGTTGTTAGCACAGTTGGTTTCAGTTTTGGCTCTTGAGAAGTGTTTTCAGTAAAGGTTTGCCATCAATGACAAAGGGGGAGATTGTTGGAAATTTTGGATACTTTGGGTACATTGCATTTGCTCAAGTGTATAAGTTGTCATTGATGTCAAGAAGCTCTTGAAGGAATTTGATTTGATGTCAAATAATTTGTTTTGATGAAGGTTACAAAGATGACGAGTTTCAAAGGTCTTTTGCAAACCCCAAGTTGGCAGGTTTAAAGATTATAGGTGGATGCATTGGTTTAATGCATTTGGGTCCAAGAGGAAGTATTTATTTAAATAATTAAAAACCTTGTTAAGGTTCCATTTAATTATTTTTAAATAAATAAATTATTATTTGCAATGGGTTTTCCTAATCCATGGCGCAAATATTTTAAGTTGTGGGTGCTAGCAAAGACCTCCGTCGACGTGTTAAACTCCTTGCCAATGTCAAAGAGATTATGATAAATTGCATATAAATCTCCCTCGACGAAAACAAATATTGATCCCATCCAAATTTCGAAAGGAGTTGCTCGTTGTAAATTTGTCTGTGTCTTCGTTGATTTTCGTGGATCCGTTGTTCGTTTGTCTGCACTCGTCGTTTGTCGAATACTCTATAAATTTTATTGTCGTCATGTCATGGCAGAGGAAAGGAAGGGACTGTGGTTTCATTTTATCCCTGTGTAGAAGGATCAAGGTTAACAGTGTGAGGTTTAAACCTCATCGGGTGCCTTTGGCGCACCGGTAGTGGCTAGGCTGTTGGGGCGCTACACGAACGGGAGGTTTTGTGTTCAAATATCGTGAAAGGGTTTTTCATCATGAAGTGGACACAACAGGTGGTGTTAGAATTTGTGCACAAATTTCTCCATAGCGATTTTTGATGTGGCTAAGGTATTTTTGAAATTAATTTTTGCTAAGTGTTTTTGCGGATGGAGGAAGTTTGTTAGAGGGAAAAACAACTTAGGAGTTATAAGGAGTTTAAAGCTTGTTTGTATTTTGATAAAAGATTCTTTTTGAAGATGTTGTTGAAATTTCTTATTGCATTCTTATGAGAGATAAATTTTATTTGTGATAAGACTATAAGGGAGAAATAAGGTGTATAAGGGTTAAATATTTCTTGTAATGTTGAGAGTGCTTTTGGTTGTTTATGGAAATGAAAGCATGATGTTTTAAGGTCAATTGCTTCTTGTGTGAAGTTGTGAAACCTTAAGTGGGCAGCTTTGAGATTGATATTTGCTTTCATTAAAATGGTAATAATCAAGCTATTCTTTACTTGGTTAAAGTGTTGAGCTTACTACTTTATCGATGATTTGAAAAGTTGTGTGTGCTATTGTGAGTTGAGTTGGTGGATGCTTTTGTTCAAACAATATTGGAGAGAAAAGGAGTTCTACTTGTTTCCTTTTCTGATGTTGATTGTGAAATGCTTCAAGGTTTTGTTTTGAGCTGAATGGTGTTGATTGAACCTTGTTTGATGAGCATTGTTGTTGAAGCCCTAATTGATGGTGAAAATAACATGAGTATCATTGTTATGTGATCTTTGCATAGTTGGCAATTGTTGGAGTTTCATGTTCTTGAAAGAAAGCATTCTATCCTATCCATTTCAGATATTGATTTGAGTTTTCAGATTTGAGATTGAGTTTGAGCTAAGTTGATTTGAGTTGAGTTTTGAGATTGGGAGTTGAGTATAGAACATATTGAGTCTCTAACAATTCTCTTTATGCTTCTATGAGTTTGAAAAATTGCATTGGGTCTCTAACAATTCACCTTGTGATTTCCTACTAAGAAATTTTTTCTTGGTGAGCTTGCTGAGGTTTTGGACAGGTTTCGGTGGGGACTTGTGAGCAGGTTTTGGACAGGTTTCGGTGGGGACTTGTGAGCAAGTTTTGGACAGGTTTCGATGGGGACTTGTGAGCAGGTTTTGGACAGGTTTTGGTGGGGACTTGTGAGCAGGTTTTGGACAGGTTTCGATGGGGACTTGTGAGCAGGTTTTGACAGGTTCCGATGGGGACTTGTGAGTAGATTTGGACAGGTCCTAGTAGAGGACTTGTGAGCTGAGTTTTGATAGTTCTATCAGAGAACTTGAGGACAAAGGAGCACTAGTTCTTTGAGAAGAACCTAAGGACATATTTGGCAAGTCTTTGAGAAGGCTTGTGTGCAGAGGATTGATTTGTTCAAGTGTTGGATATATCTAACAGATAGAGGAAGACTTGTACTAGACCGACTAACCATGTTTGGTATAGGTTGTTGAGCTAATGTGGACGTGATCATAGAAGGTAGAGGTATCTTAGGCTAAGCATTGAGGACAGGAGGTCTTCGATGGAAAGGAGTTCCACATGCTGGCAAGAGGTAGAGGTAGTTGATCTTCTGAGGGATCATTTCCAGAGTAGAGGGGAAGGTATCTCCTTTGAGCAGAGGCTCATAAATTCAGATTGAGGGGAAGGTATCTCCTTTGAGCAGAGGCTCATAAATCCAAAGCAGAGGGGAAGGTATCTCCTTTGAGCAGAGGCTCATAAATTTAGATTGAGGGGAAGGTATCTCCTTTGAGTAGAGGATCATAAATATTGTAATTGGGAAGGATTCTCAAAGAACTTTGAGATAACTTTTAGAGAAAAGTTTTGTGGACGTAGCCCAGCCATTCTGGGTGAACCACGTTAAAATTGGTGTCACTTTGTGGATGATATTATGCATTGCTTTGGGTATATTGCTTTACTATTTTGAAGTATAAAGGAAAAAGTAAAAAGAGGTCTTATACTGTTCACCCCCCCTCTCAGTATAAGCTTGTGTTCTTCAATTTTTTGTTGTTGTTGTTGAGCCATTGTCGGCTAGCTCATGACTACTTGATTAACTTGATTGGCTTGATTGGTTGGATTGGCATGGTTTGGTTTGGATTGGACATAATAACTACCTTTGTATTGGCCATCATTTTGCCATTTTTTTCTTTTTAGACTTAAGTACACCTTCTTTGATTTTTATTTCCTCAATGATCCTAGAATGGGCAAGAGGTTCCTCAAATGATTTGTACTTTTGTAATTATAACAACCAAGAGATGGGTTTTAAGCAGCTCTTAGTAAAAAATCTAGTAAGCTCTTCCATTGGTAGGCTGAATGGAATTTTGGTAATAACGGCCCTATAATGGTTACCAAAATTATATACTGACTCATCATCATATTGCTTTAAACGATATAAGTCAGTTAATGATACCTTCTTCTTAACATTAAGTGAAAACCTTTTAAAAATTTGGTTAACCAAAAGTATAGATATTGTGATGAGGTATATTATTGTACCACTCTAAAACGTCTCCCTCTAATGTTTGAGGAAAGGTTCAGAGCATTAGAGCATCATTACTTTCAATTCTGAAACATGAATGGATAAATATGCTCACATGTTATCTAGGGTCCTCAATCCCTTTAAATTTATCAAACTTCGGTACTGTAAAATCTATCAAATATGGTGGGGATGGTACTAAAAAATGGATTGGTTTATTAATCAGCTATCTAAGAGTTGGCTTCTGGTTCATCATACTAGGAGTGTGTTGCATCAGGTTGTCAATCTGTTGTTTCATAGCTTGGATTTGAGTCTTCCCCAAGTATGTGGAAACCCTAAATTACTTCATGATTTTGTGAAGGTGGAGTATTGATATGTTGGGGTGTGATGATATGGTGATGATTTTGTGGAGTGGATTGAAATTTATGATGTGGGGGTTGATGAAGAAATTATTGTGAATTTTAAAAAGAAGATGATGTGTGGGGGCTATGAATGTGATGATTTTTGTTAATGGAATGAGTATGAGTTAATGGTGGTGTGGGGATGGAAACCATAGAATATTGTTGTACCCATGATGGATTTTGGGTGAAAAAGGTAGGTTGGGTGGAAGTAGACTGAGACTTAAAATTTGTTTCCTGTACTTGTTGTTGGGAACAAGTTTGAGCACCTTTTTGAGCCATAAAAAATGAATTGAGATGTTGCCATGCTTTCTATATGACCACCTCTGAGGTATATGGTGTGGATGTGGATGGAATGGATGAGGTAGGTGGAGGATAAGTTGCAACAAGAATTACAATGGGATGGGATGATATAGAGACTGGCATTTGTGAAGAAACATTGACATGTGCTTCATACAAAGGATTGCCATAGGTGGTGGTGTATGAATATGGAATGGAGGTACTTGGAGCACCTGACTATTGTGGGATGGAAAAATGATGGGAAGGTGCAACTAACACCTCAAAAAGAGGATTTTTATACACCTGGGTGAGGCTAGAAGGTTGTGAAGAGGTAAGTTCCTACTGAAGAGAAGGATCATGCCTAGGTGGACTATGGACCTATTCTAGAACATAGTTAGAAGATCTTTGAAAAGCTTCCACTTTGCCATGTCTATATAGGTTATGTTATGGTCTATGGGTGATGATGGTTCCTTTTGTGGAATGGTTGTGTGGATGGCTCTGTGCAAAACATCAGCATTTAAAGTCTACACAATGTGTGAGGGACCCGCAGACAAATATGAAAAACTTATCTATATCACACTAGTGGGGTTGACCATAGAAGTGGTAGGGAAGGATGTTGAACAATCCATGGATGAAGTGTCTTGGTGGATGGAAGTTTGATTCAATAATTTTGTTTGATTTCTATTTAACACCATAAGCTAATGAATCAAATATGTGATATGTGCAAGAAAGTAATGCAAATGAAAACTTCACAAAATCAAGTAAATATCTCAATCCTATGTTTTTTTTTGCAACAGATGTGTCTTACCTCCTTTTTTTATCTCACTTTTAATTTTTTTTTCTTGTGAGTTGTTTGTGTTTTGGATGTTCTAATCTGAATTATGCAGGGTGAAATCTATGGCTTGGCTAGAAAATGAGATTCTTCCTAGTTATAAAATCTAGGAAGTTTTATCATGGGTATCTATGGTGGCTAAGGATAGATATTGACAGATGGAGGTGAAGCCCACCATCACCAAATATCAAGCAATGGTTGATGATGAAATCCAACTCATTACTATTTATTGTGAAACGTGTATTGTGTGATTTATTTTAAAGTTTCATTTTTTTATTGTGTACATACAATGTAAAAATAACAAATTTTATAGGCCTAAATCAGAAGCAAAAAATAGAAATACTAATTTCCTCAAAGAATTTAGGGTGCACCACTTAAGACCCACTCTAAATAGTAGAGAGTTCACCTAATATTTTGCCTTGAATCTCTAAACGCAAGAGTATACTCAAGTGTATCCTGATGTCATTCCTACGTAGACAAGTAAAAGAGGAATTATTAACCCTATTATGCAAACTATTTTATGCAATTGTCACTTCACATGAAAATAGTATGCATAACATTGAATACAACACACCAGAAAATAGTAAAAATTTAAATCTAAAATGTGACCTATGGTGAATGTGTGAATGCAAATCTACTCTAAATGCCTAAAATATAAATGAAATATGATTGCTTTTAACATAAATAAATGATGTTATTTTTATCAATTTATTTGTAAAAGCATAAAAAAATAAATTAAAAGTGGGTTAGGGTTTGAAGCAAACTTACAAGTAAGCCTACATATCTCTTCCCCACTTTGTGAAACATACCTCAAAGGGAATGGAATACATCAGGGTGTTCACAGGGTGCTATAATGCACCCCTAGGGTGATTTAGGGCATCTGCACAACTTTTGGTCAACTTCTACAACTTTCTAGAAACCCTAGCTCTACAAAAATCATGTGATCAAATTTTTGAAAACATGTAGAATAGAAACAAAAAATAGAAGTAAGTGATAAAGTAAATTAACATAGAGAACCCTTTGTGGGTCCCACCGTGATCACCATTTGTGAATAAAAAATCAAGCAACACCAATACAATAATGATATAAAATAACAGTAAGAAATATAATACACAAAGATTGCACAAATCAGATAAAACTCTTTATTGTTGTAGGTGGATCTCAAATATTACAATCAATATGCCCAAATGTGGGGTTTTACAATGCTTATTTTGATACAATATTATATATTACTAGGGTTCTTCGAAACCCTAGTTTAAAATAATGACTGGGCTCTTCATGCTTGTTTGATCCCAACGAGGTTGCAAGTGGTCTTGTGTAACCTAGATAGGGCCACCCTAGCTTCAAAAACTGCCAAATGTATGATTCCTATACCTGCACATAGCAAATAGTAATAAATATTAGTAATACCTATGAGGGATCCACTGTGTGAGACCCTCACTAACCCTAGATGCTGCAATAAAACTATAAATAAAATCATAAGAATATAAAAATGAATGCAAATAAAATTTTTTACCTTGTCAACAATACTAACTTCCTATTTTCTATTTACATAGATGATTCCAGTTATAGTTGCAAATATGTTCTAACAATTCCTGAGGGTTGTAAGGCTATAGATATGGTGCATGAGACACCTGTGATCATTTAGAGACAACTAGAAATGCCCAGTGGCACTCGGCTAGCTCTAGTGGTTGCTCGTATGGCTTTGGTGGGTGCTCGACTGGCTATGGTGAGCACTTAGATAGCTTAAGAAGGCATTCAAGGATTTATGGGAGTGGTGCAGACCTAGATCTGGTTCACACGGGAAGAGTGGTCATAGAAGCAGAGGGATAGGAATGGATGATAGGGGCAAGGATGAAAATTAAAGGGGCTAGATGTTGGGATCTTCTAAGAATTCTTTGTGAATGAACATCGACATAATTCAACCTCAAAAGATTAGGGATTTAGAACTTAGGGTACTTAGGATTACAGGGGAGTTCTAAGGGTCTAAGTTGTCAAAATGACTCCTCTTTTATAATATTCCCTTAGACATGTTAAGGTTTTGATGACACAATTTGAGTGGTTGATATTAAAACATGAGGAAGGGTGGAGATTAAATCTGGGTAAGTGGCATGGATTAAGGTGAATGGATGCCTGAGATTAAAACATGGTGGAGGGATAATATTAATTCACATAAATACATATATATTTATTAAATATATATATAATATAAAAAATATTAATATTTAAATATATATTAACAAATACATACATATATATATATATATATATATATATATATATATATATATATATATATATATATATATATATATATATATATATAAATAATGGACGATGGATATTGGGAAACATGTATGGATGACATGTGGCTAGATTTTGGTGTCTACATAGACCAATATTGTGTCATCCACAAACTGTGAGTCAAAACTTCCTCACCCACCTTGATACTTTTTAGAAAACCTTGTTGTCTTCTCCTAAAAATGAGTCTACCCAAGCCTTCAACAAATATGAGAAAAAGATAAGTGGAATAGGGATCTCCAAACGGTTGCGAGGGAAGGCCTTTTATTAACACTATGTCAAAGTAGAAACACAACTCATGACCCATTCTATCCAATTCTAAGAGAAACCGAAGGCTATCATCATCCTTAACAAGAAATTCCACTCCACCCTATCATAAGCCTTTGACATATTTGATTTTATGAACATTCCCCTATTGCAAATTGTTTTCATCAAGTGGATTGCCTCCTACGCTAAAACCACACCATCCAATATCTGCCTTCCCTCTATAAAACTCCCATGCTTCAAGGAAATAATGTTATGTAGGAGAGGTTTTAGCCACTTAACCATTACCTTTGTGATTAGTTAATTTATGACATTACATAAGGAAATAGGCCTATAATTTCAAATATGCACCCCCTCGTCCCCTTTGGGAATTAAGGCAATGAATGTATGATTTAATGCTTTAAGCATTCTTTTACTACCTCTGGAATCCTCTATAACAACTATTATATCCTCCTCAAAGTTGACCAAAAGGTCTTAAAAAAATCAATTGGAAATCCATTTGGACTTGGTGTTTTTTTAGTATTCATTCCAAAGACTACTTTCTTTAGTTCCTCTTTATCAATGGGTTTAAGTAGGGCTTGGTTTTCTTCTTCATAGATAATAGAGGGTATGCCAACAAGAACTCCTTTTTTAGCCTCTTCATCTTACACCATACTTTCCTTAAACAATTTAGCAATATAATCCATTGAATGGATATGCATACCTAGGATTGTATCAAAGGAGTGCCCATTCTCATCCTTAAAAGCTTCCATCTTGTTCATCTGTCTCCTAGCACAAGCAGTCCAATGGAAAATTTTGGTTTTTTTGTCACCTTCTAATAACCAAGTGGTTCTTGTTGTATGTTTTCATTAGATCTCCTTTTGGTTTTCAATTTCCTCAACTACTTTACACAATGCATCATTCTCTTCGTTGAGTTGCTCTATAATTGTTCCTTCCCTAAATAATTTTTGAACCTCATCCCATCTGGCCACAAATGGAATTCTTTGGACCTAGAAGTCCATCTTGTTAGCTCGCCTCCATTGTTTCAGTTGATCATTGACATAATGAGGTTGTTTATGGAATATAAACTTTGTTGTCCCATATACTGGGCATCCCTCTTCCCACCATTGTGGAATTTTCTTTTGAATTTCCTCTTTTTGTAACCAATAGTTTTCAAATATGAATGGTTTATGTTACCCTATCTTAATCCTTCCTTCCAATAGAATGGGAAAATGATCTAAAACTGGACCCTCCAAATCTAAAACTTTAGATTCCATTTCACAAATGCCTCTGAAACCAAAATACAGTCTAACTTCACCTTCCTTCTATGTGACTCCCTCCTCTTATTAGTCTAGGTATAGTTGGTTCTAGGGCATTTTATATCCACTAAGTGTAATGCATGGACTTGGGTAATCATAATTTGATACTCTATATCCAAAATTGGGCTTTCCCCTTCCTGGTCTCTAGATGATAATTTAGCATTAAAATCCTCAAAAAAAATCTAGTCTAACTCCTCCCTCGAGACTCTCATATTATGCACTACTTTATATTGATGAATCTAACCATCTAGGTTTTGATTCCCATAAAAATGTGTGATTAAAACTTGCTCAGTTGTGCATTGTTACTAAAATGTGATGTGAGGACACACCTCAAATCTATATGTTCTATTGCTATCCATTCAAGAGAGTTCCAAAAGGTAACTATCCCCCATGAGACCCCTTGGGCAGCCACTTCCATATGACTAGCACCCCTCCAAATTCTATTTATTGTTTTACACATAATATCCAACGATATTTTTGTCTCCTGGATAAGCAAAAAAATGTTTTACTTTTTTCTAAGAGTCCTCAAATAGCTTATTGATGGGTTTTACTATTTAAATCCCCAATATTCCATGATTGTATATCATTAGTTACCTTGAGACCAGTAAGAGCCTATTGTCCTCACAAATCTCCTACTTATCAGTTTGTCTCCTTGAATTGTTATCAATTCCTTGTTTGATTTTCTACCCACTCCTTGAGAGCTGATATTCTTTGATCTCTTTTCCACTTGAGTTATCCCTAGAGTTGGATTTTCTCTATTCTTTTTTGTTATACCTATGATGAAATCCTTAATTATCGGTTGTTCTTGATTATGCACTATCAATACCCCTGCAATCTCTAATTGTGGTAAGTCACTGCACTATGTTACTTGCTCTATGATAGGAGGGGGTGAAAGAGGGGCTTGAACATGGTTGTTATGTATTCCCATCTACTCCTTCCATATATTGTTCTTCTTCCTTATCCACTAGTGTCTTGAATATCTCATACCTATTTGAGGGCTTGATTTGGGTTTGCTCTTTGTCAGCTTTTTTCTTTTGTCTTATCCTTCTTTTGGGTTGTTCAAAACCATCTCCTTGTGCTCCTCCACCTTAAGAAATGTTGGTTGTTCTTTATTGACTGTTGACTTATCCTCCTTAGGAATATTTGACAGTCCTAGAGGAGCCTCTATTTTTGTGTTCATATTTTTTGGGTAGGACTAAGCAAAATACCCATATTTGTGGTAAACTCTACACCTAAAGGGTAACGCATCATTATCTAGTTGTTGAATCCAAGATAGACCTACAATTTTGAGTTCAATATCTACTAGTAAAGGTTGGATAAGATCCATTTCCATGCATAATATAGCATAAACGGTTATGTTTCCTTCCATTGTGCCTATAGAAACACCTAAATATCTTCCAAGAAAACTATCGATGATTTCCAATACCTTCTCACTCTAGAACTCCATTGGAATTGTATACAAATGGATCCAAATCAAGATAGTAGTAGGTTCAATTTGAGGATCAAATCCCACTCTCCAAGGTTGAACAAATAATCTATTAGATCATGATTCCTCTTTCTTGATTCGAAAGCCCTATTTCTATCAACAAGTGAGGAAAAACTAACAATAAAATATCCATTACTAATAAACCACAAAGAATACTCACCAAGAGACTCCCAATTTTGCTAAACCCAAGAATACAAAAAAATTAGGGTAGGGAAAATACCCATGAATTTACAAATCAAATCATGATTGGATCTATACAAGACTATTTATTCTACCATACTTTGCTCAATGACAATATTTGGCCTTGATTCTTACTGTGACAAGCATCCATTGACTCTTTGAGATGTTGATATTTTTCCAACATCTATAAAAAGCATTTTTAATGTAGTTTTTTATGCTTCTTTAGTCTCTTCTTGAGATTTTTCCTTCAAAAAATTTGCAAAAAAAAAAATTACCTCTCTAAAAGAGGATCCGGAGGTGTCCCTATTGGGCCCTCCTAGGGCAGAAATCTTATCTTAAATCCTTCAACAACCAAAAAGCATTTCGTCTAACCAATTGATGTCCTAGTTTTCTCTTCAACTATGTACTCTTACCTAAGAAAAAAAGATAAATTTAGTGTTTTTCACATGGCATCTTGTCTTGTCAACCATGTTGCACACAAACATAGTTTATATTTTACAATTTGTTTGTAATCATGCACTAGTTGTCCCAACTATCATGATGTCTTGTTCTATCATATTCTTAGTTTACTAATAAAAATATTTTTTTTCTATTATTCAACCATTTATAGTTGATCCAATAAACCTTTATCAAATATCATGTTCTAAGAAAATTCTATGCTTCCCTTGATTGTCTTGAGTTCCTTCTTGGACCAATCACATATCACACTTAAATTAAATTTTAGTTTAGGGAAGATGACACCATGAGTAACCTTTCCATAAAGTGAAAGTTTTCTTACTCATCCTATCATTCGCATAATCCAAACTTGAGGATCCAACTACAAGTTTGAAAAAGAAAAAAAAATATAGATTCAAACAATAAGGATGGCACCCAAATGCACTTCTCCTTGGTCCCCTAAGGTATTACAGACACCTCCATCGAGGCTATAAATACTTGGCTGGTAGTGGAGCTACATCGAAGGATTATGTGGTTAACCTCCATCGAGGCTATAGATGCCTCACTGGTAGTGGAGTATACCTTTCGAGTGATGATATGTTTATCACATTAGCAACCTTATTTTATACATATCTTTGAACACTTGCGAATGAGAGAGCTTATGTTGGCCTAAGTTCATAATTAGTTAGTCCAACCTTACAAAATATGGCAAATGAACTTCCTTGCATACACTTTGGTCCATGGTAGACTTGAATTTATTCAGGATGGTCTAGATTTCTATGGGATATTGACTGACCATTAGATGAGTTTGATTATTGAAACTAGGGTGTTTGAGTTTCATGATATTCTTCTAGCATTTAAAATCCCTAGGATATATGGACAAAACACATCTTGGCTAGCTTCTATTCCTTGTAAAAATATCCTAAGTATTCATTCATATCATTAATCATTAGTCATTGTCCATTATTTATCTGGTTAGCAAATTATCCATTACATTTTGTCTTAATGCTATGTCCTCGCATCATTTTTCCAATGTTCATTCATCTTATTCCTTGTATTTATTGTTCCTTGAGATTAGGTTCATGGGTCATTCATTATCTCTACTAGTCTACCAATTGTCCTTATTGTCCCATGTTCATAGTTTGTTATCTTGTATTATGAATTCTTTTATTGTGTTAATAAGTTATTGTTATTGTTAACTGGTCATTGATTAATTAAACCAACTTTTATTATGAAATGCATACACAAGCACCTAGAAAGTGATTAAAATAACACATGTGAGTCTAAAACATATCCATAAATACAAAACCAATCATCCATCACATAAGCATCTAGAATCCATATCATCTAACATGTCACATCTATCTAATCACATACATCCATCCATCATAAAAATTAAAATAACCTAAACATATGCACCACATCATTCATTCATAACATCATATCATACCCACCATCAAATAAGCATCATGTTTATCAATCATACAAAATACATATAGTCCATATCAATCAAATGCCCATATGCATAATTCATATATCTCAATACAAAATCAATGATACATCATCATCATCAATACCCGTAGGGCTACATAAGTATTACCCCTCAGGCTACATTATGCATCTATCTATACATATCGTAATACATACACCATCCTCATCTCATCAAAAATATTCTATAAAATCATGGCCACTCTGCCACACAAAAACAAAACTCATTATTGTTAATCTCCTAAAACCTCTCCACTCCCCTCCTATCTACCCTCTCTATCATCTAGTTCTTTCCCTATTTGCTTGTGGTTCTTGCTACTTTTGTGCATCCTACTACCCTAATAAGAAGATGATCTTACCACCTATGATGTTGTTGGATCTATAAAATAGGAAATTCTTGGGACCCTTGATGGTGTTCTCCTAAAACTCTATTAGGATCAGGAACCTATGAGTAATGGAATAGGCATACCCACACTCATCAGCCTCTCCTCATACAACCAAACTCTATCCTTCTAGTACAACCAACCAACCCTAAACTCATCCCTAGTCCACTACAATTGTTTGATCTCAGATCATAAAGCTACCATGTCACCTTCACTCATCATCATTAGTGGTTGTGCTCTCAACTGCTCAAACTATTGTCAAATTCTATCCTACTTTGCTATCATAGCATCCCTCTCTATCCTCAAACTATTCCACTCTACTATCACTACATCAAGCCATCTCTATCACCCTATCCTCTTTAGTGCCCAGATTGCCTTATACTCTACCAACTAGACCTCAAACCACTGCTTTTGATCCCTCAAAATCTTGACCTCCTTGACCATTGTGTTCAACCCACTAAAATCCATTGTATCATCAAACTCAAACACCCCTTCACTCCCAAACTCTTCTATGGGTGTCCACACCTACTGCCCCTAAATAATCCACTCCCTCATCTACTTGATAGTGTACTCATCACTTCCTCCTATCCTCCTTCTCCACCAGCCTCACCATCAATACCCTTCTCCACAACCCTCCCTTCATGCCAATGTTGTCTGAGCCACCACCTATCATATTTTGGTATAGTGCTAGCATCGTCTATATCTGGTATTAGTACCATCTCATTTACATGCTTCTACATCAGTCCTACCTGAGGTGTTGGCCTATCCTCATCCCTAATCCTTCGATATATCATAGGTGAATCTGATACTCCTTATCTTAGCCCAAACTATTAAAACATGTAGGTGAATTAAAAGTACTCCACATAAATACCCTTATGGTAAATCAACCATCTCACTCATCACACCTGATATAGATGGTGAGCCTCCTCCTTCCATATTGAGCCACCCCTCCATGGTGTCTAGTGTTAGTGGCATTTCCCTTATGGGAAAATGGAAGGTACCTTTATATAGGTCGCAACACTCAACCAAGGTTTACATATACAATCGGTTGATGTGTATCATATCCAACTAAGCCACTCCCTAAAACCTAATTCCTACCAACCATCCCTAGTCATGCTCAAAAAAATCCCTCTTCAACTTGAACAAGAGGGACCTTAACCTATGTTGTGGTCGCATTGCCTTCCCCTATCATCATACCATCCATCAATTATCTTTCCCTATCACCCCCATCACCTTCTAAAAAATGAAAAACAATCGTACAACTATTGTATGGTTCCTATAATTGTTTGTACGAATGTACATTTCATACAACATATGGACACCAAAAATATATTGATAGAGACAGTTCTTGTTCATGCTATTTTTGAGAAATACCGTAAAAAAAAAAAAAAAAAGTAAACAACCAAACAAAAATTGCCCAACCCTAAAACAATGAAAACCCACAAACACACAAACTCAAAAAAGAACTTGTTTAAAAAAACAACGAGAAAGGACAAGCAAACCCAACAACTTGAAAAAAATAAACATCACATGCAATTTATAGTTACTATGCTAGCCTAAGTTTCTATGGTTTATTTTCTCTAAAAATGGGCCCTAAAATTTATTTTATTATGAAAGCCAAGAAACAAGAAAGAAAGGATAAAACCCATTAACCTGAATTGCACTCCCTCCATTGCTAGGTTTTACACCATCATCCACCATCTCATCCCTTTGTATATCCATTTTGATAGTATTTCATGTCAAATCCTTAATATCACTTGCCTCTCTCACTCGCTATTCTCCCAAATCATGTGATTCAAATGAGCATGCACACCATTTTTATTCTAACATGATTAGTGACCATCTTGTACATTGGTGATTGTCCTGTATAGTCAATGATCATCTAGTATAGTCTGAAAATTTTTTTTCCAATCATACAGTATATGGTTGGTTGTATGATTTCAGTTTCTAACCATCATTTTGCTAGTTTCTCCCATAATTTCCACTTCGTTGTTGCAAAATGATCTTCGGTAAAGCACTTCCTTGTTGTCTTTCACTTATTTAGTCATGAACTCATCATTTGAGGGGGGAATATATTAATCATCAATGTCACATTGAACATGACCAATATTCAAACACTCAATATTATAATCAAAGTTTATCCAAGAACTTTGCCAAAGACTATCACTAGCCCTCCTATGTTAGGGCAAAAGCAAAATTTCTCTTCTTCTTCTTCTCCTCTTAACTCAAACTCTAATCCAATCCAAATTAAGTATGCTCCATGCCAATGCTATATAGTTACTCACACACTTACTTCATAGAGGTGATAACTTAAACCCAATTATCTAATTGATTGGAGTGACATGAGGCTACATACCTATGGTTTGTCAGCTTATTAAATCTAGCAAACTCAAAAATTTATCAAAAGTAAATATCCAATATTTTTGTCCCTTCCATAATTGTGGCATATTACATTGTTCATGATTTGAGATAACCTTAGTTCTTCTACCTCAATTATCATTGTGACATGCCAAAACCATGAAGATTTAAAGAGGCAGAATTTAGAGAACCAACTCAAAGAAGAAAGTTGGTCATTGTTATTTTGCTTGATATTATTTAAAGGTTTTATAGAGGTTTTATATTAAAGCTAGAAAATGATTTTCTATTATGAAAATTGATCTTTAGAATTTGAGAAGCTTCCTACAACAAATAGAGAAGACTTTCATCTTCAATTTCTAGAAGGTTGTGAGCTTTCTTCATGCAGGGATTGGTTTGAGTTGCAATTAAATTTTAGATATAGATCTTGATAAGTATTTCAGGTCTAAATATAGACCTTTATAGATAGGTTGAGTTTACCTATTCCAAGAATTAATTTGGAATAAAATATAATCTATAGCATAGTTTTAGGTCTTTGAGATAGACCTTGATATTGAAAAGAGTAAGGAGACCCAAGAGAAAAGAGGTTTCATAGAACTAAACAAAGGAGACTTGAGAAAATTCCCATTGAAGGTAGATTAAGTGACCCTAGAAAGAGGTCTTATTGAAAATTTTGATAGAAGAAGCAAACTTGAAGGTGGAAAAAGACTTCAAGAAAATTCAAGACAGCATAAATTCTTGAAGATAGTCCTAGCTAAAGGATAGCATATAGCGCATCAAAGGAAGTATTCTAGTAGTCCACATTGGACAACAAATTTAAAAGAATTGAAGTCATAGAAGAATATGACAAAGTAGAAAATATTCGATATAGCAAGCTAGCGTCAATAGAGAGGAAGACTTGGTAGCATTAAGGATAGCACATTTCTTAAATTCCATAAGGGAATATTTAAGATTTGAATAAATAAAAGTGTTTACTTAAGATTTGGTACAATCGTCAGCATTCGACAACAAGCCCACAAGAATCATTGAAGGAAGTCTTAGTGAAAATAAGTCAAAAAGATTGATGCTAAAGACTAAACTAAGCATAGGGGGAATAATTAAGTCTTAAAGTAACTATAAGAAATAAATAAATATGGAATTATGTACAAGGCAGATAAAGTTGCATATTAATGGTGATTAGGTGTATTTTTAAGAAGTTAAATTATTGGTAATTGCAGGTATTCAAGAGGACAACATAGTACAATTTTAATCTTGGAGAGCACTCTGCACCAGTGATCCAATGCTTAAATTTCTTGCATCTATATCTACAAGAGAATAACAAAGTTAAACAACAAAGGAAGAAAGTATTAGCAAAGTAAATAGTAAGGAGAATAACATTATCTCCATTAGCACTATGGAGCATCTAAGAATGCTAAAGTAGAATAACAAGTAGAGTCAAGAAAGACAAAGTTTAAGGAAAACTAGACAAAACTAAATGTACTAGCAAGTTGAAGGTTCAAGAATCAAAGAAGAAGATTGCAGGCTCTAAAGGAAAGAGTAAATAAGTCTCTATAAAGAAGTCATAAGAGAAGATAGACAAGGATAACATAAGCAAGAGAAAGATATCCGATCATTTACAATGAGAACAATATTAGAAGGACCATCATAGAAATCCATGTCAAACCTTAAATGCACACCTAGAGAAGCACAAGAATAGGCAATGAAGGTAGCACTTAGAGAAGTGCTTGAATAGACAACAAAGATACCTTAAGAGAAGGATTAGAATGGATAAGACAACAAGGCAATAAACTTTAATATTTAAGGCAACATCATATAAGAAAGAGAATAGAACATATTAGTTAAGCAAAGAAGCATCTAGTGTTGTTTAGGATGAGCGCCATAGCTCAAGTGAGACATAGTAAGTAAGAATAGCGCCATAGCCAAAATCAAGGAGTGTAAAGAATAATAGATATAGTGTAGAGTTCAAGGTTGTAATGCCCCCACACTTACATTAAAAAGAAGAATAGAATAGAAAAGAGCATCATCCATGTAGCATCTATGAATAACTAGTATTTTTGAAAAAATATTGATGGAGACTTGATAACTCAATATACGAACACTAGAAACTAAGCTACACACAGTAGCATTGCAGGGAGATGAAGCATCAACCAAAGAAAATGAAATATAGCTTGCAATCCGTAACAAGGAGTGTCAAAGCTAGGTGGAACGCCTCTAAGGAGGGAAGCCAAATCGCCAAGAGATAAAGGTCAATCAAGCATCATTTGTTAAAGTGAAAAGCCAAACATTGCAGTTGTATACGAATAATTTTGAGAGCAAATAGAATGTTACAAGGTGAAGTGTTGAGGAAGAGAAGCACCAAACTTTTGAATTGGGTGCCACATGATGAAGATGTAATGTCTTCCTCAACAAGGGAAGAGCCTTCGTTGCCACTTGTCAAACTATAGAAATAAGCACCAATTAAAAGTTTTAAGAAGCAAAATATCTTCATAAGGAACCTTGGTTGCATGGTTGTTGAGGATAACTTAGGCTTATCCACTTAAGCCTAAGTTAATATTTTATTATTATTTATATTTCCTATTTCTTGCACTTTGTATTCACGTGAGGCATAGTATGCCCATGTTGGAAATAGGTTGTTTAGTTGTTGGGTGTGTTGTTAGCTGTTAGAGATCTCTCTTGTCTTCTAGCAGTTAGTTGGCATCCTAGGTTAGCATGTTGTTAACCATTAGTTAAGTGGTTGGCCATATGTGGCAGATTGTTGCAACCACTTAACCTACGTAAGATTCCTATGTATGCCTATATATTATGTGCATTTGATGAATAAAATAGCTTCATAATAGTGTTACTACATCAATGGTAGACACACATTCTGAGGAGAACAATTGTTGAGAGCTAAGGTTGAGCACAAAATAAAATAGCTAACTGTGCAGGTGGAAGAATATTTCTTGTTAGGCTTAAGGAGGAGCGTGAAAAGAAAGACACCAAAGGAAGGTATTTTATTCAAGTTTGAATTTAATTTTTCAAAGGTTTAAGGAGACATAAGGGGTAAGTTTAATTATTCTAAGGTTTAAGTTTAATTAATCTATTACATTAGAGATTAATTGGATTAATGGAGAGATAAGGTAGATAATTAGAAAATTATAACCTTGGAATTTTCTTTATGCAATTTAGAGTTTTTGGAGTGATAAGTGCAATTTAATTTAAATTTTTTGAAGTATTTTATCTTATTTGAATTTCAAGTTACATAGGAATATTGCAAATTAATTTAAGTGTGGAGAGACAAGGTAGTCTACATCAAACTTAGAAATATTAAATTTACAAATATTCTAGTTTATATTCAATTAGGGAGACATAAGGTATTCAACTTCAAAGGTTTTTACCAAACTTGAAAAACTTGAAATCTATCATTCATTATTTAGGGAGACATAAGTATCACCATGACATCTAACAAGTTTTTCTCTCACAGTCTCAACTCTTAAAAGGTCCTAATTATGCTTCATGGAAAAACAAAGTAAAATCAATCTTAATAGTAGAAAAGTTATGGGACATTGTTAGAGGAATCAAAACTAAACCTGTTGAAGGTGATAGAGAGATTCCAAAATATGAAGAAGAAGTTAAAGCTCTTATTATAATTACATTTGCTATTACAAATGAGATACAACCTTACATAAGATCAAAATAAACCTCTACTGAATCATGGAATACTTTATCCAACATAAACCTCTACTGAATCATGGAATACTTTAGCCAAAATATTTGAAGGAAATAACAAAGCAATAGTTTTGAATCTTCAAACTCAACTACATTCATAAAAGTTCTCTAGTGATGAAAGTATTGAATTTTTTTTAAGAAGAGTGGCAGACTTAAAAGTAAAGTTATTAACTTTAGGTGAAAATGTGGAAGATAAATTGCTTGTCCAAGTAATCCTAAAGGCTCTTCCAGAAAATTACAAACACCTAGATACTTCTCTATAAATTATTGGCAAGGACATTACATTTGATGAGTTAGTAAATAGTCTTCATGAATATGAAATTGAGAATACTATCAAATATGAAATTACTAAACTAAATATAATGATCAGGGCCATGTTGCTTCAACTTCAAGAGAGATTTAATAGGAGTAACAATATTGTCAGATTTGTAAAAAAGAAATCATAATACAATTTTTTGCAGATATAATCCAAGGAATCAAATAAATCAAAATGGTCAAGCAAATAGACCAATACAATATAGAAAATACCAAACTCAATTTTGTCCACAACATCAACAATTTCAATAGCAATATGCTTCTCAATATCAATATAATCAACCTCAACTGCAATATAGAGAAGGGAATCAAAAGAGTCATTTAGCTCAAGAAATTCAGGAACTAGAAGTGACTACAAAAGAAAATGAAGTCAAGGCTCTTTTAGAAAAATTAGTAATACATGAAGAAGAGTTTTTGAAAGATACTAATCACTCATTTGATCAGAATATGGGAAGGTAGCCGACTGAAGAAAACAAGACATATTAGTACAAGTTTTAGGATCAAGATGAAAACCCATATTGAAGACTAAAGTCTTAAATAACCAAATAATGTAATACATGATGGTGTTGAAGTATATTACATTGTTTGGTATATGACAATGTACCACCTTGATACAATATCAAATTAGAGTGTGAGTTTATATTTCATGTAATGTAATAATGTGCAATAAATGCACAAGTGTCATGTAATTAAGTGTGCAAGTGTTGTGAGTGTGGATGTGCACAAGTGTCCATTATGTAAGAGTGCACATGTGTCCTTAGAATAGGAAAGTGAAGAGTTTCAAAGAAGAGTGAAGGTCAAGAGTACTCCATATGAAGATCCGCATACTTTTATATATTTGTGACAAAGCATTGTAATTGGTATCGAAAATGCATTGCACATAGCATGCATTAGTAGACCTTTATTCTATATCATTTTCAGTATTTTGTGAGTATTTTCAAGTGATTATTTTATGAGTATTTTTTAAGTTATTTATGAGTTATACTTGTGTGATTATTTATCATAAATTGATTTCTTTATATTGCAACTTTATATACAATTATATGGTTATTTACATTTAGTATTTAGATTCATAAGGTAACATTGATGAGGCATGGTGCACCCATGCCACCTCACCACCCCATAACCCTTATCAAATATCTATAAATAACCCCCATTTTCTTTCATTTGGATGAATAAGATAGATGTTTATAGAAACTCTACCAAAATTACTCCAACCCCCATGTGTATGCATTGAGAGAACCCATATTTGCTTGTGTCAGCCCCATGGATAAAATATTGTACTTCTCTTTGTATGTCCTTGTTTTGTGAATAAGTTATAGATTCAGGTTCAAACAAACACCAGATTTAGAGCAGAGCAACATGACAACCTATAGAAGACATCCACCAAAGGAATTTCCACCGGGGTCAATACAGTGGAAATCGTCTAGACAGGAACAGTTTATAGCCAAAATTATCCTGACAATGATGGTTCCCATCGAAGCTAGGTTACAGTCAATTACATCACAACAAATTAGTCAAAGAGGTGAGTAAGATGTTATAATGTGTTTTTAGCTTGTTTTGATCTCTATTTAATGCATTAGTTTAAGTTTTATTTGTTTGCCCCTTTATAAGCTTGGACCCAACAGGTGCTACTAACATCTGCTTTGGTTGTGTAGGCTTTGGATAATCTACATAACCAATAGTGGTATGAAAGCCCACCCCCCTCTTGAGGTGGTCAAAGAAAGCAAGAGTGCCATATGATTGCATTGTAAAAAGGGATTCCACATTGGAAAACCATTTTGTAGCCCAAGGGGCATTTGTAAAATCTATTTGTAATATCATTTATGGTTAATGAAATGACACATTTTCTTGTCCACAAATAGGTACATAGAATGATATAGACATAAATTGTAGCAAAGTTTGAAAGGTTAATTATCCTATGCTAGGATTTTGTTCCACTTAAATATTTTTCTTTGGTTCTTTTTCTTAAGCAGGCCAGTTGAGGTTAATAGAAATATAAACTTAATTTATTTATAGATATTTAAATTAAAATAAAAGATCATATAAACAAGAAAATTAATTAGGTAAAAATAAAGTTTCCTTTTACATAAAAATATTAGTTAATGGATTAAAATCACCAAAATAGTGTTATTGCAAATTTCCACTCTTGATGAATTAGTCATAATTATAAATAATGTGCTTACTTTATCAAGTTCTATAGTTAACATAAATTAAAAATGATTGATTTGTTTTTATTTACAAGAGTAAAGTTTCTTTGATTCTACAACAACCAGTAAGTGCTTCATTTACTTAATCAATGCCCTAGAAAGAGATGATGGTATTACAGGGTATCCTTGCCTTGCAATTTCTCTCAGCTCCAACGAATCATTTACAAGAGTAAAATTAAAAAAAAAAATCTCAATACAATGATACGAGATTACAAAAGACACCAACTCTCAACCTCTTTACACCTCCTATAAGGAAGTTTATATTTTAGTTTTAAAAGAAAGGTGTGAAAGTAAATGATTTGAGTTGAAAATAAATGTTGGCCAAGTAAATGATTTAATTGAAAACAAATGTCAGTCGAGCCCTCAAAAGTCCTTATCAAAAAAGTACACCTTTTTTAATACGTAGGGAATCGTAACACCATTGAATTTTGTTATTGTAAACCTTATCCTGTTGGGTTAGACGAAGTCAATAGGACCCTTAACCCTCCAGGGCATTGAACTAAGGCAGTTAATTGGCAAACACTCAATGACTACCATCCAACCTATCCCCTTCTGAGTACGTCGTGGTTTGAACTTTGGACCTCCCCAAAGAAAAGGCAAAGCTCTAACCATTGTGTTGTCCTTATCAGACTGAAAATTGAGTTTACATGAATTTTTATGAGGGGTATCGGTCCCCTCATACCGAGGTTTGAACAAAGTATAAATAGATTAGTTAATAAAAATATTTTAATAGAGGACTGTGAACTTAAATTCTCTTTTCTTTGGTTAGAGAGATGTTAACTATCTTAATCAAATAATTATTAAGATTTATTGTAATGTTTACCATTCATTTCATATAAACTATTTATTACAGTTTTTGTGGTGCACTTATGTTTTAGGATGGAAATTAAGAGTCTAGATTTGATAAAGTAGGATAGCGTGAAATTTTGAAAATATTACTCTACTAAGATGTAGTGCGTAGATAGTAGAGGTGAATTTTTAGTATTGTAAAGGTTACTACAAGAAAAAGTCAAGAAAAAAGATATAAATTTTGGGATATTTGTATTTAAAAAAAAATTGAAGAAGATCCAGAAAATGAAAATCAATATTTCAGATTTTTTTATGAAAAAAGATGCAGGTATGTGACTATAAAAATTCAAATGAGACAAGAATTGAATCAAGTTGTAAATTTTCAAACTCTAAAGAAGATAATTGTGATTTGTAAAGGAAAATCCTAAATACAATACTTTTTTCTCAAAAAAAAAAAGTAAAGGATAAAAAATAAAAGTATTCGATATTTAATTAATTAAAATTAATAAAAATTAAGATTATGAATATAAGAAGTACTTTTTCAAAAAAAATTAAAATTAAAATATAACCTATAATTATATAAATATTATATTAAATATATAAAAAATAAAAGGTTATAAAATTTTCAAATTGTAGTTTAGTTTTTTTCACAAGTGGGGTTATCTTCAAATTTTAAGCCTCTACCTCATTGTCTCCACATATCTAATTATTACTACGTACGATTGGACATACACTTTCTTAATGAGTGGAAAGCTTTTTTTTTAACGAATATAATGGTTCAACTTCCTTCATGGTCTTAAGCAGCTGTTGGCTAATCTACAAACCAGGTTGAATTAGACTCACAAGTAACCATTAATCAATTGAAGGCGCCCACCAAGACCTCTTTTTAAGATTGGAAGTTACTAAGGGTGATTGACAAGATACATATGCTTAATTTAGAATAGTAAAGTTTTTTCATGCTCCCCAAGAACATAATAAAATTGCAGATGTTACGGCAAAGTAGGCTTTAAAACGCAGGGATCTAACTTGTTATGGAGATCCTCCTCAATGGTGGCCGAAAAAACCAAAGAAAATATCTACTAAATACTCCATATTGATGCCAACAACATTAATTCTTATATGTACTGACTTAGAAAAAAGTCATAGATCCCTCTTTCTTGTATTAGCACAATACATTTAAGACATAGTTGTTGCTCTTATGTAAAATTCTGGATGAAAGCCCTCTTTACTTAGAAGGACTGAGGATTTAGCCTTCAAAATGCATTTAAGAAAGTTATTGCTCTTATGCAAAATTCTGGATGAAAGTTCTTCTTGTTTGGAAGAGTTGAGGATAGAGCCTTCTTGCTTGCTTATAAGTAATACAGAAACCTTTTAAACCAAAAATAAATAAAAATAAAAATATAATGGTTCAAATCAAAATGTCATGTCTAACACTACAATGGTAAAGGCATTAGGCTTTTCTTACCGAGGCCTCCATGCGCCCGCAGTTGTATGCTTCGACTAGCTGTTACTATATGTTTTTTAAAATAAGGAAAAAAAATATTTTTAAAACTTGACACTAATATTTATAATTTTAATTTATATATAGACCTTTGATATTATTATAAAATTAAACCTTGATAATTGAAGATTAAAAATTGACACCTAATAAAAAAAATTACATAGGCTCACACTCACATGCTATGCTCCACCATGCCCCACCATGGTTTGAACCTAAGTTTCTCAAAAAAATAAATAAATAAATAAATAACTAAGACCTAACCACTAGGGTGTCCCATAAAGACCTAATAATTATTAGTTTTTTTTTTTTAATTTATTATTTTTTATTCGATATTAATTAATGAACTAAAAATTACCAAAAAAAAAAAATACTACTAGTTTTTTTTTATATGTATATATTTTAAATTGAAAAAATTAAAATATTTAATTATTTATATAAAATATTATAAAATTTGTGATTTAATTTTTAAAAATAACTAAAAGTAAATAAATGTCTGCAAAGTATTTATAGGGATTTATGAATAAAGTTTGTACAAATAATTTATTTTTTTAATAAAATTTTGAAACATTACCACCAAAAAAACAAAAAAAAGTGGATACATAGATAAAGTTTGTAGAATAATTTATTTTTTAATAGAAGTTCGAAACATTGTATTAGTATCGTTTGAAAAAAAATAAAACTTTGATGTAGAGGAGTTGGAAAGCAAGTGGGTAGTTAAAACTCTGCAGTTATCGAAATGCCCAGGTTCATATCTCTCCCTTCACATGTTGCGGATATGTTGTATATAAAAGATTCCTCATCAAATAAATAAAAAAATAAAACAAAGTGAATAAATAGATAAATATTAACTATCTAAATTTTAATCATGTAATATGCTATATAAAACATTTATAACTCGCATAATAAATAAAACATTTATACCTTAGGCAACTTACATAAGAGTAATAGTTGTGTGTTGTTACAATATGTTTATCATCACTTCCATGAAAAACCTCTCACATAAAAATGTGCTGATCATGTCTAAAAGAAAAAATAATATTATTTTTTTATTCAAACTTCTAAAAATCTTGACTCATGTGATAACTCTACTAAAACAATCCCTCCAAGAGTGGACGAGTAGTTTTTTTTTTTTTTTTTTAAGATTTTCAACCTTAATTATTGTAGTTGTAAACAAATGTGGGTACCTTTGTTATCTGCTCTCCTTTTCTTCACTTCATTATTCTTCTCATTGGTCTACACACCATATCCCAACATTGATGCAATGGAATTCTTGGCAGCATATAGTTTTTGTCCATAGCTTTGGGCACCTTTTTCCCCTACTTCATTTTGCTTCTTTTGGGTTCCCTTACATTCTCCCTCTCCTATAGCGTCGTCCTCGTTATCTTCGATGCTTTCATCAGATGCCACAACATCTTTCGGTCCCTGAACCAATCCAGATTCCTTAGTCATACCTCCAGAGCCTATTCCAGAACCACCAGATTTTACTTCTTCAGTAAAATTGGGTGTTTCCTCAGATTTAACTTCACTAAGATTGGGTTCTTCCTTAGATTTAATTTCTTCAGTAAAATTGGGTGTTTCCTCTTCCTCCCCAACTTCACCATCCCTTTGAGTCTTCCATACTCTGCTTGAACTTTCCTCCTCTTGTTTTTCAATTGAATTTGAGCCACCATGAAACCCAAATCCTCCCAATTTTTCCTCCTCATTATCTTTGTTGCTTTCATCAGATGCCACGACATCTTTCGGTCCCTGAACCAATCCAGATTCCTTAGTCATACCTCCAGAACATATTCCAGAACCACCAGATTTTTCTTCAGTAAAATTGGGTGTTTCCTCTTCCTCCCCACCTTCACCATCCCTTTGAGTCTTCCATACTCTGCTTGGACTTTCCTCCTCTTGTTTTTCAATTGAATTTGAGCCACCATGAAACCCAAATCCTCCCAATTTTTTCTCCTCACTATCTTTGATGCTTTCATCAGATGCCACAACATCCTTCGGTTCCTGAAACAATCCAGATTCCTTAGTCATACCTCCAGAGCCTATTCCAGAACCACCAGATTTAACTTCTTCAGTAAAATTGGGTGTTTCCTCAGATTTAACTTCAGTAAAATTGGGTGTTTCCTCTTCCTCCCCACCTTCACCATCCCTTTGAGTCTTCCATACTATGCTTGGACTTTCCTCCTCTTGTTTTTCAATTGAATTTGAGCCACCATGAAACCCAAATCCTCCCAATTTTTCCTCCTCGTTATCTTTGATGCTTTCATCAGATGCCACATCTTTCGGTCCCTGAACCAATCCAGATTCCTTAGTCATACCTCCAGAGCCTATTCCAGAACCACCAGATTTCACTTCTTCAGTAAAATTGGGTGTTTCCTCAGATTTAACTTCAGTAAAATTGGGTGTTTCCTCTTCCTCCCCACCTTCACCATCCCTTTGAGTCTTCCATACTATGCTTGGACTTTCCTCCTCTTGTTTTTCAATTGAATTTGAGCCACCATGAAACCCAAATCCTCCCAATTTTTCCTCCTCGTTATCTTTGATGCTTTCATCAGATGCCACATCTTTCGGTCCCTGAACCAATCCAGATTCCTTAGTCATACCTCCAGAGCCTATTCCAGAACCACCAGATTTCACTTCTTCAGTAAAATTGGGTGTTTCCTCAGATTTAGCTTCAGCAAAATTAGGTGTTTCCTCTTCCTCCCCACCTTCACCATCTCTTTGAGTCTCCCATACTCTGCTTGGACTATCCTCCTCTTGTTTTTCAATTGAATTTGAGCCACCATGAAACCCAAATCCTCCCAAGTTTTCCTCCTCATTATCTTTGATGCTTTCATCAGATGCCACAACATCTTTCGGTCCCTGGACCAATCCAGATTCCTTAGTCATAACTCCAGAGCCTATTCCAGAACCACCAGATTTAACTTCTTCAGTAAAATTGGGTGTTTCCTCAGATTTAACTTCAGTAAAATTGGGTGTTGCCTCAGATTTAACTCCAGGAAAATTGGGTTCTTCCTCAGATTTAACTTCGTCAGTAAAATTGGGTGTTTCCTCTTCCTCCCCACCTTCACCATCCCTCTGAGTCTTCCATACTCTGCTTGGACTTTCCTCATCCTGTTTTCCAATTGATTTTGAGCCACCATGAAACCCATATCCTCCCAAATTTTCCTTATGATCTTTGCTGCTTTCATCAGATGCCACAACATCTGTCAGTCCCTGAACCAATCCAGATTCCTTAGTCATACCTCCAGAGCCTATTCCAGAGCCCTCAGATTTAACTTCAGTAAAATTGGGTGTTTTCTCAGATTTAACTTCAGTAAAATTGGGTTCTTCCTCAGATTTAACTTCTTCAGTAAAATTGGGTGTTTCCTCTTCCTCCCCACCTTCACCATCCCTTTGAGTCTTCCATACTCTGCTTGGACTTTTCTCCTGTTGATTTTCAATTGAATTTGACCCACCATGAAACCCAAATCCTCCCAAATTTTCCTGAGCTTGATCTCTTTCAGATTCCCACTGACCCAATGATTCTTCAGGCTTAGGCTTTGAATCAAAATGATCTTTCACTGATGAAAATTCTTCCGTGGAGTTATCTTCAGTAAAATTGGGTGTTTCCTCAAATTTAACTTCTTCAGTAAAATTGGGTGTTTCCTCTTCCTCCCCACCTTTACCATCCCTTTGAGTCTTCCATACTCTACTTGGACATTCCTCCTCTTGTTTTTCAATTGAATTTGACCCTCCATGAAACGCAAATCCTCCCAATTTTTCCTGAGCTTGATCTCCTTCAGATTCCCACTGACCCAATGATTCTTCAGACTCAGGCTTCGAATCAACATGATCTTTCACTGATGAAAATTCTTCGGTGGAGTTATCTTCAGGTTTAGGCTTTGAATCAAAATAATCTTTCACTGATGAAAATTCTTCGGTGGAGTTATCTTCAGTAATGGGTGTTTCCTCAGATTTAACTTCTTCATTAAAATTAGGTGTTTCCTCTTCCTCCCCACCTTGACCAGCCCTTTGAGTCTTCCATACTCTAGTTGGACTTTCCTCCTCTTGTTTTTCAATTGAATTTGACCCACCATGAAATCCAAATCCTCCCAATTTTTCCTGAGCTTGATCTCCTTCAGATTCCCACTGACCCAATGATTCTTCAGGCTTAGGCTTTGAATCAACTTGATCTTTCACCGATGAAAATTCTTCCGTGGAATTATCCTTAAGCTGGGATGACATGGGTTTCTCTTCTTGCCCTTGGTCTTGTTGTTCCCTGCCTCCTCCAAAACCTAGGGTGACTTCAGCATTCTCAGTCATTGCCTCTGCTCCCTGCAACAACTTTCATCTCCAGTAAACTTGTTCAAAAAGGCTTAAATTACAAAAGGTCTAATTTCTTCACGTTTACAAGTAGTAAAAAGAACAGAACTCACAGTTTCTTTAATGGAAGGGTTACCAACATCAGTTTTAATTTCCTCTTTCTCAATTGGGTCCTTGTTTGTCTCCATAGATTCATCTGTGGACAGCTCATTCTCTATTATTATTAAGAATATCTAAGCCTTTGTTTGCATTCATTTAATTTGGAAAACTTTGCATTCATTTAATTGGAAAAACTATTAAAATATACACAAGTTAGTGAACGAACTTTTTTACCAGATTTCCTTGGAGTTTGATCTTGTTCCTCCCCACTCTCTTCTTCTGCTTTCTCTTCACCATGACCTTTCATATTCTTTTTGACCTTATCTCTCATTCTTATTGCCTTGTCCTTCAGTCTGTGAAGATAAGATTTCTTCTCATGCCCATCCACCTCATTCTCACCCTCCAATTTCTCTTCTCCCGTAACAAAATCAATCAACCAATATTCTCATTAGCACAAAACAAAATGTCAGATCGCATTATCGATAATTTAAGTGGCGTTCTTGTCAATAAACCAATCACACTCACGAAAATATTTTATAAATATTTTATTAAAAACAATAAAATATATTACAATAAACAGACTAAGATGGTGTAAGATATTAATAATGATAAAAAATCACACATAAACAAGATCGAAACTTACCCTTATAAACCTTCTGTACCAAAAACAAATAAAATTATATAACAATAAACCTTTTAAAAAATAAAAAATAATTAAAAAATATATATCATAATCAACCTTTTGAAAATGAAAACTAACTCATACAAATATAATCCCACCGTAAATAAGATCGAAAACTAACACCAATAAACCTACCACACCAACCTACCACACCAAAAACATATAAACTGGGCAGAACTTTTTATGATATGTACACATCTTTAATTTTTTATATAAAACATTATAAAATTTATAATTTAATTTTTAAAAGCAATCAAAATAAATAAATGTAAGTTTTTGTAAGCATTTAATACAAATAATTGATATGTACATATCTTTAATTTTTTATATAAAATTTATAATTTAATTTTTAAAAACAATCAAAATAAATAAATGTGTTTTTGTAAGCATTTAATATAGTTTGTACAAATAATTGTTTTGAGGAAAAGCTATTAATTAGAACATGTATATTGTCCGAAAAAATAAGGAATAAAATATTGAAGTTCACAAAAGAATAAAAGTTAACAGTAACAAAGAAACATAGCTTTATCTTGCTGCAATATTTATGATATCATTATTCATTCATCCATGTCCACCAACAAAAATAAAAAATAAAAAATAAAATGAGATGGATAAGGAGTAAAACATTCAAGTACACAAAAGAATAAAAGCTAACTGCAAAAGAAACTATAGCTTTATCTTGCTGCAATATTCATGATATCATTATTCATTCATCCATGAGAAAGTCTGTTATGTGGAGAAGTTGTGAGCATGAGCATGTCCTTCGTTATATATTTTGAAGTTTCCAAGGAAGAAATAGAAGTAATAAGTTCCTGAAGTGGTTCATCACTTCCCTGCTTCTTTTTTGTTTCTTGCTGGAACTTTTAAAGGTTTTGGATCAAGTTAAAAATTTGATAAAACCTATAGATAACATCTTCTAATATCTGAAAGCTCTAACAACATGAAAATGAATGCGAAAATGAATGCGTCTCAAATATAACAAAATGGTTAAATCTGCTAAAACAATATCAATACCCCACTAATACCCCACTGAAGAGTAGAACAAATAAAATATTTGACAATTTGAAAACAAATGTGGGCAAAGTCCTTTTACCAAATAATTTGGTACGGATACAAATTTTGAAGTTTTGAACTTCAATTATTTTAGTTGGAATAAAATGTCGGCCAAGTCCTTGTAAGGGCTATCAATAAAGTTTGTTTTCTTTGCCATCTTCCATGGCCTCTGTGCTTCTTCCACTAGTGGCACCTTGTATCTGCTCTCCTTTCTTCACTTCATTATTCTTCTCATCAGTCTGCCCACCATATCCCAACATTGATGCAATGGCATCCTTAGCAGCATGTAGTTTTTGCCCACCATATCCCAACATTGATGCAATGGCATCCCTGGCAGCATATAGTTTTTGTGCATAGCTTTGGGCACCTTTTTCCCCTTCTTCACTCTACTTCTGTTGGGTTCCCTTCCATTCGCCCTCTCCTATAGTGTCCTCTTCATTATCTTTGATGCTTTCATCAGATGCCACAACATCTTTTAGTCCCTGAACCAATCCAGATTCCTTAGTCATACCTCTAAAGCCTATTCCAGAGCCACCAGATTTAACTTCTTCAGTAAAATTGGGTTCTTCCTCAGATTTAACTTCAGTAAAATTGGGTGTTCCTCAGACTTAACTTCACTAAGATTGGGTTCTTCCTCAGTTTTAACTTCTTCAGTAAAATTGGATGTTTCCTCTTCCTCCCCACCTTCACCATCCCTGTCATTCTTCCATACTCTGCTTGGACTTTCCTCCTCCTGTTTTTCAATTGAATTTGAGCCACCATGAAACTAAGGAAAAACCCTCCTAAGTGTCCTCTTCATGATCTTTCACATGAAGAGGGTGTTTCTTCAGATTTAACGTCTTCATTAAAATTGGGTGTTTCCTCTTCCTCCCCACCTTCACCATCCCTTTCAGTCTTTCATACTCTGCTTGGACTTTCATCCTCTTGTTTTTGGACTGAATTTGACCCACCATGAAACCCAAATCCTCCCAATGATTAAAAAATAAACCTCTTAGAAATTTGGACTAGAAAAAAACAAATTATTAAAATTTATATATCATAATAAACTTTTTAAAAATAAATCTAATTAACTCATACAAATATAATCCCGCCGGAAATAAGATCGAAAACTCACACCTATAAACCTACCACACCAAAAACATATAAACTGGACAGAACTCTTACCAGAAAGATCGTCGTCACGTTTGGCCTCTGGCTGCGCCATGATCACCCCTAACTACAAAAACTCTTCGAAAAAAATAAGGGAAAGAGATTCAACTGCTGTCTGAGCAATTCCAAACTGTATACGCACAAGCTTCGAAAGCTTCTCGAATTCACAGATATATAGTGGGCATTCGAGCCACTCTGTCCGTCCACTAGATTCTTCTGGCGCCCCTGGCAGAAAATGGTTGGCAGGAACGAAAGAGGGTGACGCAAGGAATGCCACATGCAAAAATGACACTTCAGCTTAAGATATTTTCATTCCATATCCACAGTAATTAAACTCACAGTCAGATATTTATGAGATATTTATATTTGAATTATAAAAAACATAATTTTCTTCAGATATACTTAATCTTCTTAATTAAGTAATTAATTTATATATATATATATTTGAATTAGTTTTATTTTTCTGCAACTTAGACACTTGTACTTTGGAGGTCGGAGAAGACTGGGTCTGCTAGCTAATCCACTCATTAGTTGGTAATTTTTTTAAACAAAAGTATATTAAAAACCATTTTTTCTATAAATCAAACTTAAATCTTAAAATAATCTAATAATTTTAATATTTTGTTTTTAAAAGTGTGAAAGTAGATGATTTTAATTGAAAACAAATGTCGGCCAAGTAAATGATATGCTTGAAAACAAATGTCGGCCAAGGGCTTTGTCAGTAAAGTTTTTGTGCAGACAAAATTTACTTGAAAAACAAAGGTCGGCAAAGGAAATGATTCTCTTATCCCCAATTTATCTTCTCCCATCACAAAAGCAATATTCTAAGCAGCACAAAAATCATGATATACAAAACAAAAACGTAAAGCAAATAACACCCAGGTTGTAAAGAAGAGCATTATAGTATAATATACCAGGTCAACTATTCATATGTCTACCAACTACATCCTAAAACAAAAAAAAATTAAAAAATTAAACTATGGTTTTTGTTTGGATATAGAATAGTAAAAGTATTGGGTTTTCTTCGGAAAGATCTATGTTTTTTTTTTTAATAAAAATCTATGTTAAAATAAGTGAGGGCTATGTTTGAATTAGTGAAAGGTGGCCCTCAATATACTTCAACTGTCTGCTTCATAAAAATATTAGGCTTTCTTTAGGAAAATCCATGTTTGATTTAATAAAAAGTAGCCCTTAATATACTCAACTGTAAATATATGTTTGAATATATGTTTTCAAAAAGATTTATTATCCTGAGAAGAAGCTCAACATGATAACCCCGAACTACAAAAATTCTGACAAACATAAGGGAACAGATTCAATTGCTATCTTAGCAATTCCGAACTCTATCAATACATAACGCAAGATATGAGATAGGGAACAGATTCAATTGCTGTCTTAGCAATTCCAAACTCTATCAGTACATAACGCAAGCTATGAGAATTCACATATATATATAGTGGGGATTCGAACTATTCTATTCGCACAATCGATTCTCGGTTGGACGTGGCAGAAAATGTTTCGTAGAAGCAACCAAAAGGTCTTAAATGTAACACGTGGCCAGCAATTCTTTGATCTCTTTGTGGATTTTATCCATTGCCTAAGGTCTCTTGCCTATTAGGCAACCTCCATCTATTCCATCTATTATTCTAGTTCCTTTCTCTTGATTGAATTGTTGTTTGAGTTGATTTTGGCATAGGTCAAGCTGCCCGAGAGATCCTCCAACTACTTTCGTTGTTGCTTGCTCTTAGCAAGATTGGTTTGCAATCGTTTTAATCTTTTCCACATCTAGCTATTTCAGGGACATCCTTCCTGACGACTTCAATCTCTTGTTAAAGTTGTAGTTTCTCTATGGCAAGTTGTACTACTATTGAAGCATTTTCCTAAGCCTTATTTTTATTTACTTCATTCTATTTATTAGCTAATCATATTGCATGGCTGCTTCTATTGACAATTGATTGGAGAGCTAGATCATTTAGTATGGATAGGTCTTGGTAAGGTCTAACCTTAAAATCTTAGTAGTAAAGTCAACTAAAGAGGCAGGGGTCTAGATAGGTCAATTTGTAAGGCTTTTATGATTAGGATCTTTCTTCACCCTTAGCTCCTGGGATTGCAGGATCACTAGTGTCCTTGGAGGTTATTTTTTAAACAGTTGTACTCCTCCATGATTTTCCTTTCTTCCTAGAGGAGTTCATGGTGAGGCTTAAGGTCCAAACCCGACTAACGTTTCAAGAGTCTATTCTTTGCTGGTGAATGTTTATACTTTCATTTTTCCACCTACATGTAGGTCTCATTGAACATTTATTCAAGCCTATTAAGAAGAGAGAAGCTTATTTTTCATATCCTTTCCTTTGTCTTTAGATTAACTAGCTTATGTAGCTAGTATTTGAACTTGGATGGGCTCGATAAGAGTGTCGATCAATGAGATGACAGTGGTAGCGAGTGACATCACTAGATTAGCCTCAAATGTGGATGGGCTCATGGATGTAGCATAGGTATCCATGATGCTTTGGTAGTTCTTTTCTTGCTTATAATATTTTCTTGGAAGGGGAAGTGGTTTGCTCAATAGGGTGGAGCAAATTGATCAAGAGAATGAGTGAACCACTCAATGATAGAAAGTTAAACAAAATTGTATTTTCAATCATATTGGGAAAATCATCTAGCCTTAGAGGATTAAATCACTCCTAAAGGACTTAGGAAAATTTTCAATCCAGGTATGGCATGATTCGTTCATCGTGGAACGATCCACTACCCAAAGGAACACTATGCAAAAATTTATTTATTTTAAACTTGACAAGGTTTTTAGTGTCACAACCTAGTTTGTTTTAGGTAGAGGACGAAACAAATCATGATTGGATTTGAAAAAATGAAAGGTTTAATGCAAGAATATGAATACCTTTTCAATAGTGGCATGGTCAATTATAGTAGGTGGGTGAGAACGATGACAAGAACAATGCTTAGGGAACAACATAAGATAAATGGACCAATAAGGGCATGATGTTTTAGGAAAGACGAAGGGTTTCTAATGTAAATGCTTATGAAAAAGAGGAGTTTTAACCTTTTCCCTTGTCACCTAGTCAATTTGCTTTTTTATTTTTATTTGTGCCAAATTTTGCTTTTTGCAGTGTTTTCTCCGTCATAATTTTAGAAAAAATACAAGAAAAATTATGAGCAACAAGGAGAAAATTAAGGAAGAAAAGGAAACATTCCAGCACATTTTCCAATTTTTTCTCTCAAACAAATTTTCTTTTTCTCTTTATCATTTTTTATATTTTTATTTTTTTCAAATTTTTCCTTTTCATTTTGGAAAAGGAAGATAGAAGCAAGAAATAATAGTCGAGTAAAACTAGAAAAGTACTATGTACATATCTACATTCTCTTTTCTTTTGGGGCTTTTTTAGATGGGTCTTAAGGACTATTAACTAGAATTGGCAATAGTCTTTCTTTCATTGTCACAAGTGTTTCTTCATTTAGACCTGCGATTTAGACGATCTAGTATGGTTTACTCTAGAGTGAATCAAACTCCCCATGGATTCCAGGTTTTATTCTATCTTCATCCCACTTGAACACCAAGTCACCTTCTTTGTAGTCCATTTTATTAGTGAACCATATTTTTATTGCCATCTAATGTTTCATCAACCATTTAAAGGTCTTATTCCTTTCTTCTTATAGATTTATTAAGATATTTATACATGCTTGCATTCCATCAATATTTATGCCTTCAAGCTCTAATATCTAGGATATTTGAAGAAAAAGGAGTTCCACATTTATGGATAATAATCCTCTTTTTTTAAAAACAAGTTTTTAAGGTGATAACCTTGTGAAAGCCTTACATGTCACCCTATCTTCCCATAATTATTTTTCAACTTGGTATGTCAATCCCTTTGTGACTTTGTTATTGTTCTTTTTAAGAACCTAACAATGTTTTTATTTATGGATTTTAATAAACCATTACCCTAAGGGCAGTAATTGGAAACTATTTTTAACACAAAGCCATACTCTATTGTAAACTTCATTACCTTGAACCCTATGAAGGCTATGACATTATCATCAATTATTATTGTAGAAGGAGTCACAAATCTAGTAATAATAACCTCTAAAATTTATATAATGACTTTTAGGTTTGTAGACTTGATTGACATTGCTTCAATACATCTAGTAAAAATAGTCAATGACAATTAAGATCCATCAATATCTAATGCTTAATAAGGGTTTGATATTACCAATAAACTCTAGGCCCCACTATTAGAAAGCATTGGTAATAATAATGGGTTTCAAGGGCATTGGCGCTATTTGCCTCTTACCCAAAAAAGTATAGCAAGTATTACATCATTTAACCCATTGAAAGTAGTTAGAAAATATGGTAGGATTATAATATCCCATCCTCATGATTTTATAAGCTATAGCTTTGGAAGAATAATGTTTTCCTTCACCACAAAATTCTATTATTTGGTCTTTTTTCCTTTCCTCTTTGACACATCACATAGAACTCCATCATACAATTTTTGAAAAAAATGCATTATCTAGAAAGGTCTAGTATATTGCAGTTATCTAAATCTAGCCCTTTCATTGGGTGTTAATCCATCTATAAATTTCCATTATATCATTTCTCATATCCATCCTAGTTGATCATCAAGTTCAAATTTTTCCACTAATGTTACCTAGTCCTTGGGAGATGACATAGCAATATTCTCACATAAAGCTCTACCCTCTTACTAGTTTAGAGGGTTTAATATCTATGTTAATTTTATAAATCTTATTTATCTAGCTTGTTTTCTCCTCTCCCACCTTGTCATGCAACACTATAGATATGACATTAAGGTGTACTATAAAAAAATGGTCTTACTTTGAGATAGGTGATACTTGAACTTCCTAAGGGATTTCATCATGGTAAAGACTTGCCTTTCTATGGAGGAATACCTTTTATCATAATTAGGGAGTACTTGAATCATGAAGGAGATCAAGTGTTCCTTTTATTTACCATCTTTTTGAGTTAAAATTATTGTACTACTTTCATTAGATCCAAACACATAAAGATCAATTATTTTTAGAAAAATTTGGGCTAATAAGGACTAGATATTTTATGATCACATCTTTAATGTCTTGTAAATCTTGTTTTCCTTTCTTAATCCATACAAAGGTAGCATTAGTTTTTAACATCTTATTTATTAGTCTAACTTGTTGAGCAAAATTTGTTATGAACTTGGCTGCAAACTATATTTACCTGAAGACAGATCTAATTCCTTTGATGGGGTAGGGTATAGGTAACTATTAGATTACTTTTACCCTATCAAGATCTATTGTCAAGCCATCATTGGATATTACACATCGTAATAGTTTTCCTTATTGTACCCTAAAGCTAGACTTCTTTGGATTATTAAAAAACCATACTCCCTACACCTTTTAAAGGACTCTAGATGTTCCTTCTTTGAAAAAGACAGTTCAATCATCTAGGTATAAGAGCGTGATTTCATCTACCAAACCCACAAAAGCAATATCCATGACACTTTGGAATGTAGCCCTAGTATTTGATAACCCAAAAGGCACTCTATGTTATGCAAAGATTCCTCATTTAGTTGTGAAAGTTGTTTTGTATTGGTTGCCATCTTTAGCCTAGGTTTGGTTGTATCATGAGAAACCATCTAGCAATAATAACATCTAGGGTCAAAATATTTTCTATAAAATCTAATCTATGGTAAGCAATGAGTAATGGTATTTTAGTGATGCTCTATTTGGGTTTCAAAAATGACTTAAATTTTGATATCACCTATTTTATTGCAAATCAACACCTTATGGCCACCCAAATAGTATACTTGATGGAGAATATGATTTGGTTTTGTACAAGTTTTAGGAGCTCTTTCTTCATCATTACCTTGATCTTGTGATTAGCAAGCTTCTGCTTCTATCGAAAGGGCTTTACATTAGGTTCTAAGTATATGGTGTATTTAATGATGTTTATAATGAAAACCCTCAAATATCTGTAAGACCAAGCAATAATATCATTGTATCTACTATAAAATTCCTTGAATAGGTTTATCTCTTCTTTAGTGCATTCTTTACCCATTAATAGGTTCTTTCCTTTTCCAACTTCAATCGAATGATAATATAATAATTTTAATTTAATATTAGACTTCTTGGCACTATCATTAGGGTTGAATAAGATTTCTAGTCTAATTAGTCCCTTTAGCAGTTGGTTAGTCTTCAATTAGTTCATCCTGCATTTTATATTGTCCCTATACTCATTCTTGTCTTTATCATGTTGAGTTTCTTTAGTGAGAAACTCTATGATTTTCTCATTGTTAAATACTTGCTAATTATTAGAGTTATCAAGGACAATATGCCTGATGACTACCTCTAGTTTATTTTTCTTGTCCAATATATCTAAAACAAGGTTAAACTTTGCTACCATTCAAGCTTATTCATATGCTTTGACATTTAGCTCTTGATGAATTTATTGATCTTATATGTACTGAATCTCTCCAATAGATCCTAAACCTTGTGCTTATAAGACTTTAAGTGCTTATTTTTAGTCTCATATTCGTATTTAATTTTTTTATGACCAATTTATAATTACCAAATATTTTTATGATATTGACACCCATATTTTTTATTTTCTTAGGCTCATGTAGAGTGATTCATGGTCAAACATGTTATTAGTGTAATTTTTAGCAATCTACAAGCATAATTAATCTAGGCACCTTGTGGATCAATGAACTAAATACCAACACCTGCTCCATTTTTTGTTCTTGCACTATCAAAATATTTTTATGTTTTTGAAACTCATCTTTTAGATTTCCTTAGGCTTGTGTAGAGCACTTCATGCTCAACCATGTTATTAGTATATTTTTTAGTAATCTATATGCATAATTCATCTAGGAACCTTGTGGATTGATTAATTGAATAACAACACCCACTCTATTTCTAGTTCTTACACAATCAAAATGCATGATCCATGTTCCATCATGTCCTTACACTTATTGGCTAGTTAGTGATGGAATATTGGTGGGTTCCTTAGATATTTTGTAATTACCAAGACTAATTTCTTCAAAACTCACTTTTGGGTCTTCATCATCTTTGCGCATACCTATGATCATGTCAATATTTGTCATATGATCACCTTCAATAACTCCATCATCCACGAATTTAGGCAACTCATTCTAATTTGCTACTCCTTCATCATCAAGTTTGTATAAAAATAAATTACATGGAGGTTCATTTTCTATCTTGATCATTTTTCAATCTAGGTAACCTTCACATGTATGTAATCCATCATTAGGTATCCATTCCCAGATAATTTTTAGGCCCATTCGTTTGAGAGCAACATTATAAAATAAGCATGAAGATCGATAACTATTACTTCTTGAACAACTATCAACTTAGACTATTTTTATACAATCATGATTTAATTCTTTAGGACCCCAATAATATTTACCTTAGTTCCATCCATCTAGATCAAATTGTTGGTAGTCACAGTGTAAGGAAGTCCCATTTCTTCACAAATAAATTTTCGAATTATTATAATTATAGTAATTGAATCCACTATGCAACTTCTTAACATGTAGTTTTTGACAATCAATATTAAATAGAATGATGTTGGTTTCATATTTTTATATTTAGATCATTTTTAATATCTTCCACATTAACTTAGATGTCTGATAGTTCTTCTACAATTAATTTTTATCATTTTTTTGGACTAGTGTTAGTTTTAGTTGCCCTTTTTAGCATAACTTTTTTCTCGCTCTTTGAGGACCTCTTGGAGTAAATCCATTTTACCTAGCATATCTAAGAGTTCCAACTTGTTTACTTTGGTTGATGTCTTGTTCATCTCCCTAATGGTGTTGAACCTAAATTTGATGGTACTACTTTCACTATGTGAATTTCTTGTACTACCTACTACCAATTGTGTGATCTTCACTGGACAAGGATGAGTCTTTCAAATAATTTTTGGTCTCCTTATATAGTTTATCCATTTCTTTTTCACCTTTATTATCCCTTTTTTTTTCTATTCTCAAGCTCTTTCCCCTTTCTAACTATTCCTCCTCAACTAAGCCATTATTTTGTGATGTTTTGAATAATGTCTTTACAATATCCTCTTTTAGAATTTCTTGTGACCAAAATTGTATTGGTCCCTTATCTTTAGCATGCAATGGTGGTCTCCCTCTTCTTAGTACCCTAGTGCCTATATTAGCTTCAACTTGCATATTATATGGTTCTTGATATTTTGTCACCTTTCTTTTGCTTTTGATTTCAACTCCTTGTTGGTTAGCATAACAATATTATCCTTGAAAGTAGAATCCTTATCTTTTTTAGAGGAAACAAAATTTATAAAGATCACATTATTTAGATTTGGTAAAGTTGAAACTACTTATTGAACTAGATTTATAGCTTGATAAACTAACTAATACATCATAGCATGTTACTAAGTTGGCTAATTCATTATATGTAGTTGGTTTAGTACTAGCACCATTTATCCCATAGTAGTTCCATATTGAGTCTATCATTGTTGGTCATACTAATTGGTTTGAGAATATCTAATAACTATGACACATTTAGTAGGATTATTCCTAACATAACAAGGGAAGCACCATAAGGTGTTGACTTCTAAATTTACATTTAGATGTTCAGTAGATTGTCTAGGGACTTGATCTTTCATGAGGTAAGGGGTCCTCCTTTACTACCAATTGTCACCCAATATTTGGTTTTATTGCCTTTTGTCCATATTATTTTGGTTCACCATCATTGTCACCATATCTACCATTTATTTCATATGAAATTTATATTCATCATGATCCTAGGAGGTAGTGTTATTCCTACTTTATGGAGGAATAAGTAAAGTGGATAATTGAGAATAGAAGAAAATAAATAAAGGTGCACTTTTAACTGGAAAATCCACTATGTAAGGGGAATTAGTTTGTGGATAAACAATGGTGTTAGTGGATGAACAATGGTGTTAGTGGATGGTTGAGCTTTTAGAATGGAAGAAATAGTAGGAGTAGACCCTATAATTTGAGAGGTGTGGGTAACATGGGTAGATTAAGCCATAGGTAGGATAGGGGGTAGTTTTCCCTCTCTAATAAGAATATCTTATGCCCAAGCCACCTCTTCAAATTTTGTAGCTAAAGTAATATGGTTAGCATTCCATACCATTAGTGCTAAATTAAACTATGAACTCTTTATATAATATGACAAGGCCTATTATTTATTAGGAGGTACATTAGGTGGAATCACCTATAAAATCCTCATAAATCTAGTATCATAATTATGAATATTTTCTTGACGATATCTTTGCATAGCATTTTATTAAAAAAAATACTTAGTACTCATTATCTATATTATCAAATCTCTACATAAAAGGTTCTACAATTTATGCCCAATTAGTAATAGAGTTGTCAGGTAACCCTCTATACCATAAAGCAACTTTATCATTTAATGATCAAATAAGTAGACGTACCATGATGTCTTTTTTCCTATATGTAATAAATCAATTTTAGTATAGAGAGATAATTAAAATGGTCCATCAATATTTTGGTCTCATTCAAATCAAAGGTTGTTAAGGAATGCATGGCATTAATGAGGATGGGATAATAAGCTCTTAGATTTAGGGGCCTTGATAGGTCATATTAGGAATTTGATTTTAAGTTCTTAGTTGTGTATGTACCTAAATGTATTGAGGATTTTGTTGAATTACATTGGACAATGATACATCGTGTACCCTTGTGTTGGAGCTACATATACTTGATATGGGAGCATGTGTAGGACCATTTGTTACGGATATCTATTAGGAATTAATTGCATAACATAATACTACAATGAAAAAGGAGGGTTTGAGTTATGCATGGGGGGTGGATTTTTATAAGCTTGGTTTTGATTAGGTGAAACTTGTAAATTTTGGATAGCCAGGGGGTTTTGCAAACCTTGTTAAGAGACTTGTTGATTAGGAGGAAGTATGCATTAATATAAATTTTGCAATGGTTTTCTAATTTGAGTTAGCATTTGGTTTGGGAGGTTTTCTAGAATCATTACACCCCCATTTGACTATCTGGAGCCATGCCTTGGTTTGAAACTAGAATGTTCATTTTTCCAAAGGGTTTACTAGTACTACCATTGGGTGGAATGAATTGACCTAGAGGTGTAGCCTAATTTGATGGAGTGGTAATATTTGAAATATTAGGCTATTGATTAGAACTGAATAGTGATTATATTGGGATGATACTAGTTAAAGGATTACTTTGGACATTAGATGTTAGCGTTAACTCACTTTTACTTGGCCATCTAAGGTCATTGGTGGTTGACTATTTGAAGTATTAGGTACACCTACTAGAGATCCTATTTGATTTATAGGTTGGGACATATTTAGTGATGCTTCCAATACTTAGGTAATTCCATATAAAGTATTGACATGAGTGATGGTTGGCATAGTAGATGCCCATGTTTGATTTAGAATAGCAAATTTATAATTAAAAAACTTGGGGTGATTGAGATAATTCACCTCTTCCTACCATAATAGATGTATTGACATCATCTTTTAATCCTATTCAAATTGGTTGGCCATTGGAATTTCTCCCTTCGATGGAAATAGACTAGGAATTGGATTTATTTCTAGTTCATTATCTCCTTGTATTCGTTATTAATTTACTTCTTTTTCCTTTTGTGTTCTTTCACTGAAATAGTATTAATTCAACTAGACAAAATAATTTGCTTGATTATTGTGTATTAGAGCACGTATTCATAATCCTAGATCCTCCCATGTGTGTACCTACATAGATAGAGTTTAGGGATCAAAAACTGAATAAATTATTCAGGGTAGTGAATTGTTCCAATAGGTGGAGCAAATTGCTTCCAAAATGGTACTTAGATAATTTAAAAAAAGAGATTTCCATGCGAATTGCTTGAGGTTTTTGGGAGAATCACTCTCTACAAGTTGAGTGAATCACTCTCATGGGACTTAGAATTTATTTTATTTCTAGAACTTCTAGAATGAATACTTTGCAAAAAAAAATTCAAACATTGGCAAATCACTTTTTTTCAGTGACAAAATGTAATTGCGCATAAAAATTGAAGAAAATTGATGATTTTGAGTATTCTTGTAGCCACTATACAAAACATTGAAGGAGTCTATGAGGTTCAAAATAGAGTTTTAATTTATAAAGCACTTTCAAAATCACACACACAAAGGAAAGATATGCAAAATTAGTTTTCAAAATAGTAATAGGATTGACCTCATTATGGAAATCAAGCCTTTGGTCCCAATGGGTATGCCAAAAATATGTTGAATTGTGGAAAGGTCTAACTTCTTATGTGCCCATAATTCTATCTCAACAAACTAGAAAAAGGAAGAGTGTGCTCCCTTTGACCTCTAAATCTATACATATTTTCTACTATTATTACTAAATCCAATCTAAGCTAAGCTAAATAGTAAAAGTAAATGCATGAAATTAAAATTTAGAAGTTTAGAGTGTAAGGTATTAAAGTATGAGAAAATTAAATAACAACAATACATCTTGTATGTATGAAATGAAATTAACAATGAATTACAAGAGGACAAACATCATATGCCATAATCATCATGCATTCCACAATCCAAAAGAGTGATGCCACTAATGGAAAGCAAATATTCTTGCACAATCTCTTATTATTAAAAAAAGAAATAAATTATAATGTGGGACTCATAAAGTGTAGCTTTGATTCTCTCAAGGTATAAATATGTTTACAATGGGGCCCATGGATCCTATTTATAGAAGGCATCACCTTTGAGTTACCTTAGGTGAGAAATTTCTACTTCTAGTAAAATACGGGCATCTTTAGAAAAATGTCTCACCTCCAAATGTTACATGCCTCTAAATTAACTCCTAAATTTCTTAGAAGCCTTCCAAAATGGCCAGTGGCACCACAACATGTTAAAATATTGGTTTCTAAATATCTTCATCATAATTCACATGCTCCTTGCTCTTATTTACCTATCAATAAGTGATTCATTCATGGTGGAAATCAATTCACTCTTGTGAGGGAAATCCACTCTTGTCTAATGAGCACCTTACTCTAATTGAACCAATTACACCTCTTAGAGTGGATCACACCTTTGAACTTAAATTTATAAAACTAGCTCTCTAGAAGTTTCAATTATTTAATCCATTGGTTTTGTAAGTCTTTAAAATGTTAGGGACCCAAAATAGTAATTGGGTTACTACAAGTATCATATTGAATGCTATCTTATACAACAATATTCCATTAAACTAGAATGATCCTAAATTCAAAATAATCCTTCTCCATTCTACTACTAATAATTATCTTGGTAGATATCCAATGGACAAGTACATCCCAATGTTTTCATACTAAGACAACAACGTAATGATTCAAAATAGGTGAACATCAATAAACTTATTTGAAAGTCATTCTATAGGATCTCTAGAATGTACATGTTATACTTGTTTTGTTATCATGTGATTTTTCCTAGCTCTAACCACCACCTAGAATACAAATTTCCACAAGATGGTGAGCCACCTACTAACCTATTTATGTAGAGTTAACTTATTGATCAAGTAAAGGAGGACTTGGTGGTCAATATAAAATGTGAATGTTCATGATATGACAGTGGTAAAATTTTGCATTATGTAAATAATACCTAATTCCTCATATTTTATTGTATTTTAGTTCTTATCAACACATGTTAACATTTGATTAGAAAAGTAAATGGGTTGGTTTAGCACATGCAATCCCTTCTATGCCAAATTACACCCACTTTTGAAGTTTGACACATCAATTTTAAAAATGAATTTACATCATTTTATTGTCCCAATCTAAAAACATCATAATGGTAACTAGATTTGCTTTCAATTGTTCGATTTCCTATTGGTGCTTTGTTATCAACTTGAAGAAAACACCTGTGTGTGTGAGTGCATCCAATATATGAGACATCTATGCAAAGTTTTTGATGAACCTCTATAGCCATGAAAAATTGACCCACTTGAGTGATTCATTTTCACTAGATCCTTAGAGAGACCCTCCAACTTTTCCAAAGCAAGTTTGGGCCTCTCTCCCCTTCCTTTTCCCAATTTTTCCTAGTTTCGATGAAATCGTGATCGGCCCTTATGGGGCACGATTTTGCCCAGCTAGGGAAATCTCTTAGAAAACCCTAATTTTCCAAACTAACCTCTTTGATGTTAATTTTTCCTTGGTTTTCCCACCCATCCTTGTTTCAAATCCCTTATAAATAAAGGGTTTGAAGCCTTATTTTCCCTCAATCCAAGAAGCAAGCTAAGAAGAACAAGTTTTGATACAAGCAAGAAGTGCCTAATCGCTAAAGTGCCAAGTGATTTGTGGAAGCTTTTGAATCTTTGTGGAGTTATCTTCTACTGAATTTATTGTGTGTTGTTTCCCTTGGTGGACAAGTGTAGGAGCCCTAAGTAAGATTCTACTATCTTGGATATCTTCATCCTTTTGTCTGCGTTTTCACTAGCACTAGGTTGTTTTCGCTCATTTGCATTTACACATTACTAAATTTGCATTTGTTGTTAGTTTTTTTGCATTGTTCTATTAAATTTTCCTTCTATTGTAAAATCACACCCCATTATTATAGGGCATGATTTTGTTAATAGCAAAATCACAGCTACCCCATATAGGGTGCAATTTTACCTATGTTAAACTTGGGGGTATAAGTTCACCCCCAAACCCTAGATCTATATTTCATGTTATATTTAGAGCATAATTGCACAATCTATACTCTGTTCATCATATTGTTCTGCTGCATTATATTTTGTCTATTCATCTTCCAAAAAGGTCAATTTTCACTTTTGCATTCTAAATGTCAACTAAAAGGACCTAGGGGGCCTGACTACTGCACCTTCAATTTTAGTCATATAGCAGGCTAAGCAATCCTCCTAATGTTGATCATATGTTTTGAGGGTTTTGGTGAAGCTATTTTGCAGGATTGAAGTTGTGGGATATTTTTGGATGCAATATAAAGCTTGGAACAACCATCGAATCATATAAGTGTTCTAGTAGGTCTCTAGGTTGTTTTTTAATTTCCCTTTATTCATTTCTATTCAAAATATAGATCATAGGTGAGGAAAAGCATTTGATTAAATTTCTAGGCATTTGAAAGAATAAAGGTATTTAGTATGCATTTAGGGTTTTAACCTTGTTTGTGCATCTCTATTGGACCCTTGCTTAAAGGATTTGCTTCACAATCCTAATGTTAATTATCATTCAAGTAAAGAATATTCTTAGGGTTAGATCTTGTCTTCTTGCATATTGTATCTTACATTGTTCTTTTCCTTTTCAAAGTATAGTTTTAGAAAGGACAAACATAGGTGTATGCTTAATTGACACATTCAAACACATTCAACCTCGAAATTGGAGCGAGCTCTAAAATCATTCCTAGTGAACCCTTCCCCTAGTTTCCCATTGAGTTTAGGGTTATAACATACCCCTGCGATCACCTTGGCTCCCAGTGGATCCAACTAAGAATCTGTTGGCCATGAATCTGCCTAGTTACAAAATCTATGCTTTATGCGCCCTAGGCCCAACCAACATTGAAAGGCCAGAGGAAATAAATGTCCTTAGGCCAATCTCCATAGAGGGTTGGCTCCCTTCCTAATCTACTTTGGTTGAAATCGTAGGGTAACAGGAAAGAAATAGGGAAATATGGCTATAAGCCGACAGTATAGGATGGGGATAAACTAACATCCAAAATCCAAACCAAGCAGTGATTAGCATAGAATAGAAGTGCAAGCACAAGAACTTCTTATAGTTATACAATGATAACCTTCAAAGAGAATCTTAGTTTTCACTCCCTCACCAACAAATATTAAATTCAAAAGTAGAATTTAAACACAACAAATAATGGAAATGAATACATGCAAAAATGACATACTTAAAATCATTAAAGCAACACCATGCAAAGAGCCTAGAGCCAAAGCCTTTCTATTGATGCAAAAAACTTGAAGTATTTTTTTGCAAAGTGTCCATCCTTCTTTACAATGAAAAATTATTAGTATTTATATAGGGTTACGCCTCTTTCATTTGATGCACTTACAAACAAAATGTTGGAAGATAAAAAAGTAGCAAGAATAATTTCCTCATTGGCATCAGTGATGTTTTGGTCAAAATACCCTTTAAAGAAGACATGGTCTAGCTTTGGTGGGAAAATCACATGAGGAAATAGTCATGATTAAATAATGGAGAACAACCCTGAGCATCATTGCATTGGGATGCAGTGAAATCACCTGAAAATCACTTGCATCATTATTGCACCTTGGAACTCTACTTCCACCCAAAAGGTCCACTGACAATTAAATTCATCTTGAAAAACATCAAAGTCAGTGAGTGGTGCATTTGAAATGAACAAGAATGAACTCTAATATTGCAACTCAAAGTAGAAATCCTGGAAATGCTGCTTGCATTTCTTCAAAAATTAAATTCCATCCTTCCTTGCCACTTTTCGAGGGAATCTGCAAAAATAGCACGTTGAGAAGCAACGCTCTTGAGAATGAATGCCAAGGAATTGATTTCACCAAAAAATGGGGTGAAATAGCCTTTATGGGACCACAATGGGTGACAGTGCAGCTTTTTGGGCCTTTGACTGACTTTTTGGTAACTTTTTCCCAGATGCTTCTTCTTTTTATCATCTTTTCCTATTCGAAGAAAATGCCTTCACTTTCCTTTAAATCTACCTGCTTTTAAATTTCATCTTTTGAAATGATAGAAATACGTTACAACTTGGAGTAATGACCAACTTAACTGATTTCACCCTAGAGGAGGGTGACAGGGATTTTTACCCCTTTTGGGAGGCGACATCACCTTTAGCTTCATTACTTCAAAGTAGCACGCGTTGCAACTATTTTCACCCAAATTTTATTTTTAAAAAACTTCATTCACCCCCTAGAGAGGCGAAAACACATGGTGCCTCTCAACAAGGGTGCCTTTGACTTTGCTAAATTTTAAACTTGGAACCAAGCACTACTTTTTTCTTTACTTTCCCCATTGGTGAAAACACCAAACATATTTTAAAAGGGCCCCACGATTTCAGTCGTCTCTTTTGACTTTAGGATATTCAATATTGTCGTTTCACCCCAAATATAGGTGACAATAATTTTCACCCCTCATTTGGGGTGAAAACCTTCTTTAAAACTTGCTTCGATTCATCCACGTTGGTCCCATGATGCGCCATATTCAAAAATCTTCTCCATGCTATGTTTTTCCAAAAGGAGGGACAAAAGGGAATTTCGCTCCTCACTTGGGGCAAAAGCCCCTTTTGTATTTTAAACTATCAACTTCTTTTCCCAACATAACACTTGCACTTTAAAATGATGTTCACCCCAAAGAGGAGCGACAAGGGTTTTCACCCCTCACTTGGGATGAAAGCATTCTACACCTTTGCTTAAAATTCATTACTTTCACCCCTAAGTTTCTTTTGGGCAAATTTACTATCTTTTAATTATGTTTTGTCTCCAAGAGAGGCAAAAGTGATTTTTGCCCCTCAATTGGGGTGAAACTCATCTTATTCCTCCCTTTAACTTTTCTCTTGGACTAAGTTACGATTTTCATCTCTTTTTAGGACGAAATTCCTTTACTAGTAAAGATTGGGACGAAAACAATTAAATTAAGTGGCCTTCCTTAGAAATCTATTGCCAATTCGAAACCAGGCATGCTTTCGTCACCTTTGCTTCATTTTAGGTGAAACCATCATTGTGCCATTCTTTTCCTTTAAAAGATACGAAAATTACTTTCACCCTTGGCTAGGGATGAAATGAGTTGTTTCTTCTTTCTGGGGTGCTTCTCCATTTAAAATTTATCTCCTATCGACACTTTTGCCCCTTAAACATTTTTCAACATAGTTCTTTATTGCATTCATGACTTCCATTTTATTTACAAGAACACTAAAAAAAAGGGCAAATCAAAATTAGAATAAAATAGACAACAAAACTATAGCCTTCCTTCAGTAAATTTATCAAAATTTTACAATCGAAATTCAACAAAATTCAATATGGCAAAGTGACAAAATTGCCAATATTTGTGGTGGCTCGTGGGGTATCCATATCATATGGATGCAATCGACCCTGGGCATTTATCCATTGGGCTTAAGAGTTAGCTACACTTGGTGCATCAAGCTACTTACTACTCGCTCCAGAATTCTACTCCCGTGACTCCTTCACTACAGCTTCCTCCTCTAAAATATGTGTGACTATAGCTTTGAATACGATAACGGCCTTAGACCAAGCATCTACACTGATCATATTTAGGCCATTAAGCAAATCCATAAGGTACCTGAAGGTCTCTACTTGCTCCATATTGATGTAATTCACTCGCTGGCTAAGCTCTAGCAAACCAGATTCGATGCGTGTAAGTTTTCTCATCAGAAGTAGCACATGGTCTTCAGTGAGAGGCTTGTCTCAGTCATCAATTTTAGAGGTGTCATAAACAAAAATTGCCCAAACTGCTTCTAGGTCATCCTTTGATAGAATATTCTCCTCATAATTAGTGAAACTAGGGAAACAATTTTTGGCTACTGCATTAAAGTAGAGTGTTGAAACTCTTCTCTCCTACTAAAACACTTCAAGTAGCTTGCAAGCCTCTTTAACCTCATCCAGTTTAGAAAAATATTGGCAAAGTATAACTTTGGAACTTTCCCAAGCTCAAGCCATGTCACTTATGGGATAGAATTTGAGGTCTAATCTAGCCAATGTCTGCATTTGTATCACTTTTACCAGGATGGGCTCCAGGTGATCTTCGCCATACTCAACTATATGCCAGCCATATGAGACAACTGTTTGTATCTCCTAAAGGTACATAAGGACCTATGCCACCTTTATTGCCATGGTCTTACAATCAACAAGAAACTAGATGCATGACTCTTTGACCTTTTCCTTAGTTAGAACAATCGCCTGTATTTCTTTCATTGTCAGTTGATCTTACAAATTTTGGAGTTCGCCCTTCAATGCCTCAACCTGATGTTATGCTCCTCCCTTGACCTCCTTGTGCTTTTGAATTGTCTTCTCCAAATATTTCACCCTTTTCTACCAACGAGTCACCTTTGACTATGTGGATTGCAACTGTGCTCAACCTTTTGTCAAATTCTCTTCCAACTCGATGATCTTTGCCTCAGCTTCAAAAAATTACTTTTTATAATGCTTGTCATACAGGTACAAGGAGCTTGTATATACCTAAATATTCCTCATTGTCTCCATAGTGTCGAGCTTTGTAAGGTCCTTGGTGATGATCTCATAAGTATAGTTTCTTAGAGTCATCTCTCCTTGTGGATTCTGAAACTAGGGAAACATTTTCACTATATGGGCCTCCATAGCATTAGGATCAAAATAAACCTTCTTTAATAGCTTCACTAGTGCCAAATCCTCCCTTATTTTGTGGCTCTTCAACAACTGTGATGAAATCAAGTGATTTTGGCTTGTTGCAATGGACTATTCTGGTATAGCTTCCATATCTTATTCAAGCAACATCGACTGCTCTAAAAATGGGGTAAAAGAGAAATGAGCCTATTGTGAAATTGGCTCGAGGGAAGTAGAAACTGGTATAGAAAAAATGGTTGATGAAATGGAGGTCAAAGCAAGGGGTTCGACGATGGTCACACTCACTCAAATAGGAGCTTGTGTGATTACGGTCATAGTGAAGGCTACTAGAATAGAAAATACGTGAATCAAAAATAGATTCGATGTGGATATGAAAGAACTAAAATAAAGGGAAGTAGAAGAAACAGGAATAGAAGAAGAGGGAGCATTGGTGACTGGAGGCTAGGTGACTGTTATTTCACATCCTTTAGCCTCTATCACTATTTTACCTCCATTTGGCATACCTTCAAGCTTCGACACTGTTTGAGCTAACGAGGATGAAGGTGGTTGTGGCACTGGCTCTTTTTCTGCCTGGTCCTTTGGCTCCACTATAATTTCTTCCTAAAGGTTTATAATCTAGGAACTTGGACCCAATGACTATGTTTGAACCAAGGGAATAGCTTCTCACACTTTTATCCATTCAACTAAAACTGCAGGAGGAGGGTTTGACAAAATTACACTAGTTCTTCGCTTCTTAATCTTTATAATGGGCAGCTTCTCCCATCTACTTTTTACCTGATGCTACAATGTCTCTTTAGGTACTTGTACTTATTCCTCTTCTACAAGTGGTACTTCTTAGGCCAAAAGGTGTTCTTCTTCGGCCATGCTTTCCTCACTGCTAGATTTTTGAATACTTAAAGGTACAATACCGGTGAAAGTGACTGGATAATAACTGATGTAGAACTCATCATAAGTGTTCAAAAACATTTCATCCATCATCAAGCCATAAGGTGACCTGATTTTTCCTTGATGAGCCCTCATAATCCACCACTTTGTAATATTTTCTTTAGACCAACTCGAAAGCTGCTCCTTCATTTGACTAAATAACCCTGGAGGAGGATTATGATGTTTATATACTGCATGGTTATACTTGACCTCCATCTTGTAAAAGTTGTGTCATGGTGGGAGTGACATCATATTTTCCACGTGCCACTCTAAGTCATGCCCCTTCGTATTATTTTTGTGTTTCTCAATATCTGGCCTAGGGCAACAATGAAAACTCTTGGTCTTAATTTACTCCATGAAGCAATTCAAAGGATCTTACTTCCATCGTTGTTGCAACTCCACCATACCGATGTCATAGAAGGTTTCAATAATTAACTAATTTTGGCCCACCTGACTCACCTCAATGCCCCCAAAGCAAAAAGGTATAGCACACATGGTCCTTTTTCCTCGTCTTATCCCATATACATTGTTGATAAAATCATGCTGGTGAACGATCTCCAAGGCGAAAAGGTGACCTATGGTAAAATATGGAAGAAGAACTAGTTTGCCAATATAGCCAAAAATACGTAAGACAACATCCTACATTAGCAAAAATTTATCACCTCTCTCCTTTGAGATGATTTTATCTCTCATTGCCCTTGGTACCCTCTCAAATTTATAGAATATTAACTCCAGGAAAGGACCCACAACCATGCGATTAAAATTATAAAAAGACTCCTGCCTTGATAAACTGGAGGTCCACATATATATTGGTAATATTTTATTTTCTCTGTCCACCTGCCTAACTACTATGAAAGAAAATTTTTGATGCATATGAAAGAAGAAATACCATATTAAAAATGAAGTATGTTTGAACGCCATGGCTCCTTCACTTTGTATTTTCTTTAGCTGATTATGCATCCTTATGGCAATATATTCAGTCCAATCCAAGAAAATGGAGTTTATCCTCACCGTCATAGCAGTAGGGGCATAGAATTCAACCTGGAAAATGCACTACACCAAAGTTGCCTATCACTTATGCACTATTGAATCGATCGAAAGACCCACAACCAAAGCCACCATAGAAAATAAATTTGGGCTCTTGAAATCCGTCAATGGCTTATATAAATATGGTAATTTGTCATGTTGGGGCATTTTTATCAACTGGGTCTCCATAAATCGATGCAGTGTTACCGTTGACTAATATTTTTCCTCTTGTTCCCCCTGGTGCAATTTCTTAAAAACAAAGTCAGAAGGAGGTTTAATTCCACAAGTGAATGCCTCCTGGACATCATCAGATGAGATAGTAAATAACACCTCTCCTTTTGCATTCTCGACTACCCTAGTGTTGGGATTATAAAACTTAGAAAATGCTTCCACCAAATATGGACAATAGTGAATCGGTGTGCATAGATACCAAAAAATCTGAGCATAGTATGCAACAGTGAGAGGAATTTCCGATGTCAATCCTTGCCTAAATGCAATGTCTACATCTTGGTGCAACTTCTCAACACCCTTTTTCATATCCAACCTGAGCCAACATATCAAAATATGGGTCCAAGTCAACATTTTTGTTTCAACTTAATTTTTTGGACTTCTTCCCTCTCTCAGCTTTCTTCTGTACCTTCTTTGATTTTGTGGCATTCTTCGATTCTACAACTTTTTTACCCATCTTCAACAATGCTTAAATACCCTGGAATTCTTGCACTTAATTAACCAGACACAACAATACTTCCAGAAAATATAAAACTTTTACATCCTCTTTGTGGGTGCACCAAATTTATAATTACGCCTTCATCTATTGGACTTAATGCATGTGTTGATTTTCGAAGAAGTTGGGCGAACGTGTGTCTCGATCCTTGCATCAGACATGATTTTTAATAATTCCTTTAAATTTCATCAACTTTCTCTTGCCCAAAATATTCTTCGAAACGCATGCTTTGATTGCCCTCAATCTTAAAAAATGCACCACGAATATCAACAGTTGGCCTCGAGAATGAAACATGACATGTGTCGGTGAAGGGCACTCCTCAATATGAAAACGAATTAATTTCGTCGCTTTAAAACTTCACAACATCAATCTAGGGCAAATCGGGTGAAATTTAAAATTTTTCAGGCGCACTTATTTCTTCAAGGACGTCAAAGGGCGTTTCGAAATCACTCTTTACTGTAAAAAGCATTCCATGGCACATTTTCTTCTTCTCCAGGCAAAAGCATCTTCTGCATCTTACTTCTCTGCTCAACCTGCATTCAAAAATTATCCTTCTTGTTTGGCGGCCCTTTAAAAATAATCTTATTCCCTAATTTTGCCTCAAAAAAGTGCTTTCTTAAAAAAAAGAAACACACTCTTTTAACTACGACTTCTTTTACCGAAAAGAAAAATAATTTTTTTTTGCCCTGCTTTGCCGAAAATAATTTTTTAACCAGGAATTTTAAACTGCATGAGAGTTTTTTTGCTTTTTTCTTTTTTTTTTCTTTTTCTTTTTCACTCCCTCTAGGTTTTTCGCCCTAATATAGACATTCACCCCCCTCCAAATATAACTGCATGGTAGAATAGACTTGAGCGAATTTTAAAAATTTCGTTGCTTTTTTTTTATTATTATTTTTCACCTTAAAATGGGGCGAATATGACTTTCACCCCTTGGGTCGAAAGTCTTTTTATTTCTTCTTCTTCTTCTTCTTATTATTATTATTATTATTATATATATATATATATATATATTACTATTTCCCCCTCTTTTTCTTTTTGTTAATAAAACGACTTCACCCTCTTATTATTTTTTTTCTTTTGTTCTTGAATTCACTTTATCAGAGGGCTTTTTTTAATAATTTTTTCCTGAAATAAAATGGAGCCTTGAAAACCCTTTTCGGGGTGAAATTAATTTCCACCCAATGAGGATGTATTTTCGGGGTGAAACCACTTGTTTGGGGGTAAAATAAGACCATTTCTTTTCTTTTTTTTTAATTTATAAGCATAACATATTTGAAAAATAAAAGAGAAATTTGTACATATATACATACTTGTGCCCAAAAATTTCAGTGATAATAGGCCTTCAGATGAAGACCATTTACCGAAATCGGTAGCTCTCGATCATCCATGTCCTGAAGATAATAAGCATTAACCAAATTCACCCCCAAAACTAGAAACGAACCTTCCCATGTTACCTCAAATTTATGGTGCTTTCCAGGCTTGGATTTTTTCTCATTCAACTTAAGCACCAAATTGTCAACTTTAAATTTATGTTCAGTCGTAATTTTATCAAACCACTTCTGCATCATCTTGGCATGTTTAGTGAAAGTAACATATGCCTTATCTCTTTCTTCCTCAAGCTGCAGAAGTTGGGATAACCTTGCGCTCATGGGGTTAGATTCATCATCCTCATCACTAAGTATCTGTAAGGTCTGAAGAACAGGGATTTCAATATGGGTGAGAAAAACTACTTCCTTGCCATACACCAGGGAGTAGGAGGAATTTTTGAACTTCTTAACCGATATGTGATCCACCCACAGAGCTTGATTAAGTAGCAAATGCCAACTCCTTTTGTTGCTTTCGAGCGTTCTCTTTAAAATCCAAAGCAAGTTCTTGTTTGTGGACTCCACTAAGCCATTTCCCTATGGGTAATATGTTAGCGTACTATTTAGCATACTGTTAATTTATTGTCTGTATTACATTAATTAGAACTGCTGTTACAACTGCGTAACATATTCAGTTCCGCCGGTGTTCTATTCCCGGCTATGTAATCACTATTTAATCCGCTATGAATAATACAAGAATGTTCCGAATTCTAACATGGTATCAGAGCCAAGTTGCAGGGAGCTGTGAGGAGGGAAAGGCTGGAAGACTGGTTTTTTCAGCTGGCAGCAGGCTACCGCGTTTTTTTTTTGTGAGTGCGATTTTTTTTGTAATCACGCAATCGTGGTTTTAAAAAAAAATAATAATAATTTTCGCATAGGACGCAGCAAGTATCCCTGCCCCACGACGCGAGTGTGCATCTAAGCGGTGTCGCGACAGCAAGAGGAGGGCGCCACACGACAGACACCTGTCGCACGACGGTCGCGGCTGGAGGTGTCGCGCACAACGCGACAGAGCTCGCGACGCGAGGTGTCGCGCAACACGACAGAGCTCGCGGCGCGAGGTGTCGCGTAATGCGACAGAGCTCGCGGTGCGAGGTGTCGCGCACAACGCGACAGAGCTCGCGACTGACAGAGCCCGCACAAGGCGCGAGCTCGCGAAGGAGGGGAACCCACCCCCCCCGCGTTGGTGGAGACGGTGCGCTCCCCAACGCCATCCCCACCTCCCCCCACCCGCGGGCGACGCTGAGCGGGAAATTCAAAATTCCCGCTCGCGCTCCCAAGCGGGGAGTATAAACCCCCCCCCCCCACCGCGCAGCCGATTTGCGTTGTGCGCGGCGTCCCCCCCCTCCCACCCGATTTTTTTGTTTCGAAATTATTTCTTCGAAAAAAAAAAAAAAAAACCAAAAACCGATTCGAGAGACGAATTGGAGGGAGGTGCCGAGCGGACCGCTGCTCGCGGACACAGAGGGAAGGCCCGGGAATGGGCGGGTGATTTTTTTTCCCAAGCGCGCGACCGAGGGAACCGGAAGCCGAGACCGCGTTGCAGAGGAGAAGCAGCAGGGTGTTGAAAAGGGAGGTGGCTTACTGATCATTTCGGATCAGCCCGCTGGCTCACGTGGTCGTGAGCCGTGCGGTAAGGCTCAGGGAGCCTACAGGTCGGGGGTTCAAATCCCGCCGACCCCCTCAAGGTATATTTTTTTAAAGTTATTTTTTTTAATTATTAATTTTTAATTAAAATTTTTAATTTTAATTTTTTTAATAGTTTTTTAACTTTATAAATTAAAATTTTAATTTTAATTTATTTTTTATAAGTTTTAAAACTATATAAATTAAAATTATTTATTTTAATTTTAAATATAATAATTATTAAAAATGCTTTGTTAAAGAAAGCCTTTTAAAGGGGGATATTTTTTCAAAAAATCAAAGGGGGATGTTGAGTAATTTTTTGAAAAATAGCAATTTGGCATTGTAAAAGGTGCATTTTCGGCTGTGACTGACACCTTGTGGGTTATTCTTGTGGGCAGTTTTTTTATGTTGTATGTTGCATATTTCATTTTTGCACTATAACATTAAAAAACTTAAAAACAAACACTCCTTAAGTCCCCGGAATATAAAACCCATCCGTGCAATTTTATTGCACTGCAGCGTTCGGTATTTGTGATACCTCTGGCCAGCACTTACAGGTAAAGCTGTCGTTATTTGGCTACTATATCCACCGCCTAATATAGCTGCTACAACGACGTCTGAGCTTGTTCTCTATAAATCGTTGGGGAGGAATAAGTACGTCATTTTTGCATTTTTTTTACTCCATCCACTACCCTTTATCGCACTTGTGTATAGGCATAAATCCTGATGAAGTATTCTTCATAGTGTTTAGGGGAAGTTACGCCCCACGCATGAGAAGAATCTTCTATGGTAGGTGCCATCAACAAGGCGATTCCCTTTCAGTACCGCTTATGTTCCACGTATTGTATGATCTCTAAAACTCACCTATAGTCTCCCTCACGTAAGGGTGGGTGATTTTTGTTGATATTTCTAAATACCTATAGTTTCCCTCACGTAAGGGCGGGTATTTTGTACGGTATATTGGTCTAGAAAAATGTATATCGAAAGGGGGACCAATTTGGTGATATAAGGAACCTTCACTATGGCCGCTGTTGCAAAGTTGATGACTGATCCGCATCAGTTATTGAAAGGTCCAAATTATACACCATGGAAACATAAGATGAAGGCTATTCTCCAAATGGAAGATTTGTGGGATATTGTTACTGGAGTAGCAACTAGGCCTTCACCAACAACAGGATCCACAGGTCCTTCAACAGATCAGATAGCTTTTGACAAGAAAGACATTAGAGCAAAGGTGTTCATTTTGTTTGCTATTTCAGATGAAGTGCAACCTCATATAGCTAACAAAGCAAGTGGTAAAGAGGCATGGGATGCCCTTAGAACCATCTATGAGGGGAAGAATGAATCCACCATTCTTCATCTTCAACAACAACTTCATAACCTGAGTTTGAGATAGGGTGAAATAGTTGAACTCTTTCTGTGCAGAGTGTCTGAGTTGAAAGAGAAATTGAGTTCTCTAGGAGATACTGTGGACGAAAAGCTTCTCATTTCACTTGTGATGAGAGCTTTACCTTCTTCATTTGATATGTTGATAACCTCCATCTAGGTGTCTCAACGACAAATTACCTACATCGAGTTGGTCAATCTACTTCAACAACAAGAGGCACACCAACTTCACAAGGATGATTCTTCCAATATAGCCCTATACACCAACAGCGGTGGTTCTAGGAAGAAAGGTAATGGGCAAAAAGGAGGCAACTTTCAGAAAGGAGGAAATTCTCAACAGGATACGAAAGGAAAAGGCAAACAACCTCAACAGAAGAAGAGGTGGTGCAAGATCTGTGAGAAAGACAACCATGACACCAACAGGTGTTGGCATAAGAACAAGCAAAAAGGCCAAAACAAACCACAAAATAAAAACAAGCAACCCCAGGTGAATGTTGCTATTGAAGAATCTGACTCAGATTCCGAATGGGCACACAAGGTGCTCATGACTACCACGCATTCCACACGAGAGGGATCCTGTTTGGTATGTCAATTCCGGAGCTAGCAAACATATGACCGGCGACAGATCGTGGTTTGAATCATTTGTGGCCAAGGAGGGCAAACCTGTCACCATTGTCGATGATAAAACCTACGGGGTTCGGTGGAGAGGGTATAGTTTCAGCCACTCTTCCCGATGGCAAGTGTCAGATTGACAAAGTCCTCTATGTTTCGGGATTTGCTAACAATTTGCTGTCAGTGACACAAATCCTGGATAGAAATATGGTTGTCAACTTTCGTGTTGAGAATGGAAAGAAGTGTTGTACCATTACCAAGAAGGGTAAACATATTGCAACAGCTTCTTATAAGCACGGCTTATTTGCACTAGATGTTATCTCTACTCCACATGTTGCCATGACTGTCTCTACTAAGGAGGCAACTTCCCTATGGCACAAGAGATATGGGCATCTTAGTTCTGGCTACTTACTTGAGCTCAGCAAGTATGAGATGGTAAAGGGTCTTCCTTCCCTTTCTGCCACATTGCCAATGTGCTCTGACTGCTAGCGGGAAAGCAAACATAGAGTACCATTTGAGAAGAGCTCTACAAGAGCACGAAAACCTCTGGAGCTAATTCACACCGATCTATGCGGTCCTTTCACACCCAACAGTGTTGGAGGGAAGAGGTACTTTCAATTATTCGTAGATGACTACTCACGAAAGATGTGGTTTTTCTTTCTCAAACTGAAATCTGAAGCTTTTGCATTCTTTCAGCAGTTCAAGAAATCCGTTGAGAAGGAGTCAGGGGCTTCTATCAAAACCCTCCGCTCAGATCGAGGGGGAGAGTTTACCTCTAATGAATTTTTTGCATTCCTAGATAAGCATGGGATCAAGAGACAGTTAACAACTGTCTATACTCCTCAGCAAAATGGAGTTGCTGAGAGAAGGAACCGTTCTATAATGGAAATGGTTCATTGTATGCTCACAGGTGCTACTCTTGGGCAACAATATTGGGCAGAAGCTATCACAACTGCAGTAGTATATCATTGAATAGGGCACCCACAAAGGCCCTAAAAGGAATGACTCCACAGGAAGCATGGAGTGGTCGAAAACCCTCCATATCTCATCTACGTATTTTCGGATGTCAAGCTTTCATGCACATACCGAAAGAGAAAAGGAAGAAACTAGATGAGAAAACACTGAGATGTATTTTTCTTGGATATTCTGAGCACTCTAAAGGATATCGGTTGATAGATCCTTTGACCAAGAAAATTCATATCAGCAGAGATGTTGTCTTTGATGAAGCTTTCACATCACAGAGCACATCTACAGTACACCAGGATATTGTGGAAACTAAGGAAGAGATGACCTTCGTCAGCACAGACAGGAGGTCCTTCTACATATTCTTCACCACCACCGAAGAAGAATCCAAAATGGTGTACAAATACAATCAGAGACGCAAATTTATCCACTCCTCCCAATTTGAATTTGGATAGACCTCGTACACGCAGTATGGCTCAAAAGGAAAGAGAAGCCCGAGAAACTGGTGAGGTTGATGATCTTTGTCAATCTTTTGAGGAACTTTCTGTGACTCCAAGTACAGAAGTTGAGGATATGGATATTGATGATGACAAGGCATTCATGTCTACCATAGATAGTCTTGAACTTGCATCAGTGCAAGATGCTCTCAGTGAGCCTCATTGGAAGGCCACTATGGATACAGAGTATGAGTCTTTGATGAAGAATAAAACTTGGAAGCTTGTTGATCTGCCGCATGGAAAGAAACCTATTGGCTGCAAATGGGTATATAAAGTCAAGTACAAGGTAGATGGAACAATTGATAAGCATAAGGCCCGACTTGTTGCAAAGGGATATGCTCAAAAGGAAGGCATCGACTATGAGGAAACTTTTGCACCTACTGCTCGGATGATCACAATTCGGGTTATGTGTGGTATGGCAGCACAATATGGGTGGAAATTTCACCAAATGGATGTCAAAAGTGCCTTTCTAAATGGTGATCTCCAAGAAGAAGTCTATATGACTCAGCCTGAAGGATTTGAAGTGGAAGGCCAACAGCAAAAAGTTTGCAAATTGGTCAAATCCTTGTATGGTCTGAAACAAGCTCCTCTAGCTTGGTATATAAAAATGGACAATCACCTTATGCAGCATGGATTTAAGAGATGTTCGTCAGATGCAAACCTCTATTTCAAGAAACAGGGTTTTGAGATAGTGTTGCTTGTACTCTATGTGGATGATCTGCTCATTACATGGAGTTCAGAAACTATGATCTCTACTGTCAAAAAAAACTTGTGCAAATATTTTGAGATGATAGATCTCGGACTTCTCCATTAATGTCTTGGTCTGGAATTCAGCCAGAAGGAGCACTCCATCAAAGTGTCTCAGAAAAAATATGCCAAGACATTGCTCGATAAATATCGCATGATCGATCGCAAGCCAATGGCAACTCCAATGGAGAATGGACTTCAATTATCGTGATATGATGACTCACCTCAGGTAGATGACACTCTCTATCGACAGTTGATTGGGAGTCTCATATATCTGACCAATACTAGGCCAGATCTCGTTTTTGTTGTCAACTATCTTTCGAGGTTCATGCAGGAGCCTAAGACCACCCATTGGAAAGCAAAAAAACGTGTTCTTCACTATGTTCGTGGTACTATGGAATATGGCCTAGAATACAAGAGGAACAACAAATTCTTCTTGCAAGGATACACGGACTCCGACTATGCCGGATCATTTGATGATCGCAAGTCAACTTCTGGATACATTTTTCATCTGGGATCCGGTCCTGTCTCTTGGCACAGCAAGAAGCAACAGGTGGTTGCTATTTCATCTACAGAGGCAGAATATCGCACCGCACGTGAAGCTGTATGTGAAGTGATATGGTTACGTCGCATTCTGACAAGTATGGGCCATCCATCAAAATCTCCAATACACTTGTTTTGTGACAATCAGGGTGTTCTGAACCTCGTCAAGAATCCAGTCCATCATGAAAAAACAAAGCACATTGACACACAATGTCATTTCATTCGAGATGAAGTTCCAAAGCACCGAATTCAGCTTCAGCACATTCCCACCGATGCTCAAGTTGCAGACATTTTCACTAAGGCACTTGGACGTGTCAAATTTGAATTGTTTCGCAACTCACTTTGTATTGCAAAATGATGTAAGGGGATGTTAGTAGTCTAGTATAGCTATTAGTTATTACATTACCCAAATAATGTAATAAAGGGGGATGTTAGCGTACTATTTAGCATACTGTTAATTTATTGTCTGTATTACATTAATTAGAACTGCTGTTACAACTGCGTAACATATTCAGTTCCGCCGGTGTTCTATTCCCGGCTATGTAATCGCTATTTAATCCGCTGTGAATAATACAAGAATGTTTCGAATTCTAACATAATAATTAGAAGAAGTTTTCAAATAAATTCCATAAATGCCCGTAAACTCAGTAATCTTTGCTCCAATAAAGGGAGTCTCATTATTTGTCACAATGGCATCTAGTATGCCGAAATGGGTAATCAACCCTTCGAGGAAAGATATGATTGTTGTTTGGTCTACTTTCTTTGTTGGAATGGCCTTCGCCCACTCGAGTAAAGTAGTTAATTGCTATCAAAATATATTTATGTTCAGCAGAAGAATGGGGATCAATGACCCCCATAAAGTTTAAGCCCCACTATTGAAATGGAGCTTCTACCTGGATCGGATGTAGAGGCAAGGATACCTTCTTACTCCTATCGATATATCATAGAAAATTATCACAACTTTGACTTACTTTGTGTGCATCTACAAAAAGAGTGGGCCAAAAATATCCAGTCCAAATGATTTTCAAGGCCATAGGCCTCCTTGCATAGTGTCCACTAGACAAGCCAAAGTGGAACTCCTCCAAAATATTCTATTTTTTAGATTCTTTAATGCACCTGAGGAGCACTCCATCTATGTTCTTGTGGAACAATCCACTTGGCAACAAGACATATCTAAGGGCCTATAGTCTAAACCTTCACCTCTGTGAGGAATTGAGGTGAGATGGACACCTTCCAAATGTAAAAAATTTGACTAGGTCCTCTATCCAATCGTGATTTCCTATTGCTTGATTAGCAAGATTGCTCTTGCTGATAACCTCATCATGTGATGGTGCTAGTGATCGAGAAGTTGCACTTTTAGCCAACTTCTAATAAAGTGCTCGATCATGAACCAATTTGGTTGGTTGAATCTCTACATCATACTCCTAGATCTTGGAGATCCAGCCTGCTCTTTTATCACCAAGCTCTCCTTGAATGATAAAATTCTTGACATCCGGATGAATAACATAGACAATTGTCTTGCTTTGTGAGATGAAATGTCAGAATTTCTTTAGGGACTTCATAACCGCATAAACCTATTTTTCAATAAAATTGTATTTTCCTCGTGTGACTGGATGACTTGACTTAGAAAAGTGATTGGTTGTTCATCTCCATCATCTTGTTTTTGCGTAAGCATGGCAACATAACTTTCTTGCTCACCCACTACATAAAGGATAAAATCCTTAGAATAGTCTCGATTGATCAATATGGGTTCTTGGACAATTCTCTCCTTAATATCTTGGAATGCCTCCCTCCTTTTCTCTGTCCATTTGAAATCTATATTCTTCTTAAGGAGTTCGGTCATTGGCTTCACTACTTAAGCAAAATCAGTGATGAATTTTTGGATAAAATTGATTTGCCCAAAAAATGATTGTAGGTCCTTATTTACTAGCAGTGGCAATTTCAAGAGAGCTTCAGCTCTCGCAGGATCAATGGCTAACCCTTCCTTTGAAATGACATGTCCCAAGAGTTTTCCCTCCTTGACAGCAAAGATAGATTTCTTCAGGTTGATAGAGATACCAAACTCCTGATACTTTTAAAACACCTGTCTAAGATGAGACCCATGCTCTTCCCTATCATGTGAAAAAATAGTCATATCATCAAGGTATATCACAATTATTTGATTCAACAACTCACCAAAGGCTACATCCATTGCTCTTTGGAAAGTGGCACTAGTGTTTGATAGACTGAAAGGTATTCGTTGGTAGGCAAAAGTGCCCCACTTGGTAGTGAACATCATTTTATGTTGGTCTTTGTCCTTCACCCAGATTTGATTGTAGCTAAAGAAACCATCTAGTAGTGAGAATATTTGTGCTCCAGCAACTACATGAAGGATCTGGTCAATCCGTGGCAAGGGATAATGGTATTTCAATGATTTCTAGTTCAAATTACGAAAATCCATGCACAAGCGAATGTCTCCATTCTTCTTTCACATTGGGACCAGATTCGCCACCCAAGTCGAGTGCTTGATAGGGTAAATGATTTTTACCTCTAGCATTTTTAGCAACTCTGCCTTCATTAGCACTTCAATATTTGGATTAACAGGTCATTGCTTCTATCTAAAGGGTTTTACCCCTTCCTGCAACTCGATGGTATGCTGGATCACCTCTTTGTTATAGCCTTTAAGATCATGATAGCTCCAGGCAACAATATCCGGGAACTCAAAACATAATTCCTTAATTTGTTTGAGCTCTTCTGGAGAGCAATCTATCTCGACTTTGATTATCTTATCAGGTTCCAACTTCAACTCATTGTACTCTTTCTCATCCACCTTGATCCTATGCTTTTCTGCTCTATCATTCTAATCAAAGAGGCTCTCTAGAGTAATCAATCCTTTTGGGATGTGATTATTTCAGAGTTGGATTAAACCCTCAGCTTCATCTTTGTCCAGCATCCTTCCCTCCACACTACCGGCTTCTTTAATTAAAAAATTCACAATATGCTCATCATTGTCAAAAACTTGCCAATAGATATTTTTGTCAAGGACTGAAGGTCTATAGATTAACCTTACAGTCTTGGGATTTCGTACCACATTCTCAATAGGAGAGAAGTTCGCACCAAGGGATGCTAAGAGATCTGCATGTTTATTTTATTCTCATGAAATTTCTTGAACATTCAATGCATCAAATGACTCAAACAGATCCCATACCTTGTTGTGGTATGCCTTCAAGTAGTGCTACTTCAAAATGCACTTACTGTTCACCTAGTTAATAATTAACTCAGAATTTCAAAAAAATTACAGTTGTTTGATCCCAAAAATTTTTGCTTTCTTCATGCCCAAGCACAATGCTTCGTACTCGATGGTGTTGTTCGTACAACTCCAATTCAATCAATACAAATACATATTCTGAATTCTATAAGGAGATATAAATACTATCCCAGCTTCGATACCATTCTTGCATATAGCACCATCAAAGTACATTTCCCATAATTGGTCAGAATCAAAACCTAGATCATCGGACACCTTCGCTTCAACCTTCTTAGGCTTAGTTATGGTGTAACAACCAATTTTGGTCTCCATCATTGCATTGAAATCAAGCATTGAAAATTCATCCTCTAACCAAAGCTCATCTAGAGCTTCCTCCATCAGATCCATCTCCTCTAGCTCTTCAGTCACCATATTGATTGAGTCTATAACCTTTTCTTCCTCTTCAATATTTTTGATATGATACGTAGAGGGCTTCTCATTGTAAATCTAGATTCTCCTCCATTTGAATGGAATATCCAGGTGAGAATAGTCTAGAGATAGATAGCCTCCTAACTTGGTTGTGAACTCCCTTGATAAGCACATGTTAAAGTACAACTCCAAGTCTACCACAATAACTTCTTGAATGATAGTTATCTAGGGCATGCTGTGTAAGACAATCAGGATATCCTTGATCACCCCCACCATTTTAATAGGAGTGCCATCCAACTGCAAGACGTATGGGTTGCTTCTTGTATATTCCATACCCATGATTTCATAAACTACCTTTGGCATGATAGTTGTCACTACACCAGATTCAATCATACAATTGTGCATGATCCAACCCTCCATCTTGAGAGACAGATAGAATGGGGGAGGTCTATTTTTTCCTATGGTAGAAGTGGGCAATGTTTGAGCTAGCACTATCTGCATAGGGTTTTTCTTCTTATCCTTCACAAATTTCAATGACTCCTACAATAGATCCACTTGTCCAGGTAGTTGTAGCACATCATAGAGGCTCACCTTAGTGGGAATCCTCTTTAATTCTTCGACAATATTGTATGACTACACATTGACCTCCCTTGATTCACCAACAACTTTGTACTTGCTTTGGTACTACTGTGTAGCTTCTACCCTCTGATGCTTGGTCAAGGACAAGTATTTGAGCCTCTCCTTCGCTTACTCTTTCGTTTCTATCTACGCTTGTGTATCTGAAGGTTGCGAAGTTGATGGTTTTACTTGCAATCTATCCTTCACTGATGTAGGTAAAATATCTTTCAATAAGATCAGCTCATCTACCTTAGGTGTCGGCATATGCACTTTCTCTTGAGATTGCCTCTTTTCATTCTGCACCTTTTGCTCAACAGGTACCTTCAATGGCTCCATTTTAGCTGGATCTATAATGATAGGATTTTTCCTAGATCTTGTGAGAACTAAAACTTGCTCAACAGATGGGACCATGAAGTTGTGATCTATTTCTGTGATCATGTTGACTTGACCACTAGAAGAGCTATCCACCAGTGTCTGCACATAGTTCAAATGAACCATGCAGGTATCTTCTCCATGTGGGTCATTACAGGTAGAACACCAAAATGTTCTCTCTGACGGGCCAACTTCTTCATTTGCGAGCATGGTAGTACCCCTTTCAGGAGCTTTGCTAGGAGTAGCTTCTTGCTCTTTGGTGATCGGTGGTGGTTGAAATCTCCTTGGTCTGAAATCACTTTCATCCTGCTTTCTTTTAATCACCGTAATTTTGTTACCCATCGCTCTTATAGCAGAATTCATGGACTGCAACTCTTTCAACACCTTGTCTTGTAGATCAGGGTTTGAGGGTGTTGGGGGAGTTGGTAATGGTAATGGAACAGGTGGAGATGGCAGTGCCAAGAATGGAACTAGGGATGGTAACTATGGAATGATTGGAGCAGGGAGTTGAGGGATAGAAACTATCACTATGGTTTGGGATGTGCTTGGATTCCATGAAGGAATTGGATACATGGGTGACATGGGCAAAGGTTGAGAGGATGCATTGGCATACAAATACTATGGAAGGTCAGGAAAAATAGGCATGGCCATTTTTTGTGAAAGCTTACCGATAGTAATCAGATCAGCTTTAGCCTTTTGTGCTACGGAATATAGCTTGGGGAATGTATTGGCATTGGACTATCGAATGGCCATACTTATGTTGAAGTTGAAAGCTTGGAGGTAGTAAAAGGTTGCTTGTTTGGGAGTCGACTAGAGACCATCAGGAACCCTATGCCAAGTTTGGGTGAACTTGACATTGAAGTCCATGATTTCCTCCTGTGGATGCCTATGAATAGTAGTGAACTGATGCAATAGGGAGAATAGATCCGCTTGTTCATTGAACCCTTTGATTAGCAGTTTAGCTAACTGGTCCTAGGTAGTGATGGTTGTAGGTTGTAATGATCGGTACCAGTAAAGCAATTTTCCTTGAAGAGAAAGAACAAGTAATCTTACCATTATATCCTCTTCTGTGATGCCATGAATTATCACCAAAGTAGCTACATCTTGAACATGTTCATAGGTCATCTTTCCCATACTATCGTAAGTTGGCAAAGCCTTCATCATCGCTTGTAGGATCGGGTTCTGAGCTTGCAGATTTAGAGGTCCAAAATGGTTCCATGTTGGAAACTACCTTGGTGGTGGCTACTGTGGTGGTGGATTTTGAGCCATGTGGATTGGTGTGTGTGGTTGGGGAGGTGGAAAACTAGTAGTTGTACTAGCAGGACTCGAAGGAATAGAAAAACACACCAACTAATTAAGAAGATGTTGTACTTAATGGGACAGTTGGAGTAACTAACCTAGGGTGTTCTCCTAGCTCTTGGATGTCAAGTTCGTAAAACTCAATGGGCTCTTCTAAATTTTTGGCCTTTGATCTTGTGATCATGAAGAAAGATTTCGCTCACTTCACGTTCAGAGGCTTATGGGTAGATCTGAGTCACCAAATGTTCTAATCATACAGTACAAAGGTAAACATCAAACCTCAATACTATTGAAAGTGGAACCTTTTGAGAGTCCCACCGAGTGTGCCAAAAATTATTGGTCATGAATCCACCTAGTTACAAAATCTATGCTTTGTGCGCCCTAGACCCGGCCAACATTGAAAGGCTAGAGGAAAGAAATGTCCTCCGGGCCAATCTCTAGAGAGGGTTGGCTCCCTTCCTAATCTACTTTGGTTGAAAGCTTAGGGTAATAGGAAAGAAATAGGGAAATATGGCTATAAGCTAGCAATATAGGATGGGGATAGACTAACAACCAAAATCCAAACCAAGCAGTGATTAGCATACAATAGAAGTGCAAGCACAGGAACTTCTTATAGTTATACAATGACAACCTCCAAAGAGCATCTCAGTGTTCACTCCCTCACCAACAAAGATTAAATTTAGAAGCAAAATTTAAACACAGTAGATAATGGAAATGAATGCATTCAAAAATGACATACAAAAAATCATCAAAGCAACACCATTCAAAGAGCCAGAAGTCGAAGCCTTTCTATTGATGCAAAAAACTTGAAGTATTTTTCTATAGAGTGTCCATCCTCTTTCTTACAATGAAAAATGATTAGTATTTATAGAGGGTTGCACCTCTTTCATTTAATGCACTTACAAACAAAATTTTGGTAGATCAAAAACTAATGAGAATAATTTCCTCCTCGGCATCAGTGATGTTCTGGTCAAAATATTCTTCATGGAAGCCATGATCTAGATTTGGTGGGAGAATCACATGGGGAAATCAACATGATTAAATGATGGAAAGCAACCTTGAGTATTGATGCATTGGGACGTAACAAAATCACCTAAAAATTGGGAGCTTGTTCATTGAAACTTGCCTCACTCTTGCGCCTTGGAACTCCACTTTCACCCAAAAGGTCCACTGAGAATTAAATTCATCTTGAAAAATAGCAAAGTCGGTGAGCGGTGCATTGGAAATGAACAAGAATGGCCTCTGATCTTGCAATTCGAAGTAGAAATCCTAGAAATGCTGCTTGCATTACTTCAAAAATTAAATTCCATCCTTCCTTACCCCTTTCCAAGGGAATATACAAAAATAGCGCTTTGAGAAGCAATGCTCTTGAGAATGAATGCCAAGGAATTGATTTCACCCAAAAATGAGGTGAAACAACCTTTTCGGGGCCACAATGGGCGACAACGTAGCTTGTTGGGCCTTTGACTGACGTCTTGGTAACTTTATCCCAAATGCTTCTTCTTTTAATCATATTTTCTTGTTCGAAGAAAACACCTTCATTATTCTTTGAAATTCACCTGTGTTTAAATTTCATCATTGAAAATGATAGAAATACGTTGCAACTTGGAGTAACGACCAACTTAACTGATTTCACCCTAGAGGAGGGCGACAGGGATTTTCACCCCTTTTGGGAGGCGACATCACCTTTAACTTCTTTACTTCGAAGTAGCATGTGTTGCAACTCTTTTCACCCAAAATTTATTTTAAAAACTTCATTCGCTCCCTGGAGAGGCGAAACCACATGGCACCTCTCAACAGGGGTGCCTTCGACTTTGCTACACTTTAAACTTGGCACCAAGCACTACTTTTATCTTTACCTTCCCCATGGGAAAAAACACCAAATGTATTTGAAAAGGGCCCCATGACGTCAATCATCTCCTTTGACTTTAGAATATTCAATATTTCCATTTTCACCCCAAAGAGAGGTGACAATGAGTTTTGCCCCTCACTTGGGGTGAAAACCTTCTTTAAAACTTGCTTCGATTCACCCACGTCGGGCCCACGATGTGCCATATTTAAAACTCTTCTCCATGCTATGTTTCACCCCAAAGAGGGGTGAAAGGGAGTTTCGCCCCTCACTTGGGGTGAAAGCCCTTTTTGTTTATTTAAATTGTCAACTTCTTTTGCCAACGTAACACTTGCGCTTTAAAATGATGTTCACCCCAAAGAGGGGCGACAAGGGTTTTTACCCCTCACTTGGGGCGAAAGCATTCTGCTCCTTTGCTTAAAATTCATGACTTTCATCCCTTAGTTTCTATTGGGTGAATTTACTACCTTTTAATTATGTTTCACCTCCAAGAGGGGCAAAAGTGATTTTCACCCCTCTATTGGGGCGAAACTCATCTTATTCCTCCTTTTAACTTTCCTCTTGGATTAAGTTATGATTTTCATCTCTTTCTAGGGTGAAATTCCTTTGCAAGTGAAGCTTGGGGTGGAAACACTTAAATTCATTGCCCTTCCTTATAACTCTACCGCCAATTCAAAACCAGGTATTCTTTCCTCACCTTTGCTTTGTTTTGGGTGAAACCATCCTTGTGTTGTGCTTCACCTCTAAAAGAGGTGAAAAGGACTTTCGCCCCTGGCTAGGGGTGAAACGAGTTGTTTCTTCTTTTTGGGGTGCTTCTCCCTTTAAAATTGATCTCCTACCGGTGCTTTTGCCCCTTAAACATTTTTCAACAAAGTTCTTCATTGCATTCATGACTTCCATTTTATTTACAGCAATACTATTTAAAAAAGGGTAAAACAAAATTACAGTAAAATAGACAACAAAACTATAGCACCTTCCTTCAATAAATTTATCAAAATTTTACAATCAAAATTCAACAAAATTTCAATGTGGCAAAGTGACAAAACTACCAACAAAATCATACGTGGTAGGGCAGTTTTCCCCCTCTACATATTTGGTGAACCCGATGTGAATGTGCATCTTAGTGGCCAAAATAGGAAGCCTCTTCCTTTGCTCTTCTTGAAAACTTTAAACAAGACCACTAATTCTATTTGTTTAGATCATAAAACATTAAAAACATCTTAAAAATATTTTGTGTGCTTTTGTTAGTTTTTCTCCTTTTCCACTCTATCCTTTCTCTCTCTCCTAATGGCTCCCAACCTTAGGAGTGGGTGAAGGATTTTAGAGTCTGATGAGATTTTCCAAGAAGATGATCAAATTGATAGAGAAAATCATAATCTAGAAGAGGAAGAAAATGAAGATATTGAGAATAACCTTGATCCTACTAAGGGACCCAATGGGAACCTTATCTTTAAATCATTTGAACATGTTTGGAATTTCTACAAGCATCATAAGGATGCCTTGGATAAAGCTATGGAAGAGGAAGCCCAACTCAAGGAAGTTGGAACATCTCATCATCAAACCATTTCCCCTCGAGATGTTCATAACAACTCCTTGATTGAATATTTGCATCATGGTAATCTTGTTCATAACCCAACATATGCTACTACTATGACCACCAACATTGGAAGGATTCTACAAATTCCTCCAACTAGTAGTGCATCTCAAGATTATGTTCAATTTCCTCCTCATTCAACTAATCTCAATATTTTTTCTTCTATTCCACCAATTGTTAGTTATCCTCTCCAGCAAGATACCACATATCACAATAGTATCAATACCTCCAACATGGGCCAAGTATCCTTTCAACAACCTACCTATACCCCTCCCTTAGGGAATCTAGGGGCATTGCACAACAACAATTCTGAGGTGCAAAGTTTAACTAATATGGTGAAACAATTGGTTTCAAGAGTGGATATGATTCAACCCCCTAGTTTCACTTACAACTATAGAGAAATGTGCAATCAGCCCTTAGACCCTATCGTTGCTGCTAAGCCCTATCCTAAGCATTTTTCCATGCCGATTTTACCTATATATAAGGGAATGGAAGATCCAATTGAGCATTTAAGAATGTTTAGAATAACTTGCCATGATATCATATATGATGACATGTTGTTGCTAAAGATGTTCCCTAAGAGTCTTGGTGGCATGGCATTAGAGTGGTATTATCGGTTGCCCAACCATTCTTTGAGAAATTTTGAAGAGACAACTGAATTATTTGTGCAACAGTTTGGTGCTTATGTTGAAAAGAATGTGACCATGAAAGATGTTTACATGTTAAAACAAGGTAAAGAGGAAAGTTTTTCAGAATTTTTGTCTCATTGGAGGAGTCTAGTTGGATGCTTGAGATATACCTTACCTCCTCAAGACATGCTTGAGATATTTATTGGAAATTTGCAAGAGCAATTATCTTATGCATTGGAAACTACAACTATCACATATTTTGATCAAGCAATTGACCTAGCAAGAAAGGTAGAGCAAGCTCTTATCAGAAGAGGACAACTTAAAGTGAAAGAATATAGGACCACTAAAAATTAGTATAAGAACAAGCATGTGGTAGGTGATGGAGTAACAGATAGTAGGCCTATTAATAGTATTGTTAACAACCTACAAAATATGGTGCTTAGCCAACCTCCAAAACCTCCACAAAGGAATTTCACAAGGCTTAACATGCCTATGAAAGTGGTCCTAAAGCAGATTTTGGAAGCTAATATGATTGAGTTACCTCCCATAAGGTAACTTGATACCACAACTAATTGGTATAAGGTTGGTCAACACTGTGAGTATCATAGAGTGGAGGGACACTGGATGAATTCTTGTAAGAGGTTGAAACATGTGGTTCAGGATCTGATTGATGTAGGATACCTTGTTATAGAAGGTTCTCACCCACCAAAGAATCAACCTCCTACTCAACAAGCACCCACAACTAATCAAGATATGGGAATCTTCCAAGATCCCCTACCTAAGCATGGGTAGCAAGTAGCTAATCAAGTGTCATATCAGAATGTGCCACCTCCTTATGATAATATGGTTGGTATGATAGCAACAACTACAAGGCAACAAGCACATAATCATCAGATCCAACATTCTCAGTAGGAGATGAGTTCTTCAACCAAGATTTCTCTCTTAGAACTTTTGCAAACTTCTCCTATTCATGGGGAAGCCTTGTTGAAACTTCTAAGACAACAATCTATCCCTACAGATATTTCCCCTAGTGCTATGGCTAATGTTGTAAGCTCTCTTGGGATACATCATATCACATTCTTGGATGATGATATTTCTTCCTCAAACTTACAAGGGGATTCTTCTCTCTACATCACTACATTTATTGGGGAAAATTTTATCAAGAGGGTTTTGATTGATAATGGTTCTTCCCTCAATTTATGCACTTATCAATTTTTCCAAAAGTTTGGATTAAAAGAGGAAGATTTAACTAAATCTGATGACATCATCAAAACCTTCAACAATGAGTCCCAAGAAGCTTGTGGCATTATATCCCTCCCCCTTAAGGTTGGACCCAAGATCTTAGATACTGTGTTCTATGTGGTATCTTGCCCTGCATCTTTTAATCTACTTCTTAGACATCCTTGGATCCATGCGATGTAGGTTGTCCCTTCTACCTTTCACCAATGTTTGAAGTTTGAATTTAAGAATCAATTTATCACCATTTTGGGTGATCCTCACCCATTTGAATATTGTTCACTAGTTGAACAAGCTCAATCTGATTTTCATCCATCAGATCCCTCATCTCACATAACTAAGCAATTTGAAAATCTAAATATGAGAGAGGAATCATTAATTAATATCTCATCATAGGATCAAGTCAATCCTTCTCATCAGGAGCCTCTTCTGAGGATATCTCATCAAGGTTTGGAGTGGAGTGTTGAGGATGAGGGCCCACCCTCTCCCTCTCTGTTAGTTGTAACCCCAAAGGAGTATGCTGAAGGTGACACTCTTTATGATATGGTTCATGAGGATGTCCTCCATGGTGGCATCTCCTTTGATGGGTCAGTCCCTTGCACTGCATAGGTTGAGTCTTCTAGTTCTCAAGAGGACTTTGGTTCTATGTCTCCCGAGGACCTTGAGCAACTAGGAGTAATTCCTACCCTACCTCCTCTTGAGGATGAGTCATCCATTCTCATTGAGGAGACCATAGATGTGAACATAGGTTCTGAGGAGACCCCTAGAATCCTTAAGTTAGGTAAAGCCTTGTCCATGGATGAGCAGGAGCAGTTGACCAATTTGTTAAGAGAATTTCATGATGTTTTTGCTTGGTCATATGTCGACATGCTAGGGCTTGATCCCTCCCTTGTTATGCATCATTTGGTAGTTCACCCTAGTGTTAAGCTTGTTAAGTAGAAACTTAGGAAGATGCATCCTAAGGTCACCCTTTTGGTCAAGGAGGAGCTCCAACAACTCCTTGATGTCAGTTTTATAAAAGCTATTGACTATTCTGATTGGATCTCCAACATCATTCCTATAGCTAAGAAGGAAGGAACAATCAAAATATGTACCGACTTTAGGGACATCAACTTAGCATGTCCCAAGGATGATTTTTCCCTACCCAACATAGATCATATCATAGATTTCACTACCAAATATGGGATGTTATCTCTCATGGATGGCTTCTCAGGATACAATCATATTATGATTACCCTTGAGGATCAGGCCAAGATAACTTTCATCACTCCATGGGGTACCTTCTATTGGAAAGTCATGCCTTTTGGCTTGAAAAATGTTGGTGCCACCTATCAGTGGGCTATGACTTATATTTTTCATGACATGATGCATGATATTCTCTAGGACTATGTGGATGATATTTTAGGTCACTCCATACATCGACAAGATCATGTTCATGATCTAAGGTAGATTTTTGAAAGGCTTCAACATTTCAAAGTTTACCTTAAGCCCACTAAGTGTGTGTTTGGAGTCACATCTGGCAAGTTGTTAGGTTTCATCATTTCTAGGTGAGGTATTGAAGTAGACCCCACTAAGATAGTGGCTATCACTAACATACCTCCTCCTCATACCCTAATTGAGTTGTATAGCTTGCAAGGTAAGCTTCAGGCTATTCATCGGTTCATAGCCTAGTTAGTTGATAAGTGTCAACCCTTTCTTAAGATTCTTAAGAAATATGTTGTCTTTTAGTGGGATTTTGAGTGTCAAAAATCTTTTGATGACCTCAAATGGTATCTCACTTCCCTACCTATTTTAGTTCCTCCTATACCTGGTAAGCATTTGATGCTTTACATAGCTAGCCATAACTCATGCTTTGGGGGCCTTATTGGCTCAACATGATGATCAAAATAAAGAGTGAGCTATCTACTATATTAGTAGAACTTTGGTTAGCTATGAAACTAGGTACACCCCCTTAGAGAAGCTTTGCCTTACCATAGTGTTCGCTTCCTAGAATCTAAGATACTACATGCTCAACCATAAGATATTGGTAGTTGTAAAGTTTGATCCTTTGCACTACTTAATGTCTAAGCCCCACCTTTTAGGTCGAGTTACTAAGTGGGTTTTAGCCCTTAGTGAGTTTGACCTAACCTTCATAGGTTATAAGGCTATCAAGGGTTAGGTAATTATTGATCAGTTAGCCTCCACTCCCCTAGAAGTTACCCATCCTTTGGTTGTTGAGTTTCTCGATGAGTGCTTCAATGTTGAAGTTGAAGAGCTAGAGTCTTGGACTTTGTTTTTTTATGGAGCTTACTGCATGAAGGGTGTTGGTGCTGGAGTCATTCTAGTTACCCCATAAAAATAGCTCATCCCTTTGTCCTTCAAGCTTCATTTCTCTTGCATGAACAATACTATAGAATATGAAGCTTTGATCCTTGGCCTTAGAGCAACCTTAGCTTTGTAGGTTAGAGTCCTTTCGGTCTTTGGTGACTCTCAACTTGTGGTCAATCAGATCAATGATGTTTATCAAACTTAGGATGATAAACTAAAGCCTTATAAGGATATTGTCACCAAGTTTTTATCCTCGTTCGATCTGGTAACCATAGAGTCTATCCCTAGATCCTCAAACTACCATGTGGATGCCATGGCTACTATTACATCCTTGTTTCCTTTGGAGTTAGAAGATGATCAAGCATCGATTATCATTAGACAACTTCGGAGCCTACATCACTTGGTTCTTGTCTTGTCCTATTAGATATTTTGACCATCGAAGCTGCCCCATCTGAGCCATGGTATACTAATATATTTAATTTTCTTAAGGATGGTTTGATGCCTGATGGTTTAGATCATAATCAATGTAAGATTTTGTGCAAAAGAGCATGTTAATTCATTATAATTGGCAATACCTTGTATCGATATTCTTTTGAAGGTATCCTCTTACGATGCCTTAACTTTGATGAAGCTCGACTTGCTCTTAGTGAGGCTCATGAAGGATCATGTGGAGGCCATTTTAGTGGCAATGCTATTGCCAAGAAGCTCCTTCGGATGGGGTACTATTGGCCTTCCATGGAGAAAGATGCATGTGACCATGTTCGATGTTGCAACAAGTGTCAATGCCATGATAATCTTGTCCATGCTCCTTCTCAACACCTTCAAGTTATTTCTTCCCCTTGGCCATTCTCTATGTGGGGATTGGACATTATAGGGAAGATTAACCCAGTGTCATCTGATGGTCATAAGTTTATCATAACAATGATAGAGTACTTCACTAAATGGGTCGAAGCCATGCCCCTGGCCATGATGACTGGAACTCAAGTTTCCAAGTTCATCTTCAACCAGATTCTTTGTAGGTTTGGGATTCCTTTGATGATTATTTTTGACAATGACACTCCTTTCAAGAACAAGGATGTTCATAAACTTTGTGCTAAGTACAAGATTCAGCATAGGTGGTCAACTCCATATTACCCTCAGGGTAATGGATAAGTCGAAGCATCCAATAAGTCTTTGATCAAGATCTTGAAGAAGTTGGTTTGTAAGACCGGTCATGATTAGCATATCCAACTTTATCCTACCTTGTGGGCCTATCGTACTAGTATGCATACTCCCATAGGTGCCTCACCCTATGTCTTGGTATATGGGTCTGAGGTGGTGTTTCCTTTCGAGCTTGAGGTTCCCTCATTGTACATCTTGTTGCAAGATGCCTCGATCGATGATGAGTATCACTCATATCATTTGCACCAATTGGAGTTATTGGATGAAAAGTGCATTCATGCCTTAGAGAATTTGTGAGCCTATCAGAATAGGCTCAAGCGATCTTACTCTAAGAAAGTTTGCAATCATTCTTTTGAGGTTGGGGACCTTGTCCTCAAGGAAAACTAAAAGAACACCAATGCTCATTCTGATCTTAAAGGTAAGTTCTAGGCCAATTGGTTAGGTCCCTTTGTCATAATAGCTAAGTTTGGCTTAGGTGCCTATCATTTAGCTTCTTTAGATGGTGAAGAACTTAAAGAACCAATGAATATAATGCATCTCAAAAGATATTATGCATGATCCATCATCTACATTGCACATTGCATTTAGAATAGTTTCATATTGCATCATTGTTTGCTTGATCATTCTGCATGGTTGCATGTCATATTTTGCATGATTTCCTAACATTTTATTCCATTTGCATTTTTTCTTGTCATAAATTGCACTTCTTTCTTACTCATATTTGCATGATTACTTGTTCATATAGATTTTTGGGGATTCATAATAATGGCAAGTGATGACACCTAGTTAGGTCATAGCTCACATGCATTGCACTCTCACTAGGGCTCTGATGCCTAGTAAATCCCCAACCTAGGGCCCACCTTCATGCATTTCCATCATTTCATCCACCCATCTCATCTCTTCCTTATTCCTTGACCTTGAAAGTTTTCATTGCTTATATCTCTCCAAGTCAAGGGATATGGTTCTCATTTTGCTCCATTGGCCATGTCCATACACTTTATTGCACACATCACACCCCTATCAGGTAGTACTCACTTATTCATCACTCACACACAACACACCCCATATGAGATAGCTTCATGGTCACAAATGAGGGGTAGCCTCCATCTCGATCATTTGTGAGCATACATCCTAGTGGGTATCTCTTTCTCTTTTGTCCATCTTAGTGAGCACTACACCCATAGCGGGTTCAGCTCCACCTTGTCCATCTTGCAAGCATACACCCTCATAGGGTTTTGGTTCTTTTTTTTTCTTTTGGCCTTTTGGAGCATTATTTTCATCCATGCATTTCATTTAGGTTTGCATTTTAGATGCATTGCATTTAGTTAGATTCATATCATTCCATCTCATTCATTTAGGTTCATTGCATCCATTATGTCTGTGTTCACCATGCATACAAATATATAAATATATATAAATATAATAACAAAATCACACATGAGCACACACTCTTTTTCCTTTCTTGCTCTCTTGTTCTTGCTTTTTGCTTTTCTTTTCCTCTCTTCTCTCTTTTCTATTCCTTTCACTCTTCTTTCTTCTGTGTCTACCATTTTGAGTTTCATTAGGAATTTTGCATTCCTTCTAAAACTCGAGGGGGCACCCTAGCCTGAGAGGCATTAATGTCCCTAATGCCTCGATTTGTATGTAAAATATGAAAGTGTCTAGAATGACACCATTTTTGCACCACTCCTTTCTTCTAAACTAGCCACTCCTTTTTTTGTTGTCCTCCACCCATAGGTGTCTACATATTTCTTTGATACATTTATTAGGCCATAAATGCATCAAAGAGGGGGAAAAATGTAGACATGAGAAAATTGACCCACTTGAGTGAGTCATTTTCCCTAGATCCTTAGAGAGACCCTCCAACTTTCCCAAAGCAAGTTTGGGCCTCTCTCCCCTCTCTTTTCCCTCTTTTTTCCTAGTTTTGATGAAATTATGGTTAGCCCTTATGGGGTATGATTTCTCCTAGCTAGGGTTTTCTCTTAGAAAACCCTAATTTTTCAAATTGACCTCTTTGATGTCGATTTTCCCTTGGTTTTCTTACCCATTCTTGTTTCAAATATCTTATAAATAGAGGGTTTGAAGCTTTCTTTTCCCTTATCCAAGAAGTAAGCTAAGAAGAACAAGTTTTCATACAAGTAAGAAGTGCCTAATTACTAAAGTGCCAAGTGATTTGTTGAAGCTTTTTGATCTTTGTGGAGTTCTCTTCTGTTGCATTTGATTGTGTGTTGCTTCCCTTGGTGGATAAGTGTTGGAGCCCTAAGGAGGAGTCTACTATCTTGGAGGTCTTCATCCTTTTTTCTACTTTTTCGCTACCACTAGGTTGTTTTCGCTCATTTGCATTTATATATTGCTAAATTCACATCTATTGTTAGTTTATTTGCATTATTCTATTGCATTTTCCTTATGTTGTGAAATCATACCCTATAATTATAGGGTATAATTTCATCAATAGTGAAATCATGGCTACCCCTAGAAGGTATGATTTTTATAGCATTAATCTTGGGGGTATAAGTTCACCCCCAAACCCTAGATCTACATTTCATGTTATATTTAGAGCATAATTGCATAATCTATACTCTGTTCATCATACTATTCTGCTGCATTGTATTCTGTTTGTTCATCTTCCAAAAAGGTCAACTTTCACTTTTGCATTCTAAAGGTCAGCTAAAAGGACCTAGGGGGCTTGATTGCTGTACCTCCAAGTACAGTCATATAGTGGCCTAAGTAGGCCCCCTAATGTTGATCATATTTTTTGAGGGTTTTGTGAAGTTATTTTGTAGGATAGAAGTTGTGGGACATTGTTGGATGCAAGATAAAGCTTGGAACAACCACCGAATCAGATAAGTGCCCTAGTAGATCTCTAGGTTGTTTGTTGATTGCTTTTTATTCATTTCTGTTCAAAATATAGATCACAGGTGAGGAAAAGCATTTGATCAAATTTCTAGGCATTTGAAAGAATAAAAGCATATAGTGTGCATCTAGGGTTTTAACCTTGTTTGTGCATTTCTCTTGGACCCTTGCTTAAAGGCTTTGCTTTGCAATCCTAGGGTTAGTGATCATTCAAGCAAAGAATCATTCTAGGGTTAGCTCTTGTCTTCTTGCATCTTGTATCTTGCATTGTTCTTTCCCTTTTCATAGTGTAGTTTTAGAAAGGCCAAACATAGGTGCATGCTTAATTGACACATTCAAACACATTCCACCCCGGACTTGGAGTGAGTCCTAAAACCATTCCTGGTGAACCCTTCCCCTTTTCCCACCGAGTGTAGAGTTATAACATACCCCCATGGTCACCTCGGCTCCCAATGGATCCAACTGAGAATCGTACATGGTAGGGCAATTTTCTCCCTCTACAGAACCTCTTATAATTTCCCATGTACCTTAGGAATAACTTAAATGATTTGATATCATATGGTCCCTCCATGTTGACCAAAATTCAGATCTTATTAGGATCTATCTTTAGACCTATCTGATTGATAACATGGCCCAACAATTTCTTATAGGCAAACAATAACTTCGCTTTTTAGGTGTAAGGAAAGATGAGCATTCATGCACAATATCATGCATTCCTCAAGTGACTTAATATGCTCCTCCTTCTTACCATAGAATGAACAATTATAGAGTAACACTTTAAATTCCTCATGGAAGTTTACTAAATAAAGGTTATAAATGTGTTGTATAAATTATATAGCATATAGTTGTATGTGTATTTCTGATTCTTATGATAAATAGTATTCAAATTATCCTCTTTGGTGATGTTGATATGGTTATAGCTGAAGAATCCATCTAAAATGGAGTAGATCTCATTCTTTATGTGATGCCTTCTATTAAAAAAATAATTTATTTCTTTACCAAAATAATGCTAAAAAGAAAAGAATAGTATACCGCACCAATGTAACTAACAATATAAATCATACAATAATCATGGAGCTGTATTTTTTTGATAAAATTTGTTGAAATTCATCAATAGAGCAATAATAATATGGAACTAACTACAAGTAAAGCACTTGGTAGAATATCTTTCCCAAAATCAAAATTGATAATGTGGTATAATGTTGCTCCATCCACCCCTCAAACTAGTCTACCTATAGAAAAGAGAATTATTTTAGCTCAAAGAAATCCCTAGATAAGGTTTTGCATAAGAAACCAAAATAATTTCATTCTTTGATCTCTAGATCTAAGGGTTTTCATCCTTGAATTGGTAGATGAGTGCTACCTAGTGTAGGCTGGGCTTTCACATATAAATAAATCTCCATTGGTTTATACTCCCTTTTTTGAGTGAAAAGTTTTATCTTTTTAAAATAGAGAGGTGAGTGCTTATCTAAGCCTTTAAGAAAAAAATTTTACCTCTTCTCTTCATGGCCTCACCCTTTCTAGATCTCAAAAATGTGATATAAGCATGGAATGAATCTCTCAAATGTTGGGTGGCCTCTATTTATTTATTGGAATGCTTAAAACCTAGGCACCTAGCTCAAGTGTTAATAGAAATGAATAAAGATTAGTTTTATATAATGTACCACTAATATCTCTTAGAACATGTCAAATTTAATGTTAATAATCAAGTACAACATAACATGGCACTAGTGCAATAACATTAAATTACCTAAGTAGCTAATAAACCCTGAACCCTCATCAATAAACCAATTGTAGTTGGATAATTAATTTCTAGAAAGACTCAAAATAAAGCATTATGAAAAATTGACTCATACCCTAATTGAAAAATATATTGTATGACATGGTTTTATCCTTGAAAGCCCTTCAAACTCCCCTCAAAATTAGTAATAAGTTTTCCCCATGGCACTTATAATGAACATGTACACTTAAAAGTATCCAAGGGCATAAACAGTGTCAATAGTAAAATGGTCCCCTTAGGGTAAATTCCCCATGAGGAAAGTAATGGTGAGGTTCTTGGCTCCAACCGACCTCATAAAATTTATGAAATTCTCCTAAAACATAATAAATGGTTCAAAAATCATAAAATTACCAAGGATAAATAAATGAAACCAATCCTACCTAGTATATACTTCTCTAGCAACCACCCTTCACTCATTGAGAAGTATAGAAATAGGCTTATGGGTCCTACACATGCTGAATTAGTGAAAATAGGACATTACAAGTTTGTTCTTCCAGGAATTGATTTCCCATAAGCAATGTAATGCTAGATGTTCAAGTATCTCTAGCCTCTCCCAAGTAGCATCCTCTATGGGCAGGATTCTCCAATGGACCAAGTACTCTATTATGGTTTTGTTCCTCAATATCTGCTCTTATGTATTAAAAATATAATTTGGGACCAATACAAGTTTCCCTTGATCATCAAGGGGTGACAAATCAACTCATGATACAACCTATAATCCAAGTGTTATTTTAAGGCAAGATACATAGAAAACATTGTGAATCTTACTTCCTATTGGTAATTCCAACTTATAGACCACCTCACCAACTTTCTCAATACATTGTAAGATTCATAGAAGCAGGGTTTGATATTTCTAGCCCCACTTCATTTTGTCGAAGTATTCCTATAAGGTTATAGGTATCTAAAGACTATACTTTCCATTTTAAATGGTCTCTTAATGTGGCATCAGTTTGCATAAATTTATTATTAATTTTATGCTTGTTGCAAATGGTCTCTAAATGATATCAAAATGTATCTACTATGCTCAACAAGGTTACAATCTACTGGTACATAATTATTAGTGAACACTAAATCAGTGAATGCGGGTGCATCATATCCATATAGTTCCATAAATGGTATCATGCCAACGAACATGTGATAAGTGGAATTATAAAAATGCTCTCCTAGGTGCAGTCACTTAACCATGCTATTTGTTGATCTGTGACATAGTTTCTTAAATACCATTCAACCCACTTATTAACTATTTTTATCTATCCATTAGTATAGGGGTGATAGTTGATCCTAGGAGTGATATGAATGCCAATCAAATGAAATAACTCTTGCCAAAAGGAACTAAGGAATATACTATCCCAATCACTAACAATGGTCTTGGAAAAAACAAGTAGCTAAAATACCTCTGTAAAAACTAGGTCAACCACCTATGGTGCTTTAAACTCCATAGGTATGGAAAAGAAATGGATATATTTGGTTAACTAGTCCACTACCACAAAAATATAAACCTTGTCATTCACTTTAGGAAGCTTTGTGATAAAATCCATGGATATATTTTCTATTTTTGGTTGGTAATTGGAAAGGGTTATGGTAAAACCTACTAGGGACATGTGCTTTACTTTATTTTGTTGGTAATTAGTGCACTCTTTAACATGTATACGAACATCCTCTATGAGGCCCTTCCAAGTTAACCTCTCTCTCAGTTGCCTATAAGTTTTGTAGAAACTTAGGTGGCTAGTTATGGGTGTATCATGTAAAGCCCTCATAATTTTCTCTTTCATTTTGGACTCAAGTACAAGGAGCATTATATTCTTATACAATATAAGATCATTTGTGATAACATACATGTCATCGTTCATACTCCCATTTATTACACTAGTAGCAAAGGTATTCTTGGCATATTTTTCCATGATAGAAGTCTTCCAATCAATAACAATAGAAAAATTGTGTAGAAAGTAGGCATATAGGAAAGAGCATCAATGACCATATTCTTCTTTCCCTTCACATACTTAATATTAAATCATATGCTTGAAGCTTGCTTACCTACTTTTGCTATCAATCATTCAAATTACATTATCCTAGGAAGAATTTTAAAGTATTATGGTCCATCCTCACCACAAACTAAGTATTTCATAGACTTATCCAAAGCATGCATAATGGCAAGAATTTCCTTGTCATGTATAAAAAAAATCTCTCTATAGATTTTAACTTTTTGCTCTCAAATGCTATCCCTTGGCCCTTTTGCATTAGCACAACTTCAATCCCATCACTTGAAGCATCACACTCTACAACAAATGGAAGTGATAAATCAAGAATGAAAAATACAAGGTATAAACATATCACTCAATATGAAGGCTCCTTTTTTTATCATTTTAATTAGGGGTATTACTAGCTCAAAAATCCCCTAATAAATTTTTTATAGTAACTGTATTCTCCTAAGAAGCCTCTTAGCTTGGATCTTTTGTTGATCCACCTAAACACCTTTAGCACTAATGATGTGGCCTAAGTATAGGATCTTTGTAACTCTAAATTCATGCTTGGATTATTTTGAAAAAAATACTTTTTGCTATAACATCTTGAGGACTGTATCAAAGTGTCTCAAGTAGTCCTCCAGTATTTTACTATAGATCAAGATGTCATCAAATATTACCAAAATAATATTTCTCAATTGGGCACTAAATACCAGATTCATGGCTTAGTGTAAAGTGGTTGGTGCATTTTTTAGGCCAAATGGCATGACCATAAACTCATAGTGTCCACAATGAGACCTAAAGGTTGTCTTATGTATTTTCTCCTTACACACATAAATTTGGTGATAGCTAGACCATAAGTCAATTTTTGAAAAGTAGATGGTTCCATGTAACTCATCAATAAGTCCATCGATCCTTGGAATGGGATACCAATTCTTGTTTGTTTTCTTTTTCAAGTTCTAGTAATCTATGCACATCCTCTTCATAACATTCTTCTTCTTTACAAGCACTACCAATGAAGTAAATGAACTAGAACTAGGTCTAATGTGACCCATCTTTAGAAGTTATTTTATATCCTTCCCTATTTCCTCTTTATATATCTATGGATGGTGGTAGGGGGTGATCATGATGGGCTTAGATCTTAAATCCAATTCTATGATATGTTGGGATCCCTATTTTGTGGTGTAGACACCCAAAATTGACTTACTTTTCATCAATTTTATCAATTAATCCTCATACATCATTCCTCTAATCAACCAAGCCAAATTCACCTTTCTTTCACCTGAATTTGAGCATTTATCATTTTAAAAGAAATATCATATTTGAGGTCCCTTTTCCACTATCAAGTCTTCTCAAAATTTCATAAAACTACCACCATTGGATTGAGATCAAAAAGAGCTTTTGAACAAGTATAGATATGCCTATATTTTAACATCATTTGATGCCCCAAAATGTAAAAAAATTGTGCAAGGGTCCAAGTGCCATGATATCATGCCTTGATTAGACAAGGCACAATTTAGTAAAATTTTAATGAATTCATCCTATACAGTCAACATACAATGGTCAAATCATTGAAATCACGGTCTAACTCAGAGACCCACGATTTTGTCCTATCAAATCAAATTTTAATTTCTTATATTTCTCCACCTTCCTTGAGACTTATGTCATTATTGGCATGCTAGGCCTACAAGCCTATGCAATGGCCACTTAACCAAGACCAAGAATTCAAAATCCAACTTCAAATCCCCATAAAATCTTGTAAATACCCAAGAAATATCACTAAGATCTATGTATTTCCCTCTCATTTTCAACTTCAAACTATTTTCCCTCTCTCCAAAGGCCATGAAAAATATATAAATTGGACCTTTGAGATAGCCTTTCTATCAAACATTTTCAAACATCAAATCTCTACAGAATTTTGTCTAAGCTCTCTTCTCAAGAAAGCAAGATTCTCTTAAGCATTTGGTAAGCCATCAATTTCTCAAGCAAAGGTCACAAGAGGCATCATCAAAAATATTCAAGCATCCAAGCACAGGGAGGAGGCCACCATCAAGCTTCAACCAAGAGGGAGGTAACTCATCTTCAAGGGTATTACAAAATCAAGACTTGATCTTGAGAGACAGGATATCATGGAATCATAGGCTAAAGACACAAAGTGTGATTTTGTTTCATACACCATATGAGGTAATTTTTTTACAAATTTTATCGTCTTTATTTCATTTGCTTATTACTTGTTGTTTTGCCTCATTTCTTATATTTTTTAGGACACTTAAAAGGAAGAAATCAATGAACATTTAGGATATATTTTAGTCACTTTCATTTAACACATTTAAATAAAATAAATAATAAAATAACCTTAACTTTAGTTTTATTTAATTTATTTGTCTCCTTTGTTAACTTAGGTATTCAAACTTGAAATTGCATGTAGGTTAGCATCTAGGCTAACTTGTATGTTGCATTCTCTCAAACCCTTGCTCAAAAGATAAAAGTTTACATTCTTGCAAACATAGGCATAATTTTCATTCAAAAGGGAAGAATCATAGTTAGGCTAGATCTTGTTCTCTTGCATATCTTGTTTTATTGTATTTTTGTTAAAATATTCTATAATTATTACCGTATCTTTAAGAAACATCAAGACTTAGGTGTTTTCAAATACACACATCAAACATTAGTATTTAGAGTGATTCCTTAAAAACACTCTTTGTGAACCCCTCATACATACAACATACACCAAACCTTTGAGGTGAGAACCCTTGGGGATTAGCCTTGTGGGTCCGCTAATTTCTCGTTCTCACAATTTGGTGAACCCGATGTGAATACTTCCTTGCACTTCAAAACTAGTGTATTTCAAAACCTTCATTTAATTAAAATAAAGATTTGTTTAAACATAAACAAGATCATATAATTTTGTTTGTGTAAATTAAATCACTTAATCAAGATTAAAAATTTGTTCCTTACATCATCATAGTAATATCAATATTGAGTCAATATCTAAGTGTGATTGATCCTCATATATTTCCTAGTATAGAACCTCAATGTTTACAGCCACATATATCGAGGGAACCAAGTCACTTCTAGTACTGATAGGTATATCAAAAGGGTAGGTATATCGGGTAGGTTTAGGTATATCGATAGAACCTGCTAAGGTATATCGTCTAGTTGATTGATATTCGTAGCATTTGCTACCTTTCTTAATCAAAATTTAATTAATTAATTAATTTTATTTTTTCGACCTTTATTCAAATGGCAATATTTCTAAATATCCTTGTCATTTTAAAATTTATTATTTTCCCTTTTCAAATCCTATTAGTATCTAAGAAACACCTACAACTCATCCAAACCTCTAATAAAGAATTTTGTTAAACCTTCTATCCATGAAGATCATGATTCTAATAAAGAAAATAAGGAAACATTTCTTCTAACCCATGATAAATTTTATCCAGAACATGATGATATTATTATTTAATTTATTGACAAATGCATCCCTAATCAAGGTAAAATACCTTACACAACCTTAGGATATACTAAAGAACAAGAAGAAATTATTGAATAATTCCTTAATAACTTGGTAATAATACTTTCAAAGCATCATTTTCACATTAAGATAATATTCAAGAATCCCTTAATCACATTAGTAATGAATCTAAATACCCTTCACAAGAATATTTCACTAAAGATAATCCTACCACACCTAATCCTAAAAATAAAAAACCAAATACTTCTTTACCCTCCATTATTAACAACTCACAAGTGAACATTAATCCTAACTTTCCTCCTTCTACCTTTAATACTCCTAACAATATTAAGGATCAAAACATCCCTCATAATGATCTAATTAAGAATAATACCAAATTTAATTTGGACATGCTTACTAATAATCATATTTCCTTCATCCCCCTAATACAAATATTTTTAAAACTATAATTATCACTTGAATATCCTTCCTCTTTCACATATACCTCTTGAATCACCCAATCAAGAGCCTTCTCAAATTCAAACCCTAACCACTTAGATAAAAAAAATTAAAACACCAAATAAACTCTATCTATAATCCTTCTATCCATAATAAACACTTATTCAATCAACATTTAGATTCATTTATCCTCAACTATCCAAATATATAAAGGTGATCAAGATCCTATTCAACACCTCAGATATTTTATTTTGACTTGTGATGGCATTGCACATAATGAGATTTTATTACTCAAGGCATTCCCTAAAAGCCTTAAGGGTAGTGCAATAGAATGGTATTATCAATTACCAAAATATTCTCTTAAAAATTTTAGCGACCTTGTTGACATATTTATACAAAAACTTGCCATTTTTATTGAAAGAAAACTTAACCTCATTGATATATTGAAACTAAAACAATTTGAACATGAATCATTTAAATATTTTCTTACTATATGGAATACCATTATAAGAAAACTAAATCATGTCCCTCCTCAATTTGAGCTTCTCAACACATTCATTAAAAACCTCAATGACCAACTAGCCTACCATTTAGAAAAAGCTAGGGTGTGTACCCTCCAAGGTGTAATTGATTTAGCCACATGAGTGGAGGTCACACTTAATAAGAGAGGGCAATTAATGTAGGGAAGACATAAATTCCCCTTCCCTTCAACAAATTGACCACAACTTACCCTTTCCTATGCATTCATGCACAACTAGGCCTGCCCCCTACTATAATTTTAACCAAGTTAGTAAAGCCAAAATGATTAATCTCCCATCCTGAAATATTATAACATATAAAAAAAAACCTTCACACAAATATTATGTCCTTCATCAAGGACATGGTCATTCAACTAATTGATGCAAAATACTTCGAAAGAATATCCATGGCCTCATGCAAAAGGAACAACTTACCCTTGTTGATGGAAAAACCTAAATTCTTCTAAGGTATAACTTGCCCCTTGAATTGCAAAACTCTCTTGCCTATCATTATCAACACTCATTTTTTGTGATCCAAATCTAATTAAATAAACCATACATACCTGTAAGCCTCTTACTTAAAGGTACCACTACCAAGTTCAAGAGGAATTTTCAATGTATTCATCTACTTTGGAAGCCCAAACTGCAACTATACATTATTCATGTGCGTTCTCACCAAAACATGCACATATAGGACTCCAAGCAGGGGTTTTGTGTGTATACTTAACCAATCCATTTTCACCTTCAAGCTCACAATTTTTTTTGCACTCTTAAATGAGCCCACAATTTTACTCATTAATTTATTTGGTGTTCTTAAATGAGCCCACAATTTTGCTCATCAATTTGTCTGGCACTCTTAAATGGGCCCACAATTTTGCAATCACAAGCTATCAAAGTATTTTTCATGCACTTTCACCAAAGAAGCATTCTACCTTGAATATTTTTGCACACACTAAGTACATCATAATTTTATGCTCTTTAATGAGACTAGTTTTGACCATTTAAGCACCTTGCTTAAGAGGCCAATAGCACTAGAAAAACCTTGGTGCATGTCAAACTTGAACCTTAGAATTGGACCATCTAACATATCATATTACCCTCTTTTTGTTCTTCTTCCTCCATTCACATCTCATATTCTAATCATGCATAACCCTTGACTATGCAAGTTTTAGAATTTTTCCCTTAACGAGTCAAGTGATATACACTTGCCTTCTCATTTTCATATTTTCAATAGCTTCTAAATATGTCTAAGTTCAATTTCTAATCATCTCTCTCTTACCCTAATATTTCTTGTTATCCTTTTTTACTTTCAAGGGATGGTTATAGAATAGGCTAGATACCTAACAAATGTTATGTTTGATAGGCCACTAGCTATTCTACAACTATCCCTCGATTGTCAAAAATGTTAACTAGTATTCCCTCCAATTGTTAGATTTTCACCCCCTTTAACTTCCTTCTCTTTCATCCTCATTCTAAAAAAACCGCATAGGTAAAATTCACTTACCAAAGCCACTCATCATCATATCTCTCAAAACCCTATAGAAAGTACACCATCCCTAGGACATTCAAACATATCCACAACCAAGATCAATGTTTGGAAACACAAAAGTAAACCATAACTAATTAAATTATTCCAAAACTAAAAATTTTATTATTAACTACCAATCAAGAATCCTCTTAATTGAATATCATGATAAACATTGTCCAACCCTTCCTGATAACTTCAAACCTATATTAGGCCAATTTCATCTACATTTCATATTTCCCCTTTAGCAAAACAATTATTTTGGAAACTTTTCCAAAATCACATAAAACCATCTACACCTATTTTTTTCTAAATCAAATGAATTTAACAACAATATTAAAATCCCAAAACCAATTGCCAATTCACACATGAATTTATACCTCAAAACATGTGTATCACTTCCTAATGTCAATTTCCTTAAGCATCAATTTATTATCTAATTTTCAAAAGAGATAAAAATATCACATCAACAAGATACACCACATCATATAAGCAACGGTTATGCATTTAGGCCTTAATTGGTCGTCGATGATACTATTCAAGTCTTAGCTAGCCATTGACCATTTTGACCATCTAGGCCTTAATTGGCCATTGGCCATCTTTTTCATTTAGGCTTAAATTGGTCATTGACCATCTAGGCCTTAATTGACCACTATTATTTAGTATTTAATTGGTCTGTCTCATATAGGCCTTAACTGGCCACTGTACATAACATTTTGCATAGAATCATTTTTTTCACATAGACCTTAACTGGTCATTATTCAATTTTTATAGGCCTTCATTGGTTGTTTCCCATCTTAGGCCTTAGCTAGTTGCTAACCATTACACACACACACACACACACACACACACACACACACATATATATATATATATATATATATATATATATATATATATATATATATATTTATTTATGCCTTAACGAATCATGTTCAAACATTTTGGTCTTAACTGACCAATTTCCCCCCTCTTATTTCTTCATCTCATTCATTCATATCCTATACCATCTCATATTTCCTTCAACAATAAACCTCATCCTCAATCAATCTAATCATGTCTAACCCCTTCCAGTATTAATAAAGTCACCTCAATCTCAACCTAATCAAGTTTCATTAGTTCAACTAGGTTTCCTCTTCAAAACTCGAGGGGGAACCCTAGCCTAGGGACATGTATGCATATAATTAATGAATAAGCAATTAGTTCCCACACCATACACTCTACATTGGCACTTAAGCAACAAAAAACTTCCCTTACATCAAAAACTATTTTTTATCCATTCATTGTATAATGAACACATCAAAAAGAGGATAATTGTAGACATCCAAAATTGACCCACTTTTCATTAATTTCATCAATTAATACTCATACATCATCCATATAATAAACCAATCCAAATTCACCTTTATTAGACCTAAGTTTGAGCATTTATTGATTCAAAAATAAAGGTTATCTTTGAGGTACCTTTTTCCCTATCAAATATTCTCAAAATTTTACAAAAAAACTATGCATGTTTCCAAGTACCATGATATTTCACCTTGATCAGAAAGGGCATGATTTAGTAGAATTTAAAATTTCATTCCTCTTGCCCAATCGACCTGTAATGGTCAAATCAACAAAATCACAGTCTCAATCAAAGAGCTGTGATTTGGTCCTATCAAGTTAGATTTTTATTTCTCAAATTTCCCCACCTTCCTTGAGCCTTGTGTCATTAATAGCACACCAAAACTATAGGCCTATGCAACGTCTACTTCACCAAGATCAATAATTCAAACTCCAACATCAAATCCCCATGCAATCTTGTAAATCCCTAAGCAATATCAACAAGATCTATGTATTTCCCTCTCATTTTCAAATTCAAACTCTTTTGCCTCTCTCCTAATTCCATGAAAAATATGCAAATTGAACCCTTAGGATAGCCTTTCTATCAAGAATTTTCAAGCATAAAAACTTTACAAGATTTTCTCCAAGCTCTCTTCTTAAGCAAGCAAGCTTCTCTTAAGCATTTGAAAAGCCATTAAGTTCTCAAGCAAATATCACAAGGAACATCATCACTAATATTTATACATCCAAGCATATAGAGGAGGCCACTGTCAAGCTTCAACCAAGAGGGGGTAACCCATCTTCAAGGGTATTATGAAATCATGGCTTGATTCTCAAAGGTAAGATATCACATAATCATGAGTTACAGACATAAAGCGTGATTCTATTTTAGACACCGGATGAGATAATTTCTTTTACATATTTTATCATCTTTCTTTCATTTACTTGTTACTTGCTACTTTGCCTCATTTTTTATATCTTTTAGGACACTTAAAAGGAAGAAATGATTGAACTTTTAGTATAGCTTTTAGTCACTTTCATTTTAACACATTTAAAGAAAAGAAATAAAGGAACCTTAGCTTTAATTTTATTTTAATTTCTTTGTCTCCTTGGTTAACTTAGGCATTCAAACTTGAAATTGCATGTAGATTAGCATCTAGGCTAACTTGCATGTTGCATTCTCTCATATCCTTGCTCAAAATATAAAAGTTTATTTTCTTGCAAACATAGGAATAATCTTCATTGAAAAGAGAAGAATCATACTTAGGCTAGTTCTTGTTCTTTTTCATATCTTGTTTTAGTGTATTTTTATTAAAAGCTTTTACATTTCTTATTTTATCTTTTAGAAATATCAAAACTTAGGTGTTCTCAAATACACACATCAATAGGATTTAGAGTGATTCCTTAAAAACACTCTTTGTGAACCCCTCATAGATACAATATACACCAAACATTTGAGGTGAGAACCCTGAGGGATTAACTTTGTGGATCTATTAATTTCTTGTTCTCACAAGTGGAAAAATTCTAGTCATATCACCAAACTCAAAACTATGCATGTCCAAGATAATCTGAATGTCAACATGAGAAGTGTAGTGTTCATCTAAAGGTATAGTAGGCATATCTTTTATCATAAAGCAATTGGTTTCTTATAAAGATTCTCCCTTATGAAAAATCATCTCCATCCTCTTAGCTACAACTATATATTGTGAGTCTTCATGTATGGCCTAAAGTACCATGTCTCTCCCCTATGACTTGAACTTTAGCTCCATGGACTAATAATTTTGGAAAACTTTCCCAAGGGAACATAACCATTGTATACCCAGAACCATGTGTGCTCCACCTAATCCAACAATATAAAAGTTATCACATACAATATAATCAAATAAATATAGCTTGAGTTACCAAATTAGCTTAATGTATGGGATAGTGAAACCATCAACGACAATCACATTGAACCCCAAGAAATCCTCTACCTTCAACATCATCTTAGCCACAAGGCTCTCCTTAATAGAATTATGGGTATCCCCACTATTAATGAGTACAATAATCCATTGTCCAAATAACTCTCCCAAACCCTAAAAGGATGATATTATGATGCTCCTAAAAGAGTTACCAGCATACCTTCTCTAGTATCGTTACTGCCCTCTGATATATGCTCAAGCTCATACTCAGTAATCTACTCCTCTAATGCTTGTTGTTATTTTGATTCATCAGTCCCATAACTAGCCTTCTCATCAAATATTACCTCAATGCAGCCCTTGTCAAGGCATATATGACCCAAATCCCAATGCTTCTTACATGCAAAGCACACCTTTTTCTTCTAATTTTATATCTAGTTTGGTCATCACTTTTTTTTTGTAGTGAGTGTAGGTATAGCTTTCTAAAGGTGAATTAAACTGACTGTTGTCCTCCTCTTTGAAAATTCCTTCTCTATTACCTGATATTAGATGCTTTAGGCTAAGATAAAAAATTTCTCCTAAGCGTAGAAGGCTTGAGTGTCAACACCCTCTTAAAGCATCTTGTAGTGAGGAGGGTGCATAGGCCTTAACTAAATATTTGAGGGGCTCAAATAAACCTTCATTAAAGAAAAAAGTGATTCTCATTTTTATACATAAAGTACCATAATCACAACTTGTTGAAATTTAGTAATATATAACCCCACTAAAGTCTGCTATCTAATACTAGCAAGCTCCCCAAAGTACTCATCTTCATCCTTCCACTCAAATAAATCCAACAATATCTAGATAAAATCATTGAATGTATGCATAAAGTTATTCCCTTGAGCAATCAAATCATGGTGCCATGAGTCATGAAAACACCTTCCAAATGTAATGTAGCAAACTATATGGTATCCTCTTCCATCATAGGGTTGAGTGTAAAGTGTGTATATAACTTATGTAGCCATGCCTAAGCAGATATTTTTCTGCTACTATAAAAAGTAGGAGCATTAAGTTTATTCACTTATGTTGCAAATCTCTCCCATCATCATTTTCATTGCTAACATGTGCTCTACCACCAAGATACTTCTTCATGAATATATCCAAGAAACTGAAAAAGTTATCATAGCCCTAAAGTCTTCTTATTTCCTTAGATACTCTATAAAGAGTGTGTTTGACTCCTATGAATTAATTGTCTTAGAGTCTAATAATTCATTTCTTTGTATAAACATGGGCTCAATAGGTTTTATAATGGAACTTGTTTGACCAATCGTTGGTCGACTATGTGTAATTGAGTTCTCCCCTCTCTAATATGTATTAGTAGAAATGGGGTTTAGATTCTACAAAGGAATGACAATATGCATGTTACTATAAAGATATAACATTTATGTCATTAGCTCTATCATTCTCCCTTGATGTCTTTGAATCCCTATCAAAGTATTTTGAATAGATCTACCCTTTCCTCATCCGTTAGAGTTCTCTCATATATGTCCATGGTTCACAATATGAAGGGAAATCAACTCTGATATCATTATGATACCCTCTATCAAATTGGTTTTTACAAAAATTATGACAAAAAGAATAGAACAATGTATCACACCAATATAACTAACAAAATAAACCATACAATAACCCCAGAGCTATATTTTACTGATAAAATTTACTAGACTAAATTAATAAAGTAATAATATTAGCGAACTAACTAGAATTAAAGCACTTGGTAGAAGATATTTTCTAAAATCATAATTGATGTTGTTGTATAATGCTCCTCTAGTATCCCTTTAAATTAGTCTACCCATAGAAAAAATAATGATTTTGACTCAATGCAATTCCTAGATGAGATTACCCACAAGAAATTAAAAGGGTTCCATACCTTGATCTCTCGATCCAAGGTTTTTTGTCCCTAAATCAGTAGATGAGTGCTACATAGTGTAGTCAACCTATCTAGGTCTAAAAACTATGATATAAGTAAAGAATGAACCTCTCAAAGGTTGGAAAATATCTATTTATTCATTGACATGCTCCAAACCATAGGCACTTAGCTCAATATCAATAGAAATTAATAGAGACTATTTTTACTTGATATGATACTAATATCACTTAAAACGTGTCAAATTTAATGTTAATAATCAAGTACCATATAACAGGCACTAGTGTAATACCATTAAATTACCTAAGTAGAAAAAAAACCTTGACCCCTCATCAATAAATCAATCACAGTTGGAGAACCACTTGCCATAAAGACCTAAAATAAAGAATTACAAACAAATATTACTCCCAAATGTGATGATAGGCTGCATTACATGGTCTTGTCCCTAGAAGCCCTTTAGAAACCCCTAAAAAATAGGAACAAGTTTTCCCTAGGGCACTTATTATGAACATGTACACTTAAAAATATCCAGGGCATGAACAATGTCAATAGTAAAAAGGTTCCCATACGGAAAATCCCTTATGATAAAACTAATGGTGAGGCTTCTAATCAACCTCCTAAAATTTAGGAGATGCTCCTAAAATATAGGAAATGGTAAAAAACTCATAAAAATTCTAAGGATAAATAAATGAAACCAATCCTCGCGAGTATAAACTTCTCTAGTAATCACCCCTCACCCACTGAGAAATATAAAAATGGGCTTATGGGTTGCATACATGTTGACTCAATGGAAAGAGGACATTACACATGTCTGTCTTTCATGAACAAGATTGAGAATGGGTACTTAATTTTGACTACATTGCAACTTCTTAAATCTTTCTAGATCCAAATTTAAAGATCTTCTTCTTCAATATAGAGAAACACAATCACATTAAAATTTACAAGCACATTTATCTCTTATTATTACATTAATTAACTAGCCCATTTATGGAGCATCAAATAGTGCATTGTTATTAGAAAACATGGTTATTTTTTGCTAGATGTGTGTCATTTATTAAAATCATTATGATTAATAAAGAAGTGTCACATTATTTTAAAATAAATGTTAATAATAAGTTTACTATCTTGAGTATATAGTTTGTATGATCTTTTGAATTTCCCATCAATAGATCTCCCAATGTAAATTAAAATGATCTAATGAGTAAGGTCTTATCAAAGTGTCCATTCTATTTTTGTGGGAGTTTTTCTTTATATTGATAATTACATAAGAGAAAATCAACACATCCAAAACCAAATTCAAAAGGACCACATGTTTAGGAAAAATGCCTAGCCACTAAATAAAAAAAATATAGTATTGAGTTTGATCAATCATATATAATCATCATAATGACCTTTCTTTATATGAAACATGCCCAAACTAAGATCAAAACTATATAAAAGATAACATGTTAAACATCACTTTTTTCTTGGGAGTAGTTGTTTTAAAAGCTAAGATTAAACAATCATAAATCCAAGTAATTTTTTATTTTCCATAGATAGATAAAGTATTAAAATTTAGTGTTAATTCATCTAACGTTAATATCTTTAAGTTCTATGGCATAGTAACAACTAGAAACCATGGTTCAAATAGACCTAGTAATCCATATTCTTTATGCATAAAAACTTACCATTGCACATAACTTTATCTTTCTCAAGTGCACAACCCCTACATATATGTTATTATAAATATCAAATTATTATATCAAATATTAGAACTAGATTTACAATCATAATATTACATCTTATTTATCATTTACCATTAGGGTAGAACTATCAAATGATAGGATTTCAACTTGTTAAATGCATTGACATTCAAGGTAGAGACAAGGGTTCAAATATTTTCAAGTGATATGTGTATAGTTGCCAAGATGTAATATTAACATGGGACTCATAATGTAATAGAGATTAAAGTTTGTTTCAATCCTATCCCATATAACCAATTAAAAACACATTGTGATAAATTTCATAATAAACTTAGGGTGAGATTAAACCCATAATATAGTTATGCTTGATCCTAGGTTTTATAAAAACTTGCACTTAGATTTATGTTTTGTAATAAGTTTAATACCTACCTATTTTTGAATTGAAAATATTTCACATATATTAATGATAAAAAAATAGTACATAATTACATCAAAAAAACTGTATAAAAAAACCTCCCGCAACCTACAACAACACTACCCAATATCCCAACAACATTACATATTAAACTTTATCATGTTTTTCTGAAATAAATATGTACAAAAACTAATCATATCAACATATCTATCAATCCTGGAATAACTTGAAGTAGATGACGAACTATTTGAAGCAAGAAAATCTTGAAAAGCTTGAAGAAGATTACTGAATCTTTCCCTAAAGCAAAACATAGTCTTCGCCACCTGTAGAGAGATAGAAACAACTATGAGTCTCCTATGAGACTCAGTAAGAGATCTCGGTAAATGCTGATAAAGTTCCTTATTCCTCGAAAGCCATATGTTCCATAAAATTTTCGTAGAAAGCAAAATCCAAAAATCATTAAAACATTTGCCCATTTTAGGCACATACCCAGAAATCACATAATGCCGAAAAGTAGTACTATCATTGTTACAACTCAGCATATCTTGAAAAAATATAAACCAGATTTCTTTCGCATACATACAATCAAAAAATATGTGCCCCATAGTATCATGAAGTCTGCATAAAGAGCATAGTAAATAAGAATGACAATCAGCTGAGACAGGGAGCCTCTAAAGTAATAACAACCATCTAAACCAAGCCTTCTTAGGCTCAAGACACGTGGACCACACATTATGCAAGATGTTCAAACCAGAAGAGGGATTAATGTCCATATTCCAAACTCTGCTGATATGACCAAAAATATCATTGGTATCCATCAACATATTATACAGCTGTCTGGGCTTCGTACTGAATAGTTTAGTACCATCCTTCCACTGAAGACCCTTGATCAAGGAGTGATCATCTGGTAAAATATCACAGCCAACAATCTGATCATAGGCAGCTCTTAGTAAACAATATGTCCTCCAATGAGAACGTGGAAGATTATATTGGTGACTAAGAAACTCCCAAGACTTGATAACTCCGTGATCCAGAATATCAGCAAAAGTATTAATACCTTTACCAGCCCATTTCTTGGCTGAACATCCTTGAGTAAGGGCCAAAAATTTATTCTTATATTTAAGAGTCCACCAAATAGAACTCTGAAGACAAATAACATTGTCAACTCTATTATAAGCCACATACTCTCTTATCATTTCCCAAGCTTTCCACAGACATTTGAAAATAGGTGAGCCAGTAGGGGCAATAGAAAAACTGTCGAACAGGATATCACTCATGGGGAGGCCTTTCCAGGATCGAGCTTTTTTAGGAACAGATTGCAAAATGTTCTTTCTAATTAAAACCTTCCATGGCTCATCACCTTCAAAACACTACACAATCCATTTAACAGCTAAAGCCAAACCTTGAACCCATAGATTTTTAAGACCAAGGCCACCTTTCAGCTTGTTAACAGAACACCAGTCCCACTTAACACAATGTCTTTTTGTGCCAAGAGTGTTACCAACCCACAAAAAGTTCTTAATATGTTTATGGATATCATTGATCTGATATGAGCAAAAAAACCAAGCTGAAGCATAGTAGACTATATAAGAAGATAAATTTTTTTGACAAACCTGCAATTTACCAGCACTAGACAAAAATTTATTATGCCACTTTTTGAATTTAGCAAAAAATTTCTCCTTCACCCATATCCACATGTCTTTTAAACACGGATCTATGGCAAAAGGTATTCCCAAGTATCTAACCTGCTTGGAAGAATTGCCCCATTGAATATCAAATTTAGATAACCAAGGAGGAGCAAGTTGATCCCAACTCAGAAGAATACACTTATGAGTAGCTATTTTTGCCCCAGAGGCATTACAGAAGCATTGGAGCTTGGCAAAAAGAGATTCAAAATTTGATTCCACAAGTTGAACAAAAATGGAAGTATCATCTGCAAACTGTTGATTGACCAATTCTTTGCCATTAGGTAAAGTAATACCTTTGACAGGAGGACTTAATAAACTGTCTCTTAGAATATAATGTAAAGCATCACTGGCTATAATGAATAAAGAAGGGGCAAGGGGACAACCCTGCCTAATCGATCTCTGTAATTGAATAGGTTCAGACAATAAACCATTAATCTCAATATATGCTACAACATCTGATAACAAAACCTTAACCATTTTGCAAAAAGTCACTAGAAAACCAAAAGCTTCCAAAGCTGAAAGCACAAAATTCCATTCAATTCTATCATAGGCCTTTTCAAAATCTAGAAGAAGCATTCCAGCATTTTGACCTATTTTCTTGGACCAATACATTGCCTCCCATCCTGTGAGAAGATTCTCCAATATGTATATGCCCTTCACAAAGCCTGTTTGTGAAGAATTAATAAATCTGGGAAGACAATTAGCAATGCGAAGCGCAAGGATCTTGGCTAGAATTTTATAAGACACATTAAGCAGTGTGATAGGTCTCCAATTTTTGACTAAAGTTTTATCTCCATATTTTGGAAGTAATCTAATAATACCCGAATTGATTTCTTTACCCAGAGAACCACTAGCCAAAGCCTCCTCATAGACTTGATGTAGATCCTCTACAATCCAGTCAATATGTTTCTTATAAAATTCTATAGGCAGCCCATCAATACCTGGCGCTTTATCATTTTGAATAGCTCGAATAGCCTTCATTACTTCTTCTTTAGTAATACTACCACCTATAGTCAAGGAATCCTGCTCAAAAAAAATTTAGGAATAAGAGAGCAACAGTATAATCGATCCTTAATTCTAGCAGCACTTTCTTCCGAGGTAAACAATTCTTTATAGAACTGAAAAAATATTTTCATAATGTCATTATCATCATACACAATAGAATTACCATCCCATATCCCCGAAATAGTCTCTTTAATCCCTTTTTCCTTAATATAACGGAAGAAAAATTTTGAACCCCTATCTCCTTCCTTAAGCCAGTTAAGTCTGGCTTGAGAACGCTGCCCCTGAATTTTCTTCACTTGAAACCTCTTGATCTCATTTTTAATCATAACTAATTCTTCTTGAAGGAAGATATTGTTCGGGTCATGTTGCAAAGCTGACTCAATATTATTTAAATTATTATGTAACTGAGTATACAACTTTTTAGCATCAAAGGCACGCTTTTGACCAATGGTCTGAAATAACTTTTTCCAGCCAACAATATTAATATTCCATATTTCAATACAGGTGTTGTTTCTATACAACCATTTATTAACTTCTTTTAAAGTGAATATAGCCTCATTGCAATCCCTGGATTCCAAGAGAGAAGTATTTAAAACAAACTTCTAGGCAGATTTATTATGATGTGAATCCTATTTTTGGAATCTTAAACATGCAATGATAGGAAAATGATCGGATAAAGTATGAGGAAGGATCTGAACCCTCAAACCATTGGCAATGCCATCAAAGTGAAACCAAGAATTAGTGGCATAGAATCTGTTCAATCGGGAATAAATCATGTTGCCTCCTTTTTGCATATTACACCAAGTGAACCATAACCCATTGTGTTGATCTTGCATACCCTCTAAGGGATCAATTAATCTAAACTGAGATTTAAAGTTACCCCAGAAGCGTTGCTCTTCTCCTTTCCAATCAACTCCTAATCCGCCACATTTATCATAATGATGTTCCACCATATTAAAATCCCCACAAAAAATCCAGGATGATTTTATAAGGTGTCTACTATTTAAATTGAAACCTTGATTTATGATGCAAATATCCTTACTCCATACATATTTCCTTAAACCAACTAGACAAAATGTTAGTTCTTTCAATAACCTATGTATATCATGTTCTCAACACAAAACTACATATTTTGTAATTAATTTATAACCAAAAAAAAAAAAATTGATACATAGGGAAGTTGGTTACATACACAATATTTTTAGAAATTACCAAATGCAAGGTTCAAACCATAATGGCTTCTCCCAACAAACCTATACCACATTGTTGTTGATGACCTGGCGTGAAGGAAACCATAGCTTGGAATTTGTACCATCATCGTCTGTCTGGTGCACACTCAAAGGATTCAAATCAAACTACTACCTTTGCAACAAGCATACCCCCAAGGTTTGAACGTAAGTCTCTTCTTGATAAGTGTTTGGCCAGACACAATTACCAATCCACCTAAAGCTTGAATGCAATTCATAAGCAATGTTTTTTAGGTAAGTTTTGGCTTGCACTCATCAACAAAATATTTATCTATATATAAATGAATGTTTCCTTGTTAATATAAAATTAAATATCTTTACATAAAAATTCTTTCAACCGTTGTAATTAAGAAATGAAAAAAAAAATTAAAACTTAAATGCCATTTATTTTAAAGTTGATACTCAAAAGCATAAAATATTTTTTATATAAATATTTATGTTTTAATATTATTATTATGCAATTAATTAATAACATGCAAGTCAAAAGTCAATCACACGTCTCTTATTGTTTTTAAGAAATCCAATATAAACATCCCTTTTAATTATATGTTCTACAATTTAAATTATATAAACTTAATTTAAATTAATTGAAAATATATATAATTTAAATTATATAAATTTAATTTAAATTAATTGAATATATATATATATGGTGTTGTTTAGGAAAACCTTTATAAACCCTAGAGCATCGGGTAAAGAAGGATTGAATTAAGATAATCCAACAACAAACACTCTACCCCTACCAATCAGCCTATTCTTTTCGGATTTGATAACATCTTAGGGTCTTTTTTCAATTGTATGAAACTGGAACAAATTACATTACATTATGCATTACAACAATTTAATAGTTGGACAAGATTCAAACTTCTATTTTTTTTTTTATTACTATATTAGAGGAATCGGTAACTCGTCACAATTTTCTACATCTTTAGCGGGTTTGAATCTTGATCCTGGTTGTCTTGGTCATAATTTTCTACATCTTTTGGTAGGTTTGAATTTTAACCCTTATTGTCACTATAACCTCCAGTTGGATCGAATAAACTTTTAAACTTAGTCAACTGCGTTGTTGTAACATGCCCTCTAATACTACTAGGCATGAAGGATTGAAACCGTGATCTCTATGCTCCCACTAAAACTTTTTGACCACTGAACCAGCCCTTAAACCTAACTTCCATCTCCTTCTTGAGTAAGGTAATATTATTTAATAAAAAATAAAGTCAGCCCTTAAACCTAACTTCCATCTCCTTCTTGAGTAAGGTAATATTATTTAATAAAAAATAAAGTTAATATCATTTAATCGAAAATAACTGATTTTTTTTTAACACATACCTCTTATTATGATTGAAGACCATTACACACAAACTCAATTATAGTTTGAACTTGAGTCTCTTAATAAAACATAAAGTTTTTTTTTTTTTTTTTTAAATTCAGATCTTTAACCTTTTGTATAAAATTTATAATTTAATTAAAGTAAACCAATTATTAATAAAATTTGTACAAATAAAATTATAGACTTCTTAACGTTCTGAAATTTAATTATTTTAGTTGGAATAAAATGTCGGCCAAGTTCTTGTAAGGGCTATCAATAAAGTTTGCTTTCCATTTGTTTTGAAAGTAACGACCTTAATTTTTCGCCAGCAGCCTAAAAATGTCTGGAAATATAAATATTATATTAAAATATTAAAGAAAAAAAAAAACAACAACAAAAACAAAGATTTACATGTTTTTCTTTTTTCTTTGAGGTTGGAAAGAGGAAGTTTATTAGGGGCCATCCTTTCTTTGAATTGAACTTGGGTCTCTATTAAGAGAGCTCAATGATTTTTGCCATACAGACAAACAGTATTAACATAGAATAAAATTCCAATCATGGAATATGCCAATAGATTTGCATCATCACACTAACCAATTAAAAAGGGAGAGGGGCAGTCCCTACACACATGCTCAAACTTGATGTTAATAGGGATGAGGAATCACACTGAGTGGGATCAAGGACTTGCTATCAAGTGACTAAAAGAAAGCTATTGGCACAAGGCGTGACACAACACGGTTGAGATGTATATGTTATTAATTAATTTCATGATAATAATACTAAAACATAAATAATCAAGCAACATTAACTCAACTGATCAGATTCATGGACATTTAAGGAAATACAAGGTTCAAATCTTGCCAAGTGGCACATGATAATATCCAAGTTTTGTTGTAAATGTAATATGGGTGAGGCCCATTTCAATCCCATTGAGAAAAAAATATTAAAGCATAAATAATTATATATAAATATTTTATACTTTAAAGTACCAATTTAAAAGTAATTAATATATATATATAACCATTTGAAAGACATTATTGAATACTAATAATTTTTATGTAAATATATTTAATTTGATATATATTTTTTAAGATTTGGGTAGTGTGAGATAGGGTTGAACATTCTCCTCACAACCATGACCCCTAGTAAATCCGAGAGCTAGCTTATCAATAGGGAATTTAACACACATCGACCACACACCCATCCTCTCACACTGGTCCACATGCAGTTTGAAACTTGGACTTCTCGGAGCCAAAGCTCTAACTAGGGAAATATTTAATTTGATACTAACAAGGAATTAGTTTTATTGAAAAAATATTAAATCATATATGTTTCATTCATATAAATAGATAGATATCAGGTTGATGAGTGCTACCAAAATTTACCTTAAAAAGCTTTGCTTATGAATTGATTACAAAATATGCAGTTTCTTGTTGAAAACTTGATATGCATAGATTATCAAAAGAAATAACATCTTGTCTAATTAGTTTAAGGAAATATGTATGGAGTAAGGATCTTTGCATTATAATTCAAGGTTTCAATTTAATGAGTAGACGCCTTATAGAAACATCCTAAACACCTATAGGTAGTGAATGAACTTATTACAAGATATAAACCTAAGGATAAGTTTTCATAAACCTAAGATTGAGTGTAACTATCTTATGGATTTAAGCTCACCCTTAGGTTTTGTATGAAATTTATCACAATATTTTTTAATTGGTTATATGGAATAGGATTGAAAAAAACCTAACCCAATATTATATCATAAGTTTCATGTTACTACAGTATTACAACATCTTGGTAATTATACACATACCACTTAACAAGATTTGGAACCCTCGTCTCTACCTTGAAAGTTAATGTATTTAACAATTTAAGATCCTATCATTTCAAATGTCTAGGTCAAATGATAAATAAAATGTAATATTACGAGCGTGAATCAAGTACTAATATTTGATAATGTAATTTGACATATATATTAACATAAAATGAAAGTAAAGTTATGTGCAATGGCAAGCTTCTATGCATACAAAATATGGATTACTAGTCTAATGAACCATGTTTGCTAGTTGCTACTATGCTAGAGAACTTAAAAATCTTTTCATTAGATGATTAACACCCAATGTAATGCTTATATCTATTAATCGAAAATTAAAATTTACTTGGATCTATAGTTGCATAGTCTTATTTTTAGAACAACTACTTAAAAAAATTAATGTTTAACATGCTTTCTTTTATATTGTTTTCATCTTAGTTTAGGCATGTTTCCTATAAAGGAAGGTCATTATGATGATTGTATATAATTGATCAAAATCAATATTATATTTTTTATTTAGTGGCTACGATTTTTCCCTAATGTGGCCCTTTTGAATTTGGTTTTAGATATGTTGATTTTCTCTTCTTGAATTATCAATATAAAGAAAAACTCCCATGTAAAAATAATGGACACTTCAGTAGCCTTCTACTCGGTAGAGCATATTAATTTACATTGGGACATTTATTGATTGGAAATTCAAAAGATCACACAAACTGTATATTCAAACACATTATTAACACTTCTTCCTAAATGATGTGACACTCCTTTATTAATCATAATGATTTAAATAAATGGCACATCTCTAGCAGAAAAATACCATGTTTTCCAATAACAATGCACTATTTGATACTCCTTACATGGGTTACTCAATTCATGTAATAAGAAGAGATAAACGTGCTTATAATTTTTGAGGTAACTATAAGTGGTTGTGTTTCTCTAATCATAATTATTGTGAAGAAGAAGAGAGTGCAAATTTAGATCTAGATAGATTTTAAAAGTTGCATTGTTGTCACAATAAAGTACTCTTTCTTAATATCATTCATGAAATATAGTTAAGAATGAGATCTACTCATTTTTTATGGATTCTTCGCTATAAGCATACCAAAATAATCAAAGAGGATAAGTTGAAGACAATATTTATTATGGAAAATAGTCAATATACATACAACTAGATGTTATATAATTTAGACAACATATTTATTACCATTTAAAAATCATTCTATACATTTTTTAGCAATATCCATGAGAAAATTAAAGTGTTCCTCAATTATTGCTCATTCTATGGTAAGGAGGAGCACCTTAAGTCACTTGAGGAATGTATGAAATTGTGTATGAATGCTTACTTTCCTTGCACCTAAAAAATGTAAGTTGTTACTTTCCTCTAGGAAGTTGTTGGACCATATTATCTATCAAACAAGGCTAAAGATAGATCCTAATAGATCTGCATTATGATCAACATGGAGGAACCGTATAATTTCAACTCATTTAAGTCCTTCCTAAGATACATCAGAGAGTACAAGAGGTTCATCAAAAACATTGCATAGATGTCTCACATATTGGATACACTCACACACAAAGGTGTTCCTTTCAAGTTGATAAAGGAGCACTAACAAGCAATTGAAAACAAAGTTAGTTAGTATGTCTATTCTGATGTTTTTAAAATTATTTTCGCGATTGATGTATCAAAATTCAAAAGTGGGTGCAAGTTGGCACATAACGGATTGAATGGGCAAGACCAACCCATCTACTTTGCTAATCATATTTTATCATGTGTTGAAAAGAGCTACAACACAACAAATTATGAGTAATTAAGTATGGTTTACATAGTGTAAAATTTTTGCCACTATCATCTCACAAATATTCATATTTTATATTGATCACCAAGCCCTCATTTACTTGACCATAAGTTAACTCTACACAAATATTTTAACAGTTGGCTCATCATATTGTGAGAGATTGTATTATGTTGACATTAAATGCCTATGTAATCACACATTTGTAATGTGGGTCAACGTTCAAGGATGAGGTGTCAATGTGTATGTAAGGATGAGGTGTCATCTTGCATGCACATATGAGTTGGCAATGACAACCTTGTAGAAGATGCAATGTAGTATTTATTTGAGATTGCTAATGGAAAAAAGTAGAATGTTGAGACATCCCCCAAGGAGGGGTTTTCCTTGTTATTCTCTTATTCTAAAAATGGTTTTGTGTTTGCATATTTATTTTTCTACTCATTATGTTTAGCTCTCTTCATTGGTATCAATGTCATGTTCAATTTTAACATTTGGTATTAGAGCCTATGGTCTTGAACCTAGGAAGTTTATGGCATTGTATGAAGAGATGCAAGGGTTTATGACTTGTGGTAGATCTGGTGAGCTTCAACAACAATAAATATCGTGAGCTTCAACACTGGCATATCTATATTAATGACTATTCATCATAGGGTTTGATATTTAAATATTATTGAGCTTCTACAATAGAAGATCTTGTGAGCTTAGATGGGAGTAAATTTGTTGAGCTTTGACAATGGTAGATCTAGTGAGATTCACCAATGATAAATCTGGTAAGCTTCACCAAAAACAAATCTATTGCGCTCTGACAGTAGCAGACCTAGTGAGCTTCGGTAATTGTACTATATTTTATCTATATTCACATATTTATTTTTTGTGAGTGTGAGCTTCGGTAGTAGCAGATCTAGTGAGCTTTGACAACGATAGATCTGGTGAGCTTTGATAGTGACACTATATTTTATCTATATTTAGATGTTTATTTTTTGTCAGTGTGAGCTTCGATAGTGACAGATCTGGTGAGATTCGATAGTGGTAGATCTGCTGATATTCGATGGTGGCACTATATTTTATCTATATTCAGATGTTTATTTTTTGAATAGGTGTTGGAGTTTAAGGTTGGAAATGCTTGTTCTAGTGGTTTTATTATGCAAGTTGCAGAGGTGTCCATGCATGAGGTTTCATTTTGCAGTTGGTATTCTTCCTATTTTAGTGTGTTGTGTAGATCTGAAACCTTAGATCTATGTTTTGCAAAGTTGTTGAAATTTTTTTGAGATGTTTTATTGGTTGTACCATAAGTTTGGGGTAAGTATTAACTATTATAACTAGTGTAGCTTGTACTTTAAGAAACTACTATAATTGGTGTAGCTTGTACCTGAAGAAGCTACTATAACTGGTGTAGTTGGATTATTGGCTACTATAACTGGTGTAGCTTGTAGGGTTGTTAATGCTACTATAACTAGTGTAGTTGTGCCCAAAAGAGACTGGTGTGGATGCTAGTGGTGGTTGCCTAGTGTAACATTCTCAAAGTTAGCTCCAATAATATTTGTAATATTTTTAAAGTGGTTTTTTGGAATTTTTTGTTACCCTACCGGTATATGGCTAAGGGTAACAAGTGAAGCTAATGTGTTTAGAAGTTTGGATGTAGCTTGTAGGGTGGTTAGGTCTTAGAATGATTAGATATAGCTGGTGGAAGTTATAGGCCTAGAGGTTATTAGTAATCGAGTTAAGGCTACTTGTTTTTTAAAGGACTGGATTTAGCTTGTGCCCATGAAGGGTTGTGTCAAAAAATTATTATTTGTACTACAAAATTACAAATATGTCATTAAGGGGGAATGTTGGCATTAAATACCTATGTAGTCACACAATTGTAATATGGTTTAAATTCCAAGGATGAGGTGTCAATGTGTATGTAAGGATAAGGTGTCAATGTGTATGTAAGGATAAGGTGTCAATGTGTATGTAAGGATGAGGTGTCACCTTGCATGCACATATGAGTTGGCAACGATAGATGCTAGGGTTTGCCTTGTAGAAGATGCAATGTAGTATTTATTTGATATTCCTAATGGAAAAAAGTGGAATGTTGAGTCATATTCCAAGGGGGGATTTTCCCTTGTTATTCTCTTATTTTGAGAATGGTTTTGCATTTGCATATTTATATTGTTGTTCCTTGTTATGTTTAACTCTCTTCATTGGTATCAATGTCATGTTTATTTTTAAAACTAGGTGGTGGTTAGACCTAGGAAAAAACACATGATAGAAAAACAAGTATAGCATATACATTTTAGAGATCCTATAGAACAAGGAGAGATAATTTTCTTGATGCTCACATGTTTTCAATTAGTATGTTTTCATATTAATAAGAAAACATTGGGATGTACTTGTCCATAAAATATCTAGTAAGAGAATTAGTAGTAGTAGAATGGAGAAGGACTATTTTGAATTTAGTACTATTTTAGTTGATTGAAATATTGTTTTATAAGATAGCATTCAATATGATACTTGTAGCAACCTAATTACTACCTTGGAAACCTGACATTTTGAATACTTGTAAAACCAATGGAGTAAACAATTGGAACCTCTAGAGAGACAATTTTATAAATTCAAGTTCAAATATGAGTTTTTCTCTAAGAGTTCTCATTGGTTCAATTGAAATGGTGTGCTCATCAGACAAGCGTAGATTATTCCCTCATAAGAGCAAATCGCTTTCCACTAGGAGTGAATCACTTGTTGATAGGTAAACAAGAACAAGAAGCATGTGAATTTCGAGGAAGATCTTTAGAAACCAATATTTTGGCATGTAGTGGTGCCACTAACCATTTTGAAAGGCTTCTAAGAAATTTAGGAGTTTATTTAGAGACACGTAATACTTGGAGGTGTGACATTTTGCTAAAGATGCCCTAAAATCTTTACTTTTACTAAGAGTATAAATTTCTCACCTAAGGTAACTCAAAGGTGATTCCTTTTATAAATATGATCCATGGGCTCCATTATAAATATCTTTTGACCTTGAGAGAATTAGAGCTACACTTTGTGAATCCCACATTGTAATTGCTCTCCTTATTTTGGATTAATACGAGATTGTGAAAGAATTTTTTCTTTCTATTAGTGGCATCACTCTTCTACATTGTGGAATGCATGATGACTATGGAACTACCATTTTGTCCTCTTGTAATTCATTGTTAATTATATTTCATACATATAAGATGCACTATTGTTATTCAATTTTCTCATGTATTAATTTATCACACGTTCTCCTTGCTCTAACTACGAGCATATTTCTCACACTCTAACCTTCTAAATTTTAAGTAGATGCATTTAATTTTAGTATTTAGCATATATTAGAATAGATTTAGCAAGGATAGAAGATAATTGACATAAATTTGGAGGTCAAAAGAAGCACAACCTCCCTTTTTTCAATTTGTTGATAAAAATTGTGAGCACATAAGAAGTTAGACCTTTCCATAATTCAACATGTTTTTGACATACCCAATGAGACCAAGACATTGATTTCCATGATGAGGTCAAGCCTAGTACTAATTCGTAAACTAAATTTGCATATCTTTTGTTTGTCTGTGTGATTTTGCAAGTGCTTTGTGAATGATAACTCTATTTTGAACCTCACCAAATCCTTAAACTTTTTGTGAAGTAGCCACAAGAATCCTCAAAATCATCAAATTTATTCATTTTGGTTATGAATTACATTTTGTCAATAGCAACTAGCAATTTGCCAAAGTATAAAGAATTCTTGCAAAGTCTTTATTCAAGGAGTTCTAAAATAAAATAAAAAATTCTAGGTCCTATGAGAGGAGTGATTTGCTCAACTTTCAGAGAGTGATTCACTTGAAAAACTAGGGCAATTCCCTTGAACCCCTCCTTTTCAATATTTTCTAAATGTCATTTTGGAAGCAATTCACTCCATGTGCTAGAGTGATTTGCTACCTTGAGCAATTATTTTCATTTTTTGACCCCTAAATTTTATGCATGCAGGTACACATGTGGGAGGATCTAGGGTTATGAATGCATGCTCTAAGACAATAATCCTAGAGGAAAACAATTGGTTTATAATTATGGGTTTACCTTTAAAAAAAAATATGATTTTTAGAATTAATATCAACTGTTTTTTTAAATGACATGTATAAATATTAATAAGTGCATAGAATAATATATGCATAAATTGTAAAAGTTAATTATCTAAAATATCATTCCACTTAAATATTTTTCTTTGATTCTTTTTCTTAATCATGCTTATTAAAAATATTCACTTAATTTATTTATAAATATTTAAATAAAAATAAAGATAATACAAATAAACAAATTAATTAGATAAAAATAAAATTTTCTTTCACATTAAAGGATTAAAATCATCGAAACAGTTCTATTAAGAATTTTCACTTAATGAATTAGTAATAATTATAAATAATGTGCTTATTATATCAAATTTTACAGTTAACCTAAATAAAAAATGGTTGATTTGTTTAGGAGACAAATTAACGGATGTTTAGAAGTTTTTTACTTCAGAGTAAAATTTCTTGGTCAAACGCATACTTTAACGACCTGCAAGACGTTTTTTTTCACTTTTTAAACATATTTTACATGGAAATATTTGGGTCAACCGTAACCTTAACGTAATCGAAACCTTCAAATTTAATATTATTTATATATAATATATAATTAAACGATTAAATTTAAGTAAATGATAAAAAAGTATAAATAGATTAGTTAATAGAAATATTTTAATAGAGAAATGTTTTTTAATATAAGTAAATTTAAATTAGAGAATTTTTTTTTAAATTTATAAGTGGGGTTTTCTCAAAGAGATCAAAGTCTTTATCACTATAATAAGTTTTTAGATTTTTTATTAGAAGAATGTTAAAAAACCGTGTGATGTGGTCTACTGGCAAGGATGCCACTTGCATTATCCGTTATGTGACTTGGGTTCAATTCCCTATGTATATGTATAAGAAGTATTTACTCAATAAAAAAACAATATTAATTATTAAAATTGATTTTAATTTTTTTATTGATATTATATGTTGTATTTTATAATATTAATGTGTTTTCTAGCTTTTTGATTAGAAAAACGTTAACATTCTTAATCATTAATTTTTTTGATTGGTTGAAAGGGTTTTGAAATGATCATCAACCTTGTACAAAGAGAACTATAGGAAAAATAAAAAATATTTAACCACCAAACAACTTCTGATCAAAAGGGAAATGAAAACAAACTAGAGGAATTTAGCGAGAAACCTAACAAGAAACAAAGAGGCAAAAACAAGAAAAATCCAGAGAGCCAAACAAATTACTGAGGAGTTAAGTCTTCCATTATTTCCTTCTCGCTATCTCCTTCGGGGAGGATGGCTTTGAAAGTGTCACTTTTGCTAGTAGATATGGCTTTGGAGACCAAGATTACGTGTTGAATAATGGACATAACTCTGCAATGGTATTGGTAGATGTTCTCCAGCATTTCGATCAGGATTTTCGAAGGGTCACGCCTGGCCCTGGCCATGATCTTCGTATCCATGAAGGATTGTTCGAGTTCAGGCTTAGTGCTCTCCGTCATCATGGATTCATTGGGCTTCAGAATCTTATCCAAGCATTTTCTTTTTCCTGTCATATTTTTGGATGAGCTTCAACAGTTACAAGAGCTACGACTATTCATCGTTATGTCATCCGGTGACTTCTCCTCCTCAAGACAGATAACTAGGTTGATGGACACCTTGGCCGCTACTTTTTGGAGCATATGATTGTAGATAATAAAAAATAAGCCTTGGTTCTTAGCGTGGGGGGTACCTTCTTCTTAACACTCTCTATGGACACCTCCATGGATTTCTAAGATATTCTGGGATGTTTACCTCCTTTACATCCCTAAGGTGGTTTAGGAATGCCAAGTGGAAACTCCTCAAGGGTTCGTTGATCTTATCCATTGTGATATATTGCATCACAGGAATAATGGTTCTACACCAAGGCCCTGGTAGCTCCTTCCTGATGATGTCTTTCTAGTTTCTAACCAGATTCTTTCCCTTATTGGTGAAGTGCTTCAACTCTTCCTGAATGGTATGGTTATCCCTATGTAGCTTGAAATCATAATTCAAGAGCTCAGTTATCTCTATCAACAGAGTCGTAGAGATTTTAAACTTTAAACCCTTGATAATGACCTAGTCATCCACCCATGAGTTAATGAAATCATTCGTTATTTCATCATTAGTACCCCAAAACTTCCTAAGAAAGGTAAGGAAACCATGGTTCTTGAAGATAGTTTTGATGTCAAGTTCCATGCTAAGGGTGTTAAGTTCAATTAAGGTCATGGCATGACAGAAAGGGGCACAGGTTACAAGGAGGGGCTCAACAGGGGAAACTCTGACATGCTTGTAAATGATGGTGCCCTAAGGAATATTTAATGGCTAGGTTTTAACACACATGGGCTTGCTATCCTGACACGGATTACGTCAATGCTTGGGACTCAAATTTGAGTTGTCCTTGGCCATCCTTGGACTCAAAGAGTGCCTAGAGATCAGTCCAGAGTGGACTTTGGGATAATACTTGGCCTTAGAAATGAGGGTGTAAAAATTAATTCTACCATCCATGGCAAAGCGAACATTAAAATGGGGTTCCTGGTAATTCATGTGATCGAAACTAGACCAAAACTTCTTGATGACATGAGGAATTTGCAAGTCCTGCCAACCGCTTTTGGAGGAGAGAACATTCGGCCAAACCTTATTAGATGGCATGTGAATAGTGATGTTACTACCCTGAGGGTGGCACAAATACAAGAGCTACTAGTACCAATGTAATGAAGAAATTTTTGTAGAAGTTTTGAAGAAGGCAAATTACGAAGATCAACATTGTGAGCAAGCATTGCACGAGGCAGAGGGGGGACTTTGCCATGCCACAGGATGTCAAAATAAAAAAAGGGGCTTAGAAGCAACCCTTGCTTTGAAAACCAATAAACCACCATTGTTCTTCCTGTCACAACATTAGGACTCAAAAAGAGGGTCTCGTTCCAAAGGGAACTGCTTAGGGTTCGAGGAATTAGGTCGGTGAGTGTTGACCTGGTGCCCAGATGGATCCTTCTCACTGCTCGAAGACACCACAACATTGGGTATCAAATTACAACCCCTCTTAGAAACCATGTTTACAACATCAGAATGATTACATGAGACAAAATTCATCATTAGGGTTGCCTATTTTGAGATCAAGCAAAAAAGAGTCATTCTAAACCTAGAGGGAATCTTCCCTAACACCCTTGTTAGCCAACCAATCGGTGAATTTGTTCCCTTCATAGTAGACGTGTTGGATAATAATGTTGTTGTATTTGTTGATGAACCTTTTCAATTCCCCTAAAATGTTGCTTAATGACTAGGAATGGGTGTAGTTTCCTTTAAGGTAGTTGACGATGTTTACCCTTCAATGATCAATTTGTTGATGTTCAGGTTGTCGATAAGGAGAAGAACCTGATATAAAGCACGGGCTTCGACCATATTGTTAGTTTGGATTCCACAATTTTTTGCAAAGTTTAAAACTATTTTCCCTTGGTTATCTCTGAGGATGCCTCCACCACCAGCAGCACCGGGGTTCCCTTTCGTAGCTCTATCGAAATTGAACTTGTGCCATCTAGAAGGCATAGGAGTCCACCTGATGATAGACCTATTGATAGTAGAAGAAGACACATTTGAAACATTAGTAAGCTTGAACTGCAAGGTGATACGGGCCTCAAGGCCAGGTTTGGGAGCTTCAAAGGAAGAGATAACAGATGCATTTTCAACGATTATAGATAAGACTCTAAGGATGATCTTGCGAGGATCGCTAGCCTGAGCTTTGAAAATTTTGTTGTTACATTCTAACCAAATTTACTAGAGGTACTAGTGGAGGTAGGAGGTCCAGAAGAACTTAAGATGGTAATTTTGAAAGGGTCTAGGTCATTGTTGGAATAGTTGAGAGATAGATGATAGTTGGGCCCATGCTATATTAGAATTTTTAAACAAAAGGCTCAACACAGTCAGCAAAAAGGGGTATTCTAGGAAAATATAGGAGGTAGATTCCCAACTCGACTTACACAGGATGCACCAGTTAGGGATGTACAGGCCTTTGGACATGAGTTTGTCAATGGTGAGAATCTTGTTCTGCGAGACTAGCCACTAGAAGAAAGAGAATTTGGGGATTAAATTTTTAACCCAAACAAGTTTGGCTATATCTCATTTGGTCGAAGGCATATCCTGACTATAGTATACAGATTTAATAGTAAATGTGCCATATTCAAACAACTTTCAAACCGAAGAATCAATGGTCTGGTTGTTAGGGATGACACAAAACCATAGGAGGTTCTAGAGATCCCTAATCGCATCATTGATCTGGATGATTGGGTTGTCAAAAGGGATTAATTTCCATTGGCATCTACTGGACCCCTGAGCTATAAAGTCTACAACTTTTCTACCAAAAAGAATATCAATGAGGGGTTTGAGGATCGAAAAATTCATATCATTGATGAGAGGTTGGTCATGAAGCCAAGGGTCTTCCCAAAAATTAATTATTTTGCCACAACCCAGGTGTCATTGAAGCCCCTTCTTGATGATGTCTCTGGTTTGAGTGATGGAGTTCCAAAAGCAAGACCCCACTGGAAGGCAGGTATCACCCATGAAAGGTAGATGTTGAAGATACATTTCCTTGATAATGTCTATCTAGGCTGCTTTCTCATTGAGAATAATTCTCCACGCCTATTTGGCGATCAAGGTAAGGTTCATTTTACTAATCCTTCTGAAACCAAGGCCTCCTTGGTATTTTTTGAAGCACACTCTATCCCACACCACCAGGGGAAATCTATTCCGGTTCTCATTACCAGCCCACAAGAATTTGCATTGAATTTGCTCGATTTTATGGCATATTGACATCAAAGCCTTAAAAATTGACAGGAACAAAACTGGGATACTTTGGAGGTAGGCTTGCAGCAGCGTAGCCTTAGAGGTTTGACTTAACATTGCACTCTTCCACCCTGCCAGTTTTTACTGATGTGTTCAAAAATGTTTGACCACATGTTTGTTGTAATTTTCCCATGGAACATAGGTAAACCCAGGTAAATGGTGGGAAGCTCAGATATAATGCATCCTAATATTTTTGCAATTTTGGTTTATCTTTGAATAGGAGTGTTCAGAAAATATAATCTGCTTTTGCTATAATTTACCTCATTAAAATTTATTTTAATGTCTTTTATTGATAATATATTTTATATTTTATAATATTAATATGTTTTCATACAAACTATTTAGCTTTTTGATTAGAAGAATCTTAACAATCTTAATAATTAACATTTATTTCAAAATATACATTTATTGATAATATATGTTGTCTTTTATAATATTAATGTGTTTTCATATAAAATATTTAGTTTTTGGATTAGAAGAATGTTAACAATCTTAATAATTAAAATTTATAATATACATATATTGATAATATATGTTGTATTTTATAATATTAATGTGTTTTCATATAAACTATTTATTATAGATTCTATGGTTGTAACTATGTTTCAAGATGAAAATTAATAGTTCAAATATGATAAAGTAGATTATGTTAGCTTGAAGTTTTGGAAATTTTACTCTACTAAAATGCAGGGCATAGACCAATAAAAATGAAGTTTGGATATTATGAAGGCTACTGTGAGAAAATGTTAAAAAGAAGGATACAAAATTTTAAATATTTTGTGTTTAGATTTTAATTTTTGTTTTTTTATTGTCTTAGAAGTTTTCACACTAACCTAAAAAATATTCTTAAAAATGTTTTTGTGGGAGCTCATGTGGAATAATACAATGGTTTCTTGTGAGTATGTGGGTGACAACTTTTTTGTAGGGACATAGTCCCACAATGATAAAAGTATTAGGCTTTCCTTGTTGAGGCCCAAATACCATTCACCAGTAGGTGACCATAAAAAAAAGTTTTTAAAACTTATACTAATATTTATAATTTTAATTTATATATAAATATTTGATATTATTATATAATTAAACATTGATAATTGAAAATTAAACATCATTCTATATATTATTTGTCTTCTTTTAATAATTGTTTTTATAATATATTTTTTTATTTGTTATTCATTAATAAATTACTAAAAATAATATTATAACCAATACTCATTCTTATTTTAATTATAAATAATGTACAAGGATTTTATAAGTTCAACTCTCTTTTTTATGAGAGGTCATGGGGGGAGCGTTGGTCATAAAAGTTTCTCACACTAACCAAATCAAGAAAAAAAAACAAAAGAGATGGGGATGATTTTTTATTTATGGGAGTGAATTCTTTTATGACATATACATATTTTAAATTAAAGAAATTAAAATCTTTAATATTTTATATAAAATTTATAATTTGATCTTTAAAAATAATTGAAAGTGAACAAATGTTAGTTATTCTTTGTGAAAAAAAGGTTTTATAAATAAAAATATTTTTTAAGTAAAAACTAAATTATATCATATCATCAACCCAATCCCAACATTACAATAATATAATGTGGCCAACAAAAGCAGGAGGAGAATATTGTCTACTATCTTGAGCAGGAGAATACCGTCAATTGTTTTGAGTAGGAGAATATCATCTATTTTCTGAAACAAGAGAGTAACATCCTAGTGTTAAGAAGTATTAACATGTAGAAATTCCAACCTTAGAATATACTAAGGAATTACTGATACATATGTAAGCAACGTCTTTGTAAGGGCTATTAATTAAGTTTGTTTTCTTTTATTATCTTCCATGGCCTCTGTGCCTGTCCCACTAGTGGCACCTTAAGTTTGTTTTCTTTTATCATCTTCCATGGCCTCTGTGCCTGTCCCACTAGTGGCACCTTGTATCTGCTCTCCTTTTTTGACTTCATTGTTCTTCTCATTATTCTGCCCACCATATCCCATATCCCAACTTGGATGCAATGGCATCCTTGAAAGCATATAGTTTTTGTCCACCAGTGGCACCTTGTATCTGCTCTCCTCTTTCCACTTCATTGTTCTTCTCATTAGTCTGCCCACCATATCCCAACTTCAATGCAATGGCATCTTTGGAAGCATATAGATTTTGCCCACCATATGCCAACATTGATGCAATGGCATCTTTGGCAGCATATAGTTTTTGTCCATAGCTTTGGCCACCTTTTTCCCCTTCTTCATTTTGCTTCTTTTGGGTTCCCTTACATTCTCCCTCTCCTATAGTGTCCTCTTCGTTATCTTTGATGCTTTCATCGGATGCCACAACATCTTTCACTCCCTGAACCAATCCAGATTCCTTAGTCATACCTCGAGAGACTATTCCAGAGCCACCAGATTTAACTTCTTCAGTAAAATTGGGTGTTTCCTCTGATGTAATTTCAGTAAAATTGAGTTCTTCCTCAGATTTAATTTCTTCACCATGACCTTTCATATTCTTTTTGACCTTATCTCTCATTCTTATTGCCTTGTCCCTAACTTTGTCAAGATAAGATTTCATCTCATTCCCATCCACCTCATTCTCATTCTCACCCTCCAATTTCTCTTCTCCCATGACAAAATCAATCAAATATTCCCATCAGCACCAAAATCATATAAAGCAAAACAAAACTCCATCTTCCAAATATTTTACTAGAAACAATAGTTTATATAAAAAAGAATATTACAATAAACAGACTACATGGTGTAAGATGTTAATAATAATAATAATAATAAATCACACATAAAAACAAATAAACATAAAAACAAATAAACTGGGCAGAACTCTTACCAGAAATATCGTCGTCACGTTTAGAGAGTTGCTGCGCCATAATGATCACCACCAACTTCAAAGGGTCTTCGAAAAAAATAAAGGAAAGAGATTCAACTGCTCTCTGAGCAATTCCAAACTGTATTCGAAAGCTTCTCCAATTCACAGATATATAGTGGGCATTCGAGCCGCTCTGTTGAAAACAAATGTCGGCCAAGTCCTTGTGAGGGCTTATCAGTAAAGTTTGTCCAAACAAAATTTTCTTGAAAAACAAAGGTCGGCAAACTAAATGATTTTCGTTGAAAACAAACGTCGGCCAACAAACATTCTCACCTTCCAATTCATCTTCTCCCATCTCAAAAGCAATATTCTCAGCAGCACAGAAAAATAAAGCAAATAACACCTGCGTGTTAAACTGGAACTACATTCATAGGAACACGGTTTTGCGTAAAGAAGAGCATTATACTATAATAAACCGGGTAACTATTTCATATGTCTACCAATTAGATCTTAAACAATTAGATATTATACGCTGAGAATTTTAGGTAAACAAAAAATATATATTTAAACTTATTGAAAAAACCTTTAACAGTAATTTTCTATTTTTTCGTAAAAGTTTTAATAGAAAATGTGGGATTATTCTCCCTCGCATTTAATCTATTTCAACTATCTATACAAAAAAAATAAAATAAGGATATATAAATCAATATACAACAAACAGTACAATCATCAATGGTAAGAATAGAATTGAGTTTTCCTCATCCGCTGAGGCCACCACCTCGGAGGATATTCATAGCAAGTGAAGTCTCCTCGATCAAGAGCCTAGTTAACTATTGCATATGCCACTCTGTTCTAGTCTCTAAAGATGTGTATGAACTCCATTGCCTCAAAGTGTTGTTGGGTCATCTGTATTTGCTTAAGTATGCGTTTGTATTCTCCAATCTTCAGTATTTCGTTTGTTTGGTCCTTTTAAGTGGTTAATTATAATTTGGGAGTCTAATTCCAACTAAATTTTCCTCCACCTCAACTTCAAAGCCTCTTGTAATCCCCTTAATATGGCATATCCCTTTGCCAAGTTATTGGATAAGATATCAATGATTTTTGTGAAGATAAAAGGAGGGGTACCATTCAAAAGGTGATCTATTCCACCATACTAGCTCTTCTTGGATTTCCCTTTGAGGCTTCATCTGTATTAATCTTACCTAGTCCCTCTAGAGGAGGTTTTCAACTCGCAGTTCTAATTACTTGTGCATGATTTTGGATTACCATTTTTTATGTGATCAAACTTGGAGACACTTGTAATGTAGATATTATCTTAATCCACTTTTGATTAGGATTATGGGGCTCTTTTAATAGGTATTGGATTAACCCCCTCATATTGGCTAGGATCCTTTGCTAGACAAAGTGGTTGTCTTTGTATTCTTGGTTGAAGATATGATTATTTATCTCCTTCCACATATTCCATAGAAGGGGAGTTGTCCCCACCTAAAAAATCTACTAAGTGGGTTAGTCTATTTCCTCATTAGGCCACTCCCTCCAAAGTTATTCTATAGAAGATATCTCAGACCAGCAGATGATTAACAAAGTTTTCATATGTTTCCATAGTTTGATTATGATGGGTCATTCCATAAGATGGTGAGAGACCATTCCTCATTCTCCCAACACATCTCACATCTGAAAGGCTCATGCATCCCTCTTTTCATCAATTGTTCCCCTGTTAACACCCTTCTATGACGTAGAATCCAATGAAGAATTTAACTTTGGGCCAAATATTTTGTGTCCACAACTACGTGAATATATCACTTAATAGGCCTAGAGTGCTATGATAGAGGTCTAAGTATCCAGAGGAAATTGTATAGTCACTCTGATTTTTCCTACCCCAACCAAGAGTATCCTCCTTTATAGACCACAAGAGTGATCTCATTTGGATGGTCCTATAGATTATTTTTCTCTAATCCTCTGAGATTTAGATTGGATACTCCTCTAATGGGATCCATTGCATTTCTACCTCCCAACTACTACTTTGGGGCTTACAATATTTGGCTATCTTAACCTGATTATTTCTATGAAGATTCTCCATCAATGGTCTCCAAGTCGAGAATTGAGTTATTAGAAGAGGATGACCATCTCACGTATCTATACAAAAGGTAGTCTTTTATCCATTATGGATAATCCATGGAATTATTTCCTTTATCATATCCTCTCCTATTTTAAGTCCTATTAAGATGGGAGATCCTCTACTAGGAAGTGGAATCAGATAAGCTCTATCAGGGTTTCCTTAGGGGATTTTAGCAATCTCCAATATAACTTAGCTCTCAATGCCTTGTTATTCTTGAAAATTGATATGATTACTAGTCCTCTCTCCTTTTTTTATAAACTTAAAGTATCTCATTTACCAATGCCCATTTATGTTCTTCCTTGACTCCATTCCAAGGAATCTTTAACTTATTTGATCCAATTCTTTAAGAAATACCTTGGGGATAGTTAGTACTGAGGAGGCATAAATAACTATGGTGTTGAGGATTGTTTTTATCAAGGTCATCTATCCTCTAGTAAAAATCTACCTATTAGTCCATTTTCCCAATTTGGATTTCACTTTCTCTGACAACCAATTACATTCCTCCTTTTTTTGCCTCCCAAATATAAGTGGAATTACTAGGTAGGTTATTGGAAGAGATGTCTTCTTTCATCTCAATTTATCCAACATTATCTCTTGCCTAGGTGAGCAATAAAAAATATGACCTTGGACTTTTCTTCATTTATAAGTTGTCCAATCGCTTTTGTAAATTATCTTAGAATCCTTTTAAATGTGGAGGTCTCCCTTGTTATTGCTTTTCCTAATAATGTAGAGTTATCAACAAATTATAGGTGAGTAATTGGTTTAGCTCCAATTTTTATTAATATTCCCTTCAAATTTCTCGTGTCCCTATCCTTAGCCAATATTTTATCCAAATATTCATTCAATATGATGAACAAGTATAGGGATAAGAGGTCTCCTTGCCTGATACCTATGGAAGTTGTAAATAGTTGGATAGGAGATCCATTTATTAGAATCGAATAGGATACTGAGGAAATACATCCCTTGATCCATTCTACCCAATCATATAAGAATTCAAAGTATATCATCACCCTTAATAGGAAGTTCCAATCAACTCCATCATAGGCTTTGGATAGGTCTAACCTAATAAACATGGAGGGTACTTTCTAAACCCACATAAAGTAGACAGATTCCCAATCAAGATATGTCTTCCTTACACAAAAGCGCCTTGTTATAGAGAAATAATTTTGTGAAGAAGAGGTTTGACCCTTTATACCATGATCTTAGTGATAATTTTATATAGGACGTTACAAAGGGCAATTGATTGGTAGCCAAAGATATATTCAAACTCCTGGGTTTTGGAACCAATGCTATATATGTCTTGTTCACCTCTTTGAGCACCACTTTGGCTATCCTAACCTCTTCTCCTAGAGCCAATGGATCTTATATTTCTATTTTCATAGGATCTCGTCTCTTTTATCCTATTCCTCTAGTTGAGCAGTAAACCTAGCCTACTCCTTACTTTGGATCTCAGTAGTACCATTCATTTGTATTTGCTTTGTCATTTGTTCTTATGTCATTTATTTTCCTTTATGTCACTAAACTCTTCCTAGTTCTATCTTCTTAATTTGGACGTGAGGTACTAAAGCCTCCTAACAAAACTATACATCTTCATACCATGCTTAGGTTTACCTTCCTACCACCACTGTTGAACATTATCTCAAAAACTACTATCTTGAAACCACATTAGCTGGAATCTAAAAGGAGCACAATTGTATTTGGTCTTCCACACTTCCACCAACACAAACCAATTATTTGATCTTGTATTATTCAATGTTTGTGCTCTTTGAATATATCCATTGCTCAGAAACTCCTTTGACAACAAAAACGTGTCTAGTATTTCTAGAATGCATGTTAGGCCCTACCTTTTATTAGACCAGGTTATCATGGCATTGTTTGATTTGATGTCTACTAGATGAAAATATCTAATATGATCCATCACAAGGTTAGTGTTACTATCTAGAGTGTGATTTTCCCCTATCTTCTCTTCCAATGAGAGGATGGTATTGAAATCACCACCTACAAGAGGCAAATATTTGAGGAAATGACCAATAATATAAGGTATATTCCTCTATTATTTTTATTTTTAATCTAGGTTGATATGAGAGTATACATTGATACATAACCAATACTGAAAATAATATCTACTTTGGGCTAGGAAAGCTAGAATCTCCCAACTTCCTATTGTTTGGCATATCATTATCTCTTTTGGGTCCTAAAGATAAGCCACTCCTCTAGAATCTCCTTGGGAGCTTAGGGCTTCAAACCTACACGCAAGCCAAATCATTTTGGCAAAAATCTACATATCTTATGGTAACACTTTCATTTCTTAAATGAAAACTATTTGTGGATGATAATGTTGAGTCATTCATTTTAATTCATTATGCTTTACCAGACTATCCTTAAGCCCTCAAATATTCTAGGTGATGCACTTCATCAAGCACAAGGACTAAAAATATGGGTAAGATCCTTGACCTTACCCATTGCTATTAGCTTTGCACCTTCTTTCCCTATTTGATATTGAGTAGTCTTCCTACCTACTCTTTTGTATGTATCTAGCTTCATCTTTTTAGTACACTCCTGAATCACTTCTATGGGTTCTGGGATGGACTCCAAACCTGACCTAGGTGAGAATACCACCATGGCCCTATTAGAAGATTCTTGGGTGTCACCTCCACTATCTACTCCTTTATGAGTTCCTTCACTTGATTGGTTAGAGTCATTGTCTTTCTCTTGGCTTTTGTTTTTTCTTTGGGATCTCTCCAACTTTTGGGGTGAATTCTCTTGTAGGCTACTTAGTAGATCTAGAATTGGCTCAATGTTGTGATTTATTTCAACTATTGGTTCCTTTCTTAGTGATTGAAGAGGAGTTTATAATATCTCCATCTCCATGATGTTCTCCTCATCATCCATTGGGAGGTTAGAAAATTTATTGGTGGAGATGACTACCTACTCTTTAGATGTTTATTTTCTCTATATGTTCTTTTGTTTATGCAATTCAAAACCTCCAGGATATGTTTCCTCTTATGCATACTCTTGGATTTAATGTTTACAATTCCTAACTAGGTGACCATATTCATGACAAATCCTACACCTAAAGGGGATGTTCTCATAGTCCACATCTTGTTCTTAGGTATCCTTCCCAAATTGCAGAGTAATATTTTTTAGCAAAGGTCTATCAAGGTTGATGAGAACACAAATTTTGGCATAGATAATTTGTTCAAATCAGCTTGTATTATTTTTTATCATCATATAAGATCCTATAGTATTTCATATTTCCATGAAAACAACTTGGTTTTCAAACTCTATCAACAACCCAAAAAGTCTCACCTAGACTATGACTATTGAGGTCATTTCTTCTTTTACCTTGAACTTGGTATGCCAGGGCTTCATGAAAAGCTCTACCCTACCTAAAACCTAAGAACCTTCTAGAAACTTGTTCTCTTTCCTCCTCATTAGAAAACAAAAACTAGGAAATAACAATTGGAGTAAGCAAAAATATTTAGCTCACATCTAGTTCTCCATTGTCTAGTATCCCACATCTTGAAAGTAGAGAGGCTTGGACGAAGACCCAGAAATCGACAAATTAATCATCTATGTTCAATAACATCGATCCTAATATGTATATATGACATCTAAAGTTGGACTATAGAAGAGCCATATACCACTTCCATACACCTTGAACTTATTTTCCTAAGGTCTATTTTAGGTATTTTCAAATATTTATGAGAAGTCCTAGAGTTATTAGTTACAATTGTTTGTAATTGTCCTCCTTACAAGGCATCTTGAAAGGTCATCTTTGGCAAATTTTTACTAGAATCTCTTCCCATAATAGGGATTGACTCATTTTATTGGCTATGATCAACAACATTAGTCCCTGGTTGATTACTTTTCACTTGTCCAAGGTTATTCCCCTTTTCATACATTTCCACCTCTTGTAATATAACCCTAGCTTGTTGTTTTAAATTTGGTCCTCTACCTCTTGTGTGTTTGCATCCTTGGTTATGCCCTTGTTTAATATTGACTATTGTGAACTTGAATAAATATTTAGATTTCTCTTGTTGGAATGGGATTTGATCACCGGCTTGTATTATATGTTCCACTTGCATGTGCTCATGGTTATTTTGGCCCTTCTTGGAGTCCACATCCTCTAGCTTATTTTGCATATTGGTCTTGTTCCCATGGAATCCTCCTTCCACCATCCAGAGCTTTATCATTTCGTTATCCATTGATTGCTATAAATCCTTGGCCAAGGATCTCTAAAAACCCTCAGCTAGGGGTCTCTGTAAACCCCCCTTTGATGTTTTTGACTTGTGTTTTTCATTTGCATAGAATTGATGCTTTACATCAACAAAACCTTAAGAAAAACTAGTATTTCTCAAGCTCCCTGCCACGCCTACTCTGATCTTCTCTTCTATCTCATTAGCTAATGTTTTCTTTATTAAAATATAATTTACAATCTCATAAATTGTAAAAATATAACTATTTATATTAATAAAGAATAAGAAGACAAATAAACGAATATTAAGTTTTTTTTTTTTTTTTAAACACAAAGACATTGTTATGATCGATTCCCCATTGCGAGAACCAAATACCATTGCGGTAACACACATAAGACATGGTTTAAACCTAGGTCTCTTGAAAGAGAGCTCAAAGCCTTAACCACTCTTATTAAAATATATTAAATTTTTCTCTCAAACCTTCAAATATAATATTAGTTATATAATAAATATATAATGAAATTATTAAATTTCTTTTATATAAATAAATAATAAATAATAAAAATATTAATTTATTAAAAATAATAAAAAATATCAAACCTAATTAATCCTCACGTAAGGTCTGAGTGGTAAACTAATTGGTTCGACCAAACCCTGTAAGGAGATGGAGGTCCAAGGTTCAAATCTTGGGCCTCATAGGACTAAACACTTATCCCTTTTCTGATGCTTTTAGCAGCGTAAAAGGTTTGTGTGGTTGTTTCTAGGGTGGATAGTGTAAAACACTGTGATGGATAAAAGTTTGAAAATCTACTTGGATTCGTGACGACTACCAATTATTACATGTAAATTAAAAAAAAAAAGGTTTGTGTGGTTGATTTGAGGGTGGATAGTGTAAAACACTGTGATGAATAAAAGATGAACAGTCTGCTTGAATTCGTGATGACTACCAATTCTACCATATAAATTCAAAAAAAATAATCTTTACTTAAACGTTTTCTTTTTAATATCCTTGCATAAATATTATATTAAATTTAAAATAAAAGGTTATGAAAATTTTGAACCATAGTTGAGTTCTCGTAGGTGGGGTTACCTTCAAATTCTAGGCCAATACGTCATTGTCTCAACGTTTCTAATTCATGCAAAAATGTGATTGGTTGTATACTTTTCTATGCGAGTAGGAAAGTTTTCTTAAAAGAATATAATGGTAAGTCTTTTTGGTTTTTATTTAAAGGTTTAAGTTTAAATTTTTTTTAGGAGGGGTTAGATTATTAATATAAAAATTCGTGTTTTAAAAAAATTATGTTTTATCTTAATATTTGTTTTTTTAAGGATATTTTAGTTGTAAGGGTTTTGGGCTCTTAAAATCAGGTTCAAACCATGATATACTTAAAAGGGGATAGGTTAGATGGTAGCGTCCAAGTGTTTGTTGATTGGTTGCCTTGGTTCAATTCTTTGGAGGGTGGGGTTGGTTGTCTTGGTTCAATTCCTTGGAGGGTGGGGTTGGTTGTCCTAGTTCAATTCCTTGGAGGGTCGAGTCTTGTTGAATTCATCTTAATCAATAGGCGACATCCAATCTAGCAGGTTAGAGTTTATAGTGGTAGCATCCCAGTTTGAATTGGAGTGTTTTCCTGTTGGTTTCTTCGATTCAATTCCCTAGAGGGTTGGAATTCGTTGAATTTATCTTACCCTAGTAGGCTAGGGTTTATAGTGGTGATATCCATACCAATAGGTTAGGGTTTATAGTGGTGACATCCAATCTGGTGTCCTGCCCCGTATGCCCTTTATCGAGCAAAGGTGTTACTAATTTTCCTATGTAACAATAAATATATATGTTTAAATACTTTTAAATTTTGATAATAATGTGTTTTAACTTATGAGAATGAAGTTTTTTTTAATTGGTTATACAAAATTTTTCTGAAAAAAAAAAGGTAAAACATTTATTCATAAAAACTTAGGCTATACATTTACTTTTGATAACCTTCTTTGGAACGGCTCAAAATACGACTCAACTATATTTCTTTGACTATCTAACTTATAAATGTTCTAATTAGATGACCCTTTAAGGTGTTACATTTACCCTCTCCTTTTGAACCCCTTGACTTCATCCCGAATTTACAAATCCCTCTTTATATTCTTATACTCTCTTTCTTAGTTCCCATATTGCATTAGCTTTTGGATTTGTATCCATATATTTACTTCATCCTCTGCCATCTGAGAATCCTCCTGAGTTCTAGCCTGCACTGTCTTTAAAATTTTCCTAATAAGAGTACTCCAAATTATTTCCTGTGGTCTAAATTCTTCTTTGAATATCCTGTTACGTTTCAACCAAAGTTGTTAGCAGATGAAATCCAAATCCAAATCCCAAGCTATCTTCAAGGACTCTGATTTGAATCTATTGGTCTTCCAATAGTTCCAAAATTTGTTCTCAGTGGGAATGGATTTTTTTTATTGACAAAAAATGTTGTACCACAAACTTCGTACTGTTTGGGCATAGGGACACAAAAAGGAGGTGACCCATTGTATTCTCATCTTAATGACACATTACACACCAATTGGACCCAATAAATCCACGTCTCCTAAAGTTATCCAAAGTCATAATACTCTTATGCAGCAACCAACCACATAAAGTAGTTTATCTTTGGCCATCCTTTGGGTTTCCAAAATTTTAACTAGGTGGTTTTGGACGAATTTGAGTGTTGTGGATAATCTTTCTATAACCTTCTTTGACAATGTAAATTCCTAATTAGCTATGACCCCAACCTAGTTGATCAAGTTCATTCTTCCTTGACCACTTCCTTTCGTCCAAGATTTCTTTCAGTATTCTTTCTCCTTAGTCCATTCTTCACTTAGCTCCTCCTCTAGGACTTGTCACTGACTAAGATTGGCCTACAGTTTATTTGGCGGTTTAAAAAAATAGCTTATGGGATACCACCCTTTCCTTTGAAAGTTTTCTTTGAGTCCCAGTAAGTGGGGTTATTGATCAATTATGGGGGAAAATTTTCCCAGGAATATTCCCATAGTCTAACAATTCTACCATCCCCCACTTTCTAGTATAGCCCTTCTTTGATAAGTGATGCCCCTTTCTTTATAGCTTTCCAAGTCTCTGATCCCTATCCTGTTACCAGAAGATGAGGAAGATATTTTGTATTTTGTGAGGGATAGTATTTAGATTTCAATACTTTGCTTCAAAGTTGATCCTGATGAGGTAGTCATCTCCAATACAACTTGGCTATTAGATCTTGGTTGTTTGTTGTTGTTGCTCTAATTCCTAGACCTCTAGCTTCCTTTGGCTTACAAACCTTGTCCCAACTGACTAGTGCCCTTGTGTGATTACCCTACACTCTAGACCAAAGAAAGTGTCTCATAATATTATTTAAATATTTTAGGATGCTCTTTGGGGCTATCAAAATGGAGAATTTGTACACCAAAATTGCTTGTAAAACGGATTTAAGCAATGTTACTCTTCCTCCAAAACTTAGCCACTTGTAGGTCCAATGCAAAAGTTTCGAGTGGATTTTATCTCTTATTGATTTTCAATCTTTATTTTTAAGACCCTTCTCTGTTAAGGGGATACCCAAATATTCTAAAGGCGGTGATGCCTCTAAAAATTTGAGGATGTGGGTTATTTGTTCTCTCATAATTGATTATATGAAATTAAAACGAGTTTGATTTATATTGTATTATTATCATGTAGTTGTATTAGAATAGTTTGGATATTACTTATGTATCATTGGGTAAGATTCAAAATTTCATTTTCTTCTTGAGTGTTGAAGAATCTAACTGATTGAGCTAATATTATTTTAGGATGCTCTTTGGGGCTATCAAAATGGAGAATTTGTACACCGGAATTGCTTGTAAAACAGATTTAAGCAATGTTATTCTTCCTCCAAAACTTAGCCACTTGTAGGTCCAATGCAAAAGTTTCGAGTGGATTTTATCTCTTATTGATTTCCAATCTTTATTTTTAAGACCCTTCTTTGTTAATAGGATAATCAAATATTCTAAATGCGGTGATGCCTCTAAAAATTTGAGGATGTGGGTTATTCGTTCTCTCAAAATTAATTATATGAAATTAAAACGAGTTTGATTTATATTATATTATTATCATGTAGTTGTATTAGAATAGTTTGAATATTGTTTATGTATAGTTGAGTAAGATTCAAACTTTCATTTTCTTCTTGAGTGTTGAAGAATCTAACTAATTGAGCTAATATTATTTGTTTAAATATAATATAAAAACCATTTAATAAAAAATAAAGTACTTTTTTTTAAACAACACACCCTATCATGATTGATTTTCCATTATAAAAACAAAAACCACTACAGTAACACATACACATAGATCAATCGTGGTTTGAACGTGGGTCCTTGGATGAGAATCCAAAGACATGTCACTATAATATTTAATTGAGAATCCAAAAACATAGCACTATAATGTTTGAATGAAAATCTAAAAACATAACATTATAATATCTTAACAAAAAGATAAAAAAAAAAAATTAATAATATAACTTTTTTAAAAATGCTAAAATCTTTAACCTCTGCATGTAAAATTTAATAAAATTGTACTTTAGTTAATAAACACTTGAAGTGTCGGCAGTCCTTCCAAGGACTTATCAATAAAGTTTTTACGAATAATGTTTTTGACATTTTAAACCTAAATTATTGTAGTGGAAACAAATGCGGGCAAAGTCGTTAGAAGGTCCTTATCAAATCATGTTTGTACAATACAAAATTTGAATTATTTTTGTTGGAATAAAATGTCGGCGAAGTCCTTGGAAGCGCTATCCATACAGTTTGCTTATCATTTGTTTTGAAAAGATGTACGATCTGGATTGCAACGACATCAAATCTCCCCCGTTAACCCAAAAATATCAGAATATATATATATATATATATATATATATATATATATATATATATATATAATTTTTTAATTTTATTTATTTGTTTATAATATAATAAAATGGATGTATTATTATTTACTTTTATTTTTATATATAATATAAAATTGAAGTAGATTTTACTTATATATTTTTGATATATAGGAGAGTTCGTTACAACCACATTAATTAAGTAGATGTCAACTACAGGGTTCAAACCATATGGGCTACACCCCCAACAAGCCTATTTTATTTTGTTATTTTATAACTCAATGTGAAGAGGACCATCGGTTGTTCAAGATTTGTATAGTCGTCATCGATATAACACACTCAAAGGATTTGGAGTAGACTACTATCTTTGCAATATGCATGCAAGGTTTGAACCTAGGTCTCTTTTGAATAAGTGTATGAGGAGATACACACTTACCAATTTGCCTAGTCCTTGGGGGCTCACATTTCACCTATATTACATAATCATTGTAGAGTGGTATTAGGACGAGAGGAGGAGGAATGAAATTCCATCGTAAAAATAAGCCATTGGAAATAAAGAGCTTGTATAAGAACATTGCATAAATGGGTCTCCTTCAAAATTAAGGAATCTAATCAATGCAATTAATACTATTAGATTTTTTTAGATGATATTAAAAATAAGACATTGTGATACAATATATATTCAAATAATTTAAATTAAGTTTATGTAGTTTTACAATTTAAATTATAAAGCATGTGTGAGAACATCTATTGAATTTGTAAAAAATAATAACATGTGTGGTTACACTGACTTACATATTATTAATTAATTGAATGATAATAATATAAAAGTGATGTTTAACATGTTTATATATATATATATATATATATATATATAATTAATTTAAATTAAGTCTATGTAATTTTACAATTTAAATTATAAAACATATGATTGAGATATGTAAAAAACAATGACAAGCATGTACTCTTACATTGACTTACATGTTATTAATTAATTGTATATAATAATATTAAAGTGATGTTTAACATGTTTTCTTACAATTTTTTTAATGAAAAACCTAATATTAATTAAGGTTAATCATAAAAAAAAGGGTGGGTGGAATTAGCACACCCCACAAACCATTAAAATCTCTAGGTGGGGGAAATCACATCTCCTTAATAAAAATAAAATCCAAAAAATATTAAAAACAATCATTACACAGACATCCCAAGACATAATCATTAAATAAAGATCAAGGAACGAGACAAAGTTATCTTTCTCTTTGACACACTGTCAGCCGCTATTATATTGTAATGTTTTCTTACATTTTAAAACAACATATAAAAAATGATGTTTAACATATTTTCTTTTATATTGTTTTCATCTTAGTTTAGGCATGTTTCCTATAAAGGAAGGTCATTATGATGATTGTATATGATTGATCAAACTCATTTTAGACCAACTTCCAAAAAAAAAAAATTGACTTTAACCTGTTTTCATTTTAGTTTAGACATGTTTCCTATAAAGGAAGGTCATTGTGATGATTGTATATGATTGATCAATCTCGATACTATATTTTTTTTCTAAACATGTGGTGCTTTTGAATTTGGTTATATGTTGATTTTCTCTTCTTGAATTATCAATACAAAGAAAAACTCCCACTTAAAGGGAATGGACACTTTAATAACCTCTTACTTGGTAGAGCATATTAATTTACATTAGAAATTTTATTGATGGAAAATTCAAAAGATCACACAAATCAAGATAGTAAACACATTATTAACAATTCTTTTAAAATGATGTGACACTTCTTTATTAATCATAATTATTTTAATAAATTGTAAACCTCTAGCAAAAAATACCATGTTTACCAATAACAATGCACTATTGGATACTCCTTACATAGGCTAGTTAATTCATGTAATAATAAGAGATAAACATGCTTGTGTTTCTCTAATCATAATTATTGTGAATAATAAGAGTGTGCAAATTTAGATGTAGATAGATTTACGAAGTTGCAATGTAGTCACAATAAAGAATCCATTCTCAATATTGTTATAGTTAAGAAAGAGATCTCATTTTTGGATGGATTCTTTAGTTATAAGCATATCAACATCACCAAAGAGGATAAGTTAGATTCTTTAGTTATACGCATATTTTATTATAGTTAAGAATCAGATCTAGTAGATGTTATATTATTTATACAAAACATTTGTTACCTTTTTAAAATCATTCTATACATTTTTGAGCAAATTTCCATGAGGAATTTAAAGTATTCCTTGATGATTGTTCATTCTATGTTAAGAAGGAGGAGCATTTTAAGTCTCTTAAGGAATGCACGACATTGTGCATGAATGCTTATCTTTCCTTGCACCTAAAAAGTGTAAGTTGTTTCTTCCCTCTATGAAGTTGTTGGGCCATGTTACCTATTAAATAGATCTAAAGACAAATTTTAACAAGATCCACATTATGGTCAACATGGAGGAACCATATGATGTCAACTCTTTTAAGTCCTTAAGGCACATGGGAGATTATAAGAGGTTCATCAAAAACTTTGCATAGATGTATCATATATTAGATACACTCACACACAAAGGTGTTCCTTTAAAGTTGAAAAGGAGCATCAATAGGCAAACTAGCAATTAAAATCAAATATAGTTAGTATATCCATTCTACTATTTTTAGATAGAAAAAAATATAAATTTATTTTCGATATTGATGTGTCAAACTTCAAAAGTGGGCGCAGGTTGGCATAGAAGGGATTGCATGGGCAAGACCAACTCATCTACTTTGCTAATCAAATTTTATCATGTGCTAAAATAACTACAACACAACCAAATATGAGGAATTAGGTATGGTTTATATAGTGCAAAAAAATTTCCACTATCATCTCACGAATATTCATATTTTATATTGATCACCAAGCCCTCCTTTTCTTGACCAATAAGTTAACTCTACACAAGTAGTTTAATAGTTGGTTGTGGAAGATTATATCCTAGGTGGTGGTTAGACCTAGGAAAAAGCATATGATAACAAAACAAGTATAGCATATACATTCTAGAGATCGTATAGAACAAGGAGTGTCTAATAATTTTCTTGATGCTCACATGTTTTCAATCACTATGTTGTCATCTTAATAAGAAAATATTGGGATGTACTTGTCCATCAACTATCTAGCAAGAAAATTAGTAGTAGTAGAATGGACAAGGATCATTTTGAATTTATGACCACTCTAGTTGATTGGAATATTGTTGTATAAGATAGCATTCAACATGATACTTGTAGTAACTTGACTACTACCTTGGATCCCTAACATTTGGAAGACTTGTAAAACCAATGGAGTAAACAATTGGAACCTCTAGAGAGCCAATTTTATAAATTCAAGTTCAAAGGTGGGTTTTTCTCTAAGAGTTCTAATTGGTTCAATTGAAATGATGTGCTACTCAGACAAGATCAGATTATTCCCTCATAAGAGAAAATTGCTTCCCACTAGGAGTGAATCGCTTGTTGATAGGTAAACAAGAACAAGGAGCATGTGAATTTCGAGGAAGATCTTTGGAAACCAATATTTTGGCATGTAGTGGTGCTACTAATCATTTTGAAAGGCTTCTAAGCAATTTAGGAGTTTATTTAGCAACATGTAACACTTGGAGGTATGACATTTTGCTAAAGATCCCCCACAATATGTACTTTTACTAAAAGTATAAATTTATCACCTAAGGTAACTTAGAGGTGATTCCTTCTATAAATAGGATCCATGGGTTCCATTGTAAAAAAAAATTGGCCTTGCGAGAATTAGAGCTACACTTTGTGAGTCCTACATTGTAATTGCTCTCCTTTTGGATTAATAAGAGATTGTGCAAGATTTTTTCTTTCCATTAGTGGTATTGCTCTTCTAGATTGTGGAATGCCTGATGATTATGGAACTATCCTTTTATCCTCTTGTAATTCATTTTTAATCCCATTTTCATACGTACAAGATGCATTGTTGTTATTCAATTTTCTCATGTGTTAATTTATCACACACTCTTCTTGCTCTAATTATAGATATATTTTACTTTAAGCTTGCACTCTAACCTCATAAATTTTAATTTCATGCAATTACTTTCAATATTTAGCTTAGATTAGATTAGATTTAGCAAGGATAACAGGAAATTGGCATAAATTTGGAGGTCAAAGGCATCACACTCTCCCTTTTGCAATTTTTTGAAACAGAATTGTGGGCGTATAAGAAGTTAGACCTTTCCATAATTCAACATGTTTCTGGCATATCCAGTGGGACCAAGAGATTAATTTTCATGATGAGGTCAAGCCTAATACTATTTTGTAAACTAAATTTGCATATCTTTTGTTTGTGTGTTATTTTGCAAGTGCTTTGTGAATGACAACTCTATTTTGAACCTCCCCAAATTTTTAAACATTTTCTAAGTACCATTTTGGAAACAATTCACTCCACCTGTTAAAGTGATTTGTTACCCTATAATTTTTTTTCATTTTTGGACCCCTAAACTCTTTATATGCATATACACATGAGGGAGGATCCAGTTTTAATGCATACTCTAAGAGAAAATAATCTTAGAGTAAAACAAATAATTTATAATAATAATTTTATCTTTGCAAAAAAAACTGATTTTTATAGTTAATACTAACTTTCTTTTTAAAATGGCACCCGGGGTGCAGCGGAACGTTTTGGGCTTTGGCTTTTCTTTGGGAAGTCCAAGGTTCAAACCGTGGCATTAGTGAGTGTGTGAGGGGGTGGGTGTGTCTCTTTGGTGGAGTTGTTGTAACAGGTTGAGAGATTCTTAATATTAAAAAAAAAAAAAAAAACTTTCTTTTTAAAATGATATAGATGTCTAAAAATTAATAAATACATAAAATAATATAAACATAAATTAATTATCTTATATTGGAATTTCATTTCACTTTGATTCTTTTTCTTAAACATAATACGTTTTCTTAAACATAATACTTGAAGTTATAAGAAATATGAACTTAATTTATTTATAAATATTTAAATAAAAATAAAGATTATGAAGATTCCTTTTATATACTAATATCAGTTAATGGGTTAAAATCACTAAAATACTGCTATTACGAATTTCCACTCTTGATAAATTAGTCATACTTACAAATAATAAGCCCTATAGTAGAATTTCATTTCACTTGAATATTTTTCTTTGATTTTTTTTCTTAAACATAGCATTTGAAGTTTTTTTTGTTTTTTTTATTATTATTTACATGGTGGAATTTGTAGTCGTCCGTTAGGTTGTCCATAGCCGCTACACAGATCTTCGTGCAGTAACCACCATGTCACAATCATTTTAAACCTTTTACGCAGCTGAAAGCACCAACAAACGTTCTGAGGTGGAGAGTAAGTGCAGCACACAAGTGCTACCTGAGATTTATAACATAACACTTGAAGTTATAAAAAATATAAACTTAATTTATTTATAAATATTTAAATAAAATTAAATATTATGAAAATAAATAAATTAACTAAATAAAAAAAAGTTTTCTTCTATATACTAATATCAGTTAATGTGCTTATTATATAAATTAGTCATACTTACAAATAATGTGCTTATTATATAAGTTTTACAAGTTACGCTAAATTAAAAATGGTTGATTTGTTTTTATTTAATAAAAATTAAGAAGACAAATGAACGGACGTTCTAAAGTTTTCTACTTTAGAGTAAAGTTTCTTGGTTACAAGACGTTTTTTTTTTTAACATAAGCCGTTTTTTTTTTTTTTTTTAACATAAGACTTTTTTTTTTTACATTGAGATTGAAATATTTGGGTCAACTGTAACCTTAATGTTATCGAAATAATAAATTTATAATTAAATGATAAAATGGAAAGATTATTATTTTTTAGGAGAACGTTTACAAATTACATCAACCATTTTAAGGGATTTGAACACAAGACTACCGAAAAAACAATCATCATCTTAGCTACTAGGGCAACTACCATCATCTTAGCCACTAGGACAAGGATTAATTATTTTTTGATTAAATAGAAGAGTTTGTTACAATCACATTATTTTTAAGAATTGATAAACACAAGTACAGGGTTCAAATAACAAGGGCTGCTCCTATCAAACCTATTTCGCCTTGTTGACCCGACGTGAAGAGGACTATGATCGGACTATGATCGTTCATATATGTCATCTGACATGCATTTAGAGGATTTAGATCAGACTACCCAGAGGTTTGAATTTGGGTGTCCCAAAGGTTTGAAGACATTGAATCTAGATGTCTTCTTAAAGATTTTAAATAGAGAAATGTGAAGTTATTTTTTTATTAAAAGGAATTTCAACTATTAATCAAATAATGATTAAATTGATATTATATGTTGTATTTTATAATATTAATATGTTTTTATATAAATTATTTATTATAGTTTTTTGTGGTAATATTTATGGGTAAAAAGTGTAAAGTTTTAGAAATATTAATATATTAAGATGCAATAAGTAGATAGTAGAGGTGGAGTTTTTGGTTTTGTGAAGGTTACTACAACAAAACGTTAAGAAAAAGGATGTAGTATTTTGGAATATTTGTATTTGAAAAGAAAATTCAAAAAGATAAAAAAAAAAATGAAAATTAATAGAATATTTGTATTTACAATAAAAATTTAAGAAGATCTTAAAAAAAATCTCAAACTTTTTATAGAGAAAGATTTGAATATCTTAACTTTAACAATTTAATTGAAATAAAAATTAAATCTGAAAAATTTATAATTTATTTATATAAATAAATACAATTCTCTTTTTCCAAAAAATAAAATAAAATTATTAAATATTATTTTATTAAAATTAAAATTTAACTTATTAAATAAATATTATTTTAATTATATATAAAATAAAAGGTTATAAAAATTATTTCGAAGGGTGGTCTACTCTTCACCGTTGGCATTACCTCCAACTTCTAGGCCTCTATGCCATTGTCTCTACATTTCTAGGCCTCTATGCCATTGTCTCTACATTTTTAATTCTTATCCCATGTTTAGTGGACATACACTTTCTTCTTCTGAGTGGAAAAGATTGCTTTTTAGGAATATAAGGATCAAATTCCTTTAATAAATTAATATTTATAATTTTAATTTATATACAAATATTATTAAAATTAAAATTATTAAAATTAAAAATTAAATTTATATATTATTAATCTTTTTTAATAATAATTTTTAATTTAATATCAATTAATAAATTAAAAATAAAAATAAAAAATACTATAGCCAGTGTCTACTCTCCATGAATTTACTCTTGTTATAAATAATGTACGGTTAAAAAAATAGAAATGGTAAATGGTTTTTGTTAATGGGAGCGAAGTTGTTTTTATGATATATACATATTTTTAAAAAATTAAAATTTTTAAATAAAATATTATAAAATTATAATTTTTTTTATTGAGTAAATGTTTGGTATACACATTTATCATAAGGAAATAATTGAAAATAACAAGTTTTTGAAAGGATTTATCAATAAAATTTGTATAAATATATTTAATATTTTTTAATAAAAATTATTTACAAGAACATTATGGTACCCATATTATCATTTTGGTAAAAAAGCATTTCATAAATAAAAAAGGTCTGAACATCTCCTCCATACCTAATCTTTCAAAATAAAAATAAAAAAAATAAATTTCCCAACTGGTTCGTCACTATTTACTACCTTCTTCTGTAAAAAATCCGATAAAGTTTGGCAAATTCCTTTTATCAAACAATACAAATTATGACGTTTTACGCTTTAATTATTTTAGTTGGAATAAAATGTCGGCCAAGTCCTTGTAAGGGCTATCAATAAACTTTGTTTTCTTTGCCATCTTCCATGGCCTCTGTGCCTGTCCCACTAGTGGCATCTTGTATCTGCTCTCCTTTTTTCACTTCATTATTCTTCTCATTAGTCTGCCCACCATATCCGAACATTGATGAAATGGCATGCTTGGCCTGTTGTCCATAGCTTTGGGCACCTTTTACCCCTTCATTTTGCTTCTGTTGAGTTCCCTTACCTTCTCCCTCTCCTATAGTGTCGTCCTCGTTATCTTTGATGCTTTCATCAGATGCCACATCTTTCTGTCCCTGAACCAATCCAGATTCCTTAGTCATACCTTCAGAGCCACCAGATTTAACTTCTTCAGTAAAATTGGGTGCTTCCTCAGATTTAACTTTAGCAGGTGTTTCCTCAGATTTAACTTCTTCAGTGAAATTGGGTGTTTCCTCCGATTTAACTTCTTCAGTGAAATTGGGTGTTTCCTCTTTCCCCCCACCTTCACCATCCCTTTCAGTCTTCCATACTCTGCTTGGACTTTCCTCCTCTTGTTTTTCAATTGAATTTGAGCCACCATGAAACCCAAATCCTCCCAAATTTTCCTGAGCTTGATCTCCTTCAGATTCCCCCTGACCCAATGATTCTTCAGGCTTAGGCTTTGAATCAACATGATCTTTCACTGATGAAAATTCTTCCATGGAGTTATCCTTAAGTTGCCCTTGGTCTTGTTGTTCCCCACCTCCTCCAAAGCCTTGGGTGATTTTAGCACCCTCAGCCATTGCCTCTGCACCTTGTATCTGCTCTCCTTTTTTCACTTCATTCTTCTTCTCTTTCGTCTGTCCACCATATCCGAACATTGATGTAAAGGAATCCTTGGCACCATATAGTTTTTGTCGATAGCTTTGGGCACCTTTTTCCCCTTCTTTATTTTGCTTCTGTTGGGTTCCCTTACATTCTCCCTCTCCTATAGTGTCCTCCTCATTATCTTTGATGCTTTCATCAGATGCCCCAACATCTTTCACTCCCTGAACTAATCCAGATTCCTTAGTCATACCTCCAGAGCCTATTCCAGAGCCACCAGATTTAACTTCTTCAGTAAAATTGGGTGTTTCGTCAGATTTAACTTCTTCAGTAAAATTGGGAGTTTCCTCTTCCTCCCCACCTTCACCATTCCATTGAGTCTTCCATACTCTGCTTGGACTTTCCTCCTCTTGTTTTTCAATTGAATTTGAGCCACCATGAAACCCAAACCCTCCCAAATTTTCCTGAGCTTGATCTCCTTCAGATTCCCCCTGACCCAATGATTCTTCAGGCTTAGGCTTTGAATCAACATGATCTTTCACTGATGAAAATTCTTCCATGGAATTATCCTTAAGCTCGGATGACATGGGTTTCTCTTCTTGCCCTTGGTCTTGTTGTTCCCCACCTCCTCCAAAGCCTTGGGTGACTTTAGCATCCTCAGCCATTGCCTCTGCACCTTCTATCTGCACTCCTTTTTTCACTTCATTCTTCTTCTCTTTAATCTGCCCACCATATCCGAACATTGATGTAAAGGAATCCTTGGCACCATATAGTTTTTGTCCATAGCTTTGGGCACCTTTTTCCCCTTCTTCATTTTGCTTCTGTTGGGTTCCCTTACATTCTCCCTCTCCTATAGTGTCCTGCTCATTATCTTTGATGCTTTCATCAGATGCCCCAACATCTTTCACTCCCTCAACTAATCCAGATTCCTTTGTCATACCTCCAGAGCCACCAGATTTAACTTCTTCAGTAAAGTTGGGTGTTTCCTCAGATTTAACTTCTTCAGTGAAATTGGGTGTTTCCTCTTTCCCCCCATCTTCACCATCCCTTTCAGTCTTCAATACTCTGCTTGGACTTTCCTCCTCTTGTTTTTCAATTGAATTTGAGCCACCATGAAACTCAAATCCTCCCAATTTTACCTGAGCTTGATCTCCTTCAGATTCCCCCTGACCCAATGATTCTTCAGGCTTAGGCTTTGAATCAACATGATCTTTCACTGATGAAAATTCTTCCATGGAGCTATCCTTAAGCTCGGATGACATGGGTTTCTCTTCTTGCCCTTGGTCTTGTTGTTCCCCACCTCCTCCAAAGCCTTGGGTGACTTTAGCATCCTCAGCCATTGCCCCTGCACCTTGGATCTGCTCTCCTTTTTTCACTTCATTCTTCTTCTCCTTAGTCTGCCCACCATATCCCAACATTGATGTAATGGAATCCTTGGCAGCATATATCTTTTGTGCATAGCTTTGGCCACCTTTTTCCGCAGCCTCAGCCATTGGCTCTGCACCCTGCAACAACTTTCATCTTCAGTAAACTTGTTCAAAAATCCTTAAACTACGAAGGTCTAATTGCTTCACATTTACAAGTAGTAAAAAAAAATAAAACTCACCCTCTCTCTAATGGAAAGGTTACCAACACCAGTTACAATTTCCTCTTCCTCAATTGGGTGCTTGTGTGTCTCCATAGATTCATCTGTGGACAGCTCATTCTCATAATTATTAAGAATATCTAAGCCTTTGTTTTAAAAAACCAATCAAATATACACACTAGTGAATGAACTTTTTTAACAGGATTTCCTTCTAGTTTTATCTTACAAATATTTCTAGATAGTAAGAAGAAAATTACGATAAACAGACTAATTCACCGTCCCTTACAGTTGTACGACGTTGCTAATAATAAAAAATCACATAGATCGAAAACTTACACATATAAACCTCCTACATCAAAAACAAATAAATACAAAGGAAATTTCACAGTAATTATCCCATTGGAGGTTAATAATGATAAGAAATCCTATTACAATGATAAGAAATCCTATTACATCTAAGAAATCATATTACATCTCTAAACCTATTACATTAAAAAAAACAGATAAATTAGAGTTTTAGAGTTTAAAGTTTCGAGTTTTAGTTTTTGGAGAGTATGTGAAACAGATAAATTAGAGTTTTAGAGTTTAAAGTTTCGAGTTTTAGTTTTTGGAGAGTATGTGAAAGGGTAGGTATGTTAAATTTCTTATTAATAAGTATAACTTTCCACTTTACTAGGGATCATAATTAAAAACAAAATACTCAACCCTATACATTAATCTTAAAAGTTTCTCACACTAATCAAATAAAAAAATAAAAATAAAAAATTTCGCATTAACCAAACCGAAAAAAACTCTTACCAAAAAGATACTCATCACGTTTAGCGAGTGCCTGCGCCATGATCACCCCCTAACCACCAAAATTCTTTAAGGGAAACAGATTCAACTGCTGTCTGAGCAATTCCAAACTGTATAATATTCAACTGCTGTCTGAGCAATTTCAAACTGTATAATATTCAACTGCTGTCTGAGCAATTTCAAACTGTATACGCACAAGTTTTCGAAAGCTTCTCGAATCCACAAATATATAGTGGGCATTCGACCCGTTCTCTCCGTCCCCTATAATCTCATGGAGGCCGTGGCAGAAAATGGTTTGCAGGAGAGAAATGACACGTGGAATGCCACGTAATGATGATATGACACGACGGAGGGCTTGCTGATGACGACGAGTCAGCAGCCGCTAGATTGCGTTCCGTGAAAAGGACAAAACTTAATATGCCACGTGGACGGAGTGTTTTAGGTCTCATAAGCTAAGCTCGAGATATTTTCATTTTACTTAGAAAATATATTATAGTATGTAGTTTGACTCTCATGGAAATATTTAAATTAAAGAAAAAATAAATTTATTAATATCTTCGAAAAGGGTCTGCCTAGCTAATCCACTCATTACAAATAGCTTGGATCAGGACGTGTGAAGAACTTTACGCTTGTATGGATAATTTTAGAGGAAAAAAATGCTTCATAACGATGGATTTGTTTTGATCCGACAAGGTAGGATCTTAGTTTCAAGTCTGCTGTTTTTCTGGTTTTTTTTTTCAAAGTAAATGTTTACCAAAATGAATCAGATGGTTATAATGTTAATTTTTAAACATCCACAATAAAATGATAAAAACTTAGTGAATTTTTATGTAAAAATATAATTCTTTTGTGTAAAAAATGTTGGATTTTTTTTTTTTTAAATCTAATTTTATCAATATAAGGAAGTTGATAATTTCGTTTTTAAAGAACAGTGTGAAAGTAAATGATTGTAGTTGAAAACAAATGTCGGCCAAATCCTGCTTATCAGTAAAGTATGTACAAACAAAATTTACTTGAAAACAAACGTCGGCCAGATGTGATTGGTCATACACTTAGCTTCTGCTTACGGGAAAGTAGTGAAAAGGAAAGCTTCTTTTAAGAATATAATGGTTTAAATCTTTTAAAAAATTGATAGTAATGATGAATATGTTTTGTTAAAGGGATAATGCAAGAGTTTAGGTTTTGGTTTTGGTTTTTTCAGAGGTTTAATGTTTAAACCACGTTGTTTATATGGGTGTGTTAATCTCTTAGATAAGCTTAGCTCTCGGTTTTACAAAGGGTCATGGTTGAGATGGGAATGTTCAACCTTAAGCGTTGGTTGTGTGCTAATCCCCTAGATAAGCTTAGCTTTCGGCCTTACAAAGGGTTATCTTCTAGATAAGCTTAGCTTTCGGTCTAACAAAGGGTTATCTCCTAAATAAGCTTAGCTCTTAGCCTTACGAAGGATCATGGTTGGGATGGGAATGGTCAGCCTTAGGCCTTGATTATAAGGGTTTCAAACACTATCCAAATAAAAATAAAAATAAAAAAAATTATGATGAATGTATTTTTACTTGCAAGAATGATGTTTATTTTTCAATTGGTTATGTGAAATTGAGATGAGTTTGATTCGTATTACAAATATTAGTGTATTATTTTTCAAGTGGTTATATGAAATTGAGACGAGTTTGATTCGTATTACATTACCATGTAGTTGTATTAAAACAATTTGGATATTATTCATGTATTGTTGGGTAAGATTTGAACTTTTATCTCCTTCTTGAGTATTCAGGAATCTAATCGATTGAGCTAATATTATTTATTCAAAAATAAAGTAAAATATCATTTCATAAAAAATAAAGTATTTTTTTTGTTTTACACACTCCACACGTCCTATTATGGTTGATTCCTCGTTAGAAGAACCAAATACCACAATAGTAACACACATATCCAATAGTAGTTTGAACTTGGGTCTTCTAAATGTGATTTTGAAGACATACTACTATGGTTTTTTAACAAGAACATAAGTGGTTAAGGAGATTGTACAACTATTTTGTAATGTTGTTGGCTTTCGTATCAACCACTCTAATACAAAACTCTTTTATACTTCTTTCAATCCTAATGATTGCAACTCCTCAGCTGAGTAGAATATCATCCCTCATGGAATGATTCTTCGTTACTTAGGAATCCTCTTTTGTGATAAATATTTCTCTTAAAGATATGTGGAATTGGGTTATGGAAAGACTTCAAAATAAATTTAGTGCATGGTCAGTTTAGTTTCTCTCCTTAGCAAGAAGAATTCAAGTTGTGAATAAAGTTATGGAAGTCTCTTATGTTTACTACTACTCTTGTTGGATGGCCTTAAAGGATGCCTATAACAAATTTACTCAAGTCATTCGTAAATTTTATGGATCAAACGAGATGGGGATGTAGGCATGACAACCATGTCGTGGAAACTTTGTACTCAATCAAAGGATTTAGGAGGTCTAGATATCATTGATCTTCTTACCCAAAGCAAAATTTTGGCGATGAAATGGGTTGCTAGAGCCATCATTGGAGATAAAAATTCGAAACACATGTTATGCTATAGAATCTCCCAAGCTACTCACAAAGGTTAATGGAAAGAAATCCCACAAGAGGATAAGGTCCTTAATATACCATACTTTATGATTAAAGGATCTATTCCTCTTACCCATAACTAGAAAGCTTGGCAATCAATTTCTCATTTATTGGCTTGGAAGTTTGACTTCATGGTTTAAGCATCGATTTGAACAATATTTGGTGGAGTAAACTTATCCTCCATAATGATAAAATTTATCTTTGTGTAGTGCACTAGCATTTTTGAAGAAAATGTATAAACAAAATAAGACATATATGGGATCCGAGCAAATGCTCAATTCTCATATAGACCTAGATCTACAATTATTGTTCTCTTCCCTCTTTGTTCAAGAAGTCTTATGGCTTCATTGTGGCTTCCATTCCATGTGAGGTCCTTATAAAGTTGGGAACAACTGCCTACAATATATGGACTGATTGGAGATGACTTAATGACCATAGAATCTCTTCCATTAAATCCAGTTGGATCTACAAAAATATTGTGTCCTTTATCATTAGACTCTAAGCTCAATGTCAAGTGGTAAGTCAATTTTACCAATGCCCAATGGAAGTCTCTTGCTGCTCAAATTTGAAATTTTTTTTCTTGAATCCAAAACTTAGCTTCTTGGATGACAAGTTCTACATCAAAAACTTCCAACTTCTGAAATTCTAGCTCCAATTTTACATATTTTCCCTCAATGCAAATTTTTTAATGCTTAAAAACTCTTATTCACTTGTTTTGGTTCTATGACATGGCTAAACAATTTTGGGATGTTTTCTACACTTTTTTATTCCCCTCCTTCACTAGATCTTGGAAGCTTGCTCTACTTGGTTTTTCCCAACAGGATCATCATCCCAAACTATGGGATGTTTATAGAGTTATTCTTCTCAATCATATTTAGAAGTTTAGATGCAAAATAGTGTCTACCAATCCCACTCTTCCGTGGGGTATTATTTTAGCATACTTGACCTTTGATCTTTTGTCATATTTGGGACACATTAATTCCCATATTGTTGGAGATTCTAGCACACTAGGATATGTTATCGATAGGTTTCATCAACTTTTTTACATGATCCAAGATCTTCAAAAAATTTAACAGGAAACAAAAAAGAAGGCAGTAAACAATGATGAACCAATTCAAGAACTCATTACTTCTATTTCTTCTTTGAAGACTTCAAAAGATATAATGGAGGACATGTTCAAAACTTCTCTACATGACAAACTCTCCCACGGATGAGTGATGATATCAAACATATTGTAACAGGATACAACTTTAGTCACCTTGTTGCCATTAACTTCTATTCTTATGTGTACTCAGTTATAAATAATTTACTCCTTGTTCATCTCTTTTTGTTTTTTTTATTGTGAATTATGCTAACACCATATTATTGTAATGTTCCATATAATGACATAATATAATCTTACAAAAAGTAGAGAAAAAAATTTCTTTTTGGATCACTAAAAAACTTACTCTAGTTGGTAAGTTTCAGGTGTGTTCCAAAATCATTGCTACTACTCATGTGTATTATTCATCATGTTGGGTCCCTTCTCAAACCTGCTATAAAATTTTGGAAAAGCTTTTAAGGAATTTTCTTTGGGCTAACTCATCACATAAACAAGGGTTTCATTGAGTTGCCTAGGATATGTGTTGTCTTCCCAAAAAATCAGGAGGTATGGGACTTCATAATTGTCAAAGACAAGGTTTTACTTTGTCTGCTAAATGAATTCTTCAAGCCTTAAGTGGTTCTGAAGCTTGGAAAGTTCTAATTCGAAACTACATTTCCATTGGTTTACCTCTTGGCAGGAAGGCTTGGAAAGGCATGAATTTTCAATCCCTCCTAGTTGCTCCTATCCCAATTAAAATTCAAGGCTCTTTTGTCATTTAGAGCATATGGAGGGCTTGGGAGAAAATTAAGCCCTGGTTGTGTTGGCAAGAGGATGGGCATCGGGCAGGTGCTTCTATTTCCACTTATAATATTTCGTAGTCACCTTTTATTACTTTTCAAGGTTCCCCTCTTGATTTCGTGCAATGGATTTATGCTCAACGGTTCTTCAGGAAAGGGATTTCAATAGTCGTAGAATTTTCTTCAAGATATTCCATGGATTGGATCCCATGGGATGATTTCAAGAGATTGTTTGGTTTGCGGCCAGATGATAAGAATACTTATGACACTGTTTTGGATTGTATCCCTTTTTCTCTTTGGCCCATGATCTGTAGACATTCTCAAAATCCTTGGTGGTCTGATTGGGGATGGTTTAAGAAAACCTCGCTTCTTACTTACAAACCTAAGTTAGGGTATGCTTGGCTTACTCTCAATGTCTCTATAGTTCAAAGATTCAATGAGCGGTGGGATCTTCTTTCCACTCAGACTCGTTGGAGTCTAAGATTTAAAATGGCTTGGGCAGGATATATTGAACCCAAACACACTTTCTTTGCCTGGAGCTTATTATCCAATGGTCTTCCTCTTGGAAAAAGATTAAAATATCTTGGAATAGAGAATTCTTCTTGCCATTTTTGCGGTGCTCCAGAGGATCCCCTTCATCTTTTTTGGCAATGCAGGAAAGCTCGAATGGCCTGGGATTAGCTTGAGTCCTTATTTTGGCCTCATATGATCAGTTCATTCACCCGGCACCATGCTTTGCTTTGCGACCCTCCAAATTTTTCCTTGCCCTTGTTGGAAGTGTGGAACATTCTTCGCATCAGTGTGCTCTTTCATATTTGAAGAACTCGTAACACCACAATTTATTCTGATTTTTGGCTCCAGATTTCTGTTCAAGTGGAGAAAGTTCATATGGAGGTGGAGCATCTTCGCGCTCTTATGCAGCACTGGGGTAATATCCCATGTACGATAAACCAAATGCCTTCTACAGAGCCTTCTCTGTCTCGCAAAGTTTCTCGATCGCACTCTCGTCGACGACTTTCCTCTTGATCTGCAAGAAGACATTGGTCTCAATCGTCTCCTGTTCGCTAATCCCAAGGTAACATTGGCAATAATACATCTCATCATGACAGTGGTTGGGAGGTTTGCTAGGTGGAGCCAGCCCCAGTTGTTGGTTGGGGAGATCTCATTCCCACATGCCAGTCGCTCCAACTAATGTGGCAGGTTGGGGTGTATCTGATGGCATTGATGGCTCTTATACAAGTGATAATATTCGCACGCCTAGGGAGGATGGGTGTCTTATTTCCATTCCTTTTAATACCGGTTGACAAAATATGGAGGGTGAGGGACATTCACCTCGTGAGCATACCCCCATGATTGACATGATTTAATGCATGTTTTTGGTGATGTGATTGGTGACGAGTTTAACCCTATTTTTGTTGTTTTGAGTAACTGCTTTCTAACTCAATCTAAGTTAGTGTAACTATCTATTGGGGTGTGCTTATCCATTTTTTTTTGTTGTAAAGACTTAGATTTTTTTAACTAATTAAAAGTTAGGCCTTTACATTAAAAAAATATAATCTTAACTTTTATTTTAAAAAATATTATTTTTTAACAATATCTACTTATTTTTAAATAAATAAAAAAACTAAAACCTTTAACACCTCTATAAAATATAATATAATTTACTATTTAGCTAAAAAAAAAAAACTAGATGTAAAGAGATGTTGGCAAGTCCTTCCAAGGACTTATCAATAAAGTTTGTACAAATAAAATTTTTGACATTCAAAACTAAATTTTTGTAGTTGGAAACAAATGTCGGCAAAGACCTCATATAATGTTTGTACGAATTCAAATATTGACCTTTTGAACTTTAGTTTCTTTTAGTTGGAATACAATGTCGGCATGTCCCTGCAAGGGCTGTCAATAAAGTTTGCTTATAATTTGTTTTGAAAGATGTACGACATAATTAGACGATCTCGTTTCTAATTAAATTTTCACCAGTAACCTAAAAATGTCGTAAAATATAAATATTATATTAAAATATAAAAAATAACTATTGCCACAGTTTATACGCCCTCTAAAATTATAGTAGCCATAATAAATAGGATGTTTTATTATTTACTCTTTTTTAATGATATTAAAAATAAGATATTGTTCTAAGGTAAGAGATATTATAGTGATAAACTTAGATACAAAGTTTCATAATCTTTATCAAAAACTCATGTTTTACTCTATAATGTTGTTTGTGTTGGACATTGTTTAACCATTCTACAAGGGATTGAAACAAATACTATCATACTTCCCTAAGATTTGGATCGATTTCCCGACAATCAAGGTATTGTCGATTTCATCGTTGGTTTATAGAGGTTCCTTAAGCAAAATAAAATAATATAAAAAATATATATTAAATTAAATTAAGTTTATATAATCTTAAAATTTAATTTGTAAAACATATAATTGGAGCGGATGTCTATATTGATTTACAATTTAAATTGCAAAACATATAATTGAAATGAATATTGAAAATAAGATATTATCCTAGCGTGAGAGATATCATAGTGATTTTTCTTTGGGTTTTCATTCAAAAGACCCAACTTCAAACCTCGATACAAGGAACTTTGAATCCTATCAAAAACTCATGTTTTATCCTAAAATTTTGTTTGTATTTTCTTGGACATCGAGTGGTATGGCTTTGGGTTCTCATCTAGGTTCAAACCATTATACAAGGAACATAGGCCCTTTCATCCCTTTGACTTCATATTTGGTTTATAGAGGTAACCTAAGCCAAAAAATAAAAATAAAAACACATACAAAATATATGTTTAGTCAATTTAAATTAAGTTTATATAATTTTAAAAATTTAAATTGTAAAGGATATAATTGGCACTAATGTCTATATTGATTTACAATTAAATTGTAAAACATATAATTGAAACTGATATTTTTATATATATTAATATATAGGGCCCGTTGGGTTAAACGAAGTCAATGGAATCCCCGACCTTCAATGGTATCGAATTGTTGCAACCAACAACCGATAAACACTCAATGGAATCCCCGACCTTCAATGGTATCGAATTGTTGCAACCAACAACCGATAAACACCAACCTATCCATGTCTAGGTACATCGTGGTTTGAACCTTGGACCTCCTCAAAGAGAGGCCAAAGCCCTAACCACTATGTTGTTCTTGTCGAACAAAAATGATTTCTATATTGAATTTGTAAACAACAATAACAAACATTTGCCATTACATTGACTTACATGTTATTAATTAATTGTAATATAATAATACTAAAGTATAAATAAATAAATAGATATGGTTTACATAGTGCAAAACTTTTGCAACTGTGTTGATTACCAAACCCTCCTTTACTTGATCAATAAGTTAACTCTACACAAATAGTTTAATAGGTGGTTCATCATCTTGTCGGCATTTGTATTCTAAGTGGTGGTTTGACCTAGGAAAAGTACATGATAGCAACACGGTTTAGCATATACATTCTAGATTTCCTATATGAGTGTCGGATAAGTTTCTTGATTCTCACTTATTTTGAATCACTATGTTGTCTTAATTAGAAAACATTGGGATGTACTTGTCCATCAAATATCTACCATGATAATTATTATTAGTACAATGGAGAAGGATTATTTTGAATTTAGAATCATTCTAGTTAATCAGAATATTGTTTTATGAGATAGCATTTAATATGATACTCATAGTAACCTTATTACTACCTTGGATCCATGATATTTTGAAGACTTGCAAAACCAATGGATTAAACAATTAGAACCTCTAGAGAGCCAATTTTATAAATTCAAGTTCAAAGTTATGATTCACTCTCAGAAGTTTCATTAGTTCAATTGGAGTGATGTGCTCATCATATAAGAGCATATTGTTTCCTCATAAGAACAAATTGCTTCCCACTATGAGTGAATTGCTTGTTGATAAGGTAAATAGGAGCAAGGAGCATGTGAAATTTGAGGAAGATCTTTAGAAACCAATGTTTTGGCATGTAGTGGTGCCACTAACCATTTTGAAAGGCATTTAAGCAATTTAGTAGTTTATTTAGAGGCATGTAACACTTGGAGGTGTGACGTTTTACTAAATATACCCTCAAATATTTACTTTTAGTATGAGTATAAATTTCTTACCTAAGGTAACTCAAATATGATTCCTTCTATAAATAGGATCCATGGGATCCATTGTAAACATATTTTGACCTTGAGAGAATTAAAACTACATGTTGTGTGTCCCACATTGCAGTTGCTCTCCTTCTTTTGGAATAATAAAAGATTGTGCACCAATTTATGCTTTCCATTAGGGCACCACTATTCTATATTGTGGAATGCATGATGATTATGACACTATCCTTTTGTCATCTTGTAATTCATTTTTAATTCCATTTCATATGTATAGGATGTATTATTGTTATTTAATTTTCTCATGTCTTAATTGATCACACACTATCCTTGCTTTCACTATGAAAATATTTTACTTTAATATCTCACACTCTAACATTTTAAATTTTAATTTCATGCATTTAATTTTAGTATTTAGCTTAGATTAGATTAGAGTAGATTTAGAAAGGATAGTAGGGAATTGTCATAAATATAGAGGTCAAAGGTAGCACAATATCCATTTTTCTAATTTGTTGAAATAGAATTAGGAGCACATAAGAAGTTAGACATTTCCATAATTCAACGTGTTTTGTGCATACCCAGTGGGACCAAGAGCTTGATTTTCATGATGATGTCAAGCTTAGTATTGTTTTGTAAACTAAATTTGGATATCTTTTATGTGTGTGTGTGATTTTGCAAGTGCTTTGTAAATGACAACTCTATTTTGAACCTCACCAAATCCTTTGAAAATTTGTGAAGTGGCCACAAGAATACTCAAAAATCATCAAATTTCTTCAATTTTGGTGCTAAATTATATTTTGTCATTGACAGAAAGTGATTTGCCAAAGTTTGAAGAATTTTTTCAAAGTCTTTATTCAAGGAGTTCTAAAAAAAATTTCTAAGTCCCATGAGAGGAGCGATTTTATTAGCTTGCATAGAGTGAATCACCTGAAAACCTAAAGCAATTCGCTTGGACCCCTCTTTTAAAAAAGTTTCTAAGTACCATTTTGGAAGCAATTCGCTCCACCTGTTGGCATGATTTGCTACCCTGGATATTTTTTATTTTCTTTTTTGACCCCTAAACTGTACGTATGTAGGTACACATGTGGGAGGATCGATGGTTATGAATACATGCTTTAGGACATAATAATCTTAGAGGAAAGCAAGTGGTTCATATTGATGGATTTATCTTTGCAAATAAATCTTATTTTTAGAGTTAATACTGACTACTTTTTAAAATGACATAGATTTCTAAATATTAGTAGGTACATAGAACGATATAGGCATAAATTGCAAAAAAATTGAAAGGTTAATTGTCCTGTACGAGAATTTATTTCCACTTAAATATTTTCTTTGGTTCTTTTTCTTAATCATGGGACTTGAGGTTATTAAAAATATAAACATGATTTATTTATAGATATTTAAATATAAATAAAGGTCATACAAATAAACAAATTAATTAAGCAAAAATAAAGTTTATTTTTGCATAAAAATACTAGTTAAAGGATTAAAATCACTGAAATATTGCTATTTAAAATTTTCACTTTTGATGAATTAGTTATAAATATAAATAATGTGCTTGTTGTTGCACTTGCACAACACGCCCTAGTCTGCATGGAATGATTTTTATTTTGGTGATTTTTCCCTTGAGTGCTTGAGTTTGTGCATAATAGTCAGCCTTCCAAAAACTCAGGTTCTCATTTAAAAGGATTTGAATTGTAGATACCCAATTTATGCATACCTTAAGTTTATCAATGAAAAATTATGATACCACCTCCATTGGATGCGTCTCAAAAAGAGCTTTAGGTTTAAAAATATTTGTTTTCTATAGGGTATCAACCACATCAAAACAACGTAAAACCATGTTAACCAATAACTTATGAGAAAATATGGATGAAAATGAAATTAAGATACTAGTAAATAGAGAGTTCAACTGGAGGTAAGAAAATAGCAATTGCAACTGGATGTCTAGTAAAACACAAGTTGGCAAAATTCCAAATGTAGACAAAGATAAAAATGATACCCATGAAATATTAAAAAAAAGAAGTTAAAAGTATTGCCAACCGGAAGCCCTGGCAACCGGACAGGGAAATTAAAATTGAAAAAAATTCCAAACCAAAAGATCCATGATGAATTTAAAGCCTTGTTATGCCCTTGAACTTGATAAAAAAATATATTTATGGGAAATAGAGAAGAAAGAAACCCACAAAGAATTTAAAACCCCACTAACACTAGAACCATCGGGTATTTGTGAGGAAAAAGTAGAATCCAACATAATTAAACTTTGGTAATTAATATTGGCATAGAAACCTTGAAATTTGAGAGAAGAAAATAGAAGCTAATAAATTTAAACACCGGTAATTGAAAATTGGCATTGAAAATCCATAAAAGCATGTATGTAGGAATATAAAAGAAAGAAATCCACAACAAAATTTAAAAATCTTCCCCACCAACATCGAAAACCTATGTATTTATGAGAAAATGATAGAAGCCGACTAATTTAAGCCTCGATAATTGGAGCATTAACATCAAAACCTAGAAATTGCTAAAAAAATAAAAGCCAACAAAGTTAAACCCTTGGTAATTGAAAAACAACACTAGAAACACCAAATGTTCATAGGGAAATATTGATGCTAATAAGAATAAAAACCCTGTAATTGGAAATTAACACTAAAATAGCTTGAGAAGAAAATATGTAGCCCAATATTGCGAAAGTGTAAAATGCAAAGAATACCTGAAAAAAAAGTTTTTTTTTTTTGGAAAAATGCAAAGGATTGCCAAAAACGTAGAAGTAACCAAAAAGGGGTAAAATAATTGAAGGATGTAAAAAGGAGATCAAAAAAAGACGTAAATTACCAAAAAAGTAATCGAAAATTGCATAAACTTGTTAAAATGGGAAAATCGCCATACAATGCAGAGTGTTTAAAAAATGAAGAAAAGAGAGAGGGAGGCTTGGATATAAGATAAACAAAAAATAGTAATAATCATAGTAAATTATAACGCCTGCAATATTGGTTATCAAGTTCAAGTTCGTATTCAAATTCAACATTTCAGAAGTTCAAAAAAAATTCGACATATTTAAAAATTCAAAATAAAATTTGATATAAAATTTGATATATTATAAATGTGCATAATAACACTAGTAGACGTTCTTCCTCTTCACCCCTTGGTCTCTTTGGGTTAGAAGTAGTGTATTCAGTATAATAGTTTAAAATCACAAAAGAGGTTGATGTTCCTTACACTGTTGTTGAGAGATGCACTTCTGTAACCATAATTGCTTTTAGATAAATCTGCATCCAATGAATCTGATTCATCGGAAACTTTGGTAGAAGAATGCTCAATCACTTCAGGAGTGTGAACAGGAACCATGTTGTTCGTTGCCCCGAAGTGGGTAGGGGCCAATGCGTCTGTCGCATTTGCATTTACCGTCGTATTTCCTCCATTGGAGGCCAAGTACTCAAAACCCACATAAGGGTCATCCATGTCCTCCAAAAAATATATACTTTGTAGGTAGGCCTTTAACTTTAGCTTGTCCTTCACAATCTTGTCCTCTCCACCTCCTCCTTCAGCAACCCCATTAATAGTTCTTAAATTATTTTTACCGGCCTTGGGGATCAGCCATGCTACTGCAGCGACGATCACCTATTTTGCGCAGCACATATCAACCTCATGATTACTACTCCGATGGCTCAACAAGCCATTACACTCTTCATCGTTATCGTCATGCTTGAGGCGACGATACTCACCTGATCCTCATTCAAAATATCCTTAACCTATTGTTGTTGTTATTGTTGGCCATGTTAGAGGATTCGTAAAAAGGAGTCATAGTAATTTTTTCGTGCTTACGCGCAAGAGGATCGACAGAGTGGAGATCGAAATCGCAAGACACACACAATGTCGTGGCATCCGCTTTGCATGTGACTAAAGCAGGAGTCTGATCCCACACTTCACAGAGCCAAACACACTCATGGCACAAAGAGGAGGACAGTGAAGAGGAATAACGTTTGCTTGTTGCTACCACCGTGCCCACCCAATTTTTTTTCCTTGAATTTAGGGTTTGTTTGGTGAATTTATTTGTTAGGATTTCAAATTCGACGAATTTCAAATTTCATGTAAAAAAATCGATGAATTTGATAACTAAGCCTGCAATTTTAATTTTTGTCTTGCAGGATATTTAATGTAGATGTTAGGAATTCAAAAAATTTGAATGTGGGATTTTAATGTGAACAAGGCAAGTGCAATCATACATGATGACAAACATGGAGAAATTAATGGCCAATCTAGATTTTACAAAGTATTAAAAAGGTATGGTTCAGGTGCAATAGAAGCCATCCCAAGGAGCACATAATGGGTGGGAGAATGAAATATTAAATCTAATTTTCCCTAGGAAAATGAATGTAATAATAATTTATTGTAAAAAGACAACAAAATAAGGAGCCAAAAATTGTATAAATACTGGCTCACTAGGTAGTTATAAAGGTCGAAAACCATCTATTAGTAGGCCCCTTAGTTTCTTCTTTGCTTTCATTTTTAGTTGGATGGATTTTCTGAACCAAGCCTGATATTGTTTTGAGCTTTATTCTTGTAATCCACCAAAGTGGAAAAATCTAAATCAAATGTACTCCATGATTATCTTTATAATACAAGGCTTTTGAAATTTTTTGTGTTCAATCTACACATGTTGATGGTGGTTGCACTTAGTCTATTTCATAGTCTGTTTCTCCTTTGAATATTGCACCATCTTAGACCTCAAGCTATGTGAATACTAGTCGGGTTGGGATTGGTTTTAAATTAGAATTGTTACTTTATCAGATTAGAACTAGATTTTAGGGTAGTATTGGCTTGTTTATTTTTTTTATTTTCTCTTACCCTTAAACCTTTGATTTTTCTTTGGAACTTGTTTAGATTAGGAGTAGATTAATTTTTGTTTGAAGCATTGAAGCTGGTTTTCTATAGTGCATTTTAAAATTTCATATAACTTCAAAATAATCATTGTTGTTATATGTGTAATAATAATCTTAAGTGCAATGAATGATATTGATTGGGCAACCATAGTTTACAGAGCTTAAAATTTATCTTTCTTTTGCCTAGTTTTAATTCTACTTAGCTCTTATATGTTGTAATATCAATGTAGTGGAATTATTTTTAGATAGTTAAGCATTTTGATTTTAAGACATTGTGCCTAGGAAATTTATCTTTTTGAGTCATACCAGCAAAGGCCCCTTGAAGGAACAACTATCAATGACCTCTGAGTTTATCCACACCGACCAAGACCTGGCATACCCAAACCTTAGGGGAAAAAAATTTCCTTTCAAGAGGGAACATAATCTATTCCAAGTATGTTGGCTTACCCTTGACACACCAAATTGGCTTTTGCCTCTTCATGCCCAACAAAAATATCCTATGTAATAGATGTATGAAGGAAAATTAAGTGTGTCATTTGCACGCTCAATAGAATTGGTGCTAGAAGGAGGTGGTAGACTCTAAAAAATAATTTTTCCTTGTGTAGTGTTTATATTACACATCTTGATTGTCAAAGCTGGAACCAAAGGTCATCATCACTAGGTCCAAGTCATTTATAGGTGGCATTGAATTTCTCAGCCTTTCCCCATACAGAAGACCTAAAGCTGATAAAGGTAGACCCAATACTCCTTAGACTACCAATAGTTCTCCTAGAGCTATTATCCCTTTTGTTGATCCTTTTACCATTCCCCAAGGTCCACCAATGGTAGCTCCTACTCCATGGTTAGTAGGAAGTAGCCCTTTGAACATACCAGGGCCTGCACATGATATGCCTAAGAATGCTGAAATATATCTCCCTAGGTATAGGCATGATGGAACAAGATTAGTTAAAGAACATATACAAGCATACAAAGATGCCTTAATCCATTTACAAATTGAACATGAGGATGTTGCCTATAGGATGTTTCCACACACATTGGATGAGTTTGCATATGATTGGTATATCAGCTTACCTTTAGGCTCTATTACTTCTTAGGCTCAATTAGAAGTAGCATTTATCAACCACTTTAGACTACCTATTGACCCAACTATGGTATATCATCAGTTTACTTCTACTCATAGAGAACCTAGTGAACCCTTGAGACTATTCAACACTAGGTTCCATAAATTATACACCAGGTTGGTGACACCTTACACCCTCATAGAGGAAGTAACCATCCAAATGTACCTTAGATATTTGGACCCATTAACTTCTATGTTTGTGAGGAGAGCTCCTCAAATCACATCCTTGCCATTGGCATATAGTGAGGCTCTAACAGTTGAACAATAATTAATACCTCAAGGTTTTGGTTTGGGTCAATTACCTTCACTTGGACAACCAGGAGCTTATAATTAGATACCATTAATAAATCAAGCCCTTACACAACACCTTCCCATGTTGAACCCATTACCAGGAGTCATGTATCCAAACCAAAACCAACCCTTCAATTTGGCACCCCTGAATCAAATGATGCCTAATGTGAGCAATCAATAGACCATTCCAACATACTTGGATAATTAGGTGACCACAAACAACATTCTCAATCATACACCTCCAACAAATAATCAACAAGCCTTACCCATATTTTTGAATACATCTACACCCACAAATAATGTAATAGCTCAACCAAGACCAAGTCAACCTAATAACTCAAATCTTGAGTTAGATAACATACAAAGGATGGTTCAAAAATTGAGCAATGATATGCTTCAACTACAAAGGCAAGTTCCTCAAAACCCACCTGCAAATAATACTCAGAATAGGAACTTTAACTTCCAAAGGACTAATCACCAATGGAATACTCGCCCAAATAATGGAGGAGTCCCAAATCCTACTAGCAACCAAAATCAATCAAATAATAACCTAGGTACTTCAATAAATTTGGTTGATCTTGCTTTACCCAATTGGTGTAGGGTCCATTCCACTACTCAACATGGTGAAACTAATTATCCAGAGTTTAAAATTACTTTAGATATTGTCTAAAAAGAGATGGAAAATTTGGAGTTAGTACCCACCAATGAGGATTGTAGGAATCAAGCTAATCAGAATGCAGGGATAACCTTAGTTTTAGAGACATATGAACTCTTAGGAGTGGATGAAGAGGAACCTAAAGAATACCTAGAAGAAGAGGTGCAAGCTTATTGATAATTTTAGAGAGGTAACAATTATATTCTTTAGAGTAAAGGAAAAGCACCAATGACTTCTTCCACACCTCCCAATAAAACTTCCATCCCACTTGATGAGTAGGCCAATAAAAATCCAGTCCCACCTAAGGGTCCCACAATGCCTATACAACCAAAATCCAATATACCATTACCACAAATAGAGAAAATCCCATAACATAAACAAGTCTAGATATAATATTATTGAAGACCTTAAGAAAACCAAGGTAAATATTTCTCTGTTTGAGGTAGCTTAGTTGATTAATCAAAAGGATTTATTGCTTAAAAAACTCTCTGGCAAAAAAAAAAAAGAGATGAAAAAGGCTATTGATGCTCAAGTGGCCATATACAAAGAAAATGTAGAATCTCCACCTTTCCTTCTGACTATTAGAATTGTTGGAAAAAATTACATAATTGTCTTGTGGATTTAGGTGCTTCTAGCAATGTGATGTTATATGTTGTCAACCAAAAATTAGGATTGACCCCTACTCCCTCAAATAAGAAGGTGGTTTAGTTGGATAAGATAGAGGTAAATGTGGTTGGGGTGTTGAATCAGGTCCATATACAGTTGGTTATTGAACCTAGGATACAACAATGTATTAATATTCAAGTTGTGGATATCCTAGATGCATATGGGATGTTGCTCAGTCATGATTGGTCAAGAACATTGAATGGTTATATGGAAACTAATTTTTTGCATATGTGGCTTCCTTGGCATGGCATAGCCAATCAAATTTGGATAGAAAGAGAGTCAAGGTTGAAGGAGCTCATTATTGAGTATAATAATGTCAATGAGATTCTATACACTGAACTAGAATTGGGAGTCTACACTATGGTAGTGGAAACTAGACTTGAAGATAATAATCTGGTAGTAGAGACCCCACCAAGTAAATAAAAAGTAATTGAAGACTAGTTATGGACTCTCAAGTTTGATGGGTCAAAATGTAAGCATGGCAATGGTGCCAAAATTGAATTGGTCAACCCTAGAGGAAAATCACATCTTGTTGCTTATCGATTGTAGTTCCCTTGCACCTACAATGCTGCTGAGTATGAGGCATTGATTCATGGATTATAATTTTCCATCAAGAAGGGAGTCAAATATGTACGTGTCTTAGGAGATTCTGAGTTGGTGATCAAGCAAGTGTAAAACTAGTATGCCTATCATGATAAATATCTCTCAAATTATCATAGTCATGTGTGGGATTTAATCAAGGAGTTTGATGCTTTCAATATCCAAACCATTTCATGTAAAAAGAACCACACTGTAGATTCATTGGTAGTAGTAGCAAGCACCCTAGAACCAGTTGCTCATTCCAAGATAAATTGATTCTTAGTAGAACTGGTTGCCACTCCCTCTATACTAGACAATATCCAAAATTTTTAGGTATTTGAGGATGATAGGCATATAACTAATTTTATTGCTAATTTGGTATATTTGAAACTCAGATCATAGATGAGGAAGACAAAAACTATGCAGAGCTGGATGAAGAAGGTGAATTGAATCTAAAAACAAACACCATTCCCAAAGGTATGATTTCTTTGGAATACTTATTTGATATGGATTATCATGCTCACAAATAGCAGATTGCTTCATCTAAAAAGGAGTCATATGAAGCATATAATCTGGGAAATTTTGAGAATCCCCAAAATATCTTCTTGGGAAAGGCTTGCACTGATGAGGAGAAAAGGGGAATAATTCAGGCCTTAAAGGATTACAGAGATGTTATAGCATGGAGCTATGAAGATTTGAAGACCTATGATACATCCATCATTACCCATACCATTCCTCTGAAGCCTAGAACAAAACCCTTTCAACAAAAACAAAGACTAATGAATCCATTATTGGAGCCTCTCATTCTCAAAGAGATACAAAAACTATTGGCAACCTATATCATATTCTCTATAAGACATTCTACCTGGGTTGCAAATCTGGTACCATTTCGTAAGAATGGAGAAATACACCTGTGTATAGATTTTAGAAATCTTAATAGAGCATCTAAGAAGGATAATTATCCTCTCCCTTCCTTGGATGAAGTACTACAAATAGTGAATGACTCTTAGATGATGTCCTTCCTAGATGGTTACTTTGGATACAATCAAGTAATGGTAGACCCCAAGGACTAGGATTAAAACTATATTTACTACAAAATAGGGAATATTTGCATATAAGAGGATGTCGTTTGGCTTGATTAATGCAAGAGAAACTTTCCAAAGAGCTATGGACATTGCCTTTAAGGACCTTATTGGAAAATGCATAGAGATTTACATGGATGACCTCATTGTCTTTTCTAAAAAATGTGGAGACCATGTGGAAGACTTGAAAAGAATACTATAAAGATGTCGAGAGCATGGAATTTCATTAAATTCCAAAAAGTGCATTTTTGGAGTTACAAAAGGAAAACTCTTAGGGCATGTTATTTTAGAAGTTGGTATTTCCATTGACCCAGATAGAATTGAAGCAATTCAAAAAATTCCCCTCCTTGAAAGCAAAAAGGAGTTGAAGTCCCTCTTTGGCAAAATTAATTTTGTAAGAAAATTTATTTTTGGCTTTGCAAAAATAGTCTAACCTCTGAATGCGATGCTCAAAAAGGATGCCAAGATTACATGGACTAGGGAAGCACAAGCTACTTTCCAAGAAATTAAAAGGGCAATCATGAATGCCCTTGTATTAATCAGTCCAGATTACACTCAACCTTTCTACATTTACTCATTTGCATCTGAGCATTCGATTACTAGGTGTTTTAACTTAGAGGAAGGAGGTTGGTGATGAGAGACCAATAGCTTTCATAAGCTCACCATTGAAGGATGCTCAACTTAGATATTCAGTAATTGACAAACAAGCCTTTGCTCTGATCAAAGTTGTGAAGAAATTTTGACACTATATCCTACATAGCAAAGTGTTTGCAATAGTACCTGATCCAACTATGAAAACAATGTTGATGTAGAATGAGCTAGGAGAATGCAGAGGCAAGTGGGTGTCTATCTTGCAAGAGTTTGATTTAGAAATCCAGCCTATGAGAATTGTTAGAGGATAAGGACTAAGAAAAACATTGACCAAAGTTGACTCTTAGATCTTATGCCAACATTATTCTATGGAAAAAATCACCAATGATGAGTGGTATCGAGATATCGTTTATTATTTACTAAATAGAGTATGTCTTAATCACTTAAATTCCACCCAAAGAAGAGCATTGCATCTTAAAAGTATAAACTTCATGATAAAATCAGGCATTCTATACCAAAGAAACCATGAGGGAATCTACTTGAGATGTTTGAACAAACAAGAAGTTGCTGAAGTCCTCAAAGATTTTCATGGCAAATATGGAATAGGACATGGCTCGAGGAAATGCCATAGCACACCAGATACTGAGAGTTGGTTACTACTGGCCCCACATCTTTAAATATGCACATGCACATACCTAGTCATGTCATGTTTTCTAGATTACAGCTCATCAAGAAAGGAATTCCCCATGCCATTGCAACCAGTGTTTGAATCCTACCCATTTGCACAATGGGGACTAGACTTTGTTGGTGTCATCAATCCTAATTCATCAACCAACCATAAAATTCATCCTAACTACCACTGATTATTGCACCTACTGGACAAAGGCTCAAGCATCCAAAAACTGCACAATAGAGGTCATGATCCAATTCCTCGAAGATAACATCATGACCAGGTTTGGGATGTCGTATGCTCTGGTATGTGACAATGGCCCTGCTTTTTCTTCTTTACAATTTGTTGAATGGGCTTATGATAATAAGGTAACTCTAAAATTTTCTTCTAATTACTATCCTCAAGGTAATGGAGTAGCAAAATCAACTAACAAAAACCTTCTAGAAATAATTAAGAAAATTTTGGACAAAAATCCCAAGGACTGGCATAATAAATTGAAGTATGCATTGTGGTTAGACAAGATGAGGATTAAGTCTTCATTAGGCACATCCCCCTATCATTTGGTTTATGGTTAGGATCCCATATTTCCCACCAACCTCAAGATCCTTACCCTACAATTCATGAAAAACTACTTAGAAATAGATGATAAGATTGAAGCTAGGTTGTTTAATTTAATGAGTCTGGATGAGAAAAGGGAAGATGCACTACAACATTTTAGTAAGCATTAGGGCATGATAAAATGATGGTTTGATAAGAGGGCCAAAATAAAGGCCTTTAGGATTGCAGATTTGGTGTTACTATGGGATAAGGCCCATGAAAAGAAAGGAGACCATGGAAAATTTGACCCCCTTTGGCTAGGTCCCTTCCAAATATCAGAGATTCTAAGAGAGAATACCTTCAGGCTAAAAAACCTAACTAGAGAGGATGTCCCATTACTAGTGAATGGGCAATTCCTCAAACACTACTTTAGTGCTTGAGAGTATTTCAATCCTATCTTGTAAATAAGTCTTGTACATAATTTTGTTGTATTTAATATTTTGTTGTGATAGATTATATTACATTATCAACTGAAAAGTTACAATAATATGATGCTAGTACTGCCCATCGGCAATGGATAAGAGTAAAGTATCCATAATGAGTACGCATAAGAGTAAGAATAGAAGCCAATAACAACAAAAAAGACTATAGTTATCTCCGGTTGCAATATGCCTTGATACCATCACTCACAAATAATTTTTTTTTTAAATAAAAGCTCAGATTATATTATATCAACTGAAACATTACAATAATATGGAGCTAACACTGTCCAATGGCAGAGTAAAGTATTCATACTAAGTACATAAAATATAAGCCAATAACAATAAAAAATACTATAGTTATCTCTTGTTGTAATATGCCTGATATCATCAACCATTAGTGGGAGAGCCTGTCATGTGAAGAAGTTCTGAGCATGTGCCTGCCTGTCAGTTGCAATGTGTCTGATATCTTCAAAAGTCTTCAAAGAAGAAATAAGAATAACGAGTCCTCGAACTGATTTATCACTGTACCTTCTTTTTTTGTTTCTGCTGAATATTTTGAAAATCTTGAATCATGTAAAAAAATTGATAAAGCCTATCCGTAACATCTCTTAGTAGGCTGGAAACTCTTAGCAGGCTGGAAACTCTAACATAGGAAAGAATGCTTCCCTAAATATAACAAAATATCATAAATCCAATCTCCTAAAACAATACCCTAGAATAATAGAAAGAATACAATTTTTTACATTTTTAGTTTTGGAAACAAATATGGGCAAAAAGTCTTTTTATCAAATAATACAAATTTTGACGTTTTGAACTTTAATTATTTTAATTGAATAAGATGTCGGCCAAGTCCTTGTAAGGACTATCAATGAAGTTTGTTTTCTTTGCCATCTTCCATGGCCTCTGTGCCTGTCCCACTAGTGGCATCTTGTATCTGCTCTCCTTATTTCGCTTCATTATTCTGCTCATTAGTCTGCCCACCATATCCGAACATTGATGAAATGGCATGCTTGGCTTGTTGTCCATAGCTTTCGGTACCTTTTTCCCCTTCTTCATGTTGCTTCTGTTGGGTTACCTTAGATTCTTCCTCACCTATAGTGTCCTCCTCCTCATTATCTTTGATGCTTTCATCAGATGCCACAACATCTTTCACTCCCAATCCAGATTCCTTAGTCATACCTCCAGAGCCGATTCCAGAGCCACCAGATTTAACTTCTTCAGTAAAATTGGGTGTTTCCTCAGATTTAACTTCAGTAAACTTGGGTTCTTCCTCAAATTTAACTTCATCAGTAAACTTCGGTGTTTCCTCTTCCTCCCCACCTTCGCCATCCTTTTGAGTCTTCCATGGACTTTCCTCCTCTAAGATGGCTTCTGTGCCTGTCCCACTAGTGGCACCTTGTATCTGTTCTGCTTTTTTCATTTCATTGTTCTTCTCGTTAGTCTGCCCACCATATCCGAACATTGATGATATTTTTTGTCCATAGCTTTGGACACCTTTTTCCCCTTCTTCATTTTGCTTCTGTTGGGTTCCCTTACATTCTCCCTCTCCTATAGTGTCCTCCTCATTATCTTTGATGCTTTCATCAGATGCCACACCATCTTTCAGTTCCTGATCCAATCCAGATTCCTTAGTCATACCTCCAGAGCCTATTTCAGAGCCACCAGATTTAAATTCTTCAGTAAAATTGGGTGTTTCCTCTTCCTTCCCACCTTCACCATCCCATTGAGTCTTCCCTACTCTCTTTGGACTTTCCTCCTCTTGTTTTTCAATTGAATTTGAGCCACCATGAAACCCAGATCCTCCCAATTTTTCCTCCCCACCTTCACCATCCCATTGATTCTTCCCTGCTCTGCTTGGACTTTCCTCCTGTTGTTTTTCAATTGAATCTGAGCCACCATGAAACCCAGATCCTCCCAATTTTTCTTCCCCACCTTCACCATCCCATTGAGTCTTCCCTGCTCTGCTTGGACTTTCCTCCTCTTGTTTTTCAATTGAATTTGAGCCACCATGAAAACCAGATCCTCCCAATTTTTCCTGATCTTGATCTCCTTCAGATTCCCACTGACCCAATGATTCTTCAGGCTTAGGCTTTGAATCAATATTATCATTCACTGATGAAAATTCTTCCATGGAGTTATCCTTAAGCTCGGATGACACGGGTTTCTCTTCTTGCCCTTGGTCTTGTTGTTCCCCGCCTCCTCCAAAGCCTTGGGTGACTTTAACAGCCTCAGCCTCTTGTTTTTCAATTGAATTTGAGTCACCAAGATACCCAAATCCAACCAATTTTTCCTGAGCTTGATCTCCTTCAGATTCCCTCTGACCCAACGATTCTTCAGGCTTAGGCTTTGAATCAAAATGATCTCTTACTGATGAAAATTCTTCCTTATTACCCTTAAGCTCGGATGACATGGGTTTCTCTTCTTGCCCTTGGTCTTGTTTTTCCCTACCTCCTCCAAAGCCTGGGGTGACTTTAGCAGCCTCAGGCTTTGCCCCAGCTCCCTGCAACAACTTTCATCTTCAGTAAACTTGTTCAAAAATCCTTAAATTACAAAGATCTAATTACTTCAAATTAAATTTACAAGCAGTTAAAAAAAAAAAAACAAAACTCACCGTATCTTTAATGGAAAGATTACCAACACCAGTTTCAATTTCCTCTTCCTCAATTGGGTCCATGTTTGCCTCCATAGATTCATCTGTGGACAGCTCATTCTCTTTATTATTAAGAATATCTAAGCCTTTGTTTGCATTCATTTAAATTGAATAACCAACAAAGTATACACACACATTATTGAATGAACTTCTTTACCAGATCTCCTTGGAGTTTGATACTGTTCCTCCCCACTCTCTTCTTCTGCTTCTGCTGCCACTTCACCATGACCTTTCCTACTCTGTTTCACCTTATCTTTCAATTTTATTGCCTTGTCCTTCACTCTGTGAAGATAGGATTTCTTCTTAGGCACATCCACCTCATTCCCTCCATCCAATTGCTCTTCTCCTATGACAAAATCAATCAATATTCCCATCAGCACAATAAAACAAAACAAAACTCAATTTTATTAAGAACAAGAGTTTATAATATTACAATAAACAGACTCATTCACCATACAGGTGTACTATGTTAATAATATATAAAATATTCACATAAACAAGGTTGAAAACTTAAGAAAATATACAGGTGTACTATGTTAATAATATATAAAATATTCAAATAAGCAAGATTGAAAACTTAAGAAAATATCATAATTCTATGTTAATAATATAAAAATTTTCAGAAACAAGGTTGAAAACTTACACTTATAAACCTTCTAAATACAAAAGAAATGTCATAATAAACTTCTTAAAAATTAAAATAACAAAAACAAATAAATACAGTATAATAATAAAAGAAAATATCATAATTCACCGTATAGGTGTGCTATGTTAATAATATAAAAAATATTACATTAACAAGATTGAAAACTTACACTTACACTTACAAAACCTTCTAAATAGAAAAGAAATATCATAATAAACTTCTTAAAAATTAAAATAACAAAAACAAATAAATACAATATAATAATAAACCTTTTAAAAATTAAAGTTAATTTTTTATAGAATGAAAAATTTGTTTAGAACATCTAAGGTTGAAATATTGACTTAGGTGAGTGTATGAAGATGGGTATATGGTAATTATGTTAAATTTACTATTAATAATCATAACTCTCAACTTTAAAATAGAAAATTTCAATTTATCACATTAACCAAATAAAAAATAAAAATAAAAAACCCCATATTAAAACTATATACCTACTACACCAAACAAAACAGAACAAATAAACTGCACAGAACTCTTACCAGACATATCGAGAGTCACCCCTAACCACAATAATTCTTCGAAAAAAAGTAAGGGAACAGATTCAACTGCTGTCTCAGCAACTCCAAACTGTATATGCTCAAGCTTCAAAAGCTTATCGAATTCACAAAATATATAGTGGGCAAGCTTCTCGAATTCACAAAATATATAGTGGGCATTTGATCGGATCTGTTCTTATACTCGATTCTCCTGGCGTCAAGCGTGACGCGTGGAATGCCACGTAACCGCATTCCACGCCGATATGACATGGAGGGCTTATGTAGTTGGACTCTCAGATATTTATGAGATATTTATGTTGGAATTGTAGAAAATATAACCTCACTTGTGTTTCTAGAAAGGATAACCTCAGTTGTGTCTTAGTCATACTTAGATTAATTTAAACATCTGTACTTAGAGGATTGGAGGACGGAGAAGACTGGATCTGCTGGATAATCCAATATGGAAGTTGAAAATTTCGTTTTTAAAGAAGAGTGTGAAAGCTGTAAACAATTGTCGGCCAAATATTTGATTTCGTTGAAAACAAATGTCGGCAAGTCCTCTCAAGGGCTTTTTAGTTTGTTTGTAAGAAAATTTAGTTGAAAAACAAATTTCGGCAAAGTAAATAATTCTGACCCTCCAATTTCTCTTCTCGCATCAGAAAAGCAATATTCTCACCAGCACAAAAATCATCATATACAAAACTATATATATATAATATAAAGCAAATAACACCCACATGTTAAAGTGAACTACAGTATAAAGTAAATAACACCTATAAAGTGAATTACACGTGTGGATTGGTGAATTTTAGTGTTTATATACAAGAGATTCAGGAGGCAAATCCAAATCAAGAAATTCAGGAGGCAAGTCCAAATCCTAAGCCATCTTGATCCTCTCACCACGGATCCCAAATAACAAAGTAAATATCTAATAATAAAAACTAAAAAAATATGTATAAAAATAAAAAATAAAAAATAAACGAAGATCATATTAATAAAATATCAAAAAATAAAAAATATTATCAATTTTTATGTATAAAAACAAAAAAATAAAAAATAAACGAAGATCATATGAACACGGTTTAAGTAAAGAAGAGTATTATACTATAATAAACCAGGTAACTATTTCATGTCTACCAACTAGATCTTAAACAGTTAGATATTATAAGCTTAGAATTCTCCATCACCAAAAAAAGTAATGAAAATTTCTGTGTCAAACGCAAACTTTCACGACCTGCAACACCAAAACTTTAAGATGAAAAATAAAATTATTAAATATTAATTTATTAAAAATAATAAAAAAATATTTTATGAGAATATTTTGTTCATCAAATTATAAAAAAAAAATACATCACTTTCAATTATACTTCAAATTAAAATACTTTAAAATAATAATAAAAAATATAAACTTAAATCTATTATTAGGCGATAAAAATTTCGAACCTAGATAGGTGGGGTTATCTTCAAATCCTAGGCCTCTGCGTCGTTTCTAAATCTTGCTACATGTGATTGGTCATACACTTTCTTCGGCTACGGGACATAGTGAGTCCGAAAGCTTGCATTTAAAAATATAATGGTAAATCTTTAAGAGAATTTGAAACAATTATATTAGAATAAGTTTATTTATAAGTTAGATGTGATTTTTTCTAAATTTAGTTAATAGAGCATCTGTTTCCTTCTTTTTAACAAACTTTTGTAATTTTAAAGTCTAAATTTTAAGAACTAATCATTTTTTATTATAATATTAAAAAGAGATTTATATTGGAACTAAATTTTCTAAACAATATGTTTACAATGGTTATTCAAATTAGTCAAATGCTAAATTTGTCCACCAACCTACTCAATTCTCTTTGCAATGGCTATCCAAATTAGTCAAACACTAAATTTGCTCACCAACCTACCTAATCCTTTTGTCCTCAATAGCCATGTCACTATATTATTGAACCCCTACCTCCTTCTTGGTACCCGTCTTAGCCAGGAAGTTTTCCACTGTATTCAAAGCTCTACCCATATAAATTGAGATCACATTATCTAATTCCCTCCACAACTCCTTAATTTGAGTGATAAAAAACCTCAACCTCCACGTCTCTAAAGCAAAGTTCTTCATGCAATCTGAATCTCCTACCAAGATTTAAGAATTTGATTATATAATTATCCTCCTATAACCTTGTCTTACTGTGCAAATAGAAGCAGGTTAGATAGTTAAGGCTTCTACTTCATTATTCATGGTCTTGCCCAGGCCTTGCACTTCCCAATAAAGCATTGTCCCAACATGATTCCTACAGAGCACTCCAATTCTAGCTCTACTTTGATTGCCTCTTGCAACTCCATCAATATTAATTAATATTAATTTTAATCCAGCCTTTCGAGAGCATTTTCCAACTAGTTTTTTCTTGTCCCTCCTGCACTTCAACTTCCTTCTCCATCGTCCCTATATCAATTTGAGTTTCCTTCAACTTCCTTCTCCATCGTCCCTATATCAATTTGAGTTTCCTCTTTAGCATATACTGCCATTGTTTCCATGACTTTTGCTCCAAATGGCCTGTCAAACACCATCCAAGGATGAAAAGGTTTTCCTAGTTTTCTTTTTTTTGAAAAAGGTGAAAATTGTATTAAAATGATAGATTCAAAGTTACAATAATTGGCCTACCACTTTTGGTTAATCCTAGGATCCTAATAAAACTAACTCGAATATCTCCTTGGACCACAAATTTCTTAATGCGATCCAAAGAGCATAAACTCATATCTTGATTACAAATTTTATTAATCCTATTCCAAGGACCCGAAATTATTTCTCTCTCTTACCATGACTTTAGGGCTATCCCAGTTGGGACTTATAACACTACGAGCAACAACACTATGCAAAACTAAAGGCTAAATCATCATAAACATCTACCCTAGTCCCACACACTTCATTGCCTAAAACATTATTGGCTAGTAATAAAACTTGTTTGTTCACCTCCATCCAATTTACAATATCCATGTTCTAATTAGATTTCAACTGGTATCCAACAAGATGTTCAATTCCCATTTTAGCCAAAAAGTTAGTCGTTGCATTCTTCCCTATGCCTACATAAACCGAAATGACATCCTCAAAATGTTGCCAAATGGATTTAATCTAACTCACCATGTTCTTGATCCGCCATGCACTTGGTCTGAAATTCCTAATCTCATCTAGCAACCCCACCAAAATTTGAGAGTTGGACTCCACTATGATCTTTCAAACTTCATTCTTCCAAGCATTAAGAGAGCCTTGTCTGATTGCCAAAGCCTTTGTTTCATTATTTGTTGCTACTCGTAGGTCTTCCAATTCCCAATGAAGAACCTTCCGCTTGTAGTCTCTTCTAAGGAAACCAATGTCTGTTGTGTTGGAAATATATAGAATATTTTCCATGTTATTCTAGTGGGGTTAACACTAAAAGGTACTGGACACTTTGTACCTATACTCGCCAGGGTTCAAGGATGGGTCAGACCTCGAACAAAGGTTCGGGGGTGGTAGCCCTTCGAAAAGTAGGGGTCCGGGGGCGACAGCCCTCTACCAAAAATTTTAGGGTGTTTTAAGTTATTTTTAGACCCATGTGGGCTTTTAGGGTTACTATATTTGAACCCATACTTTTTCGCCCATGATATTGTAAAAATTTGTGCATGTGCCTTTGTTATATATATCACACTTGCATTAGGGTTTGGATAGAGACAGAGGAAGAATATTATTGTATTGGAGATGGTCAAGTTAATACAATAAGAAGATAATACTGTGCTAGTTTTTTCCTGGTTGAGGGTTTCTAGGATAAATATTTTGTAATGTGTGAATCTGCTATCTTCTTCTTTTGATTTTGCAATTACTGCTTTTCTGATTTAGTTTATCTGGGCTCTTTATTTCTCTTCACGTTGCCTCTGGCTTATTCTTGGCTAATTCATCTATGTTGATTTTTCTAAAAGTTATTACATTTATCTTCAACTACAATTGCCACCAAAAAAAAATTAATCCAAGCTTCCACCTTATACAAAGAGCTTCAGATTTAAAGTTACCCTCTTCCATATTTTCCAAATATTAATCTGGTTTAAGATCGTTGTTGACTCGAATTTTATAAGCGAAAAACCATCTCTCTCAAATCTGACACATAAATAGCCACTCAAACATCAGGTGGTCAGATGTTGCCTCACTTTTGTAACATAAAACACACTAGGATGGACCAACAATTCCCCAACGTCTTAGATTATCAAAAGCAAGAATTCCATTGTCATAAACTACGAGACAAAGAAGTTTACTTTCGGCCAACCCTTGGACTACCAAATCTTTCTCCAATCCTTAACTTGATATGCATGAGGAAGTTTTGAAAGGATCTTTTCATATCTAGAAGTTATGAAAGGATCTTTTCATATTTATCCGTCACCGTATAGACTCCAAAGCTTTTATAACCCCAAGCTAATTCATCTTCTCATCTCTACTTGTAAGAAATCTTTTTACCAAAAATTTAATAAATTTTTTGAATTTATATATTTAAATTTTGATAATTAAAAAATTTAATATATTATTTTTATTTTAATAATTATTTTTAAAAAGTAATTTATTATACCAATTAATAATACTATAACCAATATCCACTCTCCATGGATTTACTTTAATTATAAACAATGCACGGCTAACAAAAATAAAAATGATAAATGTGGTTTTATTTAAGAAAGTGAAGATTTTTTTTATGATGTAATTCATTTTTTAAAACTGTTTTTATATAAAATAAAAGTTATAATTTAATTCTTTAAAATAATTGAACGTCTTGTAATTAATTTTTTTTTTTTTGGTTATTGTAAAAAATTTATATGACCGACGTATAGGGCTGAACAATCTCTTCCCAACCATGACCCCTCGTAAAATCGGGAGTTATATTTATCAATATAGAATTTAACACAAAGCCACCACATACCCACTCTCTTGCCCAAACCTTGGACCTCCCAAAAAAAAACCAAAACCTCAACCTTTACACTCAACCCGATGCAAATGTCCACAAATTATTAATAAAGTTCCTAGGAATACAATTGGCATTTTAAACCTAAATTATCTAAATGGAAACAAATTTGGGCAAATTCCTTATCAAATAATGTTTGTACGAATGCAAATTTTGACGTTCTGAACTTTAGTTGGAATAAAATGCAGGCCAAAGTCTTTGTAAGGGCTCTATAAAGTTTGCACGTCTTTTTAACTTAATATTTAATTTTATAAGTTTAAAAAGTAGCAGTACTTATCATTAATTTTTATCAATAATTTAAAAAGATCATAAAATATAAATATTATGCTAAAATATTAAAAAATATATAGTAACATTATATTGATATATTTCAATTGATTTTTTCTTGGGAAGGACAAGGTTCAAACGGTGCTGTGTGGGGTTGTCTATTAAATTTTCTATTGATAAGCTTAGCTCGCTCTTTCTTTGTAAAAAGGTCGTTGTGGGATGGAGATGTCCAACCCCTTAACCAAATGAAAAAAAAAAGAAAGAATATATATATATATATATATATATATATATATATATATATATATATATATATTTTTTTGTGTAGTTGTGTGTTAATCTTGATAAGTTTTAAGTCTTGGTCTTGCGAGGAGTCATAATTGAAATAGAAATACTCAACTCTAAATATTGAGATTTCTTACACTAACCAAATTTTATACTCTTAAGTCTCAGGGGGAGTAGTGTGTTAATCTTGATAAGTTTTAAGTCTTGGTCTTGCGAGGAATCATAATTGAGATAGAAATACTCAACTCTAAATATTGATTGTAGAGATTTCTTACACTAACCAAATTTTATACTCTAACGTTTCGGGCTTTAACTCTACTTTGAAAGGTCCAAAATTCAAACCCTAACGCAGGTAAATGTATGAAAGGGTAGTGTGTGGAAAAAAATATCAATAAAAAAAATTATACGCTAAAATAACCCATTTAACCTTTAAAAATACCTTCAACTATACTTCATCTATTTTAATAAAAAAACATAAAAAAATTAAGGTTGCTTTTTACATCCTCTCAAGTTTTATTAGCCTCTGGCTCTTGGTTTGAAAAACATATTATATTGTATGAGAGCAATTTTTTTCGACGAGTGAGTTTTTAGCGAGCGATCAAAGTCGGGAGAAGAGTAGGCATCTTCTACGCACGTGCGCATGATATGGATGAATGTCGCTTTATCTGACCATGGCGACAATGGGCGAGAAGGGAGGCACGACCCACCATGTGCACTCCGATGCTATGGCTAGCCCACTTAAACCCCAAATGGAACCGGGAGGAGCGGAAAGATTGGTCTCGGCCAATTAGATTGTCGGGCCAATTGATGGCGCTAAGGGAGAAGCCACCCAGGAAGATCCTCCCAACAGAGGGCAAACCGATGAGAAACCCTCGTTCGCAAGTCTATTGTAGAATAAACACAGAGCAAAATCAACCACTCCAAACAACTTCGTCACCCATGGTTGTGATGTTCTATGCCCCAAAAGCCTCATGGAAGACTATGCGTCTCGTGACTCTCACTCCCTGGTGGGGAAATTTATAGGAGGCCGCCCTGACATGGACGCAATTCGCAGATGGGCTGCGTCCAAATGGAAGACTCTAGGGAGCATGGAATTGGCGGCAATGACTCGAGGCTTCTTTATGATTCAGCTCAACACTCAAGAAGATGTCGAGCGCATCCTGTCCGGAGGTCCGTGGTTTTTCGGGAGACAAAGCCTATTTTTGAAGAAGTGGCAGCTAGACTTCGATCCAAATTCTTAGAGCATCAACTACGCCCCGATCTGGATACGACTTCCGAACCTCCCAGCCCATTTTTGTTATGAAGATGCCCTTCAAGGCCTAGCCAGGGCCATCGGAGACCTAGTGGCTATTGACCCAGCCACCCGAGCAAGGACCCGCTTAACCCAGGCTCGCATCTGTGTCAATGTGAACCTGGAAAGCCAGCTCCCAGAGCACCTGAACCTCATATATGGGGATTTCAAGTGGAGGCAACCATTGATTTATGAGAACAAGTCGACATACTGCCCAAATTGCCAGGTGCAGGGTCACCTGCAATCCTAGTGCCCTAAGTTCAAAAACCCTAATACGGGTAACCAGACCACAGTTCGATCGAAGAAGATACCCAGGCGAGGTACAAAAAACCGCATGACGACCTCCAGACTCCAAACCCGATCGCAGCCAAACGCGTAGGCTCAAAATGCAAGTGCTTCTGTCTCTATTGCTAATAAATTTGATGTTCTTAAAGATTTTGGACTTTCTGAGGAAGTGGAGGAAGGGGAAATCCTTGTTAAAATTGACCTGATACCTATCTCCGAGCCCCATCAGGACCCTGTGCCAAGTCCCGACCACCAGGTATCCAGGTCTGCCCCTCCCTGAAGCACTCACCCCGTCCGTCTCCCACCCAGTCCCCCCGAAGCCCTCCCTCGAAGTCCCCCACGTCGTTGTATTCCCCATCGCAGTCCCCTTCCCCCCGAAGTCGGGAGTCCCAACCTCGCCTACCTTCTATGACCCAGTCAATTCCGACAACGATGACCTTGAACAACCCTCCCCCAATCAGTGGAGCCCTAAGCAAACCCGCAGTTACAGGAAAGCCCAGATGGATGTTGGAGGAGATAGGAAAAAAGGCAGACCTTCGGATCTTGAAAGAAGGAACCGTGATACAACGGAAGACATAGCCAATGGGACTCAGAAAACTCTATTCCAGGAGAGTGGAAACAGTTCCAAAGAGGAAACCCGAAGACCCAAACCCCCTGCTCAACAAGGAAAAGGGGGCAAGAAAATCCCCAAAAGTTCTAAATGAAAGTCCTCTCCTGGAATGCGAGAGGGTTGAATGGGGCAGCTAAGCAGAGATTGGCTGCTGCCATGAGAAGAGAACATAACCCAACTATTTTCCTTATCCAGGAAACTAAACTTAATGATGAATTGTCTTCCAAAGTTGCTAAAAAGATTTGGAAAAACTGTGAATTTGGCCATATCCCGACCTCCGGTTCGTCAGGCGGCCTTCTGTGCCTATGGAATCCCACTAAATTGCAAGGTAGCATCATATCTGGGCAGGACAGGTTAAGTAACATTCTGTTCCATGACCTCACTTCCTAGGTCTTGTGGGTTATGACTAATGTGTACGCCCCCAACTCTTCCCAGGGTAGGAAGGTGTTGTGGAACATTCTAACCCAGCTGAGGGACGCTTTCAAAGAGCTCCCGTGGATCCTTGTTGGGGACTTCAACTCACCCCTGCATTGCTCGGATAAGAAGGGAGGAATCACGACCACTCACAAGGAAACAGAGGACTTAAGACACTTCATAGACTCCAATGCCCTCATGGATGTCCAGCTGCAGGGTTCCCTGTTCACTTGGAGTAACAGGAGAAAAGGTAACAACCTTATTCAGGAATGTCTTGATCGAGTCTTGTTATCTCAAGAAGCTCTCCCGCTCTTCGGGGATGCTAGTTTGCTAGCTCTCCCCAAAATTGGGTCTGACCACAACCCTCTCTTGCTGCAAACTGACACAAAATCCCAGTTCAAGACCCCCTTCAGGTTCGAGTCGATGTGGACCCAGCACCCCGATCTCAAAAACCAGATTTCTTTGTGGTGGAGGAGAAAGTTCCCAGGCTCAACAACCAACCAGCTCATGCAAAAACTCAGGTTTATTAAAGCAAATCTCAAAATCTGGAATAAGGAAACCTTTGGAAACATCTTCGAAGCCAAAAACCAGGTTAAGACTCGAATTAACCAGATCGAGGACAGTTTTCAGAAGGGAGCAGGTAATGACGAACTCCGTGATGAAGAAAAAGGGTTGCTGGTTGATTACCATAACATCCTCAGCAAGGAGGAAACCTTTTGGCACCAAAAGTCCAGACAGTTATGGCTCAAGGAAGGGGACTCTAATTCCAAATTCTTCCACATCTCCACTCTCAGGCACAGGGGAGCCAACAAGATTAAAAGCCTGGTTAAGCAGGATGGGTCTTCTACATCGGATTTGCATCAGATCAGGGAGGAAGCAGTCAACCACTTCAACAGTCTCTTAGACCCCCCCCCTCCCAGTCCCCCTCGGCCAAGGAAGCTTTGATTGCTAATATCCCCACCATCATTCCCCAGGCCACCAACGACTTTCTCCTCAGCCCCCTCTCCCATAAGGAAATCCATCAAGCTCTGTTTTCCATGAATCCGGACAAAGCCCCCGGTCCAGATGGGTTCCCTCCTAGATTTTTCCAAACCTTCTGGGACATTGTGGGTTCGGACTTGTGCAACTCCATCATTGAAATGCAGTCTTCCAAAACCATTCCCAGAGATGTCAACTCCACATTCCTGGCCTTGATCCCTAAAGGTGACAACCCCCAGTCCCTCTCGGACTTTCGCCCCATCAGCCTGTGCAACGTCACCTATAAGATCCTGTCCAAAGCCCTGGCCAACCGACTGTCCAACATCCTCCCCTCCATTATTGACCCTTGCCAAGGCAGCACTGTCAAAGGCCGCAATATTCTTGATGGTGTCATCACTATTCACGAGCTGATCCACTCTGCCCATGTCTCCAAGTCTGCTGCTTTTTTCCTCAAACTAGACATGAACAAAGCTTTCGACAGGGTCAACAGGGACTTCCTCTCCCAAATCCTCCTCAAGTTCGGGTTCCATGAATCTTGGGTTAATCTGATTTATAAGTGCATCTCTTCCTCCTGGTTCTCGGTCTTGGTGAATGGATCTGTTGTTGGCTACTTCCCAAGCTCCAGGGGTCTAAGACAGGGAGACCCGTTGTCCCCCATCCTCTTCATCATTTTGGCGGAGAGCCTAGGAAGAGCCATCAAGATGGCCTGCTCAAACAATCTGGTGTCGGGCATCAAAGTTGCCTCTGGCCTTATGCCCTCCACACATCAACAATACGTGGATGATACTTTGTTGACAACCAAAGCTTCTGTCTCTGACGCCAAAGGTATCAAAACCATTCTCAACCTCTATGAAGAGGCAGCAGGTCAAAAAATCAATTTCATCAAAAGCAAGTTGTACTTCATCAACACCCCCTCAAAGAGGCAGCACAAGATTGCTAGAATCCTAGGTTGCTCCATTGTTGACCTCCCCACTACGTACTTGGGCCTTCCCATGTTCAAAGGAAGACCCCTCAAAGACATGTGGAGTAATGTCATTGATAAGATTCACAAGAAGCTTTCAGGATGGAAAGGTGCCCTTCTCTCCAGCGCGGGTAAGGCAACCTTAGTCAAAGCGGTGCTACAGAGCATTCCCACCTACTTCCTGTCTGTTTTCAAAATCCCGGCTGCAGTGGGTGAAGCTATTGAAAAAATCTAGAAACAATTTCTATGGTCGGGAACAGACAACCAGAAAAAGTTTCACCTGGTTGCGTGGGACAAAGTGTGCTCCCCCCCCCCCTTATCCCCCCCCCCCCCCCCCCCCTCCCCCCCCCCCCCCCCCTGGTGGGGTTTGAAGTGGGAGAGGGGGGGGGGGGGGGGCAGGGAACTCATTCCCAAACAAACCGAAAAGAGGACGAAAGGTGGGAAAGGCACGAGCGATGGAGAGTTCTCAGTCAAATCCACCTCCCAGCTCATCGAGAAAAACATCAAAGGAGGCAGCACTAACAGTGGGCAGGCTTTAGCCAGAAGTGTGTGGCTCAAAGCTCTAATCCCTAAAATCGCCCACTTTTTTTGGACTGCAGTCCACAACAAAATTCTCACCACCGACAATCTAATGCGTAGAGGAATCGTTGTCCCCAACAGATGTTACCTATGCAGGCAAGCCTGGGAATCGACCCAACATATTCTTATGGACTGTCCCTTTTCTAGTAGTGTTTTTCCCTAGTGATCAGCAAGTTTCAAGTGAGTCTGGCCCGGGAAGAGACTGTCAAGGATATGTTCATTCAATGGCCCAACATCTTCAAAAACCCCAGACTCAACTTCCTGTGGAAAGCCCTGCTCCACCATACTGTCTGGCAGTTATGGTTGGAACGCAACAACCGCATTTTCAGTGATAATCCCAGGGACCACGAGGCGGTTGCGGCAAGAGCCATTGCCTTTGCCATTGAAAACAACAGTCTGATCCCTTGTCCAGAAATTCCCAAGGCAGGGGTAGAAGGGTTTTTGTTTGCTTCCTTGAGGATTCCCCTAGACTGCTACAAGACCAAGGAGTCCCATGGGGACAGAGCCACAACCAAGTGGGTCCCCCCCGCAGGGATGGCTAAAGGCCAACTTCGACGGAGCCTCTAAAGGCAATCCAGGGAAAGCAGGAGCAGGGGGAGTCATCAGAGACCACAATGGTAAGCTCATCCGAGCGTTTGCTAAAAATTTGGGCACCCAAACCAATAACTATGCAGAAGCCAGAGCGCTATGGAGGAGTATTGACATCTGCAAAACATTGACCAACCCTATCATCTTCGAAGGCGACTCTGCTGTTATCGTAGGACTCATTCAAAACAACAGCACAGGAGGGAAAAACATCCAGAACATCATCCAGGAGTGCCAAAAAGTCCTCAGCAATAATAGTCAAAACCAGATCAATCACATATACAGAGAAGCTAATCAAGTGGCCAATGTGCTTGCCAACATAGCCATTCTCCAATCCAATTTGATGGTCTAGGAAGAGAGCTTCCCACGCGAGATCATTGAAAAAGGCAATCATGATGCGGAAAATCTTACAAACAAGTAGCCTTGGCTACATGCTTAATGGTATTTTTTTAATACCAAAAAGGGGTGAACCCTGTCACCCGTATTACAACAACTACAACAATGGTGGTTTTAGCTGCCCCAATGGTGTCTTCTTGACACCAAAGGACCTTCGTAAATTCAAATGTGGCTATAGCCACCCCATAAGGGGTTGTTTTCCCCGAAGGTGTTTATCAACACCAGTTTCCACCTTTTCTATGTCGCGTGCATCTTTTTTTGGAATGGCGAAGACACGGAGAGGAGAGAAGCGCAGACTCCATGGTCCTCCCGTGCTTTCCCATCCGAACTCCCGCTCGCTCGTGGCCGCAGTCGTTTCCCTCCACCTGTTCGTCCTTTCGCTTGCCTTCGACCATTATCCTCCTCATCACCTCCATCGTCGTTTTTCCTGTTCATTCCCCCACTCTCGTCAAGTCCGCCATTGCTAACCCTAGCCACGTCTGCGTCTGGATTTTTGGCCCTAAGTTGTTCGACAAGATAAGCATCCCCGTGACCTTCTTGATCCGGGGCCCCTTTCTTATCCAGCTAGGCACTCTTGGCCCTGGTCGCACCCTAGTTAGTTTCGATGATAGAGTCGATAGCACCAAGCAAGTCCCTATTATTGCCATGGCCACTATCGAGCCTGCAACTCTGCAGATTGACGCAGGCACTGCGGCATTGCTTGATCCTAAACATTTTGTCAACTTCTTCAAGATGTTCGAAGGGGCGGAGGAAGAGGTAACAAAATATTTCATTGAGTCCTGGAATGACGGTGAGGTTCATGTCCGCGGTCTTCATTTTGTGGTAAGTGCTCAATCCATAGCCCAAGTTTCTGGTCTTAAGCTCGATGGTAGAATTATCCGCAGAGACGGTCACAACTTCAAGGAAGAGATTGATCAATTCCTCAACAGGGGAAAGAGTTACTGTGGGAAAACAAAGGCATTGTGCGGTCGTCCATTCCCCGCCCTTGGGACACTGCAATTGTCCCTATCCTCCAATACATTTATGTGGATAATCCCAATAGACCCCTGACTGCTTACAATCTTGCCTTTGTAAACCACCTGCGCGATGTCCGCCCCATCAATGTCCCGGAGTTTCTCTTTCGGTCCATCTCCATCACTATTACCAATTTTAGAGCGAGCAAGTCTCCCAAGCGTCCCCACCACCAAGGCCTTTTCCTGGTTCTTTACAAGTATGCTCTGGCCCATCGTGCCTCAGGAAGCATCTCCTCTAAGACTCCCTCCTTGGACCTTCGGCCTGAGCAGGCCACCAATGCTAGCTCGTCTCCGCCTCAGTCCCCCAACCGGGCCACGTCTTCCCTGGCCCAGCCCCTGGCTGATCGCCATTCATCACTACCCACATCCCCTCATGCTCAGGTAATGGAATCTATTCCCCAAGGTAAGCAAAGCTCCCCCGCGAAGAAGGAATCTCGGTGGGGCAAAAGACTCCACCCCAAGCGGAAGGTAGTCCGACCCTCCCAGAAAAAGAGGACTTCTAAGCGTCTGGCTACGCCTAATCCCAGCGACAACCGATCGTTCCAGGACATCACCAGTGATGATGAAGACTGCCAGGAAGAGAGTCAAAAAGACAGTCAGGAGGCGCGCCAGGAAGATACCCAGGAAGAATGCCATAGGAATCGCCAAGAAGACCGCATAGTAGCGCAGGAGATGCTATGCACAGTTGCTCTCAGCCACATCGACGATGTTGTCGAGCACTTTCAGACAACGACAAATGTTCTTCGTGAAGGTGGCAACCTCATGGCAAGCGCCATCGAAGAGCTTAAGAGTCTCCCGACCATCCTTAAGTCCCTCTTGTCCAGTGGGGACAATGTCAAGCATGAGGGGGAAAACAAAGCCCAGAAGCTTGGGAGGGGAGCTACCTGATGAGTCAGAAGCCAGGGGCCGCTGTGTCGTTTTGTTTTTGCCTTGCAGGGGCTGCCATTAGTTTGTTTTTGGTTGTCTATGATCTTTTTTGGGTTTTTCCCTATTATGGGTCTATGGGTTGTATGGCCATAGCTGCAGTTTATGTAAACAGGGGTGGGTCCCTTCAACCCGTAAAGTAAATAAAATTACTTTTACCTACCAAAAAAAAAGTTTTATTAGCCCCTTATAAGAAATAAATAGGATGCTTTATTATTTAATTTTGGAGGTGAATGCAATGGTCAAATATCTACAAAATAAAATAGTGTAATACAATATTTATTTAATCATATATATTTAATTAATTTAAATATTATTTTATAATTAATAAGTAAATTATATAATTAAAAGATGCTTATATTGAATTTTTTAAAAATAATAAAAAAATTCAATCCCCATGGTGGATGTGTATAAGAAGTATTATTCAAAATAATAATAATATATTAAATTGATTTACATGTAATTAATTAATTGTATGTAATATTAAAATTTTAATAATTATATAAAAAATATTTTATATTTTGGAGTAACATTAAAATGGCATCTAATTTTTGAAAATTTTTAATATTTTTAAATTTATTTTCGTATCTTAATTTAAGTTATTGAAAGACATTAATTAATATTAATAATTCTTATGTAAATCTATTTAATTTAATATTAACAAGAAATTAGTTTTATTGAAAAAATATATATATCAAATTATGTATATTTCATTTATAATTTATATGTGGTTAATGAGTGCAACAAAAAATTACTTTAAACAATTTTGCTTATGAATTAATTACAAAATATATAATTTCTTGTTGAAAATGTGATATCCATGGCTCGAGAGAAACGCCAGAATTTTCAAAAATCAAGCCATTGATAAGAAGATTATCATTGTCAAAATCTTGGCCCTATCTGCGGAGAATGCCTCTCTTGTTTCTTCTCCAAACCCCCCCCCACTCCCCTCGGCTTAGAATCCGATCTAGCCAAACTTTTCAATCTGTCTAACATCTCTGTTATGCTTCGTAATTCTATTGATAGGTCTGTCATCAAGTGGGGTTTACCACCTACTGGGTGGCACAAGCTCAATTTCGATGGTGTGGCTAAAGGCAACCCAGAGCAGTTGGCGAAGGAGGAATTATCAAAAACCACAGGGGAGAAATAATTTTGGCCTTCGCCCAGAACCTTGGAATTCAATCCAACAATATGGCAGAGGCCCGGGCTCTGTTCCAAAGTTTGATCCTCATGGAAGGGTTGACCATCAATAAAATTATCATCGAAGGAGACTCGTTGCAATGTATCAACTACCTCAAAGGTACTGCTAAGCCTCCCTGGTCCCTTGCTTCGATTTTCCAAGAATGCAAGGCTCTGGTTGGCAATTACCCAGAATTAGTCATTAAGCATCAGTACCAGGAAGGAAACAAAGCTACGGACTAGCTAGCTAATAGGGGATTCGGTGAATCAGACATTCAAGTGTGACGAGACTCCTTCCCCATTGGCCTAAGGAATGATCCTACAAGTTTCAATGTTTGCACAATGTGATTTGTTGTCAGGGGGATTGGCTGCTTGTCTGCCCCTTTTGAATCGTGAAAAATGCAACTTGTCATGATATCGCGACACTTTTTCTCTCTCCTCCTTTGGCCGTGAAAATGCAACATGTCGTGATATCATGACACTTCTCTCTTTTTGGCCACGAAAATGCAACATGTCATGATATCGCGACACTTTTTTCCTTTGGCCGCGAAAATGCAACATGTCGCGATATCGCGACACTTCTCTCTTTTTGGCCGCGAAAATGCAACATGTCGCGATATCGCGACACTTCTCTCTTTTTTGGCTGCGAAAATGCAACATGTCGCGATATCGCGACACTTCTCTCTTTTTTGGCCGCGAAAATGCAACATGTCGCGATATTGCGACACTTTTCTCTTTTGGCCGCAAAAATGCAACATGTCGTGATATTGCGACACTTTTCTCTTTGGCCGCAAAAATGCAACATGTCGCGATATCGCGACACTTTTCTCTTTTGGCCGCAAAAATGCAACATGTCATGATATCGCGACACTTTTTCCTCCTTTGGCCGCGACGATGCAACATGTCGCAATATCGTGACACTTTTTCCTCCTTTGGCCGTGACGATGCAACATGTCACGATATCGTGACACCTTTTCCTCCTTTGGTCGCGATGATGCAACATGTCACAATTTCACGACACTTTACTCTTTCGGTCGCGATGATGCAACATGTCGCGATATCGCGACACTTTTTCTCCTTTGGCCGTGACAACGCAACATGTCGCGATATTGCGACATTTTTTCTCCTTTGGCCGCGACGATGCAACATGTCGCGATATCACGACACTTTTCCTCCTTTAGCCGTGACGATGCAGCATGTCGCGATATCGCGACACCTTTTTTCTTTGGCTGCGACGATGCAACATGTCGTGATATTGCAACACTTTTTCTCCTTTGGCCGCGATGATGCAACATGTCGCAATATCACGACACTTTTTCCTCCTCAGTTGCAACGATGCATCATGTTGCGATATAGTGACACTTTTTCTCTTTTGGCCGCGACGATGCAACATGTCGTAATATCACGACACCTTTTCCTCCTTAGCTACGACGATGCATCATGTAGTGATATCGCGACACTTTTTCTCTTTTGGCCACGATGATGCAACATGTCACGATATCACAACACCTTTTCTCCTTTGGCCGCGACGATGCAACATGTCATGATATCGTGACACTTTTTCTCCTTTGGCAGTGACAATGCAACATGTCGCGATATCGCGACACTTTTTCTCCTTTGGCAGCGACGATGCAACATTTCACGATATCACGACACTTTTTCTCCTTTGGCAGTGATGATGCAACATGTCGCGATATCATGACACTATTTCTCCTTTGGAAGCGACGATGCAACATGTCACGATTTCGTGACACTTCCTATCTTTTGGCCTCGACGATGCAACATGTCGCGATATCGCGACACTTTTCCTCCTTTGGCCGCGATGATGCAACATGTCGCGATTTCACGACACTCTTTCTCTTTTGGCCGCGATGATGCAACATGTCGCGATATCGCGACACTTTTTCTCCTTTGGCCTCAATGATGCAACATGTCGTGATATCGTGACACTTTTTCTCCTTTGGCCGCAATGATGCAACATGTCGCGATATCGCAACACTCTTTCTATTTTAGTCGCAACGATGCAACATGTCACGATATCGTGACACCTCTTCCTCCTTTGGCCGCGACGATGCAACATGTCGCAATTTTGTGATACTTTTTCCTCCTTGCTTTCTCCCTTTGCTTTGGACCGCAAAAACACAACATGTCGTGATCACGACACTTTCCTCCTTGTGGTGGTTTGCTTTTTATTTGATCTTTAGCAAATGGGTTTCTTCGGACTTCTTGGAAAACATGCAAAAAAGGTGGGCCCCCAATTTTGGGGTACGTTATGAAGCAACAACAACACTTCCAAATGGTGAATTTTTTGTTTAAGTTTCGCTTCCCCTTTTCTGATTAACCTCTGGTCAAGTTTCCCTTTAGTTAGTTCTTCTTGTTGGTTCCTCTGGGCGCCTTTACCTTAGGTGGCCCTTGCTGTTTTCAGGTTGTCTCATTCTGCTGCCGCCTTTCTTCCCCTCTGCCTCCCTCTTCGGAGGCCCATGACTGTCTTGTACAAGGTTCAGGGACCTTTCAACACCCTTTCAACCAATCAAAAAAAAAGAAAGAACTGAGTGGGTTTAAGAAAATATGTATGGAGTAACATCTTTGCATCATAAGTCAAGGTTTCAATTTCATATGTGGACATCTTATAGAGTTATCCTAAAGGTAGGGATTGAAATTATTACAAGATATAAACCTAAGGACAAGTTTTCATAAACTTAAGATAAAGAGTAACTATATTATGGATTTAAGCTCACCCTCATGTTTTCTATGAAATCTACCACAGTGTTTTTTAATTGATTGTACGAGATAATATTGAAACAAACCTAAACCAGTATTACATCATAAGTCCCATGTTGTAACGATACAAAAATCTAACCAACTCAAGTGAGCTCCAACCCAATTCTAAGCCTCCTCGTATTGGCCTTTCAATTTAATTTTTGCCTCCTGAATGCTTTCTAAGGTTCTCTTGCAGGGATGGTCCCCCTTCCAATTACTCGAGCCCATCTCTTTTCGAAACCCCAAAAACCGTCATCCTTGCTTATTTTCTTTCGGGGCCTCATATAAGAAAAAATATCTAAAAGGTAATCATATTTTTTATTTCATTTTTCGTGACGTTCTTGAAGGTAAGAAGGGAATCCTCCCCTCTTCCCATCATCTTTGTGTCTGCCTTGACAAGTAAAACCCTATTTCCCAAAGAAATTAATTACCCATCTACTCTAAGACGGTGAAAGAAGATATTTTAAAATAATATGATTCTTTTCAAAAATATCTCATCTTGCCTTATCTTCTAGAAGGCATCATAAAAGAGATTATTCCCTTTTTAAATTAAATTTGACCTACAATATAATCAATTTTATATTATATTTCTATAAAATGAGTTTAATTTAAAAAAATATATAATTTTTTAATTAATTAATTTACCCATTAATTGATTCAACCCAAGAAACTATATATTTTCCTAATTAATTAATTTTCTGAAATTAATTAATTTAATCCAAAGGATATATAATTCCTTAAACATAGTCCCGTGTGTTTTCCTACAACAAAATGTTATTACAATACATTTTTAAATAAACAAGAAAAATATCCATTTTATTTCATTGGTTTAAACAAAATATTATCATTCCCTGATAATATCAATACCACACTCATTCCATGTGAGATCCCATTCCAAACATTGAACAAGAAAATTAACATCTTTTTTCATTCCTTCCTAGAAGAAGGTCCTTCTCATATTTTCCCTCATCTTAGTCCCTCTAAGGCAAGAGAAATAAGAAAAACTATGCACTTCCTACACAATCAATCTCCTTAGATTGCCAATTTTGGGTAAAACTACCCACTCCTTAAAGCATGAGAGTCCATCCTTAAAGTCAATATCTTATTCTCTTCAGGATTTCCATCTATTTTTTGCCTGAATTTCACTACAATTCTCATCCTGAGATCTCATTTCCTTGACTTGATTCATTGAGTCCATGTGACTATGGGTCAATACAGCTACATATCTTCTTCAAGGTCTCGAGTTTGAGTAGGTTTACCTTGTTTTTAATCTTAGGATCTACTCCCAAGATGGATTTATGTACCTTCAAATGCTTACTAATCACATACTTTGGTACATTTTTTAACTTAGGGAGAGGATCCCATACTCCTCCTAAGAATAGATTCCCCATCTACTCTTTTTTCTAAGTATGTTCAAAACTAAGGATAGATTCTCCATCTTCCCCTTCTCATTAGGTAAAATCAACTTGACTAAGAATAAATTTTCCCATCTATTCCCTCTTATTAAGTATGATCAACTTAATCATATATTCCTTCTCATTAAGTAAGATCAACCTTAACTAAGAATAGTTGATTTTTTAGAGGATCCTATACTCCTCTCAAGAATAGATTCCTCACCTATTCTTTTCCAAACATTTATTTATTTCCATCAGGTATGTCCAAGCTTTAAAATTTCTACTATATGTTATATTCATAGTCCAAGTTCATAAATATCCATGGTTATTGTTCATAATAAGTAAAGGGCACAATTTAATATTCAGAACACCACTAGATGTATCTATTCCATCCCAAGCTGCAATGCTTAGAACCTTCTCAAAGTCTATCCACTTTTGGGAACCATCCTTCATCGTGGTTATAATGAACATAAAAAACACCTTATCAGATTATAAACATCAAGAATGAATTCTACTTGTTAGCAAGGAAAATTACATAACAATTTAGAAGTCCATCTTGGTTGTTGTTTAAGGCTTGAACAAAACCATTCCTCTAAAGATTCATTGCTCGAGTATTTTCACCAACTTTGAAGTCATTTCATCATTCAAAAGTTGTGTCAAGCACATGAAGGGTAACCCTACTATTTGGGTTACTAATAAATAATTCCTCAAGGAAAAGAGACGTTTCCAATTCACACAACCATGTATTGACTGATTTTACCAGTCAATTTGGATACCCTAATATTCTTCAGGTCCTTGGCTAGCTCTCCATTTATACAAGATTTTGCCTTTAAGATCTTTTATAGCAGGATATTCACCATGTCTACCCTTAGAATTTTTATTTTACGAACTCGATTGATAATATCCAATCATTGCTTTCGTTGGCTCATCTATTCCCTCTATTAATTAATTGTTCTTGTAGTAACTAAACTACAATGATGAAGTTTTCTACCTCTCTATTGAAATTTCTTTAAAAAAAATTCTTCGGGGTCTAGCTTTTGTTTCATTATGCCTAACTAGCCCTGAATTTTGAGACGTTCCCCTTCTCCTTATTTTGGTTTCATTTCTCTTTGCCACATCAAGGAGTTGGATAAATTATAATTACTTTCAATTATACTTCCAAAGGTTAGTTTTATCTTCCCATGAACTAACTTAGACCATTAATGGTTACAATCTCACTTGTATCCTCACAAGGTGTCATATGGGTTACTACCATTATTACTTATAGTTTATCTTTTATCCTTGAGAACTAACTTATTTCATTATTATTATTTGATAATGGCTAAGGTTATTCCTGCTTCACACAAGATACTATTCCTAGGTAAGCTTATACATTATCAATATCCTAATAATGATGATGGTCATACTTTCTTTGTGCAAGATGCCAAATCAAAGTAAAGCTACCTTTCCAAGTATTAATTCCTAAGTAATATTTAGCTTATCCAAGGAAGCGCTTAGTCCATCATACCTAGATTTTTATCTAGGGAAGTGTATAGTCCTATGACCATGCACTCTAGTTTCAAAGCAACTAGAAGTTCAAGGTCTTCCCAAATTTAGCTTAAAACTAAGCAAGAGCTTAAATAGGAAGATACCTAAATCCTTAGCATATTTCATGGAAGCCTCTACTCGACAAAAGAAGATATTTTTTAAAAGAATCATATTATATTAAAATATTTCATCCTGCCTTATCTTCTAGAAGACATCATCAAAGAGATTATTCCCTTTTTTAATTTAATTTGACCCACAATATAATAAATTCCATATAATATTTCTTTAATATAATTTTAATTCAAAAATATATGATTTATTAATTAATTAATTTACCCATCATTTGATTCAATCCAAGAAAATTTATATTTCCCTAATTAATTAATTTTCCCAAATTAATTAAGTTAATCTAAAGGATATATAATTCCCTAGTTAATTATTTTTTCCCAATTAATTAATTCAATCAAAGGATATTATAATTCTTAATTAATCAATTTCTCTAATTAATTAATTCAATCAAAGAATATACTAATAATGAATTAATTTCCCAATTAATTAATTCAGTCAAAGGGTATTATAATTTCCTTTTATTTGGTACCTTGATATCGGTGGTTGACTTCCTCGCCACCATTGAGTGGACCTAGTCCTACAATAAAGAAAAATACTAGTAGTACCATATTCCTCAAAGCAACAAGACATTAATATTACATAAACCTTAAACATTGAAACATCAATCAATACATAATCATCCAAATGCATCAAAACTAAGCATCATATCATCATTTACTAATACATAGTCTATTATGCAAAAAGCTCTGCCAAGATGGGTCATGACACATGTTACCACAATATTACATCTTGGCAATTATACACATATCACTTGACAAGATTTGAACCCTTGTCTCTACCTTGTATTTAACATTTTAAGATCTTATCATTTCATAGCTCTACCCTAATGTTCATTGATAAATAAGATGTAATATTATGATTGTGAATTGAGTACTGATATTTGATAATGTACTTTAACATCTATAATAACATATATGTTGTGATTGAACACTTCTGAAGGGTAAAGTTATGAGCAATATTGGTAAGCTTCTATACATACATAATATAGATTACTAGGTCTAATTAACCATGGTTGCTAGTTACTACTATGTCAGAGAACTTAAAGGTATTTGCATTAAATGAATTAACATCTAACGTAATGCTTTATCTATCAATGGAAATTTTAAAATTACTTCGATATATAGTTGTTTAGTCTTACAATTTAGAACAACTACTACCAAAAAAAAAAGTAATTTTTTAAATGTTTCCTTTTATATTTTTCATCTTATTTTGAGCATGTTTCCTATAAATGATAAATGAAGGTCATTATGATGACTGCATATGATTGATCAAACTCGATAATATATTTCTTTTTGTTTGGTGACTAGGATTTTTTTCCTAAACATGTAGTCCTTTTGAATTTGGTTTTAGATATGTTTATTTTATTTTCTTGAATTATCAATATAAAGAAAAAATAACACACAAAGAGAATGGACATTTTAATAATCGCTTACTTAGTAGAGCATATTAATTTACATTAGGAGATTTATTGATGAGAAATTCAAAAGATCAAACAAATTGTATATTCAAGATAGTAAACACATTATTAACACTTCTTTTTAAATGATGTGACACTTATTTATTAATAATAATGATATTAATAAATGACACATCTCTAACAGGAAAATAGTCATGTTTACCAACAATGGACTATTTAACACTCCTTACATGGGCTAGTTAATTCATGTAATAATAAGAGATAAACATACTTGCAATTTTAAGGTAACTAGAAGTGATTGAGTTTTTGTCATCATAATTATCATGAAGAAGAAAAGTGTGCAAATTTGAATCTAGATAGATTTAAGAAGTTGAAATGTAGTCACAATAAAGGACCCATTCCCAATCTTGTTCATGAAATATAGTCAAGAATGAGATCTACTCCTTTTTAGATGGATTCTTCAACTATAAGCAAATCAAAAACACCAAAGAGGATAAGTTGAAGATAATATTTATCATGGAAAATGGGCAATACACATTAAACTAGATGTTTTATAACTTATACACCACATTTGTTCCCTTTCAAAAACCATTCAATACATTTTGAGCAAATTTCCATGAGGAATTTAAAGTGTTCCTCGATGATTGTTAATTTTATGGTAAGAAGAAGGAGCATATTAAGTCACTTGAGGAATGCATGACATTGTGCATGAATGTGTATCTTTATGATGAGGCACTGAAAATACCTCATTATTTCATCTTTGTTAACATATGAAACTACTAGATTTTTACCAATGTTATAGTTAATTTGCCAAATATTTGATTAATATGCATATATATGTTAGTTTTAGCATGATGAAATCTTAAGAGATGCTATTCTACTATTTTGAGATTTTTTTGTATTTTCTATCATTTTTTGCATGATTTTAGCAATTAAATAGTAGGAATAAAGCATAGTGGAAAATAGCTATTAAATAAAGTTTTGATGAAATCTGATTGGATGAATAAATTTGAAATGTTTTCCACCTTAGACAAAGTTATAGGATGATGTGGCACCATAAAAACCATGTTGTAGCTAAAATAGGGCACAAAACCTACTAGAAATAGAACTTGCAGGTTCAACTCTAAAACATCTAGGCAACAACCTGCAGGTTAATAGGGAAGTGATGTGGAATGCCAAGATTAAAGCTAAAACCATATTGGGAGCTTCAAAGCAACTAGGAGGGATCCACCAATCATTTGGAAGTGACTCAACGTGACCAAGTCCGAACCAACAACATCTGACAACTATTCAACCTGATATTCTGGAGCTGTTGTAGAAAAACTATAGAATTTGCTGAAAAATCACTTTTTGGCCAATTTTATGGGAGAATAAGAGAGTTGGCATGTGGATGGATGTAACCAATTATATCCCACCTATTTCTAGCCCTTTTCCCATCATTTTGGAGGTGAGAATAACAATAGGACAACTAGTTGCAAATAAGATTTTATCCCAATTCTAGATTGAGTCTATTGTAGTAGGTCAACAAATCAAGATTTGACAACAAGAAGATTAGTTTGTATTTATCAAATGTAGGTTGGGAATGTGGAAAATATTGTATAAATAATTCCACCCACCTACGTTGAAGAGTAATAGGCAAATAGGAAATAGACAATATTTTTTTGAAATTGTCAACAACTTTTGTAAGAATAATTTTTCATCAAATAAAGTGCAGTTTGGTTCAAACATGTTCTTTTATGCATGATTGGATAGTTTAGAGCTTAGGACTTGGTGAACTAAACCTTCTACTTGACCTAGGAGCAAGGGCCCACTCTCGAGGCTAGTGGAAGGAATGTTGTTAGCAATTTATAAGTTTTTTAGTCAATTTTATTTTCTATCAAAAAGTTATCAATTTCTTGCTAAAATATTGTAAGTTAAAAATAGCTCTGTTTTGTTTCCCTTGTTTTCCCTATTTTCATAAGTGAATGTTGTGGTGTTTTTAGCTAGATGATATTTATATTTCTTGTATTTTCCATTCCATTTAATGCAATTTCATTTTTAGCAGTTCATTCATAGTTTTTAGCAATAACTTTATGTTTTAGCAATTTTCATTCAAAAGCTTTATATTCCAGCACTATCATTTCTATTGCTTCCATTTCAGCATATTCATTTCAGTCAATTCAATTTAGCAAACGTAGAATAGTTTCTTTCTTCCTTCAACAAATTTCAATTCTACAAAAGTAAATAGATTTCAATTCTGCAAAAGTAAATAGGTTTCCATTCTGCAAATTAAAGTTAGTGATAAACTTTATGAATCTCTGTTCCCACTACAGATAAGTGCCCTAATCTCTGAAATTGTGAAACCATAAACCTCCTCTATCGTATATAGCCTTGGACACCACCCTAGATTGACAAAATAAATGAAATTAAATGATGAGTATTAATGATAACCCATCATTTTTGGCACCGTTGTCGGGGAAAATTGGTGTTGTTAGAGGACAAATCAGTCTTGCAATTATTATTTTGTGAAGTTGAGCCAAATAAATCTTAGAATAGTGTCTAAACCAACAAAAATAGTGAAAACACAAAAATAAACTTTGCATAAACATAGTTGTATTGTTGAAAGTTGCATTTCAAATATTAGGACACAAGCATAGGATGCATGAATAGGTTAAGGGATGAAAGAGGATGATTCCTTAAAACAAACCCTTTACCAACCATAGGAAGGTGATATTCATGACAAGGAGGTGAATTACCTACATTTGAGATTCTTGATATCATTGAAAGAGAACTAAAAACCTCATCTTCAAGAAGTGTATCTCTCAAGAAAGAATTACAAGAGGAGCAAATTGCTAGTTCCTCATCACCTACCCCTGATATATCTTTACCATCAGGCCAATTTAAATGAATCTATACCAAGTTTTGGGAAGATATAATGGTATATTTACAAGGAAATCTATATGGGGGTAGTAATGTTCTCAATCAAGGTAACCTCCTTGCTCCTGCCAAGACCTTTGAATATCCTATTCAATTAAATCCCACATAGAATTCTCCAATGAAAATAATTTCACCTTCAGTGCTACCAACCTTTAGGGGAGTTGCATCTGAATATCCTAACCAATTCTTATTTGAATTCAAGGTTGTATGCCAAACATATGATTATATAAATGACAACAAAAAACTTAAGGTATTTCCTTCCACACTCAAAGACTCAACCTTACGTTGGTTTATGAGTTTAGCACCCAATTCAATCTAAACCTAGGAAGAAATGGAGCAAGAATTTTTGGACAAGTACCAAGAATATTGTTAGGTGAAAAATAGGAAGGATGAACTATTCAAGATTAAACAAGAAGATGAAAATCTGGAAGATTATTTGGATAGATTTGCTTTTGTGCAAAAGAGATGTGGGGTTGTTGAACCAAAAATGTTGAAAGCCATATTCTTGAGGGGGTTGCAAGATGACTCTAGAGAAGTATTAGATCTAATGGGCAAAGGGGATGTGAGTACCCTTGATATTGAAGAGATTTTAGAATTATGTAAAAATTACTCCCGCACAAGACAAAGAAGATGAAAGAGGGGTAATAATGGAAGTGACTTGAAAGAACTAATGGAAGAATTTGCTAATTTAAAAACTAACATTCTTGTGCATCTCAATACTACGTTAGGGAAAATGAATGCAAAAACTAAGTCTACGGAACCCTTAGCCATTTATTGCCCAAGATGCAAAAACAAGCATGCTCTTCAAGATTATCCTTTAAACAAAACTTCCATATCTACTATTTGTAGCATTTGTGCAAAAGGACATATCATAGACCAATGTCATTTACTTCCAGGACTCAAAAATATCTTGGAAACACAATCAAAAGAACTCAATTTTGTAGGGCAAAGATAAGGGGGAAATTTTCCACAATATCAATATCAAAATACCCCATGTTTTCCCATAAATTGGGGATAAAATCCTTGGTCTATGCCATGGTCTTACTCAGAACCACCACAACAATATTGGAATCAACCTCCATGGTCATCCTCTCAGGAATGGTCACAATATGGGTGGACGAATCCACAATGGAATCAACAAAATCCACCATGGATGCAGCCACAATCTCATGGATAAAATTAGGGACAATAGTACCAACCATACCAGGGACAATAAAGATATCAAAATCAACCACAAAATCTATTGCCTGGTCTTGCTCAAAATTTTCCTCAGGGATGACAATCACAACAACAACAATAGGTGAAACAACCTCCACTTTTAGCCCAACCTATGGCTAACCCAAATAATACTAGATAGGTAACCCCTATCTACATGGTTGAATCTAATGATACTACCATGATAAATGTAATTTATTGTAGTAATATTCAATTACATTTAGGAAAGACACTTCTTGAACCTACTCCACCTATCATTGTATAAATGGGAACTAATGAAAATAAACAAGACCCATCTACATCCAACCCACAACAACCAAACATTGAGAAAGGAAAAGAAAAAGAAGATGACCTTCCTCAAAATAATTTACCTTCTTCATCAAGGAAAGTACCATACCTTGAATGGTTTGAGAAATCTAAGATCTCTTTAGAATTAGATTTAGTAAAGGAATTAAAATACTTAAACATTACGATTCCTTTACTACAAGCTATTAAGGATGTACCATTAATCAACAAAACCATTCAAGAGTTGTGTATTAGAAATCCAAGAAGGAAAAAGAAAATATTTCCCAAGACCATCCAAGTAGATGGGAAGTTGGTTGACCTTCTTTCTAGAAAACTTATTCCACCAAAATATGGTGATCTAGGAAGTCCAGTAGTCATGGTAACCATAGGATCAATGTAGATATCCAATGTTTTGATTGATCTAGGGGTAACCATTAATGTCATGACAAAATATATGATGTAAATATTACAATTGAATAATCTAAATCCTACATCTACTATATTGGAGATGGTTGATAGGTTTGTAGCTAAACTAGAGGGGATCATAGAAGATATTCTTGTGATAGTTTCTTCATGGGAATATCTAGTGGAATTTTTGGTATTACAACCTTGAAACTCTATGAATGGATATCCAATCATTTTAGGAAGGCCTTGGCTTGCTACATAATTGCTTTCATTGACTGTAGGTTAGGGGATATGACCATTTCAAATGGGATTAATTCAAAGAATATTTCTTTATATCCTCCTATGAAACCTTTAGTTAACTTTTTAGTTCACTTATGGTTTCTTGATTTTGATGAATAAAATGAAGAAACTATCTCAACCTTAGCCACCATAGTTGTGAAATACCACATAGAAGAGTTTGATTTATGTGAAAGAGATGTTTTTGAAGATGAAACTATTTTGGTTAATACCATGTATGATTCGGGACTCAAGGATGAACCGACCACCATTCATCATTTGTTATGGAATGATGATGAACAAGAATCTAAACAATTATCACCCATTCCATTACAAGATAGTCCATTTAAATTACCACATGGATGGCATCATCATCTTCTATCATCTCTTCATTGTCCTATATTAGATATGATTCCATCAGGAATTAAATTTAACAATGAAACATGAATTTTCCATTCTCTTTTACCGCATCATTATCCTCTTAACTCCTTAATAAGAAAATTTAAAGGAGTTAATTATATTCATCCTAGAACAAAGCAAGTTGAAGTACAACTAAGGAAATTTTTTAATATCAACAATTGGTTGACCAATGATCAAGAAGCAAGATTGCTTATTGTATTGAAACGACATATCAATGCCTTCGCATGGGATTACAAGGATATGATAGGAATTCATCCTAATGTATGTACTCATAGAATATATATAGAGGATGTAAAACTTATGCGACAACCCCAAAGGCATTTGAATCCTACTTTGTGAGACATCGTAAAAGATGAAATTGAAAAACTTTTAGAAGTAGGATTCATTTATCCAATTTTTGATAGCCGATGGGTTTCTCCATTGGTTATCGTTCCAAAGAAAAATGAGAAAATGAGAGTGTGTGTGGATTACTAAGAATTGAATAAAGTCACACATAAGGACCATTTTCCATTACCTTTCATTGATCAAGTGTTAGATACACTCATTGGAAAGAAATATTTCTGTTTTCTCGATGGATTTAGTGGCTATAACTAGATTCAGGTTGCACCTAAATATCAAGAAAAAATAACCTTCACTTGTCCATGGGGAACCTTTGCTTACAGAGTCCTACCTTTTGGACTTTGTAATGCCCCAACAACTTTCCAACGAGTTGTTCTTGCCATCTTCTCTGATTTGACTAATGAATGTGTAGAAATCTACATGGATGATTTCATAATTTGTGGGGAAGCCTTTGATACAACTTTAGAACATCTTGACAAGGTACTAACCTACTATGAAACATATAATTTATCCCTAAATCCTGACAAATGTTTTATGATGATGGAAGAAGGCATTGTCCTTGGCCATCATATCTCATTAGAAGGAATCAAGGTAGATCCCAAAAAGGTAGAAATCATTAAAAACCTTCCTCCACCACAAACCCAAATAGATGTCAAGAGCTTTTTGGGACATATTGGCTTTTATCATCGTTTTATCCAAAATTTTAGTACAATTGCAAATCCTATGTTTGCATTGTTAACAAAATATTCTGAGTTCAAATGGATTGAAAAGTGTCAAAATGCTTTTGATACTTTAAAAGAAAAATTGATCACTCCACCTGTGTTGAGAGGTCCAAACTAGGAATTACCATTTCACATTCAAACTGATGCATCCAATACTGCAATTGGAGCAGCATTAGGGCAAGTGGAAAATGGGGAGCATTATGCCATATACTATATTAGCAAGAATCTCATAGGAGCTAAAAAGAACTATACTACCACCAAAAAATAATTCCTAGTGGTAGTATATGCTATCAATAAATTTTGCCACTATATCATCGGATATCAAGTGTATGTTCACACAAATCACTCGACAATCAAATACCTGATGAACAAACCTATGGTTAGTGGTCAAATAATTCATTGGTTATTACTACTACAAGAATTTGATATCATGATAGTGAATAAACTAGGGAAGGTTAATGTAGTAGTAAATTTCTTGTCTAGACTAAACAACATAGGAGAAGAAGAATTGGTAGAGGATACTTTTCCTAATGAAAAGTTATTTGCAATATCAGTAACATCACCATGGTTTGTTGATATTGCTAATTATTTAGCAACAGGAAAAGTCCCCCCTCATTTTACCCCAAAAGAAAAGAAATGATTGATAAAACAAAGCTCATCTTTTAAGTGGATAAATGGTCTACTATTCAAATGTGGACCCGATTACATATTACGTCGATGTATTCAATGAGATGAGGTGTATGATGTCCTTCGTGCATGTCATGATGAACCTTCAGGAGGATATTATTTAGTTAAAAGTACCATTAGAATATTTTAGGAATTGGCTATTATTGGCCATCCCTTCATAAGGATGTGAAAAGGTATATATGACATTGTGATGCATGCCAAAGAATGGGAAAACCCACACCCACAAATGAAATACCTCTACAGCCTCAAGTGGTTTTAGAACCATTTGAAATATGGGGGTTAGATTTTATTGGACCCATTGACCCACCTTCTCAAGGGAAGGTCCATATTTTGGTATGTACCGACTATGTAACCAAATGGGTAGAAGTGTGTGCCTTCAAACATGCTCGTGAAGAGAAAGTCACTAACTTTTTATATTCCTAAATTTTTTAAAGATTTGGAGCACCACGATCTATTACTATAGATCATGGGCCCCAATTTGCATCTAAGGTAATAGAAGCTTTTACTGAATTATATGAGATCAAACATAGAAAATCATCACCTTACCATCCTTAGGCAAATGGTCAAGTCAAAGTCACTAATAGAGAACTAGAAAGGATCCTAACAAAAATAGTAGTTGTTCATAGGAAGAATTGGATGAACAAGTTACCAGAAGCCGTTTGGGCATATAACATGACATGGAAATCCACCATGGGTTTCACACCTTACGAATTGGTTTATGGTAAGAAACCTCTTTTTTCAATAGAATTTGAGCTACTAACACTTCACACATATTTGGAAATTGGTATTGAATTATCATAGGTACAACTGGACAGAGTTTTGCAACTTAATGCATTGGATGAGTTTCGGTTGGAGGTATTGCACCAAACAAAAATTATCCAACAATAGTGGAAGATGTGGCATGACAGTCACATTCAACAGAGAAAATTTGAACCAGGAGATTGGGCATTATTGTTTGATTCTCGCTATGAAGATTTTCCTAGCAAGTTACAAACTCGGTGGCTTGGACCATACCAGATCGAGGAAGTGTTTAGAAATGGATTTGTCCATCTTTCTCCTATTGATGACTCGAGGAGGAAGTTAGTGGTAAATGGGCATCGATTAAGGGTGTACCATAAACCATTAACAAAGGAGGAGTTTTCAAAATAAATTGCACAATCAGATTTATATGTCATGGAAGAGACTTCTCTCTTCCACTTCAGATTCAGAGTGATTTTAAAAAAAAATGAATAATTCAATAGTGAAAACCTTTTTAGGCGCTATTGAATTAAGACTTACATGAAAACTAATTTTTGGCATGTTTGTCTTTTTAAATATTCTCCTTTGTACAAATATCACTTACTGCACGTGTAATATTTTATTTTCAAATTTTGTGTAACTTGCTAAATCATCAAAAGTGATCTACAAAGTGCATGATAAACTTTCAAGATAGTAAGGTATGTATTTCTTGCATTTTACTCATAGTTGGCATTGACATTTTATGTATAATGATTAGATATTTGGCATAACTATGTACAAAAATGGCAAATATGTGAACTACCCCACTGAGTATCCCAAGAGATATCCTATCCTGCCCTTGGTCACATAAAAATTAGATCTAGTAGCATGAAAAATGGTAATCTAGGAAGCTCTAGAAGGTTCAGGAGCTCCGAAATGACTATGCTATGTCAAAAATAGGGCAAAAGTTTAAATTTGAATATGCATAGGAAATCAATAGCACACATTCAAAATTTCATTTAAAAAACTAAAATGAAATTTTGGATGCAATACCTAAGGAACCTCTGTATTCAGCCACATTGCATCTAAAGGTTGACTTTGCAACATCTATCATTTTTAGGGGCATCCAACTTAGATGTAATTCACAACCATACATGTGGTAGCCGTCAAAATATTATCAATGACATATTCCAAAGCAACCCCCATCATACCTCATAATCACACGCCACTCTAGAGCCATGTGACCACAAAGTCTCAAGGTAGATGGTAGCACAAATTGAGAATGATGGTGCCAAGAACTTCGTAATGCATAAATCCCATCATGCAATCAGGACCATCAATTTCAAAATCAACCATCCCTAATTTTTGCATGGGAAAAAGTGTTAATCAACATGATAAGTGGAAATTTTCAACCACCACCTTCTATCCATGCCACAAGTTTGAATATTTTTGATGAAATAAATCAGATAATGACATGTGTCCTGATGGTGCATAGGGATGATGAAACCTCCTGCATGAGAAATTATGGAATGATCTACGCTATCTTCTAGAGCTGATTTCCATGCTCAAGAATGATGAGTGCGAGGACACTTAGTAATCATAAAACTAAGAGTGTTGAAAATTATCACATTTTGTAGGTATTACAGGGAAAACCAAAAAAAATCCAAACATCTAGCATTGCATGCAAAAATTGCAAAAAATTGTCGAAGCATTCTATGAAAAACAGTAGAGTTGAAGCATAAACAATAGGGTGCAATTTTCATAGAGTTGCAGATAAAAGAAACAAGGTAGCAATGGGTCAAAAATGAAAAGCCAAGCCTGATACCATGGAGGAATTACAACACCACCCAGAGGTTGTGGAGATCTTCCAATAGGCCGAATGGATGCCATTTTTATAGAAGTTTGAAGGCTACTCAGAGGGACTAGCTGCAAAATTCTCTAGAACTCTCCACAACAATAGAGCTATGATCAATGAGATGCGTATTGAGGTAACTCCCCATGTGCTAAGCCAAATTTCTAAATTACCACTTCAAGGAGTATAGATAGTTAAAATTTTTAAAGGAACACTCCTTGAAATAGTTAGGGCTTTCCAAGAGAATGAAGATTCAAAACCAGAAATGCAAATTAACAATAAAATATGCAAAGGGGTTAAACATACTAGTCTACAAAAATTGTGGGATAAGGTAGCAATTTGGGTTATCAGATATCTAACTTGTGAGGGCCAATTTGCTATTTTGTCCAACCACCATATTAAAATCCTTACCCACCTCAAACATGGCACACAAAGGCCAGAAGTTAGAATTAATATTCCCCTGTATCTACACCAGGAATTACATAATATGGCCAAGAGATACCAGGATGGGTAGGGGTCTGTTAGACATCATGGCCTCATTAAATTAATTTGCAAACACCATTTTAGGGGAAACCCTAAAACTTTTAGTAGGTTCTTTGAACCTTGGGAGGAACAAACCCTTGTTATGAATAAGCAAAAATAGGGAGATGAGGCAACCACCAACAGGGCAAAGACCTTTGGGGTAAAAATAAAAATTAGGGCTACTTCTGAGCCTAGGGAAGCCCCATCCTCCTCTCATGCACAATCACCTACTGAAACTAGATCACAAAGAAAGAGAAAAGCTACAACTAGCCCTACAAAAAAATGAAGAACCAAGAGGGTAGTAATTAAAACAGGGGATGTTGAAGTCTCTGCTCAGGTAGATGTTTCTGCACAATAGGTACCTTCTAGTTCTGACATAGAAAAGAAATAGGTTGATACAACCAGTTCATCATCTATAGAAGGTTTTGGTTTTTTGGGGAAGAATTTTGAAAAAAAAGAGTATACTAGATGCAACCAGGTCTACAGAAAGATAGCCTAAGAAAACATAGAGCATTTTGGTGGTAAGAAAAGATCAAAGTCACAACCACTCAGAAGGTCCACTAGGCATGCAAAGAAAATTATTGCAAATGTATCTACTGAACAAGGGGAAGAAGAGGTTGAAGCACAAAAAACTGCACCTGCACCCCCTCCTCTTAGAAGAAGTTTGAGAAGGAAGCAACAGGCAACTACTCCAACATAGGAAACAACACCTCTTGCACCACCCAAACCAAGAAGAAGAAAATTGATTCTACAAGATGATGAGGAATATTTCATTGAGGAAACTCCTACTGAAGCTTAGGAACCCATGGAGAGAAATTCTCCACCAGTAATGGATTTACCTACTTACTCTTCAAAATCTGAAGAAGTTGTAGAAACAAAATTTGAAGATGTTGCTAATATAGAATCTGAAGAATATATAAAAGTTGCACAAGTAATCATTAAAATTCAATATACATGGCTTGAGAAGGTAGAGGTAACCATTAAGGAGAAGGATATATACATTTGCAAGTTGCTACAGGAGCTATGTGACTTAAAAGAGAAAATGGAACAATTGGAAAATTTACCTGTAGATTCTATTCCAAGAAAGGAAGTAGCTGAAATTATGCTTGATTTAGCAGGATAGATTCAAACTGAGAATGTACAAGAAGATACTATGATACCATATGATAGGATTGTGAAAATTATCTTAGGATAAAAAATCCCTTTTCTACTCTTGCCATGGTTTTTGCTTCAACAGAACAACAATAGGAAGAAGAAGTTGTGTTTATTTGGAGGGGTGAAAAAGAGCCAATGCAAACTAGAGAATGCTCCCATCAAGGAGAATACATGCATAACTTGAGCATCAAAAAACCTTGCAAGATCATCCTACAATAGAAGCAACTCTATAACATCAAGAAGCAACTTTGGAACATCATGAAGCTACTGTAGAATGACCAAACCAAGGAGCTCCAGAACAACAGTTGTAAGGAGAAGCTCTAAAATAACAAAGTATTAAGATGAGAGTTCTAAAGTAGAATATTTTGATGGAGGAAGCACTTAGATTACAAACTAAACCTATGTAGAAAAAAATACCAGTTGAGAAGGAATAAAATCAATTTTTGGTAGAATATATAAATATGGTTCAGACTATAGAAGTTGGAGTATAGGATGATATACCTGCAATACCTAATGCCCCACTTGTAGTACCACAACAAAATATAGTTTCACTGGTAGAACATAACATAGCCATAGAAGGATGGATAGCTTGCTATTATGCATTGGAGGAACATTTAGTAGCATAGAAGAGAAAATCAGGAGGTAGATTGAAGAAATTATAGTCCTACAGGCTAAGGTAAGAGACTTGTACATCATAGCAGAGCAAATAGTGCAATCTAGAAGACCTGCAAGACTCTCATAGAGATTTTTATTCTCGATCCTTTCTAAATTTGACTTTCATGACTCTTGGATTGAACTCATTAAATCTTACATCTTGTCTGATTCCTTATTGATTCTTAGTAATGGCTCAGTTGTTGGTTATTTCCTAAGCCATAGAGGTCTATGTTAAGGTGATCCTTTGTGCCATCTATTGTTCATCATCCTTGCTGGAGCCCTTGGAAGATCCCTCAAGTTTTTTTATTCCCATGGGTCCATATCTAGAATCAAGACTACCTCAACCATTCATTCCATCACTCACCAACAGTTTGTGGATGACACCATCCTTGCCAACTTATCCTCCATTCCCCAAGCCAAAGCCATCAAAGTCATCCTCACTCTTTTCAAAGAATTTGTTGGTCAAAGTGTCAATTTTTGTAAAAGCAAACTCTTTTTTCTTAAAACCCCTACCGAGAGGTAGCTCAAAATTGCCATAATTCTTGGTTTCTCCATTTCCTCTCTTCCTTACATGTACCTAGGACTTCTATTTTTTTTAGTCAACCCACTGAGAACCTTTGGTATAACTTTATAGAGAGATTACATAAAAAACTAGTTGGATGGAAAGGATCCCTCTTGAGTCAAGCTGGTAAAGTCACCCTGGTTCAAGCTTATCTTTAGAGTATTCCTATTTTTTCTATCCTTTCTCAAAGCTCCTATCATTTTTTACCATAAAATTGAGCATATCCAAAAAGACTTTCTCTGGTTTGGACGTAAACCTTAGAGGATATTTTCTCTTGTTTCATGGGATCAAATTTGCACCCAAAAAAATCAAGGAGGCCTCGAATTTAGGAATACTAAGCTTATAAACATGGCTCTCATCAACAAATATTCATGGAAGTTGCTGAGCAATCAAAAAGCCATCTGGACTGATATCATTAAAGTGAAGCGAAGTACCTGTCTCATGGAATCAGATTCCTTGACAGTTCTCATTCTCCTCAAGGCTTTGCTTTTTGGAATTCCATGATGCTCACCATACCTTTAATCCAAAAAGGATTAATATGGAAGCTTGGTGATGGAAAAAGTATTGATTTTTGGGAGGATCCTTGGATTTTAGAGAAACTCCTAAGCCAAAATTCTAAGCTATATATCTTAAGAACTGTCACTGATCCTTTATTTTGTAAAAGGTGGGCAATTTTTTTAAAACATTTCAAGGCAAGAGAGTTTGGAAATACCTTATTGCCAATATCAATGTGGCTCAATCCAATGCTAGCAGAATTATCAAAAACCTCTTAAGAACCTGTATCATCCCCAACTCAAGAGTTGAGGATTCCCTAATCTGAAATTGCAATGAATTTGGGTTTTTCATTGTTAAATCAACCTATTACCTTCAAGTTAATGCTTCTACTAGTTGGTTTCCTTCCAAACTCATATGGGTTAAACACCTCATTCCTAAGATCACTTTCTTCTTCTAGTTGATAGTCCAAAATAAAATCCTAACTATTGATAATATTATTACTAGAGGCATGACCATTCCTAATTGTTGCTACCTATGCAATTCTAGTGTTGAGTCTAGTCATCATATTTTTCTGGAATGATCCTTCTCTTCCTAGGTCCTCCAAGATCTTCTTTTAGTGTTTGGCATCACCTAGGCAACCCCAATTATATCATGGACCTTTGTCTTAAATTACCCAATCCCTTCAATGGCAGTCGCCTAAAGCCCCTCTAGGATTTTTGCCTTCCCCATTATTTATAGAGCATTTGGTTTGAAAGAAACTCTAGAATATTTCATAATATATCCAAAGACTCCACTTCTGTCAATGCCCAAATTATCTCTGCTACCAAAGAGAATGTTATTCTAATTCCTCAAACTAATGCTTTTGAGCCACCCTCTAAAACTCTTTTTGCTAGATCCTTGGGTTTCCCAGATAGAAACACCCTTACTCATCCTATTGACAAGATCCAAGTTACGTGGACCCCCCAGTTGGGTGGGAAAAACTTATTTTTAATGGAGTGGATAAGGGAATTCTCGGTCAAGCTGGTGCTGGCAAAATTTTTAAATATTGCAATGGTGACATCCTTCTAGCCTAAGCAAAAGATATTTGAGTCCAAACCAACCATTTTGCCAAAGCTAGAGCTCTCTACCAAGGACTTGCTCTAATTGATTACCTTCCCATGGGAAAGCTCATCGTAGAAGGAGACTCCATGAACATAATCAAATTCCTCAAGGATAATCAACCTTCTTCATGGAACATCCAAAACCTCATTGATAAATTCAAACTCTACCTTAGCAAACTCTGTAATTTGTGTTGAAATATGTAATACAACATTGTGTAAATTATTCTTAGACTACAATATAAAGTCTAAAGAATAATATTTGAATTAGAATATAATTCTATCTTATGTAAAATATTCCCACCCAATTAATAAATAAATTAAGGGTGCTAGGAATATTTAATTTCTTGGAAAAAAGTTATTTCTCTTTTCTAGCAAATATTAGAAAGTAGCTAATAACTTTCTAATATTTGATAAATGCCACTTATCACATATCTCAATGATTAGATTGTGATAAAATGAGAAAGTAACTAAAGGACTTTCTAATATTTGATAGATTGTGATAAGATTTAGGGTTGTAGTTGAAAAGCTTCTCTTTAAATAGGGGTGTTTTCTACTACATATTATCATATCTTATCATATCTTGTCATATCGACTTGTGTTGTAGTTTATGTTGATGCATATTGTTGCATAAAATTGAAGCATTGTTGTACTGTTTAATCGTTGAGTAATATAGTGAGCTTCATAGTGGATGTTTCCCTTCTTCATTTGAAGTACGGTTTTACCACTCAATATTTGTGTTGTGGGTTTACCTTTTTTATGTGTGATTGATCTTGTAGAGTATTCTTCGATCTTGGGGAGACTTTGTTTGTCTCGCATTTGGTATCAGAGTGATTGGGATCTCCATCAAGTGTCTTCAATCCTTTGAGGTGAAAAACCCATCAAGGTATATTTTTTTTTCATGCATTTTATATTTGGGTATTTTATGTAAACTTATTTTGCAAATCTACCATTAGGGTTTATAGATTTTTTATTTTTTTATTTGTGGAAAACATCCCAAAAGGGATGCCACTTTCGGGTAAGACCCAAGGAGGCAGGGGTATCCATTCCGCCAAAAATGCCCAGGACTCGGACCTGGCCTACCACCTTTGACACACTCAAGGAGCAAACAAACACACAAAACCAATTTAAAAATAAGCAAATAACAACAAAAATAATAAAATAAAATAAAAAACATGCTCCTTGAGTGTGTCAAAAACAAAAGCACAACCAAACACACACAATAAGATAAAAGAAACCACAACACAAACCACATAGAAAAACACAAGAAACACATAACAAAACACAAACAAGACAAAAACAACAGAACACTACAAAGACATAACCCAAAAAAAACAAGAAAAATAAACACAACCAAAACCTAAAAAATTAAAAAATAAAAATAAAAATAAAAAACAACCAACAACAGACAATAAAAAAAAACAAAAAATATAGAAAACACTCACCCATAAAAACACGAAATAACACAAACAAAGAGAAACCCAAGAACAAGAACGAAAAAAAACACAAGAACAATAACAAAAAACATAAAAAAAAAAAACAACAAAAACACAAGAACAACAAAAAACAACACAAAGAACACAAAAACAAAACAAAATAAAAAAACCCACCCACCTTAAAAAACTAAACAAAAAAAAACAAAAAGGAAAAAAGAAATAAAAAATGAACAAAACAAAGACCTATCTAGACCAGAAGACTATTAAGGCAAGAATCAACAGAGGAAACAAAATAAAGAATAGAATGAGCTAGGGAACTAAAAAAACTGAATGAACCAAAGAGAAGCAAAAAAAAAAAACAAGAAGAAACTAGGTACCTTCAGAACTGGAGCCATCCAAAGAAATGATAGAAAGAAGAGCTTCCCTAATTTGAGAAGCCCACCATATAGGAGGGTGGCCATAACAAGTAAGATCACCTTTGTCCAAAGCCCAATTAGCTAAAGCATCAACACTCTTGTTTTGATCTCTGACCACATGATTGTAATCAACTTTCAAAAATCCCATCTGGATTAACTGAATCTTCTCAATAATTCTTTTTATTCTCCAATCCACCTTATGATTCTTAGAAGGATTCTTCAAGAGATTAATCATAAGTTGAGAGTCAGACTCAACTAACACCTTTTCCCATCCAACCTTAGTAGCCTCCTGAAGACCTCTGAGGATACCATACCCCTCAACAAGGTTATTGGAAAGAATACCCAAATTCTCAGCAAAAGTAAAAACCAGGGAGCCATCTGAAAGTCTACCAATTCCTCCCACACTGGCTTTTCCAGGGTTCCCTCTAGAGGCTCCATCAGTATTGACTTTTCCAAAATCCTTAGGAGGAGGTTGCCAATTTCTATTCCTATCCAATTTACTAATACTCACATTCCCTTTAAGATGGTTGCCCTTAGAAGGTTTAATATTCAATCTTTGCATCACTTGATCCCATATTTGGTGGGAGTTTTGGGGGTGATTAAGGAGATGATGGACTGATTCAACTAAGTTGGCTATGGTCTTTTGCCAAATATAGTGAATATCCTTCCTATCTTGATTAAAAATTTGGTTGTTCCTTTCATTCCAAATATTCCAAAGAAGAATGGTAGAACCCATCCAAACTAACTGCCTAATAAAATGATCAACACCCTCTTGATTAGGCCAATCCCTCCAAAGCTGTTCAAAAGTAAAAAAATTGGACCACTGTAAGCCAAGTAAAGTGGCCATTCTCCTCCACAGCTCAGAGGCTAAAGTACACTCAATAAAAATATGGTTGATATTTTCTACATTCTCTTCACACATTTCACATCTAAAAGGGCCATGAAAACCACGCTTCATAAGTTGCTCACCAATAAGCACCCTACGATGCAATAAAAGCCAATTAAAGAACCTCACCTTAGGCCGGAGCTTTTGAGCCCACAATTGAGAAAATATGTCAGAAGAATGGTTGGGATTATTATGGCATAAGGTCAAATAACCTTGAGCAACTGAATACTCACCCTTAGTAGTGTTGTTCCATCCAAAACAATATTTTTCATGGGACCAAGAGAGGGATCTCATATGAAGGATGCCTTGGATATCTTGTCTTTGCCTTTCTAGGATTTGAATAGGCCAGTCCTCAATAGGGATCCAATATCTACCAACCTTTGAATTACCAGTATGGTACCGACAATAATTAGCCACCTTTATCCAATTAGCTCGGTGAAGCTCCTCCATCCAAGGCCTCCAATCGGGAAACTGAGTTATCAAAGGCTTGTGACCATCCCAAGAATCTGTCCAAAAATTTGCATGTTGACCATTATGAATGATCCAAAATAATTTTTTCTTTATCAAATCCTCACCAGTCTTAAGAACTGCTAAAATGGGAGAACCTTTGGTAGGAAGTTGATAGCGAACAAGGTCTTCAGGACTTTTGTTCTCAGCATATTTAGCATGAAGATTATTGGCCCAAAGAGCATTGGGGTTATGCAACATCCTCCAATATAATTTAGCAGCTAAAGCTTTGTTGTTATTAATTGAAGACCGTAATCCTAACCCCCCTTCACTCTTAGGAAGACATAAAGTATCCCATTTCACCAAGGCCCATTTTCTTTTCTCCTTAGTACCACTCCAAAGGAAACGATGACTGATTTGATCCAATTCTCGAAGAACAGCCTTTGGGATATTCAAAATGGAAGAAACATAAATAGGAATAGCTTGAAGGACTGATTTTACCAAGGTGATTCTACCCCCATAAGAAAGCCACTTGTTGGTCCACTTTCCAATTTTCTTCTTGACTTTGTCCAACAACCAATTCCAATATTTATTTTTTTGCCTTTGAATATTTATGGGAATACCTAAATAAGTGATTGGAAGAGAGGTCTTCTTATATCTTAGCTTATCCAAGACCATGGATTCCTGTCTAGCAAAGCAGTGAAAGAAAATAACTTTAGATTTGTCTTCATTGATCAACTGCCCAATAGCCTTAGAAAAATAGCTAATGATTTGCTTAATATTAGAAGCTTCCTTAACTGTAGCTTTACCTAAAATAGTAGAGTCATCCACAAATTGAATATGAGAGATAGGTCTAGCTCCATGAGCAATGGTAACTCCCTCAAGGGTTTTGTTTTCCCTCTTTTTGGTTATAGTCCTACCCAAGCATTCAGCAAGAATGATGAATAAATAAGGGGATAGCGGGTCACCTTGCCTAATACCTCTAGAAGTTGGGAAAGACTGAGAAGGCCTGCCATTGATAAGAACTAAGTAGGAAACTGAAGAGATACATCCCATAATCCAATCCATCCAATCCTTAGAGAAACCAAATTGCCTCAAAACTTTGATAAGGAAGTGCCAATCCACTCTGTCATAAGCTTTGGATAAGTCTAACCGAATGAACATGGAAGGAGAATTTTGCATATCCATGGAATGGATGGCTTCCTGAGCAAGAACTATCTCATCTACTATTTGACGTCCTTCCACATAACCCCCTTGCTCTGGGGAAATAATCTTATGCAAAAGAGGCTTCAACCTTTCTCGCCATGATTTTAGTAATGATTTTGAGAAGAACATTACATAAAGCAATAGGTCTAAAAGCTGAGATATGATCAACCTCTTGAGCTTTTGGAACAAGAGTAATATAAGTTTTATTGATAACCTTCAAAATTTCTTTGGCTTTCCTGGCTTCTTCCACCACCTCTAATAAATCAACATGAAGGATATCCCAAAACTCTTGGTAGAACTCAATAGGAAAACCATCAGGACCTGGGGTTTTCCCTTTTTGCATTTTAAAAACTACTTGTTGAAGCTCATTGATAGTAACAGGAGCAGTCAAAATAGAGTTCTCCTCAGAAGTGATAAGAGAAGGGATTGCTTGAAGAACATTATATTGTGAAGCTGAGTCAAGGGGAGTAGCAACAAAAATATTGGAAAAGTAATCAACAACAATAGAGTTCATGCCATCCCAAGTATAAACAACATCTCCAGAATCTGATTTTAAGGAAGAAATAAAGTTGTGAGATCTTCGAGCTAGAAGAGATTTGTGGAAGAAATTTGTGTTTCGATCTCCTTCTTTGAGCCATTGAATTCTAGATTTTTGCTTCCATAAGATTTCTTCTCTTTTTTCCCATTCCTCTAACTGAGTTGTGAGTTTAATTTCATCTGCACTTCTCTTCTCTGTGAGGCCATCTAAATGGATTTTCTTATTCAAATTTTCAAGATGAGCAATAACTTCATGTTTTTTTTATGAACATCCCCAAACTCTTTCCAGTTCCAAGTCTTGATTTTGGATTTAATGTATTGCAGTCTTTTGACAAAATAGAACATCTTAGTCCCATGCCTAGGTTTACCTTCCTTCCACCATTGTTGCACATGAGGTCTGAAGGAAATGTCTCTAAGCCACATTAATTGAAAATGAAAAGGAGAGAAACTCACATTGGTTTTCCACATTTCCACCATGACTGGCCAATGATCCGAACCAACATTATTAAGAGTCTTCACTTTAGGAATGTGACCATGGATTAAGAAATTTTTAGAGAGCAAAAACCTATCCAATCTCTCCATTATACAAGCTAAGCCTTGCCTTCTATTAGACCAAGTCATAAGGCCATTATCCGGTTGGATATCCACAAGATGGAGGTTTGCAATATATTCGCTCATGAGGTCGGTGCTTTTGTCCAAATTTCTATTTCCCCCCTTTTCTCATCCAGAGAGAGGATGGTATTGAAATCTCCTCCGATCAAGATCCAAGATTTAGGAAAATGAGAGATAATATGAGTAATATCCTTCCACTGTCTTCTTTTTTCCTCCAAAGAAGTCGGAGCATAAACAATAAATGCAGAGCATAATCTGGTTGGAATGTCTACTTTGAATAGCTATAGCCAACAAACCCCAACTGCCAACCATATGGTGAATAACTACCTCTTTTGGATCCCAAAGACAAGCAATGCCACCCGAAGTCCCTTGGGAACTGAGGGAAACCACTTTTCCAGCTGGCCAAATTTTACTGGCAATTAAGTCCATATCCTCCATTGACATCTTTGTTTCTTGAAGGAAAACAAGATGTGGATGATTTACCTGAATCATTCTTCTAATTTCATTTTGTTTTGAAAGACTCCCTTTGAGTCCTCTAATATTCCAAGTGATGATCTTCATTAATACCAGGGCTAAAAAAGTTGGGAAGGGCATTAATCTTACCTTCCTCTACAAGCTTTTCACCTTCTTTTACCATATGATATTGATTGGTCTTGCGACCTACTTTTTGATTAGAATCCATCTTCAATTTTTTTTCCCTGTTTCTTGACTTATTCCAATTGAATCTGAGATGGCTTCTAACCTTGAAGAATGCTCGTACACAGCCAAAATTTTACTAGATGGTTCAATAGAGTCTATATTGGGACCTGCATTATTTGAAGTTTTGACATTTGAAATATTGTTTTTCTTGTGTAAATTTTCTCCTTTTTTTTCTGTTGAAAACCTTTGATTTGTTGGTTTGTCTCTGAGTTCTTCCCTTCATATTTAAATTGTGTTTCTAAGATTTCAGTTTCCATTATTTCCTCTTCCTCACTTGGGACATCATTTGTGGAAAGGATTTCAAACATATTAGCAGATGACTTTGATTGATCCTTCATAACTGGTTTTTTCTTAGTGTTCTTCTTCTTAGGTATTTGGAAACCTGCTAAGTTTATATCTTCTTTCTTTTGATCAGGAATTTTATTTGGGCAAGCATCGGCCAAATGACCATATTCATGGCAAATTCTACAACGAAAAGGAATGTTCTCATAGTCCACTACTTGCTCCCAAGTGTCTTCCCCAAATTGTAATGTGATATTTTTAGGTAGGGGTTTGTCAAAATCCATTAAAACACAAATCCGAGCATAAATAATATGTTCAAAATTTTGAGTACAATCAGCAATCATCATAAAAGTTCCTAAAGAGTTTCCAATTGAAGAAAAAATAGTAGGATTCCAAAATTCAATAGGGAGGCCAAAGAGTCTAACCCACACGGGAGCAATAGAAGGCATCTCTTCTTCGGCTTTAAATTTAGTATGCCAGGGCTTCATGAAAAGCCCTGCCCTTCCAAAAAACCAAGGACCCCCTTGAAAAGTTTTCTCTCTATCTTCATTATTAGCAAATAAAACAAGAAAATAACCATTTGGATAAATAGAGATTTGTAACTCACCTTTAGTTTTCCAGCTTTTTGCAGCCCAGACTTTGAAAGCAGATAGACTCGGACGAAAACCCACGAACCGACAAATTAGTCCTCTTTTTTCCAAATCTTCAATGCCAGTCTGAATGTTACCCATATCAAGCTTAACAATAGGAGTTCCATCAGCTGCTTTAAGACATCCCGACTCCATTTTCCTGGGATCAATCTTAGGCATTCTTAGAGGTTTATGGGAAGCCCTAATATTGATATTAGCATTGGGCTGAGGCTGTCCACCATGAAGGGCATCCCTAAAATTCATTTTTGGGACTGAGTCTTCAAAATTCTTACCCTTGATAGGGGTTTTCATAGTAGAATTATTTTGTGGGTGCACCTTAGCACCAGATTCACTTGAGATATGAGCCATTTTTTGATCAACTGCTTGAAACTTGTTTCGTGATCTCTTTAATCCTTGCCCTAGACGTCGTGGAAAGGTATGGTTTTCACTTTTCTTTTGTGCAGCAAATTGGAAGCCGTTGTCACTCAAGTTCATAGTATGATCTGTTGAAAGACAAATTTCTAACCCATCTTGTATCCCCTGCAACATTTCTTGCTAAAATATTGAGAATAAACCACAAAAATATTGGCCGCTAGGGCCCGAAGGCCCTAAAAACCAACCTCTGGAGCTGCTTGCACTCAACCCAGATGAAACCCTCGCATAGCCGCTTGCCAAATATGTCGTTCACACATAGGGATGCGCTAGGATCTGTGTTGCTCCAAATGATATGAAAATTGGTGGAGACGTTCTAGGGTTTTTCAGGCATCTACCCTCAAAATTTTAGCTCAATCCGAGTCCGGATGAGTGAGATATGGCCGAAACGAGTTCGGAAGTTTGGGCAGTCCTACGAAAAACGTCTCCCTTCCAAAAAATTTATGTTCATCAAAATTTTCACCAATTTATTTGGGTTTTTACTCTAGGGTTTATAGATTTATTATGTTTTTAGATCTAGTTGTTATATCTTTTGCAAATAGTATTTTCATTTTAAATCTATAAAAAAAAAAAATTGGCATTAAACTTTTGCTGGAAAGGTTTTTGGAGCCAAACGGACCCCATGGTTGTGTTCGGAAGACCCAAAAACCCCTATTTCCATATAGTCATTTTTTTATTTATTTAAAAAAAAAAAAATAGTCGGCTATATATATATAAAAATAAAATAAAAATCAGTTTTGCTTTATAAAAAAACAGTTTTGTTTTTTTTGAAAAAGTTTTGCTTTATAAAAATCTTCAAACTTTTTCATGCCATTTTTTTTAATAAAATAATTTTTATTAATTTAATTGCATTTTTTAAGCAATTTTTTGTATTAAAAATTATTATTATTCTCCCTAAAATGCAATATTTTTTTGTCCCACATTAACAATGGTTGTTTGTGAGTTTGCTTGTTTTGCAAGGTTATCCAAGTATGTTTTGGAGTATACAAGGCAATTTCGGATCAATTTTTTCACTCTCTTCCCCTATTTTTATTAATTTCTTCTAATCTCTCTCCAATATTTGCTTGAAGCATACTGTAAATTAATGTAACTTGTATCTCTCATTATGAAAGTAAAAGAGAATGAAAAGAGAGTGAGAGAGAGAGAGAGAGAGAGAGAGTGTGTGTATTTGTATTTTGCTTTATGTCTCCACTGTCTCTTGTTCATCTTTCTTACATTTTGCATCTCAACTAATCTAACTACTAACTTATTAACTTGCTACTAAACAATCTACTAACCAACTAACTTGCAATTTACTAATTTTCATATTAATCAAGAAGGTTAAAAATGAATCAACTTACTAACCACAACTTTAGTATTTGATTAAAATTTACTTAATCTTGCAACACAGTTTATATTTGCTAAACACCTATTGAATCCAAAAGAATCCATTCTATCAGTAGCAAGTCCTTTTCGGGTCCTCGTACTCATACCCTTTTGGATAGCTTGATTGACCTTGGGTGAGATAAATTGGCAATTCATTAGGCTATAGCAAAACCTAAAATGAACACTAACTTACTAACTTATTGACTATTTAACATTTAACAAATATTTTATGGTTCAATTCAAGTTAGTTTATTTTGTTGCAAGATGATTGTTATGGTTAGTTACCTTCTTATTGCAATTTGATCTTGGTTTATTCAATTGCATTATGGTTATAGTTGTTTATTGCAATATGGTTATAGTAGTTCATGATTATCTTTCATGATGATCAATCATCTATTGCCTTGGCTAAAAATCTTGTAATGCATCAAAGAACAAAGCATGTTGAAATCCAAGCCCATTTTATCAGAGAGAAGATATTGTATGGGACTATTCAGTTGGAGTATTGCCCATCATCTTCTAATTCTGTTGATTTGTTAACCAAACCTTTTCCCAAGGAGCAGTTTTGTAAGCTGAGGGATTCACTTGGTTTGGTGAAGTTGTCCTCAAGGGGGAATGAAGTGTAGTTACACTTGTGAGATGGCAACTTCATCCTTATGAGGTGTTTTGTGCTATATATATGAGTTGATATTTGGTGGTATAATTGTTTTTTGCATCTCTTTTGAACATGGTACTTTCTTGTTTGTCTTGTGCAACTTTTGTACATGTTACTTTGTATATGGCATTGTGCAATTATGGTATATGATGCAATTGCTTTATGCGACTCTTTTACATGGTACTTTCTTGTTGCCTTGTGCAACTTTGTACATGTTTTTATGTAGTTGGAATTATGCAATTGGTTTATCATGATACTTTCTTGTTAGCATTTATGCTACTTTTGTACATGATATTTTATGGTTGGCTTTATGCAACCGGTGTGCACACTTTATTATTTTCATATACCTTATGCAACTCTTGTACATGGTACTTTTTTGTTAGCCTTGTGCTACTTTTGTACATGGTACTTTAGAGTCTGCATTATCATGGTACTCCTTGTTTGCTTTATGCAACTTTGTACATGATATTTTTTGATCAACTATATAGCACGTGACTATAAGTATGGCTTGGCATATTTTTGTGATGACTTATAGTTCACTATTTGTTAGATCAATTTTGTTATCATATTTGGATATTCATATATGCTGTGGTGAATATATTTATGATGATGTATCTAACTGATCTTATGTTGAGCTGCTTGTAGCTTGCAGGTACTTCCATTTGGGATTTTGTAAGATTACTGAAGACACCCTTGTGATGTTTTCTTCTTGTCATTTGCAACCACTTGTAGTTTATGGATGGCTTTGTAAGCTACTTGTATCTGAAGCTACTCCGTTGGGGGCTTGCAGTCTCACTTTGGTCCATTTTGTATTGGTGCCTTATTGTAGACCATTTTTGGTCATAGAAGCTCATTGTAACTATATTACTCATTTGATTCTCATCCCCATTTGTATCTTTAGAGGGAGAATGTTTCTTTGTCTCATAATTCCTTTCCCCAATATTGCATTAAAGGGGAGTGTTGGAATATGTAATCCAATATTATGTAAATTATTCTTAGAATAAAATATAAAGTCTAAAGAATAATTTTTGAATTAGAATATAATTCTATCTTATGTAAAATATTCCCACCCAATTAATAAATAAATTAAGGGTGCTAGGAATATTTAATTTCTTGAGAAAAATTTATTTTTCTTTTTTAAAAAATATTAGAAAGTAACTAATCACTTTCTAATATTTGATATATGCCACTCATCACATATCTCAAATATTAGATTATGATAAAATTAGAAAGTAACTAAAGCACTTTCTAATATTTGATAGATTGTGATAAGATTTAGGGTTGTAGTAGAAAAGCTTCTCTTTAAATAAGGGTGTTTTCTACTACATATTATCATATCTTATCATATATTGTCATATTGACTTGTGTTGTAGTTTATGTTGATGCATATTGTTGCATAACATTGAAGAATTCTTGTACTATTGAATCATTGAGTAATATAGTGAGCTTCATAGTGGATGTTTCCCTTCTTCATTTGAAGTAGGGTTTTACCACTCAATATTTGTGTTGTGGGTTTACCTCTTTTATGTGTGATTGATCTTGTGGAGCATTCTTCGATCTTGGGGAGACTTTGCTTGTCTCACAATTTGACCATCCAACATTTTTATCATAAGAGGTGATTGTACCAATGAGTTCTTGATCCTAAGTTTGAGGTTTTTCACACAAGAAAAGGTTTAAAAAAATTGGTAATGGTATAGTGGACCATGGAGATAGCCCAATGTAGGATAAAGCACTGGCATTACAAGCACATTTAAATTTTCAAGCTAAATAAGAAAATTCTTGTCCTACATTTTATTGGAAAACTAAAAACCCTATGGATTGGTCCATTCTAGGTGGATGAGGTTTTGGAGAAAGATATTTTCCATCTTAAGATATTGGATGGGATGCCATGTATTGACCCAATTAATAAATTAAACCTAAACTGCTATAATATTTGTGTATAGATAAACCTTATAGACTATGAGCCATTGATAAAAGTTTAGATTGATTGCTTAATGCATCTATTTAGTTCTTGGGTTCCTTTGATAGGATCATAATCCATGAGGTTGGGAAAAGCTATACCCTAAAGATGCATAGTTTGATGAGTGTCCTAATAATAATGAAGACTTCAAGGTAGAAAATCTTGTATGGTTTTTTGAGAAAGAGGCTACCACAAGAGAAATAGAATATACACAATAGCAAGGGTCAATTATTGAATAAACATAATTAGAGTAAAATACCCTAGGTAAAGAAGGTTGTGTATGTACATAATTTTTCTTGAAGGAGAAATTAGTGAGGATCCATTTTGTTGTGTCTACTGCAATGGAGATAGTAACTTAGTTATAAAGCATATGAAACTATTCACACCCTACAAGTATGGATTTTGAGGCATGTAATGGGTGAACTTTGTGAAGAAAGTAGCAATAAAAGTGACTTAAATATGTTGGCAATAATTAGTCACACAAAGATAGACATGCAATAGAGATGGAACGATTGTCTTATAAAATTAAATAATTGAGTATGCATAGATGGATTTCATAAATAGCATACATAGGGTATGCAATTGTTATATAAAGGAATGTTAATGCATGTAAGGACACAGCAACGGTCTAATATGGAATTGTGTACCTTCAATTTTTAAAGATCCTTATAGTTGTATAACAATGGTTTAAGCTTTAAATATGGATAAAACATCATCATAACTCCAATAATAGCAATTGAAGTAGGAGCAGTCACAATAGTGACACTAACACGAGCATAACCACATCCAATTTTGAAAGAAGGGGTAGCTTGAGCTTGGGCATATGTGTGCATATGTGTAGATTAAGTGTGCACACTCACTTGAAATATTATTATAATTATTCAGGTTGGTTATTTTATGAATGAGAATTTTATTGAAACAATATTCCTTGTACATGCAATAATAGTTTAGGATCAAACAAATAGGAGTTCTTGCAAATGTAAATGATACATTTAATATGTAAGACATTCCAATTTAGGAAGAATAATACCTATAAAATTCTAGAGGAGAAGTTGACCAAGAATTGTAGTTTGATGATGTAGAAGATTAAGGAAAAACCAAAAATAGTCATCCAAGATATGGTTGTTTGGGACAAAGTTATTTGGGATAGGGTTATTCAAGACTAGGTCATTTGACCCAAGCTTTTCATCATTTACCCATATTAGATTGTCAGACATAGGTTGGATGGGCCAGATCTATTTAGACTAGCACCAAGGTTATTTGTCCCACATCCCTAGTCATTTGAAATTTGGTTCAAATCATTTAGACCAAGGGCTAGGTTGTATCTCCTTAATATAAGGCCATTAGGACCAAGTTAGGGGTTGGCAAGGAAAAAATAGAATCCATGGATGTCAAGGAAAAGTTGTACCAATCATGTGGGCAAGTTATCAATGATATAGATATCAGATTTTATATACAAGAAATTATAAAAAAATCATTCCAACATATGTGAGTGTTAATTTCAACAGTGAGGGATGAATTGATTATGTAATAGATGTAATATCAAACATACTTGGTCATTTTATCATTTAGACAAATTGTGTTGCCATTAGAAAAGTGGTAGATAAGTATTATAGGTTATCTAGATAGATTGACCTAATTATCTACCCAATTGGAATTTTGTTAGGTAATTTGGCCTATGGGATAGGTCACTTGACCATATGGACAAGTCATTTAGCCTTTGAGGTATATTATCTATGCCTTAGGTGTCAACTAGGATGAGGGGAAATAGGACACACTACTTAGCAACATAGTTGCATCATGATGCTAAATGTTCCACCCTTCTTGAACATTTATTAAAGCCAAATTTTATCCCTTTTTAGTCCATCATTGATGATCCCCTCATATGACTTATCATGATCCATTTTAGTTACCTTTTTGCCTCATTTTTTGTCACCTATCTAACCATGGTTATAAATCGAGATTGTATATATGTAGTTTTGCATGAAAAAAGTTGAATATAACAATTTATGGATTATTGAATGGTTTTACTAGGATTTATTTATTTCATGATGACATATTTGTTTCATGTTTTGAAAATATTTAAATTATATTTAAAAACTAGAAGAACACAATTAAAATCATGGAAAATTGTAGTTTTTAAAAACTACAAAATTCTACATAGTACAAAAACTATAGAATTATTTTCATGTAAAACTATATAATTTTAAGGAGATGCACCTTAACATGTGTATCAATCTAGATTCTACTTAAGATAATTGCTACTTCTACAATTCAATAAATGCTATAGTTATTTTTAGGAAAATTGAAAAGCCAAAAATAGCATATGGAGAACAGTCAAACATTTTGGATCATTGTTCCTCCAAGCTATTTTTAGAAAGTGTTTCTTAATTAGGATCTTCTCAAACTATAGAGATCCAAAATTGTTCTATTATTTTGATTTATTTTGTCTATATTCCAATTTGAAATATAATGTTGAAATTGTTTTCCCTAAGTGTTGTTGGTGCATTTTAAGGTTGTTATCTATCATGTTATATAAAGTCTAAAGTTCCTTATGATAGAAACTAGTTAGTTAGAAAGCAATATAACATGAGATATTTATAATTGTTGGTCAAGAGAAAAAACACTATATGTAATAAGTTTTTATAGTTGAATAAAGTTTAGATCTATTTCATTTCTGAGTTCTTAATTTAAGTTTTCTCACAAAGGATAACAACACCTACCTTGGAGATAGGTCCCATTATAAAAATGTGGTTGCCTTAAGACCCCATGGGTGCATTTTTATTTGTGATAATTTCAATGAGTATGTATGCCTACTAACCAAGCTTGTACATTGTGTGTTCTTTTGAATTTCAATATTTTATAGTTTTTCAATTGTGATTATAGTTCTTTTCTTTGAATAAGTACCTTTCTAGTAAAGTTTGATGCCTAGTATAACAAAGTTAGGTTTTTAATTATTAGTATAACAATCAAGTTACACTCATATGTCAACATTGGCTAAGTAATTTAGTACCACATTACAATCTAAAGTCACATTGTAATGCATAGCTAGTATTGATAATCTCACAATACTACTAATATGGATTGACATATAAAATGTTCGTCAATCATTATCACACACATCAACAAGGGAATCATGCCATCGTATAAAGAGAATTGATCCAATAGAAGATAAGGATTTGGTAATATTTCATCCAAGCGAACCTCATCACTATCCTAAGAATGAAAATTATCATCAAGAGCAACAAAGAGTGTGTTGGAGGGCATAGCCTAGGTTTTTAAAGAGGCAAAACTAGCTAATATAAAGGAGAGGAACTCAATGCAAGAGCATACAAAAAATCATGTGTTACATCTAGAATATAAAAAGGAAAAATGTTGTGTTTTTTTATGCAAATTATACCATTAGAAATGGAAATAAGATGAATATTAAGCATCCATAACTATTTGGGATATCGACAAGGGTTTGATTTTCTACACAAAATATTTTATAATTTATTTGAAGTGATTAGGGAATGACCTAATTTTATAACTTATTTTAATGTTTGGATACAATAAGGCACAAGGTCATATACCCTTGTGTAGCACCCTAAAATTGGCACAGTAAAACTTTAATAATTACAATTACTCTAGTAAATATTCAAATTCAAATTTCAACCTCCAAAACCCCTCCCAAACCGTCGTTTAACCCGTTTCCTCCTTTCCCGTGCCATTTTTAGAGTTTGTTTTGACCGTTTGACGATATCGCCTCAGATCGAACGATTTCGTCTGGCGTAGGACGTCCAAAAAATCTCGTCCCAAAATGATTTGTGCATAGTTGGACTCTGTTCCAACGGCGTCTCTAATCCGGGCATAAGCGTGTCTGCATCGCTAGAGACCTCCCCCATTGGAGATCTCCCAAATTGGGATGATCTCCAACCTCCCAACCTTTATCCTAAGCCTATTTAATCCTAGGCCCTCCTCTTAGCATCCCCCAAATTCCCTGTAACTCGAATTCTACACGCATTAGACCATCTTAAATCAATGTTTGCATTTGTATTTTTCCAAGTTTGTTTGCAAGAACTTCATTGTTTTTCAGTCGGAGCAAGCTCAATTCGTCTCAGACAATCTCGTACAATCTCGGACGATATCGACCCAATTCGAGACGATTTCGACTACAGTCCACACTGGGGGCAATCAGTGCCCAGAGTTTGTGTTTTCTTCACTCTTTTTCGCTGCATTGTTCTGCATTTAGTCAATTCTATGGTTATTCTTTATTATCCTGCATCTTGGAGTTCACCCATGTAGCTTTAATGCATAATAAAAGCATAAATTGTCATTAGATTGTTATAATGCATTCGTGTCTTAGTTTGACATTATCATTTTAATGTTCTTACTACCATTTTACATCATTACCCTCTATTATCATAGTTGCATTCTCTGTATTTTGCATCTGTTTCTCTGTTTGCAGGTCTGACGAATTCATCAGATCTCAGACGATCCTGTCAGATAGGAGACTATCCTATCAAATTCTAGACGATCTTGACTGCTTCAAAAATCAGAATCTCCATCAGACATCTGGATTAGGTATGGCTCTATAATTTAGCTTTTTCTCTCTATTTTTTGTCTAATTTTGTTCTCTGTATGCATTTAGTCTGCACTTTCATAATAGAAAAACTTAGTTTCATTTGGCCAAACCTAAGACTTGGATGATTAAATATAAAACTAAACACATCAAACACATTCCCAACCTAGGCATGGAAACTGTCATTCAAACGTTTCCTGGTGAACCCACCATCCGTCGAAAAATCACCATAATACACCTCCCCCGAGAGGCGGGACCTTCGCAAGGCCTCTCAGTCCGAGGTACGACGCCATCATTTTCCCATCCTCCTTTTGGGAACGGATCCTATAGCCTGAAGGTAGAGATGCAAAAAATTTGGAGCGATACACCTTGATTGAACATCCCATTGAATTGGGTTTCAAATAAAATAGCTAATGATAGAGACAAATTGACCATCTAGTTATCTAGAGAATGTGGTCATCTACCCTCTATCTATCATATAACTAGATATTTATACATAGTGAGCTATTGGAAACCCATTTTTTTGGTTTTGAGTAGTTTAATAGGTTGTCATCTAACATGGATGATATTTCTAGGTTTTTGGTCATCTAAGCGTTGCATGTCATTTAGAACTAGCTCATATAGGTATTGCATATAGTCTAAAAGTAAGTTGTGTTGGACCAACTAGGGCATGCCATCTAGATGTGGGGCATCTAGGTATTGCTTTGGCATGTCATACAAAGGATAGATAATAATTATTGTGTAATATCAATATTTCTTATTGGAAATTTGAGTTAATTTGAGGCATTTTATGTTGTCATTGATGTCACATGGATCATATTTGGTTTTGGTGGCAAAAATATTTCATAAATAAGCATTTATGATATTTTGGAAAGCATGGCTATTTACAAGGTTTTTATGAAAACCAAGGCAGGCAAAATAAAAGGTTTTATTTAAAACCATGGTGGGCTTATGTGGAAAGGGCTTTTCTTAAAAGCCAAGGTGGAATTTTGTTTCATCGAAAAAGGACCTCCGGTGATGAAGATATTAAAGTTTAAAGTTTAAGTTTAAATTAATGGAGGGCCGACCTATGTGCAATTAATGGAGGTTGGCATATATATATATATATATATATATATATATATATAAAGGTTTCAATTTATTTTGGAAAGGGGGCATATTATATATCGTCGGAAAGCTTATTTCGAGGGCTATTTGACTAACTTATTTAGAAGGAGAAATAAGGTGTGTGTAAAGAGATATTTCTGATTTTGCAAAGGGGTTCCAAAAGTGAAGTTTGCCTTGTTCTTTTTCAAGAGGATTAATTCTTTCATGAGGTGACAAGGTATGCAATATTGTGATTTATTTTATTTTATGGTATAAGTGGTTTTGGGAGTGAAAAGGTTATGCAATGTTTTGATTTATTTTATTTTATGGTACAAGTGGTTTTAGGAGAGATAAGGAAGTTGTGCAATTAAAGGCCTTGGTGATGATTATTGAAAAGTGGAGTAATGTTGATTATTTTGTGATCTACTAACCCTTGTGAAGATTGGCAAAAGAATTTTGTGATTGTGGCAGATTTACAAAGAGGTTTTTTCATCTTCATAAAAGGTATGGGCACATTCTCCTATTGATTGTTTATGGTGGTTGATTTCTGAAATATCATTGGAGGGAAAAGGATTGTTTGTGGTTTCCTTTTCGAAAGTGGTTGGTTGAATGCTTCAAGGTTTTCTGAATTGAGAGTTGTGTCTAAACCTTGTTTGATAAGCATAGTTGTTGAAGCCCATTGGTTGTGAAAGAACTTGAGTTAGAAAAGAACATGAGTATCATTGTTATGTGAGATTTGTGGTTGAGCATTGTTGGAAACATTTGAGTTGGTTGATACATACTTGGACTAGGGTTGTGTGAGAAAGAGTTGTCCCTTGTGATGATTGGTTGAGTTGAGTTGATTGAGCCTAGTCAAGTGATGTGTGAAGTGATTGTTCAAGTTCTATGAAATAAACTATTCCATCATTCTATGTTGAGTTGAGATTAAGGTTAGAACATATTGAGTCTCTAACAATTCTCTTTATGGTTCTATAAGACTTGAATTGAGTTGAGGTTGATTTGAGTTGAGAGTGATATTAGAACATATTGAGTCTCTAACAATTCTCTTTATGCTTCTATGAGTTTATTTGATTTGAGTTGAGATTGATTTGGGTTGAGAGTGAGTTTAGAACATATTGAGTCTCTAAAAATTCTCTTTATGCTTCTATGAGTTGAGTTGAGATTGATTTGGGTTGAGAGTGAGATTAGAACATATTGAGTCTCTAACAATTCTCTTTATGCTTCTATGAAGTTAATTTGAGTTGAGATTGCCATTCATTGTTGAGTTCATTTTGAGTACTACTTGAGCATGATTGATTGAGCCTTTGAGAAGGCCTTTGGGACAGATTTGAGGATAGTGTTGGGACAGATTTGAGGATAGTGTTTGGACAAGTTCTTGGTGAGCTTGTTAGAGCATATTTGGGCAAGTTCTTGGTGAGCTTGCTAGAGCAGATTTGGGCAAGTTCTTGGTGAGCTTGCTAGAGCATATTTGGGCAAGTTCTTGGTGAGCTTGCTAGCGTAGATTTGACAAGTTCTGTGTGAGCTTGTTAAGCAGGTTCTGTGTGAGCCTATTGAGCAGGTTCTTAGTGAGCCTATTGATAGAGCTTTGGAGGTGACAGAGTATAGAGGATAGAGTCTCAGTGGATAGAGATCCAACAACCAACATAGTTGAAGATAGATCTGAGTGAGGAGTCTTCAAGTGGAGAGAGGTCCACCAATTAGTGCAGTAGAGAGACAAAGTCTTCTAGAAGATCACATAGCCAGAGTAGAAGGGGAAAGAGTTCTCCTATGGAAGAGATCCACGAACTTGAGATTAGGGGATCAACATCTCCTTTGGATAAAGATCCATAAACATTGTAATTGGGAGTGATTCCCAAAGAGATTGATTGAGAAAGTTTTAGTAAAATATTTTCTCCATGGAGTAGCCCACATTGGGTGAACCACGTAAATTGTGGTGTCTCTATTGTGTATGGTTTCTGTGCATTGCTTTGATTACTACTATTGATATTGCTATCTTTACACAACATAATATTGAATTGGAAGAAAAAGTAAAAAGTGGTCTTATATTGTTCACCCCCCCTCTCAGTATAAGCTTGTGTTCTTCAATTGGTATCAGAGCGGGTTCCTTCAGAAAGGCTAACAACTTGAGGGCAGATTCTACAAAGAACACAGATGGCTTCACAGAAAGGATTATCTTCAAATAAGGCTCCATTGTTTGATGGTAACAATTATGCTTTCTAGAGCATGAGGATGAAGAACTACTTGATATCACAAGGATATGAGGTATGGCAGATGGTTGAAAAAGAGTATAAGGTTGAAGGTGATCCCGAGGAAGATAAGACTACCAGGAAATTGGTTGAGATCAATGCAAGAGCAATGAATTGTATTTTGAGTGGGCTACGTGAGATAAATTTTGCAAAGGTCATGGTATGTACTTCAGCTAATGAGATGTGGACCAAGTTGAGGAATACTTATGAAGGAGATTCCAAGGTAAAGTTGGCAAAACTACAAACTCATAGAAAAATATTTGAGGAATTGAAAATGGAAGATTCTGAAGATATTGCAAAGTTCTTACTTCGAGTTGATGAGATTACTAACACTATGAGAGGCCTAGGTTTTGATATGAAAGAATCAGAAGTTACTCAAAAGGTTTTGAGATCACTTCCCATGAAATATGATGCAAAGGTTTCAGCAATAGAAGAAACAATGGATATCAACAAGTTAACAATGGAAGAATTGCAAGGTACTCTCACAACTTATGAGATGAGGGTAAGTAAGCATCAAGCTCCAATAAAAGAGATTGCATTCAAGGCTTCAAAAAAGAGAAAGGGAAAGTTTCAGAAATAGATAGAGTTTTAGAAAATGATGAGGAAGCTAACTTCATCAAAAGGAATAAGGACTCAAGGAATTTCAGAGATATAAGGAAAGTCAGGTGCTACAAGTGTGGTGATCTTGGTCACTATGCATACAAGTGTCCACATGAAGAAATCAGTGATGATGAAAAATAGGGTCACAGAAGAAAAGAAGATGGAAAGCATAAGCATGACAAAGATGACAGATTCAAGCAAAATAGGTATGAGAAGAAGAAATTTTTTTGTAAGGCAAAGAAATCTTACTACATTGTAGAAGCAAGTGATAGCTCAGATCATAGTGATAGAGACAATTCAGATGATGAAAAGGAAGAGCATTTATTCCTAGGAATAGAAGGTGAAAGAGAACAATGTTTTGTGTGTGGTCAAAGAGATCACAGATCAGGATATTGCAATGGTTTCAGTGATAGTGAAGATGAGATGACACATCAAGAAAATATGCATGGTCAAAGAAATCTTGAGAGTTTGTTTGCTATAGAAGATTATAATGATCTTAGTGATAGTGAATATGAAGAAGGGTTTTTCTATGGAATAAGAGAAGTAGAAGAAGAACATTCACTCCAAATAGAAGAAGTTAAACAAGAGGATAATGTCTCAGTTGATCTAAAGGAAGACTTCAATGTTATCCATGAGCAACTACAAGAGGTTAAGGAGAATCTAAAAGAATTGAGATGTTCCCTACATGAGAAGTTTGATCCATCACATGACTCAAAAGGTCAAGATATTTGTACTAAGAAGGAAACATGTATTTTAGAGGCTATAGAGATGGATGCCAAGTTGCTACTTGACACAAATGAAGAGAAAGAAGAGGAAGATTCCAAAGCACCAAAGGTCCCATATTTCAGGTTTGGGGAATCACACTCAAAAGGAAAGGAAGTTCTAAAAGATGAAAGCAAGGAAGCACCTAAGATTTGTGAGGAAAGTTCCAAAGTTCCTATGGCTCCAAATATTCAGTTTGGATCTTGTTTTGAGATAGGTGAATCAAGTTCAAAGGGAAAATAAATTCTTGAAGAGAAAGGCAAGGAAGAAATTAAGGAAGAGGTTTTAGATACTACAAAGAAGGTTCAAGAATGCAATGCACAAGTTGAAGATGATCATAAGGATAATGGTCAAGAAAGGTATGAGGAACCAAGGATGAAAAAAGGATGTTTTTTTGTAATGGATTTGGAACAGGCTATAATTGGATCTATGGATCAAAGAAGTTTGATTTTTCTAGAAGAAACTTCAAAGGAAGAAGGTATGATTTTTAGGGACATTGCTTCTCATGTAATAGGATTGGTCATAAAGATTTTTAGTGCAAAGGAAATGAGCAACATGGTTTTGGTTTTAGAGCTACACAATTCAGAAGTCATGGTAATAATGGTCATGAAAATAGAGCTTCACAATACAGGGTTTCAGGAAAGGAATGGATATGGAAATTATTTCAAGAAAGAATTTAGGACATGGGCACCATCCAAAGGCTACAATATCAAGTGTTTTAATTGCAATAACTTTGGGCATATTGCAAGATGGTGTAGGACTCAATTCCAAATAGGTTCAAGGCAAGAAGGTCAAACAGGTTCTAGACAAGAAGATCAAGTAATTCATCAAGAGAAGGATATCAGAAAAACATGGAAGGAAGTTGATAGAGGAAAGAATCAATGTAATATGGGAGTAAAGGTACTCCCACCCCAAAATTAATCACCTCAAGAGAGAAGGTGGTGAGGGGGCTAAGCTTAAGAGTCATATCTTTTAGCCCCATAGGTGTCCCTTTTGCCATTGATGTCAAAGGGGGAGAGATTTGAGTAAGGGGGAGAGAATTGAGTTAGGGGGAGCAGCCTCCAAAGAGAGTATTGAGTTAGGGGGAGCAGCCTCCATAGAGAGTATTGAGTCAGGGGGAGCAACTTTGATTCTCAGAGATGGTTTTTGTAGTGATTGTGGTGTTTGCATTAGAGGTGTTGCCATCAATGACAAAGGGGGATATTGTTGGAAATTTGAGTTAATTTGAGGCATTTTATGTTGTCATTGATGTCACATGGATCATTGATGTCACATTGATCACATTTGGTTTTGGTGGCAAAAATATTTCATAAATAATCATTTATGATATTTTGGAAAGCATGGATATATACAAGGTTTTTATGAAAACCAAGGCAGGCAAAATAAAAGGTTTTATTTAAAACCATGGTGGGCTTATGTGGAAAGGGCTTTTCTTAAAATCCAAGGTGGAATTTTGTTTCATCGAAAAAGGACCTCCGGTGATGAAGATATTAAAGTTTAAAGTTTAAGTTTAAATTAATGGAGGGCCGACCTATGTGCAATTAATGGAGGTTGGCATATATATATTTATGTAAAGGTTTCAATTTATTTTGGAAAGGGGGCATATTATATATCATCGAAAAGCTTATTTCGAGGGATATTTGACTAAATTATTTAGAAGGAGAAATAAGGTGTGTGTAAAGAGATATTTCTGATTTTGCAAAGGGGTTCCAAAAGTGAAGTTTGCCTTGTTCTTTTTCAAGAGGATTAATTCTTTCATGAGGTGACAAGGTATGCAATATTGTGATTTATTTTATTTTATGGTATAAGTGGTTTTGGGAGTGAAAAGGTTATGCAATGTTTTGATTTATTTTATTTTATGGTACAAGTGGTTTTAGGAGAGATAAGGAAGTTGTGCAATTAAAGGCCTTGGTGATGATTATTGAAAAGTGGAGTAATGTTGATTATTTTGTGATCTACTAACCCTTGTGAAGATTGGCAAAAGAATTTTGTGATTGTGGCAGATTTACAAAGAGGTTTTTTCATCTTCATAAAAGGTATGGGCACATTCTCCTATTGATTGTTTATGGTGGTTGATTTCTGAAATATCATTGGAGGGAAAAGGATTGTTTGTGGTTTCCTTTTCGAAAGTGGTTGGTTGAATGCTTCAAGGTTTTCTGAATTGAGAGTTGTGTTTAAACCTTGTTTTATAAGCATAGTTATTGAAGCCCATTGGTTGTGAAAGAACTTGAGTTAGAAAAGAACATGAGTATCATTGTTATGTGAGATTTGTGGTTGAGCATTATTGGAAACATTTGAGTTGGTTGATACATACTTGGACTAGGGTTGTGTGAGAAAGAGTTGTCCCTTGTGATGATTGGTTGAGTTGAGTTGATTGAGCCTAGTCAAGTGATGTGTGAAGTGATTGTTCAAGTTCTATGAAATAAACTATTCCATCATTCTATGTTGAGTTGAGATTAAGGTTAGAACATATTGAGTCTCTAACAATTCTCTTTATGGTTCTATAAGACTTGAATTGAGTTGAGGTTGATTTGAGTTGAGAGTGAGATTAGAACATATTGAGTCTCTAAAAATTCTTTATGCTTCTATGAGTTTATTGTTTGAGGTTGATTTGGGTTGAGAGTGAGTTTAGAACATATTGAGTCTCTAAAAATTCTCTTTATGCTTCTATGAGTTGAGTTGAGATTGATTTGGGTTGAGAGTGAGATTAGAACATATTGAGTCTCTAACAATTCTCTTTATGCTTCTATGAAGTTAATTTGAGTTGAGATTGCCATTCATTGTTGAGTTCATTTTGAGTACTACTTGAGCATGATTGATTGAGCCTTTGAGAAGGCCTTTGGGATAGATTTGAGGATAGTGTTGGGATAGATTTGTGGATAGTTTTGGGCAAGTTCTTGGTGAGCTTGCTAGAGCATATTTGGGCAAGTTCTTGGTGAGCTTGCTAGAGCAGATTTGGGCAAGTTCTTGGTGAGCTTGCTAGCACATATTTGACAAGTTCTATGTGAGCTTGTTAAGCAGGTTCTGTGTGAGCCTATTGAGCAGGTTCTTAGTGAGCCTATTGATAGAGCTTTGGAGGTGATAGAGTACAGAGGATAGAGTCTCAGTGGATAGAGATCCAACAGCTAGCATAGTTGAAGATAGATCTGAGTGAGGAGTCTTCAAGTGGAGAGAGGTCCACTAGTTAGTGCAGTAGAGAGACAAAGTCTTCTAGAAGATCACATAGCCAGAGCAGAAGGGGAAAGAGTTCTCCTGTGGAAGAGATCCATGAACTTGAGATTAGGGGATCAACATCTCCTTTGGATAAAGATCCATAAACATTGTAATTGGGAGTGATTCCCAAAGAGATTGATTGAGAAAGTTTTAGTAAAATATTTTCTCCGTGGAGTAGCCCACATTGGGTGAACCACGTAAATTGTGGTGTCTCTATTGTGTATGGTTTTTGTGCATTGCTTTGATTACTGCTATTGATATTGTTATCTTTACACAACATAATATTGAATTGGAAGAAAAAGTAAAAAGTGGTCTTATACTGTTCACCCCCCTCTCAGTATAAGCTTGTGTTCTTCAATTGGTATCAGAGCGGGTTCCTTCGAAAAGGCTAACAACTTGAGGGCAGATTCTACAAAGAACACATATGGCTTCACAGAATGGATTATCTTCAAATAAGGCTCCATTGTTTGATGGTAACAATTATGCTTTCTGGAGCATGAGAATGAAGAACTACTTGATATCACAAGGATATGAGGTATGGCAGATGGTTGAAAAAGAGTATAAGGTTGAAGGTGATCCCGAGGAAGATAAGACTACTAGGAAATTGGTTGAGATCAATGCAAGAGCAATGAATTATATTTTGAGTGGGCTACATGAGATAGATTTTGCAAAGGTCATGGTATGTACTTCAGCTAATGAGATGTGGACCAAGTTGAGGAATACTTATGAAGGAGATTCCAAGGTAAAGTTGGCAAAACTACAAACTCATAGAAAAATATTTGAGGAATTGAAAATGGAAGATTCTGAAGATATTGCAAAGTTCTTACTTCGAGTTGATGAGATTACTAACACTATGAGAGGCCTAGGTTTTGAGATGAAAGAATCAGAAGTTACTCAAAATGTTTTGAGATCACTTCCCATGAAATATGATGCAAAGGTTTCAACAATAGAAGAAACAATGGATATCAACAAGTTAACAATGGAAGAATTGCAAGGTACTCTCACAGCTTATGAGATGAGGGTAAGTAAGCATCAAGCTCCAATAAAAGAGATTGCATTCAAGGCTTCAGAAAAAGAGAAAGGGAAAGTTTCAGAAATAGATAGAGTTTTAGAAAATGATGAGGAAGCTAACTTCATCAAAAGGAATAAGGACTCAAGGAATTTCAGAGATATAAGGAAAGTCAGGTGCTACAAGTGTGGTGATCTTGGTCACTATGCATACAAGTGTCCACATGAAGAAATCAGTGATGATGAAAAATAGGGTCATAGAAGAAAAGAAGATGGAAAGCATAAGCATGACAAAGATGACAGATTCAAGCAAAATAGGTATGAGAAGAAGAAAATTTTTTGTAAGGCAAAGAAATCTTACTACATTGTAGAAGCAAGTGATAGCTCAGATCATAGTGATAGAGACAATTCAGATGATGAAAAGGAAGAGCATTTATTCCTAGGAATAGAAGGTGAAAGAGAACAATGTTTTGTGTGTGGTCAAAGAGATCACAGATCAGGATATTGCAATGGTTTCAATGATAGTGAAGATGAGATGACACATCAAGGAAATAGGCATGGTCAAAGAAATCTTGAGAGTTTGTTTGCTATAGAAGATTATAATGATCTTAGTGATAGTGAATATGAAGAAGGGTTTTTCTATGGAATAAGAGAAGTAGAAGAAGAACATTCACTCCAAACAGAAGAAGTTAAACAAGAGGATAATGTCTCAGTTGATCTAAAGGAAGACTTCAATGTTATCCATGAGCAACTACAAGAGGTTAAGGAGAATCTAAAAGAATTGAGATGTTCCCTACATGAGAAGTTTGATCCATCACATGACTCAAAAGGTCAAGATATTTGTACTAAGAAGGAAACATGTATTTCAGAGGCTATAGAGATGGATGCCAAGTTGCTACTTGACACAAATGAAGAGAAAGAAGAGGAAGATTCCAAAGCACCAAAGGTCCCATATTTCAGGTTTGGGGAATCACACTCAAAAGGAAAGGAAGTTCTAAAATATGAAAGCAAAGAAGCACCTAAGATTTGTGAGGAAAGTTCCAAAGTTCCTATGGCTCCAAATATTCAGTTTGGTTCTTGTTTTGAGATAGGTGAATCAAGTTCAAAAGGAAAATAAATTCTTGAAGAGAAAGGCAAGGAAGAAACTAAGGAAGAGGTTTTAGATGCTACAAAGAAGGTTCAAGAATGCAATGCACAAGTTGAAGATGATCATAAGGATAATGGTCAAGAAAGGGTATGAGGAACCAAGGCATGAAAAAGGGCTTTTCAAGGATATTGTTTTTCTTGTAATGGATTTGGACAAGGGCTATACATTGAGATCCATGGATCAAAGAAGTTTGATTTTGCTAGAAGAAACTTCAAAGGAAGAAGGTATGATTTTCAGGGACATTGCTTCTCATGTAACAGGATTGGTCATAAAGATTTTCAGTGCAAAGGAAATGAGCAACATGGTTTTGGTTTTAGAGCTACACAATTCAGAAGTCATGGTTATAATGGTCATGAAAATAGAGCTTCACAATACAGGGTTCAGGAAAGGAATGGATATGGAAATTATTTTAAGAAAGAATTCAGGACATGGGCACCATCCAAAGGCTACAATATCAAGTGTTTTAATTGCAATAACTTTGGGCATATTGCAAGATGGTGTAGGACTCAATTCCAAATAGGTTCAAGGCAAGAAGGTCAAACAGGTTCAAGACAAGAAGATCAAGTAATTCATCAAGAGAAGGATATCAGAAAAACATGGAAGGAAGTTGATAGAGGAAAGAATCAATGTAATATGGGAGTAAAGGTACTCCCACCCCAAAATTAATCACCTCAAGAGAGAAGGGGGTGAGGGGGCTAAGCTTAAGAGTCATATCTTTTAGCCCCATAGGTGTCCCTTTTGCCATTGATGTCAAAGGGGGAGAGAATTGAGTTAGGGGGAGTAGCCTCCAAAGAGAGTATTGAGTTAGGGGGAGCAGCCTCCATAGAGAGTATTGAGTCAGGGGAGCAACTTTGATTCTCAGAGATGGTTTTTGTAGTGATTGTGGTGTTTGCATTAGAGGTGTTGCCATCAATGACAAAGGGGGAGATTGTTGGAAATTTGAGGTAATTTGAGGTATTTTATGTTGTCATTGATGTCACATGGATCATTGATGTCACATGGATCACATTTGGTTTTGGTGGCAAAAATATTTCATAAATAAGCATTTATGATATTTTGGAAAGCATGGCTATATACAGGGTTTTTATGAAAACCAAGGCAGGCAAAATAAAAGGTTTTATTTAAAACCATGGTGGGCTTATGTGGAAAGGGCTTTTCTTAAAAGCCAAGGTGGAATTTTGTTTCATCGAAAAAGGACCTCCGGTGATGAAGATATTAAAGTTTAAAGTTTAAGTTTAAATTAATGGAGGGCCGACCTATGTGCAATTAATGGAGGTTGGCATATATATATATGTAAAGGTTTCAATTTATTTTGGAAAGGGGGCATATTATATATCATCGAAAAGCTTATTTTGAGGGATATTTGACTAACTTATTTAGAAGGAGAAATAAGGTGTGTGTAAAGAGATATTTCTGATTTTGCAAAGGGGTTCCAAAAGTGAAGTTTGCCTTGTTCTTTTTCAAGAGGATTAATTCTTTCATGAGGTGACAAGGTATGCAATATTGTGATTTATTTTATTTTATGGTATAAGTGGTTTTGGGAGTGAAAAGGTTATGCAATGTTTTGATTTATTTTATTTTATGGTACAAGTGGTTTTAGGAGAGATAAGGAAGTTGTGCAATTAAAGGCCTTGGTGATGATTATTGAAAAGTGGAGTAATGTTGATTATTTTGTGATCTACTAACCCTTGTGAAGATTGGCAAAAGAATTTTGTGATTGTGGCAGATTTACAAAGAGGTTTTTTCATCTTCATAAAAGGTATGGGCACATTCTCCTATTGATTGTTTATGGTGGTTGATTTCTGAAATATCATTGGAGGGAAAAGGATTGTTTGTGGTTTCCTTTTCGAAAGTGGTTGGTTGAATGCTTCAAGGTTTTCTGAATTGAGAGTTGTGTTTAAACCTTGTTTGATAAGCATAGTTGTTGAAGCCCATTGGTTGTGAAAGAACTTGAGTTAGAAAAGAACATGAGTATCATTGTTATGTGAGATTTGTGGTTGAGCATTGTTGGAAACATTTGAGTTGGTTGATACATACTTGGACTATGGTTGTGTGAGAAAGAGTTGTCCCTTGTGATGATTGGTTGAGTTGAGTTGATTGAGCCTAGTCAAGTGATGTGTGAAGTGATTGTTCAAGTTCTATGAAACAAACTATTCCATCATTCTATGTTGATTTGAGATTAAGGTTAGAACATATTGAGTCTCTAACAATTCTCTTTATGGTTCTATAAGACTTGAATTGAGTTGAGGTTGATTTGAGTTGAGAGTGAGATTAGAACATATTGAGTCTCTAAAAATTCTCTTTATGCTTCTATGAGTTGATTTGAGTTGAGTTGAGATTGATTTGGGTTGAGAGTGAGTTTAGAACATATTGAGTCTCTAACAATTCTCTTTATGCTTCTATGAGTTGAGTTGAGATTGATTTGGGTTGAGAGTGAGATTAGAACATATTGAGTCTCTAACAATTCTCTTTATGCTTCTATGAAGTTAATTTGAGTTGAGATTGCCATTCATTGTTGAGTTCATTTTGAGTACTACTTGAGCATGATTGATTGAGCCTTTGAGAAGGCCTTTGGGATAGATTTGAGGATAGTGTTGGGACAGATTTGTGGATAGTGTTTGGGCAAGTTCTTGGTGAGCTTGTTAGAGCATATTTGGGCAAGTTCTTGGTGAGCTTGCTAGAGCAGATTTGGGCAAGTTCTTGGTGAGCTTGCTAGAGCATATTTGGGCAAGTTCTTGGTGAGCTTGCTAGCGTAGATTTGATAAGTTCTGTGTGAGCTTGTTAAGCAGGTTTTGTGTGAGCCTATTGAGCAGGTTCTTAGTGAGCCTATTGATAGAGCTTTGGAGGTGATAGAGTACAGAGGACAGAGTCTCAGTGGATAGAGATCCAGCAACCAACATAGTTGAAGATAGATCTGAGTGAGGAGTCTTCAAGTGGAGAGAGGTCCACCAGTTAGTGCAATAGAGAGACAAAGTCTTCTAGAAGATCACATAGCCAGAGTAGAAGGGGAAAGAGTTCTCTTGTGGAAGAGATCCATGAACTTGAGATTAGGGGATCAACATCTCCTTTGGATAGAGATCCATAAACATTGTAATTGGGAGTGATTCCCAAAGAGATTGATTGAGAAAGTTTTAGTAAAATATTTTCTCCATGGAGTAGCCCACATTGGGTGAACCACGTAAATTGTGGTGTCTCTATTGTGTATGGTTTTTGTGCATTGCTTTGATTACTGCTATTGATATTGTTATCTTTACACAACATAATATTGATTTGGAAGAAAAAGTAAAAAGTGGTCTTATACTGTTCACCCCCCTCTCAGTATAAGCTTGTGTTCTTCAATTGGTATCAGAGCGGGTTCCTTCGAAAAGGCTAACAACTTGAGGGTAGATTCTACAAAGAACACAGATGGCTTCACAGAAAGGATTATCTTCAAATAAGGCTCCATTGTTTGATGGTAACAATTATGCTTTCTAGAGCATGAGAATGAAGAACTACTTGATATCACAAGGATATGAGGTATGGCAGATGGTTGAAAAAGAGTATAAGGTTGAAGGTGATCCCGAGGAAGATAAGACTACCAGGAAATTGGTTGAGATCAATGCAAGAGCAATGAATTGTATTTTGAGTGGGCTACATGAGATAGATTTTGCAAAGGTCATGGTATGTACTTCAGCTAATGAGATGTGGACCAAGTTGAGGAATACTTATGAAGGAGATTCCAAGGTAAAGTTGGCAAAACTACAAACTCATAGAAAAATATTTGAGGAATTGAAAATGGAAGATTCTGAAGATATTGCAAAGTTCTTACTTCGAGTTGATGAGATTACTAACACTATGAGAGGCCTAGGTTTTGAGATGAAAGAATCAAAAGTTACTCAAAAGGTTTTGAGATCACTTCCCATGAAATATGATGCAAAGGTTTAAGCAATAGAAGAAACAATGGATATCAACAAGTTAACAATGGAAGAATTGCAAGGTACTCTCACAGCTTATGAGATGAGGGTAAGTAAGCATCAAGCTCCAATAAAAGAGATTGCATTCAAGGCTTCAAAAAAGAGAAAGGGAAAGTTTCAGAAATAGATAGAGTTTTAGAAAATGATGAGGAAGCTAACTTCATCAAAAGGAATAAGGACTCAAGGAATTTCAGAGATATAAGGAAAGTCAGGTGCTACAAGTGTGGTGATCTTGGTCACTATGCATACAAGTGTCCACATGAAGAAATCAGTGATGATGAAAAATAGGGTCATAGAAGAAAAGAATATGGAAAGCATAAGCATGACAAAGATGACATATTCAAGCAAAACAGGTATGAGAAGAAGAAATTATTTTGTAAGGCAAAGAAATCTTACTACATTGTAGAAGCAAGTGATAGCTCAGATCATAGTGATAGAGACAATTCAGATGATGAAAAGGAAGAGCATTTATTCCTAGGAATAGAAGGTGAAAGAGAACAATGTTTTGTGTGTGGTCAAAGAGATCACAGATCAGGGTATTGCAATGGTTTCAGTGATAGTGAAGATGAGATGACACATCAAGGAAATAGGCATGGTCAAAGAAATCTTGAGAGTTTGTTTGCTATAGAAGATTATAATGATCTTAGTGATAATGAATATGAAGAAGGGTTTTTCTATGGAATAAGAGAAGTAGAAGAAGAACATTCACTCCAAATAGAAGAAGTTAAACAAGAGGATAATGTCTCAGTTGATCTAAAGGAAGACTTCAATGTTATCCATGAGCAACTACAAGAGGTTAAGGAGAATCTAAAAGAATTGAGATGTTCCCTACATGAGAAGTTTGATCCATCACATGACTCAAAAGGTCAAGATATTTGTACTAAGAAGGAAACATGTATTTTAGAGGCTATAGAGATGGATGCCAAGTTGCTACTTGACACAAATGAAGAGAAAGAAGAGGAAGATTCCAAAGCACCAAAGGTCCCATATTTTAGGTTTGGGGAATCACACTCAAAAGGAAAGGAAGTTCTAAAATATGAAAGCAAGGAAGCACCTAAGATTTGTGAGGAAAGTTCCAAAGTTCCTATGGCTCCAAATATTTAGTTTGGTTCTTGTTTTGAGATAGGTGAATCAAGTTCAAAGGGAAAAGAAATTCTTGAAGAGAAAGGCAAGGAAGAAACTAAGGAAGAGGTTTTAGATGCTACAAAGAAGGTTCAAGAATGCAATGCACAAGTTGAAGATGATCATAAGGATAATGGTCAAGAAAGGTATGAGGAACCAAGGCATGAACAAAGGCTTTTCAAGGATATTGTTTTTCTTGTAATGGATTTGGACATAGGGCTATACATTGTAGGATCCATGGATCAAAGAAGTTTGATTTTTCTAGAAGAAACTTCAAAGGAAGAAGGTATGGTTTTCAGGGACATTGCTTCTCATGTAACAGGATTGGTCATAAAGATTTTTAGTGCAAAGGAAATGAGCAACATGGTTTTGGTTTTAGAGCTACACAATTCAGAAGTCATGGTAATAATGGTCATGAAAACAGAGCTTCACAATACAGGGTTCAGGAAAGGAATGGATATGGAAATTACTTCAAGAAAGAATTCAGGACATGGGCACCATCCAAAGGCTACAATATCAAGTGTTTTAATTGCAATAACTTTGGGCATATTGCAATATGGTGTAGGACTCAATTCCAAATAGGTTCAAGGCAAGAAGGTCAAACAGGTTCTAGACAAGAAGATCAAGTAATTCATCAAGAGAAGGATATCAAAAAAACATGGAAGGAAGTTGATAGAGGAAAGAATCAATGTAATATGGGAGTAAAGGTACTCCCACCCCAAAATTAATCACCTCAAGAGAGAAGGGGGTGAGGGGGCTAAGCTTAAGAGTCATATCTTTTAGCCCCATAGGTGTCCCTTTTGCCATTGATGTCAAAGGGGGAGAGATTTGAGTAAGGGGGAGAGCATTGAGTTAGGGGGAGTAGCCTCCAAAGAGAGCATTGAGTTAGGGGGAGTAGCCTCCAAAGAGAGTATTGAGTTAGGGGGAGCAGCCTCCATAGAGAGTATTGAGTTAGGGGAGCAACTTTGATTCTTAGAGATGGTTTTTGTAGTGATTGTGGTGTTTGCATTAGAGGTGTTGCCATCAATGACAAAGGGGGATATTGTTGGAAATTTGAGGTAATTTGAGGCATTTTATGTTGTCATTGATGTCACATGGATCATTGATGTCACATGGATCACATTTGGTTTTGGTGGCAAAAATATTTCATAAATAAGCATTTATGATATTTTGGAAAGCATGGCTATTTACAGGGTTTTTATGAAAACCAAGGCAGGCAAAATAAAAGGTTTTATTTAAAACCATGGTGGGCTTATGTGGAAAGGGCTTTTCTTAAAAGCCAAGGTGGAATTTTGTTTCATCGAAAAAGGACCTCCGGTGATGAAGATATTAAAGTTTAAAGTTTAAGTTTAAATTAATGGAGGGCCGACCTATGTGCAATTAATGGAGGTTGGCATATATATATGTAAAGGTTTCAATTTATTTTGGAAATTGGGTATATTATATATCATCGAAAAGCTTATTTCGAGGGCTATTTGACTAACTTATTTAGAAGGAGAAATAAGGTGTGTGTAAAGAGATATTTCTGATTTTGCAAAGGGGTTCCAAAAGTGAAGTTTGCCTTGTTCTTTTTCAAGAGGATTAATTCTTTCATGAGGTGACAAGGTATGCAATATTGTGATTTATTTTATTTTATGGTATAAGTGGTTTTGGGAGTGAAAAGGTTATGCAATGTTTTGATTTATTTTATTTTATGGTACAAGTGGTTTTAGGAGAGATAAGGAAGTTGTGCAATTAAAGGCCTTGGTGATGATTATTGAAAAGTGGAGTAATGTTGATTATTTTGTGATCTACTAACCCTTGTGAAGATTGGCAAAAGAATTTTGTGATTGTGGCAGATTTACAAAGAGGTTTTTTCATCTTCATAAAAGGTATGGGCACATTCTCCTATTGATTGTTTATGGTGGTTGATTTCTGAAATATCATTGGAGGGAAAAGGATTGTTTGTGGTTTCCTTTTCGAAAGTGGTTGGTTGAATGCTTCAAGGTTTTCTAAATTGAGAGTTGTGTTTAAACCTTGTTTGATAAGCATAGTTGTTGAAGCCCATTGGTTGTGAAAGAACTTGAGTTAGAAAAGAACATGAGTATCATTGTTATGTGAGATTTGTGGTTGAGCATTATTGGAAACATTTGAGTTGGTTGATACATACTTGGACTAGGGTTGTGTGAGAAAGAGTTGTCCCTTGTGATGATTGGTTGAGTTGAGTTGATTGAGCCTAGTCAAGTGATGTGTGAAGTGATTGTTCAAGTTCTATGAAATAAACTATTCCATAATTCTATGTTGAGTTGAGATTAAGGTTAGAACATATTGAGTCTCTAACAATTCTCTTTATGGTTCTATAAGACTTGAATTGAGTTGAGGTTGATTTGAGTTGAGAGTGAGATTAGAACATATTGAGTCTCTAACAATTCTCTTTATGCTTCTATGAGTTGATTTGAGTTGAGTTGAGATTGATTTGGGTTGAGAGTGAGTTTAGAACATATTGAGTCTCTAACAATTCTCTTTATGCTTCTATGAGTTGAGTTGAGATTGATTTGGGTTGAGAGTGAGATTAGAACATATTGAGTCTCTAACAATTCTCTTTATGCTTCTATGAAGTTAATTTGAGTTGAGATTGCCATTCATTGTTGAGTTCATTTTGAGTACTACTTGAGCATGATTGATTGAGCCTTTGAGAAGGCCTTTGGGACATATTTGAGGATAGTTTTGGGACATATTTGAAGAGTGATTTGGGCAAGTTCTTGGTGAGCTTGCTAGAGCATATTTGGGCAAGTTCTTGGTGAGCTTGCTAGAGCAGATTTGGGCAAGTTCTTGGTGAGCTTGCTAGAGCATATTTGGGCAAGTTCTTGGTGAGCTTGCTAGTGTAGATTTGACAAGTTCTGTGTGAGCTTGTTAAGCAGGTTCTGTGTGAGCCTATTGAGCAGGTTCTTAGTGAGCCTATTGATAGAGCTTTGGAGGTGATAGAGTACAGAGGATAGAGTCTCAGTGGATAGAGATCCAGCAACCAGCACAGTTGAAGATAGATCTGAGTGAGGAGTCTTCAAGTGGAGAGAGGTCCACCAGTTAGTGTAGTAGAGAGACAAAGTCTTCTAGAAGATCACATAGCCAGAGCAGAAGGGGAAAGAGTTCTCCTATGGAAGAGATCCACGAACTTGAGATTAGGGGATCAACATCTCCTTTGGATAGAGATCCATAAACATTGTAATTGGGAGTGATTCCCAAAGAGATTGATTGAGAAAGTTTTAGTAAAATATTTTCTCCGTGGAGTAGCCCACATTGGGTGAACCACGTAAATTGTGGTGTCTCTATTGTGTATGGTTTTTGTGCATTGCTTTGATTACTGCTATTGATATTGTTATCTATATACAACATGTTGAGTGGTATTTTCACCCAATTGTGAAAGTACACTCTTCCTTAGGATTTAGGTTCTAAATCCCCTCTTGCAAAGAAGTTAAACAAACAACTTCTCCAATGTATCCGCTATATTAGCATTTGCATATGTGTATTAGTAATCTTAAATAAAGATATTCACTTTAAATGCTTGGAACACCTTAGTGATTGCAAGTAACTGTAAACAAGGGGCAATGTTGGTTTATTTTACCATGAAAATTTAGTGATTGTTCATTGAACAAAAATAGAGCAAATGTGAGTTGGCCCTCATATGACCACTATGTAGTGCTCAAATTACACCTCTTTCATAAAATTAGAATTTTTATGAAGAGGGTAATTTTAGTCTCAAAAAATGGAAATTTGTAAAATGCCATAAAACATAACTCCTTCAAAGAAATTGGAATTTTCATGAAGGGAATGTCATCATAGGCTCATGAATGTAAAACAAAACTGAAAAAATGAAATTTGACCATAAAATGGAATTTTTCCATTTTTTGATTTTTTAAAATCTGTAACAAAACAACAACTTCAATGAAAAAATACTAAACAACTTCGAAAATAAAATTTCAAAGTGCGTATTGGAAGTACGAAATATATCCTACGCAATGGTGAAATTATTTTTGGATTTTGAAATTTTTTAAATATTTATTTTAATGCCTAAAAATTAAAAAAAAAAGTTAAAATTTTTGGAAAAATAAAATGCAAAAAATGAAAATGAAATGCAGAAAACTGAAAATAAAATGCATTCAGTATGATGCTATCCTATTTCTACAAAACCGAAGATGTGAGGTTTCCATGCATGCAACCTAACCTATTGGACTTGCAAAACAAGCACAATCCGGATAAGCTAAGTGTTGGTCGCTAGGGTTTTAAATGAGTTTTTAGATTTAAACATTCGCATGAAGCAACCAAAAAATTTGCATAAACTCCATTTACAAGCCTAAAATTTGAAAAGGGGAAAAGATAAACATTTAATCTTGCATGCAGAAAATGGCTCCTCCTTTCTTGTCCATAAGATGCAACTTTCTAAAATTTTCTGTATTAAAAATTAGTTTCTGATTCACCAGATCGCATATGCGCAAGTGAAGAGCATACTCCTAGTGTTGTAGGCTTTCTGATTCACAAGATCGCATTACACGCAAGTGAAGAGCATAATACCGACAACAACTACATTTTAGACAAAATAATTCCTTACAAATAAGCATGAAATGACTAGCAAATATCAAACATGTAACGTATGAATAATCATGTTAGCATCAACCAAGAGATGTATCCATTAAAATCAAATGAAAGTAATTGCATGGAGACAACCTCGTTAGTCAAGACCAAAATTTTTCAAAATCAAATCAAAACACATTATTCCCGTATGAACAATCAAAAGCGTTAGAACAATGCATAGCAATTCATGTCCTCCTTTTAACACTACAAGGTTGTATTGTTAAAAGAGGGCTAAAGATAATAATCAATAGGGCATGAAATATTCAAAATTTAAATCCCTATAGCATTTAAATCACATTGAAATAAACCAATTCAGGCCCTCCTTCTAGCGCCAAAATGTTGAGTGGTATTTTCACCCAATTGTGAAAGTACACTCTCCCTTAGGATTTGGGTTCCAAATCCCCTCTTGCAAAGAAGTTAAACAAACAACTTCTCCAAGGTCTCCGCTATATTAGCATTTGCATATGTGTATTAGTAATCTCAAATAAAGATATTCAATTTAAATGCTTGGAACACCTTAGTGATTGCAAGTAATCGTAAACAAGGGGCAATGTTGGTTTATTTTACCATGAAACTTTAGTGATTGTTCATTGAACCAAAATAAAGCAAATGTGAGTTGGCCCTCATATGACCATGATGTAGTGCTCAAATTACCCCTCTTTCGTAAAATTAGAATTTTTATGAAGAGAGGGTAATTTTAGGCTCAAAAAATGGAAATTTGTGAAATGCCATAAAACATAACTCCTTCAATGAAATTGGAATTTTCATGAAGGGAATGTCATCATAGGCTCATGAATGAAACATGAAACTGAAAAAATGAAATTCGGCCCAAAATGGAAATTTTCTATTTTCGGATTTTTTAAAATCTGTAATAAAACAACAACTTCGATGAATTTTTAAAAATACTAAACAACTCCGAAAATGAAATTTCAAAGTGCGTATTGGAAGTCTGAAGTATAACCTACGCAATGGTGAAATTATTTTTGGATTTTGAAATTTTTTAAATGTTTATTTTAATTAAAAAAAAGTTAAAATTTCTGGAAAAATAAAATGCAGAAAAATGAAAATGAAATGCAGAAAATGAAAATAAAATGCATTCAGTATGATGCTATCCTATTTCGACAAAACCGAAGATGTGAGGTTTTCATGCATGCAACCTAACCTATTGGACTTGCAAAACAAGCACAATCCGGATAAGCTAAGTTCTGGCTCCTAGGGTTTTAAATGAGGTTTTCAGATTTAAACATTCGCATGAAGCAACCAAGAAAACTTGCATAAACTCCATTTACAAGCCTAAAATCTGAAAAGGGGAAAAATAGACATTTAATCTTGCATGCAGAAAATGACTCCTTCTTTCTTGTCCATAAGATGCAACTTTCTGAAATTTTCTGTATTAAAAATTTGTCATTTTACAATAACAAAAATTTTTGGTTTTCCCAAACCAGTCCATGGAAGAAAAACAGCCCAAACAGGTCCAGAATGGCCCTCTTGCCTTCAAATCTGCAACTCTGCTCGCAGCAGTTTCCAACCCCTCAAAACATCCTTGCCTGGCGTATTTAAAATTTTCAGGAAGCTTTTCGTTTCATTTTCCAATGGTTGTTCGTTTCACCTTCCCTTGTGCATGCATGTGTTTTGGTTTCCAAAAAGGCTTTTCATTTCTATTTTGTGGCCCTTCGTTTCATTCCCATGGTTTGGCTTCCTCTTTTGGTTTTCTTCACTTTTCGTTTGATTTCAAAAAACGTTTCCTTTTCTCCACATGGGCATGCGTCCGCTTCCTTCCATGTGTAACGACCATCTTAAATGATTTCAAATCATTAAAGATTCCTTATGTAACGTTTTGTCTTATTCATTGGATTTTGTCCTTATGTGACAAATTACCTTTTTCCTTATATTCTTCTTATAGGTCCACGTCATTATGCGGTCTTCGGTTTCACTATCCTGGTGTTCATCACTAATATCGGACACTGTCCACTACTCTGTTCCCTTGGTGAAAATCGGACATGTCGCGAAATCGTGACACTCTTGTCTCTCTATCGGCCTGCCCCTTTTGAGTCGCGAAAATGCAACATGTCGCGATATCGCGACACTTTTGTTTCTCTGCCTGCCTTCCCTTTTGAGTCATGAAAATGCAACATGTCGCGATATCGCGACACTTTTGTTTCTCTGCCTGCCTGCCCTTTTTGAGTCATAAAAATGCAACATGTCGCGATATCGTGACACTTTTTCCTTTGCTTTGGACCACGAAAATGCAACATGTCGCGATATCGTGACACTTTTTCCTTTGCTTTGGACCGAGAAAATGCAACATGTCGCGATATCGTGACACTTTTTCTTTCTTGCTTTCTCTTTGGCCAAAAATGCAACATGTCGCGATATCGTGACACTTTTCTTTCTTCTTCTCTTCTTTGGCCTGAAAATGCAACATGTCGCGATATCGCGACACTTTTTCTTTCTTGTTCTTTCTCTCTCTTTGGCCACGAAAATGCAACATGTCACGATATCGCGACACTTTTTCTTTCTTGTCTTTCTCTTCTCTTTTGGCCGTGAAAATGCAACATGTCGCGACACTTTTCTTTCTTCTCTTTTGGCCGCGAAAATGCAACATGTCGCGATATCTGACACTTTTTCTCTTTGAAAATGCAACATGTCGCGATATCGTGACACTTTTTCTTCTTTTTCTCTTTTTGGCCGCGAAAATGCAACATGTCGCGATATCGTGACACTTTTTCTCCTTGCTTTTTCTCTTTGCTTTGGACCGTGAAAATGCAACATGTCGCGATATCGCGACACTTTTTCTCCTTGCGGTGTTTTGCTTTTTCTTTGATCTTTAGCATATGGGCCACTTCGGTCTTCTTGGAAAATATGCAAAAAGGTGGGTCCCCAATTTTGGGGTACGTTGTGGAGCAGCCACAACAAATGGCGACTCTGCTGGGAAATGCTCTTGAGCATTTCGGTGAGAACTCAACCTGAACACCTTCAAAACTCAAACACAAGCGTCAACAAATATCCCAAGAATGAAACTAGATGAGAAATACATGAAGCATTAGAATTATTAAGCATCAGCTCGGTGTGTGCAATGTGCTTCATTCCCTATCATTTGAAACTCGTTCAACTTTCCATTGTCATTTTCACTTATGATTCGTGCGTATGAGAAGTTATGGATGATTCCTGTAGGATTTAACGTATGGTGAAGATGCTAGAGATATAACAAGCTTTGCAAAGGCTCAAACTTTCTAGTACCATGAACAAACATATTAAAACTGTCAAATCCTCTTAGGACCAAATATGAGTATACTTGAATTAATTTACTAGATCCCAAAGTTGGTTATGTGTCACTACCATTTTGAACCCATGTGCAAGTGTAAGTGAAATCGGAGCTTTGGGGAATAGGATTCCCAACCTAAGCGAGATGGGAATTTAACCCTATCCTTACTACTCTGATCTGGAGTTCATTACCTCATCTTGAACAAAATGATTTAACTTGTTATGGATGAAACTGTCAGGCTAGCCTGTCCGTTTGAGCAATCAGTGGTCTTGCTTTTAGACAAGACATGTTGCCACGCATGAGCATACTCCACTACCAGTCAGCGTCTATAGCCCCGATGGAGATCAACCCCATAATCCAGGATTTGACTTTACTTTTGATTTCTTGAACCTTGGGGATGACTACCCATCCTTGCAAGGGACATGTAGTACGATCCTTCCAATCCAATATCAATGATGCAATAAAAGTAGAATGAAAAATATTTGCTTTGGAACTTCAAGTTCTTGAGTGTAGATCACGCTTTTAATTTCTTAAAGCGTGATGGAGGTAAAATAGAAGCTTTGGGGAATCAGATTCTCAACCTAAGCGAGATGAGAATTAGACCCTATCCTTACTACTCCATGAAGATCAAATCGGAGCTTTGGGGAATTGGATCCTCAACCTAAGTTCGATGGGGATTTAACCCTATCCTTACTACTCTGATTTTAGGCTTTAAGCACTATAGGAGTGGTAAAAACCACTGTTTTAAGGATTATGTTGCATGATAGGACAGACACGAAATACTCCTTTCGCCTCACCTTTTCTTCCAAGTATGGTTTTGACCATTTTGCTCAAGATCCTCTTTAATATGTGTAGAACGTGCTTGGTTCAAGATAGTTCGGGCATCAGTTCCCAACCTTAGGATCCTTTTAATATATGTTATATAATAACCCTAAGAGGATTCGACACCTTTTCAATGATTGTATTTGAAATGTAGATGCAACTGAGATGAAATGTATATGCAATGTGGAATGTAACATGAGATATGGATGAATGCATTGCTCTTTTTGAAATGCTGATGGAGTATACCACCTACTTTGCCATAATTTGTAAAACTGACAACTTCATGCATCACAAGTTCCAAACGATATTCTTTAATGTGTTTGTGATACTCGTGGAGCTTTCTGCAATACAATTCCGATGTTTCATATTCTCTTAGTCTTAGTCAACATTCATAAGGACATAAGTTGACATCTCGCTTTTTTTTTTTTTCAAGACAAACCAAAAGTGTCCAAAGGACCAACACACAAAACTTAAAACCAAAATGAGATCCAATCCAAAACCAAAACACGAAAACCAAAAGTATATACAAATGTACAATATAATACAAGATGGTGCAAAAGTTTGGATTATCATTTTCCCGGATCCCAAACCTGATTAGAATTCTTTAAAAGACATATGACGTGATACGCATACCAAGTTTTGTAGGAATCCAACAAAAACAAGATCAAACCAAACAAAGAAACAAACTTCCACTTGCCCCTCTCACCATACCAATTTGATTTAGTTTCATTAATAATCCTATGGTGGAGTTTCAAGTTTTCAAATTGATTAGACAATGATTGATATTCAATTCCTTTATGTCTATTCTTTAAGATGTCCATTCCGCACTTTGATTCATGGTGTAGAAATAAGCTTTCATTTTCATTCAATAAAGCCATAACATTAATAATATTTGAATCAAACCATTCATTAGGCAAACCTTCATTCGAATTTTGCATGGTGAAACCAAAAAGGTGAGATTTTACCTTTGGCATGTTTTCATTTGACCTTACTTGAAGAGGATTTGAAAATTCCTCTTTTCTCTCATGACATTCATCATCATGTAGCACTTGTTCTTTCTCCATGACTTGTTTATCAAAGGCACCAAACTTAGGTACCCAATTGAACATATGTCCATCCCTTTCAAACCATAAGTCTTGTCTATCTAGGGGTGGGTTAACTAACACATTTCCATGATCAATCACTTGGGTTGTTTTGGGTAACGTGAGATTTTCAATTGGATCATCAATGATATCAAACCCAAATGATTTAGGTTTTGTAATTTTCTCATTTTGAAATGGCATAATCATTGTAGCACAAGTAAGTGGATCAAGATTTTCAATTTCTTTTCCTTCAAAGGAATCTAAAGCAAGTGACTCTCTTTCTTGATTCATGGTTGTAGAATCCTTATCATGTTCCAAAATTTGATGAGATTCGAATTCCTCTTCCAAAACTTTCTCAAATTGTACAGGATTTATAGTATCCTCATGTGAGGAAGCAATTGAGTTATCCTGCATATTAATTGACACAACAAGTTTGTTAGAAGATTTAGATTGATAATATTCTTCCCATTTCTTCCATGAATCATAGTAATCATCTTCCAATTTCAAGTTGTGATGCTCAAGTACTTCTTCTTCATCTGATTCATCAACATGTTTCTCATCCAATTCATCTTCACCTTCCTTAGATGGTCCAGTTATTTCCAAAAGTGGGTTATCTCTTGAATTCAAATTGGTAAAGCTATCATAATCCAAATTTGTAACCCATGATTCAATTTTATCACAATTTGGAAGGTGTGGATCCTCTTGGTCATCACTTTCGAGAACATCATCCAAAGTGTCTTTCGAGAACAAGTGGTGAAATTCGATTATGTCTTCAACTTCATTTGTTGATTTTCTTTCAAATTCATTTTCAGCCACTTGTGATGGCTTAGGAGCTTCTATAATGGGATCAATTTTTGAATTCCATGTCATATAGTTGCTCCAATCCTTTGCAAGTACATCTGACCAAATCATATCCACATAAGTTCGTTCATCCAAATCCTCCTTTTTGGGTAATGATTCTAGATATTTCTTTTCCAAAACAAGATGGTGATCATTTGATTCCAACTTCTTGTTACCCATCCATAGAATTTCTTCTCCAAAAACTTCATGCTCTTCAAGACTTTTTGAATAGGTATTTACTTCAACGTGAGTCACCTCAAAATCTCTTGTATCACTTGAAGAAGCATAACATGAAACATCATTAAGATCGACATTATGAATTTTCTTCCTAGGATGATTTGGATGCATACATTGACGTGCTCGTTTTTGTGGTGGAACATGCCTACATACCTTCTTAACCACTTTCTTTTGCTCTTTTACTTTCGATGCGAACTCTTTGGGTTGAGTGGTAGAAGTAGTAGGATTAGTTGGATTGATACCCATGGACAAAGCTTGAACATTTGTTGCAATGGTTCCATGGGTGACCACATGATTCTCTAATTGAGGCATAGTTGGATGGATGGAAGTACTTGTATAAGCACATGTGGGAGCATAAGTTGGTATGGTAGGATAAAGTTGATTGTAGGGAAAAACATTTGATATCAAATTTTGTTGTGCCCACGCTTGATTTACCATCGAGGTTTGATTGCAAGCCCCTAGTTGTCCTACCATAGTTGATTGCTCCATTCCATAACCTTGTGGCCTCAATTGTTGATCTACAATCATAGCTTCTGTGTAGGCCGATGCAAGATCAGTAACCAAGGGATTCATCCTAACAAATATGGCACACCATGGATCCAATGCTCGAAAGTATATTTGAAGAGCACCACTTTCCTCAATAGTATAGGGAGAAATTAATCTCGCATAAAGCTTTCGAAACCTCAAGTTGAAACTTCTCACCGGCTCATTAGGTTCTCTTTTGCAAGAAGTAAATTGTTGATATATCGTGAGAGGATCAATGAGCAACCTAAATTGATTGATAAACTCATCTTTCAATTGAGTCCAAGATGTAATAGAACCAGTGGGTAAATTGATGTACCAATCATATGCCACCTCATCTAGGGTTCCAGGAAACATTCTACATGCCACATCCTCATGTTCGACATTCCATCTAACTAGGATATCCACATAGGCTTGAATATGTTCCTCGGCTAATGTTGGACCATTGTGTTTAAATTTGGGCAAACATTTTTCTACGTTCTTGGGTAAATCATGAGAATCTCCACTAATGTTCAAAGGATTAACATGTATCCCATACCACGTTCCTGTAGTTGTAGCCATTAATGAAACTCAAAGAATAACTTCAAAACCAATTTGTTAGTCATGAATAAAAGAAGGAACCATGACAAAGCAATATTCTAAAAATGTAAATTAGTTTCTGATTCACCGGATCGCATATGCGCAAGTGAAGAGCATACTCCTAGTGTTGTAGGCTTTCTGATTCACAAGATCGCATTACACGCAAGTGAAGAGCATAATACCGACAACAAATACATTTTAGACAAAATAATTCCTTACAAATAAGCATGAAATGACTAGCAAATATCAAACATGTAACGTATGAATAATCATGTTAGCATCAACCAAGAGATGTATCCATTAAAATCAAATGAAAGTAATTGCATGGAGACAACCTCGTTAGTCAAGACCAAAATTTTTCAAAATCAAATCAAAACACATTATTCCTGTATGAACAATCAAAAGCGTTAGAACAATGCATAGCAATTCATGTCCTCCTTTTAACACTACAAGGTTGTATTGTTAAAAGAGGGCTAAAGATAATAATCAATAGGGCATGAAATATTCAAAATTTAAATCCCTATAGCATTTAAATCACACTCAAATAAACCAATTCAGGCCCTCCTTCTAGCGCCAAAATGTTGAGTGGTATTTTCACCCAATTGTGAAAGTACACTCTCCCTTAGGATTTGGGTTCCAAATCCCCTCTTGCAAAGAAGTTAAACAAACAACTTCTCCAAGGTCTCCGCTATATTAGCATTTGCATATGTGTATTAGTAATCTCAAATAAAGATATTCAATTTAAATGCTTGGAACACCTTAGTGATTGCAAGTAACTGTAAACAAGGGGCAATGTTGGTTTATTTTACCATGAAACTTTAGTGATTGTTCATTGAACCAAAATAAAGCAAATGTGAGTTGGCCCTCATATGACCACGATGTAGTGCTCAAATTACCCCTCTTTCGTAAAATTAGAATTTTTATGAAGAGAGGGTAATTTTAGGCTCAAAAAATGGAAATTTGTGAAATGCCATAAAACATAACTCCTTCAATGAAATTGGAATTTTCATGAAGGGAATGTCATCATAGGCTCATGAATGAAACATGAAACTGAAAAAAATGAAATTCGACCCAAAATGGAAATTTTCTATTTTCGGATTTTTTAAAATCTGTAATAAAACAACAACTTCGATGAATTTTTAAAAATACTAAACAACTCCGAAAATGAAATTTCAAAGTGCGTATTGGAAGTCTGAAGTATAACCTACGCAATGGTGAAATTATTTTTGGATTTTGGAAATTTTTAAATGTTTATTTTAATGCCTGAAAATTAAAAAAAAGTTAAAATTTTTGGAAAAAATAAAATGCAAAAAACTGAAAATGAAATGGGGAAAATGGAAGACAAGATTCAGTATGATGCTATCCTATTTCGACAAAACCGAAGATGTGAGGTTTTCATGCATGCAACCTAACCTATTGGACTTGCAAAACAAGCACAATCCGGATAAGCTAAGTGCTGGCTCCTAGGGTTTTAAATGAGGTTTTCAGATTTAAACATTCGCATGAAGCAACCAAGAAAACTTGCATAAACTCCATTTACAAGCCTAAAATCTGAAAAGGGGAAAAATAGACATTTAATCTTGCATGCAGAAAATGACTCCTCCTTTCTTGTCCATAAGATGCAACTTTCTGAAATTTTCTGTATTAAAAATTTGTCATTTTACAATAACAGAAATTTTTGGTTTTCCCAAACCAGTCCATGGAAGAAAAATAGCCCAAACAGGTCCAGAATGGCCCTCTTGCCTTCAAATCTGCAACTCTGCTTGCAACAGTTTCCAACCCCTCAAAACATCCTTGCCTAGCGTATTTAAAATTTTTAGGAAGCTTTTCGTTTCATTTTCCAATGGTTGTTCGTTTCACCTTCCCTTGTGCATGCATGTGTTTTGGTTTCCAAAAAGGCTTTTCATTTCTATTTTGTGGCCCTTCATTTCATTCCCATGGTTTGGCTTCCTCTGTTTGGTTTTCTTCACTTTTCGTTTGATTTTAAAAAAATGTTTCCTTTTCTCCACATGGGCATGCGTCCGCTTCCTTCCATGTGTAACGACCATCTTAAATGATTTCAAATCATTAAAGATTCCTTATGTAACGTTTTGTCTTATTCATTGGATTTTGTCCTTATGTGACAAATTACCTTATTCAATCTTCGATTTCTTCCTTTTTAGGTCCACGTCATTATGCGTCTTCAGCTTTCACTATCCTGGTGTTCATCACTAATATTCGATGCACTATCCACTACTCTGTTCCCTTGGAAAAAATCGGACATGTCATGAAATTGTGACACTTTTGTCTCTCTGCCTGCCCCTTTTGAGTCATGAAAATGCAACATGTCGCGATATCGCGACACTTTTGTTTCTCTGTCTGCTTGCCCTTTTTGAGTCGTGAAAATGCAACATGTCGCGATATCGTGACACTTTTGTTTCTCTCTTGCTCCCCTTTTTGAGTCACGAAAATGCAACATGTCGCGATATCGCGACACTTTTTCCTTTGCTTTGGACGAAAATGCAACATGTCACGATATCGTGACACTTTTTCCTTTGCTTTGGACCGTGAAAATGCAACATGTCACGATATCGTGACACTTTTTCCTTTGCTTTGGACTGCAAAAATGCAACATGTCGCGATATCGCGACACTTTTTCTTCTTGTTCTTTCTCTTCTCTTTTGGCCGTGAAAATGCAACATGTCGCGATATCGTGACACTTTTTCTTTCTTGTTCTTTCTCTTCTCTTTTGGCCAGAAAATGCAACATGTCGCGATATCGCGACACTTTTTCTTTCTTGTTTTTTCTCTTCTCTTTTGGCCGTAAAAATGCAACATGTCACGATATCGCGACACTTTTTCTTTCTTGTTCTTTCCTTCTCTTTTGCCGAAAATGCAACATGTCGCGATATCGCGACACTTTTTCTTTCTTGTTCTTTCTCTTCTCTTTTGGCCGTGAAAATGCAACATGTCGCGATATCGCGACACTTTTTCCTCCTTGCTTTGGCCCTGAAAATGCAACATGTCGCGATATCGCGACACTTTTTCTCCTTGCGGTGTTTTGCTTTTTCTTTGATCTTTAGCATATGGGCCACTTCGGTCTTCTTGGAAAATATGCAAAAAGGTGGGTCCCCAATTTTGGGGTACGTTGTGGAGCAGCCACAACACAACATAATATTGAATTGGAAGAAAAATTAAAAAGTGGTCTTATATTGTTCATCGCCCTCTCAGTATAATCTTGTGTTCTTCAATTGGTATCAGAGTGGGTTCCTTCAGAAAGGCTAACAGCTTGAGGGTAGATTCTACAAGACCACAAATGGCTTCACAGAATGGATTATCTACAAATAAGGGTCCATTATTTGATGGTAACAATTATGCTTTCTAGAGCATAAGAAGTAATAACTGCTTGATATTACAATAATATGAGGTTTGGCAGATGGTTGAGAAAGAGTGTAAGGTTGAAGGTGATCTTGAGAAAGATAAGACTGCCAGGAAATTGGTTAAGATCAATGCAAGAGAAATGAATTGTATTTTGAGTGGGCTACGTGAGACATATTTTGCAAATGTCATGGTATGTACTTCAGCTAATGAGATGTGTACCAAGTTGAGGAATACTTATGAAGGAGATACCAAGGTAAAGTTGGCAAAACTACAAACTCATAGAAAGAAATGTGAGAAATTGAAAATAAAATATTTTGAAGATATTGCAAAGTTCTTACTTCGAGTTGATGAGATTACTAACACTATGAAAGGCCTAGGTTTTGATATGAAAGAATTAGAAGTTACTCAAAAGGTTTTGATATCACTTCCCATGAAATATGATGCAAAGGTTTCAGCAATAGAAGAAACAATGGATATCAACACATTAACAATGGAAGAATTGCAAGGTACTCTCACAACTAATGATATGAGGGTAAGTAAGCATCAAGATCCAATAAAGGAGATCGCATTCAAGGCTTCAAAAAAAGAGAAAGGAAAAGTTTCAGAAATAGATAGAGTTTTAAAAAATGATGAGGAAGCTAACTTCATCAAAAGGAATAAGGACTCAAGGAATTTCAAAGATATAAGAAAAGTCAGGTGCTACAAGTGTGGTGATCTTGGTCACTATGCATACAAGTGTCCACATGAAGAAATCAGTGATGATGAAAAATAGGGTCACAGAAAAAAAGAAGATGGAAAGCATAAGCATGACAAAGATGAGAGATTCAAGCAAAATAGGTATGAGAAGAAGAAAATTGTTTGTAAGGCAAAGAAATCTTACTACATTGTAGAAGCAAGTGATAGCTCACATTATAATGATAGAGACAATTCAGATGATGAAAAGGAAGAGCATTTATTCCTAAGAATAGAAGGTGAAAGAGAACAATTTTTTGTGTGTGGTCAAAGAGATCACAGATCAGGATATTACAATGGTTTCATTAATACTGAAGATGAGATGACACATCAAGGAAATAGGCATGGTCAAAGAAATCTTGAGATTTTCTTTGTTATATAAGATTATAATGATCTTAGTGATAGTGAAGATGAAGAAGGGTTTTTCTATGGAATAAAAGAAGTAGAAGAACATTCACTCCAAACAGAAGAATTTAAACAAGATGAATAATGTCTCAGTTGATATAAAGTAAGACTTCAATGTTATACATGAGCAACTACAAGAGGTTAAGGAGAATCTAAAAGAATTTAGATGTTCCCTACATGAGAAGTTTGATCCATCACATGACTCAAAAGTTCAAGATATTTGTACTAAGAAGGAAACATGTATTTCATAAGCTATAGAGATGGATGCCAAGTTGCTACTTGGCACAAATGAAGAGAAAGAAGAGGAATATTCCAAAGCACCAAAGGTCCCATATTTCAGGTTTGGGGAATCACACTCAAAAGGAAAGGAAGTTCTAATAGATGAAAGTAAAGAAGCACCTAATATTTGTGAGGAAATTTCCAAAGTTTTTATGGCTCCAAATATTAATTTTGGTTCTTGTTTTGAGATAGGTGAATCAAGATCAAAGGGAAAACAATTCTTGAAGAAAAAGGCAAGGAAGAAACTAAGGAATAGGTTTTAGATGCTACAAAGAAGGTTCAAGAATGCAATGCACAAGTTGAATATGATCATAAGGATAATGGTCAAGAAAGGCATGAGGAACCAAGGCATGAACAAAAGGCTTTTCAAGGATATTGTTTTTCTCGTAATGGATTTGGACACAGGACTATACATTGCAGGATCCATGTATCAAAGAAGTTTAATTTTGCTAGAAGAAACTTCAAAGGAAGAAGGTATGGTTTTAAGGGATATTGATTCTCATGTAACATGATTGGTCATAAAGCTTTTTAGTGCAAAGGAAATGAGCAACATGGTTTTGGTTTTATTGCTACACAATTCAAAAGTCATGGTAATAATGGTCATGAAAACAGAGCTTCACAATACAGGGTTCAGGAAAGGAATGGATATGGAAATTACTTCAAGAAAGAATTTAGGATATGGGCACCATCCAAAAGCTACAATATCAAGTGTTTAAATTGCAATAACTTTGGGCATATTGCAATATGGTGTAGGACTCAATTTCATACAGGTTCAAGGCAAGAAGGTCAAACAGGTTCAAGACAAGAAGATAAAGTAATTCATCAAGAGAAGGATATCAAAAAAATATGGAAGTTAATAGAGGAAATAATCAATGTAAGATGAGAGTAAAGGTACTCCCACCCCAAAATTAATCACCTCAAGAGAGAAGGGGGTGAGGGGGGCTAAGCTTAAGAGTCATATTTTTTAGCCCCATAGGTGTCCCTTTTGCCATTGATGTCAAAGGGGGAGAGATTTGAGTAAGAGGGAGAGCACTGTGTTAGGGGGAGTAGTCTCCAAAGAGAGTATTGATTTAGGGGTAGCAGCCTCCATAGAGAGTATTGAGTCAGGGGGAGCAGCTTTGATTCTTAGAGATGGTTTTTACAATGATTGTGGTGTTTGCATTAGAGGTGTTTCCATCAATGATAAAGGGGAATATTGTTGAAAATTTGAGTTAATTTAAGGTATTTTATGTTTTCATTGATGTCGCATGGATCATTGATGTCACATTGATAATATTTGGTTTTGGTGGCAAAAGCACTTCATAGATAATCATCTATGATTTTTTGAAGAGCGTGGATATATACAAGGTTTTTATGAAAACCAATGCAAGCAAAATAAAAGGTTTTATTTAAAACCATGGTGGGCTATGTGGAAAGGGATTTTCTTAAAAGCCAAGGTGGAATTTTATTTCATCGAAAAAGGACCTCCGGTGATGAAGATATTAAAGTTTAAAGTTTAAGTTTAAATTAATGCAGGGCCAACCTATGTGCAATTAATGGAGGTTGAAATATATATGTAAAGGTTTCAATTTATTTAGGAAATGGGACATATTATATATCGTCAAAAAGCATATTTCGAGGGCTATTTGACTAAATTATTTAGAAGGAAAAATAAGGTGTGTGTAAAGAAATATTTCTGATTTTGCAAAGGGGTTCCAAAAGTGAAGTTTGCCTTGTTCTATTTCAAGAGGATTAATTCTTTCATGAGGTGACAAGGTATGCAATATTGTGATTTATTTTATTTTATGGTATAAGTGGGTTTGGGAGTGAAAATGTTATGCAATGTTTTGATTTATTTTATTTTTATGGTACAAGTGGTTTTAGGAGAGATAAGGAAGTTGTGCAATTAAAGGCCTTGGTGATGATTATTGAAAAGTGGAGTAATGTTGATTATTTTGTGATCTACTAACCCTTGTGAAGATTGGAAAAAGAATTTTGTGATTGTGGCAGATTTACAAAGAGGTTTTTTTCATCTTCATAAAAGGTATGGGCACATTCTCCTATTGATTGTTTATGGTGGTTGATTTCTGAAATATAATTGGAGGGAAAAAGATTGTTTGTGGTTTCCTTTTTGAAAGTGGTTGGTTGAATGCTTCAAGGTTTTATGAATTGAGAGTTGTGTCTAAACCTTGTTTGATAAGCATAGTTGTTGAAGCCCATTGGTTGTAAAAGAACTTGAGTTAGAAAAGAACATGAGTATCATTGTTATGTGAGATTTGTGGTTGAGCATTATTGGAAACATTTGAGTTGGTTGATACATACTTGGACTAGGGTTGTGTGAGAAAGAGTTGTTCCTTGTGATGATTGGCTGAGTTAAGTTGATTGAGCCTAGTCAAGTGATGTGTAAAGTGATTGTTCAATTTTTATGAAATAAACTATTCCATCATTCTATGTTGAGTTGAGATTAAGGTTAGAACATATTGAGTCTCTAACAATTCTATTTATGGTTCTATAAGACTTGAATTGAGTTGAGGTTGATTTGAGTTGAGAGTGAGATTAGAACATATTGAGTCTCTAAAAATTCTCTTTATGCTTATATGAGTTGATTTGAGTTGAGTTGAGATTGATTTGGGTTGAGATTGAGTTTAGAACATATTGAGTCTCTAACAATTCTATTTATGCTTCTATGAGTTGAGTTGAGATTTATTTGGGTTGAGAGTGAGATGAGAACATATTGAGTCTCTAACAATTCTCTTTATGCTTCTATGAAGTTAATTTGAGTTGAGACTGCCATTCATTGTTGAGTTCATTTTGAGTACTTCTTGAGCATGATTGATTGAGCCTTTGAGAAGGCCTTTGGGACAGATTTTAGGACAGTGTTGGGATAGATTTGAGGACAATTTTTGGATAAGTTTTTAGTGAGCTTGTTGGAGCAAATTTGGGCAAGTTCTTGATGAGCTTGCTAGCGCATATTTGACAAGTTCTGTGTGAGCTTGTTAAGCAGGGTTTATGTGAGCCTATTGAGCAGGTTCTTAGTGAGCCTATTGACATAGCTTTAAAGGTGACAGAGTACAGAGGATAGAGTCTCAATGGATAGAGATCTAGCAGCCAGCATAGTTGAAGATAGATCTGAGTGAGGAGTCTTCAAGTGGAGAGAGGTCCACCAGTTATTGCAATAGAGAGACAAAGTCTCTTAGAATATCACATAGCCAGAGCAAAAGGGGAAAGAGATCTCCTGTGGAAGATATCCATGAACTTGAGATTAGGGGATCAGGATCTCCTTTGGATAAAGATACATAAACATTATAATTGGGAGTGATTCCCAAAGATATTGATTGAGAAAGTTTTAGTAAAATATTTTCTTCGTGGAGTAGCCCACATTGGGTGAACCACATAAATTGTGATGTCTCTATTGGGTATGGTTTTTGTGCATTGCTTTGATTATTGCTATTGATATTGTTATCTATACACAACATAATATTGAATTGGAAGAAAAATTAAAAAGTGGTCTTATACTGTTCACCCCCCTCTCAGTATAAGCTTGTGTTCTTCAATTGGTATCAGAGCAGGTTCCTTCGAAAAGGCTAACAACTTGATGGCAGATTCTACAAGAACACATATGGCTTTAAAGAATGAATTATCTACAAATAAGGCTTCATTATTTGATGGTAATAATTATGTTTTTTGGAGCATGAGAATGAAGAACTACTTGATATCACAAGGATATGAGGTTTAGTAGATGGTTGAAAAAGAGTATAAGTTTGAATGTGATCCCGAGGAAGATAAGACTACCAGGAAATTGGTTAAGATCAATGCAAGAGAAATGAATTGTATTTTGAGTGGGCTACGTGAGACATATTTTGCAAAGGTCATGGTATGTACTTCAGCTAATGAGATGTGTACCAAGTTGAGGAATACTTATGAAGGAGATACCAAGGTAAAGTTGGCAAAACTAAAAACTCATAGAAAAAAATGTGAGAAATTGAAAATGGAAGATTCTAAAGATATTGCAAAGTTCTTACTTCGAGTTGATGAGATTACTAACACTATGAGAGGCCTAGGTTTTGATATGAAAGAATTAGAAGTTACTCAAAAGGTTTTGAGATCACTTCCCATGAAATATGATGCAAAGGTTTTAGCAATAGAAGAAACAATGGATATCAACATGTTAACAATGGAAGAATTGCAAGGTACTCTCACAACTAATGAGAGGAGGGTAAGTAAGCATCAAGATCCAATAAAGGAGATTGCATTCAAGGCTTCAAAAAAAGAGAAAGGAAAAGTTTCAGAAATAGATAGAGTTTTAGAAAATTATGAGGAAGCTAACTTCATCAAAAGGAATAAGGACTCAAGGAATTTCAAAGATATAAGAAAAGTCAGGTGCTACAAGTGTGGTGATCTTGGTCACTATGCATACAAGTGTCCACATGAAGAAATCAGTGATGATGAAAAACAGGGTCACATAAGAAAAGAATATGGAAAACATAAACATGACAAAGATGACAAATTCAAGCAAAATAGGTATGAGAAGAAGAAAATTTTTCGTAAGGCAAAGAAATCTTACTACATTGTAGAAGCAAGTGATAGCTTAGATCATAATGATAGAGACAATTCAGATGATGAAAAGGAAGAGCATTTATTCCTAGGAATAGAAGGTGAAAGAGAATAATGTTTTGTGTGTGGTCAAAGAGATCACAGATCAGGGTATTGCAATGGTTTCAGTGATAGTGAAGATGATATGACACATCAAGGAAATAGGCATGATCAAAGAAATCTTGAGAGCTTTTTTTCTATATAAGATTATAATGATCTTAGTGACAGTGAATATGAAGAAGGTTTTTTCTATGGAATAAAAGTAGAAGAAGAACATTCACTCCAAATAGAAGAAGTTAAACAAGAGAATAATGTCTTAGTTGATCTGAAGGAAGATTTCAATGTTATCCATGAGCAACTACAAGAGGTTAAGGAGAATCTAAAATAATTGATATGTTCCCTACATGAGAAGTTTGATCCATCACATGACTCAAAAGGTCAAGATATTTGTACTAAGAAGGAAACATGTATTTCAGAGGCTATAGAGATGGATGCCAAGTTGCTACTTTACACAAATGAAGAGAAAGAAGAGGAAGATTCCAAAGCACCAAAGGTTCCATAATTCAGGTTTGGGGAATCACACTCAAAAGGAAAGGAAGTTCTAAAAGATGAAATCAAATAAGCACCTAAGATTTGTGAGGAAAGTTCCAAAGTTTCTATGGATCCAAATATTCAGTTTGGTTCTTGTTTTGAGATAGGTGAATCAAGATCAAAGGGAAAACAAATTCTTGAAGAAAAATGCAAGTAAGAAACTAAGGAAGAGGTTTTAGATGCTACAAATAAAGTTCAAGAATACAATGCACAAGTTGAAGATGATCATGAGGATAATGATCAAGAAAGGTATGAGGAACCAAGGCATGAACAAAAGGCTTTTCAAGGATATTGTTTTTCTTGTAATGGATTTGGACACAGGACTATACATTGCAGGATCCATGGATTAAAGAAGTTTGATTTTTATAGAAGAAACTTCAAAGGAAGAAGGTATGGTTTTTAGGGACATTGCTTCTCATGTAACATGATTGGTCATAAAGATTTTCAGTGTAAAGGAAATGAGCAACATTGTTTTAGTTTTAGAGCTACACAATTCAAAAGTCATGGTAATAATGGTCATGAAAACAGAGATTCACAATACAGGGTTCAAGAAAGGAATGGATATGGAAATTAATTCAATAAATAATTTAGGACATGTGCACCATCCAAAGGCTACAATATCATGTGTTTTAATTGCAATAACTTTGGGCATATTGCAAGATGGTGTAGAACTCAATTCCAAACAAGTTCAAGGCAAGAAGGTCAAATAGGTTTAAGACAAGAAGATCAATTAATTCATTAAGAGAAGGATATCAGAAAAACATGGAAGGAAGTTGATAGAGAAAATAATCAATGTAAGACTAGAGTAAAGGTAATCCCACCCCAAAATTAATCACCTCAAGAGAGAAGGGGGTGAGGGGGTCTAAGCTTAAGAGCCATATATTTTAGCCCCATAGGTGTCTCTTTTGCCATTGATGTCAAAGGGGGAGAGATTTGAGTAAGGGGAAGAGCATTGAGTTAGGGGGAGCAGCCTCCGAAGAGAGTATTAAGTTAGGGGGAGTAGCCTCCATAGAGATTGTTAAGTCAGGGGGAGCAACTTTGATTCTTAGAGATGGTTTTTACAGTGATTGTGGTGTTTGCATTAGAGGTGTTGCCATCAATGACAAAGGGGGAGATTGTTGAAAATTTGAGTTAATTTGAGGCATTTTATGTTGTCATTGATGTCACATGGATCATATTTGGTTTTGGTGGCAAAAGCACTTCATAGATAATCATCTATGATATTTCGGAGAGCATGGATATATACAAGGTTTTTATAAAAACCAAGGCAGGCAAAATAAAAAGGTTTATTTAAAACCATGGTGGGCTTAAGTGGAAAGGGATTTTCTTAAAAGCCAAGGTGGAATTTTGTTTCATCGAGAAAGGACCTCCGGTGATGAAGATATTAAAGTTTAAAGTTTAAGTTCAAATTAATGGAGGGCCGACCTATGTGCAATTAATGGAGGTTGGCATATATATATATATATATATATATATATATATATATATATATATATATATATATATATATATATATATATATATATATATATATAAAGGTTTCAATTTATTTAGGAAATGGGGCATATTATATATCGTCGAAAAGCTTATTTCGAGGGCTATTTGACTAACTTATTTAGAAGGAGAAATAGGGTGTGTGTAAATAGATATTTTTTATTTTGTAAAGTGGTTCCAAAAGTGAAGTTTGCCTTGTTATTTTTCAAGAGGATTAATTCTTTCATGAGGTTACAAGGTATGGAATATTGTGATTTATTTTATTTTATGGTATAAGTGGTTTTGGGAGTGAAAAGGTTATGCAATGTTTTTATTTATTTTATTTTATGGTACAAGTGGTTTTAGGAGAGATAAGGAAGTTGTGCAATTAAAGGCCTTGGTGATGATTATTGAAAAGTGGAGTAATGTTGATTATTTTGTGATCTACTAACCCTTGTGAAGATTGGCAAAAGAATTTTGTGATTGTGGCAGATTTACAAAGAGATTTTTTTTATCTTCATAAAAGGTATGGGCACATTCTCCTATTGATTGTTTATGGTGGTTGATTTCTGAAATATCATTGGAGGGAAAATAATTGTTTGTGATTTCCTTTTTGAAAGTGGTTGGTTGAATGCTTCAAGGTTTTTTGAATTGAGAGTTGTGTCTAAACCTTGTTTGATAAGCATAGTTGTTGAAGACCATTGGTTGTGAAAGAACTTGAGTTAAAAAAGAACATGAGTATCATTGTTATGTGAGATTTGTGGTTGAGCATTGTTGAAAACATTTGAGTTGGTTGATACATACTTGGACTAGGGTTGTGTGAGAAAGAGTTGTTCCTTGTGATGATTGGTTGAGTTGAGTTGATTGAACCTAGTCAAGTGATGTGTGAAGTGGTTGTTCAAGTTCTATGAAACAAACTATTACATCATTCTATGTTGAGTTGAGATTAAGGTTAGAACATATTAAGTCTCTAACAATTCTCTTTATGGTTCTATAAGACTTGAATTGAGTTCAGGTTGATTTGAGTTGAGAGTGAGATTAGAACATATTGAGTCTGTAACAATTCTATTTATGCTTCTATGAGCTTATTTGAGTTGAGTTGAGATTGATTTGGGTTGAGAATGAGTTTAGAACATATTGAGTCTCTAACAATTCTCTTTATGCTTCTATGAGTTGAGTTGAGATTGATTTGGGTTGAGAGTGAGATTAGAACATATTGAGTCTCTAACAATTCTCTTTATGCTTCTATGAAGTTAATTTGAGTTGAGATTGCCATTCATTGTTGAGTTCATTTTGAGTACTACTTGAGCATGATTGATTGAGCCTTTGAGAAGGCCTTTGGGACATATTTGAGGATAGTGTTTGGACAAGTTCTTAGTGAGCTTGTTGGAGCAAATTTGGGTAAGTTCTTAGTGATCTTGCTAGAGCAGATTTGGGCAAGTTCTTGGTGAGCTTTCTAGAGCAAATTTGGGCAAGTTCTTGGTGAGCTTGCTAGCACAGATTTGAAAATTTTTGTGTGAGCTTGTTAAGTAGGTTCTATGTGAGCCTATTGAGAAGGTTCTTAGTGAGCCTATTGATAGAGCTTTGGAGGTGACAAAGTATAGAGGACAGAGTCTCAGTGGATAGAGATCCAACAGCTAGCACAGTTGAAGATAGATCTGAGTGAGGAGTCTTCAAGTGGAGATAGGTCCACCAGTTAGTGCTTCAGAGAGACAAATTCTTCTAGAAGAGCACATAGCCAGAGCAAAAGGGGAAAGAGTTCTCCTATGGAAGATATCCATGAACTTGAGATTAGGGTATCAACATCTCTTTTGGATAAAGATCCATAAACATTGTAATTGGGAGTGATTCCTAAAGAGATTGATTGAAAAAGTTTTAATAAAAGATTTTCTCCATGGAGTAGCCCACATTGGGTGAACCACGTAAATTGTGATGTCTCTATTGTGTATGGTTTTTGTGCATTTCTTTGATTACTGCTTTTGATACTGCTATTTATACATAACATAATATTGAATTGGAAGAAAAATTAAAAAGAGGTCTTATACTAATCACCCCCCCTCTCGGTATAAGCTTGTGTTCTTCATATTTATTGTTGGAAACAATAAAATATTTATCTTTTTGATTGAGATAACATTACAAAGGATGTACATGAATATATAGGCATGTGTACCTATTATAAAGACAAACAATTTTCACCTTATCCTTATCTTCTTAGAGTGAGCATCATTGGGATGTGTATTAGGAGGTGATTTATTTATTACAAATAATCTAATGATACTATCTAACATCCCCCTTATTACATTATTTGAGATAATTTCTAGGTTCTTGCTCTTTTGCTCTTAGCTCTTGGTTCTTGGTTGAGCTGCTTTGGCTTCGACTGCTCTAGCTCTTGGCTTTGGGTACTATGGCATTGGTTGCTCTTGCTTAGGTAAATACCTTTGATTCTACCTCTAGGTCTATTGCCTTTGCGTCTACCTCTAGGTCATTTTGCCTTTGGGTCTACCTTTGGATTTGTTTCCTCTGGGTTTGTTACCTCTGGGTCATTTCACCTCTAGGTATGTTGCCTATGTGTCTGCCTTTAGGTCGTCCTCTAGGTCTAAGAAAAATAAGTACTCTTTTGAGTACTTAAGCAAAAGTGGGATTGTCCTCACTTTGCTTTAACAACTATGAGTGTCCTTATTGTAATCTTCTCATCCTATCATATTGCATGGATAACCAGTCGTTGCAACCGCTAGGTGTGCTAGAGTAGATCATTACTTATGAGGTTCACTCTGTTGTCATGAGTATGTTCCCTCCTCAAGGTAAAACTCATCTTATATACAAGATGTTGGTCTTCGTCAAAAATACACCTTTATACAAGAATTTTTAGCCATTACAAGTGTCTTTATGAGGTTCACTTGTATTTTGTTGAGGGGTGTTGGGAACGACCGAAAATGCACTCCATATTACAACATTTTTAAAAAAGAATGAGCCTTAAACAACCCAAATTGGAGGATGGAAAAGAAAGATATTTTGAAGTGTCTCTATCTCTGTAGTCTTTAGAAGTTGGTGATGTCCAAAGTGTCAAAAAATTCTGTAGTCTTCAGATGAATTCTAGGGTGTCAAATCTTCTATACCTAAAATAATTTGTTGATTCAAAGTGTCAAAGTTCTGTAGAAAGCATAAGTAATGCTTTGTTGGTTTACGATGCTTGTCTCCTAGGAAACTTGTTGGAGCACTAATAAGTCATAATAAACTTTTACAAATATAAAATATTATGTTTCCATTGAATTGTGCTTGAAAAATGCTTTCCAACAAGTAAAAAGAAGAATATACTCGAGAAGCATAATGGTTGCCTCGAATTATGAGAAATAGTATATCATAAAACAAAATAAAATGAAGGTCATTTTTCCCTCCAAGCAGAAATATTGTGCATCTTCCCAATTTTTCCTCCACAACTTTTCTATGGAATTTTTTACAATGTTTTAAAAATTGCCACCTTTTACATTAAATTCACCTATCGAAGAAAGGTGAATTTATTGACTACTTTGGGCCCTCCCACTTGCAACAAGGGATAATATTGCCCCTTTGTTTTCACTTATATAAAAAAAGAAAAATGCAAGCATTTCAAAGACTTAATAAACCTTTTATCAAATGGCATTAGCTCACCCAGTTAAATTCCTCGAAATTTCAAGAACAAGAAAGAGACCCAATTTTGAATCTTGTCAAACCATAAAGGGATAATATCCAAACTTTGTTATAATACATATAATACAAGTGGGACTTGTTTCAATGCCATATAGCCTATTATAAAAAAAACTTGATAAGCCTTTCTGGGCGGCATATGGTTAAAAAAAATCATATGGTGGCTTGGGGCCATGCGTCCTCGGTCGGCCATGTGCGTTGGCCATCGTGTTGTCTTTGGTACAGAGTACCCTCTCACCGGTATACTCTTGGAGAAATTTGCTCGATAGTTCTTCAAGCTGATGCTGCTTTTTGGCTCCACGTGGGTCGTCCTTCCACATGTGAGCATTGTACCCATGCCACACACCATTGTGTTACTGCTTCTCTGTGGCTTATTCTGTTGGAGACGGTGAGGGAGAGGAGCACCACTGTGCTACATATCCGTGCTAGAGGGCCACAACCACGTTTGTTTCATATTTTGCAGAGGAGATTTGCAAGCTTTAAATTAATGGAATGTAGCAGGATTTCAAACCATCTTCTGGAGGTGTACAGCTTCGGGTTTTGGAGAAATAGAAGAAGACCCTGTGACTGCTTCATCAGACTGTGGAGGCTGCGTCAAGCGGCTGGTGGAGGCCGTGAGAAGGCCTTGTGGGCTTAAATTTTCTGAACCCCCATCTCTCTCTGTTTCAAAGCTTACATCAAGAGATTTGCAGCAGCATTAGGAGGTTAGAGATACTATCTCTCTCTGTTTCAAAGCTTACATCAAGAGATTTGCAGCAGCATTAGGAGGTTAGAGATAGTTTAGAGATACTTAAGAGAATGGTAACATTCTTTCATATTTAACAACTGGATAAAGGGTCAGATATTGTTTCAGATGTTTCTACCTCTGAACACAGGTCAAATCATTGAAGCTACCTTTATAACCCCTGCTTCTCTTTGGTAATGCAGGGGAGTGAGTGAGGGAGACCCCAGGTGGTTCAAGGTTAATACTGTCAATACTGTCATCAAGCTAGCGCATACTGAGCCGACTCAAGTTAAACCACTACCTCTGCCTTTATTGTTATTGGGCATGCTCCAAAGTTTGAACCTAAGTCTTCTATTGATAAATGTCAAAAATCTTACCAATCCACTAACCATTAAAGACAGGTAAATGTCAAAAATCTTACGAGTCCACTAACCATTAAAGACAGAAATTTTGCTGCCGCAGGGCACGCCACATGAAATCCACATGGAATCTAAGGGGTAGTTTCCCTGTAGAGTGATGCTGGATGGATTTGGTGAAGACTTGGTGATAACAGGTCCCAGTACTCTTTCCTGCCTCTTACCATACACAAGGGAGGGAAGGTTCAAATTCTTCGGAGCAATGGAGCACGCGAGGGTTTTGGAATCCATGGAAAGGCTCAGCTCGTGCTTCACCCTCTAAAGCTCTTGTGTAGTCGAAAGCAAAGCCTGCGTCTTCACAGCCTCAACCGAGGCCAACTGATGAAAACAATGTATTCTCATAAAAAAATCCTCCATCAGACAACCAAACGATTCGATGAGCGATCTATTTTTCCAGACAAAATTTAGTTAGCAGAGGATGCCTGAGAACTTAGAGAAGCCCTTCATTGGAACCTACAGAGATGCACGGGTGCTGCTGCAGTTGGCCACAACAACCATGGAGCTCAGCGTAGCGGGAGCCATGCTCACTATTAAAATCATGTGCAGCGGACCACCACCAATCAATGCTCTTAAGGTGTAACGAATCCGTTAAATACACTTCTCCTCAACAAGGATGAGAAAGCTCCCCTCGAACCTCTTATTGCACATCTTATTGCAAAGGATTTGGTAAGAGGCAGGTTATTGAGGAATGTTATCCTCCGGGAGCACTCAGCCCCGATAAGGAGCTTGATGTGGCATTCAGTTCTTTTGCACACAAAGGCTAGCAACAGCTTCACAGCACTGAGATGGGGTTGGTGCAATCATAAGTAATGGCTCCCCAGTCAAAAGTAGCTCCCAAAGCACTCAAAGCTGCGAGAGGATCCCTCAACACTGGCAGTGTGATGGACAGTTTGCTCATCCTCATCCTAAGCTGCGAGAGGTTCCCTCAACTCTGGCAGTGTGATGGACAGTTCGCTCATCCTCATCCTCATAGTCATGCTAGAAAGATAGATTTTGTTGCCTTTCAACATTTAGATGAACTACCCAAACTGTTAAGGTTTTCTCCTCATTCAGGTTTTCTCCTCATTCAAATTTTTCTCAGTAGAATCTCTCCAACAAAATGGAAGAACCCATACTTGGAATGCCTTGCATCTATGGAGAATGGAGGGGGACATGAGGGAGAATCATCACCACCATGACCAATGGGAGAGGGGAGAGGCTATTCTTCTTGAAACATTCAAATTCTTTTCTGTAGAATGTCTCCAACAAAATGCAAGAACCCATACTTTGGATGCCTTGCATCTATGGAGAATGGAAGGGACGTGAGGTAGAAGCACCACCACCATGACCAATGGGAGAGGAGAGACAATTCTGCCTGAAACACGAAATGTTGAAAACAACTAAATATTTCTCTATATTGATTAAAGTAATATTACAAATGATGTACATGAATATATAGGCATGTGTACTTACACTAAAGAGAAACAATTTTATCTTATCCTTATCTTCTTAGAGTGAGCATCATTAGGATGTGTATTATGGAGGTGATTTATTTATTACAAATAATGTAATAATACTATCTAACATTTTTAGAGAGAACTAATAACATAGGGCATGGTATTACATGTAGATGTCTAGGGTTTTAGATTATGCATAATCATGACCTATGGCATTGTTTCCATGAAGGTAGTATGGGAATTTGTGCATATTAATAACACAATGTGTTGGTGAGTGTAGCAAGAAGGTAGCTTGTAAAGAAAAATCATCATTGTTATTATGCAAGTATGAGTTGTGTGATTTCAATCATTATCAATTATTGTACACAATATACATGAATTTTAGGGAAGTCTATAGAAGAGGCATAAAGCAATGCTAGAGTGATGACACTATGGAAAGATAGTTATTATGGAATTTGTACATATTAATGACACAATGTGTTGATGAGTGTAGCAAGAAGGTAGCTTGTAAAGAAAAATCATCATTGTCATTATGCAAGTATGAGTTGTGTGATTGCAATCATTATTAATTACTGTACACAATATACATAAATTTTAGGGAAGTATAAAGAAGAGGCATAAAGCAATTCTAGAGTGATGACATTATAGGAAGATAGTTATCATGGAAATTACAATTGTCTATGGGTACGTTGTGTAAATATTTGCATGAAGGTTTTCCCACCATTCTAGTTCAATGGTTTTCATTTGAAGAGGCTATGTATAGGGAATGCATCTTCATGATAGATCGAGACTACAATCTAGAACTATAGTGAATACCCTCATGTATCATCTAATAAAGCACTATGATGTTGTATCATGAAGCAAAATTATATAATTACACATAGGCATAGGCTAAATTAATGACATGGGTACCACTTTGTACAATGAATGATAGGTACAATTCACATTCGTAGAATCATACACCACAACCACCACCATGTCAAAAGTACATAAGGTGCTCAATGCATGTTAGAAGATTTCAAGTGGGCATGCACAATCAACTTCATAAATTGGGTCTATTTCTATGCAGCCTCATGCATAAATACAAACCAAATAACCAACGTCAAAGAGACCTCGAGCATCATCACCAACAGAAGGGAAGGGAAAGACATTAAAACACTTCCTATTGTGAGAGATCACATGAACTTCATCTATGGGAGGAAAATGTTAAAAATAGTGCAGTGAACATTTGTGCATAGTTTGAATAAGATAATTAGATAAGCATCCATGCATTATATGCTTCAAGATCTCAATTTTGATAAGAATTTCTTTAAATTGCATTTGATGTAAATAGGATTTTCAGAGAGTATTGGAAATACCTAGTCCACACCACCAAATGCATAGGAAGACATTAGGATAATGCAAGTTACAAGGATACCTAGCTAAATATTATGACATAGAAACACTAGTGTGAGAAGGATAGAAGATCATAATGGGACTCTCAAGAGTCCAACATGACTCTTCCTTTTCTGAATTGGAGATTAGGGTTACCTTGTGAGCCTAGAGCTTTGTGTTTGATGTATTAGTTGAAGAACACTTATGTCTATCCTAAGATATTTCTTCAACTAAGCTTAACCTTAATCTAACCCTAATTCAACATACAAATACCACAATCAAGACCTAAAGCCAAAATAATTTTTGCTTTTCAATTAGGAAGTAAATAATGATTTATCTTTATGATGCAAGGGTGCAAGTAAGATGCAACAAATAAGTCCTAAATGTAGCTAATATGTAGTTTCAATTTGATGTTAAAGCTTAAAATTTTAGTTGGTCCTCTATGTGATTAAGACTAAACTAGTTCATTGTTTCCTGTTGCTTATTTTTGTAAATAAATACAAAATAGAGACTAATTTAATTAGATAATAGACAATATTAAATCCTAATGCTAAAATAACATAAATTATGGAGTATAAAAACCTATTTCTACCCTAGAGGCAAAGGTGTCATCAGTCCACAAAAGCATTATCAGTTCTTTTGCCTATCGATGGTGTTTTCACTTTTCTATAAAAAAAAAGTTATGGTCAATAATAGAGGAGTCTATTTGAGTCTATAGTACTTTTAATTCGTAGCTAATACTAAAAGCATACTTGGCTAGACAACAATAGTCATTCAACAAATTGAGGATGAGTTGGCTATCAAGGAAACATAATAGGAAGTACTAAAGTAGTTAGTGATAATATCAGCATCTTAGGCACAACAACTAGGGATTGACCATAAGTAAGTGGTCAAGTGGCTAAATAAAATCCCATATGCTTAGAAAAATATAATAGGTTGCAAAAATATCATGAAAACACTAGTAATCTCAATCTATAAAATGGTAGTAGAAGTACAAGGGTTGATAAATATTGGTTTTTTTGACATGTTCAATGACCAAAGAAGATTCTTGGATGGTGATGTTATGAATATATTATTTGAGAAGGAAAAATCCAAGGCCAAATTAGAAGCTACATCAAAACATATAAAAATAAGAAGGCATTATTAAACCAATTGAAGAATCTAGCAGAGTAATAGGATGGATGGTTAGAAAACACATATGAGAATCTTATCGGGGACATAGAAAACCTTACTAATATTAAGCTTCTTGAAGATGATAAATGGTAAAAGTTGTTGAAGTTGTTATTATAAAAATACTAAAAAGAACCAAGATTTTACAATTTTTATCAAAAAGGTCCTAATTTTGTGGATACTATGCTCAAGAAAAATGGTTGGAACTAGGATCTTTTACCAGTCAAACTTGGTGCTCTATAAAGTTACCAAAAAATTAGTAACCTAGTTAGTACCTTTGGATCCCCAATGTTTTGATAAATTGAAAAACCAAGGGATTAAACAATTGGAACCTCTAGACAACTAGTTTTGAAAAGTCAAGTTTAGAGGTGTGATCTATTCTAATAGGTGTAATTGGTCAATTAGAGTAAATTAGTCATTAGATAGGAGAAATTGATCTCTCACCAGGCCCCAATCACTTGTTGATGGGAAAGAAGATCAACAAGCATACAGATCCCATGGAATTTATTTGGAAAAGTAACATTTTGGCATGTAGTGGTATCACTAACCATTTATGAAGGTTTCTAATTCGTTTAGGAATGTATTTAGAGACATGCACCATTTATAGGTGTATCATTTTTCTAAATATTTACTTTTATTAGAAGTAGAAGTTTATCACCCAAGGTAACTCAGGAATAAATTCCTTCTATAAATAAAATCCATAGGAACTAATGTAAAGGTATTTTGACCTTGAGAGAATTAGAGATACAATTTGTGAGTCACACATTGTAATTGCTCTTATTATTTTGGAATAATAAGAAATTGTGTAAGACATTTTGCTTTCCATATCTATTATGGAATGTGTGTCAATTATCGCACTGCTCTTTTGTCCTCTCATCATTCCTTATTAATTTTTTTATATATGCATAGGATGCACTATTGTTATTCAATTTTCTCAGTGTTAATTGATCACACACTCTCCTTACTATATTTAATTTTTAGTTTCTCAAACCCTAACCTTCTAGATTTTACTTTGATGCATTTAGTTTTAATATTTAGCCGAGATTATATTAGGTTTAGTGAATATAGTGGGGAGTTGGTCTAAATTTGAGATTGAAGGGAGCACACTCTCCCTTGTTTGATTTCATTGAAATACTTATGGGTGCATAAGAAGTTAAACATTTCAATAATTCAACAATGTTATAACAATGTGTCAAGGGGGAAGAGGTATGTTGTGCACTAAAAGAAGCTCACAAAGGCCTCATAGAACGATACATAAGGATCATTGTGATAGTAAGTAAGGTCCTCTTGACCAAACTATAAAGGCTTACACTTTATCATAATGCAAAAAAGTTTGATATTAAGTGCATACATGACATAGGATAGGTAAGCCATTGTCAATATTTTATGTCATTACATCCATTGCAACCATAAACGTTATTTGACAAGTGGGGGTTGGACTTAATCAAACCATTAAATACCAATAAAAAATAAAATAAAGGTACATAATGGTTGTGATTAAATATATAACAAAATGGGTTGAGGCAAGGACATTGCTTGATAACTATGTAAAGCATACAACACATTTTGTTTATGAACAAATCATAATGTAGTTTGCGATAATACTATAGATTCTACAAGGGCCACTTCATAAGTGAAGTAATCCATAAGCTAATAATGTCTTTCAAGGTGTTCATTAACTATCAAGTCCATAGTACTCTTGATCAAATGGGTAGGTGGAGGCTACCAATAAAGTGTTAATCTCAATATTGTATAAAACGATGGAGTTGAAGGTGTATATTGGAAGGAAGGGATGCCATTAGTCCTATGTGTATAGAATACAATATTTAATCCAATGACAAAAAATACCTAATTCCAATTGATGAACAAGTAAGAGGTGATTGTACCAATGAGTTCTTGATCCTAAGTTTGAGGTTGTTCACACAAGAAAAGTTTTAAAAAAAGGGTAATGGTGTAGTGGACCATGGATATAATCCAATATAGGATAAAGCACTGGCATGACAAGCACCTTTAAATTTTCAAGCTAAAGAAGAATGATCTTGTCCTACATTTTATTGGAAAACTAAAAACCCTATGAATTGGTCCATTATGGGTGGATGAGGTTTTGGAGAAAGATATTTTCCATATTAAGAGATTGGAGGGGATGCCATGTCTTGACCCAATTAATAAATTAAACCAAAAATGCTATAATATTTGTGTATTAATAAACCTTGTAGAGTATGAGCCATTGAAAACAAATTTAGATTGATTGATTAGTTCTTGGGTTCCTTTGATAGGATCATAAGCCATGAGGTTGGGAAAAGCTATACCCTAAAGATGCATAGTTTTATGAGTGTCCTAATAATAATGAAGACTTCAAGGTATAAAATCTTGCATGGTTTTTTGAGAAATATGCTACCGCAAGAGAAATAGAATATACACAATAGCAAGGGCCAATTATTGATTAAACATAATTAGAGTAAAATACCCTAGGTAAAGAAGGTTGTGTATGTACATAATTTTTCTTGAAGGAGAAATTAGTGAGGATCAATTTTGTTGTGTCTACTTCAATGGAGATAGTTACTTAGTTATAAAGCATATGAAACTAGTCATACCCTACAAGAATGGAGTTTGAGGCATGTAATGGGTGAAATTTGTGAAGAAAGTAACAATAAAAGTGACTTAAACATGTTGGCAATAATTAGTCACACAGAGATAGACATGCAATAGATATAGAGTAGTTGTCTTATAAAAGTAAATGATTGAGTAATGCATAGATGGATTTCATAAATAGCATACATAGGGCATGCAATTGTTATATGAAGGAATTTTAATGCATGTAAGGACACAACAACGGTCTAATATGGAATTGTGTACCTTCAATTTTTAAATATCCTTATAGTTGTATAACAATGGTTGAAGCTTTAAATATGGAGAAAACATCATCGTAAATCCAACAATAGCAATTGAAGTAGGAGCAGTCACAGCTCTAGTGACACTAACACGAGCACAACCACATCCAAGTTTGAAAGAGGGGTAGCTTGAGCTTGGGCATATGTGTGCATATGTGTAGATTAAGTGTGCACACTCGAAATATTATTCTAATTATTCAGGTTGGTTATTTTATGAATGAGATTTTTACTGACACGATATTCCTTGTACATGCAATTAGTTTAGGATCAAACAAATAGGAGTTCTTGCATATGTAAATGACACATTTAATATGTAAGACATAACAAGTTAGGAAGAACAATACCTATAAAATTCAAGAGGAGAAGTTGACCAAGAATTGTAGTTTGATGATGTAGAAGATGAAGGAAAAACCAAAAATAGTCATCCAAGATATGGTTATTTGGGACAATGTTATTTGGGATAGGGTTATTCAAGACTAGGTCATTTGACCCAAGCTTTTCATCATTTACCCATATTAGGTTGTCAGGCATAGGTTGTATGGGCCAAATCTATTTATACTAGCACCAAGGTTATTTGGCCCACATCCATAGTCATTTGACATTTGGGTCAAATCATTTAGACCAAGGCCTAGGTTGTATCTCCTTAAGATAAGGCCATTAGGACCAAGTTAGGGGTTGGTAAGGAAAAAATAGAATCCATGGATGTCAAGGAAAAGTTGTACCAATCATGTGGACAAGTTATCAATGATATAGATATCAGATTTTATATACAAGAAATTATGACAAAAGCATTCCAACATATGTGAGTGTTAATTTTGATGATGAGGGATGAGTTGATTATGTAATAGATGGAAGATAAAACATACTTGGTCATTTAGTCATTTAGACAAATTGTTTTACCATTAGAAAAGTGATAGATAAGTATTCTAGGTTATCTAGCTAGATTGACCTAATTATCTACCCAATTGTGATTTTGTTAGGTAGTTTGGCCTATGGGATAGGTCACTTGACCATATGGACAAGTCATTTAGCCTTTGAGGTAGATTATCTATGCCTTAGGTGTCACCTAGGATGAGGGGGAATAGGACACACTACTTAGCAACATAGTTGCATCATGATGCCAAGTGTTCCACCCTTCTTGAACATTTATTAAAGCCAAATTTTATCCCTTTTTAGTCCATCATTTATGATCCCCTCATATGACTTATCATGATCCATTTTAGTTACCTTTTTGCCTCATTTTTTGTCACCTAACCATGGTTATAAATCGAGATTGTATATATGTAGTTTTGCATGAAAAAAAATGAATATAATATTTTATGGATTATTGAATGGTTTTACTTGGATTTATTTATTTCATGATGACATATTTGTTTCATGTTTTGAAAATATTTAAATTATATTTAAAAACTAGAAGAATACAATTAAAATCATGGCAAATTGTAGTTTTTAAAAACTACAAAATTCTACATAGTCCAAAATCTAACTTGTGATGTTACTAGTTGATCATGAGAATCACATGAAAATAGTCAAAAACATTTTGTTAGAATTTTGCTTAAAATAAAAAAGATCTTAATTTAAATTTACTACACATAGATTTACCTAAAGACGATGAAATGCACTGCAATTGTCCTACATTGGGGGAGGGGTTGGCCACACTAGATTCGGCTTGCATATTTTATGCATACCTAGGTGTACGAGAAACCCTGGAAGTAGTTACTTTCCTGGAATGTTTGTGTGACCTCTACATAGGACCAGGTGTTGCTTCCGAGTCCGTGTCTTCAGAATCACCTATTTATCCTGGCCTGTGACCCCTAGTGGCAGCAATTTGTTTACTCCTATTGTCTGCCTTCTCCTGCATATTTATGAAAAGAAAAATTAAAAAAGGGAATGTGGTAAACTATAAAATAGTATGTCAAGGACAATGATGTAATTATTATCTTCAATTCCTCTGTTGACATGGCAATGGACCATAGTGTTGCATTTACTACAGTTGGTATAGGAGTAGTCAACAAATTATGAAAACACTCAAAATATAAAGCTCAAAGAAAATTTACAGTGCCCACAATGGGCTGAGTCTTGTTGGTTGCCATTTGGACCATGTGCAACTTGGACCTAATTCGATCCGAAATATAAGTGCACCAATTGAACTTTTGATTTTTCTCAAACTTAACAATATAAGCAAGTGCCCAAAACTGAATTTTCGGTCTTCCCATCATAATAAGTCTGGCCTGAAAATTTTGATAATGGCCTTCAAAGTTTGATGGTTCACATCGTTGATTGATAAACCTCTTTTTGATTTGGCGGTAGAAGCTGCATAAAAAAAATTAGATGTCAATTTACAAATTTGAAACATTGAAAATTAATAAAATATAATTAACAAGATTTATACCTGCCAAATATTTCAATGAAATATCGTACTTGCTTTTGAGGTGTGCTTTTTCATCTGGATAAAGCTGCGACCTCATCGACACTTGAGTAAAACCAATGAATGAAAGACCTATTAATCTGTGAATATCTCCAGGGTTGATGTTGATTACCAGATTTCTATTTCGTACTTTAAGGTTCACTATAGTCGTGTTGTGGTCATAACCAGTTATAATATGTTGAAGGAGAACTTTATCTATTCTAAATTGTGGCATGGAAACAAGGTTTGATAAACCTGCATTATTGATCCACTGAAAATTCATCCCTAGAGTTGTTATCAAATCTAAAATCAAAGTGCACGAAAAATTCTTGAGTTTTGGTACAATTGTGGAAGAGGTATCCATTGCAAGAAGTTGGAAGTCAAAGAAAAATTATTGAGAATCGAAACTAAAAGGTTGATCGGAAAGGTTAGCTCTAGTTGTAGTAGACGTAGAAAGGAAATGGAAAAAATGACAGTTGATGCCCTTTTATAGATTAAAAAATAGGGTTGACACATGGCATCATCGTATTGGACATGCGATGTTGTTGATTGTACGTGTGACACGTGGTAGAAGAGCCTTTCTACATCCGATACAATGTAGTACCGAATTCTATTCTGCATCTGATCGATGCCCGGATCATATTGTGCACCTGGTTTGACATCGGGTCAAATTATGCACCTGGTTGGTGATTGGATCTGAGTATGTATCCGTTTCGAAACTGGAGTAGATTATACATCCGATCAAAGATCAAATCATAATATGCATCTGGTCAATAGTCGGATCATTTTATGCCATCGATCGACAGTCGAATTATTGTATGCATCTGGTATGTGGGCAGACCAAACTGTGCATCCGATCATGACCGAATAGTATGATGCATCTGGTCCGTAACTTGATGCATAATATGATTTGGTTCAATACCGGATGCATAATATGATCCTGTTACAGATCAGATGCATAATATGATTTGGTTACAAACCGGACCATATTATGCATCTGGTCCGATCCCGGATTAAGATTTGGAAAGTGTCTTATGTCACCAAACTCCTTTCTCACCTGGTCCGATCAGAAATTTGAATTTTGCCATTTTTTACGAATTTTTTTTGAAAATTTGAGGTTATTTGCCATGCCATCATACATGTTGTTTGCCAGGATTCTTCGGGTTTTCTCAATAGATTATCCATTTTTTTACAAGTACCTTTCAGGTCCTACCTCTTATGCATAACCCTGGGAATGACCTAATTTTATAACTTATTTTAATTTTTGAATACAATAATAGGGCACAAGGTCATATGCCCTTGATTGACCATCCCATTGAAGTGGATTTCAAATAAAATAGCTAATGATAGAGAGAAATTGACCATCTAGTTAGCTAGGGCATGTGGTCATCTACCCTCTGTCTATCATCTAAGTAGATATTTATACATAGTGGGCTACTGGAAACCCATTTTTTGGTGTTGAGTAGTTTGAAAGGTTGTCATCTAACATGGACAATATTTCCACGTTTTTGGTCATTTAAGCGTTGCATGTCATTTAGAACTAGTTCATCTAGGTATTGCATATAGTCTAAAAGTAGGTTGTGTTGGACCAACTAGGGCATGTCATCTAGAGGTGGGGCATCTAGGTATTGCTTTGGCATGCCATACAAAGGATAGATGATAATTAATGTGTAATGTCAATATTTCTTGCTGGAAAGAATAAAATATTTATCTATATTGATTGAGATAACAATACAAAGGATGTACATGAATATAAAGGCATATGTACCTATAATAAAGACAAACAATTTTCACCTTATCCTTTTATTAGAGTGAGCATCATTGGTATGTGTATTAGGAGGTGATTTATTTATTACAAATAATCTAATAATACTATCTAACATCCCCCTTATTACATTTTTTGAGATAATTTCTAGGTTCTTGCTCTTTTGCTCTTAGCTCTTGGTTCTTGGTTGAGCTGCTCTGGCTTCAACTGCTCTAGCTCTTGGCTTTGGCTACTATGGAATTGGTTGCTCTTGCTTAGGAAAATAATTTTGATTCTGCCTCTAGGTCTATTGCCTTTGGGTCTACCTCTAGGTCATTTTGCCTTTAGGTATACCTTTGGATCTGTTGCCTCTGGGTTTGTTGCCTCTGGGTCATTTCACCTCTAGGTATGTTGCCTCTAGGCCTGTCTTTAGGTCATCCTCTAGGTCTAAGTAAAATAAGTACTCTTTTGAGTGCTTAAGCAAAAGTGGGATTGTCCTCGCTTTGCTTTAACAACTATGAGTGTCCTTATTGTAATCTTCTCATCCTATCATATTACATGGATAACCAGTCACTGCAACTGCCAGGTGTGCTAGAGTAGATCATTACTTATGAGGTTCACTGTGTTGTCATGAGTATGTTCCCTCCTTAAGGTGAAACTCATCTTATATACAAGGTGTTGGTCTTCATCAAAAATACACCTTTATACAAGAATTTTTAGCCATTACAAGTTTCCTTATGAGGTTCACTTGTATTTTGTTGAGGAGTGTTGGGTACGACCAAAAATGCACTCCATATTACAACAATTTTAAAAAAATAATGAGCCTTAAACAACCCAAATTGGAGGATGGAAAAAAAGATATTTTGAAGTGTTTTTATCTCTGTAGTCTTTAGAAGTTGGTGATGTCCAAAGTGTCAAAAAACTTGGTAGTCTTCGGATGAATTCTAAGGTGTCAATTCTTCTATAGTCCCTAGAATAATTAATTGATTCAAAGTGTCAAAGTTCTGCAGTCTCTGGTCAATGAAAGCATAAGTAATGCTTTGCTGGTTTATGATGCTTGTCTCCTAGGAAACTTTTTGGAGCACTAATAAGTCATAATAAACTTTTATAAATATAAAATATTATGTTTCCATTGAATTGTGCTTGAAAAATGCTTTCCAACAAGTAAAAATAAGGTTGTAATGGAGAAGCACAATGTGTCATCGGATAAAATAAAATGAAGATCATTTTTTCCTCCAAGCGGAAATATTGTGCATCTTCCTAATTTTTCCTCCACAACTTTTCTACGAAATATTTTACAATGTTTTAGAAATTGCCACCTTTTACATTAAATTCACCTATCGAAGAAAGGTGAATTTATTGACTACTTTGGGCCCTCCCACATGCAATGAGGGATGATAATACCCCTTTGTTTTCACTTGCATATAAAAAAGGAAAAATGCAAGCATTTTAAAGACTTAATAAACCTTTAATCAAATAGCATTAGCTCTACCACTTAAATTCCTCAGTATTTCAAGAACGAAAACCAAGTTCTAATCTTGAAAAATACATGGATAATATTCTAACTTTGTTTTAATACCTGTTGCCACATTTTGCTAGGGGTAAAAGAATTTTGAAATTTTCTAACAGGTTGTTGCCTCCCTCCTTCCTTATTGTTGTTTTCAGTTTCCTTGCTTCAGTTCCAGTTTGTTCAGTTTTCAGTTAGCAGATCATTTTTCGATTTGAATGTAAAAACTTGAAAGAAAAATGAAAAATTTTCCTAAGTGTTGGTCCCTGCCCGTGATCGTCGTCGCTTACGGGCGATTCCTGGCAGCGCGGGCCGTTTCAGCGACCAAGGGCAACATTGAGCGAATTGGAAATGTCTAAGTGTAAGGTTGCTGACGATCATCATCGCCCGCCCCCGATGCCTATTGCTGCATAGTTTTTCAATGACCCAGATCATGGCAAAGAAAGGTTAAAAATTGGCTAAGGGTCGACGACCGAGATCTCTGTCGCTCGACAGCGTCACCCGACGTCGCCACCTTATTTCGGCGACCAAGAGCATTCCTTCCAGCCATAAAAACTTTCTGTGTGCAGACGACAACGATCGTCGTTGTTGCCAAGTAAAATGAGCCCCACCGAGCATTTGCGCGTGACGGTGGGAGCAACCCCACCCGCAATCGTTGTCGCCACCTGACGACGCCCAGCATCGCAGGATTTTTCAGCGACGGACGGAAGAGGAGCAAAACAAGAAAATTTCTAAGTGTCCCCCATGCTAGCGATCATCATCGTCATGCAGATTTCTCACTAGCGCTGCAGATTTTCAGCGATTTGCAGCACAGGTCCAGCTCGCAATTGTCGTCGCTCATCAGGTTTTCTCAAGGTTGCCCAATTTTCGAACGCTCAGCAATAGAGGCCCATTTTTTAGCAAGTTAAGTCGAAGTTTCCTCCAGTTTTTAGGACTGTTAAGCAAATAGTGCCTCCCCAGATAAGAACATATGAAGTTTCGGGATTTGGGCACGTGTCACGGAAGATGAAAATGTACTTCAAGGACAGGGTAGGTGAACATTGAAGGACAAATTGTACTGCACCTACCACATTAACTGATATTCCCCTTTTCAACCACCGAATCTGTCAGAGGTAGTGCGGAGTCTAGGAAAACCATGTTGCAGGTACAACTACGGCCGACAAGAATCAAATCAGGCCGCTTTTGCAGCTTTTTGCAGCCCTTGACAGGTTCGGGTATCTGTGCCCAGAATGTAATTTGGAGGGAAAAATCTGCTATAAATAGCAGTTCAATTCATTGTAATAGGGGGAGAACATATTGCTAAGAAGTTGTTGTAACTAAACACTTGCTTTTGAATCAAAGTATACTTGGCTCCGTTATCTGTCTCTTTTTTTTATGCTGCCTTCTGTAGGTATTTCTACATCGTGTCATTTATTTTTCTGATTGTTGTCATTCTGAACTCTGGATTTCAGCATTGACAATTAAGTAGACCTAGAATACCGAATGAAGGATACATAGGATAGAATTGCAATATCGGTTTCTGTTACATACATTGTTTTGATTGTTGTTGGTTTAGTGATAGGTTAGTGATTGTTCTGCCCCATCTGAAACACATGATATTTCATTTCTTTCAGCATTTTTATCTCTTTCCAGCACTCTTATTTGAAACCCCAAATTAGATTAGTATAGGAAGTCGGCCTTCTCCGAAGATTGGCACAGGAGGCATTCATTCCTTCCAACCTTTCAATCTGCTGGGCGAATATAAAGCGCAATAGATTAAAATCCTTTCCTAAGTGATAGATTCGTAACCAACAATACCACTAAACAATACATAGATAATATCCAAACTTTTTTGTAATACCACTAAGTGGTGATGATATAATACAGGTCGGGCTTTTTTCAATCCTATATTACCCCTTTAAAACTTAATAAGCCTTTTCGGGCGGCATATGGTTAAAAAAAAAAAAACTTATGGTGGCTTGGGGTCATGCGTCCTCGGTCGGCCATGTGTGATGGCCATCGTGTTGTCTTTGGCACAGAGTACCCTCTCACCGGTATACTCATGGAGAAATTTGCCCGATCGTTCTTCAAGCTGATGCTGCTTGTTGGCTCCACGTGGGTCGTCCTTCCACATCTGAGCATTGTACCCATGCTACACACCATTGTGTTACTGCTTGTCTGTGGCTCATTCTGTTGGAGACGGTGAGGGAGAGGAGCACCACTGTGCTGCATGTCCATGCTAGAGGGCTACAACCATGTTTGTTTCATATTTTGCAAAGGAGATTTCCAAGCTTCAAATTAATGGAATGTAGCATGATTTCAAACTATCTTCTGGAGGTGTACAGCTTCGGGTTTTGGAGCCATGGAAAAAGACCCCGTGACTGCTTCATCAGACTGTGGAGGCTGCATCAAGCGGCTGGTGGAGGCCATGAGAAGGCCTTGTGGCTTAAATTTTCTGAACCCCCATCTCTCTCTATTTCAAAGCTTACAGCAAGAGATCTGTAGCCGCATCACAGATGCTTAAACCTGGCCTTAGAAATTTTGCTGCGGCCACAATGTTTGGGTGCAGGGTGCGCCACAAGGAATGGAATCTAAGGGGTAGTTTCCTTGTAAAGTGATGCTGGATGGATTTGGTGAAGAGTTGGTGATAACAGGTCCCAGGACTCTTTCCTGCCTCTTACCATACACAAGGGAGGGAAGGTTCAAATTCTTCGGAGCAATGGAGCACACGAGGCGGCTTGCTCTCAGCGCTCTCAGCCGCATTCGAGATCAGTGAAAAAAAAAAACCGTTCAAGGATACGACCATGTCCTGCACGAAGTGCGAGTGCCCTGTGAGGCGCCGCCACGGCACACACAGGTCTCGGTATCCTTCGTCGGATCCCCCTGGAAATAAGCCAGTGCCAGAGCCTAGCAGTGCTTAACATCAGCCTGATATGAGTGACAAATGCGCCCTCCCCACCAAGAAACCCATCTAGCTTGACGTGAACGCCAGGGTTTTCGAATCCATGGACAGGCTCAGCTCGTGCTTCACCCTCTGAAACTCTTGTGTAGTCGAAAGCAAAGCCTGCGTCTTCGCAGCGCCCACCGAGGCCAACTGACGAAAAAAATGCATTCTCAAAAATCCTCCACCATAGCCTTCATCTCTCAACCATAAGTGCGTAGACGTGATTGGTCCAAAGGTAACTTTTTTTTTTAAGGGTGAGAGTGTAGCAGAGTTGGAGCGGATCCACTTAACTCGATTCAAATCACAATGGTTTATCATAAACCTTTTTACCCCCAAGGGCTGGTTGACAGGGACTTACCAAAAAAATCTTTAGGTTCAAACCTCTAATTGATAAGCACTTACCAAAAAGATCCTCAAGATTCAAACCTCTAGTTGAGAGGCACTTACCAAAAAAATCCAGAGGTTCAAACTTCTGGGGGCAACTTGTTTGTAAAGGTGGTAGTTTGATTTGAATCCTCTAAATGCGTGTCAAACCTAGTGACAGTACATATTCTGAACGGTAGTCCCTTTCACACCAGATCACCATTACTGGTAGTCCCTTTCACATCGGGTCACCATAAATCTTTTTGCCCCGGAGGGCTAGGTGATCGGTAAGTGCTTGTCTAGCTAGGCACTTACCAAGAAGATACTCAAGTTTAAACCTCGGGATAGCTTATTTGCAAAGGTGGTAGTCTGATCTGAATCTTTGGTAGTCCCTTTCACACCGGGTCACCATTACCGGTAGTCCCTTTCACATCGGGTCACCATAAATCTTTTTGCCCCGGAGGGCTAGGTGATTGGTAAGTGTTGTCTGGCCAGGCACTTACCAAGAAGATACTCAGGTTTAAACCTCGGGGTAGCTTATTTGCAAAGGTGGTAGTCTAATCTGAATCTTTGGTAGTCCCTTTGGTTTAAACCTGAGTATCTTCTTGGTAGTCCCTTTCACACCTGGTCATCATTATCGGTAGTCCCTTTCACATCGGGTCACTAAAAATCTTTTTGTCCCGGAGGGATAGGTGATTGGTAAGTGCTTGTCTGGCCAGGTACTTACCAAGAAGATACTCAGGTTTAAACCTCGGGTAGCTTATTTGCAAATGTGGTAGTTTGATCTGAATCTTCGGTAGTCCTTATCACACCGAGTCACCATTACCGGTAGTCCCGACCGGTAGTCCCTTTCACACCGGGTCACCATTACCGGTAGTCCCTTTCACACCGGGTCAACATTACCAGTAGTCCCTTTCACAACAGGTCACCATAAATCTTTTTGCCCCGGAGGGCTAGGTGATTGGTAAGTGCTTGTATGGCCAGACACTTACCAAAAAATACTCAGGTTTAAACCTTAGGGTACTTTATTTGCAAAGGTGGTAGTCTGATCTGACTCTTTTGAATGCGTGCCAGACCCAGTACACACCCCGAGTTACCGGTAGTTTCCTTCGGATCAACAATAACGAGACCGAATAAGTTTAATGAAAGTAGCTTTTATATTTTGAACCCTACAGGTGTTGTTACCACTCTGCTATGTACCCAAAAAATTCCTCCCCAGACAGAAGGACGGTCTATTTTTCCAACCCACAAAATTTAATCACAGGCATAAGCCTGTGTTTATCAGACGGGATCATGTGTTTCAACAGCCATTTGCAGTGATTGAAGAGAAAACAAACCAGTTCTTGTAGCGATCAATGCATCCGAAGATAGCAGAGGAGGCCTGAGAACTCAGAGAAGCCCTTCACTGGAGCCTGCAGAGATGCACGGGTGCTGCTGCAGTTGGCCACAGCAGCCATGGAGCTCAGCGTAACGGAAGCCATGCTCCCTAAACTCTGCTTCGCGACGTCCACTATTAAAACCATGTGTAATGGCCACCACCAATCAATGCTCTTACAGTGTAACGAATCCGTTAAATACACTTCTCCTCAACAAGGACGAGAAAGCTCCACCAGGACCTCTTATTGCACAGCTTATTGCAAAAGATTTGGTAAGAGGCAGGTTATTGAGGAATGTTATCCTCGGGGAGCACTCAGGCCCGATAAGGAGCTTGATGTGGCATTCAGTTCTTTTGCACAAAAAGGCTAGCAACAGCTTCACAGCACTGAGATGGGGTTGGTGCAATCACAAGTAATGGCTCCCCAGTCAAAAGTAGCTCCCAAAGCACTCAAAGCTGCGAGAGGATCCTTCAACACTGGCAGTGTGATGGACAGTTTGCTCATCCTCATCCTCGTAGTCGTGCCAGAAAGACAGATTCTGTTGCCTTTCACCATTTAGATGAACTCCCCCAAACAGTTCAGGTTTTCTCCTCATTCAAAATTTTCTCAGTAGAATCTCTCCAGGTTTTTTCCTCCATTCAAAATTTTTTATGTAGAATCTCCCCAACAAAATGCAAGAACCCATGCAAGGGATGCGAGGGGGACATTCAAAATTTTTTATGTAGAAATCTCTCCAACAAAATGTAAGAACCCATGCAAGGGATGCGAGGGGGACATGAGGGAGAAGCACCACCACCATGACCAATGGGAGAGGGGACAGACAATTCTCCCCTCAAGCTTTCAGCACGAAAGAGTCCGGCTTTAACACCAAATGTTGTAAACACATAAATGTTTTTTTATATTGATTGAGATAACATTGCAAAGGATGTACATGAATATATTGTGTGCCTATAATAAAGACAAATAACTTTAACCTTATCTTTATCTTCTGAACATCATTGGGATGTGTATTATGGAGGTGATTTATTTATTACAAATAATTTAATAATACTATCTTAACATTTTTAGAGAAAACTAATAACATAGGGTATGGTATTACATGTAGATGCCTAGGGTTTTAGATTATACATAATCATTGACCTATGGCATTGTTTCTATGAAGGTAGATTGGGAATTTGTGCATATTAATGATATAATGTGTTGATGAGTGTAGTAAGAAGGTAGCTTGTAAAGAAAAATCATCATTGTTATTATGCAAGTATGAGTTGTGTGATTGCAATTATTATCAGTTACAACATGCATAAATTTTGGAAAGTATATAGAAAAGGCATAAACCAATGTTAGAGTGATGATACTATGGGAAGATACTTATCACGGAAATTACAATTGTTTTTTGGTACATTGTGTAAATAGTTGCATGAAGGTTTTTCCACCATTCTAGTTCAATGATTTGCATTTGAAGAGGCTAAGTATAGGGAATGTATTTTCATGATAGATCAAGACCATAATCTAGAACTATAGTGAATATCCTCATGTATCATCCAATAAAGCACTTATTTTTTTATCAGTAAAAAATAATTTTATTAGTAGAAGGGTTTTAGAAGGGACCCAAAAACCTTAGTACATCCAAAATAAACATTATGTAAAACAGGCTTTACAGTCGAAATAGCAAATATCCCACAAGTGGATATGACAAAACTAGTAAGCATCCCAAGGAACAAAACATAAAAAGCGGGTAAACTAGAGGAACGATCCCATCTCGGGGACTGGGCCCACCCTCACGCGTTCAGTTGCAATCCGAGGTGGTACATGGCTCTTCCACATCACTGAAATTATGCTAAGCTGGGCATGGGTAGCATCAAGGTCATTGGCCACCTGTTGGAAAATTATCCATGTAGATTTGACAGTCTCTATAGCCACAAACAGGGTGGCCACCGAACTGGCTAGGTGGGTTAGCACTGCCTTGCACAAGGCGGCCTCATCACCATCCTTCTTTGCTAGCCTCTGAGCTCCTTTGGCGTCCGCCTTCGCCTCCTTGCAGAAAAAATCCTTGGTCGTTTCACCGAGCTTAGCAGGGAATGAACCACATTTCTTAGCTGGCTCACTAATTTTTGTAGGAAACGTTGAATCCATCTTGAGCTTCTTCAGGTGCAAGGAGACCAGAGTGTGGGAAGGACTAGGGTTTTGGAGGAACGTGGATTTAGATCATTTTACAGCTCTGGGTTTACGCCTAGAATCATTGCAGGGCCTCAACTTTAGGATTGAGAGCAGCAGGGAAGAAAAAATCAGGGTCTGAGTCATCATTGGGGACCTCTTGGATGGGAGTGTCGCTATTGGAACTGTCAATAGACTTGGCAGGGGTGGGGTAGGTGGGAGGATGGGCAGGAAAAGGCGTAGGGGCAGGTTGAGAGGAACCGGGGGAGGCATGGTGGGAGGGGTTGGGAGGAGCATGGGTGGGCTGGGAAGGAGTGGGATCAATGACAATGAGGGCTTTTCAAGAGAAGGTATTAAGGGCATGTTTATAAAGAATGTAATGCAGGCCCTGGTGGATGGTGTAGTGGGCTTTCCTAGTTCTAACATTAGTAACAGACAATTCAATAGACCTAAATAGATAATCTGGTATGTTGATTTTCCTATTGCCTCTATGGTGGTTCAAAAAAGCAATGTGGAAACTTTTTAAGGTGGATTCTATTTTATCAATTGTAAAATACTAGAGGACAGGGATCATGACCCCATCCCAGGGTCTAGGGAGCTTAGTTCTTTCAATACCCTCATCAGTGGTGAGAAGGTCTTTACATTTCTCTGAGAAAAATTTGAGCTTTGTCACCATTGTATGCTTATTTTGATGGATATTCCTGCTATTAGTGGGTAGACCAGACACGTCCGCCAGTAGCTGCACATCAATGGTGAATTTAAGACCCTAAACAGAGGCACAACCATCCTCTTAAGTGCTCATAATAGCATTGGTGATGTCCTCCTCATTACCAACGAATTTATTTAGAAATGGGAGGCAGTTGTGGCTGCTCAAAATATCCTCGATGACAGGGTCGATTTGGAGGGCTGAGGGTTCGAGAATAGCCATGGGGGAGTGAGGACTGGTGGGTTTGGAATTAGGAAAGATGAAATACGAATGAGGGTAAGTGAAGTGGAGGATGTTCAAGCACGATCCAAATTTTACGTGCCAGACAACACAAATGCCGAAGAGGGTGGGAGACGAGGTGCACTGGAACGATGTGAGGTGCAAGAGGCAATTTCTGATGGGATGCATGTCAATCAACAAAAATTGAGAGCTACAAATAGGAGGAGCCTCGATGGAGTGATTATTTTCAGTGGCACAGTGGATAATCTTGGCATGGAAATTATTAGTGCTCAGGGTAAAATCTTTGTTGTGGATTCTGGAGGTGGCATGGATATGCATGCTATGGAAATCAATCTTGATATTGGTGTTACACATGTGAAGTGGTACAGTTCTGAGGTTCACGCAGTGTTGATTGAACAAATCCCGAAGATCAAGATCACGAGGGTTGATTCACGTGACCGAGGTATGGAAAAGCATAATGAAGCTGGTAATCGAGTCAAGGAGGATTTTGGAACCAAGCACCAGATTCGAAGAAAACTGATGGTGGATGATCAACGGTAATCGATAGGGATGGAGGTGGAAGGGGTACACATGGAGAAGTGAAGGGAGGGACACAAACTTACAGAGCAGGGGAAGGGGAAGAGGGTGCGAGTGGGGCCAACTGGGGTTGAATGAATGGAAGGTCAAAGGGTTCAAACTGGAAACCCTGTAAGGATAACACGTGGATGGCAAGGGAGGATTCCAATAAATCACTATGATGTTGTATCATGAAGAAAAATTATATAATTACACATAGGCATAGACTAAATTAATGACATGGATACCACTTTATACAATGAATTATAGGTACAATTCACATTCATAGACTCATACACCACCACCACCATATCAAAAGTACATAGGGTGTTCAATACATGCTAGAATATTTCAAGTGGGCATGCACAATCAACTTCATATATTGGGTCTATTTCTATGCAGCCTCATGCATAAATACAAACCAAATAACCTATGTCAAAGAGACCTCAAGCATAGGCATAATAATGACCATCATCACCAATAGAAGGGAAGGGAAGGGAAAGACATGAACACACTTCCTATTGTGAAAGATCACATGAACTTCATCTATGGGAACAAAATGTTAAAAATAGTGCAGTGAACATATGTGCATATTTTGAGATAAGCATCCATGCATTATATGCTTCAAGATCTTAATTTTGATAAGAATTTCTTTAAGTTGCATTGATGTAAATAGGATTTTCAAAGAGTATTGGAGATACCTAGTCCACACATCACCAAATGCATAGAAATACAGTAGGATAATGCAAGTTACAAGGATACCTAGCTAAATATTATGACATGGGAACACTAGTGTGATAATGATAGAAGATCATAATGGGCCCCTCAAGTTTCCAATATGACTCTTCATTTTCTCACTTGGAGATTAGGGTTACCTTGTGAGCTTAGAGCTTTTTATTTAATGTATTAGTTGAAGAACACTTGTGTCTATTCTAAGATGCTTCTTCAACTAAGCTTAACCTTAATCTAACCCTAATGCAACATACAAATACCACAATCAAGACCTAAAGCCAAAATAATTTTTACTTTTCAATTAGGAATTAAATAATGATTTCTCTTTATGAGGCAAGGGTGCAAGAAATATGCAACAAATAAGTCCTAAATGTAGCTAATATGCAATTTCAATTTGATGTTAAAGCTTAAAAATTTAGTTGGTCCTCTATGTGAATAAGACTAAACTAGTTCCTTCTTTATTTTTGATTATTTTTGTAAATAAATAAAAAATAGAGACTAATTTAATTAGATAATAGACAAGATTAAATCCTAATGCTGAAATAACAAAAAATATGGAGTATAAAAACCTATTTCTGTCATAGAGGCAAAAGTGTCATCAGTCCACAAAAGCATTGTCAATGCTTTTGCCTATCGATGGTTCTTTCGCTATTCTATAAAATAGATAAAAAATGTATGGTCAATGATAGGTGAGTCTATTTGATTTGGTGGAGAATGTTAGAATCCCTTGAACAATAATAAAGCCCATATTTCGACAATCAAAAAATATGACAAAAATATTGAATGCATGAAATAAATTCTAAGTGGTGAAAGCACCATAGGTTGGTGACATCATTGTCGACACATTTGCTTTATATATATTAGATATCATTACTGTTATTGGACCTATAATTCAATGGCACTTTCACTTATAAGAGTAACAAAACAATATCAAATGCAAAATAAGCTAACTTAATGATTGAAATGATGGTCTCTAACTTGGGAGTACAATTATTGTCCAATTATAAGATTTGCTTGCTTGAAATAAAGCTTAATATATAAAATAAGATGCTACCTAGATGGAAATACAATATGCAAGATTATTCAATATGCAACAAGATAAAAAGTTATAGCTACAAGGCAAAAAAAGAGTCAAAAGCTAATAAGAAAAAAGAGCACAACCCAAGATGCAAGGTTGTTTCTCCCTTGTTTGTGGAAGCTTATTGAAAGCTTGCTAGCTTGATTGTGGGTACTTAAAATCTTAAGCTTGGAGGCTTGAATGCTTGATGCTTAAGTGCTTGGATATTGCTCGAAGACTTGATTGTTTAAATAGATCTTGAGAGCTAGATGATTGCAAGAACAAGAGCTTAATGCTTGCAAGGATAGCCCTAACAATATTGTGGTAAGATTTTGACATAATCTTGTAATGCAAAGTGATGAATTTCTATTATTCTAGAGGGATTTTCAAAAAAAAATTACTACTCTAAAACACTTGATAAAATGGTCATGCCAAGTGATGGTTTTATAGGAAGCCATGGGTCTTTGGGGGAATAATTGAAGATGGTAAAATTTTGAAAATAGATCAAGAAGCCATTAATGGGAGAAGATTAAAAATGACAAATCTTGGATTTGGGATTTTTGTTGGGAAATGTAAATCAAATCTTAGGGATCTTATCCATTAATGGTGGGTAGCTTGGAGGGTATAGAAAGTCAATTTTTTAAATTTTGGTGTTTGATTGTCAAAAGCACTGGAACATAAAAGTGTTAGAGATAGTTCCACTATGGTGCTTTCAATTCGATGTTAAAGCTTAAAAATTTAGTTGGTCCTCTATGTGAATAAGACTAAACTAGTTCCTTCTTTATTTTTGATTATTTTTGTAAATAAATAAAAAATAGAGACTAATTTAATTAGATAATAGACAAGATTAAATCCTAATGCTGAAATAACAAAAAATATGGAGTATAAAAACCTATTTCTGTCATAGAGGCAAAAGTGTCAGCAGTCCACAAAAGCATTGTCAATGCTTTTGCCTATCAATGGTTCTTTCGCTATTCTATAAAATAGATAAAAAATGTATGGTCAATGATAGGTGAGTCTATTTGAGTTGGTGGAGAATGTTAGAATCCCTTGAACAATAATAAATTCCATATTTCGACAAGCAAAAAATATGACAAAAATATTGAATGCATGAAATAAATAAAGTGGTGAAAGCACCATAGGTTGGTGACATCATTGTCGACACATTTGCTTTATATATATTAGATATCATTAGTGTTACTGGACCTATAATTCAATGGCACTTTCACTTATAAGAGTAACAAAACAATATCAAATGCAAAATAAGCTAACTTAATGATTGAAATGATGGTCTCTAACTTGGGAGTACAATTATTGTCCAATTATAAGATTTGCTTGCTTGAAATAAATCTTAAGATATAAAATAAGATGCTACCTAGATGGAAATACAATATGCAAGATTATTCAATATGCAACAAGATAAAAAGTTATAGCTACAAGGCAAAAAAAGAGTCAAAAGCTAATAAGAAAAAAGAGCACAATCCAAGATGCAAGGTTGTTTCTCCCTTGTTTGTGGAAGCTTATTGAAAGCTTGCTAGCTTGCTTGTGGGTACTTAAAAGCTTGAGCTTGGAGGCTTGAATGCTTGATGCTTAAGTGCTTGGATATTGCTCGAAGACTTGATTGTTTAAATAGATCTTGAGAGCTATATGATTGCAAGAAAAAGAGCTTAATGCTTGCAAGGATAGCCCTCACAAGATTGTGGTAAGATTTTGACATAATCTTGTAATGAAAAGTGATGAATTTCTATTATTCTAGAGGGATTTAAAAAAAAAAAATTACTACTCTAAAACACTTGATAAAATGGTCATGCCAAGTGCTGGTTTTACAGGAAGCCATGGGTATTTGGGGGAATAATTGAAGATGGTAAAATTTTGAAAATAGATCAAGAAGCCATTAATGGGAGAAGATTAAAAATGACAAATCTTGGATTTGGGATTTTTTTTGGGAGTTGCAAATCAAATCTTAGGGATCTTTTCCATTAATGGTGGGTAGCTTGGAGGGTATAGAAAGTCAATTTTTTAAATTTTGGTGTTTGATTTTCAAAAGCACTGGAACATAAAAGTGTTAGAGATAGTTCCACTATGGTGCTTTCAATTTGATGTTAAAGCTTAAAAATTTAGTTGGTCCTCTATGTGAATAAGACTAAACTAGTTCCTTCTTTATTTTTAATTATTTTTGTAAATAAATAAAAAATAGAGACTAATTTAATTAGATAATAGACAAGATTAAATCCTAATGCTGAAATAACAAAAAATATGGAGTATAAAAACCTATTTCTGTCATAGAGGCAAAAGTGTCATCAGTCCACAAAAGCATTGTCAATGCTTTTGCCTATTGATGGTTCTTTCGCTATTCTATAAAATAGATAAAAAATGTATGGTCAAAGATAGGTGAGTCTATTTGAGTTGGCGGAGAATGTTAGAATCCCTTGAACAATAATAAAGCCCATATTTCGACAAGCAAAAATATGACAAAAATATTGAATGCATGAAATAAATTCTAAGTGGTGAAAGCACCACAGGTTGGTGACATCATTGTCGACACATTTGCTTTATATATATTATATATCATTAGTGTTATTGGAACCTATAATTCAATGGCACTTTCACTTATAAGAGTAACAAAACAATATCAAATGCAAAATAAGCTAACTTAATTATTGAAATGATGGTCTTTAACTTGGGAGTACAATTATTGTCCAATTATAAGATTTGCTTGCTTGAAATAAAGCTTAATATATAAAATAAGATGCTACCTAGATGGAAATACAATATGCAAGATTATTAAATATGCAACAAGATAAAAAGTTATAGCTACAAGGCAAAAAAAGAGTCAAAAGCTAATAAGAAAAAAGAGCACAACCCAAGATGCAAGGTTGTTTCTCCCTTGTTTGTGGAAGCTGATTGAAAGCTTGTTAGCTTGGTTGTGGGTACTTAAAATCTTAAGCTTGGAGGCTTGAATGCTTGATGCTTAAGTGCTTGGATATTGCTCGAAGACTTGATTGTTTAAATAGATCTTGAGAGCTAGATGATTGCAAGAACAAGAGCTTAATGCTTGCAAGGATAGCCCTAACAATATTGTGGTAAGATTTTGACATAATCTTGTAATGCAAAGTGATGAATTTCTATTATTCTAGAGGGATTTTCAAAAAAAAATTACTACTCTAAAACACTTGATAAAATGGTCATGCCAAGTGATGGTTTTATAGGAAGCCATGGGTCTTTGGGGGAATAATTGAAGATGGTAAAATTTTGAAAATAGATCAAGAAGCCATTAATGGGAGAAGATTAAAAATGACAAATCTTGGATTTGGGATTTTTGTTGGGAAATGTAAATCAAATCTTAGGGATCTTATCCATTAATGGTGGGTAGATTGGAGGGTATAGAAAGTCAATTTTTTAAATTTTGGTGTTTGATTGTCAAAAGCACTGGAACATAAAAGTGTTAGAGATAGTTCCACTATGGTGCTTTCAATTCGATGTTAAAGTTTAAAAATTTAGTTGGTCCTCTATGTGAATAAGACTAAACTAGTTCCTTCTTTATTTTTGATTATTTTTGTAAATAAATAAAAAATAGAGACTAATTTAATTAGATAATAGACAAGATTAAATCCTAATGCTGAAATAACAAAAAATATGGAGTATAAAAACCTATTTCTGTCATAGAGGCAAAAGTGTCATCAGTCCACAAAAGCATTGTCAATGCTTTTGCCTATCAATGGTTCTTTCACTATTCTATAAAATAGATAAAAAATGTATGGTCAATGATAGGTGAGTCTATTTGAGTTGGTGGAGAATGTTAGAATCCCTTGAACAATAATAAAGTCCATATTTCGACAAGCAAAAAATATGACAAAAATATTGAATGCATGAAATAAATAAAGTGGTGAAAGCACCATAGGTTGGTGACATCATTGTCGACACATTTGCTTTATATATATTAGATATCATTAGTGTTACTGGACCTATAATTCAATGGCACTTTCACTTATAAGAGTAACAAAACAATATCAAATGCAAAATAAGCTAACTTAATGATTGAAATGATGGTCTCTAACTTGGGAGTACAATTATTGTCCAATTATAAGATTTGCTTGCTTGAAATAAATCTTAAGATATAAAATAAGATGCTACCTAGATGGAAATACAATATGCAAGATTATTCAATATGCAACAAGATAAAAATTTATAGCTACAAGGCAAAAAAAGAGTCAAAAGCTAATAAGAAAAAAGAGCACAACCCAAGATGCAAGGTTGTTTCTCCCTTGTTTGTGGAAGCTTATTGAAAGCTTGCTAGCTTGATTGTGGGTACTTAAAATCTTAAGCTTGGAGGCTTGAATGCTTGATGCTTAAGTGCTTGGATATTGCTCGAAGACTTGATTGTTTACATAGATCTTGAGAGCTATATGATTGCAAGAACAAGAGCTTAATGCTTGCAAGGATAGCCCTCACAATATTGTGGTAAGATTTTGACATAATCTTGTAATGCAAAGTGATGAATTTCTATTATTCTAGAGGGATTTTCAAAAAAAAATTACTACTCTAAAACACTTGATAAAATGGTCATGCCAAGTGATGGTTTTATAGGAAGCCATGGGTCTTTGGGGGAATAATTGAAGATGGTAAAATTTTGAAAATAGATCAAGAAGCCATTAATGGGAGAAGATTAAAAATGACAAATCTTGGATTTGGGATTTTTTTGGGGAGTTGCAAATCAAATCTTAGGGATCTTATTCATTAATGGTGAGTAGCTTGGAGGGTATAGAAAGTCATTTTTTTAAATTTTGGTGTTTGATTGTCAAAAGCACTAGAACATAAAAGTGTTAGAGATAGTTCCACTATGGTGCTTTCAATTTGATGTTAAAGCTTAAAAATTTAGTTGGTCCTCTATGTGAATAAGACTAAACTAATTCCTTCTTTATTTTTTATTATTTTTGTAAATAAATAAAAAATAGAGACTAATTTAATTATATAATAGACAAGATTAAATCCTAATGATGAAATAACAAAAAATATGGAGTATAAAAACCTATTTTTGTCATAGAGGCAAAAGTGTCATCAGTCCACAAAAGCATTGTCAATGTTATTGGACCTATAATTCAATGGCACTTTCACTTATAAGAGTAACAAAACAATATCAAATGCAAAATAAGCTAACTTAATGATTGAAATGATGGTCTCTAACTTGGGAGTACAATTATTGTCCAATTATAAGATTTGCTTGCTTGAAATAAAGCTTAAGATATAAAATAAGATGCTACCTAGATGGAAATACAATATGCAAGATTATTCAATATGCAATAAGATAAAAAGTTATAGCTACAAGGCAAAAAAAGAGTCAAAAGCTAATAAGAAAAAAGAGCACAACCCAAGATGCAAGGTTGTTTCTCCCTTGTTTGTGGAAGCTTATTGAAAGCTTGCTAGCTTGCTTGTGGGTACTTGAAAGCTTGAGCTTGGAGGCTTGAATGCTTGATGCTTAAGTGCTTGGATATTGCTCGAATACTTGATTGTTTAAATAGATCTTGAGAGCTAGATGATTGCAAGAACAAGAGCTTAATGCTTGCAAGGATAGCCCTAACAAGATTGAGGTAAGATTTTGACATAATCTTGTAATGCAAAGTGATGAATTTCTATTATTCTAGAGGGATTTTCAAAAAAAAATTACTACTCTAAAACACTTGATAAAATGGTCATGCCAAGTGATGGTTTTATAGGAAGCCATGGGTCTTTCGGGGAATAATTGAAGATGGTAAAATTTTGAAAATAGATCAAGAAGCCATTAATGGGAGAAGATTAAAAATGACAAATCTTGGATTTGGGATTTTTTTTGGGAGCTGCAAATCAAATCTTAGGGATCTTATCCATTAATGGTGGGTAGCTTGGAGGGTATAGAAATTCAATTTTTTAAATTTTGGTGTTTGATTTTCAAAAGCACTGGAACATAAAAGTGTTAGAGATAGTTCCACTATGGTGCTTTTATCATCATGATCGTTGGTATCATTGATATTTTTTCTCTTGGAGCATTAAATGGTTAAACTTTAGGAAGAAGAAAGGCTAATTCACTTTGGTTGATCGACGAAAGGATTGGAAAAATTGAAGATTAGCTCTATGTTTAAAATTGGGTGTTTACAAAAAAGGAAAAAAACATATTCCTTATGACATGAGGGGGAGGGAAGGGTATTGCTTCCTCTCCCTGCTCCCCCTCCCTTGGTTCTTGCCCAGTCCCTGGCTCATCCCGGCTCATCCCGCTTTGGGAATGCTTTGTAGCATATGATCTCCTTGGGGGTAGATCCTTCTCCATTTTTTGCTCCTTTCCCAGTAGTTTCAGGTTTCACCTGCCTGAGCTCGTGGTCTGGTGCATCGCAGGGGTATTCTAGGGTTTCCTGCATATTTTTGGGATCCCTTCCCCGATCTCCCTCAGGCTTTCCCCTAGGATTTTTTACAGGTTTTTTGCTTGGATTTGATTCCTAGGGCTTCCTTGGTTGGTGGTGGTGGCAGGTTGGGTTTTCGATTGCTTCCTGGTGCATCCTATGAGGTCATTTCTACTTCAGGGTTGGTCTAGAGGGGATAGTTTTCTCTTCTACCAGTGACTCCTCTTTAGGATGCCTATGGTTGTTGCTACTCCTATCCCTTTAGGTAGGGCCCTTTTCGATTTCCTATTTAGGGGCTTCTTCTTGCTGGATCTGTGGTTTGGTGGACACCCAGGGCTTTGGTTGGCCTTCAGGGTGGGCCTCTTCCTCTACCTAGGTTGTTCCTAGTCCCAGTCCCAGTTCCCTAAATCTATTCATGAGCAAGGATAGGGGTTTCTTGGTCCCTTATTCTAGGGTTCTTAGGGTTTCTATTGTATGTCTGGATCTTGGGGGGGACCCATTATCAGTGCATGCAGACCCTGGTTCCCCTAGGTTAGGCTTTTGAGGATCCCATATTTGTTCTTATTGTCGCTTCCCGCCTAAGATCCTGAAGTTTTTCATTTTAGTTCTTGTTCGGGGGCTTCTAGTTCTAGTTCCCTGGATCTGTTCGTGAGCAAGGATGGTGGTTCCTGGGCATTTTTGCTGGAGTGGTGGGGGCTGATAAGGTCGGGAAATACCTCATTTTTACACTATGTTTGAAATATAAAAACTTCCATATTACTAAACACAACAAAGTTAATTTCCAAATAGTTGATTAGAATATATATTTGTTAAGTGTTTGCATGATTTTATGTTAGGAATTTATATCTCTGTTTTTGACTATTTTCAGCATTTTGTAATTTTTTTTGCTTGATTAAATAGAAAATAAAATATGTATTTCAATTAGCCAAATGTTGTATGTTGAGTAAAGGAGGCCCTATGATGTTTTTTCATTGTTGTCAACACAATCTAGGTATACTTGTAAAAGCTCAAAAATGAGTATCATATCAATTTTAGTGTCATACTATAGTAAAATTACATTCTCATAGCATGAACAAATTCCTCTTATCAAGAACTACAACTTTTCTTTTTGAAGCAAGTCAATCCGATCTGTAGATAAAAATTTATGAAGGTTACATCATTCTGGAAGTTCATGCCTTAGTCTTTTCTAGAGATGTTAACGAGTGCAAATATGTGTTAAGGGGAACATTGGCGGATCTACTGGGAATGATCCAAAGTGAGTTAAGGTACCAAATTTATACCAATGATACTTCATATTAAAGAGAACATATGACCTGAATTTTAAGGCATATGGACAAGTAATCTAGAAGTTATGTGGCCCACAAAATCATAGTTTCACACTTTTTGATAGTTGGAAATTTTGGTTAAAAATTTGTGTTAGAGGCCAACTTGACAACAATGCTGGGAGCAACTCCTGAAGAGTTAAGAGCTAAAAATAGAACCAATTTTATTTCATACAACCAAGAACATGCGGATATAATTTGGTATACATTGGAGTTACGAGACACAAGTTATGAGCTCTCTAAAATGGTAGTTGGGCATGTTTTGACAACTGGAAAAATAGGTGATAGTCCATACAAATTCTAGCCACCTGTCACTATGAAGGAAGGCATGGAATTTACCAAGGAGAAAGGGTGAAGTCAGTTGGATTTACCTCATGGGAGCTAGATTTACAGGCCTACATGGAAGCAACAACCAAAACCAACATCTTGAGGACGTTCTAAGCTTAAGTTGCATCTACAGCCAGTTATTTCGAAGATCTTCAGAATAACAGGGGAAAGTGTTGCAGTTTGACTTTCTTCAGTTTCCAAGCAGTTGAAAAGGTAACTTAAGGTTGATAGAAGATAGGGAAAGTATCCTACAACTGTCCCCACCATTCCTTGCTGACCAAAAGACAGCTCACAAGGAAGTCAACTAATGCAACTTACTTTGTCTTGAAATAGACCTAGAATAGTTGCAGCATAATAGACAAATAAGTTGCAAGATAGAAATGGCATATTTTGAAGTGGATAAAGGTGTGCAAGATATTTCTAAGACTCCTCCAACGTACTCCTACCACTGAAGATGCTTTCTAAGGGTCAATGACTACTACTGCAGCACAAGCTATCTGAAATTACACTTATTTTAGATCCAGGATTATTGGCAAATCATTATAAAATAGAAACTAGGCCAATTTAAGCATGAGATATATTGTAATATTTTATTATAAATAACATAACTTCCTTATTGGTTGATCTAAGGAGGAAGTAGAATAGAGGAGAGTAGTAGTAGTAGCAAATATGATTGTACAACAATTCTTTGTAACAGTTTTCAACATGTTTTGACAGCAATAAAAGTGCAGTTCTTTTGTGAAATTATGTTCTGATTGTTAATTAGTTAAGGAGTGTTTTTCACATCCTTCTAGATCAGGAAGTATGGGCCCACTTTCAAATCTAGAAGGAGGATTTTTATGACAATTTTTATTCTATAATTTTGTTGTAGCAGAATTAACAAATTGCTTGTCAGATTTTATTTTCCTGTTTTAATTTTGTGTGTTGTTATTTATATTTTCCATTATGCAGCATTTGTGTGTGTGTTAGTTGACAAATTAGATTATATATTAGACATTAGATTAGGCATTAGAAATTTCAATTCTGTTATTTCAATTCTGCAAAAGTAGATTAGATTTCAATTTAGCAATTTCAATTCCTGCACTTGTAGTTAACTTTATATTTCTGAACTTAGAATAAGTTTTCAATTCCTTCAAGTTTCCATTCTGCATATTAGGTTTAGTATGACACCAAAAATGCTAAAACAATCTATTTCACCTAATAATTGCTTGAAATTTGAATGCCTGAATTGTACTCTGCCCTAACCTTCTATCATAGACAACCTTGGACACCACCCCGGATTGATAAATCATTGATATTAAATGATGTGATTAATGACACTCATCAAGGGCTTCCTTTTGTATTTGTTTTTCTAGAGATGGAGATCAATGTGTTTGCAGTTGTGGTCCCTCCTTCCTCTAGTTTTGGCTTTCGAGATCCTTTCTTTGCATCTATTGTTGTTGTCCCTAGATCCTTTCAGCTTCCTCATATTTCACCTTGTTGTGCATGGGGATATCTTGGCCTATAGATATCCCCAGTAGTGTTATTCCATTTTATAGGCTCAAGCGGAGGCTTCCCAATTTTTTTCTTTAAGGATCCTGATACCATTTCCCAAGTTGTCCCCATGTTGCTCCCTAGATTGTACCCCATTGTTGCTTTTTGATTTGCTCGCGCAACTTCTTGCTGCTCTGCTACACCCTGGGTTGCATCCCGAGTCATCCCTGGGTGAGGCTCCTCTCTAGTTTTCTAAAAATTACCTGCTTCTGGTTTTCGGGCAGGACTTCTGGTTGCAGGTTATTCTTGGCCTTCTCGCTCTCCCTATGCAGGTCTGGGTAGGTGCACTATATCCACCCCTAGGAGGATCCCAAACTGTTGTATCCACCCCCGAGAGGATCCCAAACTGTTGTATCCACCCCTAGGAGGATCCTAGATTGTAAGCAACGGGAGGATGATATTTTGACGAAGTGGGTCTCACTAGTTGGTACTAGAATCTGGTCTTTCTACTGGATCAAGGATTTTTTTTTGCCCTTTCTCTTTCAGTTTATATTTATTTTCATGTACTAAGGCATTGCCTTAAATCTCGATGCTACGACCATTTTTGTTATAAGGTTTTGGGATCCTCTTAAAAAACCCAATTTGTTTATAAAATCAACTTAGCAAAAAAAAATGGGTGTCTACATTTACCTCCTTTTAAAGCATTTATTACATAATAAATGCATCAAAAACTAGCATAAATACCCTAATTTTGAAACAACAAGTTGCTTACGGTCAATTATGCAAGATGATCAATGCTATTATTTTTTGCTAAGTAATATTATATTTTTGTATTAAGTAGCATTAAATATTGTCATGTACCAGTATGCTCCCTCAAGTTTTAGAGGGAAAAATGAGTTAGACTAAGTAAAATTGACTTGATTATGATTAATATTGATGTAGTGATGATAAAATGAGTATAGATACAAAAAATGGTCGAGGTAACTAGGGGGAGGAGGTTAAAGGGCTAGGGGTAAAAGTGAATTCATTTTTACCACATAGAGGAGGAAAGAGGAGCTCTAGATTAGCGATAATGACACTAATTTTGATGGCTCTATAGGTAAGACTAGTACACTATGCAATCTTGGTGAGGATACTAGTAGTAGGTGATAAAGTGGGAGCACTAATAAGTACTAAAAAGTAAGTCCTTGTGTCATGTTTTTTCCTTGAAAAGCATGCCCAAATTAAAAGGTAATATTTTCAAGCATTGTTAGCATTATCATGTGTAAGTGGCACTTTTGTGCTTGGTGGTACTTTTATCATGCAATAATACTTTTACACTTGAGTAATGCTTTTTCTTGGTAGTGCTCTCATGTTGTGGTGGCACATTCATGTGCATGTAAATTTTTATCATTTTGGTAGATTTTATGCTTATGCAATCAAGACTAACAAAACTTGGGTGAGCTTGGATCCAAGTTCATGTCTAGACACTTGAGCATTACAAGAGATAACCTCATTCACTAGAGATAATACAAGGGCTCCTAAACTTTGTTGACCATTTACTACCATTGGTGGTAGGGCTAAACCGCCTAGCCCTATTGCCAAAGGTGGATTTTGATAGAGCAATTTTGGTAACACTAGTAGAGAGATATTATTTAGAGAGAAATATCTTTTAGATCCTAACAAGGGAGATGACAATGACTCTAGAGGATGTATGAAAGTTTTCTAGAGTCCTTATTAGGGATGCAAAGGTACTTATGGGGTAATATTTATAGAGAGCATTGGAGATACCGATAGTGTATGCAAACTTCCTTATGGTGTAGTTGAACATTTACATCAATATCACATATAATTGCTTGGATAGGCAAACCCCATTGCTATACACACCAATGTCAAAATTCATGCTTGGTGATATGAGCAAGCGGGTGGTCCACTAGGTCTAGGAAGAGGTGGTGGTAAATATGTGGGACTAGTGCATGGTCTTTACATAGGGATCGATGGTACTAGCATGATTGTACTAGATGCTACATTGGATCATCTACCAAGGAAGGAGGAGCCTAATATATTGCATGCTACTCCACGTGTGGGCTTGAGAGCATACACAAATAATGAGACCATTAGGGATACAAAAATAGATAAATTATTAGGAGGCATCAACGTCATCTAGGTGGGGCCAATAGTTCAAGGTAGGGTAAAGGAGGCCTTATAGAGTGGCTATAGCAACAATATAGAGAGGAATATATAATTTGCAAGTAACATAGATTTTCTAGAAACCATATCGACATCATCTTAGGTGGTAGGATGATGTTTATCATCCAAATCACATCCAGTGAGTTAGATGATTGATGGGACAATGGAGGAAGCAAGAGCTCATTTTGATCGGGTGGTCCATTAGTTCAGTACTCTGTGGGGAATACCAATAAGTCTTGTGTGGTATAAATAGTTCATTTGGGAGAGAATTTTTATAGGACCACTAGATCCATACTTGTATGCAGAGATAAATCTTAATGACCCCATGATACCAAATGTAGGGAAGGATGATCTTAGTATGGCCAAGGATTACATGTGATGGTACCAAGATTTTAGGTCGAGGAGGATCACAGTGCTAAGGATGTAGCTATAGAGACCAAGGCCAAGGGTAAGGTTAGTTGCATAAATTTTGACACACCACTACTAGGAGGTGTTGAGTAACAATGAGGGTGAAAGGTAGGTAGCAACAACAATATCACTACTACGAGCATTGTCAACACTAGGGAGCATGGATGGTAAGGCAGGAGTAGGTCACCTCATTCTATCATCGAGGTAGAGCATGACACACTAACTAGGTAGGTGGAGAGCTTGATGATAAAAGGTACCAACTAGTAGTACAAGTTGCCATGATGCAATAGATTATGAAAATCAAGACATGGTGACAATGAGAGTTATAGTAGCAGCAAGAGCAACTAGAGGAGGGTAGGTGGTCTAAGCACTATTGGACCAATTGACATAGGGTCAAGGGGATGTGATAGCTCAGAGCACATAGGTGACCCGCTATAGGGTCATACATCATGTGGCCATCTTACTAGATCAATGTCTGCTATCATTTATAATGATGTGTTCACGGATCCACTCGAGGTCTATGACTCTCTAGTCATAGTAGTTGGTATGGATGCTAGCATCTACAAGAGAGGAGGAGAACCAAACACAAGCTCCTAAAGCTAGTTAGATTTTGGAGTTATGCTATATTGAGTTTTGAGGATTATTATGATGTACATTATGTGATTGTATCATTGTGCCATGATTACATTATGCATATGATATTGATGATATATGTTGATTATGGATTCAATTATTGTGTTTATGTGATAATTGATTATCATGGTGTTCAAATTAATTACTCTAATATTTTATGATAAATGCTTTATTTTTTTTTAATAGATTATGACTAAATAATGATTGGTGATTATATAATGTATGAGTTGATTAAGTTAAAAAGATGATAAAATTAATTTATGATATGATGTGCATGGATTAAGACAATTTAAGATTGAGCTAAAATATTGAGTGTTGAATAATAATGATCGATTAATTAATGATGATTGATTAATAAGTGTTTAAAATATAAGAAGATGAAATGATTGGATACAAAGGAAGGGGCAGTGATCCAGTTTTGATCTTATCACTCCTAGTAAATTGGACATGATGCCCTAGGTGATAGCTAGTATATTTAAGGTGGCAACATGGAGGTAGCCCAAGGGGCAATGCCAATACTAAGGACATCAATAGAGAATGATCTTAGGGGTTTAATCACAATGTATCTTCAACATGGAAAATTTTGGAAGAGTGGAAAGGAAGGACTACGTCCCATAAAACCAACTTGCCTATGGCATTTATGGCTACAGATCTAGAGACCTTGGGATCACCCAAAGTGGATGATAAAAGTTAGGGTAAATTTTGAACTAGATAGTTTTTGAATCCCTACACAAGTTTTAGGGGGAAATTCTCCCCTCTTTCTTCTTATAAATACCTTGTTCTTATTCATTGTAAATAATAAAAAAACTATTATATTCATGCCTAATATTTGGCCTTCTATACAGTCTTTCTTTCACCCCTCTTATGTATTATGGTCTGACTTGATCCCTGAGTCGTTTTTGTTGATAAGTTTTCATCCCTATTTTTAAGCATGAATACAATTTGGTTGTTGTATGTATAAGAAGTTGTGATTACTCCCCTTTCTATCCTAGTTCTTGTGTACGCGTAATTATGGTGGTTTGTGTTTGATGTGACTGTGTTCCTTGTGCTCTATCAATGATGATGCATGTGCTTATTTAATCCCATTACAATGGAGGGATATTTAGGATCTTGGTGCATTATCTCCCATAGAAGAGACTTTTACTTTTAATTTTTTTCCCTTTCATGTTACTGCTTTTCTCCTAACCCTTTTTCCAAACAAAACCTTGTAGAATAGGCTAGCTTAGGAAAAAAATGCATCAAGATCACATCCAAACAAGGAGTTGACCTTGATAAAAATCTCAAATGTCATCCTTGGATCCATGTCCTATGCTCCCTAGACTTCTTGACTATGTGATTCATGTGATGCATAAGCACCAGACACAGTTGACAACCACAATGGGTGGTCATTGTGCTTGGACCTCATGATTAGAACAAGTCCCTAGATGATTTTAGCTACCAAACACTAGGGTTAGGAGAATTACATTGATATGTTGTCTAAATAAAAAGATTCTAGGATCTATGACTGATGACCTATTGTCATCCTCCTTGTACCAATATAATCCATTTAAATAAATAGTATCACCATGGGATGCCTTATCAAGAAGATAGACTTTGTCTTTATTATCAAAAGAAGAAGAGAGAAAAAACTAGCTATGGTTGGGGATATAACCTATACCACAATAGCTTGACTAAGCTTTAGTCTATAGGGACCCTTTGATTCCTTGATCATACATGCCTAGTCCTTTACCTCGATATCCCATGTTAGAAAATATATGCTTAGGGATGGAATGTGAGTTCAACAAGAAGCATGAAGTATACAATAATTTAGCCAAAAAATGGTTACTACATGGATTTTCTCATCGTTAGTAGTAATAGCACAAGTGAAGGAGCAACTTTCTATTTGTATTATTCTATACTTATTGCTAGAATTCAAGCCTAAGGTTCAAGAAGATGGCGAAGCTAGGCTAGGTCTAATACAAGTTAATTATTATCTTGATTATTATTGTTAATTGGATTAGAGTTTTGACTCTTAGGTGTCAGGTAAATTATTTAAGGTTAAAGATCCTAATGCATCAATTATTAGAGGCTGAGAAGAAGATAATTTAAGATATGGATTAAGAGAAGGGAAAATACGAGCTTTAGGATTCTCAACCTCAATCACCTGGTAGTAGTCAAAGGGTACAAGGTTAGCCAAAATATGATAAGTCTTGCACCTATATTTATATTTAAGGCATTGATGAAGAGTTGAGGGGATGACCCACATCTCATGGGTCCATGGCCTCCTAAGAAGAATATTGTGAATTAAATCACAAGGAATGACATAGAAGAGATTTTTGAGAATGTGAGATCCAAATTTAAGGGGTAAAACTATAGTTCTTCGAGCCTTGCATTCTCTATTATCAAAATCCTTGATAACAAGATTAAATTTCTCTAAATCTTATTTGGTTAGCCCAAAATAACTAATGGATTTTAGGCTACAAACATTGAGACCATAACCATTATCAACTAGGATTCTCTTGATAAATTTATCGTCAATATGACCTATGATGTATAACATGATATATCTAACCATATATGATTGAGGGACACCATTCTTATGGAATGATATAGTTGCATGGTTAACCCCAATGGATCCCACCATAAAAGTGAGATCAATTGGGTTGAGGTCTTGAGGAATAACTTTTTCACTCAAAAATTATGATTAAGATGTTTCTATGGGATTGAGAGGCCTAGAGAAGCTCAAGAAGGGATATTTTAGCCAGGGTTCTTTCAAGTTGATAAAGCAAATCAAAAGTTCCCTCAACCTTGACTCCTGATTGGATGATTAATGTAGGTCCTTCAAGGTAGAAGTTATTTTTGCATGAAGGACCAAATGAGGTCTAGAAGGTTGATTAGATGAAGGGTTCATATGTTGTTTTCTTGTCTATCTACCAAAGGATCTAAGGGTTGGTTGCAAAAGTCATCATAAAAATACTTGTGACTAGAGTAATACTTTTGGATAATGACCATTTACTGTTTTAATAGCTCTAGTTGAGAAGTTAGATTTTGAAGTTCAAAATAAATAGGAACTAATGGCACAAAAGGTATGTGCTAAGAGATAAGAGAAATTTGATAATTGACATAAGAAGGAATATGATATAGTTGGGCATATGATATTGAGGTTGGTATTAAATGATCTTCTACCAAGATATTTGCGATGAAAGGATTAGAAAATGAAGGATGAGAGATTGCAAAGTTAGAATTTTGAGTGAGACATAGAATCACACTTGTGAGATTAGAATGAAGGTTAATGAAATGAGGATTAGAAATTAGGACACTTGATGATACATCTATATTAGGAATGTAGCTTGTGCTTACTTGTTGATATATATGATAACTTACATTGCACTATAAAAAGTTCTGCAAGAGTAGTAAATATAAGTGATTCTCCACAAATGATGGTGATTTTTCCCCTAACCTCCATGAAATTAGTGATGATAGGAGGATTTGAATCAATGAAATTAGAAGTTGATGTATTAAGGTTTGCATTTAGAGATCCAAAGGATGGATCCAATTTATTTATAGGTAAAAATGTTGATCTAGGTTATTGGGGATGGTCCATGAGTGAACATTACCCCATAGACCTGCCTAGGGTGTTATTATCTTCCCTACAAAAGGATTCCATAACCTCCCTATGCTTCTCAAAAAGAAAGCAATGTGAGTAGTAGATTGGAAAATCACTCTTCCTTGATCATCATAGATAGGTCTTAGAGAGCTCAAAGGTGTATAAACCTCCTCTTATTCCTTGAATTTTGGGTTCTCAAATGCAGGTTGGTCATTATGACCTTCCATTAGAGGGTTAGGGTTGATGACCAATTGATGAGTGACAATATGGGTTAGGTAGCATCTTTTGGCCATGGGTTTGGAAAGAAGGGATTCAATTGATTAAGTTTTAAATTTTATAGAGTTGATTAAAAAAGAAATAGAATACTTTTTAGCAACCTTATATCCTCTTCTCTCGATATACTAAATTTGACCTAGATACCTCAAGATCCTTCCCATATAACGAAGGTACCTGTATACTTAACTCCTCTCTATATACTCATCAATACATGAAAGAAATTTGATACATGGGTTGCCAATGATATGTGGGAGTAACCACTTGGATACATAGCCATGATGGTATGTGATGGCTATTAGTATACCTCCTTATGACTTCCACTAGCCCACTATAATATACTCCTTACTATGCATAAGTACATGTGAGATCCTATGTGCGCGGCTAATGGCTCAGGCTTGCTATATACCCAATATAACCTTGTAGCTCGTATGAAACTTACTCAAAATATCATGAAGACCCTTAGTAGGACTAATAATTGGTTATGTTCTTATTATCTAGACTTAATGTGATCTAATATAAACAAACAAGATTATTAGTCTTAATTAAAATTTGATCAATTTTAGTTTAATTAAGGTTTAGCCTAGACAAATAAGATCTTGGGACCTACAATGGTTCTCACATGACTTTCACCAATATTTGAGAAGGATAGAAGGTCATAAAGGATCTTTCAAGGATCTGTCATAACTCTCCCTCTTCTCACCTCAAGATTAGGGGTAATTTGCAAGCTTAGAGCTTTGTGTTTGATAGATTAGTTGAAGAACACCTACGTTTCTCCTAAGATACTTCTTCAACCCAGATTAACCTTAACCCAGACTTAATGCAACAATCAAGGCCTAAATCTAAAAATATTTTTTATTTTTTGATGAGGAAGTAAATATGAATTTCTCTTTAAAATGCAAGGGTGAAAGAAAAATGCAACAAACAAGTCCTAAATGTCACTATATGTGTTTTTGATTTGATGCCAAAGCTTAAATATTTAGTTGATCCCTTATGTTATTAAGACTACACTAGTTCCTTCTTTCTCTTTTGCTTATTTTTGTAAATAAATTTAAAATAGAGACTAATTTAAATAGACAATAGACAAGATTAAGTCCTAATGATAAGGTGACAAAAAATATGGAGTAGAAAGACATATTTTTGACATAGAGGCAAAAGTTCCACTAGTCTATAGAAGCATTGTCGATGCCTTTGCATGTTGACACTTTCACTTTCCTACAAAATAGACAAAAAATGGTATGATCAATAGTAGAGGGGCATGTCTAAGCTTGTAGGGAATGTTGGACTCCCTTGAATAACAATCAAGCCCATGTTTAGACAGATCATACAGATGAAAAAAATATTGAATATATGAAATAAATAATAATGGAAAAGTGTTGAGGTTGGCAATATCACCGTTGGTGCTTTCACTCTGTGTAAACCAGAGAGTGATAATACCATCAAACCTGTAATATAATGATACTTTAAATTTTGTGAGTAACACATTAGAATTAAATGCAATATAAGCTAACTTAATGATTGAAATGATGAAGTTCTTTAACTTGGGAGTATAGATACCCAATAAAATGACAAAAAATAAAGATTTTCTTGCATGAAATAAAGTTCAAGATGACAAATAAGAAGCTAACTAGATGCAAATACAATGTGTAAATTAGTCAATATGCAACAAGATAAAATCTTAGAGCTATAAGCCAAAGAAAGTACCAAAAAAAAAGAGGTAATAACACAACCCAAGATGCAAGGTTGTTTCCCCTTGTTTGTTAAATCTAGCTAGCTTGCTTGTGGGCACTTGAAATCTTGAGCTTGGAGGCTTAAATGCTTGATTCTAGGATGCTTGATGCTTGAGTACTTGGAGATTGCTTAAAGACTTAAATATTTCTTGGAGACTTGATTGTTTGAAGAGATCTTGAGAGGTAGGTGATTGCAATAACAAGAGCTTGAATGCTTGCAATGGTAGCCTTCACAAGACTATGGTAAAAAATTAGCAAAATCTTACCATGAAAAGTGATGAATACTTATGATTCTAGAGAATTTTGGCATAATTTTGCTACTCTAAAACTCTTGATGAAATAGTCACCCAAGTGCTAGATTTATAGAAATCCATGGCTCCTTGGGAGAATAATTACATTGAATATGATAGGAATGGAGATAGTAAGAATTTAAAAAGAGATCAAGAAGCCATTAATGGGAGAAGATTGAAAAAGTAAAATATTGAATTTGGGATTTCTACTGGGAGCTATAAATTAGATCTTAGGGATTTAATCCATTGATGGTGGATGGCTTGGAGGGTATAGAAATTCAATTATTATTTTGGCACATGATATTTAAAATCTCTAGTTGGTGAAAGCCTTGGTAGCACTTTCACTGTGGCACATTTACCATCATGACTATTAGAGGTCAAGTTTAGGCTAGAAAGGTCAAAAGTCAAAAGTTTGGTAAAAGCATCATTGATGCTTTCACTTATGTCTTGATGCTTTCACTCTTGGAGCATTAAATGCTTCAAATTTATGCATAAGGCTGATTCAATTTGGCTAATTGAAAGGCTGATTTATTAAGGGATTGAAAAACTTAAATATTAACTCTACACTCAAAATTAGGTGTCTACAACTAACAATAGAAGGGTTGGATTGACTATTGATCCATGGAAGTTGAGGATTTAAGACACAAATATTGTGCACAGAGGAGTTAAAGTGTGTGTTGTGTCTCATAATGGTGTAATTGTTGGGTGAATAATGAAATCTAGGAGATGCTCATATGGTTCATGTTGCATATGCAAGGAATTTAAAATGGGAGGAAGTATGATTGGGAGATTCTTATATGGTTCCTTTCATTTATGAATGTATCCATAATATCTTGATTGACATGATGGAAAGTTCTTGAAGGAATTCCATGTAATAATGTTGCTCCTAGATGCATTGTATAGGAAGGCATAATTATTTTATTATGATAACAATACTTAGCATAAAAGGCACCCTTATAGTGTTTCATTAAATGGATGTGGATGGAAGAAGTTAAATATTATCCATGAATCAATAAAAGTGGAAGAATTAGAAGAGGAATAAGGCATCCAAGAAGAGGAAGAAGACATCCAAGAAGAGGAAGAAGGTATCCAAGAAGAGGTAGAATGAGGGGACAACAAAGAGGAACTAAATGAGTAAGAGCTATGATTATAGTGCCACAAGTGTTAGCGAGAATGATTCCTCCTCTAAAATAGAACATGCACACACAAAAGAGCATTCAAAGGAAACATTGCACACATTAAAATGTAACAAGACAAATTTCAATAAATAATAATTGCAATAATAAGTCCATAATTATAACAATAGAAATAACATACACTAGAATAATCTTAATAGAATTGTATTCCAAAACAATAAAATCTAATAAAGTATCATAGATCCAGATTTCAAGTGTAAAAAATGATCTTATCCACTTAGAGAGGGTGAAGTCTTTGGTGCACACTAGAGGCAATAAAATTATATGAATGAATGATGCACAATTACATCATGTTCTATCATATTTCTAGTTAGCCAAAATAACAAAACCTAACCCTAATGCTCAAGGGTCAACTATCCTACCTTAAGGGCCTAAACCAACAGAAAAAGATAGTCAATGTAGCTACATCAAGATCATTATAGAAAATTGCATAAATAAATATCACATAAGAACATAACATTATGTAGGAGCCATAAATTGAGCAACTAATTATACATATGCAACCAAATACCACACAACCATTTATGATTATACAAGTGTTAACAACTACACAAGTTCTTATAATTGTGTATATGGGTGAGACTCCATATCTAACACAAGTGGATGAGAATGCACAAGAGGCATAGATGGGAAAAACTATACATGAAGTAATGGACAAACCACAAAATATGATCACACAACATGATGGCATACCATAGGATCAATATGACAAGGAGATAAGAGGAGATGAAAACCTGTAAGAAATTACAAACGTCAATGCTACATATGAAACTAAGATCAGATAGACCATGGAGATAATGGATGGTTCCAACCTTTATAATAGGATCAAAATAAGGTAAATACAACTACACGAGGTGAAAAAGAAGCTATAATGGTTGAATGCAAAGTGAAAACCATGTAGAATGAGGCTATATTTGATACAACTCAATAAAATAGGACTAGTGCATAGCCCATCAAATTCGATGACAAGCTAGAAGTGAAGGAAGGCTCATAATGATCATAATATCTATGGAATAAATATGTAGATGAAGTAGACCCCTTTGTGACCTCATCTACTTTTGAGCACATAGGTCTAACACTAGAGGTGGAAGGGGAGGTGCAATTTCATATAGAATCAATTTGAGAGGAATGTGCTCATGATGGATTTGTCTTAGTAGGAAGTCATCCCATGACAAGATCTAGAAATAATCACTATAGAGAAAGAGGTGAAAAGATAAGGTTGTAGTAGAAGATATAGATGAGGAGATAGGTATCAAGGAGGATTGAGTAGTGATCACAATGATTGTATGATTATTGAATTTCAATATTGAAGCAACCTCCAATGGAAGAGAAGATCATCAACGAACATGTTACAATTTTTAAATAGGATGATAAAGTGATGACCAACATTTATAATGAGTTTTTGGAGAGCTCACTAGGATAGTGATGTCTTTTTCCAAGACGTTTGGCAAGTAATATTTCTAAGTTGTATAATTAAATATATAGTGAGTTGTGAGTGACACGATTATCTAAGTTCACAAATATCTAGGTATGAGAGAGAGGAGAATGAATAGATTATGTGTATGCTTCATATAACAACATTGTTGTCGAGCTATAATGTCTTAAACTTAATTGTTAAACTAGAATTATATTTAAAGAATAGTTATCCTGTATAGATATCCATAATTATGACCATTGATTTTTATTTCGTTTTCTTAGTTTCTTGCATAAAATAAAGTTTGCAAATAAAATAAAGTATTGAAAATATGCTTAATTTAAGGGATGCAATTATGAACTACGCTAGGTTTTGTGGATCCACTTTTTATGATTTTAATAATGCATTATCTATCTTAATATATTTTGTAATTCTATAATATGCAATTTAAAAAAATTTATATTCTAATATTATTCTACGTTCTAACTATATTTACTATACTTTAGGAGGAAGAGATCTAGGGACTAACCTTTTGGAGTGGGCCCTACCTCCTCGAGGTTAGTATTAATATCTTCTCCTTTTTACCTTACTTTACTTTTAGTAATTTATATTCATTAAACTAATTTAAAATTTTCTAATTCATGCTTGCAAGAAAAGAAATGAAGTTACAACTACTAAAATCAAAGCATGAAGAAAATACAAAATTTCATTACCACACTCATAGAAGAAAGAAGATAATGTTAATTTATTCTTTTATACCAATCTTCATACCAACTAGTACAATGTAACATTATTATAGTAATCCCTGTGTATATGTGTGTATGGACTGGACCTTTTTCAAGGTCTCGACTCTGTAATATATAATTTTACATCATTCCTTTCAATAAAAATTTTCAACCTCTTTTGTTACTTGTTGAACAGACTCAGATTGGCCACTAAAAATACATAATAAAATAATCTATAATTTAAATAGTATAATAACTACTTTGGACTATTACAAATAGCTTTGTCCTTTTCTTTAGGAAAGGATAAATTTATTACAATGCATAATCGTAACCACATAATAAATTATATAACAAATTCTTATAAGGTCAATCCAAATAAAGAATAATAAATTATTCAAGCCTAACTGTTCCAACAACTCATGCGACATTGATTGAGATATCAATACGCGTGGTCTTATTGCACAGAAAATAAATCTGCTAAAAATAAATTGGTTCTGTAAACTGTATCAGTAGTGTCCTTTCATAGCCACTTCTAGTCACATTCTTTTTTAGACAGTTTCAGTAGTGCCCTTTCGTAGGCAATTTTCATCAACTGCACCTTTAGGCTACTTGAGTCACATTTTGTCGTAGGTTGTTTTAGCCATATTTTTTTGTAGTAGGATCTGTGAACATTTGTAGCTTTTACCTGTTAACAATACAACACTTTCACATGATTTATGTAAAATTGTAATCATTCAAAATATAAGCCTGCAGATAACATTTATCTAAAGATCGTACTAAAATGTATACATTTTTTTTTATCAAAATGCACATATATCATGAGGTTGCAGCTGAAATGCAGGAATAAACTACATATTACAGTCAAATTCCAGACCTCATCAGTTACCATTGGGAATTCCAATCCTATTGTTGATAAAGAAATAATCTAGGAAGTATCTTATTTATCCTACAATAATGAAGCATTATATGATTATAGATGATTTATAGCTGTCATTTCAACAACTCAATTATTTCACTTATCTAGTATAATGGATGACTTTGAGAACCAAATCATCACATTATTTGTTAAAATTATGGAAGGTGTTGGTAAATAAGGAGCGATATTGAGTAAATAGCTCAAGAATGAGTTACAACTCCTATAGGAAATATTTGAGGTGGAAATAGAACTATAGCCAAAGGAAATTTGGTCCTTATACCATGAATATTAGGATGTCTTGATAAAGTGTGGACAACAAAAGGTGAGGAGGGACCAAGAATCTGTTGCATTGAGAGCACATGTGGAAGCAACACAAGAGCAAATTGCACATTTCAAGTGTGAAAATTAGAGGTAAGCTCAATAGGTGAAGCATCATGGCATTCAATTGGCTAGGTATGTTGATTATAGGAAGAAAATTAAGGAGAAATACATTATTGATTGTGTGAAGATCAAGAAGTTGGAGGTTCTTCTCGTGGGGTAATCCCAAGAACTTATTATGAGACAAATTCCTAATATAGTGGTAATCCTTGCTCCAATGAACCAACTTGTTCCTTAGGATCCTAAGACTAAGTTAACAAGGATGTTGACCAATCTATATGTGAGCATAGATATAGGTGATAGTTTTGACATGTCGAAAACATAAGCATCATTGAAACCGTGGTAGATGACACATGTAAAAAATAGTTATGGTTTACATATAGTTATGAGTTGTACGTAGATGTATGTCACATGAGAATGTTCGTCATTAGTTACTATGTGTGTATAAAGTATGAGGTTAATTTTTGTTTTATAAAAAAATACTAAGTGCATAGTTAAGTCCTTGCATGACTTCTCTTCATTTAAACATTACATATACCATCCCTACTTCATCATTTGTATAATCACGTTGTCTCATATTTTTGTACACATTGTGCTATGAATTTTGTGTTTCTAATTATGTTATATAGACTGTATTGTATTATAATAATATGAATTCTCTTTGCACAATCTAAATTTACATATACATGGCTTGTTCTTGTTAATGTTGCATTGCTCTTGTAATATTTTTCGTATATAATATTGCATGGAATATCAAAATATTGTGCTACAAGGGAGAGGTGGCTTAAGAAAAGGGATAGAAAGACGATTCTTTCATGCTACAGTTGAAACAAATTTCTCTTTATATTGGATAAAAAAAATATTTTAACACTAAATGGAAGAAGTATTAGGGAAGAATATATTTGAAAGGAAAAAAATAATTATTTCAAAAATATTCTATCAAAAGCTAGGAAAAATAAAGAGGCTCAAGGAAAGCTTTTGTAAACTATTCCATTAATTATCACAAGAAGATATAATGAAATTTTGACGAAATAGGAGCTATAATATGTAGTTTTTCTTTCCACATTGATAAAACACCTAGCTTCTATTAGAGGTATTACATTAAATGATACCTTGCAACATTAGTGCAAGGACATTATAAATAGTTTAGATCTAGGGTGTGTTTAATATTTGAGTCTATAGTATGTGTCATGTAAATAAGTGTGGAGTTATGTGTGTGAGGTGTCATGTTAGTAAGTGTGAGTTATGTGAGTGAAGTGTCATGTTTAGAAGTGAGGAGTTATGAGCAATCATGAGAGACTTTATCTTTATGTAAATATGTGATATTTATTATTATGTAAGAGATAAATGTGAAGATTTAGATCTCTTGCAAGTATGAGGAGATGAAATGTTTATGTAAGTGTAAAGTTCAAGAGTCATGTACATATGAAGAGTCTCATATATGTATATATTGAAGATAAATCCTCGTAACATTTAATGGAATAAGCATTGTATTTATGCATTATTTATAGTAGATGTTAATCAATAAAATTTTGAGTGAGTTATTATGCATTATTTGAGTTATTTATTGTATAAATTTGTATCTAGAATATTATAAGATCCTATGGAATTATCTTGTGATAATAATGGTGATTTTTTGATAGTGGTATTAGAGCTACGATGGAGAGAAGATAGAGCATTGGTGGAGAGAAGATTGTGTTGTAGTGAAAAGAAGAAAATAAAGTTTGTAAGAAGGAACATCGTGAGGAAAGAAAAATATTGAGGTGTCTACATGAGTGTTTGAGCATTTGGTAGTAAACATTGGAGTGCTAACATCCTCAAAGAATAGAGAGACATCAAAGTAGAAGGAACCAAGCCTGTAGAAGGAAGGCCCATGTTTAGAAGATATACAATGAAAAGACTATGTAAGATCCAAGCCTTATAATAGGAAGGCCCATGATTAAAATATTTCTATGTTGTATTATTTTCTTGAGAGCCACAAAGTTGAGTGCACTAGTTGTGAGAAGAAAATAAAGAAATTCTATGTGAATTGCTTGAGATTGTGTATAAGCTACTAGTTCATCAAAAAGAAATTGCTGAAGGAAAAATCAAAGTCCATTCGAATAATAGAGAATTGGTCCAAACATCTATAAGAAACAATGTTGAGAGCAAAGAGACGGAGAAATTTGCATGCGTAGAAATGTATACTAGGAAATACATAAGAGTGCATGACTGGTAATACAAGAGACATGCAAAAAACTGATTGCATGGAGTAGTTTCAAGCACCAAAGATATTGAGTGAAAGACAAGCTAGATTAGCATACAAAGGAGAATAATACGATGCAAAAGAAATATTTGTGATTGCAGTGATGCTTAGGCGGTATATATTTGAAAGGAAAAACTACAATGAATGCCCAAGTGAGAAGCGCCATTTACCACAGATACAATTTTACCTTCAATTTAATTATTCGAATGATCAAGTGCATAGATTATAAAAAGCATATTTGATTGAGAAATTTTTTAAAGTTTAGAAGGGTTGATTTATTTGAAATAAAGTGAATAATTTTGGGAGATATAAGAAGATCAACAATTAAAAGGAGAAGATAAATATATTAAAGAATAATTTAATTGAAGGGAGTTATAAGAAGTTAATGAAGAAGATTATTTGAATGAAAATTTGAAATTTGAAATTTGAAGAAAGAATTTAAAATTGAAAAGTGAAGGAAATTAAAGAAAGAGAAGAAATGGAAGAAAGAAAAATAAAAGTAAAGATTGAAGACAAGAATAAATAAGATTGAAAGAATGAAAGAAGAAATAATTTGAAGAATATTAAAGAAAGAAATTGAATATTGAAAATAGGGTTTGAATAAAATTGAAGAGGAGAATTGAAATTGAAGAAAGAAGAAGAAATTAAAAATTGAAGAAAAGAATAATGTTGAAGAATGAAAATTTGAGGAAGAATAAATATTAATATAAGAATAAAATAGTCTATGAGCGAGCCGGGAGCGAGTGCAAGCTAGGAGTGAGGAGGAAGTGTGAGCAGGGAAGCAAGAAGTAGAAAGCAAAGTGTGATCAAGGAACAAGTGCCACTTCTTGTTCCAAATCTTAGGAGAATTTAAAGGATTCATTTGAAGAAAATCTAGGTAACATGGAAAGAAAGTCATTTGTGAAAGTCCTTACTAAAAGTAAGAATGACCTAGTTGGAAGTATGGATGCCCTAGCTAGCAATAAGAGGAAGAGCGAATCTATGGCAAACCCTATCTAGGTAGTAGATTCTACACCAAAAGTGATTATCAAGGATGAGATGATTGAGCATGATATAATGGTTCTTAAAACCAGAGGGTTAATATGTAAGTTTCATGGATACTTGCCTAGGTTTTTTGAGATTCAAAATTGGATCAAGTGGAAGTGGGGATTGAATTCAAATTACTCCATGACTTTTCTTCCAAAAGGATTTTTCCTCATTATTTTCTCTAGTTCATAAATAAGGGATAAAATAATGGATGGAGGCTCATGGTTTAGGGGTAAAGATGCATTATATTTAAGACCTTGGAGTGAGAATTTTTCTGTGGACACAGAAACTATTAAAAGGCTTTTGGTATGGATTAGGCTTTTTGGACTTCCTTATCAACTCATCAATAAGGAGGTTTTGAAGAATATTGGTAATACTCTAGGTGAATTCATCTAGGAGGGACCAACTACTAAGGAGAGAAGGCATGTTGTATACACTTGAATATGTGTTGCCATGGATATTTCAAAACCTTTACCATAGTCGATTAGGATTAAATCTGAATCAAGAGAATGGGATCAACAAGTGGATTATGAAAATATTGCATTCCGATGTCGCAAATATCATGAAATCGGACACATGGCAAGAGACTACAAAGTGAAAATGATGGAGGAAGAGATGGAAATTTTTGGGCATGAGGGTAGCTTCAATTTGAAACAAGGAGATCATATCATAGGAGAAGCTAGGTCAAATCAAGGATTTTCCACTCCTAAGAAAGTGGCTAGAAAAATCCCTCTACATCATCAGATGGCAAAGGCCATTACAGTTCACTTGAATCAACCATTAGAAGAAAAATATGATATGAGGGATGAGGAAGTACAATGCACAAGTTCAAATATAGAAGGAGCTAAAGGTGCGAAGGAAGAGAGGAAGGCAAATTTTAAAGCAAAGGAAGATGGGGAGGTAAATTTTAAAGCAAATGAGGTGAAGGAGGTCAAGCTTAATCTAGGTAAATCACCTTTATTCTCCTCAAGTAGCATAAAATCTTCTCCTTACAATAAAAATGAAAGTAGTATAAAGTGTATTCCTTGCACTTTAGGGTTTCAAGAGCAATACAATAAAGAAAATATTATGGAGGATATCCAAGGAAATTTAGGGTTTCTAGGCCAACATAAGAAAGTAATGACTATGGAGGATCATCTATGCAGTTTAGAGTTTTTAAGGCAACATAAAGAAGAAAATGCTAATGAGGTTATTCCTTGCACTTTCGACTCTTTAGGGCAACATAAATCTTTAGAAGATAAGTCTCATTATGAACAATATGAAAAATAAAAAAATAGAAGAGATTGATGAAGATGAGAGTGTTGGTGGGAATGGAAGAAGGAGAGGAAGGCCATCAAAGCAGGAATAAAGAGAAAAAGAAACTCAAAAGGATATTGATCTGGGAAGCCAAATAAAAATATCACAGGTGTTAATAAGAAGTGGGGCTAAGCCCACTAATAAAAATAAAAAGTGTTGATGATGAAAATGATATCATGGAATATTAGGGGTATGAATAAAACCCCTAAAAAAAGAGTTATTAAGGAATTAATAGGTTGTTATAGTCTTAAGTTTATTTTAATACAAGAAACAAAATTAAGTAATGAGGAATGTAAGGATGCTTTTAAGAAGATTTGGAAGATGGGTGATTGTTTAGCAGTTTCTTCTACAGGAGCTTCAGGTGGTATTGCAATAATATGGGACAAATGCAAATGGGATGGGCAATTATTAGAAGCAAAAAGTAATTGGGTTGCTGGATTATTTTGCAGGAAAGAGGAAAACATCAAAGTTGGGGTTATAAATGTATATGCTCCAACTATAGTTACTCCTCGTGAAAGATGTTGGAAGGACCTTAGCATATTTTTGTCAAATACAATGATGATTCATTGTGATCTATGGATTCTTGGGGGTGATTTTAATATTGTTCTATCTCCTTTGGAAAAGAAGGGTGGTATTCTAGGATGGTCTAAATCAATACAATATTTTGCTTCATTTTTCAATTCAAATGACCTTTGGGATGTTAGTCCCTCAAGCTTTCAATATACATGGGATAATAGACGCATTGGGAAAAATCATATAGCAGAAAGACTAGATAGATTCTTGTTATCCAATAAATGGTTGCAAACAAAGTATACAATCTCTTCAAATATTTTATTGCGAGCAGGATCAGATCACAAACCCATTCTTTTGACTTGTGAGTTACCTAATAATGGTCATCCAAAGCCATTTCACTTCCAATCTATGTGGCTCCAAGACCCTGATTTTTTCTAGATGGTTATGTTATGGTGGGATGAATCAAAATTTGAAGGATCATGTATGTACAGGTTTGTTCAAAAGTTGAAATATTTAAAGGAGCAAATGAAGATTTGGAATGCCAAATATTTTGGTAACATTTTTAAAGAAAAGAAAGAAATTGAATCCAAGCTCAAAAATTTACAAGAGATAGTAGAAATTAATGGAATGGATCAGGATTCTTATGTGAAAGAAAAACAATTACTTTATGATTATCATAATGCATTGAAAAAGGAGTCATATTGGTTCCAAAAATCTAGAGAGAAATGGCTCAAGGAAGGAGATAGAAATACAAAATTTTTTCATGCTACAACAAAAATAAATTTTTTTTTTCATCACATCAAAAATATTTTAACTCTAGATGGAAGAAATATTGAGGACAAAGAAGATATAAGGAAGGAAGCAATTAATTATTTCAAAAATATTTTATCAGATACTAGGCAAGATAAGGAGGCACAAGAAAAACTTTTGCAAAATATTCCATCAATTATCACTCAGGGACAAAATGAAAGCTTGATGAAGAAGATATCTATGGAGGAGCTCCATGAAGCAATTTTCTCTTTCCATCCTAACAAGGCACCTAGCCCCGATGGATTTCCTGCAATTTTCTTTCAAAATTTTTGGGATTTATTGAAGAGTGATATGTTAGTTGCGGTTGAAGAGGCCCAAAAAAGGAAGGCTATAATAAGTGAGATCAATGCTACTTTTATTACCTTGGTTCCCAAGAAAGGTGACACAAAATATTTTGATAATTTTTATCCAATAAGCCTTTGTAATATGATTTATAAGATCATTTCAAAAATTATGGCAAATAGGTTGAAGGGCATTCTAGGGTGTCTTATCTTAGAGGAACAAGGTGGCTTTGTTCATGGTAAACAAATTCTTGATGGTATAATTATTGCACAAGAGGCCATACATTCTCTTCATTCCATGAAAAAATCTAGGTATGCTTTTGAAATTAGATATGAACAAAGCATATGATAGGGTTTCTTGGAATTTTCTACATGCTATTCTCATAAAGTTTGGCTTTGATTATAGTTGGTGTGAGTGGATTAAATGTTGTTATAGCATTGTAAAATTTTCTATTTTGATCAATGGTTCTCTTGTTGGTTACTTCAAGTCATCTTGTGGACTTTGTCAAGGTGATCCACTTTCTCCTTATCTATTCATTATTCTTGTGGAAGCATTAGGGAGAGCCTTTTCAAAGGTAAAAATGGAAGGAAAAATCAAAGGTATTCAAGTTGCAAAAAATGGTCCCTTTGAATCTCATCTCCAATTTTTTGATGATACTTTTCTTTTGGGTCATCCCTCAGTCAGTGAGGCCATGGAGTTTAAATCAATATTATCATGCTATGAGAAGGCTACTAGATAGTTGGTAAATACTACAAAATCTAAGTTTTTTTCATTAATATTGCCCTAGATTTACAACAAATTATTGTGAATATTTTAGGGTTTAAAATTAAAATTTTTCCATCAACCTATTTGGGTATTCCTTTGTTTGATAAAGGAAATAAAAATGATATTTGAATCTCTTTTTTGTATAGAATGAAATCTTGCTTGGAAGGTTGGAAAGGTAAGTTCTTAACCATGGAAGGAAGGCTACAACTCATAAAGACTACATTGTATCCATCGTCAAAGACTATATTATTATGAGCAATAACTCCAGATCATGGATTTCTTTTAGTAACCTAGTTGAAGGAGAGGAACTCAAACAAATTGCAGATGAACTTCAAAAGATGCTTCAAGAGTTTTATTTGCCGATTTTTACATGAAAGGATGAGTTGGTTTGGAATTTATCAAAGGATGGTGGATACTCGTTCAAGTTGGGATATGAGGATTTAGAACAATCAAAATTTCCTTCTCCCAAATATTTTCCTTGGAAGAATGTTTGGTCATTAGAGGCTCTCCCTAAGGCCTCAACATTTCTTTGGTTAGTAGTTCAAAGTAAGATTCTTACAGGAGAGAGTCTACAAAGAAGAGGATATTATGGACCCTTTAGATGTGCCTTGTGTGAGAAGGATTTAGAAATATCAGACCATTTACTTCTTCATTGTCTCTTTGCTCACACCATTTGGGGTTATTTTTAAAAAATATGAAATTATATTGGGTAGCTCCATCAACATTGAAAGAGTTGATAAAATGTTGGATTAATTATTTCAAAGCTAAAGCATTATGTATTCTTTGGAGGATTGGCCCTGCCATTATTTGTTGGAATTTATGGCTTGAAAGGAATAATATTTTTTTAAAATAAATCTCAAAATCATGCCCAAGTTTGGAACCATATTATTGCCTCTCTTGTAGAATGTCTACAAATATGATGCTCATCATGGGAAGTCTCAATTGTAGAAAAAGAGGTGCTAATAACTTGGCTACAAGATTTGAACATACATGGAAGAGTCATCTGCGACAATGGAATTAAAACAAAGGATCTACTTTGATCTATGGTAAAATAGAAATGTCTAAAAATTGGGTTTATCAAAATTAATTTTGATGGTGCTTCTAAAGGAAATCCAAGAAAAGCTGGTGGAGGTGGTGTTTTTAGAAATAGTGAAGGCAAAATTCTCCTCACTTATTCAGAATCATATGGAACTTCAACTAACAACTATGCAGAGGCTAGGGCACTTCTTACAAGGATTAAAATTGCAGTAGAAAAATGATGGAAATATATTTCAATTGAGGGGGACTCACAAATTATCATCAATGCTATTAACAAAAATGGATGTGGAGACTGGATAAAAAATAATATTATTGTTGATGTTCATCATCTATTACTAGAGGCAATCTCTTGGAAGTGTGAGCATATTTATAGAGAAGGAAATTGAGTAGCATATAAATTAGCGAATTGTGGTGTTGATCTTCATCCCAGTGAAATTCAAATTTTAGAAGGCAACTGGCCAAGTGAGATTTTATCTCTTAATCAAAATGATGTCAAGGAGCTGATTGTGGAAACATAGCACTTCAAGGAAGTTGAAGAATATATTTAAGAGAAAAATAAAATGAAAAATTTATGATAAAAAGGTATGCTTGCAACAAATGTAATATTTTGGTATTTTGATGGGAGTGGCCCCCAATAGAAGCCACATATAACTTATTAAAAAAAGAGAGAATAATAAAATTTAAAGAAAAATATTAAAAGAAATAAATATTGAAGGAAAATAAAATTTTGAAATTAAAAAGAAAAGAGAATAATGAAAGGATTTTTTTTTTTTTTTTTAATTTGGGAGCGATAAGGAATTCTACAACAAAGGAAAGTAATTAAAATTGAAGAAGAGAAGATTACAAAATTTGATGGTAAAATTACCATGGAAAGAAAAAAAACAAAAAAAGAAACAAATATTTAGAATGCATCACTAGAGGATAGTGAGGAAATGTTGAAAAACCTAAAACTTTGCACACAACACATGATAGAGAATGTTGAAGAACAAAAAGATATATCAATAAAATTAAAGAGGGTCTTACAATCAATTTTTAGAGAAGCCAAAGATAAAAGTTTTGCTAGTAATTATCTAAGCTCAAAACTTATTAAAGTGAAGACTCTCAAGGTATTATTACAATACCTATTGATATAGAAAAAATAACATATATGAAATTATTCTTTCTCAAAGGTAAAAATAATTCTTGAAAAGTATTAGTTGTGACATAAATGATATGACAACAAATTAATGTTACAACTATGTGCATGGAATAGATAGAACATATGCAAAACGGACTTGAACATTGAGAAAAAAAAGTATACAAAAGGCATATTGATACATAGCTTGTTGACAAAGATTTGGAGTCTTCATATAGTAATAGGGATCATGATAAACTTGAAAAATGGATAAAATCAATTGGAACAAAACATAAATATGATAAAACAAGACGTACAAATAATGAAATGTTATATTCTACACCTAATATCAAGACTGACAACAACATAGACAATAATGATGTAAGTCATGAATTAGATTATTGTGATGATTTGTTGAGAAATTTGACAAGAACATGTAATAGCTCAAAGTGACAAATTCAAAACTTGAAGACGTACTCGAATTAGAGTAAAAAGACCAAGACAAAAAAGAAGAAGCATAAGGTAAAGAGCCTTCATACCAAATAATGTAATAGGGGGTGTTGAAGGTATTATATTATTTGGTACCTTGCAACATTAATGCAAGGACCTTGTAAATAGTTTAGATTAGGGTGTGTTTAATATTTGAGTCTATAGTATATGTCATGTTATTAAGTGTGAGTAATAAGTAAGGAATTATGTGTGCGAGGTGTCGTGTTAGTAAGTGTGAGTTATGTGAGTGAAGTGTGAAATAAGGAGTTATGAGCAATCATGAGAGACTTTGTTTTTATATAAATATGCGAGATTTATTATTATGTAAGAGAGAAATATGAAAAGTTAGATCTCTCGTGAGTATGAGGAGATAAAGAGTTTATGTAAGTGTAAAGGTCAAGAGTCATGTACATATGAAAAGTCTTATGTATGTATATATTAAAGACAAAGCTTTGTAATATGTAATTGAACAAACATTGCATTTATGCATTGTTTATAGTAGATGTTTATTAATAAAAATTTAAGTGAGTTTTTTCAATTGGTTATATGGGATTGATATGGGCTTCACCTATATTACATCATCACCACATAGTGGTATTACACCAAAGCTAGGATATTATTCATGTATCGCTTAGCAAGATTTGAACCTTGGTCTCCTCTTTATATATTGAGGAATCTAATCAATTGAGCTAATGCCACTTGATTCAATGAGTTTATACAAGTTTTAATGAAAGCTCTCGATCCCCTCATACTAAGTGGGGTTTGAACCTTGAACCTCTCAAAAAAAGGCCAAAGCCTTTACCATTGCAGTAAGCTTACAACTAAAATTTTGAATGAGTTATTGTGCATTGTTTAAGTGATTTATTGTATGAATTTGTATTTGAAAATATTGTAAGATCCTTTGAAATTATCCTGTGAGAATAATGATGATTTGTTAATAGCTTCTATGAGTTTCTTGCAATTTTTTTCAAAATTTTTAAAGTTTTTTGCATAGTTAAAAAACTTAAAAAAAAGTGATATGTTATATTGCTTCCAAAACAAATGAGACAAAATATTTTCACCCAAAAAAAACTTTTGTAATATGACTAGTAAGATAATTTCAAAAATTGCTTAATTTAGATCATGTCACAAAAGAAAAAAAAACCAATTTTGTTTGAAGTAAGCACATCCTTAATAATATAATCATTGTGCGAGGTAATGCTTTCTTTTCCTTCCATAAAAAAAAAATACATTTATAAAAATAACTAGCTTAAATATAAAGGATATATATCTAAAAACGTCGAGAGTTATCAATCTCGAGGCGCCTATCTCATTTCTTGGGGTGTAATCTTCAAGATAGGCGCCTCGGGATTGATAACTCTCGACGTTTTTAGATATATATCCTTTATATCTAAGCTAGTTTAAATGTTTGCAACGGTTGGCTGGTTTAGTTTAAATATTTTAAATGTTTTTGTTAATGTCGCTTTTTTTAATAAAAAAAAAAAATTGTTTACGGCGTGACATGTATGACCTCTTTGCCTCTCACCCCCTGTCTACCATTGTAGGAACACCTCTTGACGTAAATATGAATAAAATATATTGTAAAATTTGCACCTGGGGTATAGTGCAATAGTTCGGGCTTTGACTCTTCTTCGAGAGGTCTAAGGTTCAAACCGTGGCGTGAGCGAGTATGTGAGGGGTGAGTGTGTGGCAGCTTTGTGTTAAATTTCCTATTAATAAGTATAGCTCTCAACTTTACGAAGGGTCATACTATTAATAAGTATAGCTCTCAACTGTACAAAGGGTCATGCTGCTCAGCCCTGTACGCCGTCGATAACCTAATAAAAAAAACATATTATAAAATTTGTTTTTATTTTTAAAAATTAATATTACTTAATTATATATAAGTAAAACAAAGTATAATGTTTAGCATAATTGAGGATCACACAAAGAAAGCCTCTTTTATTGATTTGAACTTACATAACTTAAATAACAATCCAACTACATACCACTAAAATATTCCAATAATACTCTAAAATATTCTATATTAACCAATAAATCCTTAGCGTTGGAACTGAACTCTTCGTTTGATAAAAAATAAAAATATGCATGGTCGATGGTGGCTTTCAATCTTATCTCGTTCCCCACTTGTTCCAAAACCCCTAGACATGAATTGTTCTAATTTTAAACCATATTTGTTTCATGTTATTCCATGAAGGTGGTTTAATCATTCTTATTTTTAACTAAAAGTATGTCAGAGCTACGATATACAGGTCTATCCAGGCCCCAGTTTCAGGATGAAAGAATATACGGATGATTGTATCTCCATGTAGTTACTGCATTCTTTGACAATTATCATTTTAGAATCTACCCATTTCTTGGTCAAGATGTTTATATTAGTAGCATTAGGATGAACTTTTGCGTGTTGTAAAGAGATTAGAAGTTGTAAGTTAAAGGTTTGCGTTACTTTGTTGTCATAAAAATTTAAGATTCCCAGGTATGTTCACGTATCATCACTAAAAAAAAAAATGTTTTGCATTTGAGACACGAAGACCATCGCTACAAATTATCCAGATACAGCTGCACAGCCTCAGAATGTCTGACCTCCATATTAACTACCGAGAATTTTACTGTTGAAATTCAGCAAGACCTCAAAAGTCGGTGGACTTATAGAGGCATTAAAAGGAGATTCCTAACCCAAAACTTCCTTACCTTCTATGGAATGGGAACAGAGCAATGCAAACCCAGGCCCGACATTCCTGGATCTACCCTCAGCTATAATCTCTGAGATTTTCAACCACTTGGGTCCCAAAGAACTATCCAGAGTTTCATGTGTGTGCACTCTCTTCTTCAAGCTCTCATCAGACTGTGAGTCATGGAAAGATTTCTTTTGCACGAGATGGGAGTATCCATCCCTTCAATCACCACAAAAAACATGGAAGGAGCTGTATGTGGAGAGAGAAACCCGCAGCAGGGCTTTCATGGGGAGCTATCAGACAGACTCCCTCCATGGTCACATGGTGGGAGGGGTCAGAGCAGTGTGCACAGTTCCCCTCCTTAATCTGATATTCACTGGAGGCTGTGACAGGGTGGTGAGAATTTGGAACATGGAGGAGGCCCTGCCAATTATGAGCTCAAGGCCTCTGAATTTCACAATCAGGACAATTGAGGCAGATGTGGGTATGCTGGTGGTTGGTGGGTGTGAGGCACCCATAAGATGTTGGAGGGCAACAGAGGGGATTCCTTTTGTTTTTAAGGTTTGTGATATGGGTTGTGAGATTTGCCTCTGGGGGCACAGTGGACCTGTGACCTGCCTTGGGCTGGATGGTTACAGGATCTATAGTGGGTCTTGGGATATGTGCATTAGGGTGTGGGACAGGGAGTCTATGGAGTGTGTTAAGGTGTTGAGACATATGGATTGGGTGTGGGCATTGGTTCCCAGAGGGTCCAAGGTTTTTAGCACATCAGGGAGTGATGTCTATAGTTGGGATGTAGAGAGTGGGGAACAGTTGGGGGTTAGGTCAAGGGTCCATGTGGGACAGGTTTATTCCTTGCAATGTAGTCAGTCAGGAGAGTTTTTATTCACTGGAGGGGAGGATGGAGCCGTTCATATGTTTGATGAAAGTTCTGATGCTGGAAAATCCATAACATCATCCTCCTCATCATCGGAATTACCCTTGGCCTCATGGGTTCCTCATTCTGGTCCAATTTATTCTCTTGCATTTGAGGATCCTTGGCTTGTTTCTGCGTCTGCAGACGGCAGATTAGCTGTAATGGACGTTGGGAAACTTATCAGATCATACTCCACAACCAAATTACAGGTGGGTTTTCAACTTTCCTATGCCTCATTCTTGACAATCATATTGCCTTGAGCGTTGCTGTATGCCCACTATTGAAATGTGTATTTATTATTATTCAAATTAGTTATATTGGATTGAAAAGGTCCTGCCCTAATTGAATAAACAATGATGATCTTTCTATCACCGCATTTTGAACAAACATGGTGGTATTACGAAAACATTTTGACAATTATTTTAAATACCTTGGCAAGATAAAAAATTAGAAAGTAGAGGTTAAGCTCATATCGTTTGATAGATGAGTATTTATTTTTATTATGATTGTGCATTCTTTTTAGCCTTGCTTCTGAGACTTATTTTGTTCTCCAATCAGCTGGGTTCTTTCGAACGTTGATCTGTAGTCCTACCGTTGGAGGTTGAAATTATGGAATTTTGAAGGTTAACACTTTTAGTAACATAGTCCAACACCCCTGTAGATAAAGAGTATGTGTGCGTATGCATCACATTTGATAGTCATGACGTTTTTGAGTTCTCATGTTAAAACTTGAATCTTTTGGCCCTTTTCACTCCCCTGTTTGTAAAGCCTGAAATAGGGTAGGCAAAAGTGTTGCACATTTGTGGTGACAGCAAAACTTCCTTTGTGCATCCTTCATGTTGTGTGACTTAAAAATCCATTATGGGATTTAAGATTGAAAACTTGCTAGAGAATCAGTACATCAATATTCTTTGGTAGCCATTATTGCATTTCAAACTGTCAACCGAATTTTGGAGGAGAACAGAGTAACCACTGGAGTCTTCCTAGTAGTCGAATTGAGGGGCCTTCCTAAATTTAAAGGTGGCTGCCTACTACATCATGTTTTTGCTTGTGATACTGCTCTTTGCAGATGATGTAGGACTCCTTTTCCATACTATTAAGGGCCCTTAGAGACAGTTCAAATGCTCTTGCTTATTTGTGTGAGCTACGGCAGCTGGTCATGATATGCGATTTCCAGGCTTGACTTCTGGAGTGTAGTGTTTCTGGATACATACAAGGATGTTACCTCAAAACTGCACCTCTTTGATACAAACATCAAGCCTGTTGTTTTTTGTGGCTTTAAGATATGGGGTCCCTATTGGGGACCTATGGACTCAGCTTGTACTGAGAGGAGCCAAACACTAATGCTTCAATAGATCTGTTTCAAATGGACAGTTAGAATATTGTCCAGGTCGAGAGTTCAACCCATCTGGTTGGAGACTATTTTTAGGCTTGCTTATTACATTCATGGACTTCGATCAATGGGGAATTTGATTTCCTGTTGAGGTCAGTACCTATATTTTGCGCTCTGCTCTTTGAAGAGGATTGCTTCCATGGTCCATATTGGATGCTGGTGTTGGTACACTGAGATTTGCATGCTTCTTTAATCAAATGTGGTATTTCTATTGATCGACATTTCATATTCAACTACTCTGCTGCTGTTGTTAGTACTCTGATATTAGTATGCTCCTTCTGTCCATTGGTATATCCATTGACTGGCTTCCTCCTCTCATCAACTACTTGTTTGATTCTATGCACTGCATTGACCACAGATTGTTGAAAGTGTCATCAGCCAACCAAACTATCTCCAGTGTCATTGGCCTAATGGCTTGTGGTTTTCCTTTGGCATGTTGAAGGTTTGCTCTTACTAGTTCCAGTTTGAGACTGTTACCATTCCCCTTGGAATAATAGGAGCTGTTGCCTTTGGTCTCTCTCTGAGATGAAGAATGAGGAGAACTTCTTCTTCCGGTATATATTACTCTTTATATTGATATTTTGGCAGATCATTCTCTACCATTCTGTAGATTGGAAGGTTGTCACATTTCAACAGAGGGTACTACAGGAGACGTCAAGGCTTACTAAATTTGATCACTTCCTTCTTCCAACCTGTCTCTACCTTTAACTTTTGTCAAATGACTTCTTGACACAGCTATACGAAATACAGAGGGGGATTGTTTTGTAAGACAGTTGCCATCTATACAAATTACACCAGTGGCTTCTCAACATTCTCACCACCAATTCAAACAAGATGTTATCGATCTCTCTTAACACTGAGGACCCCTTAGATCTTCTCAAATCCAGACACGCACTGCTGGCTTCGTCTTTACTGCTGGAGGTGGCCTGTATGCTGGAGGAGGTACATGAGGAGCTTTTTATGCCTCCAAGGATCAACTATCCTGGTCCCCTCAGCTTAGGGCACTCCTTGATGGACATAATCAAATCTTCCAGAATGTCTTTCGGGACTGACCCCACCTTAAGATACACAGATGCTTTGTTACCTTCATCACCTGCTTCCTCATCTTTGCCAAATCTTCACAGATTGAGGATCCTCCTCCTCCACTCAACTATTTTTTGTGCTTACTGTGGGTCTTATGTACCATAGTGTTAACCATTTGGGATCACCCTCTCTGTCTTTTGTTTGTTAGTCCTTACTTTAATCTATCTGGTAATTTTCTAGTTTTCATTGGTTCATTTTGATTTATTCTTTCTATTTTTAAGGTCTTGGTTTACCCTAGTTTACTCTATATTATGAAATGATGTACTCTTGAGTGCCATTTACATATTTTGATCATTTGTAGATGTTAATATAATTTCCTTCTTTCTTTCTGAGTTAGCTGCATACAAAATTTAGGATCCTTTAGCCAGGAAATATTGCTGTGTGCTTCTTAAATTTTCTCTAAAAGATGAATTGATAAAATTTAGTAGGCTTTTATGGAGAGATTACCACCAAAAACTTGTAGAGGAAATTATAAAAAGGCCATCCCTTAGATCCACTCTTCTAAAGAAACACTGCTCCAAGCTTTTCGCTAAGGATTATATTTTTTGCAATGCAAAACAAGCAGGTTTGATGGGACAATCCAGGGCACAAAAATTAGAGCAGTAGTGCCTCCAGCAATTTAGCCCAGTCTGATTGAAAATTTTTATAAACATGTTGTTGCCTGTAGACTGTCATATTTACTATCTTTTTTTTTTGCTATTGGTAAATAATAGGGTTTTGAAAGGGACCCTTCCCTTTTACAACTCCTGGAAATCCAAGAAAAACAAATGAATCAATCCAGGCACAAAAAACAACTTATCTTCTTACAAATCAAATTCTGCATTTTTTGAACAATACAGCCTTTTCTGACCAAAAGTGCAATGACCAAAACAATAATAGTCTAAACAGACTGCTAGATTGCTAGTTATAATTTCCTGTCGGCAGCGGGAAATTATTAAATTTAGTTTGCAAATCATGTGAACAAAATGGAAATAAACTTGTCATTAATCTGCAAACACTGTCCCTCCAGCCGCTTCGGATTCCATAAAGTCCATAAACCCCCAGACGCACCATCAGCAGGAACCATTTCCACCTGAGCTGTTTTCCAAATTGAATTCTTCACCTTCTGAAAATTGGAATCATCCACTTTAGTCTCTTGTAATAAAAGAATATCAACCCTCCTCTCCTTTCTTAACTCTCTAAGCACCCTATGTTTAGCCGGGGCATTCATACCCCGAATATTCCAAGATAGAAAATTCATTTTGTATCAAGTTGAGGAAGTTTTCCTCCTCCCAAAGACAAAATTCTTTGCTTCCCATCAGCTACATCCTTAGCAACGGCTTTGGTTCTCAATTCCCGGAGATTGGGCCTTCCTCGAGAAACTGAAATTCCCAAATCAACCTTCTTAGATTTCCTTCTACTTCCAGCAGAAAATTCTGGATAACCTTTTCCTCCTTTTCCAACTCTGAATCACTAGTAGAAGTCCATTCTCCTCCATCTTCTTCATCCTCAGACCCATTCTGAATAATGTTAATATTTTTATTTATTTTTCTCCCATAGCCAATCAATGTCACATTCTGTTGAGGAGTGGTTTCTCCCGAAACCCTCGTTTCTATGCTCTTTTCCTTCAGCCCTGCTGGAGAGTGTGGCTCTTTCTCAATATTCTCTTCTACATGCAAAGAAGAATTCTTTTCCTTTTCAATCAAAGCCTCAGTCACCGGTTCATTAATACCTCCAGGTTGAGTTTTTGGAACAAACTCTTCCCCTCCAACAATGCCATCCCCATCAAGGGTAGCAAGAACCTCAAAGCTATTTGAAGATGGACCCTTACTACTTTCACCAATTTCTTTCTGCCCCAGAACTTCTCCTTGCTTAGTTTCCTTTTTCCTCCAAACCCTCAAAGGTTGTCCAGTTCTATTATTCATAACTTTCTCCTTAGGATTTTCTGGGCATGTTTTCCAAATATGCCCTACCCTTTTGCAAAGGTTACACAAGGGAATGGGAGTTTCATACTGAATCTCTTGTTCCCATTCCCTGTAATCTGAAACTAGCCTAATAGATTTAGGCAGTGGTTCAGCCAGATCCGCCTGTACACAAAAACGGGCCGCTATCATTCTGGTCCGGGATTTAGTAGCTGAATCAAAAGCAATTATTTTTCCAATCGCTTTAGCTATCCCGAGAATAATACTGTCATCCCAAAATTCCATTGGAAGCCCCGGTAGACTCACCCATAAGGGCGCCGATTGAAGAGTGGTTGTGGCTGGATTAAAGCCCTGGCTCCATTTTTGTAAAAATAACCCTCTCCTCCCAAAAAACCATGGGCCCCTCAACAAAACATTTGCCATATCCTCCGGATTTGCAAAGTTAAACAACAAAAAATTATTAGGCAAAGCCACCACTGCTTCCTGCCCCAGAAGTTTCCATTTATCCTGAACCCACTTCCTTATTGTATCTAAATCCGGTCTATTGCCCAAAAATTTCCCGACCAAAGAATTTTTTCCTTTCTGAATCACTTTGTCAGCCAAAATTTTTGGGACCTTAAGAGTAAAACCCTTTTCATCCCGATCCGGAGACAAAACAAATCCCTCTTCTTGCGAATTTTGACCTCTCTTCAAAACTTGCGCCCAAGAAGCGCCTCCCTTTGACCTTTCTGCTGCTGCTGAATTCGGATCTACTGCTCCTGGATCCAAAGGGTTAGAATCTCTCCTATCCGCATCCTTAGGGGATTCTGCCGCAACAGAACCCTTGCCTATCGCCTTTCCTGCTCCTTCAAAATACCTGTATACCCCATCCTTTCTCCTCCAGGGCTTCCTTTGGTGGACAATCACCGCCGGCATTACCTTCTTACGTAGATTGGGTTTCCCCTTCTTAACAGTGGCCATTACCATATCGCCGATGCATGCCGCCGGCAGCCTCCATGTTTACTATATTTTATTCTTGCATAATGAATGAGTTTTGGTAGAAATGTTCTTTCTTTTTTATCAGTTATCAATATTCTATCATGACTTTTGGGCCTGTGAAAATCTGTTTTGTCGTTTTCTTCTGCCAACTTGCTGCAAACTGGTTTTCTTTGCTCCCATAATGCATAAATATTAGTTAATATTGCTCTTTTATCTTACAAGTATGAAATTAGTTAATCTTGCTTTCCACATTTCTGCAAACATATTTTTAGTTTTATTTGTTTATGTTGACTGTCGGGATTTGTTGAATTTTCTTAACTTTGTGTTTTTATTTATGCATTAATTCATCTCTCATTACTGTTAGGTTTCTGTAAATTTTCATTAGGTTCGTATATTCCTCCTTTCATGTCATAAAATATGCAATTTGACTGCTTTCTCATGCAGTAAAACACATTTTCCCTAGCAATCCTGACAGAAAAAAGTTATGTCTACAAAGTATAAAGTTGTTATTTCTTTCTTTCTCTGAAATTGTTTCTATATTTTTATTTTGAGAATTTGGAATATCTGTTTGAGAGATATGATCAAGTTGGAAGTCCAAAGAATGATATGATGGTTAATGTGGAATAGCGTACATCGATTAAATTCTGGATGATAGGTAGGATTGACTGCCAATTGCAGGCTTGTCAGATTTTGTGATAAAATTTCATTTTCTTTCATAATTTGATCATCAGGTATTTCTTAGGTTTACCGCTTGCCTGTTGTCAAGAAATACTTATTTTGTCGAAAAGAAGTAAATTCTTGGGAGACAGACAGGCAGGTATTATTTTAAGCCAAGTTGTCAAGAAATACTTATTTTGTCGAAAAGAACTAAATTCTTGGGAGACAGACAGGCAGGTATTAACGTGGAACGAAAAAAAAAGAAGAAGAAGAAGGGTCTTGTTTCTAACTACAACAATTACAAGAATTGAGCTCCTTATATGGATTTCATCTTATTAATATTAAGTCTCATCTAATTTGTCTACACAAAACATTTTTGTATCCATCTGGTTTCTAGACTTCTTCCCTTTAGGCCATTGTTCAGTTACAGGTATGATTATATATATTTTATCATGCCTTTTTACCTTTTGGAAGTTTTTTCTTGGCTCTTGGCCATCCGTTGATTAATGTTTTATCAGTGTGGCATAATGATTGAACCCAAAAGATGCTTTGGATCGGCAGATCTCTTGAAATGATGATATGGATTTTCTCATAATTTGAATTCTAGTTCAGCTGGCAATTACTTTAAACTACTTTGCTTGGATGGGACCTGAAAAGACCGTGTTTTGGGCTTATATGGTCATACATGTACCAAAAGCTTTACAATCTTTTTTCTTTCAGGTATTAACATCAGTTAAAGTATTTATCTCCTCTATGGGTCCTTGTACTCTACAGTTATTACTAAAGATGAAATTTAAAAGGCCATAGAAGTAAATCACCACTTATGAAAAAATTCACTTGGAGTATTGATGTAATGATGAAAATCGCTCTTACAAAAATATTTGTGTGGAAAACATGTAAACCCTCGTAAGTTGACCAAAACTTAAAACTTTAAGAACTTGCCAAAGAACAGTACTAAAATTATTTTTTTCAAAAAGAAATAGCACTAAGTTCATGAATTTCCCACTGCCTCCTGATTAATAAATCAAATATACTTAATTCAAGAGGGTTAGTGTCAAAATCCCCCTCCCCTCTCTGCTTTCTGACATAAAATGTGTTGAATCTTGTGATATAGGTTGACCTAAAAGAAGGTCGTGTGTTGTGTTTGTGTTTTAATGTATTTTTTTGATTCCAGTCAGGCAAAAATGCAGGCCAGATTCCACCTTCAGTCAATGCAACCTCTAGAAATAACTTGCAGTGTGTAGTGTCCCCACAGCGTATGCTTCACGGGTTCCACAAGAATTCATATTCAGTACATATTGGTGCCAAGAGGATTATTTGTGGAGGAGAGGAAAAATTTGTGAAGATATGGGATTTCTCACAGGCATTGGAGATAGAAAGGAGAGTGCAGGCCTCAAGGACCGTCCACTTTGATAGTCAGATGAGAAAGAAGAAAGGAAAGAGTGCCATTTCCTGCAGAGGAAATCAGGTAGGGTCTTGTACTACAGGGACTAATAGAATTGATGTGGATACCGTTGGAACCCACATTGGCAAAGGGGCAGTGAAAAAAACAATGTTTTAAATCATAAAGAGTTAAACCTACGTTTGGGTTCAGCATATCAGGCTAACTTTCCTGATTTTCCAGCATTTCGAAATTATTATCAGTATAGGAAGTGCTTCTCAAACGGGCTACAGAATGTGATCCTTCTAGACTAAAAAAAAGAAGGAAAATCCGATTTAATGGTCTATTTTCCACCAAGCATATTGGCACTTATATTTATACTTGCAGTAGAGGAAGCTTGAAAGAGGTTGCTTCCTTGAGTGAACATTCAATGTATACTAAGAAGATTTTTAAACATATGAAATGGATAGATTGTACACTTTGTAATAATGGGTGCATAGCAAGTGTCGGTCCCAGCCACTGTATAACTTGTAATAATTAGTTGATCTATATAAAGGTAGTCCCATTCTGATAGGTCAAATTAGTTGAGACTTGTTCAGTTATGCCCTTTGCCTTTACATCAACCATGGCATTGATGTCATTGGTTATGTAACAGTACCTGTAGAGGTGCTTTATGATTACATCTGTGTATATTGCTTTATAATCTTGTAATAACTTCATCAACTTGCTTTGCATTTGTTGAATTGACTCTCTTCGATAGCCTTACATAACATTTTATTCATATGCAGAGAAGTTGGTATTGTTTTTTAACAAAGTGGTAGCTCAAACATTATAGATTGTTCAACTTGACATAAGATTGATGCAGTCTGTGAAACCAAGTGCATTGGAGTTGACATGATTTGCACCAAAGATGTTCTTTTAACCAATTAAAATTAAGAAATTTGAAACTCAAATATCCTATAAACATATTGTAGTGTAATCAACACTCAGTAGTAACAGTAGGAATGTTTTTGCTTTCAAGGAGATTTACAAAAATTGAAACTTCATATGTACAAGGTCAATGTTGTCCATATTAGTTGCATGGACTTGTTTGCAATAGACATGCAACATGAAAATAATTTTAGGACATATTTGTAATGGTTAATCTGTCAAGACCTTCCCTAATGGTAACATTTTTCTTAATCAGGATCATTTAGTTACTGCAGTATAGTACGTAAAATTTAAATGTGGTAGAACCTGGCAGAATATAGGCTTAATAATGCATCAGCCATACATAGAAATAACATGCCGTAGAGGTTTGTAAAGACTGGATTTTAAATGTGACAGGTATAAGTGAATATGGCAAATGCATTTATTTGAATAGGTTCATCTGCATCCTTCGATGAGTTGTTTGATATACACAAAACAAATTTGCTGTGATTGTTAACCTTGCCATGATATTTACGTATGGCTGTGTAACTTACATGTGTTGGCTGAGAATATCCTGGAATTATCCATGTAGAGGGCTGTGTAACTTACATATGTTGGCTGAGAATATCCTGGAATTATCCATGTAGAGGTCTGTGTTTTCTACTTTTTATTTTTTCCCCATGGCAGTTAAATAAACCAAAAGAAAAAAAACATATAGCATAGCAAACTGGTTCCTGCTTATGAGACAGCCAAATATTTTAAACATTCTTGACCTTATGCCCTTGCTACTTAAGAGAGCTCCGAGCCTATAGATCCATGTTCCATAAACACAACAAAATAACAAATTACTAGTTAAGAAAACTTGTTTTCAAGCCAGTAGATGACCAGTGACAATGTGGTCCTTATTTCCATGCTTCCATCAATCTAAACAGCCATGAACAAGGTGCAGTATGATAAAGTCTAGCTGCTTCTGGTATTTCATTTTGTTGCCTGAGGTAGCTTTCTTATGCGGCTGCTCTAATGTGTTGTTGGTAAATTTCTGGCCCGTTTTCACCATATCAGGGATTACAATTAAGTTTGCAAAATATATTTGTATGTAAAGGTAGGTCTTTAATACAGTAGTTGCAATTCAAGGTTTTATCTATGGTTACATATTCTCAACAATTGGTCAAATATCATCTGAATGGTAGGGGATGCAACAGAAAGTCTCTGGCGTTGGTGGAAATCAATTTTAGAGTGTATACAATAAACTGTGAATGTTTTTTTTTTTTTCAATTTAAAAAAGCTCACATGTTTTCAAATGCTATATCATACTTAATGCCCAATGCTTACTATAACATTAAAATAGCATAAATTCCATTGACCACTTAATTTTAAAAAATTTAAGACTTAATAAGTATTATGCACCATATTCATCACCAAGTGTGCATATATATATATATATATATATAGATATATATAATATAAGATTATATTTTGAAGTTACGTAGGAAAAATGATAATTCGTTATCTCCCATTAATCTAGGATTCAACTCCAATTACTGCTACTCTAGGAGGCTAAATATAACAACTATGTGTCATGTATGGCGTCAGATGGACTGCTAGCCTCTTGTCGACTTGAACTGTGGTTACCTGTTGGCTCAAGCTCAGATGGACTACTAGCCTCCTGTGGACTTGAACTATGGTTACCCATTGCTCAGCGGCTTCCAATCGGTCTGCCCCCCATATTCATTATCAACATTACTAAACACCAGATCAATCTCTTGCGTTGAAGATAATACTAACCATTTTTACATGATTGTTCATTGTTATAGTGTGCAAATTATGAGCAAGCCACTCACCCGGAAATATAATAATGAAGCTTTGTTCATTGAAAATGATAATTTATATTGGAATATCTAATAAGTGTTGAAAGTGTGTCTTGCCAATTAATTAAAGTAGTTAGGTGTGATGAAAGAAGTACATAACTTTGATAGTGTTGGAACACTATCAATCATAGTATTAAGACTTGTGTTGACTTTGTAAGTAACAGTGTATCTTTGAGCCGAATGACCCCAGTTGAGTCATTTTGACCGCTATTGATTTTTTTTTTTTGGGTAAAATCTACCGTGAACTTTTTAATTTGCCGAGCTATTATTTGGCTTTTCCTTGAGTTTCTTTGAAGATGGAGGTTGGGTTAAAAACATAGGCTTGGCTTGTTAAACCATTATTGAAAAATTCAATGTCATGCTATGCAAATTTTGTAAATTTTGGATGATAATAGAAGCCGCTTGGGAAAAGATGTGCTTTTGGACAACATCTGGTCTATAAGTCTAATCAAATACATGAATGTACATATAATTTTATAAAGATTAAACTAAAAGATTCTCAATTAGATAGAGTCACGTGGTGAAAGAACGACAACTCTACTCATGAAGGCTGGAATTACATAAATAACAAACATCTATTGAATGGATATTAAACAATGTGCTTAATGCTTACATAGGCTAAATGCATAATGATGATAGGTTTGATATTGTATGTATATGAGGGGTGTTGTGATTAATATAGATTGGTTTTCCCATACATATATATATTTTCAACAATGAATGCATTTATGGTGTTTTATAATGTGTGCATTTATTTTAATGTTTTTTAAGCTTTATAAATGCATGATTTTTATATATAATATCAAGTTTATATTAGTCGAAGAAAATAAAATCATCAATGTTGTGTTAACCTTCTTTTTCACCTCTCAACTTTTGGGATCTTATCGAAGCTACAATTGTTTATTATTAGAATCCAAAGATAAAATCTGTTTATTATTAGAATCCAAAGATAAAATCATGAGTTAGAAAGGGGTTTCTATAATCTTTTTTTTTTTTTCAAAGCAATCTTGTGGTATCTTGCTTTTTTCGCTCCTTCCAAGTTGAATCCGTGGGTTGACGCATGTTTTAATTTTTCCTTCATTTTGTTGGAAAAAGAAAAAGGTTGATCTTTATTAGATCTATCATTCTCTTATTGCTAATTACAACAAAATAACGATCCTATGACACACCCTTTTACTAGGTGACCTTTTGCTTCCATTTTTATTGTACTACTTGAAAGTCTTATTAGAAGAGAGAGAATTTTCTTTTAGCATGTTTTTAGTATTATTCTTTATATGTGCGATGAATTAACTAATGACCACATTCAAAACATTGCTTCTATTTTAAATAACATTTTCGTAATTATTTTTTTGGTTCTTGTAAAATTTTCCACACCACGATGTTTTTAATTAGGACGACTTCATTAAGATCCACTTCGATACATATACCAACACGTGGTCTTGAATTTACTATATAATGATTTATCTATGAAAAAGAATTTATCAATACTATCTTCAAATTATTTTGGCTGATGGTATTCAAAATGATAGAGTCACATTTGAAAACCTAAGCATATTGGTACAATAGAGAATCTCAACCAAAGGTCAAAATCTAAATACAAGGGATTCGTAAATAAATCAAACACACTATCAATTGACCTTTGTCATAAACTACATCTCAATTAATATTTTCTACAAAAATTCAATGAAATTTCTTAGGAACAAGGGTACATTTGAACATTGTTTTGTAAGGAAAGGAAACTAATTGTGGCCTATCTACTCACTCAAAGCAATAAGAGTAGGCCAAAAATAATTGATCCTACATGAGTAGGCCAAAAACAATTGACCCTACATATTAAATCTCTCCTAATGAAGCTAAAACTAAAACTTGAGATTTCTCAACTTTTAGAAAAATAGAAATATAAGCTTTCACTTCATTAAGAATAAGTTCTTACTTGGCAGTGGGAAAAGTAGTTGTAATTGATCAAAGCATTACTTTAAGCCATCCATAGAGCCGTATTTGAGATGATTAAAATTCTCTATGGATTTCATGTGCTTTTATTCAAACATAACCTCTTTAAACGAGGCTTTGCTTAATTGACTTTACTTGAAATGTGATCATCAACAAAGACCTTGAATGTTAAGTTAAGAAGCGCCGAAAAAACCTCCTTAGAAGAAGTTAAATATCCTCTAAAATTCTTACATGCATTCTTTGATTTTTGACCTATAATATTTACCCATTCTAATTCTCTTACCGTCATTCCAATTGACCTAAGTAGGAGAGGGAGCTTTGATAACTATTTGGTTGATATCCTTGTCTATGTAGACGCAATTAGCTTTTTGGGTACCTATTTTCTCTTTGTATATTTGACAAAGCCTCCTTAGAAGAAGTTAAATATCCTCTAAAATTCTTACATGCATTCTTTGATTTTTGACCTATAATATTTACCCATTCTAATTCTCTTACCGTCATTCCAATTGACCTAAGTAGGAGAGGGAGCTTTGATAACTATTTGGTTGATATCCTTGTCTATGTAGACGCAATTAGCTTTTTGGGTACCTATTTTCTCTTTGTATATTTGACAAAGCCTCCTTAGAAGAAGTTAAATATCCTCTAAAATTCTTACATGCATTCTTTGATTTTTGACCTATAATATTTACCCATTCTAATTCTCTTACCGTCATTCCAATTGACCTAAGTAGAAGAGGGAGCTTTGATAACTATTTGGTTGATATCCTTGTCTATGTAGACGCAATTAGCTTTTTGGGTGCCTATTTTCTCTTTGTATATTTGTTACACTCAAGACTATCATTATCATCATTATCTAATAAACTAAATGAGTTCATTGTCTTCATAGGGCCTACAACTTCATCTCAAAACCCTGACCTAAAATGTTAAACATTGAAACACAACTTGTAAAGACATGAGAGGGGGTTTGCATATAAAATATAGATACGTTGGACCTTGTCATGACCCTCCTAGATGGACCTTTGAACATATAAAAACAATGTATTAACAAATGTGGCTAATACACAATTTTGTGCAATTAAGTAGCCTCACAATAATGAGTAGATAATGAAGGATATGATACTGCTAATGAATTGCCATTGCGTAGGATCAGGTGCACTCGTGAGTGGAGGGAATTGAGTCATCCATAGAAGACGAGAGTACTTGAGGAAGGGGAAATGATGATAAGGCAACTCGAAGGTAACACGGATAGATACCTTCATATAGGCATGCATTCGGTTAAGGGACAATCGTCAATATCTAACCACCTTGAGCCCCAAACTGACGACCTAGTAGCTATTGTAAGTTCTAGAGGCTGAGACAGGTGATTAGATTGACGGAAAGACTCCCTCTTTGTTTGATGCACTTGCATGATTGTCTTTTACTTCAACATTATTAACCTTGATAACTGGTGAGCATGGAGTAAATGGTTTACCTTCACAACTTCATATGTGCATTGTTTAAATAAATGGTTGATTTATTTAAAAAGGCAAAAATATATTGTTTAAATAAATGGTTGATTTATTTAAAAAGGCAAAAAGATATTGTTTAAATAAATGGTTGATTTATTTAAAAAGGCAAAAAAAAAATATTGTTTAAAAAATGGTTGATTTATTTAAAAAGGCAAAAATATATTGTTTAAATAAATGATTGATTTATTTAAAAAGGCAAAAAGATATTGTTTAAATATATGTTTGATTTATTTAAAAGGGCAAAAAGATATTGTTTAAATAAATGGTTGATTTATTTAAAAAGGCAAAAAGATATTGTTTAAATAAATGGTTGATTTATTTTAAAAGGCAAAAAGATATTGTTTAAAAAACAAAAAGGTCTCATTGAAAATGAGTGGTTGATTATTTGAATGATGCTAGTAGATGTTACTTAAAATAAAAGGTTGATTTATTTAATAACATTAGCATTTAAAGAAGCAAAGAGATGATCGATTTATCAAATGATTACTCCATCCAAACAATGGAGAACTTGTCTTGAAATAAAATAGGGAATATAAATGCAATTCTTTAAACTCCAAGGTAAGGTCTTTACCATGGAATGTTTGGAAGCCATCGCTCACCCGATGATTGATCCATATGGCGTAAATGCGACAAGATGACATTAGACAAAATAGGTCGGGTTACCCTTTAGAGGCCTGAATGGGTTGAATGCGCGAAATTCCTCTAACGTGAGAGGAAAGCCCTTTATGGCGATCACCTTGGGAAAAGAGAGGAGGTATGTCCGCCCTACCGCCTGTTGGAGGTGATCGAAGAGTAATGGTGAGTAGGCGGGGACATAGACAGAGGAGAGAGAAAATAGGAGGAGAAAAAGGGAGGAGAAGGTAGCACAGAAAGAAAAGGAGGAGAAAAAGAGCACGAGGAGTGGAGCACAAAGAGTGAAGGAGCACGAGGTGGTGAGAGCACCTTGAGCAAAGGAGCAACGGATGACGAACGTCCACCCGAGCATTGTAGGCGATCTAGCTATCGCGGGTGAGCCAAGTTGGTTTATGTCTTGAAATTGTTTGGTTTATGCTTGTCTCACTGCTTGAAGACACGATGGCATCGTTGTTTGGCCTCTGCCATTGGCAGTATGGCTTATGCCTATCTCTTTGCTTGAAGATGCAATGGCATCGTTGTTTGGCCTTTACCGTCGGTAGTATGGCTTATGCCTATCTCTCTGCTTGAAGATGCGATGGCGTCGTTGTTTGGCCTCTACCATTGGAAGTATGGCTTATGCCTGTCTCTCTACTTGAAGATGCGATGGCGTCGTTGTTTGGCCTCTATTGTTGGCAGTATGGATTATGCCAGTCTCTCTGCTTGAAGACGCGATGGCATCGTTGTTTGGCTTCTGCTGTTGGTAGTATGGCTTATGCTTGTCTCTCTGCTTGAATACGCGATGGCATCGTTGTTTGACCTTTGCCGTTGGCAGTATGGCTTATGCTTGTCTCTCTACTTGAAGATGCGATGGCATCGTGGTTAGCCACTTCCATTGGTAATTTAGTTCATGTTCTTCTTTGTGTTTGATGATGTGGATGTCATCGTCATTTTACCATTTTCATTGGCTGTTGGTTTGGGATTAAGGGTGGTAGCCAGTCGAGTAGCACCACGGGTGGCCTTTCATTTGCAAATCATAGACGGGTTTGAAATTCCCCTCAGGTGTCATTGGCACCGAGGATAATCTACCCATGTTGTGGCAACTATTGGCACCACGAGTATGTGAGCACCATTTGCTCTTGAGCTACCGAGGTGGAAGCCTTTTGGTTGATCCTTTGTCCGCCCTATGTCTTACCTCACAATGTATATGGTGCTAGCCTATCTATTGGACGATGTTCCATCCCATAGTTCATTGCAGTTGAGAGAAGATTTAATTAATGTTTATAGCCCTACTGCCTGTTGGAGGTGGTTGAAGGGTAATGGTGAGTAGGCAGGGATGTAGACTGAGGAGAGAGAAGATGAGAGGAGGAAAAGGTAGCACAAAAATAAGAGGAGCAAAAGAGCACGGGGAGCGAAGGAGCATGAGCTAGTGAGAGAGAACCATGAGCAAAGAAGCAACAGACGACAAACATCCACCCAAGAATTGTAGGTGATCTAGCTATTGTGTGCGAGCTAGGTTGATTTTCATCTTGAAACTGTTTGGTTTATGTCTGTTTCACTGCTTGAAGACACGATGACATCATTGCTTAGCCTCTGCCATTGGCAGTATGGCTTATTCCTGTCTCTTTGCTTGAAGACACGATGGCATCGTTGTTTGGCCTTTATCGTTGGTAGTATGGATTATGTTTGTCTCTCTGCTTGAAGATGCGATGGTGTCATTGTTTGGCCTCTACTGTTGGCAATATGGCTTATGTCTGTCTCTCTGCTTGAAGATGCGATGACGTCGTTGTTTGGCATCTACCGTTAGCAGTATGGATTATACCTATCTCTCTGCCTGAAGACCCGATGACGTCGTTGTTTGGCCTCTACCGTTGGCAGTATGGCTTATGTCTGTCTCTTTGCTTGAAGACGCGATGGTGTCGTTTGGCCTCTGTCATTGGTAGTATGGCTTATGCTTGTCTCTTTGCTTGAAGATGTGATGACGTCGTTGTTTGGCCTCTGTTGTTGGTAGTATGGCTTATGCCTATCTCTCTGCTTGAAGACGTGATGATGTCATTGTTTGGCCTCTACCGTTGGCAGTATAGCTTATGCCTTTCTCTCTGCTCGAAGATGCAATGACATCGTGGTTAGCCACTTCCATTAACAACTCTGTGTTTAATGATGCGGATGTTGTCATTGTCTTGCCATTTTCGTTGGTTGTTGGTTTGGGATTAAGGGTGGTAGCCAGTCGAGTAGCACCGTGGGTGGCCTTTCCTTCACAAATTGTAGTCGGGTTTGGAAGTCCCATCGAGTGTCGTTGGCGTCGAGGATAATCTACCCATGTCGCGGAAACTATTGGCACTGCAGGTATGTGAGCACCATTTGCTCTTGAGCTACTGGGGCGGAAGCCTGTCGGCCGATCCTTGGTACACCCTATGTATTACCTCACAATGTATATGGTGCTAGCCTATTTTTTGGACGTTGTTCCATCCCATAGTTCGTTGCAGTTGAGAGAAGCTTTAATTAATGTTCATTATCTAAAATGGTAGATTTTAGGATAATGAAAGTGTAGAAGCTTTAATTAATGTTCATTATTTAAAATGGTAGATTTTAGGATAATGAAATTGTAGAAGCTTTAATTAATGTTCATTATCTGAAATGGTAGATTTTAGGATAATGAAAGTGTAGAAGCTTTAATTAATGTTCATTATCTAAAATGGTAGATTTTAGGATAATGAAAGTGTAGAAGCTTTAATTAATGTTCATTATCTAAAATGGTAGATTTTAGGATAATGAAAGTGTAGAAGCTTTAATTAATGTTCATTATCTAAAATGGTAGATTTTAGTGAAATGAAAAATGATGATGGTTTGTTTTATAATTTAAGGGTATGGGACCTTATGTTATGAAATGAAAAATTATGATGGTTTATTTTATAATTTAAGGGTATGGGACCTTAGGTTATGAAATGAAGTATGATGATGGTTTGTTTTATAATTTAAGGGTATGGGACCTTATGTTATGAAATGAAATATGATGATGGTTTGTTTTGTAATTTAAGGGTGTGGGACCTTATATTATGAAATGAAGAAAAAGGTTTATTGGAAATTAAAGTAGTTACTTTAAGTAGCGTAATGTGTGAACCCAGTTTGCTTAGCAATTAAGGGTATGGGACTTTAATTGCTAAGTAGGGTTAGTTCATTTACTGCAAATAGAGCATATGAGTGAATGCATGGTAGACTGACTCTCATGAGTGGGTGAGAGGGAAAATGGAAAGAGTAGTTTCCTATGATAGTACTATGCATTAGTAAGTTGAATTGCTTGGGTTATTTGTATAGTTGCAATTTGGCAATGAAATAAGTAAGTGCATTTAGAAGCATGTCTATCCGGATCCATGAGTGTCCTGATCCCCTACTATCCTCACTTGATCGATGGAAGAGCGGGAAGGTCAAAGTCATGAGGTGGACCAGTTCACAAGTTTGCTCTCTACCTTACACCTTGTTATTTATGCAATAGATTAGATTGTGGGGAGATTTCCCCGATGGAATGGATGTAAAGTATTGTAGAAAGTATGGGGTGTACCATACTTGATTATGTATTTAAATGAACATTGTAATTTCTGCATTTAGTACCTCTTTATTTGGTGTATTGTATTTAAATATTTTAATGAATGCTTATTTGGTGATTGTTGCTTTATGCTTGATTTATCCTTGATTGTTAAAAATTCATATTTGTTAGATTTAGTATCTTGATATTTTATGTTCTTGTGATGTTAAAAAGAAAGAAACATTAGTAAGTTCTAGGTGAACTTAGAGGTTAACCTAAGGGCTTGAGACCCCCTTAGGGAGATTGGTGACTAGGTTTAGAAGATTGTACTAGAGTTAAGATAGCTTGTCAGTGGACAATATTGATAGCTTAGCTCGTAGTACACGTAGCATACCCACACACAAATGCTTGTGTGGAACATGGATATGTGTGTACATCTTCTAACGATTGAAGGTGGTAAGTCTAGCTCATCATGACTGATGAGAGGGATGGACTTATGTGCATAACACAAGATAGGCTTACATAGAGGCACTTGCATGAAGGGAATATTACGTGGTATAGTTCTTGAGAAACTTAGGGAACGTCAATCATTAAGTTGGTCTAAGGTTGGTTGGGGATTTATGAATCCTTCACCTTAGTAAAAAAAAAAATGTACTTTTCTTTTTGTTTGTGTGTTTTCTTGTTTCATGATTTTTGGGGTGTTACAGACCCTTAGGTCTATAGTTGATCGACCTTAGGTCCATGTATTATTATTATTTTAACCCCTATATTTAGGTGTTTGTTAGAAACCAAAGTAGATTCATCAACTACAATCAAACTTGGCATTGATGTGATATCATAATAAATACATGAAGGCTCAAGAATGTATGAGATGAGAGTTACAAACACCTCCTCAACTATCCATAACTCTTATAACCATAATGTGATACACCACCAAGACATATTATCTACATCCCCCCTATTACATCAATGCTTAATCAAAGTACATATACAAAAATTCTAAATTTTAAATTTTTACACGTGTAAGAGACTTTGTCAAAATGTATGCATGTTGCTCCTCCATGGAACAAAATTGAAGTTGTATATCACGTTCTTGAATATATTTGCAAATGAAATGACGCTAAACCTCAACGTGTTTTGTATGCTCATGGAAAACTAGATTGCAAACAATTTTCAAAAATCCTTGATTGTCACAACTTAGGATTGTTAGTTTCTTTTGTGGGGTGTCTGTTCCTAATAAGATGTGACATAACCATATTGCCTTGCAAACAACTCCTCCTGTAACACAATATTCAGCCTTGTGGAAGAATGAGCAACATGTTGCTTCTTCCTTCCCCAAGAGATCCAACTACATCCTACAAATAATATAATATCCAAAAGTGGCTCTTTTATTATCCGTATCCTACATAGTCCACATCTATAAATTTTATCAAGAGGAATTGGTTATTCTTCTTGTACTCGAGACAATACTTAGTAGTACCATAAATATACCTAGGTACTCGCTTTGCTATTTTCTAATGACACGCCTTTGGTTCTTGCATGGACCGAGAAAGATAGCTAACAACATAGTTGATGTCTAGTTTGGTGTAAGTCATATAAATAAGATTCCCAAGCAACTAGCAATAAAGAGTTATGTTGAGAAGCAACACACCCCCACTGAAAAATGCATTCCAATCCTCTTGAAAACTTTGAAATTCCATTTTGCAGCAGGGACCCTCTTGATCCTTTCCAGTCTTAATCCAGTTTTGCTTGTTTCCTTTTTAAGTTGTGCTTTTCCTGTCTTTCTAGCCTGTGTTTTCTTGGACTTAACTTTTACATGCTAGAAATCATTCATGCTTAAGCCAAATCCTGCACCGGCACCAAGAAAACCCAGAAAACAGTCAGATAAATACATGAAAATCAAAGTTTTCCTTTTTTAGTAATGTCGTGAAATCGCGACACTTCGATTTATGGAAATGTCGCGAAATCGTGACAGGTTTTTAGAAAATCGGCTAAGTCGCAAATGTGTAGCGAAATCGCGATACTTTCCATTTTTGGAAGTGTCGCGATATCGCGACATTTCCATTTTTTGGAAACTGTTGCGAAATCGCTGTCGGCCGGAGGAGAGAGAAGAAGGTTGTACGGAGGGGCGCGATTTGGCGACATGTCGCGATATCGCGACATGTCACATTTTCGCTAAGTGCAAGAGAAAATCAGCTAAGGGAGTTTTATGTCGCGAAATCGTGACGAGTTCGGAAGAAAGTGCCGAAGGAAGAAACATGTCGCAAAATCGCGGTCAACGCGGTCAACGCATGCAGCTGCGGGGAGGTGCAGCGATTCGCTGACGTCTCAAAATCGCGGAGTATTGTTTCAAAAGAGCTTAAGTTACAAAACTTGCAGCGATTCGCTGCATGTTGGTTGAGAAGGGAGTTCAAGTTGAAACTTGCAGCGACGCGCTGACATGTTCCAAAATCGCGACCAAGCTGGCAAGGAGGCCCGGGACGTACGGACCGTCACGATTTCGTGACATGTCACGAAATCGCGACGGGTCCGGATGGAGACATGAGGGAGAAAAGAGAAATCATATTGAAATTTTGGTTAAGGCATTTTAATGTCGTGAAATCGTGACACAAATGGCGAAGGGAGGCCTTGGGTGTCGCGAAATCGTGACACCCCGATAACCAAATTGCCAGAAGACGTCGCGAAATCGTGACACATTGCAAAGAAGGCAAGTGGGAGCGTCACGAGATCGCGACGCTCCAGGATGGAAGGATGTCACCATGTCGCGAAATCGTGACATGGTGGAAAGAAGAATTCGGTCACAAGGCCCAAGGTAAAGAACAGGTCGCGATTTCGCTACTTGCCAAAGAAAGGTTGTACGATCAACAAGAATCGTCGCGATTTCGCGGCTTGTGAAAGAAAATTGTACGGCGACCGGCAGGGAGGCGCGATTTCGTGACATGTCACGAAATCGCGACATGTCACGTTTTCGCGACCTGAGGAGCGACAAGTTGCCATAGCGCTGGGGACGTCGCGATTTTGCGACATGTCGCAGAATCGCGGTAGGAGAGAGAAAGTTGCACAATGAGCCTGAAGTGCATTCCAGCTGTAAACAGAAGGCTTCCTGGGATAGCGACACGTGTCAAAGCGTGAATCAGATAGAGCAAGGCCGACATGCAAGCTTATTTTGCGGTTTTTAGTCTGATTTTAATGTTTTAAGCTTGGATTTAATGTTTTTTTTTAAGTGCTAATTAATATTTTGTCTTTCATACAGGATTCCACCTGTCACCTGCGGGACAACTGAAAAAGACCATAAAGGCAAAGTTAAAGTGCAGATTTAATCAAGCACCGCCATGCTAGAGGAGAAGAGGCCGGTAAAAGCATTCAATGGCAAATTTATGACAGAATTAATAGCATGAAGACCATTTCAACTCAAGGATGGATTTGCGGGATGGAATTGATGGAGAAGTGGTGACTCATTCGGCTCACCAACAGGAATTAATGAGAGCATTCATTTGTAGTTGCGGATGAATGCAAGTGGCATTCAACTCTATCTTCTCCATTTATAACAGCGGACTGCACTAATTTGCAGAATGGTTAATTTCTATCCATAGCTTTGTTTTAAAGGACTTTATATTGTAAAACCCGGGTCCTAGGGTTTAAAAAGATAAGATTTGCAGTTAAAAAAGAAGATATTTCTGAAAAGATCAGGGTCTGTCCTGAGTCTATAAATACTTCTTCTCAATGTAATTGCGAAAGGCGGAGACTTAGAAATAAAAGGCTTATAAGCAATTTCTTGCAAATCTTGTGAAATCCTTTGTTTCGGACTTGGAGTTGATGTGCTTTAGCTTTTCGTGATAGCATCGCCGGGAGCCTAATATTTTGCGAGTGTGATAAGTGTATCTTCTTTTGTTATCCGTTCCATTAAAGTTTGTTAGATATATGCTGTAAATCTGCCATTATCAAGTTTAAATATGCTGTTAGGCTTCAGTTGTTCTATTGTCTGCTAGGGGAAATTGCAGATTTGAGGTTAAGTTTGTTCTAATTGCTCTGTCTTCACTGTGTGAGCTAGGCTGTCAGTGAAAGATACCAGTTTTAACCAACTGCCCTTGGATTTATAATTTTTTGCTAGATCTGTTCCACTCTGCCTTGTGCTCTTAGTTGAAAGTGATCTTAGACTGACTGGACACTTTTTTCTTTGATTTGTTCTGTTGTGAAGCTGATAGCATAGATAAGATTGATAGTTTAAGTTTTACAGTTTAAAGTCTGATAAGCTTATCTTTCTGCCCTACCCTACCCTCTCTTTGTTTTCGGTGAAATGATCCATTTTTATTTTCTTTGTTTGTCTTTTATTTAAATCTGCTGACCCATGAGAGCTAGATCAAGGATTCAAGTTAAATCTGATTGTCAACAACTTCTGCAACTACTGAACAAGTTCAAGAACCCCCTGTAAGGTAACAGACAGTCCATATTGAAATCTATTCCAGAAGCGGAAAAGAGTGAATAGACATTCAACCCGACTCTGTAACTCGCACCTTGGATAACCAGCTAGATCCTAAAGTGAGTGGGATTCGTCTCGTGGGTGTCTCCGAAGCTTCCTGCCCATCCTTCGCGGGGTGCGTATGAAAGCCGGACCAACAAGTTCCATTCACCTTCAAATATGAATCATAGTGTGATAGTTAAAACCATGGTTCCATTGGAGTGTCCATGGGCTTGCAATATGTCTTCTAAAACTTCTTGAGCAATGTCTTGGTATACTTCATTTGTGATATTAACACATGGTTCTCAATTTTCCACACCTCCAAGCCAAGATTATAAAGCATTAGTTCGAGACTAGTCATGTTGAACGAATGCTTCAAATATTTCTTAGTCTCTTTAATTAGCTTCATCACACTCCCAATGATGACAAAGTTGTTGATATACACGATGGTGATCATGACCTATCTTCCTTACCTATTGAATTACAGGTTCATATCATATAGATTTTTATGTGACAAAAGATGCTTATCAATATTTATGTACTAAGCTTTGAGTGCTTGCTTTAGTCTATAGAGATATTTGATGAGCCTCCATACCTTGTTCTCTTGATCAGGTATGAAAAATCCCTCTAGCTGTGTCATGTAGACTTATTCATTGAGATCAACATTAGGAAATGCACTTCTTATGTCCATTTAATGTAACTTCCATCCAAACTATGCAACCATTGTAGAAAACATTTGAATGGTTTCGATCTTCACTATTGGTGTAAAAATTTCATCATAAGGTTAGGTTGATCTCATATCAAACTTTGCTTTGAGTTCTTGGTCTAGAACCAGATGTGTTTGGAACACGATCTAAGTTTGTATCATGATACCCCTTGGGCCTATGAGTGGTACTTAAAGTGAATGGTCCTAGTGAACTATGATACCCCTTGGGCCTGTGAGTGGTACTTAAAGTGAATGGTCCTAGTTCATCCACTCTATTAGCTTTATCAACATCTCCATCATCATCATCAAAATCATGTCCTCTCTCATAGAGGCTTCATCATTATCATTATCAAACCAAAAAATAATAGGTGCTTTGTCAATAGTGTATGACTTAGAAGAAGAGGTACAATTATTCTTCTCATCAAACACATCTTTACTGATATAAAAACTTATTGAAGTTAGTATCCCTAAGATGATATTCATTTGACTCAATAATATATCCAATGAAGATACATTACTTGGATTTCTCCTCTAACTTCATCTGCTTCTACTTTGATATGACATGAATGCAATGCATCCAAACACATATATATAACATGGAAGGTTTGTTTCCTATCCATGCTTCTTCAAGTGTGGCACCATTCAATGGAAGTGTGGGTGCATGTTTCAACAAATAGATCGTAGTACATTTTTTTTTAACCCGAATCGTTGGTTCTAAATTGGCATTGTTTAGCAAACATTGTGCCTTTTTTTGAATAGTGCTATTTTACCTCTTTTCAACTCTATTTTGTTGCAGCATGTAGGCATTTGTTCGTTGTCATTTGATACAATGTTGTTTTAGGAAAGTAGAATATTGATTATTAGTGCAACATCCCCTCGATATGAGTACAGTATATGAGTGGGATGAATGATAATTTTCACCACATGAGCTTTAAACTCTTTGAAATAGTGGAAATCTTCATACTTGATTTTTAAGAAATACTGTTGCAGAATTTTATTATTATTAACATAAACTATTCACCAATATGCAGAATTATCAAATCATTCATCCACAATACATTATCCACAATAATAATCCACAAATGAGAGAGAGATAGATAATACCCTTAAGGTAGGAAAACACCAATAATACTCCTTAAGGAAGGAACAACTCCACAAGATCTCCCAAGATGAGAGATGCCTCTTAAGGAGGGCAAAGTCCCATAAGCCACTTCGGGGGCACGACGATTATATAATATTTATTGTCAATTTGAGGTATTTTATGTTGTCATTGATGTCACATGGATCATTGATGTCACATGGATCACATTTGGTTTTGGTGGCCAAAGTATTTACATTTTGGAAAGCATGGAAATTTATAAGGTTTTTGTGAAAACCAAGGCAGGAAAAATAAAAGGTTTTATTTAAAACCATGGATGGCAGATTTGAAATGGGTTTTTCTTAAAAAATGGTTTGGGATTTCGTTTCGTCAAAAAATGTGTCTCGGTGATGGAGATATTTAATTTTAAAGATTTAAGTTTAAATTTTAATTAATTAAAATTAAAATTAAAAATTAATATTTTATTTATTTCCGACGTCAAAAGGAGGAGGCACATAATATCTATAGCCAACGTCAAATTTTTTTAAGGGAGGCATATATTAATATGCCATCAAATATTTTTCAAAAGCCAAGGACTCAACATTTAATTTGCGATCGATTTGCCAAGGTACATCGTGGTGTGGAGAGTGCAAAGCTTTCAATTCGCTAAGGCAGCGAAAGGGGGAAGAATTCATTCGAGTCCATCAAATAGAGGAGGAAGAAGGGTATGAGAAGTCCCTTACCAAGCGCCATAGGTGCTTGTGGCCTAGCGGCAAGAGGAAAGTGTGTAGGGTGTTGAAGCGCTAGCAAATCCAAGTTCGAAACCCGTCGACGCTGGTTTTTGCAAGGAAAAGGGAGAACCTTTTTGCGCATGTGATTTTTGAGGGCAAGTTCGTAGGAGGCAAGAAGGAAGTCTTGCGCTCTTGGTGTTGTGTGAGCGGTGGATCACGTGGTTGTTGGCACCGCCATTTGAGTTGTGTAGGGGCAACGATACGGGATCGAATCATGCTGAGGTTAAAAGGCAAGTTTTAATTTTTAATAATATTTTATTTTTCTAAGGTTGCCTAGGAGAGAAGGTTTGAAATACATGTTGTGAAAAGGAAATATTTTTGGTGATTTTCCTTTTAGAAGTGTATCATATTATATATCATTGGAAAGCTTATTTCGAGGGCTATTTGATTATTCTATTTAGAAGAAGAAATAAGGTGTACATAAAGAGATATTTATGTTTTTGTAAAAGGGTTCAAGTGAAGGTTGTTTTGTTCTTTTCAAAGTGTGTTGAGTGTGGTAGATTTCCAAAGGGGTTTCTTCATCTTCATAAAAGGTATGGGAACATTCTCCTATTGATTGTTTATGGTGGTTGATTTCTAAAATATCATTGGAGGGAAAAGGATTGTTTGTGGTTTCCTTTTCGAAAGTGGTTGGTTGAATGCTTCAAGGTTTTCTAAATTGAGAGTTATGGTTAAACCTTGTTTTATAAGCATAGTTGTTTAAGCCCATTGGTTATGAAAGAACATAAGTTAGAAATGAACATGAGTATCATTGTTATGTGAGATTTGTGGTTGAGCATTGTTGGAAACATTTGAGTTGGTTGATACATACTTGGACTAGGGTTGTGTGAGAGAGAGTTGTCCCTTGTGGTGATTGAGTTTAGAACATATTGAGTCTCTAACAATTCTCTTTATGGTTCTATAATACTTGAGTTGAGTTGAGATTGATTTGGGTTGAGAGTGAGATTAGAACATATTGAGTCTCTAACAATTCTATTTATGCTTCTATGAGTTGACTTGAGTTGAGTTGAGATTGATTTGAGTTGAGATTGATATTAGAACATATTGAGTCTCTAACAATTCTCCTTATGCTTCTATGAGTTGATTTGAGTTGAGATCATTGTGGATCATTGTTGTCATTCATTGAAGAGTACATTGCCATTCATTGTTGAGTTCATATTTGAAGCTTTGCCTTGATAGATTTGTGGATGAGATTTGAGTGCTACTTGTGCATAATTGATTGAGCCTTTGAGAAGGCCTTTGTGGACAGTTTTGGAAAATATTTGTGGATAGTTTTTGAGGATAGCTTTGTGGATAGTTTTGGTACAGATTTGAACAAGTTCTTAGTGAGCTTGTTGGAGCAAATTTGAACAAGTTCTGTGTGAACTTGTTATTCAACATTGGGTAGGTTCTGTGTGAGTTTGTTATTCAACATTGGATAGGTTTTGTGTGATATTGTTATTCAGCATTGGACAAGTTCTGTGTGAGCTTGTTATTCAATTTTGGATAGGTTCTATGTGAGCTTGTTATTCAGAGTTGGACAAGTTTTGTGTGAACTTGTTATTCAGATTTGGACAAGTTTTGTGTGAACTTGTTATTGCCTAGCTTTGAGCAGATCAAAGAAATATTGTATTGGATATTTTTGTGTGAAATATTGTAAGGAGATCAGCTTGTGGAGTACCCCATATTGGGGGAACCACGTTAAATATTGTGTATCAATTGTGTATGGTGACTTGTGCTCTTGCTTACTACTTCTATATGAGTTATTAATGCACATTGCTATATTTGGTTATTGCAATTAAGGACATTAATTGATATTGGTTTGGAAAGAAAGTAAAAAGTGATCTTATACTATTCACCCTCCCTCTCAGTATAAGCTTATGTTCTTCAATTGGTATTAGAGCGGGTTCCTTCTAAAAAGCTAACATCTTGAGGGCAGATTCTAAAAGAACACAAATGGCTTCACATAATGGATTATCTACAAATAAGGCTCCATTGTTTGATGGTAACAATTATGCTTTCTAGAGCATGAGGATGAATAACTACTTGATATCACAAGGATATGATGTATGGAAGATGGTTGAAAAAGAGTATAAGGTTGAAGGTGATCCCGAGGCAGATAAGACTATCAGGAAATTGGTTGAGATCAATGCAAAGACAATAAATTGTATTTTGAGTGGGCTACGTGAGCCATATTTTGCAAAGGTCATGGTATGTATTTTAGCTAATGAAATGTGGACCAAGTTGCGAAATACTTATGAAGGAGATTCCAAGGTAAAGTTGTCAAAACTACAAACTCATAGAAAAATATTTGAGGAATTGAAAATGGAAGATTCTGAAGATATTGCAAAGTTTTTACTTCGAGTTGATGAGATTACTAACACCATGGGAGGCCTAGGTTTTGAGATGAAAGAATCAGAAGTTACTCAAAAGGTTTTGAGATAACTTTCCATGAAATATGATTCTAAGGTTTCAGCAATAGAAGAAACAATGGATATCAACAAGCTAACAATAGAAGAATTGCAAGGTACTCTCACAACTTATGATATGAGGGTAAGTAAGCATCAAGCACCAATAAAAGAGATTGCATTCAAGGCTTCAAAAAAAGAGAAAAGGAAAGTTTTAGAAACAGATAGAGTTTTATAAAATGATGAGGAAGCTAACTTCATCAAAAGGAATAAGGACTCAAGGAATTTCAGAGATATACGGAAAGTCAGATGCTACAAGTGTGGTGATCTTGGTCACTATGCATACAAGTGTCCACATGAAGAAAAAAATGATGATGAAAAATAGGGTCAAATAAGAAAAGAAATATGCAAAGCATAAGCATGACAAAGATGACAGATACAAGCAAAACATGTATGATAAGAAGAATTTGTTTTGTAAGATAAAGAAATCTTACTACATTGTAGAAGAAAGTGATAGCTCAGATCATAGTGATAGAGAAAAATCAGATGAAGAAGAAAGTACATTATTTGGAATAAGTGAAGAAAGGCAAGAACACCTATTCCTAGGCATTGAAGTTAAATAAGAGGATAGATCTATTGAAGAAAGACATGAAGAGCTTGCCATAGCCATTGAACAAGCAAATAGGTACAAGAAGGGTCTAAGGATACTAAAATGTTTTATATGCAAAGATTTTGGGCATATAGATGATGATTGCACATACTACAACAATTGCAACAAGGAAAGTTCATTTGAAAAAGAAAGCAGCAGTTCTAATGACAATCTCAGTGACAATAAAAATAAAGAAAGTCTCACTTTTGGTAATAGAAAAAGAAGAGGATGAGCTAAGTAAACAAAAATAAGAAATCAAAACGCTAAAAGAAGAATACAAGAATCTTGAAAACAAGATTCGAACATATGTCAAAATCAGAGAAGAACTACTTCAAACAATCAATAATCTCAGATAAGAGCTTCAAAATGCAAAAAGGATAGAAGAAAGGATGAATGAATAACTAAGGGTAACCACGGAAAGACATGATACATTAGATGAAAAGGTTCAAAAAGGAGTGGAAACTTATTTTAAGGTTGTATCTTACTTCCAAGAAAAGTCACACTCAAAAGGAAAGGAAGTTCTAAAAGATGAAAGCAAAGAAGCACCTAAGATTTGTAAGGAAATCTCCAAAGTTCCTATGGCTCCAAATATTTAGTTTGGATCTTGTTTTGAGATAGGTGAATCAAGTTCAAAGGGAAAAGAAATTCTTGAAGAGAAAGGCAAGGAAGAAACTAAAGAAGAGGTTTTATATGCTACAAAGAAGGTTCAAGAATGCAATGCACAAGTTGAAGATGATCATAAGGATAATGGTCAAGAAAGGTATGAGGAACCAAGGCATGAACAAAGGGATTTTCAAGGACATTGTTTTTCTTATAATGGATTTGGACACAGGGCTATACATTGCAGAATTCATGGATCAAAGAAGTTTGATTTTGCTAGAAGAAACTTCAAAGGAAGAAGGTATGATTTTCAGGGACATTGCTTCTCATGAAACAAGATTGGTCATAGAGCTTCTCAGTGCAAAGGAAATGAGCAATATGGCTTTGGTTTTAGAGCTACACAATTCAGAAGTCATGGTCATAATGGTCATGAAAACAAAACTTCACAATATAGGGTTCAGGAAAGGAATGGATATGGAAATTATTTCAAGAAATATTTTAGGATATGGGCACCATCCAAAGGCTACAATATCAAGTGTTTTAATTGCAATAAATTTGGGCATATTGCAAGATGGTGTAGGACTCAATTCCAAATAGGTTCAAGGCAAGGAAGTCAAACAGGTTCAAATCAAGAAGGTCAAACAGGTTCTAGACAAGAAGATCAAGTAATTCATCAAGAGAAGGATATCAAAAAAACATGGAAGGAAATTTATAGAGGAAAGAAACAAAGTGAGATGAGAGTAAAAATACTCCTACCCCAAAATTAATCACCTCAAAAGAGAAGGGGGTGAGGGGGCTAAACTTAAGAGTCACATATTTTAGCCCCATAGGTGTCCCTTTTGCCATTGATGTCAAAGGGGGAGATATTTGAGTAAGGGAGAGAGATTTGAGTTAGGGGGAGTAGCCTCCAAAGAGAGATTTGAGTTAGGGGGAGCAGCCTCCAAAGAGAGCATTGAGTTAGGGGGAGCAGCCTCCAAAGAGAGTATTAAGTCAGGGGGAGCAACTTTGATTCTCAAAGATGGTTTTTGGAGTGATTGTGGTGTTTGCATTAGAGGTGTTGTCAACAATGACAAAGGAAGAGATTGTTGGAAATTTAAGGTATTTTATGTTGTCATTGATGTCACATGGATCATTGATATCACATGGATCACATTTGGTTTTGGTGGCCAAAGTATTTCATATATAAGCATTTATGACATTTTGGAAAGCATGGAAATTTATAAGGTTTTTGTGAAAACCAAGGCAGGAAAAATAAAAGGTTTTATTTAAAACCATGAATGGCATATTTGAAATGGGTTTTTCTTAAAACTCGGTTTGGGATTTCGTTTCATCGAAAAATGTGTCACGATGATGGAGATATTTAATTTTAAAGATTTAAGTTTAAATTTTAATTAATTAAAATTAAAATTTAAAATTAATATTTTATTTATTTTCGACGTCAAAAGGAGGAAGCACATACCCAGGTGTTGCAGGCGAGTTGGAGAGGAGAGGGCAATCCTCCAAGGGAGGTCCTAGGTTCAAATCTCCACCCTACCAAAAAGTTGAATTGGGTATCCAAAATCCAATTGATAATGTTGGTGCGGGCAAGGTCGAGTGCGACTCCCGGGTGACTTTGACGGTGTAGAACCCCCTGTTCGTGGTCTCTCAGACCAAGGCGGATCCACAAGGGTTTTTTCGCTTAAAAAAAAAAAAGGAGGAAGCACATAATATCTATAGCTGACGTCAAAAAGTTTGAAGGGAGGCATATATTAATATGCCATCAAATGTTTTTCAAAAGCCAAGGACTCGACATTTAATTTATGATTGATTTGCCAAGGTACAACGTGGTGTGGAGAGTGCAAAGCTTTTGATTTGCTAAGGCAACAAAAGGGGAAGAATTCATTTGAGTCCGTTGAAGAGAGGAGGAAGAAGGGTAAGAGAAGTCCCTTACCAAGCGCCATAGGTGCTTGTGGCCTAGCGGCAAGAGGAAAGTGCGTAGGGTGTTGAAGCTCCAATAGATCCGAGTTCGAAACCCGTCGGTGCTAGTTTTTGCAAGGAAAAGGGAGAACCTTTTCGCGCATGTGATTTTTGAGGGTAATTTCATAGGAGGCAAGAAGGAAGTCTTGCGCTCTTGGTGTTGTGTGAGCGGTGGATCACGTGGTTGTTGGCACCGCCGTTTGAGTTGTGCAAGGGCAGCGACAAGGGATCGAATCCCGCTGAGGTTAAAAGGCAAGTTTTAATTTTTAATAATATTTAATTTTTCTAAGGTTGCCTAGGAGAGATAAGGTTTGAAATGCATGTTGTGAAAAGGAAATATTTTTGGTGATTTTCCTTTTAGAAGTATATCATATTATATATTGTTGGAAAGCTTATTTTGAGGGCTATTTGATTATTCTGTTTAGAAGGAGAAATAAGGTGTACATAAAGAGATATTTCTATTTTTGTAAAAGGGTTCAAGTGAAGGTTGTTTTGTTCTTTTCAAAGTATGTTGAGTGTGGAAAATTTCCAAAGGGGTTTTGTCATCTTCATAAAAGGTATGGGCACATTCTCCTATTGATTGTTTATGGTAGTTGATTTCTGAAATATCATTGGAGGGAAAAGGATTGTTTGTGGTTTCATTTTCGAAAGTGGTTGGTTGAATGCTTCAAGGTTTTCTGAATTGAGATTTGTGGTTAAACCTTGTTTTATAAGCATAGTTGTTGAAGCCCATTGGTTGTGAAAGAACATGAGTTAGAAACGAACATGAGTATCATTGTTATGTGAGATTTGTGGTTGAGCATTGTTGGAAACATTTGAGTTGGTTGATACATACTTGGACTAGGGTTGTGTGAGAGAGTTTTCCCTTGTGGTGATTGAGTTTAGAACATATTGAGTCTCTAAAAATTCTCTTTATGGTTCTATAATACTTGAGTTGAGTTGAGATTGATTTGGGTTGAGAGTGAGATTAGAACATATTGAGTCTCTAACAATTCTATTTATGCTTCTATGAGTTGAATTAAGTTGAGTTGAGATTGATATTAGACCATATTGAGTCTCTAAAAATTCTCCTTATGATTCTATGAGTTGATTTGATTTGATATCATTGTGGATCATTGTTGTCATTCATTGAAGAGTACATTGCCATTCATTGTTAAGTTCATCTTTGAAGCTTTGCCTTGATAGATTTGTGGATAAGATTTGAGTGCTACTTGTGCATAATTGATTGAGCCTTTGAGAAGGCTTTTGTGGATAGTTTTGGGACAGCTTTGTGGATAGTTTTTTAGGATAGCTTTGTGGACAATTTTGGAACATATTTGAACAAGTTCTTAGTGAGCTTGTTGGAGCAGATTTGGACAAGTTCTGTGTGAGCTTGTTATTCAGCATTGGACAGGTTCTATGTGAGCTTGTTATTTAGCATTGGACAAGTTATGTGTGAGCTTGTTATTTAGTTTTGGACAGGTTCTATGTGAACTTGTTATTCAAATTTGGACATGTTTTGTGTGAACTTATTATTGCCTAGCTTTGAGCAGATCAAAGAAATCATTGTATTGGATATTTTTGTGTGAAATATTATAAGGATATTATCTTGTGGAGTACCCCACATTAGGGGAACCATGTTAAATATTGTGTCTCAATTATGTATGGTGACTTGTGCTCTTGCTTAATAATGCTATATGAGTTATTAATGCACACTTCTATATTTGGTTATTGCAATTAAGGACATTAATTGATATTGGTTTAGAAAGAAAGTAAAAAGTGGTATTATACTGTTCACCCCCCCTCTTAATATAAGATTGTGTTCTTCAAGATTCTTCTTCAATGATATGAATTTAGAATAAAAAATATCTCATATTTATATATCCATATTCTTATTCTACTTTGGGGAGCCTACTACTGATATAATATAATATTATAATACAATCAACCTTGGGTTATGTGTGGCCCATGCCAACCCTTATACAATATAATAATATATCCCCAAATATCTATTCCTAGGTACCCTACCATGCCACCCTCCTTACAAATGTTTCATCCTTGAAACATATGAAGAAACATGATAATATGATTTGCTAAGTAATGTTAGCAACTGGTACCAATCTCAATAATCCATCCATCCAAGTGAAACACGGTGATGTTGGTATGCCATTTTGTTACTTGAGTATCCAAATCTACTTCATTGGATCCACGCTTCTACTGCTGTATTTTGATAACTTGAATGATGGGTCCACTTTTTCCTTGATGTTGATGATCCACTCTGAAAACTAGGATCCTTATGCTTTCTCTACCAAACACTACCATAGTTGGTGCCCTTCTGATTCCATGTAGAACCATAATATTGTTGCCTTGAACCATACTTTCAAGATTGTTGATTCTCATGGTGGTGTGGATGGCGATATGGTGAAACCTTAACTTGATGTTCTACCTTCTTTGACTTCTCAAAATTTGGCTCCATTGTTTTAAATTCTTCTATACATTGTTCTTTCATGTTATCTTTGTTTGGTGTGTCTTTGTGTTCTTCTATCAAAGCTTCCTTGGAGTATATTACTATTATTTACACTGAATCAATTACTGCTACCTCTTCCATGGACTCTATTGTTGCTACTGCCTTCTTGGATTCTGTTTTAGGTTCTTCAATTTGTTCTTCTACAACCACTTCTTGATTTTCCTTGTATCCTTGCTCCTTAAGCTGAGAAATATCCTACAATGTTATCTTCTTTTTCCTGTACCATAACTTCATAAACTTTAAAATTTGCTAGCTCTCTTTTTATTTTCTTTTGTTCTTTTTGAAGCATATTTATTTCTTCTTCATATCCCTTGATGGTGACCTTCAAACTAGCTATCTTTTTATATGGGTCCCATCTACTCAAGAATTCATGCTCCATTGTTTCCCAAGTTAGTTCATCTTGATGGACACGAGGAATTCTAGAATACCAAATCATAGCTTCTCTAAGATAAAAAAAAGCCAATATTTCCAAATAGGATTATGATGAAACAAAGATTTAAAAATTTTCCACCAATCCCTAACATCAATATCATCTTCTCCAGAAAACTTTTGGAGTGCCATTGTTCATGCCCTAATGCAACTAGGGTTTTATGAAAAAGAATATCTTCCCACTGATTTGAAGCTAAAAATCCACATAGACAACTAGATCTGCAATTTTTATTCCAAAAAAAATAAAGTGCAACTGATTTGCTTACCCAAACTAAACAAATTTTATCTTTTGATAAATTTGCGACTTGAAAATTCATCACTACCCTTGTTCCATATGACTAACTTCAGAAGGTTGTATCTCACTCAATACTACTCGGATTCCTTCATATGACAAATCATTTTAAATCTCTTCAAATTCTACACAAACTGATCTAAGAATCGCCTGAATCGGATAAACTCTCGCAGAGATATGGCTTTTGAAATATGAGACATTTTTCCAAAAAAATCTACGAAATTCATCACTATCCTTGTTTCGGATGACTAACTTCAAAAGGTTGTATCTCCCTCAATACTGCTTCGATTACTTCATATGACCACTCATTTTAAAGTTCTTCAAATTCTACATAATTTGATTCAAGAATCGCCTGAATCGGATAAACTTGTGCAAAAATATGGCTCCTGAAAGATGAGACATTTTTTCAAAAATGTTTTTTTCTGCAATTTCACAAAAATCCCCACTTTGCCAAAATCGTTGCTCTGATACCACTTGTTGCGGAACTTTATTATTATTAACATAAACCATTCACCAATATGCAAAAGTATCAAATCATTCATCCTCAATACATTATCCATAATAACAATCCATAAATGAGAGAAAGAGATAGATAATACCCTTAAGGTATGGAAACACCAATAATACTTCTTAAGGAAGGAAAAACTCCACAAGATCTCCCAATATGAGAGATGCCTCTTAAGGAGGGCAAAGTCCCATAAGCCACTTCATGGGTATGATGATTATATAAGATTCTTCTTCAATGATATGAATTTACAATAACAAATATCTCTTCTTTATATATCCATATTCTTATTCTACTTTGGGGAGCCTACTACTAATATAATATTATATTATAATATAATATAATATTATAATACAATCAACCTTGGGTTATGTGTGGCCCATGCCAATCCTTATACAATATAATAATATATCCCCAAATATCTATTCTTATGTACCCTACCATGCCACCCTCCTTACAAATGTTTCATCCTTGAAACATATGAAGAAACATGATAATATGATTTGCTAAGTAATGTTAGCAACTGGTACCAATATCGATCATCCATCCATCCAAGTGAAACATATTGATGTTGGTATGCCATTTTGTTACTTGAGTATCCAAATCTGCTTCATTGGCTCCACGCTTCTACTATTGTATTTTGATAACTTGAATGATGGGTCCACTTTTTCCTTGATGCTGATGATCCACTCTAAAAACTAGGATCCTTATGCTTTCTCTACCAAACACTGCCATAGTTGGTGCCCTTTTGATTCCATGTAGAACCATAATATTTTTGCCTTGAACCATACTTCCAAGATTGTTGATGCTCATGGTGGTGTGGATGGCGATATGGTGCAACCTTAACTTGATGTTCTACCTTCTTTGACTTCTCAATATTTGGCTCCATTGTTTTAAATTCTTCTATACATTGTTCTTTCATGTTATCTTTGTTTGGTGTGTCCTTGTGTTCTTCTATCAAAGCTTCCTTGGACTCTATTATTGTTATTTCCATCGAATCGGTTACTGCTACCTCTTCCATGGACTTTGTTGCTGCTACTACCTTCTTGGATTATGTTTCAGGTTCTTCAATTTGTTATTCTACAACCACTTCTTGATTTTCCTTGTATCCTTGCTCCTTAAGCTGAGAAATATCCTGTAATGTTATCTTTTTTTTTCCTGTACCATAACTTCGTAAACTTCTTTGAAATTTTCTAGCTCTCTTTTTATTTCCTTCTGTTATTTTTGAAGCATATTTATTTCTTCTTCATATTCCTTGATGGTGACCTTCAAACTAGCTATCTTTTTATATGGGTCCCATCTACTCAAGAATTTATGCTCCATTGTTTCCCAAGTTAGTTCATCTTGATGGGTGCGAGGAATTCTAGAATACCAAATCATAGCTTCTCCTCTAAGATAAAAAGAAATCCAACATTTCCAAATAGGATTATGATGAAACAAGGATTTAAAATTTTACCACCAATCCCTAACATCAATATCATCTTCTCCAAAAAAAATTTGGAGTGCCATTGTTCATGCCCTAATGCAACTAGGGTTTTATGAAAATATATATCTTCCCACTTATTTAAAGCTAAAAATCCACATAGACAACTAGATCTACAATTTTTCTTCTAAAAAAAATAAAGTGCAACTGGGCTACTAGATTACTAGAAGTAGTGTGGACCTATAGGACCACCTGGAAGACCACTACTGGTTTCACCATTTTAGTTAGTCTATGAAAAGAGTTCTACGATGCCTATAGAGTTTGAAGTCAAAACATTGAGAACTATTGTAGAATTGAATATAAACCTGGATGATGCATAGAAAGAATGAATTCAGTAGCTTAATCAACTGGGTGAATAACGCCTTGATACTCTGCAAAAAATAGAGATAATTCAGGAACAAAGGGTCAAGTGGCATGACCACCACACTAGGATGAAGCAACTTAATAATCACTCTTCCCCCTTATTCTCAAAATATAGGGCATTAATAATTCAAAAACCTTCAAACTCACTTTCACCATGCAAGCATTACAATAAAATATCAAACCATTGTAACACCTTATTACTCCTATTCTTTCATGCAAAACACATTTTCCATTTATTCACTTTGCAAAAATTAAACTATATAAAACACTCTCAAACTTTATTGAATTACACCCTTATAACTCCCTAAGTGTAAATTCAAACTTTATAACCTTAACCCTTATGACTCCCAAAGTGAAGCATCATATGCATACCTTATAAAAAAAATTACCCAAGCACTGCCACCTCTACTCGAACCCGCGACCTCACTGGCCCCCGTGCCCTACCACAAGGGCGAACACCATGTGGTCTAGCCACACACACAAGTCCAAAGGAGCATGTGCTCCTACTTCTCCACTAACACCAAGGCAAAACCCTCGACCAAGAAAAAAAGACTTCGAAGCGATTCGAACACCAAACCTGTCGCCTGCCACACGCTCCACAAGCCAAGCTTACCAACTAAGCTATCTATCCATGTTGGATGGAATCGATCATCCTTCATCTTAAGTCCACACTACCCTCAAAATCTGTAAATGCTTTATTTGCCTCCACCACATGCCAAACAAAGAACAAGGAGATATATTTTGGGGATTAAAAATTAACTTTGGCATTGCAAAAATTTTATCCTTTTATACATGTTTTGCCCTTTGACTTATGACATCGGCTCAACTTTGAAACATGCCTCCATGCACATTCGAATTTTGGCGCCTTATAATAATTTGAATTTTATTTTATTTATTTTTAATATTTAACCTTAGTGTTAAATATTAATTATTTATATTATTTAACCTTGGTGTTAAATAATATATTAACTTAGTCCTTTGCCAACTTAACTCCTTTTTGAAACCTTTGTCCATGGCACTTTCAAAAATCCTTTTTAAATGGCCCTTTTTGGCCAAGATATTATAATATTAAATATTATAATATTATCCCCTTTAAGCCTTAGACACTTGCTTTATTTGCACATAGACTTAAACTTGGGCCTTCAAACCTTCTTCAAACCTTTTATACATTTACTTAAAACTCATGGTCCCAAATGCTTTGGAGAGAACCTTGCCTTGCTTTCATAGCACATTGACCTTTGACATCAATGACTATGTGTTTGAGACATCAATGAAAACCAAAGTACTCAAATTTTCAATAGAATCAAATGTTGGATGAGGGTTTATTTCAACTAGCTATATAATAAAACTTTCGACAATAGCTTTAGCTTATGCTAATAGGTATAAAAAAATTACTACACATTTGTTTTATAGATTGGAAGTTTCATTATTGAATTCTATCATCGAAAAGCCTTAAATCCAAAAATCATCCTTCTTACACAATATTATCCTTAATCTATTAACTAGACATTAAAACCAAATAGTAAGTTCATTGTCTTTTATGCTAGTAGATGATTGATGGAAATATAGTATTTTTTTTAAATCTTTCTCTATATAATTTTTATTATTTTTTTAATAGGTTTTATGAGATTGAAACAGCCCCACCTATATTACATCGTCACCATATAGTGGTGTTACAACAAATCTTGGATATTCTCCATGTATTGTTTGACAATACTCGAACCTAGGTCTCCTCCTTGAAATGTTTAGGAATCTAACCGGTTGAGCTAATGCCACTTGATTCTTTATAAATATACATGGGTTTTTATGAGGGATCCTAGTCCCCTCTTACCAGGGTTTGAACTTAGGTAGTCTAAATAAAAACCTAAGGACTTACCACTACGGTATCCCTCACGGGTCTATTATTCTTATTATTATTGACTCCAATAATACTTTTCATATTTAATCTTTATTATTGAGATACCTTTATCTCTATAATAATTAATTTGTAATTTTGAAGTATTTATCCATTGATTACATCTAGAGATATTCTTCTTATACATTTATATTTTCCTTCTAATTTTAAATTGTGTTATATTTGCTCTTAAATTTGATGAGGTGTTATAACTTTCTATGAGACTTTCAGATTCATCATAAATCTTGATTCACAAGAAACAAGATGGTATATTAGGACATGGTGTGTATTGAAAGAAGACCCACAATAATCTTTAGCTAACTTTTTATTCATATCATCACATATATTAAAAGATGGTTGTACTTAATACATTAACAATTAGAGAATATAGGGTCTCTAATATAAAACATTTAGAAGATGAAGAGGCTTATCTTTGATGATTTCTTGAGGATAATTGATATATATATATATATATATATATATATATATATATATATATATATATATATATATAAAATCCAATATACAAGTATTTTAAAAGGAAAAAACAATAAAATAAATATAAAGATAGAAATTCAAAATGCATTATAGTTATTTTAGAATATATCCATCCAAGGAACAACTTAAAATTAACAAATTTTTTAAAGTGATACAATTTAGATACAATTTTTAGACTTACTATTACATTGAAAGAAGCCTTAGATAGAGCAAACAATAGTGTACATCCTAAACTCTATAAAGGTGGCTATATGATTCTTTGCTTGTGTTGTTTACCATACATTGGTGAAACTAGAAGATGCTCAAGAACTTGGTTGAAGGAGAAAAATATAGAAATAAAACATAATAGATTTGTCATGTTGGTATTATTAGAGATTCATTAAAAATGAGTCACTGTATTTGTCTAGAGAAAACCAAATTATTAAAAAAAGAAGTTCATTGGGGTGAGAGAAAGGTAAAACAGATCTTAGAGATTTTTAATGACCTTTAAATATCAATAGAGAAGATGATTTTAAGTTCAACACATTTTGGAAACTCCTAATTCATTAGATATTAGAAGCTCATAAAGCCAACATTGGTATATATAAAAACCTTAAAAATAAACCCTCTTCACTCTCCCTTAGTTGCACTAAATAAGCTTTGATTATTCATTATATATATATATATAGTTTTCTTTTTTAATAAGCTACATATGACATCTATTGGGGACCACTCCCATAAAAATACCAAAACATTACATTTATTGTTAGGTTAATTAAACCATATCCAACTTGCCTGTTTATTAAAGATATTATGCATTTCCTTTTCTATCAAACACACTATTTATCTTACTATTTATCTTCCTCAAAGTGATATGTTTCTACAATCACCTCCTTGACATCATTTTCATTGAGAGATAAAAATCTCACCTAACCAATTGACTTTTAAAATTTGAATTTCACTAAGACAAAGATCAACTGCAATTTTTTTTTTTGGTAGGTTATATTAAAAATGGGTTTTTTTCAAGGATCCCAAAACCTGATTACAAAGGATCAGATTACAACACATTACATCAGATTGAAACAAAAGGAATCTCTTCCAAGGATGGACACAAGGACAGGCAAGGACATCCAAAAGGAACAATTAAGGAACATGCTAGAGGAACCTTTGTGCTAGAGGAAGGCACTTTCCTTTGCGCCAGAGGAAGACGTATTCCTTTGCGCCAAAGGAAAAACGGGCAGGAAGGGAAAGCCCACCAGAAAACCAAATTTGAATCAAAAGGCACCAAAAAATATTTTGAATAAAACAAAGGGCGGGAGAAAGCGCCAAACCACCCTAACCATTGAAATCATTTAAAACTTTCCCAAAGGCAGGAAAGGAAACAAAGCCAGAATTTTAAAATTTGAAACATCCCAAGGGCAGGAAAACCAGAAACCACCCTTGGGAAACAAATATTTTAAAGAAAAACAAGCATCCCATGCAGGGGAGCTCAAACTGAAGTAGAAATAGATCAAAGGCCTGAAATATGGTGTTGTAATGGTTTAGTAGCAAAAGGAACACCCCATGCCACAGGGTCCTTATGCAGAAAAGGAAGCCTTCAAAAACACCTACCTAGCAGAGGAAACAACAGTAGTAGAACAACACTTCTGAAGGAAAGTACAGGAAAGTGCCACAAGAATTCAAAAGGAAGGAGTCACGAGGATGCATGACTGTAGACGTTGGAGCACAAACCAAAAAATAGAAACCATTCATCCCAGACAACCTTCAACAACAACTTCAAGGTCACAGAAGAGGAAGTCCCGCAAGGAATCAACAACAAGAAAAACAGAGGCCCCCAGAAGCCACGAAAGGAACTAAGAACCTGCAGGAACCACCACCTCAAACCCAAAGAGCAGAGTCATAGTAGAAAGCACATGGGCAACCCCTAAGACCAAAAGGATGTTGTGCAAAACTGCTCATGAAGCCAGAATTCCTCAGACCCACCACCAAATAACTTCAAGGAAACAAGGAGGAAAACCTGCAAGGATTCAACAACAAAAAGACCAGAGGCTACAAAGCCACGAAAGGAACTAAAATCCTGCAAGACCCACCACCTCAAATCCAAAGAGCAAAGTCACAGTATAAAGCACGTGGTCCCACTCCTAGACCAAAAGGATGCTATGCAAAACTGCTCAAGAAGCCAAAATTCCTCAGACCCAGCCATTCACAACTGAAGATCCTCAACGAGCAGATGTCAAGAAGACTTCCCGAAACAACCTGAGAAAAAAAGAAAATTCAAGGAGAAACCCTGAAAGATCCAAAAAACCTAGGAAAATTCAAAGGGAGAAACCTGAACCCAAACCAGAACCCAGACACCGAAGGAAAAGGCAGGACAGTGGAGCAAAAGTGAAACACAAGTTTTCCCACCATAGGGCAAGGAAATGGGTAGAATAATAGAACAGTGATCTCCCACCCCAAAAGAGATCATCTGCAATGCCTTCTAGCCAAAGAGGATGGGAAAATGAGGTGCCAGGGAAGCTGGGAAAGGATAAGGGACCTGGGACAGGGTCGAGGAAGGGATGCAGGAAAGAGGAACATGACTTCCAAAGGAAGCCCTCCTGCCAAAGATCAACTGCAATTGGCTAAATTATTTGCTACCCTATTTTCTTCTCTATAGATATGCTCACATTTCTAAAATATTACCTCCAAATAATAGATGATTACCATAAATAATAATAATTTTTTTTATCCAATCTCCACATTCATTTTTATTGGTGACATTAATGATAATATGTGAATTCCCCTCAATTGAAATATATTTCCATATTTTTTTAATTGCAATTTTAATCTCTATAAAATGTGCCTAGGCCTTTGCATGGTTGTTGTTTGAAGTTTCATATGATTTTACATAAGTGAGAATAATTTTTCCTTCATTATTTTGAACATCCCCTCCATTGGATTTTCCTCAATTTTTTTTAGAAGCACCATAAAAATTAGCTTTGATAAATTCAATTCTTAGATGTTTTTATTTTGCCATAGATCAAAGCATCTCCTTTGTTTTAATGCCATTGTCACATATGAGTCTTCCATATATTCAAATCCTATAACCAATTGGCTAACCCCTCTTTTTATACATTTGAGACTTCTCATGATGACCACTATATCTATAAACATTCTATAAGAGATATAAGAGAGGCAATAATATAGTTTAAAACTTAGGCATAATTTTGAGATATATTTTAAAATTTCTATTATCTTTTCAATATATAAATTCCAATAAATAATGGTAGGATCAATCCTCCATCGAGTACATAATACTTTAATTTTGAAATAATTAATTCAACATTTCAACAACTCTTTCAATAATAATGGAGATTCCTAATAAATTATAATATTTTTTAAAACATAACCCCAAATGGTGTGAGTATATGGATAATGAAGAAGTAAATGATTTGATGTTTCTAAATCCTTCTCACACAAGGCACAACTGAAAGCTCCATGATATCCTCTTCTTTTTAGACTATCTCCTATAAGAATATTTCTTTGAACTATCAACCAAAGTAATGGTGAGGCCTTAGGGAGAGCCTGTAGTGACCAAACATTCCTCCAAGGGAAATATTTGGGATTAAAATTTAAATTGCTTGCTCTAAATCCTCATATCCCAACTTGATCGAGTATCCACCATATTTTGATAGTTTCCAAACCAACTCATCTTTTTCATGTTAAAATAGGGAAATACAAGTCTTGAAGCATCTTTTGAAGCTTGTTTGTAATTTATTTGAGTTATCCTCTCATTCAACTAGTTTACTAACAAAAATCCATGATCTAGAGTTGTTCACATTAATATAATCTTTGACCTTTGGACCTTTACAAGCTAGACATTCCCAAGCCAATTATAGTTATTTTGAATCAAATATAAGATAATAAGGATTCAACCAAGCATCAAACCAAAAATTTATGTAATCCTCCTCATTTACTAGCCATATACTATGCTTCTTTATTAATTGCATACTATGTAATATGGAGTTCCATATTGGTAATCCTTTAGATAGGGTTCATTTCCTCAATAAATTAATTGTATCAAGAGAACCTACTTGAAGAAACAAAGGTATGCAAATTAATCAAATTACTTTATTGTCTCAAACAAGCTCCTCAGGCATGGTATATAAAGATAGATTAATATTTTAGAAAAAATGGTTTTAAAAGGAATTCATATGATCCAATTCTATATCAAAAAGAGCAAGGGGAAGATTGTATTCATCAATGTGTATATAGATGATTTGGTAATCACATGAAGTTCCGAAAGTATGATTGTATCCACAAAAGATGACTTGAAGAGATATTGTGACATGACCAATCTTAGGTTACTACACTATTGCCTAGAATTAGAGGTAAAGCAAAACCATCATCACATATGTGTTTCACAAAGAAAATATACCAATAACATCGAAAAATATCACATGGAAGATTGTAAACCTATAGCAACTCCTATGGAATTAGGTCTACAACTTCCACATTTTATTTTTACTCCTTAAGTAAATGAAACACTCTATTGATAGTTAATTGGGAGTATTATCTACATAACTTACACAAGACTATTTATCAGTTTCATAGTGAGTTATCTCTCACGATTTATGCAAGAACCAAATATGACACATTGGAAGGCAATAAAGAGAATTCTAAGATATATACAGGGCACTACTAAATTGGTTTAGAATTTGAATAGTGATCAGTTCTTCTTAATAGGTTACACATATGCAGATTATAAAGGTTGCATTAATGGCCCAAAAACCACCTCTGATTATGTATTCTTCCTAGATTCTATAGATTAAAAAAATGTTGAAAAAATATTAAAATTAAAAATATGTTTTTATACCTTGAAAATTGATGCAAAACTCAACCACCTTCCAACATAAACAATAATAAGTATTGGGTAAAAATGAGTCTAGAGCTTTGGAAGAGAAAACTAGGGCATCAATTAGGTAGACGAAGTGATTTCTGGTTGTTGTGGTATTGAAGATAAGATTGTTGCCCTAGGAGGGTCCAATGGGGACACCTTCAGATCCTATTTTAGAGAGAAAGTTCTTTTGCAGATTTGTTGAAGGAAAAATATCCAAAAAAAACTGAAGAAGCACAAAAAATTATATTAAAAATGCTCTCTACAGCTGTTGGAAAAATATTAACATCTCAAAGAGTCGATGGATGCTTGCCATAGTCAGAATCGAGGCCAAATATTGTCATTGAGAAAAGGATGGTAGAAGAAATAATCTTATATGGAACCAATCATGATATAATCTGTAAATTCATGGGTATTCGCCCTACCTTAATTTTTTTGCATTCTTGGGTTTGGAAAAATTATGAGCCACTTGGTGAGTATTCTTTATGGTTTATTAGTAATGGACATTTTATTATTAATTTTTCCTCACTTGCTGATAAACATAGGGCTTTCAAATAAAAAAAAAGAGGAATCATGGTTCGACATAATTATTTTTCAACCTTAGAGAGTGGGATTTGATCCTCAAACTGAACCCACTATTGTCCCAATTTGGATCCATTTGTATGCACTTCCAATGAAGTTCTAGAGTGAGTAGGTATTAGAAATCATCGATAATTCCCTTGGAAGATATTTTGGTGTTTCTAGAGACACAATGGAAGGAAACACAATAGTTTATGCTAGATTATGTGTGGAAATGGATCTTAACCAGCCTTTGCTAGCAAAGGTTGAACTCGAACTTGCAGGTATATCTTGGATTCAACAATTGGATTATAAGATGTTGCCCTTTAGGTGTAGAGTTTACCATAAATATGGGCATTTGACTTGGTCTTGCCCAAACAATATGAACACAAAAATGGATGCTCCTCTAGAGATGTTAGATCTTCCAAAGGAGGATAAGTCAACAGTCAACAAAGAAACAACCAACATTTCTTAAGGCGGAGAAGCACAAGGAGATGTTTTTGAATAGCCCAAAAGAAGAAGGTAAAAGAAAAAAATTGGTAAAGAGTAAACCCAACTCAAGCCCTCAAATAGGTATGAGATATTCAAGACACTAGTGGACCAAGAAGAAGAACAATTCATGGAAGGAGTGGATGTGAATAATGAAAACAATAACAACCATGTTCAAGCCCCTCTTTTACCTCCTCCTATCCTAGAGCAGGTAATAGAGTGTAGTGAGTTACCAAAATTAAATATTGTAGGGGCATTAATAGTGCATAACCAAGAACAATCGATAATTAAGGATGTCATCATGGGTATAGTAGAAAATAACGAAGAAAATCTAACTCTAGGGATAACTTAGGTGGAAAAGAGATCAAAGAATATCAGATCTCAAAGAGTGGGTAGAAAATCAAATAAGGAATTGATAGTAGTTCAAGGAGATAAATTGATCACCGGGGGATTGTAGGGGCATTAATAGTGCATAACCAAGAGCAGTCGATAATTAAGGATGTCATCATGGTTATAGTAAAAAATAACGGAGAAAATCTAACTGTAGGGATAACTTAGGTGGAAAAGAGATCAAAGAATATGAACTCTCAAAGAGTGGGTAGAAAATCAAATAAGGAATTGATAGTAGTTCAAGGAGACAAATTGATTACTTGGGGATTGATGAGGCCAATAAACTCTTACTGGTATCAAGGTAACCTATGATTATACAATCATGAAATGTTAGGGGTTTAAATAGTAGAACCCGTCAATCTATTGTTCAAAGACTCTTAGAAAAAGTAAAACATATTTTTTGCTTATCCAAGAGACAAAAATGTCAATGGATATTATGTATAAAACAATAAATAGACTTTGGAAGGGTGCTGATCATATGGAAGTGGTTACCCAAGGGACCTCAGGGGAGATAGTTACCTTTTGGAACTCTCTTAAATGGATGACAATAGAACATATAGTTTGGAGGGGTGTTCTTATAGCACATTTTAGGCACAATGTGACAGTTGAGCAGGTTTTAATCATAATTTTTTATGGGACACAAAACCTAGATGGTCGGATTCATCAATGGAAAGTGGTGCAGAGCCTCGAGGGAGGAGTTAGAGTAGATTATTGTTGGGTATATTAATGCTAAATTTTCATCTAGAGATTAGGAAGGGGGAACCCTAATTTTGGATCCAAGGGATCGACTTATGATTTCCCAAGTCCATGAATTACACTTGATGGATATTAAATATCTTGGAATTAACTATACTTAGACTAAGAAGAGGAGGGACCCACATAGCAGGAAGGTGAAGTTAGATTATTTTTTGGTTTCAGAGGAGGCGTTTGTGAAATGGAATCTAAAATTATTTTATATTTTTAAGGGTCCAATTTCGGATCACTTCCCCATTTTTTTGGAAGGGGGGATGAAGATAGGGTAGCATCACAAACCATTCAGATTTGAAAAATTTTGGTTACAAAAAGAGGAAATTTGAAAGAAAATTACATGATGGTGGGAAGAGGGATGCCCGAAATATATGATAACAATGTTTAGATTCCACAAGCAACTTTATTATGTCAAGGATTAACTAAAAAAATGGAGGCGAGCTAACAAAACAAATTTCCAAGTCCAAAGAGCTCCATTGGTGGCTAGATGGGATGAGGTTAAAAAACACTTCATGGAATGAACAATTACAGAGCAACTCAAAGAAGAGGATGATGCATTGCATAAATCGATTGAGTATATTGACAACCAAGAGATCTATTGAAAGCAAAGAGCAAGGACCACTTGGTTATTAGAAGGTGAAAAAAATACCAATTTTTTTCATCGGGTTGCTTGTGTTAGGAGACAGACGAACAAGATGGAAGCTCTTCAAGATGAAAATAGACACTTCTTTGATACAATCCTAGGTATGCATTTCCATTCAATGGTTTATTTTTCTAATTTGTTTAAGGAAAGTATGGTGCAAGATGAAGAGGCTCAAAATTTTCTTGTTGTCATATCCTCTATTATCTCTGAAGAAGAATATCAGATCCTACTTAAACTCAATGATAAAGAGGAACTGAAGAAAGTAGTCTTTGGAATGAGTATCGAGAAAACACCAAGTCCAGATGGCTTTCCAATGGTGTTTTTTAGACCTTTCAGGACAACTTGGAGGAGGATGTAATGGTTTTTATAGAGGATTCCAAAGGTAGTAAAATAATGCTTAAAGCATTAAATCATACATTCATTGCCTTAATTTTGAAAGGGGAGGAAGGGGTGCATATTTTAGATTATAGACCTATTACCTTATGCAATGTCATATATAAAATAATCACAAAGGTAATGGTTGAGCGGCTAAAACCTCTCTTACATAACATTATCTTTTTGGAGCAAGGGGGTTTTGTAGAGGACAGACATATCTTGGATGGTGTGGTTCTAGCTTAGGAGGCAATCCACTCAATGTAAAAATATGGCAATAGGAGAATGTTCATAAAATTGGATATGTCAAAGTCTTATGATAGGGTGGAGTGGAGCTTCTTGTCAAGGATGATGGCAACCTTTGGTTTCTCTCAGGATTGGATAGAATGGTTCATGAGTTGTGTTTCTACTATGACATACTCAGTGTTAATCAAAGGCCTTCCCTTGAAACCGTTTGGAGCTATTCAAGGTCTTCATCAAGGAGATCCTTTTCCCCCTTATATTTTAAGCATATTGGCTAAAGGCATAGGTAGACTCATCTTGAGGAGAAGAAAACAAGGTTTACTAACAAGTATCAATGTGGGTGAGAAGGTTTTGACTCACTTACAGTTTGTGGATGGCAAAGGATTGGTGGGAGTGGCCAACTTCAGGGAAGCAAGAATGATTAGAGATAATCTTATTTTTTACCTTAGGACCACAAACCAAGTCATCAATGATAAAAAAATCCAAAGTGGTAATCTTAATTGAAGGCTTTAGGACAAAATTTTAGAGATCTTGACATTCACAAGGACTTCTCTCCCAATGGTATATTTGGGGGTCCCTTTGCATTTAAAAAAACTGAAAAAATATATCTGAAGGAATCTTTTGTATTATAGCAAAGAAATAATTAATCATTAGTCTCACAAATGGTTAAGCTATGGGGGTAGATTAAATTTTTTGTAGTCAATAATTTAGGCCATGTCAATTTATAAATTTTCTATCTTTGTTTCCCCACATACCATATGAAAAGAGTTAGAAAAGATGACTAGAAAATTTTATAGGGAGTAAAAGGATAGGGGAAATGGGCCTTAGTAGGTTGGGAGAAATTCAGCCATCCCAAGGTAAAGGGAGGTTTGGGACTAAGGACATCAGAGTTAAATAGTAAAGCTTTGGATGAAAAGCTTTACTGGAGGTGGATAAGGATCTACCAACAAACTTCTTTATTCAGTAGAGTTTTAACTAGTAAATATTTGGGATAGGTGAACCCGAATGAGGTGAGTCATTTCCCTTTGGATGGTAATGGCTCCTTAGTGTGGCAATCTATAGAGTTAGTTAGGTAGTGAAATATGGATTATTTTGGAAAGTGGGGAGAGGGGAGAAGGCACATTTTTGGACAAATTCATGGGATCAATACCTACCTATCATTGTTGAATTTTCAGAACTGCAAATAGTAAAAACAACCATGGAAAGTCAGGGTTGGATCCAGAGTGAAAGTTATTTCAGCACTAGTTAGTTGGGGTATTGTAAGTTTAAGCAATCTAAGAAGTTGGATGAGTGGCCAATTCCAATCCCTTCGAAATTGACACCCATCATGACTAAAATCTTGGCAAAAATATTTCTCATAGGTAGATAAGGAGGATGAATTAGCTTGGGGCTATGGGAGGCTTGGAGTCTACACAATGAAGGATGGATATGATAATATCCTTCGAGAATATCCTCCTCATGCATATTAGGTTGAGGATTGGAGAAAGATTCAGCAGTCCAAGGGTTGGTCGAAAGTAAACTTATTTTCTTGGCAGTTCATGCACAATGGAATTCTTACTTTTGATCATCTAATATGTAGGGGAATCATTGGTCCATCTCAATGTGTTTAATGTTATAAGAGCAAGAAAACATTTGACCACTTGATGTTTGAGTGTCCATTTACATGCCAGATTTGGGAGAGATGGTTTTTATCTTATAAAATTTGAGCTAGTGGTGATTTGAATCGGATTAATATTTGGGAAATATGGAAGAGGGGTAGATTTAAATCTAAAGCTCTTTGTATCGGTTTGAATCTTGGATTAAACTTCATTTGGTGACAAGTGTGGTTGGAGAGAAATGACAGAATTTTTTAGAGAAACCTTTTCATCCTCAGGTGGCATTTGACAAGTCATTTGGAGCAAAGTCACAGAAACCGTGGCAATGTATGCTAAAGAGGAAACTTAGTTGATATAAGGACGGTGGAGAAGAAAGCTAAAGTGCAAGAGGGGTAGGATAGAGCTAGTTGGAAACCATACCCCAAAAGGTTGGATTAAAATTAATACTGATGGAGTTGCAAAAGACAATCCAAGTAGAGCTGGAATTGGGGTGGTCTATAGGAATCATGTTGGGACAGTGCTCTATTGGGAACTACAAGGCTTGATAAGGGCTACGAACAATGAAGCAACAATATTAGCTATCAAATCTGCTTCTATCTGGGCGGTAACACAAGTTTACAGGAGGATAATCTTAAAATCATATTCTTAAATATTGGTAGGAGCTCTGGATTGCATGAGGAACTTTGCTTTGAAAACATGGAGGTTGAGGATTCTTGTCACCCAAATTAAGAAATTGTGGAGGGAATTAGATGATGTGATTCCAGTTTATGTGAATAGAGATCTAAACAAAATGGCATACTTTTTAGCTAAGATGGGTATTGAGAAGGAGGTAGAGGTTTAGTGGCACTGACTATTAAGGATGAGAGGATTAGGCAGGTTGGTGAGCAAATCCAATGTTTAGCTAATTTGGACAACCATTGTAGAAATATAGTTTAGGATATTTAGCTCCAATGTAGATCTTCTTTTATTGTTGTATATAGGTGGACAACCCTTGTAGAAATATGGTTTAAGAGATTTGGCTCCAATGCAGATCTTCTTTTACTATTGTATGGAGGTGTACAACCCTTGTAGAAATATGATTTAGGAGATTTGGATCCAATGCAAATCTTTTTTTATTGTTGTAAACATGTGTTCTTGTCGGTTAAATTTGGGAGGAGTCTCATCTTAACTTATAAATGATCTTTGTTTTAATATAGTTTTTCAATTTTTTTCAAAAAAAAATATTTTTATATTTATATTTTGCTAAAACAAATTATAATACTACATTTAAAAATATCTATTATAAATTATTAAATGTTAATGATTAAATGAATTAGGAAAAAAAAACTTTTGATTTTAGTATAAATTGAAAGATTTTCATTGATTAAATAATAGTACATGCGAATCTTAAGTGATGAGACATCATTATAAATTATTGAAGTGGATTTAGATGTTACTTTATTTATGTTCAAATATTTATAATTTATAAAATTCATATTTAAAATTAATTATTAAATAGTTTTAAAAAGTAATTAATTAGTCGAACGACATTTGGTGTAATGGTAGTTGCCTGGTATCATCCATGTGGTTGTGAGGTCGATTCCTCTTGTGTTTGCTCGAAAAGGGCGCTGATATTTGTAAACGATGTTGAATAAAAAATAATAATAGTAATTAATTAAAACAAGGAAATAACATATTTTCATTTTAAATAAATATTTTATAATTCTTGTCAAATATTTGTTGGTTATCAGTTGAACTATGACTTGTAAATTTGATGAAGGCCAAAAAATAAGTTTTATTACTAATCAACAGTAAATAATATTAATAAAAATTATAGTTAAGATAAGAAGTCTCAGAGTGGTACACAATGGTTCGGGTTTTGGCTCTTCTTCAAGAGGTTCAAGGTTCAAATTGCAGTGTGGGTGAGTGTATGAGAGGGTGGGTGTGTGGTGGTTGTAGGGGTCTCTCACACTAACCAAATAAATAAATAAATGCCCCAAGGCCATTTATAAAAAAAATATTTTGAGACATAGGTTCAAACCTTTCGAGCATGTCCAATCTAGGCAAAGGTGGCAGTCTGACCTGAGTCCGTTGAGTGTGTGCCAACTTGATGATGATGGTACCAACCCCGAGCCACCGGGGTCTCCCTCACTTCGGGTCGTGTTTACCGAGGCGAGGTAGGGGTTATAGTGGTAGCACCATGATTTGACGCTACGATAAGAGGTAATGCAAGTTGAGGGGTTATAGTGCACCATGATTTGACGCTACAAGCAAAGGCACTGCAACTTGACCCTATGACCAGTTCAAAAATGAAAGGTAGTTGTTGATTCCTCTATATGTAAGCAATGCGACTTGACCCTATGACCAGTTCAAAAATAAAAGGTAGTTGCTGATTCTTCTATGTATCCCAAAAAAATGGTTGAAGGGATTTCCCACACAAACCAAATAAAAAAGTAGAAAATAAATGACTCGTAGGGGTTTCTCACACTAACTAAACTAGCTTAGATATATAAAATATATATATCTATAAACGTCGAGAGTTATCAATCTCGAGGTGCCTATCTATCACACCCCCAAGAAATGAGATAGGCGCCTTGAGATTGATAACTCTCGGCGTTTATAGATATATATATATATTTTATATATCTAAGCTAGTAGCATCCGCGACCGCACAATTATTATATTAAAATATTTTTCGATGACATTTTTAAAAATATATTTATAAATGTATTGATAAATATAACATGCCAAAAATATTTAAAATAGCTTTGAGTGAGATGAAAATGCTCAAGTGATAGCAAAGCTAAATCTCAATAGGCGGTGTTGATAAACACCTTATTATTTCAAAGATTGATGTTGATAAACACCTTATTATTTCATAGATTGGCTAGAGCCAATCATTTAAACTCCAAAGACTTTAGTCGCTCTTCTTCTTCCTTTCTCTTAGCAACTCATTTTCCCAACTTCATTTTTTCATATCGATCATATGAAAAGGGTGGTATTATTCTAAGTCCTTCCAATGCCTTAACTCTTGAGATGGCAACAAAAGTTAAACCTTGTCTTTTTGTTTGTCCTATGTTAATTGTTGCTTTATTCAGTGTCAAACCTTGTGACTTATGAATTGTCAATCCCCAAGCTAATTTTAATGGAAGTTGTCTTATCTTTCCCTTTTCTACTAGTGTAATTGGAACAATTCAAGGAGATGTATCATCAAATACCATCCCTGTGTAGTTATCGAACTCCACCAAAACATATGTTGGTTGATCTGGTGGAGACCTTCCAGGTTTATAGACTATATTTCGAATATAGCCTAATGCACCGTTAACAAGTCTAGCTTCAGTCCATAAGTTGGTTGTTAACATAACTCTTGCATTTTTTGCAAGTAGTAACTCAACTTCAAGTTCTTCATTATCACCTCTTCCTGGATTAGTTCTTCCCCCTTTTATTACAATAATACGTGCCACAAGATATTTTGATTTTAACAATTGTCTCCTGTTATGATTATGCACATTCTCATTCGTGGCAAATAGATGGAAGCTATTGTTAAATTCTTCTATTGTAGCTGCATCTAATGATGTATTGGTCCTTCTCATCAATAATTGCCAGAAATCAATAGTTGGATTTGCATCTCTGATATTTGTAAGAAGTTGACGAAATCTTTTTTGTTCTTCACTATCTCCTTCCTATCGAAATACCTTATCCAATATTATGACTGTTGAAAATTCTTGCCATAATAATTTTGCATACTTATCGCTGGCATATGGTGGCCTATCCATCATAGGTGGTAACTGTCCTAAATCACCGAACAAAATGATTGACCTTCCTCCAAAGCATATGTTAGAATACTGTGGAAATGCTTGACGAAGACGTGAATCTATTTGTTCCAATAATTTCTGGCCTATGAAGCTCATCTCATCAATCAATATATATTTTATATGCTGTAAATCTTCTTGAAAACTTGTTAATCTAGTTCCTTCCAAATTTTCAAAATCTGCAATAGGAATTCGCATAGTTCCATGTATAGTAGCTACACCTATGTTAAATGCAGCGACTCCAGTTGGTGCAAGTAGTAATAGGGGACAACGTTCTGGAGATGATAAATTTTCAAGTAATTGATGAATTGCACCTATAAGATAATATTTCTCTATTCTCGTTGTTCCTTGTATTATCATGTGCAATGGAGGTACATTTTGACCTTCATTATAGTGTTCCTTGATTATATCAAAAGTTTTTTTTCCGTTTGATGCTTAAGCTTTCATATGGATAATTCGAAGTGGTATCATCAGGAATGAGCAAGCCATTTTCCTTCATGAGGGTTATATGTTGTATTGTTTTTTTTGTGTAATCTTCTCCTTGATATTCTATATTCCATGGCGCAAGTTTATCAAAATCTCTTCTTCCAAGCATATCTATTTCACTTACGTCCATGAGTTACCCTCGGTATAGTTTGGATATAATTTCTCATTCATGTTCAGTCATGTTTTGATGTACCACTCCAACATCACCATCTTCATATTCACTATAATGTTCTTCTGTATTGTACGATGTTTTCTCTCCGACATTGTTTGGTCAATAGTAGTCCGCAAGTCTACAGTTCGCTTTTGGATTTTTTTCTTTAAACATTTTGTGCATGTTATAAAAACCTTGAAGTAACGTTGAGAATGGGTATGTTATGTTGTCGACTGTGTTTGCATTGCCTACTTTGGCGATTGCACAAGATGACATGAAACGCGACTTGAACTGTTGGATGTTTTCGAAGTTTAAATGTTTTGAATGAAATAAATTAAAAAGGTTCTTCGATCCAGAATCTTAATCGATGAACTACGAAATTATTTAAATGTAACTAACAGAAACAAAATACAGAATACATAGCGCAAGAGATAAAAATTGTACCTGTGATGTTACTTTTTTTCGCGGCGATAGAACCCTGTTCGTTTGGCACTGTGTACTGCTCCTGCAAAAACTTAGGGTTTCAAAGATGCAAAGAGAAGAGTTCGAGGAGAAAAGCAAATAATATTAGAAATTTTGGGCACCATTTTAGTTTAAATAATTTAAATAATTTTTAAATATTTTAAATTCACCGTACCTTAATGTCGGTTTTTTTAATAAAATATTAATATTGTTTGCGGCGTGGTTGACCTTCTTGGTTGCTATTGTAGGATGCCTATCCAGGTAATAAAAGAAAAAAAAGTTAAAGATAAAAACTTTTGCTTACATGTGCATTGGTTGTAGTGGTTTCTCACACTAACCAAATGAAAAAAAAAAAAATCAAGACAAAAACTTTTGCTTAAAAAAAAATAATCAAGATAAAAACTTTTGCTTAAAAAAATAATAATAATCAAGATAAAAACTTTTACTTGCCCTATTTACCTTAGTTGTAGGGTTTCTCGCACTTAAAAAAATAATAACTTCTCCTTTTTCAATGACAATAAGCACTAAGAAATTTATAATAAAAAAATATTAAAGTTGGTAAAATTTATTTTTTTATAATATATTTTTAAAATAAAGGAAAAGATGAAACTCAATAAAGGCCATCCTCTCTGAATTCAATGCAATCTAGAAGGGCTGCTCGGTGGGCAAACTACTATACATACGTCATCAATGACGTGTCTCGACCAACTCCATTACCTATAAACATACCCAAGCATAGGTACAGTCAGTTCATAGCTGTTTATTATTGTAATCGACTCGTTAAGATGGAAGCTAATCGCATCTGGGTAGCGGTGGTGGTGGGCTTATGCGTGGCGTTAGGGTCGGCGAGGCCGTCGATGGGAAGCGACTAAAATTTATTTTTTTATAATATATTTTTAAAATAAAGGAAAGCTGAAACGCAATAAAGGCCATCCTCCCTGAATTCAATGCAATCTAGAAGGGCTGCTCGGTGGGCAAGCCACTATACATACGTCATCAATGACGTGTCTCGACCAACTCCATTACCTATAAACATACCCGAGCATAGGTACAGTCAGTTCATAGCTGTTTATTATTGTAATCGACTCGTTAGGATGGAAGCTAATCGCATCTGGGTAGCGGTGGTGGTGGGCTTATGCGTGGCGTTAGGGTCGGCGACGCCGTCGATGGGAAGCGACTTCACGCCGTTAGGGTCGGCGACGCCGTGGATGGGAAGCTACTTCACGGTGTGGGAAGGACCCGGGTGCAGTAACGAAGCCGCGAATTACAGTAAGTGTGGTTGTTCGAATATAGACGTGAAATTGAAGGGAGGGTATAAGTATGTGAACCAAGGCCAGACGGCTGCGGCTTACAATGCGGCCAATTGTGAAGGTGTGGCGCACACTCGCTTCACCGGCAGCAGCGTTCAAGATTGCAAACCATTCGGCTGGCAGAGCTTTTGCATCCTGTGCTAGGCTTGAAGCTCTTATTTACAGTGGTATATTTTTATGATGGAATATTGTTTCACTTTAATATTAAAGTGTCTGCTATATCAGATTGTTCGCTGTTATTTTTTTGTTTTCTGTGAATTTTTTTTTATAAATTTAAAAAAAATCTAGATGAAAAGAAAGTAATTGTGAACCTGAACTGTCCAGGCCAGGGTAGCTCACCGAGTGTACCGTTTATCTCAATTAAAATTTTACTGTAAAATACGAGGTTTTCAAAAATAGACCTTGTTTTTTCGTACGGAGCTTTAAATATAGATGTCCTGTAAAAACCTAAAGGCAAACAGCTGCAATATCCTTCGTTTTCACTGTACATGGAATGATAGGTCTGAAATTGTTATTTCCAGTTTAGTATTTAATTGTACCTTTTCTGTTACTTTCAGTGGTATATATTTAGGATGGAATGTCGGTCTACTTTATTTTCACTGTACTTGTTTTTTTTTAAATGAGAAATCGTTTACTTGCATTAATAAAAAAACAGAATTTTAAAGATTACAACATAAAGGTTACCAAAACGAAATCATATACAAATTATAAAATATCCATGAGTGAACAGGAGCTGTATAATAATAATAACAGTCATAAACTATTCAGATCAACAAAAACTAAGTTGAATCTCCAAATTACATCAGAAATATATGAGATCCAACCAATATCAGCCACCATAACAATAACAATCTTCAAAATACGATCCGAGTCTTCAAAAAGAACACGAAAATGCATAAGATGCGATTGTTAGTTGCCAACATGTTTCAAATTATACTCATTTAACACCTATTAATAACCATTAAGCTGGAAATGCAAATCTTGAAGATGAGGAAGAACATTGGCCTTTTTTGATCTAAATTTTGCCTTGAAAGTGATCAAAACTCGGGACACCTGAAGCAAAATTTTAAACTTCGTGAGTCTCCTTAGAGACTCAGTAAGGGTTCTCAAAGCATTCCAAAACAACTCATCATTCCTAGTACACCACAAATGCCATAAAATCTTTGTAGATTGCAATAAATAGAACATATTATAACAGTGATGCAACCCAGGAATAAAGCCAAATATAACATGTTGTCTAATATGAACATTACTGATATTCCAACCATGTAGAGAAGAAAAGAACATGCCCCAAATCTCACGAGCATATAAACAGTCAAAAAATATATGATCAAAAGTATCAGGTAATCGACATAATGAACACCAAGTAATTATTAGGTTCTTTGCAGATTGGCAGCCTGTGCAACAAAAACATCCATCGAAAACATGCCTTTTTAGGCTCTAATGGACTGAACCATGTGCTAGAAAATACTTTGACCCTGATTAACAGTAAGTAACAACTGCCAACAATTATTAACATGTCTCAAAATATCAGAATCGTCCTGCAATAAATTATATAACATCTTGGGTTTAATGCTCCTGAGTCTCGTACCATCCAACCACTTATGGGTATCATAAAATTGTTGAATATTATTAAGGAAAACATGGCTATCATACCGCAAAAAAGATCCCTTAGTAAAGAATACGTCCTCCACTGAGATTGTGGAAGCTCATACGCAGCACTAAGACATTCCCAAGGTATGAGACAACCATTAATCAAAATATCATTAAATGTATAAATGCCTTTAGTAGCCCACTTTCTAGCTGAGCATCCAGGAATAAGCGCAAGGGGCTTATTATTATGCCAAAGGTTCCACCAAATAGAACCATATTTGAAAAGAATACAGGTATTCTGTCCAACATTATTCTCTGTAACAATATTATCACGAACCATCTCCCAAGCCCTCCAAATACTACAAAAGACGACTGAGCCAACAGGTGCAACATGAAATTTACCAAAGAGAATGTCCGTAATATGCAAATTCTTCCAAAACTTAGCCTTTTGCGGGACAACATTGGATAAATTATGTCTGACCAAGATCTTCCATGGTTCACTGTCCTCTAAACAATTCACTATCCATTTAATAAATAAAGCAATGCCTTGTAAGTTAAGATTCTTAAGACCTAATCCGCCTGTCTTATTTTCAGCAATACACCAATTCCAGTTAACTAAATGTCTTTTGGTCTCACCTTGACCATCCGACCAAAGAAATTTACGAATATGTTTTTTAATCACATCCACTTGATAAGCACAAAACAACTAAGTGGAAGCAAAGTAAGTGGAGTACGAAGATATTATTTTTTGACAGATCTGAAATCTACCAGCAAAAGACAATGGAAATCTACTCCACTTACATAACTTACTAATTAATTTATTCTTTATCCAGTCCCACATGTCTTTGAGACATGGATCAATCACAAAAGGAATGCCCAGATAGTGAACCTATTTCGTAGGGCCACCCCATTGAATAGGAAACTTAGAGAACCAAGAAGGAGGATTTCAGTTCCAACTGAGCAAAATAGACTTAGGAAAAGATATCTTAGCACCAGATGCACTTTCAAAAATAGAAAGAACATGGAACAAGTTATTCACATTTTCCTCCTCTAAAGAGACAAAAATGTTAGTGTTGTTTGCAAATTGCACATTGATAAGGTCTTCACCATTATGAAGTATAATGCCTTGCACCTTCGGGTAATAAACATAATGTTTGAGCATATAATAAAGAGCATCACTGGCAATAAAAAAAGGGTTGGTGCTAAAGGACAACCTTGTCGAATAGATCTCTGGAGATGAATAAGATTGGAAAATGAGCCATTAATGTCTATATAAGTGACAACATCAGAAAAGAGAACTTTAATCATCTTACAAAAGTTTGGAGGAAAACCAAAGGCTTCAAGAGTCATAAAAAAAAAAATTCATTTAACTCTATCGTAGGCTTTTTCAAAATCAAGTAATAAAAGACCAACATTTTTCTCGAAACTTCTAGCCCAGCTCATAGCCTCCCAACAAGTAATCAAATTTTCAAGAATAAATATACCCTTAATAAAGCCTGTTTGAGTAGGGCTGATAAAATCTTGCAAAACAACAGAGCCGTAAAGCCAAAACTTTAGCTATATTTTATAAGAAACATTTAGCAAAGTAATAGGATGCCAATTTTTAATAAGAGATTTCTCCCCACCTTTAGGCAATAGTCTGATAATACCAGTATTAATTGGCTGTCCTGAAGAACCAAACTAAAAAGCTTCAGTATAAACATCAAGAAGATCCTCACTAACCCAGTCAATATTATTTTTATAAAATTCAATGGGGAACCCATCAATACCTGACACTTTATCATTGCTGATAGATTGAATCGCTTTACAAATTTCAACTTTAGAGACAGGTTTATCCAGATCAGCACAATGTTGGGCTGAAAGTTTCTTAGACAGAATCTTCATACACAATTCTCTGTCCAATTTCCTTTGAGAAGAGCCATTGGAAGAGAATAAGTTTTTATAATATTGGTATATTAAATTGTTAATCAATTCAGGATCAGTAGTAAGCTCGTCTCCATTCATAAGACAATTGATATTCTCTTTAAAGCCTTTATCTTTGAGAAATTGAAAGAAAAATTTTGAACCTCTATCCCTAGATTGTAGCCAGTGCAGCCTGGATTGAGCTCTTTGAGCCAAAATTTTCCTAGTTTGAATATGTTTAAGATCATTTTTAATAGCAGCAACAACTTCTTGGCAATCAGTATTATTAGGATACAACTGCAAATTCCTTTCAGCAAGGATAGAGCTGGAATGCAAAAAAATTTCTTGCCTTCTAGAATCTAACACCTTCTTTCTACCAATAGTTTGGATCATCTTCCTCCAAGAGTGAATATTTATGTTCCATCTCGAGATGGCACTATCATTCTTAAATAAAACTTTATTAATTTCCCTGATAGTAACCAAGGCATCACAACAGTCCTCCAAATCAAGTAAGGACGTATTTAGAAAAAATCTGCCACAATGACGCATGCCATTGCAAACTTCATCAAGTAATAATATCCGAGCACAAATAGGATAATGATCAGAGATAGTAGTAGGGGTGACAAACACTCTATTAGAGCGAACCACATTGTCAAAAGTAAAAAAAGGATTGGAAGCATAAAATCTGTCAAGACGAGACAAAATTTTATTATCACCTTGTTGAAGATTACTCCACGTGAACCAGATATCAAAAATTTGTCTTGTGGAACTAGCCAAGGGATCAACAAGATTAAACTTAGTTTTAACATTAAGCCACATTTCATCCTCATTACCTTTCCACGTGACAAGCAAACCTCCCATTTTATCCTTATTATATTCTACCATATTAAAGTCTCCATAAATGAGCCAAGGTATATCCGGCAACAAGGAAAGCCATTGCCATAACATACACCTTTCCTTATAGTCATTTGAAGCATATATAGAACATATTCCAAATTCATGGTGTTGGATTGTAAAATAATCCACACACATCTATTACAAGGTGAACATCCATGACTTACAATTTTAGAAGCCCAAAAGGAAGAAAGTAATATGACAGAACCTTCCCTATCAGAATTATGAAGGATATTGAAATAAGAGGCATGATTCCATATAACTCTCATGGCAGAATGAAGAAGAAAGTAACATAATACAATCCAATTTACCAAAGGACTGAATAATATTACTTCTTATATGTGAAGCTATTATTTTGAGTGGTATATTTTTAAAATAAATGCTTCTTATACAAATTAAAGCCAGTGTGATAGATAAGCATATAGGTATAAGTTTCTCTTATTATAGATAAGAATATAGACCCGTGGTTATGTTAAAAAGGCTGGACTTTTTTGAATAAGCAATTAATTGGTATCGATAAGTGTAATTAACTTGTTTTAACATTTAAAATATTAAAATCTTAAATCAATCAATTGGTTTGACTAAACCTTGTAAGGGGTGGAGATTTAAAGTTCAAATCTTGGGTCTTGTCGGACTGAACGTTTGTTCCTTTCCTTCTTAGTGCTTTCATTGGTGTAAAATATTTAAAATGATTGTGACATGGTGGTTATAGTGATAGACTGTGCAAAGAACTATGCGAAGCGGCTTCCCGAATACAACGCTAAATACTGTAACAACCATAAATACAAACAACCTACTCAAATTTATAACGATTACCAATTTCAAAAAAGAGTATAACTATTTCTTATAAATAAGGCTATGACCATGTCTTTGAACCATGGTGCTATATTTTTGTTTATAGATGAAGAGGTGTTATTAGTAGCTTGAGAAGGAAGAGTTCGAAGTATTTTGTTTATAGATGAAGAGGTGTTATTAGTAGCTTGAGAAGGAAAAGTTAATTTTTGTTGTTGGTTGTTTTTTTAAAATGAAAATGAAGTATTTTTTTAATATTTGAGTTAGTTGTTTTTTTAAAATGAAAATGAAGTATTTTTTTTTAATATTTGATTTGGAAAATTTAAGATAAAATAATATGGATTTTATATTGTTTTGGGGGCAAAAAGGGTTGTAGTTTGTTTTTTTTTGCGGAGGTCTAAGGTTCTAACCGTTGCTTGCGTGTGGGGTTGTGTTAATATTTTATTGATAATTTTAGCTCTCGGTCTTATGAGGGTTCATGGTTGGGAAGGGATTGCTCAAGTCTAAGCATCATAGAGGTTTCTCACACTAACTTAATAAAAGTAATCTATGGAGATAATCGTTGAGTGTGTGAGGTTGTGCTTTAATCCTTTATTGATAAGTTTAGCTCTCAACCTAATGTTGAGAGGGGATTGCTCAAACCTAAATATTGGTCATAGATGTTTTTTCACATCGGTCGTAGAGGTTTCTCACACTAACCTAATAAAAAATGTTTTCATGTTTTTAATACATTAGACAATAGGTGGCCACTAAGTCAACTAGACAAAATAAATAAATAAATAAATAATGGTTTTTGTCTTTTGATTTTTTTAATACATAGGACAATCGATGATGACGAAGTCAACAGGACCTCTAGTATCACCCTTAGGTGAAAAGGTTTCTTACACTAACCTAATTTTAAAAATATGGTAATGAAGTCAACCAGACCCTGTCCCAAGGGAACATTCACTGAGGAGGTTTCTCGCACTAACCTAATCCAAAAAAAAAATATGGTAACAAAGTCAATTGGACCCCGATTGTAAGCATCAGTCATATAGGTTTCTCATGCTAACCTAATCCAAAAAAATATGACTCACTTTTTGATTTTTTTTAATACATATGACAATCAGTTGTGGTATTGACAGTCAACTAGCAAACATTCAGGTAATTGGTGGTGGCGGAGTCAACTAGACCTCGACTCTTCAAAGCATGGCAGTCAACCAACAAACACTAGACCACTACCATCAAGTCTATCGCCTTTTAAATACACCTAATTTGAACCTTAAAAAAAAAAACAAAACCTTGACCATAATTATTCTTATCAGACTTTATCAACCTTATCCCCTTTTAAATACACCTAATTTAAATCTAAAAAAAAACAAAACCTTAAACTTCATTTTTTATTTTTTGATGTAAAAAAACATTATATTAAATAATTAACAAAATACATTTTTACAAACAAAAAAAAGAGGCGGATAAACATGCCACGTGGCTAACGCCATCAACCAAAAAAACTATTCAAGAACAATTTACAGTTTACATAATTGATGGACAAAATAAACTGATAACAGCTTACATAATTGGACAAAATAAATTGATAAAAATTTACATAACTAATGGATAGAATAAACTGATAACCTTCAGCCACCCCTAATTCCCACCTAAAGAATTTGAAAACGAGTCCCTCCCTTGTCTAGAAGTGTCGGGAACATAAACTCAGCCATAAAATATTGTGTCGCCCCAGGCATAAGTCGAGGAGTTGGGGGAGAGAGGAACAGTCACATAGCCACGACCATCTCTGTAAGCACCTTGAACTGGGATAGGAGTGCAGTTTGAAAGCAAGCAAAACTGTTGTGGACCTGGATCTACTACGAGGATTATCCTGAATTATTGAACATGGTGCGTTCCCCCACTATTTAATAAACTCTTGAAGATAAGTGAGCTCCATAGCCACCTTATTGACCTGAACTGTAATTTGAAAATACACAAAAGAAATAATATTAGACTTCTCAAAAGCAGAGATGTGCAAAGAAGTACACTTACCAAAGATACAATCATTTCTAGCTCTCCATAAAATGAAAATGGTCGCCATACGAAACAAGTGCCACACTTCAAAAAAATTAGCCGGTAATGGCAGGGGATATCCCAAAATGATATGCTTCTACTCAAACATGGCAAAGGAATAGGGTCTAAAAAGGGAAAAATGTCACTCCCAAAGGAAATAAGCACGAGCACAAACCTAAAAAAGATGGATAAAATCTTCCTATTGAAGGCAGAAAGGGAAAAAATGGTTGGGGATGCCTAAATGTTGTAGACACTCCCCAATAGGAAGCCCTTGATGCAAATGACTCCAAGAAAAACAAGAAATTTTGGGTTCCAAGAAAGGAACCCAAGCTATCTGGAACCTGCATAACCAAACATGTCGAGGGGAGGAGATCTTCCATCATTTATTGAGCTTCTCAATCATGGGGAGGAAAGGATAGAGCCATTCATACCCCAATCGGGCCTTATAATTCCGTAATGGAGTGTTCGGATACCACTTCCAGTCCTTCCACCAAGGTCGTTGAGAAAGCACAAAAATTTTGTGTAACATGAAGTCAGGGAGAGCAACCTTGATAGCATCAAAGGTATCCTTGTCAGAGTGATTAAACTCAAATTTAGATCTAAAATCATCCCAAGGGAGACAATCCTTGGTAGGACAAAAAAAGAAATCAGTGATGCATCACACACCTTTGCGAAAGAATCTCATTGCATGAACCCAGGGAACCTGCGCAAGCAGGAAACCCTAGTAGCTGATAATAGGTGACCACCAAAAATTCATTTGGTTGATGGAGGTCATGCCAAAAGCTCTATCCATTTCATATAATCCAAGGTTTAACACTCTCCCAAGCTTTCAAAATGCTCCTAATGATGAAGGATCATGACACTTTGATAGACACAGGGGCAACAAGTAGGGAAGGGAACCCCATGCCCTTCCAAATTTTACTCCCAAAAGGGAAAACTTCACTAATACAGTGTCAGATGAGAATATTCTAGGCCTCATTGCCTATGAGGGCTCTTAGGACCCACTTAACACAAAGGGCCCAACCTTGACGTTGGGTATTAATAATGCCAAGTCCACAATGGCTTATGGCAAGACGACAATACTCCAAGGTAACACGATGGAATCCTGAAGCATTATTGGAGGAGAACCATAAGAAGTCTCGCAGAAGCTTATCAAGCTTCTTATAACAATTTTTGGATGGGACCCAGTAGGAAGAATAATAAACATGGGTGGTCGCAAGGACCTTAGTGCAAATTTGAAATTTAACAACAAGGGAGAGTTTTTTGGTGGACTAGTAGGTAAGTTTCTGTTCCACCATGTTAACAACATACTTCCATAACTCTAGCAAGGACCCGTTAAATGCAAAATGAATGCCTTAAAAATAAAAAACATCCCCCTCTTGGATGATCTTCCACTGATATTGATTAAGCTAGTGGGGCATTGGGTCGAGATATTACCTATAACATTGGGTCTTTCTCCATTGAATGGAGGATCCAGAAGCCAGATAAAAAGTGTCCAGGCAAGCAAGCTCTTGTTGAATGACACCTTCTTCCTCAATAAGAGTGAGGAAAGAGTCATTAGCAAAATTACCATTGATCAACTGAGACTCACCTCCGGGAAGAGAAATTCCTTGAATAGAACCTTGAGCAACGTGATGAGCTAGTAAATAGCCAAGCCCTTCAGCAACAAGGACATAAAGGGAAGCAACTAAATGTTAACCTTGTCTAATGGATCAAAAGAGACCAATGGCTGAGGACTTGTGTCTGTTAATGGATAAAATAGTCGAAGCCTCAACAAACAACATTTTCATAGAACTAATGAAGCGGGGCCCAAAACCAAGAGATTTAAGCATGGCTAGAATGAAGGACCAATCAATCATGTCATATGCTTTCTCAAAGTCAAATTTGATGAACATATATTGTTGGTTAGAATTACGAGCCCACTTCATACCTTCCTAGACAACAATAATATTTTCAAGGATGTATCTGCCCCGAATAAAGTTAGTTTGCTTTGGGCACAAGATAATAGGAAGGAGATGTCGGATGCGTAAATCTAGGGCTTTGGAAATGATCTTATAAGAGACATTAAGGAGAGTAATAGGTCTCCAATTGGTGATGATTTTAGGATCACCAGCCTTGGGGATAATTTTAATAATCCCTTGATTAATATTGGGGCCCAACGAACCCTTAGAGAAGGCCTCCTGATAGACTTTAAGAAGATCAGGCCCTACAGTGTCCCAAAGGGATTTTTAGAATTCACAAGGGAATCCATCGAGACCAGGGGATTTATCATTGTCCATATGAGAAAGAGCTTCCTCCAGATCCTTCAAAGATAGGGCCTTATCACAGGCAACTCTTTGAGACTCAGAAAGCCATTCTAGAACCACAAAAAGGCAGGATTTAAGGGCCTCATCATGATACGAGGAGTAGGCCCAAGTCACAAATACAGACTGGTAATGCTCTTCAAAAGCAAAGAAAATACTAGGAAGATTAGAAACACACTCTCCATTAATGTTAAGGGATTTAATACCCGAAAATTGATTACGAGGACGTAAGCATTGAAATAACTCCTTGGTAACCCTATCATCAAATTTGAGCCAATGCAACCTCGCCTTGATTTGAGCTCCTTTGGCATCATAGTGCTTTGCTAGAAGAAGCTGGTGTTTAACCATAGCGAGGTGTCTCTAAAGCTCCTCATTGAAAGGATTGGACTGAATTTGAGAAGAGGTCACTTTCAAATCTCGCTTAAGAGCAACGTTGTAGCGACAATGAAACTTAGCAATCTTATGCCCAAACGAGCGTAGAAAGCGAGCAGTGCGCAGGATAGCAACATTCCACCAATCAACCCATCCTGAGGCTCCTTTCGGTCTGGGGACAAGATTCTAAATTCTGATAACATAGGCGCTCAATATGGGGTGGTGCAAAATAGAGGTATTAAGGTAAAATTGCAAATGAGAAAGAGGAGGGGGAGTAGAATAAATAAATATAGAAAAGAAAATGGGGGAATGGTCAAACAAGCAGAGCTCATGATGGACAGAGATAAAGGGAGAAGAAGATAAGGGCCGCTCGAAGGAGAAAATATCATAATATGAGAGCATGGCTCTATCCAATCTTTTCAAAACACGATTCTCACCTTGTTGATGTTTCCAATATTTTGACTTTTTGTATGATTTTATTTGAATCACAATTTGATTTAGGAAATTTTAGGTAAAATAGCTTTCAAATTTTGACTTTTAGAATGAATTTATTTAAATCAGTTGATATTTTTAATGGTATAGGAGATGCAATATTAAGTACAAAGTGGTAAAATAATATTGAGAAACATCATTGAAATACTTATATCCATATTAAACAAACTCACTTTTGAATATATTTATTATTAAAAGTTTGACCTATAGTTTTAAATGCCTTTATGTTTTTTTTAAAGTTTAGATTATATTTTATTATTAATCAAAACATTATAATATTTTGGTGTTAGCATTGTTCACTAGTTAAAAAAAAAAATGAAGTAGATCAAGAGTAAAGCATCCATAACTGAATATACATAAGAATATAAGCTAATATCAACAAAAATCCTATAGCTATATCTTCCTGCAATACACCAAATATCAACATTCATCTGTGGGAGAGTCTATTCTATGAAAAAATTCTAGGCATGTCTTCCGTGATATCTTCTGAAGTATTAAGAGAAGAAAAAGAAGTAATCAAACCCTGAACCTGTTTATCATTGTTAATTGTCTTCTTCTTAGTTTCCTGTTGGACTTTTTGAAGATCTTGAATCATATGATAAAGTTGATGAAGTCTGTCAATAACATCTCGAGGCGTGTTGGAAGGTCCATATACTTGGGAATGAATGTGTCCCACATGTAACAAAAGATCAAATGTCAAGTCCGCAAAAACTATATCCCATGGAGGAGAAGATCCAGTAAACACCTTATTGCATCTATACTTCTAAATGTGCTTGAGAAGGATGAGTCTACAAACATCCCAGAGTTTGGGGTATTAATACAACTGAGAAAAACCAAGCAGAGAAAGCTTCCAAGATCTAGTGAAAGAGGGAAAAAGAAAAGAGTAGAAGATATCCCAAAACTGTTTAGCCATGCCACAAACCAAAACAAGTGAATAAGAGTTTCTAAAGCATTACAAAAATTGCATTGAGGGGGAATGTGTAAAATCACAACCAAAATTTCAACTGTTGGTAGTTTTTGATGCAAAATCCACCAACCAAGAAGTTGAGTTTTTGATTCAACAGGAGCTTTCCAAATTTGAGTAGCAAGAAACTACCATTGGGCATTGATAAAATTCACTTGCCACTTGACATTGAGCTTAGAGTCTAAAGAAGGTGGACATAGAATATTTTTGTATAACCAACTAGAAGTAATGGAAGAGATTCTATGACCATTAAGCCATCTCCAATCATTCCAAATATTATGGGCAGTTGTTCCCAACTTCATAAGGACCTCACAAGGGATGGAATCCACAATTAAACCATAAGACTCTTTGAACCTAGAGGGATGGGAGCAATTATTGTAGATCTAGTTCCAGGTAAGAATTGAGCAGCTACCCAGCTCCCAAATGTCTCTAATTCTATTAATTCCTTTATTTAAAAAAACTAGCCCATGAATAGCATTGCATAAAGCTAAATATTTATCATTATGGAGTATAAGTTTATTCCACCAAAGACTGTTAAGACCGATGCTCAGACCATGTCTCAAGGAGTTAGACTTCCAAGCTAATAAATGAGAAACTGATTGCCAAGCTTTCCAATTTTGGGTAACTGGAATAGAATATCTAACTATAAAATAAGGTGCATTAAGGACCTTATCCTCCCAAGGGGTTTCTTTCCATTTACCTTTGTGAGTAGCTAGAGAGATTTTGTAGCAAAATAGGTGTTTCCAATTTTCATCACCAATAATGGCTCTAGCAACCCATTTTGCAGCCAAAATTTTGCTCTGGGTAAGAGGATCAATGATGCCTAGACCTCCTAAAGCCTTAGGTTGAGTACAAAGTTTCCAAGAGATGGGTGTCATACCCACCTCTCCATCCCATTTAGTCCATAAAAAATTATGAATGTCCCGAGTTAATTTATTATAGGCTACCTTGGGGGCCATCCAACAAGAGGAGTAATAAACATGAGAGGTTGCCATTATTTTATTCGCAACTTGAATTATTCTTGCTAAGGAAAGAAATCGAGTTGGCCAAGCATTATTTTTTTTGAAGTCTTTCCATAACCCAGTTCCACATATCCTTAAGAGAGATATTAATCCCAAAGGGAATTCCCAAATAACACACAATCATACCATGAGGGATGATATTCTACTCAATTAAGGAGTTGCATCCATGAGGAGAGGAGGAGGTAAAGAAGACTTTAGTTTTCGAATCATTAAAATGAGAACCAGAGACATCATAAAACAATTGAACAATCTCTTTAGCCATTTCCACCTCTTGTTGGGTATTTTGAAGAAAAATAAGGGAATCATCAACAAAATGAGAGTTAAGAGCATGCTTATCCCCAGGAAGCTTAATACCCTGAAGGAGGCCATCAGAATGAGCCTTATGAAGAAGATAACCAAGATCATCGGTAGCCAAAACATACAAAAAAGAGCAAGGAGACAACCTTTTCTGATAGACTGTTGATGAGGGAAGGAGGGGGAAAGAACTTCATTAACCTGAACACAAGCTGAAGCATCACCAAAGAGCATACCAATTTGATTACAGAATTTTGGACCAAAACCAAGCCAAGAAAGCATACTCAGAATAAAATCCCACCTGATTCTATCATAAGCTTTGTCAAAATCTAACTTAACCAAGAGGGCATCTTGATTAGAATTGATAGCCCATTTCGAAGTTTCCCAAGCCATCATAAGATTATCTAAAATATAACGACCTTTAAGAAAAATCGATTTTTCAGGGTGAACAATCGCTTGAGCAACAATTTTTATTTTTAAAGCTATAGCTTTAGCTATGATCTTGTAAGAAACATTGAGGAGGGTAATAGGTCTCCAATTGGAGATTTGGTCATGAGTTGTACCTTTAGGAATAGGCTTGATAAGCCCTAAATTGATATAAGCTCCAAGGTAACTATTATGACGAGCTTCCAAGTAAACATGATGAATATCAAAGGAAAGAATACGCCAATTTTTTTTATAAAACTCCACTTGAAGCCCATACAATCCAGGAGCTTTGTCATTCTTCATAGAAAAAAGAGAAGTTTGCAGATCATTCACAGAAAGAGGATATTCAAGTTGATCTTGAATAATGGGATCAACTAAGGTGGGAATATGTTCCTGCACGTATTCCATTAAGATACATTAGATTTCATCCCTTGGCTCCATTGTAAAAATTTGAGAGAAATGAGCTACAAAATGATTCATGATCTCTTTAGAGTAAAAAATAAAATGACCTGAAGGGTCCTCCAACTTAGTGATCCTTTCCAAAATATTCTTATGTTTGAGGTAGTTAAAAAAATTTAGTTCCCTTATCTCCCTAGGAGATCCAATTAATGTGAGACCTAACATGTGCCCCTCTAGCACGGTAAGACTCGTAAAATCTAGCATGATTTTCAACATTAGCTAGATCGCATTAAATAATAGTGCTAGTAGGGTCTTTCATAAGCATGGAGCGAATATGAGATATCTCCTTATGAAGGCGAATCTCTTGAATCTTCTTCCTACTAGCAATAGAGCACCCATGCCATCTAAGGGATGAAACCATATTGGAAATCACGGTTTAAAACCATTTGATCTAGCCAGTATTACCAGTTGGTCTAGGAAATATATTCCAAACATGCTCTACAAGGCGACAACAGGTAGGATTGTCAAGGTGGGACACATTTAATTTGAAAGGAAGCGGCATGGAATTAAGAGATATTGAGGAAGTTTGGATAGAAGACAAGATAGGAAGGTGATCAAACAAATTAGTGTGAGACAGGATGTGAACTTGCTCATGGATAGAGAATTTATCCAGGAAATGATTACTGAAATAAAATCTATCCAGATGAACAAGCTTCCTAGAAAAACCTTGACGATAGTTGGACCGTGTAAACCAATTATCTCTATGAGAGGAGGCTTTACCAAATAGAGGATCATGCACACCTAAATGATTACGACAAAACAACCAACTACCAAATTCAACATTAGAAAGGGGTCTACTACCAGTCCAACTTTTATCACTAGGATTCTCAATCATATTAAAGTCACCTCCAAGGATCCATTCTACAGGAGGGAGAGAAAAAACTAACCATTCCCAAAGGGTTATACTACTAGGAGGGTCATTAGGGGCATAGATAGAACAAAATCCAATAACCTGAGAATTAAGAGCCAATCTAATTCATACACAACGATGAGCAGGGTCTTCACCATAGTCTAGAATAGCATAACAAAGATACTTGGCTATGGAAATGGCAGCACCTCCTTTACCATTAACATGAGAAGTAGTAAAGGCAGATGCATACCCACCACCAATGATATCCATACAATGGGTGAGAGTATGACCAGTGACTTTCAATTCTTGAAGGAAAAGAACAAAAATTTGATTTTTAGCAATAACTTTTTGAACTTGAAACTTATGGTAAGGGAGGGAGAGGCCCCAAACATTCCAGGATAGAATATTTAAATTCATGAGGGGTGATTTAGAGGTTTCTTGACCTCATGATTTAGAGCTTAGAAAATGTTTTCATTGATTGGAAATAATTGTGTGTTGTCCAAATGAGCTTGTTGAGCATGAACCTTATTTTGAGACACTTAAGATAAGGATCTAGCAAGATCTTTAATAGAGGGATTTTTTCCTTTGAATGAATGAAGTGATCTTGGGAGGGTTGAAGAATGTTTTCGCTTGCCTACCACTCTCCACCCATCTGTCATAAGACTATATTTCAAGAGTTGTGGTGAAGGAACGATAGCTAACTCAATATTCGTGGTTGAAATTAGCGGGGCTTGAGGATTAACAAGAGTATTTGAGTACTTAGTCTGAGCCATGGAAGAGGCAAGAGGGTTCTTGGGAGGAACAACCTGAGAAGTTGAAGTTTTTTTAGGAACTAGGGAGTGTTGAGGGCCATCGGTAGGGAATTTCTTGGCTAAATTATCATTAACAACCTCCATATGAGGGTCATTAGTTGGGATTTTTTCTGTAATATCTTTTAGCAGTTGCATCCATTTGTTCCTTTTTAGGTATTTTTTTCATACAATTTATGATCAAATGCCCAACTTCTCTACAGTAAAAACATGCATTATGTAAGTTTAGATAGACAAGAGGCTGAATTTCTTGGAAACCTGGCCCATTGAGTTCTAGGGAGGGGGAAAAAGCTTGGATATGTCCATTTCAACACAAATATGTGGGTGTACTCTATAATTAGATAGTTTTTATAACATTGGGTGAGACCACAAAATCTTACCAAGAATAACAGTAATTTTATTGAGAAATGGGTGACATGACAAAGATAAAAAGGGTAATCTATCCATAAAGGGTATTTTGCCCTAGAGGGACCCTCTAGATGAAAATCCAAAGACCAACCTTGCAGATAACAAGTTTACCCACAAATAATCCAAGTTCCATATTGGAGGGCTTTTTTGGCATGTTAGGAATTCGCAAAGGTGACTGCTATGTACCCCCTTCCCAATCCTCGAATAGCCTCAACGATCCAACCTCTAGTATTTTCCCAAACCCCCTGATCCATTTGAGAAATTTAGGCTCAGGTGTATCCCGTGTAAAAAAATACAATAATAGTACATTCAAGCAAGTCATTAACAACTTCAGCAAAGGAATCAAGAAGAACAACTGAAAGGAATCAGGAAGAACAACTGAAATGGGCTTACCTTTCTCTACATGTGGTTGAGATGTTGCTAAATTAGGGTTTGATGGATCAACAATGTACCCCTCTAGTAAGCTCTTCTTGCTCTCCGAATTTGCAGGCTTCTCCATGGAATTGTTTTCAAGGTTCCCAAGGGGAGTCAAGGGAACCTGAGATTCAAGATCATTGAGGGATGGAGTTTCGTCCATCATAGAAACCTCACATCCCGTGCAAACTATTTTTTTGTACTTCTCCACTGCAAATTTGGGCTTGTCGTTGGATGGTGAGGATTGTCCCAATTCTTCACTCTAAACCCTATAAGATGCACAACCTTCTACAAACTTCAAATATGAGTAAAAACCCTAAAATAGCATAAGAGTGCCCTAATTTTGTTTTCCAAAAATCTTTGAAATGCTTGGATGTTCACCAATGGAAGGACAATGACCTCGAAATATTTAGAGTATTCGTAGTTGATTTAAAAATATCAACTACTAGGGTATAACCCTAAAACTTGACACAAAAGTACCCTCTTTTTTTCAACCTTTAAAATATTCACCGATGAAAGACAAAAAACCTACTCAATTTTAATGTTTTTGACAGATTTCGGCGTCATAACACAAAAATATGCCTTCACAAAACTGTTCATTCAAAATTTGTACCACCATTCTGAATAATCACAAATGGTTACTCGTTACAGAGTGTCTTCCTTTGCGATGACAACCCTAATAACTATTTTCAATATTGGAAGATTATTTCATGCCTTTATGATTGAAATATTAAATAAACTCACTTTTGGATACATTTATTATTATAAGTTTGACCTATAGGTTTAAGTGTGTCTATGATTCTATGAAATCGAACCTTGAAATAAGAATCAACTTGTGATGTGAAACTTATCACTCATATGTAATCCACATATAATGTTTTTTTTTCTATAAGGGTTTGGTGGATTGGTAATATGTTGGGCATTTATTAAGAGGAGACTTAGGTTCAAAAATCAGGCATATTCAATTTGGGCAAAGGTAGTATTTTGATCTGAGTCTGCCAAGTGTGTGTCATCTTGATGACAATAGTACCAACCTCGAAGTGTGTGCTAGTTTGATGATGGTAGTACCAACCTCGAGCCACTGGTGGGGTCTCCCTTACTCTTGGCCATGTTTACTGAGGCGAAATATGGATTATAGTGGTAGCACCATGATTTGATGCTACGATGGAGGTGAGTGACCAGTTTTTCAAAAAGGAAAGGTAGTTGTTTAAAAAGGAAAGATAATTGTCAACTTGACAATGATAATACCAACCTCGAGTCATTGGTGCGGTCTCCCTTACTCCGGGTTGTGTTTACCGAGGCAAGATAGGGGTTATAGTGGTAGCACCATGATTTGACGCTACGATGGAGGTAAGTGATATGTTGTTCAAAAAGGAAAGGTAGTTGTTTAAAAAGAAAAGGTATAGTGGTAGCACCATGATTTGACGTTACGATGGAGGTGAGTGACGAGTTGTTCAAAAAGGAAAGGTAATTGTTTTAAAACAAAGGCAATTGTCGATTCCTATATATCAAAAAAATAAAAATCTAATAAAAAAGTACATATAATGTTTTAAAAATAATATGATTAAAAATATATTATAAGATCTCTTAGCATTTTTTATTAAATCTTATTTAAAAAAAAAACTAAAAAAAATATTATAGATAAATATAGTACTAAATATTTTTTAGTATTTAAATTTAAAAATATATTTAGGTCCCATGGGACAACACAACATTTTGGGCTTTGGCTTTTCTTCGAGAGGTCCAAGGTTCAAACCACACACTGGTTTCCAAGGCGTCACATGGGCTGCCAAAGCACAAGGCACCACGTTGCGCTCTTGTTGCCAAGGCACTGCGCGGCGCTCTCACTGCAAAGGCAACCCGCAATGCTCTCCCTGCCAAGGCACCTTGCGACGCGCGGGCTGCCAAGGCAGCACATGGCACGCTGGATGCCTTGGCAGCCCGCGTGGCCTCTTGCTGCCATGGTAGCCCTTGGCAACCTGCGACATCTTTGCCATGGCAGGGTGAGTGTATGAGGGGGTGGGTGTGTGGGTTGTGTGTTAAATTTCCCTATTGATAAGCATAGCTCTCGGCTTTATGAGAGGTCATGGTTGGGAGGAGACTTCTCAACCCTGTGTGTTGGTTGTAGGGTTTCTCGCACTAACCATATATATATAATTTTATATGTACTAATGATATTTTTAATTGAAATTAATCATCAACATTTATATTTTAAAATATCTAAATAGATAATATAATTGTCTTAATTTTATATGTTATTTTTTTAAGTATTAAAGATTTTTTTTTAGTAAGTTATTCTATTGGGGTTACTTTCATCAAAATACCAAAATATTACATTTGTTGTAGCATACATTTTTATCACGATCTTTTCATTTCTTTTTTCTCTTAATTATATTCTTCAACTTCTTCGAAGTGTTCTGTTTTTCACAATCAACTTCTTGACATCATTTTGATTAAGACATTAAATCTCACTTGGCCAGTTGCCTTTTATAATTTAGCCTTTTGGCTACTAGTCAAGTAGTAGTCCACATAAAACTAAAAATTCAAACTTCTTAATTCTAAAATTTGAATTTCATTAGGATGAAGATCAACACTATAATTCATTAATTTATTTACGACTTGATTTCCTTCTTTATAAATATGCTCATAGTGTCAGGAGATTACCTCTAGTAATAGATGATGAACATCCACAATTATATTATTCTTTAATCCAGTCTCCACATCCATTTTTGTTAATAGCATTGATGATAATTTGTGAGTCCCCCTTAATTGAAATATATTTCCATATTTTTTTGCTATAATTTTAATCCTTGTAAGAAGTGCCCTAGCCTCTACATAGTTGTTAGTTGAAGTTCCACATTATTCTGAACAAGTGAAGAGAATTTTGTCTTCACTATTTCTAAAAACACCACCTCCACCAACTTTTCTTGGATTTCCTTTAGAAGCACCATCTAAATTAATTTTGATAGACCCAATTTTTGGACATTTTCATTTTACTAGAGATCGAAGTAGATCGTTTGTTTTAATTCTGTTGTCGTAAATGACTCTTCCATGTATGTTCAAATCTTGTAACCAAATTATTGGCACCTCTTTTATTGTAATTGAGACTTCCCATGATGAGCACCATATTTGCACACATTTTGCAAGAGAGGCACTAATATGATTTCACACTTGGGCATGATGTTGATATTTATTTTTAAAAATTCTATTATTCCTTTCAAGCCATAAATTTAAACAAATAATGGCAAGGCCAATCCTCCATATATTTGTAGAAATTTTGCAAGAGAGGCACTAATATGGTTCCAAACTTGGGCATGATTTTGATATTTATTTTTAAAAATTCTATTATTCCTTTCAAGCCATAAATTCCAACAAATAATGACAGGGCCAATCCTCCAAAGAATGCAACATTTTATCAACTCTTTCAATGTTGATGGAGCTATCCAATATAATTTCATATTTTTTAAAAATAACCCCAAATGGTGTGAGCAAACAAATGATGAAGAAGTAAATGGTCCGACGTTTCTAAATCCTTCTCACACAAGGCACATTTGAAGGGTCCATAATATTCTCTTCTTTTTAGACTCTCTCCCATAAGAATATTACTTTGAACTACTAACCAAAAAATGTTGAGGCCTTAGGGAGAACCTCTAATGACCAAACGTTCTTCCAAGAAAAATCTTCGAGAAGGAAATTTTGATTGTTCTAAATCCTCATATCCCAACTTGACCAAGTATCCACCATCCTTTTATAAATTCCAAACCAACTCATCCTTTCATGTAAAAATTGGCAAATAAAACTCTCGAAACATCTTTTGAAGTTCACCTGCAATTTGTTTGAGTTCCTCTCCTTCAACCATGTAAGTAAAAGAAATCCATGATCTAGATTTTTTGCTCATAAAAATATAATATTTCACCTTTGGAGCTTTACATGTTGGGCTATTTTGAGTCATATATAAGAGGATAAGGCTTCAACCAATTATCAAACTAAAAATTTGCATAACTCACCTCATTGACTAACCATCTAATATGTTTCTTTATCAATTTCAAATTATCTGATATGAACTTCCATGTTGACAATCCTTTGGGTAGAGTTATTTTCCTAAATTATTTCATTGCATCAAGAGAACCTATATATTTTTGAAGTAATATTTTTACCCAATTCTTTCCTTGATCTCTGAATAATTTCCATCTAAGCTTTGCTCCTAATGCCAAATTTATAAGTCTGCAATTTTGCAAAGAGGAAACCTAACTTTTTTCTCACAACCTTTCCATAGAAAGTCTCTTTGGGTTTTATCAATTTATGATGCAATACCTTTTGGCAGTCTTGAAATTGACATCATATAAATAGGAATGGATTGCAAAGTAGTCTCTATGAGTTGTAGCCTTCCTACCATGGTTAAGAACCTACCTTTCTAACCTAACAAACAAGCTTTCATTCTATCTAAAAAAGGATGCAAAGCTCCTTTTTATTTCCTATATCAGAAAAACGAATACCCAAGTAGGTTGATGGAAATTGCAAAAAAGAGATTCAAAGCTCCCCTCATTGACTAACCATCTAATATGTTTCTTTATCAATTGTAAACTATTTGATATGAAGTTCCATGTTGGTGATATTTTGGGTAGAGTTCTTTTCCTAAATAATTTCATTGAATCAAGAGAACCTGTATATTTTTGAAGTAATATTTTTACCCAATTCTTTCCTTGATCTCTAAATAATTTCTATCCAAGCTTTGCTCCTAATTTCAAATTCATAAGTTTGCAATTCTACAAGCTTGCTCCTCTAATATTATTTCCTTTACAAACCCTATCCCACTTACAAAGAGGAAACCTAAATTTTTCCTCACAACCTTTCCATAGAAAGTCTCTTTGAATTTTATCAATTTCTAATGCAATACCTATTGGCAATCTTGAAAGTGACATCATATAAATAGGAATGGATTGAAAAGTAGTCTTTATGAGTTGTAGCCTTCCTACCATGGTTAAGAAATTACCTTTCCAACTTTCCAAACAAGCTTTCATTCTATCCAAAAAAGAGATCCAAAGCTCATTTTTATTTCCTTTATCAAACAAAGGAATACCCAAGTAGGTTGATGGAATTTTTTTCAATTTTAAATCCTAAAATATTCAAAATAATTTGTTGTAAATTTAGGGCAGTATTAATGAAAAATATCTTGGATTTGGAACTATTTACCAACTATCTAGTAGCCTTCTCATAACATGATAAAATTTATTTACACTTCATGGCCTCATTGACTAAGGGATGGCCCAAAATAAAAGTATCATAAACAAATTGGAGACGCGATTGAGAGGGACCCTTTTTTGCAAATTTAATACCCTTGATTTTTCCTTTTATTTTTGCCTTTGAAAAGGCTCTCCCTAATGCTTTCATCAAAATAATGAATAGATAAGGAGAAATATGATCACCTTAATAAAGTCCACAAGATGACTTAAAGTACCCAACAAGAGAACCATTGATCAAAATAGAAAATTTTGTAGTGCTATAACAACATTTAATCCACTCACACCAACTATAGTCAAAGACAAACTTTATGAGAATATCATGTAGAAAATTCCAGGAAACCCTATCATATGCTTTGTTCATATCTAATTTCAAAAGCATGCCTGGTTTCTTCATGGAATGAAGAGAATGTATGGCCTCTTGTGAAATTATTATACCATCAAGAATTTGTTTACCCTAAACAAAGCCACATTGTTCCTCTAATATAAGACACCCTAAAATTCCCTTCAATATGTTTACCATAATTTTTGAAATGATCTTATAAATCATATTACAAAGGATTATTGGATGAAATTTATCAAAATATTTTGTCACCTTTCTTGGGAACCAAGGTAATAAAAGTAGCATTGATCTCACTTATTATAGCCTTCCTTTTTCGGGCCTCTTCAACCACATCTAACATATCACTCTTTAATAAATCCTAAATTTTTTGAAAGAAAATTGCACAAAATCCATCGGGGCCAGGTGCCTTGTTAGGATGGAAAGAGAAAACTGCTTCATGAAGCTCCTCCATAGATATCTTCTTCATAAAGCTTTCATTTTGTCCTTGAGTGATAATTGATGTAATATTTTACAAAAGTTTTTCTTGTGCCTCCTTATCTTGCCTAGAATCTAACAAAATATTTTTGAAATATTTTATTGCTTCCTTCCTTATATCTTCTTCGTCCTCAATATTTCTTCTATCTAGAGTTATAATATTTTTGATATGACGAACAAAAAAATTTGTTTTTGCTATAGCATGAAAAACATTTGTATTTCTATATCCTTCCTTGATCCATTTCTCTCTATATTTTTGGAACCAATATGACTCCTCCTTTTTCAATGCATTATGATAATTAGAAAGTAATTATTTTTCTTTCACATAATAATCATGGTCCATTCCATTAATTTCTACTATCTCTTGTAAATTTTTGAGCTTGGATTCAATTTTTTTTTTTTAAATGTTACCAAAATATTTGACATTCCATATATTCATTTGCTCCTTTAAATATTTCAACTTTTGAACAAACTTGTACATACATGATCCTTCAAATTTTGATTCATCCCACCATAACATAACCATCTAAAAAAAATCAGGATCTTGGAGCCACATAGACTGGAAGTGAAATGGCTTTGGATGACCATTGTTAGGTGACTCACAAGTCAAAATAATGGGTTTGTGATATGATCCTGCTCGCAACAAAATATCTGAAGAGATTGTATACTTTGTTTGCAACCATTTATTGGATAACAAGAATCTATCCAGTATTTATGTTATATGATTTTTTCCAATGTGTCTATTATCCCATGTGTATTGAAAGCTTGAGGGACTAACATCCCAAAGGGAATTTGAAATTGACAAATAAAGAAAAATATTGCATTGATTTAGACCATCCTAGAATGCCACCCTTATTTTCCAAAGGAGATATCATAGTATTAAAATCACCTCCAAGAATCCATAAATCACAATGAATCATCATTGTATTTGATAAAAATATGCTTAGGTCCTTCCAACATCTTTCATGAGGAGATATTATAGTTGGAGTGTATACATTTATAATTCCAAATTTGATGTTTTCCTCTTTCTTGCAAAATAATCTAGCAACCCAATTAGTTTTTCCTTCTAATACTTGTCCATCCCATTTGCATTTGTCCCATATTATTGCAATACCACCTAAATCTCCTAGAGAAGAAACTGCTAAACAATCAATTGTCTTCCAAATCTTCTTAAAATCATTCTTACATTCCTCAATGCTTAATTTTTTTTCTTGTATTAAAATAAACACAAGGCTATAACAACATATTAATTCCTTAATAATTCTTTTTTTGGGGGTTTTATTCATACCCCTAATATTCCATGATATCATTTTCATCATCAACACTTCTTATTTTTATTAGTGGGCTTAGCCCCACTTCTTGTTAACACTTGTGATATTTTTATTTGGCTTCCTAGATTAATATCCTTTTGAGTTTATTTTTCTCTTAGTTCTTGCTTTGGTGGCCTTCCTCTCCTTCCATTCTCGCCAACACTCTTATCTTCATCTATCTCTTCTATTTTTTTTTTTATATTATTCAAAATGAGACTTATATTCTAAATATTTATGTTGCCCTAAAGAGTCAAAAGTGCAAGGAATAACCTCATTAGCATTTTATTCTTTATGTTGCCTTGAAAACTCTAAATTGCATAGATGATCCTCCATAGTCATAATTTTCGTATGTTGGCCTGGAAACCCTAAATTTCCTTGGATATCATCCATAATATTTTCTTTACTATACTGCTCTTGAAACCCTAAAGTGCAAGTAATACACTCTGTACTACTTTCATTTTTATTGTAAGAATATTTTAAGCTACTTTAGGATAATATAGGTGATTTACCTAGATTAAGCTTGACCTCCTTCACCTCATTTGCTTTAAAAATCATCTCCCCATCTTCCTTCACACCTCTAACTCCTATATTTGAACTTGTGCATTGTAATTCCTCATCCCCCATATCATTTTTTTTTCTAATGGCTGATTCGAGTGAACTGTAATGACCTTTGCCATCTGATGATGTAGAGGTATTTTTCTAGCCACTTTCCTAGGAGTGGAAAATCCTTGATTTGATGTAGCTTCTCCTATGATATGGTCTTATTGTTTCAAATTGAATCTACCCTCATGCCCAAAAAGTTCCATCTCTTCCTCCATTTTCACTTTGCAATCTCTTGCCATGTTCTCGGTTTCATGACATTTGTGACATTAGAATGCAATGTTTTCATAATCCACTTGTTGATCCCATTCTCTTGATTCAAATTTAATCTTAATCGACTGTTGTAAAAGGTTTAGAAATATCCATGGTAACACATATTTGAGTGTATACAACATATTTTCTCTCCTTAGTAGTTGGTCCCTCCTGGATGAATTCACCTAGAGTATACCAATATTCTTCAAAACCTCTGTATTTATGAGTTGATAAGGAAGTCCAAAATACCTAATCCATACTAGAAGCCTTCTAATAGTTTTTATGTCAACAAAAAAAATTCTCACTCAAAGGTCTTAAATATAATGCTTCTTTTCCCCTAAACCATGGGCCTCCATCCATTATTTTATCCCTTACTTTTGAACTGGAGAAAATAATGAGGAAACATCCTTTTGGAAGAAAAGTCAAAGTAACTTGAGTTCAATACCCACTTCCACTTAATCCAATTTTGAATCTCAAAAAACCTGACCAATATCCATAAAAATTACAAATTAACCCTTTGGTTTTAAGAATCATAATATCATGCTCAATCATCTCATCCTTGCTCATCACTTTTGGTGTAAATCTGCTACCTAGATTGGGTTTGCCATAGATTATCTATTCCTCTTATTGCTAGCTAGGGCATCCAAACTTCCAACTTGGCCATTCAAAATTCTAGTAAGGATTTTCACAAATGACTTTCTTTTCATGTGTTGGTCACGAATCTGCCTAAATACAAAATATATGTGCCACTAGATCCGACCAACATTGAAAGGTTGAAGGAGAGAGATGTCCTTCGGATCAATCTCTAGAGAGGGCTAGCTCCTGTACTAATATAACAATCAATATAAGCTTAGGGTAATAGAAAGAGATGGGAAATGACAGAATGAAATGTGAAATATAGCTATGAGCCAAAAACGTAAGGTGGGGATAAACTAATAGCTAAGCAACCCCATCAAGTTTGACCAACATTTAACCCAAATAATAACATAGAAACAAATCACAGCTTATAAAGATAACCTCCAGTTAGTATTTCAACATTCACTCTTCATCATAAATCAAATTCAGATATGAATCTAACCAAGATATGAATCTAACAGAAATAATAGGTAGAAAGCATACATGCAAAGATTGCTCCAGGAACCAGAGTTAAGCATCTTTCGATTAAGGCATAAATTTGAACTTAAAGAGTTTTTTTAGCAGAATTTCTATCCTCCCTTTTTTACATTAAAATGGTTAGTATTTATAAAGGATTGCACCTCTAAAATTAAATGTATAAAAAAATAAAATGATGGCTAGTCAAAGACCAGCCAAAGCAATTCTCTCCTCGATAGCATCAACACTCGAATCAGAACATTATTTAGGAAGCAGTGATCCCTATTTCATGGAGAGCACCTAGGAAATCAGCAAAAATGGATGATAGAAAATCATTTTAGACGTCGGTGCATCGAAACACAACAATGTCGCGTGAATATCAGGAGCTCGATCATTAAATCTAGGTTGTTGCTTCGTCGTCTTGCACCTTAGAATTTTATCTTCACTAGGAAGACCCATCAAAAATTAACTTTGTTTTGAAAAGGAGCAAAATTAATGGACAACGCCTTGGGAATGAACAAGATCACACAAATATCAGGAGCACAACATTTAACGTTGGCAACTCTTCAACAAGAATTTTGGAAATATCAATTTCGTTGCCCCAAGAATTAAATTCCATCAATTTCAAGCCCTTCTCAAAAAAGATCTGCAACAATGGCACCTTTGAAAGGAACTTCGTTGAGGGTTGCATTCCACCATGGAGTTTTCACCCTTCATTCGATGGTTTTGCCCTAAAATCATGTCTTCTTAGGAATTTTTTCCAAAACGTATTCTACTTGAATCAGGGGTGAAAAAATAGAATTGAGGGTGAAAATAAATTTCGCTCCAAGTTGAGGCGACTTTGACTTTGCCTTTTCGCTACTTTCGCTCCAAACTTGGGCGCTTTCATTGCTTTTGCCCCAACTTGGGTGAAATCATTAAATTTGCTAAAAATAAGGTAAAATTACTTTGGAAAACACCTTCATCATCTTGCATGCTTATTTCGGAGTGAATTTGACTTTGACCGACACATGCTTTCACTCAAACAATGCCTTCTCAATGCTTTTGCTTTGAAATTGTCTTAAAATAGCAATTCATCCAAAAGAAGGGTGAAAATAAATTGTGCCCCCTTTCTGGGGTGACATTGAATTTGACTTGTCCACTTATTACTTTCACCCCGAACTTAATTAAAAATAGTAATTTACCCAAAAAAGGGTAAAATCACCTTTGAATGCATAAGTTTGGGTGAAATCACTTAACTTTATTTTTTCTTTTCTTGTAGAATCCTCCTTTACTTTGGACTGAGTGCTTATCATTACTTTTTCTCCAACTAGGGTGAAATTATCTTAATGCTGCCATTCGCCCAAAAGAAGGAGAAAATGAATTTCACCTCTTTCCTGGGGTGAAAACATCTTTGTTTGCTTTATTTTTGTTGGTGCTTTCCTTTTAATAATTTTTTTGTTGATGCCTTTGATGATTTTTGCTACTGTGATTCTTAGATGTTCTTTTGCTATATATTTCCCCCTTTATACTTTGCCCACGGTTTTTCTTGCCCACGATTTACATCATTTCTTTACCAGCAAAACACTTGTTGTTTATTTCCAGGGATGAAATCAACCTTCTTTATTTACGTTAGTGAAATCAATAAAAGGAGGGGAGCAAAAATATTACATTAAAATAGTAAAGATAAAAGACCAAAAAAACAACTGCACCATTTATCTTTTATACTTGGAATTTTACAATCAAAATTTAGTGTGGCAAAACTGCTAACATTTTTGGTGGCTCTCGGGTATTCAGTTCATATGGATGCAATTGACCCCAGGCATTCATCCATTGGGATCAGTTGTCACTTTCGTTAGCTGCATTAGATGGTTCTTTTGATTCAACAACCTATTTTTGCTCTGCCTCTGCTCATGCTTGTGCTTCTTACTTTGCGAGACTCGCACTGGTAATCTCATATACTGTAACCGCCTTAGCCTAAGAATATTCGTTGAGCATCGGAGGATATTGGAGTGAATAAATGATGAAGAACAACGTCTGGATGTGGTCCAAATTGATATGATTGACTCTCTGAATTAGCTCCAATAGGGATGACTCGATGCGGATGAGCCTCTTCATGAATGGTAGTACATGTTCCTCTATAATTGGCTCCATCCAGCTATCGATCTCTAAGGTATCTTCTACAAAATTTCTCCAGGTTGTCTCCAACTCTCACTTCAACAAATTCTCCCCTTGATCATTCAGTGAAGCTCAAAAACTTAGCATCAGCTATAGCCTCAAAATAAATGAATGAAATGCAATGCTCTTGTTCAAAAATAGTAGCCATCTTCCAACCCTCCCTAGCCAGATCCAATCTAGAAAAATAGCTATGCAATGTAATCCTAACATTGGACCAAGATCGATCCGTCCAGCTCATTGGTTTAATTTGGAAGTTATACTGAGCTAACACCTAAATCTTCAGTGTCATCTCCAACTTGGGTTCTAGCTACTACTCGACATATTTCAAAGTCTGATCACTAAGAAAAATTACTATCCATACCTCATGAATATGTAGCAAAATCAAGAGCGCTTTTGTTGCTATTGTTACATAGTCTTTAGTCAACCGATGACGAGCTTCCTTGATTTTCTCCTTGGAGAATCCCACTGATTGGGTGGCCTTTTAAACCAGCTTATTTTGCAAAGATTTCAATTGGGTAGTTAATGTCTGCACCTATTGTTATGTGTTTTTGTATACCTTTTGATGCTCTTTGACTGCCTTCTATCATAAATTCTCTACCTCTGATATTGTTGTCTCCTACTGTGCCCTACTTTCGGCTAGAGCTTCTTCTAATTCAAAAATATTTGACTTGACCTCAAAAAAGCTCTTCTTATAATGATCACTATGCAGGTAAAATGAGATCATATCCACCTGAATATTCCCCATTTTATTTGTAGTATCAATCTTCGTCAAGTCCTCTATAATGACTTCATAAGCATAATCACTTGGAGCGATTTCTCCTTGGGGATTTTGGACTTGGGGGATCATTTTTATAGTGTAGGACTCCATAGCTTTGGGTTCAAAAGTGACCTTAAATGTCTTTGCTAGATATTGAGCTTATTTTCACTTACAGTGTTTTAGCTACCATGATGAAATATGGTAGGCTTGACTTATTTTTGTTGCAACAGGATGCTCTGGCATAATATCCATCTCTAGCTCTGGTAGCACCTACAACTCAATAAATGGAGCAGGGAGAAAACAAGCCTGCTGAGGGCTTGGCTTGGAAAGGGAAGTAGAAATGGGAATGGTTGGTGGACTGAAAGCGATTGAGGGAATGAAAGTGAGGGGTTCAGCTACAATTATACTCACTCAAGATAGAGCTTGTGTACTTATAGCCATGGTATAAATTATCAGAATAGAGGATGAAGGGAGCGAAAATGGATTGGTCTCAAATATAAAATAACTGAAAGAAAGGGAAATAAAAGAAATGGGAATAGAAGAAGAGGGAGCATAGGTTACTGATGACTGAGAGATGAGAAGTGAAATGGAAGTGGAAGGTATACCAAATGGGGGTGAGATGGAAGTGACAACTGTAAAAAGTGGTGTGGCAGTCACCAAATGCTCAAGAGCAAGGGAAGAGGGTAGATAAAATGTACCTTCAAGCTTCGATACCATTTGAGTTGATGATGAGGGTAGTTGTGAAATTGGTTCTCCCTTGTCTTGTTCCTCCTCTGTATCCTTCTCTAGATCTATAATTTCCATATGTTGGCCAAGTTATTCTACTTGAACCAAAGGAGGATTATCTAAAGTGTCAGCCTGTATGACTTCAACTGCAGGAGAGGGGTTTGCACTAGATGAAGAAACTGCACCAGTCCTCGACTTCTTGGAGATTTTTGAGGAAGAAAGTGCCTCATGCTTACTTCTCTTCTACTGTTGGGGTTGATATTTCAGTGAGGGTTGTTTCTCTTCCTCCACAAGTGGCACTTTTTCAACCACATGTTGCTCTCCTCTGACCACGATATCTTCATTGTTGGATATTTGAAAGCTTCGAGGTACAATTTTAGCAAAAGAGATTGGCTGGTAACTATCATAATATTCATCATATACGTTCAAAAATGCATCATCCATCACCAGGCCATAGGCTGACCCATTTTTTCCTTGGTGGGACCTCATAACCCACCAATTGGTGATTTTATCCTCATACCACGTGGGCAACCGATCCTTCATTTTGCTAAACAGGCCTGGAGGAGGAATCTAGTGCTTATGGACTTTCGGGTTATATTCAACCTCCATATTGTAGAAATTGTGCCATGGTGGGAGCGACATCATATTTTTGACATGCCATTCCCCTCTAGATTATTTTTATGTCACTCAATATCTAGTATGGGGCAGCAATGAAAACATTTTGCTTTGATCAATATCTCGAAGTGACCCAAAGGGTCATATTTCCACCGTTGGGGCAATTCCACCAAGCCGAAGTCATAGAGGGTTTTTGTAATCAACTAATTCTGCCCAACTTGGTTTACTTCAACATTGCTGAAGATAAAGGGTATGGTACATGTGGTTTATTTCTCTCGACTCGTACCATAGACATGGTTGATGAAGTCATTCTGACGAGCAACCTCCAATGCAAAAATATGCTCTATAGCAAAATACGGAAGGAGAAACGACTTATTAGTAAAGTCAAAAATTTGGACAATGATGACTTATGTCAATAATAATATGTTACATTTCTCCTTCACAATGACCTCCTTGCTCATCGCCCTTGGCACTCTCTCACATGTACCAAAAATAAGTTCAATGACGGGGCCCAAACACGTGATTAAAATTATAAAGTAACTCTTTCCTAGACAAGCTTGGAGTCCACAAATAAACTGGTAGCTTCATGTATGCCTCATCAACCTGCTTGTTAACTATGAAAGAAAAATATTGGTGCATGTGGAAGAAGAAATGTCAAGCCAAAAATAAAGTGTGTCTAAATGATCTTGCTTCCTCACTCTGCATCTTATCCAACTATGTGTGCATCCTTCAAGTTGTGTTGAAGAAAATTAGATTCGTGCTTGCTATCATTGCTATTGGAGCATAAAATTCTACATGTGAAATGCATTGTACCATCACTACTTGCCATTTGTGCACAATATAATCAGTAGGAATACCAACAATCTAAGCTAATATAGAAAACAAGTTGAGACTTTTAAAATCTGTCAATGGCTTTGACAAAGTCAGCAATTCTTCAAACTGCAAAGTTTTTATCAATTGATTCTCCATGAAATGGCACGTCAAAGTTGACTGGTATCTCTCCCCATGTTCCTTGAGATGTAACTTTGTAAACACAATATCAGAAGGAGGTTTGACCCTGCAAGTGAATGCTTCTCGAGCTGAACTGGATGAAATGTTGAATAATTTATCTCCATTTGCATTCTAAATAGCTCTTGTAGTGGGATTATAAAATTTCAAAATTGCTAGCACCAACTCTAGGCAAGCATGGATAGGTTTTACACAGGTACCCAAACATTTGTGCATAATATGCAATGGTGAGCAGGCTTTTTTGGCATCAAGACTTGTCTAACTGTAATCTCCACATCTTGGTGAAATTTTTGCATGCCTTTGTTTGAAATGACGCAGTAATCTATTTGAGCCAGTGCATCATAATATAGATCAAGCTTTATATTTTCATTTCACCTGGATTTTTCAGCTTTCTTGCCTCCAACTTTTTTTTGTGCTTTCTTGGGTTCGGTAGATTTATTACCCATATTTGTCCTTCAATAATTTCACTTTAGCACTCTGACAATTCTGCAGCCAAGCAACAATTCAAAGTAGCTCAGGGATAATCCTATAATGCTCCAAAAAAATATGCTTGATATTTCTTTGTTTGCAAGCTTCTGGTTCACCCTTTTTATAAATTTTGCTCCCAACTACCCAATTGAATGCAGGTGGCATGCTTGAGGAATTTGAGTGAACATGCTTCCTTGGTTCTCTCACCCAGTATATTTTTTCATGATATCTTAACTACCATTAACACCTTTGCACTATAAATATTCCTCAAATTTCATGCTCAGTCATTTTTTAACTTGAAGAGCGCAATTCAGCTATTTAACAACTAACTCTAGGAATGGTAGATGCCACGTGTGAGTGATGGGCACTTTTCGGGGGTGAAAACTATTAATTTCATTGCATTAAAATGCTAAAAACATCTTCTCTAAGTTTTTTAGAAAAATTAGCTTGATTCCATGCATTCAATTGAAGTCTGCTCTGAATTTAACTACTACCAGTGAAAATGCTTTTTCGAGTGCACTTGTTTTTCCAGAAACGTCAACTGGGCAAAAATAACCCAATGCAACAGATAATTTTTCTCAACTATCGCTCCAAAAATATCTTTCCATGCTTTTGCTTTTGAAATCACCTACTTGGTAATTTAAAATTAATTCATCATGCTCCAAAAAGTTCACTGCTGAAAAAATATGCTTTTAATGCAACTGGGCGTCTTTGTCAAAAAAGCAAGGTGAAAGTTAATTTCACCCCCTTTCGTGTCGAAAATAACTCTTGCCAACTGGAGTACCCAAAAAAGCATGTGAAATCCTCTTTTTCTTCTTGGGTTTTCACCCCGAAATTAACTGTTGATGAAGTGAAAAAGAGTTTCGCTCCGAAAATAAGATATGCAGGGCATAACACCTTTTTCGGATGAAAAACATCTTTCTCCTTTTTTACTTTTGCTTTTCTTTCTTTTCTTTTTTGACAATTCTAAAACATACGCGTTTTGATTTTAGGCCTTGAAAAAGCAAATTCGTATGCATCTTCACTGCCAAAAACGTTTTTTAATAATTTTACTGGTGCAATCTTCTGCTTGGCAACTTAAAGAAAACGCTTTAACTTTACCTTGAAAAATTTCATTGCTGAAAATAACCTTCTTTTAAAATGTAATTTTAATGTTTTCGCCACCGAAAATGATTTTCGATATCAGAGACGTGTTTTCAGGGAAAAAACACCTACTTTGGGGTGAAATTAAATCCTCCCAGCAAAATGACCTTTGTTTTTTATGGAACCATACTTCACTAAGAATAAAATAACATAAAATATTATGTACACATATACATACTTGATATGGAAATTTTCAATAATGATAGGCCTTCAAATGAAGACCATTTATAGAAATCGGTAACACACGACCATCCATGTCCTGTAAATAAAACGAGTTAACTTGATTGACACCTAAAATTTGGAACGGACCCTCCCATATCACTTCGAACATGTGATGCTTGCCAAGCTTAGCCTTGTTCTCATTCGATTTCAGTATAAGATCACAAACCTCAAACGCCTTCTCAAACATTTTCTTACTAAACCATTTCTATGTCATTTAGGTTTGTTCCATGAAAGCATTATATGCTTTCTCTCTCTCTTCTTCCAATTGTAAAAGTTGAGTCAACCTCGTGCTCATGGGATCAAATTTATCATTTTCACCATCAAGTGCAATGATTGAAGGGCTAAAAATTCAATATGAATGGGCAAGACTGCTTCTTTATCGTATACCAAGGAATAGGGGGACATCTTGATGGATTTCTTCACTAAGATGCGATCGACCCATAATGCTTGGTCCAGGAGCAGATGCCAACTCTGCTTGTTATCGCCAAGGGTTCTCTTTAGAATTCTCAACAAATTCTTATTTGTGGACTCAGCCAAACCATTTCCCTACGGATAGTAATTAGATGACGTCTTTAAATAAATCTCATACTTACCCGTGAATTCACTGATACTGGCATTAATGAAGGGAGTTCTATTGTCCGTTATGATTGCATATGATATGCCAAAATGAGTGATTAATCCTTCAAGGAAAGATGTAAATTGTTGTCTTGTTCGCCTTCTTTGTCAAAATTACTTCTGTCCATTAGATGAAATAGTTGGTTGCAATCAGGATGTATTTGTCTTCGATAGAAGAATTGGGATCAATGACCCCAGTTAAATCTAAGCTCCATTGTTGAAATGATGCTTCAACTTGAATCATATGAAGGAGCAATGATGCATTCCTACTTTTGCCAACATATCTTTGGAATTTATCGCAACTTTGACTGACTTTGAAAGAATTTGTAAAAATAGTGGGCCAAAAATAACCCGCTTTGATGATCTTCAATGCCATGGGTCTCCCTGCATAATGGCCTCCTGTTAATCCAGAATGGAATTCTACTAGGATTTTTTGCTTCTCTGATTCTCGAACGCACCTAAGAAGTACTCCATCAATATTCCTATGAAACAATTCATTTGGTAGCATCACATACTTGAGGGCTTATAGTCTTAATCTCCTTCTCTATGAAGCATTTAGATGTGAAGGACACCTTCCTAAATTGAAATATTCGACAATATCCTCTATCCAATCATGATCAACTATAGAGTGACTAGCGAAATTACTTTCACTTACTGAATCCTCGAGTTGGCTAACCATGGCTTCAGAGGTAGCACTCTTTTCAAGATCTTGACATAGTGCTCTACCCCAAACTAACTTGGTCAGTCAGATTTCAACATCATACTCTTAGATTTTGGAAACCCAACCAGCTCTCTTGTTCCCAAGCTCTCACTGGATGATGAAACTTTGAACATTTTGATGAACAACATAAACTATTATTTTTCTCTAGGAAACAAAATGCTAAAACTTCTTCAAGGACTTCATCATCACATATACTTGCTTCTCAATGAAATTGTATTTATTTTCATGCGGTTGGATGACATGGATTAAGAAAGCAATTGGGTGCTCATCTCCATGATCCGCCTTCTACGTGAGCACCACTGTGTAACTCTCTTGTTCACCAATGGCATACAAGATAAAATCCTTTGAATATTCAAGGTTTACCAGGACTAGGGTTTGAGCAATTCTTTTTTTGATTTCTTTGAACGCTCGCTTCCTCTACTAAGTCCATTTGAACTCAGCATTCTTCTTTAAAAGATCGATCATCGATTTTACCACTTGAGTGAAATATGCTACAAAATTTTGAACAAAGGTAATCTGCCCAAAGAATATTTGTAAATCCTTCTTGTTGGCTAGCAATGGAAGCTTCAGGAGAGCCCCAGCCCTAGCTGGATCAATAGTCTCGACAACGAAAGTTATTTCCTAATGCAGTCAAAAAATAGCACTCACAAGGTACCCTAGGTAATAAAACATAGAAATAATGGAGGAAGATAAAGGGGTCAAGCGGTCTGAATAAAAACCCAATGAGATAAGCTCTTGTGGTTTCATAAAGGAGAGTTTAATACTTAGTAATCTATGGAAACACAAACAAACAAAATTTCAAGTTGTGAAACTTTGCAAAATATTGAGGCTTGCTAGGCCATATGAAGGGTACCCCAGAAGTTTGTAGCAAAGGAATATTTTAGACTTATTTTCTATCTAAAGCCAAATGGAACAATTTTGGGTGATTGATTTGATGCTCATTCATTCAAGCCAAAAGCTTTTATTCAGACTAGCATACTATCAGACCTGTGAAGAAGGTAAGCCAAACATTTTATGTAGTGATGTGAGTAGTACGTTTTACAATCTCTAACAAGGTGAACAATATATAGAGTAGGGAATGTTCACACTGAAAGGTACAAAAGTAAAAAATTTTCTACACTAATAACCACCTAACCTTTGAACTAAAATCTAAAAAGCAAAGGTAAGCCAAAAATTTTTTACGGTAATGTTAGCTTACTTCACAAAATTTGTTTCCTGCTATAAAAGCATGTATCAAGCATGAAGATCAATTTAGAATGCCTTGAAATGCAAGGCACTTAGCATCCTAAAAATGAGCAGTTAGGCCATGTGGTAGTTGTCAGAACTGGAAATGATAGCCACCTCGACTTATCATTACTAAAGATTCCATAAATTATTACTCAAGGTTTGACAAGAGGTGTGTCAAACATGTTGAAGATTTCGAGTGGTATCAGATCATCCCTAATCATGCAAAGCCATTTTTACTCATAATTGTACATAGTAAGCTTTATCTAAGCTCAACAAAAACTATAAGTAGGGGAATACCCTTCATTGTAAAGTGTTAGATATTTTGGTGTTTTCCTATGGCAAGTTGTATGCATATGTTATTCTAATACAATAAGAGTTGTTTGAATTACCCCAACTAATGTATGTTAGATTATATACTACTGTATTATTTACACTTTAGCATATTTTGTATGCTTTAAGCGAAGTCTTTTTGTTAGGTTTAATGTTGTTTGGTGTTCCTCAGTCACTGAGGTTCTAATTTTTAGGCTTAAATTGTTTTGTTTTCTTTGTTTAGAGTGCTTGTGATGCTAAATGTGTAACATCTGAGCTTCTAGTATTTTCTTCATAACATTGATTGTATAGTTTGTTAGGCTTTTCTTGTATTGAGTAGTTGATGCTCATGTAGCTTAAAGCAATGTTATTAGTTGAGCTCTAGCAACATTAAAATCAATCTTTCTAATTATTTTCTTTATCATCCCTTTCCATTTAATCTCTTTAGTCTTTTTGCAGCAATGAATTCATAAGGAATCAACCTTCTTTTAAGGTTGACCTAGAAGTGATTATAAGCCAACCAATATTACTTCAATATGTAGACACCAAATTTTAGTTATTTGTACTCAAATTTCTACAAATTCATAAAAACCCCCAATTTGCCTAAAAATCATCCAAATTCGTTCAAATTCTTGCAAATTTCTAATTTCCTATCCAGTTCGTCCAAATTCCTCCAAATTTCCTATTTCTAGCAATTTCTTCTTAATTTCTCTCTAATTCCTCCTAATTTCTCTAAATTCTTCTAAATTCCCTCTAAGCTTCTCTAATTCTATCTCAATTTCATCTATTTCTTTTAATTCTTCTAAGGTTTCCCTAAAGTTCTTATTTTCCTCTGATTTCCCTTTTTCCTCTAATTTCTTAAATTCTTCTAAATTCCTCCTAATCTCTTTTAATTCTCCTAATTTCTCCCTACTCTATTTAATTCTTCTAATCCATTGTTAGCCTCCCTAATTCTTCTAATCCACCTTGAAGTTCCCCCAATATTCATTTGCCTAGCCTAACCCTCCATTAATCCCTAATCACTCTTCTAATCCATGATCCAATACCAAGGGGAATGCATAAAATAATTTTCAAATACCAAATCAAATCCCCAAAACCTAAGGTAGCCCTCACCCAAATCCCTCTGAGATTTGCACTCTAATTTAAAAATCCCAAGCAAATCCCTAGGAAGTCAAATCCCTTCCAAAATCCCCACCTAAATCCCTTCCATTTAATCCACTTTGTCCCCCATCCCCTTTTCCCTCCATTTTGATGAATTTAAAATTACCCTTTAATTCCAAAGTCAACCTCCTTCATTAAGCCACTTGTACACTCCATCCTCCACCTTGGAATTTTAGTAATTTTAAATTGTTCCCACATCACCCAATGCACACATACCCCCATGCACATATCACATCCCCCTAGGCTAATTTATGGCACTTGGGTGGGTGAGGATTCACCCCACCCAAGGCCATTAAATGGGGAGGGTGCACATTCCTCCATGTGTCCTCCCTAATATTTGCCTTGGATTTTCCACCCTCCACTTGGTGCCAAGTCACATCCACCTCACCTCCATGTCATCCACCCCCCTCCCTTCACAAATCCTATAAATACCCCTCCATTTCACTCATTTGCAACAACACATGAAGATATATACTGAATGTTGTCCAAATGTTGCTAGAATCTAGTATGCAATGTTACACATTTTAAATTTACATTTGCTATTTCTATTATACTCATTTTGACAGGTGCTACTAACAAAGTTTCATGTTTGCATGTGTGTAGGTACTCAAGACTCAAAGGCACAAATCAACTCGATTGGTGGTCACTACAAAAACCCACCATGCACTTGCTTGTAGCACATGGAGAATGAAAGCACCATAGTCATTTTGTAAAGGGGATTATTCCCCTTTGTTTGGTCACATTTATTTTTGTAAAACACCCTACAAAGGGTTTATTTGTATGCAAAAAGGACTCTTTTTAATTTAATACAATATTTCAATTTTAGTGCAATGGTGTACTTTCCATGTATACACAATCTAAGGTGCATATTCATACCTAGCCAAATCAAAGCATCAAGATTTTTTGGCATGTCTAGTGGGATAAAACTAATTAAATCTCCCTACAAAGAATTACCATGGGATGAAGTGCAACAATCACCTAATTAGAAGTAAAAAATTGAAGAAAATCTATCTTGTACAATAAAGCATTTGGCATACCAATATTTTTAAACAATCAAGATTACAGTGAAGATCTTAGTCGCATGAGCGAATAAAAAATTCATTCACCTAGCAACTCCATTGTCAAAAAAAATAGATATTGGCAATTTCACTAAAGGACATAGCACCAAAATCGTATGATCACAAGATTTAAAGCCAAGAAGCTAAATGAACCCATATGGTTTGGTTTACCTCTATAAAAAGTCATCCTCAAGATAACACCAAGGATTTCAACATCAAGTTTAGCAAGACTTAGATAAGAATCCCAAAGAGTATAAGGTCATATTATGCCTAAGACTACATCTACTACCTCTATGATTTTGTTCTAGACTTGAGCCTATAGATTTGGTAGTCCAATGAGATAACTTTTCTTGAGATCTTTCAAATTGTTATTACAGTAGAGAATGCACTTATCTCAATTGGAAAGCTTTCTCTAGAAGTTGTAATGTCATATTTCTTGGAGATCCCTCAACTAGGCTAGTAAACCTTGCTTTTGTGTTTATCATCCCCTTCATTGGTTGCATTTCTTGCACCAAGGTCGTATCCTAAACCAACTATTTTGGCTATCATAATGCCATATTTACATATTTTGGAGCCAAAAGAATCAGTAGACATACATAATCTAAAATTTGTGGTCAATAACTTGACAAATAAGCTTGCTATATTGGAGTGACAAAGTGTTGAAAGTAGGTTTGAAGGATATTAGCAAAGAAGATACCTCTACATCATAAAAGACCAAGGAGCCTCAACTAGCAATGATGATAAGCTTCATCATCAATAATAGTTGTTTTATATCCTAAAAGATGCACCATAAGTTCTTACTTTATAGCATGCCAATCATCTAAGTTGACCAATCACTATAGTTTTTCCCATTAAAGTAAGTAACTAGGGCTTTATTGCCCATATTACATAATCTAACCCCAAACACTATAGCAATTATGTGAACTAATGCCACCAGTCATAGAGCTCAAAAAATCATGTCATTTAAAAAAAAAGGATAAAAAAGCTTTCATATATGAGATTTATGGTCTCCAGAAGATTTTCCCTAATGAACCACAAAATATTAAAAATTAAATGCTCAAACCTTAGGGTTTCAAGTGCCAATCCTAACTTGTCACTTGGAAAAATCTTATCCAATAATGTGCTCCAATCCCATTTTACCAATTTAGCTTCTTTTCTATTCTTGATCACTACCACTTGTCTCCACTTAACTGGTTGAGAAGGTATAAATATATAAAAAGTTATTTTTTATGGTGCATGAAAGCCCCACATTAGCCTCCACATTGGCTAATATATACATATTATTTGAAAGTCAAAGAAGTGCCCTAGGTGGGATTTTAACCAAGGTCGCATGGGGCAAAAACTCATCCTCTTGGCCAAGATGGTTGTGCATCCCTTGATATTATTGATCCTTATGAATATAAAAATATCGTTTAGCATTTCGATAGGGAAACACGTGCTCGACCAAGAGATTCAAGCATATGACCAATGACCTATAAGTATCTTTGTGAGCATGATGTAACCAATTGACCAAGGCCAATAGGGGATACTTAAGTGGTGACGCATAGTGATGTCTCTCAAAACCCTCATTCATAGGACTCCATACACCTCAAATGTGGAACCTCCTTCCACAAGCATCCAAGTAATGACTCCTCTAACTATTGCACCACATCTATAAATTGTAGTGATTAAACCTCAATAATACAAAAAATATATTACTATAGATCTTATGGATGGTGTTTTGATGTTACAACCAATGACTATCCACATGGAAAATGATGGCCAGTTGTCCAACTTGATTATCGGTTAGTGTAGGGACCTGTTTGTGTTACCTCTATAGAGTGTGATAGCACACCTCTATCAACAAGACACCATTTTTTTTAAATCACATGCAATTTTTTTTTCAAATTCAAAAGTTGAAACCAACTTCCACTCGTGTTCCCAAATTTGTAGCTGCTCCATGGGGGCTGGATCCATTCAAATGTATAAAAATCTAGAAACGTCAAGATATCCTTGGTAATAACAAGTAACTAGAGTAGGCAGAATATCTCCAAAATTGACAAGATGGATTTAAAAACCATGAAATAATATCCCTAATTCTTTTGGAAAAAATGCATTATTAGTCAATGAAAAAAATTTTGAATTTGAAAGAAAAATTAGAGGTGTTAGACTATCTTTTTGTGTGATAAAGCAATGTCGCACCACACCCACTCTCATACCATGTTAAAATTCATAATATTCTCAAGAAATTAACAAAAGCAAACATTCACTCAAATATTATATAGAAATCAAAAGGACAAAAGATATTTAGGGGCACCTATAGGAACCAAAAATGATTAATTATATCCATAAATAATATTACACAACACTCTAATTATTAAATGAGTGTGATGGGGGTATTTATAGTAATACCAAAACCCCAATTACATCATAAATTTTAACCTAAGCTAACATAACAAGAGGAATTTAGGTTAATTACAAGTCATAAATAGGGTTTAACTATAACAAGGTTAACCATGGCCCATAGGGCTTACATAATAAAATATTATAAAATAATTAATACATTGTACAATGAAATTCCTTAGGCCTATCCAATACAATGCACAATATTGGATCTTGGCCATAAATAAGATTACAATTTCAACAGGTTTAGGGGTGGAGATGCATTATATTTAAGAATAAAAGTAAGAATTGTTTTATGGAGATAAAGACTATTAAAAGGATTTCAATGTGGATTAGGTTTTTTGGACTTCCATATCAACTTATCAATAAGAAAGTTTTGAAGAATATTAGCAATACTCTATGGGAGTTCATCCAAGAGGGACCAACTACTTAATAGCAATGGCATGTTGTATATGTCTAAATATCTCTTGTCAAGGATATTTCAAAAACTTTTTCATAGTCCATTAAGATTAAACCTAAATCAAGAGAATAGGATTGAGTGGATTATAAAAATATTGTATTGAAATGTTGCAAATGTTATGAGACTAGACACATGGAAAGAGATCGCAAAAAACAAATAACAATGGAGAAAGAGATGGAAATTTTTGGGTATGAGATAAACTTCAATTTGAAGGAAGAAGATCATATCATAGTAAAAGGTGGGTCAAATCAAGGATTTTCTAGTCCCAAGAAAGTGGTAAAGAAATCCCTTTGTATAATCAAATGATGAAGGTTATTACAATTTAATCAAATCGACCATTAGAAGAAAACAATGATACAAGTGATAAGGAACTATAATACACAAGTTCAAATTCAAAAGAAGTTTAATCATATATATTTTTCTTAAGTAATCTTGTTATGATAAAATGGAAATAGTATGGATTCCTTGCACTTTAATATTTCAAGAGTAGCATAATAAAGAAAAGTGTATGGAAGATATCTATGGAAATTTAGGTTTTCCAAGGTAGCATAAGAAAGTAATAATTATGGGGGATAATTCTTACACTTTAGGATTTCCATGGCAACATCCAAGATTTTCAAAGTAGCATAAGAAAGACATTACTTTATAAAATCATCCTTCTTCTTTAAGGTTTCTAAGGTAGAAATTGCTTGTGAGGCTACTCCTTGCATCTTAGGTTCTCTACAATAGCATAAATATTTAGAAGAAAAGTATCATTATCAATAGTTTGGAAAAGTAAAAGATATTGGTGAATATAAATGTTTTGGTGAGAATGGAAAAATGAGAGGAAGGCCCTCAAAGCAAGAACAAATTTATATTAAAAAAAAAAACTCAAAGGCCTATCAATTTGGGAAACCAAAAACAAATATTGCAAGTGTGAACTATATGTGGGATTAATCCCCCCAAAATAAAAGTTGTGATGAAATAGTATAATTGAGTATTAGGGGTATGAATAAGACCCCTAATAAAGATTTATTAAGGGATTAATAGATTTTTAAGCCTTAAATTTATTTTAATACAAGAAACAAAATTAAGTAGGAAAGAATGTAATGATGCACTCAAAAGGAGTTGGAAGATGGTGGATTGTCTAGAATTTTCTTCTTAAGATCTTCTAGAGGTATTGTGACAATATGGGCCAAACAAAAAATACGATGGATAATTACTAGAAGCAAAAATTAAGCGGGTTGCTAGTCTATTTTCCAGGAAAGTGAAAACATCAAAATTGGGGATATAAATGTGTGTGCTTGAACTATAGTTACTTCTTGTGAAATATGTACCTTAGTATATTTTTTTCAAATGTAATTATGATTCACAATTATGATCTATGGATCCTTAAGGGACAGTTCATCATGGTTATATCTCATTTAAAAAATAATAGTGCTAATCGTAGATGGTCTAAATTTAAGGTAGAATTTTGCTTTATTTTTCAATTCAAATGGTTTTGGGATGCTATTAATTCAATTTATCAATATAAATGGGATAATAGATGCATTAGGCAAAGCCATATTGTAGAAATATTCAATAGTCTCCTATTATCAAACTCATAGTTATAAATGGAGTATATAGTATCTTCAGACATTTTATTGAGTAGGATCATATCACAAGCCCATTATTATGAGATGTGATTAATTCAATATTGGTCACCCAAAGACATTTCAATTTTAGTCTATATATATTCAAGACCTTGATTTCCTTCAAATGGTGATGCTAGGGTGGGATGAAGCAAATTTTGAAGGATCATTTGTGTACAAGTTTGTTTAAAAGGTGATATATCTAAAGGGGCAAATGACAAATTGGAATACCAATTTGTTTGTTAACATATTTAAGGAAAAGGAGGAAATTGAATTCAATATTAGATATTTACAAGAGAGTATAAATCAATGGAATGGACCATGATACTTATGTGCAAGGCAAACAATTTTTTATTAAAATAATTTATTGAAAAATGAGTCATATTGATTCCAAAAATCTAGGGAAAAATTATCAAGTAAGAAGATAAAATACCAAAAAAAATTATGCTAAAACCAAAAAAAATTTTTTTTATCATATAAAAAATATTTCAACTATAGATAGAATAATATTGAGAAAGAAGAAGATACCAATAAGGAAGCAATTAATTATTTCAAAAATATTTTGTTAGATGTTGAATAAGGAGGTAGAAGATAAGCTTTTGAAAAATTTTCCATCAACTATGACATAAGGGGAAAATGAAAGTTTGATGAAGAATATCTCTATGGAGGAGCTATTTAGGAAAACTCTCTTTCCATCCTAACAACACATTTGGCCATAATGGATTTCCTACAATTTTCTTTTAAAAATTCTAGGATTTATTGAAAGAGAGATATGTTGGTTTTGGTTGAAGAGGCCCAAAAAATAAAATCTCTAGTAAGTGGCATCAATGCCATATTTATTACATTGGTTCCCCATAAAATCAATTCAAAATATTTTTATTTTATTCTAAAAAGACTTTATAATGTGATTGAAAAGTGTTATATATTGTATCATCTTAGAGAAACAATGTGGTTTTGTTCATGGTAATTAAATTTTTAATGGTGTAATTATTTCATACTAGGATATGCATCCTCTTAATTCCATGAAAACCCCAAGTATACTTCTGAAATTATATATAAGCAAAGCATATGATAGACTTTGCTAGAGTTTTCTACATGATATTCTCAAAAAAATTAGTTTTAATCAAGGTTGGTGTGAATGGATTAGATGTTGTTATAACACTTCAAAATATTATATTTTGAATAATGGAACCTATGCTAGATAGTTTGAGTCATCTCATGGAATCTACCAAAGTAGTCCACTATTCTTTTATCTATTTATTATTCTTGTGAATGCATTAGGGACATATTTCTCAAATGTAAAAATGGAAGGAAAACTTAAAGATATTCAAGTTGCAAAAAATGTTCACTCTAAATCTCATCTCTAATTTTTAATGGTACTTTTCTTTTGAGTCATCCCTCAACCAATGAGGCCATGGAGCTCAAAAAATTATTAGTTTGTGAGAAGTATATTGTATATTTTGTTAATACTAAAAAATCTAAGATCATTTTATTAACACTATCCTAGATTTACAATGGATTTTTGTAGATATTTAAGAATTTAAAATTGGAGAATTGTCATTAGCATATTTGGTTAATTATTTGTCTCATTAAGAAAATAAGGATCTTTGAGACTCAATTTTGGATACAATGAAACTTTGATTAGCAAGTTAGGAAGGTAATTTTTTAACCATGATTATAAGGCTACAACTCATAAAGACTACATTATTATCCATCCATGTGTGTGTGTCACATTAAAGAATGCTAGTAGGTATAGCATCAAAATTTAATAAAATTCAAATATTTTTCCTTGAAAACAATGTGAGAAAAGAATTAGGTCTTCTCTTTGTAAGTAGGTTAGGTTTTGCAAAGGAAAGAATATTGGAGGGGAGGGCTTGTGGAATTGTAGACTTATGAGTCTTGCATTAGGGACAAAACTTGGTTGGAGATTGTTCAAAGATCAAGAAAAGAGTTGGGAAAAAATGTTACTTCAAAAATATATTGGTTCTCTTGATGCAGTGAATTTATTTAGGAAACAAATCCTACCTTAAGGATTGCCAACATTGAACTTCATATCAAATAGTTTGCAATTGATCAAAAATTATATTAGATATCTAGTTAGTGATGGGGATTATGTAAGTGTTTTGTTCAATACTTAGTTGAAGCTTTATCCTATTATATTTGATTCAAAATAGCAACCTTTAGTTTGAGCATGTCTGGCTTGTAAAATCCAAAGGTTAAAGATTATATTAATGTGAGCAACAACTCTAGATAATGGATTTCTATTAGTAACCTGGTTGAGAAAGAGGAACTCGAAAAAATAGCGGATGAGCTTCAAAAGATGCTTCAATCGTTTTATTTACCTATTTTTAAACAAAGGAATGTGTTGGTAATACTTGGTCAATTGGGGATATGAGGATTTAGAGAAATCAAAATTTCCTACTTTCAATGATTTTCTTTGGAAGAATATTTGGTCATTAGAGGTTTCCATTAAGGCCTCAACATTCCTTTGGTTAGCAATCCAAAGCAATATTGTTATACAATAGAACCTATAAAGAACTAGATATCATGGGCCTTTCAAATGTGCCTTGTATGAGAAGGATCTATAAACATCAGACCGTTTACTTCTTCAATGTCCATTTATTTACACCATTTGGTGTTGTTTTTAAAAAACAATAATATATTAGGTAACTCCATCAACATTGAAAGATTTGATTAAATGTTAGATTAATTATTTAAAAGCTAAAGCATTATGCATTTTATGGCAGATTGGTCTTGTCATTGTTTATTAATTTTTTTTTTGCTAAGTTGAGTTTTATATACAAATTGGGTTTTTTAAGAGGATCCCAAAACCTTATAACAAAAAGGGCCATAACACCGAGATTTTAGGCAGTGCCTTAGTACATGGAAATAAACATAAACCGAAATGGAAAGAGTAAAAAAAAAACCCTTGATCCAGCATAAAGACCATATTCTAGTACAAACTAGTGAGACCCACTTCGCCAAAAAACCATCCTCTCAATGCAGTCAGTCTGGGATTCTCTCGGGGGTGGATACAACACACTTGCCTAGACCTAAGTAGGGAGAGTGAAAAGGCCAAGAATAACCTGAAACCAGATATCCTGTCCAAAAACCAGAAGCAAGAATTTTTAAAAAATTGGAGAGGATATTCGCCCATGGATGACCCAGGATGCACCCAAGGGTGTAGCAAAGTAGTAATTAATCATGCAAGAAAAGTAGCAAGCAACAACGAGATACAGTCTAGGGTGCAAAAATGAGACAGCCTAGGAAATGGCATTAGGATCCTCAAAGAAAAACAATGGAAAACCTCTATTTGATCCTGTAAAGTGGAACAACACTACTGGGGATATCTATAGGCCAAGATATCCTCATGTACAACAAGGTGAAATATGAGGAAACCAGAAGTGTCTAAGGACAACAACAACAGACGCAAATAGAGGATCCCTAGAATCCAAAACTGAAGGAGGAAGGAGAGACCACAATTGCAAACACACTGATCTCCAGTCCCAGACTAGATAAAACAAAAGATAACCCCCACCACTCCAGTAGAAAGGCCTAGGAACCACCATCCTTGCTCACGAATAGATCTAGGGAACTGGAACTAGGACTGGGAACCACTCAAGAACAGGAGGAGGTCCACCCCCAAGGCCAAGAACATGCTCTAAGAGTCCATCGAGAAGTAGTACCAGAATATAGAAGCCCCCAAACAGGAACTGAAATGAAAAACCTGAGGATCCCAGGTGGGAAATGATAATAGACACAAATATGGGATCCTCATAAGCCTAACCTAGGGGAACCAGGGTTTGCATGCACTGATCATGGGTCTCCTTCCCAAGATCGAGATATGTAGTAGAAACCCTAAGAACCCCATAAGAAGGGACCAAGAACCCCCCATCCTTGCTCACAAACAACTTTAGGGAACTGGGACTAGGATTGGGAACAACCCAGGTAGAGGAAGAGGCCAACCCCCAAGGCCAACCAATGCCCTAGGTGTCCACCAAAATGTATATCTAGCAAGAAGAAACCTTCGAATAGGAAATATAAAAGGGCCCTATCCAAAGGGACGGAACTAGCAATGACTAAAGGCATCCCAGAGAGGAGTCACTAGCAAAAGAGAAAACTACTCCCCCAGACCAACCCCAAAGTAGTGAGGACCTCATAGGATACACCAGGAAGTAGTCAAAAACCCAACCTATGACCACCACCGACCAAGGAGGCCTTAGGAACCGGATCCAAGAAAAAAACCTACAAAAAACCCTAGGGGAAAACCTGAGGGAGATCGGGGAAGGGATCCCAAAAACATGCAAAAAACCCTAGAAGAACCCTGGGATGCACCAGACCATGGGCTCAAGCAGGGAAACCCTGAAACTACTGGGAAAGGAGCAGAAAGTGGAGAAGGATCTCCCCCCAAGGAGATCATCTACTACAAAGTATTCCCAGAGTGGGATGACCCGAGATGAGCCAGGGACTAGGCAATAACCAGGGGAGGGGGAGAAGGACCCTCCCCCTCTCCCCTAATTACCTATAATTTATTAAAATTTATGACTTGAAAGTAATATCAAAATTTTTAAAAATAAATCTCAAAATCATGCCCAAGTTTTGAATTGTATTGTTTCCTCTCTTATATGATATTTATAGACATATCACTCATCATATAAAGCCTCAAGTACATAATAGGAGTGTTAGTCTCTTAGTTATAGGGTTTGAATATACATGGAAGGATCATATATGATAATAGAGTTAACAAAAAGGATTTGTTGATCTATAATAAAATAGAATGTCTAGAAATTAGGTTTTCCAAAAAAAGTTTTAATGGTACTTCTAAAGAAAATCTAGGAAAATATGGTAGAGGATCTTTTTTTAAATAAAAAAGGAAATATTCTCCATAGGGATCAAAATTGTAAATGGAAAAGGATGAAAATATGTTTCAACTGAGGGGATTCACAAATTATCATCAATGATATGAATAAAAATGGATGTGGGGATTGGATAATATATAATTTTATTGTTGATGTTCATCAACTATTATTGGAGGCAATCGGTTGGAAATGTGAACATATCTATAAATAAGGAAATCACATAGTACATAATTTAGTCAATTGCACTTTTGATCTTCATTTTGGTGAAATTCAATTTTTTTTTTGGTAGGTTAAAATTCTATTAAAAGCAGGTTTTGAAAGGACCCCAAAACCTTTTTACAACAGGTCAACCGACCAAACCAAAGGTCAAGAACAATCAATTTGAAGAATCTCACCCAGTAGAAAATAGACAGTTTGGAAAAACTCGCCTAGCGAAAATAGACAATTTTGAAAAATCCTGCCTAGCGGGAAACCACCAATTTGGAAAATCTTGCCTATCGAGAATCCACCAATTTAGAAAATCCCGCATAGCAGGAATCCACCAATTTTGAAAAATCCCGTCCAGCGGGAAACCACCAGTTTTGAAAAATCCCACCTAATGGGAAAACATGCAGGATGATAAATTTGAAAATCCTGTCCAACGAGAAGCAACCAAAAACCACCAGATTGAAAATATCGCCTAGTGGGAAAACCAGTAGATTTAGAAAATCTCGCCCAACGGGAAATCCAACAAGAAAAAGAAATTGAGAAACCCCACCCCATAGGAAAACCAACAGGTATGGAGAGTCCCGCCCAACAGGAAAACCAACAGAAAATCGGGTTTGAAAAATCCCGCCCAGTGGGAAAACCAACAGGTTTGGAAAATCCCACCCAGTAGGAAAACTAGCAGAAGAACGGATTTGGGAAACTGCAGCACTGGAATCTCGCCAACAGGGTTACGAGGAAGGCGAAAGGAGCTAGGGAAAATAAACGCAGACACAAAGAAATGATCCTGGAAGCCAAAAAGGACCAAGAACCCACCATCCTTGCTCACGAACAATTCCAAGGAAGTGGAACTGGGACTGGGAACAACTCAGGAACAAGAAGAGGCCCCCCCAAGGCCAAGAACAAGCTTTGAGAGTCCACCAAGAAGTAGGACCAGAAAGCAAAAGCCCCTGAATAGAAAACTAAAACAAAAACCTATGAAGCCTAGGAAGAAAGTGACAACAAACACAAATATGGGATCCATGAAAGCCTAAACTATGGGATCTAGGGGTCTGCATGCATTGATCATAGGTCCCCCCAAGATCGAGACATGCAGTAGAAAACCCAAAGCACCCAAGTAGAAAGGACCAGGAATCCCCATCCTTGCACATGAACAACTTTAGGGAACTGGGACTGGGGCTGGGAACAACTCAAGCACAAGAAGAGGCCCCCCCAAGGCCATGCAAATGCTCAAAGCGTCCACCAAGCAGCAGATCCAACAAGAAGAAGCCTTCGAACAGGAAATCGAACATGGTCCCACCCAAAGGGATGAGACCACCAACAACCAACGACATCCTAGAGAGGAAACATGAGCAAAGAGGAAACTGACCCCCCCAAACCAACCTTGATGAAGAGAGAACCTCACGGGATGCACCAGGAAGTAAACGAGAACCCAACCTGCAACCACCACAGATTGAGAAAGCCCTAGGAATCGGATCCCAGTAACAACCTACAAAAAAACCCCAAGGGAAAGCTCGAGGGAGATCAGGGATAGGATCCCAGGAACATGTAGGAAACCCTAGAGGATCCTTGGGAAGCACCAGGCCCGGGACTCAAACGAGGAAACCCCAAAAATACTGGGAAAGGAGTATAAAGTGGACAAGGATCTCCCCCCAAGGAGATCATCTGCTACAAACCATTCCTAGAGTGGGATGACCTGAGATGAATCAGGGAATGGGCAAGAACCAGGGAAGGGGGAGTAGGGAGAGGGAGTAGGTCCCTCCCCCTCTCCCCCCATTTTAGACCTTCCTAAACATTCGTGAAATTCAAATTTTAGAAAGCAACTATTTGAGTGATTTTATCTCTTAATGAAAATGATGTCAATGAATTAACTGTGAAAACACAATAGTTTGAGGAAGATGAAGAATATATTTAATAGAAAAGGAAATGAAAAATATTTTTAATAAAATCAAGTTTAATATAGTTTAATTGACCTAACAACAAATGCAATATTTTATTTTTTTGATGAGAGTGGTACGGGTAAACACTACATGTAACTTATTATAAATATATACATTTTATAATAAAAATCATATAATGCCAACACTAAACGATAATTAGTCTTTTTCCATTCCATAGATTCACTACAAATTATAACAAATAATTTGGTCACTATTACCACTACATTTTATATTTTAAAAGGTGACTAATAAGCCTAGAAATTTGAGAAAGGTGGAGTATGCTTTTAAATTTTTCTTAATTTTTATACTTATTTAATCACATTTATATAGAAAATAATTGAATTATTTAAATGTTTTTTTATAAACATAAATTACTCTCTATTGAGGTTTTTGCACTATTAGGTACAATCATAATTGTAATTACTTGCATATTCTAGCCATTAGGGTGGGTATGCTATTTTATGTTTCTTTTAAATTGTTTGTTAAATATTCCTTCAAATCTATTTTAGATTATATATAATTAATCTATTGATACTACAACATTAATGTCTCCTTATAATAATATGGAGTATGAAGCGGTTTAATGATAGGGAATTAATAATTAAATATTAATTAAATAGTTTTAGTTAAATAATAGGCTAAGATTTTATTCTTCATAGATTTTCTTGCAACTTTTTGATTATCAAAGTTGCAGCCTTTTCCATCTGCCTTATCTTACAAATTGACAGGTCCATTGAATGCATTATTATCTTATAAAGGTCTCGATCAAATTTTGTAAAGGTTGAAATGACCTATAAATATGTTTGATTATCAATGAAAATGGTAGGCAAGTTTATGAGGTAAACTTGATCCTCATCACTCAAAGTTGCAATTTTTATTCTCCCTAGATTTTCTTATAGATTTTTTATTGTCAATATTATAGCCTTTTATATCTTCTTTATCTTGCAAATTAATAGGCTCATTAAATGCATTCTTATCTTGTAAGAGTCTTGGTCAAATTTTGTAAAGGTTGAAATGACCTATAAATACGTTTGATTATCAATGAAAATAACAGGAAAGTCTTTGAAGAAAACCTTATCCTCATCATTGAATATACTTGAATATACTTAATGACTGTAAACTTTAAAAGCTATTTTGCCTACATTATTCAATCATAACATATCTTTACTATAGAACTATATATACACAGGAAAATCAATAACACCATTGGATGTTGCCTCTATAAACCCTAAGCCCGTTGGGTAAAACAAAGTCAATAAAACCCCCACCCTCAAGGCAGTCAACCAACAAACACTTGGCTTCTACCATCCAACTATCCCCTGTTGGGTATACTATGGTTTGAACCTTAGACCTCCCTAAAGAGAAGCCAAAGCCTTAACCACTACACCATCCTTGCAGATAAACTATATATAATGCTATACCACATTTAACTATAACATGCATTTTTTAAAAATAATTAACATAGATTTATAATCACTAATCGTCTTCTCTTCATATCCTTTCTTTTTCTCTTTTAGACTTTTTTTTTAGAAATTGTTTAAAGCCAAAATAATTTTTATGGGTTATTAAAACCATTTTGTTTACTTAAAATTGTTAGTTGAACTCAAATATAATATTTTCTTAATGGATAAACTAAATTATAGTCCCATTAATGATTCAATTGAAAAATATTTGAAGGCACGGTGGAAAAATATTCTTACTTTCTATGCCATAGTCTTGCAATCTACCAAATAGCAATTAATGTTGGAATGTACCCTTAATAATGGACTTTTGGTTTGAGAACTTATATGTTAAATCTATTAAATAACAATTAATGTTGGATTGGCCTTTGAAAAATTAAAAAATGAACTTTATTTAGTAGAGTTTTAACTAATAAATATTTAGGACAAGTGAATCTGAATGAGGTGAGTCGATTTCCTTTGGATGGTAATGGGTCCTTGGTGTGATAGGCTCTAAATTTAGGATCTTAGGTAGTAAAATATGGATTATTTTGGAAATTGGGGAGAGGGGAGAAGGCATGATTTTGGAAAAATTCATGGGATCAATATCCACCTATGATTGTTGAATTCATAAAACTACAACCAGTAAAAATAACCATGGAAAGCAGGGGTTGGATCCAAATTGAAATATATTATTCAACACTAGTTATCTGGGGGATTATAAGTTTAAGCATTTTAATAAGTTGGATGAGGCCAATTCCAATCCCTCCATAAGTATCACCCATCATGACTAAAATATTTCTCACATGTAGAGATGAGGAGGATGAATTAGCTTGGGGATATGGGAACCTTGGAGTATACACAGTGAAGGATGGATATGATAAGATGCTTCCAAAACCTCCTCTTCATGCATATATATGATAATATCCTTTCATAACCTCCTCTTCATGCATATCAAGTTGAGTATTGGAGAAATATTTGATAGTCCAAGGGTTGGCCGAAAGTAAACTTCTTTGTCTAGCAGTTCATGCACAATAGAATTCTTACCTTTGATAATTGGATATGTAGGGGAATTTATGGTCCATATCAATGTGTTTTATGCTACAAGAGTGAGGAAAAATTTTAAGACTTGATGTTTGAGTGCCCATTTAAATGTCAGAGTTGGGAGCAATGGTTTTTATCTTATAAAATTCAAGCCAATGGTGATTTGAATCAAATTAATATTTGGGAAATATGGAAGAGGGGTAGATTTTAATCTAAAATTTTTTGCATCGGTTGGAATATTAGATTAAACTTTATTTGGTGGTAAGTGTGGTTGGAGAGAAATGGCAAAATATTTAGAAAAATATTTTCATCCTTAGATGGTATTTGGTAGGTCATTTGGAGCAAAATCATAGAAACTATGGTAGTGTATGCTAAAGAGGAAACTCAGGATGATATAGGGATGATGGAGAAGGAAGCTGAAGTGTAAGAGGGGTAGGACAAAGCTAGTTTGAAACCACCCCTAGAAGATTGAATTAAAATTAATATTGATGGAGCTACAAAAGGCAATTCGAGTAGAGTTAGAATTGGAGTGTTTGCAAGAATCATGTTGGAATAATGCTCTATTGGGAACTGCAAGACCTGGGAAGGGCAAAAAAAAATGAAGCAAAAGACTTAGCTATCAAATATGCTTCTATATAGGTAGTAAGATAAGGTTATAGATAGATAATCCTAGAATCATATTCTCAAATATTGGTAGGAGCTCTGATTGCATTAGGAACTTTGCTTTGAAGACATGGAGGTTGAGGATTCTTGTCACCCAAATTAAGGAATTGTGAAGAGAATTATATGATGTCATTCCATTTTATGTGAGTAGAGATATAAATAAAGTGGTAGATTTCTTGGCTAATATGGGTACTGAGAAGGAGGTCAGGTTTCAGTGGCACAATGACATGATTATTTAGGATGAGAGGATTAAGTAGGTTGGTGATCAAATCCAATGTTTAGTTAATTTGGACAACCATTATAGAAATATGCTTTAGGAGATTTGGCTTCAATGCAGATATTCTTTTATTGTTGTAAATAGGGGACAACCTTTATAGAAATATAGTTGAGGAGATTTAGCTCCAATGCAGATCTTCTTTCATTGTTGTTAACAAGTGTTATTATTAGCTAAAGCTGGGAGGAGTCTCATACCAACTTGTAAATGATATTTGTTGAGTTATTTATTTTGTATACAAGGGTGTTGGTTACATCCACACTATTTCTAGTAACTGCCAAGTGCAAGGTTCAAACCATAAGGGTTGCTTCCAATAAGCCTATACCACCTCATTATTGTTGACCCAACAACCTCATAAGGGAGTTGGTTACATCCACACTATTTTCAGTAATTGCCAAGTTCATGGTTCAAACCATAGTGGTTTCTCCCAAAAAGACTATATCACCTCGTTATTATTGAATCAATGACCTTGTTATTGTTGACCCGATGTGAGGGGAATCATCGGTCACTCAGGATTTGTACTATTGTTGGTATAACACGCACTTCAAAGATTTACATTAGACTATTACCTTTGTAAATAAGAGGTACATAACTCAACAAACTATTTTATTTGTTGAGTTATTTACTATATAATTCTAACACATTGATGTGGACTGGTTTGAATTGATACATCATATGATTTTTTTGGGTTTAATAGATGGCACAAATTGGACCACACTCTCCAGAGACATACCATCATAGGTCTTCTAGGTCTTCCTGAGATCATTGAAATTAAACACTAATAATATTTTGTTAAGATGTCCCACAAGAACTTTTTATTTGTTTTAAATTTATATGATACCTAAACGTGTACGTATTGTATAGATGGTAATCATGATAGTGAATTTTGCTACTTGTACTATAGATATGCATCTTAAAAAGACTTCCAACTAACTAGTTCTTTGTATATGTAAAATGAATTACATATAGATAATAAGTATATTTAAACTATGTACTTAAATTTTTAAAGTCTTTGTTATTAATTTATTGAGATTGTACAATTATTTATATTTATTTTTTTTCCATTCTACACTTAAATTAGTTATAATTATTTTTCTACATTTTAATACAAAACCAGTAGTTTTTATAAGTTATAAATAACTATTATATATTATAAACTTTTGATTGACCTAAAATTCATGCCTATCTACTACAATGATTTTATTTTGCCTTTCATATTTCTCTCTTGTTTGAATTGTATAAATTCATTCTTGAATTTGAATTTTAGGCATATTTATTTTTCAATAAAAAGTATTTTATAATCTAGCTTTTGGATTTTAAATTACTATGCAGATTATAATATTAAAATATTTAAACATTAAATTTTTAAAATATTGTTTCATAGGTGTGTGATCCAAGAGTAAGTGCAGCAGTGAGTGCAAGCACAAGGCAGAAGAAAGTGTAGTAGCAAGTGTGAGCATGATCCAAGAGTAAGTGCAGTAGTGAGTACAATCGCGAGCTGGGAGTAAATGTAGCAACAAGTAAGAGCATGATACAAGAGTAAGTGTAGTAGCGAGTATAAGCATGAGTTAGGATTAAGTGTAACCAAAATCAAATGAGAGTGAGTGTAGCCAAAAGTAAGTGTGAGTGAGTGTAGTCAAAATTCAAAAGTGAGTGCAAGCGTAAGCTAGGAGTAAGTGCAACAACAAGTGCGAGCGCAAGCATTGGGAGTGAGTGTGCAAGTTGAAAGCGAATGAGATCAGAGAGGGAGTGTGAACCAAGAGGGAGTGCAAGCCAAGATTCAGTTATGATAGAAGAATGATAAGTTCATCCAGAGTGCATTAATGCTTTAAAACCTTATCATGAATGTGTAGAACATTATTTCCAAAAAAAAATTAAAAGCTAAAGAATGTCGAGGAAAAGAAGAGACAAGGCAATTGTGAGCCAAGAGGGAGTGCAAGCTGGGAGTGAGTGCGAGGTAGTAGAGAGTGGAACCAAAAGGGAGTGCAAACTAAGAGGGAGCACAAACCAAGATTCAATCATGGCAAAAGAGCAGCAAGTTAATATAGAGTACATCAATACTTCAAACCCTTACCACAAATGCATGGAATATTATTTCTAAAAAAAATTTGAAGTGAAGGAACACCAAGAAAAATAAGAGACACGAGCAATTATGAGACAGGAGGAAGTGAAAGTTTAAAGCAAGTGTGAGGCAAGAGAGAGAGTCCAAGGTGGGAGTAAGAGTGAGTGCAAGTAGAGAGGGAGTGCAAACCAAGAGGGAGTGCAAGACAAGAGCAAGCCCCATTAGCTATTATGGAAGAAAAGTTATTTTTGAAAGCCCTAATGGGAAGTTAAGACACCCTAGTTGGAAGTATGAAGGCCCAAGTTGGAGATAAGTAGAAGAGTGAATACATGGCAAGTTCAATCCAAGTAGTAGATGGTACACCAGAAGTAAGTATCAAGGATGAGATGATTGAGTATGATATAATGGTTCTTAAAAGTAGAGGACTAATATGTAAGTTCCATAGATCATGGTCGGGTTTTTGGAGATTCAAAATTGGATCAAGTGGAAGTGGAGATTGAATTAAAATTATTCTGTGACTTTTCTTCCTAAATTTTTTTCCTCATCATCTTTTCTAGTTCAGAAATTAGGGATAAAATTGTCCATGGTTTAGGGGAAGAGATGCACTTTATTTGAGACCATGGAATGACCATATTAACTTATAAATAAGAATGTTTTAAAAAATATTGGAAATACCCATCAACGAAGGACCAAAAACTAAGGAGCAAAAGCATACTTTATATATTCAAATATGTGTTGCTATGGATATTTCAAAACCTTTGCCACAATCCATTAAGATTAAATCTGAATCAAGAGAATGGGATCAACAAGTAGATTATGAAAATATTGCATTTCGTTGCCACAATTATTTTTAGATTGGACACTTGGCAAGAGTTTGCAAAGTAAAAAGTATGAAGAAAGAGAAAATAATTTAGCCATGAGATAAACTTCAAGATGAAGCAAGGAAATCATTCAATAACAGAAGCTAGTTCAGATCAAGGATATTCCACTCCAAAAGAAGAGGTAAATAAATCATATCAACAATATCAATTGGCAAGTTTAGAAGGAATTAAAGGTGCAAAAGAAGATGTGGAGATAAAATCCAAAACAAAGATAACAAAAAAGGTCAACTTTATTCCAGGTAAATCATCTTCATTTTCTTCAAGTAGTATAGAATCTTTTTTGGGTAATAAAAGTGAAAGTGGTGAAGATGTTATCCCTTGCACTTTAATGTTTCAAGAGCATAATAAAATAGAAACGATGTTGGAGGAAACCCATAATAATTTAGGGTTTTTATGGCAGAATAAGAAGGTAATTGCTATAGAAGAGCATCCTTGCACTTTAGGGTCTCTAGGGAAATATAAAGAAGATTGTGCTTTTGAGGTTGTTCCTTACACTTCAAATTCTTTAAAACAAGGTAAACCTAAAGATGATAAGTCTTGCTATGAGTAGTGTGAGAAGATTGAAGAGATTGATGAAGATGAAAGTATTTGTGAGAATGAAAAAAAGAAAGAGGTAGACCCAAGAAGCAAAAACAAAGAGAAAAAGAAGCACAAAGGGATATTGATATGAGAAAACAATATTAACAAGAAGTGGGGCTAAACCCATAAATAAAATAAAATAATAACAATGAAAATAATATCTTGGAATATTAGGGGAATGAATAAGAACCCTAAAAAAAGTATTAAGAAATTGTGAGGTTGTTATAGACAATATATTTTTGGATATAGAAGATGGTCAACAAATATTTTAGCCATTCGCAAGGTTGAATTTCATCTTGACAATTTAAATTTTTGAAGTCATTTGATATAAAAAGGGTTGATTGTGGAAACATAGGAGTTTGACGAAGATGAAAAATATCTTTGATAGAAGGGTAAATGAAGAATATCTCTATAGAAAGACAATATATATGCTTTAATTAACTTGTTAAAAATGTAATGAAAACAATGTAATGTTTTGTTTTCGTAATGGGAGTGACCTTCAATAGAAGCCACACATACCTTATTTGAAAATATATATATTATTTTCAAATTTGAAATCTATATATTTATTTTTCTATCAAAAATATTGTATAACATATGTTAAAAAACTACACATACTATAATATTAAATTATTTAAATATTTATTTTTTAAAAAATATACCATATACCTTTTGTATTTTCACATAATTAATATTTAAATTTAATTAAAAAACATTTGATGTTTATATATTTTGTTAAAAGAAAAATTTAGCTGAATGAATGAACAAACAAACAATCAAACAAAGTGTTATAATAAGAAATTCAATTTTACTTTGTAAAAATAATATACTACAGTTAAATTTTTATAAAAAATAATTTGATTAAAATAAAGATAGATTTAAAATATTAGAATTTAAAATTATACATTCAAAATTTCTAACAAAATTGAAATTAAAATATATAATTAAACTGTATTCTTCCGGAACTTTTTTATTACTATAATTTAAGAAATACGATCCAATTACACCATACATCATACTTTACTTTAAGCATATATATATATATATATATATATATATATATATATATATATATAGCAATTTGAAACTTCAATTTCACTTTGCCCCAGTTGTACAATACATCTTACTTGTCCTTACTTCAACTGGAAATCGGAACCAGTTTCACTTTCTATGACTGCCAATTTTGCCAGTCAAATTTCAAGTTTACTTTTGTAATTAGGTGCCCTGACATGAATTTTCCACGTACAACCAACTTATACTCGTGTCGCTCACACATGGCAGATAGCTCCGGTTCCTCATGTCACGTGAACCAGCAGAAAATCACCCCAAGAAAACATTAACCACCCTCCTTCTGCCACGCCAGAACGCCTCTAATTTAGCGGAGAACTTCAATTAGTGCCAATCCCGCTATATTTGGCGGAATTCTGGTGCCTTGAGCGTAAAGTACAACCCCCGCCAAAGTTAACCCCGTTTCCATGGTGCATATCTCTCGACTTGTACGCTGAGTTAAGAGTCTTCAACGCCCGTGAAGGAAGCCAATATTTACCTGCCTGCTCTGGAGTCTCAAGCCCGTGATACGCAGTTTCGGTAAATTTTCTTTTACTTTTCACGCCGTCCTTACCCGTCCTCCGCGGTAAATTCCGTGTTAATGGTTCCATTTCACAAATGAATTGTATGTTGTCTGTAAAAATTCAAGCACAGTGTAAATTTTCGTACTTTCTTTGTATTTTTTTTACCGTCTGTGGAATTTCGTTGCTTCAACTTGCCAGAATAAATTTATAAAATATACTGTAAGCTTCGAGCCAAAGTTAGTGAATAATTTTCATGTGAAACAGCCTCGTAAGGTCTGCAAGGAAAGCGGAATTCATTGTCTGTGAGTTTCGTTGAAGTTGCAGAAGTCCTCCTTTCGATTGCAAATTTCATTGGAGCTTTATCGATTTGGCGTCAACTTCCGTTCGTTTTGAGGTATTGCAAGATTGTAAAGTTTGAAGTCATTTTGGCGTTTTCAGATGCAAAGAAATGGAAATTTCGTAATAACAGACTAGAACAGGCTCTTAATTTGTGTAAATATTGTAAATTGTGTCGCTGTTTGAACTTAAATTTATTTATTTTCAAGTTTATGACAAATTTCGTTGATTTAAGGCAGAAATAGCAATTTATTTGTAAAACTTTATGACGAATTTCGTTGATTTATGGCAGAAATAGCCATTTATTTTTAAAGGTTTTATGACGAATGTCGTCGATTCATGGCAGAAATAGCCGTAGAGAATGGAAGATGAAGAGCTTAAGATGAGAAAGGGGCTTATCAGAGAAAGCGGGGAAGATACTCTTAATTCTCGAATTGTATTCTTATCCACGTTAGTCGTCGCCATGGGACCTTTGACATACGGGCTTGCGGTACCTTTCTTTTCCCTTCCAACAGAGATGTTCTGTTACTGTTTTAAATTTGCATAAAGCTCTGTAGATTAGATCTGTTACTGTTTTAAAATTGCATAAAGCTCTGTAGATTAGATGCTAACAAAGAATGAAGAAAATCATCTGTTTTTGGCATTTCAAATTTCCTGTCTATTGAGTTGTGTGCTTCTATTTGTAAATAAATCGAACGAGTTTACTCAAAAATTAGAATTTTAAATTACACATGCCTTTTCTGCTTGAAGAAAAACAAATCGAGTTATTTTTATGCTCATATTTTTAGAGATTGGAACTGTAAATTGCACCCTGCTTCGGACTTTCTGGCAAGCGCCAAAAATTTTTTTGTCAGAAAATCATACATACATCGTAATTTTGCCCTTTCCTATCATCCATTTTTGTGATGAGAAATTCACGGTCTCAGATTGCCGTTATCTCGGGTTTAGATTCTTAAAATCTGGCGGTACAATGGGAGAATCGAACTCATCACGTTATGGACATGCTCCTATTATGGTTAAACAATAGTTACAGGAGACATCAAATCGAAGGAGCCTTATGCATTATTGAAGAAGATTTAAAAAGAAAACAATTGCGAAGGCTGAAGTTCACGTCAATTTCGGAAGTATTAATGCATCTATTCTTTCGACAAAAGCACGCAAAAAAGCACGCGTTGAATCCCAGGTTGTCCGAGGGCTCCAGTATTTTTGCTAGCTGGAGACAAGGCACGTAGGACTAAATAAACACGTTCAAGAAGTTGTTTCATAAAATCAAAACCACACCTGTTGGTTGTTTGGAAGATGGCTTGCGACCTTGAAAATAGTTGACTTTGACACTGTTGAAGAGCATATTAATTGTTCAAGTATTTACAAAGAGATAGCATCAAAAATGTCAGTATGGTTCTCATAAATGTTTCCATCTTATATATTATTTTAAAGTAACATGCATTGACTCTGAGATCTTCACTTTTCTTTTCTAGCATCAAATTATTTTAAGAAATATTAGAAAACTTGTGCCTTGATCTTAGAATCATCTAAAGGGGTTCTAAAACATGAATTTGATGTGCAAAATTTAGGGGATAGAAGCACTCCAAGAAAAACTTGACGAGCTCGCATATGAGTACCATAAGAAGGTGCATGAGGGAAAATTTTATAGGAGAAAATTGAATAAGCTACCAAAAAAGTAGATATGCTAGCCTTTTCTTTGTTTCGTAAAAAGGTAATGATAATGGTGAGACTTTCATATTGGAATTTAATTATATCAAAATTAATTACTGTCTGTAGCTTATTAGATAGAACAAGTCAGAGAAAAATTAGGGTTATGTTAGCTTCTTCTAAGTTAGGAAGCAGTTGCGTTAAACATGCAAATCATCTATTCCGAGCTTTTGATCTGTTAGTGTTTAGCACTATAAAATGTAACCATTTTAAAGAAGAAACACAAGTAATATGTGAGTTTGAATCACATTTGATATCAGAGCTTGCATGAAGAATTCTTCTTCAGAGGATTATCCATCATATTTGCGTGAGTTCAGTTCGTTGGAGAAGGGAGTGTTAGTCTCATTTGTATTGAAAAGAGATTGTTTGATGTTACAGTCTCGTGAGCGTGAGAGGACTATAATCTAATGTTTTACAGATCTGTTTCAAGAGTCTTTTGAGGACGTGAAGCCAGAAGCGAAGTGCTATGAGAAGCTTCCGCAGATCGTGAATATCAGTCCTCGCAAGTTTCAACCCAATTAGTAGGCGACTGGTCGCAGATTGAGTTGCGTGATTGTCGGTAAAAGCGCAAGTTTTGGACGCAGGACCGCTTGCTGAAAGTTTTTTAAATCGCAGGTTAAATCACGTTTTTTTTCATGGAGGAGTGAAGAACGAAGCTTGCATCGTGTGGAAGCGTGCACCGCATGAGAGGACCGTCGGAGTTGCGCCGCTGTGTTTGCTGCATAGAGCGTGAATTTTGTTGCCAGAGGCATCAGAGGAGGACCGTCCGCAGTTGTCTGAAGCATCTGTTACTAGAAGCGTCAGAGGAGGACCGTCCGGAGTCGTCCGAAGCACCTGTTGCTAGCACCGGGAAAAATCGCATCCGAAGGTTCGTGGAAGCGTCAAAGGAAATTTCTGAAAATTGTGTGATAACTTGGAGACGAGACGAGTGGAGAAAATAATCTCCCAGAGGCAATAATCTCCCGGTTATCCGGGACGATCTGCGAGAAGATCAGCGAGACATAGAGACGTCAAAATTTGGTGGAGGATATTAAAATTTTCTTTTAATCCTGGAAAAGTATGTTTTTTGTATGAAGGTTGACGTCCATTATAAAAACGTCTGAGCGATTTGCATCAGAAAAATTTGAAGAGGAGACATTGTTTATTAATCGCGATTTGGAGAGGCGATTAACAACGTGGTGAGACGGCGTTGTGATAAGAGTCAAGAGGACGCTGTGATATTTGATGGACTTGGAGATCGTGGTTGAAAAGCCTGCACATAGTCTGTGAATATCTTTAATCAACGGTTAGAATAGCCAGACGTTGAGCAGACTGTTGTGCATTGTTATGTTAGGAGCAAAATATTTGTTTGCATGACGTCCAATGTTGTTGATATTGTCGAAAGAAGCCTGCTTAGTGGAGACAGAGCGCTGAAGTCAAATGTCGAACGAAACCTGCATGTTTGATTGTTTGCATGTTTAACGAGTGCGTGAGAGCTGACCTGTGAGACGACAGTGAGAGTGGTCCAACCTGCCGAGACTATTGAAGCAGAGATTAATAAGAAACGTGAAGTCTTTCTAAATGGTGGACGTCGTAAGTTGTGAACCAAATTTGATTACGAATATTTGAATGCACGACCGAAATCTGGTGCCACGAGAAGACTGCAGAAAGAAAACTGCAGAAAGAAGACTGTGTTTCTAGTGCATGTACTGTGAAGTGAAAATTATCGGAGGAGAAAGAAAAGGTTGGGAGAAATTGTTGTTTGAAAAGCTACGATTGGAAGGTCGCTGCGTATCTTAATTGGCCTGCAACCAGATTTGACTTGTAAGTTTTTGCATTCTAAATGGTGGACATCGTAAGTTGTGAACCAAATTTGATTACGAATATTTGAATGCACGACCGAAATCTGGTGCCACGTGAAGACTGCAGAAAGAAGACTGTTTCTAGTGCATGTACTGTGAAGTGAAAATTATCGGAGGAGAAAGAAAAGATTGGGAGAAATTGTTGTTTGAAAAGCTACGATTGGAAGGTAGCTGCGTATCTTAATTGGCCTGCAACCAGATTTGACTTGTAAGTTTTTGCATTCTAAATGGTGGACGTCGTAAGTTGTGAACCAAATTTGATTACGAATATTTGAATGCACGACCGAAATCTGGTGCCACGTGAAGACTGCAGAAGGAAAACTGCAGAAAGAAGACTGTGTTTCTAGTGCATGTACTGTGAAGTGAAAATTATCGGAGGAGAAAGAAAAGATTGGGAGAAATTGTTGTTTGAAAAGCTACGATTGGAAGGTAGCTGCGTATCTTAATTGGCCTGCTGCTACTGACTGAGTTTGTGGAAAAGATTTTTATATTTGCTGTTCTAAGAATTGATGTGTCTACTGCAAATAAGACAGAGGTGGAATCTTCAAGGAATTTGACAAGTTGCACAGATAGGAGAAGAGAGGTATTGTCATTTTCATTATGCTGAAAACTGCTAAATTGTTTTTTGCTACTGTTTTGCTATTAACAAAAGAGAGAAGCATCAATGGCAGCAAATAATAATCTGCCCATTCCTGAGTTTAATGGGCTAGATTATGAGTATTGGTCCATCAAGATGAGGACCTTACTCATTGGAAAAGGACTATGGGATATAGTCGAAGAAGGTTATGCAGAACCTGCAGATTGGACAACCTTGAGTGCAGCAGATAAAACCAGCAAGAAGGATGCCCAAAAGAAGAATTCTTCTGCCCTCTATCATCTCCAAGCTGCTTTGGAGAAGAGCATCTTTCCAAGGATTGCCTCTTGTTTATCAGCCCAAGAAGCATGGAAAGCCTTGAAAGATAGCTATCAAGGTAGTGATCAAGTGAAGCAAGTGAGGCTTCAAACCTTGAAGAGGGATTTTGAAAATCTAAAAATGCAAAATGATGAAAATGTAGGTGATTATTGTATTAGAGTGAAATCCATTGTAAACAAAATGCAAACCCTTGGAGAAGACATCAAAACTGAAGTAGTGGTGAAGAAAGTGTTGAGAACACTTCTTCATAAATGGAACCATATTGCTATCATTATTGAAGAGTCTAAAGATTTGTCTACTCTATCTTTTGATGCTCTAATTGGTTCTTTGATGTCTCATGAAGAAATATTACAGGGTTCTACATCAACAAGCTATGGAGGTGATGACAAAGCTTTCTCATCCAAGGAGGGTGAAGGAAGAGGACAAGGAAGAGGCCAAGGAAGAGGCCAAGGAAGAGGACAAAGGAGAGGCAAAGGAAGAAGTAGCTCAAGAGGTGGCAATCAAGGAAGAGGAGGTGACAAATCAAAGAAATCTTGTTACAATTGTGGTAAGCTTGGTCACTTTGCAAAATATTGTTGGTCCAAGACTTCTCAAGAAGGGAGAGGTAAATATGGAAACTATGGAGAGGAAGAAGGTTCTTCAAATTTGTTTCTAACCTATGGAAAATCAGATCAAAATCTTAATGAAACTTGGATTTTGGATACTGGTTGTTCCAATCATATGAGTGGCAAAGAAGAGCTTTTTGCTACTATGGATTCCTCCTACAAATCAAAGATCAAATTGGGAGATGACAAGGCACTACAAGTTGAAGGTATTGGAGCCATGGAGGTTCCAACAAAAGAAGGCACCAAGAAGGTAAATGACATCTATTACACCCCAAAACTCCAACATAATTTGCTTAGTGTTGGACAAATGATGGAGAAGAACTATAGGCTTGTTTTTTATGAAGGAAAATGTGTAATTTTTGATAAAAACAATTGTAATAGAGTTGTTACACAAGTACCTATGACAAAGAATAGGTTGTTTCCTCTTAAGTTTGGGGAACAAGGAGGTGCTCAACTTGCTAGTATTGCAATTTCTAATCCAAGTGTGCTTTGGCACTTGAGATATGGTCATCTCAATTTTGTAAGCTTGAAGATGTTGACTTCTCAAGCTATGGTGAGTGGACTTCCAAAAGTTGAAGAACACAAGGAGGTGTGTGAAGGGTGTGCTTTGGGAAAGCACTCAAGATCAAAGTTTCCAAGAGGACAAGCATGGAGAGCAAGCCATCCACTCCAATTGGTGCATTCGGACATTTGTGGTCCAATGCAAACCAAAAGCATTGGTAACAACTCTTACTTTCTCACTTTCATTGATGATTTCTCTAGGATGTGTTGGATTTATTTTTTGAAAACTAAAGATGAAGCTTTTGATTGTTTCATAGATTTCAAAAATAATGTAGAGAATCAAAGTGAGTTTGTTGTAAAGAGTCTAAGGACTGATAGAGGAGGAGAGTATTCATCTAATGCATTTCTAAAATTTTGTAAATATTGTGGGATCAAAAGGCAATTCACAACTGCCTATACCCCACAACAAAATGGTGTGGCTGAAAGAAAGAACCGCACTATAGTAGAAATGGCTAGATCAATGCTTCAAACTAAGCATCTAAGTAACATGTATTGGGCTGATGTTGTTAGAACTAGTGTTTACATTTTGAATAGGAGTCCTACTTCTAGTTTATATGGGATCACTCCTTATGAAGGATGGTATGGCAAAAAGCCAAATGTAAAACACTTTAAGGTTTTTGGTTGTCTTGCATATGCCCACATTCCTGATGAGCAAAGAAAGAAACTTGACCCCAAAAGTCAAGCATGTATTTTTGTTGGATATTGTGAGTCTTCCAAAGCATATAGGCTCTACAATCCCAAAACACATAAAATTGTACTCTCCAGGGATGTAATTTTTGATGAAGGGGGAGAATGGGGTCATCAAAAACTTTTTGTTGATGATGGATCTCATGATGCAAGTTCCTCTCAAGTGCAGCAAGTGCAGCCCAAAAATAGCAAAGGAAGTCCAAGCCCAAGTATGAGTACTACTTCAAGTACAACAGATGCTACTCCAAGTCCTTCTCCACAAAGATCAGTAAGTTCTTCACCAATGGATATTGATTCTCCATCAAGAGGTAAGAGAACACTTCAGCACCATCCCTCTTTTCAAATGTTGGATAAGAATTTTCAAAAAAGATACACTAGAAGTCAAGCTAGTGAGATGAATGCAGTTTTGAAAAGACTTGAAAATTTGCATATGTATGGTGATGATGACTCCCAAGAGCCTAAGGGAGATGTTGTAAATTATGCTTTAATGACTAGTGTAGAGCTAGAGCCATCTAGTTATGAAAAAGCATGCACTCATGATGTATGGCAACAAGCCATGAAAGAGGAAATGACCTCTATAAAAAAGAATGATACTTGGGAGCTAGTGGAGCTTCCTAAAGGCAAGAAATGTGTTGGATGTAAATGGGTCTACAAGACCAAGTTCAATGCTTATGGGAGCATTGAAAGACACAAGGCAAGGCTAGTAGCAAAAGGGTTTACTCAGAAGTATGGGATTGACTATGAGGAGACCTTTGCTCCTGTTGCTAGACAGGAGACCATCAGATTAGTACTTTCTTTGGCTGCCCACAAAGGGTGGAAAATTCAACACATGGATGTTAAAAGTGCCTTTCTCAATGGGTACTTGAATGAAGAGGTTTTTGTGCAACAACCTCAAGGATTTGAAGAACAAGGTAAGGAGAACCTTGTCTACAAATTAAAGAAAGCATTGTATGGCCTCAAGCAAGCACCAAGGGCATGGTACTCACGCATTGATGGCTACTTTCAAAAGTATGGATTCACTAGGAGCAAAAGTGAACCTACTCTCTACTACATGAAACAAGGTAAAGATATTCTCATTGTATGTTTATATGTGGATGATCTAATATTCATGGGTAGTAGTGCTAAGATGAATAAGGAGTTCAAAAACTCCATGATGAAAGAATTTGAAATGAAAGATCTAGGCTTGATGCATTATTTCCTAGGCATGGAAGTACATCAAACAGGTAAAGGGATCTTCATATGTCAACATAAATATGCTCAAGATATGATAAAGAAATTTGCTATGGAGCAATGCAAGTCTGTTGCAACTCCAACGGGTCATGGGATCCAATTGAGCAAAGAATATGGAGCACCAAAAGTTGACATGACCACTTACAGGAGCATGGTTGGGAGTCTAATGTTCCTCACCAACACAAGGCCGGATATTCAATATGTTGTTTCTCTTGTTTCAAGGTATATGGCTGATCCATCTGAACTTCATCTACAAGCAACTAAAAGAATTTTGAGATATGTAAAGGGTACATTGGATTTTGGGATCCATTACCACAAATGTAATTCTATAAAATTAGTTGGCTTTAGTGATAGTGATTGGGGCAGCAATATAGATGATAGAAAATCTACTTCAGGGAATTGTTTTAGTCTTGGGTCAGGACTAATTACTTGGAGTTCCAAAAAGTAGACTGTTGTAGCATTATCATCTACTGAAGCTGAGTACATAGCAATCACAAATGCTAGTACCCAAGCTTTATGGTTGAGAAAAGTACTTGAAGAAATAGGAGAGAGACAAAGTGGTCCTACCAGATTGTATTGTGACAATATGAGTGCCATTCAATTGGCACATAATCCTATCCACCACAGCAGGTCAAAGCACTTTGATATGAAGTATCACTTCATTCGAGACATGGTGGAGAAACAGGTGGTTGAGCTACGACATTGCAGCACTTTGGACAACATGGCAGATATCTTCACCAAAGGAGTTGCTAAAGCTCAATATATAAAGTTGAGAGACTGTCTTGTCAGCCCTCTCAACTTTAAGGGGGAGAATGTTGGAATTTAATTAAATCACATCTCCATAGCTTATTAGATAGAATAAGTTAGAGCAAAATTAGGATTATGTTAGCATCTTCTAAGTTAGGAAGAAGTTACGTTAAAATTGCAAATCGTCTATTCTGAGCTTTTGATATGTTAGTGTTTAGCACTATAAAATGTAATTGATTTTTCAAAAGAAACACAAGTAGTATGTGAGTTTGAATCACATCTCAAGCACATGTTGTGGTTCATTTGGTATATTGGTCTCCCTCTTCCTCTTAGAAGTGATTGAATATTTTGAGCAACAATGCATATGACTATGCATTACCATCCTCTTTTTGGCTACTCTCAACAACATATTAGAGACATAATTATCACTGATGATGATTCTTCCTTGTGATTCTTAATAAGTTCTTCATGTTATAGGTATTGTCCCTAATCCACTTTATATTTATTATATTACTCATTAATAAAATATGGAATTTTGGCTGATTAACTAGGTTGTCAAAAAAAATTATGATGTCTTCATAGTGGTTTCTTTAAGATATTGATATAAGCTTGGTGAAACCACCTTTGTTTCCATTGAAAAGGGTTTATTGCTATGGTGTCTAATATTAATGACATCAATGAGTTGGTGGTATGGGCATTTAGGGCACATTAATTATGGATACTTGATCCTCATGGTCCTAATAGTATGATTCATGGGTTTCAACCAATTGATCCATCCAATGGAGTATGTGAGGGTTGAATTTGAGAAAACATGAAAATATCTATTTATTAACTAGAAGCTCATCATGCTTCTCAATTTTTAGTTCTTCAAACTCCATAATAAAATTTATAGGTCTATGAAAAATCACTCTCTAGGAATAGATATTTTTCACCTTAATTAATGATTTTTCTCCAAATATTTGCAAATTTATACCATCAAATCCAAATACCAAAATTTTGATATTTTGAAGCACTTCAAGGTGTGGGTGAATAATTAGAGTCGAAAAATATTCAAATGTCATAGGATTGATAGTGGCAAAAAAAATTACTAGCAATGTCTTTGAGGATTTTATTGTGATCCACAATAGATCAATGGGATTACTAAGCTAGAAAATAGAGCCATCTTGAAAATGGCATGTTGTATGATGCATACCACATACATGAAACTCAAGCATTAGGGTGAAGTTGTGTATTATATTGCATATGTTATCAATAAGATATCAACCTATACGGTCAAGGGTATGATGCAATACGAGTGCTCGACAAAGAAAAACCTTCAATTTCATAACCCAAGATTTTTGGTTCAATGCCTTGGTCTCACATTCCTAAGAAGAAGCGACACTAATTTCAATTAAGAAGAGTCATATATGCACCTTATTGGGTATAGTAGGCAATCAAAGTTATAACATCTCTATGTCCTTACCATTTGTGACATATCATTGGGCAAGATGTGGAGTTCAAAGAGACCCATTTTTAGGATCTTTTAGTCTCATTTGGATTTTCTTATTAATTATTCTCTAGATTGCTTAGCTTGTACTTATAGTTGACCTCTTGGTTATGAATCTTATTTTTTCTAGAGGATTGTTGTTTCTTCATGCTTGGATGATGATGATGATTGTTCCTCTTCTAGTAAGTTGTTTCATCCTACTTCTATAATTGATCCTTCATTATCTAGCTTATTGATTAAGGTGGTATTTGTAGTTCTTAATGTTGCTTCATATAATCCATTCCTACTATTTTACCTCCACTTAAGAATTACCCTATGCATAATTGGGCTCAAACTCTCTTATATTTCACTTCAAAAGCTATAAATTAACACAAAATATCCATACCTAAATATTATAATTGTTATAAATAAAACTAAAAAAATAAATGAACAAATACAATTTTGTGGATGGCCAACCATTTGGTCACTAGGTTGAGCTTACCCCTTCTAGTGTCTTACTATGTATCACCTGGTCCATAACCTATTAGTAGCTTTACATGTATAGATGGTTTTTCACCTTCTCCTTACAAGGTGGCATCAATGATCATAATATCATAAAGTATGTGCATGCCCATGGCACGGGATTTGGATAAGTATCATAATTAATCCATATCCTCAATACTAAATTTCTTCCCCAACCTCATATATCCAAGTATCCAATAGAATCCATATGTTCGATGGGACATTTGAACCATGCATATATAACAATCTCTAGGAGGTCCTCCCAAAATCCTATATTTATAATCCTACTAATAGATCCACATATGTCTAGACCACGATCTCTAAGATGTTGGAAATATGAGTAAGTTTTGTTGTCATTGATGTCAACAAGATGATGACTAAGCTTATTGTCATCCAGGTATTCATATCGAGTTTTGTTGGTAAGGTTAATGTTCAAGTTTCATTAATATTCTTCGATGGTTTTTCCAAAAAGGCAAAGAAGCAGGTTTAATATTATAATATTTAATATTATAATATCTAAGGATAAATGTTGGGTTTATGAAAAAAAATGCCAAGGAGTTGTCGCATTTTAAATATCCTAAAAAACCCATATGATAGATTTGTGGATTAAGGGTTTAATTATTTAATTTTAAATATTTTAACCCTAAGGTTAAAATTTAAAATTAAATAATAATATTTTAAGGGCCTAAGTTAAAAAATATAATTCGAATTTAAAAACATGAATAACCCGTCGATATTGTTGAAGCGCATCCAAATATTATAAATATGCCAAAGTTGTTTGGCTTAAAGTTATCCATGCAAAAATCGATTAAGTACCAAGGTTTTCGAGCACCAAAGGGAGAGCAATTCACATGTGTTTAAAATCTATTGGGTAGAAGAGAAAGGTTAAGGCAAAGTAGAGCGCAAATCATATTCTGAAGTGAGCGGTAATACAGGTGGTAGCCAAGGGTTGTCGTAAGGCGTTCGTGGAACGCGATATCAGGTGTTCGATCCTCATAGATGCTTTTTGTTGAAGGGAAGAGAGTTTTTGTTTTCTCTGAGCGAGAAGGCAGAGTTTAAAGGCGACGGTGCACATATTTTGTTCACATGAGGGCACGTAGCCCAAGCGGTGGACATCTAGGTGCTAAGGCACTTGGAGAGGATAGGTGAGGCATTTGAATCCCGTCGTGAGCATTTTACTAAGGAAGAAAGAGAATAAGGTATGCGCACCAAAAATTAATTTTTTTAATTAAGGTTTGTTGAACGGAAATTGCGTGAAGTCATTGTATTAAGTTTAAAGGTAGTTTGCAAGGAAATTAAAAGGGAGATATAAGGTTTATCAAATTAAATATTATATTGTGATTTTAGGAGTAATAAGGTTTTAAAGGGAATTATATTTGATTTTAAATAAAGGTTTATTATGTTAAATATTTTGAAAGGAGAAATAAGGAATAGTTGAGATTTAATACTTTGGCATGGTGAAATATTTTTGAAGGTAAAATATTGAGGATAGATTTTTGATATCTAACCATTGAGATTGTCAAAGAGGGTGACTATGATTAAGAGAGGTTTTGAGGTCAATTATTCATCAAACAAAAGGTATGGGCACATCTTCCCTGTGAGTGAAATATTGTTGGATTCCATGTTATGAATGCTAAGTTGGAGTGAAAAGGTTTGTTTGATAAATATTGTTGAGTAAACTTTCATGTGCATGATTGGTGAATGTTTGTGAGAACATTTGAGTGAAAAATTGAGAACTATCTTGAACTAGGGTTTGATAAAGACCATGAGTATCATTGTTATGTGATATTGTTTGATAAGCATTGTTGGAAACATTTGAGTAATCTTTCTTGTGCTTGATTAGGGTTTGTGAAAAAGACCATAAGTATCATTGTTATGTGAATTTGTAATCATCTTGATTCAAGGTTGAGTTCCATAGTGTGAGTTGTTGAAAGCATTGTGAAACACTTGTTTAGGGTTTGTAAACAAGTTGTGTTTCATTGAGTGATTGATTGAGTGAAGTTGGTTGAGCATAATTGATTGAGAGTGTTGGAGTGATAGTTCAAGTTCTGTGAAACAAATGATTCTTTATATTGAATTGATTTGAAAAGAGTTTGGAAGTGATTGAGTGATTAAGAGTGTGAAACATATTGAGTCTCTAACAATTCTCTATATGCTTCTATGAGTCAAACAAAATTCTTAGTGAAATTTGTTTGTGAGATTGAAGAGGTTTTTTGGAAGAAATCAAGTTGAGTTTTGTGAGTATTTTGTGAGTGTGAAACATATTGAGTCTCTAACCATTCTCTATATGTTTCTGAAGTCATACAATATTCTGTGTGAAACTTGTTTGTGTGATTGAAAAGGTTTTATGTAATAGATTGAGTTGAATTGAGTAAGTTTTTGTGGAAGCTTACAATGCAGATTTCAAACAAGTCTTGATGAAGACTTGTTGAGCAGATTGAGAAAGTTCTAGTAAGAACTTGTTGTGCATATTTGAGGTAAGTATTAAAGAAGACTTGAGAGCAAATTGGAAAAGTTCTAGAGAGGATTGAAGTAAGTCTTTGAGAAGACTTGAAGAGCTGAGTTGATTGATTGATTTGTTCAAACCTTGAGTTAAGGTTTGGGATAGATCTAGCAGAGTTGATTTGTGATTGGATCAAGCTTTGTGTTAAGGCTTGAGGATATATTTGAGGATAGAGTTTGGTGCATATTTGAGGATAGGTTTGTGCCAGACTAGAGACAGAGATTGAGCAAATTTATGTTAGATTGAAGGATTTTTTTTAGTGTAGATTTAAGATAGATATTGAGCAGATTTGTGCTAGACCAAAGGACTATGTTTAGTGTATATTTGAGACAGAGATTGAGCATATTTGTGCTAGACTAAAGGACTGTGTTTAGTGCATATTTGAGACAGATATTGAGCAAATTTGTGATATACTAAAGGACTGTGTTTAGTGCATATTTGAGATAGATATTGAGTAGATTTGTGCTAGATCGAACGATTGTGTTTAGTGCAAATTTAAGATAGAGCTGAGAACAAGCTTTGGAGGTGATAGAGCAGAGGACAATAGTCTCTAGTGGATAGATATCCATTAGCTAGGGCAGTGAGGATAGAGATATTCTGAGTGAGGATGGAGTCTTATGTAGATAGAGATCCACAAGCCAGTATAGTGGAGATAGTAGTCTTCTAGAGGATCACCAACCAGAGTAGAGGAGAAGGAGTTCTCCTATGGATAGAGTTCCACAAACCAGTTGAGGGGATTTGTGTCTCCTATGGATAAAGATACACAAAATTTATTAGGGTATTTGTGTCTCCTTTGGGCAGAGGTCCATAAATATTGTAATAGGGAAAGATTTCCAAGATATTTTTTGAGAAAATATTAGTGAAATATTTTCTCCATGGAGTAGCCCACATTGGGTGAACCACATTAAATTGGGGTCTCTATTATGTGTGGTGATTTATGCATTACTTTTATTACTGTATATTGGATATTATTATTTGGGAAAGAAAAGTAAAAAGTGGTCTTATATTGTTCACCCTGCCTCTCAGTATAAGCTTGTGTTCTTCAGATGTATGGGTAAAGATCATAACACCTCTTGTGATCAATTCATGAACACCTATTGCCTAAGATTAATATATTGCAAGTTGTTATATATATCATATCCACCGTCTATGGATACACCCAATCCATAAAATAATATCAAGCTCATGATATCAATGATCAATTAACAAGGAATACCATCCAACCATGTAGTATACTACACCTCTATGGTGAATGTCAATAAAGTCATAAGTAACCATAGGATACATGTTGAATTAAGTCTTAGATGCCACTTTCATAATTTACATAAATAATACTCACATCAACTATTATATTTTATAATTACTCATTTAGCTATTGCAATAAAAAACCAAATTTTCATCCGACTACTAAGTCTTGTACCCTTGATTCTGTGAAGCTAAGTCTCGACTACCAATTTTTCATTTGACTACCAATTTTTGCAATAAAAAACCATTTAGTTAAGTCTCATACCTCTAGTTCTATGAAGCTACAATCCGACTACTCAGGTTTTGAACTAAGACATCATTCACTGAGAAAAATCAAGCAAGAGAAGAGTGCTAGTAAAGCTCGGGGCTCGGTAAAGGCCGAAAAGGCGAAGATTGAGAGGAATCATTCAAATTTGACCCCTGCCCACATTTCTGGTGATGACAACCTAATGAGAAAAAATTATGTTGCCATGCTTTAGAAATCCATTTTGATTCTTGTGTCAAATACTACTGTCAACTTATATGCTACCATTAATGATGGTAAGGCTGCTTGGACGATCTACAACCAAGCAGCCAAGACCTTGGAGGAGCTGAATGTGTAGCTCAATAAACTGTTCAATAATGGATATGGCAACCAAGATGATCATGTGGAAATCACTAAAGGGTGATACCTTAATCTGCTTTGGTTTTTTTGTTGTTTTGCTTTATTTGTCCCATGTTTTTGTCTACCCCTGATGGTTGGGTCCATCCTTGTGGGATTGTATTTCTAGGACCATCCTTATGGGACTATCTTTCTGGGTCCATCCTTGTGGGACAATATTTTTAGAATTTTTACCTGTTTGATGGCTATAATGTTGCTTCCATGTATTAAGGTTCTAGGGACCTTTCAAAACCCACTTTTAAATCAGTCTACCAAAAAAAACAATTGTTCATACCTTCATATGTGTTTTCCAATACATGGTGGCTAACACCAATTGTTCATTTATTATTTCCTCCTCTTCCACTAGGTTGTCCCTTTATCTTATTTTTCATATTGGCATTATAATTGATTCAAATTAATTCATAAGTACAAGGATAATTTTCATAAAAAGCAATCCAAAATGATAATAATTATACATCTCTATAGTAAGGCTATAAGGGATGATAAGCATAAGCATAAGTCTTTTTTTTAATTAATTTGTTTGATATAATTAGGTATTAGAAATGGGAATATGATATATTTTCTAGAGAAAGCCTTTATTAAATTGGTTGTATGGGATTGAAATGAACCCTACCCATATCGCATCATGTTTGTATTCTCATAGTATTTTAAGAAACATTATAGTGGTATTACAACAATTATTATCATGACAAACATGGAAACTAAGTTCTAGTGGGCCCATTATGAGCCAAATATTCTCACTAGTCAGACTTCAATCTTATTAGACAAAATTTTAATGTTCACTTACAAGAAATCTTTGATTATGGTGTGAAACTCCTTATACCTACTACTTGTTCTAAATTTATTGGAAAAATTTTAGGGTTTACATATGATATGGGAACATTGAATTATACTTGAAACTCCTCATTCCCCACTACCTACCTTAAATACATTAGATTATTAAGAATTATTTATGATATTGAAACATTGGCTTATAGTTTGAAACTTCTTGCTCACTATCATTTCCTTCAAACTTACTAGAGAATTCTATCCTTTTATTAATAAGATTTACTTTATTTTTGTAAAAGATAGTATTTAATTATTATTATAGAATAACCTTTTTTGCTACCAGGGACCAGATTTGCTACCCACAAGGGCCAGATTTGCTACCTAGGTAGAATGCTTAATCAGGTAAATTATCTTGGCTTCCAACATTTTTAAAAGTTTTTCTTTTATCAAGGTTTCAATCTTGGCGTTGGATGGCCTCTATTTTTTCCTGAAGGGTTTCACTCCTTCCTAAAAATCAATGGCATGTTGGATCACATATTTTTTGTAGCCTTTCAAATCTTGGTAGCTCCAAGCGACAATTTCTTGGTACTCATGGCATAGTTCTTTAATCTATTCAAGCTCTTCCTGAGTGCAATCGATGCCAACTTTGATCGACTTCTCAGGTCCTAACTGCAGTTCAGTGTACTTTTTTTCCACTTTGATATTATGCTTTTCTACTCTGTTGTTTTGATCAAAGAGACTCTCAAGCATAATAAATCATTTTGGGATATGATTATTCTATAGCTAGATTAATCCTTCAACTTCTTCCTCATCAAGTGTTCTTTCTTCCATAGTAGATTTTCTTATCAATAGATATTCTTGTCACTAGCTTCTCTTATCAGGAAATTTACAATATGCTCGTCACTTTTGAATACTTGCTAGTAGATATTCTTGTTAGGGACTGAAGGTCTATAAACTAACCTCACATTCTTGGGCTTTCTCACCATGTGCTTAACTAGAGAAAAATTAGTTCCAAGGGATGCCAAGATATCGATATGCTTATTCTACTCCCACGAGATCGCTTAGATGTTCAACACTGTGCAAGCCTCAAATAGGTCCCAAACTTTATTTTGAAATGCCTTCAAGTTGTGCTGCTTGGAGATGTACTTATTTGTTTCTTGGAGATGCATTTATTTGTTACTTGATGTACAATCAGTTCAAAATATCCAAAAATATATAGTTTTTTAATCCCAAACTTCTTCGCCTTCTTCAAGCCTAGGCATAGTGCTTCGTATTTGATGGAATTTTTGATACAACTCCAAGTAAACCAGTATGAATAAGTCTTTTGTATACCAAAAGGAGAAATGAGAACGATCCATGCCCGTGCGCCATTCTTGCATCTCGCATTATCAAAGTACAACTTTCATAATTGATCAAGAACCAAATCTTGATCATTAGACACCTTCACATCAGCTTTTTCAGGCTTAGTAATGGTGTAACAACTAATTTTAGTCTCCATCATGGTATTAAAATTGAGCATTAAAAACTCATATTTTGTTCAAAGCTCATCCAGAACTTCTTCCATCAAATCTAATTCTTCCAATTCTTCAGTCATCAAGTTGACAGAATTCATGGGTTTATCTTCTTCTTCAATATTATCTATGTGATAAGTTGAAGGCTTCTCATTATAGATTCATATTCTCCTTCCTTTGATAGGAATATCCAAATGAGAATAGTCTAGAGAAAGGTAGCCTCCCAACTTGGCATTGAATTCCCATGACATGCACATGCTAAAGTACGACTCTAGATCAACCACAACCACCTCTTGGATCATAGTGATCTGAGGTATTTTATGCAACACAATGGGGATGTATTTGATGACCCCTACTATCCTCATAAGGGTTCCATATAATTGTAAAACACCAGGGCTTCTTCTTGTATATTACATACCCATAACATCACAGACTACCTTTGGCATGACAATCATCGCAACATTGGAGTTGATCATGCAATTGTGCACAATCCAACCTTCCATCATGAGAGACAAGTAGAAAAGAGGTGGTCTATTCTTTCCAGTGGTAGAAGTTATTAGTGTTTGAGATAAAACGGTCTGAGTCAAATTATTCCCCTTATCTTTCTCAAATTTTAGTGATTCTTGCAACAATTCAACTTGTCCAGGCAATTGCAATGCATCATAGAGACTCACCTTTGTTGTAATCCTCTTCAGCTCTTCAACGATGTTATATGTAGATGCACTAGACTCTTTTCCTTCATTGTTCAGCTCATATTTGCTCCGATACTACTATGTAGCCTCTACCCTCTGACACTTGGTCAAGGATGGGTATTTGAGCTTTTCCCTGACCTTTTCCTTTGTTTTAGCTTTCGCTTTCGAATTTGAAGCCTTTTCTTACAACTTTTCTTTCGCTCATGAAGGCAAAATATATTTTAACAAGACAGGTGCATCTGGCTTGGGTGTTGGAATAGGTGCTTTCACTTGTGCTTATTTTTTCTCATTTTACATCTTCTGGTCAACAAGTATCTTCAGGGGCTTCATTTCAGCTAGGTCCACGGTGACAGGTTTTCTTCCAGCTCTTGTGAGAACTAAAATTTATTCCTCATAAGAGACCATGAAATTATGATCAAATTTTTTAATCATGTTGATTTGACCACTAGAAGAACTTTTTGCCAATGTTTCGAATTTTTCAGATAAAATTTGAAATTCATCGAATTTAAAACCTGGTGCATAAATTTGATGAATAAACCTTAAATTTGATGAATTTGATAAATAAACCTATAAGTATTTGATAAACCTTAAATTTAAAATTCCTAGAATTTAAAACCTTGCGCATAAATTTGATGAATAAACCTTAAATTCAGCATGGAAAACAATTTGGCAGAAAACAAGTTTGATATTTATGAATTCTCCTTTTTCTGGTTCTACATGCGACCATCTTCAGTTTAGCATTGTTAACGTAGGTATGTACATGTCAACCTGTTAGTTTTAAAAACTATTTTAATGGTGAATGTTTGAAGTTGTAGGCAGTGTAAACTATCAGACATAAGTACGACATGGACGAAAGCGATGGCATCGACATTACAAGGGCAAAAAAAGGAGCCATATGAATTTACTATCATGAATCGTTGCTCAAAGTGTGGTGTGGAGCATCTTAATTTGTTCATGTCTGGCACGAATGAGAATTTGTATGTAAAACCAATTACGGTGGGTCAAATGGTGTATTTCATGTATCGCTCATTAAAACAACCTGGTAGTGTCACAATTGTTGTTGTAGACTTTATTAACTACAAATGATCCAAAATGCAGGACCTCGAATCCCCATACATATACTTATTTTTTTACCTGAGTCTCGTAAAAAAAAACTCAACCCTAACCACATAATATTAAGTTTTATGTATAAATAATATTTAATATTAATTAAAAAAATTAAATAAGTTTACCTTATTGTTAGTTTGGATCCACAAATATAGTGACATCAAACTTCAAGCCTATACAACACCTAGGTTTTAAAAATATTATGATTGGTGCACCTCGGGGTGCAATGCAACGGTTCGGGCTTTGGCTCTTCTTCGGGAGGTCTAAGGTTCAAATCGTGACGTGGGCGAGTGTGTGAGGGGGTGGGTGTGTGGTGAATTTGTGTTAAATTCTCTATTGATAAGTATAGCTCTCGACTCTATGAGGGGTCATGGTTGGAAGGAGACTTCTCAACCCTGTATGTCGGTCATAGGGGTTTCTCACAATAACCAAATCAATATATATATATTATGATTGGTGCAAACCCACACACTAAATGCCACAATTAGTAAATAAACATATCAATCATAGATTTATACTGATTCTTGTCTGAGTAAATTAGTAAATGAATATAACTCTGGGTAATTGGATTGATAGAGGAACAACCCAAACTAATTGGGTGTTGTAACTAACCGAATGATATTAATTAGACATTGGTTATGGCTATGACCGAAATTACATGTGTGCCTATAAATTGATACAGCATTGATGGCCTCTTGACACATTGCATCCGACTAAAATATATATATATATATATATATATATAAAGTAGGATATATGTACATTTATAATATATCGAATTTTATTTTGAATTTTTGAACATGTCAAATTTATTTCGAACTTCATGAGTGTCAAACTTGAACTTGATAACTAAGCATGCAAGTTTTCTCGCCATGCGGATCATTGCAGGTATAGCACTAGTATGCTTTATCTGATGAGCCAGCTTCTTCCTTTATCAATACAATTGAATTTCTCTAGGGCGCCTTGTTGGTTGAAGTTGCTTGCTCCCTAGTGATAGGTGGAGGTTGAAATATCCTAGGCTAGAAATCTCTTTCAGCCTAATTTTAATCATCGTGATCTCATTACTCATTGCTCTTATGGTCGAGTTCATTTATTGCATCTCTTTAAGCAACTTCTCTTAGGGATCGGGATTTGAGGGTGTTGGAGGGGCTGGTAATGGAAGTGGTACAGGCAGATATGGCAATGCTGGGAATGGAACCGAAGTGGGTAACTGTGGAATAGTTTGAGAAAGCATTTGCAGGACAAAAACTATCATCATGGTTTGAGATGAACTCGAATTCCATGAAGGTACCGAATATATGGGGGACATCGACAAGGGTTGACAAGATGCGTTGACGTACAAATACTGCGAAAGATCAAGAAAAATAGGCATCATCATCTTCGATGAAAGCTTATTGATAGCAATCAGAACAACCTTGGCCTTTTGTGTAGTAGAATACAAATCCAAAAATGTGTTGATATTGTATTGATGGATGGCCATGCTAATATCATAATTAAAAGTGTGGAGGTAATAGAATGTGACTTGTTCAGGAGTTGATCAGAGACCATCAAGGACTCTCTGCCAAGTTCAAGTGAATCTGACATTGAAGTCAATGATTTCCTCCTACAAATACCTTTTAATAGTGGTAAATTGATGCAACAGGGAGAACAGATCTACTTGTTCATTGAAACATTTTATCAAAATTTTCAACCAATTGGTCCCAGGTGGTAATAGTGGCAGGCTGTAAAGACCCGTACTAGTAAAGAAAATTACCTCTAAGAGAGAGCATGAGCAATATTACCATGACATCCTCGTCCATGATACTATGAATGGTCACCAAAGAAACCACATCTTGAACATGCTCGTAAAACATCTTGTTTGTACCATCGTAAGTAGGCAAAGCCTTCAACGCTGCTTGTGAAATCAAATTTTGAGCTTGTAGATTTAAAGCTTTGGAGTGATTCCAGGCCAAGAATTGTCTAGGTGGTTGAGGTGGTGTATTTTGAGCCATTTGGACTAGAGTATTTGCTTGGGGAGGAGGAAAGCTAGTGGTTGTGCTAGTTGGACTCGAAGGAACAAAAACACACCAGCTACCTATGAAGATGTTGCAATGGATGGAATAGTCAAAGTGACTAACCTAGGATGTTACCTTGACACTTGGGTGTCAAGCTCATAAAACTCAATGGGATATTTGAAATTTTTGGCCTTCAATATTGTGATCATGAATAAATCTTTCACTCACTTCACGTTCGGAGGCTTTTGGATAAAACTAAGTCACCAGATGTTCTAATTGGACTAATAAAAAGACGAACATCAAAGCTTCATACTTCTCAAAGTGGAACTTTTTAAGGTCCTATCGAGCATGCCAAAAATTGTTGATCACGAATCTGCCTAATCATAAAATATATGCACCCTAGACCCGACCAACATTGAAAGGTCAAAGGAAAGAGATGTCCTTCGGGCCAATATTCAGAGGAAGCTGGTTCCCTTACTAATCTAATTCGGTTTAAAGCTTAGGGAAATAGGAAAGAGAGGAAATAACAAAAAGGAATGGGAAATATGGCTATATTCTAGAGATGAAAGGTGGGGATAAACTAGCAGCTAAAATCCAAATCAAGTTTTAATTAGCGTGTAACAAAAAGGAAAGCATAGGAACCATTCATAGATTGCAAGGATAATTTCCAATGTTCATTTCAGCATTTAGTTCTCTACCATGAATTAAATTCAGAAATGTAGAATTTAAATTTACCTAACAAATATCATGAAGTTAACATAAATGAAAGTCATAAAATAACTGCATACAACACTACTCTAGGAACTAGTAGCTCATTAGAGTAAATATTCCATCATTTGGATATTTTACCCTTTCCCTACATTAGGTAGATTTTATTTACTGCATGGTAAAAAGTAGCTTGTTACTTTTTACCACTAGTATTTACTTTTACTACTAGGTTAGTTACCTTTTACTATTTACTGTTTACCTTTTGGATATTTATCTAAATATCCTAGGTGGAAGAGTTCTAAACCAAACTCTCTTCCTCTTGGCATATTGTTTGGCGTGATCTCCTGTTCATTCAGTTTTATTACCTATTTTGTAACCTATTTAAACTATAGTTCCTAAACTATATGGTTAATACAAATATTTCATTTCATCAATCATTCATGATTTCTTGGTCACATTGGCATCAGAGCTGGAGGGAGCCAGAGGGAGGAAGCGCAACGAAACTTCGTTCCACTGGACAAGGCGAGGAAGTGCAACGAGACATCTTCGTTCCGCTGGAGAAGGCGAAGGCGATCGCACAGGAGGAAGCACCATTTTCATTTGGTGACTTTAATTTATTTTTCCTATCTTCCTAAAGTTCCTAATGTTTGATTAATGATTTATTTAATCCCGGAGGTAGAGGAGGTGGAGATTTCCCAATCATTTTGGGCCACCTTACCCCACCTCAACAGGCGAGCAGGAGAGGGCCCGCAGTAGGAGCTTGACTGGCCAGGTCAATCTCCCCGGCCAGGCTCCATTTACAAAGCCGATCGCCCGATAGATCTCAGCTATCATCGACGATCGAGCTCCGTCCTTGAGCTCATAGGCCCAAGGGACTTGCATAAGGGATCGCATCCTCGAGGCCTACGATAGCCCATAGGGCCCGCGTCCCCGTGGAACGCGTCGGCCCACAGGGCCCGCGCCCCCATAGATGGCTAGCGAGAATGCGTTGAGGGCAGGAGCGCCCTCACGCTCCCACGTGGCCTCCCTGACTGGGAGTGCATCGAGGGCAGGAGCGCCCTCACACTCCTGGCAGGCAGCGCATCAGGCGCCACCCAAAGACACCTAAACTGGACACGTGGCCGAATCAGATCGAGCCACCTAACCTCACACGCTGGAAACCTAGACGGAGCCAGCACGGAGGGCAAGCCAACAACGACAAGACACATGGCGGAAAGCCACTGGACTCGACTGACACAAAGGCAATAGGTGGCAGACAGGCCACGCCCCACCCAGACTGAACATGACACTAGGCGACACATGGCGGACAACCACGCGTCACCCGACCAGACTTTCCATGACACGTGGCGGCTTGACAGCCGTGACACATGGCGACGACCAAAAGGAGGGCGAGGGTGACTGCCCGAAGGCAGTCAATAAGCTAAGGGCTTGAAAGCCCTTTTATTCCCCACAAAATCCCCCACGCGGGCGATGTGGGATAATTCCCACATTTTTCCCCGCCCGCGCGAGGAAAGAAGGGAAAGGGAATATCATTCCCTTCCCTTCACGTCGGGCCCTCTAGCCCGACCGATTGATCGGGCCGGGCTAAGGCCCTAGGCGGGGGGGTCAGGGTTTCGAGTCCCTTCGGCGCCAAAACCTTTTGCCACAAGGAGCCAGCGACAAGCATAATTAAAGGTAAAAAAAAATATATATTTTTTTGTAAATTTTTAATTATTTTTAATCATTTTATTTAATAATTTAATATCTTTTGTATAAAATCAATTTTTTTTTCATAAATTACATTGATTTTTTACAAAATTAATTTTATTATTGATTAAATAATGATTAGATTTATTAAAATTTTGCATTAAAATAGAGAATTAAGGATCTATTTTTGCAATCAAATCAAAAGGAGCTTTTGTTTTCTCCAAGAGGGGATATAAGACATAGAAGAGCACTTATTTTTCTTGCAAATTAGAAAGCCATAAAAACTCTTCTCAACCTTGTTAATTTAGCATACAAGAAAGGATCAAACTTGAATTCTTTTTGCAAATTAGACAACAAGGAGACTGAATTTTTTTTGTAAAATTCAAAAGGCAAAGTGTGCATTTGTTTTCTTCGAGGGGGGATATAAGACATAAAATTGCACATTCTTTTTTGCAAAAATTGAGAAGAAATTGTAACCTTGGGCCCATCAAAACCAAGTCGTTTGTCGACTGGTCTGGAAGCCTTTCAAACGCGGGTCGTGTGTCGACTTGTCTTGAAAGGAGTGCTCATATTGTTCATTTTGCAAAATAAAAGGGGGAAGACAATATTGTACTTCTTTTGCAAAATTGTAAAACAAAGTAGGAGACATAAAAATATCAATTTTTTTTTTGCACAACACACATTAATATTTTGTTGCAAAAATTAAAAAGGTGCATTTTCGATTTTACTCGACACCTTCATTGGCAAATTAGGTGCATTTTCGGTTGCATCCGACACCTAGGTGATAAGAATTTTGTGGGCATTCTTGTTTGATTATTGCATTATTTCTTTTTGCAATTATAAGTCATAGAATCAAGAACACACTAAACCCCAAAATTTCACAAATTTGTGTAAATCCTTGCACAGATTTAAAGCCAAAATTAATTGATATTCTCTCCTAAATCAAAACCCCTAATTCACTCTTATTTGTTTGGCTTAATTTCCTCAAACTGATTATTCCTCTTCAAGAGGATTTTCAGGCAGGTGCCATTAAATATCTGTTTGAGTGAATTATCTTTTGGTACTCTTTTAGGGTAATAAAAAAGAAAGAACAAGTTTTTGAAAATAAGGAACCTTAAAAAGTTGCAATCCTTTGCACTAAGGGGGGATAATTCCTTTCTTCCTTCAAAACACAGATTTTTGACAAGAGGGAAATAAAACTTGTAAAGGCAATCATAAAAGTAGAAGTCATAAAAATTATACCTTTTCTTTTAGACTTCATAATAGCAATCATGCTTGAAGTTCTTACAATAAGGAAGGATGATTTGGTGAACTTTTTGATAAAATTGCCTAGAAAGCATAGTTTTGCACAAATTGTAAAAATGACAACCATGACACCATTCAGTGTTGGTTTCAAAACAAGCAAAACTAAAATGGCAAAGGCACATCACAGAAGCCATATTTCTAGTGAAGTGTCTCATTCGGATTCTGATTCTGGTTCAAAGAGAGCAAACAGAGTGCTCATTGCTAAGACAGTATTGTAGAGGGAAAACACATTTTGTCACCTTAAGCAAAGCACCATTTCCTCTCTCTCTTTTTTAGGCTTCATAAATAGCATAAGTTTTTGTTTGAAGTACTTGTAATAAAGGGGTGTTTGTACCTCTTTTAGGCTTCATAAATAGCAAACTCTCATTGTTTGAAGTTCTTGTAACAAAAGGAGGGAATTTTTTGGTGTAAAATTGCCTAGGAGGCAATATTTGTAAAATCCTTCACAAAGCTTCTTAAGTTGCACATATTTTGCAATTAAGGGGGGATATACATTTCTTTTCTTCACAATTTTTTGTAAAAAGGGAAGAAGACTTATAAGGGTGCATTTTCGGCAGCGACCGACACCTTAGTCATACTTCTTTCAAAAATTAAATACAACATGTTTTGCAACGAGAAGGGGGAACTTATAAGGGTGCATTTTCGGCAGCGACCGACACCTTAGCTACCTTATCTTTTGCAAACTCATATTGTAAAATGAATGAACCTCGTATGAAGTGATCTATTCTACTACACCTAGCGATTGCAGCGGTTGGTTACCCATGCAATTCGGTTGGATGATGTGATTACTATAAGGACATTCGTTGGTGTGAAGACAAAGTGAGGAATGACCCATTTTTTTGCTTAGAAGCAGCCAGAGTACTGTGATAGAGCAAGAACCAACAGATCAACATCCTTTTCATCGTATTGGGGCGGTTATATACTTTACCCAAATATTGTTGTATTAGAGGATATGTATGTATTACCCAAATAATGTAATAAGGGGGGATGTTAGAGTAAATATTCCATCATTTGGATATTTTACCCTTTCCCTACATTAGGTAGATTTTATTTATTGCATGGTAAAAAGTAGCTTGTTACTTTTTACCACTAGTATTTACTTTTACTACTAGGTTAGTTACCTTTTACTATTTACTGTTTACCTTTTGGATATTTATCTAAATATCCTAGGTGGAAGAGTTCTAAACCAAACTCTCTTCCTCTTGGCAGATTGTTTGGCGTGATCTCCTGTTCATTCAGTTTGATTACCTATTTTGTAACCTATTTAAACTATAGTTCCTAAACTATATGGTTAATACAAATATTTCATTTCATCAATCATTCAGGATTTCTTGGTCACAAATCTTGGTCACAAAGCCAAGAATCCTTCAATTGATGCAAAAAACTCAAAGTGGTATTTTGTAGAATGTTCATCATTTTCCATTGCATCAAAATACTTAGTATTTATAAAGGATTTTGTCTATGAAATTAAATGTATATTAAAACAAAATACTGGCTAGTCAAATACCAGCAAGAGCAATTCGTTCCTCAATAGCAACGATGATCAAATTAGAAATTTTTTTAGGAAGCAACGATCCCTCTTTCATGGAGTGCACCTAGGAAATCAACAAAAATGGGCGATAGAAAAATCATTCCAAACATTGGTGCATCAAAATTCAGCAATATCACATGACAATAAGGAGCTCGAATATTATATTTTGATCACCATTTCATCATTTTGTGCCTCAAAATTTTATTTACGCTAGGAGAGACCCAAAAAAAATTAACTTTGTTTTGAAAAGAGTGAAATTAGTGGAGGGCGCCTCGAAAATGAACTAGATCGCACTAAGCTTAGGAATGTAGCATTTAATCTTGGCAAATTTTCAATAAAAATTCTAGAAATATTATTTTTGTTGCACCAAGAATTAAATTCGATGAATCTCTGACCTTTCCTGAAAAATATTTGCAACAATGGTGCTTCTAAAAGTAACTTCACTTAGAAGAAGAAACAAAAATTTATTTCGCCCAAGCAGTGGGGCGAAAAGCATTTTCATTTCCATCAGGGGCGAAAACAAAACTTTGTTCAATATTTTCACCCATCCATATACTTTCACCTTCAACCTGATTAATTATGCCTCGAAAACATCCTCTCTAAGGAATTTCGTCCCATAATGTTGTCTTGCTTGACTTGCGGGCAAAAAATGGAATTTTACCCCCAAGGGAGGGTGAAAATAAGTTTCACCCCAAGTTGGGGTGACTTTGACTTTGACCAACACATGAGGATGCCTTTTTTCTACTTTCACTCCAAAATTGGGCGCTTCCATTGCTTTTGCCTCAACTTGGGCAAAATCATTGAAATTGCTAAAAATAAGGTGAAATCACTTAGTGAATGCCTTCACCATCTTCTCTACTTATTTTAGAGCAATTTTGACTTTGGCTGGTGCATTGATTTTGTTTAAATACTACCTGCTTACTACTTTTACTCTGAGATTGCTTTCAAATGGAATTTTACCCAAAAGAGGGGCGAAAATGACTTTCGCTCCCTTTCTGGGGTGATATTGACTTTGAACTATGCCCATCTATTATTTTACCTTGAACGTAATTAAAAATAGAAATTCACCCCAAAAAGGGTGAAATCACCTTGAATTGCGCAAGTTCGGGCAAAATCATTAAATTTTATCTTTGTGAACTCCTCCCTTCATTCTAGTTGGTGATTTTTGTTGCTTGGGCCCCACCTTGGGAGAAACTTGGGCGAAACTATTTTAATGTTGTGTTTCACCCAACAGAGGGGTGAAAATGATTTTCGCCCCTTCCCTGGGGTGAAAACATCTTTTATTTCCTTTGCTGGCGCTTTCCTTTTAGAAACACTGGTTTTTTATTTCTAGGGACGAAACTACGCCTTCTTTATTTACATTAGTGAAATCAATAAAAGGGAGGAAGCAAAAATATTACATTAAAACAGTAAAGACAAAATACAAGCCCAAAAATTGCATCATTTATCTTTCATACTCGGAATTGTTACAATCAAAATTTAGTTTGGCAAAACTGCCAACATTTACCTAATAACAAGTACCTTGTATTAATATTGTGATCCAATGATATGTTGATTTCATTATGATTGAGATGTGTATTTAATTTAAGGATAGTATTTATACCCTCACTTACCCAACCATTTGTACATTAATTGAAGATTCTTTTATGTATTTAATGTGATACTATTGATGTCTAAGAATATTGTATCATACTTCATGTTATTTTTTCTTTATGAAAGATATCCTTATTTATTCTATTGGGTAATGCATGATACTGCTAATGCTTATCTACTTTGATATTTACATTACATAATGATGGATATTTAAATACAATGGATGTCCAATTTTGGCATAGCAAACCATATCTATTCCTATAACTACCCTTGACTTCTAGTGACTTCACGTACCATGTATTGAGTGGTTTCACTCAACTTACATTCACATTATCTAAGATGTAATAATTTCTAATATACCCCTCCTTATTATATCATAGTCTTAGCTCTTGCTCTAACTCTTACTCTTGGCTCTAGATCTAGATTTTGATTTCAAGGATAATATTTTCTAGGGTGATGTTGGAATCTCTAGATTTTGAATAGAGGAAATTTCCCCCCTCAATGTAAACTTTATACTATAATACTTAGGAGTGTTGAGCACCTCCAAACATGCACTCCAAAACATACATTACTTATTCAAAATATCTAATGCTTATGAATTCAATGGAGATTACAATCTCACTAGTGATTCTTTTTTAATAGAGATATGCATATATTTTCACAAAAAGTATGTTTGAATCGTTATATTCTACTTTAGAAAGATCTTTGTATTGCATTGTCATGTTTTTGTGCTAGTGACTTTTGCAACTTACTATCACTTTATATTTTGATCAGCACTTGTTATAGTAAGATCAATCACTTTCTACTTCTTCTACATTCTAACTTTGTTTATTTTAATAAGATGTTTGTGATAGGTGATGTATTAAACACTTTCTTTGATTTGTTGTATGTTGTGTTGTATTAAACACTTTCTTATGCATGAATTGGTCCTCTTTATTTTATGATTTGGTTTCTTCTACGGACGATGAGGAATCACATTTAAAATGGAATTTCTCAACTTCAGGTTCCTTCATCTCAAGTACTTGAATTTGCTTTATTTGAAAATGCAACTTTATTGTTCATCTTGTTCTATAGTAGCTTGTAATGATCAACAAAGCTCTTGATGTCACTAATTATGTTATATTATAGAGATACTTTTCCTATATAACTTGGATGAAACCAATTTTCCTAATGGTTTATAATATTGATTGCTTCTGAGTTGCACCAAACATGATTGGGTTGATTTATCTATACACGTACAATAAATACATGCTTCTCTACTTCTGAGTGATATTTTTCTTTTTATCTAGTTTGGTTGTCTTCAACTATATTACTTTGGTGTACTCTTTTAGATCTAATTTTTCTTATTTTATGAAGATCTATTTTGTTTTTAATGCATCTCTTGTGAAGAAGACCCATTTGTGAAGGGATTGTGCCAACATTCCTTCGTTGTGTAGTCATTCTTACCACAAATTTCACACACCTTTTGTATGTGAAAATTATTTCTTTTTTTCTGATATCCTTTAGTGAGAGAATTATTTCTATATTGCTAGAATCGTTGTTGACGTCTTGAACCTCTTCTAAATGAATGCTTCTATTTTTTATTTATAATAAGAAGTTGATCTTCCTCTTGAATTGTATGTGAGGTCTCTACTTTTTGAAGTAAGTTCACCAACATTTTACAAGTTGGTATTTGCTCAATTATATTCAAGGTTATCACAAATACATTATATTAAGAAGGGATAGATCTTTAAAATAATAGGAATAAGTATCTTAGTAATTACCTTTTCATCCAAGGCTATAGTGATACTCCTAGTTCAACAAATCTCCTTAATAAAGATTTGATATTTTCTCTATTCTTCATTTTCAAGCAATAAAGTTGAATTTGGAGAAATAAGATTTGATTATGGTTCCTTGGCTCAAATACTATCTAAATTTTCTCCCATGCATATTTAGCTATGGTAGAATTATGAATGTATGGTTGTACTTTATTAACTGCTCCAAACATGATGATCAATTATGTTTTTCTATCTACCTTTTCAAATTTTGTCTACTCTTCATCTTCTACATTAGGATGGATAAAGGACCTGTCTACAAATTTTTATACTTTTCAAACTCAAGTTGTGTTTGGAGTTTGGTCTTCCAAGCATCATAATTACTCCCTCATAATAGTTGGGAATTGGGCAATAGGAAATTTGGTGTACCACTAGCCATTTTAAACTTTCACAAAACTAGAATTTTTTAGTTTTACAATATTGGCCTTGAATAATATTTTCTAGTGAGTATCTATATGGCTATACTCATAGCATGATTGATACCTCGAATTACAAGAAAAACAATGTCTTGTTGGGAAAAATAATAAGTAGAGGGAATGTTCTTCCTCTAGGGGATATTCCTTGATTTATTATAATTCTTCAAAATATTATATGCTTCTTATTTTCACCTGCACCAATAAAGAAAGGATTTTTTTTAAATAAATTTTAGTTATCTTTCTCATCATCAAAGTGGGTTAACTTGGAGGTGGAATTGGTTTTTATTTCTTGGTGAAAAAACAAATGTGTGGTTGATCTTAATATTTGTAACAAGTGGTTGCCTTGACTAAGCACTCTAATTTCTCAATGTATGTTTCAAGGATTTTTCCATGGAGGTGTAAGATAAATATTTTGAGGCGCAATTTAAACTCTGATGTTTGGTATGAAATGTTACTTATCAATTCTTTCTCTAATTTTTTAATCCAATTTTTTGACGTGCATTATTCCTTCAGTAATTGTAATTTGTCCAATGAATTTCTTTTGTGTTCTTTTGAACTGTGTGGTTCAACATGGTATCCTTTCTGAGTAATAAATATCATTTTGGCTACCCGTTGCTTCTATCCAGGATGGAATTCTAGTGTCATCCCTGGAAACCTAATTGCCCTCTCAATCAAACTAAATGCTCAAATTGAAAAAGCAAAATGCACTCAACAAAATAATGAATTACATACGCAAACATTTGAATTTGTAAAAATAATAAATCAAACTTGTGTTTTCTATTTTTATTTTTATTTTTTATGAATACTCTCCTGATTAGATGCCTTGTGAACAATGTTTTGACTATCATCTATGTCAAAGTCTAAGTTGTGAATTGTTAATTTGGTGCTTGATGTCCTATGGGTGTGATGAACTTGCTATCTAGGAGCATGGACTGGTCTAAATGTCTAGATTTGAATAGAATATCCATATAGCACCATTCTAGCATTTGATGTCTAACGTGTCTTACTTGGTCTCCTTTTTATATCTTGTTTTTATCCAACTAGTTGAGACATATCACTTTGGAGAAAGTACAGTCTAGATTTCTTGATGATCCCTACTCATGTTGAATGCTCGTTCTCTATACAACTCTACCTCTTATGCTATATTTTGTAAATCATTGAAATGCAGAGCACCCAAGAAATACCTTGATGTTAAAATACACTATTGGATTTAAAAAAATTTATTTGTGCCCATGTGCCTTTTTTGGTTTGTGCTCATGTGTGCCTTGTTGGTTTGTGCCCATGTGCGCCTTATTAGTTTGTGCCTGTGTGTGTCTCGTGAGTGATTAGTTTCTAATATTTTGAAAAACAATAGAACATGCAAACTTTGTTGAGGAATGTGTTGAGGGCTTCTTTGTTCTCTCAATTGTTTTACTTTTCAACCCTGGTGTCGCTTTTCTGCTTGTCGATGTTTGAACTAGATGCTTAATCACCTTCCATTTATGCTTGCAAATTTGTAGGGCATAAAGACTTACCTTTATCTTATCCTTGCATAATTTCTTAACCTAAGATCGCTAGTTCTACTATGGTCTTTAGTAGGATTCTTATCTTGAAACCCTTTTTAACAAGAGTATGGTCCTTGGCAAGGTTTTATATACCTTGACATTAAATTTAATAAAAATGTTGGTCCTTAGCAGGATTATTTACCTTGAGATATTTTCTTTAAGAGAGATCTTTGGGGTTTCTCTATTATTAAGACTTGATTTGATATCATTGATAATGCTTAGATGCTTCAATATTTGCATTATGTAATTATGGATCTTTAAATACAATGAATGTCAAATTTTAGCATAACAAACCATAACTAATCCTCCAACTACCCTTCTTCTAGTAGACCTTAGATACCATATGTTGAGTGATTTTATTCAACTTACATTTAGATGTAATAATTCCTAACAATGCAATTATTGTTATTTTTATTTTATATTGCATAAATAATCATTATGATGGATTTGAAAATAAGAACTATTAAAGTAATTATAAATAAAAAAATATAAATATATCAAATGATCGGAAACAAATTATTATATTTTAAACCATGTTAGTATGCATATTTTTTATAGACTACAATTTTATAATTAATTCATTAACTATAGCTTTATTTAATAAAATATTTTTATATGTAATTAAAAATTAATATTTTTATTTTATTTAAGTTTTATATATATATATATATATATATATTTTTTTGTTAGGTTATTGTGAGAAACCTCTATGATCGATGCACAGGGCTGAGCGTCTCCTCCCAACCATGACCCCTCATAAAGCCGAGAGCTATACTTATCAACAAAGAATTTAACACAAAGCCATCACACTCACCCCCTCACACACTCGTTCATTTTATTTTTAAGTAAAAAACCCTTTATCAGACTACCTTGGTCTAAGACCACGAACAAGGAGTTTTACACCATCAAAGTCACCCAGAAGTCGTGCCCGGCCCTACTGACACCAACATTATCAATTGGCTTATGGGTACCCAATTCAACTTTTTGGTAGGGTGGAGATTCGACCCTAGGGCCTCCCTTTAAGGATTGCTCTCTCCTCTCGAACTCACCTACAACACTTGGATATATGGCATTAAATTAATTAATTATATTTCTCAACTTTTAAAAAAGAGATTTACCAAAATGTTGTAATACCATTATGTGATCATAATGTCATAAGTGGACCCATTTCAATGTTCTATCACCACTTAAAAATATATATACAATTTAAAACTTTTTTATTTTTATGGTGATAAAGTTGTGAGAAACCTTACTAAATGTCCTAACAATTTTATTCTTGTGATGATGAAGTCTAATGGTCTAGTGGCAGTAAATGTCCTAACAATTTTTATTCTTGTGATGATGAAGTCTAGTGGCATATTCCATGATTGGAATTTTGTTCCATGTTAATACGATGTTTTTAATATAAAATTTATTAGCACAACATTTATTTATTACACCGAGAGGCATTCCTACAATGGCATACAGGGGATGGGAGGCAAAGAGGTCATACATGTCACGTCGTAAACAATTTTATTTTTTTATTAAAAAAGCAGACATTAACAAAAACATTTAAAATATTTAAACTAAAGATAAGTGCCTCGGGATTGATAACTCTCGACTTTCTTAGATATATTCTTTATATTTAAACTAGTTTTAATTTTTTTTTTAATTGGTTATATGGGATTGAAATGGGCCATCCTTATTACATCATCACCGCATAGTGGTATTACAACAGAGCTGGGAATATATCAAGATTTGAACCTTGGTTTTCTTTTTTAATATCAAGGAATCTAATTCATTGAACTCATATCATTTGATATTTAATTTAATACATTTATATTAAATATTTTATTTTAAACATCAACGGTTTTGGCTTTTCTAGAGGTCCAAGGTTTAAACTGAGACATGTGTGGTTGTGTATTAAATATCCTATCGATAAGCTCAACTCTTCCCTTATGAGAGGTCATTATGGGATGAGGATGAGGATGTCCAACCTTAGCTTGGAAGTAAGGGTTTCTTACATTAACCAAATCCAAATATATATATATATATATATACTATAAAATATTTTTATAATATTTTTTTATTTAATTTATAAAAAGAAATTTAAGTTTTTTTTAAAGAGGTAGGAAAGCGAGGGCATATCCAGTGAATTGAACTTGGGTCTCCATTAAAAGAGCCCAATGACTTTTGTTATTGCAGTGTCCCTTCCAAGAGATAAAAGAAAAATTTATGTTAAGGAAAATAACAATACTTCTAAACAACTATGAATACCACTTAATTAATCAATTTATTGCATAAATTATATTATTATTTTTTATTTCGTTGGTGTGAGAAACCCCTACGATCCATAGTTGGGTAGGCTCTCCCAACCATGACCCTTCCTAAATCCAAGAGCTATGCTTATCAATAGGGAATGTAACACACAACCACCACACAACCACCCACTCACACACTCGCCCACATCGTAGTTTGAATATTGGACATACTGAAGAAGAACCAAAGCTCGAACCACCCACCCCTTCACACACTTGTCCATGTCACGGTTTGAATCTTGAACCTCCCGAAGAAGAGCCAAAACCTGAACTATTGTGTTGTCCCCTGGGACAAAAACCTAATTTTTAGGAAAATTGTTTCCCATATCCCTTGGGGGCTAAGAATTTTCGTTCCATGGGACCTATTCCATTCAGGTATACTCCTCAAGTTAGCTAGATTTTTTTTGTATCAAGTATAGGCTACCAAGTTTGAACCTCGAACCTTTTTTCGAGGATTGAGGAAACTTGCCAATAAGGTACCTGGTGTGGATTAAATATTAATTAAGGAAAACCATTCGTGGAAAACCATTCATGTATCCTGCAGGGCTTGTCCCATTTGGGTATACCTCTCAGGCTATTCGAAGGCTTTGTTTTGGTATCTGGCAACTGCCAGGCTTAAATCTCAAGCCTCCCAAAAAAGAGCCAAAGCCCAAACCATTGTGTTGTTCCTTGGGACCAAAAAAAAATTGATTTTGCTTACCTATGGTTTTAAAAGGATAGAAATAATGTGAAGTACAATGGATGGCGCAACTTGGAGGCTACACCACTTGGAGGCATAATGGAGGTCCTCCCTCCTCGTGATTTGAACTTGGTAGCTTGAATAAGAGTCCAATAACATATAATAGCTACAAGTTTATTGCATTCCTAAGGGTTTTGGTCTCTCCTTGAAAGGTTGAAGATTCAAACCCCACTCAATATAAGGGGACTAAGACCCTTCATAAAAACTTATGTAAATTTATTGAAAAACATAGTTCAATGAAATACTACTAAGATGTCTATATGAAAAAAAAAAAAAAAAGGAAATTTAGAAAGAGTGAGGTTTGATTGTGTAAGATTCATAGCAAACATATATAAAACATATTTATGAAAAAATTTAAAATATATTTTTAATTTAGATACATCTTTAAAGAATTATTAATTTTTTTTTATGAAGGTATTATGATGATTGTTTTGAAATTTATATTCAATTAATCTAATTTTAGATGAATCATTTATAGAAACTTGTTTTTAAATTTCATAACTAAATAAATTATATATATATATATATATATATATATATATATATATATATATATATATATATATATATTATTTATATATATATATTTATATATATATATGGTTAGTGTGAGAAACCCAACGTAGGACTCAACAATCTCCTCCCAACCATGATCCCTCATAAAGCTAAGAACTATGCTTATCAATAGGGAATTTAACACATAGCCACCACACACCCACCCTTTCACACACTCACCCACCCACGCCACAGTTTAAATCTTAAAATTATTTTATAATTATAAATTTTATATAAATATATTAAATTTATATTATATAATAAAATTAAGATTAATTACAATAAAACTATTTAAAATATATTTTTAATTTAGATACATCTTTAAAGAATTGTTAATTTTTTTAATGAAGGTATTATGATGATTGTTTTGAAATTTATGTTCAATTAATCAAATTTTAGATGAATCATTTATACAAACTTGTTTTTAAATTTCATTTATACATTTATACTAATTTTAATGTTTATATATATATATATATATATATGGTTAGTGTGAGAAACTCCTACTACCAACGTAGGACTCAACAGTCTCCTCCCAACCACGATCCCTCGTAAAGCTAAGAACTATGCTTATCAATAAAGAATTTAACACGACCACCACACACCCGCCCTTTCACACACTCACCCACTCACCCACTCACGTCACAGTTTAAATCTTAAAATTATTTTATAATTATAAATTTTATATAAATATATTAAATTTATATTATATAATAAAATTAAGATTAATTGCAATAAAACTATTTAGATAAAATTAGAAAATGAATAGGCCTCATTTATTGTTAAAATCATGTTATGGAAACTTATACCCAATAAAATATTTGATTATAAACAAAAACAATGGTCAAATAATTTACTTCATATCAACCATCAAAAATAATGTAAAAGAGTAAGGTTACAAATAACTTTATACTGCTAAATTTATAACATTATGACTCAAAGTAACTTATATATATCACTTAAAATCTAAAAAGTTATTCGAAATTAATAAAAAAATACTGGTCAAATTAAAAAAAATTAATAAAGATAACAACATGTGCCATATAGTGATTAACCTCTTTGATAATATCTCTTTGATAATATTGGGAGCTTAGTTATAGATTAACCTCTTTGATAATATTGGGAGCTTAGTTATAGATTATCCTTTTTGATAGTATTATGAGCTTAATTATAGATGTTAAAAGCAAATGTCTTAGTGATTGGTTTTTTTATAATGCTGTAAATTTGATGAAAAATTATTGTAATTTATGCTTTGTAATTATAATTACAAATTTACTGTAATGGTAATGGTTTTGGCATGTATTTGAGAGGTTCAATATTCAAACCCCACTCAATATAAGGGGACTAGTATCCCTTATAAAAAAACTAATGTAAACTCATTGAAACCTAGTTTTAGCCTAAGGTTCAACCATTTTAGTGGTTTATAATGTGTGATTATATTATATATATAATTTGTTTGATCATAAAAAAAATTAAGAAAATAAGTTATATATTGATATTCAAATTTGCAAAGGATAATTATTCAACAAGTAGCTTGGAGATCACAAGATTGTTGTCCGAAATAGGAACAAGCAAAAAAGTAAATTTAAAAACTCCAAAAAGTGCTATAGTATACCAAGGGTGCTAAAGATGCAAGGGGTACTATAATCACGGAGAAAATGTGAAACACCAAAAGCTCAAAAATCATGAAATGTTCTAGGTTTGTTCAGAGGCATCAAAATCTCCAAGGGCACTAAAATCTTCAAAGGCTTTAGAATCTCTAAAGACTCCAAAATTACCATATACTTCCTATCATCTGTATTGCTCATGTTGTTTGCTTTTATTTTTTCTTATTACTTTGAGATGCAAATAAGTTATTTTTATGGCCTTGTTTGCAAGACAATCAACCACCATATTATACCTCCTTCCAATGTGGGAGTATTTTTTATATTCAAAATTTTGCTCCAATTTTTTTAGCCTTCTATGAACTATTTGTAGTTGAACTAATGAGAAATCCTGCCCCTTAGATAGGATAGAGATCACAAGTTTTGATTCATCATACACATGGAGTTGTTTAATGCCTTGTTCCTGAGCCAATTTTTATCTCATTTCACAACCTATCAATTTTGCAACATTATTGGTTATTTTTCCCAAATTGATTTTGAACTAAAGCATTTCATAGTGTGGTGCCACTAGTATCACATCACTAGTCCTTGCGTGACATGGGTTTGATTTAGAGGCTCCATCAAAGAAAAGTGTAGGGAACTTTATCTTTGGAGGTTTGATTTTTCTAACTTGTGACCCAAAGTTTAGGAGATTTTGGAGATCCATTTGGTGTACCAATTGTATCTCTATTTTCTTAATCTTCGAATATCTTATTATTTATGATATATAACTTTTGTGTTCAAGACTATCTTTCTTAACACTCTATTAGTTAACACTTGAAAATTTTCTTTTGTCATCAAATATTATCCTATTTTTTGTCCATCCATATGTTCCAAATGACGAATATTGGCATTGAATACCATATCTACTTAATAAGGTGCTTGTCCTTTAGTTTCCATTTGTACATTTGATCCCAATTGGTTAGGCAATTTTCTGAGTTGAAGGTTCCTGATAGTGTTGATCCTCATTGTTGGTTTATTCTAATCCATATTTTAATTGTGTTTGTACACTAATAGAATAGATGTGATATTGTTTCATTGTTCTTAAGACACCTATGGCAAATATGAGAACCCATGATATTCCTCTTAATGAGGTTGTCTCTAGTAAGAATCTTGTTTTGGAGCACCAACCAAAGCAAGGATGAATGTTTAGGGAGAACCTTTTAATTCCATACCTTAGCTATGGTTGAGTTACTCTAACCCTGTTGTTGTAATAACACCCCTTGTTTGATTGTGTAAACACCTAACCCACTAATAGAGCCTCATATAAGCTTATATGGAATTTGGGGAGAAATTTTAATCCCTTCAACTTGGATGTGTAGCTATCTCCATGTGTCTTGATCAATGTGTGGTGGGGGTAGATCCCTCGCCCATTCAATTGATCTTGCAAGAGAGTTAAAACCTAGTTGTTGCAAGTCTTGATTTTTATTTTTGAAAAATAATTCTTAATGATTGGATGTCCTCCCAAGAATGGATCATCTTATATATTAATTTGTTTACCATCCCTTGAGTAGTTGTTATACTATTCACACTTTTATGAGTTGGAACCTATTAGAGTTGTTCATATTTTTGCATTTTAATATTTGCTTCAATAAAGAGTCTGGTGGAGTGAGTAGATTCCAAAGTAGCTTAACACTTAGTGCCTTGCTACAATTTTTATTTTTCTAATTCCTAGGCCTCCCTACTCCTTTGGCTTGGTAACAGTCTCCTAGTTGACCAAATAGATTTTTTTCCTATTTGATTGCCTTCCTCCTTGCCATAGGAAAGTTCTTAACATTGCATCTAAATTTTGTAAGATATAGAAGGGTTCATTATACACCAACAATTGATATATGGAAGAATTGCTAATACTTATTTGATTGAAACAACTCTTCCAACCAAATTCAACCAACCATTGTTATACTATTGTATTATTCTTGACATCTTTTCTAGAATTACATTCCAAGTTTCCTATTTTTTTATGGAAGCCTATAGGAGCACCTAGGTAGTTAAAGGTATCACTACCTTTTTTAACTCCCAAAATCTGAGAGAAACGTCTATATTTTATTATTGAAGTATTTATAGTGTAAAATTTGCTCTTTTAGATGTTTATCTCTACTCTTCTGGCTGAAAAGAAACAATCTAAACTTCTTTGATTAACCTAGAATTTAGTTTTGTGGCTTTCCCTAGTAAAATAGTGTCATCTACAAATTGGTCATGAGTGATTTTTCTATATCCTATAGCTGATCTAATTCCTAAGATTTATTTCTTTCTCAATTTGGTCAGGGTCCTCCCTAAAGTTTTAGCTAGAAGGATATAAACGTAAGGGGAGAGAGGACACCCTTGCCTTAATCCTCTAGTGGCTTTAAAGAAGTTAGTAGGTTCCCAGTTGATTAAATGGGCTATCCAAAGTCCCTCTATGCAAGCTCTTATCCAATCTACCATTTGACCTAGAAATCCAAATTTGGCTAATACCTATGTTAAAAAGCCAATGTCTAGTCTATCAAAGATATTAGTCATATCAAGTTTAATGTCTATTCTTTTATTTTTGGAATTGGAACTTGAGTGTAGTGTTTCATGAATTATTATAATGTTGTCATAGATTTGTTTCCCTGAAATAAAACCCCTTGTCCTGGATCTATTAAATCATTAATCTTCCTTTTGATTTTGTTTACTATTATTTTAGTCATTATCTTATAAGATCAATTGCACAAAGATATAGGTATAAATTTATCAAAAGTAACTGCATTTTTTTTTTGAAATTAAAGCTAATAAAGTGGAGTTGATTGCCCTAGATAGCTTACCTCTTATCCTTGTCTCTTCTATCATTGCTAACAGGTCAACTCCTAAAATTTCATAAAATTGCTAATAAAAATTGTTAGTGATGCCTTATGGTCCTAGAGCTTTGTCCTTGGGTAGTGAAAGTATAACTTCTTCCAACTATTATTTGGTTATTATTGAAGATATATATTCTTTGTCTCTATTTTTTAACAAAGGACGAATCTTGTTCAAGAGAGTGGCCTGAGCCTAGTGATTTACTGGTGTCTTTGTGAGAAGGGTTGAGTAATGATCTCTTGCTAGTTCCTTTATGATTGCCTGATCAAAATAAATTTCTTTAGTTTTGTGAATATCTGATTGTATTTTGTTGGTAATGTTGCATTATTTTTAGATGAAAATAATTTGTGTTGTTGTCTCCTTTCTTTATCCAAATCATTCTTGATTGAAGTATCTAATGTGCCTCTTCTTTCTTCATTGAGGGATTGGAGGTTCATCATATATATATTGCTCTACTTCATTTGTTGTTGCAATATGCTTGACCTATTTTGAAATTTAGTCTTATTAGAAATCTAGTCCCTAATGTCTTTCTTTGGATTGGAAATTTTTATTTTCCATACCTCTTGGGGACTATTTACACATACATGTTGCTTCCAAATCCTTTCTACTAAAGGTGCAAACTCCTCATACTCCATCTACTATAGATTGTATTTGAAATGAATCTAACTTTTTCCAAGAACACTATAATTCATATCCAAATAGATAGACTTATGATTCAAGATCAAAATTTGAATTATGCCACTTGATACAAGTGGATACCTAAATAGTATATCTTCTTGTATCAATAATCTATCTAATATTTCTACAATGAATTTAACCCCAACTCTTTTCTTTGTCCATGTAAATTTTCTATTTTGGAGAATTATGTCCTGAAGTTTCTGTTCAATTATCATTTGCATAACCTGGTCCTTAGAAGGGTCCTTTGAGGGAATGCCTCCTTTTTTCTCTCATTGGGCTAAAGCCACATTGAATTCCCCTAACAAAATTAAATTTGGGGTCTTGATGAATCCAATGCTAAAGAATTTTCCAAGCCTCTTATTTTATGACTAAGTTATTTGATCCATAAAAATTGGCTATGGTCCAAGTTTGTCCTTGTGGAGAGGTTTTCTTTCGTAGCCTGAGTTTCCTCCACTTCATATTTGGTTTCAGGATCTTATGGCTCTTCTCCTTTTTAGATGTCCCTAGATGTTACTCTTCCTCATTTTGTGATAAAATAGAGAACTTATTATTATTTTTCTTTATGGTTGTGGTTGAGACCTCCTTCTACTTCTATATCTTCTCTATTGTTTTCTTCTTATTGAATGGAATTCTTGATCTTCCTTCTTTATCTCTTGTTGTATCTTAGTGGGATAGTTCCTTGAGAAATGATTATATTGATGAAAAGTAATACATTTAAAGGGAATTATCTCATAATCCAGTCGCTAGGTATGGATCCAATCTAAGACTTTGATACCTATATTTTTAGGAAGCCCTTTTTTCATATTAACTTGAAATACACAACCTAGCGCAAGTTGAAATATTGGCCTTCATAGGAGCCTAGTCTAAAAATGTGATAATAGAGTTACTTATCATCTCAAGAGTTAGTTTATTTCATAAATGTAGGGGTTGAAATTGTAGTCTTACCCAAATTAAGACCTTCTGGTTCTTCCTCTTGTGGGTCAAAACTAATTGACTAGGACATCATGTCGAGAGGGTTTGATCCAAGGAACTAGGTACCTTCTTGAAATATTGCATCTCTTTCCTCTCTGGAGGAGAAAATAACTATGAAATAATCTCTCCATATCATCATGAATTCATAGCTAGATATTTTAGATCCCCAAGAAAAGGTGATACATATTTGAATGGTTGTTGGTCAAATACCCATAAATTTACAAGCAAGAGATCTCAATTAGGACGAGGATTGGTCTCTGAATATAGTTCATAGGAATATCCACCACTAGAGCATCATTTAACATAGGAACAAAGGATCCTTTGTTACTTGGTCGATACTATTGTGGCCTCCTTTCCTTTAAATATTTGGTCATATTTTCTAGTTTGGACTGGTTGAATAAAGGAGGTAGTGAGAGCAAGGAAAATAGGCTATGATCAACGTTCTTGAGTATGGAGGCAGTCATTGTTGGAAATTTTAAGTAGTTTTGTTGCCATTGATGTCAAGAGAGTATTGTTTAAATTTCATCATCATTAAGGACATCAAGTGGTTTTTCAAAAAGCAATAAGGTCTTGAAAAGGAATAGGATATAATATTTATTTTTAATATTATATGCCTAAAAAGGCCCAAAGGATGAAGACCCAAGGAAGGAGAAACAAGTTTAAATTAAATAATAATATCATAATATTTTGGGTCAAATAACAAGGTGAATAAAAACAAGGTTCAAGTTGAAAAGACCCATGAGCAGTTTACAAAAGATTTAATTTAAATTAAAATTATTAATCCTTGATTAAAATTTTAATTTAAATTAATAATGGGTGCAAAGATTTTAAATTTAAATATTTAAAATCTAATTCAAATTTTAAATTCGAAATTGTTCGACGTGTAAAAGACAAGAAGCATGTGTATTTATATAGGAAATAATTTTCATTTCCTAAGTTCTTGAAAAAATATACACCTTCGAATGAAGATGAAATCGTGCGCTGCATCGTATTTCAAAGTGTTGGAGGCAGACGAAGGAATAAGGGCATTGACGTGGATAGAGAAATCCATCGACGATGGTAGCACATGCGGCAGTTGAGAAAGTGCTAGGGCTTTGTAAGGAAGGGATCACGGGTTCGATCCACACGATTGAAATTTTGCTAGAGGAGAGAAGCATTTGTTTCATTTGGCATGTTTTCGAGAGGTGACATATAGAGGGGAATGTGCGCCTATGGTTGCATGTGGGCATGTAGTCCACTGGGTAGCCTAGCTTTGTACTAGGGTGTTAAAAATTCTACGTCGTGTGTTCGAATTTTGTCGAGGAAGTTTTGGTGGGCAAAATAGTTGAAAGGTATGCTAAACACATTTATATTTCTCCAAAGATTTTGAAATTCAAAAATTGCTTAGAGGGTTTCGTAAGCTGGAAGATATAAGGTTTTTGAGGGAGTTATAAGGTAAAGTAAATTAAAATATTTTATTTTAATTTTTGGTGATTGAAATTTATTTTATAAATTTGGAGTGATAAGGTGTTTAAAGGAAATTGTTGTGTATTTTGTTATAATGAAAATTTTGACTTATATTGTGTAAGTTTGGAGATTATAAGGTGTACTAAGATATTTGATATTTTTGTATGGTAAAATAATTATTGGGAAAATTATTTTGTGGAGATCTTGAGATAGGTTGTGGCTATCTAACCCTAGTATTGGTAAAGAGAATTTGATTGTGGTTAAGATAGGTTTTTGAAGACATATCTCCAACAAAACAAAAGGTATGGGCACATATTCATTGTGAGTGAAATATTGTTGGATTGGATGTTGTGAATTCTAAGTTGGAGTGAAAAGGATTGTTTGATAAGCATTGTTTGAGTTTGGTTTTCAAGATATCCAATATTGATTGATGAGGGTTTTTCTAGAATGAAAGTTGATGCTAGAAACCTTGTTTGATAAGCATTGTTGGAAATGTTGAGTGAGCCTTCATATGCATGATTAGGTTTTGTGAAAGATCATGAGTATCATTGTTATGTGAATTTGAAATCATCTTGAGTCAAGGTTGAGTTCCATAGTGTGAATTGTTAGACGCATAGTGAAACACTTGGTTAGGATTTGTGAGCAAGTTGTGTTTCATTGAGTGATTGGTTGAGTAGAGTTGATTGAGCATATAATTGATTGAAAGTGTTGGAGTGATAGTTCAAGTTCTGTGAAACAAATTGTTCTTTATTTTTGGATTGAGTTGAAGGAGAGATTGAAAGTGATTGAGAATTGTTGTGAGTGTGAAGCATATTGAGTCTCTAACAATTCTCTATATGTTTCTGTGGTAAAATAAGAGAGATTGAAAGTGATTGAGCATTGTTGTGAGTGTGAAGCATATTGAGTCTCTAACCATTCTCTATATATTTCTGTAAGTTAAACAAGATTTTGTGTGAAACTTATTTGTGTGATTAAAGAGGTTTTTGTGATAGATTGAGTTGAGTTGAGTAAGATTTTGTGGAAGCTTACAATGCAAATTTGAGGTAAGTCTTGGTGAAGACTTGTTGAGTAGATTTAATGTAATTCTTGGTGAAGACTTGTTGAACATATTGAGCAAGTTCTTGAGAGGACTTATGGACAGATTTGAGGTAAGCCTTTGAGAAGACTTGAGAGCAAATTGATTGATTAATTTGTTCAAGATTTGTGTTAAGGCTTAGGGTATATCTAGTAGAGTTGATTTGTGATTGGATCAAGCTTTGTTTTAAGTCTTGAGGACAGATTTGAGGATAGATTTTGGTGTAGATTTGAGGATAGGTTTGTTCCAGACCAGAGATAAATATTAAGCAGATTTGTGCTAGATCGAAGGACTATATTTAGTATAGATTTGAGATAGAGATTAAGAATATTTGTGCTAGATAGAAGGAATGTGTTTAGTGTAGATTTGTGCTAGATCGAAGGACTATGTTTAGTACATATTTGAGACAGATATTGAGAAAATTTGTTCTAGATCTAAGGATTGTGTTTAGTGTAAATTTGACAAAGTTGAGATCAAGTTTTGGATGTAACATAGTAGAGGACAATAGTCTTTAGTGGATAGAGATCCATTAGCTAGGGTAGTGAGGACAGAGATATTTTGAGTGAGAATAGGAGTCTTCAGTGGAGAGAGATCCACAAGCCAGTGCAGTGGAGGCAGTAGTCTTCTAGAGGATCACCATCCAGAGCAGAGGAGAGGGAGTTCTCTTGTGGATAGAGTTCCACAAATTAGTTTAGGGGATTGGTATCTCCTGTGGATAGGCATCCATGAACTTGATTAGGGGCTTGGTGTCTCCTTTGGACAAAGATCAATAAATATTGTAATAGGTAAGGATTCCCAAGAGATTTATTAAGGAAATTTTAGTGAAATATTTTCTCCGTGGACATAGCCCACATTGGGTGAACCACGTTAAATTGGTGTCTCTATTGTGTGTGGTGATTTGTGCATTGATTTGATTACTGTTGTTGATATTGTCATTGATATATTGCATAATATTGTTTAGGAAATAAAAGTAAAAAGTGGTCTTATATTGTTCACCCCCCTTCTCAGTATAAGCTTGTGTTCTTCAGTCATCATGGTAACATCTCAAAATAAGGGTTTGGGGTGAGGAGGGATATCCTCAAATTCATTGCCATGACAGGGTTTCAAAGGTGACCAAACAATAATCTCATCCAAAAGAGAACTCTCACACAAAATCTTGGAAATTTTATTCTTGGCTCACTTTCCTCTATTAAATTAATGGATAGACCATGAAAGAAAAAACAAAAGTAGAGGAAACCAACAAAGGAATAAGCATAAGATCTTAAGATAAATAACTACAAATAGTCATAATGCCTATCAAATTCAGGCATGCAAAGAATCAAAATCGGCATTGTTGTAGCTCTTTTCCTTTCTGATTTGGATTAGGATTCTTGTTTGAATTCAATTGCTCTTGCCCTTGAATGAGTGTCATCCTTTAGGATTACCTTGTTGTATACCTTCATAGCAAGCTAGAGTAAATTAGATGGTTTTTATTATGATATTATAATTGATTATTTTTTCTATTAATTATATAATTACATTTATTAGTAATAGTAATGCTAAAAAAATCTTGAAAAAAAATAAATGTTAAGCATATCTAAAGGGACTATATTTTTTAATTTTATTTTGATATTGTTATTGTGGAAAAACTAATTCTTATGTGTAAACATTTTACATATCATAGATAATTCATTTATTAAATTTTTATGCATATAATTGTATAATATTTATAATTTTATTAAACATTGTTAAATGATTTAAATGATTTAAAAGTCATAAAAATAGATTGATAGGTTTCTAATTAATAAATTATTTAAGACATTATAGAAAACACAATAAATGGCGTGCAACCTTAGGAGCGGTATTCAAGTCCAAATATTCCTTTTTTAATGGGCATACATGTAGTAAAGTGGTCTATGATAATCTAATTTTGATTAATTCTAAAAATGTAACTTATGATGATAATTTTTTTTAATAGTATAATAGTATAATTTATTGATATTGAAATACTGTTATTATTTAATGATATATTATGTTAAGGGTGGGCTTGTTTCAATCCCATATAACTTATTGATAAAACATTAATGATATATTATGTTGAGGTTCATTTTATCTTTATATAACTAATTCACAAACATTATAATTAATTGTAATATTTTATTTTATAAATTGTTATTAAAAAATTATATAAAAATCTAAGTTTGCTCCAAGATCGTTGCAACCACTCATGTCTATTACTCATCTTGTTGGTTGTTGTTGCCCTTGAAAGCCTCCTATCACAAGTTGGAGAAGCTTCTCCAAGATTTTATGTGGGCGTCTTCATCAGAGAAACAAGCTTCTCCATGGGAATTTTGCTATCTTTCACAAGAATCAAGAGGGCTAGGGCTGCTTGATACCTTTCGATAAGATGCTACTTTGTGTACCAACTAGATCATTTGTTCTCTTCAACGCAATGAGGCTTGGAATCTTTTGCTAAGAAACTGCATAGCTTCTGCTGTCTCCCTTGGGAGAAAAACCTAGAAGGGGCTTGGAATTCAATCCATCCAAGTGATGAAGATGTTGGTTCAAATTCATGACACTTTTGTTGCCAAAAGCATTTGTAAAGCCTAAGAACCTCTCTGACCCTAAGTGCTCTAGAATGGCAATAATTTCAGTAACGGCCTTTCCATCAATCAATAGTCAGTTTGGTGGTCCCCCATTCTCACTTATCAGGATTAGTTGTTGGCTAAAATTCCTTGGGTCCAAGCCCTTTTGATTGGCATAAAGGTCATATCTGACCTCTTTTCCAAATGGATCAGAAACTGGCTTTCATGGGTGGATGCTAAATTGCAATTTTGTCTAAATTGCAATTTTATCTCAAGTGATGCAAGACACCATGTCATTTTAAATGCTTCACAAAATTAGGATCCAAAACTTATGTCCATGGTGGAAAGACTAGAAATGGTATCTTGACACTCCTTTTTAGAGTTATAAGTCATGCAAAGGGTACTCCTAAATCTCACCACATTTACCCATGGTATGAATCAGAATGGGTGGTAGAGAATACAATCAACCAGCAAATATTGGTAAAACCACTTCCATACTCTTTGGGATGTTGCTAGATCCTAAAGTGGATTACTTTATTTAGTGTCTCCTTTGCTAGGGATTTCTTGTAGGAGTTCCTTTTCATAGCAATGAGCTCAAGGCCAAGGATGACAATCTTGAGATGCAAGGCTAGGGTTCTGGCTGGGATCCAGTTCTAGTAGATCTTGATCCTACCATAGGTTGGAGGAATCCTTTAAATAAGGATCCCTCTCCCTCTATTGGTGCTACCCTATGGTAATTTTATTGTTATCAAGTCATCTACCCTAGTGGAGATCCAAGTTCAATTCTCGATGAGGGTGGCCCCTAATGTACCTCTAGCTTTTCAACCTACTCATATATATATACTTTGAGTCTTCTTATACACTTTGCTAGGGTAACCCTTTATCTACTTATCTCATGGTTATGCATAGTGGTAAATATTCACAAATTAGACAAATATTAGGATTTCCAAAATTAGAAATTGGCGAATATGAGGACCCTTGATGTCGGCCCATTCGCCTAAAATTTTCAAGACCAATTTTTTCTTAGGGTCAATTTGCCATAATATATATCCAAACATAGGCATATTTGTACTCGTTGGAAAGCTCTTTTCGAGCCTGATATAATGGTGGTATTTTTATGAAGTTATAAGGTGATTTAATAGATAAAAATTTTCCCCAAAGATGATCTTACTTTTTAGTGTTTCAAATACCCCAAATTTTGGTGTGAAGATGATTGATTCGATTTTTTTAGGATTCACCTTGATTTCATTTAGGATTCACCATTTTTTAAAAGTACATTTCAAGTCCAACCCCTTATGCATAACCTTGTCTTATCTCTTTATTATTATTACTAAGGTATTGGGAAAAAGATTTCTTAATGAGAAAAATGAAAGGAAAAATCATGCAACAAAAGGTTCTTTTGAATCTCATATCTAATTTTTTGATGATATTTGTCTTTTGGGTCATGCCTTTGTGAGTGAGGCCATGGAGTTTAAATCAATATTATCATTTTAGGATAAGGTTGTTGGCTAGTTGGTTAATACTACAAAATATAAGGTCTAGTTCATTGAGACTACCCTAGATCTACAATGGATTGTTACAATATTCTATAATTTAAAGTTAGAAAATTGTTATTAACATATTTTAAGTACTATTTGTTTGAATAAACAAATAAGGAGTGAGTTAAAAGCCTCAATTTTGGATATCTAATGGAACAATTTTTGATAGGTTGTAAAGTTAAGTTTTTAACCATGGATGGAAGGCTACAATTCATAAAGACTACATTGAAATATCTCTACATACATGATATCACTTTTAAGATTTAATAGCTATGGTATATGGGTTTGACAAAACTCAAAGATATTTTCTTTAAAAATGATAAGAAAAAATTAGGTTTCTTCTTTGTAAGTGGTATAAGGAACATTAGAGGTAGCGCTTGCAAAATTACAAACTTAGGATTTTGGTATTAACGACAAATTTTGGTTGGATATTATTAAAAAATGAAGGAAAGAGTTGGAAAAAATGTTACTTCAAATATATATGTTCTATTTATGCAATAAAATTGTTATGGTAACAAACCATACCTTTGGTTAACAATCCAAAAAAATACTCTTACAAGTGAGAGTATACAAATAAAAGAATATCATGGGCCTTTTAGATAAGTCTTATGTAAAAAGTATCTAAAAATATCATATTATCTACTTATTTGTTGTTTCTTTGCTTAACTTGTTGGGGAGTTTTTTCAAAATAATGAGAACATATTGGGTACTCCATCAATATTGAAAGAGTTGATGAAATATTTGGCTTAATTTTTTTAAAGATAAAGCACTACACATTTTGTTGAGCATTGTTCTTGCACTTGAAATGAATAATAAACTTTTTAAAACAAATATTATAATCATGCCCAAGTTTAGAATTGTATTATTATCTCTCTCTCAAAATATTTATAGGCATGGTGTTCATTATACGAAGTTTCAAGCATAGAAAAGAGATACTTCCATCCTATTTACAAGATTTGAATCTACCTATAAGAGGATTATTTGTGATAGTGGAGATAATACAAAGGATCTACATTGATCTAATATAAATATTAAGAAGTTGAGATCATTAGAATTAACTTAGATGGTACTTCAAATAAAATCAAGGAGATACTAGCAAAGGAGATGCTTTTTCAGAATAATGAAGGAAAAATTCTCCTTACTCATAATCAAATTGAGTTTCAACTAAAAATTATGGAGAGGTTAGGTCACTACTTACAAGGATCAATATTTTCATTGAAAATGATAGAGATATCATTCAATTGAGGGGGCTTCATAGATTATTATTATTACTAATATCAAGAAAAAACAAATTTGGGGGTTCTTATAGGAGTTTCCTTAAGTTGAAAGGGATAATGGACTGCTAGGGTTTGCACATAGTGATGTCACCATTTCCTGCAAAACCTTAGTAAGGTGGAACAAATGTGGATTGTGGGGCTTAGGTTTGGATTTGTTCTTATCCAACACAATAAAAAACTACAAGTAATTTTTATTTTTTGTATCTTGTCACATAAATATCACAGAATTAAAATTATTTTCTAACTGTCCATGGCTATTGGTGAGGCCCCTTCAAAGGCCCTGCCTTTGCCCCCTTTATGCCAAGTGATTATTGGATGTGTCTCATCCTTTGTCGAGGAAGTACTGTTCGACAGGTATGAAAGGGTAAGAGGAGTGGAGCTCCTCGAAGGGGAGTTTTGGGGGGGGGGGGGTCTGGAGGGGGAGGTAGCCCCCTCGGCTATGTCGAAGGCATATGTCTGGCATGAAGCGCCGAAGATTTTTTCCCTTTTTCAAAGTGATTTTTGGGATTCCCATGGTTGGTGGGTGGTTGGTGGGTGTGGGTGGTTTAGCCCACGATGTTGTGCCCATTGTATTCTAATACCACATAGTGGTTTAGGGTTGTGAGAGTTTCCTTTATATTTTATTGTAATGTCCCATTTTTGGGCAAGAAAGTGAATAATAATATCAAGGAGGTGTGGCTCTTGTTTTGTTGGACGTAGCCCATATTGGGTGAACCAGGATAAATCTCGTGTGTTATATGTGCATTGTGTGTTGTCATTTCTTCTAAGTTATTTATTTTTGCATTACAGCTAGAATAAGTTTCTATAAATCTCTTCAGTGATCCTTTGTAGACATAGTGAGGGAGAGACAAGAAGTTGAAGATGAATATTTGAGCAGTTATTTATTAAAATTCATATTCTCTATTGCAGCTAAGAAGTCAATGGATAAAGGCTTCTAGTCCAAAGTTAATGGTTATCTTCCCCAGACTACCCACCATCCCAAACTTGTTATTGAACAAATTTTGGTGGCTGAAAATATTTTGTACAAGAGTAACCATGATCTAATATGTAAATTTATTAGCATGATATCATATCTAGGGTTTATGAACTTATGGAATTGAAATAATTGGGAGCCTTTAGATGATATTTTAATATTACTCATTACTAATGGATATTATATAATGAGTTTCTCTTTATGAGAAGATAGGGACAAATATTTTGAATCAAGGAATAGATGCTATGGAGTAACAAATATTTGTGTGCATCCTAGAAGCTAGGATTTGATCCACAAATGGAACCCACTATAGTGGTTGTTTGGATTTGATTATATGCTCTACCAATGGAATATTGGTATAAACCAATTTTTGAGAGATTGAGTAATTTATTGGGATTTTATCTAGGAGTAGTTAGAGATACGATGATGGGAGCTTCAATAATTTGTCTTAGATCTATTTTTATATGGATATTAATCACCTATTGCTAGCTAAAATAGAAATAGATATAGGGTATTTTACCTGGGTCCAACAAATAGACTATGAAGCAATCCCCTTATGGTGTAGGATTTTTCATAAGCATGAACATCTTGCCTGGTTGTACCTCGAGACTATCCAAAATGAGCCCATCCCATCAAAGGCTAATGATAATGATGACAAGATGCCTAAAATGAAGGCATACGCTCAATCCACAACCTCAAGCCTAAATACACTAGAAGAGGGTTTTGAAGCACATAAGAGAAACAAAAAATAAAAGAAGAAGGTGATGTGATCAAACTAGATAGAAGAGAGAAACCTAAACAAGTACAAAATTTTAAATACCCTAATGGACATAAAAATTCTCACTTAGACTAAAAATTTTCAATCATACAGAATTAGACAACTTTTCAATCCTCTTGGAATGAGATATGGGCCATAAATATTTCTCTATATTCTCACTTAGACTATAAATTCTCAATCATATAGAATTAGACAACTTTCCAATTCTCTTGGAATGAGATATGGGCCATAAATATTTCTCTATATCATTTTGGTTTGAGAATATCTAGTCTAAAAAGGAGGATATTAGGGATAAAATCCAATATTAATGGGAAGAGGGGTGCCCTGCCCATGGGACAACATAGTTTGAAGTCTTTAAACAACTCCAAAATGTCAAATATCAACTCAAAATATAGAAAAGAAACAATAAATTATACTTTTAGCTTCAGATAATTGTGTTGGCTGCAAGGATGGAGGAGCTAGCCACACTCTTGCATCAATTGAATTGAACAACCCTTCACACAAATATAGCTCCTAAAATATGAGATATATTTAAAAAAAAATGCCCTAATGTTAAATAATTTTTAATTAATTATATAAATTAAAAACGTTTTATTTATTTTGTTTTATGATTGTATTATCATGTTAATTTGAACATTTATATATTAGTATTAATAAATTATATTTTAGCATATAAAATTTTATATTTTTAATTAAATTAAATTTATGTCATTTGATAATTACACCTTAGTACTTTTAAAAAGTGGTTACATGTGACTGAAATGGACCTTAGTCACATTACTATGGTATTTCAATAAACCAGATAATTGTATTGGATACTTATACATATATTGCTGATTGCTTACCCCAAAACACTTTGTATAAATAATAATTTTAACATTAGATAGAGATCATGGAGAACACGAGGATGGGCTCAAACTTGTAATATAAATATATTTAATCTAGTCTATGGCCACTCAATCTAGATCCACATATAATAATAAGTTCAATTCATTCCTCTATGTGACCTTATGGCTCTACAAGGTGCTTGTCATGGGATTGGAACTTGGGCTTATGGTGTGAAACTTCTCACTCTCGACCACTTGACCCAAACCTATTGACCAAAATGTTAAATTTGATCCATGAGATTAGACCCCTAGTATACAGTGTAAAACTCCTCAATCACCACCACTTGCTTCAAACTCCATAGACTAAGAATCTTGAGGTTAATGGAAATATCTCATAGAGAACATAAGTGTAGGCTTGGATCCATAATATGGGTATACTCGACCTAATATCAATGACCATTTGATTTGAGTATGTGCATAGCCATAATAGTGATCCCTACCTCTAAGTGTTGTCATAACTTTACGAAATTCCTGCCCATGGAATTGAAACCTAAGTTTACAATGTGAAACTTCTCACTTTCATTGCTTGTCCTAACCCTGTTGTATAAAATTATACTTTAATATTATTAATACAATATGTAAATATTATATCATTCTAAGTTTTCATGTTATTTTTCTTTGTCAATTTACATGACAAGAGGTAGATAATTGAATGTGGCATTACTATAAATAAGAAAGAGAAGCTTAGAATACATATACCAATTACAAAAGGTTGAATAAATTAACAAGAAACAATTATTACGCTACTTCTTTTTTGCATTAAATTGTGGAAAAAGTCATAAGACATAATTGTTGTAGCTTTGGTGATGGGCAGAATGGTTATATTAAGTATACATTATAAAATACTATAAGGTAAAGACCACATTTTATGAGAAACAATATTTTAAAAATTCATAAATAAGATGTTTAATTCATATATTGGAAATTTAATTAGATTTTTGTTTGATGAGTTTTAATTTATGAAAGGAAAGTAGAATATTTATTTCATATAGGAAAAATATTTTAAATGTTTTTTTTTTTTGAAAAAAATGAAAAAAAAACTTGTATTAAAACAAAAGACAGTTACAAGAGGGAGAAAGGGCATCCCAACCAAGCGCAAAGAGACCAGAAGTACAAAGGGCGCGAAAACGCGACATGTCGCGAAAACGCGACATGTCGCGAAATCGCGACACCAAACCAAACAACCGCCGCGCCACAACAACCAGTCGCGAAAATCTTTATTAAATTTTTCATTATCCAAGGTGTCTTATTAAAAGATGTAGCTTAAAAACAAAGCATTAAAACAAATCTAAAAAATAGAGAAAATGGTCATGATAAAACCAACTTAAAACAAAACCAATTTAATTCATGTAGAATATTTCATAAGGTTTACTAAAATATTTTTAAAAAATTGCCCAACCGCTAAGGTAGTGCTCGAAAAACAACAATCCTTGTGAACTAAGAAAGAAAGTAAGAGATGCATTTGTAAAATTGAAACATGTTTTGATCACTTTTACCAAGACCAGGAATCTAGATTGGGTGCAATTTATTTATGCTTTAAGTGCATGCACATTGAGATAAAATGATAAAAATAGTAATGACCATTCCATCTGGTTTGGTAATAAATAAATGAGTAATGTGTAAGTGAATTTAGGTAATTTAAAAAAAAAAAAATTAAAAAAAAATTATTATGTAAAAATTTATAGTAATAATTGATCACCAAGCTTTGAAGTATGTTGTAAATAATCTAAATTCATTTGGTAGGAATAATTGATGTATAGGGTTGTTGTAGGATTATGAATTTAATATCAATAATATGTCATGAAAGAAATATATAAATGCAAATGCATTATCTTAGCCATGTGATGAGACATGTCTTATAGATGATGATGATTTCATTGATCTATTAATACTTTTAGTAGATGATATTTCAACCGATTATGTTATAGTCTTTGAACAAACACAAGTTTATAAAAGGTATTATAACAAAAAGTTAAGAAAAAGATCATTTAGATCGTCCCTATTCAATTATAAAATTTTATATTAAGTAATATGAAATAAAAAATAAATTTCAAGAGTTGGGTGGATTGGTAAGTTCTAGCGTTTATCAAGAGGAGACCTAGGTTCAAACCTTGGAGGTAAATTTATTTGGGGCAAAGGTAGTAGATTTTCTTGATTTGTAGACTGTAATGCATCCTAGCCTAATGTGGATGGTTCTAATCCTAAGCCACTAGTGGTCTCCCTCATGTTGGGTCGCTAATAACAAGGTGAGGTAGGGGTTATAAAGGCAACTCCAAGGATTTGAACCCAAGTTTGATAGTAGAAAATGAAGGGAAGTTACCAATTCCTCTATGTATCAAAAAAATATGAAATGTAAAATACCAAAGCAAGAGAAATTAATTAACTAGTTTCATAATAGAGTATGTTGAGGGCACTTTTAGATAACTTATGGTTAGATGAATTATAGATTAAGATTATTATTATTCAATATATTTAAGAATCATATTAATTATTATAAAACCATGATGTGCCCATATTTTGAAAATAAGAAGGCATTGTCAACACCAATGTGCTTATTTATTCTTTTTAAAACTTTTTTAAAAATGAAAAATTGATATTGTTATTTTTTTGGTTGAAGACACTCACATACCCACCATGTGGTTTGAATTTGTGTTTCCTTGATGAGATCCCAAAGACATACCCATGTTGTGTTCCTTTACAAATAGTGATATCATTATATATGTATTGGGAGAAAAGGGGTTATAAAGGGTTGTACTTCAGGTCCCCCACCCTTGATAAATCACAACTCTCTCTATTAAAGCTTTAGATTTATAAATAAATTCAATTATCATCTAAATTGATTTGCTATAGCTCAATTCCTACATCTTTAAAAGTTTGGATTCTTGATTTTCATTTTTAGGATCTCTTCATATTGAATTTGGAATAATGGGACTCTTTCTTTGTGTAGAAGTTAGGGGGTTGCCTGGGAGTTTTTGCTCACCCTTCACTTGTAAGGGATGGGTATTTTAGTTGTATTTTGACTTCCCTTCCAAATACATTCCTCCTTTTGTCACTTTCCTTTTCAATTGACTTATCAGTCATTTGTCTTTCTATATTGTTTGTCACTGACTCTTTTCCCTTGTCTACTCTCTAGTCTTTATCATTTGACGTTCCTTAACTTCCCATTGTAGGTATATATGTTGCTTCTCTTCTCGTATTTCCCTTCTCATTTTGCTTTTCTTGTTGTATTGCAAGAGGTCCTTTATCTCTAAAGTGTAAAGGTGACCTTCCTCTTCTAAGTATTGTTGTACTTTTCCCAATATCTACCTACTTATTAACTAATTGTTCTTCAAACATCTTTCCTTTACCCCTAGTTTCAACTCCTTGTTGATTAGTAAATATGGTATTTTATTTCAAAGCCAACTCTTTGTCTATTTATATATCATTAAAATGTGCCAATATTGCATTATTGGGCTTCATCAAGGTAGGTATTGATTATGTAGGTTAGGGTTGTTGGTATATAGAAAAATTTACTATGAGGGCAGCTTGGCCAATGACGATAACTTATTGAACCTGGTATTGCTGAGTGCATTACACAATCTGAGAATGCATGATCCCACTCATGCATTCAACAAGATCATTCCTATCATTGAAAAGAAGGCATCATGTTGGTTTAGATTTTGTATTGGCATTAACCATGTGATTGTGAACTTGGTTTGCTCCTTGGTTAGAACCTTATTAAGGCACCTGATCCTTTATCAAGTATGTGGTATTTTGGGGCTGCCAATTCCATGGTTGTTTCATAGCATTGTTCTAATTAAGCAAAGTCGTAATCACCTTTAGATTTTTTTTATTGTAAAATTATTATTGGGTTTATTACTAGGGTTGAAGAAGGAAGGGCTAAAAGCGATGGTTGGAAAGGTACTATGGATGATGTGCTTCAACCAAGATGAATGATGATGTATAAAAATAGGGAAGAAGGGATATATATGTTTGGTTGAGGATTTGGTATTGGAGAAAAATTAGGCATAGGGTTTTGCATGGGTGTACTCTAGGAGATTTGGGTTGCATAGACCATTGGCAAGGTAGGAGGTATCTTTCCTACCTAAACCATAACATCTTATCCTCTAGCCACTTCTTCAAACTATGTAGCTTGTGTATGATGGTTAGAATTACAAAACATTAATGCTTAAATCATATTGTAAACCTTTGATACAATATGGTAATGCTTGTTCTTCATTCAACCTAACATTTTATGGGATCATATTCACGGTCCTCAAGAATCTAGTATTAAAATCATGAATTTTTTCTTGAGGGTGCCTTTGCATTGTATTTAATTGAAACAATACTAAATATCCATTTTCCATGCTACCAAACCTATACATGAATGACTATACTATTGATGCCCAAATTATAACTGAATTATCTAGTAATTCCCCTTTACCATAAATTATCTTTATCATGAAGAGAGTAGATAAGTAAACAAATTGTTATGTCCTCTTACAATGAATTGACTTGAGTGTTGATAGATTGCTAAGGTGATCCAGTGTCATCTTGTTTCCATTCCCGTTGAAGGTAGGTAAAGCCTTCATAGTTATAAGGGAAATAGGAGAGTAGACCAACAGGTTTAAAAGGGCCTTGATAGTTCCAATTAGGAAGTTTATTTTGAGGTCTAGTGGATGCATCTATATTATTTTATGAGGTTGACCATACTATTGCTGAGGACGACACCTTGCATAACCAAGATGTAGGTATGGGTGGTAGAGAGGGTATAGGTAAGGAGGATAATGTGGTGGATACTCAGGCATAAGATTTTGGTAGACACATTGTTGATTAGAAGGTGGTTGAATATTGCATTGTGGAGGGGTACAATTCAACTCTATTTGCAATATTTATTGATTTTGATGAGGTAGCCTTGCACATTTTGTACTGCTTGGTTGGTTGGAGGAGATGTTAATCCCTAGGTGTTTCTCTAGAACACCTATGATCCCATTTGTCTAACCATAACTTGCATATTCTATACAAGGTTTAGATTTAAGCCTAATGATCCTACTGGGGCCAAGGACTGAACTAGAGGAACTTTAGAAGTGTTAGATAGACTAGACCCAAGTGGGCTTTGTGAGGGGTATTCATAAGAGGTACAATTTATGTATCAACAATTATAGGATGGTTATAAAGTTGATGCATGAAGAGTGGATTATGTTGTAATCACAATGGCACTGAGAGGGGGGGTGAATCAGTGTGTTCTTTAAAATTTCTAAAACATATGATTTTAAAACCAGCAGCAGTTTAAAGCAGATAAAAGAGATACTAAATGCATCAAGAAAGCATCACACATAACACAACATTTTAACGAGGTTCACCAATGTGGCTACTCCTCAAAAATACTTCTTGGACTACCATCCAAATCTAGTCAATGCAAAGCTACAACTTTACATAATCCTTTACCAGCACCAACTAGAAGGAGCACCAACCCCTTAACTTTATCTCCTTCAACAGAATGGAGCACCAACTCCTATTTTACTAGCACCTACTGGAAAGAGGCACCAACCCCTTAATCCAAGCAACAACTTGGAAGACAATAATAAAAATTACAGAATAAAAATTTCACCTCAATTTTCACGGTCTGCTATTTTTCTGCATTCTGCTGCTTCTATGCAAAATGAGTCGCACTATTCCACCTCTTCTCTGTACTTCTTTGCACTCTCTGCTGCATTCATATGATCAATCACTTCTGTAAACTGCGCACTATCACTTCAGACTTTGAACACAACTTCTGCACATCGTGCTCTTATCTTCGCACAAGTCACTCTACTCGCTCTTCGCACATTATCTCATCGCAACGCACACCTTACTGCAACTCCGAAGAACTATCACTTTGCTCTCATTCTGAATCAAAACGACTTGCTCTCTGCTCAACACGAACTTCACTTTCACAAACACTATGCTCGCATTTGCACTTTATCTTTTACACCCCATCTTTCAAACTCGAAGAAGCCCTCCTTTTATAGAAGAAATTTCAGGAACAAACCCTAGAAGAACGTCGATTGAGAAACCCTAGAATTTGTCAGCTGCCAAACCCTAAAATCTGTCGGCTGTAACCCTAAGAATGTCGGTTGCAAAACCCTAGAAATTATCGGCTGCCAAACCCTAAAATCCGTCGGCCCAGATTTAACTTTGTCGGCCTCAAACTATTCTCCACCTTCATCACTTTCCTGTAGCTTATTGCCGCAAAATAGTAACACGTCGGCCCTTTTAATTTAATTTAATATTTTAATTTAAATTTTAAATAAAATAAAATTTAAACTAAATATTTAAAATTAAATATCTTCATCACCGGGGCATCTTTTTCAACGAAACAAAGAGCCAACTTGGGTTTTAAGAAAAACCCATTTCAAATCTGTTATCCATGGTTTTAAATAAAACTTTTTATTTTGACTGCCTTGGTTTTCACAAAAAACCTTTAAAATTTAAACTAAATATTTAAAATTAAATATCTTCATCACCGGGGCATCTTTTTCAACGAAACGAAGAGCCAACTTGGGTTTTAAGAAAAACCCATTTCAAATCTGTTATCCATGGTTTTAAATAAAACTTTTTATTTTGACTGCCTTGGTTTTCACAAAAAACCTTTTCGCTTCTTGACATCTCAGGTTCTGAAGACTTCTCATTCTGAATTATGTTTTCTGTTTTTGTGCATCTATCATTTAAGGACTCATGATCTGACTAACTTTTGAACTTTATCCTCTGCATCTGAGTGACTTCTGAACTCGCTCGTCCATTGCATCATTAGATCTAACCGATTGTATTGACAACAATGACAATCCTCCTGCAACACCTTGCTCAACACTGAACTCCTATCCATTGTACTTTGGATGCACCTTGCTTTTCAATAAACTCTTGTCCATTGCATCAATAAATCTGTCTGACTGTGTTGACAACAATGACAATATTGTTTGCTGCACTTTGCTCAACAGATTATTCATGAGGTTGTTTACATAAATCAAGACCTGGTACAAGAGATCGGTATAAAGCATCATAGGAGCCTAATTAGACCAAGTAGTGTTTGCTAGGATTTTTGAATAACTCATTTACTAACTTACATAGCCAATTTTGGTGGCGAGAAACCTTGGCTAACTTGATCGACCATGAGACTTTTTCCTTTTGATGAGGTAAGATTGCATACCTCTTTGAACTCATCTTTTGGATGCCCCATACGATAATTTATTTTTTCTCTTTCCTTTAGTGTTCCTTCGATGGTATACAACAATGTATGTGCAATTGGTGTTCTTTTCCTTCTTTCTAAGCCTTATATCATGTATTCATATGCATTTTCATACTTATATACAAGGACAAAGTTATGGGATTGAAATATATGAAAAATTATTCAAAAACTCAAAATTTTACCTGTAAGCAATTCACTTGCAAATTGGAGTGATTTGCTTGTAATTCTAGGTGATTTGCTAGCAAGGCACAATTTTTAATAATCTAAGAACTTGAGCGATTTGCTTGCATACTAGAGTGATTCATTTGCAATTTCACATGATTCGCTAATAGGATAGTTTTTTCAGTAAGTTACAATTTTGAACAATTCACTCTAAATTTTGAGTGATTCGATCATTTATGTGAACGTAGGAAAATTTATAGAGAAAAGATCACCTAAGCAGATTTCTTGAAGTGAAACACCTTTAAGACTAGAGAAAATTACCTTTTTATGAGGGAGGGAGGAAGAATTTGTCCTTCCTAGAGACTTATTGTCCAAGTCTCGAGTGAATTGCTTACAAGATCTAACTTTTAAAAAAACCGACAATTTGGAGTGAATCGCTTGTTTTATTGAGAAAATTGCTTACTTTATCGAGCGAATCACTTGTTTTGCAATTGTGCAAATATTGACTTAGAATATGCTTTAAGTGCTTCTGCCCATGGTAGACACACATACAAGGTTAGATTCAAAGTTTATGGTGTTGCTTGGATGTTGTAGGAGCCATATTTGCAAAAGAAAAAATTGATGTTCGCATTGAAGTCGCCATTTGCAAAGTACCTACAAAATTCAATCACAAATAACAAAAAAATGGTAAAATTTCAAGCTAAACTAGGTTTGAAACTAGAAAAAATAGGTGAATTACTTTGCAAGTCAAATTAAACAATTCACTTGTAAGTTGAGCAAATTGCTTGCTTTATGCAAATTTCAAACTTTGCTCAAAATTGAGCAAATATCTTGTAAAATTAGACTTAGTGAAACTTTTCTTTGATTTTGAGCCAATTGTTTTGTCCATGATGAATGTGTTTTTGGATGCAAATTTTGATAAAATTCAACAAACTTGCATAGAAATGGGGTTTAGTCTGATTGGTTATGCCAAAAACTATGTTTATCTAGGTAATTGTCTTGACTTTTGATTTAAGTGTTGCACCCCCAAATTCGAGTTTCAACAAGGTTGGACAAATTTGCCAAAGGCTTCCCCCAACCTCCAAATTAAGGCCAGCCCCTTGCTGTCCTCTTATGGATCTCTAATCTAAACTAGCTACTTTGCATGTAAATTAAATGCGTAAAAGGATATCACGAAAGTAAAGTGTGGAAATAAAATGCATACAAGTAAAATGCAGTAAATAAATTCATGAAGTTTAAAGTGTGCAAGATAAAAGTAAATATGGTTACTACACCATAACAAGAATACCATGCGATCAGTTAATACACAAGAAATCAAATACCATCAATGTTCACTCATTTATTTGATTATGAAATTGATAAGAAAATGACAAGATGAGCTAGAAGGGTTGTGCCTAACCACCATGCACTTAGCAAACCAAAAGGAAGGTGCCACAAATAGAATGCACAAGGACTTGCTAATTTTTTATAACCTCATAAGTATAAAGCACAATGTAGCTTTTATAAGTATAGTTTTGAATTATCGTGGCCAAAATATAGTTACAATGAAGGCCCTAGGCCTTTACTTATAGCAAAATTTTATTGCTATATTACCTGAGGTAAAAGCATTACTCCTAATAAAAGTAAAGATTTGAGGGCAACTTTGCTAAAATATTGCAACTCCAAATGTTACATGTCTCCACTTATGCATTCAATAGGTTTAAAAAGCTCCATAAATACTTAGTGCACCAAAATATGTCAAAAAAGTCAAAAGATATATAATCTCCACTGATTTTCAGCTTTGTGCCTCTTTGAGTGATTTGCTCACTTTTAGGAAGCAAAATTGTCACCCTTGTCAAGCACATCACTTCCTTTGAGAAGATCAGACACCTTGTTGAACGAAACACTCCTCTAAATCATTCCATAAGGTAAATTGCTATTTTATTAAAATTACACCAAACTTAATTTTTTTTTGAATTTTTCTATCCTCTCACCTCCCAACACTTGCCAAACTCTTTGCCAATGGATGGCAAGCTTAAAGGTGGAAGCCCTTGGTCCTGTTTATGTGGGATTCCTCACCCCTATTAACATCGAGTCGCGACATATGTATGGGGGTAGTTGACCCTCTTGCTTTCTAATCGGGTTATGTGATGTTGTCTCATACAAGCTGTTTATTTCCAGTGACATATTCGTATGTTGGAATTTCGTTCCACTTTAATACCTCTTCTGATTTGTTCCATATTAATACCTCATCCTCCCTATATTTAATGTTTGAAATATTTTCTTTTCCTAATTTTTTTAAAGGAGAACGTTTACAAATTACATCAACAACCACCCTCAAGAGGTTTGAACACAAGACCATTTAAGAAACAACCATCATCTTAGCCACTAAGACAACTTGAATTAAAGAAATAGGATTCAAGTTATTGAGTCAAAGAAAACTTGCTCGGTGAAGGTGAGTTTTAAACAACAAAATCTTTAGAACACTTAAAGTAGACCTTACAATCAGAATTACAGTACTTCTACTACTTCTCCTAGATCTGGGAAGAAAATAACTTTTCTTATAAGCTATATTTATGACAGGATGAGGCCTTAATTTTCACGAAAAATAAAAAGGATCTAAAACAAGAGTAACAAATTTTGAATTGATGCGTGGCGACCACCAGTGGTTGAAATAAAATTTCCGAAAGCTGGGTACAAAAGTTGAACTTGCTCGCTATGCCTAACTACTCTCATTCCAAGGTAATTATGCATGAAACAATATATGCACAAAAGAGCAGTTACGATAAAAGTACTGGCAGACTAATTCTGCTTTTTATAACAACACACGAATATGGATTAAATTATCAGATCACTGCTAACATGAAAAAAAGACAAAAACGAAAAAAGAGCGCTCTGTATGTCAATGCATACCATCCATACTGCCATAGACACCATGGAGAGATGCGGACTTACCTTGGTACAGACTTTTGTTGTGGATTTCTATGCTTGCTATGGAGGTCATGGCCCCCTCCATCTTCTCAGTAGGCTGGTTTTCAATGCTACCAGAGCTTTCACAGAGAGAAACAAAGCAGATAAGAAGGTTTAATAGGAATCTCAATTAGGCTGGAAAGTATGGGATGAAATCAAGCAATTAAAGAAAACGTGCCTAACGTTGTCACAACGATTTATTTGATTGTGGAATTCTATCCTAGTTAGCTCTTTACTGGCCTTCCATGCTCCCACCCACCCCTGGTGAATTCCGTCTCATTATAGGGTGTCTCCTGACTTGATGGCTCTGTAGAAATCCTTAGAAAAGGAAAAACTTTGATTTTTACCTTCAGAATAAAAAGAAATGTAGATATCAGGACCTCTAATGAAACTTTTATATGTGTAGATTTTAGTAGGATCATAAGCCAACCTATCCTCATAAAGATGAGGACTAGCATGCTTTGCTATACATACAATGGAATGATAGTAAGACTCCATTGGTTTATCTTGTTCTAATTATTCGAACATAATTAACGCTACTGTATATTTTACTTTTCGTTTATATTGCTAGCATGTGTCATACATTTTCAATGAGTACGCATCTATTGCTTTAAAGGCTAGAGCTTCAATTCTGTTGCAAACATATTTTTTTACGCTCCTATCCTGGCATAATGCAAATGTATTTTTAACTCTTTTTCTGGCACACTGATCCTCCGCAGATGGGATATACTTCACCAACTCAAGTAAATATAGAGTCAGATCTCAATATTTCCACAGCACAGGTCATCTAGCTTTTGCCTTGATATTCTACTCTTTCTGTTTTCAGTCTCATACTACTCAGCAGCATCTTAAAGAAGCAACATGACAGAATGCCCATTTAGTTTAGGTCCTGAGGATAAAATAACAATTGGTCTGAAGCAAATTTGTACTATGTAGTATTTGAAAAATATTGCAATTTCTTATTCTTGATATTGTAGAAGTGAAAAACACTGCAACATCGTATTTGAAATCCCAAGGAAACAACTAAACTAACATATAAAAGCTTCATTCTCCTCAATATTGGCTTCACCGCACGCACCATGAAAGGGGTGAAAACTATTAATAGAATTTAATGCACATTTATTTCTGTGATAGTGTTTTATTCTTCCATCTCTATGTCTCCAGTTCTCTTTATTTGGTTCGTTGATTACGGTGGGAGGAATGGTTGGAGCCATTCTCAGCGGTACGACTGCAGATGTTCTTGGTCGCAAAGGGGTGAGTATGTTTGCAGTTTCCTCGACTTCAGTTTTGGGATTTATGTGTCCCCTGACTTATTACATGACTAAGATATCTAAATATTTTAAAACCCATTTTGAATCTCTCCTTTGTCCTGCAAATATATGTGCTAGAATTTGTCTTAATTAACTGCACACATCAAGCAGACAATGTATTTTAAGTGAAGGTTTGCATTAATCCCCAAGTTGCAAGTTGCCATTGTAGCTTCTATTTTTAGTTTATTTTGGAAGTTGATTCAAATTTGACCTCTTAGGATTTGTTAGTAACGCTCATTATTCTATGGTCGTTTCTTTCAGGCTTTAGTGGTCTCAGCAATTCCTATTGTCATTGGATGGTTTTCTGTGGCTGCTGCTCAGGTATACAAGTTTTCCATTAAAAAAAATCAGTATGATTTAAATCTGTTATTCTGCTAAAGTGAACCAATATAAGCTAATTCTATTAATGTCCATAGATGGTCAATGTAGGCCAATAGGTCTCACTGAAAAGAGTTGTTATAATGCATTGTAATATCCAAAAAGTACTAAAAAGGTGGCCAAAGTAGGCCAATATTAATGTCCATAGATGGCCAAAGTAGGTCAATAGGTCTCACTGAAAAGAGTTGTTATAATGCATTGTAATATCCAAAAAGTACTAAAAAGGTAAGCTAAAGTAGTGTAAAGAATTTAGTATAAATTACATTGAAGTGAAACAACTAAATGGCATAAAATTACAATATCGAGGGTTATCAAAATGCATAAGCTCTAACATGCTAAAAGTAATGATGAAGACAGAGCTAGAAGTCAAAGTAGAACAGAGATAGAAAGAAAGGGCCAACAGAAGATCTAACGATGGTCCAAGGAAATTAGCCAGGACTGAAAGGGCCTCATTTGATAATCTTAGGAGGACATGGAGTTCGACCCGTCAAAACTCTTCTAACATCCATGGCATGGAACCAATAGAAGAGGATGGCATGGAACCAATAGAAGAGGATAGGAAACCAGTAAGTTGCCTCTGATGACAAATCCTCGGTACATGAGGAGTGGCCGGACGACAGAGAATTACAGTTATGTCCGGACACATGCAAGAAGAAGAAAGAACTGAAGCCCTAGTCACCACTCTTGTATGCAAACAAGAGTGCACAATTATGTCACTAACATTCAACAGAGTTTAGCTTCAAATGAAATTTTATTACTCTTGATTGTAGAGATAGAGTGAAAGAATGAGGTGATTAGTCAAGTAGATCTTTGGTCAGGATAGCTAAAAACAGTGGCAAGTAATCCACCTCAGTCTCTATACAAACAAAATCTCATAACAAGCAGGACACTTTAAGGTAAAATATTGTTCAGCCACCTCCTGAAGAGAGCAAAGACGATATACCCTCTTCTGTCTCCACCTCCCGAATAGAGCAAAGACGATATACCCTTATTCTCTCAATAAATGTTTGCTGGGACATACCCTATCCCTGAAGGCAGTTCCAAATTTTCATCAAACCAGTGATGTTTGCGGGGACAAAAACTGTTGCTGTAACTTTTAAAGGACAATAACTCTTACTCCAGAGAAAATTGGAATTAAATCTCATGAAATGAATTGCATACAGAATATCTTAAACTTGGAATCCATATTGAACACAAAGTGAGATGACTAGGCTGTTATGAGATATAGTCAAACTTCCATAACAACTGCAACAAGAATATGAAAATGTAGTGTGGCAGTGATGTACAAGGTCTCCTGTCCGATATAAAAAAGGTATAAGTAGTACCAATCCTGAGAAGTGGCCCGGCGGGCATGTAATAGTTTAGTTTCCCGTTCAAATTCAACTATTTCTAGCTAATGGTACCGACAGTCACAAGTGGCCCTATAATAGTTTTAGTTTTTCCATTTTATTATTACCACTCGAGTTTAACCAGTTCTTGATCCCCTCTTACAATGAACCTGCACTGTCATATGCACTGTTTTGAGGAATGTTTTAGCTTTTAATCCTACAGTTTCTGAACACAAAAGTTTGTTGCTCACTTTGAGCCTTCTCAGTTTATTACTACCATGCGTGTCCACTTTATCCAAAGTCATAATGAAAGAAAATAATTAATAACTGCTGATACTTCTGTCTTTCAAAGCATTTCCAGTTTTATAAAGTACGATTGTACAAATTCAGTCATTTGTTAGTAATAGAAGTGCTCTACGCTTCGCTACATGAAATTTTTGACAAAATTACATCATAATGTGTTGTCTTCAAAGCACTGTCAATAACTCCTCCGACGAAATTCTTTTCACAGTTTTTCAAGCTTGTCAAGCACTTCATGTGATGGCAAATTGATTGTTTTGACACCTGGCTTCTACATGCTGCACATTCTTCGACAGTATTATCAGGGAAATAAAAACTTCAATATACTTTTGAACCTTGGTCCTTGACAGCGAGAATCTCTATAATCAATTTCCTCAATCAACACTAACAGGAATCCCCGTTGTTCTTTTTATATCCAGATGTCCAGCATCAAATGAACCAGAGTTTGCGTTTCTAAAGCATGTTAGAATCCAATGCCTGTATCCTGAATGAATTTAGAATGTGAAAGCTATCTAAACAGAAACAAGACGGCCAAATGTCATCATGTTCTGAAAAATAGTCTGCAAAGAACCAACATTTCAAGTCATTCTTGTCGGTGACAAATGGCTAGCCAAATCAGCTGATTTGTATATTTTTTAATATGTTCATGATAATTGTATATATTGATCTATTCCATCAAAGCGGACCTCTTAGAAGGGATCTGGGCATCAAAACGAAGAATCCTCCCCGCTCGATAAGCGAGAGGGCGCGAAACGGAACCCTTTTAAAATAGAGAGGGCACGCACCTCAAAGGTAAAGCACTGGAGCGAGATAGAAGGGGGAATTTATAACTTTAGGGATCGACCTTTCCAACCTCTTAAAATCCCTTTAAAAGCTTTCGGAATCTCTCTCTATTCTGAAGGCGCTCTCTTTAAATTAAAAGGCTCTCCTCTCTACCTCTCCGAAAGGGTGGGGGGGTGGGGTGAGATAGGAGTGGTTGAAAGCGACGGACTGGAGTAGTAAATATGTTGTTGGAGGGAACGGGACTGCTCTCTATTCCAAAAGGGCGAATGGGGAGCAAACATCAGAGCCCCTGGTAGTTCGTAAACGAGGGATAAGCCCTTGTCTACCGACATAGGATGGACGAATGAATAGGAAGGGTGAAGGGAATGGCCCGAGGACACATGGATGGAGATAGACAAAATAACATCACATCTCTTAAGATTGGGAGAGCGCACTCGACCAGGGCATTCTGTTTTAAACGTTTTAAAGCTCTCCCTTTCTCGACAACATGACAGTCTTTTTAAAAGGACTTTGATTCAGCATCCCATGGGATGTTTTTGACATTTTTTTTGTTTTATAAAATTGTTTTATAATATTTCTTTCTAATTGATCAGCTAGGTGGATTGATAAAACGTAAGGCACTTATCATGAAGAGACTTAGGTTCAAATCTTGGGGCCATGCCCAATCTAGGCAAAGATAGTAGTTTGACCTGAATCCGCTGAGTGTGCACCAGCTTGGTAACGGCGGCACCAACTCCCAGCAATTGGGGATCTCTGTCACTCTGGGTCGTTTTTACCGAGGTGAGATAGGGGTTATAGTGGTAGAACCATGATTTGACTCTACGATAGGGGGTTGTTTTTACCGAGGTGAGATAAAGGTTATAGTGGTAGCACCATGATTTGACTCTACGATAGGGCGCAATGCAACTTGACCCTGTAACCAGTTGTTCAAAAAGAAAAGGTAGTTGTGATTCCTCTATGTATTTAAAAATAAATAAAAATTCCTTTAATTACTTTGATACTCTGTTGTGGAATTTTCCTTCCATCTCATTAGAATTCAATCAATGGTTGCATAAGTAAACATCTTGGAGTAGAATCTGAATATGATATATCTTTGTATTCATAGAAGTTGGATGCTTTGAAGTTTTTAGTTTGTTGGTTGTTATGATAATTGTTAAAATCTAATAGTTTTTCGGAACTTCTAAAAAGGAAAAAAAAAAAAATTCATCTTGCAGAAAATGTAGAACCCTTGTTTCTTGGTTTGAACCCATTTCATTTTGATCTGTGATAACATTGCTTAAAAGTGCTTAAAAGTTGGGCCTGAATGTTCGCTTTGTGTATTCTTTCCAGAGACAAATAATACTGCATAAGATGTATTATTTTCACATTATTTTTCCTAATGTTATATATACTACTGTCAGGCTGTAGGTCTGCTATATGTGGGGAGAGTCTTGATAGGATTCGGAATTGGAATATCTTCTTTCACAGTAAGATTGGCATTATGTAACTCACTTGTTTTCATGTCATATATATCAATTCTCAATCAAACAAGTTTTTGTTTAAAATGGTGAAGCATTAGATATTCCAGTATTATCTTTGCTTTTTGTCTTTTCAAAACAAGGTACCAGTCTATATTGCAGAAATTGCACCAAACCAATTGAGAGGAACTATGGGCACCATGAACCAGGTATACAAAATAACTTTCCTGCTGTAAAATCTGTAGGTTTTACAAAAGTACACCAAGCAAGGCTATATATGTAGTCATCACGAAATATGGACATTTTAGCTCTATTCTGTGTGTTTCATAAATGGTGCAGTTGTTCATCTCAATTGGGATAATGCTAGTCTATTTTGGGGGACTTTTCTTCAATTGGCGATTGTTGTCTATTGTGGGTAAGAAATAACATGTTCTTCTAAAATTAGCTCTAGTACAATTTTGTTAGTAGGGAAAAGTGAAAATTATATCCTATGATACTTGTAAATGAAATCAGGCAAGTTATCCTAAGCAAAATTAAGGAATGCAAAATCCATTGCCTGAAAAATTTTGAGGGCGTAGAGTCCAAAACTTGAGGGGCAACCTAGAAAGAAGGCTTCTTATTTGTTCTTTTGTTTATTTTTAAATATTTGGAATTAAAAAAATTAAATTAAAAAAAAAAAAAAAAAAATGAGAGGCATTTACGATCATTTGATTATTCTTGAGTACTGGAATGTTTTTCCCCCTCCTTTTCTATTTCACTTTCAGGTGCTATACCAGGGGCCTTTATGGTGATTGGGTTATTCTTTATTCCCGAAACTCCTCGATGGTTGGTGAGCAACTTCACTTTGCATACCTGTTCCACAAAGCTTAGCTCTGAATGGTTCTTCTATAGGTTTCATTCCAAGAACAATTACATATTTTATTGATAAATTCCTAGTGGTGTTTACTATTGTTATTAGGCAAAAGTTGGATTAAAAGACCAACTCTATGCTTCTCTTCAAAAGTTACGGGGGAAGGATCATGACATTACCGAGGAAGCTATGGTCATCGAGGTGAGCATTGCATTCTCTTAAATTTTAAGCAGGGAAATGATAGAAGAGATTACAGTTCATTTAATCACATGTCAAAATGGTTCAAATTCTTTAGTTTAATGATTCCAATTTTCTAAGTAGGAGAATCAATATGATTGATTCAATGGATGAAAATTTGTAAATATATGTGATATGTTATTTTGAACATGTATTAAACTTAATAACTTGGACATATTAATAAAAGGATTTCATGGAATAGCTGTATATATTAGTTATACAATTAATCTTAACAAGGTGCCTCCTTTTCAAGCTCACATTGAAAGCTTCCTTTTGTAGTTTAGTTTATGAATAAGTACATATCACTTGTCACATGTTTTTCCACTATATCTCACAATACACACGTTTTATTAATAGGTCTATGCATCCTATATTATATAATAAATTAACAGAAAATGAATTGTGAGCGAAACCGACCAATTAGCAGATACCAAGGAACCTCTGTACATAACCAATTAGAGCTAATGTATTTGCTTTGGTATTAATATGTAGAGAATTGATTTTTTTTTTAAAAACATCACCTTAGCAGTTTCATTTTAAAATACTTCCATATTTGTGAATCAGAAATGCATGCATGCTTTCATATTAATTATATTTCTCATTGTGACCATCTTTAACATTGGTGAATGTCGTCTTCATATATTTTTGTAAGGGATAGCATTCAGAGTCATTAGCATGAAATTTAGCCAACCAATGAGAACAGGTAGGCTGCGAACACTAAGATGCTTTGAGGCATGAAGAAAACTTGCTTTGTGCTTAAGAGTGATGGATGGGTTTAATGAAGCCATATAGTTTGTAACCTCTAGGTTTTGGCCATTTATATGTAATAAAAAGCATTTCATTAGGAATTTAGCTATTGCATTCTTCTAGATCCTGTGTGTGAAGTATTGCATATATAGATGCTTTCCCACTATGAAATATCATAATTATACTCTTGATATATCACAATTTTCGACATTAGGCATATGAACAACCTGTTCAAGACCCCTGCAATTGGTTTTGAACAATTTACAAGAGCTATTGATGTTTTTGTGCATGCCTAGTATCGAAGCATCTTCTCCTGATGTTGTTTTAACATGACATTTTGTAAACTCCAAAAGATGACTTGAACATTAATGAAAATACGTTTGTCCATATTGATGACTTTCCACCTTAACATATCATAAACTGTTCTCTTAACATATCAACCCTTTCCAAATTAGGAATAAGAATGACCTGTTCATCTCCACTGCATTTGGGTTTGAATAATTTATAAGAATTGGTCTAAATTGTTATTTGAGGTTGTTATTGACATTCTTACGCCTTCCTAGTATTGTAGATTCTTCTTTTTATGTTGTTTCAACATGTCATTTTCTAAACTTTAAATGTTAAGTTGAAGATAGATAAATATACATCTGTCCATATGAATGGTTTGCTAATGTTATAAAACATGGTATTGTCATAGGAAGCAGTGGAGATCTTCAAACGTCGGCCAAATACGAAATTATCAGATATTTTCAAGCGACAGATATTTTATCCTCTTTTTGTAAGTGATTTACCTTTTGCTTTAATTTTTTCTTTGGTACAATAAGCCCTACTTTTTCCTCATGAGGCATCATGATTGGGAATAATTAGTACAATGTTCTTAAGATATAGCCTTACTCGAGTTCTTTTAGGAACTTAGTGATGTAAAGGAATTATAGATATCCATTTGAACTTGTCTGTCCACACTCATTACTTGACCAGTACCATGTTACTACTTGACTGGAAGAGAATTGGTAACTTCTTTGTAGAGTACTTCAAGTGCATATAAGGAGGTCTTAGGATCACATCCTAGCTGGTCCAGGCTTCTTTAACATTGGTATAAACCCATTGAGTGTGGCTTGAGCAGATGTTGAAGCTTGTCAATCTACACTCATTGTTCGACTTGTACCAAGCTCACTCTTTGACCAAAGAGAGTTGGTAGCTTAGTAGTAGAGTGTAGATTTCTGACACAAAGAAATAGAGTGCAACACATTCTAATATAATTTATTTATATAAATATAGATTCATGATGGGAAGAAATTACAAATAAATGTAAATATATAACATAACATGTACCATTCATATTCCAATCAACTGCAATACATCGTGGTTTGGTTGAGCCATATAGACCATACAAATAAAAAACATAGATGCCAAACAGAGACTGGCTGCAGCCATGAGGAGAGAACATAATCCAACCATTTTTCTCATTCAGGAAACAAAATTGGGTGATCAATGGTCCCCTAACATTGCTAGAAAGATTTGGTAAAACTGCGATTTCATTCATTCCCCGGCTTCTGGGACGTCGGGAGGGCTCCTGTGTCTTTGGAATCCTGCCAAGCTCCAGGGAAACCTTATTTTGGGCCATGATAGGGTAAGCAACATCCTGTTCCAGGATACTAAATCCCAAAATTCTTGGGTGATGTCAAATGTCTATGCCCCGAACACCTCTGTGGGCAGAGAAGCCCTGTGGAAAATGCTCACTTCAATGAGGCAGGTCTTCGAAGGAACTCCCTGGATCCTGCAAGGGGACTTCAATTCTCCTTTGCACCTCAAGGACAAAAAAGGAGGGAACAACATCACTCACAGAGATACTGCAGACCTAAGAAACTTCATTAATTCCAACGCTCTCATGGATGTCCAGCTTCAGGGGTCCCTCTTCACTTGGAGCAACAAAAGGAAGGGCACCAATCTGATCCAAGAGCGCCTAGACAGATTTCTACTTTCCTAGGAAGCCCTCCCCTGCTTTGGGGATGCCAGTTTGCGAGCCCTCCCAAAGATAGGCTCTGATCACAGTCCCCTCATCCTGGAATCAGATTCTAGACCGTAGTTCAAGACCCCTTTCAGGTTTGAAGCAATGTGGATTCACCACAAGGATATCAAGGGCTTGATACAGTCATGGTGGAGTCAAAAATTCCTGGGGTCTGCTATTAACCAAGTAACCCAGAAACTCAGGTTCATCAAAGGGAACTTGAAAAAGTGGAATAAGGAAACCTTCGGGAACATCTTCAAAGACAAATAGCAGGTCAAATCCCGAATCAGCCAGATTGAGGAGTCCTTTCAGAAAGGCGAAGGCAGTGACAATCTTAGGCATGAGGAGAGCGCCTTGTTGTCTAAGTACCACAACATCCTCATCAAAAGAAGTCAAGACAACTTTCGCTCAAGGAAGGTGATGCCAATACCAAGTTCTTCCACATCTCAACCTTGAGGCATAGGAGTGCCAATAAGATCAAAAGCCTTGTCTTGCAGGATGGGGCAGCCATTTCGGATATCCATGCAATCAGAGAAGAAACCATCAATCATTTCAGAAGCCTCCTAGGTTCCAGCCCGCCCCAAGCCCCCGAGGCCATGGAATCCCTCCTAGCCATCATCCCCACCATCATCTCCCAGGAATCAAATGATTTTCTCCTCAGCCCCATCTCCCAGGATGAAGTTCACCAGGCCATCTTTTCTATGAAACCCGACAAAGCCCCTGGGCCGAACGGGTTCTCGCCCAGGTTTTTCCAGACCTTTTGGGACATCATGGGGCAGGATATTTCTAACGCCATTAGGGAAATGCAAATCTCCAGGTCCATTCCTAGAGATGTGAATTCCATCTTCTTGGCTCTCATCCCCAAAGGGGCCAATTCCCGATCCCTCTCTGATTACCGGCCCATCAGCCTGTGCAATGTCATTTACAAAATCCTCACCAAAGCCCTAGTGCCCAGGCTATCCAACATTCTTCCATCCATCATTGACCCGTGTCAGGGGAGCACAGTCAAAGGACGCAATATTCTCGATGGGGTCATCACCATCCATGAATTGATCCATTCAGCCCAGGTTTCAGACACGGCTGCCTTCTTCCTCAAGCTGGACATGAACAAGGCCTTTGACAGAGTCAACAGGGAATTCCTCAGCCAAATCCTTCTCAAGTTTGGGTTCCATGAGTCCTGGGTAAACCTGATCTACAACTGCATTTCCTCTTCTTGGTTCTCTGTCATGGTAAATGGTTCTGCTACGAGTTACTTCTCGAGTTCTCAAGGCCTGAGGCAGGGTGACCCTCTGTCCCCCATTCTGTTCATCATCCTGGCAGAGAGTTTGGGGAGAACTATCAAGGAGGCCTGCTCCTGCAGTCAGGTTTTTGGGATCAGGGCAGCGTCTGGGCTTCCCCCCACCACTCACCAGCAGTTTGTAGATGACACCTTGATGGCCACTAAGGCTTAGGTAGCAGATGCCAAGGTGATCAAGGATATTCTCAACCGCTTCGAGGAAGCTGCTGGCCAGAAAATCAATTACACTAAAAGCAAGCTGTTCTTCATCCATACCTTGGCAAGCTGTTCCATTTCTGAGTTCTCGACCACTTACCTCGGGCTCCCGATGTTCCATGGCAGGGACCGGCCAACCATGTGGGAAAACATGGTGGACAAGATCCGTAACAAGTTAGCTGGGTGGAAAGGGGCCCTGCTCACTAGTGTAGGGAAGGCACTTTGGTCAAATCCGTCTTGCAGAGCATCCCCACGTATTTCATGTTTGTGTTCAAAATCCTGGCCTTGATGGGAGAAGCCATTGAAAAAATTCAAAAGTAGTTCCTTTGGTCTGGATCGGAGGCCTCAAGAAAGCTCCACCTAGTAGCTTGGGATAAAGTTTGCTCCCCCAAAGATCAGGGAGGTCTTGGTCTGCGCCGAATCTCAGTTGCCAACCTAGCTCTCCTAGCCAAGAAGGCTTGGAGAGTAGTGACTAAGGCCAATATTGAGTGGGTAAACATCGTGAAAAGAAAGTACCTTCAGCACCAGGCCTTCCTCCAAGCGCCTCCCCCACGCAACGGTTCCCATTTCTGGAAATCCATCACTCATACCCAAAACATCATCCTCGAAGGGTCTTCCTGGAAGCTGGGGAATGGGGCCAACATCAACTTTTGGGAAGATACCTGGGTCGGGAATTCCCCCCTCATCAGCAATCCGATTTTGATCCCTTCCAGGCATTTGACTGACAACAGATTCGGGCTCGGGGTTGCAGACTTCATTTCCTCCAGCCCGGAAGCCCAGGAGTGGAAGAAGATCAATTTCAGAATAAGAAATGAACCCATCAGGGAATCCGTGAAAGGGATTCAGGAGATCCAGCGATCAAATTTCCTCCCTCGTGTCAACAGGAGAGATGAGCGATGTTGGAAAGGCACCAATGACGGGAATTTCTCTATCAAGACCGCGGCCCAGCTTATTGAGAAGATGGGTTTCCAGGGCACCCCCAGCTGCGAGAAGGTGGTCGCTAACAAGGTGTGGATCAAATCCCTCATTCCAAAAATCGCGCACTTTTGCTGGACAACCATCCACAAAAAAATCCTTACTGGGGACAATCTCATGCGGCGAGGGATCATGGTATCAAATAGATGTTTCCTATGCCTCCAGGCTTGGGAATCTATTCACCACATCTTGATGGATTGCCCCTACTCCAAAAGTGTTTTCTCCCTAGCCACCCAAAGCTTTCAGGTTAGTTGGACCTGGCCAAACTCTGTCAAGGAGTTCATTTGCCAATGGCCTAAGCCCTTCAAGCATCCCGGGCTAAGCTTTTTGTGGGAAGTCCTCATCCATCACATCTTTCGGCAGCTCTGGTTGGAGCACAACGGGTGAGTTTTCAACAAAGGCCCCAGAACCCGCGAAGCCGTAGCTGCCAGAGCCCTTGCTTATGCCATCGAAAATTTTGGACTCATCCCTTGTCAGGCAAGCCCTGCTCCGGGGATTGAAGAATTGCTCTGTTCCGCCCTCAATATTCCCTAGGATCGCAGTAAGTCTCAGAAACCCAGAAAAGACAGATCTCAGGTCACTTGGGTCCCTCCCCCGCAAGGTTGGCTTAAGGCTAACTTTGATGGTGCCTCCAAAGGGAACCCAGGCAAAGTGGGAACAGGAGGGATCTTCAGAGATCATAGTGGCAAAATCCTTAACGCCTTTGTTGAAAATATGGGGTCCCAGACCAACAACTTCGCGGAAGCCAGGGCCCTCTGGAGATGTATTGACATTTCCAAAAACCTGGCAGCCCCTATCATCTTCGAAGGGGACTCGGAGATCATTGTCAAACTCATCCAAAGAAATAGCAAGGGTGGGAAAAATATAGAGAACATTATCCAGGAATGCCAGCTAGGCCTTTGCAACAACGAGCAATCCTAGATCAAGCATGTGTTCAGGGAGGCCAATCAAGTGGCCGACACCTTGGCAAACAAAGCAATCAAAGAGAGCTCCCTCACCATTTGGGAAGACAACTTTCCCACGGAAGTCATCGAGAAAGTCAACCTGGATAATGACAAAAGATCAAACACTTAGCTCTACCGAAGTAGGAGGGTGCCTCTTCTCTAACGCTGTTAGAATGTTCGCAAAGGCCAATCATCAGTGGCCAAATTTTACCGGTGGTTCTAACCACCTAAAAGGTGTCTCTTCGACACCATCGATCCCGTACCGAATCAAAGGTGGCTTTTGCCACCATGTCTGGGTGTCAAATCCCAGTTTGGTGTTGGGTCTCTCCCCAAGTCCTGATTTGTGTGTGGAGACTTTTGGGCGTTTTTTCCAGACGTTTCGCCTCCGTTGTTTTCCCACTCGCTCGTGCCCCGGTCAGCTGGGCAGTCCGACGTTGTCTTATCGCATGCTCCAGACTACCACGATCGGCCATGTCCGCCTTCTCGCCTCCGCCACCATCTCATCCAGACTTTCCCCCTCTCCGCTCGTTGTCTCCACGCTTGCGCCGTGTCATTGCCATGTCGCCTCCATCGCTGCTCACGTGTCCCGCCTTGTGTGGAAGTCTCTATCCATCGCCCTCATTAATTCCCACTGCTTGTCCTCGAACCATAACGCCTGCGATTGTGTTTGCTCCCCTGCTCGACGTCTCCCCATCCCCATGGCCTTGCTCGAACCAGCCACTCTTAACATCAACCCGGACATAGTGGGCAATCTTGCCCCCAAAAGGTTTATGGATTTTTTCAGGATGTTCGAGGGAGCGAACGATGGCGAAGTCTGCATGCAGGGAGTTTGTTTTGTAGTCACCCCTCAGTACATCGCCCAGGTAACTGGTTTATTCTTCTCATGTAGAACAGTCCGTAGAGACGGACATAATTTTAAAGAAGAATTGGATCAATTCCCTGAAAAAGGGGCAGCCCTCCTCTGGAAGGGCAAAGGGATTGACCGGACCTCGCTCCCTGGGCCCTGGGATGCTGCCATAGTCCCTGTCCTCTAGTACATTACTGTGGACAACCCCGTTAAGCCCCTTAGGGCTTATAGTCTGGCTTTTGTGAATCATCTCCGCGATATCCACCTGATTAATGTTCCCGATTTTTTGTTTCGCTCCATATCCATCTCGGTCTCTAGCTTTAGGGAATGCCAAAACCCCAAGCCCCCTCGGCACCAGGGCCTCTTCCTCATTCTCTACAAGCACGCCCTCAGCCACAGGCCCTCTGGCAGTTTAAGTACGTCGAAACCTCCGCCCCCTCTGAGCCGGTCCAAGAAGGAGGTTCGTCGTCAACTCAGTCTCTGAGTTCGTCCTTCTAGGAGTCCAATCCGCCCCCTCAATCCTCTTCCCCAGCCCATGCATCAGTCTCTGCCCAGCCTGATCTTATCTCCCCTCCCCTGAAGAGCGAACCGAGATCTGATCAGGAGCAAAAACTCTCTGTTTGCAAAAGAGCTCGCCCCAAGCAGAAAGCCGTCAGGCCTAAGCAGAAAATGCGGATTTCCAAGCGGTTGATGGCGACCAACATTGAGGTTACCCTTGAGTTCCAGAACCTGTCCAGTGGTGAGGAGAAAGACCAGCCCGAGGATCTATCCAAGCTGAGTGGAAAACCGAGGAGCAACTGGTGCAGGGCGAGAAGAGCGAGACGGGGGTTCACGGCCAGGAACGGGATGTCCACAACATTCTCCGCAATGTGGCTATCAGCCGAGTCTCAGAGGCTGTCGATCAGTACCTATCAGCGACCAACATCCTCAAAGAAGGAATCGGCCTCATGCACAGAGCTACCGAAGATCTCCGTAAAATCCCAGGCATGCTGGAGACTCTCCTTCAGGAGTGCAGAGCCCACGGGCCTGGGAACTGAACCTCGGGGTGGGACTGGTGTTGTCTGTTGTTTCTGCTGATGTTTAGTGTGCTAGGGTCAGTTTGTTTTGGTTTAGCTCGGTTGTTAGTTTTTGTTGGTTTTCGACTGCGGTGCTGGTGTTTTTGCCTTGCATTACGAATGCAGATGAACTATTGTAAATTGGTGTTTTTGGCCTGCATTTCGAATGCAGATGATCTTCTTGTAAATAGGGGCGGGTCCCTTCAACCCGTAAGTAAATAAATTTTACTTTACCTACCAAAAAAAAAAAAATTTAGATTTAAAGAAATGTTAAGGTGTGTGTCTTGACTTTAATATCTTAGCTTACATCTCCTGGAATCTCACCCAAGTAACGATATCACTTAAGATGTTAAAGAACTAATTTGTTTTACTCTATAGCATATGCTTAGCGCCATATTTATAGAATTGTTATGATTGTATATTAAAAGATAAACTGCGTGATGGTTGGGAATAGCTTAGAAGAGAACGAATTGTTTTGTTATGTTCTTTTAAAGTTTGTATTTCAATTAATGATTTAGGCTTATAACATGCTTTCACGTAAATAAAAGTTATTTACTATTAGCTAGAAATTATATAAGAGCTATATTTTGTTGAGATTAAATATCGTGGAATATAAGGGACTTGATTCACGTATTTATTGTGGTGAATATTATGAATATTAATTAGAGGAAGGGGAAATGCTTGGAAATGATATTATATTTTTACTCTACTTTGTCTGGAAAGTTAGTATGAGTTACATTTACTTTTTAAAAGTAGATTTATTTAATTATAAAAGGAAGTTAGTAAGAGTTCCACTTTCTAAACTAGAAGTAGCTTTACTTCATTATGGCATAAGTTTTTAATTATTAATATTTCCTTTAAAAATGTGCTATAGACTCTTGGGTTTACCTTAAGTGTGCTGAAAGTTCTTCCATTTCAAATAAAATGTAATTTGTCTTATGTTATGACTTCCGAACTATAAAGGTTATTTTCTTAGGGATATTTTTAGCATAAAAGGAGAAGAATTAATAATACTACCCTAGAGTGACATTGAAATTTCTTACCACCCGAGATAAACCATTGTCTTCTAAGATGAGAAAGTCGAGTTAGGACTTTCTCCACCCATCCACATTGAGTCATGAGGTGACTTGTGTGAGGTTGAGTCGCTGTACTCTGGCAATTCGAGGACATAGGTCCAAGCCGTTGAGTGTAACGAGTGGCGGTATGGGACGTCGCACTAGGTGATCAGTCTATTGGTGGTGGTAGTAATCGTCTTTCCGCTCGGACTAGGGAAATGCCAACCTAGTCAACGGGCTCCTTGTGGTATTTCCAACGGCAGATGGTTATGGGCAGCATTGCCGTTAGTTTCGGGAGAGAATACGATTATCTAGCCCAAAGGCCATGTGATGGTGGGCTCTAGTCAAACCTTAGTAGAAGGTCGTTGACTAGCATCGACATACAAACGTTGCTTCCAAAGTATTGAGTTGAGTACTCAAAGGAACTGTGAGTTCTTCCGACTTTGGATAAGGGAAATAGCGTACCCCGCTCAGGTGATATGGGCCCTGAACGGATAACCCTTCGCTAGATTCAAGGAGGACTCATGAGAGGAGTCAAAATCTTTCATGGCGAACTGCGATATTTGGCCAGTCCCGAGCACTTAAGACACCAGCTGCAGTGGTGGCCAATATTGAAGTGTATATACTCGTATGCTTGAGCTAACATTATGATGGGTTGCAAGCAATGTGTTCATGTCATACTGTTAAAAAGAAAAAAAGTAATTGTTGGGTTTTTACAGTCATCCTAACAGATTGATCTGACTTAGACAATGGTTTCCTGCATTTCAGAGTCTCATTGCATGCTTTGTTGAACTCACCACATAGTTGTCATGCCATACTTCCATTCCATGCACGATCAGATGTTCCAACCTATAGTTGTTTTAATGTCAAATTTCCATCCTGGTAACCATCCAACATGACAACTTGCAGTTGCTTTAGTACCAAACTCTCACCATACCACCATCGAACATGCCAACTTGTATTTTTTTCGATGTTGAACTCCCATTTCACTCACTATTGGATATGCCAACCTCTAGCTGATTAGGTGTGAAACTCTTGTTTTTACTACACTGTCGAACATACAAATTGCTTGAATGGCTATAATTCTTTTTTGCTGATTCAAGTTTTCTCTACCATCATACTGTCATCACTTGGCCCTTCATTGTGCCTAGCATCATCACACATGCCTTCCTCATGCACTTCCTCGTAAACTGCTCTATCATCGTGACTTGGCCCTTGGTTGGTGCCAACAAAGAAGTCTATATCGCTTTTGGTTTTTGGCTCCTATCCTCTCCCCTCTGCGAGGGGCCAAGGCACTGAACTCCTATTTTTCTCAACTATACTTTAATCTTCATATTGTCATCGTTGTTTATCTTCCCAAGTGAGATGCTTATTAAAACTCCATGTAACTAACATCAATGTAACTATGTGTAAGCAATGATGCCATAACACAAAACTCCTGCATGAAGAAATTGAATGCAACATGCTATAATATAATTTTACTATATAAATAAAGATTCATAATTAGGAGAACTTTATATCTGCACCATGCATCCTTTATATTCCAATCAACTATAATATATCATGGTTTGGTTAAACATACACAAACCACACACATGACAAGCATAGACTACCAACATTTTTAACTAGCATCATCCTCTAATATCTCCTTCACTTCCAACCAAGACTAGTAGGCAATTGACAACCACCACTGAACTGCCCATATATATGAAAAATTAAAATACCCCATAACACATGCAATGCTGTTTACAAACATTTATGTTGTCATGTACACACATGACAACATTGTGTAATGACAACACACATACAAGAAACTCTACGAAAACTATATATGTTCATGTGACATGGTGTGTGCATTTATATGACATGGCACACATGTTCATTCATGTGCCAAATTGTCTGCCCACATAGAGCAGCTGGAGCACTTACTAGGAGGTCTTGAGTTGTCCTTGCTGGTCCATATTTATTTAAAAATATGATCACTCGCTTGGTCTTTATTTTTACAATATATTTTAGGCAGTACATTTTCTATTGCTTGTTAAAAACCTTGGAATGATCCAATGCAGCTTCTAATAGAGAGAAACTTAAGTGAATCATTCTTCTGTTTGCATAGTAATATCTTATTTGGATTTTCTGGTGAAGGCAGGAATAGGCTTGCTCCTGCTTCAGCAATTATCAGGCATCAATGCAGTGATGTTGTATGCTGGTAAAATCTTTCTTGAAGTTGGTAAGGATCTGACTGACTTGCTTTCAGAAACTATTTTAAATCAAACATTTACTAATTGTTGAGATAGTTTCATCTATTTCTTCACATCTTTTTTTAGAAATTTATGAATCTATAAATAAAGTAGTTTGACAAATTTCTTTTGGTTGGTTATGCTTTTCTATGATCAAAATTGCTATTGTACAATATTGTGCTTGTTTAAATTAATATTATTGTGGCTGTTTTCTTTTGGTTGTTTGTCATCAATTTTAATTTAGAATTTGCTTTATCTTCAACAAGGAACTGACATCTTAGGTTTTTTTTTGAATGAATGGCAGGCATATCCTCATCAAATGCTGCATCATTTGGTTTAGGCCTTCTGCAGGTTGGTATATAAATTATTGACCTTCAAGGTTTATGCTGCTTGTGAATTTTATATTCTTGAATTCATTAAGAAATAAAATTTCATTCAAATAAAAGAGGACACAATCTCCACTGATTGAGTTTAGTTCATTTATAAAGGAAGTAGATCTATGCAAAAGAAAGAAATGCAAATTAGGAACTGTGTCAAATGAAAGATACAAAGTACATAGACATCTATAGTATATCACTACATCTCTGTGTTGAGCAGTAGAACATACAGTTTAGCCTAGTTAAACAAGAATTGATGTCAAAGTTTCATGTTAAACAAAACTTTATATCATAATTTCAATGTTTCAAGCTTTCGTGTGAAATACTAACATTTGGAAAGTATTTCAATGTCATGAACAAGTGCAAATGTTGCAGGTACTGGAGATGAGAAAGTATGACCTGTGTGGATTGAAAGTTGAGGACTTTGGAAGTTTGCAAAACAATCCAACAATTTGCATTGTCTTAGCATTTTTAACTTAAGTAAATTTTAATGTCCACAAGCATTGAGCGTATCAGATAACCCCATACTCCCCGGGGACCATAGTGCATGGAAGGAGGCACTCATATTGTGCTATCCGCCTATATGGTATACATAGCCTACCTGCTTTGAATTCAAACGTTGGACCTTGTATTTGGAGTACACAAGCCTTCATTGTTAGGCCCACTCAGGAAATTGAAGTTTGCTAAGTACTCACTCTATATTTTAAAAATATTGGAGACATCATGGTACAAAAGCATATGACAATGTCATATGAAGTCCAAAGTAAACATAGGTGGTTTTTTTTTTTTTTGGGTGGAGGGAGGGGGGTTGCTGGTTGGGCTTCAAATTTCAATGCAAATACGAATAGAGAGATTTTATCAACAAAAAAAATAATGGATAATATGGTAGTGAATTCCACCAGCAAAACTAAATCATAAGGTGCCATGCCTAAGACAAAATAACCTATAAAAGAGTGTCCATAATCTGAGGGCACAAAGACACAAACAAAGCAACTCATGAAACTATGACACAAAATCTATATTACTCCCAGTGACAAAAATGTAGATCAGACAAAAACAAACTCATGCACTTGTGGGCCATATCAATATTAGGAGGAAGTATTTGGTGACCCTCCCTTGCACGCCAACAGGTTTAAGACTGATTTGGGACAGGTACTTGCCAGGTTGCATTAAATCATTATCTTTACTATTTTCCAGCAGTTTCCATTTAGACAAGATAGCAACCTTCAAAGAAAGAAATTACTTTTCTTCCCAAGTTGGCAAAGTTAGGGTTGGGTGAAGTGGTAGGTTAGAACAATTACTACAGCAATGCCATGGTTCAAACCTAAGGGTTAATCTTTGGGTGTGTGACTGCAAGCCAGGGTCAATGCACCAGCCAATGTATTCCATACAAGCAGCTTCACTACAGTGAAATAAATAAATAAAATGGTTCTGCAGCCAATTGAATAACACGTGCAATCATGTCGTGAAGTTATTCCAAAATACCAAGGATGCACATACAATTTAAATTTAGAATTTTGGGAATTGTTTATTAGGAAAGCAATTTGATAATTTGCATCGAAGAGATTGTCAGACAGCTTAAACACCTTCCTTTGTAGTCCCCTTTGTTTTTTTTTTTAGTTTGTAGTGTTCGACTCTTAGTCTGTGTGGTTAGTTACGTTTCAGGTTTTAGGTTGCCATCCCGCTCCCCTTCTCTCTTCTTAGCCTAGTACATTCTATTGCAACATATTGAACGTTTGAATCTGTTTGACCTACTTTGGTCATTTATGGACATTCATATCATAGTTGAGAAAATCGGAATTAGCAAAGAATTGGCATTTTTAAAAATCGGCAAAACGAAAATTTTCATTGATTTTTTTTTTTTCATGCATATTACAATGAATTAACATTATGCAAATCAAATATTGCAATAAAAGCAATAATTCATGTCAAGACATCATACAAGGCTCAAGCTTTAAGTACACATGAAAGTGACAAAACACATCTTGTATTGCTTATAATATGAAAAGGTACAAAGTTACAAGTAACAACAAGGAAAAAAAGGTTTCATTTTTTATATGCCTACAGATGGAAACAAGTAATAACAAAGTTACAATCACTTGAAAAAAAAGGAAAAAAACCTAAACCGTAAACCAAAAGGCTTGGGTTTAAGGTTTAAAATTTAAACATTGATAGCTGAAAAATGGGCTTGCATACATAGTTATCAGGCAGCAATATTTACTTAAAAAGAGGAGAAAAAAAAACCCTAGGGCCTAGACTAGGGTTTAGGGTTTAAACTTGAAGTTCAAAGTTTCAAATTCAAACATTAACAGCTGAAAAATGGGCTTGCATACATAATTACCAAGCAGCAATATTTACTTAAAAAGAGGAGGAAACAGGTTTAGGGTTTAAACTTTGAACTTCGAATTTCAAACATTAACAGCTAAAAAATGGGCTTGCATAAAAAAACCCTAAATCAGAATTGCAAATTTTTTTAGAAAATCTGCAAAAAATCAGCGATGCTGATTTTTTAAAAAAACCGGCAAAAACTCTTCAAAAAATCTTTGCATCGCCAAGAGTTTGCCGATTGCATCAGCATTTTAAAAAATCGGCAAAAAATCGAGATTCTGCAGATTTTCTCAACTATGATTCATATAATTTAATTTTGTCCTATTTCATTAAAGAAATATTGATTTGCTGATAATCAAAATAAATTCATTCATAAGCATGAAATTTTGAACAGGAGGAAAGTTGTCTGGATAGTTAGATAAGATAATTCTATTTAAATGTCCAAGGATGATCAAAATAGACCAATGGGACTTTACCAGATATAACTTGTTAAGTGCATTGTATAGACATGTGAGCATGCAACTAGGGATTTTAAATGGGCTATTCAGGTTTTGATAAAGTTGTTTTCCAAAATATTTTTCGATAAGGTTGGAGGAGAAACCAATATAATAGAAGCTCTATCTTTTTACACATTCTTTTTCTTTTTGTTGTTGTACTTACTTTTCTGCCACTTATTTGTTTGGTTTCTCTACAAGAGATAAAAGTTCAAACAGATTGGTAACAAAGCTAGGAACAAGGCAGGCAAAGGTAGTGTTATACGGTCTTGGAAAAAAAACAGACATGTTGATTATTTACAGCAATAAAATCAAAGCAGAATACTTTCTTCTTAAAAAAAGGGTAAAAATTTTTTTGGGAGAGGGCTTTTGCATGTGGAAACTCAAAAAGTAGATGGTCTTGACAGAAAATACATCTAGGAAATGACGAAGCGTGATAAATAACTTTTTAAATAACATAATGAATATTTCTTCTTTTATATTTATTTATTTATCTTGGCGTGTGGGGTGGGGGTATGGGGGAAGTCAAAAACTTCTTTTTTGGTATATTAAGTATGTGAGAAATGCACAAAAGAAGTGTAGGCCAGATTAATTTGCTATGTCAAACAAAACCAATGGTAAATAATATTTTTCTTGGAAAAAGCTTTTGAACTTATAAATGAGTGGAGCGGAAGGCCTTGCCTAGATTTTAATATAATCTTTTTGACCAATGTGTAATATATAGTGTTCAAGTTGCAGATAAGGATATTGTGGTGACTCCTTAGCCCAGTATCATATGAAAACCTTTCAACCTCATTTGGCAGCTTTACAAAGAGTATCAAGTAAAATGTTTTGATTGCTCTGTTGGTGCAGAAAAGACAAGGTTGAAATTATGTGCAGATTACAGTGATGTTGAAGTTCCATTCTCAGATTCTAAAGGCTAGCAAAAGAGGAAGAGGATTTTAGATCTGGAACAAAATTAAAAGATAAGGATATATTGTTTTCTAGAAAACAGAGAAGAATGGACATAATAAATTAATTGTAAAGTTGAGGATGGAGAACCATAATGAAGAAAAAAGCAAAGGAAATGCACATCAATTAGTGCAAACAATCCAGACAATTTGTTCTTACTTTTGATTAGCATATATTCTGGTTTGAGAGATTAGTGGCTTATTGATTCTGAAGTATCTCAGCATATGAAACCATGCAAATAATGGTTTCTATCTTATTCAAAAGTAAAGAATTGAGGAAGAGTAAGCGCATGAGATAATATAAGTCATATAGGCCAAGGTCAGTCTTAGTTTGAACTGGAGATGGAAAGAGAATCAATTTGATATTCTGAATGTTCCTGGTTTTGAAGGGAGTCCGTCTATGGGTAAAATTTTAGACAATCTTTAGTATATAAGTAAATGAAAAAATAAGTATGATTAACAAATGTCAAGAACTACTCTATGAACTAATTTGTGTTTCTGAATTGGCTTCCTTTGACAAATGTCAAGTACAGGACAAACTCATTTTGCACCATAAACATTTTGAGTCACATGGTGGCCCAAGATTGAATGTTCTAGGGCATTATATGCATTGGAAAATTATTAAGGCATCCAAGGCAAAGACGAACTTTCTGTACTCCAAAACAAAAAGCAATTTCAAAAGGAAAAAAGAAAAGTTTGGTGGAAAGTACCAGATATATACCCAAACATGCAGATCTTGATAGTTCTTTTTGAGCTGAAGTTGTAAATACAGGTATTAAGCATCTTCTAAAGTGCATAGAAGCCATGCACTTTCAACTAAGGGTATGCAAACATTGGCTTAAAGTGGAGGAAAGCCCTTCAAGTAATTTTTAAAAGCTTTGCATGCCAAGCATGCCTCATACCCGATTAAGGTTCCCACAATAGCAGAGGCACACTTAATACTTGTAAAATTTCACAAGCTTTTGTGGAATATTAAGCTTGTTTTCTAGGCACAATCCTTGCATGAGTGTGAGGAAGCATTACATGCTAATTTCAACACTACTTATTGTAGATAGGCAATTTGATGTCTGCATTTAATGAATAAGTTTTGGTATTCTATGTTATTTTGTAATTGTACGTAAAGTGTTTGACGAAATGTGCATACATATATTTAATAATGTTATAAAGTGGCAATTTAATATTGTATGTAATAATAGGATGTTAAGTCATGTATGTTAGTAAAGTCATAAGTCATAAGTTAGTTTGTCCTATAGTGGGAAATGTCATGTAAATGCAAGTGAAATGTAATTTAGAAGAATGATGATGTGTCAGGTAGTTGGAGGGTGCAACTAATTTTTAGTTGTATAAATAAGACCCTTCCCTCATTCATTCATTCATTGTTAGAAGAGCATTGGTACGTGTGAGAGAAGGCTGGTGCATATGTGCGTATGGTAGGATGCAGTCAGCTCTTGTATGAAGTTATGAAGAGTATTTTGCATAGGGTTTGTAGGCTGTAGCATGTAATAATATAACCAGATATACCATTCTTAATACAAATCTGCTTATGTTTATCTATTGTTGTTGTTGTTGCTGGTTCTATGCATTGTACTGTGTATTGTTATTGCTAATGGCTGGAGATATGTAGAATTATTTAAGTAGAAATGGAATTATGTGTAAGTATATTAAATTTCATTTCTACAAGAGATTCGTCAGGATGATGATAGACAAGACATTTGTCATGATGACGAAAGATAGGGTATCCGTCAGGATTCAGGATGATGTCAGGCAGGATATTTGTCATGATGATGATAGTGGAGCAGATCATTGGTCTTTACGCTATCGGCCGATGGAAACAGGATGCCAAAAGAGAGAGGAGGATGGGACAGATTGGCGTATTGTGAGGACTAGACATAATCAATGGCAGGAACAACAGTCGAAGGCACCCCAAAGTTTAGGAAATCATTGCAATAGGCAGCAGACAAAATCAATCTATGACGATGAGGACTCAGCAGAAGAAGAAAACTTTAGTCACCAACAGAAGGAAGCGTCGGCAAAAATGTTGGAGGTTCGCATATGCATTGCTATGTGCTTCATGCGACGCCGATGACATGTGGGAGAAGGAATAGTAAATGAAAAAAGGGGAAAAAGATAAAATAAGGAAAAAGGCAAAATTAGAAGAGAACAACAATTGCATGCAAGGTGGCGAGGTTGTGCACATGCGGCAGTTTGAGCAAGCAGTGACAGTTGTTGGACGGTTGCATGGGCGGCAACGATAATTGGTGGAAGGGTATAAATAAGATGACCAAGGGAAGGAATGCTCATTTTTGCAGAGCAGATTGAAGCATTTGTCGAGTATGAAGCCAAAGTTGGGGATTAGCTAGCAAAAAATTATCTGTGCATCAGTAATTTTCATACAAAACAAAAGATGCCATGAGCCGCAACAATCGACAGATATTAAGGCTTCGTGGAGATTTCCTGTTAACCATGCATTTGAAGGGTATTTCTGCTATAATATTCGCAGTCGGACATACCTAGGAGTGATTGCAGCCAGAACGTAAGGAGGAAAGACAAAGGAGGAACAGGCCATTGAAAACTAATTGTCCGTGACTGCAAAGAATCACCAATTGTTGTCATATTTTTCCTTCCACCAACTAGCAAATTTGCCGTCAAACACAGTTGGTTGGAAGTTTTCAGAAAAGTCGGTTGGAAGTGCCATAAGCCAAGTTGGCTTTGAAGTTGCCGTTAGATGCATCGGTTGGAAACTTCCGTTAGGTAAGTCAGCTAGGAGACTATCATCAAATAGGTCGGCAAAGTTGTAGTGCCATCATATGTCGGATGCAATAAAGGAGGAAGCTATCATAGGTCGGTAGTAGTCCTGCAGTTAACTTTTAGAGGGAAGAGCCATCAGTGCCACCACTATCACAAAACTAGGGAAAAGAGAATTATTGTCATAGTAAGCTGAAATTGGTAAAGAATGAGTCAAAGTCGCTCGAGTTAGATCAGAGTGACTGATTCAGAACAATCTGGAGGACGAGTGTATGAATTTCCGCAATAGGAAGCACCATTGAAGTCAGTATCTTAAAAACGACTTCGACACCACCAGGAACAATCTTGCACTAGAGGGGAGGCATGTAGAAAAGTACAAAATCCTGAGCAGGGTAGACTCAGGGAAAGTAAATGCTCTCACAAATAGTGGTGCCAGAACCAAAATAAAAGGAGGTACGACAACCTGAGAAACACCAAATACCCCTTAAAGATATTACCTACATCTATGCCACTGGGGATTATTGTAGGCAATGGTGGGAGCAAACACCACCAAAGGATGCACTCAAGCAAAAGATCAAGGAGGCCAGTGTACATTTCATCTTGCAAGTCCCTAATTTTGATAAGGAATTTTATAAGTAGTATATGTTGTAAATGTTGTTAACGTATGATCCGATTAAGCACACCAGTACGGTGCAAGTGGGAGACAGGGAGATATGAGTGGTACTTTCAGCTGAAGTATTCAGAAGAACATTTGGATTGCCGAAGGGTGGATAGCTTGTAGTAAATGAATGAGTCAACCCCAAGAAAAGTAGACAATTGATTCAGAGTGTCACGGCTCTAAAGAAGGAGATTGATGCTCTGTCATCACATGGAAGTCGCAGGGTCAAACCGATTCAACTGTTGGATAAGGGACTTCAATGCATTATGAACGTACTAATGGCCAAGCTGTCTAGGGAGTAGTGCACTTTGGAACTACCAATTTGGTTGATACCCTACTTACAAGGCATTGAGAAGGGGGTAGCTTATGATTGGGCAGCCTACTTGGTGACACGTATCCAAAATTTTTTGATGCATACCACCAAGAACTTCTCAATGGTCTTCCATGTGATTGGCCTATTTTTGGATGTCGTATACAGGGCAGGTGTGTAGATTCTAGGATTGGACCTTCCCAAGGACTTACTAGAGTTAGCACCATCAATTTTGAGGTGGATGGATGCTAAACCACAAGTGAAGAAGAATACTCCAAGTAAAAAGCAGAGAGTGAAACAATGGTTTAACAAAGCTTCACTCGAAGAAGGGCCAGTCGAGGAATCAGAAGGAGAGGAAGCTGCACCACCAGTAGGGAAGAAGAGGAAGTTTGTGCCACCAGTACCATCACCATCACAGTCGCTAGAATCTGTTCAAAGGGTGACAGTGGAGAAAATTGCCAAAAGTCAAGTTGTGGTGCGCGAGATTGAGCAAACATTGCACCAAGCACAAACCATACCACTGACCAAGGTGATGGGGACACAAGAGGAAGATTTTATGATCCCAGAACCTCTTAGAGTAGTACCACCAAAAGGAACAAGTAGTGTTGTTCATGTTGGGCCTACAAAATTTTTGGCAGAAGCCCAAGTTCGGGAATCCTTGGCATCACTTGATGTACCCTCGAAATTCTGGTATGGAAGGACCTCGATCATGCAAACATTACGAGCTCATTCATTTGAAGAAATGCTCGTAGCTACGGAAGCGGAGGAAATGGGACGAATTGTAGACCAGGCACAACAAAGGAGGAAAAATAGGAAAAGAGGAGTGAAGAGTTAGCACCACTCGGAAAGGCAGAAGGAGGTCAATTGGTGGGAACACCGCTGAATCCGATTCCAGTAGAGGAAGGATCGAGTGATGACTAGTATGAAGTGATGACAACACAAGAAGAGAATCTACAATAAAGAATACCTCAAAGGGAATCGGTACCAGCTACGGGAGAAAGTAGCCAGTCATATTTACCTTCGAACTAGCAGATGACCTTTTAGGAAAATGGAAAGAGCCAAAGGTAATTTTTGAAGAAGATGAATTTGATGTAGAAGATGAGGACCTGTCTAACCACATAATGCTAGAAGTGCCTAATTTTCAAGATCCATCGGAATTAGGGGCACACATTAATCAGCAAGTGGTTGCTTGTTTCACCAAGTTAACCCAAGTGATGGATAGAATGAGGCTGGAGTTTGAAGTGGGTTGTGTCGGATAGTGGAAACAATGGTAGTTGATGGTGGAAGAGGAGCTGGATAAATTGGTACAATGGGCTGGAAAAGGCAATTGGTGGATGGATATTTCCAACATTTACCAAGAACAGCCATGGGATCTGCCCACTGAACATCTCAAGACTATGGAGGGAGTGGAGAAACTGCTTGATGGGACACCAACACTTTATCTTGAACTAGCTCAAGTGTATGTGGTGGGACATAGTACTCATACATCTTCCTAGAGCATGATAGGAAGTAGGTCATAGGTGGAACTGGTACCCGAATTATTCCCAATGTAAAGCCAGATCAACTTTGTAGCACATTAGCTGTATTGGCTAGTTGAGGGGATCAAGCAGATTCACATGACTAAAAATAATCTGGTCCAATGATTGCAAGACACGGAAGGACGACTGCAGGTAACAAAGGAAAAACTGCAGGAAACATAATAAAAGTTGGATAATGATGTAATTCAGCTGCAAGAGACTATGGAACAAATTCAGGTAAAGCAAAAGGAATTACAGGATCTTCATGCTCAGCTCAGGGACAGGGAGCAGATTATTGTGGAAATGGAAGAGAAGTTGTTGCAACAACAATCAGTGAAGGCATTACTACTGCAACAGAATGCAGATTTAGTAGCTTAGAAAAACCAGCGCAAAAATTCCTTGTTGAAGGAGCTGGAACAGGCTAAACAGAAAGAGGAGGCATTGCTCAGAGAGTTGGCTCAGACACAACAACGTGAAGCAGCTCTCAAGACTGAATTGGAACAAAGGAAACCAACATCCTCTACTCTAACACAACAGAGAATGAAGGACATCTTTGTCAGACGTGAAGAGGAACTTTTGAAACAATTGCAAGAAATGGAGGATAAGGCCAATGCATATGGAGTAGAATGGGCTAAGTATTACAATTATGCAAAGAAGCTCCGTGATGAATGAGAAGCTTTCAAACTTCCTGTCCAGGAATTGGAAGGACTTCAAGCATCAGAGCCAAAGGAGGCTGAGACCCCAACAGAACAACATAGGAAGTTGTTGAGGACATCGACCAATGTAAAGGGGAGGATAGATGTAGACAACAATTCTAAGAAGAAATGAAGTGTTTGTCAAAATGTCTACGCATCCAAATATTGTACATTGTTTTTACGTACATATGGCATGCAAAATAGTCAAATTGGTCAAATGTAATGTCATTTAGGTAATTAGCAATGTTAATGCAATGTAATCAAACGTATGTAATCAGCCATCATTGCAAGCGGTTAATTGTTTTGTTAATCACATTGTTAAGGCTGAAATGAAAAGTAGTTTTGGTAGTTGAGGCCTGGTTGGTTATGGTAACTACCAAAGCCACACTATATATAGACCCCCTTTCATTTTGTAAAGGATCCATCCAGATCCATATCCATTGCATGAGGAGAGTAGCCATTGTAAGGAGATATCAGACTGATAGTGTTGTATGTGAGATTGCTGCAATCATATGACTGGGATGTATTTATCTTAACGATAATTTAAGAACACCAATTTTGTGCCAACTCTATCTCTATGAATGCTTGTACTGTGCTAGATTTCTATGTTGTGTTACAATGTTACAGGAAAGAGTACTCAAATGGAATGCAGAGGGCTAGTAGTTATAGGAACCTATGTCGTCTAAGCTGACCAAGGGGAGCCGACATAGAATTTTTGTCATGCCTAGAGCCGACATAGACTTGTCATCATGCCTGTAGTTGATACAAACTTGTTGTCATGCCAGGTGCCATCACAATTGGTGCTGACATGGAACATGTCATCATGTCGTCTTATTGAGGTTCCCACATACCGTTTGTCATCATGCCCTTACCGACATGCCATCATAGGCCATCCGACATCAATAGTTGCTGTCATGACTAGTGTCGTCTTGGAGTAATCTGTCATAAACTAGCCATTACGAACTTGTTGTCTCAGTAACACTAGCATATGGAGTATTAAGCCAACATCGACATGTTTCTTACCATGTATTGCCAATTCCCATTCCACTAAACTATCATTCCCTCGTCTCGGGAAGCCCTCACCGGTGTCTACATTTATTACACAATAACAAGTGGAATAGCTTATGTGCTTCTTTATAAGCTTTTTGAAATATAGTGGATAGCCTATAACCATTAGTTTATTAGACAAGATCTACAATGTCTTAACTCAAATGGAAAATAACAAAGTTTGTTGGAGAAATGGATCCCTTTGTGAGTTGTATAAAGTTGCGTGGGATATTGTGGGGCAAGAATAACCCAAAGCATATCAAGAAGCTTTGCTTAATGGACATTAGAAAATCTCATAAGTCAAGGAAATACTAATTTCATTTCTAATGTTTGGTATCTAGAATTAATTATCAGTTGATGTGTAATCAATGTGTTGAATGTATTATACAAATTACCATAAAAGCCCTAGCTCATTGTTTGTGAAATTTGTTGCTTGTGATTGTTTGCCTAAAACAAATTTATTTTATAATAAGCAAATAAATCCTCAGTAATATCTTGATTTGAGAAGGCATGAAATGGGCTTCTGCATCTTGATAACCTACAATTTTGATAATATCTAATGAATGAAATTAGAACCACCATATTTGTCAACCTACAAAATTGTTTAGACTAAGGCAAAGTTGTATGCTTCCAACCATAGAATGGCTTATGTTGGACAGCATGGACCTACTACGATTTGAATCCATGACATAGTAGCAAGTGATCCAAGTGCTCTACCATATAGCTACTAGGTGACTTCTATTAAAATATGCCATATATTTAGGAATGAACAGAATCAAACACATTACTCAGCAAAGAAAGGGTAGAGGCTGCGGCCGATAAAAGCCAAAAGTTTTTTTTTTTTTTTTCATTCTTTCTTCCAAGCAGTTGCAAACAAAAAAAAACACCCCCCCTTGTGCTACCACCCCGACGGGCCCGACCAACTACGCCAAAGCATCCTAGGAGCGCGATCGATTGCGGTGTGAAGGAATCCGGCAGATTGATTGCGGTGTGAAGGAATCCGGCAGAAGATTCAGCCTCAAGGTCAGAAATTTTTTTCAAACTTTTTTTTTTTTGAAAATAAATTAGGGCTTGTTTGAAATTAGATTAGGGTTGTTTGAAATTAGGTTAGGGATGTTCTCAACTTGAAATTAAAAAACCCTAAACCCTAAACCCTAGTCTAGGGTTTTTTTTTTTTCTCCTCCTTTTAAATAGATATTAAATTGATATATGCAAGCCAAATTATTAGCTATCCTGATTCCGGGTTTAGGGTTTTTTAATTTTTTTTAGGGTTTTTTTTGGTAAGGGCTTAGGTTTTTAGGATTTTTTTTTCTCTTTTAAGTTTTAAGTAAATATTGCTGCCTATCAATATTGTAATTTTGTTTCTTCTATTTTTTAGGGTTTAGGGTTTTTTTAAGGGTTAGGGCTGTTCTAAATTAGGTTTAGGGCTGTTTTTTTTAGGGTTAGGGCTGTTTTAAATTAGGTTAGGGTTTAGGGTTAGGGCTGTTGTAAATTAGGTTAGGGTTTTTTTAGGGCTGCTTGAAATTAGGTTAGGGCTGTTCTAAAATTGTAGTTTTTTTAGGGTTTATTTTTTTCTTTTTTTTTTTCCTTTTTTTCAAGTGATTTGTAACTTTGTTGTTAATAAATTGTTTCCATGTGCAAGCATATAAAAAATGAAACCATTGGATCCAGCATGGGCGTATGGAACGCCGGGGCAAACAAAAAACAGTTTTAAATGCAATTTTTGTGGCAATCATTATACTGGAGGCGTTTATCGCCTCAAGTTCCATTTGGCACGGTTACCAGGAAATAATGTAGCAATATGTGATAAGGTGCCAAAAGATGTAAAAAACAAAGTAAATGCCATGATATCTATGGCAAATGAAAACGCTAGCAACAAAAGAAGTTATAGCGATGCCATTTCATCCCCCCCTCCCGAGGTGGCCGTATGAGTGGGCGTGGCAGCCTTAAGCGGTTCTTTCAACAAAGTAGTTCGAGTCCAAGTGCACAAGGAGCTAGTGGGACGGGAGAGTCCTCTTTTGTAGACTTAGACCGTGTTGTGCCAAGGGCAGGGACACAATCCACGCTTGAGGGTATGGCTGCGTGGAACCAAGAGAAGCACATTGCAGCGACGAAAGCCATTGCCACTTTTTGGTACTATTCGACATTCCCTTCAATGTGGCGAGGTCTCCATATCGGCGACGCATGATAGATGTTGTCGCAAGTTGCGGCACAGGATATAAGGTGCCAACTTATGATGATCTTAGGGGCCATCTCCTTCAAGAATCTGTGAACGACATTCAGGTTGTGTCATTGTGCTTGACTAAATTAATATATATAATTATATGACATGACTTTTTTTTTATATTTATTAATATGATAAAATCAATATTCAATGTGCATGACTAAATTTTTTTTTTTACTTTAGGTTGTGCTTGACACCCAGCGTCAGGTGTGGAGAACCAAGGGTTGCACTATTATGTCTGATGGTTGGACAGATGGGAGGGGAAGAACCCTCATTAATTTTTTGGTTGCATCTGCAGAAGGAACTGCATTCCTTAAGTCAGTAGATGCATCGGCACATGTGAAGAGTGTCGAAATGCTTGCAGGGTTGTTGGAGGAGGTTGTCTTGGAGGTTGGGGAGGAGAATGTTGTCCAAATCATCATGGACAACGCAGCAGCATATAAGGCAGCCGGGAGGATTTTGGAGGAAAGATTCCCCACCATTTTTTGGACCCCATGTGCAGCCCATTGTCTTGATTTGCTCCTCGAGGACATTGGGAAATTACCTTGGGTAAGAGAGGTTGTAGGGAAGGCTAAGGCCATAACAAAATTCATTTACAACCATTCATGGGTCCTTAACCTCATGAGGCAATTCACCAATGGGAGGGAGCTAGTGCGGCCTGGCGTTACACGCTTTGCCACAAACTTTGTGACATTGCAGAGCATTTACAATGCAAGAGGGTCACTAAAACAAATGTTTGTGAGTAATGAGTGGAATTCTGAAGCAGCTGCAAGATACCGCACATCATCCGAGGGGCAAAATGTTTATACTTCTTTGTTTGAGGAGGACTTCTGGATGGCCATGGATGAGGCCATCAAGGTACAACTACAAGACTACGCTTATTAATTTGTTACTTTTTTATTTAATTTATGTTGTAAAATATTTTTCTTTAAATTATTTTTTGTTTTTTTTTTTTTTTTCAGGTATCAGAGCCATTGGTGAAGGTTCTTCGTCTTGTTGATGGAGAACAATTCCCAATGGGTTTTGTATATGAGGCTATGGATAGGGCGAAAGAGGCCATTGCTGCATATTATGAACATAACCGCACAAAATATGATGCCATTTGGACCATCATTGATAACAGATGGACATCACAACTCCATAGCCCTCTTCATGCAGCGGGTTACTATTTGAACCCCAAATTATTTTATGAGCCCACATTCCGTGCTGATTATGAGGTCAAGATTGGCCTTCAAGATTGCATTGACCGCGTGTTCTGCAAGACACCACAATTAGGCGATGAAACCCGTGCCGAGATACAAAATTATAAGGCATGTCGTGGTCGCCAATTCCCATCTGTGCAATGCAAAAATGCTATTAAGAAATTGAGGCCAGGTAAACCGTAAACCTCATCGAATTATTATTTATTGTCTTCTGATTTTGTTTTAAAATTTAAACTTTTAAGTTGTTACATGTAAAATATTAATTTTTTTTTGGTTGTTGTTAACTTGTTTCTAGATTTATGGTGGGAGGACTTTGGTGATTTTACGCCCAATTTGCAGCACATGGCGGTTAGAATCTTATCCCAACCATGTAGCTCTTCAGGTTGTGAGCGCAATTGGAGTATGTTTGAGCACATACACTCCAAGAAGCGCAACAGACTTACACAAGAAAGGTTAAATGATCTTGTGTTTGTGCACTACAACCTTCGTCTCCACCAAAAATCTTTTGAAAAAACAAATATTGAGCCCATTGACCTAAGTGAGATTGATCCATCATCTGAATGGATCACAGATGCAGAAGCACAAGAGCAGGAGTCGCAGGTAGTAGTTCAAAACTTCAAATCTTGTTGGGACCTTCTTCTCCTCTCATCCTCTTCGTTTAAAAGCATATCTTATAGTTATAGTATTTTTTTTTTGTCCCTTTCCTCATCTAGTTGAAGTTTTGAACTTCTAGGTACAGCAAGAGCCTCTATTCAGCATGGAAGAATTGCAAAACTATGAGACCCTAGCGGAGGAGATGGCAGCAAGGGACCAAGAAGAGGCCTTAGCACGAGAAGCACAAACATCTACAAGCACACATCAAGCAAGAGAGACTAGGGCTTATGTTAGGACAAGGGGCAAAGGAAAACTATAGATAGTGGGCCTATTGAGGCATTTTGAGACTTGACACAGTTTGCAATTTGTAATTTTGTACCTTTTAAAATGATAAGCAATACGGGATGTGTTTTGTGAACTTTTGTCACTTTCATGTGTACTTAAAGCTTGAGCCTTGTATGATGTCTTGACTTGAATTGTTGTTTTTATTGCAATATCTGATTTGCATAATGTTAATTCATTGTAATATGCATGAAATAAATAAATAAATAAAAAAAAATCGTTTTCTTCGGTTTTTTTTTGCCGATTTTTGAAAAACTCCCATCTTATTGCCCAGCCGATTGACTCCCGATACCGATTTTCTCAACTATGGCCTGGACCATGAGACAGATGTACATTTTTTCAATCCTTAAGAACTAATATTCAATGACATAAAATGTGGCATTCTAGAAAATCCTCTATCCTTGTTGGATTATGCAACTAGGGATGGTGTTACGTTAGGGGAGAAGAGATGTTTATATTCCCAAGAATTCTTTTGGATCAAGCAATTTTTCTTAAATATCTAAAATTATGTGATTCAAAGAGTGGAAACAAAATTTCCTAGTAGATCTCTACACCTATATCTCTTGCTGCTAAATTTCAAATTTGCACTAAAGTGCTCTTGTTTCTACTCTTGTACCTTTAGTTGCTGGTACTTCCAATTGTAATTTATGATACACTTGCTAAAATATTTTGAATAATTTATGAGCCAATTCTAATGGTAGTAAAGGCTTTCACAAAGTTGGTTGGAATGTTTGTTGCTCATCTAAGCCTGTAAAGGCATGGGCATGTTTGATGCAAAATGATAGAGGATTATCCTTTATGCCAGATGGAATGTGTGTGCCCTTGATGGCATCAATGCTTGGAAATTTTTCTCAAGTATTACCTCTGAGTTGATACTTGTTAATCAAAAAGAGTAGGCAAGGGATGTGTTTTCATGCCTGCACATTACTCCTGCACCTATGAAAATTCTGGACACTTTATCGTTAAAAGTATATAGAAAGTATAGAAAACCATCAAATATGCTCAAATGGGATGGAGAGAAGTTTTGAATAGGACTTCCTTCTAATGACCAGTCTGTATGGTGATTGACTATTCTTCCTCGATTTTGCCTGTTCTGTGTAGAGTTTCCCTGGCTTAATGTCATGCTTGTTTTTGCAAGTGCATTAACAAAACTACAAAAATAATTGTTCCAAATATTGACATCACTATATTCCATGGCCAAAACTAAAAAAAATAAAACCATTCAAGGTTGGAGCCTCAAACTACAATCAACCTAAATGCAGTCAATTTTTGGACTCTAATGAAATTCAAGGCTTGATGCATAATAATATCTTGTGAAAATTAGGGATTTCAGCCCCCCTTCCCCTAGTGGTGGGGTTGATTATGGAACTTTGATGTGCCTTTCAAGTGATAGAAACTTTTGAGTAGGCTTATTTGTGGCTTTTGTCCAAACTAGCCATTTTTGGTACTTTTAACTCTAGAGAATTTACAAGTCTCTCAAAAAACATGAACTACTAGATAGTGGAGTATGATTTTGAATCCAAATAAGCTAATTTGGTCTAGTGTTTGATTTACCAAAGATTGCTTTTGAGCTTTGGCTCCAACATCTTGTCTAAATTGCCCCCACATATCTTACATACAACAAAGGTCTAAGCATATTTTTGGTTTTATCCCTAAACCTGGGATATGTGGCTATGATTTTGTTATTTCTTTCCAAACCATTCAATTTCTTGTCAAATGAATTGCATACATAGCTGAAGTTTGGCAATTCATTAGAAAATAAATATTATAGCATCTATAGAAAGCAAAAGAACATGTAGTTTTCAGTTATTGTATTACTAATGAACTTTTTCCATGGGATGATAAAATGTTCTTATTTGTAATTTTTTAGATCCAGAATTGAGCTAAGAAAGTGCCCATGGATCTGGCCACTTGTAGAAGCTAATTGCTCAGTGGGTAATGCTCCTCATGGTATGAGTAATGTACCATTAGAGAACTTTCCTAGGCCTCAAAAATTTACCACAAACTTTTGGCCAACACAACTGTTGATATTGTGGGCCTCTTTCAATGATCTTTACCCTCTTTGTGTCCTCAATAGTTTTCATCATGTGTTTGGGTAGTCTCCGCCTTGTGCCTCACATTGGCTACTTCATCTGAAAAGAGACCCGAGGAAATAGCAAATCAGTTGGGAAGTACTAGATATAAAATAACCACAATTTGGGTGGACTGCTAGGGATAATAATCACAATCCCCCACCTAATTCCATGGTAGTGGCTGCCATGTTTTTTTCAATACTTTTGTTTAGTTGTTATCTTGTTAAAAAAATAAAAATAAAAATTAGTTACATGGGAGTGAAACAAGCCCCACCTGTATTGCATCATGACTGTATTACCATGGTATTTCCACAAACCACAGTAGTATTGGTATTATAATGACATGATGGCAATTAAAAATCCACTTTTTTAATCACTTGAGCTCATGTCATTTGATATAATTATTAAGGTTCACCCATGAGATAGAAACCTTGGTTTACATTGTTAAACTTGTCGTTCACCAGTACTTGCCTCAAACCCCTTTAGCAATGAAGATTTTAATACATCACCTCAGGGACTTTCGCCCTTGCTTGGTTGTTACTTTGTTTTAATGGCTATAATTATTTTCTTGAGGTTCTTTATGTCCTTCATGCAAAGTTTGATTAACACTTTTGAGGCTTTTGTTTTAGACATTTGTGGCTTGATTTCTTGCCTATGCATTACACTTAATGTTTAGTGTTCATGTGCCTCTAACTAGGTCAGCAGAAAGTGTCTGCACAGAATAAATTCCAAGACATTAGTAGTTGTGCCTTTCATAAAGGGGCCTATTATTACCATTAAAGCTATAAAAAGACATATGGTAGCTTTATTTTTAGAGTTACCTTTGGAAGACATTATTCAAAATTGTTGATCATATGCTTGTGTATAACCACTGCCACATGTCTTCTCTTGCTTAGTGACACTGCTTACACTCATTATTGAAATCATATATAGTTTAATATATTCTATGTTTGCTACACTATTAACACTATTCATTAAATCTAATAGATGTTAAAGTTATAGAGAAATGGAAAATCTGAAGGATTGCCTTGATGCATCTGTAGGGGGGACACACAAATGGAACAATTTTCTTCATTAATGAGAGTTGAAAAAGTGTGGACCACTAGGTGAACATGAAGTGATATGACTTATAGATTTCTGTATCTTGAAAAAAATGATTTTGATATCACCTTCTAAACAATTCATCATGACTATGGTTCATGCTAGCTTCATCCTGGAGAGGCATTGTGGCAATAGTATTGTACATATAAAATAATAGAAAATGCCTATGGCGGAGATATCATGTAGCATATTTAAAGATAATGATCTCATGTCAGAATCATTAGTGGTTTTTTAAAGTAGATAGGCTGAGGTAGTCTAAATAATATAGTTGTTTTTGGACCTCAAGGATCAATTCTTTTGTATTTGCAGGTCCTGATGACTATAGTGACAGCTGGACTGGTTGAAAGAGCTGGAAGACGCACTCTTTTAATGGTAGGGAGATTACACCATAAGTTATATGGCATTGCAAGTTTATCTTTGAAATATTAAAATGAAACATCCATTGGAGTGTGTATTTAGTTGGCGTTGGGCTGAATTTTCTAAGCAGATCTCAGCAGGAGGAATGGCTTTCAGCAGTTCTCTTGTTGGATTCTCCTTTTACCTTAAGGTACTCTGTGTCTTTTTCTTCCTGTTCAAATTGTATTCTGAAGTTCTATTTTGTTGATATCTATGATGCACTTTTCATTCCTAAGATGTGAAGATAGTTCTATTGCATTTTGTCTTATCAGAAAATTTAGACGCCTTTTATTATGCATTTGACTATACATTAATCATATATGTGGCAAGGACTTATTTTACTACTTTGTCTATAGTTTGATATCAATCAGGATAAAAACAATGTAAAAATACTTTTCAGGATTATTATATCAACAGAGAAATAAGTAGATGTCAATGAAATTCATTGCAATTCCATTTTGGGAGTTGAGCTTACTAGTTTATGGCTCTACACACTCACCATATCCATTGTAGGCAACAATTATATCTCCAAAGGAATAAACATAGATGCAAAATCATGTGAGTAACAATCTATTTAGAGACAACCTCCTTTAGTGACAACTTAATAAATATAAAAAGTAACAACCAAATTAATAATAAACATAGAGGCAACAACCTTGAGATGTATGGTTATTTAGAGGCAACAACTACTAGATGAGAACTGAATTGATAACAAGTATGGAGATTTGAACTACTTCAATCAAGGACAAATACACCATTGTCTTCTAGTATTATTTAAGACCATGTCTAAGGTTCGATGATGGTGCATTCATCAAGGTTTAGAAAATGTAGTGAAGGAAACAAAGTGGAACAAAAGAAAAGAGATTTTATGACAATTTATCGTAATTGTAGAATATATTATAAGATGAAATTGTATCTCATCAAGAAATTGGACATATTGATCCTTAGAGTCTGTATTAATGACAAACAAGACATGCATTTTGAAAAACATTGCATAGAAATCATCTGGGAAAAGCACCCAAGTATAGGTGTTTTTAGGTTTCATTTCTCTATTATTGTCATTGGTTGAAATCATTTTGAAGGAACTCAATTAAGTAGTGATATTTGGTGTTGAAGTCTTTGCAAATAATATATTTTATCATAGTGCCATCTCGAACAAAATTTAATGGTAGTCTATGATGTAGTCAAAGGATTGGTGGCTAGGAATTCAATATATAGTTATTAGTGGGCTACCTTGGCTATGTGATTGATGTTTGCTTGCAAAGATGACCTTTGTTGTTATCAATTGTTGTGCACATGATTTGGGCTAGGGTGTTGTTGGAACCGATTCTTGCATCCATAGGATTCGATTGTCACGCTGCAAAAATCCATTTGAAACCAACGAGCTATTACAGGCTCTGGTCAACCTGCCTCTTCGTTTTGATAAAAACGACTATTGCTAAAGGAAAACTATAAAACGGGTAAGGAAACCGCAGTGGTAATTCTATGATAAAACGTTGATTACACACTCCAGATTAATGTAACACTATATGTATTAAAATGACCAAGCAAGAAAATAACCATTTGTTATGCCTTATGTAGACCGGTGCCTAGATTCATTGGGCTGTTATAACAATTTAACAACAATTTTGACATGAACAGAGAGAAGGGGGAAAAAAAAATTGGCGCTCTTAGACTTATTCAAATATCGTAATAAAACTAAAATTTGACCAACGAAAGAAATGTATATAATGCATTCAAATAATGTAATCCATTACACAGTGACACACAGTACCAAGACAAAGATATAACAAGAATGAAACTCAGAATTGTATTGATTTCATAAAATATTACATGCATAGTGGGCAGGATGCCTTTTAACTCTTTTTTTCTCAAAGAAATACATCAATACAATGAAGAAGACTTTGTTCAAATAATGTAATAGGTCTCTCCTACTCTACTTGTTCCAATTTGGTAACAGTAGAGTCTCGGAATCTCAGGCTCAATAGACAGGAAATAATCTCAGCTTCTTGAGCGCTCTCCTATCAAAATCCTGCACAGTAAAGGGAAGAAAGAAGAATGAATGAGAAAAATAGACACAAAAAGGAGATACAACAACACAACTCTAAAGGGCACTCAAGTATACCTCTTAGCAAAAATGCTATTCTCTAATTGCTTGATGATGAATCTGAACCTGTCTGCTTCCTTTTAAAGCTGTTGGTTCTTGATTCTATTATTTTTGGTCTGGTTCTGACCTTACACTTGTCAGCATCTGAGTTGATCTTCAAAACTGGTACAACTAGCTTCCACTGTCTCTTTTTGTACATGTTGTACACTCTTCTTTGACCTTTTCAAACAATAGCTTATTTTAACCAGTGATGGTGGTATTGGGAGAGTCTGTTCTTTCTTCCACTACTTCCTTTTCAACTGTTTTTTCTTGAACTATCCCTCTTTGAGCACTTGACTCTTCGGCTGCTTCGGAGACTTTTTCTGTTGACATAGGTTCTTCTTTAATTGGAAGAGTTGAACTTGTTCCCAGTTGTTGACTATATGTTTCAATCCTTTTTCCCTTTTGACCTCGTTGTAGCCATTGTATTTGTTTGCTGATTAGTTCCCAAACTTCAGTGTCAAAGGCTGCAGCAAACCTTACTGCAAAATTCTATTTTTCTGTATGGCTAGAACGGGCTTGTTTTTCTCATATTGGAAGAGCAGCATCTCCACAGTATTCACCAGCAAGGTAGATTGTCTAGTCATTTCTGACTCATCATCTGACTCACAGTCAAATTTTTCTATTGTATGCCTGAGTAGCTCTTCTATACTGGGGACTTCCAAGCATTTGTCTAAGGATAGACCAATATCTGCCATTTTACTTGTTGCATCTTCTACCAGATTATCCATTTCAGTTACGACGTTGATCCACCTTTCCTGGTTTGTCCCAAACATGGCTGCTTTCAAGAACTCAATATTGAATTGGATCTTACTACCATCATTGGTTATTATCTCTTGACCCTACAACTCTTCAAAATTGTCTCCTATTAAATCAAGGGTAGGACGAATGACTTCGAAGTCTTCTTCCTTCTCCTGTATCAACGTTTGTATTTCTCGAGCAGTTATTTGAATCACCCTAATCTGCCTAAACATCTCGGTGAGCCCTTTGGCATGAACTTGTATTTTTATTGACATGTCCTTCTTCATTGCATTTAAATAATAGGCATGATTTTGAATCTTTACCACTGAAGGGGGTTGTGCCTTTGGAGTGTCCTTTTGTGCCAATTCTTCCTGTTGTTTATTTATTAATGCTCTCATTTCAGCTTTTTCCTTCTCTTCTTTTTTCAATCAATTTCTTAATTCTGTAATTTTCTCGACCAGTTGGACCATGGTTTGATTTTGCATTGCCTTGACAACTTCGACCATTTCACCTTCTTTTCTTAGTACTGATGAGCCCCCGATCTCCTCATTGACTCTGAAGACAAGTGGGTTTTTCAGGGTAGGAAGATTTACCTCTGCTATATCTAACACAGATGCTTCTAATTGTGGTTCATCTGCAAGTTGTTCTCCTATATTTCCCATCCCTGCCACTACCTGTAATTCCTGTTCATCTGCAGCAGTAAAGGTATTTTGCTCATCTGACCTCTCTAACAAAACCTTTGTAGAAGGTAAAGTCAATTTAGGCTTCTTTTCTGCAGTGGTTATCTCTGTTTGATTCTTCACTTGGTGACTTCGAAACAGTCCCCCAAATCCACCAGTTCTTCTCATATTCATCCTTATTACTAATGGAACTTTAATCTCCTGTCCTTATTTTTAAAGAGGCGAGGATGGCCATGGGTGCCAGTTTCTTCACACTTGTTACAGCTAATACTCTGTCAAAAATGGGAATTATAGCCTGTTCTGGGAGAGAAGATTTTTGAACAGGTGTTGTCACAATTTCTTTCCCTTTAGCTGCGCTTGGGTTTTTGGAAACCTCTTGGGAAGTGCTTGGTGTTGCCTCTATTCTGATATGAGCATCTACGGGAGGCATGACCTGTTGTTCTATTATATCTGCAGTATTTACAGTGACCTCCATTTGATCAATACCCTGTTCTTCTATCAACTCCAATAAGGGGTCTTCCTTGATTTATTGAGCTGCTCCTGGTAAAATAGGTGCTACAGATTCCACTGAAATTTCTCGAAGCCTTCTCAATTCTGTAGGGTAATCATAGGATTCATGAATTTGTGTGCTGCCCCTGTCTTTATGAGGGAAATCATCCCATACAACCTGTAAATCTGCCCCTTTTCCCAGGAGTCTAGACTATCGAATTTTCTTCTTGGAACATGATTCTACTAATTTTCAATGGCCTATTGTAAGATCAGTCGTTCAACCAAGTACAGATAGTCAGTTGACCATATATATACCCTGTTTTCCTTGGTTCCTTTTATATGGCCTAGATCAATCAGTTGTCGTCGGATCTTATAAAGGACCGACAACATTCCTTGATCCCCATAGGGTACAACTTGTGCTTTGGAAGAGCCATGATCGAGCACAGCCGTTGGATCAACCTTTGTTCCATTGCTACCTTGGATCTTTCATAACCATTTGATTTACCTTTGAAACGTGTGTTGTCGTTAGATTTACTAGAAGACATTCGTGATCATTTCATTACTTGGACCTTTGACTTGCGCGCTGCCGTTGGATCCTGAGGAGGATTAACACAGCCGTTGATGTCCAAGAACCTGCATGATTGTTAGTCCACTAATTTATATAAACTTGTGCCAGGTTAATCAGATTAATCATGTTTATAAAGTCAAAAACTCTTGATTAGTAATAATTCATTCGACGATACTTAGGCTCAAAGTTTATACAATCATTTATTTGACCTTATAATAATGTGATGCATTAAACCTCGTACAATCGTGATTTACCATGGCTAATCTAGTGATTAAAACTTTAACAATATTGCATTAAACATAGGCATTGTATAATCAGTTCACCTCTCTACGCGCTCACCGTTAGATCATACAATGATGGGGGCACGATCGTTGGATTCCCGGTACATGTGCAAGGTTTAGAAAAAATGGAAGGGGGAAGATTATCCATGTATCAAACCTTTATAAAAATTGATTAAGTGCTTTTATTAGCCTTGATAATTCATTTAATTAATCATTTGACCAAAAACCTTGTGAGTTAACCTTTGATTATGTTTAACAACGCGCCGCCCTTGGATCCGGGCAGAGATGGGCGCTGCCGTCAGATCTTTGTGACCATGGTACTCAAGCCTTCGAACTTTATATCGGGATGCTTTATTAAGTCAAGCGCATCCGTTCGATTTCTCTTTGATGAAGCGCTACCGTTAGATATCCTGCAATCCGATATCCTTACCATTCTGTCGTTTAGGTTTTGATTTCGACGCGGCCATTGGATCTCAATCAACGTCGATGCGGTCATTGATTTTCTTCAACCTGCGGGGTTAGTTACCAAGGGGCATATGATTATAACCTTTGATTAAGCTGAAAGGGGGATAATTACCCAATGCATTAGACCCTTGTTAAGCCTGATTTACCTCGGTTTAATTAAAATTTAACCTGAACCTTACCTTTGTTTGTTCGAAGTAATAATTACCGTTGGATTGGCTTGAAACATACCGCGGCCGTTGATCTACATGAGGGTGTTTATGTTCTTGAAGGTTAATCGTGCCCGTTGATCTTCTTTGGATGAAGCGCGACCGTCAGATTTGTTTTTTTCCATCCCTTTGTTTGAATTTGACTTATTCGCTATCGTCGGATCTTGATAAGGGCTTTCGCATCCGTCGATTCTTTTGTTGTTTTTTTTTTTTTTTGCTTTAGGATTTTCAAATGATAGAAGAAATCGAGGAATGGAGTGCGTCCGTTGATATTTGAGCTAAATGGAGCACTGCCGTCAGATCTTGTATGATTTGTTCTCCTCAAATTGACTTGGATCCAATTGCAGCCGTTAGATTTTGGCGTGAACCTTTGCTACCATTGATTTATTTCCTTATGCGGGGTTAGTCTTTTAAAATGAACACAACCATTGATTTAAAACATATTTAATCGCTGTCGTAGATCTCTTAAGCACTTTAATCATTTAATCAAAGTAAATGATATAATACTTAGGCTTTTGGATGAAATAATTTTTCGAATGAAGCGCATCCATTAGATATTGACCCCAATAGGGCGCTGTCGTCGGATCTACGTGGTCGGGGGCGCATGAAATTTTAAACCTAGGTTAAGGCATGCTTTCTAAAAATAATCATATTGAACCAGTCAAACTATCTGTCGACTATCTTGTTAAAGCATCACCGCTTGATTAAGGAAGAATCGAACGCAACCTTAGATGCGATTGAGAGATGCTCGACTTTTAATGAGAGGGGGTGCATACCCTTAGTTTTAATTAAAAATTGATTATGACCCCTTTTTAAACCTTATGTTTCGGATTTTAATATTGTGCTTAGATTTTCGGGTTTTTAGACCATGGCCCTTTTTATTAAACCTTGATAATTTCTTTTTGGACTTTAGGACTTAATGATTTATCATTTGATTTAGGCCCAAGGGAGACTTTATTTTAGGAAGATCGGAGCTTGGCTTGTTTTAATGGTCTGATTAATAAAATTTTGCCATAACCCTTATTAAGATAATTGAGCATTATTAAAAGGGGCACACATTATTAACGACCAAGGTTAAACTTATCAAATAAGCCCATGAAAAATCAATTTACTCACACCGACTGAAATAGTGACCAACATTATTTAGCATTTTGATTGAAACCAAAAATTTAAATTTGGGGGTTTCAAAGTTTGAGTCAAATTTGGCTCCAACAGGTGTATCCATAGAAGGTTGGGGGTAACATAGAGGCCATAGTATGCATCCTATCCATCCAAGACCCAAAAGGCTATGGTCACTTCCCACATGTCATAGATTTGTGGTTTTAGTGCCCCATAGGACAGATGTGGATTTGTACGTAGCATAGGAAATAAGAGGTAGAGGGATGGACCTTGAGATTAGATAGAAAGCACCATATATTGTGGTTTGAGTTCCCCACCAAACAAACATGGATCTATTAAGTGCATATGAGATAGCAGGTTGGGGGTGGTACCTACTTGAGATTTGCTTTTGATTTGTGATTCAAGTGCTTACTAGATGGATACAGGACCTATTGGTAGTGTTAAAGATAGGACATCGGGGGGAACCTTTGAGTGCAATATTGAGATTTATACAAAGATTGATTTTGTGATATTTATTTGCTAATAGTTGATTGATGATGATGTTTACTCAAACCCCATTGCCATAGGCATGTGCATGTTATGATGACATTTGATATGACTATTGATACTTGATGGGTGATGCCACCTTCGGTAGGAAGTTAAGAGCCTAGGGTATGCCTAAATCTACTACCCTGTTTGATTATAGGTGGTGGACTAGGTGATCCATACAGAGACATGGGAAGGGTTAGGTTCAACTCCATGACAATTTTAATCTTTTGATTATTTTTGGTTGAAAATTTTGATATGAATGATTTTGTATACTGATTTTTTTTTTGAAAGTTTTTAAAGCTTAGATTTCTGTAGAGATAGGTTATTTTGAATGTAGTGTTAGAGAGGGTATTACACTTTTATATCAGGACCTAGGTTCCTACACTTGGAGCTAGCTTGCCTTTTTCTAAAACTTAGGTGTGAAATTTTATTTCTGAATCTGTTATTTTATATTCCAGAATATAAAGATAATGTTGTTAGAGCTCTTTTTCATGCACGAAATTAAATTTTGAGTCAAAACCAGTATTTAGAAGCCTTGAAGGCCTTCACTATTGCTATGTTTGGTAAAACAAAAATTCACTGACGGAAGTGTGACTCAACATATGCAAAAGCATTGCTCCTACAGAAATACCACCTACACAAAAGTGTCATATATTCAGTGCCTATTTTTAAACATGTGTAGGACCTATGACAGTAGCACCACCATAAAATGTGGCATTCTCAGAAAATATTATGAGGGCCTCTTGCAGCCTGACTAATAAGGATAAGCTGAACGGCATTTATGGACATCCAACCTGTCCAGGAGGACTACTTATCTTGTTTCCCCTCCCTCTTACTTGGTCACCCCATAATGAACTATTTGAAAGAGAGAGCCTTAATTTATTAAAAAGATACAATTGCTATCCTTTTTATGTCTTGCATCTAGTTCAACTTAGATTGTTGGTGTTCTTAGTGCCTGAAGGCAATGACCTTACAAAGATTGAGGCCCCAAAGTTTTTTGGGACTGTTTATGGCACAACTATAGAGGCCTAGCCAGTCAGTACTTGTCTTTTCATCTCATGTCAACTGAACAACAATAAGGAACAAATAGCCATTAACTTTCTTGAGTAGGCAGCCTTGTGGTGGGACCATGAGGAGAAACTCTCAAGGTTCACTATTGGGGATGGGACTCATGAGATATTTGAAGAAAAATTTTGAGACTGGTACATTATAGAGTTATTAATGACTTTACATATTGATGACTTTCATGACTTTGCCAGGGAATCATGACAATAACAAATCCGAGGATATTCTAGGACTTCTCAAATATGTTAGCTATATCCAGGATGACCAGATAAAGGTAAATCGATTAGTTAGATGTAGTTAATAGACTTAATGACATGGTGTTAGCTCAAGTTCTACAACATCTGTGAGTCGTCAATGTTTGTTATGTACATAGTGTTGCAAGAGTTTTTGTCATATGCATGTGTTCTCACATGTATGTATGTAGCAACCAAAGTAGTTGTAATAAAGTATGCCAACTCTAGGAATGGGGCACTTCTAATTTTGTATGTATGTACATAGGTGTTGGGTGGTCAAGTAGTTGCCAACTACCTCCTAATGACTCTTTCCCATTAGATTCACCCATTCCAATCTCCCAAGGATTGTATTGGATCATCATGAATTTGCATGTTTGTGTGTGCAATGCATGTATTAGAGTATTATGCCAAGCTATTCTTGTCTTGATGTACGAGAGATTGGACTCTCACTATAAGTCTTCTAGATATTAATGAGATACATTCATTGGCATTCTAAGTTCCATTTGCATTGTTGGATATTTATTTATGTTACATGTTTCTCATAGTATTGTTTTATTACTTTTTTGTACATGATTAGAAATATATAAAGCTTATACTACCTTTGGCATTGTGGTTATAAATTCGGTTGAAGTCGTAATCTGAAACTCAAAATCTTGACTATTTCAAAACTCAGAATTTCAAGTTAAAAGAAAATCAATAAGAGTGCAATTCAGAAATAACAAAGTATAACAAACAAGAACAAAAAAACATAATGATTTTATTGCTTAGAAAATAGAGTACAATGCAAGAAATCTTTAAGAAGAGATGTGAGGCTATAACATTGTATCCATTACTCATATCTTTACAATTAGGGGTGCATCTCTTTTTATACAATATTTTGGTGTGTTGGAAATCCACCATATTGAATATGGAAGGTCACCCATATGGAAATGTGGTGGTTTGCCTTTGAAAAGATAGAAGGTAACCTATATGACAATGTGGTGATTCACCTTCCATGAGTTACAAAGTGCATTTAACGGAAAATTACATACATATGGCTTGTCATTTTTGCTTTGTTTTCTATTTACGAGTCAAAATGGCTAGAGATGCATTTTGGCTACAAAAAAAAAAACAAAAAATTACGATTTTTAGTAAATATTTTGTTTCGTATTGATATGGCTAGAGATGCATTTTGGCTACAAAAATCTAAAAATACAAAATTACTTTTTTTAGTAAATATTTTGTTTTTTATTTTTGAGGGCCTCCAAAGTGTTTTTTCCACAAACTTGCTAGGAACTTGTCTATGACAGAGTTGCTTGTTGAAGTTGTTCTCTGATCTTTTCAGTGCTTCTTGAATGGATCAAAACGGAATCCCGAGCACAAAGTCATGCCCCTAACAATGTAGTTAGGATCAAAAGAGTAGATTTTCAGGCATAAATCCATGCCCCAAAAAGGTCACATGTTTGGATCAAGTTGTCAAAGCAATAGTGACACAAGTGGATGACCGACGATCCACATAGCATATTAGGCAAGACAATGTAAAAAATGAGGAGAGACCACTCAAAGGTCCCAATGGATTGCACGTTGTATGACGAGGATGACTAATGATCATGATAGTGATGATTCACATGAAGCTTGCCAAAGTCATGGTCAATGATGATAGCCCCTTTCACATCCAAAAAGTGTAGAAGTTGGATCTTCTACAAATATCCATCATTTCAATTGAAGAGGTGTGGCAACACCTATGCTTGTGCATCTTGAGTGAGGACATATGACAACTAGTGATGACACCATCTCGATGAATCACTTGGCGAAGGGAATCTGATAATTGGAGATCCAATGTGTGTGCCTCCCTCAAGAAGAGAGAAGTCATTCAAATTACTTGTTTTCTAGCAAGGAGTGAAGTGCATAGAGAATAAATCAACCTTTGATTGGAAACCTTGTTGTTGGTGGTGGAAGAGCAAGATATTGACCTAAAGTGGGACAGCATAAGACATGACAAAGTCCTATGTAATGATGCATAGTCTAATGAAAGTGTATGTGATGATGTAGTTTGTTATGAGGGTGTTCATGACTAACCAACATGCAATGATGTTGTTTGTAATGTGGTCGTCAGAGATGAATTTGATTGGCAAATGATTACGCACGAGATCCTAGCACAAATGCAAGTCTGAGGAGGTGCATTGGATGGGAGTTTGGCATGGAGAAAGTGTATAGGAGTGCATTTGGCGGGGTGCGGAATGTAATCAACTAGATTTGATGCACATGTATATATAATGAAGGTCAAAGTTTGAGCACAAATACTAGAAGACATTTTAGTGCAGATTTCAGGAGATCAACCACTACACAACAAAAACATTAACAACAAATATAATGTGTTGAGTAGAACCAATGAAAAATCTACAAACACCGGTTACCTTGACTCAGCCTCAGTAAAACCAAAGCTAGAGCAAGCCCAAGTATGGTTCATAGGACAATGATTGCTACAAAAGACAAGCATAAATGTCCAAAATTCTATGGAGATGACAAGGAAGATCTAGTCCAACATTATGGTAAGTGCTTCACCTTTTGGTGTGCTAGTAATCAACATGATGAGGCAGAGTGGATGTAAGCATTTACTAAGCCACTTAGAGGCATTACAATTGATTGGTTACTACAATTGTTGACACCATATACCACCTTAGGTGATCCACACATTGGGCCCAAGATATGGTGGTGTGGAGAACAACTCCATAAACTAGCTTGCGGTGCCAAATGAGTTATGGTTCATAGTTGTGAAGAAGAATAGGGCACAACAAAATCTTTCTCAAAACATTAAAGCTTTATTTATAGATAATGCAGATGTCAATTTTCTACAAAATACAAAGGCCATGTAACAGTATTGGTAACTAGCCTTGCATGCAGTAGGAAGTAGAGCTCTACCTCAAGCCTTATGCACCATGTAACATTGCAAAACCAAAGAAAAGGAATCTAGGGCTCTATTGCTACTACGAGTTACTACCAAACCTTGGGTATCCATCAACATGGATTATTCAAGGTTGCCAACCACCAAGGATCAACATGACTTCATTTTCATGATTGTGGATAGGTTCATCAAAATGGCAATATGGTGCCTTGTAAGAAGAGCATTGATGTGATTGAGGTTTTCTAACTATACTTTTAGCACGATTGGATCCATTGTGGAATCCCAAGGTCAATTGTTTCAGATCAAGACTCTAGGTTTTCAACAACTTCAGGGTTTCCAACCACCAAGCACCAACATGATTTTGTTTTCGTGGTTGTGGACAATTTCATCAAAATGGGGACCATGGTACCCTGCAAGAAGAGCACTAATGCAACTAAGATTGCCTAACTATTCTTTCAGCAAGTTTGGGTTCACTTTTACATTCCAAGGTCAATTTTTTCAGAATGGGACTCCATGCTTTTCAACAACTTTTGGTGCCATCTTTAGGATCAATTGGACACCAAGCTCCAATATTCCATCACTTTCCATTCACAAACTGATAGACAGACCAAGGTAGTTGATAGAATGTTGATCCACCTTTGGATGTACAACCACTAGTATCATTACATGTGGGATGAAATTCAAGTCTGCCCTATATCCAACATTCCTACAACTGGGCCCTACACATTTTAATAGGTCAGAAATTGTTCTAGGCATGTTTTGGATTTCATCCCATGCCCCATGGACATCGCTTTCTATATTATAATTAGCGCCATTATGCTAAGATAGGTTAAGGAAGCAAATAGGGTTGAGCAATTTCTGCAACAAGTGCAATATATCTAGACTCAAGTGTACAAAATCTTAGACCACCAATAACAAAAGTACAAGGAGTGCCATGATCAACATAGAATGCCACATAGTTTCAAGTTGTAAATAAGCTTTGAGTCCACTTTAAGAGGGAACACTTGCCTGGTCCACAACGAAAAATCAAACCACTATGTTATGGTCCTTGTGCCATTCAACACACAATAGGTGAGAATGCTTTCGTTCTTGAATTTCCACCATACTTTGGGATTCATCTAGTATTTCATGTAGAACTCCTTAAGCCATACAATTCTCCTTCACTAGTGCCTCTGAAAGTACAACATCTAAAAGACCTAGATCCGGCTTAGTTGGAACATGCAGTAGCAGATCAATTGATCCACATCATCAACAAGAGTACTCCTCTAGAGACACGACCTATTATGTTTTGTCAAAGAATGTCAGTTTTTAGCCTAGGCTAAGTGGTATTGGTTGACCAACTCAAGCGTTATTTTCCTTAATTGGAGGTTGAAACAATGGGTACCATTGCTTCCCAAGGGGGAACAAGTGATTTAAGCAGAGCAAGGATTATTCAAATCTTCAAGGATGATGATGCCACAACCCTTCCAGCTTGCATACCTTGGCACCCATTTGGACTTCTAATTGGACAGGCAGTATCAGACTTCCTCATGGCATTGATCCAACCTGTAGCATTATGATCACTATGGCACCAACCTTGCCTTGGTGCCAATGTGCATTGAAAGACAAACTTGTGGTATCGACATGTGTCATCACCAAATACCAAATTTCATAGAGGACATATTTCCAGTGCCAAGTGTCAAAGACATGTGCACTCGTCCAGTCTTACCGCATAGCACTTCACAGACCGACACTAGGAGTAGAGGAAGCAAAATCGACAATTCCACAACTATGATTGAAACTACTTCTTGATCAATTGGGAAGCTAAACTGTTTCACCTTCCAACTGCATTGTAACTACTGTACATTTGTATATAGCTTAAGATTGTCTTGAGTTGTCTTCTACTATTCTTCTCTTGCTTTGTCATCTTGCTCTCCATGTTCTGTTTGTCCTTCAAGGTCCATCAACGTTCCTCTTCCCATATTTCAAATCCTACAAACCCAGGCTGTCCTTGTAATGCCTAAACTTTTGTTCTTCTGGTCCTTTCATTATATGGGAATAGAGTGCCCTCTGCCTTGTCAAGCCACGGACCCCACATACTAGTCATTGGCACTGTTGTCAAACATGGCTATGTAGGCCTTGTATTCTGTAGCATATTTGCATTTGCATTGATGAACCCCAAAAATGGCACATTTTGGGACCATCTTTGGCATCATCTTCCATGATTAAAAATGTCATTATGTGATTATTTATTGAAACTAAGATGTAATTTGCAAATGTTGTGCAACTTGGAAGGTAGATCACATTTTATGTCAATAAACTAGATGAATGGTGCATTTATAGGGATTTTTGGTTGAGAAATTAGTTATGGTAAAATTCAGTAGCACCATGGAAGCCATCCATAGCTACAGGATTGCCTGTGGAAGCCACTTGTAGCTACAAGACAGAACTACGGATGGACTATAGAATTACTGATGGATTGCAAAACTATGGATGGAAAAAACCACAGATGGACTTCAGAACTATGGATGAACAAAATTACAGATGGACTTCAGAACTATGGATGAACAAAACTACAGATGGACTGCAAAACTACGGATGGACAGAAGTACAAATGGATTGCAAAACTATGGATAGACTGCAGAAAGGTCTCCAAATTTGTAACAAAATTTCGCAACAACAAAATCTAAGCCCAACCAGCTCCCAAATAAATTTGGAGATAGAAATTAAATTTGTTGAAATTAATTTCCAACTAATTTGGTTGATCCAAATTAGTTAGATGTAAATAAGGTTTGTTGAGATTAATTTCCAACTAATTTGGTTGATCCAAATTAGTTAGATATAAATCAGATTTGTTGGAATTAATTTCCAACTAATTTGGTTAGATCCAAATTAGTTAGATGTAAATCATATTTGTTGAGATTGGTTTCCAACTAATTTGGCTAGAACCAAATTAGTTAGAATATTTACCAACCTATTTTAGTTGCTATCTCCTTTAGATAGAATTGGTTGGATTTGTTTCCAACTAATTTAGATTTTAGATCTTCTATTCTAGTAGGTTATTAATGATTTGTTTTGTATAGCCTCTCTATAAAAGAGAAGGCATATTGCATTGTAAAAGAGTTGAAGATGATATGTCCAAGCATTGAATACAATTTCTCTTCTCCATTTATATTGTGTTATTATTTGAGTAATATTTTAAGTTAAGGATGGGCATGGAGATCTCCTTCGGATGCAACAAGGGTTCCCTTGTCTATATAACTAGGAGAGATCCACAACCTATTAAATTAGGATTAGTGTGGATTTATTTCAGTTTCATAGATTAGTAAGTAATGTAGATTTATTTTAGTTAGGTTAGATCTGTAAATTTTCCAAACCCTAGATAACTGCTGTCCTATGTTATTTTAAAATAAATCAGATTTGAAAATAATTTATTCAAACATACAACAGTCACATAGATGGCTGGAAAAATAAACAACGTGAACAACAGAAGTTAAATATATTTATGAACCTGCAATATTACGGTTAAAAGAGGCTACAGCTACAGCAGAGTACATTGCTCTCTTGCTGCCGTTCTGGCCAGTAATTTCACTATTCTTCTCCTCCTAAGCTTGCAATTCTCCTTCTGAAATCTGTTCTCTTTCTCCTTTCTGTGTATCTAAAACACTCTTGATCTTCTCCTTTTATCCTTGAAAAAGGTAACCCTAATATCTCTAACCCTAAGATTAGATCTCATCTCATCTTGAGATGTAAGGTTAAAAATAGAAAATCACTTAAGTGAATTACAAAATAGAATCACTTAAGTGAACTTAAAAATAGAAAATCACTTAAGTGAATTTCAAAATAGAATCACTTAAGTGAACTTAAAAATAGAAAATCACTTAAGTGAATTTCAAAATAGAATTAGAAATGTCTCGAACCACTTCTAGCACGTTCATACTCAAGCCTGTGTAAGAAGTTCCTGTCCGAGCTACATTTCTCAACACTCCCTCTTAGCGAGGAAGGAATTCTGCACCAATCCAAGTTTGTCTTTGAATGCTTCAAACTTCCCTTTCACTAAGGGCTTGGTCAAAATATCAACTACCTGCTGATCTGTGGGAATATACTGGAGCTTTATGGCTCCCTTCTGAATCCTATCTTGTATGAAGTGATATTTGTTGTCTATGTGTTTGGACTTGTCATGAAATACTGGATTATCAGAGAGTTTGATACAACTCTGATTATCACAGTATATCACCGTGGGATCCAACTCCTTATCAATAAATATTGTAAGCAACTTGCGAAGCCAGATGGCCTCACAACTCGCAATACTAGCTGCCATGTATTCGGCCTCTATTGAGCTAAGTACCACAAAAGTCCGCTTCCTGCTGAACCAGGATATCATGCCTGATCCCAAGCTAAAGCAACACCTTGAGGTCCTCTTCCTGTCTGCTACATTGCCTACCCAATCTGAGTTTGTATACCCCTGTAATCTCACTTCACCATCTCCAAGATATCTTAGACCATACTCCACCGTGCCCCTTAAGTATCTAAGCACATGTTTTGTTCCTACCCAATGCTCCTGCCTTGGCTCCACCATAAACTGACTCAAGGTGTTCACTACAAAACATATATCTAGTCGAGTGTTAACCAAATACATCAAGGATCCAATCATCTGCCTATACAATGTAGGTTCCACCAATTCTGAATCTGAAGATATCACCCTCCATCCGAAACCTCTTTAGGATCTCAATTGCATACTTACCCTGCCCAAGGAATATCTCCCCTGGTCTCTGCCAAACCTTCAAACCCAAGAAGTAATGCATCATGCCAATGTCCCTCATCTCAAACTCAGCTGCCATATCTGCTTTTAACCCTGCAATGAGATTCTCTGCACCTGTAAGAAACAAGTCATCTACATTTAGCACCAAAATGAGTAGATCAGTCCCAACAAACATGTAATATATATTAGGATCTGCATCACTTTTGGCGAAGCCCACACTCTGCAAGTATCCATCTATCCTCCATATAAGGCTTTCTTCAGCCTACAAACATGGGACTCCTTCCCATTTAACTCAACGTCCTGAGGCTGATCTATGTACACTTCTTCCTTAATGATCCCATTAAGGAAAGATGTCTTCACATCCATTTGATGAATCTGCCATCCCATAGATGAAGCTAAAGACATAACTTCTCTAATGGAAGTGTATCTGGAGGCTGGAGCAAATGTCTCCTTATAGTCCACTCCCTTTCTGGGAGAACCCTCTCGCCACAAACCTTGCCTTGAACTTCTCGATGCTGCCATCTGCAGCATGCTTAATTTTGTAGAGCCACTTGGAACTCACAACTGACTTCCCCTCCGGTATTGGCACTATGTCCCAAACATCATTCTTCATGATGGAGGTGTACTCCTCTACCATGGCATCCCGCCAAAACCTGCTGGTCTATTGCCTCTTGAAAACTGGTAGGCTTTGAATTTATGATGTTACTCATCAATGCCATGTAGCTTGAAAACTTCCTTGGAGGTTTGCTCTCCCTAATCATGCTGCTAGGAGCCTCAACATACTCCTCAGCATCCCTCAATGTTTGTGTAAGCCATTGAGGTCTCCTGATAGAACTGGAAGGGGCTAATGTCTCCACCTCCTCACCTGAAGGTTGTTCTGAACTGGTAACCACTGGTGTCTTTGGTGACCCTGGCTCAACCTTCGGAGATTCTTGCTCCTCATTCTCTATCACTAGAATAGGCTCATGGGACTTCCTGGATGCAACGTCCTCCTCAAACTTTACATCCCTACTCACTATTTTCTTCCTCTTCTTTGGAATATAAACCCTATAAGCTTTTGAAGTCTCACTGTATCCTACAAATAAATCCTTCCTACTGGAGGGCTCCAACTTGGTCCTATTCTCTACCGAAACATGGATATAAAGTGGACATCCAAATATGCGGAAATGACTCACCTCTGGTTTCACACCAGTGAATGCCTCCTCTGGTGTCTTGTCCTCCAAGATCTTGTGAGGACACCTGTTCTGGATGTAGACTGTTGTTTTGCATGCTTCTGCCCAAAGAAACATCGGTAAGCCCTAGTCATGAATCATGGCCCAGCAACCCCTATGATGGATCGATTTTTTTGCTTTGCAACCCCATTCTACTGTAGGTTGTATGGAACAATCAACTCCCTCTTGATTCCTGCCTGCTTGCAAAAACCATTGAACCCCTTGGAGGTATATTCACCCCCATTGTATGATCTCAAAACCTTGATCTTCTTCTCTGTTTGGTTCTCAACTAGAGCTTTGAACCCCTGAAACCTGCTAAAGACTTCATCCTTGGTCTTTGAGAAGTAGATCCATGTCTTGTGAAAGAGATCATCAATAAAGGAAACATAGTAAATGCTACTTGAAATTGATGCTACTGAAATCGGTCCACAAACATCTGAATGTACTAGATCTAATATCTTCTTAGACCTATGCTCGCTATTTGGGAAAACAGTCTTGGCATACTTGCCAAGCGTGCACCCTCTGCATACTCCCTGTTGCTCAATGTTGAACTCTGGAAGACCTGTTACTATCTCCCTCAGAATAGGCAACGCTCTATGATGCAGGTGTCCCATCCTCTTGTGCCACAACTCACACAAGTTATTACTGCTATGAACTAGTGCTCGAACAGGTTCACCTTGCAACCTGTATAGACTGCCTTCTCTAATCCCTATCACTTGTGTTGTTTTCGAGCTAGATTATTTTTGTCTAATAAAGACATGCTGGTTCTTGAACTCCACTGCATAACCCTTATCCTCCATAACCGAAACTGAAAGCAAGTTCTTCCTGAGACCTGGAACAAACAAAACATCATCAAAGTCTAAAGATTTCCCTAACTGGAGTCGAAAAGGAATGGTACCAATTCCTACAACTGGATATTTGGTATCATCACCAAGCTCAACCTAAACCCCTGAGTCCTGCTCTTGTAGACTGGTAAAACATTGTCGGGCTGATGTCATGTGCCGAGATGCCCCACTATCCACATACCAAGCATTTCTTGGAACCGTGCTGGTAGAAAGGCAAGAGACCAATGAGAATTCCTTCTCGAATTTGGCAGCAAACTCACTCATCTAACTTTCTGCAGAGGCTGCTACCTACATCTGCTGCTGCTTCCCTTTGCCTTTCTTGTATGGACACTGTAATGCATTGACTGTGAGGTTGAATCCTCATTCTTTACCTTACCCTAGATAATGGTTGTCCTATGTTATTTTAAAATAAATTAGATCTGAAAATAATTTATTCAAACATGCAACAGTCACACAGATGGCTGGAAAAATAAACAGCGTGAACAACAGAAGTTAAATATATTTCTGAACCTGCAATATTACATTTAAAAGAGGCTACAGCTACAACAGAGCACTCTGCTCTCTTCCTGTCATTCTGGCTAGAAATTTCACTGTTCTTTTCCTCCTAAGCTTGCAATTCTTCTTCTGAAATTTGTTCTCTTTCTCCTTTCTGTGTATCTAAAACACTCTTGATGCTCTCCTTTTATCCTTGAAAAAGGTAACCCTAATCTCTCTAACTCTAAGATTAGATCTCATCTCATCTTGAGATGTAAGGTTAAAAATAGAAAATCACTTATGTGAATTTCAAAATAGAATCACTTAAGTGAATTACAAAATAGAATCACTTAAGTGAACTTAAAAAATGAAAATCACTTAAGTGAATTTCAAAATAGAATCACTTAAGTGAATTACAAAATAGATTCACTTAAGTGAACTTAAAAATAGAAATCACTTAAGTGAATTTCAAAATAGAATTAGAAACGTCTCGAACTACTTCTAGCACGTTCATACTGTTAGGAAAAACTTCAAGATTTATCACCTGCAAGAGGTAGCATAATAACAAAAATATAGAACACGGAAACAGTAACACAAGTGACATAGAGATTTATGTGGAAACCTGCAATGTGCAGGAAAAACCACGGGGCAATGGCAACTTCTCTATTATTATTTTCAGCAAAATTTACATCCACGTCTTTCAACGTTTTCAACAACCTCTCTCCCATATGCAAAGTGTCAAGTCCCTTTTATAGAGCGGAAGGAAGACTCCAAACTGTTTGTTTCCCTTCCAACGGAAGCCTCCAAAAAACTGTTCGTTTTCGCTCCTAAGACTGTTCATCTTCTGCATTCCTGTCGTCTACCTAGACGTCCACTCCTATGACGTCTACTTGGCTTGACGTCAGGCTGTACGTCTACTAGCCTAGACGTTTGGCTGCCCAGACATCAGGCCTAGACGTTTGGCAGCCCAGACGTCTACCAACCTAGACGTCTGGCAACCCAAACGTCAATCCTAGACGTCTGCCAGCTTAGACGTCCGGCAGCCTAGACGTCAGGCCCATACGTCTGCCAGCCTAGACGTCTGGCATCCCAGACGTCTAGCAGTCTAGACGTCTGGCCTGCTTGAACCTGATGCAATCCTGTTTCCTGGCTGCCTGTACTGCATAGTGACTTCACTTCCTAACATTCTCCCACTTGAAGTCAATATTCAGGAAATCTTCTACCAAAGATCTTCATCCAGTGCCAATTGCCCAATGCTATCCTTGTTATTTTTCCAGCAAGCCCAGAGAAGTTCTGCACCATTCAAACTTCTCTACCTTGACCGGATTTGTAAGCATATCTGCAGGATTCACTTCAGTGTCAATTTTCAGCAACAGGATCTACCTTCTTCCACTACATTTCTGATAAATTTGTACTTGACATCAATGTGTTTCGTGCGATCATGGAATGTTGGATTCTTCACTAGCTGAATAGCACTCTGGCTATCACAATGTAGCGTAATTTTCTCCTGCATTACCTTGAAGTCACCTAACAATCACTCTAGCCAAATTGCCTCTATGCTGGCATGAGTTGCTGCAATGTATTCTGCTTCAGTGGTTGATAAAGCCACAACAGACTGCAACTTAGAAGCCCAACTCACTGCTCGTCTAGCAAGAGTGAAGGTATATCCTGTAGTGGATTTTCTCCCATCTCTATCTCTACCATAATCAGAATCCACAAAACCTGTAACTTGCAAATATGCCGATCCAAAGTAAATGGAAACATCTGAAGTGGCTCTTAAATATTTGAATATCCACTTCACCGCATTCCAATGCTCCTTACCAGGATTTGCCATGTATCAATTGACTACTCCCATTGCTTGGGCAATATCCGGTTTGGTGCTCACCATGGCATACATGAGGCTTCCTATTGTTGATGAATATGGTACACGAGACATGCTTGTCTTCTCTACTTCCGTTCTAGGACACTGGTTGGAAGACAACTTTAAGTGTGGAAGAAGTGGGGTACTAACTGGTTTAGCATTCTGCATATTGAAGCACTATAGAATATTTTCCACATATGACTTTTGACTTAACCAGATCTTTCTTCCTTTTTTGTCCCTATGTATCTTCATCCCTAATTTAGTTTGCTGCTCCTAAATCCTTCATTTCAAATGTCCTAGACAACCGAGCCTTAAGATCAATGATTTTCTTCATGTTGGGACCTGCAACCAACATATCATCGACATACAACAAAATAATAAAACTGCCATCGTCAAACCTCTTATAGTATGCACAATGGTCAGCTTCACTCCTGCTGAAACCGTGGCTCTTCATGAAGGTGTCAAATTTCCTGTACCACATCCTTGGCACCTGTTTCAACCTTGTGCGGTGATTTCTTCGGTCCGCAAACCAACCGCTCTTTGCCTCTTTCTTCATAGCCCTCGGGCTAATCCATATATATCTCTTCCTCGAGATCACCATGCAAGAAAGCAGTCTTTACATCAAGCTGCTCCAGTTCCAAATCCTGTGCAGCTACAAGTTCAAGTAGAACTCTAATAGTAGTCATCTTCACAACTGGAGAGAAAATTTTATTAAAGTCAACACCTGCTGCACATAGCCCTTTGCCACCAAGCAAGCTTTATAGCGTTCCAACAACCCATTGTTGCTCTTCTTCACTTTGTACACCCACTTGTTTCCAATAGTCTTTCTTCCAGGTGGAATATCCACAAGTTCCCAAGTTTTATTCTTGCGAAGTGCCTCGATTTCGTCCTCCGTGGATCTCCTCCACTTTTCTGCATGCTGATCAAAAACTTCAGCATGCTCATCTTCACTAAATTCTACTTCAATAGGTACAACATGAGGATTTTGCTGTACCTCCTTCCTTTGCATGGATTTTTCATCAACAATTACATCCCGGCTAATAATTATCTTGTGGGCAGTAGGATCCCACAGTCTATACCCCTTCACTATATCTCCATAGTCGAGGAAAACACATTTGCTTGAATTCGGGTCAAGCTTGGACCTTTTTTCTATGGGTACATAGGCAAACGCGTCATAGCCAAAAGTACGCAAATGAGAGTAATCAATTGGATTACAACACCAAACATCCTCCGGAATCTGTCCATCCAATGCAGTTGTAGGTAACTTGTTAATAAGATAAACAACTGTATTAACAGCCTCCGCCCAAAACTTTTTCTCCAACATGGCTGTGCTAAGCATGCTTCTTGCACGTTCCATGATTGTGCGATTCATTTGCTCAACCACACCATTTTTCTGTGGAGTGTATGGTACAGTCTTCTGGTGCTTAATACCTTCCTGCATACAAAATTTATCAAATTCCTTGGAGCAATATTCACCCCCATTATCTAACCCGAGACACAAAATTGACTTGCCCAAACTCTTTTCTACCCGTGCTTTGAACTCCTTAAATTTCTGCAAAGCTTCCGATTTCTTCTTCAGAAAGTAAACCCACACTCTCCTAGAATAATCATCTATAAAAATCAGAAAATAGATGGCGCCATTCAAGGACTGAGTGGGAGCAGGTCCAAATATATCCGAATGTATAAGTTGTAGAAAATCAGAACTCTTACCAGGACTTGCAGTAAACCGAACCCTCTTCTGTTTACCAAAAATACAACGCTCACATAAGTGTAAATTACAAGACTTAATCCCAGGAAACATACCTCTGTCATGCAGAATTTTCAGGCCTTTTTCACTCATATGGCCTAGGCGTTGATGCCATAGCATTATTGCATCATGAATAGAAGTTTCTACTATTGCATGGTTTATCATTGTATCACCACATAAATGGTATAATATCCCATAATATTCTCTCTTTGCTACTACAAGAGCTCCTTTGGTAATCTTACAGTAGTTGTTGTTGAAAGTGATAGAATACCCTTACTTATCTATCATTTTTATTGATAGTAAATTCTTCCACAAATCGGGCACATGTTGCACATCACATAGCATCCTTTCTCTACCATTGTCCCACTTGACCCTTATATCCCCTCTTCCCATAATTTCTAAAGGATGATCATCATCCAAATAGACCTTTCCACCATAGTATGGCTAATATTTGTCAAACCAGTCTTTGTGGGGAGACATGTGGAAAGATGCACCTGAGTCCAAAACCTGGTATATAAAATTGATCTACTATTACTGATATAGAAGGCTTCACATGTTTTCATCTCTCCTGAATCTGCTGCATTGGCTTCAGCTGATGGCTGATTTTATTTTTCATCATTCTTTAATTACCAACAGTCCTTCTTGGAGTGTCCTAGATTTCCACAATGCCAACATTTCCATTTTTGCTTATGCCCTTTAGACTTAGATCTGAAATACTTTCTACCTTGTTTACTCCTCTTAAAATATTGACCTCTCACAGATAGGGCTTCATTGGTTGAGGTTTCCAGAGATATTTTTCACCTCAACTCTTTTGCCAATAAAGCAACTACCACATCATCAAATTTAAGAGTTCTTGATGATGAATTAATGATGGTCATCACCATATGATCCCAAGTATCCAGGAGGGAAAAATGTAGGGTGATAGCTCTATCTTCATCCTCCATATTCACATTAACTAAATATATTTTACTGATCAGAGTATTAAACTCATTCAAATGATCTAACACAAATGAATTTTCCTTCATCCTCAAGCTATAAAGCTATTTTTTCAAAAAGACCTTGTTAGTTGCTATTTTTTCATACAAATTTTTAAGCTTTTGCCAAAGGGATTTTGCGGTCTTTTCTTTAGCTACATTGAACAAGACAGAATCCACTAGGTAGAGATGGATTGTATAAAATGTGTTCCTATCAAGAGTTACCCACTCCTCATATTTTATGTTTCTCGGTTTACTTGTGATCCCTTTCAAGGCTTACGCTTGGTCATTCTGAACCAGAAAATCCTCCACCTTCATCTTCCATAGAGCGAAGTTCCTGCCATCAAATTTCTCAATATCAAACTTGGTTACACCTTTTGTCATTGTTGTAGCTCCCACTCGTACAAAACCTTAGCTCTGATACCAAATGTTAGGGGAAAACTCCAAGATTTATCACCTAAAAGAGGAAGCACAATAATAAAAATATAGAACATGAAAATAGTAACACAAGTGACACAGAGATTTACGTGGAAACCTGCAATGTGCAGGAAAAACCACAGGGTAATGGAAACTTCTCTTTTATTATTTTTAGCAAAATTTACATCCACATATTTCAATGTTTTTAACCACCTTTATACATACGCAAGGGGTCAAGTCCCTTTTATAGAGCAGAAGGAAGACTCTAAACTATTTTTTTCCTCTTCAAATGGAAGCCTCCAAAATATTATTCATTTCTTCTCCCAAGACTGTTCATCTTTCATATTTCTATCGTATACCTAGATGGCAACTCCTATGACATCTACTTTACTTGACGTCAGGCTGGACGTCTACTTGGCTTGACGTCAGGATGGACGTCTGCTAGCCTAGACGTTTGGCTGCCCAGACGTCTACCAGCCTAGACGTTTGGCTGCCCAAACGTCAGGTCCAGACGTCTACCAGCCTAGATGTCTGGTAGCCCAGACATCCGGCCCAGACGTCAGGCCCAGACATCTAGCCCAGACGTCAGGCCCAGATGTCTAGCAGTCTAGACATCTGGCTTGCTTGAACCTGATGCAATCCTGTTTCCTGGCTGCCTGTACTGCATAGTGACTTCACTTCCTAATACATACTGAAGCCTGTGCAAGAGTTCCTGTCCGAGCTACATTTATCAACAAGATTCAGGTTTCCTTTATGGATGGGTGTATATAGTATATGCCTTGGCCATGTTTGTATGTTTGTATATTGATAAAGTATGATGATCACATATTTATCTAGTCGAAGTATTGTCAAACAGATATCAGACCTGATTGGGTTCATCCCTTGTGCTAGAAGAACTACTTTCCATATTCTGCGACATGGTGGAACCAGAATCTGGTCTTGAGCAATTGATGGTTGATATGTGAGCCCATCATGCATGATCTATAAATAAAGTTGCTTTCTTATGAGAAGGATTGTATTGTATCATGTTCTACTGCAAAACTTTGAAGCATAACTCACTTGGTGCAATAATCTTGTTCAGGGACTTGTCCTACATACCACCCCATTCAGGCCCCATGGTGCGTATTAGAAATGGTGCTAGCCATAGCACAAGCACCCACTTTGGTGGAACATCTTAACAAGGTCACAAGAAAGGAGACAAATGTAGAGACAACCCTTGCTCCTTATTCTAGATAGAAGTAGGGTACAAGTAGTGCTGATAGTCGGTGTCCCATTACTTCTCCAATCCTCTTTACAATTCTCTAAATGAGAAAAAGCAAAAGGGGGGATACATCAAAAGCAATTTCCTCATTACAACAATCACAATCACAACCCATAGCACTAGTTCATAACATTGATATCGAGGCACATGAACAATGTAGAGCATAGTTACGAAACTCGGCAAGTTTTTTAAAAACTCATTGAGTTCGAGTTCGAGTCGGCCTTGCTGAGTCACTAGGGTTCGACTCGATGAGTTATTTTTTGCCGAGTTTGAGTCCACGTCCTGATTTGGCCTTGTCGAGTCCGAGTTTCTCTACTATGATGTAGAGAAGTTCTGATAGAAGACTCTACATATCTAATCATGCAGGACAAATAAACTGCAATAGAAATGGAAAAGGAATATTTACATTCATTTCCAAGTCATGAAATAGGCTAGAGGATTCAAAAAGGAGTAACCCTATCTAACCAAAGAAAGACTATACAAAAATAAAAAGAGACAACCAAGTATGGAGATCTCCTTATCTTCTTTGAGTGAAGCAGATAAGATTCAGAATCTAAAAGAAAATTTTGATAAGATGGAAGAGGAAATTTTCTTCAATAAGCCTTGGATTCTGTTAAACCCAAAATGTAGGCATGAGAGTCCTCTCATGGAACAAACATGGATTTAGAGCTAATAATAAACATCGGTTCTTTAAGGAGATTGTAATGCAAGAAAAATCAAATATGTTCTTCCCTTAAGAAATAAGAATTCTCAAACATGAAACTAAGATTCAGTTAGACATATTTTGTGCCCAAAGAAGGATTTTGTATAGAGACCCTTTTGGTGATCAAGGGGAAGCATTATCTTGAGGAATTTCGTACATTGCATTGTCATAATGGCCAATTACTATGCTTGGAGGCTTGTATGAGACTTCCATAGTGCAAAATTAGAAGTGTCTTTCATGGTAGAAAATATTTGTTTTCCTCCAAATAGACACTTAGATTAAAGCTTCTAAAAGGAATGGGGATTTTGGACCAAGCATAACATAGATCAGTTTTTTATCATGGAGAGAGTTCAATCCCATTGGTTTGGTTTGGAAGAAATGAAATGAAATAATTTAATTATGTCCACAAGACCAAAACAATCTATGGGACCAAGAGCATTAATACAAGATGGGGTATGGTTTACAACCTTATTCCCTTTGGATTCAAACCTTGGATCTCCTATTCAAAGTTCTAAAGTTTTACAACATCCAAGAAAAACTGTTCAACAAAGTCAAAAAGCTCAACATTCTCTTGTCATATTTTGGAGTGTGTTCCTTTTGTTGTTGATTTTGATGAGAAGTTTCCCTATTTTTTCTATTCTCAATTCTTCAAAAAGTTCCATTATTGAGTTTACTTTTAGAGTGTCCTCATATGCAATCCTGATGTCCTTGTATGCTTCACATTCCATGATAAAATGTTTTTTTGTCTCCACTACTCCTATTGTGCAAAAGACACATTCGTTTTGACCATGCCTCTTGAGGAATTTTCTATCTCTTAGTTTTGCATCTGAGATGGTGAACTGGATCTTAGTTGGGCTACAAGCATTTTTTCCTTCCATTTGATCTTTGCATCTATGTACTTCTTTTGGCTATGTTCACAATTTGCATTGAACTCGATGTATAATTGTTTCTTTCTTCCTAAAATTTTAGTCCACATGACAAGTTTGAATTTTTCCCTCACATAATGTTTAACTTCTTTGTTGGAGTTTGGGACATCATGAAATTTAATGCTCCATTTTTCCATCCATTTGTCATTTTGTTTCATCCATGTGTCTTTTCTTCTATTTAGTGTTTCTTTGATTACTTGTTTTGGCAACCTGCTATCTTCCATTCTTTCTATTTTCTTTAGGTACCCCAATAGCCTTATCATAGCTTCTGCTTCTAGTGAAAAAGTCTTTGTTTCAGCAAGTAAAATCTCATATTGGACTTATGCTTTAATTTTGATTATCTGTAATCAGTCACTTTTGAATGCTTTCTATTTGTCTCCATATAAAATTTCATGTATTGCTAGACCACACCTCACACCCATATAGCACCACTAGAATAATTAATAACCCAGAAAGGACCCTAATGGTTTTCCAATCCCCCAACTCTATTTTCTTGCTCCTATTTAGCATTGAGTAGAGTGCCTTCCATCCTCCTTGTATTTGTTTCATCCTACATATTTCCCAACTGAGTTTGCTTTCAAAATCTAACCCAAGGTATTTCCATTCTATTACTACCTTTGAAGGATTTCCTTCAAATAAAATATATGGTTGCTTTTGCTTTCTCCAAGTAGGGAAGACCATAATTTTAGTGTTGCTAGTGTTTACTTGCATCCCAGCTTCTTTACAAAAATGCTCTAAAGCTTTTTAGATCTTAATTTAAACATTCAAGTGTCTTGCCAATCAAGATTATATCATTTTCATAGAGAAGAAGTTTAACTACATAATTAGCCAATTCTATTCCCTCCCCTACCATCCTTTCTACGCATTCCTTCAATTTGTCAATGTAAGGGCCAAATAAAATAAGTGACAATGGACAACCCTGTTTCACCCCGATATCACTCCCAAAACACTTTGATAGTCCTTCTAGAGTTCTAAATTTTGCCACCACTTGCTCATAAAGTCTGTGTACAGCTGCTTTATAGTTGGTTGGTACGCCAATTTCTTCTATTCTTTTCCATAATTTAACTCTAAATGTTGTGTCAAAAGCCTTTTTAAAGTCCACATAACAACAATAAAATTTTATTTTTTCATTCCATATCCTCTCTATTAGGTTCCTTAAAGTAATGCAATGATCTATTGTTGAGTACTTTGGTCTAAACCCTGCTTTCCCTATTGCCTTTTATTCTTGATTTTCTGCCCACTAACTGATTTTGCAATCTACCATACAAACAATGTTGCAAAAAGAGGACTAATCATGATGGTGCAGTAATTTGAAGGATTATTGGTGTCTCCATTTTAGGCTAGTTATCCATTCCAGTAGAAATCCTCCTTTAATGATGCCATTAAAAATATTTTGGATGTGTGGTACTAAGATGTCAACCCCACACTTGAGATGTTCAGCTTGCAAACCATCTATATCCTGGGCTTTACCTATTGCTATTTTCTTAATGCCCTCCTTCACATCTTTCAGAGAAAAAAGTTCCTCAATTATGTTAATTATAGGAGGGGTATCTTTTTCTTGGTTTCTCTCATATAATTGCTTAGCATATTGTAACCATGGTTTGCTTTCGATATTGTTGTAGTTCTTTCTAAAATTTTCTTGGGCTATGCTTTGCAAGATATCAACTCTTTTTTCCTTGCTCTTATGTATTCTTCCTCTTTTATATATCTTGCTATTTGTTTTCTCTTTGCCTAGTTCTTTCAAGGTTCTTATTGCTTTGCATTCTTCATCATACCATGGATTTACAAGGAAGCTTTCATGTTTTCTTTTCCTAGGTTTTAATTTTTAGTATGATTCCAAGGATTCTATTATTATATCCATCAGTTTACTACTATCAAAAGTTGAAGTTTGAAAAATATATGTCCTCTTTCTTTCTTCGCTTTGTATAATCTGCTTTAGTGATGTTTGAAACTTTTCTGATTTTTCTTTGTCATAGAGATGTTTCCTATTGTCTTTCCTTTAGTTACTTGAAAATGTTCTTCTTGCTCACTTTCTTGCATTTGGATCTTTTCGTACATTTGATTGTAATAAAATTTTAGTTCCATGGGAAATACTTCAATTTTTAGTTCTTTTATCCTTGAAATGAAGTTTGATGAGCAAATAACATAATCAACTACACTATGTCCATTATGTGTTTGACAAGTATATTTTCCAGATTTTTGCCACATGTTTATGCCATTGTAGATAATCAATCCCTCTATGCTACATAGTTTAAGAAGTTATTCTCCATAATGTGTGATGGGTCTTTGACTGTCATTTGAGGACCTAAACCAATAGTGAACCACCTCTTCTTCCAGCCATAGAGGATTATCATCTATGCCTTCATTGATCTTTAAAGAGCTTGCTTGTCTATTTGTTGTCCTAGCATTAAAGTCATCCACTAAAACCACCTCTCTAAGTTTATTATATTTTGTGGTCTTTTGCCAATGCCATATGGATACTCATGATCTAATCCACGTTTCTTATAAAACTTTGATTGCTATGGAGCAAAATAGCAAGCTCCAATGCTAATCAATTTGTCATTATTTGTGATTCTAATCCATATATACTGTTTATTTGGGTCTTCTTTCTCAACCTGTATGAGTCTACCCCAAGACTCTTTTATTAGTATTGTTACTCCTCCATGTCCTTTTCCATTTTTTGCTACTTCATTCCATACTGATATCTTTTTGTATCCTTCACAATCTGGAATCTTGCATCCATCATGTTCATGTGTTTCTATTAGTACAATTACATCATTTGCTTTAGCTATGGGCCCTAGATCGAGACCTCTTCTCCATGGATATCCACTACAATTCCAAAGCACCACTGTTAAGTGTTTTTGGTGGCTCAATTTCCTATTTATTTTGGTGTGTTTCATTTATAATGCATGCTTTCCCATTTTTCAACCATGCCTTTTACCCTCACTCCTTGCTATATTTACCTTTTCCCATTCTGCCCTCTTCTCTTCTTGTTGCATAGGAGTAAGATCATCATCCAGGTAAAAATGTGACCTCTATAACAATCCCCTATTTTGAAGAACCTACCTTTTATCTCCTATACTAAACATTGTGACTCGGATTGGTCTAGCTCTCATGTATTCCCTTACTTTTCCCAGTCTACATGCTTGATGAATTTGTCCACTCCAATGAAGTTTATCAAAAAGAAAATCCCTTGTTAAGTTGGCTATGTTTTTTTGTTCTCCATGCTCTTTTATTCCCTTAATGATGATGTTTATTGACCTATTTTGTCTTTCCTTTTCTTCTAACAATTGCATTTTGATTTGTTTCTCTATTAAATCTTTTTGTTCCTTTGGCTTGATTGTTGGATCTTTCACCACTTATGTCCATGATCTAGTCTCTAATTTGTTTCACAGTTCATGTTCTTTTGTCATTATAATTGCAATTGTTGCCTGAATTTCTTTTATTTGTAGTAGATTGTCTTCATTATTTTTCTTTGATGATATATAACTTATTTTGAAGACGGGATCCATTTATGGAATCATTACTACTGCACAAGCCCATGGTAGTGGAGGATTTCAGTTCCATTGGTGATGTATCCAACAGATTGACTTCAACAACTTGTTCCAAAAACATTTTATGTTGTTCTATGATGAGGTTTTGTTGTTCCCTTTTGACTGCAACCAATTCCAACATCTCATGTTTCAAGGACCCTATGCATTCTAAAACTATTAGTTTGTCATGAGATGAGCTAGCTATGGTATCAACTGATAGATTCAAGTTAATCCCACCTATTTTCATTTTGTATCCTTTGTGTTGTGGGTTTGCCATTACCTGATTCAATCTTTCCTAACAAACATTGAATAGAATGTTTCGGATCTTAGTTTTTGCCCTACCTTGCCCCCACAAAATGTATTTATTCAGTTTTCAGACTTTCGGATCACAAAATAAAAATAACAAGAGAAGAAAAAATAAGATATTTGGGTTTGAAGGCTTTCCTGGTTTGTCTTTGCCTTTTCTGTACACTTGCCTTTGTTTGCACTATGATCTTGCCAGAAAGAACCTTTGCACATGTACCTAAATTTATCAGCTACACTGGAATTTACCTTCACCACTTGAATCTGTCTCCACTGCTTGAATTTACCTCTGTCTCTACCTTTGGAATCTACCTCTACCACTTGGATTTGCCTTTGCCTCCCTGCCTTTGCCTTTGCCTCTACCTCTGCCTTCCTTCTTCTGTTGAAAACCATCCTTAGCCTGCAATGTTTTGTTGGAAGCATGAGGGAGCATTTTTTACCCTTCCATGTTCTGCATTGAATTGCTTCTTAACCCTCTCATTTTTGAAACCAATCTGTTTGATGTAGAATAATTGTCAGATAGGAAAGCTGTCATAGTTGAAATTTTAGGCAACTTTTTATCAGAGTAGTGGATCTTTGGGTGTATGAGAATTGAAGACAGGGTTAATGACCAGCGGCCTATCATTTTGACAATTACTAGCACTGTTCCATCAAGGCATGTGTCTTTTAAATTTGAAAATATATGGTTTCAACACTCGATCTCCACAAGTGTATGGAAGAATAGTAGCAGCAACGCAGTTAAATCCAAGGGGCAACCATGTATAATTTCATGGGGAAACTTGACCTTATGAAACAATAAATCAAAACATGGAATAAAGAAGTTTTCACGGACATCTCTGCCAAAAAGATGCCTCATTGGATGAACTGTAAATACTATAAATCCTTCTTTGCAATCACTACTTTACAAAAGAATTCCAAGTATGGAAGAAACACTTAATTGCTCAACTTGCAGACATATATCACAAAAACATTTCTTGCAACATAAGAATTGGGCTGTTTAGAAAAGGGATGGAAACATGATATTTTTTTCATTGCTTTTCACATGGAGGAAAGCTCTAAATTGGATACAAAGACCTACGCTTAATTATGGAACTCTTTGCAAGGATCTGAAGAAGATGCATGGTGCAACAATAGAAGTTTCAGTCATCTGTTCAGGAGCCAGACATTGACAAGTAACTAAATCTGTGTTTTAGGAACTGTCATCACAAATCATCACAATTATAGACAGTCAATGTTGTAAACACATTGTTTTTTGTTTCTATAGAGATAAGGCCTTGGGTTTGGACAGATTCCCAATGAAATTTCTAGGGAGTTTTGGAATTTTATTGAAAACAATTTGCTTGCAGCTGTGCAAGAATCATGGCAGACAGGAACTATGCTGAAAAACATCATTGCCACAGACATTGTTCTCATTCCTACGAATGATGAAGTGACATCATTATCAAAATACAGGCCTATTTCCCTGTGTAGTACTATAATATATTATCAATTATATGTAAAATCATAGCACACAGACTGCAGCCTGTCCTCTCTAAGGTTATTGTTCATACTCAATCAGCTTTCTTGAAGGGCAAGCAAATTCAGAATTGCAAAAGAGCTGGTCCACTCTTTGCATATGCAACATAGAGGCAAAATTTCAGTCAAATTGAATATGGCCAGATCCTTTGATTGCACAAATTGGAACTGTTTTCAATGATGGTGCAATTGGGTTTTGACAAAACCTTCATAGAATGGGTGAAAGGGTGCATAACATGGCCTTCTTTTGAAGTTCTATTTAATAGAAAGCTTGGAAAAATATTTAATGCACCAAGAGGTTTGGATCAACCTGATCACCTATCCCTGTGTTTGTTTCTCATAGTGGAGAGCCTTAGTAGACTGATAAAGCTATCCTCCCAACAGAAGAAGATTTATGGGTTGGAAGCTATTAATGGTGCCTGGATAATTATATACTTGAAATCCACAGATGATACTATGCTGTATTCAACAACCATTCTCATGGAAGTTCAAGAGTTTAAGCAGATTCTGCAACTCCTTGAAGAGGTATCTGATCATCAGATAAATGATGGTAAATCTCAACATCATTTTACATACTGCGACAAGAAGAAAAAGGAAGATCACTAACATTCTTCTGTTTCTGGAATCCACACAGCCGATAAAATATCTCGGGCTGCAACTAATTTTGTGATTGTCACAAAAGGAACTGTGGCAAGTATTGGTGGGTAAATTACTAAATTCCAACAGAAATTTCAGGATTGGACCTCTAAACAATCCATATTGTAAGGGAGAACACAATTATCAAGGTCACTTCAATATTCTTTTCCAGATTCCTTGTTCTCCTTATTTTAAGTTCCACTTTGTAGTATCAAAACTTTAACAAAACTGCAACAGTGGTTTCTTTAGCAAGGAATAGATGTTGCATTCAAATACCTGCTTATTGCATGTGAAAAAAATAATAAAAACAAAGTGAGAAGGTGGTCTCAATATCAAATAGCTTAACTTGTTATGCTTGGATTTGGCCATGCTCCAGAAGGTGTACTTATCATCTGAAATTTAGGGTCTATTAATTAGATGAAAAAAGCCCCCAATTATTAGAACCAGGGTTCCTCTGGCACTTACATTTGGACACATGATCTGCTTTTCTGAAAATCAATGGCTGGACAACTACTGACTTGTAGATTTCAGAAATCTCTTGGAATTCGTTACTACAATGAAAGCAGATGGTCATATCTATCTTCAAGATTACCTATGACTAGGGGAAAAAGCTTTAAGGCTCTTTGAGGTTTTGACCAGTTTTTATCTTTTCCTTAAAGCTGGTTTAGATCAGCGATTTTAGCATCATGATTGAAGCAAAATGTGCACAGCTAGAACTACATACAAATTTTTCCTTCCATGGTTTAAAGAAACTAATTTGCAATGGTCAAAGCTATAGGGAAATCAGGCATGGCCTAATTTTTAATTTTTATTTATTTAATTATTTTTTGTGTGTGGTCGGTCTTGCATAAAAAAATCCTTATGACTGACATTTTGATGCAAAAAGGATGAGTGCATCAAAGTCATTCTCCATATTGTCAGCATAATCAGGAAACACAGGATCATCTATACCTTCAATACAACCTGGCGTGATCAGTTTTGTACTGAGGTTAGTAATTGGATTCCTTCATCAAGCACTCATATTGACCAGATCAGTGAAATCATTACAGAATGGCCTTCCTCTTAATCCATGCCTGCTTACATCAGAGTGGTTTGTAATATGATTTCTTACACATCATTTTGCAAATTTGGTGGGAAAGAAATTCCAGGCATTTTTTGGGTAGTTGAGAACTAACTTCATCAAGTCATGCTTCATATATATACTAAAAGATAATATCTAAGGTTTTGGTCTTAGTTTCATCATACATCATCCACTCCTCGTGTGGTAGTCTCAGATACAAATAGGCTCCACCTCCATAAATCTGTTGGGAGCAACTTGTAATACTAACTAATCTAAAACATATTTTCTCAACGGTAATACATGAAAGACTTTATGGGATCATGGCAAGTTGGATGGTAGTGTTAAGCAGTAGGCTACAAGCCCTATCCTCTTTAGGATCTCCAAATCTCCAAAAAATTGAGGTGGCAACTTCAGACATTTATTGAACCAGATAGGGCTCTTTTGGCCTCATTCATAGAAAGACCTTGTCTCTCTTATCAAAACTTTTGTCAACCCTTTTGGCATCAACCAAGCTCTTCTATCTATCTTGTTCCTAAAACAAGCATTGCTTGATCAAGGATACATGTTCTTCCATATCTCTCAACATATCCGACCCAACTAACGTTTGGTCTTCCAACCAGTCCCAACTCAATGATGTTCTACATGGGCATCCATCAAATTCCTCATACTGTGCCATTTTAATAGAACTATGGAAACTGTTTTTATAGACAAACTCCACTAAATATACTTCTTTCACTTAGATTGCATAACCATTACACACATTTTGAATATCCTTCCAAAACGTGATTCATCCTCTCAATCTGACCATATGTCTAGGGGTGATAGGATTTGCTGAGATTGACCTTGTTGCCTAATTGCTCCTAGAAGATAGTCCAAGGTGCAAAGTGTGTGTCCTTATTTGAAATTACTGTCTTTGGGTTCCTAAACAAATCTCATTTTTTTCAGGCCTTGCCGCTAAAATACCAATCACTTTTTTTTCAACTTTGGTTCACACCACTCTAGGATAGTCATTCAATATGGTTCTTAAACACGAGTTGTGCACAAAAAAAAAATATATAGTCAAATCTATCTCGTGCTTAGGTGGGAGTATAGTAAATCCTCTAGAGATACATCTAAAAACTATCTATGAATCAACTAAGTTTCCATGGCAAAACCTTCCTTCTTTCCCTCAACTTTGCCTTCCACAATAGTGATAGCATAGAATCGATATTACTTCCTAAAACACTTCTTCATTTGCATGTCATGTAGAAATCAAATGATATGAGTTTCTTAAGCCTATGTACCTACACCTTATCTCCAAAATCATCCACTCATTCAAATATTTTGTGATAGCAATGCAACTTGGATCTATGTGGTGTGAGCCCATCTATCCCCAGGACCACATCATACGAACCCAAAGGTAAAACATGAAGGTCAAGATTAGGAACAAAACAATCCAGTTAAGGGGTCAATCTTGCACAACAATTTGCACTGATTGCTTGCTCCTTGTAACCATGCCAACTTTCCAAGGGTTAGTACACCTATATGACACTAGTTTGCTTTCCCATTGTTGGACCAACAAAGGTGCTGGACAAATTATATTAACAACAAATATTACATTTATACATCCAAGTTTGTGTCAGTTGTCATAATGATTAGTAACCAATCCATGTATATGAGTGTAATTCATCAAACACCCTATATGGTGATGTAATAATCCTAACATTCCCCCCATTATGAAATATACCAACTCAGGAAAAACAAAACACTTGCAGAATTTTACAACAAAATATTGCTCAAAACCTAAGTTGCAGAAAACTGGAAAATACAGCAGAAATAACAGCAGAATATTTTGATTTTTTATTTATATTTGCCGCAACAGAAATAGACTAAGAAACCCTTACAAATCTGATATGCACTTGTCAAACACAAAACTGCCTCCAAAACTGCAATAACAACCTCTCCAAGGCTGGACGTTCACTTCCTGGAGCAATATTTGGCCAATGAATCACTTCCCAGGCTGAGCGCTCCACCTAGGGTTCCAAACCCTCTCAAATCTGATGCCAAAAACAGTCTTTGAAACCTCTGATCTCAACAATGGATGCACACATGCAAACCCTGAATGGATTTGCCTCTTCAATGGGTAGATAGCCCTAGGGTTTTACCCCTTCAAGCCTCCAATGGATCTCTCCAAAGGGAACCCCAATAATCTCCTGCAGCAGAATGCAAGAGCCCAAAAGAGCAAAGCTCTCCCAAATTCCAAATTCTCCAAATTCACAATGCCCACAAATGAAACCCTAAAGTCCCTTTTATTCTCAAACCCTAAAGTGAGATTAAGTCCCAGCCTTAGATTTAACCATGGAGGGCTGAGATTAGATCTCAATCTCATAAGATCCAATGGCTATGATATAATCTCATGTTGAGATCACTTAAAGTCACTTAAGTTATATTGGACCCCACACAACAAAGAAATAAAAGAAATAATAATAATAATAACTTTCGAAACGTCACTTTGTCAAATGCCTATAATATAGCTTTGTTTTTTACACAAAAACCCTCCTAATACCATAATTAACTCTACTAACCCATATACCAACATTCAAACTTGTCAAAACACACTTATTAACCCCTATAACTCCTATTTTAACCACAAAATATGACGAAATACTCTCAATGACGCCCAAACACACTTAAGACACAAAAGACAATATTTACAATGCTGGAATTATTTTGGGACATTACAAGTCCGCCCCTCCAGAATTGCTTGTCCCCAAGCAATTCATCAAAGCTGGGTGCTTCAAAATTTCTGGTCCCTCCCAAGTAGCATCATCTTCCGGCAAATCCTTCCACTTCACCAAGTATTCAGAAAGAACCTTATTCCTCAATCTTTTCTCCCTCATATTCAATAATCTTTCAGGAATTAACTCTAACTTACCTTCTTCATCAATAGGAGGCAAAGTTTGTGAAGGTGTAACATGCTGTCCCAAAGCTTTCTTCAAGCAAGATACATGAAATACATTGTGAATCCTACTGCTTGGAGGCAATTCCAACTCATATGCAACTTCACCAACTCTCCTCATCACCCTGTAAGGTCCATAAAAACGTGGCTGCAACTTTTCTGCACCACTCTTCTTCAATGTGGTTTGCCGGTAGGGTTGTAATCTCAAGTAAACCATGTCATCCACATTAAAACTACGTTCTGTCCTGTTCTGATCAGCATACTTCTTCTGTTGATTTTGGGCCTGCTGTAAGTTCTCTCTCAATGATTTCAAGATGTCTTGATGTTGCTGTACAAAATCAGCAGCGGTGGGCACCCTACTATCCTCCAAGAGCAAATCAGAAAACTTAGGAGGCTCATATCCATACAATGCCATGAAAGGTGACATTTTTATGGACATATGATAGGAACTGTTATAGCAATACTCTCCAAGAGACAGCCATTTTACCCAAGACTGCTGCTGCCCTGTAACATAGTTCCGTAAATACCCTTCAACCCATTTATTAACTATCTCTGTTTGCCCATCAGTTTGTGGGTGGTAGCTAGTGCTAGGAGTGAGTTGTGTACCACACAATTTGAAGAATTCCTGCCAAAAGTTACTCATGAACTTGCTGTCCCTATCATGAACTATGGTTTTTGGTAAACCATGCAACCTGAAAATCTCCTTAAAAAACAGATCAGCAAGTTGTGTTGCTGATGTAGTTACTGTAATGGCAAAGAAATGAGCATATTTTGTCAATCTATCAACTACCACAAAGATGCTATCTTTACCTTGAGTTTTGGGCAAACCTGTGATGAAATCCATGGAAATGCCTTCCCATTTTTGGTGTGGAATAGGCAAGGGCTGAAGTAGACCAGCAGGATGTGTGTTTTCATGCTTGTTTTGTTGGCATGTAGCACACTCCCTAACATGTCTCAAGACATCTTCTTTCAATCCCTTCCAAGAAAACCTCTCTTTCACCACTTTGTATGACTTGTAGAATCCTGGATGGCCTGCCAAAGGAGCATCATGTAAGGCTTCCAATAATTTTTCTTTCATTTTTGATTTCGGCACTAAATAAATTCTGTTTTTGTACAAAATCAGCCCATCTCTGATTTTGTATCTCTCATCTACAACTTCCCCATTAATGATGTCTGAAGCAAATCTGTCCTTAATATATTCTGCCATAATTTTGGCCTTCCAATCAGCTTGTACAGCAGTAATAGCATGAAATGAGGGGTTTCTAGAAAGTGTATCAGCTGCTGTATTAGCTTTCCCTTTTACATATTGAATCTCAAAATCATAAGCCTGCAATTTAGTCACCCATTTCTGCTGTCTATCACTTAATTCACGCTGTCCTAGAAAGTGTTTAAGACTGTTATGATCAGTCTTAACTATGAATCTGCTGCATACCAAGTATTGCCGAAATTTGGATAATGCATGCATCACTGCAAGCATTTCCTGCTCATAAATATTAAATGTCTTCTCAACTGGACTGAGTTTTCTACTCTCAAATGCTATAGGCCTCCCCTTTTGCGTCAATACTGCACCAATCCCTAAACCTGAAGCATCACATTCAATCACAAAAGGCTGAGAAAAATCAGGAATAGCCAAAATGGGACATGTCATCATAACTGATTTTAATTTCTGGAATGCATTTTCTGCTGTACTATCCCACTGAAATGCCCCTTTTCTTGTCAAATCAGTCAAAGGAGCTGCCAATTGAGAAAATCCCTTGATAAACCTCCTGTAATAGCTGCATAACCCCAAAAAACCTCTTAATTCAGTCAAAGAGGTGGGTGTGGGCCAGTTTTTAATAGCAGAAATTTTCTGCTCATCTACATGCACACCATTGGCACTGATTATGTGCCCAAGGTACAAAATTTCTGAAAGTCCAAATTCACACTTGGACATCTTGGCAAAGAATTTCTGCTGCTCCAATATGGTCAAAACTGTGTCTAAATGCTGTAAATGTGATTCCCAAGATCTGCTATAAATTAGAATATCATCAAAGAAAACAAGTACATATTTTCTAAGTTGATCCCTGAAAATATGGTTCATAGCAGATTGAAAAGTGGCGGGTGCATTAGTGAGACCAAAAGGCATAACCAAAAATTCAAAGTGTCCAAAATGGCACCTGAAAGCAGTCTTGTGTACATCCTCATCCCTCACTTTAATCTGATGGTATCCAGATCTTAAATCTACCTTGGAAAAATAAGTAGCCCCATGCAACTCATCTATCAACTCATCAACTCTAGGAATTGGATACCTATTTTTGATGGTCTTCTTGTTTAAGGCCCTATAATCTATGCACATGCGTAAGGTTCCATCCTTTTTCTTCACAAGTACAACAGAAGAAGCAAAAGGACTAGAACTAGGCCTAATATGACCCATGACAAGCAACTCCTTAATAGTCTTTTCAATCTCATCTTTGTAAGCTCTAGGATGCCTATATGGTGTAATCATGACAGGTTTGGAATCAGGTTCTAATTCAATGACATGCTCAAAACCTCTATCAGGTGGAAGACCACTAGGTAGATCACCAAAAACTGGGCTATGTCTATCTAGAATGCATTGTATATCAGGATGGAATTTTACCTCAACTGTGGGTGGTGTAGGCATACCTTTAAGCATGTAAAATGTGGCTCCCCATACAACGTCCTTCTTCTTGAGTATTCTTTCCAAACTGTTGGCTGAAATTTGCTGCGGATATTGGTCTTTTATGCCCCTCAAAGTGATCACCTTCCCATTACATCTGAATTTCATTTCCAAGGTTTTATAGTTGGTGTAGATACCTCCCAATGAATATAACCATTGTACCCCTAAAATAGCATGAGGGATACCTCCCATCATTGGATATACATAAAAATCATCCACCACTGAATAATTACCAAAACAGATTTTTACCTGTCTAACCACTTGGTCACACCTAGTAATTTTGCCATTCCCATTCTTAACACCAAAACCAGAAAAACTTTCAGTTTTCAGATTCTTTTCAGCCACAAAACCATCATTTATGAAATTATGAGTAGCTCCTCCATCAATTAAAATCACAGCAGAATGATTGTTCAACTTTCCTGGCACCTTCATAGTTATAAATTTTGACTCACCGGTAATAGATGCCAAGACTCCCTCTTCTTCATCTAATTCAGGAGATGGCTGCTCATGTTGTTCTAATTCTGCAAAATCTGCATCTTCATACTCACTTTCAGAATCTGATTTTTCAATTTCTTGTGCATTTTCATCCTCATTTGGCACATAAAACTCTACTAAATAATTCTGCCCCTTACCTTGACATTGGTGGCCAGGTCCCCATTGTTTTTTGCAAGAAAAACATAAACCTTTCCGCTGTAACTCCTTCCTAGTTGCCTCATCTAACCTTGGTCTTTGCTGATTTGGGTTTTTAGGTGGTTGGAAGCCCTTATTCTGAATCTGATTTGTTTTGTTTATTGGCTGTCCAAATTTAGAGGGCTGTCCCCACTTTGGTTTACTGCTGTTTGTGGAGGTTTCAAGGTCAAAAGCAGTTGAAACAGCCTCATCTAGAGTCTTAGGCTTGAAAGCCTTTGACAAACCTCTTAAAGGTTCATTTAAACCCTTCAAGAAGAGGTGAATAATCCTATCTTCAGCTATATCAGTGACCATAACTGAAATTTGCTGAAACTCCTCAACATAGCTAGCAACCGAACCCTTTTGTGTAATAGTAGCCAATTTACTGAAAAATTCATTTTCATCTTGCCTCTCAAACCTATCCAAAAGTTTAGTTGCAAATACTTCAAAAGAATCAATGGTTCCATGGCCTTGAGTGAATAAGCCATGATGCCACCATTGATATGCAACACCTTCAAGATGAAGGGCTGCATATTGGACAGCCTCTTTTTCTGTCATAGTGGGTTTGAGAGAAAAATATGTCTGCAATTTTTGTAACCAAGCTCTTGCAGAAATCTTATCACTACCATCAAAAAATGGAAGTGGTAATTTACCCAATTTGTGCCGCAAGTCCCCTCCTCCTTGAGCTTTCCTACCCTGTTTATGTCCCTTCAACTCCAAGTATTTCTCAAAGTCTACAGCAGTCTTAAACCCTTGAGGCATGGCCTCATAAGCTGCCCAACGCTCTGCTAATTCTGTATCAGGAATTTCTGCATTTTCTTCAGCAGTTTGGGGCTGTACGAACATGGGAGTAGAGGGTTTCCAAATTCTGGATGTCCTAGATGTCTCCCCTACTGGATTAGTTGGTCTAGGGATGATCCTAGCTCCTCCCTGGGTTGAACTTTCACCCTCATTATTCTGCTGTTGTAAGGGAGCATTTCCCTCTCCAATCCGATTTTCTGGTTGTTGTTGGCCTCTAGAACATAAATCCTGGAGTGACCTCTCCATTCTCATCAATACTTGCAACATAGTATTCTGGGTTCTCTTAAAAACTTCTGCAGCATCCTCAGGCCTAATCTGCTCTTCTTCTCTCTCCATTGTTTGTCTTGACCCTGATTTACTCTTGCTTCTGGTTTGGTAAGGGTGGACCATCAACAAACCCTCAGGCTGGCAGGAGTTTTAGCTCTGATACCACTTGAAATATACCAACTCAGGAAAAACAAAACACTTGCAGAATTTTACAACAAAATATTGCTCAAAACCTAAGTTGCAGAAAACTGGAAAATACAGCAGAAATAACAGCAGAATATTTTGATTTTTTTATTTATATTTGCCGCAACAGAAATAGACTAAGAAACCCTTACAAATCTGATATGCACTTGTCAAACACAAAACTGCCTCCAAAACTGCAATAACAACCTCTCCAAGGCTGGACGTTCACTTCCTGGAGCAATATTTGGCCAATGAATCACTTCCCAGGCTGAGCGCTCCACCTAGGGTTCCAAACCCTCTCAAATCTGATGCCAAAAACAGTCTTTGAAACCTCTGATCTCAACAATGGATGCACACATGCAAACCCTGAATGGATTTGCCTCTTCAATGGGTAGATAGCCCTAGGGTTTTACCCCTTCAAGCCTCCAATGGATCTCTCCAAAGGGAACCCCAATAACCTCCTGCAATGGAATGCAAGAGCCCAAAAGAGCAAAGCTCTCCCAAATTCCAAATTCTCCAAATTCACAATGCCCACAAATGAAACCCTAAAGTCCCTTTTATTCTCAAACCCTAAAGTGAGATTAAGTCCCAGCCTTAGATTTAACCATGGAGGGCTGAGATTAGATCTCAATCTCATAAGATCCAATGGCTATGATATAATCTCATGTTGAGATCACTTAAAGTCACTTAAGTTATATTGGACCCCACCCAACAAAGAAATAAAAGAAATAATAATAATAATAACTTTCGAAACGTCACTTTGTCAAATGCCTATAATATAGCTTTGTTTTTGACACAAAAACCCTCCTAATACCATAATTAACTCTACTAACCCATATACCAACATTCAAACTTGTCAAAACACACTTATTAACCCCTATAACTCCTATTTTAACCACAAAATATGACGAAATACTCTCAATGACGCCCAAACACACTTAAGACACAAAAGACAATATTTACAATGCTGGAATTATTTTGGGACATTACACATTACAAGAATGCTCAATATAGGAGTAGGAATTTGACAACTAGACTAGGATAGTACATTATGTCTCGTTTCATAGTGGGAATAACCTCACTATGTTACAAACATCATGAAATATACACCTAAATAAAAATACCATCAAACATATCAAACAAGTCAAATTAGTTGACAATAATTTTGGATTAGCCAACAAGTGAATAGTGACACATTCATCTATTCACATCCTAAAGCAAGCCATTGGGATTCTACTTCATTCCTCATAATCAAAGATCCCTGCAACTACAAATCTTACGATCGTCGAACTATCAAGGCAATATAATCATCTTATTTCACAACACACACATCAAAACATCTTAAAGTGTTGCATTGGACATTCACTTTAGAAAGCACCATCTCCAATAGATGATGCAATCATCATCATGCATATACTCAATGTACCTTCTCAATATCTTCATCATTTGGCATCTTTGCTTCAGTAGATACGTCAAGCTTGAAAAGATTTTTCCGATGACTGTATATAAGCCTATCTTCCACAAATAATTTTAGGCAAAATTATTTATAACATTGAATGTGTCCCGATCCATTATCTATACCTTCAAAACCAATTACTACTTTTTGCCATACAAATATTATAATCAAAAGTCAATTTATCCCTTTGGGGCACATGAAGGATAAAATGGTGATTTCTTCATTTACTTTTGTTCAAGCAGGCCTCTTGAAAGGAGATGTGATGGTTGCACCCAATATATAATACCAAACATGCAATTGAAACCATATTACATAAAACTTTCGCTGAGCAACTAGAATATATAAATACTTAAAAAAAACTCCACCAATATGCATGTGGACAAATCGAAAAAAGAAATGCTCATCTTCCTCTAAACAAACTTTTCCCTCTAATCAAAAAGTTTGAACAATAAATGCCATGGTAGCTCTCCATTGTTGATCTTTATATGGACAACTCATACTTCTCATACAAATTAGATTGAGGAAAATGTGAACAATCATCCTGCCATTGAATTGTCTGATCTAATAGCACAAGATTGCAGCACGTTAAGGGTTGCCATAGGAAATGTTTTTAAGAGCCTATGTCTTCTTAGTGCCCCACAACATTGTAGCTAGTGCTTATAACTTGCACCTCCCTAGAAAACAAAGGTCTTGGCATTGTTGCCAAGCTTCTCATAGCGCCATGATGAAGCCATAAATTGCATGTGCCACAATGCCTCTTCTACATGTAACAAACACAACGCCTCCCAGCTTCATGTAGTGTTAAACCTCTAGCATTTTGACTTTTGATTGAACAAATTATGTTCACTAGGTTTACAACAAAAAAATTTCCTTGTTTGTGCCACTATCTATTCTTTCTTCCATTCAACGCCATCACATTAGCACCTCAAGAATGTCCCATACCTTGAGCATCATAGAAGTGCCTCTCCTCACAGTTCTCCAATGGTTTTATATCTCAAAACAATTTTTCCTTTAGTGCTTTGCAATTACACCTCCAGTGCCTAGTTTTCTAGTCTTCAACATAACAACTCACGTCCAACATGCACCATGATGTTATTGTCAATGCTTAGTAGTCATCATTTTCCAAGAATATAAATAATGATTGTGTGTTGTGGAATGTGGAACTTTCCAAGGATGACCATCTTTTGCGTAGCGTCTCCTTCAACAAAAATGTGCATGTCCGGTCGTCCTCAAACTTGCGCAATGTTTGCTTTGGCATGAGCTCTGCAGCCACACTCATCTTGGAGAAACAATGTTTACTTTTCATGTCTCTACTTAATACATGGACGACTTCGTAAGATGACCTTTGAATGTCCTTCACGATGACATGCAAAAGGACAACAATTTTGTCTCTCAACATTAGCTTCCACTAAGACTACATCTCCACCTGCATGAGTTTAGATGACTCAAGCTCTTTAGATAACCCACTAAATTTTGTTGATGGTGCTTCAATCATCATAAGGACAACTTGTTCATGACGACCCTTACGTAGCCATTGCATATCGGCCTCCAATGATGACACGATATCAACCTCTCAAACATGCAACAAAGATAGCACTTGCACTTCAGCACTTTGATACAATACCATTAGAAATACCTTTGTGGTGACTCCTCATTGATGGCACGTTCTCTAGATGGCCTCTTGAACACATAGACAACAAATGTTTTTGATAGCCTGTTACGTAGATATACTGATGCATTCGAATTTTGCTGATGGCTTTTCAAAATCACTATGGGTTTTTAGCATACATCATGTAAGATGATATTATTTACACTTCCTCTTGGTGCAACTCATTTGTCAACATGGAACAACATGCAATATGCTACATTGTCCGTTGATGTCAACAACTATTCTAGACGGCTTGTTTCAAATTTGTGGATGGTATGTCCATGCGTCAACTACTTTAACAACCTTAGATGGGCTCTAAAACATCTTCCAATAGATGGCGTCAACTTTGTCAACGACTTCAGTTTTGGTGGCATCATGTCGACACGTCTTTGACAATGGAACTGGCTTCTTTGTGGAGGAAACTCAAATATCTCTTCTCATGCTTGAACAACTTTATAGCTAGTTGGCGTAGATGTTCAAGCCTAGAGAACAAACAACACAAGATGGACAACAAGTGTCCTTTTCTCCATAGCTGAGTTGACGACGTATAATCAATAATGTGCAATCTTCTTCCACGCAAAATTTCCAATCATTGCTCCATGCTCACGAACAAGCAATTAGGACATTGTACGTCTTTGAATCCTTTTGCCTATTGCACTAGCCTGGAATCTGCTTCTACATGTCATTGTCTTCAGGAATTTATGCACAACCTCCTCTAAACAACACCTTTGTCATATTCAATAAGGTCTATTTGGCAAAGATGATTGGCTTCCTTATGCATCTTTAAAATACACAACTCCTTGAAATGATCAACGAGCAAGAAGAAAGATTGCATGCCAAATCAACAATTGCAAAATAAAATAATGGAATAAAAAAACAAATTCTCCATTGCCTTGACATCCTCTGAATTTAATATCCCACTCTTAGAACCTGCTCTAAAATCCTGTTTTGATATCCTGCTCTGATACCACTGTTGGACCAACAAGGATGTTGGACAAGTTATATTAATAAGAAATACTTCATTTATACATCCATGATTTGTTAGTTATGGTCAATTTTCATAATGACCAGTAACCAACTGATGTGTATAGGTTTAACCAATTAAAACTTCATCAAACACCCTTTATGGTGATGTAATAATCCTAATACCTGCTATTGAAAGTCATAGAAATGAATCATTTAGGATCAATTAAAATAGAAACTATGGAATTATGAAAATTACCTACAATTTCAATCATTGAGGCTTGATGCTTAGCCTAATGAATAACAATTGCTGAACTGTAGCGAGCACATTCCAAATCTCTAATTGTGGGTGAGGAATCTTGAGGCCTCTGTTTTGTTGCAACATAAATTTGCTAGGGATACTTTGCCTTATAATGTACCCCACCACAAATGAAACATTCCTTAATTGGAACCTGTTAAGAAGGTCAAAACTGTTGTTTGAACCATAGTTAAAAAAATCCCGATTTAATCCCAATCTGATCCTATTAGTAGGGTTTCCAATTCAAATCGCATCGAGATCCCGAATTTTGAAAAAATCAGCAAAAAGTTTGATATGCATGAAAAAAGCTTTTTTTCAATGAAAATTTGCATTTTCTTCATTTTTTTTTATGCCGATTTTTTCCCTTTTTTTGCCGATTCCTAATTTTTCCTGATTCTTTTTCCATGCCAATTCTGGTCCGATTCCGATTTTCTCAACTATGGTTTGAACTTTGAACTATCCACTAGCCATCATGGAACTTTGACTTGGGATGATTAGTCTCCAAGACTACGTAGGCCCCATATTAGGTGATCTAAGAGATTGAGAGTGGCCTTTGGGGCTATTGGTCCCCTTTGATTCATGTGTTGTGAATAGGAATACTAATGCCTTTGTAGTTGCAGTTATTTGTGGTGGTGGTATTTTAAGGGCACCCCTATACAAAAGGCTTAGATCGCTTGGCCGTAGCAACACTAAGACATTGTAATTGATTTCTTGAGAGGCCTCTTGCCTCACTACAATTTGAATGGAATTGTAGTGAAGTCTCACTATAGTGGGCAAATCCTACTTCTAGTTGCAATTTTGACCAAAGCACCTAAGGGCACCCCTATACAAAAGGCTTAGATCGCTTGGCCGTAGCAACACTAAGACATTGTAATTGATTTCTTGAGAGGCCTCTTGCCTCACTACAATTTGAATGGAATTGTAGTGAAGTCTCACTATAGTGGGCAAATCCTACTTCTAGTTGCAATTTTGCCGATTTTTTCCCCTTTTTTGCCGATTCCTAATTTTTCCTGATTCTTTTTCCATGCCAATTCTGGTCCAATTCCGATTTTCTCAACTATGGTTTGAACTTTGAACTATCCACTAGCCATCATGGAACTTTGACTTGGGATGATTAGTCTCTAAGACTATGTAGGCACCATATTAGGTGATCTAAGAGATTGAGAGTGGCCTTTGGGGCTATTGGTCCCCTTTGATTCATGTGTTGTGAATAGGAATACTAATGCCTTTGTAGTTGCAGTTATTTGTGGTGGTGGTATTTTAAGGGCACCCCTATACAAAAGGCTTAGATCGCTTGGCCGTAGAAACACTAAGACATTGTAATTGATTTCTTGAGAGGCCTCTTGCCTCACTACAATTTGAATGGAATTGTAGTGAAGTCTCACTATAGTGGGCAAATCCTACTTCTAGTTGCAATTTTGACCAAAGCACCTACCTGAAGCCGATATGAAGGGGCCTACTTACGATGCAATTGAATCCAGAAGATTGTCCAAGATGGAGCCAAGAAGGAGCTGTTGGTTACGAATCTGCCATGAGGAAAGGATTTGTTGTTAATGCGCCCAGATTCGCCCACCAGATTGAAAGGCCGGGAGGAAGGAATGCCTTCCGTGCCAATCTCCGGAGAAGGCCGGCTCCTATGGGGGGTTTGTTAAGATAAGAGTGCAGGAAAGGGATAAAAAGAGATAAGGGTGCAGGAAAGAGATAAAAAGAGATAAGGGTGTAGGAAAGAGATTCTAAATGTGATTGGAGTTGGGTGGGGGGAAATAAGCAGCACGACGACGAATCAATCACCACTACTAACAACATTCATCTACAAACACACATCGAAACTGTAGCTATCAGCGATCCCATGTATCCTCTATCTATGCATTCCAGGAATACCTGGCCATCAAATGCTGGAGTCCGAGTTCGAGTACAACAACAAGCAATGACACAAGAAACATGAGGCAGAAATGACAAGGAGAGGCAGCATGCAAGATAAAAGACAATAAGCAGAGCCAAGTATATGTCTGTATTTGAGGCAAACGCACAGCTACAATTGTCCCCTAGCAATATATTCCCCTTCCACCACTTACATTGAAAATGTGGTGGGTATTTATAGCCCAAAACTCCCCCCGATTACATTCATGGGCACAGAGTCCCAAACAAGACAACAACTGACACGAGCGGCTGAGGAGCTGCTGATGCTGACTTCTGTCGGGCCGGACTGTCCTTGCAGCATGGTGTCCCTGAAGGCGGTACAGCTACGTGGCAGCGCGTTGGGTCAAGTCTTTGGTCAGCAGGAATGCGGGTAGGTGCGGCAGGTGGTACTTCACATCGGCTTTAAATGTTGACAACTGGCGCCGGTGGTGAAGCCCATACTCTGTCCTTGCGCGGTCAAGTCTTGGCTCGAATCCCGAAGATGGATACTTGTCGGATGCTGAAGCATGACACGTGTCTGCCTTGAAAGGCAGTTTATCCAACTTCGCCAGGAATTCGGGCGCCATCGGGTTGCGCAAGAGGAAGACAGAGCAGTTGGGAGGCCTCATTGCCTTGGCATCTTCAGAGTTGTCTTTACCGAACTGCGCATCGGTCAAAGGGCGCACTCCGACTTCGCTGCGAAGTCGGGTTGCGCACCGGTGCTTGGCTGTCTCCATTCGCTGTACAGACTGCGCACTGGAACAGGGGCGCAGTCCGACTTCGCTGCGAAGTCGGGTTGCGCCCCAACACTTAGCCATTTTCCTGATTGGTCGTTCCCCTAGTGCGCCCAGGAAGAAGGGCGCACTCCGACTTCGCTGCGAAGTCGGGTTGCGCCCCTGACACTTAGTCAAATTTTCAGTCACTTCCTGTCCTGTTGCGCACGGGTTACCTACTGCGCTCCAACTGAGGGGCGCACTCCGACTTTGTTGTGAAGTCGGGTTGCACCCCAACACTTAGAAACTTTTCAAGGTACACCTGCTGAAGTTTGTTGGGGGAGGAAAGGGGGAAAGAAGAAGAGGGAATGAAGCTGTGAGGGAGAGGAAGAAAGGGAGAGAAGAAGAAAGGGAAAATGAGGAGAAGGGAAGGAAAAGAGGAGCAGCCTACATGCAGAAACCAAAAACATGGCACCCCTATGCAAAATGTGGCAACATTCCTGGCGGCTCGCGGGGTGTCGAGCTCGCCTCGACGCAAAGAACCATGCCTTTATCCTTTGGGTGCAGAGGAACTTCCTTCCCTTGTCTTCTGCTGCTTTGGTCGCCTCCCTTGGGGCAACTGTTCTTCTTCGTTTTCACTTTCACCAGTCGCCTCCTCAGTTTCGCCTTCTGAATCAGAAGGCTCTCCACTTTCGGCCTCTCGCTTGCTGATGCGTTCGACCACAGTCTTAGCTTGGTCCCAGACTGCGGCCTGGAAAGGAGAGGGGTCGCTGATTTCTCTAAGTACTGCATGGAATGCAGCGACCGAGTGCAGGTCAATGGTGTGGAATCTTTTGCCCAACTCCTCAAGAGAAGAGTTGATTTTGCAGTACTTAGCCACCATTCGAGTGACCTGCGCTTCTTGAACTGGCTCTGTCCAGCTGTCGATTTCTGTTGTATCTACCTCAAAGGACAGCCAGTTCTCTTTTACCTGTTCAAGGGTGAGAAGCTCGTCATTTTTGACATAGCTCGGACACCCATGCTCGGACAAAATGCAAAAAGGAGCCAGGAGAATTTGTCTTTCCTGTTCTAAGGCGTCCAGCGCCTGCCTGGTTGCTCTGATATTTTCCGTCCAGGCGAAGTAAGTGTGCAAGGTTACCCTTGCATTTGCACACTCTGAGGCAAGACAGGACGCAGGTGAGATTCGGAAGCCATCGTGCTCTATCTTTTCAAGTTTCATAGCTAGGTCTAGCAGTTGCCTCGCCTGGTGTTCGGCTTCCTCTACCACAGACTTGCCTTGGGCAGATATTTCTTCAATTCTGGATAAGAAATCCAGAACTGTGAAGGACTTGACAAGGTTGGGCTTGCAACCTTGTAGCAGACTTGCGCGCATCTCCTTCGCCTTGCTCTTTGAAAAGGCCGCCGCTTGTAATGCTTGCTCTACCAATTGCGACTGCGCCTGTTTCAGTGAACCCTGCAGTTGCGAAATCTGCTCCAACGCTTCTTTCCTCTCTTGTTCGGTTGTCTGCTGAGCGGCGGCCAGCTGGGCCTTGAGGTCTTCAACTTCTTGCTGTGCTAACCCCAGCTGCGTTGTAGCCCTGACCAAGTCTTCTTCGAGCTACCTGGTTGTACTCTGCAGCTGGAAAAGTGCCTCCTAAGTTTCGAGATGCTTGACAAGGAGGTTGTCCGTTCTGCGGCGAATACCGCGGATCTCATACTCTTCGTTGATATCATCGAAATTCTTCTCCTTTGTCTGAAGCTCGTAGTCTGCCTCGGTCATATCACGGAGAGGCTTCTTCACCTTAGGAATCAGCTTTTCTGTCGTAAGCACTCTCCGATTTAGGTCAAAATTTGTGCGTTTGACCGGGGCAGCTATCCCTTCGGCCCTTCTGCGGTTAACTCCTTGAAGAAAGGAGGCAGATCCCCTTGCGGCTCTTACTGCCAGAGGCTGGTCTTCAGTGATGCTCATGAAATCAAGATCTTCCAGCTCCTGGGCCTGCTGTGGCATTTTTCCCGCGAACAATGAAGTAGGTGGGATACCAGAGGGGGTAGTAACTTTCGAGGGCGACCGGGTCCTAGGAGTGACAGGGGTTTGGTCAGACGACGCTGGTAGGGTTTCAGTTGGCTGGGGCGAAAGATGTGGGGATGAAGGAGCGGCTTCAGCACTAACCGCGGGTGAAGGCTCTTGGGTTTGTCCCAGGGATTGGAAAGCATTGGGGTCCTGGGCAAACTGATCAAAAGAGTGAAAGTCGCTGGACGGCGGGGTGGCTTGCGAGGCGGAGGATGCGGCTACGGCTTGCCCTGATGAAGTGGGAGTTGGGGTTTTTGCAGGGCCGACATGGACTTGGGCAAATGGCACAGAGGACGTACCTGCGGGCTCCGCCTAAGCCGATGCTGGAGGAATGGCTGCAGCCTGGATGTCTGCTGTAGGTTCGGGGCTGTCTAAAGAGACAACCTCCGACGCCGCGGCTTGTGGCTGCTCTGCAGGTGGCTGCTGCAGTGGCTCCAACGGTCGCTTGGTCCTTTCGACCCTTTTCTTTTTCTTTTCTCCTGATGCCGTGGCTGGTTCAGAAGGGAGCGGCAATAGAGGGGCGGGAAGCGCTGATGTGCCCACGGTAAATTTGTACCTGGGTCGCGTTGGTAAAATACTTGCCGCACTTGGTCCACTGGCTGGCGGTGTAAGCGTCTTTTCTGTTGATGGAGGGGCCAGCTCAGGAGTTGACCGCTCTGAACCTTGCGCCACTTCGGGCGCTGCCACGGAAGCAACAGGCTGCATTGGGCCTACTTGACTGCTGGAAGGAGTTGGGCCCACTTGACTGCCGGATGGAGTCGCGCTGGAAGTTGCTGGGGTCGATGATGACTGGGGGGTAGCCCTCCTTTTATACCTAATGTTCGCGCCTCGGGGGACGCAAACGCGAAATTCGAAGGGCTGCCACGTGTCGACGTGTTGATCATATAATGCCGAAAATTCATCATCAACGGCAAGATTCCTCCGACTTGAATTATCGTGTTGCGTGCGATACCTCATTTTCCAGCATTCGAGGATTTTGTCCTTATGCCAGTTAAGCGGCGCCACCTTAGTGAGGAATTTCTTGAATCCCGCGGACTCCATTCGGTGGTCCGGGTTCCGTTCAGGATCGTAGGCGACCTCACAGTAAAATTCATGCCACGGTGGCCATGACTGCATCAAATGAATGCGCCAGTAGAGATCTGCACCTGTCAAGTTTCTTCTTTCTTGCATGATCTCCGGTCTTGGACAGATGTGCGTAAACTTTCCCCGGACCCCGATTGGGTCGTACTTCCAGCGTTGAGGCAGCATTATCAGGCCCATCTCCAGCAGCTCTTGCTCAAGATAAACATGCTGCCCGATTTCGAAGACCTGAATATTGGCCCAGGTCATAGGATATTTGAATAAGTGACCTCTCTTCTTCCCCTGGCCAAATTCCTCTTCGACGTAGTCCATTTGCCGTGCCACCTCCATCCCGAACTGATGGTCTGTACAGAAGTAGGGCAGCAAACACGACTTCCCCTTGAATCCGTAGATTCGGACGACAATGCCCTGAGTCAACCGAAAAGTATCACCGAGCTTGTTGTCTGTCAGATGCTTTGTCATAGCCGCTGGTGGGCGAGTCGCGCCACGGTTGAACAGTCCCATTGCCTGGCCCAGAAAACCAACATTAAACTCGTAGAACGAGCCCTTTCGGTACAGGGCCTCAGTCCATTCGTACACGGGGAGTGGCTCTCCTTGCTCGTTTGCTTTTCTCAGGTTAGGGACGTTCATCCGGTAATGCATATGGTACAGGCATAGCCATGTGAGGAATGAGCAAAACCGGAAGTCCTTCGACTGCTTTTGCTGCAGTCTTACCAGGTTCGCATGAATTGCGTAGGCCAACCAGTCCACCCAATCATAGAAAATTGGGCGCTTCCCGCTCTTCTGCATCGTGGAGTCGTAAAACTCCCCGTGCAGGATGCACTCGGCCATTGCCAGCTGAAACGGCCGCACCACTCTGTCTGAATCGCAGCCAAGGACCCATGCCAAAATGATATAAATATATCTGTTCTCAAATCGGTCTAGCGGTATGGGGCCGGTCGGCCACTGTCCAGGATTTAGCGGAGTCTTCAATTCTGAGTTAAGGAACTCTCTCATCCGCTTTATCTGCAAAAATCTGCCGGTCTTCTCTTCGATGCTCACCCTTCTGACAATTGCGTCTGGGCTGTATTGGAGCCCCGGGGGCGAACGCCGGCTGGACGCTCTCTCGGAAGAGAGTGAACAACACCCTTCCTTTGTTATCGCAGACTTGCCGCGCAGCTGGTTTGTAATATTCAGCAATCGCTTCAACCAGCTCCGGGCACCAGTGAGTCGGAGGGCACAAGAAATAATGAAGATTTGAATTGTATGCAGCTCCGAGGTGGTGAGAAGGCGGAACCTTACCCACCCACTTTGCGATGGTCAGACGCAGCTTCGTGATACTGATGGAGAATGCACCATCTTTATACCCGGACAGACGATTGATTGGTGGCGGCGGAGTCTGGCCAGCTACGTGCCTCTTTGTTCTGGATTTTGTTTTCCTGCCCTTCCGAGGCGCTGTGCTTTCATGTTCGCTGGATTCTGGGGACTTGTCAGCATCGCGCAGATCCACACTTGTTTGCGCCTGTACGGGCGCTTTTCCCTTGTCCATCTTCGTTGAAACAATCAGATACCGGGACAAATCCTTCAGAGCTTGTCAGGCTTATTCTCTGCAGTCCGGGAGTCAGCTGGAACATTATAAATTTTCTGGCTGGCGCCAGGGTCTTTTGTAGATGGTGACTGCCCATTAATGGCGCGAGGGAGGAGGTTAAAGCAGTTAAACCTGGGTTGGTGGCGCCGTTATGGCCTTGGCGGCTGTGCAGGGGCCCTTTTCTTGAAAAACGTTCCTTGTTAGCCCAGGGCGCACCTTACCTTTTAAATGCGTCACCCTTGGATATTGCGCAAGGTTATCTTTTACATGTATTATCCTTGGTTACCGCGCAATCATTTAAAGCCCTCCCTTGGACGTTGTGCCGTTGCTGACGTCGCTGCCACCATTGGGCACACTTTTCAAAAAGCTTTGTAATTAATTAATCACACCTTGCCACGTGTCGGGCTTTTGCAACGGACCCTTGCGTGGCGTTGTCCGTGATGAGACATCCGTGCTTCGCCCGGAATCCAGGGCGCGGTCCGACTTCGCCCGAAAAAGGGGCGCAAGTCGGACTTCGCCCGTTTTTTGGGCGCAACCCGGACTTCGCCCGAAAAACGGGCGCAATGCAAACTTCGCCCGAAAAACGGGCGCAGTGCGGACTTTATACTTCAGTCTTTTTGCCAGCTTACCATTCGGACTTAGCTCACTCGGACTTCGCCCGAAAATGGGCGCAGTTCGAGGTTCGCCCCAAAAACTGGCGCAGTGCGGACTTTTCCCGAAAAAAGGGCGCAGTCCGACTTCGCCCTACAACTGGGGCGTAGCATGACACTTGGCCACCAACATGGCCTTAGCCAAAAAATTAGCCAAATTTTTTTTTTTTTTTTTAAACAAGCTATTGTCGGCATTTCCTTGTAGCCTGCTACCCAACTGCGCTGTTTGGAGAGGGCGCAGCCCGAATTCGCTGCGAAGTCGGGTTAGCAGCCAGACTTAGACAATTTTAGCTCCTTTTAACTGCTTTCTTCCCTTCTTCGCCTCATTTGATGAGCGCTGCCTGACTTCGCTGCGAAGTCAGGCATTTGCCTCGGACTTACTTGGGCTGCTAGGAAAACTGAAAAATTAAAATAATTACATGCTGAAAACTTTAAAATGCAAAAAGGGAAATCTGTACAAAGAAGGGCCCTTTCGGGCGCCTTCAGTGGTGGTACAATTTGAGGTGAAACCCGTTGACGGGAATGGGGAGAGGATGTCCCTCCATGTCCCGGAGCACATATGCGTTGAATTGGTTTACCCGGGAAATCTGATAGGGGCCCTCCCAGAGGGCATCAAACTTTCCATGGTTGCCGGGTTTGGCCTTAAACGAGTCCCACTTTAGCACCAGGTCCCCGACTTTGAAAACTCGTGGTACCTTTTGCGAACCAGCCTTGGGTTGATTCGGCGTGTTTTGTGAAGTCCTGGTACGCTTTCTCTCTGTCTTCCTCCAACTGCAGCAGCTGGCAAAGTCTGTCTTCTACTGGATCCCCGCTGCTTCTTTCCTCATCGAGCATCCAAAGAGCGGGCATCTCAATGTGCGTTGGCAAGACAGCTTCTTTGCCATACACGAGTGCATAGGGGGACGTTTTGATGGACTTCTTGAATGAAATTCTGTCCGCCCATAGCGCCCGGTTCAGGAGTAGGTGCCAAGTCCTCTTATTTTTCTCCACCATCCTTCGGATGATCTTCAGTAGGTTCTTGTTAGTGGACTCGGCGAGACCGTTCCCCTGCGGGTAGTAGTTGGAAGACATCTTGTGATAGATGCCAAATTTGTTGGTGTACTCCGTGAGTACTGCGCTTGCGAATCCCGGACCATTGTCCGTTACTATTGATTCCGGGACCCGATCAAGCTTTCGAGGAACCTGATGACCGTATCTTGGTCGGCATTCTTTGTAGGGATCGCCTCTGCCCACCGTGTGAAGCAATCGGTGGCGGTTAAGATAAACTTGTGGCCCGCTGCAGAGTTCGACCAAATCACCCCGATGAAGTCGAGGCCCCATTGCTCAAACGGAGTCTCGGCTTGGATCGGTTGAAGGGGCAGGGGTGCTTTTCTGTTCCTGCCAGCAAATCTCTGACATTGATCACATTTGCTACAGACAGCATGAGCGTGCGTCAAACGAGTGGGCCGGTAGTACCCAACTCTGATTATTTTTAAGGCCGTGGGCCTTGCGGAATGATGACCTCCAGGCATCCCGGAATGAAACTCTCCGAGGACCCTGGATTGGTCTGCTTTTCTGACGCACCACAACAGGATGCCGTCGATGTTTTTAAAGTAAAGCCCCTCGGGGTGAAGAGTGTACTTCAAAGCACCTAGCCGAAACCTCCTTCTTTGTGAGGCACTCATGTGGTCTGGACATCTCCCGGTGCAGAAGTATCTCACCAGTTCATCTGTCCAGTCACACTCCTCGGGTAAAGAGTTGGCTAGGTTGATGCGCGTCGCTGGATCCTCCCACTCACAGGCGGATATCTCGGCTGCCGCACTTCGGGCTAGCTCCTGGCACAAGGCTCGGCCTCTGATTAGCTTGGTTGGCCGCACTTTGATGTCGAACTCCTGGATTTTAGCAATCCATCCTGCCCTTTTGTGACCCGGTTCTCCTTGTATGATAAAGCTTCGAACGTCCGGGTGGATCACGAAGACGGTGATCTTGCTCTGGGAGACAAAGTGCCTGAACTTACGGAGAGATTTCATGACAGCATGTACCTGCCGCTCTATAAAGTTGTACTTTTCTTCGTGCGGCTGGATCACTTGGCTTAGGAATGCTATGGGGTGCTCCTCGCCATCTTCTCCCTTTTGGGTCAGGACTGCGGCGTAACTCTCTGGTTCTCCCACCGCGTACAGGATGAAATCCTTGGAGTAGTCCGGGTTTATCAACACCGGTGCTTGTGCAATGCGAGCTTTGATTTCCTCGAAGGCTTGCTCCCTTTCTTCAGTCCACAGAAATTCTGTGTTCTTCTTTAGCAACTCGGACATAGGCTTGATTACCTGTGCGAAGTCCGGTATGAACTTCCGTACGAAGTTGATTTGGCCGAAGAAGGACTGTAGCCCTTTCTTGTCGATTGGGGCGGGCAAGCGGAGAAGAGCCTCTGCTCTGTCAGGATCTATAGCCAGGCCTTTCTCGGAGATGACATGCCCCAGTAGCTTCCCTTCTTTCATCTCGATTTTTCCCATATTGGGTTTTGCATCACATTAAATCTCTAATTTAGATTTTGCAACCGTATTATTTGTATTTCTCATAATTTCTTTCATCCATATGTTGAATAAAGTTTAATGCTATTTCCTTGCATTCATTTTTGAGCACATAGATTTGGTTTTGTGGCATGTGCTTGTGTGCGGCGGAAATAATATTCATAAATTTCAAATGGGGTTTGTTCGAGAAGAGTGTTGAGCAGCCTGAATCAGAACCCAAAATGATCATCAGTGGTCTCCTTACCACTATAACATCTTGGAATGAAAAATAAGGATGTATAACCCAAATGGTTTTCAGTATTAATGCTCTCTAGATACATTGAAGCTGAACAAGAAATCCATGTGAAACACCCCTCGTTTCTATATGTTCTCACTATCCCTATTCTTTTCCACCTTCTTATGTGTGTGAATCAAAAGATGGTTCTGTTCTGATTTGTGTGGGTATTTCTCCCATCTCTATTTAGATTGGCAATGATTGCTCTTTGCAGTAAATATACATTCATAATATGGTGAACACATGGGTATCTTATACAATCTGAAAATTGAACATTTAACAAATATGTCATCATTATTTTTTTGGCAAAGTATCCATGAATTTTACTATCTTCTCGATCTCCACCTTGTTAGAAATTAAACTTCAACTAATCTCTGTTTTATTTTGCTTGTCCAGTATTCCTGTTTCTGCTTTCTGCTAACAATGTTTTTCTAACTTATCAACAAAAAAAATTCATAGGGTGCGTTATAATATAAATTGGCATAGATGTATTATGCTATTCAAAATATTATAGCGTGTAATGCCTCACAAGTAATTGTTGATTTTTATTGTTGAGTTTTTAATCCTCCTATATTCAATATACACTTGCAAATAACTAATTATTTGTCTACTGCATCATTTTGCAGAATATTGCTGAAGATGACCTTTCCCAGGGCATGAGTACATATATTGGCCTGCTTGCTATTGTTGGTCTATTGGTAAGATGTTTCCACACTTGACAATTGTTTAAATCTTGCAGATTGATTTTCATAACATAAATCAGTTCAAACCATCTGTGTAATATTAGATAAGATAATTCAATTAATGTCTAAAGATGGCCAAAGTAGGCCAGTGGGACTCATTGGAAAGGTAACCAAAAGTACTATAAAAATAAGCTAAACTAGAGTAAAAAAATCTAGTGTACACTTGTAAACTACTCTAAAGTGGAATAACTGTATGGCATAAAGTTACAGCTCGGAGGGTTACCCAAAATGGGTAAACCCTAACATGCTAAAAGTAATGATTAAGAGAGAGCTAGAAGTCGAGGTACAACAGAGATAGAAAGGAGCTTTAGTGGATCCAAGTGTCAACATCAACCTATAATGGAATGTAAAGTAGAAAACACATTAATTCATATAGAAGAAAATAATATTTAGTCTTTCATGTCACAAATGTAATACCTGCATGTATTTACATCTCATCAGCAAATGCAAAGTATACATCTGTGTGAGCTAAAGCATGAGCTGATGTCCATTATAACAAATTTTACACTAATTAAAGCCTCTCCACAAATTGATCTTTAGATGTCATACTTTCCAGAATTGGTATGTTCTTCAAGCCAAATGTTGAGATAGATCTCATATAAAGTTAGAATTCCATATCCTCTCTTAGATGATGTCTGTTTCCATGTTTCCAAATGGTTAGCTACTGATAGAAATAAGCTGAGATATATGAGGCATGGTTGTTGCACTTATCTTGCAGTTTGACCTATGCTTTCAGCCTCTGAATGCTTAATACCCTTGTTAGTCTTCCTTTTTACATCAAGTTCATCAACATTACCTATCCATTCAAGTGTTTGCTTTATTTAAAAATTCTAAAATGTCAACATCAAAGCATATGATGTTGGATCCCCCCAAAAAATATATGATGTTATTAATCTCCATGCATACGACATATAATTTGCAAGTCTCCAGTTTCCCTCATGATTTCTGATGGCTTGGATGGATCTAATCTTGCATTTATTCTAAAAATGAATCACACATCTATGTTAGAAGTGTTTGCATAAAGGACCTGAGCATGCTAAAATCCTGCTGCTTTGGTACTTGAGATGCAGGCCTACCATATGAATCATGATTGACTCTGATATTTGAAATCCTTCATGATCCTTGTGCTGCATAGTAACTACATCTTAGGTTGGTCCTCTTCTCGATTAACGATATTTCATTTAGTAATGAAACATTATGGCATGTTAGGGCTTTTAAAACTACCTTGTCTGTTATTCGTAAATCCAATATAAATGAACATAATAGCATTGAAGCGAATATTAAATGAACATAATAACATTCTTTTGGTCTGGTTCAATATATTTATACCATAGTTGAGAAAATCGCAATCGGCAAAGAATCGACTTTTAAAAAATAGGCAAAAAATCGAGGAAAGAACCGGCAAAAAAAAAAACCGAAGAAAACAAAAAATTTCATTGAAAAAAGTTTTTTTCATGCATATCATAATGAATTAATATTTTGCAAATCAAATATTGCAATAAAAGCAATAAATCATGTCAAGACATCATACAAGGCTTAAGCTTTAAGTACACATGAAAGTGACAAAACACATCTTGTATTGCTTATAATATGAAAAGGTGCAAAGTTACAAGTAACAACAAGGAAAAAAAGGTTTCATTTATTATATTCCTGCACATGGAAACAAGTAACAACAAAGTTATAATCACTTGAAAAAAGAAAAAAAACCTAAACCTTAAACCAAAAGGCTAGGGTTTAGGGTTTAAAATTGAAACATTGACAGCTGAAAAATGGGTTTGCATACATAGTTATCAGGCAACAATATTTACTTAAAATGAGGAGGAAAAAAACCCTAAACCCAAAACCCTAGGGCCTAGACTAGGGTTTAGGGTCTAAACTTCAAGTTCAAAGTTCAAAGTTTCAAATTCAAACATTAACAGCTGAAAAATGGGCTTTGCATACATATATACCAGACAACAATGTTTACTTTAAAAGAGGAGGAAAAAAAACCCTAACTTCAAAGTTCAAAGTTTCAAAACATTAACATCTGAAAAATGGGCTTGCATACATAGTTATCAGGCAACAATATTTACTTAAAAAGAGGAGGAAAAAAAACCTGAAACCCTAGACTAGGGTTTTGGGTTTAGGGTTTAAACTTTAAACTTCGAAGTTTAAACATTAACAGTTGAAAAATTGGTTTGCATAAAAAGCCCTAAATTGGCCACAGCCTAAAAAAAAATTGCAGATTTTTTGAAAAAATCGCAAAAAAATTGGCAATACATTTTTTTTTAAAAAATCGGCAAAAAATCTTCAAAAAATCTTTGCATCGCTGAGAGTTTGCAGATTGCATCGGCATTTTAAAAAATTGGCAAAAAATTGGGATTCTTGCAGATTTTTTGCAGATTTTCTCAACTATGATTTATACAAATTATTTTCTTTCTTTTCTTCACATATGAAAGTGGGATATTTGCTTTTTTTAATTGAAGTAATTATTTGTTACAGGTATATATCATAGCATATTCTCTTGGAATTGGACCAGTCCCATGGATAGTAATGGGAGAGGTTGGTGTCATAAACTTTCACAACAATGTTTGGAGTTCCTTTATATGATGGGTGTAAGAGTTTATGTATTTTAGGATAAAATCAAACTAATCACATTAATGTCCAAAGTGCTCGTAAAGATAATGTAATTAATTTCGCAAGTTAGTTCTAGAAGCAAATCTATGTCATTCATGTCTTTGATGTATTTTTGAGTTTAATGACTAACCCCTATGGAAAGGCAATGCTTTGTAGAACTTGTGAATTAGGGTTTTTCTCTTTATTTTATAGAAACCTAGAACTTATTTCACTAGGGACCCTTTCCTTATCTCCTGGTACAAGTGGGAGACTATTTTAATTCATATTTACTGATGTCCATTTGTTTGCAGATTCTTCCTGCTCATGTTAGGGGTATTGCAGGGAGCTTGGCAATTCTCATAAGCTGGTTCAGTGCTTGGGTAGTCACCCTCACATTCAATTTCCTACTTGAATGGAGTGCTTCAGGTTCTTGCTGTGATTACCATTCTCTGTTTTTCACAATTTGTTAACATTATTATTACACTGAACTCACAAGGAAGTCAATTTGTTAAACCTAATTTTATTCCCCTTCTGCAAATCAAGTTTTTTTGTGATTGTTAAGCAGAAAGGATGCATCTTTAGCCCCATCAGAATATCTATATCCATAGGGATAGTCTACTCAAATTTTTATAATGATGAGAGCCAAAGGTACTTTGATCCTAGATATATACAGATTTGGTGCAAAGTCCTCCATAATGTCCGAAATGAATTCTTGGCTTTCATCTCCTTACCAGCATTCTGCAATCCTATGTCAAGTTCATTTTTGTAGAAATCTTAAGATGTATATCCATAATGTCGAGGATTAACATAATTTGAAAGTGCATGGTGTTTTCTCCACTAGCTGTCACAAAGAAAGGAAAATGGTTTGTGAATTTTAGAAACAAGATCCTCTACTGTTTCTTTTGTTAGGAAAAATAGATAAACAAGGGCCCCTTGATTGAAATCAGGTCTGCCTCCTTTTACACTACCTTTGACATAGCTGCATTTACATAAGTAGGTCAAACCACCTAAAATGGTCCTCTTCTGTTATGCAAATATAACCAGTTGCTTCTCCTATCACATGTTTTGGTGATAAATATCTTAACCAATTTTATATATTTGGTACATGCAGGTTCTTTCTGGTTGTTTGCAGTAATATGTGCCAGCAATGGCATATTTGTTGCATTTTTTGTGCCTGAGACCCGGGGACAAACTCTTGAACAGATTGAAGAATCTTTCAAATGATTTCTGTTAGAAGAACTACTTTCTATAACTCATGTAATTTTGTTGAGAATGTTGACCATGTGGGCTTAAGAAAACTTCAAATGGTGTGACCTAGCAAATCTCGGCCTTGAAGATGTACAACAGCATTCAATTAAGAAACACAGGGTTGAATAGACTAGCTTAAGTTGCTAGTCAGCAATAAGTCTTCCAGTCGTGAAGCAACTCAGTTGACACTTTAGGTTTTATTGTTTGTATGTATATACATCTATAAGCTTGCCATTGTTCAGAGTTCAAACTGTAAATTTGTTGGGGATGGCTGTCTTTGTTCCAGAGTGATTGTAACTTGTTTACAATAGCAGTATTTTTATCAGGCTCTCTTTAATATACAAGCTTATATGCCAAAGTCATACACACTCAGGTATGGCACTAGCTGCTTTGGCAGACGCTTCTGAAAACAAGCAATCTACTTTTTTGTCTTTAGGAGCAAGTGACCACCCAGTAAACACTTAAGTAATCTACTTCCATTTATTATTGATATTATCTACAGCAGCAATTTAATAGATTAAATTCCTACGCTATATATTCATTTACAAACTAGATATATATTGGAATGCTATCTATGCCCATATTAGTGAACTATGTTTTTCTTTTAAATTTGTTATATAGGATTGAAAGGGGTCCCACCAATATTACATGATAATCACATAACTTGGTATTACAATAGTTTTAGCAATTATGCATGTATCATTTGGCAAGATTCAAACCTGGGTCTCCCCTCCTTGAAAGTTGTAGAAGATAAGGTTGAGCTAATAGAATTTGAATAGTGAACTATGTCGCTTATGCATTTGGTATGAATCTATTTAGTGATTACTCATGTAAGTTCAATTTTCATGGTTCCCCCTTTATAGTTTTCCTACGTTTTATAAGGGTTTTATCTTCATGGACAGGCCCGCTTCTATTGTTTATGGTAGAAACACATCAAATATTTAGGTGTTTCGTAGATTTCAACTTGAATTGTTTGAAAGGGTATCAACAGTAATTGCTCAGGACACATTATGAAGCTCAACACACACAACAAGAATGAAACGTCAATGGAGTCTACATGAGTGAAGCACCTTCATGATTGCAACTTGAAACATGACCTCTTACATAATTTTTAACATGGAATAAATATAATCAAAATATTATACAAATTATAATAGTTATCAATTTTTCATTTTTTTTATATTTTTTAAAATAATCTAAAACAATAAAATGTACAAAACAGAAGTTCACTGAAATGAAGGGGATTACAATATTCGTTACAGATAGTATTTATAAATACCATTGTAATGATTGACAACTCAAAGTCATAATCAATGATATGGTTAGCTTGTCAGAATTGGAGACAAGGAAGTGCATCCACATTTACAGTAGCAAAATTGATTTTCTGGCTAACACTAGAGCCAATTATTTCCTTACGAATTATGTTGAGATCTCTCTTTTTGAGAATGACAGTTCTTCTTCACCATATTACCAAGGGTTAAAACAACAAATATAAGTAGGAGGCTTAAATCCTTTATGGTAGTAAAGGCCTAACTAAAGTGGTGAGAGTCACCACTCTTTTGCCCCAGTCCTTGCTGGAAATGTGACATCAATGGAGAGATTATTGATGGATGAGTTATCATCATTGAGCTCCATATGTTTGCACAGGAATGTGGCTTTTCATGCATGCACTTGCTAAGTATTTCATTTCATAGATTTGACAACAGATGTGGCAAATTCAAGATAGACTCCACCAATTTTGGTTGGCCTTGGCATTTGAATCATTGTAATTACTTAATTTTCAACATCTTTATCTTTACATTGAGCTCATGTTTATGTTGGTTACGAATTTGCCATTTAGGAAAGGATTTTAATCTTTTGCGCCCTAGATTCGCCCAACAGATTGAAATGCCGGAAGGAAGGGATGCCTTCCGTGCCAATCTCCGGAGAAGGCCGGCTCCTATGCTAGTCTACTTGATTTTTCAGATAAGAGAACAGGAAAGAGATTGTAAATGAATGAAAGAAATGTAAATATCATGCATTTCGGGTGGGAAAGAACAAGCAACACGATTACTAGCTAGTACACAAACCAACAACAATCAAAACAAGGCATGTAACAAAAACTGTCACTGCAATTCTTTCCTATGTATCCTTTAGTTTCGTATTCCAGATTCAATTAAATGCCAATGTTGTGATCCAAGATTCAAAATGACAACAATCAGAAAAATAAATGAACATGAAGTAGAAATACTAGCAAAAGGCAGCATAAAAGAAAGAGACAGAAACAGAGCCAAGGATGCTTTGTATTCAAATGCAAGTGTCTGATACAGCAGAGCTTTCTTAGCAATATGTCCCCCCCTTTTTACAATGAAAGCACACTGCTATTTATAGCAGAAATTTCCCCCCAAATTACAATTGTGCACGGAATCCAAGAACCGACAAAAGCTGCAAAAGCTGCCAGGATTAGACCTCTGTCGGCCGTAGGTGTACTTGCAATATGGCTCTTCTGAAATCCGTACGGGTCCGGTTAAATGCGGTAGATGTGGTACAGTTTGTCCTTCAATGTCCACCTACCCTGTACTCTGGCAGCACACTTTCTGTCTCATCCTGACAGGCGCGAATCCCGAAATCCGTGCGGCGCTGGAAACTGGGGGTTTTGACCAAAGTCGCAGATGAAAAATGGCGACCCTGGGAGTCGCTCCAGAATGGGGCGAACCCAGGATGCACTTCTCCTTGGAAAATCTGCAATCTGGTCATCTTTCTCATATTTGCTGATGTGGGGGGAGAGACGACGACGGTCGCTGAAAAAAGGCAGCGACGACGGGAGTCACTCGAAAAATGAGCGACCGACGTCGGTCGCTACCTTGGTGCCTTAGCCAAATTTGCATTTTCTCTCCCGCTGTCGCTGAAAAATGGCAACGACGCCCGAAATCGCTCCAAAAGTGAGCGACCGACGTCATCCTGAGTGCTGCCTTTGACGAAGTCTGCTTGGGCGACGGCGAGCGGCTACGGGGATCGCTGGCAAAGTTGAGCGACGACGGGAGTCGCTCCAAAACGGAGCGACCGGCGTCGGCTCAGCACTTAGTCTTTTTTCTTCATCTTTTCATCTTTTGCCCACGGTCGCTCGAAAAGGGGAGCGACGACGGGCGTCGCTCGAGAAATGAGCGACCGACGTCGGTCGCTCCCAGGCCAACACTTAGAATATTTTGCGCCTTTGTTTGCCCGTCGAGGTTCGCTTGAAAAAGGGAGCGACGACAGGAGTCGCTAGGAAATTGAGCGACCGACGTCGGTCGCTCCCAATCTAACACTTAGCCAAATTTTGCTCTCCTGCTGAGGTTCGCTCCAAAAGTGAGCGACGACGAGCATCGCCCGAAAGAGGGAGCGACTCCTAGAATCGCTCCAAAACGGAGCGACCAAGGGAATGCCCCAGACTTAGTCATTTTTTGGCCCTTTTTTCAAACTTGCCAGAACTGATGGAATACTTGGAAAACAAAGCATGAAAACAGAAAATGGAAGACATGAAACATGGAAACTACATGAGCAAAACTGGAAAGAAATGAGGGAGGGAGGCAGTAGCAATTTTACAATTTTTCAGAATCTTTACCCCTTTGCAAAATGTGACAACATTCTTGGCGGCTCGCGGGGTATCGAGCTCGCCTCGATGCAAGGACCCATGCCTTCATCCTTTGGGCGCAGAGTCATCTCCGGTCCCTGCTTCTTCCTGCTGCTGCTGCTCTTGCTCAACCTCTTGCTGCTGCTCCTCTTCTTGACTGTCCTCTGCGGACTCTTCTCCTGAACCTTCTTCTCCTCCCTCTGAATCCTCACCAGACTGCCCTTCGCCTTCTTCTTCTTCTTGCTCCGGGGGATCAAGGCGATCGCGGACATGCTCATAAGCGGCTCGAGCCTGGGCCCAAGTTGCTTCCTGGAAGGGCTCTAGATCGCTGATATCCTTCAACATCCGTTTGAATGCCGCGACCTGGAGCATGTCGATCATGTTGAATCTTTCTCCCAATTCATGGAGGCAGGTGCTGATTTTGCAGAATCGAGAAACTAACTGTGTCACTTGCTCTTCCAGAACTAGATCCGCCCAACTGTCTATCTCCGATGTGTCCGCCTCGAAGGCTTCCCAAATTGGCATCAATTCCTCCCTGGGGCGGCAGTTTCCACCTGGGCCGAAGAAATCTGGAAACCCAAGCGAAGAAAGGGTCTGGAAGGGGACCAGGCAGATGCTTTTCTCCTTCTGCAATGCATCCAGCATCTTCCTGGCCCTCCTGATTCTTTCAGTTTTTTCAAAATATGATTGCAAGGTTGCCCTTGCATCAGCCCAGTCTAGGGCGATCTGAGACATAGGAACGAATTGGAAGCCTTTGCGCTCACACTCCTCAAGTTTAATCGCCAAGTCCAGCCACTGCTGCGCTTGGCGCTCGGCTTCCTCTACCACAGGCTTACCCTGGGCAGATATTTCTTGCACCTTGGATATGAAGGTGAAGACTGCAAGCGACCTGGAGACGTGGGTCCTGAAGCCCTTCAGCAGGCCAGCTTTGATCTCTTTGATTCTGTCTTTTGAAAAGGCAACGGCCTATGACGCTTTCTCCTCCAACTGCCTCTGAATTTCTTGGAGCTGCCCTCGCAATTCTGCAACTTGCGTCAGCGCTCCTTCCTTCTCCTCGGCCAGCTGTTCTGCAGCCGCCTTCTGATCTGTCGTCTCCTTCTGCAAGGCCGCAAGTTGCTCCTTCAATTTTTCGATTCCTCCTGGGCAGTCTCCAACTGCGCTCGCAACTTTGCCAAATCCTCCTCCAGCTGCGCCTTTTCGTCCTCCACCTGGTAGAGGTGCTGCTTCACCTCCTGATGCTTCATGAACAGCGTATCAGCCCTTAGACGGATCCCGCCTATCTCGTTCTCCACGACGACATCGTCCAGGCTCTTGTCCTTGCGGTGGTAGTCATAGTCGTCTGGGGCCATATCCTTGATGGGCTTCTTCACTTTGGGGACCCTTTTTTCAATTTGGATCACCCTCTTTTCCAGGTCGAACCTGGCGCGCTTCTCCACCACAGCCAGTTCTTCACCCCTCCTCTTCTTGACTCCTTGGAGAAATCTGCGAGAGCTTTGAGCCGCTTGGGCTGCCAGAGGCTGATCATCTGATGTCTGCAGTTGTCGCTCTATAAGCTCCAGTTCTCCGTACATAGGGTATGCCAGAGACAAGTCTTGCTGAGGCATCTTCTCGGTAGCGAACAGAGAAATGGGGGCGGCGCCTGAGGATTCAGTCGCTTTTGAGGGCGACTGGGCTTGGGACGCAGTGGGCGACTCTTGAGGAGGTGGGGATGGGTTTTTAGGGAATGCGGCCGCGGGAGATGAAGGATGAGGGGAATAAGGGACTTCCTCCGCGGTGGAGGCCGATCGTGAATGGCCTAGGGTTTGGAAAGCGTTAGGGTCCAAGGCAAACTGGCGGAATGTCTATGGGCCTGGCTAGGGTTGTGTGAAGGGGGATTGAGATGAAGCGGCGGTGATGAGTGGCTCAGCGGATGAAGAGGAAGGTGCAGCAGGTAAAGTGCCAGAAGACTGTTGAGAGAAAAGAGGAGACGTACCTGCGTGCTCAGAATGAGCTGGCGTTCTGATGACTTGGGTCGCCCACGCTTCTGCCTCCTTTTCTAGGCTGCCCTCGGCGACAGTTATGACCTCTTTGGCAACAACTTTTTTCTGCGGAGTCGCCTCGGTCTGCTGCGCAGTCTCTGTTCTAGGTGTTGACCGCTTCTCTTTCGACTTCTCGGATCTCTTCCTCTTCTCCTTCCTGGGGGCAGCCGCTTTTTTTGGTGCGGCGACGAAGGCTGGGGCAGAGGAAGTTACAAATTTCACCCTCACTTTCGACCTTAATGGCTCCAAGCTCCCCTCTGTTGCTTTGGTCGACTATTCAGGCTCCCTCTCGGACTGCTGCGACTTTTCAGGAGTTGAATGCAACATGGGGCCTACTCCTTGGCTTCTTTGTACTTCACTGCTCGAACTCCCTTGCGCAACTGACCGTTTGGGTGGGGCCTGCCTTTTATGCTTGCGATGGATGCCTCGGGGCACGATGTCATGGAAAACCAGGGGCTGCCACGTGTCAACGTTGTTGTCATAGAGGTCAGAGAACTCGTGGTCATTGGCTAATAGCTTTTCTGACTTTTCTTTCCTCGTGTGGCACCTCGTTATCCACCACTGCGCTATCTTATCATCATTCCAGCCTAGAGCTTTCACCTTTGACAGCATTCTCCTGTAGCCCGTGGAGTCTGTTTTGTGATCATCATTATGCTCGAGATCATACTCTGCCTCTATGCAGTAGAAATCGTGCCACGGTGGGAGCGACTGCATCTTTTCAATGTGCCACTCCAGGTCGCCCCCTGTTGGGTTATTCCTCTCTGCCATGATCTCTTCTTGTCGCGGGCAGGAGTGCAAATTCTTCAGCTCTGTGAATTTCTTTATCACTTCGATCGGATCATACCTCCAGCGCTGGGGAAGCTCCACCAGGCCGAAACTCAGGAGGGTGGCTGTCAGATATTCGTGTTGCCCGCCTACATGGACCTCGATGTCGCCCCAGATGATTGGATACTTGAAAATGTGGCCCTTTCTTCGCCCTTGGCCATATTCCTGGTCTACGTAGTCCATCTGCCGCGCTGCCTCCAGGGCGAAGTGATATTCAGTGCAGAAATACGACAGGAGAAAGGGTCTGCCTTTGAATCCGAACACCCTGATGACAATGCCCTGCGTCAGCTTAAACGTGTCGCCAATTTCTTCTCGGACAAGATAATTTCTCATGTCTTGAGGAGGGCGCGTGCATGTGCCGTTGAGGAGGGCCAGGGCAGCGCCCAAGAATTTCAAATTAAACTGGTAATGCGATTCCCTCCTATACAAGACATTGGTCCATTCATATACCGGCAATTGCACGCCATCTTGGTCCCTGCCCTGGACCGGAATTGTGTTCATTTTATCGTGCATGTGGAACAGGAACAACCACGCCAGGAATGAACAATGTCTGAAGGACTGGCTCCTTTCCTCCTTCAGCTCCATAAGGCCTGAGTGAATGTCGTATGCCACACAATCTGCCCAGTCGAAGAAGACTGGTTTCGTTCCCGACTGCAGGGCGTTGGGGTCATAGAATTCCCCATGCAGGATGCATTTCGTGAGGGCAATTTGGTACGGGTGCACCATTGCGTCAGTGCCGCAGCCTAAAACCTAGGCCAACATAGCGTAGAATCTAGCCCGGCTTTTGAAGTTTTCCAAAGGTATCGGCTGCGTCGGCCAATGTTTGGGCGGCAGCGGTTGTTGCAGCTAGGAGTTGAGGAATTTCCTCATCTTCTGGTTGTCTATGCACCTGCCTATCTGTTCGCCCAAGCTGACTCTTCTGACAGTGTAATTCCGATCCGGCGAATGCCCTGGCGCGAAAGCCATTTGCATAGTCTCCTTGTAGAGGGAGAACAACACCTTCCCCTCATGGTCGAAAACTTGTCGGGTGTTGGGCTTGTAGTATCTGGCAACGACCTCGACCAGCTCCGGGCAATGGTGAACTGGTGGGCACAGGAACCAGAACAGGTGCGAGTGGTATGACGCGCCGAAAGGGTGCGAGGTTGGGACCTTCGTCCACCACTCTTTCACAGTGTGTCGCAGCTGTGTAATGTTGTGCGAGTAGTCGCCATCTCTGTATTCTCCCAGGCGATCCACAGGCGGCGGAGGGGGACCCTTTTTCGCTGCACTCTTCTTTTTACCTTTGCCCTTCTTCTCCTTCTGCAATTCACTCTCAGGCGTGCTCGAAGCTGCCTGCTCCTGCGATGGACTCAGAGGCGTGCTAGAAGCCGCCTGCTCGGGGGCTTTTCCCTTTTCTGCGCCTGACTTCTTACCCATGGCAGCGAGATAATTCGAAATTTTAGTTGCTTGCTGGTAAAATTTGGAATTTTATCTTTGTGGCGCAACTCGAAATTCGTCTGTTTTAACTGTGATGGTGAAATGAGCGACTGGGCCCTTTTTATGGAGATAGGTGCAAAGGTGTCATTAATGGCGAGCACTGGAATTAAAGCCCGGGTGCGCGAAGTGGGTGGGGGGCGCCGTTATTTTTCGTGGGCCGTGCGTAAAATCTCCCTTGGAGAACGCAACTCATCATTGATTGGCCCAATGTTCGTCCTCGCCTTTAATGCAATCTGCCTTGAAATCTGCATAGTCATTTGCCTTTTAAAACATGCGCCTTGATGACGTCACCCACCGCCACCTCGGCACGTGCCACGAAGTTTGTTAATGCTTTGGAAATTGGGCTGGGGACGATGGTCGCTCGAGATTGGGGGCGATTCCTAGAATTGCTGAAAAGATGGGCGAACTTGAGCTTTTTGTGTCTTGGCGAGCGACCGACGTCATCTAGGAGTTAGAAAATTTTTCAACTTTATTTCCTCATGTCTTCATCTTGCCAAGGATCGCTAAAAAATGAGCAATGACGAGCGTCGCTCGAAAAAATGGGCGACCACGGGAGTCGCTCCAAAATGGAGCGAACTCCGTCGTCTACACTTAGCATTTTTTTTTTTCCTCGCGCCTTGGGTCGTGATGGATGTCGCTCAAAAATGTGAGCGACTCTCGGCGTCGCTCAAAAAACGAGCGACCGCGGGTAGCGCTGCTTTTACACTTAGAAATTTTTAGCGTCTTTTCCCTGATGCGCGTCGCGCCAAACAGCCTGCGATTCCCGAAATCGCTGAAAAAATGAGCGATGGCCAGCTTAACGAAACCTTTTGAGCGACGGTTGTCTTTTCTCCCCTTTGGCTTGACTTTGGCACTGCCTAGGATCTCCATTTTTCGAGGGCGACGACGGACATCGCCCAGAATCGGAGCGACTTCGAGCGCGGTTCCTTGCCTTAGCAAAATTTTTCTTTTTCCTCGGCGCTGAAGGTCGCTGAATTTTTTGCGCGATGACGGTTGTCGCCGGCCGAATTGGGCGAACCTCAGCAACCTCCCTCGCACGGACACTTGATGAAATTTTTTTAGTTTTTTCTGCCCTCCTGCCTCCTTTTTCCTGAGTAACCCAGCAAAACCCTGCTTTTTTCCTTTGCTAATAGGCACTTCTACACAAGCACTTGGCTCATTTTCTTGAATTAAAAACAGAAAACTACCTCTACTGAAAGCAATATTTACATTCAGGAAAAGAAATAAACTTAAACTGCAGAAAGGGAGATATGTACAAGGGAAACCTCCGGAACTTCTCAATGGTGATAGGCTTTTAGATGAAAGCCATTAACTGGAATCGGGAGGATATGACCCTCCATGTCTTTCAGCACAAAGGAGTTGAACTGGTTCACCCGGGCAACTCGAAAGGGGCCTTCCCAGAAGGCATCAAATTTGTCATGGTTGCCTTGGTTTTGCCTTCAAGGCATCCCATTTCAGCACTAGATCGCCAATCTTGAAGACTCGGGCCGTAGTTCCTTTTGAGAACCAGTTCCGTGTGGTTTCTGTGTGCTTCATAAAAGCTTGATAAGCTTTCTCTCTTTCCTCTTCTAGATGCAGCAACTGAGCCAATCGGGCATCAATAGGATCCATGTCACCCTTTTCATCCTCTAACAGCCAGAGCACGGGCATCTCGATGTGGGTAGGCAAGACAACCTCCTTCCCGTAAACTAGCGCATATGGCGACGTTTTGATTGATTTCTTGAAGGAGATATGGTCTACCCACAACGCTCGATCCAGGTATAGGTGCCACGACCTCTTGTTCCTTTCCAGAGTCTTCTTTATGATTTTCATCAGGTTCTTATTGGTAGACTCGGCTAGGCCGTTTCCTTGTGGGTAGTAGTTGGAGGACATCTTGTGGTAAATCCCGTACTTGCTGGTAAACTCTATGAGTACAACCCCTGCAAACCCTGGACCGTTGTCTGTCACAATAGCCTCTGGGATCCCGAAGCGGGTGATCAGGCTTTCAAGGAAGGCAATGATCGTCTCCTGGTCGGCATGCTTGGTAGGTATCGCCTCTGCCCATCGGGTGAAGTAATCCGTGGCAGTCAAGATGAACTTATGCCCTGCCGAGGAATTAGGCGATATGGTCCCGATGAAATCAAGGCCCCATTGCTGGAACGGAGCCTCAGCCTGGATTGGCTGGAGTGGCAGTGGCGCATTCTTGTTTCTGCCAGCAAACCTCTGACATTTTTCACATTTTTGGCAGACTGCATACACATCTGCGAAGAGGGTGGGCCAATAATAGCCCGCTCGAATGATTTTTAAGGTCGTTGGCCTTCCTGAGAGATGTCCTCCCGACATTCCAGAATGGAATTCGCCTAGGACCTTCCGCTTATCGGATTCTTTGACGCATCGCAAGAGGATGCCGTCTACGTTCTTGAAATACAGCCCCTCGGGGTGCAGTACATACTTTAGAGCTTGGAGCCTGAATCTCCTTCTCTGACTTGCATTAAAGCGATCAGGGATCCTCCCAGTGCTGAAGTACCAGATGATTTCGTCTGCCCAGTCTCTGTCCTCTTCTAAAGAATTGGCAAAATTACCCTCTAGGACGAGGTCATCCCATTGACAGGAAACAACTTATACTACAACACTTCTCGCTAATTCTTGGCATAGTGCCCGACCTCTGATCAGCTTGGTGGGTCGCACTTCTATGTCAAACTCCTGGATTTTGGCAATCCAACCCGCTCTTTTGTTGCCTAGCTCCCCTTGTATGATAAAATTTCTAACATCTGGGTGGACAACAAACACGGTCGTCCAGCTTTGGGAAACAAAGTGTTTAAATTTTTTCAACGACCTCATGACAACATGCACTTGGCGTTCGATGAAATTATATCTTTCTTCATGGGGCTGGATCACCTGGCTCAGGAAGGCTATTGGTCGTTCTTCGCCGTCATCTCCTTTCTGAGTCAGAACTGCTGCATAACTTTCGGGTTCTCCTACCGCATAAAGGATGAAATCCTTAGAGTAGTCCGGGTTTATCAACACGGGCGCCTGAGCAATCCTAGCCTTGATCTCTTCAAAGGCCTGCTTTCTCTCCTCAGTCCAGACAAACTCAGCGTCCTTCTTCAAGAGTTCGGCCATAGGCTTGATTACTTGGGCAAAGTCGGGCACGAACTTCCTCACGAAGTTAATCTGGCCAAAGAAGGACTGCAGCCCTTTCTTGTTAATTGGGATTGGCAAACGGAGAAGAGCCTCTGCTCTGTCAGGATCAACTGCAAGGCCTTTCTCGAAAATGACATGGCCTAATAGCTTACCTTCCTTCACAGCGAAGACGGACTTCTTGGGATTGATGGATATGCCAAATTCTCGACACCTTTCAAAGACTTGCCTTAGGTGAGAGGAGTGGTCTTCTCTCTTGTGTGAAAACACAGTCATGTCATCCAAGTAGATGACAATGATTTTGTTCAGCAGCTCACGGAATGCCAGGTCCATGGCTCTCTGGAACGTAGCCCCTGCATTGGACAGACCGAAGGGCATTCGCTGATAGGCGAACGTTCCCCATTTGGTGGTGAACGTCGTCTTGTGCTGATCTTCGTCCTTCACCCAGATCTGATTGTAGCCAGAGAATCCGTCCAGGAGAGAGAACCGTTGGGCTCCTGCAACCACATGAAGAATTTGATCAATTTGCGGGAGTGGATAGTGGTCTTTCAGCGAGGCCTGGTTCAGATTGCGAAAATCCACGCAGAGGCGAATGTCTCCATTCTTCTTCCTAACAGGAACCAGATTTGCGACCCAAGAAGAATGCTTGATAGGATAGATGATTTTTGCCTCCAACATCTTCAAGAGTTTTGCTCTCATCAGGACTTCGATCTTTGGATTGACCGGTCTTTGCCTCTGTCTGCAGGGTTTCACGCCTTCTTCCAGCTCTATGGTGTGCTGGATGATTTCTCTGTCGTACCCCTTTAAGTCCTGGTAACACCAAGCAACAATGTCTGGGTACTCCTTGCACAAGGCCCGAATCTGCTCCAGTTCCTCTGGAGTGCAGTCTATTCCGACTTTGATTACCTTTTCGGGCTCTAGCTCCAGGTCTCTGTACTGCTTGGAGTCTACTTTGATCCGATGAGATATGGCTCTATCATTCTGATCAAATAGGCTCTCTAGGGTAATCAGTCCTTTTGGGACATGATTATTCTTCAACTGTATCAACCCCTCATATTGCTCGTCATCAGGGTCTCTACCTTCAATGGTGCTAGCTTCATGGATTAAAAAATTGACGATATCCTCGTCACAATCGAACACCTGCCAGTGGGTGTCCTTATCAGGCACAGAAGGCCTGTAAATAGTATGAACCGGCTTCGGCTTCTGCATAGTGTCATCAGCCGGAACGTACCTGGCTCCAACAGACGCCAAGATGTCAGCATGTTTATTCTTCTCCCGGGAGATAGCTTTGACATTCAGGGACTCGAATGACTCCATCAGGTCCCAGACACGGTTGCGGTACGCCTTGAGGTAATGCTTCTTGGAGGAGCACTTGTTTGTTATCTGTTTGCACACTAGCTCCGAATCTCCAAAGATCTGAAGTTGCTTGATCCCCAGTCTCTCCGCCTTTTTCAAGCCTAAGCACAAGGCTTCATATTCGGCCGCATTGTTAGTGCAACTCCATGCCAGCCTATAACAATAGTCCTTTTGTATTCCAGATGGCGAGACTAGAAGGACCCCTACCCCGACGCCGTTCTTGCATCGGGCGCCGTCAAAGTATAGCTTCCACAACTCATTGGGGGCAGGACCTATTTCTTCTTTAGTTGTCTCCTTTGGCTTCTCAGGCTGGGTGATGGAGTAGCAACCTATGTCTGATTCGATCATGGCGTTGAAGTCCAGCAAGGAGAACTCGTCCTCCACTTGTAGCTGCTCTATGACCTCCTCTACCAGGTCCACTTCTCCTAGCTCCTCGGTCATTAGATGAACCGACTCATCTTGTTGCTCTTCCTCCGGCATTTTCCCAACTAGGAAAGTGGAGGGTTTTTCATTGTAGATCTTCACTTTCCTCCCTTTGAAGGGGACCTCCATGTGTGAGTAGTCGAGCGACAAATAGCCGCCCAGCTTGGTGGTAAATTCCCTCGAGAGGCACATGCCGAAGTAGGGCTCCAGATCCACGACCACAACTTCTTGAATGACCACGATCTCGGGCGCTTTGTGCAGCTGGATAGGAATGTCTTTGATGATGCCCACTGTTTTCACAGGAGTGCCATCTAGTTGCAAGACACCTTGGCTGTTGCGTGTGTATTCCATGCCGATTTCTTCGCAGACAGCCCTTGGCATGACAGTGGTTGATGCGCCGGAGTCAATCATACAGTTGTGCACCACATACCCCTCCATTCGTAGAGACAAGTAGAAAGGTGGTGGTCTGTTCTTTCCGGTGATTGAAGTGGTCAAGGGCTGAGCTAACACTGGCTGTGGTGGCTTTCCTCCCTTAACGGTCTTCAAGGACTCTTGCAACAGGTCCACCTGACCAGGGAGCTGAAGGGCATCATACATGCTTATCTTCGCCGGGGTCTTCTTGAGCTCATCAACAATGTTGTAGGCCAAAGTAGAGGGTTCCTCAATTTTTTTCGTCGGCCCGTACCTAGTGCGGTACTGCTGCGTTGCCTCAACCCTTTGCCGCTTTGTCAACGACGGGTACCTAAGCTTTTCTTGGGCCTGTTCTTTGGTTTCAGCCGGAGGTTGAGTCACTGGAGCTTTGGCTGGTGGTGACTTCTCTTTGGCGGGCGGAGGCAAAGGTGCTTTGTCAGGAGCTTCCGCGGCAGGTTGCACCTTTTCTCTTCTGGTGTATACCTTCAAAGGCTGCATCTGGGCCGCATCCACCTCAATGGGCTTCTTACCACACTTCGTTAGAATTGAAACAGGGTCCTCCTCTGAGACCGCAAAGTTGCGCTCCTCTTCCCGAATCATATTAACTTGCTCCTCCGGGTTGCTGCTTGCCAGGGTTTGGACATAATGCTGATGCAGCATGCAGGTAGCTTCTCCGTGAGGGTCATTGCATGTAGAGCACCAGTGCACATTGTCTGGAGTGCTCGGTCCCGCATTGTTAGCAACATTTCTAGCCGGAGGCCTATTGGCCTGAGTTACTTGATCTCTTGTCAGCGTGGGAGGAGGATATGGTCTCCTAGGAACAAATTCCTATTGAGCCTGCTTCTTTTTCATGATTGCCATGTCATTGGACAGCGTCCGGTAACCAGAAGCAAGAGCCTGCACTTCTTGCAGTATCTTAGTCTGTATGTCAATATTGGCTGGTGCCGGTTGGGCCGGCGGAGGCAATGGAGCTAACGGCGGTGCTGGAGGCAATGCCGGGTATTGTGGAGGAGCGGGAAGTGATGGATATTGCGGGGTAGATGGGAGCTGAGGTGCCGGTGGCATGGGAAAATGCACTTGAGGAGGACCAAATTGAGACACAACTGGTGCGGGATTCCATGGTGGATTGTGATATGCAGTAGATGAAGAAGACGTTTGAGCAGACATCGGTGGATATTGTGATTGAGGGAAATCTGGGTAGATCGGCGGCTGCATCTTGTGCGGAAGTCTACCTATGGCAATCATATCTAGCTCTGCCCTTTGAGCTACCTCATACAACTCGGGAAAGTGTTAACGCGGGCCAACTTGATGACCAAACTGATGTCCGAGTTAAACGCTCTGAAGTAGTAGTGGGCAGCTTGTCCATCGGTGGGACGTAGCTCAATGGGCACTCTTTTCCGGGACCGCGCAAACCTCACATTGAAGTCTGATATCTCTTCTTTCGGATGCCGTTGAATGGTTTGGAACTGGTGCAGCAATGAGGACGGATCTGCGGATTCATTGAACCCTTTGACTAGTTGTCCGGCCAGTTGGGCCCATCCCGTAATAGTGTCGTTCGGCAAGGATCTGTACCAGTATAGGAGCTTCCCTCGCAGAGAGAGAGCCAACAACCGGGTCTTGATACTTTCATCGGTGATGGCATGAAGCGCAGCTAGGGCTAAGATATCCTGAATATGTTCATAGGCCGTCTTCCCAGTTCCGTCATATGTGGGAATGGCCTTTAAAGCAGCAGCTGGAACAACATCTTGCCCAACTAGATTGAGGGGTCCAATGGAGTCAACGACTAGGAATAGCTCAGGAGCATTTGGCTGAGCCATATTTGCGTCTTGATCGTGCTGATCAGGATCGTGGTAGGCCTCGGTGCTATCTGAAGTTGTCTCCTCAGTTTCAGTTTCCTGCTCCAAAGCTTCGTCTTGGTAGGCTTGGTAATCAATCAGCCTTGGGTGCTCTCCAGCAGCGTTGATGTCAAGCTCATAAAACTCAGGCACTTCCTGTCCCGCGTTCCTAGCTCTCCATCTTGTATGCATGAAGGAGCTTTTGATATTGGACCAGTCTTCAAGACTCAGAGAGTATTCAGGTTCAACAGAGTCGCCAGGTGTTCAAATTTTGCTAGCACTGAAGCGAACACCGTTACTTCAATACTGCTTATGAGGTGAGACACTCGTGTCCCACCGAGCGTGCCAGAGAAACTGTTGGTTATGAATCTACCATTTAGGAAAGGATTTTAATCTTTTGTGCCCTAGATTCGCCCAACAGATTGAAAGGCCGGAAGGAAGGGATGCCTTCCGTGCCAATATCCGGAGAAGGCCGACTCCTATGCTAGTCTACTTGATTTTTCAGATAAGGGAACAGGAAAGAGATTGTAAATGACTGAAAGAAATGTAAATATCATGCATTTCGGGTGGGAAAGAACAAGCAGCACGATTACTAGCTAGTACACAAACCAACAACAATCAAAACAAGGCATGTAACAGAAACTGTTACTGCAATTCTTTCCTATGTATCCTTTAGTTTCGTATTCCAGATTCAATTAAATGCCAATGCTGTGATCCAGGATTCAGAATGACAACAATCAGAAAAATAAATGAACATGAAGCAGAAATACTAGCAAAAGGCAGCATAAAAGAAAGAGACAGAAACAAAGCCAAGGATGCTTTGTATTCAAATGCAAGTGTCTGATACAACAAAGCTTTCTAGCAATATGTCCCCCCCTCTTACAATAAAGTTCTTCTGCTATTTATAGCAAGAATTTTCCCCCCAAATTACAATTGTGCACGGAATCCGAGAATCGATAAAAGCTGCCAGGATTAGACCTCTGTCGGCCGTAGGTGTACTTGCAATATGGCTCTTCTGAAATCTATACGAGTCCGGTTAAATGCGGTAGATGTGGTATAGTTTGTCCTTCAATGTCCACCTACCCTATACTATAGCAGCACACTTTCTGTCTCATCCTGATAGGCGTGAATCCCAAATCCGTGCGACGCTAAAAACTGGGGGTTTTGACCAAAGTCGTAGATGAAAAATGGCGACCCTGGGAGTCGCTCCAGAATGGGGCGAAACTAGGATGCACTTCTCCTTGGAAAATCTGCAATCTGGTCATCTTTCTCATATTTGCTGATGTGGGGGAGAGACGACGGCGATCGCTGAAAAAAGGCAGCGACGACGGGAGTCGCTCGAAAAATGAGCGACCGACGTCGGTCGCTACCTTGGTGCCTTAGCCAAATTTGCATTTTCTCTCCCGTTGTCGCTGAAAAATGGCAGCGACGCCCGGAATCGCTCCAAAAGTGAGCGACCGACGTCATCCTGAGTGTTGCCTTTGACGAAGTCTACTTGGGCGACAACGAGCGACTATGAGGATCGCTGGCAAAGTTGAGCGATGATAGGAGTTGCTCCAAAATGGAGCGACTAGCGTCGACTCAGCACTTATTCTTTTTTCTTCATCTTTTCATCTTTTGATAAGTGAGTGACCAACGTCGGTCGCTCCCAGGCCAACACTTAGAATATTTTGCGCCTTTGCTTGCCCGCCGAGGTTCGCTTGAAAAAGGGAGCGACGATGGGAGTCGCTAGGAAATTGAGCGACCGACGTCGGTCGCTCCCAATCTAACACTTAGCCAAATTTTGCAATTTTGCTCTCCTGCTGAGGTTCGCTCCAAAAGTGAGCGACGACGAGCGTCGCCCGAAAGAGGGAGCGACTCCCGAAATCGCTCCAAAACGGAGCGACCAAGGGAATGCCCTAGACTTAGTCATTTTTTGGCCCTTTTTTCAAACTTGCCAGAACTGATGGAATACTTGGAAAACAAAGCATGAAAACAGAAAATGGAAGACATGAAACATGGAAACTGCATGAGCAAAACTGGAAAGAAAGGAGGGAGGGAGGCAGTAGCAATTTTACAAATTTTTAGAATCTTTACCCCTTTGCAAAATGTGACAACAATTTATTTTCTCTACAATCTAGTGACTTGGAGTTGGTTGTGGCTTCTTCATTGTGGCTCTAATCTCTCCAGCTATTTCACATGCTTCTGGTCTATGCTGAAATTCCTACAAAGAAATGGGTTTAATGACAAATACAAACAAAATCTTTCAATCAATGTTTAATTTCTATTTTCTATCTTGCTTGTGGAATATTTTGCTTTGGTATTTTTATAGATTTTGGTGGCAGAAGCCTTGTATTCACTCTGCTTTCTATGGTGCAAGTTTCTCTTTGTGCTCTGTTTGTCCTCCCGCCCTTCACTCCTAACATGGTGCAAGTTTCTCTTTTTGCTTTGTCTGTCCTCCCACCCTTCACTCCCAAAATGGAGTTTCAGATCAGTATATCAAAGGAATTTCTCATTAAGCACAAGGACCAAATTGAGGAAACACAAGAGACCTTGAACCGTGAGGTTCCTGATGGCACCAAGAGGCTAATATATGGTAAAAGAGAAAAATTAAGAAAATATTGGCACATGATAGTAACTACAAATTCCAAAGGAAAAACATCTGTAAACCTCATGCACATTCTCCAAATTATGGCCAAATCTCCAAGAAGTTGGTTGGCAGGAGAACAATTCAAATCCTTGTAATAGGTGACTATCAAATGAATGTTGCAATTTGTGAGAGGTATTTGTCATATATACATGGAAATTATTACAAGTTGTATGATATTATTACCTATTCTATGAAAATTTTGATTTTATAACATGAAATATTAAAATAATTTAGTAAGCATTGGCTATGAAAACATAGCCCTCTAAGGAAGATATAACTAGTGCACATAAATATTTGATATGGATGATTACAAAACATAAACTAGCTAGAATATGGTGGCAAATGGATTGAAAGAGATGCAATAATCATCTTTCATACATAAAATAAGAACACCATTGAATTAAAAATGAAGCATTGCATTATATTTCGTAAAATGTGTTTGTGATACAATAAGCCCCTTTGTAGGGTGCTTCACAATAAAAATGCTCAAAGGGGGTGATCCCCTTTTACAATAAAAAATGGTGTCTTTCACTTCTTCATGCTACATTCTACAATTTAAACCCCAAGGTTGGGATTGGCACTTGAAACCCTAAGGTTTGAGCACTCAAATTTTAATTTTTAGAATCCATTAGAGCAAATATTTTGAATGTCATACATTTTAATTTATAAATAGAAGTGTTTTGAGTCTTTTTTTTTTCAAATTGTATGATTTTTTAAGCTCTACGCATCAACAACATTAGTTCATAGAACAACTATAGTGTTTGGGTCAAATTATGTGAGATGAACCACAAATCCTTAGTTACTCATCTTAATGGATGAAATTATAGTGTTTGGTCTAATAAAAATCTATGGCCTGATTTTTTTGGGAGATAAAGATGGATTTATAATACTTGCAACAATTTTTGAATCTTCTAAAAGCTTGTAGGAAAAAGATTCATAATGTGCTTTAGTAAAATCCCTTTTCCTCCTTTGTATAATTGATTCAACTTACTCATGAAGATCTAATCCTTCATGATCTCTTTCTTCTATTTTTTGTCCAGTTCCTTTTGAATGTTTGTTATAATCTTTCTTTAAATCAAGTTCATGCAAAACCTGCTATTGCATTGTTACATTCGTTGATTTTTTGTTGCATCAAAGGTTTGGTGACATTTCCACAGACAGAAGATCAGGCATAGCCTCTCTGAATCAGATGATCCATGTCTGGGCAATGTCATGGCATTGTGGTTTGGAGGTTCCTTTAGATGGGTTTGTGCATGCATTCAAACCTTTCCTATCATATATTTTGCTGAATATCGTCGAGTGTGTGCCCTCTATGGAGAGATTACCTCGTACCATAGCGCTCGCTGCCTTAGATGGACAATAGGTATGTTTTAGGGTGTAGAGGTGACATGATTGAATCATGTGCGAGTCATTTTTGTTAGAGGACATGGTACAAATGGTAGTCAATTTGTTTTTTTTTTTTGTGTTACAATATTTTTTATTTTAACCGGGTATAAGGAGGAGCATCATCTAAGGCTTTGGACTAGTATCGCTGTTGTCGAGTTGGTGTGCACTCAGTGGATGCAGATCATACTATTATCTTTGCACAAATAGACATTGCCCAAGGGTTAAAATCTAGATCTCTTCTTAGTAAGTGCCTGAACATACCAATCCACCTAACATTTGGTAGGTGTGCACTCAGTGGATGCAGATCATATTATTACCTTTACACAAACAGACATTGCCCGAGGGTTAAAATATAGATCTCTTCTTAGTAAATTCTAGAACATATCAATCCACCTAACATTTGGTAGTCAAATTGTGTGTACAAGTATTTTTGTACCATTGATGGCTTAGCTAAGACAACTAGCAAGTGGCACTTAGATTGGGGGAGACCTGAGCTTGATCACCTCCAAGTTCCTTTGGGTGTTTAAATATTGCTTTGTGGATGCAATGGCCTACGTGGCCCTCTATTGTGCCATGTCACCCTTTTAAAACCTATATATCAACTTAGCCAATGAAGTGGAGATAAGTGGCAACGATCGAACAGAGAAGACGAGATGAAGTGGTGAATATAGATTGGAGTGTATTACCAAATTGTTTTTTTCCAAGTAGTAGGTTGGGATTGGCACTTGAAACCCTAAGGTTTGAGCACTTAAATTTTAATTTTTTGAGCACTTAAATTTTAATTTTTAGAATCCATTAGAGCAAATATTTTGAATGTCATACATTTTAATTTATAAATAGAAGTTTTTTGAGTCTTTTGTTTTCAAATTGTATGATTTTTTAAGCTCTATGCATCAACAACATTAGTTCGTAGACCAAATATATTTTTTGGTTCAAATTATGTAAGATGAACCACAAATGCTTAGTTACTCATCTTAATGGATGAAATTATAGTGTTTGGTCTAATCAAAATCTATGGCCTGATTTTTTTGGGAGATAAAGATGGATTTATAATACTTGCAACAATTTTTGAGTCTCCGAAAGCTTGCTGGAAAAAGATTCATAATGTGCTTTAGTAAATCCCTTTTCCTCCTTTGGATAATTGATTCAGCTTATTCATGAAGATCTAATCCTTCATGATCTCTTTATTCTATTTTTGTCTAGTTCCTTTTGGATGTTTGTTATAATCTTTCTTTTAATCAAGTTCATGCAAAACCTATTTTGGTGACTAAAATCAAGTGGCCCACAGACAAGAGGAAGTCTTCAAATAGGGTGATCTATGTTGTGTATCAAAAACTTGTGCCTTCAAAACATACTTAGTGCCTTCAAAACATACTTGTATGACAATGGAAGATTAAAAGAGCTAATATTTAAATGAGGTGGTGGTTATATTTTTTTCTTCATTTAAAGTCTTGGAAGAAGTGCTTTGTGGTTGTGTAGTGCTTTGTGGTTGTGTAGAAATGTTTAATAATAGTAATGGTTACTATAATCTAATAATAGTAGTGGAGACTCTTGTGCAAGAAACATTTAGACAAGAGTAGATTTTAGATGATGGGGGGATCCAAATCTACTTCAAAATGTAGAGGCCCTCTAGAGCATTCATTACGGGGGGATCATATTGTTGTCACTAATGTCTTCTCTTCTTGACCCCTTAATTTAGATTATGGTGGGGTGTTGAATTTATAATCTGATTCATGTCCATGAGTCGACATTGAAAGGCATATCATTGTATAATATATTATTTAATTTATACTATCTTATTATGTAAGCCCTATGGGTTGTGTTTAACCTTGTTATGGTTAAACCTTATTTATGACTTATAATTAACCTAAAGCCCTCTTGTTATGTTAGCTTAGGTTAAACTTTATGATGTAATTAGGGTTTTGGTATTGCTATAAATACCTCCCTCACACTCCTCTTTTAATTATCAAAGTGATGTGTAATATTGTCTATGCATATAGTGATTCTTTATGGTGCCTATGGGTGCCCACCAAATCCTCTTCTTTTATTCCTTACTTTTTCATTCTTTGTATAATATTTGAGTGTATGGCTTGCTTTTTCTCATTTCTAGAAAACATTGTGAATTCCAACATAATAACCTTAGAGTTGTCCAATATTATATCATACAATGTCAACCTTGATCATGAATATGATTACACTTTCAACACTCTTTCATAATTTGAACTAAGGGGCCAAGGAGACAAGATACTAGTGACAATAATATCTCCCCCTCCATAATGGATGCTTGGGCCTCCACACTTGAGGTAGACTTCATTTAAGTCCCCTCATCATTTATAATATATTGCTACAAAAATACATCTTGCATGAGAGTCTCCTTAGGCTAGGCTATAGTCATCATTGCCACTATTAGGTACTCTCATATGCATCCAAAAAACACTTCCACTAAGATTTCAAATGAAGAAGAGAAGTAAAGATCAACACCACCACTAAAGATAAGCTACTTCATTCTTTATTAGTTGCATAAGGTTTGATTTGTAGGCATAGCTTTTCCGTTTAAAACATACATCACCTTGTTTGAAGACTTCCACTTGCCCTTGGGCCACCTTAATTTTGTCACTAAAGGACATTTGCATGAACTTAAAAAAAAACTATAACAAAATTCTAAGAGTATATGGACAAGAAAAAGTAGAATAAAGAGATCATGAATGATTAGATATTTATGAACAAGTTGAATCAATCGCCCAAAGGAGAAAGAGGAATTGACTAAAGTAGATCTTGAATCCTTTCGTTGTATGCCTCCAAAAGAATCAAAATCTACTGCGACTGTCATAAAAGCCACATCTCCCAAAGAAGTAGACCAAAGATTTTTATTGCATAGAATATAGTATATCTTCTCTTTCAAAATAGGGTAATCTATTGGAAATTGAGTCCCTAAGTCAAAATTGTCATTGATGTCACCATTGATGCCACTAGATGAAGTCATCAGTAATACCAATATTTTTAGCAGGAGATAGAGGGGATAAATATGGTTATCAGAAGAATGTTTTAATCACCCCAAAAGAAAATTCTAAAGGACATAAGGGTGTAAGCTATTTAAATGATTTAAATTATTTAATATTTAAATTATTTTTAATAATTTAAAATTAAATATTTAAAAGTTTAAATATACTATACCTAAAATATGGGCACCATGTTTAAACTAACAAAAATTTTAAATATACTATACTCCCACCGAATATTTTTGTTTGGAGATTTAACCAAACACCGCACCGACGTCATCCTTCGATTTATGGACAGGAGATTTAACCAAACACCATGCCGACGTCATCATTCGATTTATGGACATATATAAAGAAAGCAAGGGCTTCAAATTAAATTGCATGATGTTAAAAAGGAGATATATTTTGAAGAGTGCTCGTTCGGAGGTAAAGATACACGTCGAAAAGATAAAAGTAATATTGTGCGCAGATCGAGGGAACAAAAAGGGGTTTGCAAAAACCATGAGGAATTGATGGTAAGTGATTCATGATAACTTACGAAAACACTTGGTGTTGAAGGTAAATCGCTACAACATGGAAATCAAGGAGAAGAGCAGCATGTTATGCACAATGTTCGAAGAGCAGTGACTCAGAAGTACTGGTCGCATGATAATTGAGGAACAAGGTTCATTCGACACACAGGTGTCAAGGTCTGAGTATTGGTCAGAGGTCAAAGTGGGAGTATGTGCTTCTTTAGAAGCAAGGAAGGTGTGTAGCTGTGCGGTAATTAAGGTGTGGTCAAGGGCACTGGGTCAAAGTTCTCGGATCGCTAGCAGAGAAAAGGGATAAGCTAAATGAGAGACATCATTACCTTCAATTGTGTGGCTAGCACAGTCAGCAAGTGGGTAAGCACTTGGAACAAGGAGGTTTGAAGTTCAAAACTCGTAGGCGTCATATTGGGTAATATTATTTTTGCTTCGATAACTGTATTTAATTTTGTAGAAGGGTCTGAAAGTTAGTCGGAGGTATAAGGTTCATTTTTAAAAATTGAATAAATTATATGGTGTGTGCATTAGGAGTCATAAGGGTTTGATATTATTTGTATAATTAAATCCTAGGGAGATATAAGGGGTGTAATATAAAAAATGTAAAGTTTATTTAAAGCATAAGGTTGTTTGATTGTTGCTTTATCATAAAGTTTGGGGAGAAATAAGGGTTGTGCTAAGCCCTAGAAAATTGAGATATTTATGATGATTTTATTTTTGGAAGGGTAGCATATTATATATCGATGGAAATAATTTTTCAAGGGCTATTTTATTAACTTGCTTAGAGGGAGAAATAAGGTGTGTGTAAGGAGATATTTATGGTTTTGTCAAGGAGTTTCAAAAGTAAGTTTGATTCATTCTTTTGAGGGTTTATTACTTGCATAAGAGGATAATGGTGCATTTTGTTGAGTAGGAGTAATAAGGTGTTATTTGGATATTATTGTTGTGTTATTACTCAAGACCTCTAACCCTTGTTGAGATTGGAAAAATAAAATGTGTTGAGTGTGGCAGATTTTGTGGACAACTCCTAAGACATCAAAAAGGTATGGGCAATATTCTTCATTAACTTGTTTGGGTGATTGATTTCTGAAAATATCTTTGGAGTGAAAAGGTTTGATTGTGGTTTCCATTTTTGAGAGTTGTTGGTTTAAATGCTTCAAGGTTTTTTGGTTTGAGAGTTGTGATTAAACCTTGTTTATAAGCATTGTTGCTAAAGCCCATTGGTTGTGCAAAGAACTTGAACTTGAGAACATGAGTATCATTGTCATGTGAGATTTGTTGTTGAGCATTGTTGGAAATATTTTGAGTTGGTTGATACATGCTTGGACTAGGGTTTGTGAGAAAGGGTTGTTCCTTGAGGTGATTGGTTGAGTAGAGTTGATTAAGCCTATTCAAGTGATTGTGTGAAGTTGTTGTTCAAGTTCCATGAAACAAACTATTCAATATTCTGATTTGAGTTGAGATTGAGATTTGAATAGAACATATAGAGTCTCTAACAATTCTCTTTATGCTTCTATGAGATTGATTTGAGTTGAGATTGAGCATTGAGTATAGAACATATTGAGTCTCTAAAAATTCTCTTTATGATTCTATGTGATTGAACAAGTTTTGTGTGAGCTTGTTAAGCATATTTGAGGTAAGTCTTTGAGAAGGCTTGTGGACTGATTTTGTGTAAGCTTTTGTGGAAGCTTGCAATGTAGATTTGAGCAAGTCCTAAAGAGGACTTATTGAGTAGATTTGGACAGGTTCTATGTGGACCTGTTGAGCATATTTGGATAGGTTCTGTGTGGACTTGTTGAGCAGATTTGAGCAAGTTCTATGTGGACCTATTGAGCATATTTGGACAGGTTTTGTGTGGACCTGTTGAGCATATTTGAGTAGGTTTTGTGTGGACCTATTGAGAAGATTTAGACAGGTTCTATGTGGACATGTTGAGCAGATTTGAGTAGGTTCTATGTGGACCTGTTGAGTAGATTTGATTAGGTTCTGAGTGAACCTATTGAGAATATTTGAGAAGGTTTTGAGTGAACCTATTGATAGAGCTTTGGAGGTGATAGAGTATAGAGGACAGAGTCTCAGTGGATAGAGATCTAGCAGCCAGGACAATTGAAGACAAATATTCTGAGTGAGGAGTCTTCAAGTGGAGAGAGATCCACCAGTCAGTGCAACAGAGAGACAAAGTCTTCTAGAAGATCACTAGCTAGAGTAGAAGGGGAAAGAGTTATCCTATGGAAGAGATCCATGAAATTGAGATTAGGGGATCAACATATCCTTTGGACAAAGGTCCATAAACATTGTAATTGGGAAGGATTCCCATGATATTATTTGAGAAATATTTTCTCTGTGGAGGTAGCCCACATTGGGTGAACCACGTTAAAATTGGTGTCTCTATTGTGTGTGATGATTTGTGCATTGCTTTGGTTATTTCTATTGATACTGCCATTGATTATATTGATTAATACTATTTGGGAAAGAAAAGTAAAAAGTGGTCTTATACTGTTCACCCCCCTCTCAGTATAAGCTTGTGTTCTTCAATTGGTATCAGAGCCGATTCCTTCGGAAGAAGTTTAACAGCTTGAAGGAAGATCCTACAAGAACACAAATGGCAAAGAAAGGCAAGAGTAGAAGCATGAGACAAAAGAAGAAAAGAACACCTATGGTCATGAAAAAAAGGAAGATGAGTTTAATATTGTTGTGTTGGGAGGACACATGGAAATAGATTCAATAGATGAATCAAGTCATGGAGAAATATCTAGACTGATAAAGTTTTGTACCAGATGTGGAAACATAGGTCACCATGCAGCTTATTGTCCACAAGTATGTTTTGTTTGTGGTCAACTTGGCCATGATGCAAGATATTGTAATGGGTTTAGTAGTAGTTAAGATGAAGATGATATTCTCGGAAATGAAATCCTAGAGATTGGTTCAAGAAAGGATAACAGGGACAATCAAAACAGGTATGAAGAAGAAACTCTACTTTCAGTAATAGAAGAAAAAGAAGATGCTTCAGAAAAAGAAAAAGGGGAATCCACTCTTAAGGAGCTTATTGAATTGAAAAGAGAGAATTTAGAATTGAAGGCTCAAATACAAGAAGATGAGAAATGTAAGACAAAGCTTCTACAGGATATCTCTAACTTGAGAGATAAGGTTGAAAAAGCAAGAAGAGTTGAAGAAGGTATGATTAAACAGTCAAAGGCAAAAGAGATAGAATGTGAAAGGCTTATGATTACTCTTGAAGAACTAAAAAGGGAGAACTCAGGATTAAGGGATCAAGCTCAAGAAAATGAGAAAGAAAAAGCAAGGTTTCTATAGGAACTCACTAACTTCAAAATCAAAGTTGAAGAGACAAGAAAAATTGAAGAAGGTATGGCCAAAAAATTAAGAACAAAAGATCTAGAGTGTGAAATATTAGAGCATGAGATAGTTTCACTAAGGTTGGAAGTAAAAGGTTCTAAGGAAAAGCTACACAAGTTTGAGGAAAATTCAAAAATCTTGGAAAGGACTATCAATGCAAAAAAGTCATCAGTCACCATAACAGGACTTAGTTCTAAAGAAGAACAAGGGAAAAAGGAAGCAGAAAAAGGAAAGTCAAGCTCAAACACCAGAAAAGAAGAAGAGTCAAAAGAAGTAAGTAAAAGAGAGAGTGAGACCTCTAAGGATAAGTTGGACAATAGAAAGTTCAACAAGGAAAGGAACAATGCACAAGTTAGGAACATATGGAACAAGAAACAGGTAGAAGAGACTAAGAGACCAATGGGGTCTAGGCAAGGTTTCTTCAATGGAAGATGTTTTTCATGTCATAGGTTTGGGCACATGGCTTCACAATGTAGGACACATGAAAGACAAGTATATGGGAAAGGACAAATTTTCCAAGGATATTGCTACTCATGCAATGAGTTTGGTCACAAGGCAATGAATTGCAAGGTTCATGATAGAAGAGGATATGGCTTCACTAGGAGAAGTCCTAAGACAATTGCACCTCCAAGGAATAATAACATTAAGTGTTATAAGTACAATAATGATGGTCACATAGCAAGATGGTGTAGAGAAAATATTCTAGAATCAAGCATGAACAGGAATAGAAATATGAACAGGAACATGAACATGGATATGAACAGGAACAAGAACATTGGCATGAATAGGAACAGGAACATAGATGAGAACAAGAACAGGAACAGGAACAAGAACAGAATGAGAACAAGAACAAGAATAGGAACATAAACATAGATGAGAACAAGAATAGGAACAAGAATAGGAACATGGATGAGAACAAGAATAGGAATAGGAACATAAGTGACGACAAGAATAGGGATGATGACTTGGAAAGAAATAGTGAGAGGATTCAAAAAACTCAAAAAGAAGAGATAAAGATAAAGGCAGAGAACAATGCTTTCGAGGAGTAGAAATACTCCCATCCTAGAGTTAACCACCTCATGTGGAGGTGGGGGAGGGGCTAAGCTAAGAGGCTCATTCTTAGCCCCGAGCCCCAAAGGTGACCCTTTGCCATTGATGTCAAAGGGGGAGAGATTTGTGTACTAGGGAGAGATTTGATATGGGAAGATTTGATATCTGAGAGAGCATTGAGCCAGGGGGAGCAATGTCCTAGGGGGAGTAGAAGAAAAGAAGGTCAGGTTTTAGTAAAAGGATAAGGGTTGCCATCAATGACAAAGGGGGAGATTGTTGGACATTTTGAGTCCCTAAGTCAAAATTGTCATTGATGTCACCATTGATGCCACCAGATGAAGTCATCAGTAATACCAATATTTTCAGCAGGAGATAGAGGGGATAAATATGGTTATCAAAAGAATTTTTTAATCACCCCGAAAGAAAAGTCTAAAGGACATAAGGGTGTAAGCTATTTAAATGATTTAAATTATTTAATATTTAAATTATTTTTAATAATTTAAAATTAAATATTTAGTTTAAACATGGTTCCCATATTTAAAAGTTTAAATATACTATACCTAAAATATGGGCACCATGTTTAAACTAACAAAAAGTTTAAATATACTATACTCCCACCGAATATTTTTGTTTGGAGATTTAACCAAACACCACGCAGATGTCATCCTTCAATTTATGGATAGGAGATGTCACCAAACACCACACTGACGTCATCATTTGATTTATGAACATATATAAAGAAATAAAGGGCTTCAAATTAAATTTCACAATGTTAAAAATGAGATATATTTAGAAGAATGCTCATTCGAAGGTAAAGATACATATCGAAAAGATAAAAGCAATAATGTGCACAGATCGAGGGAACAAAAAGGGGTTTGCGAAAACCATGAGGAATTGACGACAAGTGATTCATGAGAACTTACAAACAAACTTAGTGTTGAAGGTAAATCGCTATAGCATGGAAATCAAGGAGAAGAGCAGCATGTTATGCACAATGTTCGGAGAGCAGTGACTTAGAAGTACTGGTCACATGATAATCGAGGAACAAGATTCATTCAACACACAGGTATCAAGGTCTGAGTATTGGTCAAAGGTCAAAGTGGGAGTACACACTTCTTTAGAAGCAAGGAAGGTGTGTAGCTATGAGGTAATTAAGGTGTGTTCAAGGGCATTGGGTCAAAGTTCTCGGATCGTTACCAGAGAAAAGGGATAAGCTAGTCGGAGGTATAAGGTTCATTTTTGAAAATTGAATAAATTGTATGGTGTGTGCATTAGGAGTCATAAGGGTTTGATAATATTTGTGTAATTAAATCTTAGGGAGATATAAGGGGTGTAAAATAAAAAATGTATATTTTGTTTAAAGCATAAGGTTGTTTGATTGTTGCTTTATCATAAAGTTTTGGGACAAATAAGGATTGTGCTAAGCCTTAGAAAATTGAGATATATGTGATGATTTTATTTTTGGAAGGGTAGCATATTATATATCGATGGAAATAAATTTTCAAGGGCTATTTTATTAACTTGCTTAGATGGAGAAATAAGGTGTGTGTAAGGAGATATTTCTGGTTTTGTCAAAGAGTTTCAAAAGTAAGTTTGATTCATTCTTTTGAGGGTTTATTACTTGCATAAGAGGATAATGGTGCATTTTGTTGAGTCGGATTAATAAGGTGTTATTTGGATATTATTGTTGTGTTATTACACAAGACCTCTAACCCTTGTTGAGATTGGAAAAATAGAATGTGTTGAGTGTGGGGGATTTTATGGGCAACTCCTAAGACATCAAAAAGGTATGGGCAATATTCTTCATTAACTTGTTTGGGTGATTGATTTCTGAAAATATCTTTGGAGTGAAAAGGTTTGATTGTGGTTTCCATTTTTGAGATTTGTTGGTTTAAATGATTCAAGGTTTTTTGGTTTGAGAGTTGTGATTAAACCTTTTTATAAGCATTGTTGCCAAAGCCCATTGGTTGTGCAAAGAACTTGAACTTGAGAACATGAGTATCATTGTCATGTGAGATTTGTTGTTGAGCATTTTTGGAAACATTTTGAGTTGGTTGATACATGCTTGGACTAGGGTTTGTGAGAAAGGGTTGTTCCTTGAGGTGATTGGTTGAGTAGAGTTGATTAAGCCTAGTCAAGTGATTGTGTGAAGTGGTTGTTCAAGTTCCATGAAATAAACTATTCAATATTTTTATTTGAGTTGAGATTGAAATTTGAATAGAACATATAGAGTCTCTAACAATTCTCTTCATGCTTCTATGAGATTGATTTGAGTTGAGATTGAGCATTGGGTATAGAACATATTGAGTCTCTAACAATTATCTTTATGATTCTATGTGATTGAACAAGTTCTGTGTGAGCTTGTTAAGCATATTTGAGGTAAGTCTTTGAGAAGGCTTGTGGACTGATTTTGTGTAAGCTTTTGTGGAAGCTTGCAATGCAGATTTGAGCAAGTCCTAGAGAGGACTTATTGAACAGATTTGAACAGGTTCTGCATGGACAAGTTGAGAATATTTGGACAGGTTATGTGTCGTCTTGTTGATCATATTTGAACAGGTTCTGTGTGGACCTATTGAGTAGATTTGAACGAGTTTTGTGTGGACTTGTTGAGCATATTTGGACAAGTTCTGTGTCGACATATTGAGTATATTTGAGCAAGTTTTGTGTGGACCTATTGACCAGATTTGATCAGGTTCTGAGTGAACCTATTGAGCAGATTTGAGAAGGTTTTGAGTGAACCTATTGATAGAGATTTTGAGGTGACAGAGTATAGAGGACAAAGTCTTAGTGGATAGAGATCCATTAGCCAAGACAATTGAAGACAAATATTCTGAGTGAGGAGTCTTCAAGTGGAGAGAGATCCACCAGTTAGTGCAGCAGAGAGATAAAGCCTTCTAGAAGATCACTAGCCAGAGTAGAAGGGGAAAGAGTTCTCCTATGGAAGAGATCCATGAACTTGAGATTAGGGGATCAAAATATCCTTTGGACAGAGGTCTATAAACATTGTAATTGGGAAGGATTCCCATGAGATTATTTGAGAAATATTTAGAAGAAATATTTTCTCTATGGAGGTAGCCCACATTGGGTGAACCACATTAAAATTGGTGTCTCTATTATGTGTGATGATTTGTGCATTGCTTTGGTTATTGCTATTGATATTGCCATTGATTATATTGATTAATACTATTTGGGAAAGAAAAGTAAAAAGTGGTCTTATACTGTTCATCCCCCCTCTCAGTATAAGCTTGTGTTCTTCATAATCGAGTTTAAGGTTTATTCCACATAATTTGGTTCTTGATACTAGAACAAGTCCATAAACTAATGCCACCAATGTATGAAGCTCAAAAAATGATGGGCTCAAACTACTTGCATATGTAAAAAATATGGCCTATGGAATATTTGCCCAAATAGCCCCTAAAAATGCAAAAATTAAACCCTCAAACATGAGAAGCACAACAAATCCCAATATGCCACTTGGTGCCTCCATGTTTATTGGTGACAACCACTCATTATGTACCACTTGGATGCCTTTAGTGGATAGGAGCCTTGCCACTTGTTGTTTTTTATTGGTTGAGGTTGCATAAGTACTGGAAAATATGAATTATGTGGTACATCATGGTGGCATGTTGGATGTCATTTCATTCCAAGAGTCAAATCAATCTCTTATAGTGTAAAATTACACCATTGGGAATTGAACATGGGTGGGTCAAATCGTAATACCGTAAATTTATCTAAGTTAATCATGTAAGACCTACATCTAAATCTTAATCTTCCTCTAACTTGTGGACTAAAGGTGAACAATATTAGCTTTAGTGGGGTTTGACCTCTGAACCTCTTGTTCTTAAGATTTTTTTTTGTCTAGTATGACAACCACCACATGCATGTTGAAGCTTAAGATGTCTTCTTGGAGACCACTATTTGCTTTGACATTTGTTGAAGGATTTATGCAAAAAAGGTAGGGATGGGCTTCAAACTTATGACCTTTCTTCCCCTATGCACAAGCAAGAGTTTTGCTAACTAGGCTACCATTCTTTCATGTTTATCACCAAGGTACAAAAGGCTTTATATCTACCTTTGTTATAGGAGATTAGTGAGCAAAGGTGACAATGGGAATAGAATCCACAACTTGCTTCATGTGTGATTTCAACATGAGTCTTTTTGTTTGTTGTGATTTTTCTTCTAATAAATATTGATTGGCTTTACCCTTTATAAATTTGGACAATGTGTTGTTAGAATGCACAAATTGCAAATATAGGTCTTGCACACATTTTCCCTTCAAACAATGCATACTAAAATTCAAATTTTTAATTTAAAATCATCCTTATTCTAAAAGCACCATGATTCTTTTATAGATCAAAGGAAGAATTAAATATAATTTTTGAATTTGTAAACTAACCTTGATGATAACAAAGTAGAAAGTGGAGATGACAAAAAATCTCCAAAAATATTGGGAATATGAATGATGTAAAATATGATAAAATATCCTCTTTGCCTCTTGTGCAAGAAAGACATATGAAACATTGAGAAGGAATTCCTCCCAGAATTTGGAGAGAGGATTGAAGGATTCAAATTAACTTCCTGCATGACCAGGCAATGCCTTTTCTAACCCACTTTAATAACACGTTGAAATTCATAATATTTTCTAGAAACAATAGATGCAATCCATCCACTCAAATATTATATAGAAAGCATAAAAGGAAGAAAGAAAATAAAATACATATATCAATGGGTGTCTATAGGCACCATAAATTATCGTTGTATTATCTGTAGATAAGAATCACTACACTTCAATGGTCAAAATATGGAGTGGTGGGGGTATATTTTTTTTATTAGATGGATGAAGGAGTTTTGAAAGGATCTCCAAACCTTGTACAAAAGAGACTAAACCCCGCCCGAAAAGAGGGAGCAAAAATTACTTACATCCGATAATAATCGAGGAATGACCAATCAGAGGAGTTATCCCTTCCAAAGCCAAACCAATACATAGGTAAGACCATACATAATTTAAAACTTAAAACAAATTGAAATAAAATTAGGATGTCAGAGATAACCAACCAAACATAGATCAGTAGTAGGACCTGAGCCACGAACCAAGCCATGCACCAGTCCCATTATCCCCCATGAGGTCGTTGCTTTCCTGGGCCTGCCAATCCATCAGGGCAAGAATTTCTTCAAATACCAAAACCCCAATTACATAAATAAACTTAAACTAAGTCGACATAATAGGGGGCTTTAATATTAATTACAAGTTTGTAAGAGGGGTTTAACCATAAAAATATTAACCACAACCCATAGAAATTACATAATAAAATATTACACATTGTACCATGAATTTCCTTAGGTCTATTCAATATTACATCATATAAAGTTGACGTTTCCTAGGAATCAAATTACACTTTCAACAAAAATTAATGGAGGAAGAAATCGAGATAATGGTACAACTTAGAAAGCGATAATATTGCTATAGTTAGATATGATACGATAATTTAATTAATGTCCAAGGATTACCAAAGTAGGCCAATGGGACTCATAAAAAATAGTTTTTACAATGCACTATAGTAACTAAAAAATCCAATGAAAATAAATTAAAATAGAGCAAAGAAACTAGTGCAAACTACATTAAAGTGGAATAATTATATAGCTTAAAATTATAGCCACAAGGGTTATCCAAAATGGATAAACCCTAACATGCTAAAACTAATCATGAGAGAGAGACACCAAACAAGGTTAAAGAAATATAAAGAGCTCCAATGGATCCAAGCACCAACGGTAATTTGTAGTGGGATGTAAAGTAGAAGCATAATCATTGTCATCACCAACTATCCCAAAATAGGCAACACAATATCTAATGATTCTTCCAAGAGATGGCTTGGACTAAGAGGGTATGGTTTGATAATCTTGGAAGGATGTGGAGTTCAAACCCTTAAAAAACTTCTAGAATCTATGGTTGTAAAAAAATAAAATAAGAAGAAAATTTTAAGCTTTGTTTATATACAATTAGAGGTGGCCAAATATGTTGTCTTTTTAGCCAAATTTAATCACAAGTCCAAATATATAGGAACACATATAATTTATAGAGAATATATATGAAGGCTCAATCATATAATAATAGCAACATCAATGAGTGTAACATTCATGGAGGATAACAATATCAATCAACAATATACTGACAATATTATTGATGAATCAAATATACAAAAGCTTTATTATTTTAATCAATGTTTGATACAATCTTGATACAATACATGGAGCTTTATCTCCATAATATAAATTTAGAAGATGGCTCTTAAATACTTGACTATAGCTCTCCTCACATATCCCAGAGATGCATCCTTTCATATTCCACATATAAGACAAATTTCTCATACCTCTTGGCTTTACATCTTGTCACATACATGAGACTCTTCATCTGCGTACTTGATACATATACATGAATCTTAACTAACCTATACGACACATTGCATACACTTGCACACTTAACTACACAACACTTGCACACTCTCTCACTCTACACACTTGCACACTTTGTTACATGATACTTGCACTCATCCTACACATAAACACATACTTTAGAGGAAATATAAATCACATACCCTAAACTATAGACTCACACACTAATCTAATATTTAGAATATTACAATGGTACTGTGGTGGTACATTTACTTCTACCAAATAATGTAAATATTGTCTAACACCCCTATTATTACATTAAATGGTTTTTTAAGACTTTAGTATTCAATATATGATTCTTGCATTTGTTCTTCTGCTCTGGCTTTGGCATTGTTTGAAGTTCAGAATTTTAATATATTCCTTTATGATATTCTATATGCTGAACAATTCATATGTTTGTGAATATTTTGAATCGTTGTTGTAAACACAATTTGAACCATGTTCTTTGTTTTTATTCAAATCCTTTTTGTCATATGCCATAGATAAATATCTTCAAAATAATGCCTTTGAAGTAAAATTCCTTATTTCTCCAAAGTTTAATTTCTTTAATCAAAATTTTCAAATGATCAAAATTTTAAAGTTGCAAAAATTCAATTTTGCATTTGTCAATCCTTCAATAATCAAATTAGCTATAAACTTACTATAGTGGTAAGGAATTTGGCCTCTCTTTGAGAGGTCCAAGTTTCAAACCCCACTTAGTACGAGGGGACTAGGACCCCTCATAAAGACCTGTGTAAACTCAAATGTTAATCAAGTGGCATTAGCTCAATCGGTTATATTCCTCGATATTTAAAGAGGAGACCAAGGTTCAAATCTTGCCAAGCGATACATGGATAATATCCAAGCTTTATTGTAATACCACTATGTGGTGATGATGTAATATGGATGGGGCCCATTTCAATCCCATATAACCAATTGGAAAAAATCCTTCAATAATCAAATAAAAAAAAAGCAATTTCCAACTTGAATTAATCCTTCTCTCCAAAAATTCAATTTTCTTTTAATAATTAAATTTTGAAAAATCATCTACTTATTCAAGCATTAATAAAATAATTATTTAAATTGGACCTTATAAATCCCAAATACTCAAGCACCCAATATAAAATTATTTTCAACCAATATATTGAATTTTAAAAAACTTATCTCCATGCGCACTTAGCCTTCTTTTTTAAGCTTTGCACTTAATTTTTTTTTCTAGGCACTATAGTTACATCAGAGTGTTTCACACATATTAGGTCACTCTAGGACACAATATGTTAGGATTCACGCAAGCGTTACTCATGCAATGTTTTTATTTCTAGCATATACTTTAAGGAATTTGACCTTTACCAATGTCTTCTCCTCTTCGTGAGCGCTTTATTAGAATCTCATAAGGCTTTCATTGTATATTTTTCATTTTTCAGCACTTTGATGTCTGTTGGCTTCAAATTAAATCTCAAGATGCTTCAACAACCATTGGTTTCAACTCAACTCTCATGGTGCTTCAATGTTTTTTGGTTTCAACTAATCTCTCATGACACTATCTATTTTTTTCTCATTGAATGTTGTCTAGATACTTCTCTCAGGAAACTAGAATGACCTCAAATGGAAATATCATCTTATTACCTTAATATGTTATCATTTGGCTTCACAATATTTGACTTCATAGTCTTCACCAGTATTTGAATTTTATCTTCAACTAACAAAGATTTCACCTCACAGGTGCTTCAAATTTGCATGCGATTCAAAAATTGTTGGTGTCTTTTCATCTAGTTCATAGGCACACTCAGAGTTATGCATAAGAGGTAGGACCCGAAAGGTACTTATAAAAAAATGGTGAAACTATTTCGAAAGGACGCCGAAATATGTTGAACTGCATGTATGCTGGCATGGCGAATGATTTTAATTTTTCTCAAAAAATTGGCAAAAAAGGGCGAATTTTAAAGTTTTTCCGGACCAAGCAAAAAAGATACCGGCTACATTTAAAATCTTGGAAAAATATTGGACGCGAATTGCGGTCCGATCATGGAACAAATGCATAATATGATCCGATTTTGAACGGGTTGCAAAACATGAAACGATCTTGAGCCGAGTGCATAATAAGTACCGGATTTTGAGTAAGAGATATGATATGGCATCTAGTAAACATAAGGATTGTAGCACGACGTAACTTATCGCTATTGATGTTGTTAGGGGGAAAACACATGCAATATTGGCAAAGTTGATCCCACATAACTATTTATCCCACATGATTTAGTGTACTCTAATTTCAAAGCTTAAATAAGAAACTTCCTTCATAGTAAAGTAGGCGAAGATTCAAGACAAGAAGGGTGGCCTCTTTCTGATGGGTGTAGTAGGTAAGAAATCAACTACACCCATCAGGAAGAAGACCAACGTGTCTTGTCCTAGATCTTGGACTTTTACAACCACGAATTGGATGCAACGGAAGGATGCATTTAATGTCACGATGGTAAAATGGTCCTAGACATCGGGCAAATGCATTTATGCATTCGAGCATCGGGCGGATGCATTTATGCATCCGAGCCTTGGGTGAATGTATTTATGCATCCGAGCATCGGGCGGATGCATAAATGCATTCGAGCACCAGGCGGATGCATTTATGCATCCGGGTATCGGACCATTGTAAATTATGCAACCGATTTAAAATTGGAGCATATTATGCATCCGGGTGTCGGACGGGTGCATTTTATGCGTTCGGGTGTCGAGCGGATGCAAACCATGCTCCGACATTAAACCGGTTGCATAATATGCAATCACCCGATGCCCCGGATGCATACTATGCTCCATCATTAAACCGGATGCATATTATGAACCGGTAGCATAGTTTAGTTTGACCGCCACCGTACTACCATGTGTCTAATACTGCATGTCTCATCCTGCATGTCTAATACGATGTTGCCACGTGTCAAATATATTTCAAGTCTATAAAAGGGTATCAACAAGTCATTTTCTCATTTCTTTTCTATGATAACTACAACCAGAGCTAACCTTTCTGATTGACCTTTCAGTTTCCATTCCCAATCATTTTTCTTCCACTTCCAACTACTTCCAATGGATACCCCATCCACAATCCAACCAAAATTCAAGAATTTTGCATGCACTTTGATTTCAGATCTCATGACAACACTAGGGATGAACTTTGAGTGGCTGTATAACGTAGGTTTATCAGCCCTCGTTTCCATGCCACATTTCAAAATAGGTAAAGTGCTCTTGCAATATATTATCTCTGGTTATGACCATAATAGGGGTATTGTAAGTATTAATCTACGATCTAAAAATGTTGTTTTTAGCATCACCCCTGGAGATATTCACAGATTGACAGGTCTTCCATTTATTGGTTTTAATCAAGTGTCACCAAGGACACAACTTTCTCCAGATGACAAAGAACACCTCGATAATAATTACGGTCTTTCATTAGAAGATTTGGCAGGTATAAATCTTGTTAAATGTATTTTATTAATTTTCAATGTTTTAAATTTCTAAATTGACATCAATTTTTTTTATGCAACTTCTAACGCCAAAACAAAAAGAGGTTTAACGATTAACGATGTTAACCATCAAACTCTGAAGGCCATTATCGAGTTTTTCTAGGCCAAGCTTATTCTGTTGGGAAGACCAAAAATTCTGTTTTGGGCACTGTATTATATTGTTCAGTCTAAAAAAAATGAAAAGTTTGATTGGTGTACATATATTTCTGATCAAGTTAGGACTGAGTTGCACGTGGTCAAACTTGCAACCGCCAAGACTCAGCCCCCCAAGACTCAACCCATTATGGGCAGTGTAAATTATATTTTAGCTTTATATTTTGAGTCTTTTCATAATTCGTCAACTACTCCTATACCAACTGTTATGCATTCAAAACTATTGTCTATTGCCATGACACCAAAGGAATTGAGGGTAATAACTACATCATTGTCTTTGACATACTATTTTATAGTTTACAATATTTCTTTTCTAATTGTTTTCATCTATATGCAAGCAAAGGCAAAAATTTCAAGGACTAAACAAATTGCTGCCAATAGGGGTCATAGGTCGGAGCAAACAGGTGATTCTAAAGATACGGGCTCTGAAGCAACACCTATTACTATGTAGATGTCACACAAACGTGCCAGGCAAGCAACTACTCATGGGGTGTCTCATACACCTAGGTTTGCACAAAATGTGCAAGTCGAATTTAGTGTGGCCAACCTCTCCCCCAATGTAGAACAATTGCATCATATTTCATCTGGTAAATCTATGATTCTATGTGTATTTAATTAAAATTTAGATTTATTTTTATTTTAAATAGAATTATAACAAATGTTTTTGACTATTTTTAGTTGATTCTCGTGATCAAGTAGCAACATCACAAGTTAGAGGGAATATCCTGCCACCACATCCTCCATAAGCATCACACTCATCGGTTACACACAATAAGCAACAGGGACAATCACCCTTTACACACAATCAACAATAGGGACAGTCATAGCCTCAGCCTATGTGAGGGCAAGTCGATGTTGGAAAATGTTTGTTTTCACAAGCCACTTCATGAAATTCTGGGCATGGGATTTCACAACCACATACATCACAAATACCAACACCAATTTTGGCAGGAATTGGATTCTCTTAGTTTATATTTTCTTTAAATTCACAGGCACCTAAATTTTTTGGACAGGGATTGGATAGTATTCCTCTTGATGACGATTACATGATGCAGGGCCCGATTGAAGGCTTCAGGGCAATAGATGTGCTTAAAGATAGAGCACGAGAAGAAGTCCCTGCAGCTCAGCAGACATAAGAACCACCCATCCAAGGAGACAACCGTCATCCTCAAGGTCCTCAAACTAAGGATGATGTTGTCAATTTTAATGAAAATATTTCATTGGTAGCCAGTACCGAGTCAACAATTTAAGAGTTTGTTTTGAAATATTTGCAAGAGTTGAAAGAATAGGAATATCGAGCAAAGGTCCTTATTAATGAAATTAATGCCCGATATAAAAATTATGAAAAAAGAGATTCTATTTATTCTTTAGTCAAATATGAACTTGAAAAACTTGATGGCTTGCTAAAACAGGCTACTTCAGGAATAGTGAAATCTGATTTTATTTATGAGGATGATGTCTTAAATGTTGTTGTTGGTAGATTGAAGAATGTTAATGCTGAAGCCTAAGCATTTTACAACTTATGGGCTTCTGATAAGGAAAGGGTTGCAGTTGTTGAGGTTGCAAAAGAATTGGTTGAGGTAAAAAAGTTATATATATTCCAATTTTCTATTGCATTTACATTTTTATATTTCTTGAAAATTTGTAATAATTTCAATGTATCCCTTTTGAATAAAGTTTTCAATTTGTTTTGCAGTCAAACTTTGAAAACTTGAAAACATAGGTTAAGAGCATGGATGTCAATATTCTTACAGCAAAATCATGTTTGATGAAATCAATGGAAATGAAAAAGAAAATGCAGTCAAAGATTGGAGAAAACAATAAGTTAAAAAAATTCATCAGAGAGAAGTTGCATGAAGATCCGAAAATGGTGCTTGATAAAATGAAAGAAACACTTCCAACAATACTTGAAGATCCAAACAAAGAAGAAGTTGCATGTGTCAAGTATTGTGAAAGTACGTGACAACCTTGTTAGAGTTGGAGCATTGCCAGAAGAAACAGAAGCTGATAAAGGAAAATAAACGACAACTCCAAACACTAGTGAAGCATCCATGCACCAATCAAAAAATTGAGATTTGAAAATATTGACAATGTTTTTAAAAGACTGAAATATGTTATTTCTATTTGAATTTGGTATGTGATATTTGAGACTTGAGTTTGAAAATGTTTTCAAAATACTGAAATATATTAATTTCTCTTTGAAAATTTTATGTTATATTTGAGTTTACAAATGTTTGAACAATGTAATTTCTGTTTGATAATGTTTTAAAAAGACTGGAATATTTATTTTTTGTTTGAAAATGTTATGTAGTAGAGTTAGAAAATGATATGTAATATTTGGGTTTAAAGTGTTTGAAAGATGTGATATATGTCTTTTTGAAATAGTTAATTTGTAGTTATGATGCACAAAATTTGGGTTTAAAAATGTTATGTAATATTTGAGTTTGAAAATGTTATCTAATATTTGGGAATTTTTGTTTGAAATTGGTATGTAAAATTTGAGATATGAGTTGGAAAATGATTAAAAAAAGATTGCAATATATTAATTTCTGTTTGAAAATGTTATGTTATATTTATGTTTACAAATGTTTGAATGATGTAATATGTTTCTTTTTGAACTAGTTGATATGAAACATCCTGTTTGAAAATTTGATGTAATTTATGTTTGATAGTGTATTTAAAATACTGGAATATTTATTTGTGGTTTGAAAATGTTATGTAGTAGAGTTAGAAAATGGTATGTAATATTTGGGTTTAAAGTGTTTGAAAGATGTGATATATATCTTTTTGAAATAGTTAATTTGTAGTTATGATGCACAAAATTTAGGTTTAAAAATGTTATGTAATATTTGAGTTTGAAAATGTTATCTAATATTTGAGAATTTCTGTTTGAAATTGATATGTAAAATTTGAGATATGAGTTGGAAAATGTTTAAAAAAAGATTGCAATATATTAATTTTTGTTTGAAAATGTTATGTTATATTTATGTTTACAAATGTTTGAATGATGTAATATGTTTCTTTTTGAACTAGTTGATATGAAATATTCAGTTTGAAAATGTCATGTAATTTCTGTTTGATAATGTATTAAAAACACTAGAACATTTATTTTCAGTTTGAAAATGTTATGTAGTAGAGTTAGAAAATGGTATGTAATATTTGGGTTTAAAGTGTTTGAAAGATGTGATATATGTCTTTTTGAAATAGTTAATTTGTAGTTATGATGCACAAAATTTGGGTTTGAAAATGTTATGTAATATTTGAGTTTGAAAATGTTATCTAATATTTGAGAATTTATGTTTGTAATTGGTATGTAAAATTTAAGATGAGTTGTAAAATGTTTAAAAAAAGATTACAATATATTAATTCATGTTTGAAAAAGTTATGTTTCTTTTTGTACTAGTTGATATGAAACATTCTGTTTGAAATTTTCATGTAATTTATGTTTGATTTAAATAGATTGTAATATCTAATTTTGAACGATGTAATATAAATATTTTTAAACTAGTTCATTTGAAATTCGTTTTCCGAACTGTATTTAGTACAAGGCCCCCAAAACATGGGGTTAACCACACGCATGGACTCAAGAAACTCATCTCTCTGAAACCGTTCTCTTATCTCACCTGTCAAAGTTTTTGCTATATTTGACAAATTACTCTTTGTTTTTTGTATTACAACATGAAATATATTATGTGTTATAGGAACTTCTTCGAAATCTTCCACAACAATACTTGATTGCCTTTCAAAACAATAAATATCATCTTTTCATGAACATTAATATGATGATCATTAATGTCAAACTTCAAAAAGCTTTTTGGATTCACGTTTACCAATGTATTCCAACTATCAAATACATGTTCTGTAAAATCTGCATTAGACACATATAATGAATCAAGAAGCATGCATATTTGTTTTCTCATCCTCATAAAATCAATGATATAGATAGATCTCTCTTGTGCAATATTAATTAATCTATTTATTTCTTTTAATATTGGAATAATACCACATAATGTCAAAAGTGTTTCCAAGTCAGTCAAACGGAACAACATATCTTTTGCCTTATCAACTATTATGCGATTTGCATGCAAACCCTGTTAGTGATTGATATTTTGCCAAAAATGAGCAGGTTGTAATAGTGAAATCCATCTTGTATCCACATATTTTAACAATATTTTCCCCTCTGTAACTCCTAGTGCAAATTGCTAAAACTCTACAAATATTTTTGGACTTAATGAGAAATAATAATGAATATCACGAACAAGGTTTTCAACTTTAGCAACATTTAAAAATGTGCTCACAATTTTATATGCAAGATTTACTCTATGAGCCATACAGTGAATGGGGATCATATATGGTGCAACTGTGGTTTGGAGTCGAACACACAGACCAGACATATGACCTTGCATAATAGCAACTCCATAAGCTCCAACACAAATTAAATTTGTTGCAATGTCTATATCATTCATTCCCACAATATTATTTAAACTTTTAACAACATTATAAATATTTTTTGCATTTGAAATTTCCAACATCTTATGTATTCCCAAAAAAATAGGCCTTCTAACATGATTTTGAAATGTGTACACATGCATGCAAATCCAAGAAGTGTTATCCACAACTGTTACCTCATCAATAGAAAGTGAAATGAATTTGGCAAGTTTTACTTGCTGCCTTAGGTCTTCTTTCTCAACCAAAGATAAACATTTTGCCATTTCCCAACCACTTCGGTTTGACCAATAAGAACTAGAAAGGTTTAGCACATTAAAAAGGTATAATAGCTGCCTATAATCAATAAAATCAGACATTGGTCTACCTTTCTTGAGAATATTGTAAACAGTGGCAAACTGCTTCCTTTTTGAAGCAAAAATAGTCTTATGTAATTTGTCAAATTGGGTTCCAATTGTTCCACCTTTCTCAACAAGAGATTGTTGTTGCTTTAAGTGATTGTCATATTCTATAGCATATCTTAAATGCATACATTCTGATGCATCCTTCCACTTAAATTCTTTACTAACTTCACCATTACTTTTTATAACTTTAACATAACATTTGCTAGCATGTTTTTCAATTGTATCAATCTTGTTTTCAAGCCTATGATCCTTACCAAGTCTCCAATTACAAATTTTGCATCTACATTATTTTTCATCAATTTGGTTATCCTCAGTTATGAAAGGCTCAAGCCAGGGAAATATTTTTGCCAATTCTTTCCTAAATCCCCTCCCAAGTATCTAGAGAGATGCTTATTTTTTTTTGGAATTTTTGGTTGAAGATTCAATTGACGCTTGTAATGATTTTGATTTATCACTTTCAATTTCAATTGTGATGTCATTTTACGTGTTTTCATCAGGTGTTTGTTGGATATCATTTCTAAGGGTATTTTCAATTAAAGTCATCTCTTCTTGGGGAATATATTCAAGTGGAGGCATATAAGGATCGATAGGGTATTTTGCATAGTAGGATACCATAATATTTTTTATCACTATTGGATGAAAAATTTACAAAAAAATATACAAATTGTCAATCAAGCACATACTAGGAAGTAAAAAATCATTTGTACCTTGAATTTGCACAGATGTCATTGGCTCGTCGCATTTCGAAGTTTGGCTAAAGTATTTGAGGATAATATTTTTAGCAGAAGATTTGGTGCCCTTCTTTCCATCACTGGGTGACAATTTACTAGTGACAAAATAAAGTTAAAGAGGGTGTATTTTCTGGAGGCCTTTAGATATTATTGAACTTGTTGGGTAGTAAATTATACATACTTTTTTCTAGCCATTATTTATTGTGAATTTATCAGTTTATGCCACTAGTTATTATTCTGGTGAAATCACTCTAACAGATAAAAAGAGCATCAATATGTCAATAGAGAACCAAATAATTTACTTATGTATATTCTTAGCAATAAAAAAGATCTTAATTAAAACTAAGAATCAAAGCAAAATAGAGAAAACAAGGGAACAGACTGAATAGAGCAATGGCAAAATAGAGAAAAAAAAAGGAACACACTCAACAGAGCAATGACATTCAAAACCTAGAAAAATAACAAGCAGAACATGGCAATATAAAAAAAAGCAGAGAAGTGATAGAGAACCTGGTGCTAAAATATAATATGTTCGTATACAAAGATACTGGTTTCGATCAGAGATAGACAATGATCCTGGTAACCACAGGTCCATATGATTGCACGAAAGTGTCCGGACTTAGAAATGGTTCCATCTAATTGCAGGTTATAGATACAAAAGTGTCCGATCGGGTGCACAACAGGTTCCTTCTGGCTGCATAGAAGGTTTTGTTCGACTACATAGAAGGCTCTATCTGACTGCATAGAAGGTTTCATCCGGCTACACAGAAGGTTCCATTAGGTCAGTTGCACAATAGGTTTCATTTGACTACACAACAGGTTCTATCTGGTTGCACAGAATTAGTCTCATTCTACTATAGAGTAGGACACTGTTTCGGTTGGTTGCAAAATTAGTTTCATTTAACTACAGAGCAGGACATAGTTCTGATCGATTTCAAGATTAGTTCCATCTAGTTGCAGAGCAAGACACTATTTTGATCGATTATAGAATTAGTTTCGTTCGATAGTAGAACATGACACTATTTCGTTCGGTTGTTGAATTTTTTGCGGTTAGTGGCAGAAAAGGTTTCGATGTTGTGACAAATTGTGTAGGTATTTTCCCTAGGTTTTTAATTATATGTAGAGGTATACTTGGTGATTTTGGCAGGATAATTTAAAAATTCTAAAATTTTAGGGCTAAAAGGGTACTTTATTTAGGCAGGATTACTTGCGAATTTTTTAAAATATTTGTGATACTCTCATCAAGGGACGGCTAACCGACACCGAAAATTTATTTTTTCCCAAAAATTCTGGCTACATTGCCGATGTTTGGGTCTCAAAAATTTCGCGAATTTGAATTTTTGAAAATGGGTTTTTTCGCCCCAATGGCGAAGTTTCGCTGCTATGCATAACACTGGGCACACTATTAGAATGATATTTCGTTCTCATGGCTCTTTGTCTCTTTTGTAGCCCTATGAAAGAAATATGTTGCTCTTTTGTGACTCTCCAATATATCAAAATGTTCTCAAGGAACATATTTTTTTTATTTTCTTCTCTGCTCTAGGAAGAGTATAACACTCTATCTTGGACTTTTGGCTCTAATGGCACTTTGCTTACATTGGTTTTTTCTGAGCTAGGAATTTCTTCTTCACTAGACTTCCCACTCAAGGACTTCCTTTTTTACTAGACTTCCCACTCAAGGACTTCCTTTTTTACTAGACTTCCCACTCAAGGACTTCCTTTTTCACTACACTTCCCACTCAAGGACTTCCTCCTTCATTGGACTATTCACTTTTGGACTTACTTTTTAGACTCTCCATTCTAGAATAGCTTATCCTTGAACACAACAATAGCAAACACACACACACACACACATATATGTATTCTATATTTTCAATACCAATATTTTTAGATGTTCTTTTTATTTTCAAATTCACACAAGAGTTCTTCTCCGATGCTAGCTTTTGAATCCGAAGCTTGTCACTTCAATATTCTTCAAATATTCACACTAGATTTTTTTGATGCTAGCTTTAGAGTCTACTCAAAGTAGCTCTAGTACCATTGTTGGATTTTTAGCTAGATTTAGTCATAGGTCCCAATATTTAAGAATAAATATAATTTACAAGAAATATATATTAAGGCTCAATCATATAATAATATCAATATCAATGAATATAACATTCATAAATTATAATAATATACTCAATATTTTTTGATGAATCAAATATACAAGAGCATTATTATTTGAATATATTCTTGATACAATACATTGAGATTTATCTGCATATTATAACTTTAGAAGGTGACTCTTCAATACTTGACTATTGTTCTCCTCACATATCGAGGAGATTCATCCATTCATATTCCACACATAAGACAAACCTCACATTCCTATTGTCTTTACATCTTGTCACATACATGTGACTCTTCACTTACATACTTGACACATATACATGACTCTTAACTAACCTATATGACACATTACACACACTTGCACACTCTCTCACTCTACACACTTACACACATTGTTACATGACACTTAAACACATTGTTACACCACACTTGCACTCATCGTACACATATACATACTTTAGGGGAAATATAAACCACACGCCCTAAAATATAGACTCACATACTAATCTAATATTTACAATATTACAATGGTACAGAGGGGGTACATTTGCTTCTACCAAATAATGTAATATTCTCTAACAATTTTCAATGTCAAATAACTATAGTCCTCTCCTACTATATGTAAGAAAAAGAAATAATGAAACCCTAGTAGCCACTTTTACGTGTAAACCAACACACATAATCTATAATTATTATTTTTAAAAATAATATATTTAAATAGATGATTGTTACTCTAAGTGATATAAGAAGTAGGTATTAAAGTGGAACAAAATTCCATCATAGGAATATGAAACTTTAAATAAACAAGAGCATCAAAATAATCTAGTTAGAAATCAAGAGGGTCAACTACTCCCACAGACATGCTGTGACTTGATGTTAATAGGGGTGAGGATATTCCACCTAAGAAATACCCAAGGTCTCACACCTATACTATTGCTACCCCATTGGAAAATATTTTAGCAAGTGGTGAGGCTCATAAATCACTCAAGTCCCACAACTAGAACAATTTAGAATTATTATAACACATACACTACACTAACTAAGGTGGTAGATTAAAAGAATGAGGTGATTCATTGAGTAGTAGTCAATCTCCCCTGTAATAATGAATGTGTGAGAGTGATAGATTTTTTAAGATACAAAGCCAAACATATTTGGTTAGCACTTAAGTATAATTAGGATTAAAAGATGGTCAAATATGAAAATATCTATTTTTAGATTTAAAGAGAAATGGGAAAAATAAAAAGGTCACTATAATAGATATTGAAAAGGAAAGGACATGGATTTTGATCTTTCGTGCCCTCCTTTGCTTCCCTCTTATCGAAAAAACATAAATAGGAGGATTTTGCTACACTTTCTAGCCATTGGCAAGGGAGAAAATTTTGGGACTAGTTTAAAATTGTATGAACTTTTGTGTGCTATCCACTTTTTCTCTAGGATAGACTTTCTTCAGCTCATGCATATTGCACTCTCAATTGCATTTCAATAATATAAGCTGCAACCAACATATTATTATGGGTTTTCTTCCTCAAGAAATATTTCATCACATAAATTATTATGTCCTTGTTGTTTATCAAGTCTGGTTTCCCTGCAAATAGGCATTTAATTTCATTACTCTTTTCTTATGTAATTTTTAACTATGTTTTCCTTTGTTTTAATGCATTGATCAAAGTTTCTTATGTTGACTAATTATGTAGAAATAAATATCTATGTGAGTGAGCCATTGAGGGGTTTTCATAGATCATATGGTATTAGAGCAAATTTTCTTGAGGTTTGTATAATCAAGGGTAAAGGATGATCAAATAGGAAAGCCTTTATTAATTGAAGAGAAAATAAAAATAAAAGATCACTAGAGAAGACATTGAAGAGTAAAAGGCATGACCTTAAATATTCCATGCCTTCCTTTGCTTCCCCTTTTTTGGAAAAACATAAATAGGGGATGTTGCTATATTTTTGATCCATTGGCAAGGAATGAAAATTTGGGAGTAATTTAAAGTTGTATGAAGTTGTGTGCTCTCCTCTTTTTCTCTAGGATATACTTTCTTCAACTAATGCATGTTGTACTCTCAATTGTATTTAGTTGTATTTATAACCTTACAATACCCAAAATGATTCTAGGGACTACTCCAATATCAAAAAGCACCAATCCACATAGAAACCAGACCCTATCTTTGCTCCAAGGATCCACTTGATGCTCGTAGGATCTAACCTACCCAAAACACTAGTCCTAAATCCACTCCTAACAGTACCATCTCCCCTTATGATAATATTAGCTTTGATCCTGGAAGCCTTGCTCCTAGAAGCCCTACCCTAATGGATAAAAATAAACACATCCTACCTATCTCATGAAAAATATCCAACAACAAAAAATATCATAACCTAAGACTAAGCAGCATCCCATTGATGGGTTTGTCCCACTTACCATGAAGAAATTCCACAAGCCATGCTTAAATAAAGAATGGAACTAATAGATGTCAATGGTAAACCTAAACCATAGTAGTTCAAATAAGGTACCTTTTTCTTTTGGCATGTGTACCTAAATATGACTATAATTTTATCATTAATTAAAAAAAAATTAATTTCAATGTTATGTAATGATAAGAGAAATAATTTTATGACATTGTGGTATCTATATATTTGTCCATTTATGAATAAATAATAATAAAATTAATGCTTTTCCAACAACTATGTCAGGATTAGAAACGTTTACTTAACATGTAATAAAGTAATTGGTTGTATAGATATATTTTATCTAGAAGATAGTCCTAATACCTAAATGGCAATGCTGTCATTAGAGGAGGTCTCAAATATGGAAATTTCCCTCTCAATAAATACAATGCTAACGATTTTAATGCTAATGAAGATCAAGCTAAAAACAAGATTTTTGAAAACCCATCTACAACTAATCAATCTTCTCAATCCAATAAAACCATACAAGATCAATCTTAATATGGATCCTTTCTTGGCTACCCACACTCATTCCTCTTGATGTCATTTCTAGGCCTCTATTTGTAGATTTTACCCAATTTATTGGGGGACATTTAGATGTCTACAATTTTAACCCACATAATTCACTTTCTAAGAAGATGATAAAGGGGTGGTGTATGCCATTTATTACATTAGTATAACTATCTTAGCCATAAAAACTATTTATACCCAAATTGAGTGTGGTTTCCATGTTATTTACTTTGGTGTAAAAGCTAAGATTTTACATGCTTCATTAAATAAGTTATGTGGTAATTAGGTCTCATCCCTTGAGATACTATCTTTAAAAATCTATGTGTCTAGATAAATACCTAAATGGATTCAAAATTTTCAAGAATATGACTTAAGTATAACAAGTTCTAAATTGGTTAAGGGTCGAGTCATAGTCATTTAATTAGAAATTGCACCCTTGTATAATTTTACTCCTCTCCCTAAAACCTTTCATGATAATCATATCATATTCACTATGACATCAAAATTAATCTAAAAGATGAAATCCAAAATCCTAAAATTTTAAAAATTAAACTAAAAGAACCTAAAGATACAACAATAGAAGTGAATTAGAGAAACCACAAGAATAAATAATATTACATCTTGATATGTGAATTATCAATTTTGTAAGGGTTAAAACCTAATATAGGGTTTGAATTAGGATGGCCTTGTGATCCTCCAATATATTTTTGATCACTCTTGCCATCTAACACAATTTTTTTGTACAAATAATGGTGATGAATATGAAGACCTTATCTTAGGACTCTTGTTTGTTAAAAATCTAGGTGCAAAATAGGTCCATGGAATTGGAGATTTATAGTTAATTTTTAATCAAGTCAAAGGTGAATATCAAGTCAAGATTGAGCATATAAAATAATACCATGATATTTTACAATACATTTCCTAATCCTTTGATTCCTTTTCCATAAAACTTATGCCTAAACTAAATAACTAGGTTGTAGATTCCCTAGCCTCATTTGCCACCTCATTCAACCCTCATTAGGACCTTAGCAAAACCAAAATATTTATAATAAAAATTGCCTAGGAGTCTATAAATCATGATCCCCAAATTGAAGGCGATCTCATTTGCATGTTTACAATAAATACCATTGATTCCCATAATATAAAAAGAACATGTAATATGTTGAGTCTCAAAACTACCTTAAAGGAATAATAAAGGAAATAACTGGAATTCATAATATATCTCTTAAGCATATCATCTTAGGAGGCATATTTTATTATGGGAATCAAAATGGTACCTTAGATGATAAACTAAATATGAAATACCTACTACCTTACATGAAGCCCAATGGGGATTTGACCTTGTTAGATTTTGTTTGCTTTTTTGTTTGGGCTTTACTAATTCTAGTGTATTAGGAAAATATGTTCCTTTTAGAAAATAGCTTTCTTATTGTTCCTTTTTATAAATTAATTATTTTTCTTTTGGATATTCTAAGACTTTTTCTTGCTTCAAGTGAAATTTTGAAGGAGAAGTGTAGTTAGTAAACCTTTTTTGGGTTTTTATTTATCCTTTTAATATCTAAATGATATTTGATTAAATATTTTAAAATATTTCATGACACCCTTTATGAAGATTTGATAACTTCCTTAGTGCCTTTGCATAAGCAAGTGACTTTTTAGGGTATTTTTTTATGACCCATTTTTTTGGTTGAAATTGACCTTGTTGTTACTTGTAGGCTTATGACCTTATTGGTATTATAAGGGATTAATACCCTTATTAATTGCATGAAGGTATTTGCATTTCTTAGTCTTTGGCAGGGGGTTTTCACCTTGAGACCTTTGAATATACCATGGAATTTTGCTTCATGGGGATGATTTACCTCTTATTTTGAGTTTTTCAAATCTTTTACAAGGTAATTTTATGATTGAAACTTCTTTTATCAAACAAAGTAATATTTTGGCTTCTCTGTGTTAAAGTTAGAGAAGGATTATAAGGATAATTATTTCTTCCTTATACTTACTTTAATTTGCATCATGTAATTATAGGTATTTAAGTACATGGAATGCTTGTTTTAGGCATAACAAACTCTTAATAAAACTTATCAATACCTTTGTCCTAGACTACATGCATACAAATTATGAAAGGTGGTTATACCAGTTACCATTTCACATGGGTTATGTTGTAATAACTCCTAACACCCCAATCCTTTTATCTCTTTTATTTCTTATATATGTTCTTTGTGTAATATTTGAGTAAATGGAGTGCTTCCATTTAGTTCTATAAAGCATTATGAATTCCATCATGGTATCATAGTGGGTATGAAGTTGCCTCACTTTGTTACGAAAAAATTCTTTGGAGTGTTCAATAGTTTTTCTAAAGCATAGGACAAGGAGGTAAAAAATAGTATTTATTTTTTAATCTATTTGGAGAGACTTGAAGAAATAGTATATTTCATTTTATAAAATAAAATTTAATATTTTACAACCCTTTATTGGTAAAAAAACTTTATTTCAAAGTTTTGCCATTCAAAAAGCATATGCAACAAAATGGTGTAAAAGTTTAAAATTGAAAGCATATTTATTCGCATTCTTTGACTATGGCTTAACACCATTATGGCCTAAAGTATGCAAAAGGTAACATCACAAAGAGGAAACACACTTCAATTTGAAGTGTTAAAGTGTTATTACAATTAGGGGAATTCATCTAAGGTTGCTAAGTGATTGGATTTCCAAGTTCAAATCCAGGAAAGCATCATAATTTTTTCTCAAAGTTGAAGATGACCTTTTAAAAATAAGTGCAATTGGATGGCCTTTATCAGACTCCCCTTCCTCCATCATAGCTATCAATGTGGTATGGTGGTATATCCTTTGCATTGGAAGGAATTCATCATGAGATTGATTCATGATACATTTTACCTTTATAGGAGAAATTGGTATCATCTACACGAGTATGATATTCTATGACACTACCATACAAGCTCAAAGAATGGTTGATAAGAGGTTTTTGGGATATAAATATTAGATGTTCGAATTACAATGTTGTCATTTTACCTAGTCATTGTGGATATGGAAACATCCAAATGGAGGCAATGTGATTTTCCTCCATATTTGCTTAGTTTGTGGGTTGGATAGGGAAATGTTCTTAGCTTGAAGACAATCTAGGTTTAAACCTCTTCATCATCACTCATGCCTCTTTAGGATAGGTGTTAATATTATTTGGCCAATGTGGTGGCTATTGTGGTTGACTTTAGCACCACCTATACAAATATTTTATACATTTATATACCTTTGACCAAATTATGGAAAGCAAGTGGAAGTTATCTAATGAATCAAAAGAGCTAAGGTGAAAAAAATGGAATAAAGCACTCTAGAAAATCAGGGGTTTCCAAGTGACAAGTCAAAATTGGTTGCTACTTTTCTAAGATTAGAGCCTTTTTATTTTATTTTGTGGGATCCATTAGGGAAGATCTCCTAGAGGTCATAAATTTTGCATATAGAAGTTTTTGATCGTATATATTTAAAAAATTATATAATATTTTGAGATTTATATAGTGGTAGTATTAGTTCATGGATCTGCTATGATGTTAAAGTTCAAATTGTGTAATATGGACCACAAAGCCCTAGTTACTCATCTTAATGAATGAAATTATAGTAATTAATAAAATCAAATGATTGGCCTCCTATAACGTAATAACCTATGGTGCATCATTTAGGAGGATAAAGCATCCATTCTTGATGATAAATCTTGGCATCAAAATATAAAAGAGGCTCTAGGTTTATTTTCCTTATTGATTCAACCAAAGTTGCTTTTCCACATCAAAGAAGAAAGTGACCCTATCAAGGTATGATCAAAATTGTATGACCTTTTGGAAAGGTTAATACTACTAAAGTAAGTTGCTTGAAATTAAGGCTTTCTTCTCTTAAGCTAGTTAAGTTTGATAATGTTCAGGATTATATTATGAGATTCAAGGCTTTAAGGAATTATATTGGATCTTTTGAAGGCACAAAAAGAAGTTGTAGAATGCATTAATATTATCCTTGCTAATCTCTCCTCCTCCTTTTAGATGTTGAAACTAATGGTTTATATGATTCCTATGTTCTTGGAATCCCAAAAGACTCTTGATCAACATTTTTCTCTCCTAGTCCATATTTAGGTTGTAATGTGAAATTGTGCTAGTGACACTCTTTAAATATAGGCTCATGCAAAGGAATTCAAATCTAAGGAGGCTAAGACCAATGGCCCATAGGAAAAGCTAAGTATTCAAAGAAATCAAAGACCACTTGTAGATATTGTAAAAGAGAGGGACATCCAATGAAAAATTGCTTACTAAAATTGTAAAAGAGAGGGACATCCAATGAAAAATTTCTTACTAAAATTGTAAAATATTGAATCTAAGTTCTTAAAGAAAGTTGGACAATTTTTAGATGATGATGGAGATTCAGATAGATCTAAATCAATTGGAAAGGACCCATTAGAGCATATATTATAAGCAAAAGATATTATTGTTGCTAATGTCTGCTCTCATTGACCTCTTAGTTTAGATTATGGGGGTGTTGAATTTATAATTTGACTCATGACCAAGAGCTAACATTGTATGATGTATGAGATAGGCCTAAGTGCATTTCATTATGTAATGCATTTATTATTTTTTAACATTTTATTATGCAAGACCAATGGGACATCACTAATATTGTTATAGTTAAACCTCATTTAGTATTTGTAATTGACTTAAAGCCCGCTTGTTATGTTGACTTCCATTAAACTTTATGATGTAATTAGGATTTTTGGTATTGCTTTAAATACCCCTTTACACTCCTCATTTTTCTCATTGGAGTGTTCTATAAAATTATAAAATTATCTATGAATAGTGCTTATTGTTAGTATTATAGGTATCACTTAGAACAACACACTTGTCCTAGGTATAAGAGACAAAAGGATTGACAATGCATTCATAGAACAAATATAATCAATATTATAGAACTTGTCCTAATGCTTATAAATCAATACTTGGTGTCACTTAGAACAAATATAATCCTTTTGTCCTTAGAACAACGCTAAGACTCTTTCAACCAAAAATTTGTTGATGAGTCCAAACTCAATGTTATGCAGAAGGCCAATTACAAATATGATCCTCTAAAAGTTAGTAACATACTAGTTACAAATATAACCCTCTAAACACTAGCATTAGGTTGGTGACATCCACAACTTAGTTCACGTAAAAGTCTCAAAATTTTGTTTCCTTTTATAATTTTATGTCTTCTGTACTTATTTTGAAGTTAGGCCAATAAAAGCTTTTGTTTGATTTTTTTTTTTCATATTAGTTAGTTGACAATTGTTGGAGCATTGCAAATTGTTCATCAGTTTGCTTATCCAATGTGTTTTAGTAGATGTGATTATATTTTGAAGATTGAGTGCACATTTTTAGGAAGAACTTACTCACCAATAGTATTCAATAACTTTAAAAAAATAAAAATAAAAATAAAGATAAATTATAAATAAAATCTTAACGAATTGATTGCGACGATGCCACATATAAAAATTAACATGCCTACTTACAATAAACATGGCATTGATTGAGCCAAAAATCACAACTCGCTGAAAATACAATATTTAAATGTAAGCCAAATTGAAATTAGTGACATCATAGTTTTAAATATATGTTTTACTATGTTAAATAAAGTATTACAAAGGAAATAACTTAAACTTGTTATCTAACAAACAAATCCCAATAGACAATGGCTATTTTTATCAACCTATAAACACAAATATTCAATCTGTACAATCCAATTCAACTAACGTGTTATAAATGGAAGAACTGGTTGTTTCCCAAGAGTAAGAAAAGGTCGTTACCTCCGAAAGATCTTACCTTAAATCAGAGTCACGTAAGAATACTTTCGTATTAAGATCAAATCTACAGTTGGTGATCTCAAACGTATCCTAAATTCCGATTGTTTAGCTATATAGTTAGAAGATATGACTTGATTTCTATATGTGTCATGATGATAGATTGGCATATTGGCTGGTTCCTGGCTGCATCTTACTTGGTCGCCATTATCTTTAACTAGAATTAAATGTGATTTTGATGAAACCAGTTTGGAATGTTTTCATATTTTTTACGGTTTTAAAGTGAAATTTATTTGCTATATTTTCATTTTTCATACTTTACACTACTCAATTTAATTATTTTAATAATTTCAATTCAAATCGCAATTTTTTTTTTTACTATGTTCTCAAAAAAATATGTCTCAATTATACTATACTATTTATTAAACTTTGCAGTTTCATTTTTTACACCTCACACTTCTATTCAATTGAAATTAGTTTGCTAGGTTTTCATGTTTTCACACTTCACACTTCACTCAATTTATAGGAAAGTTCAGCTTAAATGTTTTGAAACTTTTATCTTTAATTTTTATGGGTCTAAAGGTTTGTTGTAACATCAATTCATAGATGAGATGAAAAAAAATTGTTTAGAATTGAAGTTTGATTGAAGAAAGCATAATGCTTTTTATTTTTATTTTAAAAGTGAGTTCAACCTTATATAAAATTATAAAATTAAGTATTACAGTGAATAAAATTTCTATAATTGAAAACAATAATATACACAACACAAAAAAATATCATAGTAAACTGATTTCGTTAAGAGGACAAACTACCCACATTCCGGGTGAAGAATTCAGGACAGTAGAAACGACAAATCAATTCAAAGGGAATGTAACGACAAATCAATTTTTTCTGTTGCTCAGCAATTTTTACTGGCATAATCAAACTCCCGGAACTGGTAGAGCTTCAGTTTTACAGGAATTATTTGAAGAATAGAAGCATTAGAACTCCATATATAATGTCTATCAGGTAGTGCTTCAGTTTCATAGGAATTATTTGAACAATAGAAGTATTGAAATTCAATATATAACGTCTATCAGATTGCTATACTGGTATAAAATCATCAATGATGATAAATAAGTGATTTTATCCTAAGCTAGAAGCCAAAAATCCTTCTGGCGCTTGGTGGTGATAAGATAACCTCCTGCTTTGCAGTTCCTTCTTACCGCCACGCTCTTGCACTCCGAATTTTGAATGCAATACTCCACCACAGATGCTGCTGCACTGTTGGATCCGTTCTTCCTCATCCACAACCTATATATTAAACCAAAAAACCCGTATAAAAAATAAAAATAACCAATAATACTTCTTATACACATTCATCGTGAAAATATACAACATAATTTATAAATAACCATACAACATATTTGAAACAGGTTCTAAACATGCTGTTTGCTTATATACAGCTAACATATTCCACGATTAATGTATAGTTGATACATCACAGGTAAATGTAATCATATAATTTTTGTTTGCGTTACCTCCTCAGAAAAGTTGACTTGGCCTGCCCTAAAACCAGAAGAGAAACGGATAGCTTCTTGGCTTGTTGAAGTATTGTGGATCCCTTATCCTTTCCTTCTGCAACCATCAACTCTACGTCTACCTGTTTGCATCTCTAACATTTAGAAACTACAATAAATGTCTAATACTTAAGAAACTTCAGTAAAACTCTACTCTTCTATGGAAGTATTCCATATTTACAATACTATACATAAAATACAGATTTGCTACTAGCATTTGCACCTAAAAGATATATGGTGCTCTGAAAAGCTCACATGCAACCTAACTTAGGTATTATCGATTAAACAAGTTTTTTTTTTTAATGGAGAGTGAAAGCTATACAGTTTTTAATTATATCCTTCATCTGCCTTTCATTGATAAAATTACGAAATACAGAGGAAATACCAACAGTCCCTTATTTACTTCTAAAATGAGAGATTTTTAGATGCATGAGAAAAGCAGGGTAAAGTTTCACAAAACTCTATCCATTTAGAGTATATCCATTATCATAAAAACGTTTTGGATAACTTGCTATTTTCAAACTCTTCTCGTTTTTAATAAATTTAAGTTGTAGAGTCATTTGTAGGTAGTTAACAGCATTATTTTCTAACCCGTTTATAATATTTTTGATGGAATTTCTTTTCATTTTAATATTTTTTTTAATTATTTATAGCAATTATCTGTTTTGTTGATAGAATTTTTATTCTACCATGTAAATTTAAAAAAAATAAAAAAATATCTTATCTTCTTATTTGTTGGTGGCAGTTATCTGTTTTGTAATTAAAACTTATATGATATTGTTGATGAAATTTCTTTCCACTTTAATATTTTTTTATGAATGGCTGTCTAGATTTATTGGCAGCTATATGTTTTCTAATTAAAATTTATTTTTAATAGCTTTAAAATTCATTTTTAGTAACATTGAGTGTCGAACAGTTTTGGGGTTAGCCATATGTTTTCTAAGAAATTTATTTTTAATAAATTTGAGTATGTTTTCTAATTAAAATTTATTTTTAATAAATTTGAGTGTTGAATTATGTTGGGTTAAAATATTTTAATTAAAATTTATTTTAAGTAATTTGAGTAATCATTTTGATTTTTAATTGAATCTCTCTTCTAATTGATCTTTAATTATTTTGAAATAAAATTTAATTGTTTTTAAATAATTTTCCCCTAAAAAACTAGCTCTTTATTAGTTTTAAACCCGAATATTACAAACAAGGCCAAAGATAACAACCACTAAAACTAAATATACTATTTAGACTATTGAATCTCTGGATTGCATGTGTTTTTACATACTATTTTTCAATGAGATATTATTAGAATTTCTTTCCTATTATACAGTTGTGAATCTGCATACGATATCCCCCTGAACATAAATCCTAAAAATAGCAACATGTTTCTATGTTTTAGAGTTTCGTTTCATGGTTCTATTTTTTCTGGAAACATTTACACTTTACAGATATGATAAAGTTTACATGGTTCTAGCTACGCTGTGAACATAGATCTTGTAATCCCTCTACATTGGAGCATGTCCTTTCAATACAGTTCATCACGATTACGCTTTAAGATGCATACAGTAATTCTAAAAATTTTGCGGCTTTTCCAACCAAAAGAAAAATCATTGTATCTCTACTTTTCAAGAAAAATTCAATATACATCTACCTCTGGTCTATGTTGTAAGCAAATTTCCTTGAAGGTGTTCAGAACGCCGCAGTCCTTGGGATTTATGTGATGCTTTTGCTGTGAAGAGAAGCTCATCTGACGCTTCAGCGGAGAGATGCCACTTGTCTGACGCTTTAACTGTGGAGGGAAAGAAGATTCACTACCTGTGATCAACCCCAACGGATCAAATGTTTAGATAGATTTTTCAAAAAAACTTAAAATCTCATGCTGATGCAAAATATATTTGATCACTGTAATCAATTTACATCTCATTATAAGCTGATTCAAAATATATTTGATCACTGCAATCAATTTACAACCCAAACATTGATAGAAAATCTTATGTTTCTCTGGATGGAGTATTGGTAAAACATTGACCCATCACCTACTTATAACCTTATGGATATGGACTTTAATGAAGGCTTAAACTAAATATTTTTGATAAGGATTATTGGAAAATTTACTGTTTATTTATATAGAGCGTGGGTAAAACACTGATCCACTATCTCCTCACAACCTTATGAATATGGATATGAATTTTAATGAAAACTAAACCCAACTCATAACTCTGTACTCATGAGGATTCAAAACCTAAAACTAAAATCCTTGAATAAGGTGTCTATTCACGTTCACCCAGTACTAAAAGAAATATATTTGATAGGAAACATAGGGTAGGATCTACCTTTCTTTGCAACAGGATCTGTTGTATATGGCAGTTGTATCACATGCAGAAGAATGAGCTTGTCATTCTTTAGCAAGGAATGGGAAAGAGTCCATAGCAGAGCTCCCTTGGCCTCTTGTGTGGAGTCTACCACCACCATGACTCTTTGGCCTATAGCAGCAGCATCATCATCATAAGACAATCTCTCCAAGCAAGGTTGCAGGTCTTCAACACTAAAACTAGTGTTTCTGCGGCTAAAACTCCCTTCGTCTGTGGATTTTGATCTGGTGTGAGATGTAGATGTGAAACAATTTGAATTAGAATTGGAGGCGCTCTTCCTTCCCATTTTCCTTTTTCTTCACTTGGTTAACTTCTTGATGAGTGTTGGTGTATATAATTTGGAGGAATGAGCAGCAAACATAAATGGGTCATCAATATCATGATGCCAAAGCCAAAACAAAACTACGAGGCATCCTTGAAATTGATAATCATTGCTTCCCAGGGCACCCACATTTCTAAATTTTGCAGACATCAGACCCCATGTAGGCTTATGTAAAAAGTGTTTATATTTTAGGGTTTCGTTAAGAATGTTGGGTCTAATTTTGAGATTCCTTCATGTAATTTTTTTGCTAAGTCGGTTATGCAATAACTTCAAGCGACAATTCAAGTTGATTGCGTCTTCTTATGACTAGATTCTGACCGACATTGTAGTTCATAACTAAGTGAAAATGGCTAAGTGCAAAAACGTGTGCTCGCAACATTCTTGGCACTTCATGGCAATGCTTGCATTTAGGCGTGGTGGACTTCGTGTACTGCCTCCTAATCTCTGGTTGGGAAAGGCAGGCCCTTTCTAAATATAGAAGGAGATAAGTGAATGTGATATTGCAAAAAAGGAATAGATCATGTGAGGCGGTGTCTAAAAGCCTATACTTGTGGATGGATTGGTGACCGGATCTGAAGGCCTATACTTGTGGATGAAACAGCATATGGTAAGGGCAGGATTGTTATCACTAAAGGAAAGAAGCTTTCTTCAATTCCTACGTATTATTAATGTTTCTCTCCTCTAACCTCCACCAAAAAATTACGATGAGTTTAGCGTTAAGGGTTACATTTGTAGTACTTTTTTAAATGAATTTCATTGTATGTGATTCTATTATTTTGTTTTGTAAAATCATATTACCAAAGAAACGATATGAATTTTGTGGTTTTGCAAATCTCTTTTGAATATTAAAAGGATATTTAATTTTGTTTAATATTTTGTTATATTTTAAGTAAATTATAGATGTCCTTATTTCTTGAATTATACTTGCCCTAAATAGGAAGAAAGCTTGATTTATTTTGTAAAAGCAAATTAAAAGAATAGTTAATTCTATTTAAAATTTTAATATACTTTGAATGTTATAGAAAATATGATAGATGTTCTTCTGCCTTAAACATGGTTGCCCTAAATTAAGAAAAACTCATAACTATTTAAGCTATAATAGTATAAATGAGGTGAGAGTATTGAATGAATGAATAAAAGATTTTAATTACGTCCATGAGACCCAAATATGGTCTATGGGACCTCAAATATGGAAGTACAATTACTCAAATCATATCATATGATCTTTAATATCTTTGAGAAGGTTGTTCCTTCTCTTACTAATTTGTGTTAGCAATTCTCCAACTTTTTTTATTTTACTGTCTTCAAATAAATCTGTCATAAACTCGTTCCCAAGTGTTTCTTTGTATTTGTCACGGATATCTGAAAAACTCGGGCATTTATAGATGAAGTGTTCCTCTGTCTCTACTGCCCCTGTGCTTGCATAGAGTACATATCCTTTCTTCCCATTGTTCTTTGGGCGTTGTCCATCTCCCTGTTTCATATCTAAGCTTATGAGAGCTAGTCCTTATCTGAGCAATGAGTATTTTTTCCTTCCACTTGATTTCAGCGCCTATATACGCTTTTTCCTTGTGGTCATACGTTGGGTTAAAATTTGCAATATAATATTGTCTTTTCTTGCTTGCATTTTTCCACATTCCACTTTTGAACTTTTCATTCACATAATTTTTTATGTCTTTGTTGACATTTGGGCATTCATTTATGTTGATTTCCCAACGTTTCATCCATTTATGATTTTGTTTCATCCACGTATTCTTTCGCCTATGCAACTCTTCGTCCCTCACTGCCCTAGGCCATCTATCATTTGTCATGTTTTCTTTTTTTTTCAAGTAACATAACAACTTGGTCATAGCAATTGCTTCTAAAGGGAACATTCCAGTTTCAGCTAGAATAATTTCATAAGGGGTTGTGGCCTTAATTTTGAGAAATTTTGTGATTAGATATTTTTGAATCCTTTCTATTTTCCTCCATTTTGCATTTGTTGTGCCACTAGCCCACACCTCACAACCATACAACATAACCGATCTAACAAGTAGGCCAAATAAGACCTTGGTGGTCTTCCAGTCCCACAACTCGACATTCCTACACTTGTTTTGAAGTGCATATAGTTCTCTCCAACCACTTTGAGTTCTTTTCATCCTACATGTATTCCAATTAAGTTTGTCATGAAAGTCTATGCCCAAGTATTTGTATTCTACTACTACATCAAGCGGTTCTCTTGCAAACTAAAATTTGAGTTGTTGCTTCTTCTTTTTTGCTGAAAAAATCATAATTTTTGTTTTGCTCATGTTCACCTGCATCCCAACTTCTTTACAAAAGAGTTCTAGAGCTTGAAGGTGATCTTCTAGATCTTTGGATGTTTTGGCCACAAGAATTACATCATCTGCATACATGAGGAGTTTTACCACATATTTGGCTAAATGCACACCCTCTTCCCCAAAGTTGTTTATTCATTCTTCTAACTTGTCAATGTACAACCCAAATAAAGTCGAAGATAGAGGGCAACCTTGTTTGACACCTATGTCACTACCAAAAAATTCAGATAACCCTTCCTGTGTTCTGATTCTAGCCTTTACATGCTCATATAGTCCGTGAACTCGCTGCCCTGTAGTGAATTGGAACCTCTAGCTCTTCCATTCTGCTCCATAATTTTTTCCTTGGCACTGTGTCAAATGCATTTTTGAAGTCTATAAAACAACAAAAAGCCTCCTCTTTTTTGTCCCATACTTTTTCCACTATGTGTCTGAGCGTGATACAATGATCAATAGTTGAGTGCTTGGGCCTAAAACCTGCTTGCCCCTTTGCTCTCTTTCCCTTTTATTCTGCCCATATGCTGATCCTACGCTCTATCATACTCCCAAACAACTTTGCAAAGAGAGGGTTGATCATGATAGTTTGATAGTTTGAGGGATTATTTACATCTCCACTTTTAAACAAAGGAATGGTCAAGCTAGTTGTCCACTAGGTAGGGAAGCCATTTTGTATGACCTCATTGAAAATTTATTTGATTTGCGGTGCCAAGATATCTACCCCCCATTTTATATGCTCTACTTGAAGATTGTCTATGTCACGGGCTTTACCAGTTGCTAACTTTTTTATCTCTTGAATAATGTCTTCAATTGTGAAAAGTTCTTTCTTGACAATGATAGTAGGGGGTGTCTCCTGCTGGTTACTACGCTGATATAGTTGTTTTGAATACTCCAACCACTGATTAACTGTTATGTTATTTTTAGTTTGCATCCTTTTCACGCTTAGTTCCTTCCAAAATTTCTTTGGTTCATGCTTCCCTAAATAAATCAATTCTTTCCTCCTTGTTCTAGTGTATTCTTCTTTTTTTTCCCTTACCAGTTTTTCATATGCTTTTTTGTTTGCTCTTGTTTTACCCATTGGTTCCTTTAGTAATCTTCGCATTTTTTTGCAATCTTCATCGAACCATGGGTTGGTTGGGAAGCTATTCCTTTATTTATTTTTAGGTTTAGCTCTCTTGCATTTGTTTAGAGCTTCTTGAATAATGTGCATTAACCATTCACTCTTACTGTAATCTCTACTACTGTGATGTAGTTCTTCCCTTTCTTGTAACTTATTATTTAATACTGCTCTAAAATTTTGTCGATTTTCATATGTTAAGAGAATGTTTCCCTTGTGAGGATATTTATTTTGATTGCCTTGCAAGTTTTTTTCCCTTGGTTTGTCTCCATGCATTCGAAGTTTCATAACAATTGGGTTGTGATCTGACTTAAGTTCCACTAGAGAATATTCCACTTCTAGCTCCTCTATTTTTGGTATGTAATTCTGTGAGCATATTACATAGTCTATTAAACTTTGTCCCTTATATGTTTTGCATGTATACTTTCCTGAATTTTTCCATTTGTTCATCCCATTGCAAATAATCAAATTGTATATGCTTGCAAAGACCTAACAACTCTTCTCCATATTGCGTGATAGCCCCATGCTCATCTTCTGAAGTCCTGGCCCACTGTTGATTTTCCTCTTCTGGCATCTAAAGAGGATTAATCTCAATATCTTTGTTACCTTCTAGAATGTTAGCTTGCTTATTTATTGTCCTTGCATTGAAATCTCCAATTAATATAATCTCCCCCAACTTACTGTATATTGAAATGTCTCTTTTTAGGGAGGAGTATGGGTCTTCTTTGTTAAAGTCATGTTTCTTATAGAATTTAGAATTCTTGGGAGCAAAATAACATGCTGCTATGCTAATAACTGACCTATTTTCTAGGATCTTTATCTAGATGTACTATTTGTTTTCATCTTGTTTTTCAATTTTAATGACCCTGTCCCATTCCTCTTTTATTAAAACCATAATACCCCCATGCCCTTTGATATTTTTTGATTCTTTATTCCATATTGCTATTTTTTTATATCCCACAAATTCTGGAGTCCTACATCCATCGTGTTCATGTGTTTCCGTCAATATGATTATATCTTTGTCTCTAGCAATGGGCCCTAACCCGGGTCCTCTTCTCTAAGGGAAACCTCTACAGTTCCAACTTACCATTGTAAGATGTTCCCGGGCGGGCCATACTCCCTATTTGTTTTGGATTTGTTTAGATGTGATGTATGCCTTTCCATTTCTTAAATATGCCTGTTTCTCTTCATTCCTTGCTGCCCTCACATTTTCCCATTCCTTATTTCTTTCTTCCTATTGTAAAAATGGTAGGTCATCATCTAAATAAAATTGTGACCCTCTCAACATACCTCTATTTTTAAGTAACCTTATTTTATCCTCGTAGCTCATCAATGTGACCCGAATATGTCTATCTATGCATCCTTCTCTCAGCCTGCCAATTTTGCTTACTTTTTTTATCTGACCCTTCCATTCTAATCGATCTGATAAGAAGTCCCTGGTTAAACGATTTGTGTCTTCCCTGTCCCCATAATCTTTCAACCCTTTGATGATTATATTTGTTAACTTCTCATATCTTTCTTTATCTTCTGTTATTTGAATTTTTACTTGCTTCTCTATCAACTCTTTTTGTCGATTGACTGGTTCTTTTACTACTTGAGACCATGTCTTTGCCTTTGCTAATTCATTTCGTAGCTCATTTTCTCTTGTTTCAATGTTTTGGAGTGTTTTCTGTACCTCTTTTATTTGATTTGCATTTGTTTTTTCCACCTCTATTGCATCATTGATTTGGGTATGGATGGTTTGTTTGAGGACATGCCATTCACGTTGACCCATGTTTGCAAGGTTTTGTAGCTTTGACACTTGCTCCTTGAGTTGGTTGTTTTCCTTTTCCAGCCTCCGAATGGTGTTTATAACCTCATCTAATTTAGTTTCTCTTAATTTCTCCTTCCTTTCCATGCTTTCAAGTTTCTCTTTCATCTTCATTAGCTCTTGTACATAACGTCTTGGTGCCCACATGAGTGGTTTAGTTGTGGGATTGTAAGTTTCTTCCTCATCTGAAAACTCATTTTGGTGATTTGCCTTTGATTATTCCTTATTCTCCACCGGTTTATGTGGTAGAATATTTTTTATTTTTATTTTTTGATATGCCCTTTTCATTGTTGTTGCCCTTGCTCGAGCTGGTCGACGCCTTAATATCCTCCAATACTGTTTCTCATTGACATATATTGGTTCTTGTAATTGTTGCTTCCCTTCTTCCATTTTCAAACCCTTTATAGCCAAACCCTCTGTACTATTGATCCGATGAAATAAATGTGTAATAAAACCCTCCTTGCTCTGCAAACCCTCTGCTGCAAACCCTTGTTGATAATAAAACCTTATGTTGCAAACCCCTAAACGAATGTATTTCTCCTACCTACTTAAATTGTTTTATAAATCGAAAGAGGACAAAAAAATATGCTTACCCGATGAAATAGATGTTTAATACAATACTCTACCGCAAACCCTCCTTGCTCTGCAAAAACCCTTTGCCGCAAACCCTTTAATTTTTTTGTGCTGATATTTCTTGTCTGGTTCAGTGTACAGTTCAAATCTTCTCCATTCTATCGGCTCTGCTTCAGTATCCCCGTGCTCTACTTCCAGTATCCCCGTGAATACTCCGTCGCAAACCCTCCTTGCTTTGTAAAAATCCTTTGCCGCAAACCTTTTAATTTTTTTGTGCTGATATTTCTTGTCTAGTTCAATGTACCGCTCGAATCTTCTCTGTTCTATCGACTCTACTTAAATATCCCCGCGCTATGTGTCAGCTCTGGTTCAATGTACAGAAAGGCAATCGCAGCAATTTGTGGGTTGATCATGGGTTTACGAAACTGTACATATCGTTTTTTAATTGCTTCTATTCTTCTCTTCAATTGCCAATGCTAATCACCTAACTATGTATTAAACATTTGTTCTATCAACTCTTTGGATTTCTTTCGTATAAAAAAAAAATAAAAAAAAAATATAATACTAGTTATGAAAATGGTTTGTCTTTAAGTTATAAAGGAAAAAAAATAGATATTAAATTATTTTATATAGGGATGATTTGATTTTTTAATAATTAAATCTTATTTAAATTTAAAAAATAAACATATACAATAAGATATACATTATCTAATATATAATAGAATATTACTAATTTTTAAAAATTAGTTTATTATTTTATGTGATAATCACTATTTTAATTTATTATACTTGAAATAAATAATCTCAACATATTACTCAAATATATGTATAGAAGGGTTGAAAGGAAAATATTATGTATAAAGTGTATGAAAAGGGCCCTGAAATCATTTATTTTCTTCATTAGCAACAAAGTGATATTTGAAAAATACAATATTTTATTGGAGGTGGAGTATAGATATTTCTTGGAACAATGACATGTATCTCAATAAAAATTAAAATAATATATTATTGGTTAATAAAATATCACATATATCATCTTAGAAGTTGTCAAATAGGACAATAGGATTATATAATATATTAAATAATGGAAATTCTCTCATGGAAAATACACTTAAAGATTACATATTTCAATATCTCTTTTAATCTAAATCAAATGGTTATTATATCTTTAAGTGTTTAGTAAGTATTCAACAAAAGATTACACATACTAAACACTTTCCTTTGATATAAACTCTCCCATGCCAAATCAACAAAAATAGATTTTATAATAATATCCATAGTTAGATAAAAAAAAATTAAAGCAAGTATACCTTGAGATTAAATTTCCCATATTTTATGAATCTAAAGCTTAATATGCTCGGTCCATTTATGCTCTATAAATTTATAAATCAAGTGAATACTTATCTAGTTATCACAAAATAAGAGATATGACCTTTAAAGGAAGGCCTAATCACTCACGACACATTTGCTTCCACTAGATATACATAAGCATGATTGATATTATAATAAATTACTTTTATAAAAAAAATAACAATAATACTCTATTGTTTATAATATCAATAAATAGTTGCATAAATAAAAGGAAAATAATCAAATAGAGTTTTGTTCAACTAGATATTTGACTCAATTTGTATTTGAGTATCCTTGATAAACAATACAATTCATTATTATATAATGTATATTGATATGAATAGAACCCATGATATATTGAAGAATCTACTTGGTAGCCTTCTATTGATTCTTATAAGGTTCTTGTATATACCTAGAATAATAACTATTAGAAATAAAGGTTTTTGGTCTAGTATGGATGAGATAGAAAAAACTACCCACCAATGACCTATAAATAGAAGCATCTATTTGACAAAAAAAGATAGTTAACCTCAAGATTAACCCCAAAAGTAGAAAATGAATATGTGGGGATAAGTTTCACTTGAGGACATGGTTGACTTTTGTATTGTATTCATTTTTATAGCCCTATGGGGTATTATACACCTTGTATAGGTGTGTTTATTCTAATTTTATAATAATAAACCTTATGGTGAGTTATTTAACCTTCATCTAAGGTCACTTATAATTTGGATATTTATAACCCTTGATACTAACCATTTATTTAGTAATTAGAGAGATTGAATCTTTTGTTAATGAGATTAATTGGTGTCTAAGGAAACCCTTCATATCATGTTATGCTTATATATGATTTATCCTTTTTTCTACTTAGTAATTTATTGATTTATTTTATTCTTAAATTATTGATAAATCTAATATGGTATCAAGGTATGTGTGAATATCCATTACTTGATCTTGTCTTTTGGTCTACATTCTTCTATAGTGCTTATGGGACTAGCATGGATTTTAGAAGGTTTAGTTTATAAAATATTGTGTACTTGATATAGTTTAGAATTTGATCAAAAAGCCTAGTTGAAGTTTGGATTGCAAGGATCTTACCATACCATAAAATAGTCATTGGATCAAGAGATTTTTTTTAAGTTAGGTTCATCATATCTATCTATTTTTATATTCAATCCATTTGATAAATTAGTTATTTGTGATTGATATATTTTTTGATGCCTTTCTAATAAAGTAGTTTTGCTAAAGAATAATGATTTGAGTTTTTTGATTCTGTACATATGATTCTGTACATAAAATTTAGTTATCTTTTATCAATGTATATATATATTTTTTGTTTCCTCTCTAAGATTTTTTGGCATTAATGTAACATAAATAAGATGGTAGCTTTCATGATTCTTTAAGAAGAGAATAAGAGATTGAAATTTTTTCCACCATTATCAATTGCAAAAAAAGTCATAAGTAGACTTTAGGGTGTGGAAAAGATATTTGATCTACTAGAAAAAGTTATAGAGATGGTTTGACAACTATACTACATTAGTAGGAGAGGATAGCTTGATCGGTTGCATTTCAAAAAAGGTTGTACAAGGAAGACCATGATAGACATGAACAAACCATAAATATTTTCATATTCTTTATTAAATCTCAAGAGGGATCCTAGTTCAAGATATTTTATTATTTTACACTAGTATACTATTTTCTGTTTTAAGTTTTTTAAAATTTTACTTCCTTTTTCATATTTTAGAATTAAAAAGGGCAATATTTTAATGAATATTCTCTCTCCTAGAGATAAACTTATGTGCAATGCATAAATTATGACATATAGTTTAGACACAAGTAGAGTTAGCACTTAAAATGAGTGCCTTTGACCCCAAGATGGAAGATAACCCAATGAGAGTCACTTGATTTGTAAGTCCATTTTAAGTATGAGGTTGTGGGATCAACTTGTGGTTTGGATGTGTTGGCACTTTTGAGAAGATAATATTATAATATATATAGATTTTGGGGGTATGCATTGCTATAGAAGATCATGTAGGGATCCTTAGGTATATACACATATCCATTTGATCAATGATGGTCAATTTAATCCTTATTTATTTTGGTACTCAACATGGCTATTTTCATAGTGGTTTGAAGTTTCTATGTTGGTTTTTGGTTGCATGAAGTATTTGGATTCAAATTTTATCATGGTGGTGAGTATGTGACTATCAATATTTATTGTATTATGTTGTGCCCATAAAAAATATTATTGAAATGTGATGCATAGGGAAGGACATTAAGGTGGCCCAATGAACACTCATTTGATTTGTTGGAAACCTTACAAATATCTTGATTCCTTTAATTCTAAAATGGCCATGGAGTATGTGAATAGAGGGGAGCCTATGGATAATTGACATCTAAGGATCTCATATTCTAATATTTACCTAGATAATTTATATGGATTAGATTTATTTTGGGTTACTTGGTGGTCAATAAACCACTAGTGGCTAATATAGAACCATGGTAGAGATGGTCAAACTAATTTTTTCCTATATAAAGAGGAAGAGTGAATCACATGGATAAACAATATAAAATAAGTTTTCTTACTTATGTAATCATCTAACCAATCTCTAGTAGATTTAGGACTCAACTGTCATTTCCTTGGCTTAGTGAAACATGATATTAATTGGTTTACAGATTTCTTTCCATAGGCCTATATAGTCAACACATAACTAGCACTTACTTACCCAACTTAGTGACACTTGTCAGTAGTTAGTTTACTAATTATTTTTCTAGTGGCCTATTCAGTTAGTGCATAGTTGGCACACCCTTGGTTATCCATTCAATATCACATTATAACATAGGATTTGCTCGAGGTAAATATAATTTTATACAAATTTTCAAATATTTTGGTGGTATTTTATGTGATCTTGGGAAAAATTGCTATAGGCCATAGTTTTTGCATAAAAAAGAGTTTTGATCCCCTTTTGTCAATCATATGGTTTTTGAATATCTTTGTAATGGAAATATTACTTTTGATTAGAACTATATATAGGATACTATATCTTGGTATGGATATAATGGATTCTCATACACCCTACTAACTAGACCAAACTATGCCACCTAAGAGATTAAGATAGAATGTCTATTGGGAAGTAAGGGACTTCTCATATATGTTAATGAGAACCCAATTTCTACTAATACTATTGAAAGAAGAAACTATACAAGGAGAAAATTGAGAAATCATAGGGCATGATTTCCCTGTATCAAAACATGATATATGATAATCACATTACCAATATTCTTAATCTCATAAAATTATTGGATAAATTTTAATATATATGTGACTAAATTGATTCCAATAAAGTTAGTAGATTGGAAACTAAGATTGCCATGTTGAATATGTAGATTTTTGAAAAAACTAATGAGTACATCAGTTGTTTCATGAAATTGAAAGAATATATCCATAATGTCAAAGGGACCAATAAGAAGAATGGGAAGACAAATCTTGAATTTCTCAATACATTATTTTATAATGTTGTAAAAAATATGAGATAGTAGCTACCTTCTTTGAAAATGCATTAGATCTCTTTCCCTCAAAATCTAATACCTTCACTTGATTATGTGTTCAAATATATTCTCCATAAGTAAACTTGAAGAATACAATAAAGGAGTTGTTCCCTTTATATTTAGGCTCATTTAGTGAAAGTGACCAAGCTAAATTCTAAGAAAAAAGTAGAAATCAAAAGGGAAGAAATGCAATAAGACATCAAAAAATAAATTTATGGTTTTTGCAAGAAGGAAGATCAAAGAAAAGTTTTGTCAATAGTGGATGAATCAAATAAGGAAGGGATGGTGATGTTTATATTTTCTTTGTATAATATGAGGGTGACCATGAGCATGGCAATTCACAAGCATGTGTTATTATTCATTCAACCTTTTAGACCTACATATTATTAGAGAAGTGGATAATACATTTAGGAGCAACATGGCATGTAATGAGACATCCTCATCTTTTGACCAACTACAAAAAATGATATTGTGATGATTGTGTGATCATTGATGATGATTATTTTGGGAGGTATCTAGATATTATGAGGTAACTCTTGGTTCCTCCTAATTTGGAGAGATTTTTCATGTACCAAGTGTGGGACCTAGTCTCCTTTCCATTTATCACATCACTTATAATAATTGAAAGGTGGAATTTTAGCCTGGTAGATGCATTATTAAGGATAATAATGATTATTTTAGGACAAAAACATCAAGGTATTATAGTGAGTTTGATCATATGTATAATATTAGCAAATTTATTTTCTCTTATTCTTCTTGTTCATCTAAGAAGAGATACTTGATTTCTATGATGTCTAAGTAGATGACACTAGCAATATTTGGCACTACAAAATTAGATACATTAACACTAGATCCCTAAGGTATTGTTGGTAGTTTTGACATCATGCCACATTAAAATTTTGATCAAATTTTGTTGAATGGTTTCTTATTGTAAAAGTAGTAAATATATTAAATTTATGTTGCAATATTTCGGCCAGTATAATGTGTTACAATATTTTTATGTGTTAATTTTATTTCTAATTTTCATGAATTTCATGCTTGGGAATAATGGGTGCTGCAAGGTAAATTGTTTGTGAAGAATCAGTATATATCACCCAGGGACGTCAAAATAAAGCAGTGCTTAAAAATTCAAGGAAAAGAAAAGATATAGTAACATTTTTTCCTGAATTAAGGATGAAAATACTTATCGCATTTTCCTGTGGTGAAGACGTATTTATTTTTGAAAATATTGTTTCTAAGAAAATGGAAGAGAAAAAGGGTGTTCGCCCCAAAATTCGGGCGACAAACTCCTTTGCGTCACTTCAGGGTGAACATAAAAGGAAAAATAAAAAGAAGAATGACAAGTTTGGCAATGGATTTCACCCCAAGTGAGGGGTGAAAGTCCCTTTTGCCCCTCCTAGGGGTGAAAACACATTCAAAGTTTTTAAGATCAAAGTGGGTTCGAATTCAAAAAGCACTCACAATTAAAAGAAATACATTCACCCCAAAGTTGGGGTGCAAGCATCGTTCACCCCACTTTGGGGTGAACATCCTCGAAGTTATGAAGATAATGCACCCAGTTAACATGTTGACTAGTCAAATGGAATTTCACCTCAGTTGAGGGATGAAAATCCCTTTCGCTCCTCCTTGGGGTGAAAGCTTAGTGACGGGGCACCGAGAAATAGACACAGACTCACACTCCCGATTTCCAAATTTTTCTCTTTGCATTAATCTGGAAAATCACATTACAAACGGCCCGCAGGCTTACAAATGACCAGCGCTCGGCTTGGTCGTCTCACTTCCACACTCTGCATCTATTTCCCGATCCACCGTCCGACAAATACAATAAAATGGGTTTTTATAGAGGCCCCGACCCTCTCAAACAACTTTCAAAAATGGGTTCACCAACCCAAATTAAATTTCCCTCCAATACATTCTTCACGTAAATTGGGACACCAACCCGATTAAATTCCCGCACTCCGCACGGTCCCTGCCACTGCTGACTTGGTCAGTAAACCCTGCGTGCCCCTTGCTTCTCGTCTTTCACGCTCCTGGAATTCCTCGCTTTATCTTTAGCTTCTGCCACGTGTCAAATTTGAACAGTCCTCGAAATAACCATTCTCGCCATCTTTTTCTCTTCCCGCGCCATTTTCTCTCTCCATCGCGATATCGCGACGTTTCTGGCTCTCTGCACTTGCTTCTCATTTTGGTCACGATATCGCGACATGTCGCGATATCGCGACAATTTTGCCTCCTGCCCCTTCGCTGAGAAACTCGTCGCGATATCGTGACGTCGCGATATCGCGACCGTTTTGTCGCTCTCTCCTCTGCTCCGAAACCTGTCACGATTTCGTGACATGTAGCAAAATCACGGGTCATGATTTCATGACATGTCACGAAATCGTGCCCCCTTCTGCGCCTTCGTCCCTCTCCGACAAACTGTCATGATTTCGCGACACGTCGCGAAATCGTGGGTCACGATTTTGCGACACGTCGCGAAATCGTAGCCCCTTCTGCTGCACTTCCTCCTTGCCAATTTCTGTCGCGATTTCACGACACATCATGAAATCGCGATGGTTTTCTATCTTTGCCACTTTTTCTTCCTGTGCCGACTCTTCAGCACTATTTTTCCCGACACTTGACACCTTGGTTGCTGGTGCCGCCGGATGCTCCTGCATCAGACCACTGACGGGGCACCGGGAAACAGACACAGACTCACACTCCCGATTTCCAAATTTTTCTCTTTGCATTAATCTGGAAAATCACATTACAAACGGCTCGTAGGCTTACAAATGACCAACGCTCGGCTTGGTCGTCTCACTTCCACACTCTGCCTCTATTTCCCGATCCACCGTCCGAAAAATACAATAAAATGGGTTTTTATAGAGGCCCCGACCCTCTCAAACAACTTTCGAAAATGGGTTCACCAACCCAAATTAAATTTCCCTCCAATACATTCTTCATGTAAATCGGGACACCAACCCGATTAAATTCCCGCACTCCGCACGGTCCCTGCCACTGCTGACTTGGTCAGTAAACCCTGCGCGCCCCTTGCTTCTCGTCTTTCGCGCTCCTGGAATTCCTCGCTTTATCTTCAGCTTCTGCCACGTGTCAAATTTGAACAGTCCTCGAAATAACCGTTCCCGCCATCTTTTTCTCTTCCCGCGCCATTTTCTCTCTCCATCGCGATATCGCGACATGTCGCGATATCGCGACGTTTCTGGCTCTCTGCACTTGCTTCTCATTTTGGTCACGATATTGCGACATGTCGCGATATCGTGACCATTTTGCCTCCTGCCCCTCCGCTGAGAAACTCATCACGATATCGCGACATTTCTGGCTCTCTACACTTGCTTCTCATTTTGGTCGCGATATTGCGACATGTCGCGATATCGCGACCATTTTGCCTCCTGCCCCTCCGCTGAGAAACTCGTCGCGATTTCGCGATATCGTGACGTCGCGATATCGTGACCGTTTTGTCACTCTCTCCTCTGCTCCGACGTCATGATATCGCGACCGTTTTGTCGCTCTCTCCTCTGCTCTGAAACCTGTCACGATTTCACGACATGTAGCAAAATCGCGGTTCACGATTTCATGACATGTCGTAAAATCATGCCCCCTTCTGCACCTTCGTCCCTCTTCGACAAACTGTCGCGATTTCGTGACACGTCGCGAAATCGCGGCCCCTTCTGTTGCACTTCCTCCTTGCCAATTTCTGTCGTGATTTCGTGACGTTCGCGGCCCCTTCTGTTGCACTTCCTCCTTGCCAATTTTTGTCATGATTTCGTGACACGTCACAAAATCACGATGGTTTTCTGTCTTTTCCGCTTTTTCTTCCTGTGCCGACTCTTCAGCACTATTTTTCTCGACACTTGACACCTCGGTTGCTGGTGCCGCCGGATGCTCCTGCATCAGACACCTGGGGTAAGTGAAGAAGTGATCTTCACTTCTGCTGGGTCCGGTTGCTGCCTCCTGCAACACTCCCGGACTCATCTCTGCCTCAGCAGCCTGCTTTAACCCCGGCTCCCGGTCCATACTTCTGTCTTCTACCGGACAGATTTCTCCACTGCTGCAAACTTCTTCTGCAGCCTGCTGTATTTCCTCCTTTTGCACAAAAAAATCTGTGCCTTCTTCCGGGCAGGTCCCGGTACCGCTGTACTCTTCCTCACATGCGGTTTTCTTTAATTTTTCTTCTTTCTTCCTCTTTCTTTCTTCCCGTCTTCTTTGCCTTTCCTCTTGCTCCCGTAACTTTATCCCGAGCCATTCTTTTTACAATGCTTTTAATTGCCGTTGCAATGCTTTTACTTCTTCCTCCGAAACCATATCCTCCATGCTGTCCCGTCTTCTTCGAGGATGCATTCTTCTCTCTTCTTATTTTTTTTTTTTACCGGGTCTTGGCGTAAACTGCCTCCCGCTCGGTGAATCTGCTTACGCACTTAAATACCGAACTCACTCTCTCTCAGAACTCTCCCGCAGGTCCTGGTGCAACTGCCTCACCTTCGGCGGATCTGCTGCACACTCAGGAACCACTGGCTCTGATACCACTGACGGGGCACCGGGAAACAGACACAGACTCACACTCCCGATTTCCAAAATTTTCTCTTTGCATTAATCTGGAAAATCACATTACAAACGGCCCGCAGGCTTACAAATGACCAGCGCTCGGCTTGGTCGTCTCACTTCCACACTCTGCATCTATTTCCCGATCCACCGTCCGACAAATACAATAAAATGGGTTTTTATAGAGGCCCCGACCCTCTCAAACAACTTTCAAAAATGGGTTCACCAACCCAAATTAAATTTCCCTCCAATACATTCTTCACGTAAATCGGGACACCAACCCGATTAAATTCCCGCACTCCGCACGGTCCCTGCCACTGCTGACTTGGTCAGTAAACCCTGCGTGCCCCTTGCTTCTCGTCTTTCACGCTCCTGGAATTCCCCGCTTTATCTTCAGCTTCTGCCACGTGTCAAATTTGAATAGTCCTCGAAATAACCGTTCCCGCCATCTTTTTCTCTTCCCGCACCATTTTCTCTCTCCATCGTGATATCGCGACATGTCACGATATCACGACGTTTCTGGCTCTCTGCACTTGCTTCTCATTTTGGTCGCGATATCGTGACATGTCGCGATATCGCGACCATTTTGCCTCCTGCCCCTCCGCTGAGAAACTCGTCGCGATATCGCGACGTTTCTGGCTCTCTGCACTTGCTTCTCATTTTGGTCGCGATATCGTGACATGTCGCGATATCGCGACCATTTTGCCTCCTGCCCCTCCGCTGAGAAACTCGTCGTGATATCGCGACGTCGCGATATCGCGATGTCGCGATATCGCGACGTCGCGATATCGCGATGTCGCGATATCGCGACCGTTTTGTCGCTCCTCCTCTGCTCCGAAACCTGTCGTGATTTTGCGACATGTAGCAAAATCGTGGTTCACGATTTCACAACATGTCGCGAAATCGTGCCCCCTTCTGCGCCTTCTTCCCTCTCCGGAAAAATGTCACGATTTCATGACACGTCGCGAAATCGTGGCCCCTTCTGCTGCACTTCCTCCTTGCCAATTTCTGTCACGATTTCGTGACACGTCGCGAAATCGTGACGGTTTTCTGTCTTTGCCGCTTTTTCTTCCTGTGCCGACTCTTCAGCACTATTTTTCCCGACACTTGACACCTCGGTTGCTGGTGCCGCCGGATGCTCCTGCATCACTCAGCAATAGTAGGTTTGAGCAAACACTAAGGAAAAGTTAACAAGGCAACAAGATGGCATTGAAAAGTCAAATTTTTGTTCATCCCAAGGGAAGGGCGAGAACACCTTGCACCCTCTCTTTGGGTGAATGTATCTAAAATAGAAAATGTGGAACCCATGATGGCATGCATAAAAGGAATGAAACAGTCACACTTTCACCCCAGGTGAGGTGTGAAAGTCCCATTTGCCCCTCATCTAGGAAAAGCTACATAAAAATGGGCCCACGAATATGCTAATGATTTTTCTATCTACGCTTCAAGAAAATTTTAAAAGGTGAGCTTTGGAGGAGTCAAAACTACGTTTGCCCAAGGTAAAGGGTGATAATGCCTTTCACCCCTTTTGGCGGACGAACGTATATTTTAAGGAGAAAGACATTTTGTGTAAGGCACTTTTATCCTAGAAGGAAGGTGGAGTTTTCAGTCACCCATTTCAGAAGCAAAATGGTATGGAGATGGTCTGAGGCATCAAGTATAAACTCGAAGGTGTATGATAAGTTGTTTTCGCCCAGGATTGTCCCTAAGTTGACTACTTGCCATGACAAAGAGATAATGCAGGGTGAATAATTTTTAAATTGGATAAGGTCCAGGGTTGTACATTGGGTGCAATAACGTAAGATTCACAATAGGTGTTTTCGAGAGCACCCTCTCCACCAAAAAGCGTGAATAAGGAAGAAGTGATGAAAATTAAAGGAAGCACTTTCACTCATTGCATTGTTTAGGTGAACTCAAGCATCAAAAAATATTTTTCAAAGGTGCCTTTAATGATTGAGGCAAAAGGGTAACTATACTTACATATTTTATGCTAAAAGGCTGTTAGATTTAATATTTGAGGGTGATTTTCATGAGTTCCAAGACATTATGGACAAGAGTGAATATCCAAGGAACAATGGGGGTATCAAGTCAACGACCAACTTTACAATGTTTTGTGCATCGATGCCCGAATGTGTTGATTTCTTGAAGATTTTCCCTTAAAACTAGATCACTATCTTAGAAGGAAGATTTTCAAAAATTCCAAGGAAGAATTTCTTCACAAAGGTTCCTGATCTGTAAACATTTTGTCTTTTGTGTATTAAATGGACAGAGGTGAAAACCTCTATAAATACTAGATAATTTTAATGTAAATGGAGGATAGACACTCTGTAGAAAAACTATTCAAGTTTTCTGCGTAAATAGAAGGAGTTTGGCTTTTGATTTTGCAAGCAGTCTTTATGTGTGATTTCTTTCTATTCAAGCATTTCTATTTTATATTCATATCTATTATCTGCTGCTAAGTTCAAATTCTGCATTTGGATTTGGGTACTACTAGTGAGAGTGTGAGTATTGGAATGCGATTTTGGAAGTTATCTCCAAAACACTGTAAGTGAATTCTCTTGACTCCTTTATATTCTATGCTACTATGACACTTGGTTGGAATTCCTACTACTAGTCTATCCCAAATCCTACATTTTCTAGTATGTGGCTATATTTCCTTTTTATTTCTTGCAACTCTAGACTTAAATTGATGTAGGATTAGTAAGGGATCCAGCCCTCTCTAGAGATTGGCACAAAGGATATTTCTTTCCTTTGGCCTTTCAATGTTGGTCGTGTCTAGGGTGCACAAATACATATTTTGTATTTTAGGTAGATATTTGACCAATAGTTTTTGGCATACCTGGTGGGACCATCAAAAGTTCCACTTTCAACAATATTAAGGTTTGATGTTCACCTTCATGTTGTATGATTAGAACATCTAGCGACTCAGAAATACCCAAAAGCCTCTGAACGTGAAGGCAGTGAAAGTTGTGCTTCATGATCACAAGATCGAAGGCCAAAAATTCCGAAAATCCCATTGAGTTTTTGAACTTGACACCCAAAAATTAGGATAACATCCTAGATTAATCACCCTACCTCATACATCAGTCGTAACATCTTCACAGTTAGCTAGTGTATTATCTATTCCTTCAAGTCCATCTAGTACTGCTACTAGTTCCCTACCTCCTCAACCTCACACACTAGTTCACATGGCTCAGAACCCACCACCACAACAACCACAGCCACCAAGGTAGTTCCCAACATGGAATAGCTTAGGAGCTTTAAATTTACAAGCACATAATCCAGTCCCTCAAGCATCATTGAAATCTTTGCCTACCTATGATGGTACTGGTAAGACTACCTACGAGCATATCCAAGATGTGGCTTCTTTGGTGACAATCCATGGCATTACAGATGAAGATATTATGGTAAGATTATTGGTGTTATCACTTAGAGATAAATTTTTGTATTGGTATCGATCCTTGCCACCCGCTACTATTACTACATGGGGCCAGTTTGTAGAATTGCTAATCAAGAAATTTCATGAGAAAGTTGATCCTTTCTCCTTGCTACATCAATTCATGAATATCCAAAGACATCCATAGGAGGAGATAGTAGACTTTAATGTCAGATTCACTCGAAGCTGGTAGAGAGTTCCTGATGGCCCTTAGCCCACACATGAGCAAGTTGCGTTTTACTACCTTAGAGCCTTTAACTTTGAAATTGGTATGGTAGTCCAACAAGCCAATATCAACATATTTCTAGATTTGTAAACACAGGCATAGAAGGTCAAAGAAAATTTTATCACCATAGGTAAATTGCCTCCAAAGTTAACCATACCCATTCTTCTTGATCTTCCATAGTATCTGTATTCGAGTGCATTTTCACAACCTATACCTTCTATATACCCTATTCCCTCATGGAGCTTGGGTCCACCTCAAATTTATCCAGTTCTGGTTCCACAACTCCCCACTCCAAGTATTCTGCAATTACATGCACTAGTTGTTCTGCATTTTCCAACACCAGTTCCTTTCCCAGTGCTACCAATGCCACCTGTCCCATTGCAATTGCCTGCTCCACCAATACCTCTACCTTTACCAGAACCTCCTACACCTTCAAATATTGATCCCATTATAAAAATATTATAGGAGATGCAATCACTCAATTCATCGATGAGGACAATGTCGAATGAAATTACGTCCATCAAGAAGAAGTAAGTTGAAGCGATTTTTCGATCAAGGAGGTTTCAAACACTGCAAATTACTAGGGAGAAACCAACCACTAGAAAGGGCCTTGAGAGAAACACAACTATGTTGGAAAATGAAGAAACTAGTACATCAAAGAAAGCATACTGGTGCTCCACCTGTAATGATCCCCATGGAGAAGACACGTGCATGGTTCATTTGAACTATGTACAGACATTAGCAGAAATTTCTACTGGTGGAAAAATCAATATGATAATTTAAGTTGGTCATAACTTTATGATTCCTTCCTTAGAGTAGGTTTTGGTCCTTACGAGGGCTAGAAATAAGCCAGTGACTACTGATCCAGCAGAAATAGAGCCTCTGAAAGTTCCTACTGAAAAAAGGTACAAAATGAAAAGGTACAACCATAATTGAAAGTGCCTAGAACAACAACTAAATATAAATATTCTGTCTTGTTGAAGGATCTATTGCCCAAGCAATCTCAAGAGAAGTTACAGATGAAGGCATCAACTTCACATCCTGTAGCTACTCAAGTACAAACTGAGGCAAAATAACAAGCCAAAGATCACCTCAAGTACCCATCATTGACTAAGGTACAAAGGGTGGAAGCTACTCAACAGTATCGGAATAAGTATGAACTAGTTATAGAAGAAAATGTTCCAAGTACTTCTAATTATAATATTATTGAGGAAATGAAGAAGATCCCTGCAAAAGTAAGTTTATATGATGCACTACAATTACCTGGACAAGTTGACTTGTTGCAAGAGTCTCTCAAGTCTACAAAATATCAAAAGAAAAATCTTTCCCAAATAGTGTTAGCATAGATACTATTGATCTCTACCACTAGAAATAACAGACCACCTCCATTCTATTTGTCTCTCATAATGGAAGGGTGGATCGTGCATAATTGTATGATTGACTCTGGTGCTACGACTACTATCATGCCGAAGGTAGTATGTGAAGTCATGGGGATGGAGTATACAAGGAGTAGTCCAGGTGTATTGTAGTTGGATGGGACCCCAATCAAAATAGTGGGTGTGATTAAAGATATTCCTATCATTTTTTTATAGCATACCATAAATCACTGTCATCCAAGAAGTAGTGGTGGTTGACTTGGAACCATACTCCAGCATGTGTCTTTCAAGGGAATTCATAGCAAAACTAGGAGGATATCTTTCCTTGGATTATTCACATTTGGAGATCCCTTTCAAGGGAAGAAGAATCCGCATCTATAATGAAAAGCCATCCACTTTTCATATAGAAAAACTGGAGGAAGAAGAAAAGCCCACTAGTGCAGTCAACATGATGACAGAGGAAGTGCAAGAAGTGGACTTGATGGAGGAAGCTCTTGGTGAGCTCCGCCTTGAGGATGAGTTTTCATTGATGGATTTCAATGCAATGGTAGAAATTGATATTGGTTGTTATACCATAACTAAACCTGAGCAGACTAAAGAAGAAATTTTTGATTCCTAGGATCCTGTATCCAATCAGCTATGGAAGCTATATTTTGATGGTGTAAGGTGTAAGAATGGTGCAGGGGCTAGAATTGTCCTTGTTTCTCCTACAGGGTTACATAAAACCTATTCATATCGGTTAAATTGGAGCTGCATGAATAATACCACCGAATATGAAGCATTGTGCCTTGGTTTGAAGAAAGCTAAAAAGTTGGGAATAAAATAATTATAAATTTTTGGATATTCTGAGCTCATCATCAACCAGACTACAAAAAAATGTGTGTCAAAGCAAAACTATTTGAAGGCCTACCATAACAAGGTATGGGATTTGTTTGAGTCCTTTACAACATTGAATATTCAGGCAATTTCGTGGGAGCAAAACAAACATGCAGATATCTTGGCTTCCCTTGGTGCCAATTTCTCTCCTATAGAGCAAGTGGTTAGGAGACCCAAGACTGTGAGGGTAATTTATAGACCCTTAGTCCTTGATAAAAATATTTATTGGTAAGTGTTTGATAGTGATGAAAAAATAGTTAATTTTTTGATTAAGGAAGCTGCAAGCACAGAGGAAAGAATACTGGTCGAAGAGGAGATGGAAGGAATGATTCAATTGAAGAATAATCACATTCCTAGGGGACTGATTTTGCTTGAGAGTTTGTTTGATCAAAATTATAGGGTAGAGAAACATAAAATTAAGGTGGATGTAAAGGAATACAAGGAAATGTAGTTGGAGTCTAAGAATATTATCAAAGTTAGAATAGACTGTACGTTAGAAGAGCTCGAAGATATTAAAAATTTGTGTTATGAGTTTCTAGATATCATCGCTTGGAGCTATCATGATCTGAAGGGATATGACAAGAACGTGATCCAACACACCATTGAATTGTAGGAAGGGGTGAAGCCTTTTTGATAGAAACAGTGGCCTATCAATCCAAAAATTGAAGTGCTTATGAAAGCAGAGCTGCTAAAAATGCTGGAGGTAAAAATAATTTATCCTATCAAACACTCAACATGGGTGGCAAACTTGGTTCCAGTTCAGAATAAAAATGGAGATATTCACCTGTGTGTGGACTTTCAGAATCTAAACCAAGCATCCTTGAAAGATCACTATCCTTTGCCGTAGATTGACCAGATTTTACACGTAGTCACTGGAGCACAGAGATTTTCATTGCTTGATGGTTTTTCCGGCTACAACCAGATCTAGGTGAAGGATGAGGACCAACACAAAACTATATTTACTACAAAATGGGGCACTTTCACCTATCAGAGAATGTCATTTGGTCTTTCCAATGCTAGCACCACCTTTTAGAGAGCTATGGATGTCGCTTTTGGTGAGTTGTTGAATTGTATTATTGTAATTTACCTTGATGACATGATTATTTTCTCACATCACAAGGAAGAGAACGTCTCTCATCTGAGGAAAGTGTTCAAAAAATATTAGGAATTTGGAATTTCCATTAACCCAAAGAAATCCATTTTCGCTGTCAAAGAGGAAAAACTCTTGGGACATGTGATTTCACAAGAAGGACTGGTGATTGATCCTACGAGAGCTGAAGCTCTCTTGAAATTACCCTTATCAACTAGTAATAAGGATCTACAGTCATTATTTGGCCAAATCAATTTCATTCAAAAATTCATTGCTGATTTTGCTCAAGTAGTAAAGCCAATGATCAAAATTCTTAAGAAGAATGCAGACTTTAAGTGGACAGAAGTAAGGAGACAGGCATTTTGGGAAATAAAGGAGAGAATCACCCAAGCGCCAGTACTGATTAATCCAGATTATTCAAAATATTTCATCCTTTATGCAGTAGGAGAACAAGAGAGTTATGCTATGGTCCTCACTCAAAAGCAAGATTATGGGGATGAGAAAACAATTTCTTTTCTAAGCCAAGTCATTGCACCACACCAGGAGAAATATAACTTCAACAAGAAGCAGGTGTATGTGGTCATGAAATCCCTAAAGAAATTCTGATATTTCATTTCATAGATCAAGACAATTGTATACGTTATTAATCCAGACATAAAATTTTTTATCATTCAAGGGAATATGGGTGATAAAAGAGTAGGTTGGGTGTCAAATATTCAATAATACGATGTGGATATTTGATCTACTAAATTGGTTTGTGGATGAGCTCTCTGCCAAGAATTGGTCAAAAGCATAGCTTTCAGATCACTGACTTCGGTACAGGATGAGGTTATCAACGAAAGAAACTTTATGAATCAAGCTACAAGTGATCATGATTGGATAGAGGACCTTATAAAATTATTTACATCCAAAAAATATCCATCACACCTTGATGCCTCATAGTAGTGAAGATTCAGACTGTAGGCACTTAGGTACATCCTATTACCAAGTGGGCTATTTCATAAAAATATAGACAGGGTACTCCTCAAATGTGTGAAAGAGTATGAAAAGCAAAATATCTTGGAGGAGTTCCATTCTGGCTTATCCGATGGGCATTATGCAAGAAGGCCTATGGCCTTGAAGATCATTCGAGCTAGGTATTTTTGGCCTACTCTTTTTGCAGATGCACACAAGGTGAGCCAAAGTTGCGATAACTATCAAGGTATGTTGGTAGGAATAAGAAAGCATCTCTACCTCTGCATTTGATCCAGGTAGAAGCTCCATTTCAGTAGTGGGGCTTGGATTTCATTGGAGTTATTGATCCTCATTCCTCTATTGAGCATAAATATATCTTTATAGTGACCGATTATTTTACCAGGTGGATAGAGGCCATTTCGACCAAAAAAGTAGATTAGGCTACAATCATCTCCTTCCTTGAAGGGTTGATTACCCATTTCGGCGTACCAGATGCCATTGTAACAGATAATGAGACTCCATTTATAGGGGTGAAGATCACCAAATTTGCAAGTAGGTATGGGATTTATCTAAAGACTTCTTCCAATTATTACCCATAGGGAAATAGTCTGGCCGAATCCACAAACAAAAATTTGCTTCGGATCTTGAAAAGGACACTTGGCAGCAATAAAAGGAGTTGGCATCTATTGTTAAATCAGGCTCTATGGGTAGATCATATATTAGTTAAGAAGTCTATCAAAGCCTCTCCTTACTCCTTGGTGTATGGAAAAGAGGTAGTGTTACCCACTCATATCAAGCTCCCCATCCTCCAAATATTGTAGTTGTTCAAATATGAAGATGATGAGTTTGATCCCATGAGTGCAAGGTTGGCTCAATTGTTGCAGCTAGAAGAGGAGAGAGAAAAAGCATATGAGGCTTTCACTAAACATGCAAAAGTGACACAAAAGTGGTTTGGTAAAAATACAACAGAACACAAGTTTCACGTAGGAGATCTAGTCCTCAAGTAGAACGAGAACAAAGCCAAGCTAGGGAAGCACCACAAGTTTGATGCGATCAGGAAAGGTCCATTTTAGGTTTCTACAGTAAATTCGACGAACGCATATCATCTTCATGATATGGATGGTTGGGATTTGTCGATTCTAGTTAATGGTCTTCATTTGAAGGCCTATTTTCAATGATGTAGTCAAGAGGTACAAGTGTGTAAATATGTACATATTTTATTTACAAGTATTTTATTGCTTTATAAATATAAAAAAATAAAGAGAAAAGAGAAAAAGAAAAAGAAGTACGAGGTGGAATCTACTAGAAGATGCTAGGATTTCCTCAAAGAAAATTTTTCTTTGAAAAATTGCTCTCTTTGAAAATCAGTTTCGTCCCAAAACATTTCCCTGAAGATGTATTACAAGTTTCGGGCATAATTAATTGTTGTATTAAAAAGTTTTAACAGGTCTGAAAGATCCAAAAGCTTTGAAGTTAAAATGTTGCCTTACTTTGCAAGACTTCGAGTTAAAAAGGTTAAAAATAAGTCGAGGAAACATCCGAAAGCCCTTGGTGAAAGTATAAGAGCGGAAGGGCAAATGCCTTAATTGAAAAATCAAAGCGCAATGCATAGGGCCTAATCCCGAAATCATGGAGTGCAGCTAATATAAAAAAAAGTGATTTTATCCCAAGGTGGGGGTAAAAACCCCATTCATATCACTATGGGATGAACACATATGAAATAAGTCAAGTCTTCTCAGTAAAAAAGCTAAAAAGGGCTTTCGCCCCAAGGAGGGGGGGGTGAAACTCCCATTCACCCCTTATTGAGGTGAAAGCATATCATGAAAAAATTTAAAGTGCTAATGGTGGCTCCTGTACCTCCTGGTCAAAGAAAATAGTTTGAAGTCCTTTCACTTCAAATTTTAGAACTCTCATGACAGCCAAGTGATATGAAAATGTTCTAAGAGTATGGGGGCACTCTTTGGTGTATTAAACGAATGCATATATGAGGGTTTCGACAAGGTTTCGATAAAATTAGAAGTGAAGCGAAGTAAAAGGAAAGGGCAAAAAGAAAATCAAGAGTTTTCAAAGCTTTGAGGGAAAAGCAAAAAAATAAAGTTTTTTATTGATTTTCTTTCATATGGCATGAAAATAAAAGAGAGATATATTAAAAAAATAAAAAATAAAATAAAAGCTCTAAAATTAGAGGATTTTCTAAGTAAAGAAAATCCATGCTTTTTGGAATGTATGGGGCAAAAAAGAAAGGCAACAAAGTGTTTTTAAAAGGAGGGTTTGCCATGAAATTAAGCCAAATAGGTTGAAGGCATTTTTGGAGCAAAAGGAGAAGAGACCAAGCGCACCACCAAAGTGCTTTCGCCCCTCCATTGCTTTTTTGGGCATATGACGATTTTTCGGTGCTAATCAAATTTTTTTTTGCACCCTCTCAAGGTGATTTCACTCGCCAACATGTGGTGAATTTTGAAAAGTGATCATGTACGTCAAGATGTATTTTCAGAGCATTTAATTTAAAATGTGCGCCCGAATTTATGTTGGGAGGCGTTTTGGCCTTCTCGAGAGCCAAAATATCACATCGACAAAAGCAAGGATGCCAATTGGTCCATAGGTGGTCGATTTATTTTTCCAAACTAGTTTTTAGCAGCAAAGGCACGTTGTTCGAAGATATGATGCGGCAAGAAGGGCACACTTTTCAAAAAAAAATTGTGGTGAATAACTGTCAATTACCTTTAAGTAGCAAGAATAGTGCCAATCGAGTGAAACAAGGTGCACGCCCTCCAAAATTCACCAAGACAAAGTACTGCATTTACTCTAGTGGTTGAGAGCTCCATCTATAAATAGAGCACAGGTAAACTTGCTCAGAAATTAAAATTTTAAAATTTTCTACCGGTGCATTTTTGAGCTTTTGGTTGTAGAATTTGCAGAGCATCTTCAGGATTGCTAGAATTGACATAATGGGTAAGAAAATAAAAGAAGTGAAAGAGACCACAGAGCCCAAATAGTCGAAGAAGAGAGTAGAAGGTGGGATAAAATCCAAGAAATCTCACAGAAATGAAAATATGGATTTGGACCCATACTCTAACACCATGGTAGAGGTCGAGGACTATATGATCACCAATAAGGGTGTGGTGAAGCTTTGGCAAGATGTGGAATTTATAGTTAAGCAAGGATTGAAACCAAAGAGCCCTTTGACTATATCATTTTATCACAATTATTTTGGTATCTATGTACACCCGTACACCCTTTCCCGAGTTGGTAAAATTGATTGCCATATTTTATAACCCAACTACCAAGGTGGTTCGAAAAGTGAATGGGGAGGTGCTTTTCTCTATCTCCATCGATGAAGTGAGGGAAGCATTTGCCTATGGGTTAAAACCTCCCTCTGACTTGATTTTCAAGAAGTTGCATATTAATGAGCAAGAAGATAGATATGTGTCCACGGTGACAATGCGCCAGTTCATGGAGGTGCAATTAATTAAGGAGTTGTAGCTAGGGAAGTTGCCAAATCTATCGAAGCCTTTGTCAGAATTCAAGAGCCCAAAATTATTTTCTATGCTGGCATGGGTTGCAAGCCTTTCTGTGGATTCTATAGTTCACAAGTGGCAAGCTACACTTACACAGTGTATATCCCAGGTGGAGTTTTATGCTCCAATAATAATGAGAAAGGGGATAAACCCGATTTATTTTGACTGGGCCAATTTCATATATCAAAAAATACATATTCAGTTGGAGAAATTGAATACTAGAGAGGTGACTTCATTCAAGCATACCTCCTTCCTCGTCTGGTATTTCTTCTTTCATTTACATCAACATTTTTTATTTATTGCAGTAAAACAAGTTGATGAGGAGAATGAGCTTTTGCCAGTTTATATGTGGACTCCCGCTCTATCAAGGAGGGAGTCATTCTATAGTTTTAACCACTTATTTTTGGGGCCCACAATTGAGTTGATTTGTGGCAAGAGTGAAAGAGTATCGTAGGAAATGAAGGAGGTGGTTGTCATAGCCGAGAAGGGTGACATATTTTTGCTAACTCAAGGCGTGGTTGTGAGAATTTATGGCTTCATGGGTAAGCCATTATTACTTCCATATTTCACCATCGAGCATGTTTTTTCCATGGAGGTGGTGCACCATACTGATTATACTAATGATGTTTATGGATCAGGGCATGGAAAAAGAACAATGTGCACAATGTCGTTCAATTTTGGCAGCATAGAAGTGAACCAAGTCGGCTAGAACATGTTACTCATGGAGGCTCTCCAAGACCTGGGTCTGGTGGAACTACCGCAATGATGGAGATATGACCCATTGGGTAAATTTTTGAAAATAATCAAGGCCAAGCATTTTCATTGTTGTCCACGGCCAGATATTTAGGAAAAACACACTAATTTTGATGGGTATGATTTGGAGTGGCACGTTGAAGCCATGATGTCGCTTCCACCATGACACAAATTCTATGAGTAGGAGGCTGAATATAACCCCATGGTACACAAAACCAAGACTATTTGGCTAGATGAAAGAACAATTTCCCATGTGGTCCGAAGAGAAGACCATGAATTGATGGATTATGTGGGTCCATAGGAAAAAAATTATGTCACCTTATGGGTTGAATATGGACGAGGCATTTTTGGAGGTGTATGATGAATTTGTTAATGTCTATCAACCTATCACTTGTACCAAGGTTGTACCTCAAAATTTTCAAAATTTTGACAGTGAAGGAAGTGTGGCTAAAGAAGAGTGCTTGATAGTTGAGGAGGTGACACCTGAGGAAGAAGAGCAGCAGTACATATTTCAAAGGTCACAATGGGTAAAGTAAAATATAGATGAGGTGCCTCATTTAGAGAAGCAAAGTGTTGGAGAGGCACTTAATTTTTTGAAGGTTGTGAAGAGACCAAGAACTGGTATTGTTTCTTCATCCATTATTGTATTTTTAGTTATAGTTTCCACGATTACAGTTGCTGCAGTTACTTTTAATTCATCTCTACTAGTGTCGGTTACTCAGGCTAGCATGACTCAGAGCCTTCCATTGATTCACAAGTAGCTTTTGGACTAGCACGTGGAAATCATGGACCTTGAGGTGGGAGCAGAGCATCAAAAAGAACTTTTATGCAGTCACTTCCATAACTAGGTCGCACGATGCCCATGCCTGAAGGTACATCTCATTTTACCTCTTCTTCCACTCAAGAGCAAGTAGTGGTTGTCAGTTCATTTCCTTCAGTTCCTATGTTTGTTGCTTCTCCATTTGGTATGCCTTCCATTTCCATTTGACTCCCTTCCTCCCATTTGTAAGTCATTACTACTCCTTATTATCTTCTCCTCTCTTCGACATCCCTTTCTTTTAGTTCATTTGCATCAGATCCGAATCCATTTTTGCATCCTTCACCTTCCATTTCTATCACTACTTCCACTATGGATATAAGTACGCAAGCTCCTCCAAGAGTGAGCGTAACTGCAGCCAAACTTGGTTCTTCCATCCATTCTGCTATTTTTGTCCCCCCTCTCATATCCATCTCCTCTTCTTCCTTTGAGCCAGACCGTGCATAGGTTTTGGTTCCTTTCATGCCATTTTTGGAGATGCAGGTACTTCCCGAAGCCGAGGTGATGCCCAAGTAGCCCGATGTAGAAAATATTAATCATGCTCATCTCAGTTCATCATAGTGGCTGAAGAGCCATAGGAGAAAGGAGGCACTTGCTCTAGCTAGGCCTCTCAAGAAAGTTGCCTTCGATCCAGTTGCTATGGAGGCTCACACTACTAAGATAATTCCCCTGGTCCAAAAGCCACAAGGAGAGATGACACCGAGCGATTACGCTTATGAGACCGTGATGGAGGACCTAACGAAGATTGATCCTACTAAAAAAATGGGGAATATCCAGGTTGATATGAGCTCAGTTTATTTGCATGACGAATATTATAAGTAGATATTTTATGATGTCAAGACAAAAATTGCCAAACTTGAGGATGCCTTGGCAGCAAGTAGAGTGCAACAGGAGAAGATGGTGATAGATATCAAGCAATGGTGTCAACAAGTAGAGGCTCATAAAAAGGCTAAATATGTGGCCAAATAATAGGTACAGACACTGAAGGCACAACTTGAGTCCATACATAATCAACTGGCAGAGAAGGTCACACAATCTGCTAGCTTCTATCAAAAAATAATTAAGGAGGCTCACCTTTGGTTGGCTCAAAGTTGTGAGAAGTTGGTAGCCAGATAATTTTAGGTTCTACAGTATCTCTACGAGGCTCGGATACAGATTCAATTGAGCCAACAAGTAATAGATAGTATTGAGGAGATGTTGGAGCCTCATCTGGAGATGGTTGTGAAAATTCAAGCCCTGGCTCAGTCCAATATGTGCATTCACCCCATGAGTGAGATGGATCGAGCTTGGTCTACCACCAAGGTTACGTTGCGTAGCTACTTCCAGAGGTTGGATCTGGTGAGAGAAGGCAGAAATCTCCTTAATGCAATGGAGCGGGAGCATACTATTTCAATGATCCATTTTGATGCTCTCATCGATATGGGATTTCCATATTTTACCAATGAATGGGGTGAGCCTCTACCAAAGGAATAGTTAGAAGCATCCTGGAAGAATTTTGTGGAGGACACATCCAAAATTGACAAGTGGGAGGAGCCAATCATGGAAGAACAGGTGTTTTCGCTCATGAAGAAGTTCACCCGCATGGATTTGTCCTTGTTTGAGTTGGCCCAATGATCTAAGCACCTTAGCCTAGAGGATACCAAGAATCTATAGTATATTTATGAATCGCTTAGTGTTCCTTGCTTGTTCACCACACATGCTTGGGCTGAGGTAGTTACAATTTATGAAATCACCTATAAAATTTTGAAGGAGAAAGAAGAGCAAACCACAATAGAACACGCAGTAACAGAACAAGCAACAACAACATGGGTAGTCACAGAATAGAAGGTGGCTGAAAAAGTAGCAGTTGAATAGGCATAAATAAAGACATCCAAATCAGAAGTGCCAACCAAGGCAGCCGATAATAAGGACCACTAAAGAGCCCAATGGATAAAGGCCTAGGATCACTTGCATCCATGCGAGTTGGATACCCCAAGAGCCTCCAGAAATATTGGTAGTTTTGACATCATGCCACATTAAAATTTTGATCAATTTTTTTGAATGGTTTTTGATTGTAAAAGCGACAAATATATTAAATCTATGTTGCAATATTTCAACTAGTATAATATGTTACAATATTTTTTTGTGTTAATTTTCCTTCTAATTTTCATGAATTTCATGCTTGGGAATAATGGGTGTTGTAAGGTAAATTGTTTGTGAATAATCAGTAAATATCACCCAGGGACGTCAAAAGAAAATAATGTTTTAAAATTCAAGGAAAAGAAAAGACATAGCGATTTTTTTTCCTAAATGAAGGATGAAAATACTTATCACATTTTCTTGGGGTGAAGATGTCTTTATTTTTGAAAATCTTGTTGCTAAGAAAATGGAAGAGAAAAAGTGTGTTCACCCAAAAATTTGGGCGACAGACTTGTTCGCCTCACTTCAGAGCGAACATAAAAGGAAAAAGAAAAAGAAGAATGGAAAGTTCGGCAATGGCTTTCACCCCAAGTGAGGGGTGAAAGTCCCTTTCACCCCTCCTAGGGGTGAAAATACATTCAAATTGTTTAAGTTCAAAGTGGGCCTGAATTCTAAAAGTACTGGAAATTAAAAGAAATACGTTCACCCCAAAGATGGGGTGAAAGCATCATTTGCCCCACTTTGGAGTGAACATCCTCGAATTTCTGAAGATAATACATCAAGTTAGCACATTGACTAGTCAAATGGACTTTCATCTTAGCTGAGGGGTGAAAATCCCTTTTGTCCCTTCTTGGGGCAAAATCTCAGCAATAGTAGGTTTGGGCGAACACTAAGAAAAAGTTAACAAGGCACCAAGATGACATTGAAAAGTCAAAGTTTCATTCACACCAAGGGAAGGGCGATAACACCTTGCACCATCTATTTGGGTGAATGCATCTAAAATAGAAGTTGTACCCCATGATGGTATGCATAAAAGGAATGAAATGGTAGCACTTTCATCCCAGGTGAGGGGTGAAAGTCCCATTCACCCATCATCTAGGCGAAGCTACATAAAAATGGGCCCACGAATGCGCTAATGATTTTTTTTTTGTGATTTGGGTAAATTTTAAAAGGTGACCTTTGGAGGAGTCAAAACTACATTCTCCCAAGGTAAAGGGCAACAATACCTTTCATCCCTTTTGGGGGGTGAACGTATATTTTAAGAAGAAAAATATTTTGTGTAAGGCAATTTCACCCTGGGAGGAAGGTGGAGTTTCCAGTCACCCCTTTCAGAAGCAAAAGGGTACGAAGATGATCTGAGTCATAAAGTATAAAATCGAAGGTGTATGATAAGCTGTTTTCACCCAGGATTGTCCCTAATTTGACTACTTGCCATGACTAAGAGATAATGTAGGGTGAAGAATTTTAAAATTGGGTAATGTCTAGGGATGTAAATTGGGCACAATAACTTAATATTTGCAATAGGTGTTTTTGAGAGAGTCCTCTCCACTAGAAAGCACAAATAAGGAAGAAGTGATGAAAATTAAAGGAAGCGCTTTCACTCATTGCTCTATTTAGGTGAACTCAAGCATCAATGAAGATTTTTGAAAGGTGCCTTTAATTATTGAGGAAAAAGGGTGACTACAATTGTATATTTTATGCTAAAAGGCTATTGGATTTAATATTTTAGGGTTATTTTCATGAGTTCCAAGATATTATAGACAAGGGAAAATTTCCAATGAATAATTGGGGTATCAAGTCAATGACCAGATTTACAATTTTCTGTGCATCGACACCCGAATGTGCTGATTTCCTGGATATTTTTCCTTAAAACTGGATCGATGTATCAGAAGAAATATTTTAAAAAATTCCAAGGAAGAATTTCTTCACAAAGGTTCCTGATCTGTAAACATTTTGTCTTTTGTGTATTAATGGAAAGAGGTGAAAACCTCTATAAATACTAGACATGTTCAATGTAAATGGAGGATAAACATTATGCAAAAAAACTATTCAAGTTTTCTAAATAAATAGGAGTTTGGATTTTGATTTTACAACCAGTCTTTATGAGTGATTTCTTTTTGTTCAAGCATTTCTATTTTAAATTCATGTCTAATATCTACTGCTAAGTTCAAAATTTTGCACTTGTATTTGGGTACTGCTGGTGAGAGTGTGAGTACTGGAATGCAATTCTGGAAGTTATCTTCAAAACACTATAAGTAAATTATCTTGTCTTCTTTCTATTCTATGTTGTTGTGACACTTGGTTGAAATTATTGCTACTAGTCTGTCCCCAATCCTACATATTCTGGCCTACGGTTGTATTTTCCATTTCTTTATGTTATTTTCATTTATTTCTTGCAACTCTAGACTTAAACCGATGTAGAATTAGTAAGGGATCTAGCCCTCTCTAGAGATTGACACGGAGGACATTTATTTCCTCCGGCCTTTCAATGTTGGCCATGTCTAGGGCACACAAACGCATGTTTTGTTTTCTAGGCAGATATTTGACCAACATGTATATGAATTGACTTCACATGTTAGACATTATTTCTACTATCACTCCTTGCATTTTTGTGAGAGATATATTTTGGGGAAGCACCATCAAGATTATTTCTATAAAGGGAAATCTAGGCATGCCACTTAGCCATTGGAGCTTATTGACATTGATATTTATAGGTAAATGGGTTGTCCTTCTCTTTATTCAAACAAATATCTTCTTACATTTATTATGATTTCTCAGGCTATATATGGTTAACATCATCCATACCAAATATGAAGCTTTTGGAAAATTTAATACTTTTTAAGATTTTTTGAGTGTGTTAGCCATACCTTTAGTGTATTTTGTCTCTTTATGGTATTTTTCTCAACAAACTATTCATTATACCCTCACATAAAATGGGGTTACTAAGCAAAAGAATAAGATAATCATAGATATGTATCAATGCATGCTATATGTTAATGGTGATGGATTTTGAAGCCCTAATGTTAATCTAAAAACTCACTAGGTAAATAATGTTAATCAAATATAAGATAGACACAATATAGTAATATCAAGATAATGATGTAAGCAAAATAATATGAGTATTTTATTATGTAAATCAAGGCTTATAATATATCAAGTAACATTCATTAATAAGCAACAATATGAATGTAATAGCCTAAATCATACATGTAAGCCTGTAGAACTTACAATATTAATTTCTTAAATGTATGCAATCCTTTATTACTCTACTTTCCCTTACAAATATAGTAATTTACTCTCTCTTGATAATGGATATAGAATAATTCTCTATGGATTACTATATATCCATAGTATAATGACTCTTTGGATACTTGACTATTCCTTTCCATATGCCAAGTCTCATGACTCTTGGCTTCTCTACTTGACACTTGCATACACATGACTCTATCTTGTATACACACCTAGACATGACTCTTCACTTAGCACTCTCTAATATAAATATACTTGTGTACAATTACATATAAGACATTTATTTACATATACACACATTACACTTGCACACTTATTCACATGACACTTGTGCATTTCCTACATATTATTACGTTACATAAAATTTTACTCATACTTTAATATAAGATTTGACCCTAGTCTAATATTCACAAGCATGTACCATGAAGGTACCATGGGGGTACATTAGCATGTACTAAATAATGTAATATTATCCAACATCCCCTATATTATATTTTTTGGATATTGAATAATTTAGTCTTCAATCATAGTCTTCACCTTTCTAGTGACCTTGTAATAGATTTGATCTTCAATCTACCTCTTTAAGATCAATATCTGAAGTTGCTTTGTAAAACTTCTCTTTCCTATTATCCTTGATGTGATTCCTTCTCTTCCTCTTTCTTTTTTTTTTTTGCATCTTCATTTGTGATATACCTGATGATATACCTTCTAAGCATTGAGTTAGTAAATCATCACAATAATATAACTTTGATTTCAATGATTCCTCATTGAAACTAACATATGTTTCATTTAGATTATATGTGTCATTTCTCTCAGCTTGTCTCTTCCCTTGGAAAATCTCAAAACTAATTAATGATAAATACATCATTAAACACTCTTCTAAAGAAAGTATAATGGTGTTTTGAGAATCCCACCATGTTCTAAAAGTTTTTCATGAAGATAGCTTATAAGTGTTGTAAAATTTCCTTCTTTTGCCTCTTTGAGAAACAAAGATAAAATTCTTTTAAATCATTAGACATTTGTTTCTTTCCATAAAATTCATTTATTAAGTTTTGAGAATAAAACTTAAGTGCATGCAATATTTCTTCACTATCCTCATTAAATGCATTCTTAACAATTTCTTCCATGATATGCAAACAATGTTAAGAAAATATTTCCTTTGATGTAGACTACCATATAACTCCCTAGGTTTAAATAATTCAAAGTTTCTAACTATGAAGTAGAAAACCTTGTTTCCAAAATTGTTAGAAACTAAGAAACTATGAATTTTGAACATTTAAATATTTCTAAGTTTGAAGTTATAATCCTTTTCACTCCTAAATTTATCAATTTGTAAAAAAAAGATTAACCTATTATTTTAAAAATTTGATAAAGCAAACCAATTTTGAATTTATCTAAATATTGAAAAAACTATTAAAAACATTATAGCTCCAATATTAAATTATCATCTACTTGTCCCTCCATTATAGCCTTAATAAAATATAAATCAAACCTTAATTAATCAAACCTAAAAAACTACTTATCATTTCAAAATAAACTTTGAAAATCCAAATTTAAATTTACCTCTATGCTTTATGCTTATTCTTCTTAGCTATTGCATCGAATGCAACTCCAAATTCATGTGAACAATATTAATTCCCTTGTTTGAATGCTTCATTTTAAGTAGGTATAATTTAAATATTAGGGTTTTTAAATTCTATTACATGAAAAATGTAATGTTTGCATTAAGTATTTTCCATTGGTATTGTTACCTAGCTCTACATGCATTATACGCATCTCTGCTATTGATGTGTCTCCACTAACCTTACCAACATTTGTTGACTTTAGCATCATTTACTTAGCTCTAAACATTACTATGCAAATCTTATTTCTGCACTACCCTTTGGAGATCAATTATTGTATTTCATTTTCAGGCATTGGCTTTTGGATTTACAAATACTATCTTTTCTTCTTCTGATGTTCAATATAGGTGTTCAACTGTTGTCATTCCTCTTTCCACTATGAATCTTAGAGTTTGGCTATCGTGTTTCACTGTACTTGGATTCAATGTGAGTATACCTATGTTAATGGTTCTTAGGTTACTGTAGACACCAAAATATAACCACTTGTCATCCATATGTGTCCTCCAATCACAACCATCCATTATATATATATATATATATATTTTAAGCGAAAAACCCCTTGTAGGGCCGCCTTGGTCTAAGAGACCACGAACAGGGGGTTCTACACCATCAAATTCACCCGAGAGTCACACCCAACCCTTCCCGCACCAACATTATCAATTGGATTTTGGGTACCCAATTCAGCTTTTTGGTAGGGTGGAGATTCGAACCTAGGACCTCCCTTGGAGGATTGCCCTCTCCTCTCCAACTCACCTACAACACCTGGGTATATATATATATATATATATGTATGTATTTATTTAATATATGAATAAATATTAATATTTTATATTTATATTTATATTTATTTAATAAATATATATGTATTTATATAAATTAATCCTAGCCATCCACCATATTTTAATCTTATCCATCCATCCATCTCAATCCATGTCACTTGCACAAACTTAATCTCCACCCTTCCTTATGTTTTAATCTAAATCATCCATTTTGTGTCATCAAAAACCTAACATGTTCAAGGGTAGATTATAAAAGATGAGTCATTTTGATGAATCAAACCCTTAATACCTTAATTCTTGAAGCTATTTTTGAATGCTGAGAGAAATCTTTAAGCCATTCTACCCTAGCCACTTTACTATCATATTTATCATTTTGTTTCTGCCATCGCATCACCTACTTTCACCACCACCAAACCCTCATGAACCAGATCTAGTTCTGCAACACTTCCCTCAACCCCTGAATACCCTACAAATTTTACAAAACTCTATGTGTTTTTGGAACGTCTTTGGGCATCCACAACTGTAACATAATGTCTTTGGGTGTTTCTTGCAGCAGATCTATGGTCCCCTAACCCTTGGGCACCTTTTGGAAATTTACTTAACCATCGATGATAGAAGCAGAAACAAAGATAGTAGCATTGAAAAGGTAAGAATTTTGCATTTATTTTGTATTTTTTTACTTTCTATTTAAAATATTTTATTGCAAAATCTAGGGTTTAGTAGTTTTTATATTTCTAAGGGCCTCACACAGTGGAGCCCTCACAAGTGCTTCTAATCTCTTTTTGTTGTTTTATGTTTGCAAGTACAGGAATCATCTTTCTAGAATATGTTGAAGCTATGGTGGTCTTGTAGGGATGCACAAGCCCATACACAATATTTTTTGGATCGAAGACGAGCCGAAAGACACTAGTTATTATTTGAAACTAGGGTTTTTAAACCCTAGATCTGTAACATTTGTATCAATACCAAAATCATGTTGTAAACATTGGAGATCAAGGCTCCATTTATATCAATAAAATATTATCTCTATTCATTGTGCAACATATTATGTATTGGTTCTATCTATCTGATTTGGTGTTGTTCATTTTCTTATTTACAAAATGGTAATCATGGTCCTCCAATCACAATCGTCCATTATATATATATATATATATATATATGTGTGTGTGTGTGTTTATTTAATACATGCATAAATATTAATATTTTATATTTATATATATTTAATAAATATATATGTATTTATATAAATTAGTCCTAGCCATCCACCATGTTTTAATATCAACATCCTCTATCATAACTCCCTCCACATAATCGCCCATTCATCAAACACCTCAACCAAATCCACCTCCATACACATTAGCTGATGTCTTACAAGTTGAATTAACATATTGTGAGATACCATTCTAGTCCATATCTCTCCCATTGTCGAAGCCCCAAGCCAATCATGAGTCTTCTACATCCACTTCCACATCCACATCATCCCAAGTTGTGGTCCACCTCACTAATCCTAGTATTGGTGAATATGTAGTCCAAGATATCACTGTCACACCGCTTAACATCCAAACTGCTAGGGATTACGGTTTCCCACGTGACCCTCCCTTATCCATAGGAGCGGTGTACAACATGGGTTCAATGTAAAATAGCATAAATTTTATGTATGGGGGGATTGATTCATCGTCAAATCCATATTCCCTTAATGAACCCAAGAAACCAATAACTACCAACATACAACACATGTTGGGTTTTCCATACTAACACTTTCATCAAGTCAATTGGTAAGGCTATGGCCTAGGACAACATGAACATGGAATGTAGGAGCTCATTGATACTCCATATTGAAAAGCACATGATCATTTAGGTTTAGGTTATCACCATTATTCTTTCACCTCTTCTTTTGAACATTTTTTTCAAAGTCTTAATTTAAATTTAGAAGAAGAAACCCATCATCTCAATGACTATGAAGATGAAATCTATGAAGAATACACTGCCATGTCGATAGCTTCTGATGAATATGATGAGGAATCGACACCTATCATTTCATTCACTGAATAGGATGATTTTTACCTCAGAATGTTCCTCATCCATCAACTCATATTTCATTTTCTTCTTTCACAAGAATGAACCGAATCAACCAGTGAACCACCTCCATTTCATTAGTCCACCACATCGAAATTTTTTCTTGTAATATATGTGCATAACATAAACAAATAAATAAATTCAAAAAAATGCAAAAATTCAAAAAAAAATCATTTGCATTGCATGTACATGGCTTTTGGCTAGTCACATTTACTTGTGTTGCTCATTGTTGTTCAGGTTCTCAGAGCTCTAGCATCGGTTCTAGTAGAAAAGATCCATCCATCATCCATATTACCAATCACTATTTTCTCTTTAAGTCAATATGAATCCTATTGACTTATTCACCTCGCTTCATAATCCATATGATTTGGCAAATCCAATTCCAATTAACATGAGCCTTATTGATATGGATCAAATTTCCTCACGTCCATCCTTTTTTGAATTCATTATTTTTGAGGAATTGTTAATGACTTCAACCAACTACATTTCTCAATCACCTCCACCTTCACCTTCACCTTCACCTTTAGATCCTAAGGTTTTCCAGGTAAAAATAGAAGAGGTTAAGTTAGAAGAGTTTGATAATGGCATAGATGACATTCATTTGATCCCAACATCCCATCAGCTTGAGAAAGGTTCCTATATTTCCATTTAAGGTACCATCGATGTGAACCTTAGTTCAAATGTAGACAATCCTCAAATTGTTAAACTTGGCAAAATTTTATCCATAGATGAACAAGAGTAATTAATTGCTCTCCTCAAGAAGAAGAAGGGTATTTTTGCATGGTCCTACAAGGACATGCTTGGTATTTATCCTAACATGGTTTTCCACAATATCACCTTACACTTTGATGCTTAGCCAGTCAAAAAAAAGTTGAGAAATATGCATCCTACCATTATCAAATAAGAGCTTCAAAAGCTTTTAGATGTGGAATTGATTATCCCCACTGAATATGCAGAGTGTATTTCAAACATGGCACCCATTCCCAAGCCTAATGGGATGATACACATTTGCACTGACTTTTGGGACCTTAACAAAGTATGTACTAGGGATGATTTTCCTCTACCAAACATTGATACTCTTGTCGAAACTTGTGTTGGTCATGATATGATTTCTCTAATGGATGATTTTTCAAGATACAACCAGATTTGAATCAATCTTGATGACCAAAACAAAACAACATTCACTACACCTTGGGGGAATTTTTGTTACAAGGTGATGCCCTTTGGCATTAAAAACATAGGTTCCACTTATCAATGTGCCATGAAAAACATCTTTCATGATTACATGCATAAGATCATCCATGATTATGTGTATGATATCTTGGAAAAATCCAAAACTTGACAAGAGTACATTGGTGTCTTGGAAAAAGTCTTTGATTGAATTCTAGAGCATACTGTAATATTGAACCCAAAAAAGTGTGTCTTTGGTGTTACCTAAGGAAAACTACTAGGATTCATTATCTCCAAAAGAGGCATTGAGGTGGACCCAAACAAAGTCAAGGCCATCATGGAGATGCCTCCCCCAATAAACTTGAAGGAATTGTGTAGTTTACAAGGAAATATTCAATCGATCCGTCATTTCATTACACAACTTTATAACAAATGCAGTCCATTCAATCACCTACTACAAAAGGGAGTGACATTTTCATGGATATATGAATGCCAAAAATCTTTTGATGACATCAAGAAATACCTGGCTTCTCCACCAGTATTAACTCCTCGTTCGAGGATCCCCTTCCATATTTATGTTTCAGAAATAGACTTTGCATTAGGGACAATGCTTGCACAAAAGAATGAAAACAATCGAGAGCAAGTTGTCTATTACATTAGTTGAACATTGGTAAGCTATGAAACCAGATATGCTTACATGGAAAAATTATGCTTAGCAGTGGTTTTTGCCACTAAGAAACTCAGACATTACATGCTTAGTCACACCACATATGTCATAGCTCACAAAAATCCTTTGTGTTATATGATGTCTCGCACTTACAATAACATCTGCATCGCAAAATGGATAATGCTTCTCACTGAATTCGATCTTGAGTTCATTAGCCAAAAATCCATTAAAGGTCAGGTCATAGCCGATCAGCTTGTGAAAGCTCCACTTCCTAGTGATCAACCCTTGATTATTGAGCTCCTAGATGATTCGGTATTCACTATCACTGAACAAGAAGAAGATGTCATTCCAGGAAGATATTGATATCACACTATTCTTTGATGGTTCTAAGTGCAAAAAAGTTCAAGGTGTTGGAGTCGTGTTTCATACACCACAGGGGATACCTATTCCCTTATCTTTCAAACTTGACTTCCAATGCACAAACAACAATGTAGAGTATGAAGCCTTAATATTAGGTCTTCAAGCAACCATAGCTATGGGCATAAAGCGTATCAAGATATTTGGTGATTCTCAACTTGTCGTTCATCAAATCAATGGAGAATACCAATGCAAAGAACCTACCATAAAGCTTTACCATGAAGTAGCAATGAAATTGCTCGCTAAAATTTAATTGGTATGAAATTGATAGTTTGCCATGTTCGACTAATAGATTTGCATATGCGATGGCCTCTCTAGGATCATTGATTCCAAAGAACTCTATAGGAGAGGTACAACCACTCATTGTTACAATGATCTCTAAATCTGCAATTGTTCGTGTTGAATCTAAGGATGAAAAAGGATGTTTGATTTATCCATTCAAAGCCATATGAGCCTTGGTCAAACCAAATAATAGCCTTCCTCAAGTTTGGAACACTCCCATCAGACATGTCATGGATTTCTAAATGCACTTTCAAGAAAAAGGTAGCTCGTTTTACTCTCTTGGGGGACGTGTTGTATAGACGTGGTTATGATGGAGTCCTCCTTCGTTGTCTCAAGCCTACAGAGGCACAAAGAGCCATAGCTGAAGCTCATGATGGTACTTGTGGTGGTCATTTTAGTGGAATGGCCATTGCAAAGCGTATTCTATGCATGGGTTACTATTGGCCCACCATGGAACGTGATTGTTGCACTTACGTCAAGCATTGTCAGCAATGTCAACAGCATGCTAATTTAACTCATGTGCCATCACAAGAATTACAACCTATTCAAAGCCTTTGGCCCTTTTCACAATGGGGTCTTGATTTGATTGGCAAAATCTCACCTCCTTCCTCGGGATAACATACATTCATCATCACAACCACTGAATACTTCACAAAGTGGGTTGAGGCAATTCCTCTAACCAGTATGATAGGACCTCAAATTATGGAGTTTATACTTCATCATATCATCTATCATTTTGGTATTCCCTTGAAAATCATCTCTGATAATGATAAGTCTTTCAATAACAAGGATGTTCGAGCACTTTACGAGAAATATAATATCCAACATAGTTTCTCGACTCCTTACTACCCACAAGAAAATGGACAAGTTGAGGCTACCAACAAGACCTTAATTGCTATTCTATCTATTCTCAAGAAACTAGTCAAAGAAAATCATCGAGATTGGCATACTCAAATCCCCTTGGCATTATGGGCTTATCGAACAAGCATCCACATGCCTATTGGGGCAACACCATTTTCATTGGTCTATGGAGTTGAAGCAATTATACCTCTTGAGCTTGAGATCCCCTCATTATGAATTTCATTGTAGGAATTCATAGATGATGATACTTCTAGACAAGCACATTTTGACCAACTCACGCTTCTTGATGAAAGGTGGGTCAATGCTTTAGAGCATTTACGAGTTTATCAGGACCACCTAAAGCATGCTTACAATGCCAAAGTTCATCTACATGAATTCCAAGTAGGAGATCTTGTTCTTAAAGAGAATCAACAAAACACCAATGCATTGCCGCATCTTCATGATAAATTTATGGCTAATTGGTTAGGTCCATACATTGTCACTCAAAAAGTGGGTAAAGGAACTTATAGGCTTGCTAGTCTAGAGGGAGTTGAAGAGCCCGAACCACTTAACATCATCCACTTGAGAGCATTCTATGCTTAATGTGATTTATATATATGTATATATACATGGCTAATACACAAAAACAACATTGCATTTCACACATTACATTTTACACCTTGCATTTCACACATTACATTTTACACATTATATTTTACACCTTGCATTTCACACATTGCATTGCACACATTTCATTTCACAAATTGCATTTCATACATTGCATTCACAACCATCTTCACACATTTTAGGGGTCATTTATTCAGTTTAGATAATAATTGGTCCAATAAAGTTATGTTGCCTTAATCAGAGGCACCTTCAAATCATCATCCATTTCATTGCACCATTCCATAAAGTTAAAATTATCATTTGCAAACCACATTTCCATAATCCCTAGGTGTTTTTGGTCACTCAACCACTCCTAGTGTTTCTAGCAACCTCCAAATACATGTCGAGTTTTCTTTAGGACCAAGACACATTTTCACTAAGAAAATATTGAGTTTTGGGAATTGACTCTAACACTCTTGAACCAAACACAATCACACATCTTAAAAACATCTTGTGTCAAAGAGGGATAACACCATGATTGGGTTGAACCTCGAAGTGAAAAGGGTAATCCTTGCTTGTCCCATTATGCACATAGTCCAAAAATAAAAAATAGTGGTTTTCACCACTATCACAATCATTTCCAAACAAAATAAAGAGTAGTAAGGATAGGGTAAAATTCTCATCACACTTCGGTTGAGAATCTGATTCCCCAAAGCTCTAAATATTTTACACATCACACACCATATATCCTCAAGTTGTAAGGATAGAACTACATTTCTAGTCAGATGGTTAGGTAGTCTGAATCCCCAAAGCTTAGAGATCAGATTCTTGGACTATGGAGCTAATATCCATCTAAGGCTATAGATGCTTGACTAGAAGTGGAGTATGCTCATGCATGGTGACATGTCTCTCTTGAAGAGACCTCTAACCGCACATATGGATAAACTAGCTTCTTGGTCTCCTCCATGATAGGTTTCATCTCAATTTACTCAAGATGGGTTAATGAACTCACTTGCACACACATTGGTTCTTGATTACCTCGAGTCATTACCATACTCATGATTTGGTAAATGAATTCACTACACACACATTTGGTCTTAGAGAAATTAGATAATATTTAGTGAGTTTGTTTGATATCACTAGTATGTCTGAGTCTCTATAAAATAATCAGTTTTCCATATCAACATCCATATCTTCTTCCATATCAACATCCATATCTTCTTCCATATCAACATCCATATCATTACATGAGTCTTCCATTTCACATGCCACCATTTTGGTGCCCCTGATTAAACAACAATGCTATACATGGTCAAGAAAAATCTAAACTATGAATGATCATTAGAGCATTAATTCATTTGCATTCATACACATTATCATTGCATTATCATCCATCACACATATACACATGCATTCAAAAATCCACACAAAAGCATAACACAAAAGTAAAATCCATGTATATATATATATAATATTGCATGTACAATGAATGCTCGAAGGCTATATACAATGGAGCACCAAGGCTCATATACAAAAAGTGCATCTAAGCACTAGCTAACACCTATAAGAGGACCCCTATGACCCCGAAGGAGCCCTAGACCTAGATCCACTATGCCTAGACTCACTATGCCTAACAGACCTAGATATGGATGAGGAGGGTGGATCTGGTAGCCCAATGTGGTGCTGCATCAATCGATCCTCCAAATCTTGGATATATCCATCTTAGGCCTGAAGGTATAGTACATCATGTCTCTGATGATGGTCCCTCTCAAGTAGCTCTACCTGGAGCCTCATGATCCTATCCTCACCTCCACCTATAATCATCCATACCTCTAGCTCCACCCGTAGTTGAGCTATCTCTGCATCTTGAGCCACTATCTCTGCATCTCGCTCAACTACCATCTGCTCGAGCCTCACCCAATCCTCCTCACTTTGACTTGGAGGTCTCTCTGGAACCTCCTCCATATCATCCATGCCATCTCCATCACCTCCAATATCTAGAGGCTGCTCTACTGCATCCCTCACCTATCTCCCTCGACTGCTAGATCGAAGGTATCTCCGATGTCTGGGAGCCTCATCTACCTCCTCCTCCTTAGCCTCTACCTCATCCTCATCCTCATTCCCCTCATCCACTATTGAACTTGGTACCCATGGTGGTTGTGTAGTGAACCATGCATCATACTCCATGGTAGTCCTTGCATCATCCACATCAGGGAGATCTATCTCCTCATCATCCTCATAGGTCACCCTCCATGCCTCAGCACAAGGTAGACCCATCTCATCTCGATGGTGCCTGTATAACATTGGTGCCTTAGGAACCCCTTATCATAGCCCAAACTACCTTAGCACCCATGAGAACTAGATCAGCTCCACCTCACTCCTATGCCTCCCAACCACCCATCTAGCCTATCATACTCTCCGTAGCTTCTCCCCATCACCTATCCAAGTAGCACCTCACCATGGTCTCCAATGCACTTGATCTAGGTGTCATCCCTACCCATAGATCCTTGTACTCTTGGCCAATCTAGATAGGATGACTCAGTTGCACCTCCTTAGCCACTCACCATCTCATAGCATAGGGTTTCTCCCCATCCCATGCCTCACTAGGCAAGCCCATAGGTCGAGCCACACTGAAGTGCTCCCAACCCCAACACTATAGTAGTAAACTGCACCCCAACCCCTTTTGCCTCCACCTCCTCACCTCATACAACTCTTGGTATAACTAAGCTAGCAGAGTAGGTGCCCATGCATACACCCGAGGCTCATCGATCATATCATACACTAGCCTGATCATGTTCCAAGGGAACCGATAACCAATGCTATTTGGGGCCACTATATTGGCCAACATGAACATGACCAAGGTAGGAAATACCTCCAACTTCTTATCCACATACATCACCAAGTACCTTATCCCTCCACCCTTCACACTCACATCTCACCATCAATCTCCAAATATCCAACTCATCTCATGCCCCTTATCATGTCCAACCTCGACATGTAACCCCTCCACTAGTACTTTGAGGATGTGGTATACATCCTCAAGTGTCACTGTCACCTCACCAGTAGGGAGCTAAAAGGTCCCCCTATCTGGATCCCATATCTCTACCAAGGTAGAGATATACCCCTCATCTGCCCTCACCACATCAATCCGAGCTACCCTAACTAGCCCCACATCCTCCAACCACTTCCACTACTCATCCTATAATACCTTTCTCACCCCTGGTATGAGAGGTAAGAACCAATTTTGAGCCTCCAAAATCCTCAACTGCAGCACAACACATACACAATGCAAACACATTAATGTCACATTCATTGCATAATTTCAAAAAAAATTGCACAAGTCCAAACAAAGAGTGCCAAGGGCACTTACCTCAACAACATGCACCTCTGCTCCTACCTTCGCATCCACACCCTCCATCACCATAGCTTCCACCCCACCACACTCCTTCACTCCACCTCACTTCCTCACTCACTCCTTCAGACACAACTTCTAGAATTCATGAATACAAGAATGAATCTAATTTCACTTCTGTAGACTATTTATAGCTATTTTTGGTGCACTAGAATGCCCATGGGCATTCATAGGTACATTGAAATATTGACCAAAGTCTGTAGAGTGCTAAACGCTTGTCGATGTCTGAGGATGCTGAAGATGCTAGCCGATGTTTGGTTTCAAATTTTTGTAGAAAGACCAAAATGATCCAAAAATGTAGCTTACCTCCACAAAATCACTCCAAATTGCATCCATACATTCATTTCATCATCATATCATGTTTTGTGAAAACAAAAATTGATTTGGATGCTTAATTTTTGCTTGTGACCAAAAGTTGTAAAATCACTTTACAACTTTCAAAATGCACCAAAACGGTCTAAATTTTCACAAAATGACCATATTCATCATTCCAATCATCCACTCCATCATTTCATTCATCTTTGTGATAACATGGATTGATTTGGGTGGTTAACTTTTGTTTGCGACCAAAAGTCGTAAAATTATCCAAAATTGCTTTAAAAATGCTCCAAACCAATGCAAAATTTCACAAAATCATGCAATTCATTCATCAATGCATTTTTCATCATCACATATTCATTTCAACATCATCAAATCCACCAAAAATTGCATTTGCATCAAACATTTTCCAAGTTCACATACAATTTCAAGTGAACCTCGTATCTAGTGGTCTATTCTATCTCCTTGGCGATTGCAATGATTGGTTGTCCATGCAATTCGGTAAGATGGATAAATCACCATAAGGATGCTTGGCCATTATCATCATCCAATATCTCTTTGTTTGAAATCAAATTACATTTGATCCCTCATTTTTATGTGCAACTATGCTCAGATTAATTTTCTCAAAAGTTGTCATTGATGGCCTTGTCCATGGGGCTTGAAACATGGATAATTCATACTACATCATTCTCTTTAACATTCAAGAATTATGCATAGTCACTAGGAGGGGCCTCCTAGAAATCACCTGATCCTAGGATGATTGGTTCTTGATATTTTGCATTTTCATCACTTTGCATTTCAATGACGCCAAAAGGCACTTTCTTCAACAACATGGAATCACCCCAAACTTGGGGTAAACAAATTTGATTTTGATTTCCCATAGTGGGATACATCTTACATGATCATGGCATCTACACTTGGCAAAAACCCCTTTAATCTATTGGGGCAAAAATGACATCACTTTACATCATTCATATCATCCGCATTTACATCATACACTTGCAATTACACCATTCACCTGCATTATTCCCCACAATTCTATCAATTGGCTTATGAGACTCATTCTTCACTCATTCACCAATTGAGGGGGTAAGCTACACATACAAATTCTTTTATCTTCAAAATCATCTTTGCACTCCAATGAAAGAAAGTTGCTTCATCATGCCAAACCAGGTGTCTCGTATTTTTGCACCGCATTGTGTTTCATACAACGCGATACAAAAAGGGGCATCTATAGACACCAAAATCTAGCCACTTATCATCCATCCGTGTCCTCCAATCATAACCATCCATTATATATATATATATATATATATATATTGTGTATTTGTTTAATATATATTTAAATATTAATATTTATATATATTTAATAAATATATATATATATATATATATATATGTATTTATATAAATTAATCCTAGCCATCCACCACGTTTTAATCTCATCCATCCATCCATCTCAATCCATGTCACTTGCCCAAACTTAATCTCCACCCTTCCTCATGTTTTAATCTCGATCGCTCATTTTGTGTCATCAAAACCCTAACATGTTCAAGGGTAGATTATAAAAGATGAGTCATTTTGATGAATCAAACCCTTAATCCCTTAAGCTCTTTTTGAATCTTAAGAGAAATCCTTAAGCCCTTCTACCCTAGCCACTTCACCATCACCTTCATCATTTCACCACCACCATCGCATCACCTACTTTCACCGTCGCCAAACCCTTACGAACCAGATCTGGTTCTGCGACACTTCCCTCAACCCTCAAATGCCCTCCAGAGTTCACAGAACACTTCTGGGTATTTTTGGAATGCCTCTAGGCATCCACAGCCATCATAGAATGCCTCTGGGTATTTCCCATAGTATATCTATAGTCCCCTAACCCTCAGACATCATTTGGGCATCCATCGCAACCATCGACGATAGAAGTAGAGACAAAAATTAGCATTTTGACAAGGTAAGAAGTTATTTGCATTTATTTTATATTTTTGTACTTTTTGTTTATAGTATTATATTGCAACATCTAGGGTTTTAGTAGTTTTTATCTTTCTGAGGGCCTCACATAGTGGAGCCCTCGCAGGTGCTTCTAATCCCTTTTTGTTGTTTTCTATTTGTAGGTGCAGGAATCATCTTTCTGGAAGTTGTTGAAGCTAGGGTGGTCCCGTAGGGATACACAAGCCCACCCACACTCTTGTTTGGATCGAAGATGAGCGAGAAGACACCAGTTATTCTTTGAAACTAGGGTTTTTAAACCCTAGTATCTGTAATATTTGTATCAATACCAAATCATGTTGTAAACATTGGAGATCAAGGCTCCATTTATATCAATAAAATATTGTCTCTATTCATTGTGCAACATATTGTGTATTGGTTCTATCTATTGCTTTGGTGTTGTTTATTTTATGATTTATAGTTACATCTTAATGTAATTATCCTTGAAATTACTTAAGTCTACTTTTTCTAAGCTTATAACGCTCAGAATTGCATGTGAAGAAAACATTCACTTTATTTCTTAAGTATTATCTCATAGTTATTCACATTCTAAGTATTAGGTGTTGCTTGTTGTTTGTTTGCATATTGAATCTCAAGTATTCCCTATTAGCTATTCACATTCCAAGTCCCTCAAGTGATGTTTTAAGTCTCCTTTGGATTGTAGAATGGCTCATTATATGTGCTTTCTACCTAGTAGCTTGGTGAATGGCTTACACTATATGCATTTCACTTGGTGGTTTAGTGGATGGCTCATTGATAATACACTTAGATTGGCACACTTAGCTCATGATGTCATCTACCCTGAATGATAGTGCTTTGGTATTCACATATTCTACCTTGAAGATAGCTCTGGAAGAACTGAAGCTTTCTCTATTCTTCCAGAGAGATAGTTGCTCTAGTAGCACATGGTTGTGCTTTTATCTTAATATTTGTTATGCTATTTTCTCTTAACCTTTGCTATAAGTGCACTATTTCACTAATGGATTCAATGGCTTAGCTTTCACTTAAATTCTATGTATAGGCTGAATAGATGGTTGGATGATACGATTATCTTCCTGTTGGCCATTTTGTATTCATTGGAAATTTTGTATAAAGTGATAATATATTTGTCTCTTTTATTTTTGGATAAGTTGTAATAAGTTGAAACAATTTTCTGAAATCTAATGCATTTAATGATTAATGGGGAGATGTCCTTCGGAGTCCAAAACAATGGAGAGAATGAGTTTCATAAAAAGTTTGAAGTAAAATCGCCAAAAAATTTTGTGCATTGACGTTCGCCCTTCCTTAGGGGCGAACATCCCTTGCGCCCTTTCTAAGGGCGAATCAGTTTGAAAGCAAAATGAAGAAAAATTAAAAGGCACCAAATCGCGTTCGCCCTCCCTTAGGGGCGAATGGGCCGTTCACCCTTTTTAGGGGTGAACGTGCCTTGGCATCGCCAAGAGCGGTCGTGCGTCCGAATCAAATTACATTCACCCTAGTCGAGGGGCGAACACACCGTTCACCTCTCCTATGGGTGAACCACTTAGTGCGCATGCACCTGAATCAAATTATGTTCACCCTAGTCGAGGGGTGAACACACCGTTCGCCTCTCCTATGGGTGAACCACCTAGCGACGATAGAAAATCATGTTCGCCTTCCTTTAGGGGTGAACGTACCATTCACCCTTGAATTGGGTGAACCTATTTGTATCAAGATCACACGCGTCTGAAGGGGCAAAGATGAATTGAAAGAATGGAACTTTAGTCAAGATGTTGAATTTGGCATTAAATGAAGGGCGCTCTCAGTTACTCCATTTTGTGGATCACGAAGAGGAAGGCGAAGGGAAATGAGCCTTCATGATTTCCAATGTATTAGAGGCAATCCGAAGAATTTAATATTTTCTCCTAATAGACGCACCTCCGTTCGAAGTTCAAATTTTCAGGAATTTGTTCCCCTGGCGAATGTATTTTCCAAGAATTCAAGGAGGATTTTTTTGATTTTGTCTTTGATTCTCAGACATTCTTCCCTCATATGTATTAAATGAAAGAGGTGAAAACCTCTATAAATACTAGGTAAATTTCATTGTAAAAGGGGGTTAGACATTTTGCGAGAGATCTCTCCAAGCTCTCTACATTAATACAAGGCATTCGGACTTCTGAATTTGTGAGCGGTCTTGTGTATAATTATTTTCTGTGTAGTGTGCTTCTATTTCCATTCATCTATCTAATTTGTTGTTGAATTTAAATTCTGTCATTGGATTTAAAGTTGCTAAGGAAAAAGCGAATGTTGGAGTAACATTTTGATAGTTATTATGGCAAGATTGTAAGCTTGTTCTGTTTTATTTTCTTTCATAAATGCTAATTTGTGCTTGGGTTTTTTCCTGCTAGTTAGTCTAACACCAATTCTGCACTTTGGCCTATGGCCATATTTCCCATCTCTTTCCGTTATTTCCAATTTCTTTCCTACATCCTTAGTCTTTTACCAGTTTTAGAATTAGTTCGGGAACCAGCCCTCTCTGGAGATTGGCATGGAGGACATTTCTTTCCTCCGGCCTTTCAATGTTGGTCATATCTAGGGCACATAACCGTAGTGTTTATTGATTAGGCAGATATTTGACCAACAATTTTTGGCATGCCCGGTGGGACTTTTAAGGTTCCACTTCCAACAACATTAGGTTTGGTGTTTGCCTTCCTGCTTGAGATTAGAACATCTGGCGACTCAATTTTTACCTAGAACTCCGTAAGCGTGAGGACGGTGAAAGCTATTTTCTCATGAATACAAGATCAAAAGCCAAAAATCTTGATAATCAAATTAGATTTTATGAACTAGACATTCAAAGGCTAGGAGAGCATCCTCAAATAGCCACTTTTCGATGAACATCTTCACTTCCGCATATCTCATCCATACCATCTGTTTCATCTTCTCGGTTAGCTAGTGTGTTTTCTGCCCCTATGAGTCCTGTAAGCACTACCACCAGTTTCCCTCAGCCTCCGCCTAGTACAACCGCTAACGTCTTGAGGCCCGCTCCTCATATTCCCGTCCACATGGCCCAGAATCCTCCACCACATCAACAACTTCCAAGGCAGTTTTTGGCTTGGAATAGCTCAGGAGCGCTGAATTTGTAGGCACAAAATCCCATACCTCAAGCTGCTTTGAAGGCTTTACCCACATATGATGGTACTGGGAAAACTGCCTATGAGCATATCCAAGATGTAGCCTCTCTTGCAACTATTCATGATATAACTAATGAGGATGTGATGATAAAACTTTTGGTCCTATCATTGAGAGGGAAATTGTTGTATTGGTACCGATCTTTGCAATCGGGTACCATTACCTCGTGGGATCAATTGGCAGAGTTGTTGATTAAGAATTTCCATGAACAAGCTGATTCGTATTCTCTATTGCACCAGTTCACCTCAATCCAAAGACATCCGCAAGAGGAACTTGTATATTTCAACGTCCGATTTGCGCGAAGTTGGTAGAGGGTCCCAGATGGTTTACAACCAACTCATGAGCAAGCAATATTTTATTATCTTCGAGCACTCAGTACCGATATTGGTATGGCGGTGCACTAGGACAATGTGACTACATTCCCCGATCTCTATACACAAGCTCAAAAGGCCGAGTCGGATTTGATTTCTGTAGGTAGGCTTCCTCCGAAGGCGACGATGCCTATCCTCCCTGATCTGCCACAGTATCTTTAATCTAATGCATTTTTCATAGCCTATGCCATCGATGTATCATGTTCCTTCATGGAATTTAGGCTCTCCTCAAATAGCTCCTATCCCTATTCCACAGTCATCTACTATGAGCTTTCCACAATTTCCCATCCCGTCAGTAACATCACAACCTTCAGCCATTTCTTTTCCAACACTGCAAGCACCCCCAATGCCCTTACCATTATCGGCACCACCAACGCCCTTGCCATTGCCAATGCCAACTCCATCACCCAATACAGATCCTCTCATGGCCTTGTTACAAGAAGTAAAATCCAATAATGCGGCTTTGAGGATGATATCTAATGAGATTACTAATGTGAGGAAGAAGCAGGTTGAGGTTGAGTTCTGATCAAGAAGGTTTCAGACTCCACCCATAACCCGAGAACAAGTATCTATCAACAAGGGACCTAAGAAAAACACCATGATCCAAGCAAATGATGAGAGTAATAGATCCGAAAGGACATATTGGTGTTCTACATGTAATGATCCTCATGGTGAAGACACATGTATGGTACATCTGAACTATGTTCAGAAATTAACAAAAAGTTCTTCGGGTGGGCAAGTTAACATGATTCGAGAGATGGAGTGTAATTGTATGGTGCCATCCCCAGAGCAAGTTTTAGTCCTTACTAGGTCTGGAAAGAAGCCAATGACTGTTGATCCTGTAGACTTGCAACCTTTGAAAGTACCTACGGCTCCAAAAGCGTAGGAAGAAAAGCGGGCATCCCCGATAAAGATTCCTGATGCTGACAAATTTAAAAACTCATTACCTAATCAAGCACAAGATAAGGCACGGGTTCAGCCTTCAACTTTGCAACGCATCGCTACTGCTCCATTTCCTAGAGAAACTAAGGAGCAAGCTAAGGAAAGACTCAAGTATCCTTCATTGATGAAAAGGCAAAGAGTCGACGCTACGTAGCAGTACCAAGACAAATATGAGCGGCCTTTAGAAGAAAAGATCTCACCTGCTCATGGCTACAGTATCATGGAAGAAATGAAGAAAATTCTGGCAAGGATTAGCTTGTTTGATGCATTGCAATTACTCGGGCAGATTGATTTATTGCAAGAATCTCTAAAGACTACCAAAGATCAAAAGAAGGATCATTTACAAATAGTCTTGGCTCAAGCACTCCCCACTTCAGTGATAGGGAAGAATCGGCCTCCCCTATTTTACTTATCTTTGAGAATGGAAGGGTGGATCATGCATAATTGTATGATCGACTCTGGTGCTGCCACTACTATCATGCCGAAGGCAGTATGCAAAGTAATGGGAATGGAATATACAAGAAGCAGCCCAAGAGTTTTACAATTGGATGGTACGCCAGTTAAGACTGTTGGAGTAATCAAGGATATTCCAATAGTGCTCCATAGCATGCCATAGATTACCGTCATCTAGGAAGTGGTGGTTGTTGATTTAGAGCCCTACTTTAGCATGTGCCTTTCAAGAGAATTCACAGTGAAGCTAGGAGGTTATATTTCCCTAGATTATTCACATCTGGAGATTCTGTTCAAAGGTAGGAGAATTCGCATTCATAATGAGAAGCCCTCCCTTTTTCATATTGAAAAAATTGAGGAGGCAGAACAAGTCCCAGGCGCGGTGAATATGATGACCGAAGAATTGGAGGAAGTTGACTTGGTTGAAGAAATACCCTAGGAGCTTGGTCTGGAAGATGAGTTCCTGCTGATAGATTTCAATGCTATGATCGAAATAGATATTGGTTGTTATTCAATTCAGAAGACAGAGAAGTCCCAAGAGCAAATCCTTGAATCCCCAGAACCTATTTCACATCAGTTATGGAAGTTGTTCTTTGATGGTGCTCACTGTAAGAATGGTGCAGGAGCAGGTGTTGTCTTGATTTCCCCTGAAGGTATACAAAAAACTTACTCCTACAGATTGACCTAGAGTTGTACAAATAATGCGGCTGAATACGAAGCGTTATGCCTTGGCCTAAAAAAGGCCAAAAAATTAGGAATCGAATAGCTGCAGATTTTTGGTGATTTAGAGCTTATTGTTAATCAAGTTACAAATAAGTGTGTATCAAAGCAACATTACTTGAAGGCTTATCACAATAGAGTATGGGATATTTTGGAAGCATTTAAAGCTTTGAATATTCAGGCAATTCCTCAGAAAAAAATAGACATGTTGACATTTTAGCTTCCTTGGGCGCTAATTATTCTCCTACTGAGCAAGTGGTTCACAAGCCCAAGATAGTAAGGGTGATTTATAGACCTTCCATTCTTGATAAGAACCTCTATTGGTAGGTGTTTGATAATGATGAGAAAATAGTGAATTTTCTGCTAAAAGAAGCTGCCAACATAGAAGATAGGATTCTTGTGGAAGAAGAAAAGGAAGGTATGATTCAATTAAAAAATAATCACATTCCTTGAGGTTTGATTTTGCTAGAAAGTTTATTTGATCAAAGTGATAGGGCTGATAAGCATAGGATTAAGGTGGATGCTAAGGAATTCAGAGAATTGCAGTTGGAGCCAAGAAAAGTTATCAAGATTGGTACTGATTGTGAACCAGATGAGATTGAGGGCATTAGAAATCTATGCTCCGAATACCCAGATATAGTAGCATGGAGTTATCAAGATTTGAAAGGATACGACAAGAGCATGATTCAGCATACTATCGAGCTACAAGGAGTTAAGCCTTTTTGATAGAAGCAGCACCCTGTTAATCCCAAGATTGAGGTTCTCATGAAAGTAGAGTTACTAAATATGCTTGAGGCAAAGATCATATACCCTATTAAGCATTCTACCTGGGTGGAAAACTTGGTTCCTGTAAGGAAGAAGAATGGGGACATACGTCTATGCGTCGATTTTCAAAATTTAAATTAGGCGTCACTTAAAGACCACTATCCTCTGCCATAGATAGACCAGATTCTTCATGTCGTGGCTGGTGCTCAGAGATTTTCCTTGCTGGATGGCTTTTCTAGGTACAATCAAATTTGGGTTAAAGATGAAGATCAATACAAGACAACGTTTACAACTAAGTGGGGCACATTTGCTTACCAACGGATGCCCTTTGGACTTTCAAATGCCGAAGCTACTTTTTAGAGAGCCATGGACGTCACCTTTGGTGAGTTGCTAAATAAAATCATTGTGATTTATCTTGATGATATGACAATGTTTTCACATTGCAGAATAGATCATGTTTTCCATCTAAGGCAAATATTTGAGAAATATCAAGAATTTGGGATTTCTATAAACCCGAAGAAGTCAATTTTTGTGGTCAAGGAAGGGAAGTTGTTGGGACATGTGATTTCGTAGGAAGGATTGGCCATAGACCCTACATGAGTGGAAGTGCTTATGAGTTTGTCATTACCAGCTAATAAGAAATATTTGCAGTCCTTCTTTGGATAGATAAACTTTGTGCGTAAGTTTATTGCTGATTTTGCCCAAGTTGTCAAGCCCATGACCGAGCTCCTAAAGAAAAATGTGGAATTCAAGTGGACAGAATCCAGGAAGTGGGATTTTCAAGAAATCAAAGAGAGAATTACTCAAGCGCCAGTGTTAATCAACCCTGATTACTCCAAAGACTTTATACTTTATGCAGTGGGTGAGTAGGAGAGCTATGCTACAGTACTAACGCAAAAGCAACATGATGGTGAAGAAAAGCCTATCACTTTTCTAAGCCAGGTCATAGCACCACATCAGGAAAAGTATAACTTTATAGAGAAACAAGTTTATGCAGTGATGAAGGCCTTGAAGAAGTTTCACCACTTTGTTTCTCAGAGTAAAACTGTGATTTATGTCATTCATCCTGATGTTCGGAACTTCATCATTCAAGGAGAACTGGGTGATAAAAGGGCTGGATGGGTCTCAAAGATCCAGGAGTATGATGTAGAAATTAAATCGACAAAACTGGTTTGTGGACGCGCTCTATGTCAAGAGTTGGCCAAAAGCGTTGTTGTTGAGACAAGTCACGAAGATGTAATTTGTGCGAATAGTGCAATAGTCAGCAAGGAATGGACCAAGAAACTCATTGAGTATTTTGTTTTTGGAAGGTGTCCTAGCCACCTTAACTCCTCATAGCACTGAAGGTTCAGATTACAAGTGCTCAGGTATGTACTGTTGCCCAACGACCTATATTATAAGAATATTGATGGTATACTTCTTAGATGTGTAAAATATTTTGAGAAAGAGAAGATTCTGGAAGAATTCCATTCTAGGCTATCAGGAGGGCATTATGCAGGCAGGCCTATGGCCCTAAAAATTATTCAGGCTGGGTATTATTGGCCCACTCTGTTCGTCGATTCACATAAGATAAGCCAATGGTGTGATAGTTGTCAAAGATATGTGGGTCGAGTTAGGAAAGGAGCATCACCACTGCATCCGATCCAGGTGGAAGCGCCCTTTCAGCAGTGGGGTCTCGATTTTATAGGAGTTATAGATCCACATTCCTCTATCGAACATAAATATATTATGATGATGATAGACTATTTTACCATATGGGTAGAAGCTATACCTACCAAAAAGGTAGATCAAGCGACTGTTATTTCTTTTTTGGAAAGCCTTATTACTCGTTTTAGCATACCAGATTCTTTAGTCACCGACAATGGCACTCCCTTCATTGGAGCCAAAATTATAGAATTCGCTAGTAGATATGAAATTTACCTGAAGACCTCTTCCAATTATTACCCATAGGGAAATGGATTGGCTGAGTCAACTAATAAGAATTTGCTCCAGATTTTGAAGAGAAAAATGGGCGACAATAAGAAGAGTTGGCATTTGTTATTAAATAAGGCACTTTGGGCTGACCGCATTTCAGTGAAGAAGTCAATAAAGACCTCCTCGTATGCTTTGGTGTATGGGAAATAAGCTATCCTTCCTACGCATATTGAGCTCCCTGTGCTCCAAGCATTGCAGATGTTTCATGATGATAATGAAGAAAATGATTTAATGGAGGTTAGATTGGCACAATTGTTGCAATTAGAAGAAGAAAGGGAGCGTGCCTACCATACTTTCGTAGAACATGCTGCTGAGATGAAGAAGTGGTTCAAGAAAAAATGACTGATCGAAGCTTCCAGGTGGGGGATTTGGTATTGAAGTGGAACGAGAAAAAATCGAAGCCAGGAAAACATCAAAAATTTGACGCAATATGGGAAGGACCTTTTCGGATTTCTGTTGTTACTTCTTCTAATGCATTCCGACTTTGTGACATGGAAGGGTATGAGCTCCCTATCCCAGTGAATGGCCTTCATATGAAGGATTATGTTTCGTAAGATTTCGGATCAAAGGTAACATCCTGTATATATGTAAATATTTTCATGCATTTTAAACAATTCTGCATAGAAATAAATTTGAAAAAAAAAAGAAATATGGTTAAGATGTCATTCGCCCAAAAGAGAAAAAAAAGGAGAAAAGAAACTCAAATATGGGTAAAGTAGTGATAGAGTTTCACATGCGCTTGTTGAAAGAGGTGAACGTCATGTTCGCCTATATTTGGGGCGAATGCACTTGGATTACGTCATTTGAAAAAAGAAAAAACGTTTTTCAGGAGGCACGCTACGAGATTTTAAAACTCATGCGCCCATGAATTTATAAGCGCGTGAGAGGGTTTTTGTTGAAGAAGATATTCCCAAGGAGTACGTGGCAATAATTGGAAGTAGTGGGCGATAAATTCGAGTAATGATTTCCGAACGTGGGAAGCATTCAAATTGATTTTTCCAAGGTAGCAGTCAGAATTAATGATCGAATGAGTAATGGACGGGTTGGTTTCCCTAACAAGCTTCTAGCACCAAGGCACATTTTTCTATAAGATTGCGCAGCGTAGAGGGCACATTTTTTTAGGAGGATCAGACAAAGAACCAAAAAAAAGGATTTTTGTGCCTTGGAAAGGACATTTGAGTAGTTTTCAAAGAATATTTCTCCCTGAAGGCGTGCCTGCATTTAATTTTGTAATTACTGTAGCAGCTGGTAGCGACTCTATAAATCTTGGGAGGTAAAAGGCTAATTTTGTTTTTTCGCCCTGATTTTTTAAAGTATTTGCTTCTCTGTATCCTATGCTTTGAAGTGTAGAAGAATTTTTGAGATTTTAGAGTAGGGAATTGCAGAAGAGTCATTGCTTTTGTTTGGAAAAATGGGTAGACGTGGCAAAGAATTAGCGGAGGCACAGGAGGTCATAGAAGTGAAGCCCACTAAGAAAAGAGAAAGAAGTTCAAGGGCCAAGAAAGCTCGGCAAAATGATTATGTTGGCCTGGATCCTTATGAAGATAATATGGCTGAGATTGGTGATTTTTTGATCATGCATAAAGGAGTTGACCAGTTGAGGGAAGAGGTTGAAGCTATAGTAAGTCAGGGAGTTTCCTATAATAGTTGGCTCATGACGCCTCATAATTCGTAGATTTCATCTTATCTTTGTTTTCTTGTACATTCGTGCCTCAAGCTTATTCAGTTAACTGCACAATTTTATGACTCCTCTACTAGGGCCATCCGAAATGCCAGACAAGAGATTCTATTCACAATTACATTGGATGAGGTATGAGAAGATTTCGCCAATGGGGTAGGCACGCCGAATTATGCAGTAAAAAAAAAAGATCCATACGGACGAACAAGAGGATAGGCATGTCTCCACAATTACAATGAGACAATTCATGGAAACTCAGCTTGTCAAAGATCCACAGATGGGGCAGCTACCGAGTTTGCCTAAACTTCTTTCAGAATTCAAGTGCTAGGACATCTATTCCATGTTCACCCAGATTGCTAGGTTTCCCTTAGATGAAATGGTGCATAAATGGTAGGCAAATATGGCTCAATGCATTTCCAAGGTGGAGTTTTATTTTCCCATGTTGCTATGAGGGAGGGCAAAAATCCGATTTATTTTGATTTGGCCAAATTTATTTCATGGAGAATCAATTCATAGCTATAGATATTAGAGGAAGGGAAATCGAGATCATTCCGATATATGTCGCTTCTAGTATGGTTCTTCTTTTTTTAGATGCAGCGACATTTTTCTTTTATCGTTGTTACATAGATGGACAAAAAGAATGAGCCTCTGTCGCTTTATAAGTGGACTCAAGTGTTAACAAAGAAAGAGTCCGCCTATAAATTTAATAGTTGGTTTTTGGGCCCTGCCATCGAATTGATTTTTGGAAGTTGCAACCGAGTGCCTCGCAACTTGAGAGATGTAGTTGTTTCGAAGTAAGAGGGTGATATATTTTTGCTTACTCAGGGCGTGGTAGTTCAAATTTTTGGATATATAGGTAAACCATTTTTTTTGCCTTATTTTGCTACTACGCACGTTTTTGCAATGGAAGTGGTGCACCAGATGGATCATATCAATGATATATATACTATGCCCTTCAATTTCGGGAGTATAGAAGTGAATCAAGTTGGGAAAAATTGTCTGTTGACGGTGGCGCTTCAAGACCTAGGTTTAATTGAGTTACCACAGTGTTGGTGCTATGACCCACTCAGATTTTTTTTGGAGTTTATTAAGGTGAAGTCCTTTCATTGTTTCCCGCACCCGGATATTTAGAGGTGGCGAAATAATTTTTATGGGCCAAAAATGAACTAGCATATAGAGAAGATGTCCTCCCTTCCTCCATGGCATGATTACTACGAGCAGGAAGCAGAGTATAATCCAAAAAATAATGCAATGCATATTCCTCCTCCGGGTTTGTTCACAACTGTCCAAGAAGTGAATCCTGATTGGATGAAGGAGAAAATTATGAATTGGTGGGTGATGCGCGTTCATAGGAGGAAGTCGTATAATTATTATGGGATGAAGCTTGATACCCAATTTTCTAAAGTTTATGATAAGTTTGTGAAATATTATCAGCCCGTTGCTTTTGCCACTATTTTATCATAAAGTTTTCAACAGTCTAAAAGTGGTGAGAGTGAACCTGAGGAGGAAAATCCTACAGTTGAGGATGACGTCGAAGAGGAAGGTGAAGAAGAAGAACAACAACAATATATCTTCAAAAGGTGATCACAAAGGATGAGGTGCCATTAGGAGGAGGTTCTCGTGCTCAAACAGCAGAAACGACCAATGGCACATCCATTTTCTAAATCATCTAAACAACCTCGCACTAGCGCATCTACTACTTCCACTGTGATAGTGTCCATGTTTTTGGGTACTATGATTTCTATCGTGCCAATTTCTACAGTCACCTCTATTCCGGTAGCAACACCGTTGCCCAATGTTGAACTTCCTACTTTTGTAGCACAAATATTTGGTAGTCCTCCCATTTCATTTTGTATAATTTCTTCTTTCGCTTCGATTTCTTTCATTTTTGAAATCGTTGTTGCTCCTTCTTTCATTCCTACCACTTTTTCTTCTATTTATTTTAGTTCATATGCATCGAGGGCAAATCATTTTTTCCATCCCCTTTCCTCAGTCATCACTTCCTCTATTATTACGGTTGTTAGCACCCAAGTTCCATCTAAAATTAGTATAACCGCAGCCACACCTACGTCTTCCACTTCCTCCACCCTTTATCTTCCTTCCACCATTCCTATGTCCATTCCTTCATTACAATCTGTGTCATCCGTGTCCACTGGGCCTGGTAACCCAAATGTTTTTGGTCCATTTACACTATTTTTGGAGTTGCAAAATGTCCCAGATATACAGGTAGCCCGCAAGCAGCCAAACATTGAAAAATTAAATCGGGCGCATCTGAGCTCTTCCCAATGGTTGAAGAGTATGCGATGAAAGGAGGCTTTGGAACTGGCACGTCCAATCAAGAAGGTGGATTTCGATCCAATTTACAAGGAGGCTCATATGACAACATTCACTCTGCTGGTTCAAAAACCTCAAGGTGAATTGTAGCCTGAAGACTATGTTTCTGAGACTATCACTGAAGATTTGACGTGGATTAATCCCATTGAAAAAATGGGTAATATGCAAGTTGATATGATTTCGTTGTATTTGCATGGGGAGCATTATAAAGAGAAATATTTTGAAGTGCAAAATAAGGTGCTGGAGCTTGAAAGCGCCTTGGTCAAGAGCAGGGCGATAGAAGAAAATATGGCCACCAAAAATGAATACTTGCACAATAAAGTCTAGGTGCATTTGAAAGAGGGTGATGTCGCTAGAATTTAAATGCATAATATTCAGTAGCAGGTCGACGAACTCAAGAAACAGTTGGAAGCAAAAGTTGTACCTATTGCAGGATTTTCATGCGATAGTGTCAGAGATATTTGCCTTCTCTCTGCCCAAAATTCTACCAAGTTGGCCGCACAAGCCGTCAAGGTGTTGCAGTACTTATGGGAAGTAGGGATACAAATCCAGCTTGGCCAACAAACAATTGATTTAGTGGAGAATTTGATGTCACCCCATATGGAGACGATTGTGAATATGCAAGCATTGTTGAATACGTATTTGAATATTTGCCCTATTAGTGAGATGGATTATGCCTGGTCTCGAGCACGCATAACCCTGTGAATCTATTTTCAATGCATGGACCTTGTAAATGAAGGGTGGGATATCCTCAATACTATTGAGCAGGAGCATACTATTTTGATATCTCATTTTGAGACTATCGACTGACTGGGTTTCACTACCTTCCTAGATTAATGGGGTGAACCTATTTCGATGGAGAAATTGCAAGAGCTTTGGAGTGTATTTATTGAAGATACTACGGATATTAATGCCATAACTGATCCCATTAATGAAGTGCAAGTGTTGCCTCTGATTGAAAAAAATACACGTTTGGAGCTGTCTCTTTATGAATTAGCCCAAAGTTTGAAGCACCTCAACTTGATGGATGTGCAAAATCTTTGCTTCGTTTATGAATTCCTTAGTGTTCCCTTCTTATTTAATGCTGAAGCTTGGTATGAGGCTATTCACACCTATGAGGACCTTTCAGAGGTTATCATATAACAATAAGATCAAGCCATGGTTGATCAAAAAGTAGTGACAAAGGTGGCAGAAGAGGCATAACGTGCATAAGTACTTCAGGTTGTAGTCGCGATAGAATAGGAAGAAGCAGAATGCATGTAGCAAGCATCCAAGAAGAAAGATTCCACAATGAAGAAGGCAGCAAAAACTAGAAAAAATAATTCTGCATCCAATGGATAAAGGCTTGGGGTCACTTGCATCCATGCAAGTTGGATACCCCGTGAGTCACCAAGAAATGTTGGCCATTTTGTATTCATTGGAAATTTTGTATAAAGCGATAATATATTTGTCTCTTTTATTTTTGGATAAGTTGTAATAAGTTGAAACAATTTTATGAAATATAATGCATTTAATGATTAATGGGGAGATTTCCTTCGAAGTCCAAAACAATGGAGAGAATGAGTTTCATAAAAAGTTTGAAGTAAAATCACCAGAAAATTTTACGCATTGACATTCGCCCCTCCTTAGGGGTAAACGTCCCTTGCACCCTTTCTAAGGGTGAATTAGTTTGAAAGCAGAATGAAGAAAAATTAAAAGGTACCAAATCATGTTCGCCCTCCCTTAGGGGCGAATGGGCCGTTCACCCTTTTTAGGGGTGAATGTGCCTTGGCATCGCCAAGAGCAATCGCACGTCTGAATCAAATTACGTTTGCCCTAGTCGAGGTGTGAACACACCGTTCACATCTCCTATGGGTGAACCACTTAGTGCGCATTCATGAATCAAATTACATTCGCCCTAGTTGAGGGGTGAACACACCATTTGCCTCTCCTATGGGCGAACCACCTAGCAACGACAAAAAATCATGTTCACCTTCCTTTAGGAGTGAATGTACCGTTCACCCTTGAATTGGATGAACCTGTTTGTATCAAGATAGCACGCTTCTGAAGGGGTAAATATGAATTGAAAGAATGGAACTTTAGTCAAGATGTTGAATTTGGCATTAAATGAAGGGTGCTCTCAGTTACTCCATTTTGTGGATCACGAAGAGGAAGGCGAAGGGAAATGAGCCTTCATGATTTCCAATGTATTAGAGGCAATTCGAAGAATTTAATATTTTCTCCTAACAGACACACCTCCATCCGAAGTTTAAATTTTAAGGAATTTGTTCCCTTGGTGAATGTATTTTCCAAGAATTCAAGGAGGATTTTGCTGATTTTGTCTTTGATTCTCAGACATTCTTCCCTCATATGTATTAAATGAAAGAGGCAAAAACCTCTATAAATACTAAGTAAATTTCATTGTAAAATGGGGGTTAGACATTTCGTGAGAGATATCTACAAGATCTCTACATTAATATAAGGCATTCAGACTTCTGAATTTGTGAGCGGTCTTATGTATAATTATTTTTTGTGTAGTGTGCTTCTATTTCCATTCGTCTATCTAATTTGCTGTTGAATTTAAATTCTGTCGTTGGATTTAAATTTGCTAAGGAAAAATTGAATGCTAAAGTAACATTTTGATAGTTATTATGGCAAGATTGTAAGCTTGTTATGTTTTGTTTCCTTTCATAAATGCTAATTTATGCTGGTTTTTTCTTGCTAATTAGTCTAACACCAATTCCTCACTTTGGCCTGTGGCCATATTTCCCATCTCTTTCCGTTATTTCCAATTTCTTTCCTACATCCTTAGTACTTTACCAGTTTGAGAATTAGTTCGGGAACCAGCCCTCTCTGGAGATTGGCATGAAGGACATTTCTTTCCTTTGGTCTTTCAATGTTGGCCGTATCTAGGGCGCATAGCCACAATGTTTATTGATTAGGCAGATATTTGACCAACACTTCCTTTGATATTTTCATATAGCCTTCATCTTATTTGAATGGCCTCTAATGTTGTTTGGATTATATTTGTTCTATTCACTATCTAAATATATTATCTTCTTCCTTTATTTTTGCTTTCTAGGTGAATGGTTTTCCTATTACGGCTAGATGATTTTTCCATTTATGCTGATATAATTTAGGCCTTATTTTTTCTATAGTTGGTTGAATGGAGCTTCTTTGAAACCTCTCTCAATATGAGACTCTTTTTATCATGGGACTTTCTCTAATATCCTCTCTCTATGTGGAAATATTTCTTTGAAGGGTCACTTCCTTTAATATGGGCTTCTTTAATCATATTCTATATATGAATTAATGTGCAACCTCTTAGCAAAAAAATGCTGAAAGTTAGATTGAATAATATTACTTCAAGAATGAATTACTTGACTTTGAATTATTCTATTCTGCTCATAGGAAGCTTTAAATGCTTCTTAATCCGTTGTAACCTTTTATGCTTACTAGAAGCTAAATTTATTTTCTATCTTTATAAGAAGCTTCTCACACTTTTTTAGCTTTCTCTTTATCTCTACAAGCTTTCATAATAATGTCTTAGGTTGCACCTAATAACTCAAAACTCTAATATCAAGGTGACATTGATGTCCTTGATTCTTTAATAAAAATTATAATTACTTTTTTTTATTAGTAGAAAGGGTTTTGAAAGGGTCCCTGAACCTTTTACAAACTGAAGAAGGGAGAAAACCCACTGGTCATAAATCCAAAATAGACCAGAGAAAAGGAGCAACAGACACAACCAAACAGAAATAGCTTAGGTAGAACAAACCCAAGCAAACGAACAACAACAAGAAGGACAGGCCCAAGAGGGATAATTACTCCACCATTTCCATCATCTCTGGCATCACAGGATTGTTCAAATACAAGGCAACCTTCCATGTGGGCTTATGGAGTAAGTTGTGGTTGGTAGAACTGGAAGAGGTGATGCCTCTTGATGGAATGCAATTCATCGTGCGACCTAGTTTACAGGAGGTAAATATCATCAACATGATTGGTCATCTTGAGGTGCTACAAAAAGTCTATCTACCACACATGAAGGGTCTCCTCTTTGACACCTATGTTGGCCAACCAATCTGCTGCCTTATTCCCTTCTCTATAAACATGTTGGATAATAATATTGGAATACTTGCTTATAAGTCTTCTGCACTCACCAATAATGTTGCATAGATTCCATGATGGAGATTGGGTGGCTTTGAGGCAGTTGATGATGAATAATGAGTCTCCTTCAACAATGATATTGTCAACATTGAAACCATCCAGGATAAGCAACCCTTGATATAGGGCTCTTGCTTCAGCCATATTGTTCATTTCAAGGCCAATGTTTTTAGCATAGGCAAAGAGAATTCTCCCACGATCATTTTTAACTATACCTCCACCACCCGCTACTCCAAGATTTCCTTTAGCCACCCCATCAAAGTTAAACTTGATCCACTCTGCAAGGGGAGGGGTCCACCTGATACTAGACCTATCAACAACATAATTAGATGTGCTAGCTGAAAGGTTAGTAAGTTTAAAGTGAGCAAACAAATGGGACTCAAGGCCAGGTTTAGGGGCATCAGTGGATGAGATGAGTTGGGCATTCTCAACAGCAAAGGTGGTAATTCGTAGGAAGATAGAGCGTGGGTCTTTAGCAATCCCATTGAAAATCCTATTGTTTCGCTCTAGCCAAATTTACCACAGGTAGTGGTGTAAGAAAGAGGTCCAAAGAAAATTGAGTTGGGGATTGGTAAAGGGCTTGGGCCATTGCTGGAATAAGAGAGTGAGCGATGATGGATGGGCCCAAGCAATGTTAACAAGCTCAAACAAGGAATTCAGGATTGACAGTGAGATGGGGTATTCCAAGAAAAGGTGGAAGGTTGATTCCTAGTTTGATTTGTAGAGAGGACAACAATTAGGAATGTACAGGCCTCTGGTGATTAGATTGTCCATGGTTAGGATTCTATTTTGGGAAGCAAGCCATGAGAAAAAGCCAATTTTAGGTATCAAGTGTTTTAGCCAAACAAACTTAGCTAAGACCCAGGATGCAGTAGGTGGATCTTGGGAATAATATGCAAATTTGATAGTGAAAATACCTTTCTCAGATAGTTTCTAGATAGGGGAATCCATTCTCTGATTGTTTGGGATAACATAGATTCTCAATAGGTTTTGAATAGTTCTGGTAGCTACATTAATCTCATTACTGGGGTTGTTGGTAGGAAGGAGTTTCCACTACCGACAATTGGAAATTTGGGTAGTAAAATTGACAACTCTGCTACCAAAGATACGATCAGTAATAGGCTTGAGAATAGCGAGGTTTGGTTCATTGATAAGGGGTTGATCCCTCAACCAAGCATCTTCCCAAAATTTGATGACTCTACCACACCCAAGATGCCATCTCAGACCTTTCTTGATGATGTCCTTGGTTTGGATAATTGAATTCTAGAAGTAGGACCCACTAGGAAGGGGTTGCTCATCCATGAAAGAAGATCGTTGGAGGTATTTTCCTTTAACTATGTCTATCCAAGTAGCTTTCTCATCATTGATAATTCTCCAAGCTTGTTTGGCCATGAGAGCCAGGTTCATCTTGTGGACTTTCCTGAAGCCTAATCCACCATGGTATTTTTTGGAACAAACCCTATCCCATGCTACCAGTGGAAATCTGTTGTGGTTCTCATTTCTAGACCAAAGGAATTTTCTTTGAATTTGCTCAATTTTTTACCCTATGGAAGATGGAACCTTGAAAATTGACATGAAAAACATAGGTATGCTCTACAAACAAGCTTGAACCAGGGTGGCTTTGGCTGCTTGACTCAACATTGATTTTTTCCATCCTGCCAGTTTCTTGGTAACATGCTCAATGACCATATTCCACATGTTGACAGAAGAATTCCCATGGAAAAGTGGGAGGCCAAGGTAAGTGGAGGGTAATTCGGATATGGTGCAACCAAGAATCCTTGCAATTTTGATTTACCTATGAATTGGGGTGTTCATAAAGAAAATTTTGCTTTTCTCAAAATTGACTTTCTATCTTGCGACCTCTTCATAGAAGTTAAGAATAGTTTTTATTATTTTGGCTTCAAGAATTGAGGATAAAGTGGCAAGAATGGTATCATCCATGAATTGTTGATGAGTGGTCGACCTAGAAATAGAAGAGGGTTTAATGCTTGATAGAAGATCCAAGGAGCAGGCTTCTTTAAGAGATCTACCAAGGGATTCAGCCATGATGATGAAGAGGAAAGGGGATAGAGGGTCACCTTGCCTAACACCTCTAAAACTCTTGAAATACCTGGTAGGTGAACCATTGACAATAATAGAGAACTAGGTAGAGGAAATGCATTCTTTGATTAGAGCTATCCATTCCTCATGAAACCCAAATTTGGCTAACACTACAAAGAGGAAATCCTAGGAAATTCTATCGAAGGCTTTGTTCATATCAAGCTTCAGGAATAGGCTAGGTTTTTTATTTTTGGCTATTGAATGCATAAGCTCATGAATAGTGATTACGCCATCTATTATATATCTACCTTTAACTGAGCTACCTTGGTAGTGGTCAATGATGGATGGAAGAATGTCCTTAAGCCTATTAGCCATGACCTTGGTGATGAGCTTATAAATTACATTACAGAGGCTAATAGGTCTATAATCAGAGATGGAATTGCAGACTTGAGATTTAGGGATGAGGGCCAAGAAAGTGGAGTTGACATCCTTTGGTAACAACTTAGTTTGTTGGAATTCTTGCACAACTTCCATGACCTCTTGACCAACAATATCCCAAAAATATTGGAAAAAATGGGGAGGAAATCCATCGGGTCTTGGAGCTTTATCGGGGTTCATGGAAAACATGGCCTCTTTGATTTCATCATTTGAGAATTTTTTGAGGAGACCTGAATTTAGGTCTTGAGACACAAGGCGAGGAATGTTTTGCAGGAGAGCATTGCAAACTTGGATGGAACATGGTGGGCTGGGACCCAAAATATTTTCAAAATGGGAAAAAAATTCAGATCTGATTTCTTGGGTGTCAGTGGTTTTTGATCTATCACTTCTTGAAAGTTCCCTGATACTGTTAGTGCTCCTGATCCTTCACATTAATGCATAGAAATATTTTGTGTTATATTCCCATTCCTTCAACCACAAAGCACAAGATTTTTACCTCCAAAATATCTCTTCTCTGGCTAGAATGTTATGATACTCAGCAAGGAGGTTCTTTTCTTCTCACATTAGATCAGGATCAGTGCCCCCATTTTGAAAGTGATTTTCAATGATGCTTAGTTGTTCAGAGATTCACTGCTTACTCCTGAATATATCCCCAAATATTTCTTTGTTCCAAACTTTTAGCTTGTGTTTAATGGATCAAAGTTTTCTAGCTAGCTGAGATAATCGAGACCCTAGGAATTTCTCTTTCCACTAGTCAGATATGTGGTTCTTGATGTCTGGATGTTGAAGCCACATCGATTCGAACCTAAAAGGTGGTTTGAAAGGAGCCATCTATTGGAAATAATCTAGGACTAAAGGGTTGTGGTCCGAACCAATTTTAGGGAGTGATTGCAAGTTAGCATCTCCAAAAAATTGAATAGCTTCCTTAGAAAGCAAAAATATATCAAGTCTCAAGCTAGATTAGTTGGCTACCATATCTCCTATTACTCCATGTGAACTTTGAGCCCTTTAACTGCATATCCATTAACTTGTTCCCATCGATAAAATTTGCAAAATCTTCAAAGCACCTGGTTGTGATGGGAGCTCCCCCTCTCTTGTCATATGGATAAAGGGGAGTGTTGAAATCACCCACAAGCATCCATGGTTCACTTTGGAAATGGCTTCTCATTTGAGTTAAAGTGTTCCAAAGGTTACACCAACTAGATGGATTGTTGGGCACATAAATGTTGGATAAAATCCATTGGTGCTTGGTGTCTTTGTTATGAAAAAGAATGTTAATAATTCTTTCTAAGATAGATATGAGCCTACCTTCAATTGTGTTGGGGTCCCACATACACAGGAGGCCACCAAAAGTGCCCTGAGCTGGGTTATAAACAAAATCACTATTCTTCCAAATCATCTTACCAATATTTTTGTTGTTCTCCCTATCAGTTTTGGTTTCTTGGAGAAGAAATATTTTTGGTTTGATTTCTTTCCTCATGGATCTAACCAATTGCTGTTTTTTTAATCCATTGAGGCCTCTCACGTTCCATGAGAGGATCTTCATCTGATATTTTTGGAAGAAGATTTCTTTCCTCCTCCCCTACCCTGGGATGGAGGTTTGGTTCGGTTCCCTTCATCACTTGGAGGATCAATGTTTGAGAGATCTACAAGTGATGATAGAATGGTAGATTGGAAGCCATTCGCTATGTCACATTCACTTTCTTTGCACCTTTTCTCTTGATTGGAAGGTCTACCCCTCTTTTTATCGCTGCCTACATCAAAAGCATTTTTTTTTTTATTTTTGGTGACCTGTTTGGGAGGGCTTGTAAGCTCTGCTAAAATAGGGGAGGTGGGTCTGACCTGTTTGGGAGGGCTTGAAAGCTCTACTAGAATAGGGGAGGTGGAGCTAATATTTTGGACAATTTCAACCTAAGAAAGAGAATCACCGCTAGGGTTTGAAGCTTGTTTGGGAGGACTTGGAAGTTCTTCTAAAATAGGGGAGGTGGAGCTGATCTTCTAAAAGTTAATAAATTCAACCTGAGGAAGAAGGTCACCATTAGGGTTCAAAGATCCATTGAGCTGATGGAAGTGAGAGGGCCCTCAAACTAGAGGGGGAAGGAGGGACAATGGGCTTGGGTGGGCATGAAGGACCCGATCTAGTAGGAGACTGAGGAGGATCACCGATGGGGCCTGAGGGCTCTACTGATTTGGGAAGTGAATTAGGGTCTTCCAGGAAAACATCTTCACCATCACCAGTATTAAGGCCATTTAAAGTTTGAAAAGGATTAGGTTTAGCAAAAAAATACCGCACTTGGTCGAAAGAATCCTTATCTTGAGTCTCCGATTGGGAATAAGAAATTGCTTGCTTGCCTTTGTCACCCTGGTTCTTTTTATGGAAAGCTTGACCTAGATGCCTGGAATAGGGCCTTTCTTAGCATGAATCCCATCCTTCTTCACATATTTTCTTAGGATAGGGCACTGAACCCTAAGGTGACCTTGTTTCTGACATTCAACATAGAAAGGATTGTATCAGAATGACTTTATTGTATCGAATCCTTCAACGTTTCTCTTGAGTTGATACAAATTCGTGTCAAGGATTTTGTATCCCTAAAAATTCTTCTAATATCAAGGGTTGGCTATTTTCATGAATTATGAACTATCTTCAAGTTGATTCAACCTTATAGTTGAGTTCTTGTCTTTACTGGTTATAACTATGGAAAGAACCTTTAGACGAGTCCTAGTATTCACTAGTTATTCTACAACCATGCAAAGACTATATAGTTTAGTCCTAGTCTTCACTAGTTGTTCCTACAACTATGGAAATACTCTAGAAATATGATGTAAGTAGAATAATATGAGCAATTTAATATGTAAATCAAGGCTTATAATATATCAAATAAAATTCATTAATAAGTAGCAATATGAACGTAATATCTTGAATCATACATGTAAGAATCATGTAGGAGAACTTACAATATTAATTGCTCAAATGTATGTAATATTTTATTACTCCACTTTCCATTAAAAATGTAATACTTGAATTTTTGTTGATAATCGATATAGGATTCTTCTATATGGATTAATCTATAGCCATAGTAGAATGAATTTTTGGATACTTGACTATTCCTTTCAATATGCCAAGTCTCATGACTCTTGGCTTCTCTACTTGACAGTTGCATACACATAGCTCTATCTTATATGCACACCTAGATATGACTCTTCACTTCGCACTCTATAATATAAAGAAACTTGTGCACATATACTCACATTACAATTGCACACTTACTCACTTGAAACTTGCACATTTTGTGCACACACACACTTACATAAAACTTGTGCATTTCCTGCACATTATTATATTACATAAAGTATTAATCACACTCTAGTCTAAGACTTGACCCTAGTCTAATAATTACAAGCATGTACCATGAAGATACCATGGGGTACATTAGCATGTACCAAATAATGTAATATTATACAATACATAGATGGAGCCTAAATTATAGGGTAAAGAGTTAATTGTGCCACACATACCATTTATAGTAGTTTGACTCAAATAGTGTAAGGTATAAAACCTCTTTAGCAATTTATAGGAGATAAGCCAAATGTTTCTTAGTTTCATATATTTTGTTAGCTACATGGACTCATGTTTTGAAGGGCACCCTGAACAAAGTTGCTACAAATAGTCATTGTTGCATCCATCTAATGTATTTCAATACCTCTAAGGCTTATTGACTATGATTTTATCAAGTAAGAGATAATTATTTGATAACATATGGTATTTTATGATGTTCTATTATATATGGATTATTCTATTCCTCTATATATGCTAATTTATCCTTCAAATATTCTTGTTGCATGTATTCTAATTGATCCTACCTACTCGAGTCTTTTGAAGAGTTCTTGTGATGTTGCTATCTCCTTTCTAGACTCTCCATCAATATCTACCCCAATTTTAGATACTAAATCTAATAAATATGGATAATACTATACATTATGTGATGATGCTAGATGGAAATATTAATGATAAAAATGTATTGGATCCTTTATTTATTATTATTGATAATGTTTATATACAAAATATACCACATACTTCCATGGATTTTATGATTCCCATAGACATAATTTTGAGCACATAATTAGTAACACAAACATAATAACATATAGATTATCAAACATGATAAACATCATGGTCAACCAAGCAATATAGAGTCTCATCCATGTTAGATTTTGATGAATGAGCCATGAGAGATAACAATCACAAGATGCAGAATAACATGCAAGAAAGTAAATCTGCTAGATGACTGAAGTATGCTGAAATATAAAATATATAAAATATTACAATGTAGCTATGGAGGAAGTGAGCACTCCATTAACAAAGCTACAGATCTACATCATATCCATCACTAGTAAATGGTGTGGAACACAATCCACTAACCTACGCTATCAAAAAATGTCTCTCGACTATCCTATCTATCTATCTAAGAGGCCATCCTTATATATGCAAAATAGGATGCTTGCCCAACACTCTATCTAGTTGTGCATAGGACACCTTGCACATGTACAACTTGCACATGGACACTTGTCCATTTATTACATTGCATGTAGTCACTAGATAACTTGCACAGGAAGTAATCTAGGTATGTATCTTGGAGGATACATTTACATAACCCAAATGATGGAATAGAAATTATTTCCAACACCCCCTTGTATTACATTATTTGGGTATTGAAGACTTTAGTCTTCAATATGGATTCTCTTCATCTTCTGCTTGGTCTTTGTTCTTCTTCTTCTGCATTCTTTGTATTCAGGTTCAGCAGGTAATTTGTGTCTGGAGCTTCTTCCTTGGCTTTGCCCTTGATTCTGATTTCTATGTTCTTACTAGAGATTGAGCTACTATCAGGCTCTTGTGAAGATGATTCTCCTTTCCTGTGTATAGAAGCTTCTGAACAACTACTTAAGGCATAATATTTTGAGTTAGTAGAACCAGAAGTATTGATGCTACATGAGGATTGAAAAAATTCTCCAAGATATGATTCATCAAGTTCTGACTTCTTTTTGAGTGATTCTATCATTTCTTTATGTTCTTCATTTTTTCCTTGTAGTGTTTATATGTGAGCAATGCCATGTATAATATGCTTGCAAAGTCTAAGGAAAGTACTATATCACCTTTTCTAGTGGTAATTGCTTCATTGAGACAAGTATGAAGATAGCATTCCATAGTATCAAAATTATCTTTTAGGGCTTCACTATGGATTATTTTTGAAGCTAAATCTAACCTTCCTTCTGATTTCATGAGAAGATTCATGATTCCAAGTTTTATGGCATTAGCTTTTTGCTTTCTGTAGCACTCATTAGTAGAAGTAGACATTTTTATATATAGCTCCTTGATTGAAATATATAAGCTTGATTTTGTAAAAGAAACCTTTATAGATCCTTAGATTTGTGGACTACCTTGTAACTCCCACCTAATTTTAGGTTTTGAAGTAAGCTTATATCTTCCCAACTTGATAATATTAGACAGATATTAATGTTATCAAGTTTTGTAGAATGCCTTATGACTCCCTAATGTTTTGAAGTATGCTATAGTGCTTTTGTAAAGAAATAGTTCAAGTTTGGTTGATTTTGTACAAGTTTTGCAAGAATCAAAAATCAACTTTTAACACCTTATTACTCCTAATTGAACTAAGCACTATTTCTATTTTGAAGAGGTTTTGATGTTGGAAATATTTTGTCCCCTTTTTAGAGATTTGAGACAAGTAAAAATAAATTTATCCAACCTTAATAAAATCCCTTAATAACCTCTTTTATATCCCTTGGATTATTTCTAATTTCCAAATAAAATAAATTTGATGGAGTAACCCTTATGACTCCCAAGTTTGGAAAATTAGAGAAATGATAATAATATTTGCAATATAGTTTAATCCAAGTTAAATTCCTTATTCCTCCTAAGTAAGATTGCAAATATTAAAATAATAAGATAAGTCACCCCTTTAGCTTTCAAAACCCTAAGTTTTAACCTTAGTTTATAATCCTTATAACTCCAACTTATGAAAGCAATAATTAATGGGATTTAGACCTTACCTTATACGCAATATCTCCTTGATGTTCGGCACTTTCCACGGCTGAATATAACAATATCTAAAATGTACCTTGAGCGCTTGGTTAATGGAGATTCGATGGAAGGCTAGACGTGAATGTTGTACGTAGGCACTGAATTGTTGACCTTCCAAAAATGGGGAGCTTTTAATGCTCCTTCCCCTTTGTCTTCCACGCTACAGTTCGAACGTTTCTGCTGCTTCTCTCATGCCTTTAACTGTGCTACGTTCCTCCTTCGAACGTCTTGACTGTGCTTCACTCTTGCATGCTGGTCTTGGACTAAAATATACCTTTTAAGCAATATTGATCATAGGCATTGTGACAAGTGTCACATCCATTACAAGTGAGCGCTCCCTTCTTTACGTAACACTCCAAAATATTTGTCCAATGCTTCTTGAAAATGTATAGGCCCTTGTGTGAAGTTGGTGAAGAATACCAAGTGGCACGTCTTTGCTTGTAACTCCTTCGTAGAAGTCTCTAGAACGTTGAGAGGAATGATGACTAGAATGCCAAGTGTCATTTATGCATGGAGACCATTCTTGTAACACCTTCGAATATGGAGATTATAACTCCATAACTTTCTTGCTTTGCAACGTTGCTTGGGCAGCAAGCAAGCTTTCTTTTCTATAGGTGGATGGGCGATGTGCTATGGAGCTTGGATGGTAGTTCGATGCTTCCTTTGGTGAGTGGTCTTCTCCAAGATTGAGACCACGAATGTAACACCTTTCTCCCTTTCTTTTATGCCTCCAAACGCATTGTTTTTCTTGTTGCTATTTTGATATCCTTTTTGAGATTGATTTGCACTCGCTTGTCTACGTAAATGTGGCTCATGGATGATCTAAAATGAGCTTTGATTCTATAGGTACGTACATCCAAGATGAGCCCTTGAATGGCTCCTTCTAGCTTGGGAGGAAGAGTGTTGACGTCCGACCTTTGTTGGTTGTTCTTTTCCCTGTAGGAAAATGTGCCCTAATATGGCACTTTCAAATCTGCACTTATGCTATCAAAAACCAGATTAGAGTAGTGCAAGATAATGTATTATATTTTGTATAATAAGGCTTTTAATATACCTTCTTTTGCACTCTATTTCCAGATTTTTAAATTCTGGTTTTGTGGCAGATTTCTTGCAATACAAGGGTTTGAGGTTGTCTTTAAAAATAGACACACCTTTCCCTTTTTACTTGGAAACTTTTGATAACAAGTCCAAGCTTCAATAACAATAGATAGAAGTTCTTTTAATTGATGCAAATTTTCTGCATTTTTTTCTTTTGCATTCACTTGTAATGCTTTTGATTTTGAGACTCACCAAGTCTCACTTTCATAAGCTTCTATCTCTATTTTTGGTTAGTTATGTTCTTCTCCAAATCTAGAGGATTCTAACCCTTTTTGGTGGCTTCTATTGGCCACATCAAGTTGCAGATTTTTGTGCTTCAATAGTGTCTTTAGACACTTGATACAAATCAGACTTTGTGCCTTTCAGGAAACACAAAACTAATTTTCTTTTTGAGAGTGGTATAATAGTACAAGCTCTTTGCTTTTAATGCACTAATATTACACCTTATCACTCCAATCAACTCTCAAATAAATGCACTAATAATCTACTGCAACTAATCAAGAATAACCTAAAATGAATCTTTAGGAGTTATTCTGCAATTTCACTACAATCAATGTTGTAGGACTTAGTCTTATTTTTTCAATAATAGATAATAGGTAGTTGATAGAAACTAATATGGAATCTAATCAACTCCTAATAAATGTGCAATTGAATCCTTAAAAAGAATTTGTTTTTCTTTGCACTTTTAGAAGACTGAAATCTAATTTCCTTTTTGCAACTTTAATCCAATTTCAGGTGCTCTAATAAATCTAATAAGTAGTTCAATTTAATGAATATTTTTGCACCATAAGTTGCATACCTTTTTTTGTAGCTCTTCTCCCACCTTTGTAGAGGATGTAGACCTTGGTGTCTAGAAACACCAAGTTGTTGCTTCCAGTAGGATGTCTTGCACAACTCCTTCTTCACCAAATGATGGTCTCGAACTTTCTTTTACGAGCCTAGGATTTGGTGGCTTGTTCTCCTCTTGTGTTCTCCTCCTTCTGCTATAGATTTGGAGAAGTCTATGTCTCTAGGGTGGTGCCTCCTCGCTGTGAGAGGTAATCTTCAAATCTCCAAGATTTGGTGAGCTTCTTCTATCTTCAAGTCCTCTTGCCGAGTTCTGACTTCAAGCAGGATCTTCTTCTAGGGTTTGGCACTCCTTACCAAACTTCTTCTTCTTGGATTTGGAACTCCTTGCCAAATTCTCCTCTTGGGCTTGTTTTCAGATGGTGATAATTGTCCCAAGTCCTTCACTATCAGGGACTTCACCTAGATAGTGGATTTCTCCAATGAGTTCTCAAAGAACTCTCTTGATCTTCAACAAGGCTCTCCTAGCCTTTCCTGGATGCTCGATGAGACCTTCTCAAGGTATTTGATCTAGCAACTTCTTATGGTCCTCCTTGAGACCTTTTCTTCAACCTTCTACTTCTAGAAGTGTTGGTGGTGAGATCTTCTCCTAGATCTTCTGATTCTATTGCTTCTGGCTTCGAGCAGGACTCTCCTAGTCCTTCTTCTTCTTCCAAGATTAGAAGTTCTTCAATGAGATCTTCTCCTGATATCTTCTCTTTTGCTTCAGGATTAAGCTAATTTTGAAGAAGATGCTCTTCCTAAATTTCTTGTAGGAAGTCTCCCAACTCACTGAATCTTTTGTTCCTACAACAAGAATATTAGTACTAAAATATTTAGTCTACTTCTGAATTAGATATTCTTCTCAAATTCTTCTTCAGGATCAAGGCTTCTATGGCCTATTTTGATGTTAAGGCTTCTATGGCCTTTTTAGTACCAAGGCTCCTATGGCCTTTTTAGTATCAAGGCTACTATGGCCTTTTCAATATCAAGGCTTCTATGGCCTTTTAGTATAAGACTTCTGTGGCTTCTTCTTCAAGGCTTCTATGGCCTTTCTGTATCAAGGCTCTTGTGGCCTATTCTTCAAGTGTGGATTTTTGTAATCTAGCAATGGAGATATTCAGTCTCCTATCTTCACCATGATCCTTCACTAGAAGTCTTCTTCCATAGTATTCTTCTCTCACATGATGAACTAACCTCTACACTATGAGGGCACGCCGACCATCGAGCAACGAAGTTGGAGTCTCCTAGATTTCTATCATAGGAGGAGTCCCAATCCTCTGAGGATTAATTTCCTACAACAAAAGAAACTTTAGGCACCAGTTAGCAAATTCCAGATGACCTGGATGATCTTCACTAGATGATCTATCAATCTAGTGGATTGAAATGCTGAGTCCTAGTCTTCACGAGTTTTCATAACAACTCTGTGGAAAAGACTCTAGACAAAAATGATCTTAGTATTTTCTAAAACTAAGATTCCTTTCAGTCCTATCTTTGTGACTCTCCCAAAATCTACCACCTAGATACTCTTGAGATATTTTGCCAGTGGTTGGTCCAATGGCGCATCAGTTTGACAAAACTCTTAGGCAAACCAACAATGGTGGTTTCCCTATTGACCTACATAGACTAGATCTACCGTGGCTCTGATACCACTGTTAGATTTTGATGAATGAGCCATGAGAGATAACAATCACAAGATGCAGAATAACATGCAAGAAAGTAAATCTGCTAGATGACTGAAGTATGCTGAAATATAAAACATATAAAATATTACAATGTAGCTATGGAGGAAGTGAGCACTCCATTAACAAAGCTACATATCTACATCATATCCATCACCAGTAAATGGTGTGGAACACAATCCACTAACCTACGCTATCTAATAATGTCTCCCAACTATCCTATCTATCTATCTAAGAGGCCATCCTTATATATGCAAAATAGGATGCTTGCCCAACACTCTATCTAGTTGTGCATAGGACACCTTGCACATGTACAACTTGCACATGGACACTTGTCCATTTATTACATTGCATGTAGTCACTAGATAACTTGCACATGAAGTAATCTAGGTATGTATCTTGGAGGATACATTTACATAACCCAAATGATGGAATAGACATTATTTCCAACAATCCAAGGGGTATTAATGATCCAAATCAAAAGCACTATACCTAAGGTAGTATCATCAATGGTGCCTCTAAAAATGTTAATGTGTTTTCCAAGGATTCAACTTTGATCTTTTCTCATTCAATAATCCTTATAATGGTCCTTTTTTGAATTATAACCAAGGTGAATTAGTGATAATAGTACTTTTACCTCTAATTCTATTACATGATCATAAATAAAAAAATAAAACAAGGATCTAACTAACAATAGCTACCTATCATGCATGGAATATTGCATCATGAATCTTATCCAATCCCATTTAAACTACCATTCACCTATATTTATTGGTTATCATACATCTTGATAATTGCAAAATACCATCGACCAAACTAGCAATCAAATCCATACATATCCTTGACTAATAATCCTATCCTAATAGTATCAACTAAAATCTTAGTCAATCCTCAATGAAACTCAATCCTGAAGACAAATCTTCTAGTCTTTGATAACACAAGTTTCCTTCCAATGGATTTTCCAAGGGGTTGTATCTATAGGGATTTTTTTCCTACAACCCCACTTCAATCAATAAAATATTAATTAAAAGTGAGATAGATTGAAGAAGGTAGTCAAAGGTGTATCTTCCCTTTAATCGAAAGGAAATATGTTAAGATAAAGGTAGATGATTCCAAAGGCCTCATTGGTCATTAAATCTTCCATAAATAGTCAACGTTTATCTTATATCCCAAGACAACAAAATTAAAGGCATTAAGGTCCACGGGCCATTGATTTTCCATTCAACAGTCCATGTCATCATTCAAATAGAGCAAAGCATAAAAAATAAGAAAATTTTCTTTTGAGACCTAAATCTAGATGCATGGTATCTACTCAAGAGCCCAAGGATAAAGGTGCCAACACCTAGATAAATAAGGCTTACCATTAGCCAAAGAAGGTCCCGCCTCAGTCAAGGATATTTGATAATCACATGCACCTAGAAGAAGGTAGGCAAAAGGGTATTTAAGGAGACACAACATTGGTTTTCAAGGTTAAAATTATGTGGCCTATCTTGTCATAGCCAATCACATGTCAATGTAGATATCATCCATCATATGCATGAGTCTACTATATCGATTTGTACTAGTCAAGCAAGCCATGCCCACTATGTTAAAAAATGGGACATTCTAGGAGAAATGTTATGAGAAATTTATGGTGCAACCATCCCCAATATAGTAGAAATGAGATATGTGGGTGACAATGTTTCATTTGAAGACCCAAAAACTCCCAATATTTATGGTCCCATATTTATATATATTAAAGCTACTGATTCTAGATGTAGAGAAGAGGATAATTTATAGAAATTTTGTGTCACATTTTAGAGGGAAATCATCCTACTATTGGCTTTTAAATAGACTCAAATTATATTGCAAAGGCATTGGAAGTTGTCTACTCATGCCTAGTATTTGGTATTATGATATATTATTTTTAGCCCCCTTATCAGTTATAATAAGTGGAACTCGAGGCTTGAGACACTATCTAAAAAGAATCAAACCTCTCTAGGCCACATGCCTTATAATCATTTCTAGAACATAAATAGAAGCCATTACTAATTTTATAGTATCCTCCTTTGATGTGTTTTTTATTCATAGTTATACATAATTTAGTGTTTTCATTCTAGATATTAGATAATGGTACATTGTGTTCATTTATGGACACTTATTTTATTTGGGAAGGATAACTTTTTTCTTTGTGCATCACCCCCATGGCTTAGGTTTTAATTTTCTACAAATTCTTTCACTGTAATTCCTCTTACCTACAAACCCCTAAGACTTAGCCCATGAAGACCTTAATAAACCATGGATTAAATCTAATGAGGAGTTAGCCTTGATTAAAACCTCAAATTTTTCCCATAGATGGTCCTTCTTCATACAATGCTTCCTATAATGTTGATCTACATGAAGCATGGGTGCCCCTAGGCATGTTAGAATTCCAATCCATTAGGCCTATACACTCTAATATGACAATATCTTGTTTGGAATTCCCAACGTGACAAGCTCTTATGTTCACCCCATAAAGTTAAAAGAAGAAATTTGACTATGATTCCATTGAATATCATGGTCGATCTGCTTAAAGTGAAGCATTGAGAAATTCACCTAGCAACTTTGCTAAAAATAAAATTATTGTGAAGAAGTTATTTGACGAAAGATAGGTCAAAATTCTTGTGGGGGTCTTTATATCATGTATTTATTGAAGCATTTTCTCCCCCATATGGTGATTGTATTCTCAAGGAAAGGGCCCAATACTATTTGAGAAAAATTTCTATAACCAGAGCTTCACCCAAGCCATTCAACAAGAACTAGTGCCACAATTGAATCAAAGAATAAGAAAGGATAACTAATGATGCAACATGGAATCCATGCTAAATCATCATCCTTAGAATTTTTTAATATGGAGTGATATAGGTCCCCTAATTCCATTGAATCCACTTGATATATAAGACCCAATTCCCATCTCAACGCTCATGTCCCTACCTTATTTCTCAAGAGAGGATGATGTCATCCTAATAGAACATTTATATCACCTAGTGAGATTATGCAATGTGCACTTTATTGAAAATCAAGACATAGCCCCAAGGATATTAATAGATTCTTTTTTAGGGATATCTCATAAATTTCACCTTAGTAGTAGCCCATAATTAATCAAAGGTTAGGACCCGCTAGTGGAACTCTTGATAAGTAGATTCAAAGAGAAGGCAAATGGAGCATCTCTCCTATAGTAACTCATGACCATAAAGATGTTACCTATAGAATAAATGAATTATTTCAATGTATGATTCCATAATACTTGGTAAAGAATCATAGATAAAATCCAACCACCTATGGGTATATCTAAAAACAATTTATTTTAAAATTTCCATGATTGTCGAGTCTAAGGTTAGGAATCATTATCATTGGCCTATGAGATAGCCATATAGGATGAAAATTATCTAATCCAAATAGGAATAGTATCCCCTAGCCGACATCTACCATTTTTTCCTTCCATTTATCATCCCTCTTTGATTGTACAATCTACCACCAATCTAACTATCCCTAGCATGAACCAAGAGCAACCTCAGATTCTCATTCCTTTTGCTAATATGATTGATGAACTATATAATATGATAATAACCTTATATAATGATATCACATACCTAAATAAGTAGCATAAAACCCAAAGGTTTTCCTACCAGAGATATCTGAATCCTTCTTTTCAATAGAAAAATCTAAATATTTGACTGCCTCTAGTTGAATATCATAAAGATTTATTTTTTACCAATAGAAATCCTATTCAATCATAGGATTTGATTCAATAGATATTACTTGTGTTATTATTAGTACAAAAAATACCTACAAGCTCATCTAGGGACTTGGTCACTACACAAAATAATTTTTTTGAGGATCTTGGTGGTTGGTACTATCCTACTCCTGACTATCCCCCTTTCAACAATTATGTCAAAATTGAATATCAAGTAGTTGTATGGCTCCTTTTGAACATAATACTACACACCCTTATTATTCAAAAGTATAGATGCTAATTTTAAAACCTATCTCTTACCCTCAAACCATACCATTAGCTATTGATTTGTCCATCCTAAAATAAACCTTTATTACTTGCAATTAAGTAGAGGTATATGTCATGTTGGATGATGTAAGCTTGTCAAGCTTAGGGAAATTACAAGTATGATAAAGTATAAAACCAAGGCCAATAGAAGGGTCATTGAATAGAAAGGGGTATCTATTTTAATAGATACTAAACCCTAGAGGAGGTAAGTGGACAATCAAAGGACTACCCCAACACAAAATACACTAGACAATCGGGCTAGAATAGTTCCAACAAGCACAAGAGTAGCATTGGAACCTTCAAGGAAACCTATTGTACATATTCTAAGTCCACACTTAATGACATAAAGATCTAGCATTCTAAAATCATCAAATACAATTTTAATATTCCCTTCTATTAGACTCTTTAATGTGTTGGAGCACCTGCAAAAATATACCATAGTCATACCTCTTTAGGATGTCCTCTCAATTATTGAACAAATAAAAATATTGGAAGGGGTCCTGAAGCAATAAAAAGAGTTGAGCGAACAAGGGATACCTACAATGATATAAATTGCTAGCTTAGACACCAATCAACCCAAGCCTATTCCATTCTATTTGACCTTGATCTATGGAGATAAGTTGATACACAACTACATAGTAGCCTCAAGGTCAAGCACATTGGTCAAGCTAAAAAGGGTAGTAGAGGCACTTGGATTAAATTTTGAGCATACCAACAATAGGATAGTTTATGTAGACAATACTTCAATTCTAATACTTGGGATAATATAGGATATTTACTCTAGCACTTCAATCATGCCCTGACCTGATATTTCACCACCATGTAGTCGTGATTGATATTTTGGCCATATTTGGAATATGCATCTTGATAGACTTTATTGGTAAGATCAAAGGATACCTATCACTTGAATAGAATCATATGCTACATAAGATCAGGTATGGAACCAAATTCAAAATCTCATAAAAATTCTTCCATATTTACCACATAGATAAAATCCCCTCCAAGAAAAGTGGAGACAAGCAAGCATACTTAGAAAAAGAGGATTTGTCAAAACCTAAATACTTCATAAATGAGATACATCCATACATACCCAATGGCCATCTAGATCAATGGTAATACAAAACATGGGTGTGATATTTTTATGAAGCATTTGATCTATCTGACATGGGATTAAAAATACTTTCAAATAATAAAATGAGTTATCCTACCTATGAAACAAAACTAAATATGACCATAGTACTAGTCTAATTAAGAGCAAGCTTCTTCTAAGGATAGTTTTACTAAGAATCAATAATCATATGATTAAATATCAAAAAAGTAAAACTATTTCCAATGTTACAATATATCACCCACCATTCAACCAAGCACATGGTAATTTTGCATTAGTCTAGAACCAAAAGTAAAAGTGTGCTAAGGACTATGTATCACCTACCATTGGATCAAACATCATCAACAACCATAAGCAAAAACCACCCAATTTTATGAGAAATCCAAGCAACACACAATTCAAATCAAGTTTTCAAGAGACAACAATGCTCAATCCCTACTTATGGAATTATTATTTAATATTTTTAACATAGTAATGGCTTGTAGGGACATTATGGTTGACACTTGGAAGACATGAGCTAGATTCAAAAGCAAGGTCAGGATAAATATGTGTGGTAGATATGGAAATCTAATAAATAAAATTTGTTCATAGAAACCAAGAGCATTTAACATCTCAATAAACCATTCATTAGAAAGATACATGTGAGTCTTGTGCCTTGACACATGGACTAGACTCCTTGAGAGCAAGCAACAACGATGGATTTATAAAAAAATCAACTATGCACTTGAATTTGGACTATCTTGGAGAAAAGCACCCATGTAATGTGGATATAGTCAATGGACATTAACACCCTTGTAAATATATGAAACTCTACACAATACCTAGAAGACTCATTAAATTGATGATAAGATGACCATCATGATGGAGCATGAGTAAGGACAACAAATAATTAGGCCTTTGCTAATTTAGTTTTGCAAGAAAGATCATCTTCCATTGTCTTGTCAAATAAGTGCCAAGAATAAAATAAGATCGATAAGGAAAGGGGACTTTGATGGGTTGTTTGGTTTTTTTGAGATACCTATAAATAGGAGACCCCCGCAACTTTTGCTCATATGATATGATCTTCAAGGAAGGAGTCTCTTGCTTGCAATTTCATCATAATGGGAAATTTTCATCTAGATAAGAGTCCTTGTAGTAGAATTGCTATGTATGGGATAAGCAATAAAAGATCTTGAGCTCCTACAATATATCTAGTGACAAAGATATTGACAAGAAAGAACATTTGAAGGATGTTGTTGGTAAATTTAAAACTTCTCATACCATGAGGTAATGATGACCACCTAGATTGGATGGTCAAAAGAAATATAATATTTTAGTGGTATCAAATATAGAACCTTTTTGTTGTTAACAAAAGGGGCTCTATCATTAGCTAGATTACAACATACTTGATGACCCCAAATACACCCCTCTATCCAAAGGGTGGTTTCAAAAACCAAACCAATATTTTTGGTAATTGGGTTTCAAAGGGACATGTATCCTAGGGCTATTGTAGATAAACATGAGCAACATGCCCAATAGAAAAAACCTAGGAACAAAAGAGGGAAACAAGAAGAGGGACATTGTATACAAAGTTGAAACTAGAAAGTTTGTCAAGGCTTACCTAGAAATATAAAATATCCCTCCAAAGTTTATGTCAAAATATGAAAGGCAACAAATATTGTACAATAGCAACTTCAAGACATCAAAATTTGAGCAAGAAGTAGGGTCATTGCAAAAGTAGGCTTTCACCTATGAATTGGGAGATGGACTAGACTATATCTTCAACTAATATTCAAAGACAAAAAAACCATTCGTAGTACCAATGTTTCTAGTCTTACCACCCCAACAACTCAGGTAAAGTTGCATGGAATCTAAAAGACAACACTCTATTTAGGAATCTCAAGCTTGAGGTAGTAATATTCTTCATTCCCCTCTCACTTTTATTTCCCTATATTACTATATATTTTGTTATTCCTCAACTTCCAATTTTGACTCCACACCTAAGGATAAGACCAATAGTTAGGGTCCACTTATTTTATAAGACTAAGAGCCTTGGGATCCACCAAATTTATAGAGATTTTTTTCCTATATCCCTAATTCACTCAAGAAAATATTAGTTTGAAGCAAGGCAGACTAAAGGTAATTAAAAGATGCATCTCACCTTTAGTTGGAAGGAAATATGTTAAGAGAAAGACAAATGAGTTCAAAGGACTCATTAGCCATTAGAAATTCCATCAATGATTGGTACTCATCTTCTACTCTAAGCCAACAAAATTGAGGGTATTAAGGCTTGTAGACTATTAATTTTCCATTCAATAATCTATATGCTCCTTTTGATGGAGGATAATACAGAAAATAGAAATAGGCCCTGATGAGACTAAAAGTCAAACATGTGGTGGCTAGTTGGATCCCAAGGAGAAATGCATCAAAACCTAGAGAAAGGAGGCCCACCATTGGAAAAAGGAGGTCCCATTGGAAAAAGGAGGTCCCAACTCAATTGAGGACACATGGTAGCTATGTACACCTAGAAGAGGGTAGGAAAAAATAAATTAAAGGAAACACCCACCATTGGATATCAAGGTTGAACTTTTATGGTCTAGCCTAACAAAGTAAATTGCATGTTAGTGTGATGATCACCTATCATACACAGAAGCCTACCCTATTGATCTATACTAGTCAGGAAGTCCATGCTCACTATGTCAATAAGTAATAAATCCTGAGGAGAAACATGATAAGAAATTTATGGTGTAACCATACCCAAAACAACAATAATAAGACATGTCAGTGATGACTTGTCATATGAAGTCCTAAAAACTCCTAATATTGATGGTCCTAGATCTAGATACCTTGAATCTATTTATTCTAGTTGTAAAATAATTTTGGATGTAGAGTAAAGGATAATTTAGAGACCTAAGTAGATTTTTGTAGGTAAAGTAACCTCCTTTTGGCTTATAAATAGACCCATATTATATTATAAAGGCATCAAGATTTGTTTGCTCATGCCTAGTTTGGCCTTGTGGGCTATTCCTTTCACCTCTATTTTCTCAGTTATAACAAGAATATATGTGTATCGCTCCAAATTTTTCGCATCCCTACCTTCAGGCTATTGGATCCACGCCCGAAAGGAGGATGGGAAAAGGATGGTGCGGTACCTCGGACGAGAGGACTTCACGAAGGTCCCGCCTCTCAAGGGAGGTGTATTTTGGTGATTTTTCGATGGATGGTGGGTTCACCAGGAAACATTTGGCGGCAGTTTCCATGCCTAGGTTTTGGGAATGAGTTTTGATGAGTTCGTTTTATTTTTAAACATTCATCCTAGGTTTGGCCGAATGATTCTAACTTAAACTACATGAAAATGCAATTTAAATGAATACAGCAAACAGAAAGAAAGCAGAAACGGAGAATTTGCAGGAGGCCAATGAAGATTACCTGATCTAGAAGTCTGATGAAGTTTCTGATTACTTGTAGCAGTCTGGATCGTCTGCAATTCAACAGAATCGCCTTCAATTTGATAAAATCGTCTAAACTGACAGGATCATCTACAATCTGACGAATTCGTCAGACGAATTCATCAGAGACCTGCAAAACAGCAAACAGATGCAAAATACAAGAAATTCTATTTTGTAAACAGGGGCAAACTATATGAAAAAGTAATATGAGTATTGAACAATATGCAAGAACAAAAGTAAATGCAAATCACTGTGTTTAGATAGCAGAATATGATCTTAATATGCAAACTAGACAAAATGGGTGAACTCCAGATGCAATATAGTATAAAAACTGAATAGACAATCTAATTTATAGCATAAAATGACAGATAAAAGAGAAAGAAGAGCAAACTCCAGGAACTGATTGCCTCGATGTGTGTTGCAGTCGAAATCGTCTCGCATCAGAACGAGATCGTCCCGAATTTGACGAGATCGCCTCCGATCTTGACAGGTTCATCGGCTGCGATAGGTGCTGGCTCCGATTGAAAACCAATGGTGTACCTGCAATAAAATTAATATAGGACTAGTGCAAGAGCAAATTTGAAGTGTTTTAGCGCATAGGGAGTTGATTTACATAAAAATTCAGCCAGGGGTTGGGGAAGGAAAAGTTTTAGAGTTAAATAGGCATAGGATAGTTGTTGGGAGGTTGGAGATCATCCCAATTTGGGAGATCTCCAATGGGGGAAGGGTCCCAACGGCGCAGACACGCTTTGCCCGGATTGGAGACCCGTTGGAACGGATTCCAACTATGCAAATTCAGTTTTGCGACAAAATCGTCTGGACGTTCTAGTCCGGATGAAATCGTCAAATGCAGGGCGATATCGTCCGATCGGAGACGATATCGTCAAACGGTCAAAACAAGCGCTAAAAATGGCACGAAAAAAGAGGAAACGGGTTTCTCGACGGTTAACAGGCGGTTTGGGAGGTTAAATTTGAATTTAAATTTATTTACTAAGGTGAATGTAATTATTCCAATTTTAACTGCGCCAATTTTAGGGTGCTACATTTTGCCCCCTCTTTAGCGAATTTTCCGAAGAAAATGCGTTAAATATGAGTTCTTCTCGATCTACGAGAAAGCAAAAAATTATTCCCATTTTTAGGCGACGATTCTTGGTCGAATCGTACGACGACTTACTATGGTGCCCCCTCCGTGTTTTTACCCAAATCGAACGTTTGAGGTAAAAACGCGAAAAGCAAAAAATTATTTGAATTATTTTTGAATGAAATTATGTTTGATATATGATATGTTTTTGATCATATGACTTGTGTTATGTGTATGTTTATGATGCTTTTATGTTTGATTGATTGATTTGAGTTGATTGATGTAATGATTTTATTGATGATTCATGTAATTATGTCGTTTTGGAAAATATTATAACTTGGATGTCATGCTATAAATATTTTAAATGAAATAATCTGATGTAACAAATTGATTGGTTGTAATGAAATGTGATAAAAATAAAAAGAGATTTCTAACAATAATTTCAAAGGACATTGTCGCTATTATAGACCATTTCATGGAGTCGCTGCTCACTCGGTCGTCAAGCTAGTCCCAGGATAGAAATATTGTTAAAAGAAAAGAGTGCTTAAGAGACTGTCTTAAGACTTTGTTGTGATGATGCAAATGATGATGATGATGGTTTGCTTTCAGATTTCCATGAAAATATTATGCATGAAATATTGTGAAATGATTTTTGCTAGGCATAAATTCCTAAGTGTGATAAAAATTGTTGAATAATTCCTTAAGAATTATACCATCATTGCAAAATGCAAAGGTTGACATAATGATATGAAATAATAAAAATGTGTTTGCTTTTGAAAAGCATAATTTGTAAAAAAATGAAGTCATATGTTTTGTATGATCTTTGATAAATCGGGAAATAAAATTGTTACAATGGTTTGCGCTAGGCATAGAATATGTAGGTATAGACTTATACCATCATCGCGAAGATCAAAGAAAGGATAGTTTTATTGCATGATTAATTTTTGATGAACAGAAAATATGATAATGAGGACTTGCGCTAAGCATAAAATTCCAATTTTGGTTTTGAAACTATACCATCGTTGCAAAAGTCGAAAAGATATATATGATATGTTTTGATTGAAATTTTTGATTTTTTCTATTATATAGTTGTCTTTGTGGTAAATAATTGTACTTGGTTTATTCCAAACAAGTTTGCAAAAATAATATTTCAAAGTATTTTTGAAGACAAAAAGTTAGATTTATAAGGAATCCCATGTGCATAAGTGAATTCATTGCCAATCTTGATTTATCATAATGATAGACAAAATCTCTCAAATACAAATGTGTGTGCAATTGCATTGTTCATTTACCAGTTTTGAGCAAGATACTATGATACAAGTGATTTGAAGAAACCAAATAAGTGTTCATTAACCATGATGTAGATGCATATAACCATACTAGGCTACTATGTAGATCGGATTATCAAGAGCTAGCTAATCCATAAGCAGACATAGGTCCGTACAAAAGAAGGTCGCTAATGTGACAGACATATCGCCACGCTAGGAGTTACCCAAGGCCAAGCAGGTTGGGCACAAACCACCTGTTATGGGGCTTACCTCACAGTTTTTGAATAATTGAGAATTCCAGGGATTCAAGCTCATTCACCCTTCTTTTCTTTTCAAAGGGTAGGGAAAGGGATTTTATTGCTTTTCTTGCTTTCTTTTGAACTTTGCTTATTTTTCTTTTTGTATTTCTTTTGCTTGATAATGCTTGGAACATTGCTGACATAACATTTTTCTTTTCTCTTTTTCTTGAATTTTTCTTTTCTTTTTCTTTTTCTAGGGATACTTGCTCAGATTAGCTGTAGAGCAAGGGATTTTTATTCTGGGTAGGGGTGAGCTTGTCCTTTTGCCAATTCTCAAATATTCTAGACCATGTGCATGATAGGATAGCAAGGGAAACTTTTCACTCAAGAAATCAGTTCTACTATGTAGCAAAACATGGAAATTACAAATATAATCATTTTATTGTGAAAAGATGTGCTTGGTTTAAGTAAATAACAAGATCAATTCTCTATGCTCAAACTTTATTTAATTGAATTTTGTGAACTTTGATATAAGAGAGATTAGTAATCATGCCAGATAAAATCAAGATATTTATTGTGTGAGTGTGCAAGTGAGGGATGCCAAATAAATGCTAGTTTTATCCAAAATAAGTTGAAACATATAATTGCAATAATTGTAAGAAAATATATCGATTTTTGAGAAAGTTTTGAGAATGTTGACTCTCTCTTTATTCCGTATATTGTTTTGGTTTCAAAAGAGTCAAGCATATAGTTGTTTTTGGATTTTTATGTTGATTTTTGTTTTGGAGCAAAAGGAACTTTACAAGTGCTTTAAATAAATGCAATAAATATTTTTGGAGATTTTTGAAGATTTTATGAATGTTTTTGAGGTTTTTGAATTTTTAATTTATGAATTGAAATTGGTGATATATACAAGATGATCTATATACACTATACAAGGTTATGTGAGTATAGCATGTCTAAGGTTGTTTCAAAATCAAAGGAGGTTTTGAAGGATAATCTAGTTGAGGTGAAGGTAAGAATAGAAGATGATGAATAAAAGGTAGTGATAACAAAAGCTTTGTTATAATGTAGAATAATGTAGCAAAATATTTGACTTTTATATGTGGAAAATTAATCATGTTACAAAATAAAATATCAGAAATATAAAAATGTTCTTCATTCTTATTATTATATTCCAAATCTTGATAAGATGGAAGGAGCATATGTGAAAGATATACATGGATGTTATTTGGTAAACAAGGATGATCATATATGAATGAAGAAAAGTGATGGATAGAAGATAATTGTGATAATAGAGAATGTATAGAACTTGATGTTTCAACCGTTAAATATTCTTCAAATGGTGTTGGGTCACCATGTATGGTAACAATTTTATTTGCAAGTTCAAACTTCAAACATTGGTGAAGAGTGGAAGGGAAAACCCTCATCGTATGAATCCAAGGACTCTGGAGAAATAGGTTGTAAGGTGAAGGACAATATCCTACATAGAATAAAGTATCCAGGATCTTGGATCCAATATTAAGGGGAAAATTTATAGTACCTTGAGCTTCTTGAATTTCATTGTTAAAATATTTTATAATAACATTTGATTCATTAATATCTTCTTCCTTTGATTTGGGTTTTTGGAATAATTGATAAGTGCATAAATTAAGAGAGGAGTCATTATCTACCATGATAGTTCTAACAAGTGTTTCTTTACTAGATCCGATAATGTAAAGATAGGAGTCTTCTTGTGGAGTAGAGGAAGGAATATCCTCATCATAGAATGAAATATGGTTAACCTCAAGAGGGTTTACACCATTAATTATGTTCTTAGAGAAAATATGATGAGGAACAAATTGTTGGCTAGGTATTTTGAACAAAATTTCCTTATGAGAAATTTGTAATACTTCTAAAAGGGATATCTTTGCTTGAGGATTAATCACTTGTTGTTGGCTATCAAAGTGGATTTCAGATTGAGATTTTGATTCTAAAGATGAGCTTTCTATGCTTACATTCCATTTTGGATCATTATCTAGAGCCAAAGATAGTTTTGAAGGTTGGTCAAATAAGGAATCCATATCTTGAATATCAGATTGAGTTGAATGAACTTGAGGTTGCTCATTTGTAGTTTTTGTTACAATATTAATAATATCATCATGATGGGACACATTAACATGCAATATTTGATTGGTTTCTTGTTGTTGATAATTGAGTAGGGGTTCTTGGGAGATCCCCATGTCTTGATTGATTATTGGTATTTGTTGTGTAGGAGTTTGATTGTTTACTAGAGATTTATCATCAGTTGTAGATTGTAATTCCTTTATATTAAAAAGACCCTTATCAATCAAATCTTGAATTGCACATCTTAAATCTTTACAATTTTGTGTCATATGTCCATCCACTCTATGATATTCACAATGTAGCTCGGGTTTAAACCAATCTGCTGTGGTATCAGGTTGTCTTATGGAAGGGAGTTCAATCTTATTTGTGTCAAGTAAATACTTGAGAATTATATCCATTGGTTGATTGAGCTTAGTAAATTTACGTGATGAAGGTTTTTGAGATGTTTTTGATAAATGCCTTAGGAATTTTGTCATAAAAGGACCTAATGGTTTCTCACCTCTTCTTTCTTTATTATGGGTAGAATGATGATAGGAAGATTGCGATGTAGGAGGTGAGTGAATGGTAGAATTGGAAGAATAAGTATTTTGTTGTTGAAATGGATGTGTTGTATTGAAAGAAGGGTATTGAAAAGGTGGAGGAGGATTATATGTGGGTTGATAGACATAATATGGATATATGGGAGAATAGATAATATCATTATGAAGAGGATTGGAAAAGAGATTGTTTTGTTGAGTTATGGATGAAAAATGAGAGAAGTGTGATGGAGGTGGTGTTGAATAGGGATAAGGTTGATCATAATCAACAAATGTATTTAACTGAATTCTTCCAACATTACTGATGGACTCATATTGATTTGAGTAAAAACTCATGGTTTGTTTAGTACTTTTAAAAGTAATATTTAACATCTACTATTCAGAATTGAATCTAAAACAGACAAACTTGAAATGATAATAATTTTTTTTTTTTTGTTTTTCTTGTATACATATATATTTTTTTGTTTTTGTTTTCAAAAGGTTTTAAATGCATTCACGTCGGGTTCACCAAAATGTATCGCTCCAAATTTTTCGCATCCCTACCTTCAGGCTATTGGATCCGCGCCCGGAAGGAGGATGGGAAAAGGATGGTGCGGTACCTCGGATGAGAGGACTTCACGAAGGTCCCGCCTCTCAAGGGAGGTGTATTTTGGTGATTTTTCGACGGATGGTGGGTTCACCAGGAAACATTTTGTGGCAGTTTCCATGCCTAGGTTTTGGGAATGAGTTTTGATGAGTTCGTTTTATTTTTAAACATTCATCCTAGGTTTGGACGAATGATTCTAACTTAAACTACATGAAAATGCAATTTAAATGAATACAACAAACATAAAAGAAAGCAAAAACAAAGAATTTGCAGGAGGCCAATGAAGATTACCTGATCCGAAAGTCTGATGAAGTTTCTGATTACTTGTAGCAGTTTGGATCGTCTACAATTCAACAAAATCGCCTTCAATTTGATAAAATCGTCTAAACTGACAGGATCGTCTGCAATCTGACGAATTCGTCAAACGAATTCATCAGAGACCTGCAAAACAGAGAAACAGATGCAAAATACAAGAAATTCTATTTTGTAAACAGAGGGGCAAACTATATGAAAAAGTAATATGAGTATTGAACAATCTGCAAGAACAAAAGTAAATGCAAATCACTGTGTTTAGATAGCGAATCATGATCTTAATATGCAAACTAGACAAAATGGGTGAACTCCAGATGCAATATAGTATAAAAACTGAATAGACAATCTAATTTATAGCATAAAATGACAGATAAAAGAGAAAGAAGAGCAAACTCCAGGCATTGATTGCCTCGATGTGTGTTGCAGTCGAAATCATCTCGCATCAGAACGAGATCGTCCCAAATTTGATGAGATCGCCTCCGATCTTGACAGGTTCGTCGACTGTGATAGGTGCTGGCTTCGGCTAAAAACCAGTGGTGTACCTGCAATAAAATTAATATAGGACTAGTGCAAGAGCAAATTTGAAGTGTTTTAGTGCATAGGGAGTTGATTTACATAAAAATTCAGCCAGGGGTTGGGGAAGGAAAAGTTTTAGAGTTAAATAGGCATAGGATAGTTGTTGGGAGGTTGGAGATCATCCCAATTTGGGAGATCTCCAACGGGGGAAGGGTCCCAACGGCGCAGACACGCTTCTGCCCGGATTGGAGACCCGTTGGAACGGATTCCAACTATGCAAATTCAGTTTTACGACAAAATCGTCTGGACGTTCTAGTCCAGACGAAATCGTCAAATCTGGGGCGATATCGTCTGATCGGAGACGATATCGTCAAACGGTCAAAACAACTCGCTAAAAATGGCACGAAAAAAGAGGAAACGGGTTTCTCGACGGTTAACGGGCGATTTGGGAGGTTAAATTTGAATTTAAATTTATTTACTAAGGTGAATGTAATTATTCCAATTTTACTGCACCAATTTTAGGGTGCTACAATATGAAGCCTTAAGCTACTATCTAAGAATCATTTAGTCTCTCTAGGCCATATGCCTTGTAATAATTTTTTGTATTGTAATGGAAGTTGTGACTAATTTCACTTTGTCCTCCTATGATGTGTTTCTAATTCTTGGTTGTGCAAAATTTAGCGTGTTTATTCTAGCTATTTGATAGTGGTGTGTGTGTTTATTTATGACCACTTATTTTACCTAGGAAAGGAGGATTTATTCTTGGTCCATCATCCTCATAGCGTAGGTTTTAATATTTTCAAATTTACTTTTCTTGCATTTTTACTTTCATTTCAATTCCTCTTACTTGTAAAACCCTTGACCTTAGCTCATGAATGCTTCAATGTGCTAAGTATTAAATTTGATAAGTTAGCCTTGATTAATAAACTCATAGGCTATCCCATAGATGGTACTTCTACCCATTATGAATCTTACTATGTTTATTTATGTGATATGTCAATACCCGTAGCCATGTCAAACTTCCAACGTGATGGGTTGATGCACTCTAATATGACAATGATAACTTTTATGAAGCCAAACCTTGGGGAATTATCAAGGAAATGGTTAAATTTTCTAAATAAATTCAACCAAAATCTCCATCAAATGAATTCTTAATAATTTAAAGAAACTTTGCTATAGTTTGCATTGAATTATGGAAGCTTCAATGAACTACTATTAGCATTTGTATAATAATTCTCATATAATATCTTCTACCTTAAGTCATTTCGAGCATCTACCATGATTGCATATATAAAAGAATCAAATATATTGATCTTTCATCTTTAGGCTTTGAATTTTCCATGTAAACCCTTTGCTTTTCATCATGTTTTCCTTTTGTTTATCTTATTTTGTCTTTATAATTTAGCAATTAGATATTTCATCTTTATATATAGTATCTCATTATTTATTGTTTTATAAATTATCTTTTCACTATATATAGATTCCTACACTTTTATTATTTAGGATTCCAAATTCTCATACCTATTACAAGCTCATATATTGAGAATATTTGCTTTGCTACACTTATAGGTAAATGTGCCACCACCTAGTAGTGCTATTGATAGCACCATTGATGCTATCATTAGTGCTAGATTTTGTAATGTTTTTATAGTTTAGTTTAAGTCTTATGACTATTTATCCATTTTTTTCTAATTTTTTATCTATTAAATCAATAATAGGGCTTTAAATAAGGCATATCCTTTAAAACCTAACCTATTGGAAAGTTTTTTTATGTGCAACTATCTTGAGGTGCAAAAGTAATGGGTTGGAAAAAAACTGCATTTAGATTATGGTAGCAAGAAATTTGGAGAAAAATTTGGGTCTTATTTTCCCTAATCCCTCTTCCTTTTATTTTAAATTTATTATCTTGTTTACATTTTTGTAGAGTAGGCTTGTTTGTTTTATTTGTGCATGTAGTCTAGTAAATTTGGTCCATTTATCTTGTTATTTTGGCTTAGTGTTAGACTATTTATTGCATCTATAAGGAAGGCTAAATTGTATGTAGAATATGATTTTTATATTTCATGATCTCATCTTGTACCCATACCATAAAATAAAACTAGTCTTTTTATTTCAACATTAAAGCAAAAGTAGCATATAGATTAGTGATCTTCTATACATGCATCTTGTATGTCTAAATACATAGCCTATGATATCAAAATATTTTTAGTTTAATCACTCTTATATTTTATAAGAAAGTTAAGGTAGAATATAATCTTCGAGAAACATAGGTGTTTTATAATAAAATCATGAAATATAGATCTCAAATATGACTTACCTACCCATATATTTTTAAAGTGGAGAATAAGCTTAACATGGGAATAGAGGAGCTAGTGTGCTTATCTTAATCTATCATAGGATTTTTGTTAACATATTTTGATGAACCCAATGTTAATACAATATAGATTCAAATATTCTTGATTAACCTACTAGATTAATTTAAAACTAAAACATATTTTAGGTAAACTCCAAATAAGACCATTGAAATTTTGCTTAGAAAGATTAAATAAGATTAATAAAGATAACAAGAACCTAACCAAGTGTTAGTCCTACTAGAAATAATTTTGATTCCTTATTATAGGACCATGAGAGTTTCCACATGGATAGGTTCTAGTATATTTTGATAGCAATTTTATTATAATTTTGTTACTTAATATATAGGGAAGCCTTGCCAAACTTGATAATTACTATACATAATTGGCCAAAAATAAAATGTAGCTTGTCAAGACCAAAATTTGAATAAGATAGGGAATTCTAACCACTTTAGAGTCTAGATCAATATGGGATGGATATTTCCAAATATGATACCAACAATTGCATGATTGAAGCCTTAACAAGTATAGAATAGGATGACTGAAGAGTTTTAAGGGTAATATCAACCTAAGTTTACAAAGGCACCAACCACAAAAATTGAATTAAAATATGAATATAAGCATGTGTGATTGAGAGTAAGAGTTGATGGAAGTATGTGTAGTCGGGAGTAAGAGTAGATGGAAGCATGAGTGGTTGAGGGTTATGAATGATGATTAACAAAGATCCATAATAGACCTATCCAGGTCTGAGTTCTCGGTGATAATCCTAAGCATGTAGCAAATGGTGACATAAGAGGAAGGCTCCCCAAATAATTTTTTTTAGTAGATATTATTTACATCAAAGTTATGGGCCACCTAGATACTTATTAACCATTCAAAATAATTTAGCTAGACAAGAAAATCACAACCAATATTTTAGAGCCTACAACAATATTAGTGACCATTGATAGAGGTGCTTGCAAATTTAACAATTGACAAAATAGTAAGGCATAGTGGGAGGATATTAGCATACTAAATGGATACAAACCTACTAAATACATGTGGTGGTTGAAGGTGGTGATTGATTGTAGGCTCAAAATAGTTGGTAGTGACAAAGTAGGAGAACAACATCTACTCCCTAAAGTATGTTGGTCAAGCATGATCATTATACTGGGCTAGGTTGTGTCTATTCTTGTCAAGCCTATGGTAGGCCATCCTTATAACCATTAGCTAGGCTTGTATAGAAAACTATAAATAACATAATTTACCTTAGTATGAGGGTCAATAATTTGAGTGCTTGTATGTTCTATACTATGCAATTTTGCTCTACATATTAATGAATCAACTTGTTGTTTGACCTTTTCTAGAAATGTGTTATTAATTTTTTTATATATGCATGATTTGTAGTATCTATATATTTGTATAAAATATTTGTGGGTGGGCTTTTATATTAGGCCATACTTTCTATTAGATTATAACTCTAGGCTATTAGAATATTAGGGATGTGTAGAATTTAATCATTGTAATTTTGCTTTCTTCTGTAAAATTTTATTAGTGGTCTATTATGTTAGGCCATAGTTGCTATTTTAACTATTAATGAGGGCTATTGGAGTAGTAGAGGCTATTATATAAGCTAAACTTACATTCAATAATTTTTTATTGTAGTTTTATTTATATAGGATGTGGTAATATTTTCAGTCGAATATCATTTGCTTTTAAATCCACATTTATCTCCTTTATCTCTTTAACCATTCATTTTTCTCTTTAGTATTATTTCATTTATTTCATTTTATTTTACAAGGAACCAACCTTATCCAAAGGTTGGTACTAATAGATTCCTAACCATCCAATCTTGGTCATGGTCTAGGGTGTACATATCACCACTAGGAAAATTATAGATTGAGTTATTGGTACACTTGGTGGGATGAACCATTAAATATTCATCTAACATGCCTGGAATATCAATATTTTAATGATAATTGTAACCTCACAAGTGGATAATATATTCACATGATGAATCCATAATTAAATATCTTGAGATTGGTAACTCTGCTAAAGTAATGAATTGTAGAATCATGTAATGAAAAGATTGGAGGTCAAATAATCTTAAAGGACCCCATGCAAATTGATGATTTCCTAGTCATATTAGCACATCCCATCTGAAACCATGGTTGAATACATATATTTTATCAGGAAGAGTGCCTAACCCCTTAATATTCCCAATCCATGATATTTATTAGGATGCTTGGAAAGCTTTTCCCTCCTATAAAGGTAGAAAAAATATGGCTTATGAACACCACAAGGATCTTATTACTTCAGTTACCATTTATGACATTACCTATGAATATGTAATGAAAAGACTTCCTACATAATATCTTATATAAGCTTACTATCTTGGATAAATAGAATTTTGCTAATACAAATCAATAAGAATAGCATCAATGTCAGTTGCAACTTATGAATTAGAAGAAAAATAAAATGGGCTTATAAGGTCATTAAACAATCCAAAACTAAAATTCATAGCTAAAGAGACTTTGAGCCCCAATATGGCTTATATGTTGAACTATTTCAAGGAAAGACCTCGATTTCTAAATTTATAAAATCCAAAGGTTCTAAATATTTTAGAAAATAGAGAAGCATCCCCACATGAAGATAGAATGTTGGCCAAAAATATGGAGCTAATAGAAAAACATCTATAAAAATCAAAGGAGCTCATGTAGGATGAATTCTCCATGTCTGATATCAACACAGTAACCCACATAGACATGGGAATTTGACACATGTCAAAGTCAACCAAATATCAATACTAGGGCTTAGGAGGGTCATATGACCCAATAAATGCATTCAAAATATCTAGAGGAGATTGCAAAAAAGTCATCGCTAGAGAGTGAGTTGTCTACATTTTAATACAAATAAAAAAGTCACATGAGCTTGGGAACACACAAATAGCAAGGGATCAATCTAGCATGCAATTATGAATATATACCAATGGAGAAGTTACAATATAGTAATGAGTTATCCTTGTTGTGTTTCAATGATATAGCCCATGTAGGGTTTGAAACTCATTTTATCTCAAAGCAATATAGATGGCAACTCTTATCCTAAACAACTCACATGTTTCAAAAAACTAAATGGACAAAAAAGTGTAGGTTCAGGATGATATGGTTTAGCCACTATAGATTCTAATGAAAAGGTGGAATTTGAAATATAATGACAATGGAAGACCCTACCATTATTTTTGTAAATATATGGCATGCAAATAAATATTATAAGAGCTAGAAGTAATTGGCCAAGCTAGGCAATAGAGTAGCACCAAACATAAAATAAATTTTTGGGAAATTTCATTGGGAACTTCACATGTATGATAAACAAAAATTAGTACAAAGCATGAAGCTCAATAATTAGAAAGGCAACTAAGAAGGTATAAATAACTAGGGTTTTCTAAGTTATCTACTTTGAGAATTCATGTTTTGAAGGCTTGCTAAAAAGTATGGGATGGGAAGAAGTGTTGATTGGATAAACAAGGCTTCTACTTCTAAGTCCTTGGTCCCCTACAAATGAAAACCTAAATTGAGAGGGGAATTTGAGGCATATTTATACCTAAGTGCTAAAAACTTAGGGACCCTCACACTTCTTCAATATATCAAGTTTCTAATGCTACTAAGAAGCCAAAGATATTAAAAAAATCCTTTTGGTTATCACTTTTGTTTGAATCTTTCACTTGAAAGTAATAAAAGTAGATAAACCAAGTCAGCCAAGGGTAATACCTAAAATACATAAGAGTTTCACAAATTTAGCTTCATAATGCATTAGGAATTTAGCAAAGATATATGGAAAATAAGAAAAATAGATTGAGTGACAACTCAGTAGGAAATCATGCCTAACCAATTCTAGCCAATGATAGTATATAATGGTTAGATTTAGCTCTTTTTCATGTAGGTATTTTATTTAACATTTTTTTATTCCATTATCCAATAAATAAGGTTACCTAGGTTCAAGCAAAAATCCTTTAGAGGCACCAATAATGTGGTTCCATGAGATTTCCCACATATACTATCAATTTTATTAATATTTTATTGCTTAGGATATATGAAAGCCTTGTTAAACTTGATAGTTATTGTACACAGTTGGTCAAAAACTAAGAATCAACATGTTAAGATCAAAAATTGACTAAGGTAGGGAAGTCTGGCTACTTTAGAGTCTATAACAAAAGTGGCTAAATATTTCCAAAGATAATGTTAAAAATTGTATGATTGAAGCCCTAAATAGTATAGAACAATATTGCCAAAGAGTTTAAGGGTAACATTGACTTAAATATACAAAGTTCCCAACCATAAAATCTAAAGTAAAACATGAGTGTAAGCATGACTGGCTAGGTGTAAGAGTGACTAGAAGCATGAGTGGCTAGGAATTTTGAATGATGATCAATAAAGCTCTATAAAATACTTGGCTAGGTCTTGGAGTCCTCAAAGATAAGTAGAAGCATACAATAGATGATGATAAAAGAGGAAGACTCCCTGGATATGTCTATTGTATCGTTCCAAATTTTTTGCACCCTTACCTTCAAGCTAAAGGATCCGCGCCCGGAAGGGGGATGCGGGAAGGATGGGACAATACCTCGGACTGAGAGGCCCTTTGAAGGTCCCGCCTCTCGGGGGAGGGGTATTAAGGTGATTTTTTGATGGATGGTGGGTTCACCAGGAAACTTTTGAATGGCAGTTTCCATGCCTAGGTTGGGAATGTGTTTGATGTGTTCAATTTTATCTTTAATCATTCAAATCCTAGGTTTGGCCAAATGAATCTAAACTGTTCTATATGAAATGCAGATTTAAATGAATACAGAAAACAGATTTGAACAGAAAACACAGAGAATAAGCTAGATTAAAAAGCCATATCTGATCCGGATGTCTGATGGAGGTTCTGATTTTTGAAGCAGTCAAGATCGCCTCTGATATGACAGGATCGTCTACGATCAGACAAGATCATCTGAGATCTGACGAATTCGTCAGAGACCTGCAATCAGAGAAATAGATACAAAACATAGAAAATGCAGCTATTCCAACAGAGGGTAATGATGTAGAATGACAACAATAATATCAAACTTGATAATTATAAACAAAACATGAGTGCATTACAATTATTTAATGACAAATTATGATTTTATCATGCATTAAACTATATGGGTGAACTCCAGGATGCAAAATAGTAATAAGTCTAACTAATGCAAAGCAAAACAATAGTGGATAGTGGAGAAAGAATGCAAACTCAGGGCACTGATTGCCCCCAATGTTGACTGCAGTCGAAATCGTCTCGAATTGGTGCGAGATCGTCCGAGATTGTACAGGATCATCTGCGATGATCTGAGCTTGCTCCGGCTGAAGAATGACAAAGTTCCTACAAGAAAATTCGAAAAGGGACAAAGGCAAACAGTAGTCTAGGATATTCTAATGCATGTAAAACTCGAAGTACAAAAAATTCAGCCAGGGGAATGTCAAGGGGAGGGCCTAAGATTAAATAGGCATAGGAAGGAGGTTGGGAGGTTGGAGATCATCCCAATTTGGGAGATCTCCAATGGGGAAGTCTCTAACCGCGCAGACACGCTTTTGCCCCGGTTAGAGACGTCGTTGAAACAGAAGCTAATTATGAAAAATTAGTTTTGGGACGAAATCGTCTGGACGTTCTAGTCCAGACGAAATCGTCCGATCTGAGGTGATATCGTCTGATCGGAGACGATATCATCCAACGGTCACAACAAATCCTAAAAATGGTGCAAAAAACGAGGAAAGCGGTTTAACAGGCGGTTCGGGGTTGAAAATTTGAATTTGAATTATTACTAAGGTAATTTTAATTATTGCTAAGGTTTACTGCGCCAATTTTAGGGTGCTACATTTTGCCCCCTCTTTAGCGAATTTTCTGAAGAAAATGCATTAAAGATGAGTTCTTCTCGATCTACGAGAAAGCAAAAATTATTCCCATTTTTAGGCGACGATTCTAGGTCGAATCGTATGACAGCTTACTATGGTGCCCCCTCCGTGTTTTTACCCAAATCGAACGTTTGAGGTAAAAACGCGAAAAAGCAAAAATTTTAAAAATTTTTTTAATTGTTTTTGAATAAAATTAAGAAAAATAGGGTAAAACCCTAATTCATTGTTACTGTTCATTTTCTTGGTTTCTAGAGCTCTGCAGACAAGATGGTTGAGACAGTGCACAGATCGACAAAGGTCCGGCACGGGCTACGGGTAAGGGTCCAAACTTAATTTAGAATGCTTTAATTTTGAATTTCATGCTTTTTAGATTAATTTTGAATGATTTTTGAGCATCGCGGCCGTTTTTGGGCCATCGACGTCGTCGGGACGAAATCGTCTCGATTTCGCCGAAATCGTCTCGATATCGTCGATTTCGTCCAAGGGCGAAATCGACGATATGGGGACGATTTCGTCCAATAAGGGACGATTCCCTCTTGCGAAATCGGAGACGAATTTGCTCAAATTTGGGATGATATCGTCCAATAGTGGACGATATCATCATTTGTATGAAAGTGAACTTATTTTACTTGCATTTTTTAATCATTGTTTTATTAATGATTTTTATTGTTTTGTTGTTTATGTTGTAGAGAGGATTACTAAAGAGCCGAGAATGGAAATACGGGGGTCTAAAGGATGACTTGGCCGCTCTATCTCAGACAGAGCGAGATCAGTTGGCTCAAGTCGGCTTGTAGCATGTGGCAGATATGCCACAAGTTTCTACAGATATGGGGCTATTGACAGCCCTAGCAGAGAGGTGGTATCCGGGTTCTTCTTGTTTCCAGTTATCGACAGGGGAGATGACTCCCACATTGGAGGATGTATGGAGGATTTTGAGGATCCCCATACAAGGACGGCTAATAACTCCCACGGCCAATCAGGGCCACGTGATGATGCGACTGTGCGAAGATCCGAGCTTCGCCCTGGAGAAGGGCGGAGTGAACATCGAGTCGCTACGCCAGATGCCTGGGGCATCTAGACTGACATAGGTTTTGGCTGGGGTGGTAGGTGGTCTGTTGCTATGCCATCAGAGTGGATGCAGACTACCATGGCTACTAATAGATGTGGTCTACGACATGAGAGACCATGGATACAGGTTTGCTTGGGGGAGCTTTGTACTATGTCGATTGTATAGGATCCTGCATGGGGTCGTATACAAGGGCGGCCGATGTCTAGTCATGACATCACTACTACAGGTTTGGTGCTGGGAGCACATCATGGTGCGGAGGCCGGTAGGGCTCCCACTAATAGGGATTGATGGGGAGAGGCCCCGAGTTTTCTACTGGTGGCTCCGGAGAGGGTCACAGCGGCGGATAGATCTGCCAATGTCCCGGAGACTACTTGATGACCTTGTCTCCGACCAGATCACCTGGAGGCCTTGGAGAGATCATCCAGGGTGGGCCGAGGATGGACAGGAGCTGGCTCATGTCGGGCGAACCTGCTGGGCCGAGGATGGAGAGGGGAGAGGTGGAGCTCCACCGCTATGACCAAGTTTTGAGGCAGTTCGGTCTACAGCAGGGGATCCCATCTCTCAGGGACTACGAGTTTTCCTGGACCATCCGGGATAACACTATAGTTAGCGGGGCTCCAGATATGCAGTGCTTCTGGAGTCAGGACGTGGATGATGCCCCCATCCAGCCAGTGGATGGTGATGACGCTGGGGTTGCCGACGGCTATGATGCCTGGTACGCAGGCATCCGCCCTCCTTGGATGACGAGGGCTCAGGGTTCGATTCACGTAGTTGTGCATCGGATGGGGAGGCGGTGCCAGGCGGCCATTGAGGTGGCACAGGGTCACGGCGGGAGAGAGCAGAGGAGGCCACAAGCTCAGTAGAGGCCATGGTAGTGGGAGAGGAGGGAGGAGAGACCCCCTTCTCCACGGAGAGAGAGGCCACCATCACCCGATAAGGGCAAGGGTGTCGAGGCAGGAGAGAGTAGCGAGATGGCTACTCTCTAGGTGGAGACTGTTCATCTCTAGGCTCAGTGCAGTCCTTGCAGGATGAGGCTGCACGACACTGAAAGGAGGCCACACGGCTCAGAGATGAGGTCGCACGCCTCAGAGCACGGAGTAGAGGAGCGAGTAGGGATGACCTAGCATGGGCTATTGCCCAAATCACATTCTATCAGACACTATACTACCAGATGGTGCCAGAGGGCCGGAGGATACCGTTGTCGGCCCCCATTGCGGAGCCTATCGTGATGGGGTCATCTAGGACATCATCACGATCGATGTTCAGGACTCATAGCACCACACGGACTGTGATGGGGCCACCTCCTCCACCTTAGGGTGGGGGAGGAGATGAGGCTGAGAGCTCGAGGGCTTCTCGAGGCTAGCTACGATAGACTGCACTACACAGATTGATACATAGTGTTTATTATTTTTTATAGAGGATTGAGTATGCCGAGGTACAGATTGTGGCATACCGATCCAGTTTTGAGATGATGTATATATTGTTGATATATATATAGATGAGATATTTTTGATCATATGACTTGTCTTATGTGTTTGTATGATGCTTTAATGTTTTGGTGTGATTGATTTGATGATTCATGTAATTATGTCGTTTGGAAATATTATGGTTTGAATGTCATGCTTTTAAAATTTAAATGAAATAATCTGATGTAAACAAATTGGTTGTTTGTGGGATAATTTGATAAAAATAAAAGGGACTTCTAACAATAATTTCAAAGGACATTGTCGCTATTATAGACCATTTCATGGAGTCACCGCTCACTCGGTCGTCAAGCTAATCCCAGTATAGAAATATTGTTAAAAAGTAAAAGAGTGCTTAAGAGACTGTCTTAAGACTTTGTTGTGATGATGAAGATGATGATGGTTTGATGATTTGTTTTCAGATTTTCATAAAAATAGTATGCATGAAATATTTTAAAATGATTTTTGCTAGGCATAAATTCCTAAGTGTGATAAAATTTTGAACAATTCCTTAGAAATTATACCATGGTTGCAATATTGAATTTGAACATAATGACATGAAATAGTAACAATGTGCATTCTTTTGTTTGTAAAGCATAATTGTGTAACATAATGATTTAAGTCATATGTTTTTATGATTTGAAATAAATGGGAAATAAAATTAGAACAATGGTTTGCGCTAGGCATAGAATATTTAGGTATAGACTTATACCATCATCGCGAAATCCAAAGAAGAAAATGATATAGTTTTATTGCATGGTTGATTTTTAATTTTTGAAAATAAACAGAAAATATGAAAATGAGGACTTGTGCTAGGCATAAAATTCCAATTTTGGTTTTGGAATTATACCATCATCGCGAAAGTCAAAAGTTATATATAAATGTAACTTTATTGCATGTTTTTTTTTAAATGATTTTGATTTTTTTGGTAATGCATGTAGTTGTCTTTATACTAAACATCTGTTCTCAGAGAAGAAAATGAAATTATTCCGGACAATTTGCAAAAATATTTCAAAGTATCTTAAAGACAAAAGTTAGATTTATAAGGAATCCCATGTGCGTATGTGAGTTCATTTCCAATCTTGATTTATCATAATGATACACAAAATCTCTCAAATACAAATGTGTGTGCAATTGTATTGTTCATTTACCAGTTTTGAGCAAGATACTTTGATACAAGTGATTTGAATTAACCAAATAAGTGTTCATTAACCATGATTTAGATGCATATAACCATACCAGACTACTATGTAAGTCGGGTTATCAAGAGCTAGCTAATCCATAAGCAGACATAGGTCTATACAAAATAAGGTCGCTAATGTGACAGACATATCACCACGCTAGGAGTTACCCAAGGCCAAGCGGGTTGGGCACAAACCACCTGTTATGGGGCTTACCTCACGGTTTTCGAATAATTGAGAATTCCAGGGATTCAAGCTCATCAACCCTTCTTTTCTTTTCAATGGGTAGGGAAAGGGATTTTATTGCTTTTGCTTTTGCTTTCTTCTTTCTTTTCTCTCTTGTTTTTTTTGTTTTTTTTTTTTGTATCTTTTGCTTTGATATTTGAGATAATGCTGAAATAACGCTTTTTCTTTTTCTCTTTTTCTTGAACTTTTCTTTTCTTCCTATTCTAGGGATACTTGCTCGGATTAGCTATAGAGCAAGGGATTTTTATTCTGGGTAGGGGTGAGCTTGTCCTTTTGTCAATTCTCAAAGATTCTAGACCATGTGCATGATAGGATAGCAAGGGAAACTTTTCGCTCAAGAAACCACTTCTACTATGTAGCATAGCATGGACATTACAAATATAATCATTTTATTGTGAAAGGATATGCTTGGTTTAAGTAAATAACAAGATCAATTCTCTGTGCTCAAACTTTATTTAATTGAATTTTGTGGACTTTGATATAAGAGAGATTAGTAATCATGCCAAATAAATCAAGATATTTATTCATGTGAATGTGAAAGTGTGGGATTCCAAATAAATGCTAATTTATCCAAAATAACTGAAAATATAACTGCAATATGTCACAATTTTGAGAAGTACAAAAATAAAAGATGTTTTTGAAGATTTTGGATGTTTTTGATGTTTTTATTTTTAAGTTTATAAATTGAAAGAAATACAAGATAGTGGTTTTTTGAAATATTTTAAACAAATATATACAATGATGAAATGACCAATTTTTATGCATAGTAACGTTTAAGATGCAAAATATTCATGGGTTCTTTAAGTTCTTTACCATCTAAGGTAGATAATTTGTATGCTCCCGATTCAAATTTAGCAGTGATAATATATGGTCCAAGCCAGTTGGGCTCAAATTTACCTTTAAGGTCTTTAGTTGCATTAGTATTTTTTTTATTTTCTTTTAAAACAAGGTCGCCGACCTCAAAGGATCGATGACGAACTTTCTTAGCATATGATCTTTTAAGCTTGTTTTGGTAGGCACGAAGATGCTCCAAAGCATTGATGCGCTTTTCATCTAGGAGCTCCAGCTGACTGAGTTCTTGTATAAAAATAACCTTCAACAGTTTTTCTAGTTCTCCTTTGACTAGTAAGGCCATTTTGGGATGCATTTTTCTAAGTTTCTGTTTAACAGGTTTAGCATCCGGATGGACTACTAGGTGATGCATGACTACGAAGGGTCTAAACCTGGCATATCTTCATATGTCCAAGCGAAGACATCTTCATATTCTTTAAGGAATGCAATGTATTGCTCTTGTTTTTCTTGACTTAATTCTGATCCAATATTGATTATGTGGGGATTATCCTCAGTTCCAATGTTAACTTTAATGACGTTTTCTACTTCCATGTGTAGATCTCTTTCAAAATTAGGTGGGGCGGGTGAAATGCCCAATTCTTGTAATTATTTTAAGGTTAACTTGGATAATTCATCTTGAGGAGTCGTGGCCTCAAGTTGGGCTATAGTAGGTATAGAACCATCAAAATAAAAACCATTGTGTAACATCTCTTCAATGGAGACATCATGGAAAATATCTCCTTCCAACTCATCATCGGATTCAGCAATCATTTCAGGATAAGCTATGGATAGCATATTGCATGTAAATGGCTGATTTTTTAGAGGCAAATCATCACGCCCATCCAAATAATCTTGATAACATATGAGTTGATCATCATCTTCAAAAGGGAAGGGTTGACCCTTACTAGGAAATAGGCCCACACCACATCGGGCGGGCCATGGTTCTACCTCAAAGGGTTCTTTCATACCATCTTGGAAAGGTCCCAAGCCTTTCCCTTTATATCCCATTTTAAGCATTATAGGTTTAGCTTTAATATACTCATTAGTAAAATAACATCGAGCATATCCCTCATGATGAGTTTTGATGTTCCTGGGTATTCTTCCCCAGTCATATCCCTTATAAATGAAGGCACAACTCCCGACTTGGTAAGTACTTCCCATAGGTTGTGGGAGGCCCAAAGTACGAGGAGATGGCGGCAAATTACTTAAGATAATGGAATTTTGCATAGAAGCATTTGTTTTTTCTGATATAAGAATTTTAGATAAATCAGGTAAGAGTTCATTAGAAAGAGCATAAGATGTAGAAGGATCATTCCCTATATCTTTAGATGTGGAAGGTATGATAGATGTAGATAATGTGGAGGTGTTAATAGATGGGTCTATAGGTTTTGAAATTATAGGGATGGAACATGAAGGATTGGTTGTGGATTTAAGATCTTTTTGAGGTTCTAGTGTGGTTTGTTTAGAAGATTGTTGAGATATATATGAGGGTGAAATTAATGGAGGAGAAATAGATGAAGTTATGGGTGTGTGTTTCACAGGTTTAGATGAAAAATAAGAATTAGGATGTGTGGATGATAGAGCAGGGCAAAATTGAACTCCAACAGGTTTTGCCAAAGCACACATATCAAAGGGTCTAGGATCACCATGGATAGTGACCAACTGATTTTTAAATTCGAATTTAACACATTGGTGTAAAGTTGATGGGACAACCCGCATTGCATTGATCCAAGGACGACCCAAGAGTATATTGTATGATGCGGGGCAATGTACAATAAACATGGTCGTATCTAAGGTTCTCGGACCAACTTGCAATGGGATGGTGATAACTCCACACGTTTCTTGTGTTTCGTCATTGAAAGCTTTTATGATCATGTCAGTTTTCTTCATTTCATCACTTCTAAACCCAAATCTTTGGTAGAAGTCAAAAGTGCAAATATTTAGAGATGAACCATTATCAATCAAGACCCTTTTGATTGCTACATCTCCTATTAGGGCAGTAATATATAAGGGGTTATCCTTATGTAAACTATGTTGTGGTATATCTTTATCTCGAAAGTCAATACAATCAACTTCTCTAGTGATGATAGTATTGGCCATGGCTTCAGGTTGAATGTTTTGTGGTACCATCATTTGGCTTAATGTAAGCATCAATTCATCTCTATGGGTAGGAGAAGATCTTAATAGGTCCAAAAGGGAAATTATGGCTGTAGTATTGGATAATTGCTCATTAATATTGTAAGGAGGTTTAGGTTGAACATTAGGAGCATGATTCCCTTTATTGGGATTTTTCAAAACAAATGGAGCTGATCCATCATTTTGATTTGGTTCTTGTTGAGAATTTTGAGCTTGTTGTCTGGTAATGACTCCGATGGTACCTACAATGTTATATTGAGGATGATGAATAGGTCTTGGTCTAGCATTTATGGCTTGTTCATTAGGAAGGAACTGATTAGAAGAGGGTCGAGTAGTAACTCTTCTAGGAAATGGTTCTTTCGGAACCATAGAATCTGTGATAGGTTGAATAGGATCTGATTCATCTTCAGAACTATTCGATTGATTTGAGGTGATGTCTATTTCACTTTCAGTATCCGATTCTACATCACTGAGATCCGGTGTTTGAATATTATGTAGGGGCCTGGTCGTGACCATGGATAAAGTTGTGTCAAATTTTTGTAAATCATGATTAGGTAAATGTCCGCTAATAGTTCCTACATATCGGGTAGGAGGAGGGACATTATGATGCTCAATTTGATTGGCCACCTCTTTACCATGTCTTGGTAAAGGATGTTGAAATATATCTAATGATTGATTAGCATTTTGATTTTGATTTTGGGGAATGTTCTTTTGAGCATTATTAGGAGCATTTTGTTTAGGTTGGAAGGCTTGCACCTCCATCTCATTATTATCAATCAGATCTTGTATTTTATGTTTTAACATTTTACAAGAGTTGGTAGAGTGTCCAGGTCCTCTATGGAAATCACAATGTAAATTGGCTCTGTATCCAGGGTATGGTTGGATCAGGTTCCCGGATAGCTGGTAATTGAATCAAACCTCTTTCGAGTAATTGGGGTAGAATAGTTGATAATGGTTGATTCAATCTAGTAAAATCTCGAGGAGGTTTCAATATAAATTTTTTTGTTGTCTTCGTTGTATTGATATTAGCAACATTTCTGTTTGTCAGTGACTCCGTCACCTACAACTTGTTTGTTTTTATATTGATTTCTGGATGTTTTCTCATCATCTTTCTTCCTAAGCTGGCCTCTCCTAATGAGAGCATCTTCTACTCTTCGAGCCAAGTCTATAGCCTGATCGAAGGTAGTTAAGGTAGCGGTTGATAACTCATAAGATATTTGTTCTTGCAAATTATTAATAAAAATGTCCAACATTTCCCTATAAGGTAGCACAAAGTGCAGTTTTCCTATCAATTGCCTCCATCTAGCTAAGAAATCAGCAAAACATTCATCTTTGTCTTGTTTTAAGTTGTACAAATCTTTAATGGTTACATGCCTTTCGATATAGGCACTAAATTGATGCACAAAATATTCAGCGGTCTCTTCAAAATTTCTGAAAGAATGGGTGGCCAATTGATAGTACCACTCTAATGCCATTCCTCCTAAAATTTTTGGGAACATTTTTAGTAATAACAAGTCATCATGTGATATATCATGACATGCTATCCTAAACATGCGAAGATGCTCTATGGGATCTTCAGTTCCTTTATATATAGGCAGGATGGGCATGGGAAAGTGTTTAGGGTATGGTTGTGCTACAACCATAGGATCTAGAGGTTGACTACACATCTCTCGATAATTGTACGAGGGACGGTAGGGATCTATCTGGTCCATGCGGGAAGCTAACTGTTTCACCATGGCTTCCAGATTACTGGTTTGCCCACCATATTGGTTCGATAGGGTATTAATATGGGATTGGTGAGCATATGATGGAGGGACATGAATATTAGATGCTATATTGCTATTGTGTAAATTGTTGGTAGGAAGGGTGTTATGAAGAAGTTTTGAAGTTGTATTATGTTGTATCCCAGATTGTTGAAAGTTGGTGTTTGGCTTCATTTTAGGTTTTTGTCGATTTGAGGCATATTGATCAATAGTTTGGCAAAATAAAGTAGTGAATGAAGGTCTCTTTTGTGTGGGAATGATTTTAGGCTCAATAACAGGTTCCTTAGGAGGTTGGGTAACCTGTTGTTTTTGCATGTTCTGAATTATAGTGGCCATATCCATATTGGATGGTCCAACTTTATCACTTTCTTGATCAACGAAAGACAAGGGATTAGTGTGTATGTCAAACATATGTTCCATGGCTGCTTGAGTGTCACTAATTTGTCCCCTATCAATACGAACTGCCATATTAAGAGCACCAATATTATTATTGAAGAATTTCCAGAAATGATCTATGTTATCAAAAGTAACAGTTCCATATGGAGCCATTCTTGGGGAAGGAGAAACTCTAGAACAGCCAGAAGATGAGAGGCCCTTTGAAGGTCCCGCCTCTCGGGGGAGGGGTATTAAGGTGATTTTTCGATGGATGGTGGGTTCACCAGGAAACTTTTGAATGGCAGTTTCCACGCCTAGGTTGGGAATGTGTTTGATGTGTTCAATTTTATCTTTAATCATTCAAATCCTAGGTTTGGCCAAATGAATCTAAAATGCTCTATATGAAATGCAGATTTAAATGAATACAAAAAACAGATTTTGAACAGAAAACACAGAGAATAAGCTAGATTAAAAATCCATATCTGATCCGAATGTCTGATGGAGGTTCTAATTTTTGAAGCAGTCAAGATCGCCTCTGATATGACAGGATCGTCTGCAATCAGACAAGATCGTCCGAGATCTGACGAATTCATCAGACGAATTCATCAGAGACCTGCAATCAGAGAAATAGATACAAAATATAGAAAATGCAACTATTCCAACAGAGGGTAATGATGTAGAATGACAACAATAATATCAAACTTGATAATTATAAACAAAACATGAGTGCATTACAATGATTTAATGACAAATTATGATTTTATCATGCATTAAACTATATGGGTGAACTCCAGGATGCAAAATAGTAATAGGTCTAACTAATGCAAAGCAAAACAATAGATAATGGAGAAAGAATGCAAACTCAGGGCACTGATTGCCCCCAATGTTTATTGTAGTCGAAATCATCTCGAATTGGTACGAGATCGTCCGAGATTGTACAGGATCATCTTCAATGATCTGAGCTTGCTCCATCTGAATAATGACAAAGTTCCTGCAAGAAAATTCGAAAAGGGACAAAGGCAAACAATTGTCTAGGATATTCTAATGCATGTAAAACTCGAAGTGTAGAAAATTTCAGCCAGGGGAATGTCAAGGGGAGGGCCTAAGATTAAATAGGCATAGGAAGGAGGTTGGGAGGTTGGAGATCATCCCAATTTGGGAGATCTCCAATGGGGGAAGTCTCTAACCGCACAGACACGCTTTTGCCCAGGTTAGAGACGTCGTTGAAACATAAGCTAATTATGAAAAATTAGTTTTGGGATGAAATCGTCTGGACGTCCTAGTCCAGATGAAATCGTCCGATCTGAGGCGATATCATCTGATCGGTGACGATATCATCCAACGATCACAAAAAATTCTAAAAATGGCATGAAAAATGAGGAAAGCGGTTAAAAAGTGATTACGGGCTCGAGGTTAAAATTTGAATTTGAATTATTACTAAGGTAATTTTAATTATTGCTAAGGTTTACTGTGCCAATTTTAGGGTGCTACATCTATATTAGTAGATATTGTGCACATCAAAGATATGTGTCACTTGGACACTTCTCATCCATCTAGAATGAAGTAGTTAGACAAGAAAATCATTGCTAGTATTTTGGAGCCTACAATAGTATCAACTGCCACTAATAGAGGTGCCTACAAATTTAATAGTTGGTGTAATAATAAGGCATAGTGGAAGGATTTGAGCATGTTTAAGGGAATCAAACCTACCAAAGACACATGGTAGTTGAATATGGTGATTAGTCCTTGGCTTAGAAAAATTAGTAATTATAAAGCAAGAGAGTGACATGCACTCCCTCAAGCATGTTGATCAAGCACAAGCCTTGGACTAGGATAGGCTATGCCTATTCTTGTCAAGCCCATGTAAGTTCATCCTTGTAATCATTAGCTAGGCCAATATAGTGAACTATAAATAGAAAAATTCATCTTAGTATAAGGGTCAACAATTTGAATGTTTATCTATTGTATAATATTCAATTTTGCATTCCATATTAATGAATCAACTTGTTATTTGATATTTTTTAACAATGTGTTATTGGATTATTTTTGTATATGCATGATATATAGTATCTAGATATTTTTGTAAAATATTTGTAGGTGGTCTATTATGTTAGGCATGAGTTGCTATTTGAAATATCACTTTGGACTATTAGAATATTAGATATGCATAACATTTAATCATCGTGATTCTACTTTATTTTGTAAATGATTATTAATGATTTGTTTTGTTAGGCCATAGCTACTATTTGGACTAAGGGCTATTGGAATAGTAGAGGGAATTGTTTGAGCTAAATTTACATTCAATAATTCTTTGTATGGTTACTGGTCTATTAGGCCCTATATGTAGTTTGTTGAAGTGTGCTTTGTATAGGATGTGGTAGTGCTATTAGACAAATGCTATCCACTTTTAAATCCACATTTATCTCTCTTCTCTCTCTAAAACTTCATTTCTCTCTTTAGTCTTCTTTCATTTCTTTCATTTTTTATTTTACAATAAAAAACCAACCTTCTCTAGAAGTTGGAAGGAATAAATTCCTAACCATCCAATGTTGACTATAGTATAGGGTGCACATATCACCACTAGGTAGATCATAGACCAAAAATTATGTAGTCATCATATGAACTATCTAACTATGTTGAGTATACAACAAACTTGGATCACCAACTACCCATTAAGGATCTTGCAAGTACTTATGTTAGGTAGGGATTATATTATGGTGGGATAAGGGAAGTCATAAGGAGAAATTTCTTATTTCCTTATGTATCAATCTTGACCATGTAATCAAAGGGACTACTTCCATGTATCATTATTTAACCTATTAGCTTTGCTCTCTTATATTGGTAGGTATATTGAGAGGGGTCAAGGATATAGTGAGTCATTATAGGAAGGAATTTGAGGTATATAGGCCAAATTAGGTATATCGAGGATGGAGATATAAGGTGCATAAAAAATCTTCTTATTTTTTAAACAAATTTAAAAACAAATAAAATTCTAATAAATCTTCCATCCTCAACCTGCATTTCAACCATACCTAAGAGATGTTACATTACTCATAGCATCACTCATAAAATGTCAAATCACATTGATCCTCCTAAAGAGGGTCAATATGAGTTTATTAGCTACGAGAGCCTAATATTTTCACAACAAAAGGAGGAAATTTATCCTTGAAATACTTCAAGACCAATCTAAGAAGAGGATGAAATTTTAATTTTATGATTTGCAATGCACATGGTCAACCTCCTTCAAAGATGTTAGCTTTTGGTGATGTATATTAATGGAGATGCAACCACAAGATGTAAAATATGTAGGCTATGGTAAGTATATGATAATGGTACTTAAATATGCAAGAAAATAAGAGAATAGACTTCTACAATAACTCAATAAAATACCATTAATGAAAGCTCATGAAAATAGTACAATGCAATATAATGGAGGACTATGAACACTCCAGAATTTTATAATGAAGATCTACATTGTACCTACTCACTAATCTATAGTAACTTTATCTCTCACTCTCCTTCTTCCTTCATTATCTATAGCTCAAGGTACATATATAAGATAAGTTCCTTGGGCTTTACTCTACCTATTCCTATGACTCATGTACATGTGGACTACATGCACATTTACATCATTGCACATTCTAACACTTGTGCATTTATTACTTCTTCCCCAAGTAACTACTTAACATAAGATAAACTCCTAATCTAATAATGTACCCAAGGTGGTACATTGACATGTACCCAATAATGTAATATATTCTCTAACACCCCCTGTATTACATTATTTGGGTATTGAAGACTTTAGTCTTCAATATGGATCTTCATCTATCTGGACCTTGTACTCTCCTTCTCTGATGTTTGTATCATGTTCAAGCAAGTAGTTAGGATCTTCATAAAATGTCATCTTTGTTGAGAGAGATTTAACTTCATGTTCCTTTGTAAGTTCTTCTAGTTCTTGAATCTTAGGGATCTCCCGAGCCAAGTGCCCTTTTTGATTCCCTTCTCGATATTGCAATTGAGGATATTTGTATTGATTTTGTGAAGGATATGGATGCTAAAATTATTGTTGATGTGGACTATACTGATTCTGATATTATCTTGGTTGGAATACCCTATTTGATTGGCTTCCATAGTTTATTTGATTTTCCTAATTTTAATTTCTAGGATTGAATCTGCAGTAATTAGTGCTATGTCCTTTTCTCCTGCATACATGACAATATCTGTTATTCCATGGTCTTCGTCCTTTTGAGAATGAGGCAATATTTCCCTGTGGAGTATCTTTTGAAACCAATGCATTGTTAGTCATTTCATCCTTCATTGTATTTTCCACCTCATATTCTTGAAGAATGTTAACTAGCTCATCAAATGATATATCTTTACTTAGAACTTGTAAATATGTAACTAGATGTTTGTAGTTGTCTTTGAAGAGCTCTCATGGTTACTTGAACAAGAAATTTATCTTTAACCTCTTCTCCTAAGGTTAATAATTTTCCTTTAATATCTGCTACCTTCCTTAGGAATAGTTCTACACTTTCACCATTGTTCATTTTTAGGGAATGTAATTGAGTTTGAAGATTTAGGATAGTAGCTTTATTTTTCCCTTCAAATATTTTTTCTAGGGTTTTCCAAGCTTCTGTAGATGTTCCTGTTGAACTGATGTAAGGTTGTATTTCATTTGTGATGGCAAAATTTATTATCATTAATGCTTTTGCATCACTCTCTTCAAACTTTTGAATCTCTGTATCACCTGAATTAGGTTTAGTAGTTATTCCTTTGATAATTTCCCAAAGCTTCTCAACTATTAAAATTTCCCTCACTTTGTTTTTCCATGAGGAGTAATTTGGACCTTTAAGTAGTTGAGATTCTATAAGGATGAATTTATTTGTTGTCATGATGATCCTTGTTGGCTACCTTATATCTCCCTAGTGATTAGAGTATGCTATAAGCTTGATAAAGTGCTTAGCTAGTAAACTTAGCTTTTAGGTTTACTTTGAGTTGAATCCCTTTTGACTCCCTAATGGTTTGATGATATAATGTTCAACTCCTAATTTCCTTTCTCCTTATGCACTTTTCAATTTGTTGAAGTTCTCTATGGTTGGATTCTTTTGTCCCTTTAATGTGAGTATGAGACAAGTATAAGTAATTAATTCCAACTCTTTTAAGTAAATAATGAACTTCTTTTTATCCCCTTAATATCCAATAGTTTAATATTTCTAAATTCCAATAATCTATGTTTGATGTAGTATACCTTATAACTCCCTAATTTTGGAATTTTAGAAATAATAATATTTGCAAAATATTATCACTTTGATTTTCCTAGATATAAAACCTTATCACTCCTATTGCAAATATTATAATGTGTATATTCTAACTTAGTGCAATTTGAAATATCATTCAAGGAAATAAACTTCTTGATTTTGCTTTCTAATTTCTAAGGTTGTAATTTGCCTATCTTCAAGTAAATAATAATAAGTTTCAACCTTAAATAATAAACCACCTTATAACTCCTTAATCTTAAAAAAAGCAATTATAAACTTTATATTAAACTTTACCTTCCCTTTGAATGAATTACATTGCACTCTGATTGGTCCTTTGAATTGAGTCTATTCAAGCTTACATGTTGGTTTTGTTGGTCTCCTACGTATGACTCTAAGCTAAGCAATTAATGCTCATTGTTGGTGCGCTCCTCGGTGGATGGTCTTACACTTTGACCACTTCTATATTGAATTACTTCTCTGTTGTATATCTCCTGTGCTCATCCTGGACTTTAGGTATTAAATACCTTACTCTTCTCTTGTAACAAATTCTAGATGGTGAGTTCTTGCTAGCAATGGATGCATTATGATCTTGGAGATGTTATTATGATGGTGCCAACCTTATATCATGCATTTAATGATGATAATATAATGCTCTATCATTATTGAGAGCTCATCTATCTAGGTGTAGACGTTATAAGAGAGTTCAAAATGCTCTCTCTCCCTAGTGCCAAGTGGCACTTGATTCTTGGTGATGTTGGGATAAATGGATGTGCCTTATTTGCATGGAATCAAATATTTCAATGTTTATTTTAACCCTGAAGCTTATCTTGGCTTCTTTACTTCCTTGAGCACCTATTCTCTAACTCCATTCATAGGTTAGCTTGGCTTCTTGGCAATGGTTATTTTCCAATATTGATGGATGGCCCTTCGAGTTCTTCTAGCACCTAGGTAACTCACCTTGTATTTTCCAACTATTTCATGTTATCTCTAGCTTGCACTATCAATATTTGGCTTATCTCGTTATGTTATTTTTGTTGTAGGTTTTATGTTGTAACATGTAGTCCTTTTCAATGCGTTGCTTCCATATAGTTGTAGCCCTAGTCTATGGTGTCTTCTAGCACCTTGATGAGGTGGATATCGAGCCCTATGGATGGCTCTTCACTTAAGCACCATGGGTTGTGCTTTTCCTTTGCTAATGGTGGATGTTGAGCCCTTCTAGAATGGCTCTTCTCTAAGCACTTTTGAGTGTGCTTTCCCTCTACTAATGATGATCACTTGTAGACATAGAGGATAGGCTATGTAGTGTGTCCTTAGGACACTTCACCTTTGTCTTCTTTAGATGTAATGTAGAAGACAAATGAGGTACTTGTAAATAACCTGTAATGACCTGTAATAGGTCACTTGATTGTACCTAAAATCTGAGACTCTTCTAGTCTCCTTTTGTAGCTCCTTCTCCTAGTTTTTATGGTGGCTTTCTTCTCCACTCCTTGGAGGAATATTACCCTGTTTGGTGGCTTCTCTAGGCCATAAAATGTTGTAGGTTTTGTGTACTCAATAGTGTCTCTAGACACTTTGATAGTATGTTGATTTGTGCACTTTGGTTTATCACCTTAACTTAACAACCAATGCACATAATAATCCTTTAAGAGTAACTAGTTCAATGTACTTAAGAATAACTAGTATAGTGCAGTAGTAATCTCACCTTATTGCTCCTTCAAAGTAACTTGTAAGATGCACTAGTAATAACTCTTAAAGAACTATAATCTCTGCAACTTTCACTAAGTAGTAATGTCTTCTTTGCTGTAACTAGATAATAGGAAGATGATATTTTTCTTTCTATCAAAATATATCTAACTCCTATTTTAATGTGCATGTATTAACCTTAAAAGAAACTATCTTCTGCACTCCCTTTGAAGACTTTAATATGCAACCTTCTCCTTGCAACTTTAACTCTGATATGGTGCTTAATGAAACTTAATAATGAACTAAGTAACTTAATTTTCAGTGATGAACCTATTGCACCAAAGTTGCTTACCTTAATAAACTTTGTAGATGAAGGATTGCAAGGTGATTAGATTCACCTTATTGCTACCTTGTAATGGATGAAATCGTAGCTCTTGCTTGTTGTCCAAAATAACTCTTTATCTCACCTATTTGTAGCTATGAAACCCTCTAACTTGCTACCCTGAAACTATAGTAGGTGACTTCAATTCTCCTTCAAAATGTACTCTATAAATCTAAATTTTTGCAACTAGTAATGTTGTCCTAATTGCTACCCTTTCATAGTCAATATTTCTATTGAAATGTTGTCCTTGAATCTCAAAAATTTGGTAGGGAACTCCTCCAAATCATAGCTAATATTTTCCTTCAAGAACCCTTCAGTATTCTACTATAGATTCAACAAACCCCTATCTCCTTTCTTTGAATGAGCCTTCTAGCCTTCAAAGGCAATCTTCAAACCTCTCAGGTTTGGTAGTAATGTTTGGCTCCTTTCTCCTTTAGTCTCCTTGTTGAATTTATGACTTCAATCTAGGCCTTCTTCTCAAGAATTTGAAAGTCTTGAGGTCTTCACCAATATCCTCTAAAATTTGGTAAGATTATTGCCAAATCTATCTCCATTTGGGCTTGTTGTCGGATGGCGATAATTGTCCCAAAATATTCCTTTATCAGGAACTTCTCCTTGGTGGTAAATTTCTCCAATGAGTTCTCCTAGGAACTCCTTTAATGGCCTTCTCCGAATCTCCTTCAATGAGGCTCACCAAGCCTTCTCCTTATTTCTCCTTGAGACCTCTTCTCTAGGGTCTTCACTCTTGTAGCTTCTCTGGTCTTCCCAATGAGACCTTTCCTTCAACCTTCTACTATGGAAGTGTTGGCAATGAGATCTCCTTCCTGGATCTCTAAAATCTATTGCTACTAGAATCTAGAATGGGACTTGTTGCTTGTCCTTCTTCAATATTCTATCTTCTTAAACTAGAAGTTCTTCAATGGGACCTCTTGTAGGTATTTTCTAGCTTCTTCAAGGTGAAGTCTTCAATCTTCAATGGAGATCACCAATCTCCTATCTTCACCAGGACTCTTCTTTGGAGTCTCTTCTTCTTGGATTCTATTGTAAGGCTGCTATGGCATTTTCTTCTACAATCTATAGGTTTCAATCTTCACTAGAGATCACCAATCTCCAATCTTCTCCTAGACTCTTTCTTTGGAGTCTCTTCTTCCTTGAGTCTGCAATAAGGTTGCTATGGCCTTTTCCTCTCTTCTGTAATCTGTAGGTCTGCAACTCTTGTAATGGGACATTTTCTTAGGTCTCTAAAATATTCAGTCTTCTACTTGTTGTTGCAAGTGCTGGAATGATTCTAATGAAGATCTTCTTCCTAGCACTATGTAGGAAGCTTCCCAACTTTCTTTGAATCTCCTTTTCCTGCAACAAGATGTTAGAAACTAGAATGGAAGAATCTGTAATTCTAGAGATAATGAACTTCACTAGTTGATTTGTCAATCTAGTGGAATTAATGTTGAGTCCTAGTCTTCACAAGTTTTTTTGCAACTCTGTGGAAATACTCTAGCCACCTGCACTCTCAAAAATTTTGGAACTAAGATTTTTGAACTCCTCTCAATATCTCTTTGTGGCTCTCCCTATTTCCTATCGATCTACCATGTGCTCTGATACCACTATTAGCTTTTGGTGATGTATATTAATGGAGATGCAACCACAAGATGTAAAATATGTAGGCTATGGTAAGTATATGATAATGGTACTTAAATATGCAGGAAAATAAGAGAATAGACTTCTGCAATAACTCAGTAAAATACCATTAATGAAAGCTCATGAAAATAGTACAATGCAATATAATGGAGGACTATGAACACTCCAAAATTTTACAATGAAGATCTACATTGTACCTACTCACTACTCTATAGTAACTTTATCTCTCACTCTCCTCATTCCTTATTCACTCTATAGCTCAAGGTACATATATAGGAAGATAAGTTCCTTGGGCTTTACTCTACCTATTCCTATGACTCATGTACATGTGGACTACATGCACATTTACATCATTGCACATTCTAACACTTGTGCATTTATTACTTCTTCCCCAAGTAACTACTTAACATAAGATAAACTCCTAATCTAATAATGTACCCAAGGTGGTACATTGACATGTACCCAATAATGTAATATATTCTCTAACAAAATATATAAGGAATCTATAGAGAATATTTTTAGAGGTGTTAATTAAGTTCAAGAGACCTCACCCAAGTATAATTTTATATTGTATTATCCCCAAAAACCAACCTCTATCAATTTACAATTTAATCAAATTAATTAGTCTTTTGCATATATTAATATCATAGTGTCACCACTCAATGCATCAATTACAAACCTAGTTGATAAATTCCCCCTTACTAGAATGAAAAAATAGAGAATGGGGGATAAGTTCCTTTCCAAATTCCATTGCTTTTATATCCACCCATACCTACTCTTTAAGAGATTCTATAGGGAAATTCTAGCTACCCATAACAACATGTGGGAACCAATCTTGACAATAATAATAAAAAAATTTCATCTAATGTGTATCTCACAACATAAATCCCTAGCTCTAATTCTAACCCATCATATCTCACTTTTCATGCTAATCCCAATCCTAAACCATTTAGTCATGTAACTCCTATATTAAGCACATAAAAATCTTCCAATTCATCAATACCTCATGCATTAAATTCTAATAAATTAATTTCTTTAATATTTGGTATTTTGGGGACCAATTATTCAATTCCAATTCTAGCATAATATGCCCAAATACCCTAACCTCAACCATAAGTTTACTATCAATAACTACCTATAATTACATCACATACGATGAGATTCTACTTTAAAAAATATTTTCTAAAACTATTAATGACCTATCCCTAGAATAATATTATTAGATATTAATACATTTACTAAAACATTTTATGGATCTGGTCGATATGTTTGTCAAACAGTTTTTAGTGTACATTAAAGACAAGATCACCATCAATGACCTACATCAACCACAATAGTCAAGATATGAGTCTGTATTCAACTTCCTAGGAAGATAAAGAGCCTTGGAAAGGATATTGTAATATGTTCCCCATCCAAAGGGGTTACTTGACATCTTTATCTCTAATCTCAATGAATAATTATCCTTTTATCTAGAAATAGCTAATGCTTTTTGTTTCAAAAATGCAATTGTTATGGTCCAAGTGTGGATATTACTCTCATAAAAAAAGAGCAATTAAAATTAAAATACAGTATGGATGAGGATAATTATTTCTATTCAAACCAAAAAGGGTACTTTAAGAATAAACACATTATTGGTGATGGGGTCATTAAGTCTGAAAAGACCAACAATGTTAATGTTGCTAAGAACCTTTAGAGAATCATCATAGAAAAGTTAACCTAGTAGAACCCAAAAAGGATGTACACAAAATTGGATGGACCTCTTCCCACTATCTTGGATCAAGAACTCATCACCATGATGATAGATCTATCTCCAATCAAATCTATTAAACATATAAGGGAGAAGGACCATTGGTCCAAACTAAATAAACATTATATCTTCTATAGAATCAATTGTCACTCCACCAATAGATGAATGGGCCTTTAGAATATTTTTTACGATCTTATTGATAATGACTTAATTGTTGTAAATATCTATCACTCTAAATACTCATCTAACCAAGACCTTGGTATATTAAAAAATATACTACACAATCACATGAATTAGAATAATCAAACTACGATGAGTAATATTAGTTATCATAATTTACCAACTCCAAATTATAGAGTGATTAGTATTATTGATCCCCATTATCACATTAATCATGTCTTACATGTTTGTGTTGTAACCAAACAACAATATTGCCTTTAAAACCACTATAAACTAGATTATTATTAGAACCTCCTTTGGTACTTTGATATTAGTGAACTAACCAACCTAGAGGACCTTCCTTAATCATAAAACCACAATTTAAAACTAAAATAAAGAGTGCTTATGATATACTTCAATAACTTGAAAACACTCCATCATAAAACTCCATCTTCAAACTTCTCAAATCCTTTCCTACCCATCAAGACATTCTCATCAAAATTTTTAGTGAATGTATATTTCCCTAAAACTTAAATCCCAATGAGTTTGTTTTTATAGTCTGATTGGTTGGGGTTATTCATACCAATATTTTATTCTAAAAGGATGATATTCTTCAATCCTCCCTAATTAGAGACCCATATTTATATCATAGGCCAAATTGGTGATAAATTTATCAAATGGATTTTAGTCAAATAATTGATTTGGATTAAATATATATAGCTTAAAATTTATTATCCAATCTAATCTATCAAAAAATGACCTAGAAAATTCTAATCTAGTTATTTGGACCTTTGCCAATGGGGAATAGGATGAAATTAAGGATAAAATTTCATACTGTACTATGAAATAAACAATATCACCCAATATGTTAGGATAATATTTTTAACCTTGGAGTATCATAAACTAATTACTAATGAGAATTAATATGATTAGGATGACATGGAATGTGATCATCCTCTAAATATACAACCAAGCTCCCAAATCTATCTTGATAAAAAATAAATTTATTTTGGAGGATATTTCCATAAATCGCCAACATAGAAATATCACAAAAAGTCAAGTAGTGATTAATCATCCATAGACCATGCTGATTTAGAAAACTTAGGATTCATTCTAACTTCTCCTCAAGTAGAAGATAAGTCTCATGCTATGGATACTAAATAATCCTAAAACCCTTATATTAGGGAAAGTTCTAACCATGTAAAAACATTATAAATTATAACAACCTAGAAAACAAGAAACAAGAAACACACAGAAAAGAAAGTTTTTTTTTTACTAAGGAGAGGGATTTATAAACCCCTAACCAACCTTAGGTTAACTTAATGTTTAACAAAATTTCCTAAATTTCTCAAATAACTATATATCATTAGATTTCCTCATTCAATTTTTTCTGGGTAGGCGTCTCATATATCATGCAAATAAGTCCATCAATCTCATCATTCTCGATGAGCTAGAATTATCACCTTCAACCATTAGAAAATATATGCGCATCTCCATACTATATGCAATCCATTATGCGTAGGTATGCTACGTGTATTACGAGTTAAGATATCAATATTAATCCACTTACCTATTACGAGTTAAGCTATCAGATGTAGTCTTTCCACAAACCTAGTTACCATTCTCCCTAAGGAGTCTTAAACCTTAGGTCCATTTTGTTCACCCTAAGGGGGTCTCAATCCCTTAAATTATCTTCAAAGTTCACCCTAGAACTTGTCACTTATTCCTTTCTATATCATTAAGCAATGAAAACAAAATAGATCTATATACTAAATCTATCAATTAATAACTGATAAAACATGGAAAGATACTACAAGAAAGCCCAATTTAAGAAAATAAACATGAACTAGAAATGATTTAAATACAAAACATAAACTATCAAAATAACAATTTAAAGGTACATATTCCAATATTTAATCAAATATTACATATAAGCAAGTATGGTAAATCTTCCACACTTTTAAAGAATAATATATTACATCAATTTCATCAGGGGAATCTCCCCACAATTTTAGTGTAATTGAGAAAAAGTAAACCATCATATGTAAAGTTACTGCAACATAGGTTCCAATGGCCTCGTTACCCCTTCTTTGCTTTTCATCAGTCATTTGAGGATAGTAGGGGATCAGGACACTCATTGTTCAAGATAGGCATACCTCTAAATGCATTTACTTTCTTTACTTTACCAAATTGCAACTATACAATTTAATCAAGTATTTAACCATCTAATAGCATCGTTGATAACATAAAATAACCATTACTTTCATTAACTCCTCTCAAATACCTTTAGATAATTATTCAACATGCACCATTTAGATCACGATTATTACTTAAATCAAAACTAGCCTTATTTTTTTAAAGCATTAAAGTCCCATACCTTTAACCTCTAAAACAATCCTATCATTTATTTCCAAAATTAAAGTTGTTGCTCTTAATTTAGAAAAATAAATATTTTTCCATTCATTCCATAAACTAAAGTCCCATACCTTTCATTTACAAACAAACTATACCATTCAATTAATGAATGAAAGGTACCTACCCTATTCCATCAATAAATCGTTTTCTTTCATAAGTAAAGTTCACTAACTCTACTTGAATAAAATATTTCATAAATAATTTCTTTCTTAGATACAGTTCACTAAATCTACTTAATAAAATAACCACATGCCCTTTTATTTAATAATCAAGCCTTTTTTTCTAATTAATTAAATAACCACATTACATTTTATTTTATAATCAAATATTTCCTTTCTCTAATTAATTAAATAACCACATGACCTTTTATTTAATAATCAAGATTTCCTTTATCTGGTTAATTAAATAACCACATGCCCTTTAATTTAATAATTAGAGCTTTCCTTTCTCTAATTAATTAAATAATCACATGCCCTTTTATTTAATAATCAAAGCTTTCCTTTCTCTAATTAATTAAATAACCACATGCCCTTTTATTTAATAATCAAAGCTTTAAACATCAAAGAGGGCTCAATTTAATTAAAGTTTCCAAATACGAGCAAGGAATACACTAACAAGCCCAACTTTAAACATGATGCATGCTCAGCTAAGTAATTTATAGTAGAGGTGAATGACCTCCGTGGTCAAAGGTGACCATGCCTTTGCAGCCCAAGATATGGAAGGAGAAGGGAGGGATTTCCTACTATTACAAACGTCCAATAGGTGGGCATATTTTATTGGGATTTATGACAACCTCCTAGGTTTTTAGGTTCTCTAGAGATAGAGTATAGCGAGGAGGGAAAATGTCCCTCAGTACTCACAAGCTCTCCCAAAAAATGATCAATAGTAGCACAACAATGCTCAAGCGACATGGTTGACCAACCTGAATTTAAAACCACAAAATATTTCATAACGTGGCTTTCTAAAACTGATAAAACTTGGCTCCCATCCTACGTTGGGAGTCCTCCATATTCAACATGCCAATGAAAACCTACAATGAAGGAAAATCAACCCGCCATGATAGCTAAAACTAATCCTTGGTTGTGGTGTTTTAGGGGAAGCATATAGCAAACACAGAGAAGGGTTTTAACATGGAAAAAAATTACCTTTCCACATCCAAAGAACGAGCGATGATAACCCAACAAGAAAACATAGAGAACAAAACAACAAAGCTATCTACTCAAATATGATAGTGATTATAACCCAACTTGGTTATTGTTTGCTTCCTTTGAGATGAATTGGGTAGCGTTGTCCTAGATTGTGCCTTCTAGAGCTCTCCTCCCATCTCTCACTATTCTCTACCTTCCCTTTTTCCTTATCAACCAGTCATCCCCTTCCCCAACTACATAAATATCTTTTTTTAGTCCCCTCCATCCCACCACCCCTTATAACTTTTTAGCTACCACAATGCAGTGGCCAATGGAGGAAAATATTTTTCAAATCATTTGGATAGCACCCTCATAAATGGCATCCATCCTTCCAATATTGGCAGGCACACCTCCTACCAATTTGAACACCCACTTGGAGAACATTCACATCACAAATATCTTCTGTTGGATTAGAATAGAGTTTGATTATTATATTAATAGTCTTCTATTAACTATAGATTAATAAAGAGATCCTCTTACTAATATATAATCACTAATTATAAGTAAATCTTCAATACAATTCAAATATTGATTAAAAAATGAGGCTCAATTGTCATTTTTTATTATAACCAATATTATTTTAAATTGAGATTTTCTTTATTAATTTAAGTCAAACTAACCTTTACTTTAAAACAAAACTCTTTTATTGTTACAATAAAATATATTTATTTTGCAATGAAATTATCATTAACATAAACTAAAATTATTATTGTAGCACCCTAAAATTGGCGCAGTTAAACCATCAGTAAAAAGTAGAAATTTGAATTTTAACCCCGAAACCGCCCGTTAACCGCTTACCTCATTTTTCGTGCCATTTTTAGAGGTTGTTGTGACCGTTGGATGATATCATCGTCGATATGACGATATCGTCCCAAATCGGATGAATTCGTCTGGAACAGAACGTCCAGACGATTTCGTCCCAAAACCAAATTTTTGCAATTAGCTTCTGTTCCAACGACCTCTCCAACTTGGGCAGAAGCATGTCTGCATGGTTGGAGATTCCCACGTTGGGGATCTCCCAGATTGGGATGATCCCCAACCTCCTAACCTCCCCCTAATCCTATATAAACTAGGATTTTCCTAGTTTATCCCCCTGACTCCCTACCTGGCTGATTATTTCCCTACAATTTTAGTTTTTGTTGTGATCTCCCATCATTTGCACTTGTGTTTTCAAGTTTTGTTGTAGGATTTCATTGTGTTTCAGTCGGAGGTAGCTCGGATCGTCGCAGGTGATTCAACTACAATTTTAGATGATCCTGTCAAGATCGACGATGATCTTGTATGATTACAGATGATCCGGTCTGCAATTCAGCTTGGGGGCAATCAGAGCCCTGAGTTTGCATTCTCTATCTCATTTTCCTTATTTATTGGTGCATTAGATTAATTTACTTCTATTTTGCATCTTGGAGTTCACCTCATTTAGCATAATTGCATGATAAAATTCAAAATAAGTTTCCAAAATAGTGCATCTCATTTAATTTGATATCTGGATTTATCATTCAAACATCTATACTCTTATTTCTATCATTTTGCATCATTCTTGCAATTGTATTTTTGGTTTTTGGTGTCTATTTTCTTGATTGCAGGTTTTTGATGAATTTCTGATGAATTCGTCAGGTCGCTGATGATCTTGGGTGATCTCGGATGATCTCCTATGATTTGGGATGATTCTATACAATTACAGATGATCCTGTCATATCCGAGATGATCTGGACTCCTACAAGCTTCAGAATCTTCATCAGACATCAGAAATCAGGTGTACTCTTCTCCATTTTATATATTCTCTGTATTCAATCACATTAGGATTCATTTATGTCTTTTGTCTTCATATAAATCAGAATCTTCATATAGAATAGCTTAGCTTCATTTTGGCCAACCTAGGAATCTGAATGATTGAACATAAAATGAACAAATCAAACCCATTCTCAACCTAGGCATGGAAACTGCCACTCAAAGTTTCCTGGTGAACCCCACCATCCATCAAAAATTCACCTTTATACCCCTCCCCCGAGAGGCACGACCTTCAAAGGGCCTCTCCGTCCGAGGTATTGTTCCATCCTTTTCTCACCCCCCTTTCGGGTACGGATCCTTTAGCCTGAAGGTAAGGGTGCAAAAAATTTGGGCGATACATTTTGGTGAACCCGACGTGAAACTAAAAACACCTTTTGAAAACAATCCAAAAAAAAAACACATTATTAAGAACATCTAGAATCATTAGAAAACTGTTAAATTTGCATATCATACTTAGATGGTAGATTATAATAGAAGACGAGTTGTCTCCATAAATGTTGAAAATCAATTAACGGCCATAGAGATTACTTCTGTGCTTAGAGTACCTCAAACATATAGAGCCCAACCTTTGTGGGACGAACTTGATAGGAGATTGGGTATTATTGAATCTAGATCTACAGAACTTAGGCAAATTAAGAGGTTTGTCCTAGATAGAATCCTGGATCCTGATCAGGTGACTTTGTATCATGAACTTCGAGAGAGCTTGCCATAGGTGGTTAGCCGATAAAAGAGCACTTGTGTCTTCTGAATTATACACCTTTGAGGAATACCTTGAGAACGTAGTTGTAGTACATAAATTTCTATCTCGTGTAGAGGATCAAGAAGTCGTTCTTACGGATAGAAAGAGATGGAATAGAGTTCCTAGAGCTGTGTTGTATCGAGAGTATTGCCATGAACTTTATTTTTACATGTCGAGTCTGAAATAGATCATATTACCATAGCACACTTTGTCAAGTTCTTGAAAAACAACTTCCAATTTGAAGAGGAGCATTTCATGACTCCCGATGAACTTGACCCTATCAATGATATCCATAAACTATTCATAGAAAGCTAAGTGATTCTTTCTACTATTGTTTCTTACAACTAGCATGTTGTTTGTTATTTTTATTCTCGCAAAATAATAATATAATAAAATCACACAAAAAAAAAAAACAAAACATTTCCTTTTAAAGTATTATAGTAGGTATATAGTTAAAATATATACCTCTCAACCCTATCTATATATATATATATAAGTATATATATTTGCTAAAACCTAAGTTTAGCACAATGCCTAGACTTAGGAATGGAAAACAAACCGAAGAAGATGAAGATTGGTTAGGAAGACCATTAACCGACCAAAATGTCCCTCCCGAGGACCAAGTTCAGGAAGAAGAAACCCTAGACCAGCAAGAAGAAGAGCTTGTTGTAGGAAATGAACAAGAAGAAACTATTAGAGAGGAAGGATCCTCATCCCCTAAAATGTCTCCGGGAGGAGCTATCACTTTTGAGAACATGGAACAATTCTGGAAGTTCATTAACACTAATATTGGTGTTTTTAATAGAGCAGCCCATATGGACAAGGATCGAATTAGTGACACTCAAGCAACTCTAGAAGAAGTATTTCAAACACACACTAATCCCTTGTCCTTTATTGAACAAGAGAGTGATCAAGTTGGACCATCCAATTTGGATATAGTAGCTGCGATCCAGAGCATGCAACAACAACAGGTTACCCAACGATCTAAAGTGCCTGTTAACAAGCCTAGGGTCATTCCCGCACAAAAGAAACCATCATTTACTGCTCTATTTCGCCAAGCTCTTGATCAACATACCTCAAATCAACAAAAACCCAAAACAAAACCGAACACCAATTACCAACAATCTAAGGTACAACATAATACTATTACAAATCCCCTTCATAATACTCTTCCTACCAACACTTTGCATAATAGCAATATAACATCTAATCCTTATGTCACACCATCATACACTCATAGATCCCATACCTATGTGCCACCGAACCAATATGGTGGACAAACTAGCAATCTTGAAGCCATGGTGAAACAGTTAGTTTCCCGCATGGACCAGATAGATCCCTACCGTCCCTCGTACAATTATCGAGAGATGTGTAGTCAGCCTTTAGATCCTATAGTCGTAGCACAGCCGTATCCTAAACATTTTCCTATGCCTGTTCTTCCCATATATAAAGGAACCGAAGATCCCATAGAGCATCTTCGTATGTTTAGGATAGCATGTCATGATATATCACATGATGACTTGTTATTACTAAAAATGTTCTCAAAAAGCTTGGGAGGAATGGCATTAGAGTGGTATTATCAATTACCCACTAATTCTTTGAGGAATTTCGAAGAAACTGCCGAGTCTTTTGTTCATCAATTTAGTGCCTACATCGAAAGATATGTGACCATTAAAGATTTGTATAACTTAAAACAGGGCAAAGATGAATGCTTTGCTGATTTCCTAGCTAGGTGGAGACAGTTGATAGGAAAATTGCACTTTGTGTTACCTTATAGGGAGATGTTGGACATCTTTATTAATAATTTGCAAGAGCAACTATCTTACGAATTATCAATTGCTACCTTGACCACCTTCGATCGAGGCTATAGACTTAGCCCGAAGAGTGGAAGATGCTCTCATTAGGAGAGGCCAGCTTAAAAAGAGAGACGATGAGAAAACATCCAAAAATAAATATAAGAATAAACAAGTTGTGGGTGATGGAGTCACCGATAGCAGAAATACTGCTAATGTTAATGTTGCGAAGACAATGGAGAAGTTTGTACTGAAACCTCCTGATAGACCTCCTCGAGAATTTACTAGGTTAAATCAACCTTTATCAACTATTCTACCACAATTATTAGAACGAGGTTTGATTCAATTACCAAATATTCGGGAACCTGATCCAACTATACCCGGATACAGAGCAGATTTACACTGTGACTTCCATAGAGGACCTGGACACACTACCAACTCTTGTAAAATATTAAAACATAAAATACAGGACTTGATTGATAACAATGAGATGGAGGTGCAAGCCTTTCAACCTAAGCAAAATCCTCCTAATAATGTTCAAAAGAACACCCCACAAAACCAGAATCAGAATGCCAATCAGTCATTGGACATCTTTCAACATCCCTTACCAAAACATGGTAAGGAGGTGGCTAATCAAGTTGAACATCATAATGTCCCTCCTCCTGCCCGATATGTAGGAACTATTAGTGGGCATTTACCTGTTCATGATCTGGAAATATTTGACACAACTTTATCCGTGGTTACAACCAGGCCTCTATATAATATTCAAGATACCTGATCTTAGTGATACAAAATACGAGACTCAGAGTGATATGGAAATCACATCAAATCAATCGAATAGTTCTAAAGATGAATCGGATCCTATTCACCCTATCACAAGTTATATGGTTCCAGAAGAGCCATTTCCAAGAAGAGTCACTACTAGACCATCGTCTCACCGATTACTTTCTAATGAGCTAGCTATAAATGCTAGACCAAGACCCATTCATCATCCGCAGAATAATATTGTGGGTACCATCGGAGCTGTTACTAGACAACAGGCTCAAAATTCTCAACAAGATCAAATTCAGAATGGTGGATCAGCTCCATTTGTTTTGAAGGTTCCTAATAAAGGGAATCATTCACCTAATGTTCAACCTAAACCTCCTTATAATATTAATGAACAATTATCAAATATTACAACTAGAATTTCTCTCTTGGACCTTTTAAGATCTTCTCCTACACATAGAGATGAATTAATGCTCACATTAAGTCAGATGATGGTACCACAAGACATTCAACCTGAAGCCATGGCCGATACTATAATAACTCGTGAAGTTGATTGTATTGACTTTCGGGATAGAGACATACCGCAACATAGTTTACATAAAGATAACCCCTTGTATATTACTGCCTTAATTGGAGATGTAGCAGTCAAACGAGTTTTGATTGATAATGGTTCATCTTTAAATATCTGCACTTTTGACTTCTACCAAAGATTTGGGTTTAGAAGTGATGAAATGAAAAGAACTGATATGATCATAAAATCTTTCAATGACGAAACACAAGAAACGTGTGGAGTTATTACCATTCCATTGCAGGTTGGTCCAAGAACCTTGGATACGACTGTGTTTATTGTACATTGCCCTGCATCGTACAATATACTCTTGGGTCATCCTTGGATCAACGCGATGCGAGTTGTTCCCTCAACTTTACATCAATGTGTTAAGTTCAAATTTAAGAATCAGTTGGTTACCATTCATGGTGATCCAAGACCCTTTGATATGTGTGCTTTGGCAGAACCTATTGGAGTTCAATTTTGCCCCGCTCTGTCATCCACACATCCTAATTCTCATTATCCATCTAAACGTGTGAAACTCACACCCACAACGTCATCTACTTCTTCTCCATCAGTTGCACCTCCACATATAGCTCAACCATCTTCTGAACAAACCGCATTAGGACCTAAGAAAGATCCTAATCCCACAACCAATGTCTCTTGTTCTACTCCTATAACTTCCATACCTTTAATAGACCCATCTATCGACACCTCTACACCGTCTACATCCACCAAATTCATATTTTCTGCATCGAAAGACGTAGGGAATGTTCCTTCTACCTCTTATGCTCTTACTGACGAGCTCTTACCCGATCTATCTAAAATTCTTATATCAGAAGAAACGAATGCTTCTATGCAAGATTCCCTTATTTTAAATAATTTGCCACCATCTCCTCGTACCTTGGGCCTCCCACAGCCTATGGGAAGTATTTACCAAGTCGGGAGTTGTGCCTTTATTTATAAGGGATATGACTGGGGTAGAATACCCAGAAACATCAGAACTCATTATGATGGATATGCTCGATGTTATTTTACTAATGAGTATATTAAAGCCAAACCTATAATGCTTAAATTGGGATATAAAGGGAAAGGTTTGGGACCTTTCCAGAATGGTATGAAAGAACCTTTTGAGGTAGAAGCGTGGCCCGATGTGGTGTGGGCCTATTTTCTAGTAAGGGTCAGCCATTCCCATTTGAGGATGATGACCATCTTATATGTTACCAAGATTATTTAGATGAACGTGATGCTTTGCGTTTAATGAATAAGACATTCACATGTAATATGCTATCTATAGCTTATCCTGAGATGATCGCTGAATCCGACGATGAGTTGGAGGGAGATATCTTTCACGATGTCTCCGTTGAGGAATTATTACATAATGGATTTTATTTTGATGGCTCTATACCTAGTATAGCCCAGCTTGAGGCCACGACTCCTCAAGATGAATTATCCAAGCTAACCTTGGAAGAATTACAAGAATTGGGCGTTTCACCCGCCCCACCTAATTTTGAGAGAGATCTACACATGGAAGTAGAAAATGTCATAAAAATTAACATTGGAACCAACGATAACCCTCACATAATCAACATTGGATCAGAATTGAGTCAAGAAAAATAGGATAAATACATTGCATTTCTTAAAGAATATGAAGATGTTTTTGCTTGGACATATGAAGATATGCCAGGTTTAGACCCTTCTGTAGTTATGCATCACCTAGTAGTGCATCCGGATGCTAAACCTGTTAAGCATAAGCTTAGAAAAATGCATCCTAAAGTGGCCTTACTAGTCAAAGGGGAGTTAGAAAAACTCTTGAATGTTATTTTTATACAAGCCATTGATTATGCTGAATGGATCTCGAATGTAGTTCAAGTAACTAAGAAAGAAGCTACTAAGATTAGGGTTTGTACAGACTTTAGAGATATTAATGTTGCATGCCCTAAAGATGATTTTCCCCTTCCCAATATGGATCAGATCATTGATTTTACTATTGGGAGTGGAATGATATCCTTAATGGATGGATTTTCTGGTTATAATCAGATCAGGATAGCTCCTGAAGATCAGGCTAAAACAACCTTTATTACCCCTTGGGGGACTTTCTGTTGGAAAGTGATGCCATTCGGTTTGAAGAATGCAGGTGCAACCTATCAACGAGCCATGACTTATATCTTTCATGATATGATGCATGATATACTACATGATTATGTAGATGACATTATAGCTCATTCTACTCAAGAAGATGACCATTTAGATGACTTGAGAAAAGTATTTGATCGGTTAAGGGAATATCTTATCCGATTGAATCCAACCAAATGTATATTCAGAGTTAAGTCAGGTAAATTATTGGGGGTTATAGTTTCTTTACGTGGCATCAAAATTGACCCTCTCAAGATTACGACTATCACTGATATGCCCGCACCTACAAATATATCTGAATTACGGAGTCTACAAGGTAAGCTTCAAGCTATCCGTCGCTTCATCGATAAGCTGGCGGATAAAACTGGACCCTTTCTTAAGCTTCTTAAGAAGGATGTCTCTTTCCATTGGGACGACGAATGTAAGGAAGCATTTGAACTCCTCAAACAATATCTTCTTAACCCACCTATACTTTCACCACCTAAACCTGATCGCCCATTTATCTTGTATATTTTTGCTTCAGATTTTGCTTTAGGAGCTATGTTAGCTCAACTTGATGATGAGAAAAGAGAGCATGCTAATTATTACATTAGCAGAACATTAATTAGTTATGAAACCCACTACACAACATTAGAGAAGTTATGTCTAGCAGTCATATTTTCTACATAGAAACTATGCCATTATATGCTCAGTCAAAAACATACGTTATTGCTAAATCCGATCCCTTGCGGTATCTCATGAGTCGACCTTATTTATCTGGTCACACAATAAAGTGGGTTCTTGCTCTAAGCGAGTTTGAACTCATGTTTATAGGATATAAGTCTGTTAAGGGTCAAATCATAGCAGATCAATTAGTTGTTGCACCCTTAGAGTCCACCCATCCCCTCATCATTGAGTTTCCTGATGAATGCCTTAACCTAGAGGCGGATCATTCAGAGCAATGGTCCCTATACTTTGATGGAGCCCGATGCATGAGTGGGGCTGGTGCAGGTATTATTTTGATATCTCCATAGAAACATCTCATACCTCTATCCTTTAAATTAATGTTTGCCTGTACTAATAACATTGCTGAATATGAGGCTCTAATCCTTGGATTACGAGCTGCCCTAGCACTAAAAATTAAAAATCTATTAGTTTTTGATGATTCTCAACTTGTTATAAATCAAATTAATGATGTTTATCAGACTAGAGATGATAAATTGTGCCCATATAAAGCATATGTATTACAATTAATATCTTTATTTGATCAAGTTACCTTGGAAGCTATTCCTAGAACTAGCAATCGTGCGGCTGATGCTATGGCCACAGCTGCATCTCTTTTACCCTTGGAGTTAGATGATGAATATGCTACCATCATTATTCATCGACTCCAAGAACCCGCTTCAACTAAATCATGCTTGGAACCTTTGGACGTGTTTCTAATCAATGAAACTATTCTTGAACTTTGGTACACTGACATCCTCAATTTTCTTCAAAATGGGACCTTCCCTGAAGGTTTTAATAGAAACCAACATCGGTTATTACGTAGACGAGCAAGTCGCTTCGTAATAATTGGCAATACGTTATATAGGAGATCTTTTGAAGGTATCCTATTGAGATGTTTGAATCTAGAAGAGTCTAGATCAGCTTTGAGTGAAGCCCATGATGGATCTTGTGGGGGACACTTTAGTGGTAGCGCCATTGCTAAGAAGCTCCTTAGGATAGGATATTTTTGGCCTACCATGGAGAATGATGCACATGATTACGTGCGCCATTGCGACAAGTGCCGAAACACGCTGACCTTGTCCATGCGCCTGCACAAGAACTGCAGGCTATTTCATCTCCTTGGCCCTTTTCAAAATGGGGCTTAGACATCATCAAAAAAATCAATCCTGTGTCATCTGATGGACACAAATTCATCATAACCGCCACCGAGTATTTTACGAAGTGGGTCGAAGCTATGCCCTTAGCTTCTTGCACTGGAACGCAAGTTTCCAAGTTTATTCTTAATCAAATTATTTGTAGGTTCAGAATTCCTGCAAATCTCATCTCGGATAATGGAACTTGTTTCAAAAACAAAGATGTAAAGAAACTATGTCAAAAATATAAAATTCAACATCGTTGGTCCACTCCCTATTATCCTCAGGGTAATGGCCAAGCAGAAGCATCTAATAAAACATTAATTAAAATCCTCAAGAGACTGGTCAATAAATCTGGCCGTGATTGGCACATTCAATTATATCCTGCTTTGTGGGCTTATCGAACTAGCATTCGTACTCCCACGGGCACTTCACCTTTTGTTTTGGTTTATGGCGCTGAAGTTGTTTTTCCCTTTGAACTAGAAGTTCCTTCTTTGGCTCTGCTACTTCAAGATACTGAAGTAGGAGATGAATATCATGCTGGCAGATTTAGTCAGCTGGAACTCCTAGATGAGAAGTGCATTAATGCTTTGGAGCATCTTCGTGCCTACTAGAACAAGCTCAAACGAGCATATCTCAAGAAAGTTCATAATCGATCCTTTGAGATCGATGACCTCGTCTTAAAAGAAAATAAAAAAAATACTAATGCAACTAAAGACCTTAAAGGCAAATTCGAGCCTAACTGGCTTGGGCCATATATTATCACTACTAAATTTGGATCGGGAGCATACAGATTAGCTACCTTAGATGGTAAAGATCTTAAAGAACCTATGAACATTATGCATCTTAAGCGCTATTATGCATAAATCTGGTAATTTCATCACTGTATATATTATACATATTGTCTCATATTAGTAATTCATATAAAAATTTCAAAAATAGTAATATTATGTATTCTCTCAATTCATAAATTAAAATCAAAATATAAAAAAATCAAAATCATCAAAATCCTCAAAAACATCTTCTATTTTGCACTTGTCAATTCTTGAAGTATTGCAGTTATATTTTCAATTATTTTGGATAAATTAGCATTTATCTGGAATCCCTCACTTTCACACTCACATGAATAAATATCTTGATCTTATTTGGTATGATTATTAATCTCTCTTATATCGAAGTCCACAGTTGAATTAAATAAAGTTTTGAGCATAGAGAACTGATCTTGTTATTTACTTGAACCAAGTACACCTTTTCACATTAAAATGATTTCATTGCAAATTCAAAATGATGCTACACAGTAGAAGTGGTCTCTTGAGCGAAAAGTTTCCCCTGCTATCCTATCATGCACATGGTCTAGAATCTTTGAGAATTGACAAAAGGACAAGCTCACCCCTGCCCAGAATAAAAATCCCTTGCTCTACAACCAATCCGAGCAAGTATCCCTAGTATAGGAAGAAAAAGAAAAAGAAAAATAAAATCAAGAAAAATCATGAGAAAAAGAGAAATTATTCAGAAGCATTATTTCAGTATCATTTTGTACCATCTCAACAATATTTCAGCATTATCTCAGTGTCAAGCAAAATACAAAAAAAAAAAATAGAAAAAGAAAAGAAAAGAAAAAGCAAAAAGCAATAAATCCTTCCCCCCTTTTGAAAGAAGGAAGTGTGAAGCTTGAATCCTTGGAATTCTCAATTATTCAAAAATTGTGAGGTAAACCCCATAACAAGTGATTTGTGCCCAACTTGCTTGACATTGGGTAACTCCTAGCGTGGTGATATGTCTGTCACATTAGCGACCTTCTTTTGTACAGACCTATGTCCGCTTATGGATCAGCTAGCTCTTGATGACCCGACTTACATAGTAGTCCGGTACGGTTACATGCATATAAATCATGGTCAACGAACACTCATTTGGTTAATTCAAATTACTTGTATCAAATTATCTTGCTCAAAATCGGTAAATGAACATTACAATTGCACACACATTTGTGTTTGAGAGATTTTGTATCATTATGATAGATCAAGATCGGCAATGAACTCACGTATGCACACGGGGTTCCTTATAAATCTAAATTTTGTCTTTGAGATAATTTAAAATATTTATTCAAATCTTCTGAATAATTTGACTTTCTTACTTGAGAATATCTGCTTAGCGTAAAATCAATTAAATACATTTTTTTCAAAAATCCAAAATTTTCTTGCAAAACATGTTCAAAAATCTAGCAATAAAGTCACATTTATATATTTTTGACTTTCGCGACGATGGTATAGTTCCTAAACCTAAATTGGAATTTTATGCCTAGTGCAAGTCCTCATTTTTATATTTTCTGTTTATCTCAAAATCAAAAATCAACTATGCAATAAAACTATTATATCAATTTCTTCTTTGGATTTCGCGATGATGGTATAAGTCTATACCTAAAATTCTATGCCTAGCGCAAACCATCATTCTAATTTTATTTCCCATTTATTTAATCCATAAAAGCATATGGCTTAAATCATTATGTTACACAATTGTGCTTTAAAAAGAACGAAAACTTTCCTATTTCATTTCATTATGTCAACATTCATTTTTTTTGCGACGATGGTATAATTCCTAGGGAATTGTTCAAATTTCTATCATACTTAGGAATTTTATGCCTAGAAAAAATCATATTTTTAATATTTCATGCATAATATTTTCATGGAAATCTGAAAACAAATCATCACTATCATCATTTTTCATCATCACAACACAAAGTCTTAAGAAAGTCTCTTAAGCACCCTTTTACTTTTAGCAATATTTCTCTCATACCGGGATTAGCTTGATGACCTAGCGAGCGACGACTCCATGAAATGGTCATGTAACAACGACAATGTCCTTTGAAATTATTGTTAGAAGTCACTTTATTTTCATCAAAACACACCACAACAACCAGTTTGTTTACATCAGATTATTTCATTTAATTTTATAGCATGACATAAAATTATAATATTTTCAACGACATAATTACATGAATAGTCAATCAACAATTAAAATATTAAAGCATCATAAAACATATGCACAAGTCATATCACAAAAAGAACATCATATATATATCAAGAAGTATATACATCATATCAAAATGGATTGGTATGCCACAATCTATACCCTGGCATACTCAATCATCTCAAAAATAGTCTATGTACAATGTGCATCTAGTCTCGAGAAGACCTCGAGCTCTCAACCTCATCTCCTCTCCCACCCTGAGGTGGAGGAGGTGGTCCCATCGAAGCCCGTCCTATATCGTGGGTCCTCGACGTCGATCATGATGATGTCCTCGATGACCCCATCCTGATCGGCTCCATAATGCTAGTTGGCAACTGTATCCTCTAGCCCTCTGGAACCAATGGTAGTACACTCCCTGATAGAATATGATCTGAGCAACCGATCATGCTAGCTCTAGAATGCTCGCCCCTCCACTCTGAGCCCTGAGCCATGTAGCCTCATCCTGTAGAGTCTACACCTGAGCTCGTAGGCGGGCATTCTCCACCCGAAGAGCTACCATCTCGCTGCTCTCCCCCACCTCGACACCCTTGCCCCTATCGAGCGATGGTGGCCTATCCCTCTACTGAGGAGGGAGTCTTTCTCTCCTCTCCTCTCTCCTCTCCTCCCTCCTCTCTGGCTCCTCTCTTCGGAGCCTATGGTACTCTCCGACGTCTCTCCTGAGGAGGCCATCATTGATCCCTCCCTTCGTGACCCCTCATTGCATCGATGGTAGCCTGGCATCGCCTCTCCATCCATTGCACTATAGCGTGCATCGGACCCTGTGCCCTCATCATTCGAGGAGGGTGGATGCCTGCATACCAGGCATCATATCCATCTGCTATCCCCACATCATCCCCATCCACTGGCTGAATGGGGGCATCATCAGCATCCTGACTCCAAAACCGTTGCATGTCTAGAGCCCCGCTTAGTGTGGTACTATCCCACATAGTCTGAGAGTACTCATAATCCCTAAGAGTAGGGATCCCTTTGTAGACCGAACTACCTCAAAACTCGATCGTAGCGGTGGAGCTCTACCTCTCCCCACTCTGTCCTCAACCATATGACTCGCCTGATGCGAGCCAACTCCTGTCCATCCTCTACCCACCTTGGATGCTCTCTCCATGGTCTCTAGGTGATCCGATCTAGGGTGAGGTCATCCAGCAACCTCTAGGACATCGGTAGATCTATCCACCTCTTGTGACCCTCTCTTAAGCCACCAATAGAAAACTCGGGGTCTCTCCCGGTCAACTCCTATTAGTGGAAGCCCTACCGGCCTTCGCACCGTAATGTGCTTCCAACACCAAACCTGTAGAAGCGATGTCAGCACTAGACATCGACCCCCCTTGTATACGACCCCATAAAGGATCCTATACAAGCGGCATAGTACAAAGCTACCCCAAGAAAACTTGTATCCGTGGTCTCTCATGTCACAGACCACATCTGAAAGTAGCCATGGTAATCTGCATCCACTCTGGTGGCATAGAAGAAGGCCACCCACCACCCCTACCAAAACCTGGGTCAACCGAGATGCCCTAGGCATCCGCCTCAAAGCCTCGATGTTCACTCCGCCCTTCTCCAGGATGAAGCTCGGGTCCTCGCACAATCTCATCATAGCGTGGCCCTGATTGGTCGAAGGGGTCATGAATCGACCATGTATGGGGATCCTCAAGATCCTCCATACATCCTCTAGAGTGGGAGTCATCTCCCCTATCGGTAGCTAGAAGCAGGATGACTTCGGATACCATCTCTCTACTAGGGCTATCAGTAGCCCCATGTCTATAGGAATTTGTGGCATCTCTGCCACATGCTGTAGTCCTACCTCTACCAATCTATCTCGCTCGACTTGATCGAGCATGGCCAAATCATCTCTTAGACCTCCGTATTTCCACTCCCGACTCTTTAGCAATCCCCTCTACAAAATAAGCAATAAAACAACAAAAATCATTAGTACATAATCATTAAAAAAAATCAATTAAAATCAAATCATCCCATAAAAGTTGATATCGCCCATTATTGGACGATATCATACCAAATTTAGATAAAATCATCCTTAATAGGATGAAATCATCTCCGTTCTTCAATTTGGGGATCGCCCCTTATTGGACGGGATCGCCCCTATTTCTCCGATTTCGTCCCTAGACGAAATCGACAATATAGAGACGATTTCGTCGACGGCCTAAAAATGGCCGTGACGCCCAAAAAAACTTAAAATTCAAGTCAAAAATCAAGTAAATCAAGTTAAAAACATAGTAAACTAGGTTTAGATCCTTACCCGCAACCCGCGTCGGATCTCTGTCGATCTGTGTGCCGTTTCCACCATTTCGCCTGCAGAGCTCTGAAACAGTGAAAGTGAATAGTAAAAATGAATTAGGGTTTTACCCTATTTTTCTTATTTTTATTCAAAATGACATTTTTTTAATTTTTGCTTTTTCGCGCTTTTACCTCAAACGTTCGATTTGGGTAAAAACTCGGAGGGGGCACCATAGCAAACAGTCATACGATTCGACCTAGAATCATCATCTAAAAAATGGAATAAATTTTTGCTTTCTCGTAAAGCGTGAAGAACTCGTCTTTAACGCATTTTTTTCGAAAAATTTGCTAAAGAGGGGGCAAAATGTAGCACCCTAAAATTGGCGTAGTTAAACCATCAGTAAAAAGTAGAAATTTGAATTTTAACCCCGAAACCGCCCGTTAACCGCTTACCTCATTTTTTATGCCATTTTTAGAGGTTGTTGTGACCGTTGGACGATATCGTCGTCGATCTGACGATATCGTCCCAAATCGAATGAATTCGTCTGGAATAGAACGTCCAAATGATTTCGTCCCAAAACCAAATTTTTGCAATTAGCTTCTGTTCCAACGACCTCTCCAACTTGGGCAAAGCGTGTCTGCGCGGTTGGAGATTCCCACATTGGGGATCTCCCAGATTGGGATGATCCCCAACCTCCTAACCTCCCCTAATCCTATATAAACTAGGATTTTCCTAGTTTATCCCCCTGACTCCCTACCTAGCTGCCTAGCTGATTATTTCCCTACAATTTTAGTTTTTGCTGTGATCTCCCATCATTTGCACTTGTGTTTTCAAGTTTTGTTGCAGGATTTCACTGTGTTTCAGCCGGAGGTAGCTCGGATCGTCGTAGGTGATTCAACTACAATTTTAGATGATCCTGTCAAGATCGGCGATGATCTTGTATGATTACAGATGATCTGGTCTGCAATTCAGCTTGGGGGCAATCGTAGCCCTGAGTTTGCATTCTCTATCTCATTTTCCTTATTTATTGGTGCATTAGATTAATTTACTTCTGTTTTGCATCTTGGAGTTCACCTCATTTAGCATAATTGCATGATAAAATTCAAAATAAGTTTCCAAAATAGTGCATCTCATTTAATTTGATATCTGGATTTATCATTCAAACATCTATACTCTTATTTCTATCATTTTGCATCATTCTTGCAATTGTATTTTTGGTTTTTGGTGTCTATTTTCTTGATTGCAGGTTTCTAACGAATTCGCCTGATGAATTCATCAGGTCGTTGACGATCTTGGGTGATCTCGGATGATCTCCTATGATTTGGGATGATTCTGTACAATTACAGATGATCCTGTCATATCCGGGATGATCTGGACTCCTACAAGCTTCAAAATCTTCATCAGACATCAAAAATCAGGTGTACTCTTCTCCATTTTATATATTCTCTATATTCAATCACATTAGGATTCATTTATGTCTATTGTCTTCATATAAATCAGAATCTTCATATAGAATAGCTTAGCTTCATTTTGGCCAACCTAGGAATCTGAATGATTGAACATAAAACGAACAAATCAAACCCATTCTCAACCTAGGCGTGGAAACTACCACTCAAAGTTTCCTGGTGAACCCCACCATCCATCGAAAATTCACCTTTATACCCCTCCCCCGAGAGGCGCGACCTTCAAAGGGCCTCTCCGTCCGAGGTATTGTTCCATCCTTTTCTCACCCCCCTTCCGGGTATGGATCCTTTAGCCTGAAGGTAAGGGTGCAAAAAATTTGGGCGATACAATTATTATTATTATTTGAATTTACATAGTGGAATTGGTAGCTACAACAAATTTGAGCAGGTTGTCCGGCATTTATGGCCACCACATTATTCTGCATTATCCACCCAAAAATCCACTAGACAGTCCTTCTTGTAGTCCACCCCTATAACTACCATGCCACAATAATTTTAAACCTTCTATGCTGATTAACTAAATTTATTTTGCAATGAAATTATTTTATCATTAAACTAAATACTTGCTATATGAATTCTTAAAATATTCAAGGATTCTTTTTGTTTGAGAATAACATCATACCAAACATATTCAAGTATCACAAGGTGTTTCAAGATGATCAAATTATGCATGCTTTTATTTCCCAAATCATAATTGTAGATAGTGATGAAGTAAGAAACAATCAACTTATGCAACAGATAAAGAGGGAATCTTTCCATCAACCTAGTCACTCATATTAGCCTCTAGAATTTATGATATCTACTAGGTTTTCCATCTGGGGCTCAAAGTGACTAGCCTTTGACAATTATTCCTAACCAATAATGCATACCTATATGAAGGTATTTATCCATGTTACCCTCGAGTTGCCTTATCATCACTTACCCAACCTCAAGTACCCTCATATTTGGTGGATGACTCAAATTCTTCCACCTCTGAGTGTACCTGATCCTACACATTGGCACCTTGTTAGCAGTATCATATTATTTCATACCAAATAACATCACATAGCTACTCATTTGCACAAAATCAAGTATTAAAACATCACCAAATTAATACATTTTTTTTCATACAAAAAATTCCATCAGGTATGGTCATGACATCCTCCCCATCTAGGACTAAACACCGTCCCAGGTCTTTCCAGTTTTACAAAATAACAACAAACAAAAATTTAATTATTATATTTACAAATTTTCAAACAAGAAGGGAAAATATTTTTTTATATCTGTCACTTTCTCTTGAGTGGCATTCCTTTCAGAGAAATGATCCCACTAGACGTTACATTACTCAAGAGTTTGATTCCACATAGTCTTAGAATGGAACTCAAGAATATTCATTAGCTTTACTTCAATTGCCTCTAGAATTTCTATCTACAATTTGGAAATATTCCATACATGTTCAGGGTCAGCAATATATCTTCTAAGCAAATATATGTGGAAGATATCATGTATTTTTGATAGATTAGTAGGTAAATCAAGTCGGTAAGCAACCAGAATGATATTTTTAGTGATCTCAAAGGTTCCTATAAACTTTGGATCCAACTTCATGGATTTAATCACACTTTTCATTGGTTTAACCCTTAGGAACACTTTGTCTCCCATCGAGTACTCTCTCGGAGTTCTCTTCAAATAAGTATAACTCTTCTACCTATCAGCAACTTCTTTGAGTATTTGCTTGATTACCTTCAATTGATCTTCCATTTCTCTGACCATTTCTAGCCCAATCGCAACTCTATCTTCTAGGTTGTCCCAAGACAATGGTTTCCTACACTTTCATCCATACAAGGCATCAAAAGGTGTCATTCCTAGATATGAGTGATGCCCATTATTGTAGGTGAACTCTACTAGATTTTGATAGTATTCCCAACAAGACTTGTGATCCATGCAGTACATGGGGGAAATGTCCTCTAGTACTTGGTTTACCCATTCTACTTGACCGTCTATCTCAGGGTGGTATTACAAACTCATATTCAATTTCGTTCCTATTACATGATGAAGGGATTTCCAAAATTTAGAAGTGAATTTGAAATCCGTATTGAGATTATTACCTCTAGAAATCCATGCAATCAGAATAATTCTTTGGAAAATCTATTAGCAACCACTTGAGCATCATCCTTGGTGCTCCCAAGTATAAAATGTGTAACCTTAGTCAATTTTTTGACTACTACTAGGATTACATCATGTTGGTACTTGGTATTAGGTAAACCTATAATAAAATCCATAGATATGACCTACCACTTATACGTAGGTATACTATGTGGATACAACTATCCTGTGGGATCCTTGTGTTCTACCTTAATATTCTGATATTCGAGGTATCGAGCGCTAAAATTTATGATATCCTTCTTAATTCCTACCTAGAATAAGATTCTTTTCATGTTTTCCCTCATTTTGGTCCCTCCTAGGTGAGAAGAATAAGGATATCTATGTGCTTCTTGCATTAATAGATTCCTTAGATCAACCACTTTTGGTATGATGACCCTGCCTTTGTAGCACAAAAGGCTATAAATCATCCCAAAATCCTTAGTACCCCTATGGTCTCTATCCATTCTAGCTAGAATTTCGAAGCAATACTCATCTCAAGACTACTCTTGTCTCACTTGATCCATAAAATTCATATGACTTGTAATTATGGCTATTACGTGTCTCCTTCTACTCAAGGGATCAATAACCTTATTCTCTTTCCCCTTTATGTACTCAATTTTAAAGTCATACTCAGTGAAAAACTTGATCCATCTTCTTTGTCTTGCATGTATTGGTTGGGTAAATATGTACCTTAGACTTTGATGGTAAAATTTTAATTCAAAATGTCTCCCCACAAAATAGTGGCACTAGACCTTTAGAGCATGCACAACAACAACTAGCTCTAAATCATGAGTAGCATAATTAACTTTATGATTTTTAAGATTTCTTGAAGTATAAGATACGACTAACTCTTCCTGCATGATTACTCCTCCTAACCCTTCTAGCAGTGCATCAGTGCATACTAAAAAATCTCCCTGTGGATCTGGAATTTTCAATATTGGTGTGGTGGTGAGTTTATACTTCAGTAATGCGAAGGCAACTTCACACTTTTCTATCCATTTGAATTCCTTCCCTTTCTTCTGAATGTTAGTTATTGCTACAACAATCTTTGAGAAATATTTTATATAATGTCTATAGTATATCATTATCCCCATGAAGCTTTGTATTTTAGTAACATTAGTAGGGGATGACCAATTTAATATGGCTTCAATATTCTTTGTATCCACAAAAATTCCCTCTATTTATATAATGTGTCCTAGATATTGTACCTTTGAAACATAGAAATTGATCTTGTCTAGATTTCCATAGAGTTGATTTTCCTTAACAACTCTAATACGACCTTGAGATGTTTATCATGTTCTTCCTTGTTTTGGAAGTTTATTAGGATATCATCCTGAGTTACAAGGATAAACTGGTCCAGGTGCATTTTGAACATGAACAACAATTAAAGGCTCTTTGACAATCCAGTTAATATCAACAATGTTTTACACCATTGTTTAATCCTTAAGTTGGTGGTATTTATTAAGATAGACTAATGCTATCACTAACATTTTTAAGGAGACTCATTGCAAGTAACTTTCTGGCCCAATGGTGTGAAGATGAGAACAAATAAAATGCAATGAATCTACATGAAGGGTAATTTTCCTTGTTACCCTGAGCTATTGATGAATGAGTCATCATCATCATTTCCCTAAAATATCTCTCTTTGTAAGTGTTTCATCCCTATGGTCTCACCAAAGAGAGCACTTGGTCCTGCACCCATAAATACGTCAACAATACCATATTCCAAGCTAAAAAATATGAAATCATCTTATCAAAAGACATCATAAAATGTAGCTATGCCATAATATAAACACATCAACTCATAGCTTACTATCCATAATGAGCTTTACCAAGGAGGGGTGTTACACTTAGTGTAAAACCCATGAAGCAAAAATTGTAGAAAATGCACCCTAAATTTTCCCTCCTAGTTAAAGAACAATTGCAAAAGCTCCTAAATGTAGGTTGTAAGGCAATATATATATTTTTATTACATTTACAATATTATCATAGTGTCCAATAAAAGTGGAATCATTATTGTGCACAAACTTTTGAGGGATGCTTTTGGGATTTTTTATATTCAAAAGGGGCATTAAAGTTGATACTAATAAATTATTAGTTATTATTGATATTCCACCTCCTCAAATGATAACCTATATTCATAGCCTCCAAGGAGAAATACAAGCCATTAGGATATTTATTTTACAACTTTATGATAAGTGTCATTCCTTTACTAAGTTATTGAAGAAGAATATGATTTTAAAATGGGATGATGAATATCAAGCTATATTTGTTTCCATAAAATCCTATCTCATATCATATCTAGACCTTCTCCCATATAAGCTTCACAAGCCTTTACTATTATATATAGTTGCCATTGAATATTCCTTAGGGGATATGTTGGCATAATATAATGATCAACATAGAGAAAGGGATGTATTCTATATTACTCAAACCTTGGTTAGTAATTAGGTTAGGTATGCATCTTAGAAAATATCTATTTAGTTATAGTATTTACATATCAATATCTTATATACTACCTGCTAAGCCATAAAACCTTTGTCATATCAAGGTTAGATCCATTGCAACATATCATGTCCAAGCCTCATCTCTTAGGAAGAATCACTAAGTGGTCATTACACTTAGAAAAATTTGATTAAAAATTTATTAGTAATTTTTTTGAAAGGTAAAATAATTGGACTATGAGATGTGATGAGGGGCCAAAAGCGTATCCCTCTTGTTCCTACTTCAATGTTTGTTCATAACTCAAAGACAAAGGGGTAGAAAGTTATGTGTTATAACCTATGTTATGTTTGTGGGTTCAATTACAATAAACACCTAGGGTCTTATAAGGAAACCTTAAGATATTAATATTTCTAAAACAAATTAGACCTAGTTTAAATATAATACAATGCAAGAAAAAAAGTATCCTATGTGAATTTTTCTTTGAATGATTACAAGAAAATTAAATCTTTCTCTTTTTCTTTTATAAGAGCAATGGATCAAGAGGGTATACAACAAACAATGTTATCCTAGAGTGCAAGCTAAATATTATTTGATTTTATTGCCTTAAAATAAAATAAAAGGCTATTTCCTAAACTACCTAGGTTCCTTTATTTCCTTTACTCTTATGTGTAAATAGAAAAATAGAATGCTATTCTAGAACAAACAATACACAAAATACTATTATAGAACAAAAATTTAGGATACAGGATTAGGGTTACTTGATTCAATTTTTAAGACATAATAATTCCCTAGAAATAAAAATACACCTTGATGAAATTGCTCCCTAGAATCTAATGAAATTCGACACAGTGTAGATAATGGAAATCGAAGCAGTAGTTTCTATTGAATATTGATGGTAATAAATATACATTGGAAACATCTAAATGGTTATGGAACCACCAAAGTGGTTGTGTAACCACTTAATATGGAGAGCGCCTATGCGTTGTTTTACCACCCTTGCCATAATGTAATATAAACATACAATGAAATACATTATGCTAACATCCCCCCTTATTACATTATTGGCAACTGCAAATAGCATTGCGAAATAATTCAAATTTGACACGTGCAAGTGCCTTGGTGAAGATATCTGCAACTTGCTCATCAGTGGGAATGTATTGGAGTTGTATATGATGCTTTGGAACTTCATCTCGAATGAAATGACATCTAGTGTCAATGTGTTTGGTGCGATCATGAAAGATGGGATTCTTGACAAGATTCAAAACACCTTGATTGTCGCAAAACAAATGAAGAGGAAGATTCTTTGGAAGGCCCATATTTGTAAGAATGCGACGTAACCATATTATCTCGTAGACTGCTCCACTAGCTGCACGATATTCTGCCTCTGTAGAAGAGATAGCAACCACCTGCTGCTTCTTACTATGCCAAGAGACAGGACCAGATCCAAGATGAAAAATGTATCCAGAAGTTGACTTTCGATCATCAATGGATCCAGCATAGTCGGAGTCCGTGTATCCTTGTAGATAGAACTTGTTATTCATTTTGTATTCCAAGCCAAAATTTGTTGTACCACGGACATAATGAAGAACTCTTTTTGCTACTTTCCAATGGCTCACCTTTGGGTCCTGCATGAACCGTGAAAGATAACCCACAACAAAACTGAGATCTGGCCTGGTATTTGTTAGATATATGAGACTCCCAATCAGTTGATGATAGAGAGTGCCATCTACCTGTGGAGATTGATCATATCGAGATAGCTTAAGTCCAACCTCCATTGGAGTAGCTTTAGACTTACAGTCAGTCATGCGATATTTATCAATCAATGTCTTGGCATATTTCTTTTGTGTAACTCTGATATGATGTTTCTTTTGAGTCACTTCTAAACCAAGACAATAGTGAAGAAGTCCTAGATCTGTCATTTCAAAGGATGTTTTTAGATCATTTTTCACTGTATCAATCATACTCTCTGAACTACCTGTTATGATCAGATCATCTACATATAGCACCAAAATCACTATGTCAGAACCATTGTTCTTTATATAGAGATTTGCATCTGATGGACTTCTTTGGAAACCATGTTGCATTAGGTGACTATCAATTTTGATGTACCAAGCTCGAGGAGCTTGTTTCAGCCCATACAAGGATTTGATCAACTTACAAACTTTCTGTTCTTGCCCTTCAACAACAAATCCTTCTGGTTGGATCATGTACACTTCTTCTTGTAGGTCACCATTCAAGAAAGCACTTTTTACATCCATCTGATGTAACTTCCACCCAAACTGAGCTGCCATGGCACAAAGTACTCGAATGGTAGTCATTTTTGCAGTAGGGGCAAAAGTCTCTTCATAATCTATGCCTTCTTTCTGAGCATAGCCCTTTGCAACAAGATGGGCTTTATGCTTATCAATAGTACCATCTGCCTTATACTTCACTTTGAATACCCATTTGCAGCCAATGGGCTTCTTTCCTGAAGGCAGATTTACTAGCTTCCATGTATGATTTTTCATGAGAGATGTATGTTCTGCTTCCATAGCAGCCTTCCACTGAGGCTTACTAAGTGCATCCTGAATTGTTGTGGGTTCATTTTCATCCAATGCTGTCAAATAAACCCTCTCATCCTCCATATCCATTTCCCTATCTTCCGCTGCATCCACAGATAGTTCATCAAACTATTGGCAAAGCTCATCAACTTCTGAAGTTGATGCCTCTGCTCTCTTCTGCTGAGTCATACTACGAGTACAAGGTCGATCTAGAGTTAGATCTGGAAGTGATGTCAACTTGGAATCTCTCAATGTACTGGTATACCATTTTGGAATCTTGTTCTGAGGAGGTGAAGTCTCTTTCTTAGGCTCATCTTCCTCAAGGTATACAACTGTAGATGTGTTATTTGATGTGAAAGCTTCATCAAATACCACATCTCTACTTATATGTGTCTTCTTGGTTATAGGATCTATCAATCGATATCCCTTTGAATGCTCATCATAACCAAGAAAGATACATTGCAGGGTCTTCTCATCTAACTTCTTCCTTTTCTATTTTGGTATGTGCATGAATGCCTTACATCCAAAAACCCTTAGATGAGAAATGGAGGGTTTCTTACCACTCCATGCTTCTTGTGGAGTTTTACCCTGTAGAGCTCTTGTGGGTGCTCTATTCAGGAGGTATGATGTTGTGTTTACTACTTCTTCCCAATACTGATCCTCAAGATGTGCTCCCTTTAGCATACATCGAACCATTTCCATAATGGAATGATTTCTCCTCTCTGCAACTCCATTTTGTTGGGGTGTATAGGTTGTAGTCAGTTGTCTCTTAATCCCATGTTCTTTCAAAAATGATGAAAATTCCTTGGAAGTATATTCCCCCCTCGATCTGAGCGGAGGGTTTTGATGAAACATCCTGACTCCTTCTCAACAAGTTTCTTGAATTGTTGAAAGTACAAAAATACCTCTGATTTCAATTGAAGAAAGAAAACCCACATCTTCCATGAGTAATCATCAACAAACAATTGAAAATACTTCTTTCCACCATAGTTGGTTGGCATAGGACCGCACAGATCGGTGTGTACCAACTCCAAAGGTTTCTTAGCTCTGGAAGAGCTAGCTTCAAATGGTACCCGATGTTGCTTCCTTGCTAAGCAATCCGAGCAAACTGGCAAGATGGATGAAAGGTGGGGAAGTCCTCTCACCATCTCATATTTGCTCAATTCGAGCAAATATCCTGAACTTAGATGCCCATATCTCTTATGCCATAGAGAAGTAGCCTCCTTTGTAGTTGCTTCCAGAGCAACATGAGGCATTGAAATGGCATCTAAAATGAACAAGCCATGCTTGTATGATCCGGTTGCTACATGTTTACCTTTTCTGGTTATAAAACATCTCTTCTTGCCTTGTGCAACTCGAAACACAACATCCATATTTTGATCCAACATCTGAGGAATAGACAATAGATTATTAGCTAATCCAGGAACATAGAGGACCTTCTCTATCTGACATTTACCATCTGGAAGAGTAACAAAAACATCCCCTTCACCCTTCACTTGGTAGACTTGATTGTCAACAATTGTTATTGGCTTACCTTCTTTCTCCTCAAATGTCTCAAACCATGATTTGTCTCCAGTCATGTGCTTACTAGCTCCTGAATCAATATACCATACAACATCTATCTAGGGAGATGAAGTATGGGTCATGAGCACCTTGTGTGCTCTTTCAGAGTCTGAGTCTGAGTCGGACCCTATAAAATCTGAGTCTGAGTTGGATTCAGCATAAGCAACATGCCCCTTAGGTTGCTTATTCTTTTCTATGGTTTGTGTTTCTCTTTGCCCTTTTTCTTATGAGGTTGGTCATTCTGTTGCTTGTTCTTAAACCAACACCTGTTGGTGTCATGGTTATTCATATCACAAATCTTGCAATATTGTTTGTCCTTCTACTGATTTTGTTTCCCTTTTCCCTTTGAGGAAGAACCCCCTTTTTGAAACTGACCTTGTTTCTTACCCCTTTGTTGGGTGTAGAGGGCATTATCTGGCACTTCATCCTTCTGAAACTGATTTGCCTCCTCAGTTTGAAGCAAATTTACCAACTCCACAAAAGATACTTGTCTACCAAAAACATTGAGAGAAGTGATCAACATCTTGTAGGACTCTGGCAATGCTCTCAAGATGACAGAGGTCAAGAGAGTATCATCCATTGGTTTTCCCATAGCATTTAATTTGGCTTTCAATTCCGCCACTCTGCAAAGGAATAGGTCAACTGTCTCCCCAGAGTTCATACTGAGGGTATGTAGTTGAGTTTGAAGGTGTAGAATAGTGGACTGATTCTTTCCTTCATACATAGTAATCAAAGCATCCCAAGCTTCCTTACTGGTTTTGGCATCACAGATATGAGGTTGGACCTCATCTGTAGTAGCAAGCAGGATAAACATGAGACCTCTTTTGTCCTTCTTATCAAAAGCTTCTTGATCTGTTCCTACTATTTGAGGGCGTTTTGTAGTGCCAGTCACTACATCCCATAAATCTTCCACTTGAAGAATGGCACTCATCTTTGTCTTCCATGGAACAAAGTTAGGACCTTTCAACAACTATGAATCTGAGAGATATTTATGAATAGTGGCCATTGTGAAGGTTCCTTATATCACCAATTGGTCTCCCTTTCTTTATACCTACCAGACCTTTATACCGAAACTACTCTATATATACCCGCCCTTACGTGAGGGAGACTATAAGTATATATGAGCAGCACGATACATGGAACTTAGGCGATACTGAAAGGGCATCATGTTGTTTATGACACCTACCATAGAAGGTCTATTCCTCATGCGTGGGGTGTAACTTCCCCTAAACACTTTGGAAATCCCTTCGTCAGGATTTACGCCTAACAACAATCACGATGTGGGTATGAAATGAAGTGAATATTAGAACTGGTTTGCCTTATTTCTCCCCGATGATTGATAGAGAACAAGCTCAGACGTCGTTGTTGCAGCTATATTAGGCGGTAGATACAGTAGTCCAAAGCACGACAACATCACCTGTAAGTGTGGGCCAGAGGTATCGTAGATACCGAACATTGTTGTGCAATAAATTGCACAAATAGGTGTATAAAATTTGGGGTCTTTTCTTTGCTTTTGTGATTGTTAATGCAAGAAAACAAGAAATTTAAATGCAAAATACAATCACAAATGCCCACAAATTTTAACTACTCTAGGTGTCGGTTTCCACCGAAAATGCACCTATTACAATGCCAGTTTTTTTAGATGAAGATATTCACTTCCACAAGTTTTTTTCCAACAATTTTATTCCCCCCTTTGTCTTAGAATTTTGCAAGAAAGAAATGCGTATGATATCCCCCCTTTTTGTTGCAAAATAAACAATGGGAAAAAAATTTTGATCCTTTCCAATTCCAAAAAAAACAACTTATCCCTCCAAAAAAAAACTTAGAAAGGAAGGAAGCTTAGTATGGAAGAATACCTCAAAAGCAACAACGACTCCGCGAAAATGGGGGAGAAAAAAAAACTCCTCGAAACGTAGCTCCACTACTTGTGTTGCACTCCTGAGCCCTTCGGTGGTCAAAAAATGCACTTGGGTTGTAAAAAAAAAACTTGTTTTTTTTGTTGATGACAAAAAAAATGTAAATTTTTGTTGATGACAACAAAAAATTGCTTGTCAAAAAATACGGTGGCAAAAAAAATGCTTTGATGTGGCGTGGGTGAGACTTGAATCCACGACCATGTAGATGCCACACACTAATCAGCGTTCATCCAACCAATTTGGCTGCCTAGTCGAACGAGAGCTAAAGGACAACTCGTCCTTTTTGTCTTATCCCCTATGGATGAACGAAGAAAAAAAACAAACCCTTATGACTCCCCACGGGATTCGAACCCTCGACATCTGCCTGAACATTGTGTAACTTGACCAACTGCGCTACAACGTCGGATGAAGGTAGGAACGCACCATAATCATTTTGTCTTCATCCCGAAAGATTGAGTGAAAAAAATAACATGGGGATTTATCCCACATGCACCACACTGGTGCTCTATGCACGGTTGATAAACTAAAGGTCACGTACAGTGTAGTGACTACCTTCGGGCAGTCAGCCGTCTTCGCCCTTTTTGCCTCCTGCAAAACCAATCAAACCCGTGCCCATGTCATCCATGCCACGTCAGCCTTGCCACATCGGACTGTCTCCACGTCAGCCTTCCACGTCGGAATACCTCCTCGTCAGCCTTTCCATGTTAGACTATCGCCACATCAGTGTTCTTGATTCTGTGTCTATATATTAGGGTCTATGTCTATCTGACTATCGCCACATCAACCTTGTTGAGTTATGTATCTATCTGTATCATCAAGGTCTTCTGTGTCATCAGTGTCTGTCATTCTATCTGCATCATCAGGATCTTCTATGTCTCTTTGCGTCGTCAGTGTCTGTCAGTCTCCTCTGTGTCTATATGTCAGTCTTCTTTACGTCGTCAGGTCTACCAAGAACCTCTCGAGTCTGCGATGGAGTGGTTATTGAACCACCTTCTCCAACTGTCGTCCAAGAACCTTGCTCTGATACCATAAAGAAATTCGACACAGTGCAGATAATGGAAATCGAAGCAGTAGTTTCTTATTGAATATTGATGGTAATAAATATACATTGCCAAGAACTTGACAAAAAAAACAAGAAAGAAGAGTAGTTTATGATGGTAATAAATATACATTGGAAACATCTAAGTGGTTATGGAACCACCAAAGTGGTTGTGTAACCACTTAACTTGGAGAGCGCCTATGCGCTGTTTTACCACCCTTGCCATAATGTAATATAAACATACAATGAAATACATTATGCTAACAGAATCCCACAACCAATAATTTTGTTCAACACTAGAAATAAAAAAACTCAAAGCATAGATTTTATTTTATGGGTCTACCAAGCTAAGGGAAGCAATCATATTTCTAGATTGATTGGTTAGAACCCTTAGTTTTTTAATAAAATAAAATTATAGGCAAATAGGATATAAATGGATAAGTGATGAAATCTCTGCTAGTTAAATAGCTATTTCATCTCTATAAGACTTGATAGAAAATATAATATGAAAGTTTATGATTTAACAAATAAAAAACAATGTATGATGAAATCACTGTCAAGGGAGGGTAATATTGTTCCTATATCTTTTATAGAATGACAAAAGTATAGATGCTTTTAAGTAAACAACTTTATACGATGAAATTGCTCCCCAAATAGTAATAATTTCATTACTATAAGTTCTAAAAATTGATAGAATGCATAAATTCTAAAATTATATAAAAACAAACATATTTTAATGATGAAATCATTACTTGGATAGTAGTAATTTTGTTATTATAAATTTAAACATAATGTTAGATCTAAAAATTGTTGCAGTAGAAAACTTCAAAAATTGTTCAAAATAAAATAATTATCCAAAAATTATAGGAATGATGATTCAATTCTTGTAATAGAAATGGATGGCTATGAGGTTAAGTTAGTGTTGATATAGGCTAGGGAGACCTTATCATGATTCCACATAATTATGGGTGTCTCTATATGGATGAATGTGCTACAAAAATTAGGGCATCCATAAAAATGCAAGATATTATCTTTACATATATAAGGAAAGAAATAAAACAAATAATAACAAAATGGAAACACTTATCTGAATAAGAAGTTAGTACTGGATAACCATTGCTAGTATGATAAGAAAAAAAAAAATTGGGGAGTATCACCAAAATGCTATGGACTCTCCTCCTTGTTCATTACTTTATGTGAGCTTGGATTCCTCTAAGAACTAGATGCAATCAAGAAGAGAAAGTTAGAAAGTAAATTGGTAGAGTTTTATTTCATGTGAATTATGTTGTTTATAAATATCCCAAGGCCTTAATTTTGTGTGAAAGAGGAAATATACCATAAAAATTGAAATTAGATAAAACACAATGTAAAGATATTTGTAATAGATTTGGTATTGATAAATTTTATCTTTAAAAATAGGCCCTTTCGGTTATAATTGACCTCCCCAAAATGGAAGGTTTTAGTTTACAAGTGAAATATATGGTATGGAAAGTTATCTCATCAAGTGCATAGAAAGTTGTGGGAGAGTTTAAAAGGCACATTGCTTGACCTCCTAATATTCCATGCACAAAGAAACTAAAACATTACAAAAAATTACAAAATCAATTGCAGGAATTACAAAACTATGTAAAATGCTCATAAAACTTATCAAAATACCTGATTTACCTTTTTGTGCAGTCTGGGGTTGATCTGGAGTTGAAATTTTCTTTGAATATCAATCACCTATGGTGGTTGGATCTATAGGTAACCACCCTATGTGGTTGTGATTCTAGAAAAAATCCTTGTGCAGTTGACACTTTAGTTAACCAACCTAGATTGTTGACACTATTATCTAGCAAAGGATTTTAAACTTGAATCTGAGTCTTCAAGGATTTGTTTTAGAGTCTTTATTGTAGATCTGATGCACTGTTGAATATTTTTCATGGGTGTGACTACAAAAATAAATGTTAGTGACCAATTCCAAGATCCTCCATGGTTTATGCCTTCAAGATTTTTGAATGGTAAACCTGCAACCACAATGTCAAGTAAAAACATAGCAATATCAAATGAAATTTGAGCAAAGTTTGATTATAATTTTGTGCACACATGAATATGAAAATTATGACCTATTTATAAAGTCTACCATGGGTGGAGGAGAGTGGTGAGGATTGAAGAGAGTGGGTTACAAGTGGCATGGGTGTGTAAGATGGGTATCTTAGAGATTCCCCACTTGGGATGGACAAATGTGCAACTTTCCTTATTTGGGCTATATCTTATGATGCTTTATGATGTGCCATGACAAATTATGATATGCCATGGTACATTATGACATGCCATGATGCATTATGAAATACCTCATTAATGCCATATTTATGGAGATACTCCTCACCCACTAAATTGAAATTTCTTATCAAAGTGCCTAGGTGGAGGGAATACTCACCCAAATACCTTAAATGCACTTGGAAAGTGGAGGAAAGAGGGGAAGTAAATGGAAACTAGAGTTAATGTGCACCAAAGATAGCAATATTGGAGTGGTATCAATATGACTATGGTTAAGTACAGAAAGGGGTTAAAGTGGATCAAAGGGGCCAGAATAGCCAATAATAATAATTTATAAGGTCGCAACATGTTAATTAAAATAATTACAAAAATTATTAAAAATTAATACTAAATATTGCAAATGTGACACTTTTTAGGTGTCTACAAATACTCCTTTTTGTACCACATTGTATGAAAACACAATATGGTGCAAAAAGTGATGATATTGATTGTGGGATTGATGATGGATAGAGGAAATAATGGGTGAATGATGAAATTGACCTTACCTTCAGGAGGATGATTCAAGATTATATCAAATCAAGAACAATGTAATATTTCCTAGTTATGGAAGCAACAAATATCCTTGAATATTTACCTTTGACAAATTGATGAAATCAATTTAACTAGAATTTTGAGTCTTGGAATCAAGATTTTGATTACAAATTTTGAAAAAATAAAAAGAAAATATAAGTTCTACTATTTTACCTAGTAGAAATAGGGTTAATGATAGCCTTAGGAAAAAATCCTTGGACACGCATAACTTCAAAATTAGTTGTTTGCATACTGAACTAATTTGAGATAAAATTCATGGGTACTCATCAACCCCCTTAAATGGTGAGTGGATGGCCAAAAATGGGCAAAAAAAACGAGTCTATTGACAAGAGGTGGATGAAAATTGTAGCATCGAAGAAGGGAAAAGGAAAAAAATATTTTAGGGGTCAATTACAAAATTTTGGTGCTTTTTATGAAAAAATTCTCTTTGGCAACTTCTTGGGGTAGTTTTCAGGCACCTTAGGAACTGCCTAAGGTAGTTGCCTTGAACCTTGGTGACTACCTATGGTGGTTGGTAATCTATTTGGGTAGTTCCTAGAACAAAGCTATAAAAAGGGTTTATTGTTCCATTTTTGCAACTACGAAGGATGGTAGAGAAGGAGAGAGAAAGAGAAGGTGACAGAAGAGAGGGTGGGAAGGAGCATGGAAAGGGTCGTGATATCGCGACATGTTGAGCAAGAAAGGAAGAGTGTCATGATTTTGCGACATGTAGAGCAAGAAAGGAAAAGTGTCATGATGCCGTGACATGCTAGAAAGAGTGTCGTGATATCGCGACATGCTGAGCAAGAAGGAAAAAGTGTCACGATTTTGCAACATGTCGCGTTGTCACGATCAAAAGAGGAGAAAGAGCAAGAGGGAAAAGTGTCACGATATCACGACATGAATGAAAGAGTACCGCGATGTCGATCCATGTTGAGCAAGAAGGAAAAAGTGTCACTTTTTGGCGATATGTTGAGCATGAAGGAAGAAGTGTATCGATATCGCAACATGTCACATTTTTGCGACCAAAAAAGAAGAGAAAGAGCAAGTGGGAAAATGTGTCGCGATATCACGACATGTCATTTTTTCATGACTAAAAGAGAAGGGAAAGAGCAAGAAGGAAAAAGTTTCATGATATCACGACATGTCGCATTGTCGCAATCAAAAGAGAAGAGAAAATCAAGAGGGAAAAAGTGTCGCGATATCGCGACATGATGAGCAAGAATGAAAGAGTGTCGTGATATCGCAACATGTTGATCAAGAAGGAAAATGTGTCGCTTTTTGGTGATATGTTGAGCATGAAGGAAGAAGTGTCATGATATTGTGACATATCGCATTTTTGCGACAAAAAATATGAGAAAGAGCAAGTGGGAAAAAGTGTCACGATATCATGACATGTCATTGTTTCGCGACTAAAAGAGAAGAGAAAAAGCAAGAAAGAAAAAGTGTCATGATTTCACATGTCATCTTTTCGTGACCAAAAGAGCAGACTAAGAGCAAGTAGGAAAAGTGGCGCGATATCGCGACACGTCGCATTCTCGTGACCAAAAAAGAAGTGAAATAGGAGGAAGGAAAAAGTGTCACGATGTCACGACATGTTGAGCATGAAAGAAAGAGTGTCGCGATATCGTGACATGGAAAAAGTGTCGCGATTTCGTGACATGTCACATTTTCGTGACCAAAAGAAAAGAGAAAGAGCAAGAAAGGAAAAGTGTCATGATATCGCGACATGTTAAGCAAGAAAGAAAGAGTGTCACGATATCGTGACATGGTGAACAAGAAGGATTTAGTGTCACTTTTTGGCGATGTGTTGAGATTGAATAAAAAAGGGTTGCGATTTCGTGACATGTCGGATTTTCACATCCAAAAGAGAAGAGAAAGAGCAAGATGGAAAAAGTATCACGATTTCGTGACTTGTCATCTTTTCGTGACCAAAAGAGAAGAGAAAGAGCAAGACGAAAAAGTGTTGCGATATCGCTACATGTCGCATTCTCGCAACCAAAAGATAAGAGAAAGAGGAGGAAAGAAAAAGTGTCGTGATTTCGTGACATGTTCAGAATGAAAGAAAGGGTGTAGTGATATTGTGACATGTCGCTTTTTTGTGATCAAAATTTAAGAGAATAAGCAAGAGGGAAAAAGTGTCGCGATATCGCGACATGTCAAATTTTCACGACCAAAAGAGAAGAGAAAGAGCGGGAAGGAAAAGTGTTGCGATTTCGTGACATGTCACTTTTTCATGAACAAAAGAGAAAAGAAATAGGAGGAAATAAAAGTATCGTGATTTTGCGACATGTTCAGAATGAAAGAAAGGGTGTAGCGATATCGCGACATGTCACTTTTTCACGACCAAAAGTGAAGAGAATAAGCAAAAGGGAAAAAGTGTCGCGATTTCGTGACATGTCGTATTTTCGTGACCAAAAGAGAAGAGAAAGAGCAGGAAGGAAAAGTGTCACGATCTCGCGACATGTCGCTTTTTCACGACCAAAAGATAAAAGAAAGAGGAGGAAGGAAAAGTGTCGCAATATCGTGACATGTCACAGTTTCGCGACCTAAAGAGAAGAGAAAGTGTTAGGAGGAAAAATTGTCGACTGCCTGTGTTCTAAGGTGTGTGTAATCCTTTGTAAGTGTGTTGCTCTTTGTTGGATGTGTGGCCCTAGTAGGGGGCTAAGGACAGACTATCCCTATTGAGGTCTTGTTCCACTTAAGCTTTGTGCTGATTTTGTAATAGGTTTTGGGTCAACCTGTAAAACCTGGTTGTAATGAATTTGCACCTTAATTACCAAAAAAAAAAAAGTACCTCATTTTATTTGGTTTTGTTGTGTTTTTTTTTACATTTGTTTTGTGTATTTTATTATATATATTTGAAATTTTAAATGTCCCAGAGTAGGTAATTGTTTTTGGAACTTAGAAATTAGAATTTAGAAATGGTGTATGAGATTATGATGTGAAGGGATGGGCAATTTATTTTTTGAAAATGTGGAATTATTGAAATTATAGGTGAAATAGAAGAAAAATTTTACTTTTGTTTTTCTTTTTGTGATTATATTGTGATTTTTAATGATTTTATGATATATTAAATGGAAATTGTGAATGGATGACTTTGTTGTGGTGATTGCAGTTGAGGATGCTATGACCATAACACCAATTTGGCACTGTGTTTCCAAGTGCCAGGGACAAGTTGATAGAGGTAGACTAGGAGTGGTTGGAGGTGATTGGTTTGAAGGAGGTGGCATGGATAGAGGCTATATATGTGGATTGGGAATACCTTTCTTATTTAGCAGAGTGATGGGACCCGAATAAGGGAACCTTCCACCTTTCGATAGGGGAGATGATAGTTACCTTGGAGGATGTGTACTACATTTTTGACTACTAATGGAGGGTATCCTAATATGTGCATCCATGGATAGGGAAGAGATGTTCATGGAGGTATATGATGCAAAGTGGGAGATAGTGGATACAAATAGTGGTGGGGTACAATACTTGGTAGAGTACAATATGAGGAGGCTAACACCATGACAACTGGTGGTGATGTTTCTGATATCCAATGTGATACTACCAGATTCTAATGGAGCTTGATTTCCATGGAATCTATTGAGATTCATGGTAGATCTGATTGAGACATTGATAGTATATGCATGGGCACCAACATTATTGATCCAACTATACATTGAGTTGTACGAGGTATGGTGATAGAGGAGGATGGGCTTGGGTTGTAGTGTATTGCTGTAGGTTTGGGGGTGGGAGCACTTTATTCTATACTGACCATCAGGGTTACCATGTGAGCTAGAAGGGGAGGTAGCGATTGAGTGACCCTACATGTTGAGATGGTGACACGATAGGAAGGGACCATGAGGATGACCATGAAATAAGGATGGGGAATACTATCAATAGATATGGGTAGAGTTGAGGCTAGAGGTAGTGATATGGAGGCCATGGAGGGTAGGGACCACATGGATAGAGGATGGGGTGCACTTTATTCGAGTGTGATAGACTAGATGGTTGACATATGATGAGGTTTCCTTACCACTACCATTGGTATATGTAGTTAAGGAGGAGGTAGGTGAGTATACTAAGGTGGTAGATGCAAATGACATTGGTACTACCCTAAATTATGATGCATGGTCGATGGAACAACATTAGGAGTCCAAGAGGGTAATCTAGCGAGGTGATATTGAAGAGTAAATAGAGGGGATGAGAGGAAAGTATGTCGTAGGAGTTGAGGGAGGAATCGATATGACTAGTAGGATAGAGGAGGTGGAGGAGGTAAAGGATCCACTAGCACAATGATGATAGGTAGATAGCCTAAGAAACCCACCTACAGTGATGGATGAGGAGGTAGCAGAGCTTTGGGTATAGTAATATATATTACGATTAGAAATAGGATGATTGGGAGTATAATTTGTAGAGGTGGAGTGACAATGAGCCCTGATAGTTGCTGAGAGATAGGAGGATACGAGCGAGTGATATAGACTAGTTTGGATACTAGTAGAGCTTTAGGAGGATAGGTTAGTAGTAATGACTGAGTGAGATAAGCTATGGCAATAGGTGGAGATGGGGGTAGTCAAGAGGGATTCTCTACACCACCAACTAGATGTAGTGATGTTAGAGAGGGAGTGCATGGTAGTTGAGATGGAATAACTATGGAGGACCAATGAGGCTATACATGACAAGTTAGCTAGAGCACGAGCAAAGGTAGTGGTGGTCTAGAGCAGAGTGACTAGGTCCATAGCACAGTGATAAGTAGAAGTGGAGAGGGTATTAGATATGGAGGATATCCTACTTATGGAGGGATTGGATGTTCCTCCATGGATGATGCTGATAGGTTCATAGTAGAGCCTAGCTAATGGACCCTTAGGTACCATGGTGAGGACACAACTTAGAGAGCCACCAATATCATGAGCTTCAAGTGTTAGCTCCTCTGAAGGGGATGAGCAACAGAGACAAAAAAGTGGAAGAATATTTATGTGAGAGGGGGTGATGAGACCAATGATAGGTAGCCTTGAGGTTTGATGTGGTGATGATGTGACCATAATTTTATAGGCTGCTAGGACATGATGATGTAGCCTATGGGCCTAACATTATTATGATGTATGATGATGTTTGTAAGATGATATATATATATACATATTTTATGCAAAATTATTGTGTGTTGTGATGATGATGTGATGTGTTATGAATTGATGATGATGTATGATGTGAATTTATTGATGATGCATGGATAGATATAGTGATTGAAATGAGATGCATGTGAGGATACTCATGATAGATGGTTATATTTATGAAAATGATAAATATGACTAACATGAAATGGAATGGTTATGAAACTATGAATGCAAGAAGATGTTAGGATAAATGCATGTTTGATTATTATTCAAAAATGCTTAACAACATATCACTCACTCATGAAGTGATTGATTAATCAAGGGTATCAACACAATGGTACTAACATAACTATAGAATGGAATGGAGTGAATGTGATACTATGGAAATAGGGGATAAATAAATTATAAGAACAAAGGTGGCATGACTTGTCATTTTACCTATCCTAGGAAAGGAAGGATCAACAAGTGCTTTTAGGAAGCTCAAACACCCTAGTGACATCAATCAAACTCATCTACTAATCAAATAAGTTCTTGAAGATACTAAGACCAACTAGGGGAGTCAAGTTGCTCAAAGACCAATGTGTGTGTAGTGATGTTCATTTTTAATTTTGAGAGAGGTAGGATTGACCAATTGTAACTCAAGCCATTATAAGCTAGCTCATCCATGAGCAGACATAGGTCTATACAAAAGAAGGTTACTAATATGATAGACATGTCACCATGTGAGGGCATACTCCACTACTAGTTAGGTATCTATAGCCTCAATGGAGATAGCCCCATAATCCTTTGATGTTTCTCCACTACCATCCAAGAATCTATAGCCTTGGTGGAGACGTCTAAAATTCCCTAGGATCCATGATAATTGATACAACTGATGCTTTTTTTTTCTTCTCTTTTTTTGCAAAATGGATCCTTGGGGTTAGATTATGGCATGATAGGATGAGTAGGGGAAATCGTTCACTTTATGGCTTAAAGCTACGCATGGATTCATCTTTCCTAGACTCAAAATATGATTAATATGTGAAATGTGTGCATGGTCCAAGAGAAAACTTGAGGTAACTAGGAAGGCCTGTAGCACTCAAGTGATACATGACTTTCAATGAAGGTTGACTGAGACACTAGGTATGGTTGAATGATCAAAAGAACCTAAATATTCTCCAAACCTATGAGAGGAAAGAGATAAAGCATGGTGAACAATGAATGGTGGACATAGTGGATATGGTGAAAAGGTGCATATAAAGAGGTTAGACAACTATGACTATGAAGATGCCCTTGATTAACACAACCAAAATCCTTCATGATGATAGGTGTCAAACTTAATCGAACAATGATCAAAATAGCATTAGGACAAAAATGAAAGTGCAAAATGAAAGGGTAATGAGTTGGTGGTGGTGTGAAAAATGATATAGAAGGAATGAGAAAGAAAAGAGAGAGAAATAAGATGAAATGAAGAAAGAGGAAAAAGAGGAAGGAGGGAAGGAACACACCGGTCCATGGTACGTAGTCGCTCAAAGCATGACCATACAATGAGGAGTGATGTGAGAGGAATGAGGGAAGGAAAATAAGGAGGAAAAAAAAAATGTAAAACAAGGATATGGGTGGTAAGTGGTTGATTGAAAAATGAAAAATGATTGTGACATGAGTGTGTTGTGTGTTTGATTTTCTTGATTTTGATTTTTTTTTTTGTTTTATTTGAAATTTTTGATGATGGGCATGCCTCATTTTCATCCAACCATTCCACAACAACTTTTAGTGTCTTCATTGTAAGTGTGGCATCATGTGTTGGTGATATGTTCATGATTTTCTCCTATTAAGATGTTGGAGAATGGTTGGATAAAAATGAAGGATGATAGAGGAAAATCCCCTTTTTATTATTATTTATATATATTATTTTTATTGTTGATTTTAAAAATTGATTATGTTATAGTGTGACAGTAGTTAGGCATTGAATGTGCACAAATGAAGAATATTAATGGGCTCAGGTTCCTCAACTCCCTTGAGAGTTATAAGTTTATAGGCCCCAGAACCAAATGATTGTTTAATAATGAATGGACCAAGCCAGTTAGCAACAAACTTATCATGTAAATGAGGTGGAAGATTCAAGTTTTGTTGATTCTCTTTAAGCATGAGATCACCAACTTGGAATTCTTGTGGATGAATTTTATGATCATAGGCTTGTTTGATTTGATCTTGGTAAATATAAAGGTGCTCAAGAGCATTGATTCAACATTCATCAAGAAGAGTGAGTTGATCGAGCCTAGCTTGATGAGTTGTGTCCTCATCCATGAATTCTTGTAAATATATATGCAAAGTTGGGATCTCAAGCTCAAGAGGTATGATGGCTTCAACACCATAAACTAATGAGAATGACATTGCTCCCATTGGTATGCGAATGCTAGTTCGATAGGCCCAAAGCACCAAAGGGAGTTGAAGGTGCCAATATTTATGATTCTCTTGTACCATTTTCTTGAGAATGACACAAATAGTTTTATTGGTCACCTCAGCTTATCCATTGCTCTAAGGGTAATAAGGTGTTGAGAAGCTATGTTGAATATGGTACTTGTTGCATAGTGCTCAAACATCCTTATTTTTTAATGGGGTCCCATTGTCAAAAATAATTTTTGAGGGGATACCAAAATGATAGATGATGTGCTAGAGTATAAACTCCATAATTTGAGGTCCTATCATGTTGGTGAGAGGAATAGCCTCAACCCACTTGGTGAAGTATTTAGTGGTGGTGATGATGAAGGTGTGATTTCCTAAATATGGAGGGGAGATTTTCCCAACTAGATCTAGTCCCCATTATGAGAATGACCATAGGGCTTGAATGGGTTGTAAGGCTTGTGATGGAAGATGGGTCAAATTGGCATGATGTTGATATTTATGATATTTCTTGATATATGTGCAACAATCATGTTCCATGGTGGGCCAATAATAACCCATGCATAAAATGCACTTCATGATAGCCATCCCACTAAAATGACCACCACATGTACCATCGTGTGCTTGAGACACTACCCAATTGGCTTCCTATGGTTTGAGACAATGAAGGAGGACACCATCATAGCCATGATGATAAAGCACATCTCCTACTAGAGTGTATCAAGCTACTTTTTTCTTGAACGTGCATTTAGTAGCTAAGGGTAAGTTAGAAGAAAGGGTACCAAGTTTTAGAAAATCCTTGATTTACATGAAAACAATATGGTAGGGCTTGACCTAAATTAGATGGACATCTCATTCATCATTAGATGACTCTTGAGAGATAGCCAATTTGGATAGTGTTGTGATGTGAATGAGGGTAACATTATCGGTGGGGTTCTATGGGATAAGGGACCCGAGAGAGGCCATGGTATCCATGAAAATGATTGGATGACCTTGGTAAAGACTCTATGTCATACCAGTCAAAATTGATGAGTAACTTGTCAATGATTTGCTTATAGGCTTTCAAGATTGAGATATTTGCACTAGTAGACCCCCTTAACTTGATTGATAATGAGTTGGGAGTCACCTATGATGTGGATACATTTAATGCACATTGCCACAATAGTCTGAAGACCTAAAATTAATACCTCGTACTCTACATTATTGTTGGTATAAGGGAAGTCAAGCTTAAATGATGAAGGGATGGGAACCCCTTGAGGTGTGAAGAAAATAATTCCCACACCTCCCCCTTGTTTGCACTTAGACCCATCAAAGAAAAGGGTGATATCAACTTCATATTTAGGTTTGACATGCTCTTTGAGCTCAGTAATACTAAAGATAGAGTCATCTGGAAGCTCTATGATAAGAGGTTTATCATCTTGAAGAGGAGCTTCAGTGAGTTGGTCGATGATGACCTGACCCTTTATGGATTTTTGGCTTATGAATTCTAGATTAAATTCTATTAATAACATTATCTATTTTATCATGTGGGTATTCATGTAAGTGTGACTCATCATATACCGTAGAGGATTCTCTCTAGCAATGACATACGTTGTATGGTTGAGCATATAGTGGTAAAGCTTTTTGGTGGAAAAAACCATAGCAAGGCATAGCTTCTCCATGTATGCATATCTTGTCTCATAACTCACCAAGGTATGGCTAATGTAATAGATAGCCTACTCTCGATTGGCTTCATTATTTTGAGCCAACATAGTCCCTAAAGCGAAGTTAGTGGTAGATATGTATAGATGGAATGGGATGCCTGGTCTAGGTGAGGATAAAACTAGAGGGGAAGCAAGGTAATGCTTGATGGTATCGAAAGCTTCTTGACACTCTATGGTCCATTGAAATGTGACCCCCTTTTGCAATAGATGATTGAATGACTTGCATTTATCTGACAATTGAGTGATAAAGTGATGGATCACTTGAATCTTACCTTGCAAGTTGTGAAGTTCTTTAAGGGTCATAGGGGGTTGCATTTTAATGATGGCCTTGACCTTATTAGGATCCACTTCAATGCCTCTCTTAGAGATTATGAACCCTAAAATTTTCCCTAAAGTGATACCAAAGATGCACTTTTTGGGATTAAGCCACATGTTATGCTCAAGAAGGTGATCAAAAACTTTACGTAAAACATCGATATGCCCATGGTACATTTTGGATTTGGCCAAGAGATCATCAATATAATATTTGATGATTTTGTGCATGTAATCATGGAAGATGTAAGTCATGGCTCGTTGGTATGTGGCTCCTACATTCTTAAGACCAAATGACATGACTTTGTAGCAAAATGTCCCCCAAGGCGATGTAAAAGTTATTTTGTGTTGGTCATCAAGATTGACTCAAATTTGGTTATATCCTAAAAACCATCCATTAGGGAGAGCATTTCATGGCCCATGATGGAATCCATGAGTGTATCGATGTTAGGGAGAGGAAAATCATCCTTAGGACATGCTTTGTTGAGATCATAAAATTCAGTGCAAATGTGTATCCCTCCATTGGGTTTGCCAATGGGCACCATGTTTAAAATTCACTCTAGATAATCAATTGGTTAATAAAGCCCATGTCTAAGAGTTTTTGCAACTCTTCTTTAACCATGAGGGCTATGGTAGGATGAAGTTTCCTCAACTTTTGTTTGATCGGCTTAGCGCTAGGGTTCAACGTGAGGTTGTGGATGACAAGGTTTGGGTCAAGGCTAGGCATGTCTTTATAGGACCATGCGAAGACCTCTTGATACTCCGTTAAGAGTGTGACAAAACTTTGTTGCTCTTTTATTGAGAGAATTTTCCCAAGCTTGATGATTTTGGGGTTATCTAGATCTGTGTTGATGTTGATGTCAATGGTTTCCTTGATGAGCATATGGGAACCCTCCTCAAGCTGATGAGGGGTGGGAATGAGATGGATGTCATCTATGGAATTATCTGGGAGAGGTGGCATAGCCTCACTGACTTTGGTGTTATAAACAAAAGAAGGTAAAGAAGGGGGTGAAGAGTAAATATTTGAGTCTTTGAGCAATTGATTTGAGGGATAGAAATCAGAGATAGTTGGAGGGGATGAAATATTCTCGAAGTCAATGATATTGGTATTAATGGGGATGGGATGCATAGGATCATATGGATTATGGAGGGGTGTGCATAAGTCAATAGAAATTATGTTGACTTGGGGAAATGAAGGGTGTTACAGATTAGAGTCTAGGTTCCCTTGCACATGCTCTCGAGGAAGGAGTTGATTGAGAATAGGTGGGTGAGGATCTGGTGGAGGTGGCCATGGTGGAGGTGGAGGATTGATGGGTGCATCTGGTTGCTCCAATGGAAGGAGCATAGGAAAAATAGGGAGTGGAATGGAGAACATACATAGATAAAATTTATCCACATCTGTGATGGGGATAATAGGAGATGATTCATCTTTAGAGCTATCGAAGGTAATCAAAAGTGCCTCAAATGACTCATCCAATTCATCATCTGAAGTGTTGTATGAGATGGCATGGATGGTGGCAACTTGGAAAAGGTTTGTTGGTGATGTGAGAGCATGCTCAGGATCAGGGTATTCATCCTCACTTTTCTCCTCGAGGCCAAGGGTAATGCATTGAAGATCATCTTTGAGGGGATCGATTGGAGAATGTTGATCATAGCCTAAGCCAGATTTTTCCTAAGGAGGTTGAGAATGAGGTTCTAAAATAGTTTGCATTCCTTGCTCATAGCAACCAAGACCGCATCCTCACCAATTGAAATGATGGAAGTACTTCATGGTAAATGAAGGATTATCCAAAAAGTTAATGTTGCTAGAGAATAATGCTTCAGGCTCTTTGTCAAGAGGTTTATCTGATGATGAATCGATTCCCCCATACACAAAATTCATGTGATTAGAGGAGGATCCTACTAGGATAATGACACCAATGGTTAAAGGTGGGGTACGACTAGGGTGACCAAAATCCCTAACCGATTCTATGACTAGAGGAAAAAATACTATATTATGTACAAGGTACTCTCCTATGCTAGGAGTGGTCATATGTACAACAACACTAGGGGTCTGAGATGAGAGCGTTGGAGAGGGGGATGAAGAGGATGACTCTACATTATCCATAAAAGTGGAGTGGGATGTAGAGGATGGAAAAATAGGAGTGGATGTCCCTTGAATAGTGTCAAGGATGGATGGATGTGCCTCAGATGAGTTTGGAGGTGGGGGTGGATCAGGTGTCATGGAAGAAGATATGGTTTGGGATGCATGTGTGGGCATAGGTATGGGGGAGATAGAAGGGGTAACTATGGTAGGAGTGAGGGTGGTGGTAGCCTATCTAATGGGAGAGGTGATGGGAGCAAAAGGAGGAGCCTTGAGATGGTGGTTGGGATTAGTGGAAGAAGTAGAAGGGTGTGATCTAGATGGAGTAGGTTGGGGGTGATTGACAAAAGAGGCTAAAGGGGAGGATGATGTGGTATGGGTGCAATGGGTGGGGTTGAGGATGGAGGTCTAGCCATTGAAGATGAAGGAGGGGTATAAGGAGAATATGGAGGATGAAGAGGTTGGGGATGGGGTTGAATGACTTGTATGCTAGAAGAAGGGTGGAATGGTTGAGCGTTGGGAGAAGGATAGGAAGAAGGTGAGTAGTGTTGAGGAGGAAGATGTGAAGAATATGAAGAAGATGGATGATTTTGATTTGGGGTAGGATGAGGGGTGTAGTTGGTACCCAAGGATGAAGAAGGGGGGATTGGATTGGGTGAGATCGAGTGGGTGGGTTTTTTTGGGTACCGAATTGACATTAAGTTTTACTTGATACTATGACTGTATATATTCCAATTTTCAGTCCAAGCATGCACCCGATAGTCACGGCTTGAAACTCAACATTGGATGGACCAAATGTTAATTTAGCCCAACCTCTAGTGTAGGTTGGTTCCTTGTCAACTTAGCAGGGTGTTGACACAATTAAAGCTCAAATAGGGTTTGAAGAATAGGGTCAGAAAAAGGTTTTAGGATTAGATACATTATGCAAAATAGTTTTCAGAGAGGCTAAAAACATAGGCAACTACAACAAAAATATCCCACAAAATGTTTCCAGTGTCCCATCACTCAAACTTAGTAGCACCCAAAACCATGAAATCTCCATATATTTACCACAAAATAGATATATGTTGTAGAAAACAATTCCAATATCCAATATAATGATAATCCAATTTAGCAAAATTGAGCAATAATCATATTTAGCAAAAATAAACTTCCTAATAGCATAGATCTAACTATGAACAGATTTCAACAACTTTCACAACTAGTAATATAATAAACTAGAATGAACTAACCATTGGAGCATTAATAGAAATTCAGTTCACAACTTTGAACCTCTGACATGACAGATAGCAAAAATAACATATTATTGAGTCAAAAATCAGAGTAATGCTCCTTCCATTAGTTTGCAAAGAATATTTACAGTAGGGCAAGAAAACACACTAGAGTCGATCCTTAAAACTAAGGATTTGGCTTCTATTTATAGTTTTTCAAATGAAATATATTAAGGAGACATCACAAAAATTACAATTTTACAGCTTAGAAGAGAGATTTTCTAGCCATATCTCATTGGCTAGTGAAGTTTAGGAAATCCGTTGTGAGTTATCCACCATGGGAGCTTAGCTCTACAACTTGCTGGTTTATTGATGGTGGTTGGAGTCTAGGCTATTGGAAACTACATATTCAACATTATTTAAAACCTCACTCCATTGTATATCTACAACTACCATGGTTCTTGATCTTGAAAACCCCTCGACACTTTGTCTTCCCACATTCAAACTGACTGCTTTACTGATCCGATAAGAATACGATTTAAAATGATATAACAATGTCAGCAACATCTCAACCATTGATGCTTTTCAATGAACGGTGGTGATTAATACTCATAAATGTTCTACAAAGTTGCGAGGAAAGACAAAATGCCACTCTGTACATTTTTAAATGCTGACATCATCCTTAATAGCTTCAACTATGCAGAATCAGGTTTTGGCAAGAAATACACTAGGTTGTGAGTAAAATCAGATCCAGAGTTGGTCCACTTACTTAGTATTCAAAAAATTTAATTCTTCTCTCTAGTATCCATAACATAAAATGCAAGTTTTAATTCACTCACAAAATGATGTTGATGTCATATTCAACCAATTTTGACTGTAGAATTGCCAATTCGCTAAACAAGTAATGCAAATGCCCCTTGACATCATTCTTTTATTATTTCATTATGACAATGTTAGAATAAAAATGAATCAAATAGAATACAAAACTTCTACATGACTACAAAATGTAAAAAATAATAATGCTAAGCTTGTGTACCTTTAGGGTCCGCAACAACTCTATCTGGTTCTTACTCCTCTTGTTGAGCCTCTTCTTCAGTATTATCTTCTTGCTCTTGCTCAAATTATTCCTTAGGTGAAGTTTGCTCTTTATTTCTCTTATGCATCCTTTCCAAATAGTTGGACCATCAACTTCAAAATTTATAGGGCCTATCCCCACACTGCTTTGAAGGGTTTGGAATTTTCCTTTAGCTACTTATGAATGTACTCTAGCTCACCAATATCTTCATAGTTTGCAACATTTCCTTTATTTACCAAATCTTCCATTAAATATATGAGCCTGGTAAAATAAATAATTATTTGTGAAGCTTGCTCCTAGTTAATTGGCTCTTCCAGAGCATCAAGCTCAGATTCATTTTGCAAGCTTTTATCAGTACCCTTCTTAATTTTTTCTACTGATAACAGAGATTTATCTCCCATTCATAGACCTCTAAAACCATTCTGAATCATTTCCTTATTTATATCACATCCCTGATCATATTTTCCACTTTGTCAAATAACAACCAAGCCTTTTGGAGGGCTTTGTGCTTTTTTATCACAACTCTAGCAGCAATTCTAGCAATATTCTACTCCTTGTTAGGAATAGGCTTAGCAGATTCACTAATCCTACTATATTTTAGTTTATAAATTTTTTCAATCAGAATCGCCATGAGTCGTATCTCTCCAATGAAAATATCCAAATCCTTCTAAACTTTTTGGAGCAAGCGGCTAGCATCATCCATATAATCAATAATAGGTTGCAGCTCTGAGCATTTTTCCAAAACTTCAGATAGCAATTATTTCCTCACTTTCTTTAGCCTAGTTTTAGAGAAACCTTAAGACTTAGCCTTTTCAATTTGAATCTATTTCTTCAATATTTGTATCTCCTTAGCTTGTTCTTCATTTTTCTTCTTTTGTTCCTCTATTTACCCCTTGATCTTATTAGCCTCCTGAAATTTCTCCTATGAATTCTTTGCTTCCTTTTTAAGAGCCTTCTCTACTTGTTTATGATCATAAATGGTCTTCTGAAGCTTCTCTATTTTTCTAACCAGCTTGTCCATATTTTATTTGTCTATATTATTTTTGACACAAAAAAGTGTCCAAGTGAGCTTTTGCCATGACCAATACATCTTTTGTAGGCAACTACTCTATATCTTCTATTTATTCCTCTAGATGATAGTCCTGAGTAGTCATCTCAATTTTAGGCTTACTCACAAGAGGAATCATGGATCTAGATGTTCTTTGCCTTGAAATTGGATCAAAAAACATGCTTCTCCTCTTCGTGGAAATCCTCTTGGAAGGTTTGGATAGCTTCTCTGCCCAAAAATATTGAATTTTCAGCGTAGCTTCCTTCTCCTTTTACAAAATTGTTTGGGTAGGGTAACTCATAGGAGGAGGAGAAGAGGTTATAAGGAATGAAAGAGCAGAATAAATAGTTGATAATGGATTTTTAGAAGTGACTACAGTGGAATATTTGATCATATTTTCTATTACAATTGGCAGACTCATGGAAACTGAAGCAAAACTCATAGTTGGGTGAGCGGGTGCGCTTAAAATAATTTGTTTCTTAGGTGATGTATGTGGTTGTAAATGCAAGTATGGAACTATGGGAGGTGATGAAGAGGGAATTTTAGATGATGAATAAGTAATTTGAGGTGACCTTGGAGGAGATGGGTTGGTTTGACCCTCAGTATTAATAGATAAAACAGGTGGTGGACTATGAGGAGGAGAGGGCCCTTTTGTTACAATATCTTTCTCAAAAAGAGAGGTATATTTTCTTTGGGAATCTTAGGGAGGAGGAGAAGAAGAGGAGACAAAGACCATATGTTCTTCTACTGATTTAGGGTATTCTGGAGCTGCCTTTGTGCTCTTTTGATGCACCGATTATACCTTTTATATAGCTGAATCAAGTGTTTCCTTAACATTTTTCTCCTTATCCAAATTTTAATTTTTAGAAATCTCCTTCTTAGTTCTTTCTAGTGCCCTTTTGGTATTTCTCATAAAGACTTGGAAGGTTTTTACTTTCTCATTTTCTATGTCTTCTTCAAAAAAACCTTCTTGTACTGGTTCCTCTTGTAATGTCTATTCAGAAATAGGATTTAATTCCACTATTACTGCAGTGGTGAAACTCACAGGTGTGAACACAAAGTCCTTATCCTTCTGATTCCAGTATATATGTGTAGGAGGGGGCTCTCCACCTAGGTCTAGGTTCTTGGGCATACTTATTGTATGTATGACTGGTGTACTGATAGCCCTTTCATCAAAATAGTGCATCTTACTCATCAACTATGTCCCTTTTAGAAATTTCTGTATTTGTTTAGTTGAAGGCTGAAATGTCTTCACAACTTCAACAATAGTCAATGGAGTATCAGATTCTTCTTCTTGAACTTCTTCTTGTGAAGGTGGGGATGGAGAATATAACCCTATTTGTGACTTATTATAGATTAGCACTATATTTCTTGGATATTTTAATTTCCAGGTTGTGATATTCTTGTCATATTTATCAAAAAATTCATCATCAATTTTTAATCCAAACCTAGACTTCTCTTTATCGATTTCAATTCTCATTCTCCACTAGTCTGTTATCTTGGCTTCATTATATTTCTTTTTAATTTCAATGTCTGTCATGTCATACTGTTGTGATTGGTTTTCATCTTTCTTATATGTTTTTCTCTCAACTTCTTTGATGGCAGACTCCTACAACCAATGTTTTTCATTATTGTTTGGATCAAAATCAACAATCTATTCATAGAAATATAACCATGGAGGAAGTTGTTCCATATTAGCAACATTCCACTCCAAAAGAGTAATTTTCTTATTATTTCTACCTTGTTCAAAATGAGTGTAGCACCCTAAAATTGGCACAGTAAAATTACAATAATTACATTCACCTTAGTAAATAATTTAAAATTAAAATTTAACCTCCCAAACCGCTCGTTAACTATCGGGAAATCCGTTTCCCCCTTTTTTGCGCCATTTTTAGAGGTTGTTTTGACCGTTTGACGATATCGTCACCAATCAGACGATATCGCCCCAGATTTGACGATTTCGTCTGGATTAGGACGTCCAGACGATCTTGTCGCAAAACTGATTTTGCAAAATTAGCTTCTGTTCCAACGGGTCTCCAATCCGGGCAGAAGCGTGTTTGTGCCATTGGGACCCTCCCCCATTGGAGATCTCCCATATTGGGATGATCTCCAACCTCATAACTACTCCCCTAAGCCTATTTAATCCTAAGCTATCCCTTTAGCACCCCCTTGGCTGAAATTATCTGCAATTTAACTCCATCTATGCTAAACCATCCCGATTTTTCATTTGCACTGGTCCCATAACAATTTTGTTGTAGGTACATCATCATTTTTCAGCCGAAGCCAGCACCCATCGTCCCTGATGAACCTGTTCAGATCGAAGACGAACCTGTCGAATTCGAGGTGATTTCGTACTGATGCGAGATGATATCGACTGCATTTCATATTGAGGCAATCAGTGCCTGAAGTTTGCATTTCTCAACCTTCTCTCTGCTATTTTAGTCTGCAAATTAGATAGTTTATTCGGTGTTTATGTTATTTTGCATTTGGAGTTCACCCATTTAGCTTAGATTGCATGCTAAGATCATGATTTGTTATTAAAATGTCGTAATCTATTTGAATTACTGTTCATAACTGTTATTCAGTATTCATACAGTCATTTGGTGTTGTTTCCCCTTATTAGCACAATGGTATTCATCGTATTTTGTATCTATTTTTATTCTTGCAGGTCTCTGACAAATTCATCTGATGAATTCGTCAGATCTCAGACGATTCTGTCAGATCTCAGATGATTCTATCAGATATCAGATGATTCTGTCAAATTCCAGACGATCCTGGCTGCTTCAAACATCAGAATCATCACCGAACATCCGGATCAGGTATTCCTCATTTGCATTTGGTAAATTCTCTGTTTTATGTCTTTAAATCTATTTTTTGTACTCATTGAACTTGCATTTTCATATAGATTAATCTAGATTCATTTGGCCAAACCTAGGATATGAATGCTTAAGGTTAAAAATGAACACATTAAAACACATTCCAAACCTAGGCATGGAAACTGCCCTTAAATGTTTCTTGGTGAACCCACCATTCGTCTAAAAATAATCAAAATATACCTCCCTTGAGATGCGGGACCTTCGCAAAGTCCTCTCAGTCTGAGGTACCACGACATCCTTTTCCCATACTCCTTCCAGGCACGTATCCAATAGCCTGAAGGTAGGGATGCGAAAAATTTGGAGCGATACATTTTGGTGAACCCGACGTGAATGCATCATAACATTTTGAAAACAAAACAAAAACAAAAACAAAAAAAATATATATATATATATATAGAACAACTAAAACTTAGATGCATTTTAAAACACTTAAAGTTTAAAATCATGTTTAGATGGTAGCTCCTAAGAAAAGGTTAGCAGTTACTATAAACGTAGAAAACCAATTGGCAGCCATAGAAGTCAATTCTATCCTTAGTGTGCCTGAAACAAGTAGGAATCAATTCCTGTGGAACGAACTTGATAGAAGACTTAGTCTTATCTCATCTAGGTCCACACAACTTAAGAAAATCAAGAGGATAGTCCTAGATAGAATCCTGGATCCTCACCAACTAGTTTTTTATCATGAACTTCAGAGAGCCTGCCATAGATGGTTAGCTTATAGGAGAGATTTAGTATCTTCGGAATTGTTCACCTTCGAGGAATACCTCGAGAACGCAGCCATTGTGCACCGGTTCCTAGGTTGTGTAGAAGACCAAGAGGTTGTTCTTAGAGATAGGGAAATATGGAATAGAGTTCCGCGAGCTGTGCTATATCGAGAGTATTGCCATGAGCTTTACTTTTATCAACCGACATCTGAAACAGACAACATCACTATAGCTCTTTTCATCAAATTTTTAAAAGAAAAATTTCAATTTGAAGAAGAACATTTCATGACTCCGGAACAACTCGAACCTATTAATGATATTCATAAGTTTTTTATAGAAAACTAGATTATTACTTCAGTATTATTTCTTGCATTTATTGTGTTATTTGCTGTCTTTATTATATTATTTCAAAAAAAAAAAGAAAACTAAAAAATTAAAAACTTAGCAAAAACTTAAACATTTCTTTTTCAAATATTGCAGTAGGTATATAATAAATATATACCTCTTAATTTTTTGCATATATATATATATATATTTGCTGAAATCAAAACTTAGCACCATGCCTAAACTTAGGAATGGTAAAGAAACTTTAGGAGAAGGAGAAGATTGGTTTCAAGATACAACTAAAGACCCAAATGTCCTTCTTGGAGATACAAATCCGGAAGGAGAAACTCTAGGTCAATCAGATGAAGACTTAGGTGAAGATAAGGAACAAGAAGGAAGTGTTAAAGAGGATGGATCCTCATCCCCTAGAGTAACTCCAAATGGAACTATTATTTTTGACAATGCGAGCATTTCAAGAAATTTCTCAGTGATAACATTGAGGACCTTAATGTGGCAATACGTATTGATAAAGGTCAAATTAGTAACACTCAAGCAGCCATGGAATATATGTGTAATATACACACTAACCCCTTGTCATTCATTGATCAAGAAAGTGACAAGGCTGGGCCATCCAATACGAATATGGTCACTATGGCTCAAAACATGTCAAAACAACAGGTTACCCAACCTCCTAAGGAACCTGTTATTCAACCTAAAATCACTCCCACACAAAAGAAAATTCCCTTCACTACTTTATTCCGCCAAACTATTGAGCAATATGCTTCAAGTAAACAAAAATCTAAAACAAAGCTAAATACAAACTTTCAACAATCTGGAATACAACATAATACAGCTTCAAAATTCCTTCATAATACTGTTCCTACCAATACTTTACACAATAGTAACATGGCATCTAATCTGCATGTTCCTCCATCATATGCCCATAAAACTCATGTCAATGCCCTACCAAACCAATATGGGGGGCAAACTAGTAATCTGGAAGCCATGGTGAAATAATTAGCTTCACGTATGGACCAGATAGATCCCTACCGTCCCTCGTATAATTATCGAGAGATCTGTAGTCAACCTTTGGATCCCATAGTTGTAGCTCAACCATACCCTAAGCATTTTCCCATGCTCGTCCTGCCTATATATAAAGGAACCGAAGATCCCATAGAGCATCTTCGCATGTTTAGGATAGCATGTCACGACATATCGCATGATGACTTGCTATTACTAAAAATGTTCCCAAAAAGTTTAGGTGGAATGGCATTAGAGTGGTACTATCAATTGCCCACTCATTCTTTGAGAAACTTCGAAGAAACAATGGAATCATTTGTCCATCAATTTAGTGCCTACATTGAGAGACATGTAATTATTAAAGACCTATACAATTTAAAACAAGACAAGGATGAATGCTTTGCCGATTTCTTAGCTAGATGGAGGCAATTGACAGGAAAACTGCACTTTGTGCTGCCTTATAGGGAAATGTTGGACATTTTCATCAACAATTTACAAGAACAAATATCTTATGAGCTATCGACTGCTACCTTAACTACCTTCGATCAAGCTATAGATTTAGCTCGAAGAGTAGAAGATGCCCTCATTAGGAGAGGCCAACTTAGGAAGAAGGATGATGAGAAAACATCCAAAAATCAATATAAAAACAAACAAGTTGTCGGTGATGGAGTCACTGACAGCAGGAATGTTGCTAATATCAATGCAACGAAGACAACAAAAAAATTCATATTGAAACCTCTTGATAAGCCTCCTCGAGAATTCACTATATTAAATCAACCCTTATCAACTATTTTACCTCAATTACTCGAAAGAGGTTTGATCTAATTACCAGCTATTTGGGAACCTGATCCAACTATACCCGGATATAGAGCTGACTTGCACTGTGATTTCCATAGAGGACCTGGACATTCTACCAACGCTTGTAAAAGGTTGAAACATAAAATACAAGATTTGATTGACAATAATGAAATGGAAGTGCAAGCCTTCCAACCTAAACAAAACCCTCCCAATAATACTCAAAAGACCATTCCCCAAAATCAAAATCAAAATGCCAATAAAACTCTAGACATATTTCAACACCCTTTACCATGACATGGTAAATAGGTAGCCAATCAAATCGAACATCATAATGTTCCCCCTCCTACCCGATATGTAGGAACCATTAGCGGACAATTACCTGTTTAGGATCCTCAAATATTTGACACGACCTTATCCCTGGTTACGACCAGGCCCTTACATAATTTTCAAACTTCTGATTCTAGTGATATAGAATCAGATAGTGAAAGTGAACTAGACATTACTTCAATCCAATCAAATAGTTCTAAAAATGAATCAGATCCTATTCAACTCGTCACAGATGCTATGGTTCCAGAAGAACCATTCCCTAGAAGAGTCACTACTCGACCTTATTCTAATATATTCCTTTCTAATGAACAAGCCATTAATGCTCAACCGAGACCAGTTCAGCGTCTTCACTATAACATTGTAGGTACCATTGGAGTCATTACTCGACAACAAGCTCAAAACTCTCAACAAGAACCAAACCAGAATGATGGATCGGCTCCATTCGTTTTGAAAAACCCCAATAAAGGGAATCATGTTCCTAGTGTTCAATCTAAACCCCCTTACAATATTAATGAGCAATTGTCCAATACTACGGCCAGAATTTCCCTCTTAGATTTATTAAGATCCTCTCCCACCGATAGGGATGAGTTGATGCTTACATTGAGCCAAATGATGGTACCTCAAAACATTCAACTTTGAAGCTATGGCCAATACTATCATCACCCGAGAGATTGATTGTATTGACTTCCGGGATAAAGATATCCCACAACACAGTTTACATAAGGACAATCCCTTATACATTACTGCTCTAATTGGAGATGTAGCTGTCAAAAGAGTTTTGATTGATAATGTCTCATCTCTAAACATTTGCACCTTTGACTTCTACCAACGATTTGGCTTTAGAAGTGATGAAATGAAGAAAACTGATATGATTATTAAAGATTTTAATGATGAAACACAAGAAACGTGTGGAGTTATTACCCTCCCATTGCAAGTTGGCCCTAGAACCCTAAAAACAACCGTGTTTATTGTACATTGCCCAACATCGTACAATATACTTTTGGGTCGCCCTTGGATCAATTCCATGCGAGCGGTCCCATCAACCTTACATCAATGTGTTAAATTCGAGTTTAAAAATTAGTTGGTCACTATTCATGGTGACCCTAGACCTTTTGATATGTGTGCTTTGGCAGAACCTGTTGGAGTGCAATTTTGCCCTGCTCTTTCATCCACACATCCTAGTTCTTATTTTTCATCTAAAACTATGAAACATACACCCATAACTTCACCTATTTCCCCTCCATTAATTTCATCCTCCTATATAGATCAACAACCCTCTAAACAAATCATTTTCAAACCTCAAAAAGATCTTAAGTCTACCACCAATCCTTCAAGCTCTATCCCTATAAATTCAAAACCTATAGACACACCTATCATACCTTCCACATCTAAAGATATAGGTAATAAGCCTTCTACATCTTATGCCCTTTTTGATGAACTCTTACCAGATTTATCTACAACCTTAATATCAGAAAAAATGAATGCTTTCATGTGAGATTCAAACCTTTTAAATAACTTGCCGCCATCTCCTCGTACTTTGGGCCTCCCACAACCTATGGGAAGTACTTACCAAGTCGGAAGTTGTGCCTTCATTTATAAAGGATATGACTAGGGAAGAATCCCTCGAAATATCAAAACTCATCATGAGGGATATGCTCGGTGTTATTTTACCAATGATTATATTAAAGCTAAACCCATGATGCTTAAAATGGGATATGAAGGGAAAGGCTTGGGACCTTTCCAAAACGGCATGAAAGAACCTTTCGAGGTAGAACCGTGGCCTACCCGCTGTGGCGTGGGCTTATTTCCTAGTAAGGGTCAACCCTTTCCTTTTGAGGATGATGATCATCTCATATGTTATCAAGATTATATGGATAGGCATGTTGATTTGCCTCTTAAAAATCAATTGTTTTCATGCAACATGCTATCCATCGCATACCCTGAAATGATTGCTGACCCCGATGAAGAGTTGGAAGGAGATATCTTCCATGATGTCTCTGTTGAAGAAATGTTACACAATGGATTTTATTTTGATGGTTCTATACCAACTATAGCCCAAATTGAAGCCACTAATCCTCAGAATGACTTATCTAAATTAACATTACAATAATTACAAGAATTGGGTGTTTCACCCGCCCCACCTAATTTTGAAAGAGATCTACACATGGAGGTAGAAAACATCATTAAAATTAATATTGGAACTAAGGACAATCCTCACATAATCAATATTGGATCAGAATTAAGTCAAGAAAAACAAGAACAATACATTGCATTCCTTAAAGAGTATGAAGATGTCTTCGCTTGGACATATGAAGATATGCCAGGTCTAGACCCTTCCGTAGTCATGCATCATCTAGTGGTCCATCCGGATGCTAAACCTGTTAAACAAAAACTTAGAAAAATGCATCCCAAAGTGGCTCTGCTAGTCAAAGGGGAGTTAGAAAAACTCCTGAATGTTATCTTTATACAAGCAATTGATTATGTCTGAATGGATCTCAAACGTAGTTCCAGGTCACCAAGAAAGAAGCTACCAAAGTTAGGGTTTTCACAGATTTTAGAGATATTAACGTTGCATGCCCTAAAGATGACTTTCCTCTTCCAAACATGGATCAAATCATTGACTTTACTGTCGGGAGTGGGATGATGTCCTTAATGGATGGATTCTCCGATTATAATTAGATCAGGATAGCTCCTGAAGACCAGGCTAAAACAACCTTTATTACCCCTTGGGGTACCTTTTGCTGGAAAGTGATGCCATTTGGCTTAAAGAACGCCGGTGCAACTTATCAACGAGCTATGACCTATATTTTTCATGATATGATGCATGATATCCTACATGATTATGTAGATGATATTATAGCTCGCTCTATTATTTTTTTTTTGAAAAAAATGAAAAACTTGTATTAATACAAAGAACAATTACAAGCGGGAGAGAACACATCCCAACCAAGAACAACAAGCAGCCCAACAAGAGAAGAGCACAAAGGCAACCCAACACAACACAGAGCAAAGAAATCAACTGGGCGCAAAAAAATGACATGTCGCGAAATCATGACATGTCGTGAGATCGCGACAGTCAACCCCGTCTCCCCCACTGCGATGCCAACAGGTGCGAAAACGCAACATGTTGCGAAATCGTGACATGTCGCGATATCGTGACATGTCGCGAAATCGCGACATGTCGCAAAGTCGCGACGACAGCACCCACCTGCAACCCTTCGACAAAAATGTCACGAAATCGCGACGAATTCAACATGTAGCAACCAGATCGCAAAAGCGTCGTGATATCGCGACAATTTTTGCCAACCCGCTGGAAAGCCAAAATTGTCGCGATTTCACGACGGGTTATCCTTATGACACCAAACCGCCAAAAGTGTCGTGATATCGCGATGGTTTTTCCTTTCGGCTCCCAGTTCTCAAAACTATCGCGAAATCGCGACGAAAAATCCTCACGGCACTCAGTTCTCAAAACTGTCATGATATCGCGACGGATTTTACACTTAGCACTCCATCCGTGAAAGTGTCGCGATATCGCGACAATTTTACCAGTTAGCACTAAATTGCCAAAACTGTCGCGAAATCATGACCACATAACCAGGCGCCTTCCCCAAGGGCCCCGATGGCGTGACATGTCGCGATGGCGTGACATGTCATGAAATCGCGACAAAAACCCGTCCAAGGCCGAGAAGGGACAACCTGTCGTGATATCGTGACAAAAACCCGGAAGAGGCCGAAAGGGCGCAACCTGTCGCGATATCGTGACATGTCGCGATATCACGACAGAAACCAACCTTAGCAAAAAAACACAGCCCATCATTTTAGAAAACGTTCAAGGCCTTGTCGAATCTCTGCGTCCTCCACAGGCATGTCACTATGCAGCTGCATCCCAACCTCCCTTTCAGCACCCATCTTAGCAAGGAAATCGGCCGTCGTATTGAGATCCCGATTCACATAGACAGGTATCACATCATCTAATTCCCTCCAAAGCTCTTTGATTTGGGAAACTAAGATCCGCAAACTCCAAGATTTCGAGACAAAGTTTCTCATACAATCAAGAGCACCCACCAAAATTTGGGAGTCAGACTCAATAATAATCTTCCTGTGTCCTTTTTTGGCAGCCCGAAGGAGGCAGATTTAATGGCAAAGGCCTCGGCTTCATTGTTTGTGGCACATCCCAGACCCTGCAGTTCCCAATAGAGCAAAGACCCAGCATGATCGCGGCACACAACTCCAATTCCAGCACTTCCCGGATTGCCTTTAGCCGCTCCATCAGTATTGATTTTGATCCATCCTTCAGGAGGAGGTTTCCAACTACCACTCACCTGTCTTTGTTGAAAAAAAACTCCCTCGTCCAAAGACTCAGAAGCAGACTGAATTTCCCCCTCGGTATGAATGGCAACCGTTTCCGCAACTTTGCTCCAAATGACTTGCCATATTCCTTCTAAAGAGGAGAAGGTATAGCTCACTCTATTATTGAAAATAATCATTTAGATGATTTAAGGAAAGTCTTTAATCGATTACGAGAATATCTCATTCGATTAAATCCAGCAAAATGCATATTCGGAGTTAAATCCGGCAAACTATTAGGGGTTTTAGTTTCTTTACGTGGTACTGAAATCGACCCTCTCAAGATTGCGGCCATCACTGATATGCCCGCACCTACTAATATCTCTGAGTTATGAAGTTTACAAGGTAAACTTCAAGCTATCCGTCGCTTCATTGATAAGCTGGCGGACAAAACTGGTCCTTTTCTTAAACTCCTTAAGAAGGATGTCCCTTTTAATTGGGACGTAGAATGTAGAGAAGCTTTTGAACTTCTCAAACAATACCTCCTTAATCCACCTGTGCTTTCACCACCTAAATCCGATCGCCCATTTCTCCTATATATTTTCACTTCAGATTCTGCCTTAGGGGCTATGTTAGCTCAACTTGATGATGAAAAGCGAGAACGTGCTAATTATTATATTAGCCGAACCTTCATCAGTTATGAAACCCGCTACAGACGTTGGAAAAACTATGTCTAGCAGTCGTGTTTGCTACACAAAAATTACAACATTATATGCTTAGTCAAAAAAATTATGTCATTGCTAAATATGATCCCTTAAGGTATCTCATGAGTCGACCTTATTTATCGGGTCGCACAACAAAGTGGGTTCTTGCTCTAAGCGAGTTTGATCTCACATTCATAGGACAGAAGTCCATTAAGGGTCAAATCATAGCAGATCAATTAGCTGCTTGCACCCTTAGAGTCTACCCATCCCCTCATCATCGAGTTTCCGGATGAATGCCTTCAATTAGAGGCAGACCATACCGAACAATGGTCCTTATACTTTGATGGAGCCCGATGCATGAGTGGGGCTGGTGTGGGTATTATTTTAATATCTCCGCAAAAACATCTTATTCCTCTGTCCTTCAAATTGACATTTGCTTGCACCAACAATACTGTTGAGTATGAAGCTCTAATCCTTGGATTACGAGCTGCCCTAGCGCTAAAAATTAAACACCTTTTAGTCTTTGGTGATTCCCAACTAGTTATAAACCAAATTAATGAAGTTTATCAAACTCGAGATGATAAACTATGCCCATATAAGGCCTATGTTTTACAATTAATGTCTTTATTTGATCAAGTTACCTTAGAAGCTATTCCTCGAACTAGCAATCGTGCAGCTGATGCTATGGCCGCAGTTGCATCTCTCCTGCCCTTGGAGTTAGATGACGAATATGCCACTATCATTATTCGTCGACTCTAGGAACCCGCTTCAAATAAGTCATGCTTAGAGCCTTTGGATGTGTTTCTAATCAATGAAACTACTCCCGAACCTTGGTATACAGACATATTTGATTTTCTCCAAAATGGGACTTTCCTGCCAATTCTAATAGAAACGAGCATCGGTTATTACGTCGACGAGCAAGTCGATTCGTAATAATTGGCAATACTTTATATAGGAGATCTTTTGAAGGTATCCTATTACGATGTTTAAACTTAGAAGAGTCTAAATCAGCCTTGAGTGAAGCCCACGATGGATCTTGTGGAGGACACTTTAGTGGTAGTGTCATTGCTAAAAAGCTCCTTCGGATAGGATACTTTTGGCCTACCATGGAAACAGATGCACATGAGTATGTGCGCCATTGCGACAAGTGTCAAAAACATGCTGACCTTGTCCATGCGCCTGCACAAGAGCTGCAAGCTATTTCTTCTCCTTGGCCCTTTTCTAAATGGGGCTTGGATATTATTGGCAAAATCAATCCTGTGTCATCCGATGGACACAAGTTCATCATAATCGCCACTGAGTATTTCACGAAGTGGGTCGAAGCTATGCCTTTAGCTTCTGCACTGGCACACAAGTTTCTAAATTTATTTTTAATCAAATCATTTGCAGGTTCGGAATTCCTACCAATCTCATCTCTGACAATGGAACTTGCTTCAAAAATAAAGATGTTAAAAAATTATGTCAAAAATATAAGATTCAACATCGTTGGTCCACTCCCTATTATCCTCAGGGTAATGGTCAAGCAGAAGCATCTAACAAAACCTTAATCAAAATTCTCAAAATATTAGTCAATAAAACTGGCCGTGATCGGCACATTCAATTATATCCAGCCTTGTGGGCCTATCGAACTAGTGTTCGAACCCCCACTGGAACTTCACCATTTGTTTTGGTATATGGTCTTTGAAGCGAGTTTTCCATTTGAATTGGAAGTTCCTTCTTTGGCTCTGCTACTTCAAGATACCGAAGTAGGAGACGAATATCGTGCTGGTAGACTCAGTCAGCTGGAACTCCTAGATGAAAAATGCATCAATGCTTTGGAGCATCTCCGTGCATACCAAAACAAGCTTAAAAGATCATATGCTAAAAAAGTTCGTCATCGATCCTTCGAGATTGGCGACCTTGTTTTAAAAGAAAATCAAAAAAATACAAATGCAACTAAGGAACTTAAAGGTAAATTTGAGCCCAATTGGCTTGGACCATACATTATTACAGCTAAATTTGAATCAGGAGCATATAAATTATCTACCTTAGATGGTAAAGAACTTAAAGAACCCATGAATATTTTGCATCTTAAACGTTACTATGCATAAATTTGGCCGTTTCATTCTTGTATATAATTGTTTTCAAAAATTTTATCTTATATTTCTTTCAAATTTATAAAAATCCAAAAACATCAAAAATATTCATAATCATCGAAAATCTTCAAAAACTATCTATTGCATTTATTTAAGGCACTTGTTAAAATTTTTTGCTCAAAAACAAAAATCAAAATAAAAATATAAAAACAACTATATGCTTGACTCTTTCGAAACCAAAACAAAATAAAGAAGAAAGAGAGAGTCAACATTCTCAAAAACTTTCTCAAAAGTGTTTATCTATATTTTCTTACAATTATTGCAGTTATATGTTTCAAATTATTTTGGATAAATTAGCATTTATTTGAGTCCCTCACTTGCACACTCACAAAAATAAATATCTTGATTTTATCTGGCATGATTACTAATCTCTCTTATATCAAAGTCCACAAAATTCAATTAAATAAAGTTTGAGCATAGAGAATTGATCTTGTTATTTACTTAAACCAAGCACATCTTTTCACAATAAAATGATTATATTTGTAATTTCCATGTTTTGCTACATAGTAGAAGTGATTTCTTGAGCGAAAAGTTTCCCCTGCTATCCTATCATGCACATGGTCTAGAATCTTTGAGAATTGGCAAAAGGACAAGCTCACCCCTACCCAGAATAAAAATCCCTTGCTCTATAGCTAATCCGAGCAAGTATCCCTAGCAAAGAAAAAGAAAAGAAACAGAAAAGAAAAGTTCAAGAAAAAGAGAAAAGAAAAATGTTCTTTTATATCATTACAGCAATGTTCCAAGCATTATCAAGCAAAAGAAATACAAAAAGAAAAATAAGCAAAGTTCAAAAGAGAGCAAGAAAGCAATAAAATCCCTTTCCATACCCTTTGAAAAAAAAAGAAGGGTTGATGAGCTTGAATCCTTGGAATTCTCAATTATTCGAAAACTGTGAGGTAAGCCCCATAACAGGTGGTTTGTGCCCAACCTGCTTGGCCTTGGGTAACTCCTAGCGTGGTGATATGTCTATCACATTAGCGACCTTCTTTTGTACAGACCTATGTCTGCTTATGGATTAGCTAGCTCTTGATAATCCGACCTACATAATAGCCTAGTATGGTTATATGCATCTACATCATGGTTAATGAACACTTATTTGGTTTATTCAAATCACTTGTATCATAGTACCTTGCTCAAAATTGGTAAATGAACAATGCAATTGCACACACATTTGTATTTGAGAGATTTTGTGTATCATTATGATAAGTCAAGATTGGAAATGAACTCACATATGCACATGGGATTCCTTATAAATCTAACTTTTGTCTTTAAAATACTTTGAAATATATTTTTGCAAATTGTTTGGAATGATTCATTTTCTTCTTTCAAGTGCAATTCTTTAGCACAAAGACCACTATATAATACAAAAATCAAAAATTTCTTTCAAAATATACAATAAAAAACATATACATATATATCTGGTTGACTTTCGCGACGATGGTATAGTTTCAAAACCAAAATTGGAATTTTATGCCTAGCGCAAGTCCTCATTTTCATATTTTCTGTTCATCAAAAATCAACCATGCAATAAAACTATCTTTTTTGGATTTTCGCGATGATGGTATAAGTCTATACCTACATATTCTATGCCTAGCGCAAACCATTGTAACAATTTTTATTCCCCATTTATTTAAAATCATAAAAACGTATGACTTAAATCATTATGTTACACAAATTATGCTTTTAAAATGCAAACCCATTTTTATTATTTCATGTCATTATGTCAACCTACAATTTTGCAATGATGGTATAATTCCTAAAGAATTATCCACGAATTTTATCATACTTAGGAATTTATGCCTAGCAAAAATCATTTTAACACATTATTTCATGCACAATATTTCTTATGAAATCTGCAAAACAAACCATCATCATCATCATTTGCACCATTGCACCAAAGTCTTAAGACAGTCTCTTAAGCACTCTTGTTCTTCTAACAATATTTCTATAAATGGGACTAGCTTGACGACCGAGTGAGCAACGACTCCATGAAATGGTCTATAATAGCGACAATGTCCTTTGAAATTATTGTTAGAAGTCTCTTTTTATTTTTACATTTCATTACAAATCAATTTGTTACATCAGATTATTTCATTTAAAATATTACACGCATGACATTCAAATTATATTCCCAATGACATAATTACATCCAATTATCAAATCAATCAATCAAAACATTAAAAGCATCATAAAAATACATAAGACAAAGTCATATGATCAAAAATATCTCATCTATATATATCACAAATATATATACATCATCAAACCTGGATCGGTATGCCACAATCTGTACCTCGGCATACTCAATCCTCTATCAACAAAATAATAATCATATACAACAATGACAGTCTGTACAATGTCAGTGCAGCCCTCTAGCCTCGAGAGCCCCTCGAGCTCTCTGCCTCATCTCCTCCCCCACCCTGAGGTGGACGAGGTGGCCCCATCGCCGTCTGTGTAGTCCTCGTCCTCGACCGGGACGTGGTCCTCGACGACCCGATCTTGATCGGATCTGCGATGTTAGCTGGCAGGGGTAGTCTATCCGCCTCTGGCACTAGCTGGAAGTATAATGTCTGGTAAAATGTCAGCTGGGCGATAGCCCGTGTCAACTCCCCAGAGCTCGCCCCTCCGCCCCGTGCCCTGAGGCGTGCAATCTCATCCCGCAGCTATGACACCTCAGCTCGATGGCGTGCAGCCTCATCCTGCAGAGTCTGCACCTGGGCCTGGAGACGATCTCTCTCCGCTCGGAGAGTAGCCATCTCGCTACTCTCTCCTGTGTCGACACCCTTGCCCTTATCGGGCGATGGTGGCCTCTATGGAGATGGGGGTCTCGCCTCCCTCCTCTCCCTCTCTCTCTGTCGTGGCCTCTCCTGTGCCTGTGGCCTCCTCACCTCTCTCCCGTCGTGACCCTGGGCTGCCTCCATCTTCGCTGGCACCGCCTCCCTATCCGATGCACAACCGCATGGATCGGACCCTGTGCCCTCGTCATCCGAGGAGGGCGGATGCCTGCGTACCAGGCATCATAGCCATCGGCTACTCCTGCGTCGTCCCCATCCACTGGCTGGATGGGGGCATCATCCATGTCCTGGCTCCAAAACCGCTGCATGTCGAGAGCCCCGCTAACCGTAGTGTTATCCCGGACAGTCCGAGAAAACTCATAATCCCTGAGAGATGGGATCCCCTGCTGTAGACCGAACTGCCTCAAAACTCGGTCGTACCTATGGAGCTCCACCTCTCCCCTCTCCATCCTTAGCCAGCAAACTCGCCTAACATGAGCCAACTCTTGTCCATCCTCGGCCCACCTTGGATGCTCCCTCCATGGCCTCCAGGTGATCTGGTCCGGGACAAGGTCATCTAGTAGCCTCCGGGACATAGGCAGATCTATCCGTCGTTGTGCCCCTCTCCGGAGCCACCAGTAGAAGACTCGGGGCCTCTCCCCATCAACCCCTATCAGAGGAAGCCCTATCGGCCTCCGCACCGCAATGTGCTCCCAACACCAAACCTGTAGTAGCGATGTCATAACCAGACATCGGTCGCCCTTGTACACGACCCCATACAGGATCCTGTACAATCGGCATAAAACAAAACTGCCCCAAGAGAATCTGTAGCCGTGATCCCGCATATCATAGATCACATCCGTGAGCATCCATGGCACCCTGCACCCGCTCTGGTGGCATAGCAGAAGTCCACCCACTACTCCAGCTAGAACCCGTGTGAGTGTAGATGCCCCAGGCATCTGGCGTAGTGCCTCGATATTAACTCCGCCCTTCTCCAGGGTGAAGCTCGGGTCACCACACAGTCGTCCCATAGCACGGCCCTGATTGGCCGTAGGAGTAATGAGCCATCCTTGTATGGGGATTCTCAGAATCCTCCATACATCCTCCAAAGTGGGAGTCATCTCCCTTGTAGGTAGCCGAAAACATGAAGAGCACGGATACCACCTCTCTGCTAGGGTCATCAGTAGCCCCATATCTGTGGATACTTGTGGCATCTTCGCCACATGCAGTAAGCTGGCTTGAGCCAGCTGATCCCGCTCTGCCTATGATAGAGCGGCCAAGTCATCTCTCAACCCGTCGTATTTCCACTCCCTGCTCTTTAGTAATCCTCTCTGCAAACATAAACAACAAAACAATAAACAATCATTAATCAATAATCAATAAACAATAATGCAAGTTAAAAATTCAATTTTGTGCAATTGATGATATCGCCCACTATTGGACGATATCGTCCCACATTTGAGCATAATCGTCTCCGATTTCGCAGTTTGAAATCGTCCCTAATTTGATGAAATCGTCCCCCTTTCGACGATTTCGCCCTCGGGCAAAATTGCCGAAATTGAGACGATTTCATCGAAATCGGGACGATTTCGTCCCGAATACGTCAACGGCCCAAAAATGGCCGCGATGCTCAAAAATCACCTAAAAATTACCTACAAAGCATATCAAATTAAATTAAAGCATCCTAGTTAAGTCTAGACTCTTACCCGTAGACCGCGCCGGACCTCTGTCGATCTGTGCGTCGTCTCCACCATTTTTGCTTCAGAGCTCTAAAAACCAGAAAAATGAACAGTAAAAATGAATTAGGGTTTTACCCTATTTTTCTTAATTTTATTCAAAAATAATTTTTTTGCTTTTCCGCGTTTTTACCTCAAACGTTCGATTTGGGTAAAAACACGGAGGGGGCACCATAGTAAGTTGTCGTACGATTCGACCAAGAATCGTCGCCTAAAAATGGGAATAATTTTTGCTTTCTCGTAGATCGAGAAGAACTCATCTTTAACGCATTTTCTTCGGAAAATTCGCTAAAGAGGGGGCAAAATGTAGCACCCTAAAATTGGCACAATAAAATTACAATAATTACATTCACCTTAGTAAATAATTTAAAATTCAAATTTAACCTCCCAAACCGCCCGTTAACCGTCGGGAAATCCGTTTCCCCCTTTTTCGTGCCATTTTTAGAGGTTGTTTTGACCGTTTGACGATATCGTCGCCGATCAGACGATATCGCCCCGGATTTGACGATTTCGTCTGGATTAGGACGTCCGGACGATCTTGTCGCAAAACTGATTTTGCAAAATTAGCTTCTGTTCCAACGGGTCTCCAATCCGGGCAGAAGCGTGTCTACGCCGTTGGGACCCTCCCCCGTTGGAGATCTCCCAAATTGGGATGATCTCCAACCTCCTAACTACTCCCCTAAGCCTATTTAATCCTAAGCTATCCCTTTAGCACCCTCTCGGCTGAAATTATCTGCAATTTAACTCCATCTACGCTAAACCATCCCGATTTTTCATTTGCACTAGTCCCATAACAATTTTGTTGCAGGTACATCACCGTTTTTCAGTCGGAGCCAGCACCCATCGTCCCCGATGAACCTGTTCAGATCGGAGGCGAACCTATCGAATTCGAGGCGATTTCGTACTGATGCGAGATGATCTCGACTGCATTTCATATTGAGGCAATCAGTGCCTAAAGTTTGCGTTTCTCAACCTTCTCTCTGCTATTTTAGTCTGCAAATTAGATAGTTTATTCAGTGTTTATGTTATTTTGCATTTGGAGTTCACCCATTTAGCTTAGATTGCATACTAAGATCATGATTTGTTATTAAAATGTCGTAATCTGTTTGAATTACTGTTCATAACTGTTATTCAGTATTCATACAATCATTTGGTGTTGTTTCCCCTTATTAGCACAATAGTATTCGTCGTATTTTGTATCTATTTTTTTGCTTGCAGGTCTCTGACAAATTCGTCTGACGAATTCGTCAGATCTCAGACGATTCTGTCAGATCTCAGACGATTCTGTCAGATATCAGACGATTCTGTCGAATTCCAGACGATCCTGACTGCTTCAAACATCAGAATCATCACCAAACATCCGGATCAGGTATTCCTCATTTGCATTCTGTAAATTCTCTGTTTTATGTCTTTAAATCTATTTTTTGTACTCATTGAACTTGCATTTTCATATAGATTAATCTAGATTCATTTGGCCAAACCTAGGATATGAATGCTTAAGGTTAAAAATGAACACATTAAAACACATTCCAAACCTAGGCATGGAAACTGCCCTTAAATGTTTCCTGGTGAACCCACCATCCGTCGAAAAATCATCAAAATATACCTCCCTTGAGAGGCGGGACCTTCGCAAAGTCCTCTCAGTCCGAGGTACCGCGACATCCTTTTCCCATCCTCCTTTCGGGCACGGATCCAATAGCTTGAAGGTAGGGATGCGAAAAATTTGGAGCGATACAATGAGGCCTAGATTTTTCTTAAATTTATAGGTCTTTTCTCCATTCAGGGCTATGTTCCTTTTGTATAATACATCATATGGATCATAAATCCATATATAGGGAATGTAAAACAAACCCAAACTATCAAGATATTGGTCGATTTATTCACCTTGCCACTTTTTGGTAATGGTTATATCACCAACATTGTAGTAGGTCAACAAACACATCCTTTTCCTCCCAGAACCATAGTTCATATTTATAAATTCTGCTTGCCTCAAATATTCTAAGGTGAATAACCTATCTATAAAAAATTGGGGCAGCAGAAAAGGCTTACTAGTGAAACCATACAGTCTAATGACTATGCCTTCTATTAAAAGTATCAATGTCCTTCCTCGACACCTTATGTTATTAGAAATTTCTTGGCCAGAGTAGGTAACCTAGGGCATTCCCCATACATTATATTTAATGTTGGCCCTAATAATTCCAAGTTAAATTTATACACAGACTCAGTGCTCCTCAGATGAGAAGTCCAATAGTAAACAAGAATGGGGTCTCCCTAGTCATTATTTTCTTTGAATAGAATCCAGGGCATCATATCCCTCACAGTAGTGAAGAACATCCAAAACATTCTTGAGAAATGTCATAAACACGGTGTGTTAGAGCTCCTTTTCATTCTCACTAATTGCTCATGTATTCTCTGAGCAAGGAAAATTGGCCATTCAAAGTAAATAATCCTAATGCCTTTATTTTTTGCATCTTCTTCATACATTATTTCATTGGAAATGTAGTATGCAGTGGCTATTTACCAATCGTTCACCATTCTATCATAATCCAAACCCTCCATACAGGCTAACATTGAATAGATCTCTAGGTGGAAAAATTGCTCAATGGAAATTGGGGTTTTAGGAAATCCTTTCATGGGTTTAATGTCTTTGAATTGATTATAGATCCATTTTATGAAAGGCTCACCATCATGAGCTTACTTTTGCAAAGAGTAATACCCAATTTGGTTGGTCGTTTTGAACTCTTTTGGCCTTATGGGTGGTTCTTCTTCTAGGACAAAAGGCTTGTGATAGGCCTTAGTAGTGATACTAAATAGAGTTTTGCCACTAATGGTCTTTACTACTTATGCCATTGGGTCATAAAATTTTATTATAGCCACTATCAACTATGGATAAGTATGAATTAAATCACAAATATAAAAATACAAGAAGGATATAATGACACATCTACCTTCAGTCGACAAAGCTGCTCCTTTCTTGTATCTATTGTTGATATTACTTTTGAGCTTCGTTCTCTCTGTAAGGACCAGTTCGATGTCAGCCATGGCTTCCACTTTGTTGATGTAATGACCTAATTCCTATTTTGCTTAGGTCTCAACTTCTTGAGTGTCTTCAGAGGCTATTTTCGCAAGTAATTTTTTCAAAACTATTTTTTCCAGACTTTGTAGATAATTCTCGGCTATCGTTCTGTTCTTTCCATTTAGTGAACATTGATTTTTGTCAAATGAAGGGCTTTTGTATTGTTAGAACTTTTAATATCTCATACATGAACTCCCTCCACCATTAATGTGATTACTACGTAAATTTCCCCTTGGTACGCTTTTAAAATTAAATTCGTTCCTTTGGTGATTGAAGACATTGCACTATTTTTCGATTGGTTAGAACTTAAATATTGTCCATGTATTCATGGAATCACTTGTCCTTTTCTCATCCTTTGAAATGGTACAGGAAATAGTTTTTTCTAAAAAATATTAGGACATTCATTATTTTGCTCAAAAGTAGTCGTGACTCCGACGGATTACAAACCTTCTTTATTCTACTACCATCTTCGTATCTTTAAGCATGGAATAGGTGCATGCGGAATTCCACTAGCACTTTAGTTCATTTGAGTGTGGATTGGAGCTCACCCATAATTCCACTACTTTCTTAGTATACTTGAGTGCAAAATGGAACTTGCTGCTCTCTTTGGTGACACTTGGATTATTTGCAACTTTCTTTTTTATTTTATATATATTTAATTTTTCATACAACATTTTATCAAAACAAAACTTGATATAAAATGCAAAAAGAATATGATACAAAGTATGTACATATGTTACAATGAGCTATATTTTAATCAAAATAGAGTTTAAGGTGAAAACCATTGACTAGAATCTATTGTATGTTTACCTCAAGATATTCAAGCTGGAAAACATTGGTCTCTTTAACCTCTACTATTTTGAAAGGGCCATCCCAGAAGGAGTCAAAATTCTAATGATGTCCTAGTTTAACTCTTTCAACATTCCATCTGAGTATAGAGTCTCCAACCTAGAATTTATTGAACCTTACCTTCTTGTCCTACCATGCCTTGATGTCAACTGAATGCTTTTGGAAATCCTCATATACCTGGGATCTCTTCTTCTCTAACTATAGTAAGTGTATTAGCCTTGTTTCCATTGGATTTTCTTCAGATTCGTCTTCTATTTTGATCAGCTTGAGTGCTGGAATTTCAAAATGGATAGGTAACACTACCTCCTTGCCATACATTAAAACATAAGGAGAAGTTTTGATGGACTTAATAGTAATTTTGTCTACCCAAAGAGCTTGATCTAGCAATAGGTTCCAATTTCTCTTGTTACCCTTTAGTGATCTTCTCAAAATCCTTAAAATATTCTTGTTAGTAGACACTGCAATCACTGCAATTCCATTTCCTTGGGGGTAGTAATTTGAAGTATTCTTAATGGTGATGTCATACTTGCTGGAAAACTCAATATATTTATCTCCTATGAATGTTGGTCTATTATCACTCACAAAGGCTTCTAGAACACCAAACCTTGAAATCAAGCTTTCCATGAAATTTATCGCCACTTTCTGGTCTGATTTCTTTGTAGGTATAGCTTCTAACCATCTGGTGAGGTAGTTTGTAGCAATTAGAATGTACTTGTGTTCAACTAAAGAATGTGGGTTGATAATTCCTATGAAGCCCAAACCCCATTGTTGAAAGGGTTCTTCCACTTGAATTGGATTAAGGGGGGATGAATTATTGCTTGTCCTCCCTACATATCGTTGGTATTTGTCACAAGCTCTAGTGACTTTGAAGGTGTCAGCAAATATGATAGACCAGTAATTGCCTGCTTTGATAATTTTTAATGCTATGAATCTTCTTGAGGAATGACCTCCTGATAGTACTCCACAAAAATCCTCTATGATATTTTGTTGCTAATCATATTTTAAGCACTTAAGAAGAAATTCATCAAGGTTCCTTTTGTACAGAGATTATGGAAATAAGACATACTTATAAGCTTAAAGTCTATATCTTCTTCTCTGTGATGCATTAATATTAGGAGGGCATACCCTAGTTTGAAAGTACTTAGCCATATGATATACCTAGTCTGATTCATTTGATTGTAAATCTTTAGTTTGATTATATTCTATTGCCTAACAAGCTATTATTTCTACTAAACCTGATGATTCTTTCAATCCTTGATATAGAGATATACCTCTCACCAGTTTTTTAGGATGGATTTACACATCATATTTTTATATTTTAGTGATCCAACCAACTCTCTTATCTCCTATTTCTCCTTGTAGAATAAAACTTCTTACATATGGATGAACAACATAAACCAAGGTCTTGCGTTGAACCAAAAATTATCTAAATTTTTTCACTTATTTCATTACAACAAATACTTGTTTCTCAATGAAATTATACTTAACCTGGTAATCATGGAGATTATGGATCCAAAATAATATGGGGTGTTCCTCTCCTTGATCATTCTTCTAGGTGAGCACTGATGCATAGATTTCCTCAGCTCCATAAGCATAAATAATGAAGTCTTTACTAAAATTAGGATTTACTAGCACTGGAGCTGTAGCAATGGACTGCTTGATAATTTTAAATGCTTGCTTTCTTACCTTAGTCCATTTTAAATCTGTATTTTTCTTCAACATTTTTGATATAGGCTTCATCTTCTGAGAAAAGTTAGAAATGAATTTTCTAATAAAGTTTATCTAACCAAAGAAGGAATGCAAGGCTTTCTTGTTGAAAGGTAGTGGTAAAGCAAGAATGGATTTGATTCTATCTATATCAATGGACATAACTTATTTAGATACCACATGACCTAGCAAATTCCCCTCATGAACTGTAAAGAAAGACTTTTTAGGATTGAGGAGATGCCAAATTCTCCGCACTTTTGGAAAACTTGTTCTAGGTGTGCCAAGTGGTCTTTCTTGTTGTGGGAAAATACAGTCATGTCATCCCAATCTATTAGAATTACCTTGTTAATTAGTTCCACAAAATCATAGTACATTGTTATCTAGAATGTGGCCCTTGCATTAGATAGCCCAAAAGGCATTCTTTGATATGCAAAGGTTCCCCATTTTGTGGTGAATGTTGTCTTATAATAATCTTCATTCTTCACCTAAATTTGGTTATATCTAGAGAAGCCATCCAATAGTGAGAAAATTTATGCCCCTACCACTATCTATAATATTTGATCAATCTATGGGATGGGGTAGTGATACTTTAATGATTCTTGATTAAGGTTCCTGAAATCCACACACAAGAAAATATCACCATTCTTTTTCTCACAGGTACCAAGTTGGCTACCCAGGTTGAATGTTTAATTGGGTAAATGATCTTAGCCTTTAGCAACTTCAAGATCTCCTCTCTCATTATGGATTCGATCCTAGGGTTTATAGGCCTTTGCTTCTGCCTAAAAGACTTTTCATCAAGCTCTAGCTCAATGGTGTGTTGGATAACTTTCTTGTCATATAATTTGAGGTCTTCATATGACAAAGCTAAAATGTCTTGGTACTTCTAGTATAAAGATTTAATATCCTCATATTCTTCTTGAGAACACCAGATTCTAAATTTGAGCTTATTTTCTTTTTCTATTTCAACTTCTTTATAAATTTTCTCATTGACTTCCATGGATCTGATATTTTTTCTATCTTGATTGTCAAACAATAATTCTAGAGTAACCAAACCTCTAGGTATGTGATTTTTCTTAAGTTGAATGACATCTTGTTGATCAATTTGCTTTGGATTTTTTTCTTGAATAGTGTATAAATAGGCTTCTCTCACCAGAAAATCAATGATTTACTTATCACTTTCAAAGACATGCCAAAAAAATTGCTTATATAGAACTGTAGGCCTAAAAATAATTTTGATCCCTTTGTATTTCTTAACTCCTATATATACATAAGGTTCGAAGTTAGCTCCCCTTACTGCTAAGTAATATACCAAAGTATTGTTTTCTCTAGGAATCAAATTTATATTTAGGGTGTGAAAGGATTCCATAAAATCCCATACCCTATTTCTATATGCTTTCAAGTAATGGTTTCTTACTGCTGCACCTTTCCCTTACCTGATTTACAATTAGTTCAAAGTTACCATATATGTTTAAGATCTTAATGCCCATATTTTCAGCTTGCATTAGTCCAAGGCATAGAGCCTCATATTTTGCAGCATTATTAGTGCATGACCATGTTAATCTAAATGTAAAAATCTTTGTCCCTTCTGATTGGGATTTTAATACCACACCAGTACCAACACCATTTATACATATCAAACCATCAAAGTGCATGATCCATACTTCTATTTATCTCAAAGACTAATTAGATATATCAAGAACGTTCTTTTATAAATCTGTAGAAATACTGTATGTGCCCATACCTATCCCAAACTGGATGTAATCCTCTCTGAAAGGTAGCTTATATTCAATTTCCAACTCCTCAAACTTGTCAACCATTTCAAATTTCTCAAGAGGGGTGAGATTTCACATGTCCTCTTCAATTTTTTCAATGTGGCAAAACACATGCTTTTCAGGTGTTATCCTTGTCCTCTTTCCTTTGAAAGGAATTACCATGCTGAAATAGTCCATATACATGCATCCTCCCAACTTTACAGTGAGCTCTCTTGAAAGACATAAGCTAAAATAAGGCTCTAGATCCACTACTACTATTTATTGTACTATAGTTACCTCATGTGATCTATGTAGCCTCATCAAGACATCCTTTATCACTCCAACTATTTTCACAGGTGTTCCATCCAATTGTAGTACTCCAGGACAGGATCGGGTATACTCCATACCCATATCCTCATAGATTGCTTTAGGCATAACTGTAGTAGATGCCCATGATTCAATCATACAATTTTAGACTACCCAACCTTCTATTCTTAGAGAGATATAGAATGGAGGAGGTTTGTTCTTTAAAAAAATAGGGGACATTTCTTTCTTTTTAAAGGGTATGCTTAGAATTATGGTGGCTTTCTTATCCTATGGATACTTGTTGAGATAATATTTAAGCAGGTCTATCTGGCTAGGAATAAAGAGTGTATCATATAGAATAGCTTTTGATGTTATCTTCTTCATTTCTTCTACAATATTGTATTTAGACTTAGCCAAGGTGGGTCTCTCAGGTCTTCTTTCTAGATCACTATATTTTCTCTTATATTATTGAGTGGCTTCTATTCTATACCTTTTAGTAATGGAAGGGAACCTAAGTCTCTCTTGGGCTTCATATTTAGAACTCATTCTATATCCCTCAATTTCTTTCTAAAATTTCTTGGGAAGACTATTTTCTTTTTCTTTGGCTTGAGGGATAGGGAAAGTATTACTGCTTTGGGGAGGTGGATCACTCTTATTTTGAGATGGGACCTAAACTTAATTCATATTTTGTGGATAAACTTGTAATGTTTTCTTACCTGACCTTTTCATAATAGCAATAGAGCCATCCTCAATAAGCCATTTTTTACCATAATCTGGTCAGGTTGCCATAGCATGTTCACCATTCCTTTTTGATTTCTTTCTACTTGATCCATATCTTGTTGAACATGGTGTTGGTACATAACACAAGATTGTGAATAATGAGGATCATTACACATCAAAAACTAGATATTTACTAGGCTTATCTCTAAAGAATACTCAGGTTCTTCATAAGCTGCATTTACTCTGACCCTAGTACCATTACTAGGACTAGGTATTTGATCTTTATTCACATATGGAAATATCATTTGTTGAGACCTCTCCATTTATCTCTTCTCCATTGAATTAATTTTGTTGCTAAGAGTTTTTAATGTATTCTGGATATCAAGGACGATAGAGGAATCCTAGGGAATATGGGAAGGAAGTGAGGAAAGGAACTATAGTAGATGGTGCTTCTAGCTAAGGAATGGGGTTCAACTATGGGAATAAGAATGACAATTGAGGGGATCCATATAATATGAAGTAGTAGCTTGGATTTGGACATTATTGATTTCCAAATTGTAAGGTAGCACAACTTTTGGAGGTAACCTCCCAACATTAATAAGAACATTTATTACATGAAAAACTACATTATAAAATTGTAGAAATGTTTCCACCTTAGATTGTTAGGTTTACAGGTCTATATTTGAACCAAGAGATCTAATATAATACATGTAAGCAAGGCTTGCAACTGGTCTAGCTGTAGGGGGAATTCTCTTCTAGGTTTTGCTAAACCTCAAATTAAAATTTGAGACAAATTCTTTCTGATGTTTTTGCATATGATGTTATTATCCTTGAGGGTTCTAAACTAGTGTAGAATATTTCCCCTAAAATATAGGGATAGAATCCTAAAAATAACATCTTCATTCTTTATATTGTGGATTGCTGCTAGATTCAAAATATATTGGCAGTCTTCATATGCAGTTTTTCTAGATTCATCATAAGTGGGAATATCCTTAGAAACCTTCTAAGGAATATCATGCATATGGGCTAGTCTAAAGGGTCCAGCTGTGTTCCAGTTGGGTTACTTCTGTAAGGGCTAGTTTGGGATTGCATTTTGTGCCATGTTTCCAGGTGTAGCTACTGTTGGGTTAACTGTAGGATTCTTCTCAGGAGGCTCTTCATCTGAATGAAAATATTGGTTCAACTTCCTTATAATAGTAGACCCTATATAAGGCAACTCACAATAGAAAAGTATTCAAGGTTATTCCTTTTGAATGACCTAGTATACATAAAGAAAATAATATTCTACAAGGATAATTATTTTCTGGGTTTAAATACCAGGGAGTCACCAGGTTAATTTGCTATTCTCCGCTTAGCAAGGTCAAGATAATTCATCAAATTTTTATTTCTTTGGGTAAAGATAAAACAATAGCTCATATGATGGATTTTCATGTTTCTTTGTAAACTGATCCCACCGAGCATGCCAAAAATTGCTGGGCACCGAATTGACATCAAGTTTTACTTAAAACTGTGACTGTCTATATTCTCATTTTCTATCCAGGAATACACCCAATAGTGATAGCTCAACACTCAGCATTGGATGGATAAAATATTAATTCAGCCCAACCTCTAGTGTAGGTTGGTTCCTTGTCAACTTCGCAGGGTGTTGACACAATTAAAGCTCAAATAGGGTTTGAATAATAGGGTTAGAAAATGTTTTAGGGTTAGATATATTATGCAATATAGTGGTCAGATAGGATAACAACATAGACAACTACAATAAAAAGCACCATAAAAAAATTTTAGTGTCCCATCACTCAAAATTAGCAGCACCCAAAACCATGCAATATCCATATATTTTAGCACAAACTAGAGATATGTTACAAAAACAAATTACAATATCCAATATACTGATAATCCAATTTATCAAAATTGACCAATAATTATATTTAGCAGAAATAAACTTCCTAAAAACACATATCAAACTATGATAAGATTTCAACTACTTTCACAACTAGTAGTCCAATAAACTGGAATGAACTAACCTTTAGAGCATTAAAATAAATGTAGTTCACAACTTTGAACCTATAGCATGACAGATAGCAAAGATAACACATTATTGAGTCAAAAATCAGAGTAATAATCCTTCCATTAGTTTGCAAAAATATTTATAGTAGGGAAAAAAATGCACTAGAGCTGATATTTAAAACTAAGGGTTTGGCCTCTATTTATAGTTTGTCAAATAAAATATATTAAGGAGACATTACAAAAATTACAATTTTACAGCTTAACAAAGAGCTTTGTTGGCCATATCTCATTGGCTAGTGAAGTCCGAGAAATCTATTGTGAGTTATCTGCCATGGGAGATTAGCTCTGTAACTTGCTGGTTCATTGATGGTGGTTGGAGTCCAGGCCGTTGGAAACTACATATAGTATGTTCAACATTCTTTAAACCCTCACTCCATCATAGATCTGCAACTACCATGGTTCTTGATCTTGAAAACCCCTCGATGCTTTGTCTTCCCACATTCAAATTGATTGCTTCATTGATACGGTAAGAATCCACTTTTAAATGATATAACAATGTTAGCAACATCTCAACCATTGATGCTTTTCGGTGAATTATGGTGATTAAAACTTAGAAATTTTCTACAAAGCTACAGGGAAATAAAAAAATACCATTTCATACTTTTTAAATGCTGACATCATTCTTAGTAGCTTCAACTATGTGAAATCAAGTTTTAGCAAGAAATACACTAGGTTGTGAGTGGAATCGGATCTGACATTGGTCTGCTTACTTAGTCTTCATAAATTTTAATTCTTCTCTCCAGTATTTGTAGAATAAAACACAAGTTGCAAACTTATCACAAAATGATGTTGATGTCATCTTCAACCAAGTTTAACTGTAGAATCACCAATCCACTAAACAAGCAATGCAAATGCCCCTTGACATCATTCCACGAATTTTACAACGCTTTTGGTGCTTTCATCGCCATTCTGAACTGAAAGTAGTGCAAAATAAGCTTTTCTCCCTTTCACTCACTTTTAGTCTTAGAAACCATTGGAATCAGGCTTCCCAGTACTTAGTTGTTGGAGCGTGCGAAATCCAAAATAATCGCCATTCCATACTTTTTATCGTCCTAACATCAATGAAGCTCAAAATTTCTACGAAATCGATCCTTGTTAGGAATTTGCTCCAAAATATTCTGTCTTGAGCGAAATAAGAACTTTTCTCAAAAAGACTAAGTGTTGAGTAGAATTAGGTCTCTTGTGCGGATTTGCTCCAAAATAATCTATGAGGATGTGGCCATTTTGGACCTACAGGTTATAGATTGAAAATGTGTAGGACAGTTGAGGGAGTGTGAGATGTGGTCAAATGGTAATATGAGCTAAATAAGATATGCATGAGGAACAAATGTGTTGAAGTTAGGGGAGACTCATGTGGGTGTGTGACCATATGGTAATACTTGAATGGTTCATCATTTGATAGAATGAAATGGATGTAAACTTCATGTGTGTATTTAAGGCAATGGTGAAAGGTTGAGGGTACACACTGCATATCTTGTATCCATGGTATACCTAGGAGTACATTTTATTGCATATCTCCATCCAAGACATGAAATAGATTGTGGATAGTGTAGATCCCTACTTGGATAGGGAGGATGACTATTCCTAGCATTAATCATAGGGTATTATTGAATGCCCATAGAGTTAAGGTAGAATCAACAATGTGAGTGGGTGGAACATGATATGTTTAATGGAATATGATGTTGATGGATGATCTCGTGTCAATCGGGACACATTTAAATATTTTTTTACCAATAGTGGCCATGATGTGAAAGGGTGAATATGGTCCTTCCATTGGGATAGTCTTAATATTAGTGTTATAAAATGTAATGGGTGACAAAGTGTATGTTTGAATGTAACCCACAAAATTAGCAAAAGTTTTAGGGTCATGGGTTTACAACTCTATGGATTTTAGTATGTCCATTAATGCCTCTCGATGTGGACGTGATTGTTGGATTAATTCATAAATTAAGAGCTTAGTTGAGGCTATTTTGAGGCTATGGGTAAGCCTAATTTTGAGATGAATAAATGGTTGGGGTAATGAGTGTCATCAATTCTCATCATTTAATTTAATTCAATTTGTCAAATCTGGGGAGGCATCCTAGGGCTATATGCATTAAAGACTTTGAAACTACAATTTTGGTATTAGGACACTAAAATATTTTCTGAAAGTTGGAAATAGTTGCAAAAAGGAAACTACATTAATTTAACACTTGCATGAAAGGGAAATTAAGTAATTTGTAGGAATTGAAAATTTTGCAATTGAAAGTCACTAAAATGCATTTGCTAAATTGGAAATTGTAGAAATAAAATGCTGCAATTGAAAAATAGCTAAAACAAAAAATTAAATGTAAAAATTTAAATGGTTGAAACAAACAAGATAAATTCAAAACTTAGCTATGACCAACTGGTTGTAACAAAATAAAACAACATGCTAAGAAAATAGGGTAAAAACAAGGGAAAACACAACAAATTCTATTTACAAGAAATGACATAAAATTGATAATAATTAGCAAAAATTAAACAAACATAAAACTATAAAAAACCTCCTTCCACCAGCCCCGAGAGTTGCCCTTTCTCCTTGGTCTAGTATAAAGTAATTTCTCTCCAAACCTTAAGCTCTAAATGCTCACTCACTCATAAAACCAATGCATCTAAAATAATACTGCACTTTACTAATTTTGCTATCACAAATTAGCAACTTTTACAACTTTTGTCAAATTTTGACTAACTCCAACTTATCTACTAAATCAAACAATGAGGGAGTTATTTTATTGATATTAACATCTAAGTACATATTTGCAAATCAAAGGTGGTGCTTTTTCAAGCATAGTTATCTGTCCTATCACAACAAACTTAGTCTATTTTAGGATAAAATCTGTTACAACAGACGTCCATGTACTTTATATACCTCCAATCCAGTGGAAATCAATCAATAAGGGATTAAACAGTGTTGGCACATATATATTTTTATTAACCTATCTCATACCCCATGAAATGGATACCGTTTTGTATTTTTCTTGTTCAAACAAACTATTTTTGCCTATCATTCTAGAGAGCTCTGGAGTATCAGGTAGAATAAGTGAGATTTCCTATTGTTGTCAACCAAACCGCATGAGAACACTTCTAGGTGGATCATAAGGCTTTATTAGTATCCTTAAATAGATTCTCATTGATATAATTTTCTTCCTTTGGTTATTTCCATACCTTCCTTTAATGTTGCAAGTTATTACCTTTTGTATGTTGTGTACAACTATCCCTATATTTTCTACTTTGTAATTGTTATGCCCTGTTGTTGTCCGTTAGACCATATGGGGATGCTTCCAGGTGTGAAATAAATTTCTTCATATCATTTTAAATATGTTCAATCCATTCACACTTGCCACTTTTGACCTAGTCTATGAATTCCTTTAAAGTTGCAAGGATCTGGTTTTTGTATACTGTTTACAGTTGTAATACCCTGTTTTACAACAGAGCATCTATTTTGGCACCAAATCACTTTAAAAAATCATATTAAGGTGGAAAAAACATATGAAATGCTTTAGCCAATCATAGATGTCAACACATTTTATTTTCCATCAAATTTATCATGCAATTCCTCACTAAAATAATGCAAAAATAGGACAAAAATGTAGAAAATTATCAAAACAACATCATAATGTCTCTTAACAAATAATCATGCAAAATCAACAAAATAATGAACTTTAATTAAATATTTTGTGATTAACTATGTTATGTATTAAAATATGGTAGTTTTTATATGTCAAAAATGGTGCAAAAATGAGGTATTATTTGGCCTCATCATTTCCCTCCCAACTTAACTTGATGCATGCCCTCATGCATCCTAGTGGGCCATAACAATATTCAGGTCTATCATTTTGAACAACATCCTCTATCAACCACATGAAAAATGTTGAAATTGCTAACATGGTTGAAATGCCAAAATTATTGCAATTTTGTGAAAAATGCTAAAAGTGTGGAAATTGCTGCAATTTTTAAAAAGTGTTGAAGATGTTGTAATTTTTGAAATTATTGCAACTTTTGAAAAATGTTGATGTTCTAAATTTATTGAAAATATAAAATTACTGTAATTTTTGAAAAATATTGCAAATTCTAAATTTGTTGTCATTTCTAAAAAATGCTGAAATTTGGAAATTTTTGATTTTTTTTTTTTAATTACTGTAAATTCCTAAAATTTTTGAAATTTTCTGAAAGCTGCTAAAAAAACAATTGATGAAAGTCATAAAGTCACCGCAATTTCTGAAAATTATTGAACAACTCACATTCTCATTACCTACCACTTGAGAAATTTTCCTTGTTGCATTGCACTTAGTGTTCTACAATCAGACACATTTTCATTTTTTCTATAACTTTGCAATTTTTGCATTCTATTTCCTCTTTTGTTCCTATGATTTTTGCAATTTTGTAATTCAATAATTTTTGTAATTTCTACAGTCTATAATTTTTGCTTTATTGTTGTAAAACGCAATTTCAATGCATGGTAACAAGATACCCAACCTACTATGACCTCATTATGCTTTGTTATGGCACCATATTCGACGGATGTGCTACCATTAGTGAAGGTGCATGAACTGGAAGTACTTTCAACCTAAATTTTAATATCTGCAATTTGAACTGTAATAACAGATAATGTTAAAATCTATTTTTCCTCTTTTTTCAGGTGATGTACTTATATATATTTAGTTGGTTTGTACTCCCAAAACTTTTTCTAGATGTTCTAGAGATTTTTCTAGCAGTTTGGATATTTTTTGAAAGTTTAGGTGCTTTTTCTAGTCATTCCAGAGCCTCTAGAATGAGATTTTTCATCTTCAGAATGTTCCAAAGCTACTATGAAATGTTTCAAATCTGCATCTAAAAGTTTTGGGATGATTTTTCAAACTCCTTTTGAAAATATTATTGCTGGTCCATCTCCAGATCGTCCCCTCTATGATGTGAGCTCTCTATGGCATCCATAAGCTTCTTACCAACCCTCTTTTTAGGTGTAATTTATTTTTTTACCTATTGTTGGGTTGCTACAATAGCATCCATGGTAGGACCATAAATTGTAATTCCCTGCTCTAAGATAGATTTTTCTCTGTACTTGGTGGACCTTCTCAATAGTTGTGCACCTATTTCTTTTACTCCATTATTTTGCTTTGTCTTTGTATTTTTACTCTATTTTTGCAGTTTTTCTTTTTGTAGACCTAATTGTACAACCAGTTTTATCTTATTTTGATGAATCTACTATTTCAGTTAGTGACTTAGTTATTACAAAATTCAAGGGTTCTGAATGTGCAGATGTTTCTACCTAAGCAACAATTTTAGTAACCTCATCACTAAAAGTAATTTTTTTTTGTTTTTTATTCTTGGCTATTCTATAGGGTTGCTTTCAGATTTCCTCTTTCTTTATGCCCTTATTCTGGCAGGTTGTATACCATGGGGGCATGTAGGGGTTTCTTCAATTTCAAGAATAATCCTCCCATAAACATTATATTCAAGGATCCCTGTCCTATTTGTAGCTACTTCCTCTACCTGCTCTAGCTCATTTTTAGTAGAAATTTATTCCAACTGTAGTTTTTACATTTTTTCGAGTGCACTCTTAATTTATTTTGAAACCAACTGCATTTTTTTTAGCAATTCTATGATTCTACATGTTGTGAAGCACTTTACCCATGATGTTTTAGAATTCTACCTGCAACTCTATTTTATGTCACCGGACTGAATGTTTTATGCGACCAAGGGTAGGATAGGGAGTTTCTTGACATTTTGAATGAAATGTTCCATTTGTTTGCCAAATTTATAAATAGTTTTATGCCAAATACTTAATTATCATACATTACATATTAAATGCTAACTATATGACTAAATACAAGAAACACATACCTTACTGCTCTAAAAATTTATCACACCTTATAAGTCATTGCTTTTGATGATTATTAACAGGCTATCTAAAAACAAAAAAATCACACATGTGCAGTAAGTGATCTTTGTACAATGATGATTAATATCAAGAAGGCAAACACATCGAAAAATGATTTTCATGTAAGCCTTAATTCAATAGCACCTTCAAAAAGGTTTTCACTACTGAATTATTATTATTATTTTTTTTTTTTTCTCTTTTTCATATTTTTTTTATTAGAAGAGGTTGCCATTTTTTGTTTTCAACCAACTTCTATCTTTTTTTTTTCTTTGTTTTTTTTCAAGTTTTTCAATGAGAGAGAATGTCTCTTATTTTTATTTGGATAAGAACAATCATTATTTTTCAAAAAAAACATCTATCTTTTTTTGCATGAAAATAGCAACAATGAAGCATCAACATTTCTTTTCATATGAGCAATAAGAATCTTCTCATGTCATCATTACCTCCTTATTGCTGAAAATGAAATATTAACTTCATTTTTCCTCCTTCTTGCTGAAATTGATGCATGTCCTCATACATCTACATTTTATGGCACATGCCTTATGTTGCATTTTTTTAATCTCTCTCTCTTTTTCTCTTTTCTCTTTTTTTCCTCTCTTTTTTTTTCTCTTTTCTACATTTTTATTTTTTATTTCTTCTTTTCTCATTTTTTTTTTCATGATTCAAAGATATTATCATTTGAAATATTTATCAGAAGAGGAAGCCTCTTATATCATATGTAAGTTTGACTATGAGAAATATCGAGCAAATTTCATATTTGGTAGTGGCTTATGGTACAATCGTAAACGATGTCCATTCACCACTAATGTCCTCCTCGAATCATAAATTAAAGAAAGTTGAATGAATTTACTCCTGAACACTTCTGGTTCATATTTGCTAATTTTGATGTAACTATTATGCCATATTTTTTGTTGTTGAATGATCTTTGTTTGGTGAAGTATCTCCAACCAGAGTTCATCCAATGCATTCAATTACAAAATTTTCTCTTGTACCTACAATAAATTAATGCCATCTTCTCAAGATATATATGAAGTTTTAGAAATTCAATCTCAATTAGAAAAAGATGTTTCTTTTTACATCCCTTTTCAGATTCAAGAAACTATGGGTTTCCTAGATACCGTATTTAGGTAGAGTAAGTTTTCCTGCAAGAAAGTCTACTAAGTTTCCACCTACTTATATGGTTTTAGGATATACTTTATTTTTCTTTCTTGGTTTCTTAATACCCATTTCTTGAACAATATAATTATTCATAGATATATATTTAACAACCTGCACTAAAGGAATTGTAACATTAAAATGTTCTAATTTATTTACCAAATTTAATTTTTAATATGCTATTTTAATATGTCACATTGTTTAGAATATGGTACCTTCTTTATTAAATCATCTTAAGGTAGATTTTATTTTTCCTATTTTTATTTTAGTATAGATGGGTTCTCATGTTTATTCCCTTCAAATCCTATTTCTACAATGATAGGTGGATATGTTTAAGAAGTATTTTTTCTGAAAACAGTTGAATGTTGTCACAACCAATGACATTTATTATGGCTGTATATTTTGATTCAACCATATAGACAAGGGTTACTTGTTTAACATTATTAGGATCAGTCACAAGTTGAGCCAAAAGTAGAGGTTGTGTTTCTTCTTGTTGTTGTTATTGAGGTAGATCCAATACATATCTTGATTTTTCTTATAATCCTTTCAAGCATTTAACTTTTGGTTATACTCCACATCTCTTGTTAACAAGGGAAAACATATCTAGATAATCTTCTAAAGTTTTATTTTTCTCTTGTTTCATCCTAGACAATTCATCGTTTCAATTTTTTACTCGATAGTATTCTTGGTATTTCTCTAAGAATTTTCTTTCCATTTCATCTCAGGTTTGGATTGTATTTTGTGCTAAGTTCATGAACCATTGTAGGGCTGAGTCATTAAGAGTAAAAGGATATAATTTAAGTTTTTTATTGTCATTGATATAGTTACAAGCTTGGCATAGAATATTAAACTTAAATAGAAACTGATCAGGGTCCTCAGATGCAATTCTCTTGAAAGTTGGTAATTTAGAAGGTGAAATTAATTCCATGGCAGAGTTTTGATCTAATTGAATAAGATATTGAAAATTTTCGGTGTATGTACTAGTTTTACCATGATGAAACACATTGCTGGATTTTCTTAGAGTTTCACGTAAGCCTACAATTATGCATTCCCAATACCAATTATAAATCCATTTAAATTATCCTGATCGCATAGATTTATCAAGGGAGGATGGTGTTGAACTAACACTTTATTCTCCTTAAAATATTTTCTAAAATATTTTTTCACTTCCAAAAGTAGATGATTGTGACTCTTTTGAAATTCTAATGTTTTCAAGAATATCTAATGTAGACAACTTCAACATAGTTCAACCTCGTATTGTGAATGTTTGCTTCCTATGGTTTAGGGGAAGTTCTTTTGATTTCTCTTGTTCCTAAACCTATTTCTACAGTCTATTAAATCAAGGAATCCTATTCTAGTATCCTAATATCTAAAAATACAATCTCAAACAATGCAATTATTTTATGTGAAGTCATCAATTTCACAAGAAAATAATTAACATTGGTCTCTAACAATGCTAATTTGCTCCCTAACAAAAATACCAAAAATGATGAGTGTCATCAATTCTCATCATTTAATTTAATTCAATTTGTTAAATCCGAGGAGGCATCCTAGGGCTATATACATTAGAGACTTTGAAACTGCAATTTAGGTATCAAGATACTAAATTGTTCTATGAAAGCTAGAAATATTTGCAAAAATAAAACTACATTAATTTCACACTTGCATGAAAATAAAATTAAATAATTTGTTGGAATTAAAAATTCTATAATTGAAAGTCACTAAACTAAGTTTGCTAAATTAGAAATTGCAGAAATAAAATGTTGAAATTGAAAAATAGCTAAAACAAAAATTAAATGTTGAAACAAACATGAAAATTTTAGAAATTAATTGTGACTAGCCAACTGCAACAAAATGAAACATAACATGCTAAGAAAATAGGGGAAAACACAACAAATTTTATTTACAAGAAATGATAGAAAATTGATAATAATTAGCAAAAATTGCACAAAAATATAAAACTGTAAAAAACCTATAAAATACCTCCTTCCACCAGCCCTAAGAGTGGGCCCTTGCTCCCTGGTCTAGCAGAAGGTAATATCACTCCAAACCCTAAGCTCTAAATTCTCACTCACTCATAAATCAATGCATTTAAAATAATACTGCACTTTATTAATTTTGATATCACAAATCAACAACTTTTGTCAATTTTTGACTAACTCCTACTTCTCTACTAACTCAACCAATGAGGGAGTTATTTTATTTATACTAATTTCTAAGTACATATTTGTAAATCAAAGGTGGTTCTTGTTCATGCATAATTATCTATTCTGTTGCACTAGACTGGGTCTATTTTAGGATAGAATCTGCTGTAGCAGACATCCATGCACTTTTTATACCTCCAATCCGGTGGAAATCAGCCAAGAAGGGATTAAATAGGGTTTTCACATCTATATTTTCATTAAAATTTCTCATCCCCCATGAAATGGATGTCATTTTGTGCTTTTCTTGTTCAAACGGACTATTTTTGTCTGTCATTCTAGAGAGCTCCAAAATATCAAGTAAAATAAGTGAGATTTCCTATTGTTGGCAATCGAACTATGTGGGAATGCTTCAAGGTGGATCATAAGTCTTTCTTATTCTCTTTAAACATATTTCCATTGGTTTCATTTTCTACCTTTTATTATTTACATGCATTCCTTTAATGTTGCAAGTTGCTGCCTTTTGTATGTTGTGTACAACTGTCCCTAAATTTTCTACTTAACTGTTATGCCTTGTTGTTATTCGTTAGACCATGTGGAGATGCTTCCATGTGTGAAATAAGTTCCTTATTATCATTTTAAACATGTTCCATCCATTCACACTTGCAAATTTTGACTTAGTCTATGACTTTTTTTAAAGTTGCAAGGGACTAGTTTTTGTATGTTGTTTACAGTTGTAATACACTGTTTGATAATAGAGTAGCTGTTTTGGCACCAGATCACTTCAAAAAATCATCTTAAGATGGGAAAAACATATGAAATACTTCAACTAATAATATATGTCATCACATTTTATTTTCCATCAAATTTATCATGCAATTCCTCACTAAAATAATGCAAAAATAGGACAAAAATGTAGAAAAGTATCAAAATAGCAGCATAATGTATCTTAACACATAATTATGTAAATATAAACAAACTAATGCACTTTAATAAAATATTTGGAAATTAACTATGTTATGTATTGAAATATGACAATTTTTATATGTCAAAAAAGGTGCAAAAATAAGGCATTATTTGGCCTCATCATGGGGTTGGGACATGGTGACTTGTAGGGATGAAGTCAAAAAATTTGATGAGGATAACACATTTAAGGGATCAGTTGTTTTAATAGGTGGATTTGGGTATCATCAATTTTTAGTGACCACATGAATCATGCTAACAAAACCTAGATAATTTGGGGTATTATTGACATGATTAATCTAATTTGGTCGAGGGATAACCATAGTGTCTCTAGTGTCTATTTGTGCTATATCATGTTGTGGTAATGAGGTTTGATAGTTACCCAAATTTTGATTAGAAGGGGCAAGAGGGTTGTTAATTTTTATAAGCCTCATATCAATCAAATCCTACACTTTATTCTTAAGTTGGATGCACCTATCGATATTATGATCATTTTATTGATGGTAGATGCAATACTGATCTTCTCTATACCCTCTACCTTGAGGTTTTTTTGGATTTATAGGTCTTATATTGGGTAAGGAGATAAATTGTGCATCCATAAGTTTTTGAATTTTTTGGACAGGGGCTTTTAGAGCAATGTGAAATTGTGTGCGGGCTGTTGAGGGTGCATAGCCTGAGTGGTATTTTGATTTTGGTTAGGAGGTAATATGATATTATATGCTAGCTACTATAGCTAATAAGAAGGTTTTCATGGTGGAGTTTGAGGTTTTTGTTAGGGAGGTTGAGTAGTCAAGCCACTCAACACTACCTAGTTAACTTCGGTAGGCCTAGATTGATTATTTTGTTGTTGCCCTTAGCATTTTTGCCTAGACATTCCTTATTTTAGAGCTTGATTTCTCTTTCTTGGATTTTGAAATCCTCAATAATCTTTGCTTGAGTGAGAGATTCATCAAGAGTTTAATATTGTTGGATATGATGAAGGATGGATATTGATTTAGAATAAATATGAGTGAATATATGAGTTAACTTAGTGATGGGGATAAAGAAGAGTAACTCTATCAATACCACTATCCATCAATTTCCATAATTGAGGATATAATCATCATCAAATTGATGAAGGTTGGTGAGATCCATTAATGTGGTCTTCTTCTTAATGTTTAGAGTGAAGCACTTTAGGAAGAGATTGGCTAGTTGTTCAAAATTATATAATTTTTGTCTGGGTAGATGGTTGTGCCAATCCAAGCTCATACTACAAGAGATAGAAAATAGGTGTGGATCATTGAGGGGTCTATCTCATTGGTGAGATAATAGATATTGATGAACATTCTCAAGTGATCCTATGAATCCTCTTTATCCTTGAAATTTTAGAATTTGAGTATTTTAAATAGGGAAGGATAAGGTAGCACTGGGATCAAGGGGTTGATGGGGTAGTTTTGAAGTTGACTCAAGGTTGGATTTTGATAGCTTGTGCTTGTAACTTGTGATTCCAAGCTATTAAACTTGATCAACTATTGGAATGCATATGAAGTAGCTTTGGAAGCTGAGTAGTAAGTACAATGATGAGTTAGATAATATGGCTCAATAGGAGGATATGAATAGTGTAAATAGATATGATGATGATGGTGATGAGGGTCAAAATATGATACTTGTGGGACATGGAATCCCAAGGATGAATATTGATGATGTTGGTGAGAATGATTATGGGCATGCAAGGGGTGTGATGGTGGTTTTTGAGTGTGGTGTTGATGATAGGTTGGTGGTTGAAGTGGGGGGTATGATGATGGATAGGAATGAAGGGGTTGTGTAGAGGTTGAATGATGCATGTATTGGGTGGGGTGTGATTGGTATGGTTAAGAGGTATATTGATATGGATTAGGAGTAGAATGGTATTGATGAGGTGGTGTTTGATGAGGGTGTGGGTTATGTGACTACATCATAGACCACTAATAAAATTCATAAAGGTGGAAATAGATTGTAGGTACTATAGACATACATGATGCCCAAGATGGTGATTGGGAAAATATGTTCCCTAAGCTGGCATATGTGATGAAGTATGAGGATTTTAAGGTGGTTTTTGAGTAATGTGGGTGGTGTGAGAAGAACTAATATGATAATATGGGAAATGTCTAGGAGGTTCTTGATGGGAAGAAAACTGATGAGAAGATGCCTTAGGATTGTATAATGGTAGGGCACAAGTAGAGCATATGATAAAATAATGTGCAACATGTGCACCAATAGATTGAGAGCCATAGATTGGGGAGGTGGGTTAGGAAATTGGAAAGAATATGGATTGGATGAGTGTATATGGGAAGTGGTACAAACTTAGATCAAATTATGTGGGTGAGAACTGTGCATGATGAAATGAGGTGATGTAGAAATGTGTGGGCATTGCAATGAGTGGACATGACTGGGGGAAAATGGGTGATTAAGGTTGATGGCCACACACATTAGTTCTACGATGTGCTACAAAGGGGTGGAAATAGTTTCCTTAGGTGGTGATGATACTAGTAGCATTCCAAAATTTTGTACACATAAGGCATGGTATAAATTTGGGGAAGATGTGGGAGGTGATGGAGGAGGATAGGGCTTATAAGCATATACCTAAACATGTGTGGAGTTGGTAAAGATGATAATGTGTAGTAGGGATAGATATGGAGGGAATGAGCTAGGTGGTGGGCTATGTGATGAAGAAGGATCCTAGGGAGCATGAGGTAATTGGACATGGTAGACTAGATTGGTAAAAATGAGGTGGAAAACATTGATATCAATTAGCATGATGTTTGGCTTGGGTGGAGAAAAGGGATTTTTGGGATAAGGGGATTCAAAAGGGGTGGTGTGCATGATATGATGGTTTCCATATTGATCAAAACCAATGTGATAAGTCTCGAGTGATGGAATATGTAATCATGGGTATCATCGGACATGCTACCCTGATGGATTTGGTATGCATCCCCCTAATAAGTCACATGAATAGTTGAAGAATGGGTGGATTGACTAGAATGGTCCATGGAGACTTGGGTTTGGGAAGAAGCCTTGGATTTACTATGGATCATTACCATAGGCTATTTGAGGTGAAAAAGTGTTGGTGGATGCTCTCTCTCTCTCTTTTATATTTTAAGGAAAAACACACTATCTATGCAAACAAAAAATCAAGCAAGCAATGAATGTTTTGATGTTTTGATTTTTTAGTTTTGATTTTTTTTTATGTTTTTTTATTTTTATTTGATTTCTTTTTAAGAGGATTTTTGTGTGTTTGATGTTCCCTAGACATAGGAACTATAAGGTATGATGGAATTAAATCTAGAAAAGTGTGTATATGCCTACCCCCTAATGAGGAATGATACACAAATGGCTAAAATGGCTTCCTAGGATGATAGGTTGGTTCCATGTATCCTAAGGGGATAAAATAAATCTCTCAGGAGAGGCCATGTTGTTTACGCCATTCTACTTTCCCAATCAAGCTTTTACTTCATCCTTGATTAGGATTGGACATAAATTATAGCTATTAATCCAAAAATTATCAAGCCCTATGAACAAAAGGGGATCCAACCTCAAAACTACCCTGAGCTAGCCCCAAGGGTAACCAACTTTCTGATGATGAAATCCAGGAAGCTATGTGATCTAGCTATGGTGTCTAAGGGCTAAACCAATGGTTGGTGGTGACATCTAATGTTACTAGAAGTTTTTTCTTGTAAAATATTTATAGAATGTAATCGTGCAAATGTGTGTGACTTGATGTGTTTTTTATTTTTATTTTTTATTTGGTTTTAGTTTTTGTTTTTTATGCCTATGTACCATGTAGGTTGAAAACTAATCCTAAAGATACAAAAAAACAATGATCTACATGTGCTATTTTTTTTCTAAATAAATATTGATCTAAATTAGCTTATAGAAGCATGCACAAATGGATCTACTGAGCTTGAAAGAAAATAATAATCTAACCTAGTTAATTTGAAAAAGTAAATGATAATTAATCTGAGTATTTGAGTTTTTGAAAAGAAATGACAACTAATCTAATGTGCATTGAGTGTTTTTAAAGAACATAAAGAGAGAACGAAGTATTGTGTCTTTGATATTTTTAAAATCAATAGAAAAAAACAACTAAACTAATGTGCCTTTGAATTTTTGAGAAAGGAATTGTGAATCAACTATGCTAATTGTCTTTTTTTTTTAATTTGAAAGGAAGGAGAGGAAAGTGATTCAAACAAATAAATGAAAGGAACTATGCTATGAATTGTTGTGTAAAATTAGAAGGTATAATTAACTAACGTATAAGACTACACTGAAAGAAAATGAAATTGATCATACTATGTCCTTGAGCCTGAGCCTAAGCCTATGCAATTATTTTTTGATCTTGAGGACCACCTTGGGTAGTTGTGTTTGAGCTTGTGAACCACCCTGTGTGGTTGAGATTGAACTTTAGAACCACCCTGTGTAGATGATATTGATATTAAGAACCACCCTAGGTGGTTGATACTGATATTGAGAAATGCCCTATGTGGTTGAGACTACGCTTGAGAACTACCCTGGGTGGTTGTGCTTGAGTATGTGAGGGTAGATCTTGCAAGATCTGACCCTGATCTAAGAGGTGTGATAGTGTATATCCTACCCTTGGGTGTCTATAATAGATATAGAAAGTAAGAGTTTAGGAAATCAAGCTAAAAAACCATGCAAACACAAAGAACCCTAAGTAAAATCATATAATATATTCTATACTTGATGCAAGTTCCAAAGCTCAAGCAAAAAAACAATCATCAAATGTGTTGTGGGAAAAGGGTCCCATCGTGATTACCATTTGTGTGAAAGAGGAAATACACCATAATAATTGAAAATAGAAAAACACAATGCAATGGGATTTACAATAGAAATGGTATTGATAAATTTCATCTTTTACATATAGGCCCTTTCGCATTACAATCAACCTCCTAAAATGGAGGATTTTCTTTTACAAGTGAAATATATGGTGTGGCAAGTTATCTCCTTGAGAACATAGTGGGTTGTGGGAGGGTTTAAAATATGCATTTCTTGACCTCCTAAGATTCCATGCATATCTAACACTTGCACACAAGCTCATAGTAATACCATCAATAGCATATGTGGGGCCTTTTGGGATGAGGCCCAAGATTGTGAAAGAAGATTACAAAAAGTAACAAAAACATTACAAAAAATTAGAAATTCAATTTCAATAATTACAAAACTATGTAAAATACTCACAAAACCTGTCAAATACTTTATTTACCTTTTGTGTAATTTGGGGTTAATCTAGATCTATAATTTGCTTTGAAGCTCAACTGCCCATAGCAGTTGGATCTCTAGGTAACCAACTTATGTGGTTGTGCTTATGGATAACCAACCTATGTGGTTGAATATGGTTAACCACCCTAGGTGGTTGAGACTGTTATCTAGTATAGGGTTTTGATATTGAATCTCAGCCTTCAGGGATTTGTTTCAAAGCATTTGCAACCACAATGTCAAGCAAAAATATAGCAATATTGAATAAAATTTTAGCAAAGTTTCATTATAATTTTGTGCACACATGAACATGAAAATGGAGACCTATTTGTAAAGTATCCCATGGGTGGAGGATAGTAGTTAGGATGGAAAAGAGTGGGTGATAAGTGGCATGGGTGCATAATAGGGTCATCTTAGAGATTCCCCACTTGGGGTGCATAAATGTGCAACTTTCCTTGTTTGGGCTATGACATCCTATGATGCCTTATGATGTGCCATGATGCATTATGATATACCATGATGCATTTTGAAACACCTCATTAATGTCCTCTTTGTGGAGAGACTCCCCACCCACTAAATTGGCATTTCTCATCAAAGTGTCTAGGTGAAGGGAATCCTCATCCAAATGCCTTAAATGTGCTTGGAAAGTGGAGGAAAGAGGGGAAATAGATGCCAACCAAAGTTATTGTGCACCGGAGTTAGAAATAGTGGAGTGGTCTCATGATGACCATAGTTAAGCATAGAAAGGTGCTAAAGTGGGTAAAATGGGCTAGAAAGAGGTCAAAGGGGCTAGAATAGCCAATATTAATAATTTAGAATGTTACAACATATTAATTAAAATAATTTTACATTATTAAATATTAATATTAACCTTTAAAATGAGATATTTTTTAGGTGTCTACAAATATATAGAATGTTCATGTCCTTTGGAGAGGAGAAGAGTATTTCTGGTGACATGAAATAGAAGGAAAGTTTTTCAAACTCATATCTTAGATGACAAAGGAGGTAGATCACCAAAAGGGAAAGCTTAAAACTTTTAAATTCATGAGATATGCATAGATATGAGTTAATATTAGGTAACAAATGGTAGGAGGCTCAAGGGGCTAGAAAATCCTAGATCAAAGGTTTTTGTACTTGAAAAAAAATATTCTTATTTCACATAGTGATGCCTATAATTTTATCAAGAAACAATTTTATGATTTTGATTATTATAGGTCATCTAGGCAGGAGAAAATAAACTTTAGATGGGAATGAAAAAATTACTCCTATATAAAATCAATCAATCAATTATGTTAAACCAACAATTTAGTATTTCAAGGATGAAATCTCATATTTTGGGCTAGTATGGCTTATTGACCAATTTATTTGTCTAATATATGACTATAAATTTGGTGTGCCAAAATTTGGTGTCTACAATTACCCCATTTTTTATGAATTCATTGCATAATAAATGTATAAAAATAGTAGTAGATGCCCAATTTTAGGGAAAGGAAACATCTTGATGGTTGGTGTGAAAATTTTTCTCTTGCAAGCAACTTGAAAATTTACCTTTATGGGTAACATTACTTGCTCTTATGCCTCCATGCCACTAACCCAAGGTACTGCTTCTAGTTTCATAGGGAGAAATGAACATTCCAAGGAAATTTAAATAAGTTGGGATTTTATCAAGAGGAAAAATTGTGAGATCATTAAGGAGGTTCAGGGGCTAAAAAGAGTTAGGGGGTAGAAAAAAATAATTTTATGCATGTTGCTAGAAAAATAAATCTTTAGGAGAAATTTTATAGTGGATTTTTTATGGATTAGAAAGAATTCCCTATGCATTTTTTGGATGCAGTTCAAGTAATAGTGGGTCTAGTATGAGGAGGCCTATAGGTACATTCCAAAAAAATAGATTTAAAATTTTCATTTGGGTGTTTAAATTTAATTTTAAGTTTGTATACATAATAATGTTATCAAACAATGATAATGTATGCCATGATTTTACCTAATAGGATTAATTTTGTTCATGATAAAATTACTAGCAATTTACTTGATGATGAAAATTTTATCTTCTAGTAATTTCATTGCCTATGCATGAGTTTATTTGGAAGCAATTTCATGGATAAATGGAAATTTTGTAAATATAGGAAGATAGAATAGATTTAGGTTTTTGAGAGGATATTTAAAATAATAGATAGGTTTAGGAGAGTTTTATAAGCTAATAGATTAGGTTTTTGTTTATTTTTATAGCATGGTGTTTTGGTGTGTAGAGAGCACATGCTCTGATCATTGATTACAATATTAGATATCAAACATTGTCTAATGAGGTATTATTAGAGATAGGAGGGCTATCACACATAGCCTAGATTCCATCGATCAACTTTTTTTATTGCTTTTCCTAAGAGATGATACTAAAAAATAAGTATCTTCCATATATTGATCGACAAGGTGATAATCACCCTAGAGGATGTATGGAGGGTCCTCATGGTTTTAATATGAGGAGTGCACATCTATGTGATTTAACATAGGGATTAATCATTTAGGATATTGATAAATGACTCAATTTTTTCATTAGTGTAGGGGACATTGACCTTAATCATATATTCTGGGCAGGATGATTAGATAGGATGACAATAATGTTGTGGGCTATTATGGATGAAATGGTTATTAGTTATATGATTAGGATAATACTACCATAGGGATTTTTTGAGATAGTCACCTAGATGTAGGACCAATAGGTATAATATTCCTAGGGTCTTATAATCCTTTTTAAACTCTATATTATTCTATATTGGGTTATGTATAGGAGAGAATAGAGTCTAACCGGTCGCATGCTCCTTTAGGTATAGACATAGGAGTAAACTGTTATTAGATTTCCAACAAGATTGTCAACATTTGGTTTATATGATGTGGATGCACCGATAGTATTTTGGTGGGATTATAAGTATGAGCATAGGAAGAGATCCTTCTTAGAGGCTTTGGGAGTAACCAAGAAAATTATTGATAATTTTAGGCCTAATCAATTCATCTAGAGGTCATGACATCATCACTAGGGGTGGATTGAGGATTTAGTGTAGCTATTGTGGATTAGGAGGGCTATATAATTGATTAACCTATAAGAAGAGATAGATTAATTGTGTGGATAAGGTATTATACCAATATAGTATGTTGTAGGAGATGCCCAATATAGTTCCTTATTAATCTTGATTTAATAGAGATAAATAACAAGATGAGAAAAAGAACAAGAGTTGAATAAGAAAGAGAAAAAAGTATTTTTCTCACTTCTATCTCCTTCTTTCTAAATACCAATCCAGTTGATATACCTTAAAGTGGATTCCAAAAATAGATAAACCTTTTGATATATCCACCCTTTTGAAATATCCATTGGTACATGGAAGAAGCTAGTCCTCTTTATATATATTATCATACATAAGAGAGATATTAAAGTACATGAAAGAATTTGCTATGTGAGAATGATCACTCTTAGATACATGACTTGGGTCAGTAGATGAGAGGGTAATTTCCTTATTAATATTGATTTATATGAGCTAATATAAGAAAATGAACGTTATATGATCTTGCTTAAAATTTTAACAAATTTTATCTTTAATAAGTTGAGGTTAATTTCAAGGAAATTCAGACTTGTGAGATGTTCACATCAAGATCATAAAAATGTGAGATGCAAAATGTATTAGTCAAATTATTTTTAACTGCAAGATATGATTAGGGGTCAAAAGGGGATCCCTCTTGTTCTCACCTTAATGATTGTTCACATCTAAAAGATAAATGGAATATTATGTGTTATAACCTACATTATATTTTTTGGGTTCAATTAAACAAACACCTAAGGTTATTTTGAGAAAACTTAAAGAGATTAAGCTTTCTAAAAATTGTCTATATTGTATTATTGTTTATTTGAATTATTATTAGAAAATTAAAGCTTACTATATTATTTTTATAAGAGAAATAAAGCAAGAGGGCATGCAACAAATAATATTTTCCTAGAGTGCAACTTAAATGCTCTTTGATTTTATTGCCTCAAACACAAAATAAAAGGGTATTTTCTAAACTACGTAGGTTATTTTTATATTTTTACTCTTATGTTTAAGTAGAATAATAGAATGCTATTCTATAACAAACAACACACGTAATAATATTATAGAACAAAAATTTAATATAAAAGAATAGGGTTACCTAATTTGATGTCTAAGATAGAATTATGCCCTGAAAAAAAAAATGTGCCTTGACAAAACTTTTCCCTAAAATCTTGCAACCAACAATTTCATTAACCTACTACAAACAACAAAAATCAAAACATAGATTAGTTTTTAGGGCCCTATCAAGCTAAGGAAATTAATAATATTTTTTGGCTTGAATGGTCAAACTTCTTAGTTATTTTACAAAAGAAAATTTTGTAAGTAAATGGGATATAAATACATAAGTGACGAAATTGGTACTAGCTAAATAGTGATTTTGTCTTTGTAAAACTTGATAGAAAATAGAACATGAAATTTTGCAATTCAACAAAGCAAAAACTATGTATGAAAAAATCACTCAAAAAATAAATATTTCATTACTATAAGCTCTACGGATTGATAAAATACAAAAAAATTAAAATTATATAAAATAAACAACTTTTGATGAGGAATTTGCTACTTGAAGAGTAGCAATTTCATTATTATAAATTTGAACAAAAAGTTAGATCTAAAAATTGTTGTAGAAAAAAACATCAAAATTTGTTCATTGAAAAATCATTATTGAAAAACTATAGGACCAATGATTTTATTCTTCCAATATAAATGGGTGGTTAAGAGGTCAAATTTGTATTGATGTGGGCTAGGGAGGCCATGGAAAGACTCAAAAATGTTGTGGGTATTTGTAGATAGATGAATGTACTAAAAAAATTAGGGTATCATCAAATATGCAATATATTAGATTTGTATATAAAAGGAATGAAATTAATAATATAATAATAAAATAAAAATACTTATATAAACAAGAAGTTAGTATTGGACAACTATTTGCTAGTGTAATGATTTCTTCACTACATGCAAATTTTCTTGCCTAAGGAAAATTCCAATGGAAGAGGATGTTGAAGACAGGATGGTAGAATGCAACAAAAGGGAAGTCAAATAGATGTGGGTAGAAAAGTTCCAACTAAGTGTAGGCACCACTTTGCAAAAGTTACAAGAAATAAAGCAAGGCAAAATTCTCAAACACTTGTGAAACCTAGATTCCTAGAAAAGTAAAAAATAAAAGAAGATTGATGGGCATAAGAAATACAAATATTTTTGGTGATTGAAGGTTTGCAAAATTTTAAAGAAGAAAAAGAGGGAATTTTTTTTGAAAGATGTATTTTGAGAAATAAAAATCTCAATAAGTGGAATGCTAAAAGGTCCGATGGAGGGCATAAGAGAAAAATTTTGCAAAATATTTTTGTAAAAGAATTTAAGTCCAATATCAAATGGTTTTAAAATTTTAAATATGAGTCAGGAAAACATCTTTACAAGTAGCCAAGCACTCCAAGAAGTAAATCATGACTTATCTAAATTAGAAGGTGGAAGGGTTAGATCAAGTTGTAAGTTACTAGTACTAATAAACAAGTCCCCAGGAAGGTAGGTGAGACAAAACAATATGCTAATTATTGAGAATATTAAAGGTCATCTACAAACATTTATTACGCTCACTTATCCAAGATAAGTGGGCGATCCATTAAAGATAGGGTTATGGCACCTATAATGGCAACAATCCCAAATCTAATAGAAGTACTTAAAGATGGATTTTTATATCAAAATTCTAGGATTCCAGGGATGTCAAGTAAGGGATAGCAATAGTACTTGACCAACTAACACCTGAAAATTGATGACCCTACACCTAGTAACCTTGAAGTACTTCAAGGGCATAGATAAGTAAGCAATAGAGGGGCATGACCATAAATGCCTGCATGTGTTTTGGAGGGAAAATTTCTCTTTTTGTAATCTATAATTAGTAGAAGTTTTGGTATTTACAAGGGATCAATGATTTGTATAATTTTCCCTTATTTTTATTCTATATAGTAGTCTTTGAACCCTAGGAGGTCTTGTAGGTAAGCTTTTCAGTCCCCACTTCTAGCACAATATTATAATTTTCATACTCATATATATATTGGAAGCCATGATTATTGGTATTTTATATCATCTTTATTGGTGGATGTGTGATTATGTGTGTATAAGAGGTTGTTACTACCACATATTGTCCCATTTCTTGCATATGAAACACATGTTTAATATTATGTGCTAATAATAGGATATGTTCATTTTTTAGTTGTGAGTGCATTATAGTCATACATTCATGTGGTTTAATGTTATGCAATTTAATCTTATTTTAATCTTGGTGCATCACCCTTGTTAGCTTAGGTTTTTCCCTTTTGCTATAATTATTTATTGTAATTTCTCTAATCCTTTATCCTTGAAGTTGGTAGACTAGGATAGAGTAGAAAGTGCATTGAATAGCACATCTTAAAAGGATCTAGCCTTGTAAAAATCTTCAGAGGCACCCAATTGAGAAAAATATCTTGCTCTCAAAATTTCCCTGTTGTCATTCCATATGAGGCATGATAGTCCCAATCATATAATCCCTATGTTTGATGGTTGATATAATTAGAGAGGATAGTAGTTTAATATAACTTTGGTGGGACCCAATTGATTCATCTTTTGGTCCCATAATCAAAGGAACCTATAGGCTATAACTATGGTAAGGATTCCTTCCTATTTCTTGTTTATAGCACCTAAAAATCTCACCTTGTGGCTCTACTTAAGATGAATATTTAGAAAAATCTACATTGAAGGACACTAGATTGATATTTTAGTGAAGATATTAGTCTATGATCTCAAATATCACATGTTGTATTCATCTAACAACTCCACTTCAAACAAACAACCTAAAAGTATATGAATGATATATTGTTACCAACATTCAAGTGTTTCTCCCACTTCTTGATACTATTACATGAAGAAAAATATCCTGAGTCTATAATATGGCCACTATACTTGAATTAGGGAAAAACGGTGCACCTTATGGAAAGGAACAATGTATATCTATCTCCTATTTATTATGAGCACTAAAACGGAAGCATGCAAGTAAAAATGGAAGTAATACCAAATAGAAAGAAATGAAGTAAAAGCAAGTTGGTGGATAATATCCAAGGTTAAATATATATCCCCTTGAGGGCTCAAATATGATACAATTTTTTACAAATCGGGTGCCCAAGGATCAAATTCCTTCAAGTAACTCGGGTGCACATCCAGTGTCTTTCCTCGTATCCAAAATCGAGGTGGGATGGCCAATGCTCCTTCTGCTTGTATATTTGATATTGATGTATTTTTATACTTCCTAATGCACTGTATAAACCTGAACCTACACACAAGGAAACCAAAAATGTCAAATATCAAGTGCGTGTGATGAAAACATGCAATTCCCACAGGCATCAAAAGACTAGTAATGAGAATATGCATTTATATTATATCAAATCAACTACAAATGACTTGAAATAATAGAGGAATGTAAAATATAAGGTTTTATAAATATATCACCAAAAAAATAACCAAAATTTTATCCGATGGCATGCCTTAATTCGCAGTGATCATTCCCAACCTGTAAAACCCAAAGCAAGCAATTTATGCCCCTAAAAGTATCCAAAACACATGAAAATTGGAAATAATGAATAAAATAACATTTTGGGAGGACCCATATGGTAAGATTTCAAAAATAAGGCATGGATTCCTATGCATGCTCCGATGGACCTTGCAAGCCTGCAAAAACTTGAAAATGCGATATCTCATCCAATACAACTCCAAAATGCATGAAATTTGGAAAGTAGCATCATATTATATCCTATAATAAGTATATTAAAAAATAGTAGAAAAAATATTCACATATTTGTATTCATCCTAGTGGGGACAAATTTTATTGTCACAGATTGGGGGGCACTCGGGGGTGGGACGCCCACCAATTCTGCACACTTTTTGCTACCAATTTTACTATGGAATGGTCCAAAATACTATAAGGGGTATTTTAATCAAATTGTATGAATAAATTAACTCATATGGTCTGGTTATGTGACAAATTACACCTCTTCTATCACTCACAAACCTCCTTCGCTAGGTAGAGATTCTAAGGGAAAAAGGGCACAAACATGGTGAAAGGAAATCTTAGAAACACTCCATTGCTTTGTCCTAGATATCCTATTTGTATTTGGTATGGAAAATACATCCACTTTATAGCCATAGGGGGCTCATGTGCAAAATATCATGTGTGGCAAGAGGCACCACTTGGCCACCAAGGTGGCATGCATTGGAGGAGGAAGAGAATATATCAATTTGACCTCCCTTATGAAGCATGGCATAAATATGCTGCATTATCTGACTTGTAGGTGTGGCTAGGTAGGATAAATGACCATTACCAGGCACCATTTGTCCATATTTGACTTTTTGTCAGTCAAACCTACTATTCACCCCACCCTGGGATGAATGCTGCTATTTTCTCCAGGGTAGGATGAATAGGATCTGTATTCATCCTAGGGTGGGATGAATAGGGATAGGGTGCTAAAAAGGTCCCAAAAATGACCTGAAACCTTCCAAAACCTTGCAAGAAGTGGCTAGAACCACTGTGTAACCTCTGAGGGCTGCCCTAGGGGCTATGTGATGTCAATTTAACCATTGCTTATGGTAGCATAATCATTTTGACTAGATTTTAGTGTCTACAGATGCCCCTTTTTGGGATGCGTTGTGTGGAGCACAACACTGAACAAAAATAGATGATTAAAATGTTCAATGATAAAGGTTATTCAGTAACCTAACCAACGTTAGATACCCTAATCCTATAAAGAGCATGTATTCTTGAATCCTTGCTTCTAACGAGCTAAGGGACTTGCTTGATCTTGGCTATTGTTCAATCATGAATCAAGAGGCCAAATTTTTTATGCTTACAGAATGGCAAGAATTTTGATTTGATATTTTGAGCTTGTTTGCTGCTCCAAGTAAGAGCGTGATTGTATTTGTCAATGATTATCTGAACGAATGCAATTTTACTGATTGAGTGTGTTCTTGTTGATTTGGAATTGAGTATGACTACCCCCCTCAAGCAACGAGTTGATGAGGGAATGAACTAGTGAGAAAAGTGACGAGTCGCTTGACCCAGATGACTTTGTTTGGGTACCTTCTTAATACTGAGGAGTTCCATCAGATTTGACTTGTTTTTTGTGGGTTTTTGTCCCTTTTCTTTGATGTTTGTGTTGTTTTTGTGATGTTTTAATTGTTTTTTTTTTTTATGAGGTGTCGTAGAATAATACCTCGTCAAAATTATATGCCCCAATCATGGAAAGGATGCACATATCAGAATCATTGCCTTCGAAAAGTTATGAAACTTGATTTTGGTAATCTTTGGGATATTGTCAAATAAGCTTAAGTCTAATCCTAGCCTTCACAGCAATTAGGAGACAAGCTTAGGAAGATAAGCTTAAATCAAGTACTAGCCTTGATGTAAATTAGGAGATAATCTTAAGTCTACACTTTAGCCGTGGTGGCGATTGGAAGATAAGCTTAAATCAAATCCTAGCCTTGATGGCAATTAGGAGATAAGATTAAATCAAATCCTAGCCTTGATGGTGATAGGAGATAAGCTTAAATCAAATCCTACACTTGATGGTAATTAGGAGATAAGCTTAAGTCAAATTCTAGCCTTGATGGTGATTAAGAGACAAGCTTACTAGTTTTATTGAATTTTATTTTGATATTTTGCTTATTTTTCCCAAGCAAGGAGGGTGCATGATTGTCTTCCACAATGATTCGTAATATAAATGCAGTTAACTTGATTAAGTTATCAATTATTTATTTATATTATATATGTTGTTATTATGACCAACGGGCTTAGTGGATGCCATTGGGGCATTTGGGGTGACCAAAGGGTTTATGGATACCTTTGGGGATTTTTGGATTGACCAAAGGGTTTATGGATAACTTTGGGATTTTTGGGTTGACCAAAGGGTTTATGGATACCGTTGGGGCTTTTTGGGTGACCAAAGGGTTTATGGGCACCTTTAGGGCTTTTTGGGTGACCAAAGAGTTTATGGATACCTTTGGGTATTTTTGGGTGACCAAAGGGTTTATGGGTACCTTTGGGTCTTTTTGGGTGACCAAAGGGTTTATGGGTACCTTTGGGGATTTTTGAGGTTCATTGCTTAACTATTTCATTGCTGATTAGGGGAGGTATGATACCAATAATGCCCCAGTTGATATTACAAAATTTTTTGCTTGATTTGCAATTATGATATTTGGAGCGTTAGACGCATTATGTGTTATGATTTATGGATGCATGTGTTGTACTATGATGTTATTTGATGATATGCAATGTGTGTATGCATAATGAAATGGATGATCTATTGATATGTATTGATGGAATATGAATACTATATGACATACTATGTTAGCACCATGGACTGTACAAAATTCATCGATCCATTTGGAATGTTGTCATGAGACTATGTGATGGATTTGTGAAAATGTAAACTGACATACATTTGATAAAATGGTATGGAATGACATGAACAATAAGCTGTTATAGAATGTATTTGAGGTTTTCAATAGACTCAAACACTCTAGTCGACTGGTCAAAAATTATATACCAACCATGCAATACTTTTGATAAGGTACGAATCTGCTAAGATGACCAAGATACTCAATATCCCTGTGTGTGCAAGTGAGTTCATTTTTGTGAGACGCACCAGGATACCGCCATTGCTAGATAGGCTATCCACAAAACCTGTAATGAGAATCACATTATGAATGTCACAATCCTAGGTATTGTACTTAGTAGGATTAGACCACTAGGTAGTATAGGTTACCAAAAGCTAGCTCATCCACATGCAAACATTGGTCTGCACACACACAAAATGCTAATGTGACAGACATATCATAATTCTTAAGGATATTGCCATTGTTGGATAGGCTATCCACCAAACCCATAATGAGGATCACGTTATGGCTTGAAAAATGTTGAGAATTCAAGGGATTCAAGCTCAACACCCTTCTTTTATTTTATTTGAATTTAGGGAAATTTGCTCATACTTAGTGATGATAATCATTGTTTATTTTGCATTTTGTTTTCTTTGAGCCACTAGGATTTGGGGAGTGGTGATAGCCACTATTTATTTTGGGGAGTGGTGATAACCACTGTTTATTTTGCTTTTGATTTTTACCTTTTTGGGATTTTGATCTGGATTTTTGCTTTTGGGATTTTTATTGGGATTTTGCTTTTGATAGTGGTGAAAACCATTGTTTATTTTGGGGAATTGGATAGGGAAGAGCTTGTCCTTTTTCCAAATCTCAACATTCTCAAACCATTCACACAGGGGGATGAGCAGGATAACCTTTTAGATTAAAGCAACCTAGACCACTTTGTAGGTTTTATATTTTATTACACAAAACTTGGATTTATTAGTGTGTAAATGTGATGGGATTTGATGTATACAAGGTACAATCTAAGAAAGACTCTACCTCCTAAAAATCAGGATAGATTTCTACAAAATCTAAAAATTAAACTAGAGATAGGTGAGTGACCAAAAAACCTAATGATATTCTAGAAAAAATGGCTAGGTGAAGGGAATGGACACAAATATGAAAAATGGGAAGTGTGGGTGGAAATGATAAGTGAAACATTGAACTATGTGAATGATTACTTTAACAACATTGATTTTGAATGATGACTAGTGTATAGTCGTAGTGCTAGACATGTATGAGCAACTCTAAAATGTGAAGTGTAATGATGAGTATACCTAATGCAAGTGATGATAAAATGCAATGGGATGTGATGTGATGATATTTGATGCAATGTGGTGCAATGTGATGCATTGTGATGCAATGTGGTGCAATATGATGCAGTGTGGTGCAATGCAATATTTTTATATTTTGATGATGTTTTTGGATTTTTTATTGATATATATGTATATACATGTGACCAATAGGCTTATTGGGGGGCATTGGGGATTTTTAGATGACCAAAGGTCTTACCTATGCCTTTGGGGTATTTTGGGATGACCTAGATAGTCATGGACTACCTAGGAGAATTTTAGGTTGACCACGTGGGTTATAGACACCCTTGGAACATTTTGGGGTGACCTAGATGGTCTTAGACCACCTAGGAGCATTTTGGGTTGACCAAGCGGTATGTAGATACCCTTGGAGATTTTGGGGGTGATCTAGATGGTATTAGACCACCTAGGAGCATTTTAGGTTGACCAAGCAGGTTATAGACACCCTTGGAGCATTTTGTAACTTTGCTTACTTTGTGCTTTTAGGAGGAAGGTGCAATACCTTGTGTACCCCCAGTATGCACTGTGATTGATGCGATGTTAAACACAACCTATCCTAATGCAAGTGCAATGGCTAAAAATACCTTATGCACTACAATTAAATGTATGCAAGGGTAGAATGTAAATGCAATTTTTTTTGTGTTTTAATATCTTACAATTGTTTTGGATTTTATTGCTTTTTTATTTGTTTGAAATTTTGATGTTTTTCAATTTGTTTGGATTTTTGATGTTTTCCATTGTTTTTGAATTTTGAATGTTTTGTAATGTTTTTGAAATTTTGATTATTTTGAACATTTTTAGAATTTGATTATTTTGAATGTTTTTGAAATTTGATTATTTTATGATTTGTGTTTATTTTGTGATGGGAAGGCACGATGCCTTAGGCACCCCCAGTGTGTGTGCTACTCAACGAAGTTGAGAATGGTGCACTACCTTTAGAGCTCTCACTATGCTTCGTTGGTTGTGATGTGGATGGTGGGGAAATAATGCTACCTTTGGTTGCTCAAAGTGGTTGGCAGATGTGTTTGCTTCATGTATGGGCCAAAGGTTTTGGAAGACTCCTATTGGTTGGTTGTTGGGAGCAAGAGGATTGGCCATCAGAAGCTCTTGCTTCTCGATAATATCCTAAACTAAATTACTAAAGGGATAACATGTATGGATATCATTACATCTTTGTCGATGGTAAACATAGTATAGATATTTTCTATGTGCCTTTGATCTATGCTTATTAGGTTTCAATGGATGGATCTCAGGAAGCGTGATTGCTTGTGTCATACAATTGATTGAAGATTGATACTAAGGGCTCTGACAAGTAATTATATTGTCTTTGCTTTTTTTGCATGTAATTTTTGGCTAACGGAGGCTGAGCTTGGTGATTAGGCTACACTAGTAATTGTGGTGGTGTGGCCTAGTTTGAGGATTTAGGGATACTCAAAACCACTTGATTGATTGGGGCCACATATTGTTGCATATTACCACCTTTTATAAACTTGTTTGGCCATTCTCCTTTGTGGATTTGAACATCACCCTCCTTGACCTTGATGTCCTCAATGATTTGGGCTTGTGCTAAGGCCTCCTAAAATATTTGATATCGTTGTAATTGTAAGAGAAGTGAAATATGCTTCAAACAACTTCAAGTAAACATTTGAATGATTTCTATTGTGGGTAGGATGAAAGGTAGTTTCAACATCACCTTTCTCCATCTATTGCCATACTCCATGACTGGATCATCATCAAGTTGACGAAGGCTAGACAAGTCATCCAAGTTTATCATTTTATTAGTGCTAGAGGAAAAACATCCTAAAAACGCATTAGCCAATTGCTCAAAGGTGTTTATGCTATGACTTGGTAGATGATTATACCATTCTAAAGCATCCCCAGATAATGTTGTAAGGAAGATTATCAAAATCAAAGGGTCATAGTCTTGAAGATGATAGCAATTAAGGATGAATCTTGTCACGTGCTCTTATACATCTTCATCATCTTTGAAATATTCAAGTTTGGGCATCTAGAAATTTGATGGGTATGTCAATGATGACACTAATGGATGCAAAGGCTGATTTCTAAGCTACTTTAGTGTCGGTTTTTGATAAACCAAACTTTGAGCTCATTTTTTGAATGAATTTATTTGATCAACTAGCTCTTTGTATGGCCCTGACGACATGATGTGATCATCCTGTTGTCGCCCTTGATTAGATGAAGGAGGTCACTTTTTATTTTGAGGTGGATGATAAGTATAATTATTAGGTACTTCATCACAATTGGATTCAGGTTAGGCATCTATTTGACCATGATATTCCCATTGGGACTCTTCATATGATTCCTCCTCGTATTGATATTGGTATTGTTGAGGAGTATGAAGCTTTTTATGATAACCAGATAATGGCCTTTGATGTTGAACATGATTTTGGCACAACTAAGGGGAATATTTTGAGACTGTATCGGGAACCTTACTCATTGTTGCATCCTATAGGTGCTATGTGTAAGCACAACTTTATGTAATGCATTTTGTAATTTCTCTTGTTGTATCTTTTGTTGTTCTTGTATATTTCGTTGATACGACCTTTGTAGGTGTGCTCATTGTGAGTCCACTCATTGTTGATTTAATTGTTTTTGAGACAACTGGAGTTGCTTCGTATGTTTTTGTCTATTAAATATTTGGTCTAATTTCCTAATGAGTATGATCTCATGGCTTAATTGTATGGGGTTTGTGTGCTCGTGTACTTGAAATACAAATGGGTTTATCATATATTTCACCCATAGTAGGATCTATCACTCATTTTTCACACTCTGTTAAGGTTGCATTGACCTGAGACTATGGTATATGACTCGGCTCTGTGTAGTCCGATGATGTAGAGCCATCATGTGGTTGCACCAAGTAATCTTCACGAGGAGTATGAGGATGACTTGGTTCCTTTCCCTCATCTATGAGGAAAGAATCATATTCAGTTTTATATGTAGGCTTTATATATTCAAGCTGCACAGAAGCATGACGTGTGGATGCTGAGTGCTCTCTATGAGGAGTATGGGGGCAACTCACTTGATTAAAATGGGTGCTTTGCTCATCCAGGCTAGGCCATGGTGTACTCTCATTTTCACATTCCGATTGATGTATAGAGTAAGCTGGGGTATGAACTCACGATATTTATCTATTAGACCCCTTAGTGGGTAGATTATTTTCCATATAGAATTATATCAAGGTATCCAAATTAAGAAGTTTTCCTAGAGGACCTACAGTTGCTTCCCTAGTAGGGTTATCTTGAAGGTTTGACCCCCTGGGGATGATATTGTTGTTATGATAGGACCTAGGATGCCATTCAGAGATGGGCATGTCCTCTAGACTTATTTGGAGATATTCACTGGCTATAGAGCTTGAATATTTCTCTGAATTGGAGGTCTTATTTTTAACTACATCTGGACCAAACCTGTAACAGGGGGTCCATTGGTCATTTTTAGAAAAAAATTGACTTTTCAGAAAAGGTTGTGTTATATATCAAAATGATCAGCATGACAAGCTGATCACAATGGGCTAGGGCTTCAAAATCTGACTTTTGGGTCAAAAATTTTTATTCTTGGAATATTTGGCCAACCGGGGCCTATGGGGAAATGCCCACTTTTAGGAATTTTTGGAAAATTTTGAAGTTTGAAGAGTTAGGACCCAAAATTTTTGTGAGAGGTGACGATGGAGCTAACTAAGACAACAAATCAAATTTGGCAAATTTTGGGGTTGTCTAGACCATTTTATGATTGTTTTAATGTTGTTTTCCACTATTTTTGGCTTCAAAAATAGAGTAATCATAAAACCAACATAAATTTTTTTTTATAGATCTGATTTGCATGATTATTGATGTGTTGGATTCAGAATCAAAAAGTAAAATTTTAATTTTTTTTTTCCAATGAATTTCTTTGAAAAATTAGGGTTAGGGTTTGGTCCCAGATCAAGGATCCTAGATTGATTACCCAAACAATAATGAAACACACAAAGAAGATAACATGATTATCTCTTTTAAGGATTAGATGTGTATGATTATATCTTTTAAATATTAGAAACACAATCAAATGGTCAAATAAGAACACAAGAAAACAATGCGATTATCTCCTTTAAATTTTAGATTTGAATCCATAAGTTGTTTGGCGTGTTTCGATTTGTTTTTTTGCTCTTGATTTCTTGTTCTTGTTTTGGAATAAGAGTGGGGGAACTCAACCAAAGTGGTGATTAGGAACACTAGTGCCAAACATGATTTATCAAAAGAGTCTAGGGTACACCGCTTAAAACCCAGTGGGGGGTTCGCCTAGCTCTTCCACTCTGAAACAATATTTCCAATAGTGGGAGGCAGTTTGAACATTAGTAACCTATTAAATTTTGAGAGAGTACCCTATTATATCTAAGGCATTGAGAGGGAAAGTAGAAGGAGGTGAAATCCAACATCACCGGTCTGAATTGGAGGTTGGTGATGAAATCCAACCTTACCAATGTTATTGTGATACGTGCAAGTGTGTGTGGTTCTTTTTAAATTAAAATAAATCAAACAAGGAAGCACTCGATGATACTGTAATAGATGTATGCATAAGGTACATTTTACTTTCAGAAATTTAGTATAAAATAACTCACAAATGTATCTAGAAATGCAAAACCCTAAATGTTAGCCTACCCATTGGGTAGGCTACAAGCAAGAAAACCATAGAGATACATTCCTACTTCGATTTTTCTTCTTTTGTTATTATTTTGCATTATGATAAAATTAAATATAGTCTTTAACCTTTCTAATCAAACAAAATGATGCGAGAAAAACCAAATAAACAACTCTTGAAACTACAAAATGAAAACAGAGGGTTTAGGTACATACCTCATCACTTATGGAACCTGCCATTTCTGGAATTCTGATAATAAAACTCTCTAGCTTCTATTCACTCTAGGATGGGACAAATATTAGGTCTGCATTCATTCTAGGATGGTATGGATTTGCATCCATCCTAGGATGGCATGAATAGCCGATCAGAGTTCGTTTTAGTCCAGAGTGACTAGCACTTGCAACATAACAAGATGAAATATGAGCTTAAAAATTCACCCAAAGAAAAAGGGACTAGGTACCACCATTATCACCACTGAAGTAGGAAAAAATGGTGCACCTAATGGAAAGGAAAATTGTATAACTATCTCCTATTGCTTATGAGCACTAAAACATAAGCATGCAAGTAAAAATGGAAGTAATACCAAATAGTAAGAAATAAAGTAAAAGCAAGTGTCTTTCTTATTAATTTGGTGGATCAAATCCAAGGTTACATAGATGTCCCCTTGAGGGCTCAAATATGATACAATTTTTTACAAATCGGGTGCCCAAGGATCAAAATCCTTCAAGTAACTCGGGTGCACATCCAATGTCTTTCCTCATACCCACAATCGAGGTGGGTGGGCCAATGCTGCCACTGCTTGTATATTTGATCTTGATGTCTTGTTATACTTCCTAATGCATAATAGAAATCTGCACCTACACACAAGGAAACCAAAATTTTCAAATAGCAAGTGCATGTGATGGAAAACATGCAATCCCCACAGACATCAAAAGACTAGTAATGAGAATATGCATGGATATTATATCAAATAAACTCAAAATCAATTGAAATAATAGAGTGATATAAAATAGAATGTTTTTGGAAGATATCATCAAAAAAAGAACTGAAAATGTGTCCAATGGCATGCCGTCATTTGCAGTGACCGTTCCCAACATACAAAACCTAAAGTAAGCAATTTATACCCCTAAACATATCCAAAACACATGAAAATTGTAATTAATGAATAAAATAATATTTTTAGAGGACCCATGTGGTCAGATTTCAAAAATCAGGTACGAATTCCTGTGCATGTTCTGACGGACCCTACAAGCTTACAAAAACTTCAAAATGCATTATCTCATCCAATACAATTCCAAAATGCATGAAATATGGAAAGTATAATTATATTATATCCTAGAATAATTATATTAAAAAATAGTAGAAAAATTGTGCACATATTTGTATTTGTCCTAGGGGACGAATTTGACTGTCATAGATTGGGGGGCACCTGGGGGTGGGATGCCCACCAATTCTACACACTGTTTGCCACACATTCCACTGTGGAGTGGTCCAAAAAAATATAAAGGGTATTTTTGTCAAATTTTGTGAATAAATTCACTCCAATGTTCCAGTTATGTAACAAATTACACCTCTTGGATCACTCGTAAACCTCCTTCTCTAGGTAGAGATTCTACGGGAAAAAGGGCACAAACATGGTGAAAGGAAATATTAGCAGAACCCTGTTGCTTTGTCCTAGAACTCCTCTATATATTTGGTGTGGAAAATGCATCTACTTTATAGCCACAGGAGGCTCATGTGCAAAAGGGCATGCATGGCAAGAGGTGCCACTTGGCCATCGGGGTGGCATGCATTGGAGGAGGAAGAGAATATCCCAATTTGGCGTCTCTTATGAAGCATGGGATAAATATAATATGTGATCTGACTTGTAGACATGGGTAGTCATAATAAATAACCGTTACTAGACACCATTTTTCCAATTTTGACTTTTTTTCAATCAAACTTGCTATTCACCCCACCCTGGGATGAATGCTACTATTATCTCCAAGGTGGTATGAATAGGATCTATATTCATCCTAGGGTGGGATGAATAGGCAGGGGTGCCAAAAATATCCCAAAAATGGCCCAAAAACTTCCAAAAACTTGCAAGAAGTAGCTAGAACCATTGTGTGACCTTTGAGGGCTGCCCTAGGGGCTATGTGATGTCAATTTAGCCATTGCTTATGGTAGCATAATTAGATTGACCATATTTTAGTGTCTACACTACTACTGCCTAGATCATTCCTTAGAATGATATAGGTCCTTTGATACCTCTTGCTCCACATAAATAATGGGATAAGATACCAATGTTTTCTCTAAAATATCTCAAATATTTCACTAGGGAAGACTTAACAACTCTAATTTAGCATATAAACAACATGATGAGCCTATGTGCACTCCATAATGTATATAAAAAAATGTGGCTCAAAGGCAACGCTCATGAATGGTATATTTCACTTCAGACTTGAATAACACAAGCTTATACTAAGAGGGGGGTGAACAATATAAGACCACTTTTTACTTTTCTTTCCCAAACAATATTAATAAATATAATCAATGGCAATATTAATAGCAATAACCAAATCAATGCACAAATAATCACACACAATAGAGACACCACAATTTATGTGGTTCACCCAATGTGGGCTACTCCATGGAGAAAATATTTCACTAAAAATTTCTCAATCAATATCTTGGGCATTCTTTCCTTACTACAATATTTATGGACCTCTATCCAAAGGAGATGATGATCCCCTAAACTTTTTTTATGGATCTCTATCCATAGGAGAAATCTTTCTCCTCTACTCTAACTGGTGATCCTCTAGAATATACTACCTCCACTACACTAACTGGTGGATCTCTCTCCACTTGAAGACTCTTGTCCTCACTCAGAAGACCTATCCTCAATTACTAGCTGATGGATATCTATCCACTAGATACTCTATCCTCTCTAATCTACAATCTCCAAATCTCTATCTCAATTCTGTACTAATCACAGTCTAGTCGGTCTAGCACAATTCTTATCAAATCTTGCACTAAACATAGTCCAGTTATCCTAGCACAACTCTGCTCAATATCTTGCACTAAACATAGTTCATTCATTCTAGCACAACTCTACTCAATATCTTGTACTAAACATAGTTCATTTGGTCTAGCACAACTCTTGCTCAATATCTTACACTAAACATAGTTTATTCGGTCTAGCACAACTTTGCTCAATAAGCTCACTCAAATTTGTACTAAACAAAGTCCAGTTGGTCTAGCACAAATTTATCTTCAATATCTGTTCTCAAGACCTAAATCAATGCTTGAATCAACTCTACTGGATCTGCCCCAAAACTTAACTCAAGGTTTGAACAAATTAATCAATTCTGCTCTCAAGTCTTCTCAAAGACTTGTCTCAAATCTACCTTGCAAGCTTCGTCAAAATATCACACCAAACTATCCACAAGTCCTCTCTAGAACTTGGTCAAATATTCTCAATAGGTCCACACAGAACCTGCTCAAATCTGCTCAATAGGTCCACTCAGAACCTACTCAAATATGCTCAATAGTTCCACTTAAAACCTGCTCAAATATTCTCAATAGGTCCACACAGAACCTGCTCAAATCTGCTCAATAGGTCCACTCAGAACCTACTCAAATCTGCTCAATAGTTCCACTTAAAACCTGCTCAAATCTTCTCAATAGGTCCACTCAGAACATATCCAAATCTTCTCAACAAGCTCACACAGAACTTGTCCAATCTCATAGAAACATAAAGAGAATTGTTAGAGACTCAATATGTTCTATTCTCAAAACTCAATCTCTTTCTCAACTCAATATCATAGAAACATAAAGAGAATTGTTAGAGACTCAATATGTTCTATTATCAAAAACTCAATCACTTTTTCAACTCAGAATATAGAATAGTTTATTTTATGGAACTTGAACAATCACTTCATACATCCACTTTACTAGGCTCAATCATCTCTACTCAACCAATCACTTCAAGAAACAACACTTGCTCACAAACCCTAAGTCCAAGCATGTATCATCCAACTCAAAATATTTCCAACAATGCTCAACAAAAAAATCTCACATAACAATGATACTCATGATCTTTTCAAACCCTAGTTCAAGTTCTTTGCATAACAACTCACTTCAACAACCATGCTCATCAAACAATATTTTAATCACAACTCTCAATTTTAGAAAACCTTGAAGCATTAACTCAAACACTTCACTCAACCAATGATCTCAACAACAATGCTAATAAAAAAGGTTTTAATCTCAACTCTCAAATCAGAAAACCTTTAAGCAATAACTCAACCACTTTTGAAAAGGAAACCCTAATCAAGTCCTTTTCACTCCAAAATTAATTTTCAGTAAAGCCAAATAGCCAACTCAACCAAAGGATAATTTGTCCATACCTTTTTGTTTGACAAGGAGTTGATCTCACAAATTTGCCACACTCACAAATTTCTCTTTTCTAATCTCAATAAGCATTAGAAGACTTCAATAAAAATCACAATGAAAACTATAAATTTAAATACACCTTATTACTCCAACTTAATTTTAACATCACCAAAGTCCTTTTAGAAGAAACCATTATAAAAAATAGTAGCCAACAAGTATTAAAATAAATCTCAATTAAGCCTTTATTATAACTCCTTATACCTCCTAAAACATAACTCTCAAAACAATAATTTCCAAATTATAGAATTCAAATAATCATCAACACTTCACCTTCAAAAATCAATCACCACAACATTTATTTAATAAAGTTTATTAAAAATTAATAAACTTTAGAACAACCTTATCACTCCAACCGTAGGGCACAAATCATAAAATTTTAATTAAAAAATCGTACATGCCTTAAGGGATTTCGATACCACGACTTGCCCTCACTACGAGCACCTTAGCTATAGCTAAGGTTGCCACATGATCTACACACTCGTTCGTAAAGGGGAAAGCACAACATGATTCCTATTTGCACTTCTCCTTGCCCACGTTTAACAAAAATGTGTGCCTTGGGTGCTTCTACAACACTGCCACAAAAAACAACTTTGCGCAAATCGAACGCACAACCTCCGTGATCACAATGCCTTTGCGCTCTCCAAGCTACCACTAGGCCACACTACCCAATGTGAATTTGGGGGTGGTCTCTCTCTGTGTTATCATCTGCTTACTTTACCAAACATTTTAAACCACACGAGCTCATTTTCGCATATGCCACACAAATTTCATTCGAGAAAGGATAATTAATGAATAACTTTGGGAATATATTTATATTGCCCTCATCCTTTGTATAGGACATCGGTGCTTTGATTTGAATGCATCACGTTGGTTCTCTAAGGCTTTGAAAGCCTTAGTAAAACCCAACCTTTAGGTTTTTAATATCTAAAAAATTTGCGCTTGAATATATTTTAATTTTCTAAAACCCAACCTTAGGGTTTTAATAAAATGAACTTTATCCTTTAAAATATAATTATATATATATTTTTAACATGGTGGAATTGGTAGCCGCCATGAATTCGGGCAGGTTGTCCGGATTTTATGGCCGCCACAGTATTCTGTGTTGTCCGCCCCAGAAGTCGCCACACAAATCTTCGTGCAGTATGCCCCTATAACTACCATGCCACAATCATTTTAAACCTTTTACACCGTTGAAAGCACTAGGAAAGGGACAAGCGTTCAGTCCGGCGAGGCTCGAGATTTGAACCTTGGACCTCCGCCCCCTTATGAGGTTTGGATGAACCAATTGGTCTACACCTCGGACCTTAAAATATAATTATATTATAATTAAAAATTATAATATTTAATTAGATTTTTACCACTTTGGTAAGTATTATAATAACAATTATAATATTTTTAACCTTCCACTACTTCAGATGAATTTATTCCATGGAAAAAACCTCTTTCTGACCCAATATTTTTGGGTGTAAAATAAAATATTTTAACCCATTGTTTCCTGCTGAAATATTTGGTATTAATGATGACTTCATCTGGTGACATCAATGAAAACTTTGACTTAGGGACTCAAAATATTCAACAAGCCTCATTTGATTATTGATTAGTACCATATTTCTACCTTATTTATAGAATGATTCAAAGAGAAGGTAGATGTAGTCTCTCTTGTAGTAATTGTCAACCATAAAGATAGCACTGATGGAGGTGGTAGATGATTTCAACCTCAAATTTCATAATACTTAGTATAGTATACCTAAATATATTTTTCCTCTCCTAGGTATGGCATTTATATATTATCTAAAGGTATTATATTCTAAAATTTCCTTAATGATTAAGGCCAAAGGTGGGAACTCCCTACCAGATGTCTATGGCATAACCATCCAAGATGAACATGATTTGATTCAAATTGGAAGTATGGATTCTAGGTCTCCTATGCCTCTATATACCAATATGCAATATCCATACCAACACACCAGTATTAGAACCAATAACCTTTCATTCAACCTTGGTCTTACCTATTGTGACTACTTCCCTACTTGCTCTAGTACCATTTGTTTTAGATAACTCAAAATTTTATTAAATGAAAAGCATAATTAGATTGGTCATAGATGAAGTTATGAATATAAGGAAGCAATAAAATACCTAGAGATATTAGTACTAGAGTAACCAAATACATCTCTTTCCATAAGGAAACTAGGGTAATATACCTGATCTTGATGGCTATCCTAACCCTAATTTTAGGCTAGTAACTAGGAATAGAGACAAAATAAAAAATTAGTGTTAGTACCAACACCTCTATAACAAGAGACTTGTAATAATGTTAGGGAGATAGCTCCCATGCAAAAAAACTATGTAAAGGAGCCTATATCTTGGTTCTATCCAACTCTATATACTTGATTCACCCAAGTTTATCCTAGAGAATGTTCCCAACTAACCATAACTATGTCAAGTGAAATGATACCTTCTTAGGCATCTACATATTATTTAGGGATTGATGCCCATATGGAAAACCAATATATCCTTCCTACGTCTATCCTTAAGTTAATTTGTGCTCATTAAAAGCAAATCTTAGTCATTTGGAATGAGAAAGAAGTATATGCAGTATCTAATGCAGTATCCAATCCTGAGTAGAAAGGGAATCTAAACAAGGTCTTTAATAATAAGAAGAAACCATAGTCTTATAAATATCCACTCTAGGATCGAGTTAGCCTAAATACCTCCCCTATTAATTATCCCTAATCTACAAGAAAAATTTGATACATAATTGTATGGTATATTTAGGGGTAAGTACTTTGGTTATGTTGAAAGGAGTGGTATATGCCTTAGGTTTGGACTATCAACCCATATACAAAAGAGTGGTATAATTGGATGGTAGTACAATCTATACTTTGGGATTAGTAAAATACCTCCTATTCACTTTGTATTCCTATATAATATTGACTATGATACCAGATATAGTAGTAATTAACTTCCTAGCATCTTTTGGCATTTTCCTATCTAGAGAATTTATTGCTAATTTAGGAGGATATTTATATATGGACTAGTCTTGAATGGTCTTCAAGACTCAATATGGTACTATGATTAAAACTCTATTTGATCTACTCTATCTACATTACGTTGAACACTTATAGTCATCTAGGCTAGACCCTAACCAAATATTACTGATAGAAGAAGAATGGTTTAAGTTAGAGGTCTCAATGAATGAAGTGCATTCATTTATTCTATATGACTATATGGACCAATGGGAAACTAAGTTATAGGATCTTGATGCTCCTCAAGCACTTGAATCTACATGTATGAGATGAAATTGAAGCAAAATTATGAGGTCAACTCAATTGGGATCATATATATATTTTTATCCAAATAAATAAATAAATGGTGAATGTTAATGCATCTATATATATTATTATGCAATATTTTGATCTTTTGAAGTAATATTAAACCCCTTCTTAATCCATGTCAAATGCTGAGACAAAATCAAAATGCTTCAAGTAAGAAATGTTCATGCTGACATAAGGGATCCATTGAAATAATAATAGAAATTCAAATTCAAAAGATTAGAAATGTACTAGAATCAATTAGTTGAATAGCCTCAAATACCAAAACATAATATCAACCATAGATTACAAAATTAGCCAATAGGGGTGTCAAAAAAGGTAATACACATTGATGAAGATCAACCAATTAAATCAATAAAAAATATTCAAATTCAAAGAAACTACTTGAAAAAATCACCCATAGTAGAGATCCAATCAAGATATTTCTTGAATGTCCATATATAAAATATAATGGTTGATTCTTCATTCTAAGCCTTTTGGTGAGATCAAATTAATGCCCCATGTGTAATTAGGTGAATAAAAAATAGAGCAACCTCCAATTCAACCTTTTTTAAAATAAAATAAATTGGCATATGGAATAAAGTAGGAATAAACATACATTGGTATGCATAAAGGTCTCATGGGGAAGGCTCTACAAGGGAGATGGATTGGTTGTACAAGATGATGATCCTTCTATGGTAGTTGAAGGAGCATGGGTCATAAATGCATGGTATATGAGAAAAAATAAATGAATGGGTAAGGTGAAAATAAAGTTCCTATAAATAATTCACATCTTACCCAAGCATAAAATTTAACAAAACCTAGAGCACTTAAATTTTTGAGGCATGAGAAATTGTTAAGGAGCACAGTTGTAGAAAGGACACAAAAAATAATAAAATTGCAAAATTTTCAATTAAGCACTAAGCAAAATAGAGAAGGTAACCTCTAATTGTGTAGTAGCCCTCAAGACTAGTGTTTATAGTCTAGAGGAGGCACATTCATTAGAGGCTCCAAAGTTACCTCTATCAACTTACACCTAAAATATTAAAATATTATAAAACCCAACTATGAAATTCTCAGATCCAAAAATTTCAAAAAGGACCAAGATTCTAAGGATAGGTGCATGGAAGTAATTTAGAGACACTTAATAAATAAGCCTTAGAGTAAGAATCTAGATTAGCTACCTGGAATAGTACTTGGTGGCTGAATTCCATCCCTATTATGAACTAATCATGATATATGTAGATTTTTACTAGTCGACCTTGCAAGAAATAAAATCCTTTGATGGGAATTTCAAAATAAGAATTGAAGATGATATTATCATGAAAATAGTAGTATTGCAAAAAAAAATAACTACATATTTATATGGAAGAACAAGGAAAAATATTCAATGCATTGCTAAACAAGGTCAAGATGAAAAATTTAAGCATCGTGTATAGGCCTAAGCCTAGATGGTGTGATACCAGAAGGAGCCTTGCCTATCTACATGCTTAAGGAAAATATGAAGGATTATTTAAGCATGTTGGATTTCATTTTTGGCATGCACCATGATAATAATGTTGGCCTAACACAACTAGGTATTTTTTACAAAATGAAGTAGGTACCAAAAGATAACCAGATAATATTGGACTTTATTGAACTAATTGCTAAGTAGATTAAGGAGAGACTAAGTTTGTAGCAACTCAAAACTTTAGGAATTCATAATTTTTTGTGTATCTAATTATTTTTTGAATTTTGAGAGTATTTTGGGATCTAAAATTGAAGTAGAAAGATGATAAAGATATGGATTTGTTAGTATATTATTTAATAAAGGGCTTAGAAAAGAGATCTTCCTATAATTTTGTAGAGTATTTATTCTTTTTGGCTATTGCACATGTGAGAGGATCCCAATTGAACATATTTTAGAAATATGTCATTCATTTATGGAACACTTCCCATAGATTAGTATTTTACCGAGGAAGGAACCATCATCAAAATGCATGGCTTAAAATTTGCTTTATATATACTTCCTAAATATGTCCTAGACTAAAATTTTTCTCTAAAAGTGTTTAGGAAACTAGACCTCCTTGATTACAAGTATGGAAGAAAAAATAAAAATCATCATACTAAAAAACTCCTATTAGTGTAGGAGGAATGCTCCTATAAAGGAAGAAAGCTACCTCTATTGCAAATGGTAAGCTAAAAGAGTTAGGACTCAAAAACATAGAGGATAGCTGGAACTATGATCCTCAAGGAAGCTTCACTTTATATCTAAATAATATCAAAGGCCTAAAGTTTGTTCATGAGCAAATTCCCAATATTGATATTCTAAGAAATCATATAGATGAGTATAGAATATGCCCTCTTAGTATGCTCATTAAATATCCACCAAAAATTAAAACATATGAAACCTTCTATAGGACAAATAAAATTGATCAATTATTCAAAATTTTTAAGAATAATAAATATGATCTGGGGGAGATGCATTGGAAAATAACCATGATCAAGGATTGGTGTAAAATTAGGCAACATATCAACAAGGAAGTGGAGCCCAACATAGTACCTAATAATTTAATAGGATATACAATGAAAAACATCGTCATGCTGAAATATTAGGATCATAATAATAGAGTGAGATAGAGATACATCTTGAAGAACTCTAGAGAATACAAGCAACAAGAGTGGCAAAATATGGAATTAAGGAACCCCAATTTGAGCTTCTTAGAGAATTTTTAGCTACTCCTAGAACTCCCATAATAGCTACAATATTGCCTTCAACAACACAACATATTTTGGGATTGCCATTTTTGCATGAGCAACTTGCTTTTAGAATATTTTGGCTAATGATAATATTTTGAAATCTCGAGATCAAGATTTTATTAGGCCTAGGATTTTGAATGGCTCTGGGTAATGTCACCACTCAAAAATCTTAGGATCACTTCACTCTAGGCTTCTTTCATTTTGGTCATAGCATTTTGCCTTCCCAAACTTTTATAGGCTTAATATTGATGTTTTATTTTTATAATCCTAGGATCACTTTATTTTGACACTTTGGTTTCCCAAAGTCTGAGATTTATTTTCCTTAGGTTTTACTTTACCGAAACCTTAGCGAATTTTTGACTTGACCAAGTGCATTGCTTTTTAACTACTTTTATGAATTCCACCACTCTAAGAAGACTTAGCAACTTTGAAACTTGAACCCAGATAAGTGCATTTGGATCTTAGATAGGCTGCTCACGCAAAAATGACAAGCCCAAACTTGTGTTTTAACTTTTCCTTAGCAAAATATTAGAAAAAATTAGAGTCTACCATTTCTTGCAAGAACAATGTGTGTGGGAAGTTATTTTGACCTACATTATTGGCTCCTTCTTGGGTATTTTGCTTGCAAAAAATAGAATTCATCTAGCCTTATCCATTGGGCATAGGAGTCAAAAGAAGTAAGAGATACAAAAACTAGAAGAAGATAAGCACTTGATGAATTTGTGATAGAAAGAGGAGGGAATGCACAAGAGTGGATGGAAATAATTGAAGCTGACTCTAGGTATTGGAAAAAAATATTAGATTGCAAGGTAATGAGTAACTGGAGGAAGGGGAATGGGCAAAGGGATATAAAATATGGTGGATAAAGGCAAGGAGATAGGTTGGAAAAGGAATAATTGAGATACCAAGGCCATATCTAAGTGGTTGTGTCTTCTATAGAGTTGGATTTTCTTTATCATAGATAATACTTTCCTTTATCTTTGAGACTCACCTTTCTACCCTATTGTTGTTTTCTATTTTAATAAATAAAATAATAATAAGATGAAAAAGGTGCGGCCTTCCCCCTTTGATTGAGAAATCTTCCTAAAATACTTGTCCCTTCTACATGCCTTTGTTTTAGGTGAAATAATTAGGATATTGTGTACAATAGAACACTTCAAGCCATTATTGATAAGGCCTATGCAATTTTTGGAACTTTGATATTTGGAATCAATGTGCTTTTGTAGAGTGTAAAGTCCTAGATTATTTTTGCAATTTCCATAGATTGGAGGGAAATTTTTTTTTGGTTCAAATCGATTGAGAAGATTACTGATCACTTAGACTTTTCCTCTTATTTTTTTCTCTTTTGTCATCAATATTCACTCTTATTGATGTTTCCATCTCAAAAGAGTGAATTCCAATTACCAAAAAGGTATGGTTGTATTTACTAGCCCCCATCACAGGTTGAAAGGCATGCTGAAAAATATAATTTAGATGCAAATATTTTCAATGGAGGAGCCCCTTTAGCTAACACCAAGATGGTTATTGGGATCCTACCTATGATAATGCCTACTTTAGCTACCATCGAGAAGGCTAAAAATCATTATTTTTGGTAGGTCAATAGATACTTGTGGCATAAGGATTTTTAAACATATTTGCAATATAATTTTAAGACCCTCCCTTGTGAGCATATCTACTATCCTAAAAATAACAGATATATGGAAATATCATGAAGCCTCCAAAATTCTAATTTCTTCTTAGCTTCAAGTAGCAATATGAAACTTATGAATGACTAAAATCAAGAACTATACAATGTTGAGGGGGATCCTTATATAGACTCCCTCTGTAGACACCTAAAAAGTGTCACATTTGCAATGGCTAATACTAATATTTAATAAAGTGTGCAATTATTTTAATTAATATATTGCAACCATATAAATTATTAATGTTGACTATTCTAGCTCCTTGACCCACTTTGGCTCCTTCCTACGTCTAAATTTGTTTGGTATTTATTGCCCCTCTTTCCTTAACTTTCTAAGCATATTCAATGCATCTGGGTGAGGATTCCCTCAACCTAAGAACTTTGATTAGAAATGCTAATTTGGTGGGTGAGGAATCTCTCCAAAAAAAAGAAATTATTGAGGTGTATCATAATACATCACGACATGCCATATTGCATCATGGCATGTCATAAGGTGTTATGGCATGTCATAAGGCATCATAGGACGTCATAGGCTAATCTAGGAAAGTTGCACATTTATCCCCCCCAAGTGGGGAATATCTAAGATACCCCTCTTACACACCCATGCCACTTGTCACCCTTTTCATTACATCTCCACTCTCCTCCATGCATAAGAGACTTTACAAATAGGTCTCTATTTTCATGTTCATGGGTGCACAAAAAATATAACAAAAATTTGCTCAAATTTCATTCGATATTGTGCTTGCAGGTTTTACCATTGGAGGAGCTTGAAGGCATCAACCATGGAGGCTTTTGGGTTTATTCACTAACATTTATTTTATAGCCACATAAACAACAAATATTCAATAGTGCACCAAATCTATAGCAAGGACCCCAAAATAAATCTCTAAAGGCTCAGATTCAAGATCAGAACCCTCTATTAAATAATAGTCTCAACCACCTAGGGCAGTTGACTATAAGCCCAACCACCTAGGACAGTTCCTCAGAATCAAAAATTCCTAGGGTAATTGACTAGAAGCACAACCATCCACGAAAATTGACCAAAAGCACAACTGCCATGGGTGGTTGAGCATCAAAGCTAACAATAGCTCTAGATCAACCCTAGATTGCATAGAAAGGTAAATTAGGTATTTAGCAAGGCTTTGTATGCATTTCATGCAATTTTGTAACTTTTGCACTCAATTTTGTGAAGTTTTATAATGTTTTAGTCACTTTTTGTAACCTTCTTTCATGATCTTGGGCCTCATCTTGAAAGGCCTTGCATATGCTATTGATGTTTTTATTGTGATATTGTGTGCAAGTATTGGATATGCATGGAAGCTTGGGAGGTAAAGGAACACACCTTCTAAACCCTCTCATAAACTATTTTATTCTCGAGGAGATAACTTGTGACACCATAGATTTCACTTGTAAAATAAAATCCTCCATTTTGGGAGGTCGATTATAATTGAAAGGGCCTATTTATAAAAGATAAATCTTATCAAACATGAAATCAATTACAAATATCTCTTTCTATTATAGTTTGTCTACTTCATCTTCTAAATTACAATTATTATGGTGTATTTCCTCTTTCACACACCTTCATCTTGAATATTTATCAATTAGCTATTAAATCCATCCTCTTTATCTTTAGATCTTCCTTTACCATCTCACATAAAAGAGCATTTCAAATTTAGTTGAGTCAACAATTAACATGATTATTTGCTATAATCTGTTAGAATTAAAGTGCACTATGCCTTGTTTTTTTCTTTAGTTAGGATAGTGCACTTTAAGGTGGAATGTTAGAATTAAAGTGCACTATGCCTTCACCTTGAGTTTCACTTGACATTTTTCATGTTATCAAATAGGCATTATGCCTATATATGTAATCCATTTGTATCAATACATATCTCTTCAGTTTTCCTCCTAACATTTGGTATCAGAGCTCAGTCGCTCTCCTGCCCTGTGTAACCCTTGAGGGGGGATTTCCTTCATGGAAATCCCCCCCTCATTCTTCTTCTCCCCCATTCCAGAAGTGATGCCCTTCCCTCATTTTTTTTGGAAGAGATTATCCTCTTTCCCTAGGCCATTTTGGTTCAGACGGGAAAAGAAAAATTTTCCATTGATAATGTAGTGGAAATCTTCCCTGGTTGCACATGAATGGTAGTAATCTGCCTGTTTTTTATTCATAGAATACAAATATCCATGCTATTTTTTTGGTTAATTTTTTACATGTTGAAGGTTTCGATTATGTCCGTGATTGAAGACTCTCATGCTGCTATGTATTGTTCGTCTATTTTTTTCGTACGGGGAGTGCACGTGACGAATAATGAAGAGACCATCCGTGCCACTACAAATATTGTATTTTTTTTTAAAGACCATGCACAGTCCATAGGGCCACTCTAGATGCTACCTAGAGGATCATCGATACCCGTGTGTTTTCTGTCTTATATAGTTTTTGTAGATCATGCCCAAAGATCAATGCCAGATATCGATGCCCTGCAAGGAGTTGTTTGGGCTAGCTGCTGGGCTGAGGTGACTAATATGTGTACTTTATGGGTAATAGAAAATCTAGCAGGAGCCGATCGCAGAGCCCTAGGCTGAATTTCCTGGAAGTTCATAAGAGGTATGTTCAGTAGAGGCAGCGTGCGCCATCACACAAAATCAAAATAAATATTCCATTAAGTTTTTTTTGGCACTGCGGATGCTTGCCATTTTTTTGAAGGGAATCAATCACATCGATTCTTGTTTTTTTACCGCCATGCACCAGTTCTTGGGCCATGAATGATCTGAATGTAGCTCTAGAGGCTTCTTGATTGACTATGTTTACCTTGAAATGGGTACGGAGCCACTGATGGAAATGGAAGCGGCATGGGGGCTTGAAGACCTTGAGAACCGAATGGAGAAATTGCTGGTGCCAGGGGAAGTCACAGGCAAAGGGTTTGAATCCAGTGAAGAGGAGAGCGGTGGCTGAGGTGGTTCTGGTTATGGTAAATGGAAAGCGACATGGGGGCTTGAAGACCTTGAGCATCGAATGGAGAATTTTTTGGTTTCGGGGGAAGTCATAGGCTAAGGGTTCGAATCCAACGAAGAGGAGAGCAGTGGTCGAGGTGGTTCTGGTTCTGGTTCTTCACCTGAGAGTAATGGTAGGGGTGCTGGTGAGGCTGTTGAGCGTGTCGATTAAGTAGAGGATGTCGAAAGCTTCATCAAAAGATTATGAACATAGCTTCTCTCTGAGAGTATCTAGTCCTGAGAAAGGGAGCTTGTTGGGAGCAACTACAATGATCTGCCATCACCGTTAAATGTAATGGAGCCATCTGACAACTCCGTCAATGAACATTGGTGCCAACTTTGACCGGGACCCTCGAATATTTATTTTATGTTTTGTTTTCCTCGACGGTAATTTTGGTAGAACAATTCAGACAAGAAAGCAAGTTCAAAGATAATGAATCCACTTGGATCCGCTTGCGACATGGGGTTTTGGATGTAAGAAGCCCATGGTCACATGAATTTGCATTATGTTGCACCCCATATGACTGAATTTGATTGAATTTTTCCCTTGTTCAGCGTGGTTTCCTGAGCCCACCTGAAGCTTTCTCTTGGCCATGCTACGCTGCATCGATGCGACGTCCCTCTCTAGAGAGGCCCTATTAAGTCATTCTCTCCAAGATATTCACATAATATTTATTTTTTTGATTATATTTTCTTGGATTGAAAATGATCGTAGAAAAATATCGGCCACATAATACCAGGGAGGCCTTTTACAATGCCTCCGTCGGAGCTGCAACAGGAGCTATTGCTGCCACATTTGTGTGTCCACTTGATGTCATCAAGACAAGGCTGCAAGTGCATGGACTACCCAAGCGGAGTCAAAAATCATTCAACATGCAGGCATTGTATCCTCCAGTTAACGATTACTCCACTACATCGAAGAAATGCGAACCCAGTTTCCTGTGTGTGGGGCATCAAATCATCCAAGTGTCAGAGTTTGATTTGTTTGTTGTTACAGTAGCACTGGGAGGTGCACTCAAGTGGTGCATATAGAGATTGGAGTGTATTGCCATTTTTTGTTTGACCCAACCAATGCGGTTTTGAGTTGATCGTTCCAACCAATTTACAACATGCACTTCGTCACAAGTGCACGCAGGTGGACCCATCATTCTAGCCCAAATTTAATATTTGCCATCATGATATTATTTTACTATTTGCATTTTTTAATGGGGGGTAAACTTATTGGAGGGCATATGTTTTTAAATAAAGTGTATGGGCACTTTATTTTAGCTTGGGGGAGTATCTTATTTAAAAAGATTATTTTTTTATTAAAACTATGAAGGGGTCGTGAACCTTTTTTTTAATATTTGCAAGTTGTAAGGGTCAACTTTTATAAAGTGGAGAAAGGCCACTTTATTTTTTTTAAACATGTATGGAGAGTCTTATTGGCCGACAAGTCCACATGGCCAAATTTTTCAAACATTGTAATTTTCCTTGGAGGAAATTTTTTTAATCATTGTGAAGAGTGGCCGACAGTAAAATTTTATTGGCCTGTTTTATCCACATGGAGAGTGGAAGTGGAAGATAATATGACAAGTGTACTTCCATAGTCTGCTTATTGTATTTTTCAAAATTTTAGAGAGATTATGGCCTAGATGGCCCATGTAATTCTCCTGTGAGGGAAGATTGAGAGACTGATATTTTTTGCTTGAGAGCGATGCCAGGAGAATAATCCTGATGTTCTAGTTGCTTCTTTAGAGAGGCATGCAATTTTTTCACATAATGAAGGCCCCTTTGATGATGGAGTATAGGGGTATTTATAGTCATTAGAAACGTTTTTTCCCAAAGGACACATTGGTGGTGTCCATTTGTAATTCTGAGGCTGTTTCATTTAAGTTTTTAAGCCTCAAAGTTTTCTACCTTGGAGTGCACTCTCGGTTGAACCCGACACTACCAAGGCACTTGTAAGTGAACCTAGTATCTAGTATTCACCTCTTTCTACTTGGCGGATGCAGTGGTTGGTTACCCATGCATTTCGATAAGATGAGGTGAATACCATAAGGACACTTATTATAGGGACTACAGACATAGGCACCCTAGACTCTATTCGAGTTTTTTTTGGATCTACTTTTGAAGACTATAGACGAAGACACTTTAGAAGATTCTCTTCTATTCTTCTTTCTTCTTCTCCTCCATATTTGGCTTCTATGGCTCAATTTATTGTATTTCATGGCTCATTTTTTCTTATGTATTAAGGTGAATTTTTGGCAGAGACCGACACCTTCTAGATTGAGTTCACCATGAGGGGATATTTGATATTTATGGTGAATCTAGTCAGTGACCTACGAGAGGCAACATCCTCTGAGGATGACCTGTAGAGGCAATAGACCCATAAGTGGCTGACCCTAAGGCACCCATGATGACCCTGAGGCACTTATACGGCTGACCCAGTGGCAACAGAACCATGGAAGTGGTTGACCCTGAGGTAACAGACCGAGATGTATACACAGTTGATCTAATATTATTCATAGTTGGATAGCCAAGCGCAAGGAGCACGAGCCTAGACCAAATCAGCAATAAAAGAGGATGATAGGTTGCTTTTAGAGAAGTCAACATTAAGGGGTAATGTTACCTAATGTTGAATTATTTTTTTCTTTAGTTAGGATAGTGCACTTTAAGGGGGAATGTTAGAATTAAAGTGCACTATGCCTTGTTTTTTTCTTTAGTCAGGATAGTTCACTTTAAGGGGGAATGTTAGAATTAAAGTGCACTATGCCTTCACATTGAAAATTATCAGTTTCACTTGACATTTGTCATGTTATAAAATAGGCCTTATGCCTATATATGTAATCCATTTGTATCAATACATATCTCTTCAGTTTTCCTCCTAACATAATCCTCCCAATTTGTGCATGTGATCTATCGAGTGCACTTTTCAAAATTTTATTTTATGGGGATACTATGCCATAGCCTATTTTACCAATGGATTAATTACATTTGGCTACGGTAAAATTTATTTATATGCCTCATACTTACACAAAAAATAAGCATACCTTTCCGTGCTAGTTGTGTCAAACATTGTTGCTTCATCAAAATCTATAATGACCTGAACTTATTGCCCTAATTTTCTACTTTTATAGTTTTTTATTGATTTAAAATATGTGGTTTTTTTTGGCAAATATTTGCCATTAGGTTGGCTTTGAAAGGGAATGAGCTCCAAATATTGCATGACAAATATCATTGGAATTTATCACAAATAAATTTTCTCTACCTTGTGACTCCTTGGCTATTTTTCTCCATATATTTTGGTCCTTGTGCCAGTTTAGCATCCTAAATTTTATAATTTTCAAGGTACATGAGAATTTTTGCTTTGGAATGGACCATGAAATATTCTTTAGTTGTACACAATGTTAAATTTTGAATATATAAACTTAAAGTAAATGCAACCACAAGTAATGAATTAAGCATTCAATGTTATAACTATATTAATGGTAATCTAATAAGCAAGTAAATAACTTGAGAAACTTGAAAAAAACTCATGCAATGGCCATTAATTTAAACTCACAAAAACTTGAAACTTGATACAATATGTGAAGCTCTCTCTACTACTCTACTAGTGCATGCTATGGATAATGCATGCTCCATTACTAATTACAATGTTGAGTCACAAATATATACTAGTATGTGACTCTTCACTTTCCTACCCTAAGGACACATGTGCATTCTGCAATAGGCACTTGTGCACATTCACACCTAACTAAGGACACTAGTTCTTACTATTCTAAAGGACTCATGCACATGTGGACTACATGCACATTTACATAATTGCACATTCTAACACTTGTGCATTTATTACTTCTTCCTCAAGTAACTACTTAACCTAAGATAAAATCCTAGTCTAATAATGTACCCAAGGTGGTACATTGGCATGTACCAAATAATGTAATATACTCTAACACCCCATATATTACATTATTTGGTTATTGAAGACTTTAGTCTTCAATATGGATCTTTGTATTTGTCTTCATTCTTCAAGTGACCTTGGATTTGATCTTCTACTTGAGCTTCATATTTTTGTTTGACTTTGTATTCTGACTTTGGCACTATTTTAGTTTCCTTATAAATCTATTTCCAAAGAAGTTCATACCTTTCTTGTGTCCATATCTATACCTTGAGAAATATATTTGAGAAAATTCATTAATGAAGTTTCTTGTCATTGTGTATATCCAATCAAAGAAATGATTTTCTTTATGCCAACAATATCTTTGAGAATGATTGGTTCCTCCACAAATTTTACAAACATGTAGATTCCAAAATATCTCTATATTATGACCATATATTCTACAATGAATACACCTATTTTTTATTACCAAATAACTTTGACCATTATATCCTTCATTGAAACTATTCCTATCAATACTTGTTAGTAATTTAATATCACTAATTTATGTTACAAACTCAGTTCCTTACTAATTGCTACTGATCTGACCTGTATATTCAAGACCTTCATACTTTGATCTAATTTTTGGTTCAATTGGTTCTTGCATTCCTTGTTCATATTTTTCAAACCTGTATCTTCATATCTTATCAAATTTAAACAAAAACCATTAGTATGACCAATACAATCATTAGAATGATCTTTGTCAATATCAATATGATCTTGTGCATCACTGTATCTATCATCATCTGTATCTATATCTTCATCAATTCTAATAGCATAATATTTTACTAAATAATCATGAACTGTGTCTAAATAAATTGTTTTTCATAAAGCATCAATCTTTATAATAGGTTCTTCTATATTAGTCAAGACTTGTAAATCACTAGTGTCAATTCTTGCATTGCAATATTCCCTTTCATGTTGACTAGAATCATAGTTTACATCTTTGTCCTTTTGAGAAATATCACTAGTACTATACCATGCATCAATAATCAATGATTTTTATTCTATAGTATTTTAACACGAATCTACCATAATGGGCCTTAAATCATCTGTATCACTAGATGCATCTTTCATCTCTATTTTGTTCTTTACCTCATCGACCTTTGCTTGTTCTCTAATCTTAGAAATATTAAGAGTGAAAATTCCTTTATAGATTATTCTCCATAGATTTATGGGTATAGTAACAAAATAATTATAGAAATATTTAGCATTACAAAGAACACTTTGCATGCATTTTTGAAGTATAGATTAATCCCCTTTTTCTACTTCACTAGTAGTATTAGCAAGCCTACTATTCAAAGCATTGGCTTCATAAATATACTTGTTCTTCACATCTTCTATCATATCTTCTTGTCTTCTATTCTTGTCTTTGATAACTTAATTAGAAAGCATTGTCATATACATTAATTTTCCTATATGGTAATGTGAAAACATCTTTTTAGTTTGTTTGTGCTTCACCAATTTCTGAATTTAAATAATCTTCTAGTGTTGAAAAACTTTCATTTTTGGCCTCTCTCATGATTGATTGCAAAAACTTATTTCTCTTTATAGATGTATTCTCTTTATTTTTATTTTTTTCTATCATCTTTTGTGTGCACCCTTCTAATAGTTGCAACCATTTATTAGTCTCTTGTAGTGAGTTATCTTGAATATAAATTTCTTCTTCTTAAAACATAAGTCTTATCCAATGTAAATTAGTTCTTCTTGTAGACATAGGTTTTCTTCTTCAACTAATTCTAACAACTCATGAAGTTCTAGTTTTTGAGTTTCTATTTTTGGATTACTTGTTTTATTTTTTCATTTGATTTTTCTTTGCCATGTTCCTTTGATGTAGGCTACCTTATGGCTCCCTAGATAAGATATTTAGAGTTTTGTAAACTATATTTGCAAAATTCAATATCATAATTTGATGTAGTAGACCTTATCTCTCCAAAATTATCAATTTGCAAATATTTAATTTGATTTACAAAACTTAATTGATTGATTACAAAACTTGTAATTAAATTTTAGTACTTTGGGTAGAATACCTTTTAACTCCCAAGTAATTTTAGTAAAATATCAAGTTTGCTAAGATATTTTTAAGTTTTTAATATTTATAAAATACTTGAATATCCCAATTATTTTGAGTTCAATATGTTTTGATAGTATGTTTAGCTTTCTTAGTTTCCTTGATTTGAATCCCTTTTAACTCCCTAATGTTCAATTACTACTTTTCACCTTGTTTCTCCTATTAATGAATAAATAGAAAGCTACAAATAATGCACCTTCAAGTTTTTATGAGGTTCTATATTTCAAGACCTTTAAGTTGGATACTCTATGTCCCTTTGTTTTGTGTGTGAGACTAATATCAATAATTTTCCAACTCTCTAGCAATTATTTGTTTTATTTCCTTCAATTTTCAATGATATAGTTTCTAAATTTTAATAATTTAAATTTGGTGTAGAACTCCTTATAAATTCCTAGTTGAAAATTTTAAAACTAAATTATTTGCAAATAATGTATATCTTAAGTTTGTGTAGTAATCCTTATACCTCAAATTTTAATTATTTATAAACTTATCTCAATAAGGTGATTTCAAAAACCTTTATCAATACTTTCTCCTTTAAGGCAATTAATAAAGCAACTAAGGTTTTATTCCTTATTTATCCTTTATATGATATATACTTAAGTTATAAAATAATAATTAGTTTACATTCATGAAATACCTTGAATCAATTTCTAAGGTTGAAATTTGAATTGAATTACCTTTCAATGAGTGCGTTGTAGACTCGAATTGAATGCTTTGGAAATATTGATCACTGGTCAAATTCCTTAAAATACCAACAATTACTTTTATGGATACAAGATGGTCTCCAAAAATCAACAAGCCAATCCTTCAGTGCCTTCCAATCATGCTTCAAATTGGCCCCCATGTGGAAAATGGTGCCATGTGTCTATTAGCTGAGCTAAGACTACTTGCTTATAATGGTTATCAAGGTTTAAAATTGATGCGTCTACCTTAAGTATTTGATAATGCCTGTAATGTGCTCACAATAATGGCTCATATTATTTTAAAACACTCCAATCATAGATTTATATTTATGTTAAACTATGCTCCTCAAAAAGTGTGTATATCCATCATGTGGATGGCTTCTTCCTCTGAACTTTGCTGATTCATCTATCTTGTAAAAGTAAAATGTAGAACTTCTTACGTAGTGCTTTGCCATATGGATCCTAAGCACCCTTCACAATGGTTATCTTTGTGCATTTATTCTCCTAAAATATTTGAGATGTGCACATTACATTTGGGTTTCAAATCCCAACTTAAAGTATGTCACCAAATCCCAATGAGAGCATGACTTTAATTAATCATCGAGCTAGGAATATAATGGTTTCATTGATACTAATTTTTGTCCTCCAACTTAATGATGCTCTAAATATTGTGTGGCTTTCAACTAACTATTTTTTCACCTTGAATATGGGTTCTTGTAATGACTATGCGTTGGTGAATGACTACTCTTCTGTAATGACTTTATTTGGCACAAAGAAAACCTTCCAATGCTTTGCTTATCAAACCAATAGTGTTAAATATCCACATGTGAACTCCACTAATCATTCACTATGTTGATGTGTTGGTTGTTGATGGATAGCCTGGGTTGAATATGCATAAACTGATAAGAGATGATAGAACTTGATTTTTCTTCTCCCTTTCTTTGTTGCATGTTATCCACTTGTTGCATTGAGTAACGACTCGAATGTAAATAATTATTGTAACGAATATGACAACTATGCTATCCTTTCACCTTATGTCATGCATAGGTTGGGTGGAATCTAATATTATTGGTTATCTTTCTAGAAATATTGAATGGTTTTTTTAATCAACAATACTTTTCTTTTTGTATCGTTCGAATCAACGATGCTTCACTTTCCTTTAGATCTAGTTGTAAGTGCTTTGCAAGCTTTTACTGTTATCACTAGTTTACTTAGTCCCCCATCTTTTTTGGTGCTATCTACTCTATTTTACTAGTTTCACCTCAACTCACTAATAGGCTCAACTCCATGCTTTATATGGATTGACTCTAAGCGATTCAACTCCACACTTGGACTCCTCAATGCTTCTCAATATTTCATTATTACCTAGATTTCTCCAATGCTTGGTTTGCTTGGAAATATTATTATATATTTCCTCTATGGTTGGTCAACTCAACCTTATAAAGGCGCTCTTTGAAATCTCACTTATGTTGTGTTTAATACAAAAAATCTCGATGCTACCTATAATGGCTCTCAACTCTTCCAACTTAACACTGCCCTAGTGTCTTGCCTCCATTAGAGATTCAAATATCGTTTGGATGATAATGCTATGCACTATGTAATCTAAGATTTAGAGTAATGTCTTATTTTATTATATAATAGTAGGTTGATATATATTTAAATCTTCTTACTTTTGTGCATGTTATACTCGTGAAAACTACCTTTTTCACTTCCTTGAAGACTTAAGATAGAAATATTTTAATGCAACTTTTAAACCTTGAAATTGGTGCTTAATAAACTTAATAATGAACTTAATATAAGTGTTCAACTAATGAAACTTTTGCACCTAAGTTGCACACCTTTTCAATATTGATTTGATGATGTTCTTGGTGATTTCGATCATCTAAATTCTACCTTGTGCTTCATAAATTTGTATCTCTTCCTTGCTGTCCAAAATAGCTCTTAAGATATTCAATTTACATATTTAATCCCCCTATAACTTGCTTCTTGGAACTGTGATTTGGTGGCTTCAAATCTCATCCAAGAAGTTCTATAAACTCCTAAAAATTGGTAGCTTTTAATGCTACCCAAATTTCTACTTTCTTGCTGTCCTCAAATCTAAAAAATTTAAGATTGTAAAGCAAGAAATATCTCCTTCAATATTTGTAATTTGTTTTACCAAATCCTTCTTCCTTGGTATTGTTTTTGGATGGTGAAAATTGTCCTAAATTATTTACTATCAGGATCTTCTCCTAAAATCTCCTCCAATGAGGCTTTCCTAGCCTTATTCTTCCAAGTATCTTGAGACATTATCCTTGGGCCTTCAATCTTTAATGGAGATATTCTTCTTGAGTCTCCTCTATCCTCTATATTGTGTCTTTCTCAATTTCCTATAAATATTCCATGTGCTTTGATACCACTATTAGCTTTTGAAGCTATAAACTTAAAGGAAACACAACCACAAGTAATGAAATAAATATTCAATGTTATAACTATGTTAATGGAAATCTAATAAGCAAGTAAATAGCATGAGAAAATTCAGAAATAACTCATGCAATGGCCATTAATGTAAACTCATGACAATTTAAAACTTGATACAATATGTGAAGCTCTCTCTACTACTCTACTAGTGCATTCTATGGATAATGCATGCTCCATTACTAATTACAAGTTGTGCCACAAATATATACTAGTATGTGACTCTTCACTTTCCTACCCTAAGGACACATGTATTTTTCATGATAGACACTTGTGCACATTGACACCTAACTAAGGAAACTTGTTCTTCCTATTATAAAGGGCTCATGTACATGTGGACTACAGACACATTTACATCATTGCATAGTCTAATGCTTGTGCATTTATTATTTATTCCTCAAATAAGTACTTAATATAAAATCCTAGTATAATAATGTACCCAAGGTGGTACATTAGCATGTACCAAATAATGTAATATACTCTAACACACAATTCTTCTACTAGTTCATATTTTTTTGGGTGCATTTGTTGGAACATGTGAACAACCAAGACTTGAAATTGATTATTAATGGACTCTATATTTTGATAGATCCCTACGTTTGACCAAATTACCATATCAAGGATAACCATGGAAATAATGTTCTACATTAGCTCTTTCTTAACTTCTGGTCAATCCTCTATCTCCACCTAGGGATACTCCAAAATATTTTTTTGTCATACTTGCAATTTTCTCCTCATACCTCTTTGTATGATAAGAGGTGAGATTTTCCCATAGATACATACTCTTTGCATATAAGGAATGAACATGTCAGCATGATCTAGTGCTAAGTATCCTCTAAAGTCTTCCATAAAATCATTTTATAGGCACTTCCCAAATAATGATGATGAGTCCACCACTACCACTTTTTGGACCACTAAAATATCAAAAACCTATGTAGTAGTATAGGAACATATTTCATAACTCCTATTGTCTAGATTAGTGTTCCTTTCTAGTGCATTATTATGGAATTATCCCCAGTATATTCTAAACCCATAGCATCATTAACTATATGAGGTATAATTTTGATAGTAGCTATGAGATCCACTATGCAATTATGTACTACCCAACCTTCCATGCATAAGGAAAAAATGAAGGGTGAAGACTCAATATTACCCATGCTAAGAGTTGGTGGTTTTAAGATTTTTTTGAAGTCTACGAGGGTAACTATGCCATCTATCACACTTTTAAGAGTTGCTTTCACCAAATCCACCTACCCAAGAATTAGCAAAGTCTCCTTCATACTCTTCACTTCTTTCATAATGCTATTACCATAATTATCAAGCAACTTTATAATACTTTACTTCATTCATAATGCTATCATCATCATTAGCAAAGTCTCCATATTCTTCTAAGATGGTTTATTAAACTTTTTATGTTACCATTCAACCATTTTTTGTGTTTATTTCTTGGTTACAGAAGGGTAGAATAGCTCCCAATAAATGTGTTCCCTCTACTAACATACTTGAGGTGCTTCCCACTTGGCTTCTTCAAAATATTTTAGATCCTGCTCTTCCAGTTGATTTATTTAAATATGTAAGTTTGTTCCTGGTTTTGTTAGATTTAATTGCACTTTGGGTTATTGTATTTTCTTTATAATTCTTGGACCTTCCCTCTTTTGTATGTAATATGACAAAGGATTATGCTTGTATCCTGTGTTTATGCTATTTGGGCTGGTTATAGAATGGTCCTGAAAAATTGGATATTATTCTAGATCCATCACCAAGGCCATGATTTCTTCTAATTCCTGTTCTAGAGCCTACTGATATTGAAGTTAGTAAGCCTGACAAGTATCACCCAATTGATTATTTATCAAGTGTTGAATACCAATTCTTGTCTAGGGTAATTAATGGTCTATGATATTTATTTTTGGCAATGACAAAATATATTCCATCAAATTCACTAATCAACATAATTTGGTCTTCTAAGATAGAGGGAGATTATATTTTATGTGGAACTTCAAATCTAACATCAACATCTTGTTGCTTCAAAATATCAAGCTCTTTTGTTAGGTTCTAGACCATAGCTCTTAACTCTCATTATTCCTTTATTCCAATATAGGCATAGTTGATGATGAATTTACCAAAGATACTAGGAATATGCTTTAGGAAATGCATGTAGTGAAGGGGAAGGCATAGTAAAAAAGAGAACTTATCTAGAATAGTAATAATAGGGGGAAGCTCTCCAACTAAAATGATTGTATTTTTTGTCATGATAGCAATTTGAAAACATTATGGGAATCTCACATCATTGGATTATTATATTTGAATACTTAGGTATGATATGAAAGCATGAATATAATAGATGTAGGCTTGGGCATGTTATGGTCTTATATCCTAAAGGATTCTTCTCTAGGTCCTTCTAAACTAGATATAAAAATTAATGATGCTCTCCTCAAGTGTCTTTGACTAAATGAAAACTAAGTGAGAAGCATGAAATGATCTTTAATGCCATCAAACTCTAAGATGAAAGGTCAAAATAGGTCAACCCAAGTATTAATACTTTAATATTTTAATTAGTAGTACCATGCTAACATTTTTCCTTTAAGAGATAGTGCAAGAAGATTTACCATTATATCTTCATGGGAATATTATAGATAGTGGCCAAAGCAATAATATCCTCACAATGTTCATAAGCTATCTTTCCAATATTGTGATAAAAGGTAAAGGATTTTAGTGTGGATTGAGGAATATCATGAGTATCATGAAGGCAGAGGTCTAATACTATTCCAAGATATTATATGCATGCAACCATGGCTTTGGGATAGATTTATTATGGTGATCAAGAAATCATTAATCTACCTAGAATTTTGTAATATTTCTTGTCCTCTAGTCTTATCACCATGTAGTTATAGATATATTTCACCAATTGAGTCACAAATATCATTGGTGTTTCAATAGTGGAGTCGCTAGGTGAACACATTTGTTGATCGTAGAGAGCAAAACTTCACCAAGGTTCTATTCAATCAACATTTCCCAAACTCTAATTAGGAGATGTGGTATGTTTATCCCTATGATTATTTGTGAGATAAAATAGAGTGGTTTAGTCCCATTGGGCATGCTAAAAACTTCTAGATGGTAATATTCCTAATGTGGGAAATATACCCTAGACTATACCAAGATTGGATGACTATAATTTCTTTTAAGTCAATCTATACAAAAGGCAAAAGGAAAAAATGTTCAAGACTAAAGATATAAATGCAAGGGTTATAGATGGGGTAAGGATGTAGATAATTATTTAAATATGGCTAGAATATAGCTTAAAAACAATGAAATACACTAGATAAATTTCCTTACATTCAAGATAAGACAAAGCCTAATTGACCATCCATTAAATAAAGTGTTACAAAAATTCATTAAGCTTAGATTATGCATATTTAACATTCTAAGAACTCTAAGGAAGGTAAACCAAATTATAGTAGAATTTATTTAATAGAATTAATAAACCATAAAACATTAACAAAAATGTATAAATATACATAGTACATATTCATACAAAAACCTAAAATACTATCTTCAAAGGAGGCCAAAGAACTCCTTTCTTATATTGATAGAGGAAATAAAAAACATATGATAGAAAAATTGCTAAAGCATCAACCCTTATGTTGATAAATTCTCAACTATTAATACTATTATACAATGCCTTATGAATTGCTTGACTATTACAACAAGAGTCCTTTTTAGGACTAATTTGTACATGTATGGTTTGATCAACATCCTTGACATGATTGGCTATCACTTTATCACTTAGCTTGGTTCAATTGCCTTGATTTTGGTGAAGATGTGGTTAATCTTAATATATTCCAAAAACTTGGTATCCCCACTTTTTAAGGAGCATGAGCATATTTGATAGTCTCAGTTGTTCACCACTATGTCATGTTATTGTGTCAAATTGTTAGAGGTGTTAGCTCAACTAACTATTTCAATATGGGTGGCTATTTTCTCTTTTGGTTTAGGCCTTTGGCATGTGCAAATAATATTGAAAGGGATATGTTTTGGGGTCATTTATCCATTGTTGAAGCTTTTATGTGTTGTTGGGCTCCTTTGGATGCTACAAGGACCCTTTAGAGGTAATACTGGAATCTTATAAATATTTCTTGACATCATCACTTAAGAATCCTAGGATCATATTTCTCTTAGACTAGGCTTTTAGAATATTTTGGCTAATATCAAAATTTGGAAATCTTGGGATCAATATTTTCTTGGGCCTAGGATTTTGAATGGATCTAGGTGACGTTATCGCTCAAAAATACAAAGATTGCTTCATTCTAGGCCTAACATTTTGCCTTCCTAGACTTTTATAGACCTCATACTAACGTCATTTTTTATAATCTTGGAATTTCTTCATTCCAACCCTTTGACTTCTTGTAGTTTGAGATTGATTTCTTTTGTGTTTTGCTTTATCTAAACCTTAGCAAAATTTTGAGTTGGCCAAGTGCATCTTGCTTCTTGGATACTTGTGTGAATTCATCCATTCTAAGAATACTTAGCCACTTTGAAACTTAGAACTAGATAAATGCATATGGACCTGATACGTTGCTCATGCGAAAATGACAAGCCTAAACTTACATTTTGACTTTGCCTTAGCAAAATCTTAGTAAAAATTGGAGTTTGCCATTACTTGCAAGAACAATGTGTGTGGGCAATTATTTTGACCCATTACCCATTAACTTTAGTGATAGATTATACATTGATAGTTTCATTATAGGAACACCACTCTACCATTGGATCTATTTTTAACATATTTTTCATGGTATTTTATTCCAAACTCTTTGTGAACTCTTTAGTGCATTTATTTTGTGTTTGAAAAATACATTTTTTACATATCTCTCTATGTGTGTGTGTATGTGTCTATATATAATCTATATTCCTTCTACAATGAAAATCATATTATCATTAAACTATAGTATCAATTTCATGGACTCATGGTCAACATATCTAATAAATAATCCTTATTTCCTCAACATACAAATTTGAATTTTTTTTTCAATATTATGTTAAGTCATATTTTAATATAATTTTAAGGATTTCCTCTCACTTAATATTTAAGGTTTTATCATTTATTGCAAATAAACATCATTTATTAGTATGAATTCTAATTATGTGATATCCTTTAGGATAATATATTGCCTAGAATATTAAATTTGTATTTTTATGTGAAAAATTATTGATGTTTCAATATTTTTAGGACAATACCTTTGTATCACTTATTTATGCTTATATGTAAATGGTCTTTCTTTGATTACAAGTATCCTAAAATTATCCATCCATGTGTGACAAGTAAGCAATTTTAGAGCTTCTTTGTGATAGTGATGTGTTAGGTGACAAGGAATGAGTTCCATTATTATATTTGCTTGATCTACCTTAAATTACTTCCTTACATGTAGTTTGTATCCTCCTCCTACCTTGGTATAATGATATCTAATAATTAGACACAATCCTTTTGTCAAAAAAACAATTTAGATTTAAATACTAAAGGATATTATATATAAAATAATTCATTTGAGCTAATGATAACATATGGAATTTTATTATATCACAACAAATGATCAATATAATTGTATGGTCTAGTCATTTGACTTTTTTAGGGTATGGATTTATTCCTAAAAATGCTTGAAAACCCATTTTTTTATCCTAATGACATTGTTAGGGGTATAAGTTTGTGCTTAGGATTTCACTTTGATTCATTCAACAAGTATTAAAAATATTAAAGGGGTAATAACAACTTTGGTAGGAAACCCTATTGCAGATATAATTTTTTTAAGAGAATGGGTATCATGGAGGGTCTGAGAGATTAGAGAGATCTGAAAGATGGAGGGTCTATGTAACATCCCTCCAATTTAGCTATTAATCTGCTTACTTTTATCATTATAATATGGTATTGCTTATGGTTGTATGGGTGCAAGAATAGGTATCCATCTCCAAGCAAGTAGATCAGAGGACGTAGTGCCCACCTTCTAACAAAAAGATAGCGGTTGTCTGCATGAGGTAAGGTGAGATATGATGTATAGTGCTTAAAGGTAGGATGATTATGAGTAAATGGAATCTCACTAAAAACAAATTCATATAGGGACATCTTGACTGCTGAATACCTTATGCATATGTCCATTTGATGCATCTGTTTGTATTATGCATATTTGCTGATGTGTGTATACTTGTTTAATGGTTTTATTTATTTTTACACTTTTATATATATATATATATATATATATACCATCAAATATAATATTATTTAAAAAAATATTTTATTGCTTGTGTTGGACCATCATTAGGTATGCCACTTGGAAACCATCCAAAATAGCCTATGGTGCATGACCGCCTTAGATGTCACTTAATTTGTACATCTCTCTCCTATAAAAGGATGGTTAAAATTATTTCTAGCCATTCGATCCGGGATATTTGCATACATTTGATGGTATTTGTGGAGTTCGCTTTGTGCTTTGGATTGATTGGTTTGCGTCTTCTTGATGTTGTGGAACGCATCTTGTGCTTCGAATTGAATAATAGGTTAATTTTGTTTTACTGCTGAAAGAACTAGGTCAATTTCTATCACTTATAATGTTGTGATTTATGAAAGCACGTTTGCTAAGACTTATTGCTTAAATATTGTTACTCGATGTGTGCTCTGGAAAGACATCATATTACGTAAATAAATCCTTCCTTTTATTATTATGTTGAGTGTCATTGAATAGAGGTATGTTTAATCCCTTTCATCGGAGTATCTAGTGCTTGTTATTACCTTTTGTTTAGACGACTAACAATAGACATAAACCTCCGGTAAGATGTTTGTCCTTTGTGGTAGCAAGTCGGGTGGTCCATTGTGTCCTTGTATAACATTAATGTTGTGTGCAAAAGAATTAAATTGAAAACTGAATCTGGTAAATTAGCTTTTACATTGTATGATCTGTATTGTGGTATTGGATTTTGTATTCATATAATTGCACTCATAAATTGATCATGCTGACCCAATGTGCTCACACTTTCTATCTTTTTATCGATGACATGCTTACTGGTGAGTGAGTTATGCTGGTGTAAGAATACCCAAGCCTTAGTGAAAAGTAATTAGACTTGGTCCAGAATACCTAAAATATGAACAACTTGGATGGAAAAGCAAATGTTAGCAAGTTCACTGTGAAACCCAACATCATATATTAATAGGTACATTCGACAATATTCAAAACTGGACACCTGTAGGTTTGGTGGAATTAATAAAATCAAATAAAAGATTAGTTAAATCATTAGTTAATAAATATTTATTTAAATTCTAGACTATTCTTAAATGGGAAATCTTATATGGATAAAAATTATGGCTGGATAAGGGATTAGAGGTGTTAGATTTACCTGGGGAGTTCTTCCTTCCAGCTAAATATTTTGTTAAGTTAAACTCACACACAAGACATAAGAACCTGTCATACACTATAGTGTCATGGGTTTTCCATCTTAAGAAATCATAGGTTATAATATATATATATATAATTCTAACTTTGCATTAACTAAACTTTGACCACAATATGATGTAATGGCAAATTAGTAATGCCTTTATGGATTATTAAAACAAGTTTGTTTCATTAGTGAGTTATTGTATTTTTTTTCAGCTAAAGGTAAAAGTAAGCAATTGTTTTTGAATGAAAATATTCAATGGATTACCTTTATCTGGAGTGTATTTTGCCTAGGACTTCATATCTTAATAACCTTGTTGATGGTAATTTATTAAAAATCTAGTTTATTACAGGGAAGCTAGTATATACTCTCAATAGAGAATAAATTAACTTCCAGTTACTAAGCTATGCTTGAGATAGTTATCATGCCAAGTGCTTAGACATGTACGTTATGTCCATGGTACTTTAAGTCAACTACTATCATGATGTACTCTGTTCATTTTTAAATATTAGATAGCTTATAAGATTATAAATTTATTTTTGATTAAATTAAAATTAGTTGTTTATTAGTTTGTAATAGTATAAAAATTAAAACCTAACCTTCTTGAAGAATAATGCCTTCTTTACTTTAGTCAATACAAATGGAACTTATTTTACTAAATCAAGGTTAAATGAGTTTTAAATAGACATAAATATTTCCTGGAAGTATATTCAAAAGAGAGATAGAGAGTTATGGCAATTTTCTTTATGAATTCGTTTATTTGTTTATTCAATTTAATTTGGCATTATTTTTATATTCAGTTTATACATTGAATAAATCATGTTTAATATTATTTTTTTGAGAAAGTCTATGATAATAATACAAACAATGATTAAGTTTTCTATTTTCCTTAGATTATAATGTATTGGATAAATTTTATAGGATTTATTAAAACAATAATAATAGTATTCTTGTCGGGTTTATTGGTTTACTATAATTGGTATAATTCATAGGAAATGGTAAAAGCTTCTTTTATTTACAAAGATATTTCTTTATAATGTATACTTCTTATATTATTAGATGTTTTGACTTCTACTAGGGAATAAGTCAGGTGCTTCCTAAAAGCATCCCAAAGTTGAATTTATTAGTTTTCTATTTAAATAAAGTAGTAGAGGAAATATTTTTCAATGCTATAGTTTAAATTTTTCATAAATGGTTATGATATATGTAGTTTTATTTCGTTTGATAGTTTGAAAATTTGATTTGTTATTATATAGAATTTATTATATTATACAAGTAATCTTTTATAGATAGTTTAACTTTTTGATTGGTTGCAGTTAATAAATAATAAAGTTTATCTTTTATAAAAGTTTTATTATATAATGGTTAATAAAATTTAGTCCATGAAAATTATCTATAATTATAGATTCATATCAAGCAAAGAAATATAGGTTTTAAAATTCATCAAATACTTTGATGTTTCATTAAGTTGGATGAACATCCACTCAATACTAGTAATTGCAGGTAGGTAATTATTGTGAATTGATAATGATTGCTTTCTGGTAAACCAACCTAATATAAGTGGTCCTTTTGCCAAGAACAAATGATGAGGAGTGGAATGGGACATTACCTCTAGGTTGTTATGTGAGTAGTATGGTTAGAGGTCTCATGCTGAGTGTTCAATTGAGAAATTGATAGTAGAATCATTGTGCTAGAAGTCCCTAGATACTGGTACTAGAAGGTTTAGTGACGAGTTGGAATGAGACAACTCCTTGTCAATCGTAATATGAATTACGATACCTGGTCTCGAGCTAGTACATTGGTGGGCCCAAATTGACTCTATAGGATGTTGGAATTTCAATTAGGCACTAGGCATATTTACGCTATACACTAGCATGTATTAAAAATAATAATAATATTAAACTAAAGATAAAATTTAGGCCAAAAGAACCTAAGTCCTCAATGCTATGGGACAGGGAATTATGCATCCACCCTTCTATGTGAAATGGGTCCTAGAAAGACAACCCTAAATGTGAACTTAGACCTCTAGTAAAGGAGAAGAATGTGTTCACAAGATGACATTTTTTTCTAGATCTAGCCAATCTTAACCACTCAAGAGACCATCTACATCAGTCAATATTCTTAAAGCGAGTAAATCTATGCCTATGTACTAATTAAATGTTGGGTGCAAAATAAAATTTATACATTTTAAACTTTGTGTTTAATCATAATTTTCACTTTGAGATTCTAGGGAGTAAGACTAGAATAGACAACCAGGTGTGTTAGATTTGGGTTGTTACAGTTGGTATCAGATCTCTAGGTTATGAAGCCCTAGATCACAAAACCCTTAAGTTTTAGGATTATTTATGTCATATTTATAAGCTTGGAAGAGAAAATATAAGAATAATTAACATGATGGAGGATCTTGCAACAATGATCAAGTTGTTCCAAGTGTAGTTGGAACAATCTACAAATATGATTAAACTATTAATCATAGCAAAATAAGATAGAGCTTCTCTTCGAGCAAGTTCATATAAGAAAGAAAAAAATCTAGGGAAGAAACCAAGGCTTATGAAAATCATGAAGAAGGCCAATCAGGAAACAAAACCAAAGAAAATAACTAAAAGATGATGTAGAATCTACAAGTACTCAAGCATAAAAGAAGATTCAAGCACCAGAATATGATTATTACATTTGTGGAGGGTCCCATAAATACCTTAATTATTCGATCACAAAGAAGCATCTAAGAATCAACCTCCTGCAACATGCATAAAATCTAGAGGACAAGAAGAGCAAGCCGCTTCTCAACTCTGAGAGAGTCAACACAAATATACAAATGATGCACCTATTTAGATACATGAATTAATCATTTCTACTAGAATTATTATATGAAAAAATGATCGTTCAAGGAGGATTGAACCAATATTTGAAGACATAAATCATCAAAATTAGGAGTGGATCAAACTAGACAATGACATAAAATAGTTAAATCAGATTCCTAAAGGGAATAATATCATTTAAAAGGATCTAAGACCACCGTGTAAAGGTGAAATATAGAAGAATACCACTATGGGAATCCTCTAAAGAAAGGTGAAGTTTCCATAAGGGTGTAATACAAATATCGTATACTAATCAGATCAGATACTTAAGAGAAGTATATCAAAAGAGCTATACTAATCTTAAGATGACATCGAGGAATTCTCTGTAAGAGACAAAGTTTTTTCAAGAATAAAATCTATTAAATGACTCTATTAAATCTTCCAAGCTTGACCCAATATTTATGGGACCCTTTTGAGATCATTGATAAAATCCATCTTGTTGCCTATAGATTGGCCTTACCACTCAATTTGTCAAAAATTCATGAAACCTTCCATGTGTTCCTCGGGAATTATATTGCTCATTTCTCACATATATGACATGTTTCTATTTTATGTATGCAAAATTTCTATCACCTTGAGGTTCATCCGGTTGAGATCCTTATCTATAAAATCAAATAATTAAAAGAAAATGCCCAGTGGGACAAATTTTATTTTGTGAAAAATACCACATAGGAGAGTAGTTGATTTAAGAAAATAGTTTCCATATCTATTTGCATGAACATTGATATATTTTTGTTTTATCTAATGAATGAATGTAAATTTGATTAATGCAACATGATGATGAATATAATTTTTAGTTATGATTTGAAAATACATAATTCTTTAGTATACAATGCAAAAAAAGGGACTATGTTTATTCTTAGAGGGGGAGAATGAAGCAGAACTAAGATAACACACAGAAAAATTCATGCAAATTTCATTAGCAGAGGTTTCGAATTCGCAAATACAACAGTTATATTCAAATGGCCAAGAACCCCTTTTACAATGTATGCATTCCTTTTTATAACAGACCCGACCCCCCTTCGAACATCATTACACAGAATGCGGGATTCCCTGTAACCGCCCGCACGAGTGTTCTGTCGCCGCATGCATGTTGTGGCCAGGTATCTTTCATCATCATGGCATGGGATGGCGGAGTGCCCTACAGCCGCCTGTCCATCCACCCGTCGAGTCATCATTCATAGGAATGCGCCATAGCCATCTGTAATCTGCTACCACGTGCCCTTCTGCAATGGCCTCTGTAACCGCCTAGTGCTCTATGGCCACCTGTAATTTGATGCCACGTGTCCTTCTGCAATGGCCTCTGCAATCGCCGACTGGTCTGGAGTCGTGAGCGTTTTGTCGCGATATCGCGACGTGTTTGCTTCCTTACGCCCTCTCTCCTCTTCGGTCGCGATATCGCGACGTTTTGGCGTTCGGCCTCTATTTTCTCCTTCGGGCCGTGAAACCGTGACATGTCACGATTTCGCGACCATTCTACCCCTTGGTGCCTTTGCCCCAAAAGTGTCACGATTTCGCGACCACTTTGCACCCTGTCACCTTGCTTCCGAAAGTGTCACGATTTCGCGACCACTTTGCGCCTTCGAGCCTTGCCCTCGAAAGTGTCACGATTTCGTGACCACTTTGCGCCTTCGTGCCTTGCCTTCGAAAGTGTCATGATTTCACGACCACTTTGCGCCTTCGAGCCTTGCCCTCGAAAGTGTCACGATTTCGCGACCACTTTGCGCCTTCGTGCCTTGCCTTCGAAAGTGTCACGATTTCGCGACCACTTTGCGCCTTCGAGCCTTACCTTCGAAAGTGTCACGATTTCGCGACCACTTTGCGCCTTAGAGCTTTGCCTCCGAAAGTGTCACGATTTCGCGACCACTTTGCGCCTTAGAGCTTTGCCTCCGAAAGTGTCACGATTTCGTGACCACTTTGCGCCTTAGAGCTTTGCCTCCGAAAGTGTCACGATTTCATGACCACTTTGCGCCTTAGAGCTTTGCCTCCGAAAGTGTCACGATTTCGTGACCACTTTGCGCCTTAGAGCTTTGCCTCTAAAAGTGTCACGATTTCGCGACCACTTTGCGCCTTAGAGCTTTGCCTCCGAAAGTGTCACGATTTCGCGACCATTTTGCGCCTTGGCTCCATTGCTTCGAAAATGTCACGATTTCGCGACCATTTTGCGCCTTGGCTTCTTTGCTTTGAAAATGTCACGATTTCGTGACCATTTGGCGCCTTGGCTTCTTTGCTTTGAAAATGTCACGATTTCGCGACCATTTGGCGCCTTGGCTTCTTTGCTTTGAAAATGTCACGATTTCGTGACCATTTTGCGTCCAGGCTGCTTTGCTTCGAAAATGTCACGATTTCGCGACCATTTTGCGCCTTGGCCCCTTTTCTCAAAAAGCGTCGCGATATCGCGACAGTTTGACCCTTTGGCGCCCTTTCTCAAAAAGTGTCGCGATATCGCGACAGACTTTGGCACTTAAAGAAAAAAATATTTTTGGGTGATGCAAGATTGCTTTTCCACCTCCGGATGCTCCTGCATCAGACACCCAGGGTGAATTGAGAAGTGACCTTCACTTCGATCTGTCTGAGGTAGACCCAGGCGGTCAACCTCCGCCTTCGACAACCAAGTCGCATCTTCTAGGGGCCTGCCCTTCCACTTGATCAAATACTCAGAATAACACCTGTTTCGAGTACTTCGGCCCTCACGCGTATCAAGGACTTCTTCTATCTCATCTATGATTGGAGTAACCGCGGGAATGCTCCACAAATCCGGGCTTGGTGTTGCACTGCTATCTCCTTCATGAAACTCGACCAAATCTGAAATGTTAAAAATCGGTGAGATGTTAAGTTCACTCGGCAACTCCACCTCATATGCATTACCCGAATCCCATTTTCCAATGATCCTGCATGGCCCAAACTTCTTCATTTTTAGCTTGTTATAGGTCTTGGCAGGAAACCTCTCTTTCCTTAGATGGACCATGACAGAATCTCCTACTTCAAACTCCTTAACCCGACGTTTCTGGTCTGCCCTGGCCTTATACTGAGCATTCATCTTGGCAATGTGCCTTGTCACCTCCTCATGCACTCCCTTCAGGTGTTCAGCAAAGTCTTCAGCTTCAACACTGCATTTTTCTCTTGTATCCATCCTTCTCAACTCTGAAGCATTTCTTGGGCTGCTCCCATAGATTATCTGGAATGGTGATTTATTGGTACTTCTGTTGATAGAGCTGTTGTAAGCGAATTCTGCTTGCGGTAGAACTAAATCCCATCCCTTGGGCTTGTCTCCGACCAAGCATCTCAATAGATTGCCCAAGCTCCGATTTACCACCTCTGTTTGGCCATCTGTTTGGGGGTGGTATGCAGAACTAAATTTTAGATCCGTCTTCAGTTTCTTCCATAGGGTCCGCCAGAAATACCCTACAAACTTGGTATCCCTGTCCGACACAATGCTCCTTGGCAGCCCATGAAGGCGTACCACTTCCTTGAAGAATAAACCAGCCACATGGACCGCATCGCTAGTCTTCTAGCAGGGAATAAAATGAGCCATTTTTGAAAACCTGTCCACTACCACAAATATGGAGTCGTGTCCCCTCTGCGTCCTGGGTAAACCAAGAATAAAATCCATGCTAATATCCTCCCATGGCCTTTCAGGTATAGGTAGTGGTTGATATAAACCAGTAGGCTGCCTCACACCTTTTGCCATCTGGCATATCCTACAACTTTGCACGAATTTTGCCACATCTTGTTGCAATTGCGGCCAGTAGTAGTTTTCACTAACAAGTGAGATGGTCTTGTCTCGACCAAAGTGTCCAGCTAAACCTCCACTGTGCTTTTCCTTGATGAGATTCTCCCTCATTGAGCTCCTCGAAATGCATAATTGGTTCCCCCTGAACAACATTCCATCTTGAATCAAAAAATTCAACCACTTAGTCTTGTCCAATGTAACAGGCGCAGTGCAGGCTTTCCAAGCTTCTGCGAAGTCGGGGTCTGCAGGGTATAAACCCTTGAGTTCAGCAAACCCTACAACCTCCACCTTCATCTCCATCAATAAACATTGCCTCCTACTCAAGGCATCCGCAACTCTGTTGGATCTCCCGCTCCGGTGCTTCAGCACAAAGGTGTAGCTCTGCAGGAACTCCACCCACTTCAGGTGCCTCTGATTTAATTTCCCTTGATCGTTAATATACTGCAGTGCTCGATGATCAGTATATAGAACAAACTCCTTTGGCAACAAATAATGCCTCCATTTCTTAAGAGCCTGAACTATGGCATAGAACTCCTGATCATATACCGAATACTTCTTCCTGGCGTCGTTGAGCTTCTCACTGAAATAAGCAACAGGCTTACCCTCTTGGCTCAATACGGCCCCTATGGCACTACCGCTCGCATCACAGTCTACCTGAAACACCTTGTTAAAATCTGGAAGTGCTAAGACAGGTTGCTCTGTGACCTTCTTCTTCAGCATAGCAAAGCTTTTGTCTGCCCCAGCTGTCCACTTGAATTCCTTCTTGTTCCCCCTCATTGTCTCCGTAAGGGATGCGCAAATACTGCTGAAGTTTCTAATGAACTTTCTATAGAAACTGGCCAGACCGTGAAACGATCTCACCTCAGTCACGCTTCTTGGAGCAGGCCATTCTATGATAGCCCTCACCTTCTCGGGGTCCATTTTGAGACCATCGGCTGAGATAACAAATCCCAGGTATACTAGCTCCCTCTTCACGAAGTTACACTTCTTCAATTTATCAGCAATTGCTCCTCCCGCAATTTCTCAAAAACCCTCCCGATGTGCATCGGGTGCTCCTCCGGGGTTCTTGCTAAAAATCAGGATATCATCCAAGTAGACAATAACAAATTTGCCTAGAAATTCCTTCAGGACTTCATTCATTAACCGCATGAAGGTACTCGGTGCATTGGTTAGCCCAAATGGCATGACCAACCACTCATACAGCCCCTCTCTAGTTTTAAAGGTTGTCTTCCACTCATCCCCTTCTCTAATGCGGATCTGATGGTAACCACTTTTCAGGTCAATCTTCGTGAAGTACTCAGCTCCACTCAAGCAGTCCATGATATCATCCATCCTGGGCAATGGGAACCTGTATTTAATAGTGATCTTGTTAATTGCCCGAGAGTCTGTGCACATTCTCCATTCCCCATCCTTCTTGGGTGCTAGTACTGCAGGTACTGCACATGGACTAAGACTCTCCCTAATCAACCCCTTCTTTAGCAGATCTTGAACCTGCCTGTTTAACTCCTCAGTCTCTACAGGTGTCATCCTATGTGCGGCCTTATTCGGCAAGCTCGATCCAGGCACCAAATCTATGTGGTGACTGATCTTCCTAACAGGTGGTAAACCTTCAGGAACATTATCAAAAATGATATCTGGAAACTCCTCTAACAACCCCATGACTTCCACTGGAGTTTCCTTGCATTCTTCTTCCCTAACCCTAGGGATTATTGCATAGCACATATGATCTGGCTTCAGACCATCTAAAAATCTTCTGCCATCCACTAGACAGACTCGTGCACTGCTGCATACCTTCTCATCCGCCTCCTTCAGTGGTTTCAACTTATGTCGAACTCCATTTTTTGACAAGGAATATGTATTGGCTCGACCGTCATGCACAACACTTCGATCAAACTGCCATGGTCTCCCAAGCAACAGGTGACATGCATCCATAGGCAAGATGTCACATAAGACCTCATCTCGGTAAGTTCCAATGTTGAACTTCACCAGGCATTGCTCACTGACCAGCACCCGATGGTCCTTTTGTAACCATGCAATCCGATAAGGGTGCGGGTGTTTTCTTCTCTCCAGCTGCAACTTAGTAACCATCTCCTCGGAGACCAAGTTGTCAGTGCTTCCATTATCGATGATGATGTTACGGACCTTGCCTGCGCACTTGCATCTTGTTCGAAATAGGTTGTTCCTCCGGTCTGCCTTCTTTTCTTCATTCAACAAGACTCTTCTGATGATCATCGCCTCTCCTCATTCTGCCTCCTCAGAGTGCTCAGATTCGACACCTTCGTCTGCTACAGCAGCTCGGGCCTGACCCTCAGGTCTTCGATTTGGCCTTTCTTGATGCTGCGGGCAGTTGTATGCCCGATGTCCTTCTTCTCCGTAGTTGAAGCAGGTTCCTCGAAAGACACCTCTTCCAAACCCTCGCCCAGACCTACCTCTTCCCCTCGGGTAGTTGTTGTTCTGATTGCGTGGGCGTTGGTTATTCTCCTCCTTCTCTTCTTTCTATTTTTGGCTACTGCTTGCTTCACCAGTTTTCCCCAAATCTTTGTATCTTCCTCCACTGGTCCTTCCACCAGCTCTTCCTCCATGATCCTTTCCTCTCTGCTTACCATCAAATCTCCTATTCAGCTTCTCCTCCACTTTTAATGCAAACTGGTATGCATCCTCAACCGTGCTCATTCGAACCAGACTCAGCTCTTCTTGGATGCTGGTTCTCAATCCATTGATGTATCGAGCAACTTTCTCCTTATTTGCCTCAGAATGGCCGGTTCTAATCGAGATCTGGTAGAACTCCTCCGTGTACTCCTTGACAGATTTACTTGCCTGTCTAAGACTCTGCATCTTTCTCAATAGGTCCAACTCATAATCCGTGGGGATGAACTGCCTCTTCAACTTCTCCACCATCCTATCCCACCTGGTGATCTTTTCCTTTCCCCTCCTGTTCCTTTCCAGCTGCACTCCTTTCCACCAGATGCTAGCATGCCCCTTCAACTTTGTTTTTGCGAACCTGATCCGATTTGGATCTGAGATCTCTTCATACTCAAAATATTCCTCCATGTCGTTGATCCAATCTATCAATTCCTCGGGATTGAGATTCCCAGAATAAGTAGAGACATCAAACTTTGGCTTCTTCTCGATCTGGGATATGGCCCTATACAACCTAGCCTCTACTGGATCCAATGCTTCTTCCTCATCAGATGGACCCTCTTCTTCCCAAACTTCATCTTCACTGGGTTCCTCCCTTCTTGGCTCAACTCCTCTTCTGATTTCCTCCTGCAGGGCTTCAACTTGCCTCTGCAAGGCTCTAAGATCGACCTCTGCTCCCCTATTCCTCACACCACCATGGTTCCTATGCGGAGGCATCCTGCTCGCTTCCTCTCAACCCACAACCACAATCCTGGCGCAAACTGCCTCACTATCGGCGATCGGTTTGCGCACTCAGAACCTTCTAGCTCTGATACCACTTGAAGCAGAACTAAGATAACACACAAAAAAATTCATGCAAATTTCATTAGCAGAGGTTTTGAATTCGCAAATACAGTAGTTATATTCAAATGGCCAAGAACCCCTTTTACAATGTATGCATTCCTTTTTATAACAGACCCGACCCCCCTTCGAACATCATTACACAGAATGCGGGATTCCCTGTAACCGCCCGCACGAGTGTTCTGTCGCCGCATGCATGTTGTGGCCAGGTATCTTTCATCATCATGGCATGGGATGGCGGAGTGCCCTGCAGCCGCCTGTCCATCCACCCGTCGAGTCATCATTCATAGGAATGCGCCATAGCCATCTGTAATCTGCTACCACGTGCCCTTCTGCAATGGCCTCTGTAACCGCCTAGTGCTCTATGGCCACCTATAATTTGATGCCACGTGTCCTTCTGCAATGGCCTCTGCAATCGTCGGCTGGTCTGGAGTCATGAGCATTTTGTCGCGATATCGCGACGTGTTTGCTTCCTTACGCCCTCTCTCCTCTTCGGTCGCGATATCGTGACGTTTTGGCGTTCGGCCTCTATTTCTCCTTCGGGCCACGAAACCACGACATGTCACGATTTCGCGACCATTCTACCCCTTGGTGCCTTTGCCCCAAAAGTGTCACGATTTCGCGACCACTTTGCACCCTGTCACCTTGCTTCCGAAAGTGTCACGATTTCGTGACCACTTTGCGCCTTCGAGCCTTGCCCTCGAAAGTGTCACGATTTCACGACCACTTTGCGCCTTCGTGCCTTGCCTTCGAAAGTGTCACGATTTCGCGACCACTTGCGCCTTCGAGCCTTGCCCTCGAAAGTGTCACGATTTCGTGACCACTTTGCGCCTTCGTGCCTTGCCTTCGAAAGTGTCACGATTTCGTGACCACTTTGCGCCTTCGAGCCTTACCTTCGAAAGTGTCACGATTTCGCGACCACTTTGCGCCTTAGAGCTTTGCCTCCGAAAGTGTCACGATTTCGCGACCACTTTGCGCCTTAGAGCTTTGCCTCCGAAAGTGTCACGATTTCGCGACCACTTTGTGCCTTAGAGCTTTGCCTCCGAAAGTGTCACGATTTCGCGACCACTTTGCGCCTTAGAGCTTTGCCTCCGAAAGTGTCACGATTTCGTGACCATTTTGCGCCTTGGCTCCATTGCTTCGAAAATGTCATGATTTCGCGACCATTTTGCGCCTTGGCTTCTTTGCTTTGAAAATGTCACGATTTCGCGACCATTTTGCGCCTTGGCTTCTTTGCTTTGAAAATGTCACGATTTCGTGACCATTTTGCGCCTTGGCTTCTTTGCTTTGAAAATGTCACGATTTCGCGACCATTTTGCGCCTTGGCCCCTTTTCTCAAAAAGCGTCGCGATATCGCGACAGTTTGACCCTTTGGCGCCCTTTCTCAAAAAGTGTCGCGATATCGCGACAGCTTTGGCACTTAAAGAAAAAAATATTTTTGGGTGATGCAAGATTGCTTTTCCACCTCCGGATGCTCCTGCATCAGAGAATGTAACATCCCTATAATTTAGCTATTAAACTGCTTGCTTTTATCATTAGAATATGGTACTATTGATGGTTGTATGGGTGCAGGAACATGTATCTATCTGCAAGAAATCAGATCAGAGGAACCTGGTGCCCATATTCTAGCGAAAATATAGAGGTTGTTTACATGAGGCAAGGTGAGATATGATGTGTAGTGTTTAAAGGCACCACGGTCATGAGTACATTGAAGCTCATTGAAAAAAAAATCACATAGAGAAACATATTGACTGCTAAATACTTTATATATATATCTGATTGATGCATCTATTTGTATTATGCATATATTTTCTAATGTGTGTATATTGTTTAGTGATTTTTTTACTTTTAAATTATATATATATATATATATATATATATATATATAATACCATTAAAATATAATATTATTTAAAAAAAATAATTAACATTTAATAAATTTAATATTCTATTCCTTGTGTTGGACCATCATTAGGTATGCCACCTGGAAACCATCCAAAATATCCTATGATGCATGACCGCCTTATGTAATTAATCTATACATCTCTCTCTTATAAAAGGGGGGTTAAAATAATTTCTAGCCATCTGATCTAAGATATCTACATACGTCCGGGTGGTATTTGTGGAGTTCGCTTTATGCTTTAGATTGATTGGTTTGTGTCTTCTTGGTGTTGTGGAATGCATCCTATGCTTCGAATTGAATCAAAGGAGAATTTTGTTTTGTTACCGAAAGAACCAGAGGTTGGGTTCTATCACTTATAATGTTGTGATTTATGAATGCATGTTTGCTAATACTTATTGCTTAAATATGGTTACTCAATGTGTGCTCTAGAATGACTACATATTACTTAAATAAATCCTTTCTTTTATTATTATGTTGAAAGTCGTTGAATAGAGGTATGTTTAAATCCTTATCCCTTTTACCAGAGTGTCTAGTGAAAGTTATTACCTTTTGTTTAGATGAATTGCAATAGACATAAACCTCATTAAGGTGTTTGTCCTTTGTGGTAGCAAGTGGGGTGGTCGATTGTGTCCTTGTATAACACTAATGTTGTGTGCAAAAAAAATAAATTGAAAACTAAATATGGTAAATTAGATTTTGCATTGCATGAATTGTATTGTGATGTTGGCTTTGTATTCATAAAGTTGCACCCATAAATTAACCGTTGCTGACCCAACGTGCTCACACACTCTATATTTCTATGATAGTATGCTGATTGGCGATTGAGTTGAGCTGGTGAAAGAATACCTAAAATGTGTTGCTGGTTTGACCTCGGATGTTGGACTCACTACTTAATGCACCCAAGTTTTTTTTTTATGGCAAACACAATCTAAATGGTAAAGTCAGAGCGCCACTATTGACAGCGTAGATTTCATTGGAGTGAAAATGTTTTTATAATATTATGTTGAATGAACGTTAACATAGAGATAGTTTTACTAAACTCAAATATTAAAGCGTTTTTTAAATGTTGTATTTAACATGTCATTCAATGTTGCGAATGTTTGGGCTAAATTGTTTCAATACAGTTTTATCACTGGGTATAAATACCATGTTATTAATCTCCATTTTTTAAATGAGTAGTTTTCCTTCAATTAAAGCTTGTGGTAAATGTGTTTTGGTCCAAGTGGTCTCCACCAATGTATGTAACATAATTAGAACTTAATAAAAGACTTGTAAAAGTGGTTTTTCTTAAGAGACGACCCAATTATTCATAAGTGTTATATTTAGCTTGGAAACGTATGTTAATGAAAACTTTGTTGAATTTATTTTTAAGGATTTAATGTGTGGCTGCGAAGTCCAATAAACCTTCAAAAACCGCAATTTTAGATAATAGAACTAGAGACTTAGTGAAAAGTAATTAGACTTGGTCCAAAATACCTAAAATATGAACAACTTGGATAGAAAATAAAATTCTAGCAAGTTCACTGTGAGACCCAACATCATTGAAAGGTGCATTTGATAATATTCAAAATTGGACACCTGTAGATTTGGTGGAATTAATAAAATCAAATTTAAGCTTAGGTAAATCATTAGTTAATAAATATTTAATTAAACTCTAGACTAGTCTTAACTGTGAAATCTTATATGGATAAAAGATTTAGTCATGCTAGTTTACCTGAGCAGTTCTTCCTTCCTGCTAAAGCTTTAGTTAAGTTAAACTTTCACATAGGGCATAAGAGCCTAACATATACTATAATGTCGTGGGTATCCATCTTAAGAAATCACGTTATAAATATATATCTATATATAACTCTTTTGCATTAGCCAAACTTTGACCACAATATGATGTAATGGTAAATTAGTAAATGCCCGGATTATTAAAACAGGTTTGTTTCATTAGTGAGTTATTCTATTTTTTTCAGCTAAAAGTAAAAGTAAGCAATTATTTTCGAATGAAAATATTCAATGGATTACCTTTATCTAGAGAGCGTTTCGCTTTGGACTTCATAGCTTAATAATATTGTTGATGGAAATTAATTAAAACCCTAGTTTATTATAGGGAAGCTAGTATATACTCTCAATAGAGAATGATTAACTCTCGGTTACTAAGCTATGCTTGAGACAATTATCATGCAAAGTGCTTAGACATGTACGTTATGTCCATGGTACTTTAAGTCAACTACTATCATGATGTACTCTATTCATTTTTAAATAATAGGTAGCTTATAAGATTTAAAATTTTATTTTGATTAAATCAAAATTAAGTCTAGTTTATTAGTTTGTAATAGTATAAAAACTAAAATCTGATGTTCTCAAGAATAATGCCTTCTTTACTTTAGTCAATAAAAATGGAACTTATTTTACTAAATCAAGGTTAAATGAGTTTTAAATAGACAAATATTTTTTGGAAGTATATTCAAAAGAGATAGAGAGTTATGGTAGTTTTCAATATGAATTCGTTTATTTGTAAATTCAATTTAATTTGGCATTATTTTTATATTTAGTTTGTACATTGAATAAATCATGTTTAAGATTATTGTTTGAGAAAGTTTATGACTAGTTTAGATATATAAAATATATATATATCTATAAATGTTGAGAGTTATAGATAGGCGCCTATTTATCACACCTTCATTTTTTTAATGTCGCCTTTTTTTAATAAAATATTAATATTATTTATCGTGTGCTGACCTTCTTGACTGCCATTGTAGTACGCCTATCGATGTAATAATAATACAAATAATGAGTAATTTTTTTTATATTTTCCTTAGATTAGAATGTATGGGATACATTTTATAGGATTTATTAAAACAATAATAATAGTATTCTTGTCGGGTTTATTGGTTTACTATAATTAATAGAAAATGGTAAAATCTTCCGATATTTCTTTATCATGTATACTTCTTGTATTATTAGATGTTTTGACTTCTAATAGAGAATAAGTGAGGTGCTTCCTAAAAGCATCCCAAAGGTAAATTTATTAGTTTTCTATCTAAATAAAGTAGTAGAGGAAATATTTTCAAGTAGCATAATAATAATAGGAGTAGAAGACTTGGAATTCTATAGTTTAAACTTTTTTATAAATGGTTATGATATATGTAGTTTTCTTTTATTTGATAGTTTGAATATTTAATTTGTTATTATATAGAATTTATTATATTATACAAGTTATCTTTTATAGATAGTTTACAATTTTGATTTGTTACAATTAATAAATAATAAAGTTATCTTTTATAAATTTTTTATTATATAATGGTTAATAAAATTTAGTCTATGAAAATTATTCATAATTATAGATTCATATAAAGTAAAGAAATATAGGTTTTAAATACTTTGATGTTTTATCAAGTTGGATGAAAATCCACTCAACACCAGTAATTGCAGGTAGGTAATTATTGTGAATTGATAATGATTGCTTTCTGGTAAACCAATCTAGTATAAGTGGTTATTTTGCCAAGAACAGGTGATAAGAGGTAGAATGAGACATCACCTATAGGTTTTTATGTGAGTAGTATTATGAGGGGTCTCATGCTCATCGTTTGATCGAGAAATTACTAGCAGAATACTGGTACTAGAATTTGCTAGATACTGGTGCTAGAAGGTTCAATGACGAGTTGGAATGGGACAACTCATCATCAATTGTAACATGACTTGAGATATCTGGTCCTGAGCCAGTGTATTGGTGGGCCCTAATAGACTCCATATGATGTTGGACTCTCATTGAACTCTCAATTAGGTACTAGGTATATTTACACTATACCCTACCATATCTTAAAAAGAATAATACTACAAAACTAAGGACAAAATTTAGGCCAAATGAACCTAAGTCCTCTATGCTATGGGGTGGGGAATTATGCATCCACCCTTCTAGGTGAAATGGATCTTGGAAGGACAACCCCAACCATGAACTTATACATCTAGTAAAGGGAAAGAATGTGTTCACAAGATGACACCTTTTGTAGGATCTGGCCAATCTCAACCACTTAAGAGACCATCTACAATGGTCAGTATTATTGGAGTGAGTAACTCTATACCTATGTATTAATTAAATGTTTGATGTAAAGTAGAATTTATACAGTTTAAATCTTGTGTTTAGTCAAAAATTTCACTTTGAGATTCTAAGGATCGAGAATAGAATAAACAACCAAGTGCGTTAGATTTGGGTTGTTATAGTCTAAGTGGATACGAGGGTGTGGATAAGCTTCTCTACTTTGGAGCTCTATCTACTGGGCTATGTTTAGCATTCCAATGGTATTGGATCTCAAAGGGATTGGTGTGGCTTTACTCCTTAATTTTTCAATGTTCCCTAGGGAGGTTCCTATAGTTTTCCTATCCTTTGACCTCCTCAGGTGAGATTGATGTCCATCCTCTAGTCAAGTTTTTAGTCTAGCCTATGGTTTCTCGTAGCACATTTGATATCAGAAGGGGTTTTTCTTGAATGCTCTATTTTGTAGTGCTTAGGATCTTATTCAATCCTAGATCTACTTGGCCTAAGAAGTTGGATCTCATTTGTGAGGATCCATTATTGTTCTTCTTGGTATTTCTTTCTATAGTCATGGTATTGGGTGGGATAGTGGTTCCTTACTCCATTCTTGATGTAAAAAGGTGTTCAACTAATTCTTGTTTATCTGCTAATCCTAGAACTACTATTCTTGATAAAGCAAATCCTATGGCGAATCCTTGGAGGTTTTTGTAGGCTATATTCCTCATGTTGGTAGGAAGAAAGAATCAATTTTCTAAATATTTTTCTTGTAGGATATTGGTTGTGTGGAGCTCTATAGCTAATATTGGAGGTTTCTTGGACAAGTTTGCAAATCTAAATTTTGGGGTCCTAGAAACTCACATAAAGAGATCTTTATGGTGAACGGGTGTATCTTCCTAAAGTTTTCTATTTATCTAGCTCAAAATTTAGTTTGGAGGTTCTCTCTCATGGATATTTTTTTTGGGATGGTTTTCAGTATTGTAAAGCATGAATCTTATTGTTGGTCAAGTGGATCTATTCCCTTGGGTGGTCTTTGGTTCTAGGGAATTTTCCTAGGAGACATGCATTTTGATCTTCTTCTTGGACTAAGTGCTATATTTTTTTGAGTTTAGGAATGATAGATTTTTGGACAGAGATTGGCTCGATTGGAAAAATTATCATCCCAGTGGTTTCTTGGATGGAGGGTGATCTATCTATTTTTTGATCTCTAGGCTAGACATTTCTATGGATATTTTAAGAATTTTTGTTGTTGATGACAAATATTTAGGATAAATTATTGTTTTATTTATATTTCAATAAAGCTTGAGGTTTTACCTGAGATTAGCTCACATGGTATAAATGTCTCTATAAAGGTTTCTCAATATAAGAATTATTTTTATATTTTTTAGAATTTAAGTTTTTTATTTTCTGGTTGGATCCATTTTTTTTTTAGGAGATGCTGGATTTATGGTTTTTGGATTGATCTATTATATTTTCCCTACTAAGCTAGATGCCTTCTTATTTATCTTTCGAGCAAAAAATATTTTTTTAATTAAAACTTGAGCGAGACCTTTGGGTTGGTGGTTGATAGCTTGGTTTCAAGTTTGTTTTTTCTTGTCTAGATAGGAATTTTTTCAATTTATAGTTTCAAATTGGGTGGGCTTTTTAATGTTTTAATATTTGGCTCTTGGCTATTTAGGCGATTGCTGAATATTCTCTTGAGATTTGTTCCTTCTAATTTTGTTGTTGCATTTGGGTTAATTCGATCATGGAAGATACAAATATTTCTCTTGGAAATTGGCCTTTTGTTTCAATTGTCGGATCCTCACATATCTCCTTTGAATATTCATATTTGTATCTCTTGGGGTTGTATGTTTGAGATTCGTATTTATCGTAAAAGGTTTGGGGATCCTTAAAACCCCTTTGTAAAAGGTTTGTGGATCCTTAAAACCCCTTTGTAAAAGGTTTGGGGCCATTTCAAAACCCCTTATACCTAATAAAAAAACAACTTTGGTAGAAAAACCTATTGCATATTAGTTGCATTTAATTACATGATTTCTTTTTATAGGCCCTCAAAAATAAGATAATATTGACTAAAAAAAAAAAATTTGATTATTATATTTCCATATACTAAATGCACCTCTTCTAATGTTAAACACATCATTAAAATATAATATAAAAGTACAAGTTACATGCACATGATTTTCTTTTAGTATATGCTTTATAACTCATGAAAGGTGAATCACCACATTTTCATATAGGTGAACTTCTAACTCATGGAAGGTGAGCCACCATATTTCCATGTGGGTGACCTTCTATATTTAATATGGTGAATTTATAATACACCAAAAATATTATATAAAGAGAGATGTGCCACTAACTATGAAAAGATCAATAATAGATGCAATGTCATAGCCTTATTTCTTTTCAATGATTGCATTGTACTTTATTTTTTGAGAATAAAATCATTAAGTTATTTTTTTTGTATATTTATGTTCTCTAATTTGTTATGATTTTTTTTTTTTTAATTTTATTCTTCCTAATCTTCCATAACTCAAAATTCTAGTTTTAGAACATTTTGAGACGTTTAAAAATATTATACTTTTTAATAATATCTCGTACTAATAAATATTTTTCTTTTACCATTGACTATGGATTTTAGTGTACTTTGTGATAGATTATGCAACTCTACCAGATATTTTCAAGATCTTAACCCAAAAAATTTCAAGAACTATAAATTTTATAACATTATGTCATTAAAAATAACCATTATAAAGAGATATGTAATCACCCAGGTGTTGTAGGTGAGTTGGAGAGGAGAGGGAAATCCTCCAAGAGAGGTCGCAGGTTCAAATCTCCACGCTACCAAAAAGCTGAATTGCGTATCCAAAATCCAATTGATAATGTTGGTGCGGGTAGGGTCGGGTGCGACTCCCGGATGAATTTGATGGTGTAGAACCCCCTGTTCGTGGTCTCTCAGACCAAGGAGGCCCCGCAAGGGGTCTTTCGCTTAAAAATAAAAAATAAAAAAAATAAAGAGAGATGTAATCCTTAATGAGATTTAGGGAAACATGTGTCATTAGGTTATATGATGAAACTACAAAATGGTATTTGAAATTTTATCTTTGAGAATCTTTGTGAAGGCATAAGAAATGTGATATATGACATTATTTGTAATGATCTTATGGACTTATTCATTGATATGGTTACATTATCTTGGAGTGGTTATTATTTCAATTTATTCATGAAATGTTAGGCTAGATTTATACTACGCTCAGATAAGATATTAGATAAAATTTATTTTAACAAAAATAATTTTTAGAAAAATAAATTAAAATATATATTTTAATAGAAGATGTAATATCCTAATGTTTGACAAGCCTATCTAAAATTATCTATAGAGATAATGGAGTATGTGAGAATTAACCCAAATGTGCACAATAGGATGGGTAATTTTAGGTATAGAAAATTTTGAAGAGCAAATGAAATACATAAATAAACTTATATTATATAGAATATTGTATCCTAATAATATTTATGGTGTGGGTCTCTTAGTAGAATTAAAAGTATTATTTTATTACATCAACCAATGGGATATGGACAATGAATTATCATTATAATATAATAGATTTGAGCATGCATAAACTTATCATATTTATGAGTTTATGTTATACAATTAGGGGATATATTCAAACCTCATGGAATACATTTGGAATAAATATTTGGGCGTACTTAGGTGTAATTGTTTAAGCCATTAACAAGTATCCCAAAAAGGTATAAAGGATGAAAAGGGGATACTACAATATTTAAACCTAATATTTGAGAATACTATGTAAAGGAGTATGGAAATTTTTTTATAACATAGAATTTTATAAATATATATAAATGTTACTTTATTTGTTATTTTGTTGTGGAATACATTTGAAATAATTTTTTAGATTTATTAAGAATCATTACTCATATTGTGAATCGTTATACCATGAGGTATTAAAGATGACAATTTGACCATACCTACAAACTTCTATTAAAAGTGAATAAGATAAAAAATGGATCAAAAAAAAAAAAAAGTGAGAACTTTAACTACTATTTGTAAAATATATATTTTCAGATAATATCATCATGTGTAATAATGTTGGGATATAGCATGTATTTATTTATTTTTTGTTATTAACATGCATTATTAGATAATTATGTTGAGGAAAATAATAACATGCATCTCTATTATTTACTAATAAATCATCAACTAATTATATATATTGAAATAATAATATATTTATGTTTACTATTGTTACTTATTCATTATTTTTTTCTACATATGGATTCATAAGTTATATATTAAAGGATAAGATAATATATTAGATTATAAACCCGATTTTTTCTACAATCCACCTTTTATTCACACTATAGTTCTTTGTAAATGTGTTTGCTAAAATTGTATTTGTAGTCTATAGTCATCCTTCAAATCTGGCTACCAAGTCGTCTCAAGATCCACCAACAAGATCATTCTATAGTTCTATGAGTTTAGCTACAATATCTCTTGCAATCCATCAACAAGATTGCTCAAGTTTAGCTACAACTCCACAAGTAATCTATCACACAAGATTACACTATAGGTTTACTCACTTGGCCCTTAATTTTATTTTGGAAAACACTATAAATACACAATATTAACAAAATGAGATTTATTAACTAATATCTTGTCAAGGATGAACTATAGCTCATAAAGGGTAATGTTTAGCCTATCAACAAGACCATTACCTAATTTATGTGAATCCTTTCAAAATGTATCACAAAATCCTTAGACAATAGTTCATCATGGTTTACATAAATTTTCACCATAATATTTGCTCAAGTCTAAGAAGGAATTTATGTAGTTTCTACCTGATTTTGTTTCACAATCTATTGACAATATTGCACTTACAAGTTTTCACCAATTCCTTTAAAGTTTGTTTCATAACTTACTAAAGGAATTATTCCTTCACAACAATCCTTACAATTCAATGGATCTAGGAATTATTGTTAGGTTTTCTTCATACTACCTTTGGAATAACCTTTATGTTATTTCATTAGGATCTAAACAACAAGATTCCTCATACTTATATACAAATTTAAAAAGAGACTCTATTTTTAAGTGTATATTGAAATGTTGACCCTTAATCTAGAAAGGGGGTTTCATTAAACATCTCATTATTTACTTAAACTATCCCTTTATGCAAGAGAAAGGAACTCCATTTTAAAACATAACTTTATACAAAGAAATGGTGGTTTTATAGCATCGGTTAAATTTTGACAGTTGCACTTTACCAATCCCTCGTGCCCTTTCTTATCTGACATGACCATCATTGTAATCATTTCTCACAATGGGGTCTACTTATATTAAACCATGAAATGTCATAAACATACCCAATGTGGGATGTCTTGATAGAAGGACTACATTTATCCATGTGATATTTGGTTTGTTGGATGGACAGGTGGTGGTTATGGGTTGGTTTCGATGTCGTCATACCTTGGTGTATTTTTTGGCCCTCTCATGGCATGGCGCTTGGCATACCTACCAAAAATTTGATCCTCTTTATTATTATATCAAAATTTTAACATTAGAGCTAGTATGTCTAGCATTTTATAGTTGACACAGATAGTCATTGATTCACGTGTGGTGATCGAACCTGATCAAAAGATATCGTTATGTAGGTAGTAACTTTTTACGGATAGAAAAGACATTACGAAGATTACTATGTTCGAAAGGATTTACCTTTGACATAGGCATGAACCCTGGTTCATAATTTTGAGGTGCATTCATTAGGTCTCCCAGCAAGGTTTAAGAATAAACCAACACTAATGCATTGAGGATCAAATATATTCATATACAAACATATGATATGGCATGGTTGAGGTATTTTTGCCCCAGATTTGTGCATACAAGAACCTTAAAAAAAGTTTCCAATCAAATATAAGGGAATTAATTAGGTGATTACCCATGAATCAACATCCCGAATGATGACACACTAAATAAATTAGATGATCTAGAAAGCATCTAGTAGTGGAAATGTGTGGTATAGAAGACACAAGTTATCATTATCCCATATCGGTGACATCAAAAGAGAGTTCAGTGACAATAGTCATGGTGATAGAATTTAGAACACAAGATATCCCACATTGATGGGATCATGGGAGGTGCTATTACATAAGTACACCTTGGGGTTCTATAGCTAGTAACCATCCATCGATGGTGGTGGAAGTTTTATCAGCAACGTCGACACAGGGTTTTGTCATTGGGCATGGATTCTAGGGTCAATAGTTATTTTTGAATAAATTAACATGCCATCTAGATTTATATAATTGATCCTCCCACCTTGGGTGATAAATGATAATTACAACTCTAATCAAACATAGAGATATATTGCAATTATAAAATATATTAAAGGGATATCCATTCGATAAATATTGTATCGAATACATATTAAGGCTTATAGATAAAAAAGGGCACAAATTTAAGAAAGTAGAAATAAACACTCTGACCTGTGAAATTCACAAGAGTTTCACCCTTTCTTCCCTACCCTCTAAGCCCAACATCCCTTCCTTATTATGTCACTCTACAAATATTTTGATCAAATTTTTCTACCACTTAAGGTTTTTTGGTTTCTAATTCACCCAAGGGTGAAGAGCATAATCCCTAAGCCCAAGCTTACCTATCAATATTTTCTTAGGATTTTTCTAGCATACCCTTTTTTTGTTAACCCATGGTGGATTTTTATAGCATTTAGGGGGTGCCTCCTCCAAGGGTGAAGGGTAGTCTAGGTAATGACATGTTGGAGAGGTCAGGTGGATGGTGATGTAGGCAAGTTAGTGGCATAGTATTTTTCTACAACTTTGAGGACATGATGCACATCAAAGGGCAACCAATAGTGCTTTGGAGGACTTTGAATGACTAATATTATTTTTAAATTCTTTCTAGAATATGGAGGGTACAAATTATTTTCCCTCATGGCCCTTAATGGTATTTTAGGACCAAAATACTTTTCTCAAAGTATTTTAACACCATATTAGTTTGCAAAGCACACTAATAATTAAATTTACATGAAAAATCCCTTTTTATTATTAAAATATATGTTATTTCTTTTCTTGGATGTATTTTCAAAAATATTAAATAAATCACCATCATTTTCAATACCTTGAAAATTTTAAATATTTTCTATGCCTTCACAAATTAAGAATTAATTAAATTTTTCCAAGCACAAGGGTCTAGTTTGATGTGGGATGTGACATACTCCCCCTTAGACTAAACACAGTCCCTTGTGTTACCATAGTTAGCAAACAGTAAAATATTAGTGCATAACCAAAATATAGCAAAGGAAGCAAAAAACCATAATGCCTTTTACCAAATTGCAATCATAGGCAACCATGCAAAGTCAATATTCCACACCATTGTTTTATCCTATGGACAACCTATTTAAGGTAGGATCGCTATCACCGTTATATCCAAGAGGCTAGTCTCAGACATCATTTACCAATGGTACAATCATGAGTATACTTATATACGGGTAATTTTTGTGTTATCCAATGTCATCATCATCATTTTTATTTTTCTAGTATCTCGTTCTTGGTGGTTGAACAACTCCTTCCTATGATAAGGCTAGATTCTTCCACCCATGAGAGCTCCTGGACCTATGATGCAACAAAATATCAGTAGTACCATATTATTCAAGAAATAAAACATATATATTGCATGAAAATCATTCATCAAATATTACTTTGCATGGTAAGATCAAAGTATAAAACATAAATATCATCATAGAGTAATGAGATATAAATCAGTGCATACATACCATCATCAATGCATAAGTATCTCTATCAAAGTATCTATCTAAGCATCACACAAAGTCTATCTGAAACAATATTACACATTATTTTCAAATAAATAAGAAAAGTGATTCCTCATGTCCTACACATTTTCCTAGGTGGAATTCCTTTCAAAATATAGGTCCCACTAGACCATGCACTGCTCTATATTTTTCTTTCTCATGATCTTGGAGTGAAACTCAAGGATTCTGACCGGTTTCACTTCAATGTACGTTGGATCTACCATATGTAGCTTTGAGACATCCAATACATGATTAGGATCATCAAGATATTTTCTAATAAGGGACACATAGAAAGAATTGTGGATCTTTGCCAAATTGGGTGGTAAGTTAAGTCTGTAGGCAATAGGGCTAATTATTTCCAGGATGGCGAATGGTCCAACATATATTGGGTCCATTGTTTTTGACTTGATATCACTTTTCATAGGCTTTAACCTCAAGAATAACCTTTCTCCTACATAAAATTCTCAAGGATTTCTTTTCAAGTCAGCATAACATTTTTGACAATCCGAAGCTTCCTTAAGCCTTTGTCAGATTACCTTCATTTATTCCTCCATATCCTTGAGTGTATCAGGCCAAATAATGTCACAATCCTTGGGATTGTCCCATGATAATGGTGCTATACACCTCTAGCCATACAAAGAATCAAAAGGATCCATTTTTATAATAAGTATGGTATCCATTGTTGTAGGTAAACTCTACTAAAGGTATGAAGTACTTCCATTGAGACTTTTGATCCATGTAATACATGCGAAGCATATCTTCTAAGACTTGATTGAATATTTCTATCTACCCATTTGTATTCAAGTTGTAAGAAGAACTTATATCTAATGTAGTGCCAATTGCACGATGGAGGGCTTGCCAAAAATTGGATGTAAACCTAGAATATCGATCAGAGATGATCACTTCAGGAAATCCATGCAATTTGAATATCTCTTTGGTGAATCTATTGGTGACCACTAGCACATCATCCTTGGTGCTACTTGGTATGAAGTGTGCTACCTTGGTCATTTTTCTACCACAACAAGTATCGCATCATATTGGTACCTGGTATTAGGCAACATAACTATGAAATTCGTTGATATCACTTGCCACTTTTGCATGGGCACATCATGTGGGTATAATCGACCTACAGGGTGCTTGTATTCTACCTTCACGTTATGGTATTCCATAAATCGAGCAACAAATTTAATGGCATCCTCCTTCATACCAAGCCAATAGAAGGTCTTCTTCATATTCTCCCTCATCTTGGTTCCTCATATATGAGCAGAGTATGGGTATCTATGATCTTCCCTCATGATCACCCTTCTTATATTGCTAGATTTAGGAGTGACTACTTGATCCTTAAAACACAAAATTTCATCCCTAAGACAATAATATCTAGCTATATTAGGATCTTGTGCCATTTTGCCTTGGATTTCAATACAAATATGATCCTAATATTGGGTTTGTTTAACTTGATCCATAAGATCTATATGAATTTAGGTTAGTGTGGTAATGTATCTTCTTCTGCTCAAAGCATCGATGACCTTGTTTTCCTTACCTTTGATGTATTCTATGCCAAAATCATATTCGGACAAGAACTCAATCCACCTTCTTTGTATTGCATTTAGCAAATGCTGAGTAAAGATATACTTTATACTCTAGTGATTAGATCTCAACTCAAAGGATTTACCCACAAGGTAGTACTACTAAAATTTCAAGGTATGTACCACTACAACTAGTTCTAAGTCATGAGTAGCATAGTTAGCATCATATTTCTTGATATTTCTTGACTCATAGGACACTACTAATTTATCTTGGGATAGCACTCCTTACAATCCTTCCAAAGAAGCATTTGTGCACAGTGAAAACTCACCTTAGGGGTCTGGTATTTTTAGTATAGGAGTGGAAGTAACCTTTTGTTTAAGCAACTGGAAGGTGTCTTCACATTTGTCTATCCATATGAACACCTTTCCTTTCCTTTGAAGATTAATTATTGGGGAGGCTATCTTAGAAGAGTCCTTCACAAATATTCGATAATACCCTACTAAACCCATGAATTTCATCACTTCTGTTATATTAGTGGGAGGTAGCCAATTCAAAATGGCCTTAATTTTATGGGGATCTATCACAATCCCATTCACAAAGATTATATGTCCCAAGTAGTCTACTTACAACACATAAAAATCACATTTGGATAGGTTCTCATAGAGTTGATTTCTCTTTAATAAACATAGCATGATTTTCAAGTGTCTATTATGCTCTTATAGACTACGGGAATAGATTAGAATATCATCTAGGAATACCAATACAAATCTGTCCATATGATTTCTAAATACACTATTCATCAAATTCATGAATGTAGTTGGTGCATCGTGTTAGCAGTTAGTTATCGACAAGTGATTGATGACAAGAAGGTTGACGGCAAGGACGGTAGGCGATAGAAGAGAGTTTAGCTTTAATTTCTCTTCTCTCCCTATTTTCTCTCCCCTATTTCTAGCTTAGCAGTTAATAGCCTATCCTAAGCTATATAAGGTTGTATTGATTTATTTTATGTTTTAATGAGCATTTCGTAAGTTCAATTGGTATCAGAGCACACGGTGAGGGTTAGTTTTTTTTAGCATCCAATAGGCTCACGGATCGAGGAGTAGCCCTAGGCATGCATCCCGAGGAGGGCCCACAGGCACGCATCTTGAGGAGCGGCCCATAGAGGACCTATGCACATGGAGCTGGTGGCATGATTCCCAAGGAGGCACATGGCGGACAATAGATCTAACCTGGTTGGCGGCACAATTCCCGAGGAGGACACATGGTGGACAATAGATCTGACCTAGCAGACACATGGTGACGAGCCACTGGACTGGAGGTGGACACATGGTGGATGGAGAAGAGGACAAGTGGTGAGTTGACTAGGCACATGGATCGAGGACTGGGTGCTAGACACGTGGCGAGCTATGATGTGGTAGGTGATGTGGATCGAGGCAAGCAACAGGGTGATGTGTCAGGTGATGTGGCATTTTTTGGTTGGTCGTGTCTACGACAAAAGGAGGGTTGTTGATTGCCCGAAGGCAATCGAGTTTAAAGGAGCGCGTTGAAGGTTTTAAAGAGCTAAAAAGCTCTTTCCCTGGCGAATGTGGGATAAATCATCCCAAAGTTTTTTTTCATTTGCATTGAGGAAGGCCAAAAGAAAGAGGAGGCCTTCCCCTTGCCTTCACGTTGGGCACAGTAGCCCGACTGGCTCGAGGAGCCAGCCGAAAGTTGTTTGCCCCCGCCCGGTCGCAGGTTCGAGTCTCCGTAGCATCAAAAAAAGGATAAATTTTATTTTATTTTTTATTAAAAAGGCTTTGGCTTTGGTTTAAGGGGGAGTGCCTTCCCCTTTGCTCATGGCAGGTGAGCTACCGCAATGGTAGAAGGTCGGGCGGTAAGGCCCAGGGCCATAAGGTCGAGGGTTCGAAACCCTTCGACCCACAAAAAGGTAATTTTTTTTTATATTTTTTTTTATTTTTTGCAAAGTTTAAAAATTCATTTTATTAAATTAATTAATAATTTAATCATAATATTAATTAAAATTCATTTTAAAGGTTATTTTTAAATGTTTTTAATTGATATTAAATTTTATTATTAATTAATATTATTGATAAAATTGTATTTTTTATTTTGCAACATTAAAAAAAAGGACATTTCCTAAGAGGAAATTATTGTAATAGCCTGAGAGGCTTTAAGAGTGAATTTTTTTTGTAATAGCCTAAGAGGCTTTAAGGGGGGATAATTTTTGCATCTAAGGGGAATATTTTTGTAATCATTAATGATAAGGTCAATCGGATGCTATCATGCCCTTTGTTCTCTTTTAGTAAGAGAAAACCCTGAATCCTTTGATGAAAAATTTTGAATGTATGGATTGAATATTGTATTTAGTCAACTTCAAAATGTTGTAATAGCCCATCAAAGAGCACCAGATGCAGGATATGATGCTGATTCAGAAGATAATTCCTTTGGTAGTAGATTTGAGGAGTCAGAATCTGTAGGAGTTGCACCATAGGAGCCAGAGAATACTCATCTCAGTGATAGTGACTCAGTTGAAATACTGGAGCTAGAACCATATTCACCCAAAATCATTCTTATCAGTGACGATGGTGATTCAGTTGCTGACAACTTTGTCAATCTAGTGATAGGAGAACCTCTACAGGTAGAACATGATATCTACGAGAGAGTAGATCAAGTTATATTTGATTTAAATCTATAATTTTTCCTTTGAAAAGCATAGTGCTTTGATTGTAATTGAGAAATAAAAAGTGTGTTTCTAGTTTATTTCCAAAAGCTATGGCATCCAATAATAATCTACCCATTCCAAAATTTAATGGGTTTGATTATGAGTATTGGTCCATCAAGATGAGGACCTTACTCATAGGTAAGGGACTATGGGATATAGTCGAAGAAGGTTATTCAGAACCTTCATATTGGACCACTTTGAGTGCAATCGATAAGAAGACAAAGAAAGATGCCCAAAAGAGCAATTCCTCTACTCTTTATCATCTCCAAGCAGCATTGGAGAAGAGCATATTTCTGAGGATTACCTCTTGTTTAACTGCCCAAGATGCATGGAAAGCATTGAAATACAACTATCAAGGAAGTGATCAAGTGAAGCAAGTAAGGCTTCAAACCCTGAAACGAGATTTTGAGAATCTCAAAATGAATGAAGATGAGAAAGTTGGAGACTACTACGTAAGAGTCAAAGCAGTTGTCAACAAGATGGAAACTCTTGGCGAAGAAGTCAAACCTAAAGCGGTTGTGAAGAAAGTGTTGAGAACACTTCTTCATAAATGGAACCACATTGCTATCATCATTGAAGAATCTAAAGACCTTTCCACTCTAACTTTTGATGCACTAATCGGTTCATTGATGTCACATGAAGAGATATTACAAGGGTCTACTTCAACAAGCTATGGAGGTGATGATAAAGCTTTCTCATCCAATGAGGGTGCAAGAAGAGGCCAAGGAAGAGGCCAAGGCAAAGGACAAAGAAGAGGCAGAGGAAGAAGCAGCTCAAGAGGAGGAAATCCAAGGCAGAGGTGGCAATCAAAACAGAGGTGGAAATCAAGGAAGAAGTGGCAATCAAGGAAGAGGAGGTGACAAAACAAAGAAATCTTGTTTCAACTATGGCAAGCCTGGTCATTTTGCTCGAGATTGTTGGTCCAAGACTTCTCAATATGGAAGAGGTCAATATGGCAACTATGGTGAAGAAGAAGGAACTTCAAATCTATTTCTTTCTTATGGAAAATCAGATCAAAATCTAAATGACACTTGGATTTTGGATACTGGTTGTTCCAATCACATGAGTGGCAAAGAAGAGCTCTTTGCTACAATGGATTCCACCTATAAATCAAGAATCAAGTTGGGTGATGACAAAGCTCTGCAAGTTGAAGGCATTGGAGCCATGGAGGTTCCAACAAAAGAAGGCACCAAAAAGGTAAATGACATCTATTACACCCCCAAACTCCAACATAATTTGCTTAGTGTTGGACAAATGATGGAGAAAAATTATAGACTTGTTTTTTATGAAGGCAAATGTGTAATTTTTGATAAGAACAATTGTAATAGAGTCATTACACAAGTACCTATGACAAAGAATAGGTTGTTTCCCCTTAATTTTGGGGAACCAGGGGGAGCTCAACTTGCTAGTATTGCTATAGCAAATCCAAGTGTGCTTTGGCACTTGAGATATGGTCACCTAAATTCTGCAAGCTTGAAATTGTTAACTTCTCAAGCTATGGTATGTGGACTTCCCAAAATTGATGAACACAAGGAGGTCTGTGAAGGATGTGCTTTGGGAAAGCACTCAAGATCCAAGTTCCCAAAAGGACAAGCGTGGAGGGCTAGTCATCCACTCCAATTAGTGCATTCAGACATTTGTGGTCCAATGCAGACAAAAAGTATAGGTAATAATTCTTACTTTCTCACTTTTATAGATGATTTCTCTAGGATGTGTTGGATCTATTTCTTGAAAACCAAAGATGAAGCTTTTGATTGCTTCATAGATTTCAAAAATAATGTAGAGAAACAAAGTGAGTTCATTGTAAAATGTCTAAGGACAGATAGAGGAGGAGAGTATTCCTCAAATGCATTTCTAAAATATTGTAAAGAATGTGGGATAAAAAGGCAATTCACCACTGCCTATACTCCACAACAGAATGGTGTGGCAGAAAGAAAGAACCGCACCATAGTAGAAATGGCAAGATCGATGCTTCAAACTAAGCATCTCAGTAACATGTATTGGGCCGATGTTGTTAGAACTAGTGTTTACATTTTGAATAGGAGTCCTACTTCTAGTTTGGATGGGATCACTCCTTATGAAGGATGGTATGGCAAAAAGCCAAATGTAAAACACTTTAAGGTTTTTGGTTCTCTTGCATATGCCCACATTCCTGATGAGAAAAGAAAGAAACTTGACCCCAAGAGTCAAGCATGTATTTTTGTTGGATATTGTGAGTCTACCAAAGCATATAGGCTCTACAATCCCAAAACACATAAAATTGTTCTTTCCAGGGATGTAATTTTTGATGAAGGGGGAGAATGGGGTCATCAAAAATTTTTTTTGATGATGGATCTCATGATGCAAGTACCTCTCAAGTGCAGCAAGTGCAGCACAAAAACAACAAAGGAAGTCCTCCAAGCCCAAGTATGAGTACACCAGATGCTACTCCAAGTCCTTCTCCACAAATATCAGTAAGTTCTTCACCAATGGATATTGATTCTCCATAAAGAGGTAAAAGAACACTTCAGTATCATCCATCTTACCAAATGTTGGATAAGAATTTCCAAAAAAGATACACTAGAAGTCAAGCTAGTGAAATGAATGCAGTTTTAAAAAGACTTGAAAATCTGCATATGTATGGTGATGATGACTCCAATGATCCTAAGGGAGATGTAGTTAATTATGCTTTAATGACTAGTGCATAACTAGAGCCATCTAGCTATGAGAAATCTTGCACTCATGATGTATGGCAGCAAGCCATGGAAGAGGAAATAACCTCTATAAAAAAGAATGATACTTGGGAGCTAGTGAAGCTTCCTAAGGGTAAAAAATGTGTTGGATGCAAATGGGTCTACAAGACCAAATTCAATGCTGATGGAAGCATTGAAAGACACAAGGCAAGACTTGTAGCAAAAGGCTTCACTCAAAAATATGGCATTGATTATGAGGAGACCTTTTCTCCTGTTGCTAGATAGGAAACTATCAGATCAATACTTTCCTTGGCTGCCCACAAAGGGTGGAAAATTCAGCACATGGATGTAAAGAGTGCCTTTCTCAATGGGTACTTGATTGAAGAGGTTTATGTCCAACAACCTCAAGGTTTTAAAGAACAAGGTAAGGAGAACCTTGTATACAAACTGAAAAAAGCACTATATGGCCTCAAGCAAGCACCAAGAGCATGGTACTCTCGCATTGATGGCTACTTCAAAGAGTATGGATTCACTCGGAGAAAAAGTGAACCTACTCTCTACTACCTAAAGCAAGGTAAATATATTCTCATAGTTTGTTTATATGTGGATGATCTCATATTTATGGGTAGTAATGATAAGATGAATAAGGAGTTCAAACACTCCATGATGAAACAATTTGAGATGAAATATCTAGGCTTAATGCATTACTTCCTAGGCATGGAAGTTCATCAAAAAGATAGAGGGATCTTCATATGTCAACACAAATATGCTCAAGATATGATTAAGAAATTTTCCATGGAGCAATGCAAATATGTTGCAACTCCAATGGGTCATGGGATCCAATTGAGCAAAGATGATGGAGCACCGAAGGTTGACATGACCACTTACAGGAGCATGGTTGGGAGTCTGATGTTTCTCACCAACACAAGACCTGATATTTAGTATGTTGTTTCTCTTGTTTCAAGGTTTATGGCTGATCCATCCGAACTTCATTTTCAAGCAACTAAGAGAATTCTGAGATATGTAAAGGGTACATTGGATTTTGGGATCCATTACCACAAATGTAATTCTGTAAAGTTAGTTGGCTTTAGTGATAGTGATTGGGGCAACAATATAGATGATAGAAAATCTACTTCAGGAAATTGTTTTAGTCTTGGGTCAGGACTAATTACATGGAGTTCCAAAAAGCAGACTATTGTAGCATTGTCATCTACTGAGGCTGAGTATATAGCAATCACACATGCTAGTACTCAAGCTCTATGGTTGAGAAAAGTCCTTGAAGAGATTGGAGAATGACAAAGTGGTCCTACCAGATTGTATTGTGACAACATGAGTGCCATTCAATTGGCATATAATCCTATCCACCATAGCAGATCAAAACACTTTGATATGAAGTATCACTTCATCCGAGACATGGTGGAGAACCAGGTAGTTGAGCTTAAACATTGCAACACTTTGGACAACATGGCTGACATCTTCACCAAAGGCATTGCTAAAGCTCAATATATAAAGTTGAGAGATTGTCTTGTCAGCCCTCTCAAATTTAAGGGGGAGAATGTTAGCAGTTAGTTGTCGACAAGTGATTGATGGCAAGAAGGTTGACGACAAGGACGGTAGGTGGTAGAAGAGAGTTTAGCTTTAATTTCTCTTCTCTCCCTATTTTCTCTCCCCCATTTCTAGCTTAGCAGTTAATAGCCTATCCTAAGCTATATAAGGTTGTATTGATTTATTTTATGTTTTAATGAGCATTTTGTAAGTTCACATTGGTCAACCCAAATAGTAGGACAGTGAACTTATAGTATCCATACCGGGTTTTAAAAGCAGTTTTATGAGTATCCTCATCTCGGATCCTCAACTGATGATACCTTGATTTCAAATAAATATTGGAGAATATGGTGGCATATTTTAGTTGATCAAACATATCTTCTATCCTTTGCAAAGGATATAAATTCTTGATGGTGGCTTTGTTCAACATCCTATAGTCTATACAAAGCCTTAGCGAACCATATTTCTTCTTCATAAATAGTACCGGTACACCCCATGGAGATACACTTGGTTTGATTAACATTTTGTCAAGTAATTACTGAAGTTGCACCTTTAATTCTTGCATATCTATAGAGTTCATCCTATAAGGAGCCCTATGAATGGGTTCTACACCTGGTACTAGATCAATGCTGAAGTTAAACTATAGCTTGGAAGACATTCCAGGAAGTTCTAAGGTAAATACTTCCCTATATTCTTACAAAATTGAGAATTTTTGAAATGCTTCATCCTCATTGACATATTCAACTTCTTTCAATTTATCCACGTAGACCATACCTCCTGTACTTATGTACTTACTTAGTTGCATTGGGGACAATAGCATAGGTTTAAAGAACCTTGTTCACTAACCATTTTTAACCTTTCTTTCCTATCATTAGTAAACTCAATCCATTGATCTTGGAAACTGATCAAAGCCTTGTGAGCTTTTAGCCAATCCATGCCCAAGATGATATTGAAGGTATGTAGTGGTGCTATATATAGGTTCAAAATGGTAGAGCTAGTGGGTAGGGCAATTTTTGTTGTGGGGAAGCATTGATCCATGAAGTAGGTCTGACTTGACCCATACTCCACTTTTTCCCCTTGTGCCAAAGATCCAGTTCTTTCTAGCATGTCCCTTACTATACTACTATAAATAAAGATATCTGTAGCTCCACTATCTATTAGAATTTTAACATCTCTACCATATAGTTTACCATATATGAGTAAAGGAATTGCTTGTCCTTCTAGATTCTATTTCCCAATGGTCGCATAGATCTTGTGGCCCTTCCCATTTACCTATTGGCTGGAATCTACACAAAGGGGACAATTCTTGGCATAATGTAGACCTCCACATTCATAACATCCTAATTTATGATTTTGGCCTATCCCTTGATCTGGATTATCCTTCTCATTGGTAGGAGGTGGTCCTACCTATTTTAGAGGTTGTGGTTTTCAGTATTATTGTTGTTCTTATTCCTATGTTGGAACTTCTTATTGAATTTCTTGGGTTTCTCATTGTTCTTATTTGTAAATTTTGGAGTTTCCTTTCCATTCTAACTTGATTCAGGCTCCCACTTCCTCTTTTACTGGTGATTATGTTCCTTCTTTGATCCATTTGAAGAGTTTCCAAATTTATTACTAGGGTGCTGATTATACTCTGCTTGGCAAGCTAGCTCATAAACTATCTCCAGATCACCAGGTTTATGCATGCTTACTAAATTTTTAATATGATATCTAGCTCTCGAGAGGAATTTATGCACTTTCATATTGTTATTCTTCTCAAAATATGGAGCATATTTAAGTAGTTTCAATAATTTACTATAATATCCTTCTACGGACTGAGTCCCTTAGTGGAGTTGAACAAACTCATCAAGTTTCTTCATATAAAACTGCTCCGTTAGGAATCTCTTTACGAAGGCTTTCATGAAGTCCTCCCATTTGAAATGAATGGAATTGATATTTTGCTCCTTACTATAGATCTCCCACCATTCCATACTTGTTTTAGTCATAAGTCCTATGGTCCAAACTATTTTATTTGTGAAGGAATAGTTTATCATGGAGAAGTAGATCCCTAGCTCATTCAACCAAGATTCTATCAAATCTCCCCCTTCTTTTCTAGAGAATATTTTAACCTTGACATGCTTTAGGTTCTTTTCTAATTCTCTATTAATACGGGCCTTAGTCACATGATCTGCTTCATATATGTCATTAGTATTCCCTACAACAAGGTTTATTGGCTCAGGATTACTATTCTCAGGTTTTTGCATCTCTGCTCTAATGGTTTCCAACAAACTATTTTGTTGAACCATTTGCTCTCTATACAAAGTTATTTCTCCTTGCATTGTTTGCACAATAGTTGTGATATTTTCCACTCTGTTTGAATTTCCTAAACTATCTTCTATGGGCCTATACTCAACACTATCAGTGCTAATGGGCTTCTCCATTCGAGAAACCATCGGTCTTCTACTTCTCAATCCAGGTGCCATATTTTCCTAAATTTAATAGTAGTATTAGTTTTGTAATCACACATTTATTCCTATTATATGTGAATATTAAATACCACATGCATTATGTTGTATAAATAGTATGCGACACTTTAATAAAATTGACTACCATTTGGTGGTCATGTAATGGTGTTTCAACCATAGTAAAGTTATAGTTTGCTACTTGCTATGTTTATACGACTTCCATGTTCGACCAAAAGGCCATGTTATAACATATTAAAATAAAAACATTTTGCTATCTTCTTCTAGTGTGAAGATCCTACTAAGATAGTTTCTTTATTATTAGGATCTGTAAATAACTCTTGTTGATTTGTAATATAGTGTCTATGTAAGAAAGAGGCCTAGCTTGGAGCTATGAATGTTAAGTATAATTTCTCAAAAGAATCTCAGGTACACCGCTTAAGATCCACTATCATGGAGGGTTAGCTTAACTATTCCAAGTTGATTCACCAATGGTTCAATCTTGGGAGAAAGAACTTACCCATCGATAACATCCAAGAAATTTTTATTTCCTTGCCAAACATACATTTATTCAAAGTTATTCTAACATTTTCATGGAAGATTTTATGCCTAATCAACCTAGACTTTCATACCAACTGTAAAAACCCTAATTCCAAGACCAATCAACCTTAGGGAATTTTTTTTTTTTAGTATTTATCATTCTCACTAGTTCAAGAGTGAATTGAAAGTCTATCCATGTGGTTCTCTTATAGTTTAGCTTCCAAGTAAGTTAAATGCTGAAATACACAAGATGTCAACATGGTAAGTTTTTTTCCTATGGATAGGAGTGGCTAAACCCTATAATGACCTATAGGTAAGGTTTCTTTACCTTATAATTGGGAATTATACTATCTCAAATAGGAACACCCTTTTTACCTACTAGTTTAAATCAAACATTAAACTAGCTTTTATGTTAGGTCTCTTTCAACCTATAAAATAGGCGTATACCTTGAGGATTAGTTGATTCTTCCTTAAGGATAAAACAAAAATCAATGCAATGCTTAACCTTCCCATATCAACCATAGGAAGCTAAGGAGGTTAAAAAGAGACTCTTTTCTAAGTGTATACGTAAATATTGACCCTTAATCTAGAAAGGGGGTTTCGTTAAACATCTCATTATTTACTTGAACTATCCCTTTATGCAAGAGAAAGCAAATCTATTCGAAAAAATAACCTTATACAAAGAAAATGGGGTTTTATAGCATCGGTAAATTTCTAAAAGTTGTGCTTTACCAATCCATCGTACCCTTGTTTATCTGACATGAACATTGTAGTGTATTTTCTTACAGTGGGGTCTACTTCTATTAAACCATGAAAGGTCATAAACATACCCGATGTGGGATGTCTTTCTAGAAGGATTACATTTACCCACATGAGGTTTGGTTTATTGGATGGACGGGTGATGACTATGGGTTGGACCAATTTTGATTTCATCATCCCTTGGTTGATTCATCATCCCTCTCATGGTGCGGCACTCGACACACCTACCAGAACTCCGATCCACTTTCTTATTATATCAAAATTTTAACATTAGAGCTAGTATGACTAGCATTTTATAGTTGAGGCATATAGTCATTGATTTACATGTGGTTATCAAACTCGATCAAAAGACATCGTTATGCATGTAGAAATGTTTTGCTGATAGAAAATACATTAGGGAGATTACTCTATTTAAAAGGATTTACCTTTGACACAGGTGTAAACCCTAGTTCATGATGTAGAGGTGGATTCGTTGGGTCTCCCAACAAGGTTGAAGAATAACCCAACACCAATGCACTGAGGATCATATATGTTCATATACAAATGTATGAGATAGTGCAGTTGAGGTATTTCTACCCTAAATTTGTGCATACAAGAACCTTAACATAAGGCTTCAATAAAATATAAGAGAATCAATTTTGGGTAGAGATTTATGCAAAACTAGGTGATTACCTATGAATCGATGTCTCGAATGATGATACCCTGAAGAAATTAGACGATCAAGAAAGCATCTAGTAGTGGTAAGATGTGGTACAGAAGACACAATTTATTATTTTCCCATATTTGTGATATTGGAAGAGAGTTCAGTGACTGTGCATCATGGAGAAAAAAGTTAGAATACAAGATATCCCACATTGATGGGATCATGGGAGGTGCTATTACATAAGTACACCTTGGGGTTCTATAGCTAGTAACCACCCATCGGTGGTGGTGGAAGTTTTGTCAAAAATGTTGACACAAGGTTTTGCCATTGCACATGGATTCTAGGGTTGATATTTAATTTTGAATAAACTAACATGCCATCTAGATTTATATTAAATCGATCCTCACACCTTGGGTAATAAATGATCATTAAAACTCTAATCAAACATAGAGATATATGGCCGTTATAAAATATATTAAAGGGATTTCCATTCAATAAATATTGCATCAAATACATATTAAGGCTTATAGATAAAAAATGGCATAGAGTTAAGAAAGGAGAAATAAACACTCTAACCTATGAAATTCGCAAGAGTTTCACCCTTTCTTCCCTGCCCTCTAAGCCCAATAGCCCTTCCTTATTATGTCACTCTACCAATATTTTGATCAAATATTTCTACCACTTAAGGCTATTTGGTTTCTGATTCACCCAAGGGTGAAGAGCATAATCCCTAAGCCCAAGCTTATTTTTCAATACTTTCTTAGGAATTTTCTAGCATACACTTTTTTTGTTAGCCCATGGTGGTTTTTATAGCATTCAGGGGGTGCCTCCTCCAATTTTGAAGGGTATTCTAGGTAATGACCTATTGGAGAGGTCAGGTAAATGGTGATGTAAGCAAATTAGTGGCATAGTATTTTTTTACATCTTTGAGGACATGATGCACATCAAAGGTTATCCAATAGTACTTTGGAGGACTTTGAATAACTAATATTATTTTTAAATTCTTTCTAGAATATGGAGGGTATCAAAATACTTTTCTCAAAGTATTTTAACACCATATTAGTTTGCAAAGAACACTAATAATTAAATTCACATGAAAACTCCATTTTCTTATTAAAATATATGTTATTTATTTTCTTGGATGTATTTTAAAAAATATTAAATAAATCACCACTATTTTCAATACCTTGAAAATTTTGAATATTTTTTATGCCTTCACAAATTAAGCATTAATTTCATTTTGCCAAGCACAAGGGTTTGGATCGAGGTGGGATATGACAACTTTACTTGATGTGATATATACATCTTGGGAAAATACAGTCACAACTCAATTTAAACGTAAGATTGATAAATATGGTATTTGTTCTATTTAGCCTAATTTCACAATTTCATTGGATGATGAAAAAATTATAAATGAATTGAAGTTATGCTTAGAACTACATGGTATTGACTTAATTCCAACATCAATATATTGTATAGTAGGGTTAAGATATGTATTTAGATTATTAAATACAATATTCTTGCCAATAAAGATCAAATTCAGTGTTCAATATCTAATCAGATCTAAACATCATTTAGAAGTTGGTAGGCATGTAGATACAAAAGACTACTATAAAGGGTTTCCTTTCAATTTTTAATATCTAGAAAATCAAGAATTCAAATATTTGTCGGTAAAAAAATTAAATTTAGTTTAAACCCTAGATGTATAACACATAAACTAGGAGTTATAGATCTAGTATCTAAAACCTCTATTCCAAGTTTGTTAGCATTGGAAAGTCCTAATCGACTATCAACAATTAAAAGTCCAAATAGAGATGTTAATCAAGAAAAAATGTGTATAGAAATGTATAATATATGTTGGAGGTATTGCATTCTTTGGTACCTTGAATACCATTGTAAATATTTAGATTAGAAAATGTGTTTATTATTTGTGTCAATAGTATGTATCAAGTTGTAAAATGTGTTTATGTGATGTAATCAAGTTTGATTTATGAGTGAAAGGTGATGTGTGTAAGTGAAGAGTTGTGTGAGGCATATTATATGCAAGAGAGAGTTATGAGTGTGATGTATCAAGTTTAGAAGTAGATATTTATGTATCATGAGAGATTTTTTCATTATATAATATTTGATATGTATAACGTAAAGAGGTACTATGAAAGTTTGTATCTGCCATGAGTTTGAGGATATCAAAGGTCAATAGTTATGTGCATTAAAGAGTATCATGTAAGGTTATATATTGAAGAGAAAGATCTATTCTATATAACAATGTAGAATGATATTTTATCAATAAAGTTTTTCATTTTGCAATATTGTTATTATTATTATTAAATGAGATTATATGTGTGAGATTATATGATCTTGGAAATTATAGACCTATGATATTTGGACCCATTTTCTAACAATGGAATCAGAGCTTGTTAGTTTTTTTTTAAGGAGTTTAAAAAAAAATGAAATAATTATATTAAAACAAGATCATTTACAAGTTGGGATGAGTCTCCTCCAAACCTTAACTAGCAAGAATACTTGTTTACCATAGTAAAATAAGATCTATATTGGATCCAAATATCCTAAACCACATATCTATAATGGTTTTCCAAATTAGCGAAACACTAAATATGCTCACCAACCTGCCTAATCCTCTCATACTTAATAGTCATACCATTGTGCCACTGAACCCCTAACTTATTATTGGTACCCATATTAGCTAGGAAGTATACTACTTTATTTAGGTCTCTACCCACATAAAGCATAATCACATCATATAATTCTCTCCACAATTCTTGAATTTGGGTGACAAGAATCCTCATCCTCCATGTTTCCAAAGCAAAGTTCCTCATGCAATCCAGATCTCCTACCAAGATTTGAGAATTTGATTCTATGATTATACTCCTATAGCCTTGTCATACTACCCAAACATAAGAATATTTGATAGCTAATGCTTTTGATTCATTGTTTATGGTTCTACTAGCCTTTCTAGTTCCAAATAGAGCATTGTCCTAATATGATTCCTATAGACCACTCTAATTTTGGCTCTACCAGAATTACATTTTTGTGGCTCCATTAGTATTAATTTTAATCCAACCTTTTAGGTGTGGTTTCCAACAAGCTCTATCCTATCCTGATTGCACGTTGGATTCCTTCTCCATCGTCCCTATATCATCATGAATTTCCTCTTTAGCATAAACTGCCATAGTTTCTACAAATTTACTCCAAATGACCTTCAAAACACCATCCAAGGATGAAAATACTTCTCTAAAATAAATTCCACTTCTCTCCAACCAAACTTACTACCAAATGAATTTTAATCCAATATTCCACCTAAACTAGAGCCTTGTTACTTAAAGTCATGTTTTAGTTTAGTTATCCAGGAAGAAGAGAATGTAAGAACCTGAGAGAATGAGAGCTACTAGATTTGAGGAAGGAGAGAATGAGAGTTTCTAGAGTTGAGGAAGGAGAGAATGTGAGTTTGGAAAGAGATGGGAGAAAGAGAGGATTTGAGGAGGAGAAATAATGAAGAGAATATGGAGAAGATTGGAAGAGTATTGAAAATTTATGGGGAAGAAAAATGATTGAGATTTATGGTATATTGGATATTAAAGGAGGATATTGGAGAATAAAATGACAAGCATAATGGAGAGTTAATTGGAAGGAAGCCACATTTAAGGAATTACTTGTAAGTTTTAAAGTGATAGCATGTGATATTGAGGAACATGAAGGAAGAGTTTATTGATTGATGGTGAAATCTTGTAGATTGGAGAACATGATCAAAGGAAATTTAACATTGGAATAAAGAAATGGGAGGATTAATAAATGCATGTTGGAGATTTGGACACTATGACGAGAGTTGAGTAATGAACTAGAGATAAGTACAAATGTTGCATTTGATATGGAAATTTTTATTTTATCCAATTTAGACCTAGTAGAGAACAAAACGACACCTGATTCCAAAGAGGTGATTAGGTGTCATATACTTTGTAACTTCTCATCAAGATATATTTTTTTAAAATCAATTACTATAAATGAAAAGCGATAGATGAAACATTGAAGGAATAATACCATATAAGGTATTTTTTTTATATTTGATCATATCTCATTATAATTATTTCAATTTGATTTGATTTAAACATTGGAGTGATAAGAATATAAAAATACACTGATGAATGATTGAGAGAAAGAATTATTTATTTGATTAGAAGGAATTAATTTTCTTAGAGGAGAAGATATTTTTATAACAATTATAGAAAGTTGTTGGACAACGTGCATAGAAGAGGGACATATGAAACAAAGCATGTAACTGAATGAAATGTTGCAACACAACAAATATGTCCAGAAATTATTTTTTTGACACAATAATTTGAAAGTTTTTAACTTTTCAAATAATTTTTATAGATGATACGGTGAAGAATTAAGTTCCAAACTATTAAAAATTCAAGAAACCCAAATACGCAAAGGTAAGCATGCATTAATTATCTAGTTATATTTTTAAGGTAAGCAAATCATATTATTTAAAAGTATACGAAGACATCAACATAACATTATTTTGAGGTATATAATTTTGAGTAGAATATTTGGAGTATAAAATTTAAAAAAATAAAATTTAGTTTAAACCCTAGATGTATAACATGTACACTAGGATTTAAGGATCAAGTATGTAAACCCTCTATTTCAAGTTCATTATAATTGGAAAATCCTAATATGCCATCAATAAGTAAAATTCCAAATAGATATGTTATTCAAGCAAAGCTACCTTTAGAAATGTACACTATATGTTGGAGGTATTATATTATTTGGTACCTTGAGTACCATTGTAAATATTTAGGTATATAATTTTGAGTATAACATTTGGAGTATAGAAGTCAAAAAAATAAAATTTAATTTTAACCCTAGATGTATAACATGTAAACTAGGATTTATGGATCTATTATCTAAACCCTCTATTCCAATTTCATTAGCATTGGAAAATCCTAATACTCTATAAACAAGTAAAAGTCCAAATACAGATGTTAATCAAGCAAAGTTTCCTATAGAAATGTACAATATATGTGGGAGCTATTACATTATTTGGTACCTTGAGTACCATTGTAATTATTTAGATTAGAGACTGTGTTTATTATTTGTATTAATCGTATGTGTGAAGTTGTGAAGTGTGTTTATGATTCATGTAATCGAATGTGAGTTGTGAGTGAAAGGTGTCGTGTGTGTAAGTGAAGATTCATGTGAGATATATTATATATAACATGTAAAGTAGGAGTTATGGATCTAGTTTCTAAACCTTCTATTCCAAGTTCATTAGCATTGGAAAATCCTAATCTGCCATCAAAAAGTAAAAATCCAAATAAATATGCTAATCAAGCAAAGTTGCCTATAGAAATGTAGAATATATGTTGGAGGTATTACATTATTTGGTACCTTGAGTACCGTTGTAAATATTTATATTATAGAGTGTGTTTGTGTAAATTGCTGAAGTATACCCACTTTGCTCCGTAATCATGAACATCCATTGAAGGTTTTTTTGGCCTCATTGCAAGCATGCTATTTAGCTCTTGTATGAGATTTATATATAATGAATTATCATCTATAATACCAAGATACTAGGGTAGGTGTAAGATAGAAAACAACCCTCTAGTGGAATTGCACTTTAACTATGATATAGTTGCACAAAATTTAGCTACTTTACTTGATGTGATATATACATCTTGGGAAAATGCAGTCATAGCTCAATTTAAATGTAAGATTGATAAATATGGTATTAGTTATGTTTATCTTCATTTCACAATTTCATTGGATGATGAAAAAATTATAAATGCATTTAATCTATTCTTATAACTACATGGGGTTGACTTAATCCCAACATCAATATATTGTGCAGTAGGGTTAATATGTGTATTTATATTAATAAATACAATATTCCTATCAACAAATATGAAATGTGGTGTTCAATATCCTATTAGATCTAAAAATATGTTAGAATTTGGTAGGCATGTAGATACAAAAGACTACTATATAGGTTTTCCTTGCATTTTTTAATATCTAGAAAGTCAAGAATTCAAATCTTTGTCAATAAAAAAAAAGAATTTATTTTAAACTCTAGATGTATAACATGTAAACTAGGAGTTATGGATCTAGTATCTAAACCCTCTATTCCAAGTTCATTAGTATTGTAAAATCCTAATCCATCATAAACAAGTAAAAGTCCAAATAGATATGTTAATCAAGCAAAGTTGCCTATAGAAATGTACAATATATGTTGGAGGTATTTCATTGTTTGGTACCTTGAATACCATTGTAAATATTTAGATTAGAGAGTGTGTTTATGTATATTGTTGAAGTATACCCACTTTGCTCCAAAATCAGGAGCATCCATTGAAGGTATTTGTTGGGCTCATTGAAAGCATGCTATTTAGCTCTTGTAGGAGATTGATATATAGTGAATTATCATCTATAATACCAAGAGACTAGGGTAGGTGTAAAATAGAAAACAACCCTCTAGTTGAAGGACACTTTAACTATGATATAGTTGCACAATATTTAGCTACTTTACTTGATGTGATATATGCATCTTGGGAAAATGCAATCGTAGCTTAATTTAAACGTAAGATTGATAAAGATGGTATTTGTTCTGTTTATCCTAATTTAACAATTTCATTGGATGATGAACACATTATAAATGCATTGAAGCCATGCTTAGAAATACATGGGGTTGACTTAATCACTGTAGCACCCTAAAATTGGCACAGTTAAACCTTAGTAAAAAGATAAAAATTTGAATTTTAACCCAAACCACCTGTTACCCGCTTTCCTCATTTTCCATGCCATTTTTAGGATTTGTTTTGACCGTTGGACGATATCGTCGCGAGATCAGACGAAATCATCCCAGATCTGACGAATTCATCTGGAACAGAACGTCCGGACGATTTCGTCCCAAAACCAAATTTTCATAATTAGCTTCTGTTTCAACAACTTCTCTAACTTGGGCAGAAAGCGTGTCTATGCAGTTAGAGTCTCCCCCATTGGAGATCTCCCAAATTGGGATGATTTCCAACCTCCTAACCTCTCCCTAATCCTATATAAACTGGGATTTTCTTAGTTTATCCCCCTGAACCCCCTAGCTGATGGATTTCCCTACAGAGTTAGTTCCTTATGCATTAGAGCATCCTCGCACCATCGTTTGCATTCTGTATTTCATGTTTTCTTGCAGGAATTTTACTATTTTTTAGTCGAAGCAAGCTCGGATCATCGCAGGCGATTCCAGACGATTTCGGACGATCCTGTCGAGGAGCGCAGATGATCTCGTACGATTGGAGGCGATCCTGACTGTAGTCCAGATTGGGGGCAATCAGAGCCCAGAGTTTGCATTTCCTTATTGTTTTTCTGCATTTCTTTGTGCATTATCTTAGGTTATTATATTTATGCATCCTGGAGTTCACCTCATTTAGCATAGATATATGATAAAGTCAAAATAAATTGTCAAATTGATGCATTTCCTTTTAATTGCTATCTAGATCTACCATTTAGGCAAATTCATTGTTATTTCTATCATTTCCCCTTGCTTTTGCAGTTGCATTTTTGGTATTTTGTATCTATTTTTGTGATTGCAGGTTTCTGACAAATTCATCAGATCGTCGATGATCTCGTCTGATCTCAGATGATCGACTATGATCTGAGATGATTCTATGCAATTTCAGATGATTATGTATGATTCGAGATGATTTGGACTTCTACAAACCATAGAATCTTCATTCAGACATCCGAAATCAGGTATATTCTATCCTATTTAGCACATTCTCTATGTTCAACATTTATTCATGTTTTTTGTATCCATAAAAATCAGCATCGGCATATAGATTAGCTTAGATTCATCTTGGCCAAACCTAGGAATTGAATGATTGAATATAAAATGAACACATCAAACCTATTATCAACCTAGGCATGGAAACCGCCATTCAAAAGTTTCTTGGTGAACCCACCATCCATCAAAAATTCACCTTTATACCCCTCCCCGAGAGGCGGGACCTTCAAAGGGCCTCTCGATCTAAGGTATTGTCCCATCCTTCTCGCATCCCCCTTCCCGGCATGGATCCTATAGCTTGAAGGTAAGGATGCGAAAAATTTGGAGCGATACATTTTGGTGAACCCGACGTGAAAACTAAAAACCTTTTGAAAACAATCCAAAAAAAAAAAAAACATAAATGCATTTAGAATCAAAGATTGCATATCATATTTAGATGGTAGATTATAATAAAAGATGAGTTGTCACCATTAATGTTGAGAATCAATTAGCAGCTATAGAGATTACTTCTTTGCTTAGAGTATCTCAAACATATAGAGTTCCACCTTTATGGGATGAACTTAATAGGAGATTGAATATCATTGCATCTAGATCAACCGAACTTAGGCAAATCAAGAGGTTTGTCCTAGATAGAATCCTGGATCCTGATCAAGTGACCTTGTATCATGAGCTTCAGAGAGCTTGCCATAGGTGGTTAGCAGATAAAAGAGCCCTTGTGTCTTCTGAATTGTACACCTTTGAGGAATACCTCGACAATGCAGTTGTAGTACATAAATTTCTATCTCGTATAGAGGATCAAGAGGTCGTTCTTACGGATAGAAAGAGATGGAATAGAGTTCCTAGAGCTGTGTTATATCGAGAGTATTGCCATGAGCTCTATTTTTACAAGACAGAGTCAGAAGTAGATAACATCACCATAGCACACTTTGTTAAGTTCTTGAAAAACCATTTCCAATTTGAAGAGGAGCATTTCATGACTCCTGATGAACTTGATCCTATCAATGACATCTATAAACTATTTATAGAAAACTAAGCCATTCTTTTATTATTATTATTTCTTGCATTTAGTGTGTTGTTTGTTGTCTTTATAATCATAAAAAAAAAAAAAAAAAAAAATAAAAATAAAAATAAAAAAAAACAAAATCATAACAAAAATCAAAACATTTTCTTTTAAGCATTATAGTAGGTATATAATTAAAATATATACCTCCCAAATTTGTTGCAAATATATTAATATATATTTGCTAAAATCTAAATTTAAACATAATGACTAGACTCAGGAATGGAAAACAGACTGAAGTAGAAGAAGATTGGTTAGGAAAAATGGTAAATAAACCAGATGTCCTTCCTGAAGACCCAATTCAGGAAGAAGGAACCCTAGACCAACAAGAAGAAGAGTTTGTTGACGCAAATGAACAAAGAGAAATTGTTAGAGAGGAAGGATCCTCATCTCCTAAAATATCTTCGGAAGGAGCTGTTACTTTTGAGAACATGGAACATTTTTGGAAGTTCCTCAATACTAATATTGGCACTCTTAATAGAGCAATCCATATGGACAAGGATCAAATTAGTGACACTCAAGCAACCCTAGAAGACATATATCACACACGCACTAATCCCTTGTCCTTCGTTGATCAAGAAAGTGATCAAGCTGGACCATCCAATTTGGATATGGCCGCTATAATCCAAAACATGCAACAACAACAGGTTACCCAACCATCTAGAGTACCTGTTACCAAGCCTAGAGTTATTCCCACACAAAAGAAACCATCATTCACTGCTCTATTTCACCAAGTTATTGATCAACATACCTCAAATCAACAAAATCCTAAAACAAAACCAAATACCAATTTCCAACAATCTGGGGTACAACATAATGCTACAACAAATCTTCTTCATAATACTCTTCCTACCAACCATTTGCATAACAACAATATAGCATCTAATCCTTACGTCACGCCATCCTACGCTCACAAATCCCATACTCATGTACCACCAAACCAATATGGTGGACAAACTGGTAATCTGGAAGCCATGGTGAAATAGTTAGTCTCCCGCATGGACCAGATAGATCCCTACCGTCCCTCGTACAATTATCGAGAGATGTGTAGTCAGCCTCTAGATCCTATAGTTGTAGCACAACCATATCCTAAACACTTTCCTATGCCTGTCCTACCAATATACAAAGGAACTGAAGATCCCATAGAGCATCTTCGTATGTTTAGGATAGCATGTCATGATATATCACATGATGATTTGTTATTACTAAAAATGTTCCCAAAAAGTTTAGGAGGGATGGCATTAGAATGGTATTATCAACTATCCACTCATTCTTTGAGAAATTTCGAAGAAACCGTTGAGTCTTTTGTGCATCAATTTAGTGCCTACATTGAAAGGCATGTAACCATTAAAGATTTGTACAACCTAAAACAAGACAAAGATGAATGTTTTGCTGATTTCCTAGCTCGATGGAGACAGTTGATAGGAAAATTGCACTTTGTGTTACCTTATCAGGAAATGTTGGATATCTTTATCAATAATTTACAAGAACAACTATCCTATGAGTTATCAATTGCTACCTTGACCACCTTCGATCAAGCTATAGATTTAGCTCGAAGAGTGGAAGATGCTCTTGTTAGGAGAGGTCAACTTAAAAAGAAAGATGATGAGAAAACATCCAAAAATCAATATAAAAATAAACAAGTTGTGGGTGATGGAGTCACTGATAGTAGAAATATCGCTACTATTAATGTTGCAAAAACAATAGAGAAATTTATATTGAAACCTCTCGATAAACCACCCCAAGAATTTACTAGGTTAAATCAACCTTTATCAACCATTCTCCCACAATTACTAGCACGAGGATTGATCCAATTACCAAATATCCGGGAACCTGATCCAACTATACCCGGATACAGAGCTGATTTACACTGTGATTTCCATAGAGGACCTGGACATGCTACCAACTCTTGTAAAATATTAAAACATAAAATACAAGACCTGATTGATAACAATGAGATGGAGGTGCAAGCCTTTCAACCTAAACAAAATCCTCCTAATAATGCTCAAAAGAACATTCCCCAAAATCAGAATCAGAATGCCAATCAATCATTGGACATATTTCAACATCCTTTACCAAAGCATGGTAAAGAGGTGGCTAATCAAATTGAGCATCATAATGTTCCCCCTCCTACCCGATATGTAGGAACTATTAGTGGACATTTACCTATTCACGATCCACAAATATTTGACACAACTTTATCCATGGTTACGGCCAGACCTCTACATAATATTCGGACACTTGATCTTAGTGATACCGAATATGAGACTAAAAGTGACATGGAAATCACCTCAAATCAATCGAATAGTTCTGAAGATGAATTAGATGTTGTTCAACCCATCACAAATTCTATGGTTCCGGAAGAACCATTTCCTAGAAGAGTCACTACTCGACCATCTTCTCACCAATTACTTTCTAATGAACAAGTCATAAACACTAGACCAAGACCCATTCATCATCCACAAAATAATATTGTAGGTACCATCGGAGTTGTTACTCGACAACAGGCTCAAAATTCTCAACAAGATCAAACTCAGAATGATGGATCAGCTCCATTTGTTTTGAAAAATCCCAATAAAGGGAATCATGCGCCTAATGTTCAACCTAAACCTCCTTATAATATTAATGAACAATTATCAAATACTACAGCTAGAATTTCCCTTTTGGACCTTTTAAGATCTTCTCCTACCCATAGGGATGAATTAATGCTCACATTAAGCCAAATGATGGTACCACAAAATATTCAACTTGAAGCCATGTCCAATACTATCATAACTCGAGAAGTCGATTGTATTGACTTTCGGGATAGAGATATACCGCAACATAGTCTACATAAGGATAACCCCTTATATATTACTGCCCTAATTGGAGATGTAGCAGTTAAACGAGTCTTGATTGATAATGGTTCATCTTTAAACATATGCACTTTTGACTTCTACCAAAGATTTGGGTTTAGAAGTGATGAAATGAAAAGAACTGATATGATTATAAAAGCATTCAATGACGAAACACAAGAAACATGTGGAGTTATTACTATTCCATTGCAAGTTGGTCCTAGAACCTTAGACATGACCGTGTTTATTGTGCATTGCCCTGCATCGTACAATATACTTTTGGGTCACCCTTGGATCAACGCGATGCGAGCTGTTCCCTCAACTTTACATCAGTGTGTTAAATTCAAATTTAAAAATCAGTTGGTTACCATTCATGGTGATCCTAGACCCTTTGATATGTGTGCTTTGGCAGAACCTATTGGAGTTCAATTTTGCCCTGCTCTGTCATCCACACATCCTAATTCTCATCATCCACCCAAACGTGTGAAACACACACTCATAACATCATCTACCTTTTCCCCATCAACCACACCTCTACATATAGTTCAACCATCTTCCGAACAAACCACATTAGGACCTCAAAAAGATCCTAAACCCACAACCAATGCTTCTTGTTTTACTCCTATAACTTCCATACCTTTAGACCCATCCATCGACATCTCTACAACGTCTACGCCTATCAAAGGCATGTTTTCCACATCCAAAAACATAGGAAATGATCCTTCTACCTCTTACGCTCTTACTGACGAGCTCTTACCCGATTTATCTAAAATTCTTGTATCAGAGAAAACAAACGTTGCTATGCAAGATTCCCATATTTTAAATAAATTGCCACCCTCTCCTCGTACCTTGGGCCTCCCACAACCTATGGGAAGTATCTACCAAGTCGGGAGTTGTGCTTTTATTTATAAGGGATATGACTGGGAAGAATACCTAGAAACATCAAGACTCATTATGATGGGTATGCTCACTGTTATTTTGCTAATGAGTATGTTAAAGCTAAACCTATAATGCTTAGATTGGGCTATAAAGGGAAAGGTTTGGGACCTTCCCAAAATGGTATGAAAGAACCTTTTGAGGTAGAACCATGGCCTGCCCGATGTGGTGTGGGCCTATTTCCTAGTAAAGGTCAGCCCTTCCCATTTGAGGATGATGACCATCTTATATGTTACCAAGATTATTTGGATAAACGTGATGCTTTGCGTTTAAGGGATAATCCATTTACATGCAATATGCTATCCATAGCTTACCCTGAGATGATTGTTGAATCCGACGATGAGTTGGAGGGGGATATCTTCCATGATGTCTCCGTTGAGGAATTGTTACATAACGGATTTTATTTCGATGGCTCTATACCTAGTATAGCCCAGCTTGAGGCCACGACTCCTCAAGACGAATTATCCAAGCTAACCTTGGAAGAATTACAAGAATTAGGCGTTTCACCCACCCCATCTAATTTTGAGAGAGATCTACATATGGAAGTTGAAAACGTTATAAAAATTAACATTGGAACCGAAGATAACCCTCACATCATCAACATTGGATCAGAATTGAGTCAAGAAAAACAAGATACATACATTGCATTTCTTAAAGAATATGAAGACATTTTTGCTTGGACATATGAAGATATGCCAGGATTAGACCCTTCTGTAGTTATGCATCACCTAGTAGTCCATCCGGATGCTAAACCTGTTAAACAAAACTTAGAAAAATGCATCCTAAAGTGGCCTTACTAGTCAAAGGAGAATTAGAAAAACTCTTGAAGGTTATTTTTATACAAGCTATTGATTATGCTGAATGGATCTCAAATGTAGTTCCAGTAACTAAGAAAGAAGCTACCAAAGTTAGGGTTTGCACAGACTTTAGAGATATTAATGTTGCATGCCCTAAAGATGATTTTCCTCTTCCCAACATGGATCAGATCATTGATTTTATTATTGGGAGCGGAATGATATCCCTAATGGATGGATTCTCTGGTTATAATCAGATCAGGATAGCTCCTGAAGATCAGGCTAAAATAGCCTTTATTACCCCTTGGGGAACCTTTTGTTGGAAAGTGATGCCATTCGGTTTAAAGAATGCAGGTGCAACATATCAACGAGCCATGACTTATATCTTTCACGATATGATGCATGATATTCTACATGATTATGTAGATGATATTATAGCTCGTTCCATCAAAGAAGATGATCATTTAGATGACTTGAGAAAAGTATTTGATCGGTTAAGGGAATATCTTATCCGACTAAATCCAGCCAAATGTATATTCGGAGTTAAGTCCGGTAAATTATTGGGGGTTATCGTTTCTTTACGTGGCATTGAAATTGACCCTCTCAAGATCATGGCTATCACTGATATGCCCGCACCCACAAATATATCTGAATTACGAAGTTTACAAGGTAAGCTTCAAGCTATTCGCCGCTTCATCGATAAGTTGGCAGACAAAACCGGACCCTTTCTTAAGCTTCTTAAGAAAGATGTCTCTTTTCATTGGGATGATGAATGCCAGGAAGCATTTGAACTCCTTAAGCAATATCTCCTTAAACCATCGGTGCTTTCCCCACCTAGATCTGATCATCCATTTATCTTGTACATTTTTGCTTCAGATTTTGCCTTAGGAGCTATGTTAGCTCAACTTGACGATGAGAAGAAAGAACGTGCTAATTATTACATCAGCAGAACCTTAATCAGTTATGAAACTCGTTATACAATATTAGAGAAGTTATGTCTCGCAGTCGTATTTTCTACATAGAAACTATGCCATTATATGCTCAGTCAAAAAACGTATGTTATTGCTAAATTCGATCCTTTACGGTATCTCATGAGTCGACCGTACTTATCTGGTCGCACAACCAAGTGGGTTCTTGCGCTAAGCGAGTTTGAACTCACGTTTATAGGACAAAAGTCTGTTAAAGGTCAAATCATAGCAGATCAATTAGTTGCTGCACCCTTAGAGTCTACCCATCCCCTCATCATTGAGTTTCTTGATGAATGCCTTAAATTAGAGGCAGACCATCCTGAGCAATGGTCCCTATACTTTGACGGAGCCCGATGCATGAGTGGGGCTGGTGCAGGTATTATTTTAATATCTCCATAGAAACATCTTATACCTCTGTCCTTCAAACTAACATTTGCTTGCACCAATAATACTACTGAATATGAGGCTCTAATCCTTGGATTACGAGCTGCCTTGGCACTAAAAATTAAAAATTTATTGGTTTTCGATGATTCTCAACTTGTCATAAATCAAATCAATGATGTTTATCAGACTAGAGATGATAAATTACGCCCATATAAAACATATGTCTTACAATTATTATCTTTATTTGATCAAGTTACCTTGGAAGCTATTCCTCGAACTAGCAATCGTGCGGCTGACGCTATGGCTGCAGTTGCATCTCTTTTGCCCTTGGAGTTAGATGATGAATATGCTACCATCATTATTCATCGACTCTAGGAACCCGCTTCAAGCAAATCATGCTTAGAACCTTTGGATGTGTTTCTAATCAATGAAACTACTCTTGAACCATGGTACACTGATATATTTAATTTTCTTCAAAATGGGACCTTTTCTGAAGGTTGTAATCGCAACCAGCATCGGTTATTACGTAGACGAGCAAGTCACTTCGTAATTATTGGTAATACCTTGTATAGGAGATCTTTTGAAGGCATCTTATTGAGATGTTTGAATCTAGCAGAATCTAGATCAGCTTTGAGTGAAGCCCATAATGGATCTTGTGGGGGGCATTTTAGTGGTAGCACCATTGCTAAGAAGCTCCTTAGGATAGGATATTTTTGGCCTACCATGGAAAATGATGCACATGATTATGTGCGCCATTGCGACAAGTGCTAGAAACACGTTGACCTTGTCCATGCGCCTGCACAAGAACTGTAGGCTATTTCATCTCCTTGGCCCTTTTCAAAATGGGGCTTAGACATCATTGGAAAAATCAACCCTGTGTCATCTGATGGACACAAATTCATCATAACCGCCACTGAGTATTTCATGAAATGGGTTGAAGCTATGCCCTTAGCTTCTTGCACTGGAACCCAAGTTTCCAAGTTTATTTTTAATCAAATTATTTGTAGGTTCGGAATTCCTGCAAATCTCATCTCAAATAATGGAACTTGTTTCAAAAATAAAGATGTCAAAAAATTATGTCAAAAATATAAAATTCAACATCGTTGGTCCACTCCCTATTATCCTCAGGGTAATGGCCAAGCAGAAGCATCTAATAAAACATTAATCAAAATCCTCAAAATACTGGTCAATAAGTCTGGTCGAGATTGGCACATCCAATTATATCCTGCTTTGTGGGCTTATCGAACTAGCGTTCGCACCCCCACAGGCACTTCACCTTTTGTTTTGGTTTATGGCGCTGAAGCTGTTTTTCCCTTTGAATTAGAAGTTCCTTCTTTAGCTCTACTACTTCAAGATACTGAAGTAGGAGATGAATATCGTGCTGGCAGATTTAGTCAGCTGGAACTCCTAGATGAAAAGCGCATCAATGCTTTGGAGCATCTTCGTGCCTACCAAAACAAGCTTAAGAGAGCATACCTCAAGAAAGTTCATCATCGATCCTTTGAGATCGACGACCTTGTCTTAAAAGAAAATAAAAAAAAATACTAATGCAACTAAAGACCTTAAAGGTAAATTTGAGCCCAACTGGCTTGGACCATATGTCATCACTGCTAAATTTGGATCGGGAGCATATCGATTAGCTACCTTAGATGGTAAAGATCTTAAAGAACCTATGAACATTATGCATCTTAAGCGTTATTATGCATAACATTGGGTCATTTCATCATTTGTATATATTGTATTTTGCATATTGTTTCATTTTAGCCATTTATATCAAAATATTTTTCAAAAATAGTAACAATATTTATTCTTTCAATTCATCACTCAAAATCAAAATATAAAAACATCAAAATCCTCAAAATCTTCAAAAACATCTTTTATTTTTGTACTTGTCAATTCTTGAAGTATTGCAATTATATTTTCAATTATTTTGGATAAATTAGCATTTATTTGGAATCCCGCACTTTCACACTCACATGCATAAATATCTTGATTTTATTTGGTATGATTATTAATCTCTCTTATATCAAAGTCCACATTTGAATTAAATAAAGTTTTGAGCATAGAGAACTGATCTTGTTATTTACTTGAACCAAGTATATCTTTTCACATTAAAATGATTTCATTGCAAATTCAATATGATGCTACATAGTAGAAGTGGTTTCTTGAGCGAAAAGTTTCCCCTGCTATCCTATCATGCACATGGTCTAGAATCTTTGAGAATTGACAAAAGGACAAGCTCACCCCTACCCGGAATAAAAATCCCTTGCTCTACAACCAATCCGAGCAAGTATCCCTAGTATAGGAAGCAAAAGAAAAATTCAAAGCAAAAGAGAAAAAGAAAAATATTATTTTGTATCATCACAACAATATTTCAGCATTATCTCAATATCAAGCAAAAATACAAAAAAAAAAAAAAAAAAAGAGAAAAGCAAAAGCAAAAGCAATAAAATCCTTTTCCCTACCCCTTGAAAAGAAAAGAAGGGTGAATGAGCTTGAATCCTTGGAATTCTCAATTATTCGAAAACTGTGAGGTAAGCCCCATAACAAGTGGTTTGTGCCCAACCTGCTTGGCCTTGGGTAATTCCTAGCATGGTGATATGTCTGTCACATTAGCGACCTTCTTTTGTACAGACCTATGTCGGCTTATGGATTAGCTAGCTCTTGATAACCCGACTTACATAGTAGTCTGGTACGGTTACATGCATATAAATCATGGTCAAGGAACACTCATTTGGTTAAGTCAAATTACTTGTATCAAATTTTCTTGCTCAAAATTGGTGAATGAACAATACAATTGCACACACATTTGTATTTGAGAGATTCTGTATCATTATGATAAAGCAAGATCGGTAATGAACTCACATTTGCACATGAGGGTTCCTTATAAATCTACATTTGTCTTTGAGATAATGTAAAATATTTCTGCAACTCTTTTTGGAATAATTTTATCTTCTTATTTCAGAACATCTGTTTAGTATAAAAACAATTATATACATTGTTTTCAAAAATCACAAAATGCTTTCAAACAACATATGACACACATATAATCAATAAATTCATGTTCATATTATTATTTTCTGTTTATCAAAAGTCAAAAATCAATCATGCAATAAAACTAAAATATCAATTTCTTCTTTGGATTTCACGATGATGGTATAAGTCTATACCTATAATTCTATGCCTAGCGCAAACCATTGTTCTAATTTTATTTTCCATTTATTTTAAAAATTCATAAAAACATATGACTTACATCATTATGTTACACAATTGAGCTTTAAAATGAACGAACACTTATTCTATTTCATGTCATTATGTCAACATTCAATTTTGCAATGATGGTATAGTTCCTAGGGACTTATTCAAAAATTTTATCACACTTAGGAATTTATGCCTAGCAAAAATCATATTTCTTTAAATATGTCATACATAATATTTTTTATGAAAATCTGAAAACAAATCATCACCATCATCACTTCCATCATCACAACACAAAGTCTTAAGACAGTCTCTTAAGCACTCTTTTACTTTTAACAATATTTCTATCCTGGGATTAGCTTGACGACCTAGTGAGCGGCGACTCCATGAAATGGTCTATACCAGCGACAATGTCCTTTGAAATTATTGTTAGAAGTCCCTTTTATTTTTCATCAAATCACACCACAAAAACAACCAATTTATTTACATCAAATTATTTCATTTACAATTTTATAGCATGACATAAAAATTATAATTATTTCCAATGATATAATTACATGAATAATTAATCACAAAATTCAAAATTAAAGCATCATACAACATATACACAAGTCATATCATCAAAAATATAATCTATATATCTCAATCAATTATGTACATCATCTGGATTGGTATGCCACAATCAAAACCCTGGCATACTCAATCCCCTCAAAAAATAATATACAATCTACACTCTATAGTAGCTAGCCTCGAGAAGCCCTCGAGCTCTCAGCCTCATCTCCTCCCCCACCCTGATGTGGAGGAGGTGGTCCCATAGAGGTCTGGGCTGTGTCTCGGGTCCTCATCATCGATCGTGAGGATGTCCTCGATGATCCCATCATGATCGGCTCTACAATGGGGGGTAGTGGTACCCTCTATCCCTCTGGGACCACGTGATAGTATAGTCCTTGGTAGAATGTAGTCTGAGCAATAGACCATGCCAGATCCCGAGTGCTCGCCCCTCCGCTCTGAGCCCTAAGCCATGTAGCCTCATCCTATAGTGTCTACACTAAGCCCGAAGGTGGGCAACCTCAACCCGAAGAGCCATTGTCTCGCTGCTCTCCCCTACCTCGACACCCTTGCCCTTATCGGGCGATGGTGGTCTCTCCCCCTACTATGAAGGGAATCTCTCCTCCCTCCTCCCTATCTCTTAGGTCTCTGTGGAGCCTGACCCATCCTCTGGCATCTCTCCTATGGAGACCATCGCTGCTCTCTCCCATCGTGACCCCCTTGCCTCAATAGCAGCCTAGCGTCGCCTCCCCATCCGTCGCACCATGGCGTGCACTGGACCCTATGCCCTCATCATTCGAGGAGGGTGGATGCCTATGTACTAGGCATCATACCCATCTGACCCTAATATCATCACCATCCATTGGCTGGATGGGGGCATCATCCGTATCCTGACTCTAGAATCGTTGCATGTCTGGAGCCCCGCTCAGTGTGGTACTATCTCAGATAGTCTAGGAGTACTCGTAATCCTTGAGAGAAGGGATCCCCTACTGTAGACCGAACTATCATAGAACTCGATCGTAGCGGTGGAGCTCTACCTCTCCTCGCTCCATCCTCAACCAATAGACTCGCTTGATGCGAGCCAGCTCCTGCCCATCCTCTGCCCACCCGGGGTGCTCTCGCCATGGCCTCTAGGTGATCTGGTCTAGGATGAGGTCATCCAGCAACCTCCGTGACATCGACAGATCTATCCACCATTGTGACCCCCTCTGTAACCACCAGTAGAAAACTTGGGGCCTCTCTCGGTCAACCCCTATTAGTGGGAGCCCTATCGGCCTCCGCATCATGATGTGCTCCCAGCACCAAACCTATAGTAGTGATGTCAAGACCAGACATCGACCTCCCTTGTATACGACCCCATGTAGGATCCTATACAAGCGGCATAGCACAAAGCTGCCCCATGAAAACCTGTAACCGTGGTCTCTCATGTCGTAGACCACATCTGAGAGGAGCCATGGTAATCTGCACCCACTCTGGTGGCACAATAGTAAGCCACCTACCACTCCTACCAAAACTTGAGTCAGCCTAGATGCCCCAGGCATCTACCTTAGAGACTCGATGTTCACTCCGCCCTTCTCTAGGGTGAAGCTCGGGTCCCCGATCAACCTCATCATCGCCTGGCCTTGATTGGCCGTAGGCATCATCAACCATCCCTGTATGGGGATCCTCATGATCCTCCATACGTCCTCTAGTGTGGGAGCCATCTCCCCTATCGGTAATCAGAAGTAGGATGACCCCGGATACCATCTCTCTGCTAGGGTTGTTAGTAGCCCCATGTCTGTCGGTACTTGTGGCATCTCTGCCACATGCTACAAACCGACCTGAGCCAGTCGGTCATGCTTTGCCTGATCAAGCGTGGCTATGTCATCTCGTAGCCCATCGTATTTCCATTCTCGACTCTTTAGTAATCCCTTCTACAAAACAAACAATAAAACAATAAAATTCATTAATAAATCAATCATTAAAATAAAATTAAATACATTTTAATCAAGCTTAATTTCTTAAAAATGATGATATCGTCCACCATTGGATGATATCGTCCCAAATTGGGCAAAATCATCCTTTGTAGGATGAAATCATCTACGATTTCGTAACTTGGGGATCGCCCCTTGTTGGACGGGATCGCCCCTAGATCATCGATTTTGCCCTCCGACGAAATCGATGATCTAGGGACGATTTCGATGAAATCGGGATGATTTCGTCTCGACGTCGTCGACGGCCTAAAAATGGCCGCGATGCCCCAAAATAATCAAAATTTCAAACAAAAAATTGCACAAATTAAATTCAAACCTAATTTACTAGGATTAGATCCTTACCCATAGCCCGCGCTGGACCTCTGTCGCTCTATGCGCTGTCTCCACCATTTTTCTCTCTATAGAGCTCTAGAACAGTAGAAATGAATAGTAAAAATGAATTAGGGTTTTACCCTATTTTTCTTAATTTTATTTAAAAACAACATTTTTTTATTTTGCTTTTTCATGCTTTTACCTCAAATGTTCGATTTGGGTAAAAACACGGAGGGGGCACCATAGTAAGCAGTCGTACGATTCGACCTAGAATCGTCATCTAAAAAATTGAGTAAATTTTTGCTTTCTCGTAAAATGGGAAAAACTCGTCTTTAACGCATTTTCTTCGGAAAATTCGCTAAAGAGGGGGCAAAATGTAGCACCCTAAAATTGGCGCAGTTAAACCTTAGTAAAAAGATAAAAATTTGAATTTTAAACCCAAACCGCCCGTTACCCGCTTTCCTCATTTTTCATGCCATTTTTAGGATTTGTTTTGACCGTTGGATGATATCGTCGCAGATCAGATGAAATCATCCCAGATCTGATGAATTCATCTGGAATAGAACGTCCAGACGATTTCATCCCAAAACCAAATTTTCATAATTAGCTTCTGTTTCAACAGCTTCTCTAACTTGGGCAGAAAGCGTGTCTGCGCAGTTAGAGTCTCCCCCGTTGGAGATCTCCCAAATTGGGATGATTTCCAACCTCCTAACCTCTCCCTAATCCTATATAAACTAGGATTTTCTCAGTTTATCCCCCTAAACCCCCTAGCTGATGGATTTCCCTATAGAGTTAGTTCCGTATGCATTAGAGCATCCTCGCACCATCGTTTGCATTCTATATTTCATGTTTTCTTGCAGGAATCTTATTATTTTTCAGTCGAAGCAAGCTCGGATCATCGCTGCCGATTCCAGATAATTTCGGATGATCCTGTCGAGGAGCGCAGATGATCTCGTACGATTGGAGGTGATCCTAACTGTAGTCCAGATTGGGGGCAATCAGAGCCCAAAGTTTGCATTTCCTTATTGTTTTTCTACATTTCTTTGTGCATTATCTTAGTTTATTATATTTATGCATCCTGGAGTTCACCTCATTTAGCATAGATATATGATAAAGTCAAAATAAATTGTCAAATTGATGCATTTCCTTTTAATTGCTATCTAGATCTACCATTTAGGCAAATTCATTATTATTTCTATCATTTCCCCTTGCTTTTGCAATTGCATTTTTGGTATTTTGTATCTATTTTTGTGATTGCAGGTTTTTGATGAATTCGTCTAATGAATTCGTCAGATCGTCGATGATCCTGTCTGATCTCAGATGACCGACTGTGATCTGAGATGATTCTATGCAATTTCAGATGATTATGTATGATTCGAGATGATTTGGACTTCTACAAACCGTAGAATCTTCATTCAGACATCCGAAATCAGGTATATTCTATCTTATTTAGCACATTCTCTGTGTTCAACATTTATTCATGTTTTTTGTATCCATAAAAATCAGCATCGGCATATAGATTAGCTTAGATTCATCTTGGCCAAACCTAGGAATTGAATGATTGAACATAAAATGAACACATCAAACCTATCATCAACCTAGGCGTGGAAACTGCCACTCAAAAGTTTCCTGGTGAACCCACCATCCATCAAAAATTCACCCTTATACCCCTCCCCCGAGAGGCGGGACCTTCAAAGGGCCTCTCAGTCCGAGGTATTGTCCCATCCTTCTCGCATCCCCCTTTCGGGCGCGGATCCTATAGCCTGAAGGTAAGGATGCAAAAAATTTGGAGCGATACAATCCCAACATCAATATATTGTGTTGTAGGGTTAATATGTGTATTTACATTATTAAATACAATATTCCTATCAAAAAAGATAAAATGTGGTGTTCAATATCCAACTAGATCTAAGAATCGTTTAGAAGTTGGTAGGCATGTAGATACAAAATACTACTATATAGGTTTTCCTTACATTTTTTAATATCTATAAATTCAAGAATTCTAATCTTTGTCAATCAAAAAAATAAAATTTATTTTAAACCCTAGATGTATAACATGTAAACTAGGATTTACGTATCTAGTATCTAAACCCTCTATTCCAAGTTCATTAGTATTGGGAAATCCTAATCCACCATCAACAAGTAAAAATACAAATAGAGATGTTAATCAAGCAAAGTCGCCTATAGAAATGTACAATATTTGTTGGAGGTATTGCATTGTTTGGTACCTTGAGTACCATTGTAAATATTTAGATTAGGAAATGTGTTATTATTTTTGTCAATAGTATGTGTAAGTTGTAAAATGTGTTTATGTGTCATGTAATTAGGTGTGAGTTATGAGTGAAACGTGATGTATGTAAGTGAAGAGTTGAATAAGACATCTTATATGTAAGAGAGAGTTATGAGTGTGATGTATCAAGTTTAGAAGTAGGGAGTTATGTAATCATGAGAGAATTTTTATTATGTAATATTTGAGATGTATCATGTAAGGAGGTAATATGAAAGGATACATCTCTCATGATTTTGAGGAGATAAAATGTCAATAGTTATATGCATTGAAGAGTCTGATGTAAGGTTATATATTGAAGACAAAGCTCTATTCTATGTAACAATGTAGAATGATATTATATCAATATTTTTTTTATTTTGCAAAATTGTTATCACTACTATTAAATGAGATTATATGTGAGAGATTATAATATCTTGGAAATTATAGGCCTATGATATTTGTTAACTTTTGATGGTGAATGCTAAGAGAAAATACAATCACAAGATATGAAATGTGCATAAGTGTAAGATGTTGAAGTATGTTATTAATGGAAAGAACTACTCCAAAATTGATACTAAAGAACTACATTGTACCCCATCACCAATCTATATGGTGATCCACACAATATACCTACTACTACCTATAGCGATATATAATCACTCACTATGAGGTCCTCTATATAGAAAGATGAATTGCTTAGCCAACACTCTACCTAGTTGTACAAGGGGACACCTTGCACATTCACAACTTGCACATAGACACTTGTGGATTTATTATATTACTTCAAGTAACTTTCTAACTACCCCTTAAAGTAATCTACTACTCTAGTTATGTACCAAGGGTGGTACATTTACATGACACAAATGATGTAATATACTCTACCACCCGCTTGTATTACATTATTTGTTGATCTTCTTTTCTGTTTTCTGTATCTAGTTCAAGCAAGTAGTTAGTGTCTTCATACCATGTTACCTTTGTTGTAAGAGCTTTGACTCCTTGATCATTTGTTGTATCTTTCAATTCTTCAATTTCTTCAATCTTCTGAGCTTGATGTCCTTTTTTATTCCCTTTTCGATATTCCAATTATGGATAATAGTTTTGATGTTGAGATTGTTGTTTTTAGGGATTATTTTGATATTTCCTTGGGTGGAATACCCTATTTGGTTGGCTTCCATAGTTCATCTAATTTCCTTGATTTTGATTTCTTGGATTGAATTTGCAAGTAACTTGTGTTATGCCCTTCTCTCCTACATATCTGACAATATTTGTTATTCCATGGTCTTTGACCTTTTGATGATGAAGCAATGTTTCCCTATGGATTATATTTTAGGACCAATGCATTGTTAGTCATTTCATCTTTCACTATATTTTCTATCTCATATTCTTGAAGAATGTTGATTAGTTCATCAAACTTTGTATCTTTTCTTAGAACCTGTAAGGATGTAACTAGATGCTTGTAACTATATGGAAGTGCTCTCAAGGTTACTTGAACAAGGAATTTATCTTCAACCATTTCTCATAGGGTTAGTAATTTTCCTTTTATATCTGCTATCTTCCTTAAGAATAATTCTATGCTTTCACCACTGTTCATTTTGAGGGAATGCAATTGAGTTTGAAGATTTAGCATAGTGGCTTTATTTTTCCCTTCAAATATTTTCTCTAATATTTTCCAAGCAAATATAGATATCCCTGCTGAGCTAATGTATACTTGTATTTCATCTGTGATGACAAAGGTTATTATCATTAATGCCTTAGCCTCACTTTATTCAAAATTTTGAATCTTTGTTTCTCCCTGAGTTGGTTTAGTTCTTGCTCCTTTGACAATATCCCAAACATTTTCAAATGTCAGAATAGCTCTCACTTTGTTTTTCCATGAGAAGTAATTTGGGCCCTTAAGTAGTTGAGATTTTGTAAGGAGGAATTTGTTTGTGGTCATGATGATTCTCTAGGTGTAAAATCTTTCTTGGCTTGTAGAATTCCTTATATCTCCCTAGTTAAGAGATGTGAACTAATTTGATAAAACCTCTCTTAGATTTAGGTTTTTGTAGGCTTCCCTATATCTCCCTAATATTTAGTTCACCTTCTAAGTTGATTTTGTAATGTTTTGAGAATAATCAACTTTTAATTTTACCTTATCTTTCTCAATGAAGTATACATTAATAGTTGGATTTCTTTTTGTCTCCTTAGAATGAGTATGAGATAATTTTTACCAATTAATTCCAACTCTATATGTAGGCAATTGATTTGCTTCTCTTTCCAATAGATTAATTTTCTAGATTCCAATTATATGTATATAGTTTGAAGTAGTATGTCTTCTATATCCTTACTTTTGGAATTTTAGAAAATAATGATATTTACAATTTAATTAATGATTTAATCAAGATTTGACAACCTTATATCTCCTACTCTCAATATTACAAATATTATATTATGTGTATGCATCTCAATAATTAATTTTTTGAAATATAAACTTGCTTTATTATCTACTAATGCTTTGGCTGAATTTGTATTATCCAATGTAATAGTAAACCTTATAAAAATCACCTTATATATCCTTTAATAAAAGCAAGTAAATAACCTTAGTAATATGGGCACACGATATACCTTTATATGGGCTTCCTTCAACATATCTTTTGGAGCGTTGTATTTGTTGTCTAGTGCTCCTTGAATGAGCATTGATATTGCTTGGTGTTGTTGAGAATTTAATGATCTTTCATTAATGGATTCTCTATCTAAATATTGCACCTCCTTGTGTGGACTTTTGACCTCACATGGTATATAATTCTAGCATTGAATCTTCATGTCTTAAATGCACTCTTACACAATGCTTGTTATGAACATGCTTCCACACCTTGCAGGCTTGACTATGTACCTTGAAATATGTTGTTATGCTTCAGTAATAAACATTATTAAATAGTGAATACACCTTCCTCCTTGTGACAAGTGGCGCTTGGGAGTTACACTAAGATGAGTGTTGAGATATGAGCTCTTCTAACGCTCATTTTTGAGTGCAATGATGGTTGGGAATTCGTAACCTTCAATGATAGCTAATGATTGAGTAACCTCCTAGTTTTGTAACCAAAGATACCTTAAACATTATCCTTTGAATGTACGTTGAGCAATATGAGGGTGCCAAGAAGGAATGTGCCAAGTGGTACTTAGGGTTTTGCATGTGAGTCTTCTCCAACGTATAATTCTTATCTCTTCTTTTGCCAACCAATGCTTTGATATCTTATCTCCAAAACCTTCTTCCAAGCCAACGTATTTCCTGTATAGGTGGCTCCAGCTAAGATAATGAGCAATGCTATGATGGAGGTTCTTTTGCACTCCAATGATAGCTTTGGCTAGGATGATGAGCAATGCTTTGGTGGAGTTTTGAGATACTCCAATAGTGGCTTCAAGCTAGGATTATGAGCAATGATTTGGTGGAGTTTTGAGATGCTCCAGTGATGGCTTCGAGCTTCCTTTTAGACAAACATCTATCCCTTAGGTGTTGCTCACTTTGTTTACCCTTATGCTTTAATCTTCTCCTACTTTCAAGCTGATGTTTTATTTGCATTTGTAGATGATAACTCCTTCCTTGTGCTATGTTATGTATGCTTGTAGGTTGCTCATTGTGATTGTCCTCAACCGTGGGTGATGTGAACTTCTTGAAGGCTCTTTTCACATTACGTGGATAATGCTTCTCTACAATCACTTATGAGATGATCCTTGCTTGTGAAGGATGTGTCTTTATGATACTTAAACTCTATCCTTTTTGCTACGTAGGACAAGATATTATGGTGCAAAATAATGTAAATATAATTATAATAAAATACCTTGCTTTTGCACCTTCTTTTACAATCTTCTCCTGCTGGTTTTGATGGCAACTTTTCTATATTAATCCTTGTAGGCAAGCACTGATTTGACTTGTCTTCTTTGCTAGACAACTCTCTCATTTGCTTGGTTAATTTGGTAATGAATACAAGCTAATAATATTATAGATAGTATATTTTTGAAGGAGTAATGTCTGCACTAATATTTTACCTATAAATAACTCTTAGTGCACCTCAAATATGAGATTCACCAAGTCTCGATTTGTAGCTTTTATCACTGATTTAATGGCTACATTCTTCTCCACTCCTTGGAGGAATTTTGATCTGCTTGGTGGCTTCTATAGGCCACAATACCTTGCAGGTACTAAATTTTGAATAGTGCCTTTAAACACTTTGATTATTTGCATATTTGTGCCTTTGATCTTAACAATCAATACAAACAAACAATCCTTTGAGAGTAACTAGTTTAATGAACAACTAGTATAGTGCAATGAATCAAATAATACTTATAAATTAATGCTCTTTAATTCTCACCTTATTTTTCCTGTAAATAAACTCTCAAAGTAGTTTCAAATGCACTTAATAATCTCTGCAACTTTTAAGAGTAATTATAAAGAACCCTTAAATAATCTACAATTTTCACTACAATTAGTTTGTAGGATGTAGTCTTCTTTATTTCTAGATAGGTAGATGATATATTTCTTTCTTTCGAAATACATCCAACTCCTATTTAATGTGCAAATAAATCTCTTAAAAGAACTATCTTTTGCACCTTCTTGAAGATTGTAATATGAGCCCTTCTTTTTGCAACTTTAATCCAAATATGGTGCTTAATGAAACTTGATAATGAACCCTAATTTAAATTTCAAATAATTACACCCAAGTTGCTTACCTTTAATGGCTTTTGTAGATGATGTAAATCTTGATGTTTAGATTCACCAAGTTGTTGCCTTGTGATGAATGAATTCTATAGCTTCTTGTTGGTTGTCCAAAATAGCTTCTTGGTTCACTAAAACATGGTCTTGAACCTTCTATCTTGAGCCTAGGGTTTGGTGGCTTGATCCTTCAAGTGATCTTCTGTTTTCTAATGTAGATTCAAAAAACTCTTCTCTAAAATGTGCCTTCTTACTATGAGAGACAATCTCCAAATCTTCTTGGATTTGGTAGGTTTCTTCTGTCTGAGTTCTAACTTCAAACATGGCTTTCTTCTCAAGAATCTTAGAGGTCTTGAGGTCTTCAATATTCTTCTTTGGAATTTTACAATACTTACCAAATTCTTCTTCTTTTGGGCTTGTTGTCGGATGGCAACAATTGTCCCAAATCTTTCACTATCTTTTGTAGTGAATTTCTCCAATAAGTTCTCCTAGGAACTTCTTTGATGGCTTCTTCGACTTCTACAATGAGGATCTCCAAGCCTTCTCCTTGTTTCTCCTTGAGACCTCTCCAAGGTCTTTTAGTCTTGCAACTTCTCTAGTCTTCTTGATGAGACCTTTTCTTCAACCTTCAACTACAAAAGTGTTGGCAATGAGATCTTCATGGATCTCTAGATCAGAATAGACTTTGATAGTCCTTCTCTATCTCTTCCAAGGATGGAAGTTCTTCAATGAGACATTTTATGGGTCTCTTCAGCTTCTTCTAGAGGAAGTCTTCAATCAACTATTTTCAATGGGGTCTTTTCTCAAACCTTTTCAACTTTACTAGTTATTCTTGAAACTAGTGGTATGAGTTGTGTGTTGAGTCCTGGTCTTCACAGTCTTGTGGAAAGACTCTAGCTAATTTGCAATTTATAGTCTTCAATGGATATCACCAATATCCTATCTTCTATTTCTCATGGACTCTTCTTTGGAGTCTTCTTTAGGTTTTTTCAAGGCTTCTATGGAAGCCTTTTCTTTTGGATCAAGGCTTTTGTGACATTTTCTTCTGGGTCAAGTATTTTGTGGTCTTTTCTTCTAAAATAAAGCTTATGGGGCCTTTTCTTATTCAATAAGGCTTATGTGGTCTTTTCTTCTTCAATAAGGCTTCTATGGCCTTTTCTTCTACAATGTGCAAGTCTACAACAGGGCTTCCTTCAACTTTTTTTCCTGCAACAAGATATTAAGAAAATGATTTTAAATCTTGTCAATGATGAATCTTCACTAGTTGATTTTTCAATCTAGTGGAATGAATGTTGAGTCCTAGTTTTCACAAGTTTTCTATAAATTCGTGGAAAGACTCTAGCCAAATGCAATCTCAAAAATTTTGGAACTGATATTTGCTTCTCCTCTCTATCTCTCTTGTGACTCTCCTATTCCTATTGACCTATCATGGATCTGATACCACTTGTTAGCTTTTGATAGTGAATACCAAGGGAGAATACAATCACAGGATATGAAATATGCAAAAATATAATATACTGAAATATGCTATTAATAGAAAGTGACGAAAATGATACAATGCAATAAAGAAGAAGTAAGAACTCTAGAACTGATACTAAAGAACTACATTGTACCCCATAACCAATCTATATGGTGATCCATGTAGTATACAAACTACTACCTATAGCGATATATAATCACTTACTATGAGGTCCTTTATATAGAAAAATGGATTGTTTGGCCAACACTCTACCTAGTTGTACAAAGAGTCACCTTGCACATTTACAACTTACACATAGACACTTTACATTTATTATATTACTTGAAGTAATTATTTAACTATCCCCTAAAGTAATCTACTACTCTAGTTATCTACCAAGAGTGGTACATTTACATGACCCAAATGATGTAATATACTCTAACACTAATTGGGACCATTTTCTAACAATGGAATCGGATCTTGTTAGTTTTTTAAAGACTTTTTGAAAAAAATTGAAAGAATTATATTAAAACAAGATCATTTACAAGTTGGGATGAGAATCCTCCCAACCATAACTAGCGATAATACTTGTTTACAACAATAAAATTATATCTACATTGAATCCAAATATCCTAAACCATATATCTATAATGGTTGTCCAAATTAGATAAATACTAAATTTACTCACCAACCTACCTAATCCTCTCATCCTCAATAGCCATGCCATTGTGCCACTGAACACCTAACTCCTCATTGGTACCATATTATCTACAAAGTATACCACTTTATTCATAGCTCTACCCACATAAAGCATAATCACATCATCTAATTCTCTCCACAATTTCATAATTTGGGTGACAAGAATCCTCATCCTCCATGTCTCCAAATCATAGTTACTCATGCAATCTGGACCTCCTACCAAGATTTTAGAATCTTATTCTATGATCATCCTCCTCTAACCTTGTATTACTACCCAAATAGAAGCATATTTGAAAGTTAAGGCTTCTGATTCATAGTTTGTGGCCCTACTAGACCTTGTAGTTCCCAATAGAGCAGTGTACCAACATGATTCTTGAAAACCACCCCAATATTAGCTCTACCTAGATTACCTTTTATGGCCACTAGTATTAATTTTAATCCAAGCTTTTGGGGTTTTTTTCCAACTAGCTCTATCCTACCCCTCTTGCACTTTGGATTCCTTCTCCATCGTCCCTATATCATCATGAATTTCCTCTTTAGAACAAATTTTCATATTTTCTTTGAATTTACTCCAAATTACCTTCAACACCATCCAAGGATGAAAAGGCTTCTCTAAAAATTCTTCCATTTATCTCCAACCAAACTTACCATCAAACTAAGTTTAATATAGGCTTCCACCTAAATTAGAGCCCTGTTACTTAAAGTCATGTTTTAGTTGAGTTATCCATGAAGAAGAGAATGTAAGGAGTTGAGAGAATGAGAGCCACTATATTTGAGGAATGAGAGAATGTGAGTTTAGAAGGAGCTAGGAGAAAGAGAGGATTTGAGGAGGACAAACAATGAAGAGAAAATGGAGAAGAAGATTGTAAGGGTATTGAATATTTATGGAGAAGCAAAATGATTGAGGTTGATGGCATATTGGAGATTAAAGGAGTATATTGGAGAAGAACATTACAAGCAAAATGGAGAGTTTATTGGAATGAAGCCACATTGCAAGTTTTGAAGTGATAGTAGGTGATATTGAGGAACGTGAGGGAAGAGATTATTGATTTATGGTGAAAGATTATAGATTGGAGAACATGATAAAAGAAAAATGGAAATTGTAAGAAGGATATGGGAGTATTAAGTAACACATGTTGGAGCTTTGAACACTATGAGGGAAGTTGAGTAATGAACCAAAGACAAGTGCAAATGTTGCTATTGAGAAGAAAAATTTGATTTGATCCAATTTTGGCATAGTAGAGAACAAAACAACACTTGATGCTAGATAGGTTATTAGGTGTCAAAGACTTTATAACTTCTCATCAGGAGATATTTTTGGAAAATAAATTAATGCAAACAAAGGAGTAGTAAATGAAACACTGCAGGAATACTACCATATAAGGTAATTTTAAATATTTTATCATGTCTCATTAGAATTATTAAATTTAATTTTATTTAAAAATTGGAGTGATAAGACAATAAAAATACATTGATGAATTATTGAGAGAAAGAATCAATTATTTGATTAGAAGGAATTAAATTTCTTGGAGGAGAAGATATTTTTTTAACAATTATAGAAATTTATTGGATAACCTACAAAGAATAGTGAGATATAAAACAAAGCATGTAACTAAATAGAATGTTGCAACACAAAAACTATGTCCAAAAACTATTTTGTTAACACAAAATAATTTGAAAGTGTTTAACTTTTCAAATAGTAATTTTAGATGATACAGTGAGGAATTAAGGTCCAAACTATTAAAACTTCAAGCAGCCCAAATACGCAAAGGTAAGCATGCATTAATTCTCTAGTTATCTTTTTAAGGAAAGAAAATTACATTATTTAAAAACATTATGGAGACATAAACATAATATTATTTGGAGGTATATAATTTTAAGTATAACATTTGAAGTATAGAAGTCAAAAAAATAAAATTTAGTTTAAACCCTAGACTTATAACATGTAAAATAGGAGTTATGGATCTAGTCTATAAATCTTCTATTCCAAGTTCATTAGAATTGGAAAATCCTAATCCACCATTAACAAGTAAAATTCCAAATGGAGATGTTAATCAAGCAAAGTTACCAATAGAAATGTACAATATATGTTGGAGGTATTACATTATTTGGTACCTTGAGTACCATTGTAAATATTTAGGTATATAATTTTGAGTATAACATTTGGAGTATAGAAGTCAAAAAAATAAAATTTAGATTAAACCCTAGATGTATAACATGTAAACTAGAACATATGGATCTAGTATCTAAACTCTCTATTTTAATTTAATTAGCATTGGAAAATCCCAATCCACCATCAGCAAGTAAAATTTCAAATAGAGATGTTAATCAAGAAAAGTTGCGTATAGAAATGTACAATATATGTTGAAGGTATTACATTATTTGATACCTTGAGTACCATTGCAAATATTTAGATTAGAGAGTGTTTATTATTTGTATCAATAGTATGTGTCAAGTTGTGAAGTGTGTTTATATGTCATGTAATCAAGTTTGAGTTATGAGTGAAAGGTGTCATGTGTATAAGTGAAGAGTTATGTGAGGTGCCTTATATATAACATGTCAACTAGGAGTTATAGATCTAGTATCTAAACTCTCTATTCCAAGTTTACTAGCATTGGAAAATTCTAATCTGCCATCAAAAAATAAAAGTCCAAATAGAGATGTTAATCAAGCAAATTTTCCTATATAAATGTATAATATATTCTGGAGGTATTATATTATTTGGTACCTTGAGTACCATTGTAAATATTTAGATTAGAGAGTGTGTTTATGTAAATTGCTGAAGTATTCCCACTTTGCTCCAAAATCATGAGCATCCATTTAAGTTGTTTGTTGGCCTCATTGTAAGCATGATATTTAGATCTTGTAGAAGAATGATATATAGTGAATTATCATCTATAATGCAAAGAGACTAGGGTAGGCGCAAGATACAAAATAACCCTCTAGTGGAACACCACTTTAACTATGATATAGTTGCACAATATTTAGCTACTTGATGTGATACATACATCTTGAGAAAATGCAGTCATAGCTCAATTTAAATGTAAGATTGATGAAGATAGTATTTGTTTAGTTTAGCCTAATTTCATAATTTCATTGGATTATGAACAAATTATAAATGCATTGAAGCTATGCTTAGAACTACATGGGGTTGACTTAATCCCAACATCAATATAATGTATAGTAGGGTTAATACGTGTATTTGGATTATTGAATACAATATTATTGCCAACAAAGATCAAATGTGGTTTTTAATATCCAATTAGATCTAAAAATACTTTAGAATTTGGTAGGCATGTAGATACAAAATATTACTATATAGGGTTTCCTTGCATTTTTTATATCTATAAAGTCAAGAATTCAAATCTTTGCTAGTCAAAAAAATAAAATTTAGTTTAAACCCTAGACATATAACATGTAAACTAGGAGTTATGTATCTAGTATCTAAACCCTCTATTCCAAGTTCATTAGCATTGGAAAATTTTAATCCACCATCAACAAGTAAAATTCTAAATAGAGATGTTATTTAGGCAAATTTGCATATAGAAATGTACAATATATGTTGGAGGAATTGCATTGTTTGGAACCTTGAGTACCATTGTAAATATTTAAATTAGTAAATGTGTTTATGTTTATTATTTGTGTCAATATTATGTGTCAAGTTGTAAAATGTATTTGTGTCATGTAATCAAGTGTGAGTTATGAGTGAAAGGTGATGTGTGTAAGTGAAGAGTTGCATGAGGTGTCTTATATGTAATAGAGAGTTATGAGTTTGATGTATCAAGTTTAGAAGTAGAGAGTTATATAATCATGAGAGAGATTTTCATTATGTAATATTTGATATGTATCATGTAAATAGGTAATATTAAATATTGCATCTCCCATAAATTTGAGGAGAAAAAAGGTCAATAGTTTTGTGCATTGAAGAGTCTCATACATATTGAAGATAAAGCTCTATTCTATGTAATAATGTAGAATGATATTTTATTAATAAAGTTTTTCATTGTGCAATATTGTTATCATTATTATTAAATGGGATTATATGTGTGATATTATAAGATCTTGGAAATTATAGACCTATGATATTTGGGTCCATTTGCTAACAATGGAGTCAGAGCCTGTTATTTTTAAGGAGTTTTTGATAAAAAAATGAAAGAATTATATTAAAACAAGATCATTTACAAGTTGGGATGAGACTCCTCCCAACCTTAAATAGATAGAACACTTTTTTACAAAAGTAAAATAATATCTACATTGGATCCAAATATCCTAAACCATATATCTACATTGGTTGTCCAAATTAGATAAACACTAAATTTGGTCACCAACCTGCCTAATCCTCTCATCCTCAATAGCCATGCCATTGTGTTGCTGAACCCATAACTCCTTATTGGTATCCATCTTAGCCAGGAAGTATACCACTTTATTTAGATCTCTATCCACATAAAGCATAATCACATCATCTAATTATCTCCATAATTTCTTAATTTGGGTGGCAAGAATCCTCATCCTCCATGTCTCCAAATCAAGGTTTCTCATGTAATTTAGAATTCCTACCAAGATTTGAGAATCTTATTCTATGATTATCCTCCCACAACCTTGTCTTACTACCTATATAGAGGTATCTCTGATAGCTAAGGCTTCTGATTCATTGTGTGTGATCCTACCAAGCCTTGTAGTTCCCAATAGGGCATTGTACCAACATGATTCCTATAGACCACTCCAATTTTGGCTCTACCCATATTGTCTTTTGTGGTTCCATTAGAAATAATTTTAATTCAACATTTTAGGTGTGGATTCCAACTAGCTCTACCTTGCCCCTCTTGTACTTTGGATTCCTTCTATATTGTCCCTATATCATCATGAATTTCTTTTTTAGCATACACTACCATAGTTTATATGAATTTGTTCCAAATGACCTTCCAAACACCATCCAAGGATGAAAAGGCTTCTCTAAAAATTCTTCCATTTCTCTCTAGCCAAACTTATCACCAAATGAAGTTTAATCCATGATTCCACCAGAATTAGAGCCTTGTTACTTAAATTCATATTTTAGTTGACTTATCCAGGAAGAAGAGAGTGCAAGGAGATGAGATAATGAGAGCCACTAGAGTTGAGGAAGGAGAGCATGTGATTTTGGATGGATATAGGAGAAAGACAGGATTTGAGTAGGAGAAACAATGAAGATAATATGGATAAGAATATTGGAAGAGTATTGAATATTGATGGGGAAGTAAAATTATTGAGATTGATGGCATATTGGAGATTAAAGGAGGATATTGGAGAAGAACATGACAAGCAGAATGGAGAGTTAATTGGAAGAAAGCCACATTGAAGGAACCACTTGCAAATTTTGAAGTGATAGCAGGGGATATTGAGGAATGTCAGTAAAGAGATTATTGATTGATGGTGAAATATTATAGATTGGATAATATAGAACAAACTAACCAATGCATCATGGAAATTTCCAAATAACCAATCAATATGGATAAGAAAAAGGTTCTTCATGTATAACCCAAGTATAAGAAAATTCATCATAAATATTCTTTGTGATAGTAGCAAATGAAGGATATGATCTTGTTCAAGGAATACATATGGCGTATGAAAAAAGAGATCTAAATTAAAAATAAAGAATGCACACAAGGCATGTGTATTGTTTCAAAATGTGTTTGTAGCAATGATTTAAATTGTTATATTATTGTAATAACTTATTTGTGAGTATGATAGGTACATGGAATAGCATAAAGTTACATATTCAAAACCATAGGTTAAAGAAGTGCTAGAGTGAGATACGAAGAATGAATACAAAATTTAGATATTGAAGGAAAAAATCCTTCCTACCAAATAACATAATACGGGGGGGGGTGGGTGTTGGAGGTATTACATTATTTGGTACCTTGAGTACTATTGTAAATATTTAGATTAGAGAGTGTTTATTATTTGTATCAATAGTATGTGTGAAGTTGTAAGGTGTGTTTATGTGTCATGTAATCAAGTGTGAGTTCTGAGTGAAAGGTGTTGTGTGTGTAAGTGAAGAGTTATGTGAGGTGTTTTATATATAAGAGAGAGTTATGAGTGTGATGTGTCAATTATAGAAGTAGAAAGCTATGCAATCATGACAGACTTTGTCATTATGTAATATGTGATATGTGTCATGTAAAGAGGTAATATGAAAGGTTGCATCTCCCATGAGTTTGAGGAGATCAAAGGTCAAGTGCCAAGTGCATTTAAGAGTCTCATGTAAGGATATATTAGAAGGTAAAGCTCTATACTATGTAATGATGTAGAATTATATTTATCAATAATTATTTCTAATTTGTAATATTATTATTATTATTATTATTATTATTATTGAATGAGATTAAATGTGTGATATTAAGAGATCCTATAAATTATAGAACTATGATATTTGGTCCCATTTTGCAATAGTTTAGTCCTCATAACCATTTATCCTAACCTCAAAGAAGAGGTCCAACCTCTTGAAAATGATAAGACCTTATTCATCATAATTAATTGAATGGATACAATTAGGAAAGGTCTTTATCAAAGGTAGTAAGTAACCTGCAAAGAAGGCATTTTGTAGAATAATATCAAAAGAGGTGCCAACATAGACTAGAGTTATTTTGTCTTTCCCATTATAAAATTTAGTCAATTTTACAAAGGACCAAGAGGATCACATAAGTCAATTAAATTATATAAATAATTAATCCCAATATGCAAAAGCCAGTCTAGATATAATAAAATCGATACTAGAGAGTCTAACTACTGAAATAATATCCATTCACTAAAATTTGCAAGTCCTAGCTAAATATCAAAATCAATTACAATAGACAAATAAAAAGATAAAAAATAAGCTATAAAGATGTAGGTCAATTTGCCACCCCCCCAAAAAAATATTGTTGCCATCAAGGATACAATCATTTTAGAAAACCTCCAAAGAATACAAGCAAAGGAAAATCAAAACAAAGAACTTCATATGTCAAAATATTTTGCACATCAGTGAGGAAAGGTGTTTCAAAACAATAAAAATATCTAATGTCAATAGGATTAAAAGGGGAAAATAAATTTTGGCTATAATTAAAGTAATTGAGAATATTAGAACTCATCTTCTCTTGAAGATTTTTTAATTAGGATCGCTAGCAATTATTTCAAATTATTCATGTCCAAACAACATTTTGCTCAATTACGTAAAGGAAGATATGCTTGGTAGTAGTATATATTATCTCAATATCAATTTATAGTGGAATACAATCAAGAAAAATTAAACGTACTTCTAGATTCTCTAACCCAAATGGCTCATGCTAATATGTTCTACCAAAGCACTCTTTGGTCCACTTATCCTCTAAATTTCATTAATGATTATTTTGAATTTTATAGGAAGATAAGAATATTATTTCCACCAAAAGAAGAAATTACTGCGCAATACTATCCTATTATTGATTTCATGTATAATTCTAATAAAATAATTAATGTGATAGTGGCTAATGCTATATGGAGTATAGAAACTACACAAATGGTCTAATATATCTTAGATCATGCCAAATTGGATGACATAATTTTTCCAAAAAAATCATTGTATAGGAACACTATATTTTTTTGACTTCTTCAAAGAGATAAATATAGATCTTGTTTGGCAAGAATAAATTTTACTAAAAAAATAAAATCATAACTTATATTGATGAGAAATATCTGGTGCCACCTCAATATAAATAAGGATAAGCATCCCATTATGATACTGTTCTTGATAGCCAATAACCTGACACTAATGAAGGCAATCACAAGCAAGTTGAAGATGTTAATTCTATATGTAAATATTACCTCTAGATTCCAAAAGGTATATGCCATGTACATAAATTCTTTTATGATAGTATTGAATAGTGGAAGATGACTTTATTTGACTAAATTTTATTATGCATGTACAAAACTTATGACTAGACATCATCATGTTACCACAAGGTCTCATATGGTAGGACCATCATACTTTAATATATAATATGGAATCTAGTTTCTTTCATAGATTATTTCATAGAAAAATTTAGGGATCTCACTCTCTACCTATATAAGTGTATTTTTAAGGTAATTATGAATATAATATCTTGGATAACCATTGAGAATATTAAGATTCTTTATATCTCTTGTTTCATAATCAATAGAAGCCTATAGAAAGGCCCTACCACTAGCAATTTTTCTATTGATTATTTAGTCTCTTGAATTTCCCAAAAATAGAATCCCTCATTGGATTGCTTGATAGCTTATTTTTGGTTCATTTTATAATATACCCTATTTTTTGAATCCACAGAAATCCTCTTGCTAGGTTGCTTCCAACTAACTCTTCTTTGAATAATAGGTTTTTCGCTTAGCTCTCGATAAATTTTATAAATTAGTATGAGATTCTGGTTAATAGGTTACTTGTAGTTTGTTTGAAAGTCTCAAGAATAGTAGCATTGCAGAGGAGCTCATATATACCTACCAAATCAACCACAAATATAAGGATGAATTAACTTACAAATATAGACCTTGGCACATCTATCCCTCCTATCCATAACTTTATTTTGGAGAAAAAAATTGTTTTTGAATTAGACCAATTTGATACCTAGCTATTTCAAAAATAGATCAATACAAGAAAAATATATTTAAGACTAGAATAATTAATACCATAAGTGTTGAAGAATATTACATTATTTAGTACATGCTAATATACCCCATGGTACCTTTATGGTACAATGTAAATAGAAGATTATTATTGAGTCTATAGTTTAGAGTGTGATTTATATTCACCCTTTTATGTAAGTGTCAAGGTGTAGGAAATGCATAAGTTTCATGTAAGAGAGAAAGTGCATAAGTGTCTTGTATGTAAGAGTGAAAATATGCAATGTGAAGATGTGCATAAGTGTATTATATTAGGAGTGCATGTAAAAATGTATGAGTCATGTGTGCAAGTGTCAATTGTCCATCTAGTATACAAGAGGCAAGATGATAAGCCAAGAGTCATGAGACTTGGCATATGGAGAGCAATAGTTAAGTACTTGAATATTCACATTACTATGTCCATATTATGAAGATAATACTCCATGAGAATAAAATCCAAATAACAATCCAATATATTACAGAGTTGTAATAGAGAGAAGGAATAAATATTGTATACAACTTTTTGAGAAATTAATATTGTAATCTTTCTTCATGCACAGTTCATGAATGACATAGGCTATTTACATTCATATTTTAGTATATAAATTAATGTTATTTGATACATTATAAAATCCTTGATATATATATTAATTTTCTTGTATTATTCTGCTCATAATATTATTATTTTGACCTTTAATATTATGGCTATTTTATATTTGGGACCTATGATATTTTATGGTAGTAAGACTTAAAAAGTCAATAGTGGTATCAAAGATACCACCAAACTCTGTCCAGTTTGATAGAGTTATTTATTAGCCACCATTATTAATTAGCTTCATCCACTTTTGATAAATTTAATCTATATTATGTCCACTTTAAAGGTAGTGAATACTTGGAATCTATTTTTAAAGGTTTTATTGAGTAGAACAAGCTAGGGTATTTCCACTAGGTTTAAGAAAAACTAGTAAATACTAGGATTCAACTAGATTGAGGCAAAACCAACTCAAACGAAAGTTAGTCATTCAAGAAAAATCCATCATAACATTGATTTGAATATTTGTGGTTTTTTAGATTCAGGATTGAGGTAGAGTCAACTTAGAAGATAGTTGATCACTTAGGGATGTTTAGTGTCATCCTGACATTGATATTAGGTTCTCTAGTAAGGAGGAGAATCATATTGAGTTCTTAGGTGTGACCTAAGATATTGAACTTATTTAATTGAATGAGGAGAAGAAGAGTGGGCTCATTCAACCATATATCAAAAGAATAGGCCATTCAGCCAACTCAAGAAAGCAACACAGTAGAGAAGGTCATTTTACCAATATAAGTTAAAAGTAGCAAAAAATAATAGGCCATTCAACCAACATTGAAAGTATAGTGAAATCAACACAAACATATTTGGCTCATTCAGTCATTATTATAATCTAGAGCCAATGTTAAAAGAAAATAAAATAAAATCTTAAAGAAAGGGATAAGAAAAAGGTATACTAGTTGCCTACATCAAGGTAGACCATCCATAGAGTAGAGGTAAGGTGAATCAATCATCTAATTTAAGCAAGATAGAGGTCACTAAAGGTAAACCAAAATAAGTCACCTAAAGGAGATTTCATTAGTTGAGATAAACTAGAACCAGAAACCTAAGAGAGATTACATAAGTCAGATCCAAGCACCTAAGGAAGACTAAAATAGACAAGGAGAACTAGACATGAAGATACCTTAGAACTATCAAGTAAACCAAATGTGGAGCCACCTAATAAGTATCTAGCAAGGAGAACTATATGTGGAGCTATCCAAGAGAACAAGAAGTTAAGTCATATAAGTATTCTCTAGTCGATTCAAGCAAAGGCATTGTTAGAACCAACAAGAAAGGAATGACCAAGCACAAAGAGGAGCTAAAGCAAAGGCTCGAGGGGAAGCATCAAATCACCCATGAATTCACCTATGCAACAAAAGAGACTAAGGCTCAATTTGAGGTGAATCATCTAATGGATAAATAAAGCAAGTGCAAGGAAGAGATATTATGTTGTATGCATTATGGCATTGAGAATTATCACATCAACCAAACTCAACTATATTCTTATCAAAAATTTAGAAGTAACTACCATTCAATGGTAAAAGTTTTTGGCAAGAATTATTAGTATTTAAAATTATTTTTAGCACTAAGGTTATAAGGAGCTATAAGGGTTAAATTAATATTTTTTGATTATTTGATTTCTTCAAATTTTTAAGAATTCAAAAATTGAAAGAGTTGGAGTAATAAGGTGTTAATGTTTTTACTTTTTTATATTTAGAGAAAATTTTCAAGTTTTTAAATATTGATAACTATTTGAAGTTTTAATGTTTTTATGAAATTGGAAAACTTTTAAAACTTTAAATATTGATTTTTTGAAAAATATACTTTTTTCAAGTTTTTGAATTTTAAAAATTTGCAAATAAAACTAGGGAGTTAAAAGGTTTTCAACATCAAAGCTTTAGATAAATTATAATTTGCAAATTTTATAATTATTTGAATTATGGAGATATAAGGATTTCAACTAAAAAAACCCAAAATGGATAAATGGTAAAGAGGAAATTTTAAACATAGGAGACATTATCAAAATGCAAAATCATACTTTGTGAGGCAAAAAGTTCAAAAACAAAATTTACATTAAAAACAATCTTTTGAATACAATGGGAAACATCATAAAATATTTATTCAAAACTCTTATCAAATATGTAAGATAATATCACTTGAGTCTCATCAAAAGGTACAAATGGAAAAATATGTTTGGTATATAGACTCAGGAGCTAGTCATCATATGAATGGAAACTTATATTGGTTTGAATCATTAGAAGTCAGGGATAATATATTTAAAAATGGTAGATGATAATATATATCAACTTCAAGGAATTGGTAGAGTAACACCTAGCATACATTTTTCAGATTTTATGCTAGAGAATATTTTATATGTTCCTGGACTATCAACCAATCTTATTTTAGTTACTAAATTGGTTGAAAAAGGAAGATCAGTTGAATTCAAATATATAAATGAACATAGCAAATGCATCATCAAGTATCAAAATAAAATTGAAGCTATAGGTTCAATAAAAAATAGAATATATGCCTTAGATTCAATTGGATTTTCTCAAGAGATTTTTGAATATCTATCCCAAGAAGAAGTTAATGATAAATTGCTTGAGTTTTTAGAAGGAAATGATACAAGGAAAAAAATCTAGCATAGTCCAAATATTTCCTACAAAAATAAGCAATGGATGAACCCAAGATTCAAGATGATGAAGAAGATTCCAAATAATTAGAGGTTCATGAATAATGTAAAGTCACATTAAAATTAAATACTAGAGATGAAGACCAATATTGAAGACTAAAGTTTTCAATAACCAAATAATGTAATACAGAGGAGTATTGAGGAATATTACATTCTTTGGTACATGCTAATGCACCTCGATAGCACCTTCATGGTATAATATAAATATTATATTAGGATTAAGTCTATAGTTTAGAGTGATTTATATTTTACCTTTTATGTAAGTATCAATATGCAAGAAATGCACAAGTGTCATGTAAGAGAAAATGTGCACAAGTGTCTTGTATGTAAGAGTGCAAATATGTAATGTGAGGATGTGCACAAGTGTCTTAGATTAGGAGTGCATGTAAAAGTGTAAGAGTCATGTGTGCAAGTGTCAAGTGTCCATCTAGTATGCAAGTGAAAAGATGATAATCCAAGAGTCATGAGACTTGGCATATGGAGAGCAATAGTCAAGTACTTGAGGAGTCATATTACTATGGCTATATTATGAAGATAATTGACGGGGGACCGAGAAATAAACGCAAACACACTCCTACAATTTTCCAATTTTCTCTCTATTAAATCTGAAAATCATACATAAAATGCCCACAGGCTTACAATAGCTAGCTCCCGGCTTAGCTTTACACTTCTACACTTCTGCGTCTATTCCTCGATCCACCATCTGTTCTAATACATTCAACTGGGTTTTTATAGAGGCCCCGACCCTCTAAAAACATTCTTCAAAAAATGGGTTCACCAACCCGATTAATTACAAGGACGTGAAAACCGGGACACCAACCCGATTAAAGACCCCTCTCCGCATGGTCCCTGTCACTGCTGATTCTGTCAGATTCTCTACGCACCCATCCTTTTTGTCTCCCGTGCTTCTGGGTAATCCCCCGCTTTAACTTCAGCTTGTGCCACGTGTCATCTTTGAACGGTCCCCAAAAATGTCATTCTTGCCATCTCTTTCTCTTCCCACGCCTTTTTCTCTCTCCGTCACGATATCGCGACATGTCATGATATCGCGACGTTTCTGCTCCTCTGCGCTTCCTTGCCATTTTGGTCGCGATATCGTGACCAACTCTCGTTGCTTGCCCGCTGTCAAATTCTTGTCGTGATATCGTGACATCGCGATATCGCGATGTCACGATATCATGATGTCCCCGCTGCTCCCTCTATTTGCTTCATTTCGATCATGATTTCGTGATAGTCGTGATTTTGCGACGTGTCACGAAATTGTGACACTTTTGCTGCTCTACTCTGCTGCTACCCTACTGTCATGATTTCACGACGTCACAATTTCATGACATGTCATGAAATCACGACAACTCTCGTTGCTCTGCTCTAACTCTGTCTTGACATCACGATTTTGCTATAGTTTTCTCCTTCTGCCTCAGCCTCGCCTGGATGTCACGATTTTATGATGTTGCAAAATTGTGACGTTGCGATTTTGCTATAGCTTTCTTCCTTCGCTTCTGCCTCACTGAGACATCGCAATTTTGCGATTCCTGGACATCATGATTTTGTGACATCGCAAAATCACGACGTCACGATTTCGCTACAGCTTTCTTTCTTCGCTTCTGCCTCATTGAGACGTCACGATTTTGTGATGTCGTGAAATCACAACGTCACAATTTTGCTGCAACCTTCTGCCTCCTTATCGCGATTTCATGACACGTCACGAAATCACGACCCTTTCTGTTATATTTTCTCTCTCCTACCGACTGTCGCGATTTTGTGATGTAGCAAAATTGTGACAGTTTCTGCTCTACTTGCTTTCTGCTTATTTTTTTCTTCTTGAGTCGACTCCTCTGAAGTGGCTTTCCCGCAACTGGATGCCTCTGCATCAGATGTCCCTGGATGCTCCTGCATCAGACACCTGGGGTTAGTGGAGAAGTGATATTCACTTCTGGATGGTTTGGTTGCTACCTCCTGCAACACCTCCAGACATTCTTCTGTCCCTGCAGCCTGTTCCAACTCTGCCTCTTGGCTAGATAAACTTCTGTCTTCTATCGGATAGATTCTGACACTGCTGCACTCTTCTGCAGCCTTCTTCAGCTTCATATTTTGATGCACTTTGGCATCTTTCTTTCTCTGTCTCTCTTCCCACATTTTACGCCGCTCCTATTGCTCCTGCAATTTTATCCTGAGCCACTCCTCTTGCAGGGATTTAAATTACTGCTACAATGCCAGGAACTCTTCTTCTGGAACCATATCATTCTTGCTGTCTTGACTTCTTCGAGAATGCATTTCTCCTTGCTTTTCTTACAAAGATTTATCGATCTTGTGTAGCTGCCTCATAGTTGGCGATCTACTAACACGCTTGGGGATCTTAACTCTCTCTCTATCACGTCTGACAATCTGTTACGCACTCAGGATCACTAGCTCTGATACCACTGACGGGGGACCGAGAAATACACGCGAACACACTCCTGTAATTTTCCAATTTTCTCTCTATTAAATCTGAAAATCATACATAAAATGCCCGTAGGCTTACAATAGCTAGCTCCCGGCTTAGCTTTACACTTCTACACTTCTGCGTCTATTCTCTGATCCACCATCCATTCTAATACATTCAACTGGGTTTTTATAGAGGCCCCGACCCTCTGAAAACATTCTTCAAAAATGGGTTCACCAACCCGATTAATTACAAGGATGTGAAAATAGAGACACTAACCCGATTAAAGACCCCTCTTCCCATGGTCCTTGTCACTGTTGATTCTATCAAATTCTCTGCATGCCCATCCTTTTCGTCTCTCTCGCTTCTGGGTAATCTCCCACTTTAACTTCAGCTTATGCCACGTGTCATCTTTGAACGGTCCCTGAAAATGCCGTTTCCGCCATCTCTTTCTCTTCCCACACCTTTTTCTCTCTCCGTCACGATATCGTGACATGTCATGTTATCATGATATTTCTGCTCCTCCACGCTTCCTTGCCATTTTTGTCACGATATCGTGACATGTCACGATATCGTGACATGTCACGATATCGTGACCAACTCTTGTTGCTTGCCCGCTATTAAATTCTTGTCGTGATATCGTGACGTCCCCGTTGCTCCCTCCGTTTGCTTCGTTTCGGTCACGATTTCATGACGTGTCATGAAATCGTGACACTTCCACTGCTCTGCTTCGTTGCTGCCCTGTTGTCGCGATTTCGTGACATGTTGCGAAATCATGACAACTCCCGCTACTCTGCTCTAACTCTGTCTTGACGTCGCGATTTTATGACGTCACAAAATTGCAACATCATGATTTCACTACAGTTTTCTCCTTCTGCCTCAGCCTCACCTGGACGTCATGATTTCGCTATAGCTTTCTTCCTCCGCTTTTGCCTTGCTGAGACATCACGATTTTGTGACGCCTGGACGTTGCGATTTCACGACGTCGCTAAATTGTGATGTCGCAATTTCGTGACGTCGCTTTCTTTCTCCGCTTTTGCCTTGCTGAGACATCACGATTTTGTGATGTCACGAAATCACGATGTCGCGATTTCGCTGCAACCTTCTGCCTCCTTGTTGCGATTTCGTGATGATCACGATTTCGTGACACGTCGTGAAATCGTGGCCCTTTCTGCTGCATTTTCTCTCTCTTGCCGACTGTCGCGATTTCGCAATGTAGCGAAATCATGACAGTTTTTGCTCTGCTTGCTTTTTGCTTCTTCTTTTTCTTCCTGAGCTAACTCTTCTGAAGTGGCTTTCCCGCAACTAGATGCCTCTACATCAGATGTCCCTGGATGCTCCTGCATCAATAATAATCCATGATAATAAAATCCAAATCACAATCTAATTGTAATATTTCTTTATGCATAGTTCATAAATGGTGTAGGCTATTTACATTCATATTTTAGTATATAAAATAATTTTTTTCTATTTAATATATAAGCTTTGATATACATATTAATTTGCGCATATTATTCTACTCATCATCTTATTATTTTGATCTTTAATAGTATGGTTATTTTATATTTGGGATATGTGATATTTTGTGGTGGTAAGGCTTAAAAATCCAACAATAAGACAAGTAGAAGCTAATATTTAGGTTAAAGTTAGTGGTATAAGGCCAATGTTTCTTCCATTATTGCTTAAGGAAAAAGTCCATAAATGGAAGAAAAAAATATTTTCCATGTCCATATTGCATAAATAGATATCATAGTATCTCCAATTTAACTATAATATAGTTGCACAATATTTAACTACTTTACTTGATATGAGACATACATCTTGGCAACATGAAATCATAGCTAAATTTAAAGGTAAACTTGATAAAGATGGTATTTGTTCTGTTCATCCTAATTGTAGTGAAAAATAACTACATTGGGTAAATACTACCAAGAATGCAATTTGATCGAAGGACCACCTGAAGCTAGATAAAGAAAAAAATAAAGATGTCCTAGACCCTATAACCCATGAAGTAGCCAATTTTAGAAGGTTTTAAAGAGCACTTCCAAGGAAGGGTTCCCACCATCATTTGATGTTGAACTTGAAACACCCCATAACATGAAGTGTCACTCACACACCATATAAAAAAAACAAGGATTCATAAGCCCTCTCGATGGCAGCTAAGATGGATTCTATTATTGGTGGAAATCCCATAGCCTTATCAATGATATATAAAAGGCTCCACCTTTAACAATTATTTATATTACTCAAGCTACTATGTCACACATTTAATTCCTTCATATGATTTTTAATAAGAGATAAAATATCACTTAGCTAGTTACATTCTAAAATTTAAATTATATAGCCTATCAATTCCTTCCTACCTCTTCCTTAAGGGGTTTTATTCATACCTCTACTATTCCAATATATCATTTTCAACATCACTTTTTATTTTTATTTGTGGGCATAAACCACTTGTTGTTAATACTTGTGATCATTGCCTTTGTTTTCCTATATCAATATCCCTTTAAATTTTATTTTCTCTTTGTTTTGGCTTCTTGGGTTTTCCTATTCTTTTTCATTCCCACTAACACTTTTATCTTCATAATTTTTTTTTTTTTTTTTTTATATACTATTCATATGATACTTACCGTCTATAGGTTCATGTTGCTCTTAAGCTCTGAAGTTCAAGGAATAACCTCACAATAACTTTCTTTTTTATCTTGCCCTCAAAATTTTAAAATGTAATGGCATTCATACCTATTAATGACTATTTTATGTCTTAAAATCCCTAAATCACTATATATATCTTCTATCCTAATTTCTTTAATATGCTACTCCTAAAAGTACAAGGGATAACCTCTATACTAATTTCATTTCTATTGTAAGAAGAAAATTTATAGCACTTGAGGTAACTAAACATGACTTACCTAGAAAAAAAACTTGACCTCCTTCACCTCCTTTGTTTTAAAATTTTCCACCGTATTTTCCTTTGTACCTAATGTTCCTTGTAAATTTAAAAATACAAATTTTGTTTCCTCATCCCTTGTATCCTTATTTATTTCTTCCAATAGTTAAAGCAAGCAAACTATTATGACCTTTGTCATTTGATGCTCTAAATTGGATTTCATTGTCTCTTTCTTTGGAGTCAAATATCCTTGATCTAATCTAACTTCTACTACAATATGATATGCTTGCTTCATATTGAACTTTGTATAATGATAAAATTATTCTATTTCTCTATCATTTTTAATTTGTAATCTCTTTTCATGTGGCTAGTATCACAATAATTTTACCATCAAAATGCAACGTTTTCATAAACCACTTATTGACCCCATTCTATTAATTTAAATTTAATTTTAATAAATTATGGTGAAGGTTTTAAAGTATCCATAGCAACACATATTCAGGTATCTACATCATGGTTTTTCTCCTTAGTAATTATTTTCTCCCCAATAAATTTCCTAGGATATTACAAATCTTCAAAATATCCTTGTTGATAAGCTAATATGGAAGTCTAAAGAGCCTAACCCATACTAAATACTTTTTAATAGTTTCTATATTAATAGAAAAAATATCACTTCATATTCTTACATATAGTGTATCTCTCCCCTAAACCATGGGCACCATCTATCATTTTATCCCTAATTTCTAAATTAAAAAAGATGAAAATTTATAGAGTGCTTTAAATTCAATCCCCAATTCCAATTGATCAAACTTTGAATCTCTAAAAACCCTAGAAAGCATCCATGGAACTTACATATTAACTCTCTGCTTGTAAGAACCATTATATCTTGCTTAATTTTCCTTTCTATTTGTTTTGGCTTCTTGGGTCTTCCTCTTTTTTTTCATCCCCACTAACACTTTTATCTTCACCAATATCTTTACTTTTTTTATATACTATTCATACAAGACTTATGATGAGGACATAAAATGATAAGGTTAAGGTTTATGCTCCTAGGTTGAATAAAACCTTAGGTTAGGCTAAGTCATGTGGAATAGGGCTTAGTCTTATTTTAATTTTGAATAAATTATAAAATGTGAGACTTTGTTGCTCACGTAGGATTTGGTAGCCATCTTCTAGATAAATAGTTGGCACATTTTCTAGAATAGGTTAGTTGGATTGATAATAGTCAATCCCTGAAATAAGCCTCTGGATAAGAGCTTATCTTCCCAATTTGGGAATTGGTTGCTCCTTCCAAGGGGTTGGTTGCTCAATCTAAGGGTAATTGGTTGTAATTTGATGCCTATTTAAGCACCCATTAGAAATGCAATTTTTAGCTTATTTGATTCCACATAAATGGTATCAAAGCATAGTATTTGCATAGGTTTTGGGTTATTGCTGATCTCATGCAACTTGGCTTTGGGTAATTGTTAGCCAAGAAGCAATTTTTTAGAAGCTCTGTATTGCATTTGTTTTTAATATTAACTTGGTGAAATTCAATTACCTTGGACTAAATTTTAAACATGTTGGCATTAGAGGATAGATATTAAAACAAGATCTCTTTGGTGGATATCTTGTTTCCCTTGTTTCTGGCTCAATTTGCCCCGGTGGATACTGCATCTTGCTACCTCAACTTGTTGCTTATTGTGCCTGCTGGATGCTTCAACTTGTTTCTGGTTCAAAGAAGAAAATGTAAGATCTTCTATACCAAAATATTAGGATAATCTTACCATCATTCATCTTAGTTTTTTGTTTTGATTGATTATGAGCAAAGGTTTTGCCAATTTTATTTGAGTAATTGGTTGTTTGTAAAGGGAAATGACCTGCAAATTTTACTATGAAAGATTTCAATTTATTTTTTGATTTTGTAATATTTTTTTTTTTTGAATTTACATGGTGGAATCGGTAGCCACCACGAATCCGGGCAGGCTGTCCGGCTTTTTATGGCCGCCACAGTATTCTGCGTTGTCCGCCTCAGAACCGCCACACAAATCTTCGCGCAGTCTGCCCCTATAAACACCATTGCACAATAATTTTAAACCTTTTACGCCGCTGAAAGCACCAGGAAAGGGACAAGCGTTCAGTCCGGCAAGGCCCGAGATTTGAACCTTGGACCTCCACCCCCTATGAGGTTTGGATGAACCAATTGGTCTACACCTCGGACCTTATTTTTTGTAATATTTTAAAGCATTATTATATATATATTTATAAACTTTTTAAAGCATTTATTTAAAATAAATTAAAATAAAAAAGATTTGAAAAAATGAGGCATGTATAGGCCCAAAATTCTTAGATCCACACCCACCTACAGTAGCCAAATCACCCGGGGATGATGTTATTTTGATGCTCATAGAGCTTTGAAATCACAGACACCAATGTAGGCCCTGCATTGACAATGTCGATACAAGAAAATCCTATGCCTTTCAATGCCACAGACCCACTTACAAGTCAAAAGTTGTTAGCTTGGCCCTCGATGCAATACAACCTATAAAGGCCTGAAACCTATTGAGGAGCCACTAGTCAGGGCTAAAATTAAGGCCGTCTTATATCTATATTGATGTAGATGCCTCTGTACATGGATCACGACCTACGAATCATACTAGAACCTGTACATGACCTGAGTTAGAGGCGTTAGGAAAAATTAAACCACATGAAAATTGAGCAATCAAATCCTACCCAATCTAGTTAAATTATATTTACCAACAAATCATGAAATCTGATCGACCAATCCTAAGGTGACAAGTGGCATCCAAATCCAATAGTCTTCCAACCAACACATGGCGATGCGAAATCTCTATTTTTTTTTTTAATTTTTTAAGTAGGCAAAATTTTAATCCCACATTGTATGGGATGAAGGCATTTTTAGCCTTCATAAATAACAAGGCTGCCCTATTATAGTAGACAATGCCCACTGGCTATAGCCAACATTGACTATGTTGATTGGCAGCTTTCTTCAGAGCATGTTAGCCCACTTGGTGACTACATCACCGGTGTTGACCATTTGACTGCATAGTTTAAATTTGTGGACTACTAACTTTGCTCCATTTACCCTATGGATCCTAGTTTACCAACCTAAAAAATGGGTTAATTTCCTATCTTTGCAACTCAAAATTTTGCTAAAAAAAGGGACAAGGGATTTTTTAAATTTTTTTTTAATTTTGCAAAAGGAAGACAAATCATTTTTATTTTGCAAAGGATTTTTTTGTGCCTATGCTTAAAAAATTTGTCCTCCAAGCATTGTAAAATTGCATTAAACCATTTTAGTTTTTGCAATTATTTTGGGTAAAAAGGCACACTATTTTTGTAAATCCCTTAGTAAAATTAGCTCCTTTTTGTAATTGTATAGCTAGATTATACTCGAGGTCAAATGTCTTTCAATTTGGTGGAGCAAATGGTCACAATAGCTAGAGTAGTTAGCATTTTTTCTAATAAGGTCACAACTATTGCTATCCCTAGTGGTCCTATTTAAGCCCCTGTCTTTTGCTCACAAACAAAATGTGAGGTCAAAATTTATGATGGGTCCCATTATCTTGAGGTCCTAAATAGTTGGATAATCAACATGGACACATGGTTTACCTATAGATAAATTCCAAAGAACAAAAAAATCTCATTTTCTAAATTAAGACTTTTTGGTATAGCCAAAGTCTTGATTACAGACCACCAAGGAAATCAAGATCTCATTGACACTTGGGATGATTTGGTTCAGGAATCGAAGAATAATTTTTATTCTTCAAACTATGTAAAAAATCTTAAATTTATATGTATTTTATTGAGACAAGGATACAACATGAGTGTCCAAGAGTACATCAACCAATTCAACAAATTAAGGATTTTAATTGCTATTTAGGACTCTACTACAAAACTAATCAGAAAATTCAAGAGTGGATTACAAGAACCACTTTCAAGGGAGTTAAAATCCACTCCTATGAATAATTGGAATTCCATATTCAATCAAGCACAACTTGTGGAGGAGAAGTATGCAGTTCAATCAGGTGGATCTCACTCTTCAAGCACTACCAAAGTGATCAAACAAAAACAACATCAACAAAAAATGAAGAAGACTTATTCTTGTCCTTCTTCTCCCTCTTCTTCTTCTTATTTCAATAGTAAGAATTTTGTGACTATTGTAAAAAGAGATACCATGTGTAATCTAAGTATTTTAGATAGAATAATATTATTGTAGAAACTCAACTTGAGGAACCACAAGATGGTCCTATTGAGGCTATGAGAGAAGCTAAAGGCTACGTTGAGCTTAAGGGTAAACTCCACAACGCTAACTCGTTGATACAAAATATGTATGAAGGTGATCATGAAGACGTATTTGTCACATGAGCCCACCTAATGCAAAATTACTTTATGAATTGTGTCATCGACAATGGATCCCAAGAACACTTGATTTCAAGAGATGTAGTTGATGAATTATATCTTCTTGTACAACCCCATTCTCAACCATACCCACTTGGATGGAAGGATGTGGATTCCTCCTCCTTTATTACATACACCTACACTATGTCCTTTGTGTTTGACCCATACTATGTGGATAGAGTCACTTGTGATGTGAATCTAATTGATTATTGTGGTCTAATTATTGGAAAAACCTAAAAATATGACAAGAGGGTTCAATATGATTCTCATAAAAACACTTACACATTGCATCAGGAGAACAAAATATTTATTATTCACTCCAAGCAACTCATGATCCATTACACAAGACCATAAAATATTGCATTGGTATTTAGTAAGCCAAAGGACACACTAGAATAACTTCCACAAAAGGAGGCCATTTCTCCTTCTTTAGTACCTCCTAATACTACTGCTCTAGTTGCTCCTTCTATTGCTTCTTCATATATTCAGCAACCACAATCTTCTCTAGTTCAACAAGTTCCTAATTTGAAGTAGACTTTGTGGAATAAGTAGCAGGTCACTGACCCTTAACAAATTCCTCAGGATTTTTCTTGGGTTGGAAGTAAAATTATGACCAAGTTTTATAATCTAGATAAGGCACCTATTGGCATTATTGATGTCATTAGCACTCCTACCCATCCAACACCTAATTTGCAGCTTTCACTTCATCTAGCTTGAGTTCTTCCAACTAAACCCACTACTATTGTAAAAGCATTGGAGTCCAATGCTTCTTTTATGGGGAGGTATGATGAGGACATCAAATGATAAGGTTAAGGTTTATGCTCCTAGGTTGAATAAAACCTTAGGTTAGGCTAAGTCATGTGGAATAGGGTTTAGTCTCATTTTAATTTTAAATAAATTGTAAAATGTGAGACTTTGTTGCTCACGTAGGATTTGGTAGCCATATTCTAGATAAATAGTTGGCATATTTTCTAGAATAGGTTAGTTGGATTGATAATAGTCAATCCCTAAAATAAGAATTTGGATAAGAGCTTATCTTCTCAATTTGGAAATTGGTTGCTCCTTCCAAGGGGTTGGTTGCTCAATCTAAGGGTAATTGGTTGTAATTTGGTACCTATTTAAACACCCATTAGCAATGCAATTTTTAGCTTCTTTGATTCCAAATCAACCTAACATTTATAGGTTCATGTTTATCTAAGTACTTTGAAGCTCAAGGAATAACCTCAAAATCACTTTCACTTTTATCTTGCCCTCAAAACTTTAAAATGTAAGGACATTCCTCCCTAGTAATGACATTCATTTGCTATCATGAAAACCCTCAATTACTATAGATATCCTCCATCATCATTATTTATTATGTTACTCTTAAAAACTTAAAGTGAAAGGAATAACCTCTATACTACTTTAATTTCTATTATAAGGATACATAATGTGAGTTGATATACTACTTTTTAGGACAAATAGTATAGAGGTTATCCCTTGCACTTTACGTTTTTAAGAGTAACATAATAAGAATTAGGATGGAGGATATATAGTAATTGAGGGTTTTTAAGACAACAACAACTTACCTAGAAAAACTATTAACCTCTTTCACGTCCTTTGCTTTAAAATTTTCCATTGTATTTTCTTTTGCACATTTTGTTCCTTGTAAATTTAAGAATACCAATTTTATTTTCTTATCCCTTGTATCATTTTTTTCTTCCAATGGTTGAAGCATAAAAAATATGATGACATTTGTCATTTGATCCTCTAAATTGGATTTCATTTCTTGGGAGTCAAATATCCTTGATCTAATTTATCTTCTACTACAATATGATTTGTTTATTTCATCTTGAAATTTTTATCATGATAAAAAAATTATTTCTCCATCATTTTCACTTTGTAATATCTTTTCATGTGTCTAGTAGTAAAACAATTGTGCCATCAAAATGCAATGTTTTTATAAACCACTTATTGAACCCATTCTCTTACTTCAAATTTATTTTTAATAAATTGTGGTGAAGGTTTTGAAATATCCATAGCAACACATATTCAGGTATCTACATCAAGGTTTTTATCCTTAGTAATTAGTTCTTCCTTGATGAATTTCCTAGGATATTATCAATCTTGAAAATATCCTTCTTGATAAGCTGATATGAAGTCTAAATATCCTAAACCATACTAAAATATTTTTAATAGTTTCCACCTTAATATAAAAATCCCCACTCGATGGTCTTACATATAAAGTCTCTCTCCTTAAACCATGGGCACCATATTTAATTTATCCCTAATTTATAAATTAAAAAAGATGAAAATTTATGGTGTAATTTAAATTCAATCCCCTCTTCCATTTGATCCAATTTTAAATCTCTAAAAACACTAGCAAGTATGTATGGAGCTTACATATTAACTCTTTGCTTTTAAGAACCATTATATCTTGATTAATCATCTCACCCTTGATAATCACTTTTGGAGTAACAATTGTGGCTTGGAAGACTTTCCATATATTCATTATTAGTATTTTCTCCATCTTGGCATCCATAATTCTAGCTAAGAAATCCTTACTTCTAACTAAGGCATTCAAATATGGCTTTTGTTCCATGCTACCTAGTTTTTCCTCATATGAAATCTTTATTTTTTTAATTTCCTCAAAGATATGGAACAAGAAAAGGTAAGGATCACTCCTTACTTGCACCTAATTCCTATTCACACTCTCTCCCTACTCTTTTCCAAAGATATAGACAAGAAAATATGTGGTTTAATCCTAGATCACATATGTAAAGTATTTTTTGTTAATCATTAGGATGAATTTTTTATATGCATTATATAGAAATACATTGATTTTAATGTGTACACATCCATGGCTATGGAATTATTTACCCTAAAATATTCTATGAGAGTTAAGAAGTGATCACACCTTAGAAAATAGGTGACGTAAATAGTATTGGGCTACCTCAAGTAGAAGTTAACGATCCTAGAGCATCATTGAATAACCATAAACCCAAACAAACCATTAGCTATAATATGCAAGAAGGTTTATTATGTGATTGTTCAATGAATCATATGTTAGAGTATATTATATTATTTGATACATGCTAATGTACCCCAAAGGTATCTTCATGGTACACCTTGTAAATATTAGACTAGGGTTGAGTCTTAGATTAGTGTGTGAGTAATATTTCATGTAATATAATAAAGCGTAGGAAATGCACAAATGTTATGTAAGTGTGTATGTGAAAGAAAAGCACAAGTGTTATGCAAGCAAGTGTGCAAATGTAATGTGAGTATATGTGCACAAGTGTCTTTATATTAGAGTGTGTTAAATAAAGATTCATGTATAGGTGTACATACAAGATAGAATCATTTGTATGCAAGTGTCGAGTAGAGATGCCAAGAGTCATGAGACTTTGCATAAGGAAATGAATAGTAAAGCAACCAAAGAGTCACTCTACAATGGTTATATATTAATCCATGGAGAAACATAACAGACATAATGAACATTGCGAGTATATAAATCATAGTGAGCATAGAGAAGCAATTATCAATATCATTGTAAAGAATCAAGTACTATATTTTGTAAGAGGAAAAATGAGTAATAAAGTTTGCATACATTTGAGCAACTAATATTGTAAGTTGTGCTACATGATTTGTACATGTATGATATAGGCTATTTACATTCATAAAAATTTTGCATATTAATGATTGTTATTTAATATATTATAAGCCTTGATATACATATTAGTTTGCTCATATTTATTTTGCTTACATCATTATCTTGATCTTACTATATTTTGGCTATCATATATTTGATCATATGAATTTTATCCTATAAGTTTACATTAATATTAAGGCTTCAAAAACCATCAGTGGTACCATAGGTACAACAATAAATTTATTACATAGGTCAAATTTATTTAGCTGCATATAAAATCAATTTTTTCTTGTTTGATAAAATTGATTTAGAGTTTTAATTTAAAGGGATATAGACCTAGAATCTATTTTAATATCAAAGTAAGCAAAAAGGCGAGAGTCTTTCCATAGTTGCAATAACAACTAGTGAAGAATATGACTCAACTATAGAGTCTTTCCATAGTTGCATAGTAGCTAGTGAAGACAAGGACTCATCTATAGGATATTTCTATGGTTATAACCAGTGAAGACAAGGACTCAACTATTGGGGTGAATCAACTTGAATATAGTTGATCATTACAGGAAAATAACCAACCCTTGACATTCAAAAGAGTTTTCAGGGACATAGATAATCCTTGATAATTGACTTATTTTAACTCAGAAGGAATTTTAAGGATTCGATACAATCAAGTCATTCTGATTTTGATTAAGGCATCAGGGAAATATGCATCACCTTGACATCATTGGATTTATTAGGTGTGACCTAAGACAGAGCTACAACAAATATTGGTCATAAGAAGAGTGAGAAGCTTCCTACAATAGATAAAGAATAATTTCATATTATAAATGCAAGAAGAAGTTATAAAGCTTTCTTCAAGGAGAGATTGATTTAATTTGTAGAATAAAATGGTTCATGTCTTTAAGAGAGACCTTGTAGAGATATATAGATCAAGTTTACCTACTCTGAAAATCTATTTGAAATAGAGGTGGTCTATAAAAAAACTTAGGTCTAGAAGATATACCTTGACATAAGATAAGACTCAGGTCTAGAAGATTGAACTTTACATAAGATAAGACTTAGGTCTAGAAGATAGACCTTGATATAAGATAATATTTAGGTTTAGAAAATAGACCTTGCCATAAGAAAATGCTCAGGTCTAGAAGATAGACCTTGACATAAAATTTCAGGTTAAAAACCTTGACATAGTGTCTTGATAAGTGTAGCCATCAAACTAAAATTCAGATCATCTAAGTAGTAGTGCATAGAAGGTAAAGAATAAATTTTTTGATATAAATAAGTATTAAGAGAATAAGATCTATATTGCAATATAACAAGTTAGTAAGTGGTCAATTTAAGATAAATATGCCCAAGGATCGAAGTTAAAGTCTTAGGTGAAACTAGAGACGTCCAAAAGAGTGCATCCAAAGAAGAGTCTCAAGGTAGTATCATTCTTCCTATGTAAAAGTGCAAGAAGAAAGAACAACATCCATTGCCAATGTATCCATGAGTTCCATTTGATATGAAAGAAGAAAATAGCATAAACATAATTGAGCAACAATACATAGTATGTCAACTAACAATAAGAGAAAATAGTGTAGTAAAAATGTAGCTTTGCCAAGCCATTATTAGGATTTATTTTTCAATGAGAGAACACCAAAAGCCAAGCCACTATTGTAGGAGATAATACCAATATTCAAGTTGTTATTGCATGAGAGAACACCAAGAGCCAAGTTTTTGTAGGAGACAACACCAAGAGTTGAGTCATTGTTGTAGGAGAGAACACCCAAGCCATTGTTGCATGAGAGTTATTCTTGGAAGGGGAATATTTGTAGCCAAGCTTATGCAGGAAGAAGGAAATGCCTAAAGCTAGCACCAAAATCCATTTCAAAGTTTTTCAAACGTGACACCAAAAGGAGGATAAATGATTAATAGATGCATAATAGATATAAGGTAATAAAACATTCATTCAAGGAGATGGAAAATCAATGCATAACCATATGGTGTCATCATATAAAGTAACATTGAATCAATCCAAAAATAAAATACCCATATGATGCAGTGTTGCATTCAAAATAACATTGAGACAATCAAACATTTTGCTTTCCATCTGAAGGAGTGTTGTAAAGAACATTGAGATAATCAAACGTTATGCCTACCATCTGAAGGAGTGTTACATTTACAATAAATAATTAAAATTCTTCCCACATACGTGAAGAAATAAAATATAAGGCATTCGAACCATTCACAATGTTCAAGGGAGTCAAGGCATGTGATCTATGTTTGTGAAGATAATTTCAATTTTTAGGGTTTCCAAGATAAATTCAAGGAGTTATAAGGTTTGAAAAAATAAATTAATGCTTTATTAGGTTTTGATAAATTTAAGGAGTGATAAGGTTTGAATAATATATTGCTTTATTAGGTTTTTTGATATAGTAAAGTAAATTTAAGGAGTAATAAGGTTTAATCTAATATATGGAGTGATAAGTAGGAATTATCAAGTTTTTCTTTAATAGTAAGTTTTTAGATTTGTTTTATTAATTTTTGAATTAATAGATTATTTGCAAAATTAATTAAGTTGGGATTCAAAAGGTATTCAACCTCAAAATTAGGAAAATTAATTTGCAAAATTCTTATTTTCTTAGTTTCTAATATTTGGGAGACAAGGATTTCTACATCATAGGTTTTATAATTTAGAAACCTTGAGTTATTCAATCCTATAAATATACAAATTTGTCTACTTCAAAAGGATCATGGCAAAGAAAAATTAAGTAAAAAGTAAAAAACTAGAAATATATGAGTTGTTAAAGATAAATGAAGAACAAAATTTATGTTTTCAGGAATAACTCATATGTACACAAAATGTTTCATCAGAAAAAGTGAAGAAAATATTACAATATTTAAATTCTTGTACTTAGTATAAGATAGATAAAATTGAAGGTCAAAGTGATACTTCAGTGAAGGTAAAAATAGTGTTACAAGCTGTAGACACCAAAACAGCACCAATCCGATTATGTGACTACAAACACTGATCGCTTTGACAAACACAGCCCCTAGGGCAGCACTCAGAGGTCAAACAGTGGTCCTAACCACTTTCATAGCAATTTTGTAAGGTCAAGAGGCAATTTGGTACATTTATACACTTTGCTCAGTATTCGTCTCACCTAGGGACGAATACTAACTGGGATTCGTCTCACCCAGGGACGAATTCTGAAATCGTCTCACCCAGGGACGAATTCCAAGTTTAACGGGCAAAAAGAAGAATGGCACCAAGTGGCAGCCCAGGACAGTCAGTTGATGACTCCTGCCTCGCACGCGTGTGTGGGTGGACAGATAGGCCGTTAGAGGACTATCACAAGGGTAGTTATGAAAGCCCAAGTCATGGAGGACTCCCCTCCCTCATGGGAAGACTTGACTGCCACATGGCACCTATGACCAACACATGGCACTTATGCTTCCCTCTCAAAAGAGACCCCATGGGTCTATAAAAGGTGGGACTTTTCTCACCCAAGATACAGATTGGAGGCGATTTCAAGCAACGAAGTGCTGTCCAATTGAATACCCATTTGCATCCTTTTGATTCACCTTCTCACATCCACTAATCTCTTTTGCAAGGGAGGTTATTGGGTGGCTCTTGGAAGCGTGGATCCAAATAAAATCCAACATTTGACCACCTTACACCACAAATTTGTAGACATCCCAATCCTAAGAGGTTTTGGGCCCATCCCTAGTGGATTGGCACCGAAATCAAGTGCCAACGGTGGGAGGCCCACTGGGGCACCCCCACACTTTTCTAAGTTTTATTTTAAAGCGTTCTAGATTATTGTTTCAGGTTGCATATTGTGTTATTCTATCTGGTTAACTCATAGCTTCAATTTCATAACATTTTGATCAGATTTTATCATGCTTTGTGTCGCTTTGTTGTTTCACTAACTTGCAGGTGGCGATATCAAATTCTCGAGGATAGAGGCCAAATTGGGAGAATCCGACCATCTGGATCGTCCCAAAATGGCCCCAATTACATAACCCCTCTATTTGCAGGTATTTTGGAGGTCTCAGGATTTGACATTGGAGCAGCATCAGGTCGGCTTTTCCAAAACAGAAGAATTCGTCCCACCCAAGGACGAATTGCAGTCAAAATTCGTCCTGCCCAGGGACGAATTCCAGTTGAAGGTAGATTGGCCGAATGTCTCAGTGGCAGTGGCCTTCTGGTGATGTTTTCTATCCTCTGTCAGGTTTTTAGGCCATTTGGACTCACTTTACCCACTGTTTCATACAAATGTTTACATGCATATTTTGGCGATTTTAGAGAACAAACACTTTTTATTTGCAGCAGGTGCTACTGACATCTTTGTTGTTTCTTTGTTCGTAGGAGGAGCAGTAGAAGCTAAGGACTCATCAACATCAACGGCGGCATCGTCTTGGCCTGCCCATCTCAAGTGTGGGCACGCAGAAAGAGGAACCTTAAGTCTCGATTGTAATCAAATTCTTTCAATGCTCCTAGCCCCTGAAAAGGGAGGAGGCATCTTTGTAACAGAGATCAAGAAAGTTTAATGAAAGGGCTGTGTTTTCTCCATTTGCTTGTATCTCGTTTTAATGTGTCTCTTTCATTTCATGCAATTTACATTTCTAGGACTTAAGCGTATTTGATTTTGAATGCATCGTAATTAGTGCTTCCTTCACCCGGAATCTCGTGCTTTCAATGGCGATCACGATGGGACTCTATTTCCTGGTTTTTAAGATCACAGAAACTGATTAAATTTTTGTGTTTTGTGCTTGACAGGTACATTTTTTTGTTGCAGACTGTTATTCATCTCCCGATCGTGACGAATTCTTTCTCGTAATTCATCTGACCCTGAGACGAATTCAAATTCGTCTCTGGCAGGGACGAATTCTGTTCTGAAATTCGTCTCACAGAGGGACGAATTCCTTCCTGTAGATTTTTAGAGCAAAAATTCTATCGCAACCAGTCCAGGCAGAGAAGAGGTGGGGATTTTTATAATCTCTGTTAAATTTTTCTGTTTTTGTTCCTGTTCCTTTGATTTTTTTCATTTTATCCTACATTCTTAGGGAAAGTCATTTATGCTTGTTTCATTTTTTCTAAATAAAATGAATCCCACACACTTCACGCAATAACTTTAAATCAAGGAGCTAGTCGTAAGACCCCAGCCCTTGAGCAAGACCAACGGTGGGTTCATCACCACCTTGGCTTAGCTTTGCATCCATTTCCTTGATTGTCACTGTTGTTAGGCATAAATCCTGATGAAATCTGATCGAGTGTCGCTGGGGTGATTACCATGCACACGAGGATAAGTCTTCTATGGTAGGTGTCATTAACAGGACAATCCCCCTTCCATACCACCTACATACCACGTACCTTATGCTCTCACGTACCTATAGTCTCCCTCTCATAAGGGCAGGTATATAGAGAGGTTGGTATATCGGCCTGGTTGGTATATTGAATGGGTGACCATTTTGGGAGTTATATGAGCCTTCATTATGCATTTAAACGTTCTTCAAAAATATGCAAAAACAAAACAAAACATCAAAATGCACTAAACCAATTTAGGACACACCATTAATCCTTAAAAGAGATAATCACGGTTTGTGTATGTGTGTGTTCATTTCTGCTTAGTGTAGACAAAAAGAAAAATCATCATAAACAAAAGATAAAAATCTATGCATTTTGTCATTCGCTCCAAAAAGCTCCAAGGATTCCTGCAATCGCTTGGTCATCCCCAAAAGGCCCCAAAGGTGTCCATGAACCCTTTGGTCAACCCAAAAGCACCCCAAATGTGCCCATAAGTGATGCAGGAGTATCCAACAAAATATGGAAAATCTTACATTTTTCCCTAAATTTTAGTGCATCTTGCCGGGGCCATAACTTCTCAACCTTATCTCCGATTGACACGAAATTTTACAGGGAGTTAGTTGGGATAATTTTAAACTAATACAACTCTTTAGCCTGAACATTTCAAGTTGCCTCAATTGGCAGTCTTTAAAGGTGAAGAGGACGCACAAGAACATGTAACAAGATTTCTAAGCCAATGCTTCGGCATCCAAGATAACGATGCATTGTTGCTTAGAACTTTCATAACCACATTCGTAGGCCCTGCCTCGGATTGGTTCACGCAATTACCAAAACACAGCATAAGCAACCTAGATCAATTAGTAGATGCGTTTCTTGAACGCTTTGCCTTCAACACAAGGAAGAAGGCATCACTGAGTGATCTGGCTAGCTTCAGGCAATTTGAGGAAGAAACAATGGCAACATACGGGAATCGATGGAGAGCTTTGCTTTCTAAGTTACCTTACCGTCCTCCTATGTCTGATCTCACACAGATGTTCACAAAAAGTTGCTTGAAATCGATCTCTGGGCTATTGCAGCTGTAGCAATACGCCAGCTTAGAAGAAGCTTTGGCACAAGCTAGAGTTATAGAAGAGATAAAAATAGGTGAAGGCGCAATCGCCAAGCCTAAAAAGAAAGAGTGGAATAAAACCACTAAGACCGGGACAACGCAATCACAACACGCTGCGGTTAACCAAGTTGCGATAAATGTTCCCGTGCCTATGCAAGAAATGCAGCCCCAAAAGGCTAATTACTAGGTAGTGCCTCCTGGTTATGAAATAGATAGTAGAAGGCAAGAGCAGAATCAGCAGCATCGCCCTAGGTGACAATTCACCCCTTACACGGAGTCTAGGGACTCCCTATTTGATCGCTTGTCAGCGGAAAATTTGGTCACTCTGCCAGAAATCCAAACTATAGACCCTAACGCTCCTAAGCCTAGGGGATACAGAGAGGAATTGTATTGTAGATTCCATAGGCGTAGAGGACACGACTTGAATGGATGCTGGAAATTCAAAGAATTAATCCAAGATTTGATCAACAATAGAACATTGGCCGTGGAAAACCCCATAGCGCCAAATAATCAACAAATGGGGGTATTCAAGGACCCTTTGCCTGCCCACGAAGCATAGGAAAAACCTCTCCAAATTAACAAGGTGCGACAAAATATTCCCATGCAAGGATTTGTGGGAATGATGAGTATAGTGACAAGGAACAAAAAGTACCCAGCAGTTGCCCCCGAGGTAGCTACGAGGGAAGTTTCGACAACATCATAGCCTCAACAACGCCCAACGCAGTTGCCTCCACCTAGACCCGAGGTCACGATACGGACCAAACTCACGCAGAGTTTGTGGACCACATTGGCTAGGCTGTCCATTTACGAGCTTATTCAACAATCAACACCCCATAGGGAAGCTCTTATGGACATTTTAAAAGCCATCGAATTACAGCCTCACGAAGCAAATTCTTTCAACAACTTTGTGGGACATGTGAAATGATGTACGGAGCCGGTCATCACCTTCAGAGAAGATGAAGTCAAAACAATATCGAATGACATGGCAGATCCACCCCTGCACGTTATCGCATGGGTCAACGGGATCCCATACAAGAGAGTGTTGGTAGATATTGGCTCGTCTAGTAACATCATTACCACTGCAGCCTTAAAACATTTGAAGCTGCCAGCCTCTCACATCATAGCCTCCACGTACACACTGCGAGCTTTCAACGATGCAATATGCTCGATAGTCGGCACAGTTGTTATGCCTGTCCAGGTAGGACAAAAGACAATACCTACATTGTGCCATGTGTTGGAAGGCGATATGGCTTATAATATACTGCTAGGGCGGCCTTGGATCAAGGACATGAAGTGTGTCCCTTCGATCGCTCACCAGTGCTTAAAGTATGCTTTTGAAGGAGAAATACATGTAGTCCCAATGGAATTAGAGCCCTTCAAGTATTGCAATGTGGTACAATTCATGCCTCAATCAACCTTCCCTTCAATGCATTTGGATTTATAGTTAAATCCATCTAAATAGGGTCCAATACCGCAGGCACCACTGGTGACCAAATCAACAAAATCCCAGCCAGGTGAGTCTTCATCATCTGCTCCTTCATTATCAGTGCCACTTGCCATGGCCAAACAGAAGGACAAGGGAAAACAGATCATGGAAGAGGCTAAGCCCCTAGAAGAGGGGTTGCCCAAAATTTCAATGGTATCAACAGAAGAAACACCTCACACAGCAGAAGCGGAGACTCCTAAAATGCCGAACATGGAATGGACTCAGGAAGGACTCCCATTTCCTCCCACCCAATCATCAACAATCACTGTCGAAATGGCCAATACGGGCCTGGGGGAGTATTTAGTGCAAAATGTTGTGGCAACCCCCGCATTGGAGTCAGTACAAGACATGGGGAGACCTTGCCTTCCCATAGGGACATTTGTTCCTCTAGGCTACCCACCAAACCAAACAAATTTTGTGTATGGGGGCCTTGATCATGGTCTTGAACCATGCAAACAAAAGGAAGCAGACGAAGAGCCTTTTGTTGAAAACATCAACTATCTGTCAAACCCAGACTTTGCCCTAAAATATCTTGGCCAATGCAATTGGCATGGATACGGGCTAGGCAGATATGAGCAAAGGATGCGTGTCCTTTGTCAACCAAGATACCAGATGCCATATGATAAGTCAGGAGTAGGGTTCAACCACCCCCTGCCCTTAGACATCTTGGTCAAAAATATGCAAGGCCTAGAAATAGGCAACAAGGGGGGATTGGCACCAGATCTTTATGCCAACCCGAATACAGAATATACATTGGGAGATTACCTCCCATGGTCAACAAACACCCTTGGTAATAGTAGTAATCCCTCTCCTTTACTAGAGAGAGGCGAGAGTTCAGAGATTAAACCTCAAAGAGAACATCAACGGCTTCCAGACATCTTTTTGAAGCTATTCCCCTTAGAGGTTCCAGCTGAACCAACATAGCGTCAAGAGAATCAGGTCCCCCCACCAAGAGTGGAACAACCACAATGGGACCAGATTAACTTGTTGGAACAAGGAGAGCCCTCAACGTCACAAGCAATAGTTGCTGAAGAGAATGAACATTTTTGGGTCTCCGAAAGTGATTCAGAAGATGAGACTAAGATGGACTATCTCAGACATGCGCGACGGAATCACCGCCCTTTAACTCATGAATATCTAATGGGACAGATGGGCATACTACTAGGGCATGAATGGTGGGTAGACCCTGCAAGGTGGGACCAAGTATTGGATCCATGGCTCCAAATCCATGATGAGCACCATCCACCCCGAGATCCCATCATGACATCAGTGCCGAGGGCGGACCCTATCCTCCTATCCGTGCATAGGGCCGATCCATTCGTGCCCATACCTCCAGAGCCAGATCTGGAGTGCAAAGACCATCAAGCTGGGGGTACCTCTATCTCCTGAAGAGCTATAAGCCAAAAAGCTCCAAGGATTATCGCAATCACTTGGTCACACCAAAAAGCTCCAAGGATTATCGCAATCACTTGGTCACCCCAAAAAGCTCCAAGGATTATCGCAATCACTTGGTCACCTCAAAAAGCTCCAAGTATTATCGCAATCACTTGGTCACCCCAAAATCTCCAAGGATTACCGCAATCACTTGGTCACCCCAAAATCTCCAAGGATTATCGCAATCACTTGGTCACCCCAAAAGCTCCAAGGATTATCGCAATCACTTGGTCACCACAAAAGCTCCAAGGATTATTGCAATCACTTGGTCACCACAAAATCTCCAAGGATTATCGCAATCACTTGGTCACCCCAAAAGCTCCAAGGATTACCACAATCACTTGGTCACCCCAAAAGCTCCAAGGATTATTGCAATCACTTGGTCACCCCAAAAGCTCCAAGGATTATCGCAATCACTTGGTCACCCAAAAATCTCCAAGGATTATCGCAATCACTTGGTCACCCCAAAAGCTCCAAGGATTATCGCAATCGCTTGGTCACCCCAAAAAGGCCCCAAAGGATTCAATAAAATTCAAAAACAACAAAAATCATCAAAAACAACAAAAATTTGCATCTCATTTTTAGGCATACTCAAATTCATCAATAGAGAGCTCTTCTCACCCTTCATCTTCATATTCACAAAAATCAATCCATAAAAAATATAAAAATACATAGCTGCATTAAAACATTGCATCCATACATTGCATATTTGTGGTCGTATAGGTCAAAGGCACCATAGGCTATAATTGCTCTGCTAGTCCATCTTGTTCCACACTGTTCCATTTTACAAAAACAAAAAAAACACCATGCATTGCTTTTACCACACTAGAGTCAGTGGTATTTTAATGTATCAAGAGTTTTCGTGATTCAGTCATCATTTTGCTCCTTAGCTACGTAATGTACCGAGTCAGAAAGATTTTACGAAGGTAGAGTTACACTTTAAATACACCTTGTTACGTAACATCCCAACACAAATTAAAACACATAAAACAATTCCTAAGTTGTGTGAACGAAAGATGAAACCTGTAGGGTAATCCAAGTCACCATAAGCGAAACGGTTATCGTGCTCATCCCCTTGTGCGAATGACCCCAAGAATGCTGAGAGTTGGCAAAAGGACAAGCATCCTCCCTACCCAATTCCCTAAGAACCCCTAGTTCTCAATAGTTGCAAAAAATCAAAAATTTGCAAAATGTCAAAAATCAAATATTTGACATCCTACAGTGCACACATCAAACGGCACAAACGATAGTGATTTTCGTCACTCCATATCCCCAATCCCTTGCTCAAAAGAAAAACAAATCAAAATAAACAGTGATCTTATCACTACAAATGAGCAAGTATCCCAATACAATTGAAGAAAAGAAGGGAGTTGAACTTGAATCCCTGGAACTCTCAGCATTCTAACAGGTCATGAGGTGATCCTCAGTATCGGTTTGGTTGATAGCCTATCGGTAACTGGCAGTAAACTTCTCGCATGACGATATATCTGTCACATTAACTTGCGTACAGATCAATGTTTGCATGTGGATGAGCTAGCTTATGGCATCCTGGATAACACCGCAGATTAATCTAACTAAATACAACAAAGGAGTTAGTGGAGCTAATTAGGTGATCCTCAGTAAGTTCGATTGAAAGCCCATCTGGAACTGGCGGTATCCTGACAAATACCACATAAATGAACTCAATTGCACACACAGGGATGTGAAATAGCTTGGTCAAAAACAAGTCCGATTCATACCTTGTTCAAAAGTCTTGTAAGATAAAGTACAATCGTGGCTAGTGAGTTAAAACCGTCTGAGTCTCAGAAAACCTTAGCTACATTTCTAAACCAACTGCGCTACTTTTCATCTTTGCAATACCAACAGAAAATACAAAAAAGAGAAAAACCATAGGTATACATACAAAGTCATGCATCACAACAATCGCCTAAAAACAAAATAACAAAGTTCTAAATAGTCTATGGTGCCCTAACCAAATGACACAAATTCATTTCATCCATTACATTTTGCATATCACATATATATCAACAACAATCGCATTTATCATACCATATGCATACATAAATATAAAGTAGCATGCCCATCAACATCAATCATTATGCATAACATAAAATCATGACATATACACAAAGCAAGAAATACAAAACAACAAAACAACAAAAAATGCAACACAAACACACAGCAATAAGCATTGCCGAAAACAAGTGCTCTTGCACTTAACCTCTCGACATAGAAAAATTGATGTCAGGGTTTACATTGTCACTATCCTACTCCCTAAGAAGGCTACCATAGCCGGACCGCTCCATGGGAAGATGGATTTTCGATAATTTCACCCCCAAACGACGTCACAAAAGGGGTCAAAACCCATTCAAAAACAACAAAAAATACAACACAAACAAACAGCAATAAACATTGCCAGACACAAGTGCTCTTGCACTTAAACTCTTGGCATAGCAAAATTGATGTCGAGGTTTACATTGTCACTACCCTACTCCCGAAGAAGGCTACCATAGCCGGACCGCTCCACGGGAGGACGGATTTTTGACAATGTAATCCCCAAATGGTGTCACAAAACAACAAAACAACAAAAACAACAAAAAATACAACACAAACAAAAAGCAATAAACATTGCTAGACACAAGTGCTCTTGCACTTAAACTCTTGGCATAGCAAAATTGAAGTCAAGGTTTACATTGTCACTACCCTACTCTCGAAGAAGGCTACCATAGCTGGAATGCTCCACGGGAGGACGGTTTTTCGACAATGTAATCCCCAAATGGTGTCACAAAAAACAACAAAACAACAAAAACAACAAAAAATACAACACAAACAAAAAGCAATAAACATTGCCAGACACAAGTGCTCTTGCACTTAAACTCTTGGCATAGCAAAATTGACGTCAAGGTTTACATTGTCACTACCCTACTCCCGAAGAAGGCTACCATAGCCGGACCGCTCCATGGGAGGACGGTTTTTTGATAATGTAATCCCCAAATGGTGTCACAAAAAAACAACAAAACAACAAAAACAAAAAAACAACAAAAACAACAAATAAACGCAAAACAAAAACACAACAATAAGCATTGTCGGACACAAGTGCTCTTGCACTTAACCTCTAGGCAAAGAAATTTGATGTCGGGGTTCAAATTGTCACTCTCTTACTTCCCCAAGAAGGCTACCATAGCCGGACCGCTCTACTTATACATCTCAGCTATTGAGGTGGCACTGGGAGCCATGCTAGCCCAGAAGAATGAACTTCACAAAGACCAGGCTACTTACTATCTTAGCCGCACCCTGGTTAGTTATGAACTTAACTATGCATACGTTGAGAAACTTTGCTTGGCAGTGGTGTTTGCTACCAAGAAGCTATGCCACTACATGCTGAGCAACACTACGTATGTTGTGTCTAAGGAGAATCCATTGCGATACATGATGAGTCGTACTTATCATAGTAGTCGCACGGTGAAATGGATCATGTTGTTGATGGAATTTGACATAGAGTTCATTGGGCAAAAATATATCAAAGGACAAGTCATAGCCGATCATCTAGCAGAGGCTCCTCTTGAAGACGATCAGCCTCTGGTCATAGAACTACCCGATGATGGGGTCTTCCATGTCTCATAATTGCCAGATTCTGATGAGCCTGAGTCACAAGCCGACATAACCCTATTCTTCGATGGTTCTAAATGCGAGCAAGGTGGTGGCGCGGGAATTGTATTCTTCACACCGCAGGGTGCTCCAATGCCCATGTCATTTAAATTAAACTTCCAGTGCACCAACAATAATGCAGAATATGAAGCCTTGGTCCTAGGTCTTCAGATAGAAATCGTCATGAAAATCAAACGACTGAACATCTTTGGTGATTCGCTGTTAATAGTCAATCAAGTCACAGGGGTATATCAATGCAAATGCCCAGTTCTGAAGGCCTATAAAGCCCTCGTGGACAAATTCCTGGAAAAACTCGAATGGTACGACATCGAGGCACTCCCTCGATCATCGAATCATTTTGCGGACACAATGGCCTCCTTGGGGTCACTAATCTCGCAAGACCTTTTTGGTGATATGAAAACTATTCAAGTCAAAACCTTATCGCAATCCACGATAGAGCGTGCAAGTTCAGACTTGACGCCAGGAATCCACATGATCCAGATTGAACCATCATCGGATAAGTTCTTTCGAATCCAAGATTGTCTGAAACGTGCCAACTGGGGGTCCTTGTTTTCCCCCACTCCCATTAATAGCAACACAACACTATTCTTACAAGTTCTATCCCATTCAGCATTTGTTAGGGAAGAACTTCGAAAGGGATTGGCTGTTCATACTGTCGAGGTTTCGATCAACAGATCGGTATTTACCCATAAGAGACTACCTCAAGTTAGGTAATCTTCCCTTTGGATTGACGCACACCACAAAATGAACATTCAAGCAGAAAGCGACTAAGTATGTCTTGATAGGAGACATTTTGTATCGTCATAGTTATGACGAAATTCTTCTTCGTTGTTTGGACCAGCAAGAGTCCACTTGGGCAGTCACCCAAGCGCACGACGGTACATGTGGTGGTCACTTTAGTGGTATGGCCATCACAAAGCGCATTCTTCGCATGGGCTATTATTGGCCATCTTTAGAGCGAGATTGTTGCGAATATGTCAAAAAGTGCGTGAAATGTCAACATCATGCCAATTTGATGCACGTACCTTCCCAGGCCCTACGGACGATCCAGTCCGCTTGGCCATTTTCGCAATGGGGCCTTGATCTAATCGGAAAGATCTCCCCTGCATCGTCGAGCCGTCACATGTTTATCATAACGGCCACAGAGTATTTTACCAAATGGGTGGAAGCAATTCCATTAACCTCAACGAAAGGACCCCGCATTGTGGAGTTCATCTTGCATAACATCATATGCCGTTATGGTATTCCATCCAAAATAATATCGGATAATGGGCCATCATTCAAGAACAAAGACGTGCGTGCTTTGACCACAAAGTACAAAATTCAACACAACTTTTCAACGCCCTATTATCCTCAAGCAAACGGGCAAGTAGAGGCATAAAAAAAAACACTAGTGGCCATCCTTTAAAATATAGTCGCAGACAGTCATAAGGATTGGCACATACAAATCCCACTTGCCCTTTGGGCTTATCGCACTAGCGTTCGGACGCCAACTGGGGCAACTCTGTTTTCGCTCGTGTATGGCTCAGAGGCAGTAATGCCTCTCGATTTGGAAATTCCTTCCCTTCGCATATCAATGCAGGAGTTCATCGATGATGACACTACGTGGCAGGCCCGGTTAGACCAACTTACATTGCTTGAAGAATGACACGTGAATGCTCTCGAGCACTTACGTATCTATCAAGAGCGGCTTAAGAAAGCTTACAACATGAAAGTTCACCTAAGGGACTTTCGGGTTGGTGATTTGGTTTTGAAGGAAAACCAACAGAACTCTAATTTGTCGTCCCACCTAAGGGACAAGTTCGCGGCAAATTGGTTAGGTCCATATGTCATTGATAGCAAAATAGGACCCGGGACATACCGGCTAGCTTCTCTTGACGGTATCAAGGAAACAGAACCCTTGAATATCAGTCATTTGCGACCATTTTATATCTAAGAGAGCCATATCCCAAAAATGCTCCAAGGATCCATAAAATCGCTTGGTCAAAAACACAAAAGCTCCAAGGATTATCGCAATCACTTGGTCAAACCAAAAAAAGCTCCAAGGATTATCGCAATCACTTGGTCAAACCAAAAAGCTCCAAGGATTATCGTAATCACTTGGTCAAACCAAAAAGCTCCAAGGATTATCGCAATCACTTGGTCAAACCAAAAATCTCCAAGGATTATCACAATCACTTGGTCAAAACCCAAAAAGCTCCAAGGATTATCGCAATCACTTGGTCACCCCAAAAGCTCCAAGGATTATCGCAATATCTTGGTCACCCAAAAAGCTCCAAGGATTATCGCAATCTCTTAATCACCCAAAAAGCTCCAAGGATTATCACAATATCTTGGTCACCCCAAAAGCTCCAAGGATTATCGCAATCTCTTGGTCACCCAAAAATATCCAAGGATTATCGCAATCACTTGGTCACCACAAAAGCTCCAAGGATTATCGCAATCACTTGGTCAAATCAAAAATGCTCCAAGGATTATTGCAATCACTTGGTCACCCCAAAAGCTCCAAGTATTACCACAATCACTTGGTCAAAACATCAAAAGATCCAAGGGTATCACAATCACTTGGTCAAACCCAAAAAGCTCCAAGGATTATCGCAATCACTTGGTCACCCCAAAAGCTCCAAGGATTATCGCAATCACTTGGTCACTCCAAAAGCTCCAAGGATTATCGCAATCACTTGGTCACCACAAAAGCTCCAAGGATTATCGCAATCACTTGGTCACCCCAAAAAGCTCCAAGTATTATCGCAATCACTTGGTCACCCCAAAATCTCCAAGGATTATCACAATCGCTTGGTCACCCAAAAAGCTCCAAGGATTATCGCAATCACTTGGTCACCCAAAAATCTCCAAGGATTATCACAATCACTTGGTCACCCCAAAAAGCTCCAAGGATTATCACAATCACTTGGTCACCTCAAAAAGCTCCAAGTATTATCACAATCGCTTGGTCACCCCAAAAAGCTCAAAGGATTATCGCAATCACTTGGTCACCAAAAAAAAAAAAGAAGAAGAAGCTCCAAGGATTATCGCAATCACTTGGTCACCCCAAAAAGCTCCAAGGATTATCGCAATCACTTGGTCACCCCAAAAGCTCCAAGGATTATCGCAATCACTTGGTCACCCAAAAAGCTCCAAGGATTATCGCAATCACTTGGTCACCCCAAATGCTCCAAGGATTCTATAATCGCTTGGTCAAATCCAAAAATGCTCCAAGGATCTCTAAAATCGCTTGGTCACCCCAAAAAGGCCCCAAAGGATTCAAGAAATCCCTTGGTCACCATCAAGAAAATTCAAAAACAACAAAAATCATCAAAAACAACAAAAATTTGCATCTCATTTCTAGGCATACTCAAATTCATCAATAGAGAGTTCTTCTCGCACTTCATCTTCATATTCACAAAAATCAATCCATCAAAAATACAAAAATATGTAGCTGCATCAAGCATTGCATCCATACATCGCATACTTGTGGTCGTACAGGTCAAAGGCACCATAGGCTGTAATTGTTTTGCTAGTCCATCCTGTTCCACTTTACAAAACAACAAAAACACCATGCATCGCTTTTAACACTAGAGTCAGTGGTATTTTAATGTATCAAGAGTTTTCATGATTCAGTCATCATTTTGCTCCTTAGCTACGTAATGTACCGAGTCAGACAGATTTTACGAAGGTAGAGTCATACTTGAAATACACCTTGTTACGTAACATCCCAACACAAATTAAAACACATAAAACATTTCCTAAGTTGTGTGAACGAAAGATGAAACCTGCACAGTAATCCAGGTCACCAAAAGAGAAATGGTTATCTTGCTCATCCCCCTGTGCGAATGACCCCAAGAATGCTGAGAGTTGGCAAAAGGACAAGCATCCTCCCTACCCAATTCCTTAAGAATCCCTAGTTCTCAATAATGGCAAAACATCAAAAATTTGCAAAATGTCAAAAATCAAATATTTGACATCTTACAGTGCACAAATCAAAGGGCACAAACGATAGTGATTTTCATCACTCCATGTCCCCAATCCCTTGCTCAAAAGAAAACAAATCAAAATAAACAGTGATCTTATCACTACAAATGAGCAAGTATCCCAATACAATTGAAGAAAAGAAGGGAGTTGAACTTGAATCCCTAGAACTCTCAACATTCTAAAAGGTCATAAGGCAAGCCTCAGTACCGATTTGGTTGATAGCCTATCGATAACTGGCGGTAAACCTCTCACATGACGATATATCTGTCACATTAACTTGCGTACAAATCAATGTTTGCATGTGGATGAGCTAGCTTAGGGCATCCTGGATAACACCGTAGATTAATCTAACTAAATACAACAAAGGAGTTAGTGGAGCTAATTAGGTGATCCTCAGTACAGGTTTGGTTGAAAGCCCATCGGCACTGGCGGTATCCTGACAAATACCACATAAATGAACTCAATTGCACACACAGGGATGTGAAATAGCTTGGTCAAAAACAAGTCCGATTCATACCTTGTTCAAAAGTCTTGTAAGATAAAGTACAGTCATGGCTAGTGAGTTAAAACTGTCTGAGTCTCAGAAAACCTTAGCTACATTTCTAAACCAACTGCGCTACTTTTCATCTTTGCAATACCAACAGAAAATACAAAAAAGAGAAAAACCATAGGTATACATACAAAGTCATGCATCACAACAATCGCCTAAAAACAAAATAACAAAGTTCTAAATAGTCTATGGTGCCCTAACCAAACGACAAATTCATTTCATCCATTACATTTTGCATATCACATATATATCAACAACAATCGCATTTATCATACCATATGCATACATCAATATAAAGTAGCATGCATCCATCAACATCAATCATTATGCATAACATAAAATCATGACATATACACAAAGCAAGAAATACAAAACAACAAAAAAACAAAAAATGCAACACAAACACACAACAATAAGCATTGCCGGAAACAAGTGCTCTTGCACTTAACCTCTCGACATAGAAAAATTGATGTCAGGGTTTACATTGTCACTATCCTACTCCCTAAGAAGGCTACCATAGCCGGACCGCTCCATGGGAAGATGGATTTTCGATAATTTCACCCCCAAACGGCGTCACAAAAGGGGTCAAAACCCATTCAAAAACAACAAAAAATACAACACAAACAAACAGCAATAAACATTGCTAGACACAAGTGCTCTTGCACTTAAACTCTTGGCATAGCAAAATTGATGTCGAGGTTTACATTGTCACTACCCTACTCCCGAAGAAGGCTACCATAGCCGGACCGCTCCACGGGAGGACGGTTTTTTGACAATGTAATCCCCAAATGGTGTCACAAAAAACAACAAAACAACAAAAACAACAAAAAATGCAACACAAACAAAAAGCAATAAACATTGCCAGACACAAGTGCTCTTGCACTTAAACTCTTGGCATAGCAAAATTGAAGTCAAGGTTTACATTGTCACTACACTACTCTCGAAGAAGGCTACCAGAGCCGGACCAATCCACGAGAGGACGGTTTTTTGACAATGTAATCCCCAAATGGTGTCACAAAAAACAACAAAACAGCAAAAACAACAAAAAATACAACACAAACAAAAAGCAATAAACATTGCCAGACACAAGTGCTCTTGCACTTAAACTCTTGGCATAGCAAAATTGATGTCGAGGTTTACATTGTCACTACCCTACTCCCGAAGAAGGCTACCATAGCCGGACCGCTCCACGGGAGGACGGATTTTCGACAATGTAATCCCCAAATGGTGTCACAAAAAAACAACAAAACAACAAAAACAACAAAAACAACAAATAAACGCAAAACAAAAACACAACAATAAGCATTTCCGGACACAAGTGCTCTTGCAATTAACCTCTAGGCAAAGAAATTCGATGTCGGGGTTCAAATTGTCACTCTCTTACTTCCCCAAGAAGGCTACCATAGCTGGACCGCTCCATGGGAAGATGGTTTTTTGATGATTTCACCCCATTATGGCATCACCAAAAGGGTTAACACCCACCAAAAATAGGTCCAAATGTTGGAAAAATTGCACATTCTTAAACGGTAAAACATCTAAAGGCACCCTTGCACAAGTCATCTTGGGTCAAGCGACTCGTCGCTTTTCTCATGAAGGTCATTCCCTCATCGATTCATCGCTTGAGGGGGTAGTCACACTTAGTCACCAATCAACAATCACACACCCAATTAAGGAAAACGACATGCATTCAAAGATTCATTGACAAAGACAATTACGCTCCTACTTGGGGCAGTAAACAAGCAACAATCAAATCAATCAAACACTTGGCATTTCGTGAATCATGAACACAAGGTTCCCCTGAGGATAAAAGGTTGCACCCTTTGCCTAATCATGACTGATCAATGTCCAAGCTCAAGTCACACCTCACCAAAATAGGTTAACACTTGAAATCAAACTCCCTAGCTCGTCAGAAGCAAGGATTCAAGAATGCATGCCCTTTCCATGCTTGGGGCATCAAAATTTGGTTAGGTTACCAAGAAACCATAATAATTAGTGCTTTGGTTATCTATTTTTTCTCGACATTGCGCTATGCATAGCGCATCCCAAAAATGGGCATCTGTAGACACCAAAATAGCACCAATCCGATTATGTGACTGCAAACACTGATCGCTTTGACAAACATAGCCCCCAGGGCAGCCCTTAGAGGTCAAACAATGGTCCTAACCACTTTCATAGCAATTTTGTAAGGTCAAGAGGCAATTTGGTACATTTAGACACTTTGCTCAGTATTCGTCTCACCCAGGGACGAATACTAACTGGAATTCGTCTCACCCAGGGACAAATTCTGAAATCGTCTCACCCAGGGACGAATTCCAAGTTTAACGGGCAAAAAGAAGAATGGCGCGAAGTGGCAGCCCATGACAGTCAGTTGATGACTCCTGCCTCGCACGTGTGTGTGGATGGACAGATAGGTCATTAGAGGAGTCGTCACAAGGGCGATTATGAAAGCCCAAGTCATGGAGGACTCCCCTCCCTCATGGGAAGACTTGACTGCCACATGGCACCTATGACCAACACATGGTTCTTATGCTTCCCTCTCAAAAGAGACCCCATGGGTCTATAAAAGGTGGGACTTTTCTCACCCAAAATACAGATTGGAGGCGATTTCAAGCAACGAAGTGTTGTCCAATTGAATACCCATTTGCATCCTTTTGATTCACCTTCTCACATCCACTAATATCTTTTGCAAGGGAGGTTATTGGGTGGCTCTTGGAAGCGTGGATCCAACCCAAATCCAACATTTGACCACCTTACACCACCAATTCGCAGACATCCCAATCCTAAGAGGTTTTGGGCCCATCCCTAGTGGATTGGCGCCGAAATCAAGTGCCAACGGTGGGAGGCCCACTGGGGCACCCCCGCACTTTTCTAAGTTTTATTTTAAAGTGTTCTAGATTATTGTTTTAGGTTGCATATTGTGTTATTCTGTCTGGTTAACTCATAGCTTCAATTTCATAACATTTTGATCAGATTTTATCACGCTTTGTGTCGCTTTGTTGTTTCACTAACTTGCAGGTGGCGATATCAAATTCTCGAGGATAGAGGCCAAATTGGGAGAATCCGACCATCTGGGTCGTCCCAAAATGGCCCCAATTACATAACCCATCTGTTTGTAGGTGTTTTGGAGGTCTCGGGATTTGACATTGGAGCAGCATCAGGTCGGCTTTTCCAACACAAAAGAATTCATCCCACCCAGGGACGAATTGCAGTCGAGATTCGTCCCGCCTGGGACGAATTCCGGTTGAAGGCAGATTGGCCGACTGTCTCGATGGCGATGGCCTTCTGGTGATGTTTTCTATCCTCTGTCAGGTTTTCAGGTCATTTGGACTCACTTTACCCACTGTTTCATACAAATGTTTACATGCATCTTTTGGCGATTTTAGAGAACAAACACTTTTTATTTGCAGCAGGTGCTACTGACATCTTTGTTGTTTCTTTGTTCGCAGGAGGAGCAGCAGAAGCTAAGGACTCATCAACATCAGTGGTGGCATCATCTTGGCCCGCCCATCTCAAGTGTGGGCACGCGAAAAGAGGAACCTTAAGTCTCGATTGTAATCAAATTCTTTCAACGCTCCTAGCCCCTGAAAAGGGAGGAGGCGTCTTTGTAACAGAGATCAAGAAAGTTTAATGAAAGGGTTGTGTTTTCTCCATTTTCTTGTATCTCGTTTTAATGCGTCTCTTTCATTTCATGCAATTTACATTTCTAGGACTTAAGCGTATTTGATTTTGAATGCATCGCAATTAGTGCTTCCTTCGCCCGAAATCTCGTGCTTTCAACAACTAGTTATAAAAGAAGCAAAAAATGAAGTTTTTTGAACTCTTAGAAATTATATAAGTTCAAGGCTTGATGAAGTAGTTGAAAAATCTAAAGACGTCTTCATATTACCTATTGATATAGGTAATATAATGTATATGTAATTAATTTGTAATTAATTTGTAATTAATTTCTCAAGGATAAGAATAGAAGACAAGAAGAAATGATCAAATATTTGGAAAACAAGCTTAGTGATATTACAAATGAAGCAAATAATCTAAAAATTATGACAACAAATATATTAAAACCCATGATGAAATATGTTTGTTGTGATACAATTGACTTAAGAACTATGAGAACAAATACATGTGATCTTCAACAAATGTATGCTGCAAGCCATGATGCTTTTAACATAGAATTTGTAATGAAGAAAAAAGAAATTAATTCAAGAGTAGATGTTACATGTGATGAAAAAGTTTGTAAATATAATGTATGTAATATAGACTTAAAACATTCAGAAACAAATGTAAACATTGTGTAAGGCATGGACACAATATAGAAATACGTTAGAATATTAATTATAAAATTTGTGGAGGTACCAACCATTCTTAAAAATATTATCGACACAAAGAGAATCATATTCTTGAACAAATATACACAATGACATGAAAATATCTTAAGGGAATTTATTAGAAGTTTTTCTTAAAATTTAGAGATGGGTGCAAGCAAGGTATGAACTTATTCAAAAAAATATCTAGATGAAGATCAAATTCATTGTAAAGTTACTTGAAGGATGAATACTAACGTCTTCAATAACCGAATAATGTAATACAAGGGGGTGTTGGAGTATATTACATTATTTGGTACATGCTAATGTACTCCCATGGTACCTTCATGGTACACCTTGTACATATTAGACTAGTATTGAGTCTTTAATTAGAGTGTGAGTAATATTCTATGTAGTGTAATAATGTGTAGGAAATGCACAAATGTTATGTAAGTGTGTGTAGAAAATGCACAACTATCATGTAAGTGTGCAAGTGTAATGTGAGTATATGCACACAAGTGTCTTATGTGTAAGTTTGCACAATTGTATTTATATTAGAGTGTGCTAAGTGAAAATTCATGTCTAAGTGTGCATACAAGATAGATTCATGTATGCAAGTGTCAAGTAGAGATGCTAAGAGCCATGAGACTTGACATAAGGAAAGAATTAGTCAAGTAACCAAAGAGTCACTCTACAATGGCTATATATTACTCCATGGAGGAAAATAATAGATATAATGAACATATCGAGTATAGAAAACATAGTGAGCATAAATAAATAATTATCAATATCATTGTAAAGAGTCAAGTACTATATTTTGTAAGAGGAAAAAAGAGTAATAAAGTTTGCATACTTTTGAGCAACTAATATTGTAATTTGTGCTACATGATTTGTACATGTATGATACTGGCTATTTATATTCATAAGTTTATGGATATTAATAAATATTATTTAATATATTATAAGCCTTGATATACATATTAGTTTGCTCATATTTATTTTTCTTACATCATTATATTGATCTTACTATATTGTGGCTATCATATATTTGATCATGTGAAATTTATCTTGTGAGTTTACATTAATATTAAGGCTTCAAAATCCATCATCATAAAGAGAAATACCATGAGGTTGGTCATAAACCTATAGTTAGTTTTCGTGGATAACCTTAATAAATATATCCTATGTAAGGCTATTTATTGAAATAAAAAATTACATTATGTTTTTCATATTTGTATTGTACCTATGGTTTGTTTTACTTTATTAAATTATGATGTTACTTAATTTTTTAATTATTCAATGTTTTGGGTGCAAGGTCTTGTTAAATAATTCATTACAATTTTTAATCCCATTATTTTTTGTATTATACACCTTACAAAAATATGTTAGTGTTGTATAATATTTATCTATCATCCTAAATATTTGCTAGTGTAGTATACATGTGGTAACTAATATTTCCTAATCTATACTAAGAATTTTGTAGAATTTTTCATCCACATGATGCCATTTACCTACATTCCATAAACAAACCTAAAAATCCTAAAATTCCAAGTCACTTTCTTAAAGATGCATTTTCATTCCATATCATTTGTAAAAATCACTATAAAACATACTCTTACACATGAACAAATCTAAAATTATTCTTGATTTTTCCAAGTTTTGTATCTTCATGCATAATTATACTCTACAGATGACTTTATATAATGAAACATAGAGGTCAATTTCTTCTCTACTATACTTGGAATACTTGATGTAATTTATTTTATGTTATGAGTCTTGGTGTTTAACTTTAGGAAGTTGTATTTAGCTATAGTTGGGACCATTTATAACATGTCGTATCTCATGTATATTAGTTATTACATCAATGAATAAAGGTTTTCAACCACTTTTATACATCATTGGTATCAAATAAAGTAAATAAGAAGTCGCACAAGACTATGACACCAAATCATGTTTGTTGCTTTGAAGATGAGGTGAGTGCTATCAACAAAGGAGAGAACATCAACATGCAATTTATTTTTTATTTTTTATTTTACTATATTGTAGGTATTGTGTTTGTTTATAAATAAATTCTACAAGATTATTTGAGTGCTACAGTCAACTCTAGAAGTGAAGGATTTTGTCATTTGAATGAATAAGACCATATGATAGCATAATAAAGATATGCTAATAAGAAGAACCATGGTCATAATGTTCACATATATTTGAAATGATTATCCACAAAATGAGCAAGCATATATCATTTAGAAGAGTGTAATATTTGTTATAATTTGAAAGTATATATACATCATCTCAAAGGTAATTCACACCACTTCCAAAATCCTTTTAATATATGTGTATGGTTGTCTTTGATGGGGCCATATGAGAGGAATATGTATCATCCTAGTTCAAGGAGGGTCATATAAATAAAATACTAGGTAAGTTATGTTTTCCAATACAAAGGGTCATCATAAATATATTTCAAGATCATCACTTCACCATCCACATAAGGATTTTCTAAAGAAGTACAAGCCTTCTAGTAAATACTAACAAGCAAAAAGTAAGATCATATAATTATCTATTGACATTGAGTGCTAGCAAGGAAGGAATATCAATGTGCATGATGTTTAAATAGTATAGGCCATCTAGACATACATTTATTCATTTATGCATGCTTACGTCTCAATAATATTGAGTCATTAACTTTAAAACAAGGAATGTCAAGGTTATATGACACAAGGAACTTACTATTTAAGTTCAAAGTTCAATTTTGAATTACAACGTTGTTTAACCTCTATCAATATGGCAATGCAACAAAGATTTAAGATATGATAAAGGAGTAAATCCAAGCTCTATGGGGTCATGTTGAACTTAGGTTCTTGCTCTGAGAAATCTGACGTAAGAAGTGTTATGCTAAAGACGTTTCCAATGTAAGAAGTATGTTGTAGGAAGAATATGTATGTGCCAAGTTTATGGGTATTAGTAGTTTTAATATATGCATTATGACATATGACTATCTAGAGGCATATACAATTGATATAGTGTATAAAGACATCATATGTTCAAGAAAAAATCAATTCCTTATCCTAAAATTTTTCCTTTAAAATATTGTGAGTCATTTGATTTACTTTGATAAAATACATAAGATAGCATTACATGCATAATCGGTAGTGTCATTATCATTCCAAAGAGAAAATTTATTTGGAGAATTGATATCATTTTATACTTGCTTTCATCATCATTGGAGTGGTATACTTTTGTTTCAAGATAAAGCAAATCAATAATACCAAATGAATAGTGGACAATGAGATCGTTGCTTTAAATTCTTATTATTCTCTTTCACAAGCAAAGTGAAATATGGAGGTGCATTGGTTCCTCCATATTGATTAGAATCCTTGAAAAACACTTTTCCTTGTAGTTTTTATAATGATTTGACTAAGACATTGATTTGAACCCTATATCTTTCTACCGAACAAGACATTATTCTTCTCTTATAATTTGAGGTAATTATATTTTTTGAGTATAGGAATATTTATACTTGTTGGAATGATTTTTTTAACCCAATATTTTTAAATTGTTTTGGTGATGGGGAATATTTAGTAGAATATATGGAGAAAATAAATTCTATTTATAAGTGCAATGGATGAGCCTTTCATACATGAAAATTCAAGCTCCAATTAGTAATAACCAAAAAATATCTATAAGATTGTGTGGATAGAAATATGACAAGTTGATTAGTTGTCAATGAAGTAGCTAAGTGGACTATAAAAGATAAAAAAAACCAATGGCTATAGTTGGACTTAGACTCTGACATTTATCTACATTACATAAACCTTTTGAATGTTATATAAATTTTTGGGATGGAATGAGTGCTTTGTTTAGGTCATAAGCATCAAGTGTAAAGATGGATTTAATGTAAAAATTATTAATAGTAAATATGACATAAGGCAATAATATTGTTTAGCACATAAATTTCACTCTCTATTGATCTAGCTTGTTGGAATTAATATCATAGTGAACAATGATGATGCCAAAGTTATTTTTTAAAATAGCATGCCTATTTATTATTCTAATATGGTATTCACATGGAACAATATTAACTCTAAACTATAAGATACAATTTCTTTATTAATTGATAAAGAAAATCAAATTAAAGGACTCACTTATAGAAGAAAATGTATCACCTATGAATAACAATCTTAATGCTAGCTCTAAAGCCAATCCATTATTTCTAAAAAAAAAATCAAATTATGAAGACTAGATTTATGTGTTTTTATTGTAGGAAAAGAGGTCATGCTATAATGAATTGTGTTTAATGAGGAAAGGTTCTCATAGAGGGAAATTTAAATATAGATAAGGTAGTAGTGGTTACTGATGAAATTAATGATGAAGAAGGTGGTAATTGAAGACCCTCCCTATGAGGATAGTGAGGAAAAATATGTTTTTTACTATAATAAAATATTGTACTTATGAAGAAGTATTTCAATAAGGCTTAGATCGACTAGTTACCTATGATTGGTTGAGTGTGTCCCTAGTCACAAAGGTATTGTAGATAGATAATGACTATGTGTGTGTGTGTATTTATCCATATTTGATGTAAAACCATGGACAATTGTGTTTATCCCTATCCTTGGTCATAGGGTGAATGCGATTAATAATTGAGTGTACCCTTTTTCATGTTAATGTCGGTTATGGACTCTAATTTGTGTCATAATCCTTGAATTTTAGAGTACTCGGTGAACTATTGTTTATCCTAGTTCATTATCTATTTTTTTTTAAATTGTTATGTCTACCATACATTGCTATAACAAAGTGGAGAATGTTATGAGTCTTATTGTTTAGTTATAGATACTTGTATTAAATTATAGTCAAGGTCATTTCTAGTAGCATATCCTCTCTTACGTATATTAATTATTACATCAATAAATAAAGGTGTGCAACCACTTTTTTACAATATTTTGGTCTAAAATTTGGCTCATTTTCATCACTTTAAACCATACCTTATTAGTTTGCAAAATCATATATTTTTCTCCTAGCAATCATGTTGATCACTCAAACTAATTAGATTTTACTTGTTTTAGGTATTCCTCTCATGAACACTTACTTCCATTATGGTCTCCCATTATTTTCATTCTATATAACATATTTTGATTAAGCTTATTTTCTCAACAAGGGTTGATTGTTTAATGGTTTCAAAGGGTTATCAATTCTTGATGTGTATTCTACATAATAGAATTGAATTAAAATAAGTTTTTAGTAAATGAATTGATGATTTATTGAACACTCTCATTTGAAATTAAAAATATCATCTTATGAATGCAATCTATGAACTCAATTATTTTATTTCATTCTTTTATCCTTTAAATTTTTTATTTTTTATGGAACTCTTGCAAAATATAACATATCATTTTTTATTAAACATTACATAAATTACAATATTTTATGATAGTTATAATATATATACTCTTAAAATATGAAAATATTAAATACAATTATAAAAACATTTAAAAAGGTTATAAATATGAAAATTTGAAAATCACTAGCACACAAAAATATAATTATAAATATGAAAGTTTGAAAAACACTAGGTAAGAATACCCAATTCCACATTTTTTAATGTGATTGTTGTTGATGTGTTGGTATCCCTCTTTGAATGGGAATTATAGGCCAATTTGATTGAAGGAATATCTCTCCTTGATTATGATTGCATTGAGAAATCTCATTTTGTTTATGACTCAACGTACATCATAAGAAAAGAAAAGAGTAGAAAAAAAATTTACATTAGCAATGATTGATGCCTTTCTGTACTAAGATAGAGTTTACTATGATTCAATGTAGAGATAGGCCACATTGGATTTCCTGACTAAAAATGCAAATTAGTCATTGGGAGGTTGTTAGATATCTTAGAATTTCATTTAAGTGACCCATTATTTACCATTGGTTGGTTGAATTCAAATTATTGAGAAGGTCTTTGTTGCAACTCATAAGTATTGTTCCTCTTTTTAGTTTCCAAATAAGAGTCAATATTCAGATTTCACTAGAATGGTAAGGACTAAAGATGGAATTTTCTATTTCTTGGGTTAAATATACTTAGCCAAAAAATTGAGGAAGTTTAGGGATTATTGATCATTAAGTCTAGGTAATTAGTTTAATATAGAAATGGGTGTCCAAAACCTTAGTTGGACATGAACTTTAGAAGCTCATTGTTAGTTTTTTTCTTGAGAGATATCATAATTTAGGGTTAGGGTTTGATTTAAGGTTTTGAAATTTTTATTTTTTGCTATTGAAGGATTCCTTATAGTTAAAGAGTTTTGGAAGGCCTAGCACAGACATGCATCCTTGCACCTTCAAAATGGTTTTGTTTTCTTGATGTAGGGATTAAAATTTATTACATCTTTAATTTTGTGGAATATACTTGTTTAATATGATGATGAGACCCTTGATTTGAATCCTCAAGTAAAGGGTAAAATAAATAAATATTTTTAGATTTATTGATTTATGGGGTTTATTTTATTCAAGATGAAAGCCTTGGGAACTTTGAAAAAAACATTTTGATTTTGTTGATTATCATAGGGGGAATATTTTATAGATAAACAATTTAGTGGTTATGAGCATAATGTTAAATTATCTATAACCATAATGCAAAATAAATTGAAGGACTAGATATGGCTAGATGGAAGAATGATAAACTCTCCTCTAGTTAATATTTTTATATCCTATGTTTGTTTTCTCAAATATTAATGTAGATTTTTCTTTTAGAGAGTTCTTAAAGAAATTTTGATTTTAGAATTTTGAAAGCTAAATCTTCCATGGAAAATAACTTATTGGCTTAAAGAGTATTGCTTCTTAACATATCCTCTAAAAATATTTTACCAAGATTAGAATTTTAGATAGTAAAATTATTTTATGTAAAAGAACAAAAACTCTTAAGAACATGTTTTGGTCTTATAGGTCAGCTAAGGTTATTTGGAAAGGATTTAAAAATATTGTTATTTTGTTTTTAATTATCATATCATTAAGTGTAAAGAGGTCCTATATTTTTTATTCTTTTTTTGAAATATTTTTGAAACCCTTTATACATGTTCTTTCTCACACTTGGTTTGTCATATATTATTGCATTCATTGGGTAATTCAATTTCAAAAGTCATACTTTAAATATTTTTACATGGGGATATCAGTTATGTCAATCAAATAAAATTTCATGTATTTTTCTCTTATTTTAGTTCTTAGAAGATGTGTAACAACTTTCTACAAAATTTTAACTAGAAAATTGAAGATAGATTTGACTCAAATTATGTGTGCCAAATAGGCATGATGGAAGTCCAACTTTTGGACACTACACAAAAATAAAAATTGATGTCCTATCCCAAGCATAAGTAGTTTGTTACCAAGTTTAAGTTTAAAACATACAATTTTATATTATATTTGGTGAAAAACTAATTATGAATTGGGCCTATGTTTTAGTAATAATAGAAGGTCTAGTTATTATACGTTGTATCTGATTAAAATTTTGAATATATTTATTGTTTTTAATAACATATGTATGGCTTATATCAGGGTCCACTAATATCAAAATAAGAAATTGTTACATTTATTGCTAGGCCAAATAAACTATATGTAGCTTACCATTTTACAAAGATATTCCTAATTTCATTTTAAATCAAATATATTCTTAATATTTATCAAATTACTATATTTAAAAAATCATCTCCTTGAGGTTATTTTCATTAAGAGATAAAATCTCCCTCATCTAAATGTCTTCTAAAAATTAAATTAAATTATCTAAATATCAACATCATGATTAGCTAAATTATTTGCTCCTTAGTTTCTTTATTTATAGACATGCTCATATTTCAAATATATCATGTCAACAAATAGAGGATAAATGTTTAAATTAATGTTACTGTTATCCAATATTAATTTTTTTTTATATTACTAATGATAATTTTTGAATCCCCCTCAATTGAAACATACAATCATCATTTTTCAATTACAATTTTGATCCTTTTGAGAAGTGTGTTAGCCTCTATATGATTTTTGGTTAAAGCTCCATATGATTATGAGTAAGTGAGGATAATGTTTCCTTCATTATTTTGGAAAACACCACTCCCATTAAATTTTCTTAGATTTTCTTTGGAATCACCTTAAAAATTAATTTTGCTAAACCCAATTTTTAGATATTTTTATTTTACCATAGATCAAATCTTTTGTGTTATATTCATTGTCATATATTACTCTTCCATTTATATTCATATCCTTTAACTGAGAGGATACCAACTATTTTACTACACTTGATACTTCCCATGATGAGCACCATATCTATAAACATTTGTAAGAGATGAAATAATATAATTCTAAACTTGAGAAATATAATGAGGTTTATTTTTAGAAATTATATTATTCATTTCAAGCCATAAGTTCTAATAAATAATAGTAGGACTAGTCCTCCATAGAATGCATAATGTGTTGGATTTGAAATAATTACTCCTAAATTTCATTAACTCTTTTAATATTGATGGAGGTACCCAATATATTATTGTGTTTGAAAAATAGTCCCACATGATGTAAGTAAACAAACAATAAATAAATAAATAAATTGATCTTTCTAGGTTTTGATCACATAAGGTAAACATGAAATGTCCATAATATTATCTTCTTTGTAGAATATCTCCTATCCTTAGGAAGCACCTCCAATGACCAAACATTCTTCGAAGAAAAAATATTAGTAGGAAAATTTCATTGCTTTAAATCCTCATATCCCAAATTGACAATTTTTATAGATTCCAAACGAAATATTACTTCCATGTAAAAATGGGTAAATAAAACTCTTAAAGTATATTTTGAAGACCATCCATTAATTTCTTAAGTTCTTGTTATTGAACTAGGTTACTAATATAAACCCATGATTAGGAGTTGTTGCTTACATTAATATAATCTTTGACCTTTAGATATTCACCATGCCTAAGCTAATGATTGTCATTTTGAATTAAAAAATGAGAGTAAAGCTCCATCCAAGCATCAAACCAAAAAATTGCAGAACCTTGTTCATTAATTGACCATATAATATGTTTATTTTTCAATTACAAACCATCTGATATGAGGATCCATGTTTGTGATCCTTTAGGTATGGATAATTTCCTAAATAATTTTATTGTATTGAGAGAACCTTGTATATTTTTTAAGTAACATGTTTTCCCAACTCTTTCCTTCATCTTTAAAGAATATCTAGCGAAGTTTTTCCCTACATAGACTAAAAGTGAAATGGCTTTGGATAATCATTATTGAGTTAATCACATCTCAAGATAATGGGTTAGATATTTGATCTTGCTTGCAATAAAATATATGAAGAGATTGTATACTTTGCTTGGAACGATATCTTTGATAATGTAATATATTCAACCTTGCATCCATAATCTCATTTATATTGAATATTGAAGGAATAACATATCAAATGCCATTTAAATGATTAACTAAAGAAAAATATTGCATTGGATTAGATAATAAAGGAGTACAATGCTTATTTTCTAAAGAATATAAAATTATGATGAAATTCCCCCAATAATCCATAGATCACAATTATGAATCATCATTATGCTCAAAAAAATATGTTGAGGTCCTTCCAACATCTTTAATGAGTAACTATAGTTAGGGATTTGATCCTACTTGCAATAAAAAATATGAGGATATTTTATACTTTGCTTGGAATGATGTGTTTTATAACGAAAATCTATCCAACCTTTCAAGTATAATCCCATGTATATTGAAATTATGAATGAATAGTATGCCAAAGGCCATTTAAATTATTAATTAAAGAAAAATATTTCGTTGTGGGTTCCTTCTATTGCTTTTTATGCCAAGTTGGACAAATTGCTTCGAGATTTCCTATGGTCTAATATTGTTGGAAAGAAAGGGTTTCACAGGGTGGCATGGAAAATTTTTTGCCTCCCGAAGAAAGCTGGTGGCTTGGGTCTTTTTGATTGTCAAAAACAAGGTTTTGCTCTCTATACTAAATGGATTTGTAGGGCAGCTCAAGGGGATGAAATCTGGAAGATTTTAGTCAGAAAGTATCTTTCTACTGGTCTACCTTATGGTAGATGTGTATGGAAAGGTTTAAACCTTCAAACCATTCTTACTGCACCTGTACCTATTAAAATTTCAAGCTCTTTTGTTATTCATAGTATTTGGAAAGCTTGGGAGGCTCTTAAACCCTAGATTTCATGGAATGGAGGTAAGACTAAGGTTGGTGCTTCTGTTCCCCTCCTTAATGTTTGGTGGTCCTCTACTATTGTTTATCAAGGAGCACCTCTTGCTTAGGTACAGTGGATTCGAGCTCAACAATTTTATAGAAATGGTATTGCTTACCTGTCTAATTTCATGAATTTTCATTCAAGATATTAGATCCCTTGGAATCATTTTTTGCAATATTTCAGTTTATCTCCTGCATATAAGAGTACTTATGATGCTGTTGTGGATTCCACTCCTCTTATGATTTGGTCTAAGGTTTTTAGACATTATCAAAAACCATGGTGGTTTGACTAGTCTTGGCCTAATAAGCTTTCTTTTATAAAATACAACCCCTCCTTGGGGTATTCTTGGCTATCTCCAATGGTTCCCAAGTTAGATAAATTGAACTCCCGGTGGGACTTAGTCTCCTTGCAATCTCATTGGAGCTTAATATTCAAGGTTGTTTGGGCCAAATTTATTGAACCCAAAAAAGCCTTTTTTGCTTAGATACTGATGTTTAAGGGTCTTCCTATTGGGCAAAGGCTTCATTATATGGGGTTTGACAATATTACTTGTATGAATTGTGGTGTTGAGGAGGACATTCTTCATTTGTTTTGGTCTTGTTCTCGAGCCAAAGGATCTTGGGATTGGATTATTTCTTTCTTTAGTCCCTACATGCTTGATACTTGTTCTTGGGTGCATGTTTTACTTGGTGACTCTATCAGATTTAACGATAAAATTGGTGCAATTTGGCAAATTTTTAGAGTGGGCATTTTGTTTCATCTATGGAAAACTTGGAATAAAGTAGTTTTCCATAAACAAGAACCTTCTTTGCATTTTTCTCTTGCTGACACATATATGGTTTTTTATGATTGCTGGTTCCAGATTCATATCCAAGTGGAGAAGGTAATTGTGGAGTTGTAGTATTTACGCACTATGATGGACCACTGGAAAAACGCACCATGCGTGGTGAGTCGCATGCCTCCTGATGCTCCCCCCACCTAAAGGTATCCTCGGTCTGTTGGTGTTGGGTCCTGAGATAGCGGCCATTTATTTTTAGGTGGCAATGCTCGACACTGGCCACAGCCTCATTCTACTGCTAAACGCAACTCTGCAAGTGGTGCTTCTTCTTCCTGTCCCAATTATGGGTGGGATGTTTGTCCCCCGACTTCTGTTCATACCAATGCATGGGATTTGGTTGCTCGTTTTGTGCCTTTGAATTTGGTGATGAGTTGGGGAGATGGTTCTTCTTCTCCTCCCCCACAGGTTGCTGCACCTCATGGGCAGACGAAGATTCAATAGGGTAATGGTGTTTTTGATGATGGTTGGGGCCATTCTGAGCCGGATAATGGTGGTGGTTGGGGCGGCATCGGACAATGCTTAAATGCTTGCAGGCCTACTTTCTTTTGATGTCTACGATGTAATAGCTTAAAGTTTTTTTATTGTTGTCTTCCTAATTGCGTGATCAACAGTTAGTGTGGTTTTAGAATCGGGGACTCGAGGTGTGCTCAATTCCACCCACACTTTTTGTATGATTAAGCCTCTTTAATATAAAGCTTCTTCATTACAAAAAATATTTCGTTGACTTAGACCATCAAGGAGTACAACCCTTTTTTCTAAAGGATATAAAACTATGATGAAGTTCCCCTAATAATCCATAGATCACAATTATGAATCATCATTGTACTTGACATAAATATAATGAGGTACTTCCAATATATTTCATGATTAACTATAATTAAAGCATATAAATGTATAATCCAAGATTTGATATATTTTTTTTCTATAAAATAGACCAAACACCCAATTATGTTTTACTTTTAATAATAGTCCATCTTCATTTATGTTTGTCTCATATTATTGCAATACCTTTGGAAGCTCCTATTTAGTAAACTACCAAATAATCCCCTATGTTCCAAATATTTTTGAATGGGTCCTTACATTCCTCACTACATAATTTTATTTCCCATATTAAAATAAACCCATTTATAACAATATATTAATTTCTTAATAAATATTTTTAGGGATCTTATTCATACCTCTAGTATTCCACAGTATCATTTTTATAACCATATTTTATTTATATTTGTGGAATTAGCTCCACTTCTTTTCAACACGTATAATATTTGATTTTGGTTTCCCAAGTTGATATACCTATTAAAATAAACTTAGGACTATAACAACTTATTAATTCCTTAAAGAATATTCTTTTGGTATCTTATTCATACCTTTAATATTCTATGATATAATTCTTATCATCACTTGTAATTTTTATTTATGGTCTTAGCCCCACTTTGTTTTTTATAATTGATAAAAGGGGGTTTTGAAAGGGTCCCCAAGCCTTTTACAAAAGGGAAAATCAAAAGGAGGTATCCAACAAGGGGATGCCATCAAAAAACCAATAGAACAAAGATATTAAAACGTAAAACTAAGGGGATGGGAGACCATCACCCCAAGGTACAAAAAAAAGAGGATCCTAAACATAGAGAAGACAAAGCAAACAGAAGTATCCTATCTATTCAGAAGCCACCAAAAGATCTTACTCACCATCGTTGGTAGTCTAAGAATCCTCTAGAGCCTAAGTGGTCACCTTATTTTGGTTCTTGATATTTTTTATCACTTTCATAGCTTAAAGAAGGATATTCAAAGCCAAATTTACTAGGGAATCCAATTTGGCCATGGGGTCTGAATCATTTCTTTATTGAGACCGAGCAGAAGTCCCACAAAGGGAGAGGCCATCCTTGAGGGGCTGTACGGTTGGGAGCATCTTTATACTTCTTCTTTTTTGGGTCATGGGAGAATATCTAGGAGTTTCCTTGTCTTGGTAAATAACAATAATTCTCTTGCACTTATCCTTGAAAGCTTTGCTCCTAGTCAAGCGATGACGGGTGGAATATGGGTTGTCAAAAGAGCTAAAGTTCAATTTATTTCCTACTTTGTTTAAAGCAACATTTTCGCCTTTCATATCATTGTCACTCAAGTCCTCTTTTATAGGGAATCCCTAACTAAGGACCGAAGTAGAATGGCAATCATCAGGGCTACCAATAATGGATAGTGCAGATATTTAGGCCTGTATTTGAAGCACATGCTTTTAAATTATTATATGTAAATCTTGATGATTTATTTGGGTTGATTTACCGTCTCTAACACTCGTAAACAAAAGTTCCATGGATTTGAATAGGTACTCTATAATTTTGATGCACTTTATATTATGTAGGTGGTTTAAGAATGCCAAATGGAAGCTCCTAAGAGGTGAACTGGGCTCATCAATGAAGTATTGTATAATGGTAATGATAATCCTATTCCAAGGTGTAGGAAGGTCTTCTTTGATGATACCACTATTTTTCTTTGCAAGGTGCTTCCCTTTATCCAAGTGGCAAAGCTCGATCACAAGAGAGTGTTTATCACAGTGAACGATATCATTTTCATTGAACAAATTAGTCACCTTGACTAGCAATTTGATGGTGAATTTTAAGGAGAAACCCTAGAGCATTACCCTATCATTGTACCAAGATATGGTGAATTCCATGGATAGATCAAGATTGCTTCCTCCAAATTTGTGTAAGGATAAGAAACCATGGTTTCCAAAAATATCTTCAATGGTGGCATCAAGTTGTAAGGTCTTGGGTTCAAGCAACACCATCCTAAATTTGAATATCCTCCACTAAAATCCAACCAACCAAAAAATGAACCAGGAACTTATCCAAAGCACAGATCAGACACACCGTTATCAATGATCGATCAAGAATGGGTGGGAATATAACTCCTTAAGTCTACAATTTAAAACTGTCTGGGAAGCTAGAGCGACAAGACCATCCCAAATTGGCATACCACCAAATATGAAAGTTTCACTCTTCTAGGATCATTGATGGAACATCTCGAGCTAGGAAAGCATATGCATGAGTGCTCAATATGTGTCAAGGATGATACCACCAATGACGGAAACACATGAAGAGAAGATAGAGCTTACGATTGTGGTCTCGATACTTAAAGATATGGTAGGATAGGCTATATCCCACTCTCAAAGATTATTTTGATACAGGGTGTAGTAGAAGGAGTCTCTAGCATAGGGATTTTGGCCATCAAAATAATCATAACTTAAGGTGGCCTACCAAGCATTGAAAATCAATAACAAAGAGATTGATACATCAAACATCTTGAGAAAGCTGACAAAATCCTATGAGGAAGACATTGGCATGAGAAGTCTACACGACCCACTATGGCTAAAAGATACATCAATATATCATTGGTGATACCAAGACTAAGAAGACCATGCACAAATTTATCATACCAAATTTGTAGAGAGTCCTCAGCAAATCCAAGATTGATCATGAAGTTAGCAACCTTAGTACCCTCTCTGTAAATATGTTGGATGATGACGTGGTCAAATTTATAGAGGAATTTTCTCGACTCTTCAATCAAGTTGGAGATACTCCAATAAAGGGACCAAGTTCCTTTGAGGATATTTAGATGTTCAAGGAGTCACCTTCGATGATAAGGTTATTGATATGAAGACCTTGCAACATGAATAATCCCTGGAAAAAAATCTCTAGCTTTAGCCATATTATTGGTCTAGATGCCAATAATGTTATTGGCATCCCTACCAGGGAGTTACCTTCAATGATAAGGTTATTGAGATGAAGACCTTGCAACACGGATAATCCCTAGAAGAAAGCTTTGGCTTCAAACACATTATTGGTTTGGCGTAGTCCCACTTCCTATTAACACGTACCATATTTGTTTTTGGTTTCTTAAATCAATATCCCTCCAACTTTTCTCCACTCTTTATTCTTTCTTTTAGAGCCTTCTTTTCATTATTTCATTAGCATAGACACTTTCATCCTCCTCAATATTTTTTATTTTTCTATATTGTTCATAATGAGACTTTATCTTCTAAATATTTATGTTATCCTAGAGAATTAGAGTGAAAGGAGTAGCCTCGTCAAACTTTCTTCTTTATGTTTTTCCAAATCCTTAAAGTGCAAGGATGATCCTCCAATTTTTTTTTTTTTTCTTATAATACTTTGAAAACCTTAAATGTTGACATGAATTCCTCCATAGTAATTACTATCCTCCATACTCATTTATTTATCATGTTTTTCTTGAACCCTATAGTGTAATGTATATGCTCTACACTACTTCCATTTTTATTGTAACGAGAGGATTTTATACTACTTGAAAAAATAAAGATGATTTTCCTAGATTAACCTTGATCTCTTTTGCCTCATTTGCTTTAAAATTTGTCTTCCTATATTCCTTTGCACCTTTAATTCCTTCTAAATCTAAACTCATTTTACTTCCTAATCTCTTGTGTCCTTTGTTTCTTCTAATGGTTAGTCCAAGTAAATTGTAATGGCCTTTGTCTTTTGATGATGCTAAGGGAAATTATTTACCACTTTATTGGGAGTGGAAAATATTTGATTTGATCTAGATTCTACTATTGTATGATCTGTTTGCTTCATATTGAAGTTTTTCTCATGCCCAAAAATTTATCTTTTTTGTATCATTTCCGTTTTGCAATCTCTTGTCAATTGTCTAGTCTCATAGCATTTGTGACATTAAAATGCAATGTTATGAGAGTCCACTTGTTGATCTTATTCTCTTGATTCAAATTTAGTCCTAATGGGCTATGCCAAAAGTTTTAAATTTTAATGGCAATAAATATTTAGGTGCATATAGCATACCTTTACTTCTTAGTATTTGGTCCCTCCAAGATGAGCTCCCAAAATATTGTCAATATTCTTCAAAACCTCCCATTGATAAGCCAATATAGAAATCCAAAAAGCCTATCCACATATGAAGTATTTTAATAGTTTCTATCTCCATAAAAATATTCTCACTCAAATGGTCTAAAATATAAACATCTTTCCTCTAAACCATGGGCTACCACCCATTATTTAATCCCTAATTTCTAATTTGAATATGCCAATGAGGATAAATAATTTGAGTTCAACACTCCACTTGATCCAATTTTTAATCATGAGAAAACTTGACCAATATTCATGGAGCTTACATATTAGACCTCTCTTTTTAAGAATAGCTACTTCATGCATGATCATCTCATCTTTAATGGTAGTTTAATTTGTACCATTTACTATGTAAATAGAGTTTGTCATAGATTCAATCTTTCTCTTGTTTTCTTATCTAAATTTCTAATTAAAACATAGTTAAATTATCATTACTTGTAATTAAAACATTCAAAAATGATTTTCCTGCCATACTACTTAAATATTTCTTATAAAAATCCTTTAATTTTTTAATTTTCTTAAAAAAAAAAAAAAAAAAACTCCTTACTACGTTTATATCATCCCACACTTAAAAAATAAATTTAGTCTCATTCCAACTTCTTAATATTAATAAAAATGCATTTACAATATAAACAGGAATAAGAACCCAAAACACTTAAACATGTTATATGGCCGGTAGCTAATGACATGGTTTATCCGCCACAATTGTGCACCTCCGTCGATACCAGACAAAACTTTGACAAACAAAAACTAATACTAAATGTGGGATTCCACAAGCCGTCACCGAGTTGGATTAACGCATGGCTATGGCTAGAAAAGTTGAGTGCCTCCTCAACTACTGCACAATTATATTATTTAATTCTTTTTTTATATAAAATTTTTATAATCTTTAACTAATAAGTTAACAAAAAAAACTTAAAAAAATTAAATTGAAAAAGACAACTATAATTTGGCTTATTCCTCTAAAAGATATTGAGACTGTGAAAGCATCTAAAATGCTTGTTTAATAGTTTGTCTCGTCTAACTAGGAATCTAGCTACAAAGATCCATCGAATCATACATAAGCAAGAAGGTTCTATTGTCAGACGGCCTATATATCATCCAAGCAATAGCTGTGATATAAATAGTTGTAAAGCATCCAAGCAACAGCTAGAATTTAAATATAAGTATTCATAACATGATGCAAACTCATCTTGCATATAAGACACCATGAAAAATTTACCACATATGAAAATGCTCACTATATGACACTTTTAGTATATATATAACTAACTTAATAATATTGGCAGTGGGTAAAGTTGGGCGAAGAGGTTGATAACACAGAAACAGAGCTGCCTCCGTTTTACACCTCGAAAATAACACACAAACCATCAAACAAAATCCAGAACCCAGATTTGCAGTAATAGAAAGTACAGGCCAATGTTTAATTTTAGGTTAAAATAGTTTAAATAATAACAGTTAAGGAGCATAACTTTTTTTGTTTTTTAAGTTATATAAGAGAGTTGGTTACAATTATATTATTTTTTAAGTTACATAGGAAAGTCGCAGCAGCATTACAGTTTTTTTTTATTACAACTTACAATCACATTATGTTTAATAATCAACGATTCAAACTATAAAAATTGTGTCCACCAAACCTATTCCACTTCTTTATTATTAACCGTAAATAAAAAACTACAAAGAAAGTTCAGTTTAATATCAAACAGGGGCAGGGATGAGTTGACATCTATGTAACCTGTCAGCCTTTACTCTGAATTTATAACCAGTTTCTGAACGCCTAGAAGTACCAAATACTAGGAATCGTTGCTTCGACATGATGGAAGATACTCAAAGGTCGGGGAGGCAAATATTGACAAGAGGAAAAAGATTAAGGACTAAAGTTCTCCTATCTATAATATCGCTCGTTATCTGTGATGTCAACCTGCAACAATTTAACTATAACAAATGGGTGACTCAATGTAAAACGTAATAACTATTTTATTAATAGAATGAGGGTAAAACATCCATCTCAGAAACCGAGAAACAATGATTCATGGGGCATCAGGGAATCAGGAAAAGACAAGATCAAAGCCAAGTCTTTTTTGGCTTTTTCTTAGGTAAGTATAAAATTTAAAAACTATTTTCAAAACGAAATTTCTCACGAAAAGAAAAAAAATTAATGAAGAGACAAAGGTACTTAATTGGTATTTCAGGTTGATTTGAAAAATCCCTGAACCCCACCCCATCAACCATGGAGGCAACAATTTTTCCTGCTTTCAGATTTGGAGGGCAGACATCTTTGCAAGGGCCCAAGTGCAGCTTCCCAGGACTAGTATCCCCGAATTTGGGGTCTAGGGGATATAGAAGGAAATTCATGAACTATAAGTCCAGCGGGAGGGTGTGCTGTGCTTTGGCGAAGTCTTCTGGGAAAACCATAACTGCACCCATGGGGCACAAAACTGAGTACCAGGACAATTGGATTGAAAAGATGGCTATCAACCATCTATCTAATTGTGTTCAGCAAGCAACTGGTAAACAAACCTGAAACTCTGTCATTTGATTTTAAAATCTTCTTTTCTATTAGAATAGCACAAAGGACATACGACATCAATTTTTTTGTATAATATAGAATCCATCCAGCATGCCACCAATCAATTAGGTGATTTATCTAGGATGATTTTATCTAGTTTATCATTTACCTTGTAGAAACATTAGCAGGTATGCTATAGATATAGTTACAGAATCACAGATGGCTATGGCTGAGCATCTTCCATTTGAATACTTCTAAATAACTGCAGGATTTGACATAGCGAAAAGAAAAGTTTCTAAAGCTAGATCTACTCACACAGCTCTAAATCTTTCTTTTCAATTGTTACATAAAACTAGGAAATTGACTTTAGAATGTCCTCTCCTTCCTTCTTAAAAATTTTGACCTTGAGCTTGACTCAAAAGCTCCTTGACAAGTTCAACTTGACTTGAGATGAATAGCAGTTAATTTTTTTTTCAAGAAGAAACAATCACAAAGTAGTTTTAATGGAGTAGTGATTGACTCAAATCGCTAAAAATTCGAGATTAAATCTTACTAGACAATATAGCATAAGTAGGACCATTATCTCATTTGTTATATTCCTTGTAAACTATTTGAGAACTTGGAAGGTAGTGGGATAGTTTCCTATCTTTTAAAAATACTATAGATGCACTCTTTTTTATTCCTAAGAGTAAGGATCTAGGACTAGATGGGCTATCTGTTATGTTTTTTTTATATAGTAATAGGATTTGATTATGTGAGATTTTTATATGATGTACAAGGTGGATTGTGTTGTTGGTTATTGATTAAAGGGTAATTAAGTTAAATTTAAATGGTAAAAATTGATATAGGGTTGGATTTTGGAGATTTTTTATATTATTTAACATGGACTCAAAACAGTGGTTAAATTATTGGTTAGGAAAAACAATCTAATAGTTTAATAGAATGTTATGAAGGAATAGATAGGGCTATTGAGAAGATTATATATATATATACTTTAATTTTGTATTTAGAGATTAAAATGAGTATCAAAGTTTTAATTAATATGTTTTTGTTAAATTGGATTTTGATAAGGTATAAGATATGGTTGGGTTGTATTTTATTTTTAAGATGTTGGATTAGTTGGAGTTTGGTCCTTGTAAAATTTTGGTCTTGTTTATTACAATGTTGTCTTGATAGTAGTTAATAGACCCTTGTCTAATATATTATTTTAAAATGTTTAATAAGGTAAGGTTATCCAATTACACATTTTTTAATGTGATTGTTGTTGACATGTTGGGATCCCCTTTAAATAGGCATTCTAGGCTAATTTGATTGAATAAATATCTCTCCTTGATTATGGTTGCATTGTAAACTCTCATTTTGTTGATGACTCTACTTACATCATATGAAAAAAAGAGTGAAAATAAATAATACACTAACCATGATTGATGCCTTCTACTATGTATTAGATGATAAGTTGTCTAGTACTAATATTGAGTATACTATGACTCAATGCAGTGATAGGCCATATTGGATTCCCTAATTACAAAGGCAAATTAGTCATTGGGAGGAATTTAGGTATCTTAGGATTTCATTTGGATTTAGAATTGTTTTTATATATAAGTGGAAATGGTTTTTGTTCAAGTTTAAAAAATAGTTGGATAATTAGGTGATCTGTTATTTGTCATTAGTTCATAGAATTCAAATTGTTGAGAAGGTTTTTATTGTCATATTTACTATTACTCTTGTTAGTTTCCATATAAGAGTCAATATTTAAATAGTAAGGAGATTTTGTGGAGGAAGTGGAATTGCTCAAGATGATGATTTCTATTCCTTGGGCTGAATATAATTAGCCAAAGAATTGAGGAGGTTTAAGGAATATTGATCCTTAGCTCTAGGAAATTAGTTTAATGTAACAAATATTGTCTGAAACCTTAGTTGGAGATTAAATTTACAAGCACCTTGTGAGTTTTTGCCTTGAGAGATCCTATATTTTAGGGTTAGGGTTTTATTTAAGGCTTTGAATCCTTCAATTTTTTGTTACTAAAGGATCCCTTCTAGTTAAAGTGTCGTGGAAGGCCTGTCACACATATGCATCATTGCACTATTACAATGGTTCTAACTTGATGTAGGGATTAATATTTATTACATATTTAACTTGTTTAATATGATGATGAGCCCCTTGCTTTGATTTCTCAATTGAAGGATAAAATTTTGGTCAAGAAAGGGTTTGTCAACTTTATTGATTTATGGGATTTACTTTATTCAATTTGGAAGCCTTGAAATTTTTTGAAAAGCCATTTTGCTTCTATTGATATCATAAAGGGATTAATTTATAGATAAACAATTTAGTGGTTATGAGCTTAAGGCTAAATTGTATACAACCCTAATGTGGTATAATTTAAAGGACCAGAGATGGCTAAATGGAAGAATAGTCAACTCTCCTCTACTTAATATTTTTTATAGGATTGTACTATAGCCTATGTTTGATTCATCAAATTTTAATGTATATTTCTCTTTTAGAGAGTTATTAAAGAACTTTTAATTTTAGAATTTAGAAATCCAAATATTCTATGGCAAATAACTTATTGGCTTAAAGAGTATTTCTTCTTAATATTTACTCTACAAATATTTTACCAAGATTGCAATTTTAGATAATAAATTTATTTTATGTAAAAGAACAAAAAATCTTAAGCACATGTTCTAGTCTTGTAGGTTAGCTAGGGCTATTTGGGAAGGATACAAAAATATTATCCTTTTGTTTTTAATAATCATAGGATAAGTAGAAAGATGTCATATCTTGGTTTATTCCTTGTTTGAAATATTTTTGAAACCCTTTAGACATGTGGTTCTTTCTCACATTTGTTTTTCAAATATTATTGCATTCCATGGGTAATTCAAATTCAAAGGTTGTACTCTAACTATTTTTCATGTGGATCCTCCAAATGCAAATTTGAAGTAGGCCTATATCAATGATGATGTTCAAAGGAAATTTTATGTATGTTTCTCTTATGTTGGTTCTTAGAAGGTGTATAACAACTTTCTATAGAATTTTTTACTCTAATTATGTGTGCCAAATAGGCATGATGGAAGTCTAGCTTTTGGATACTATGCAAAAATGAAAAATATGTCATATCCTAAGCATAAGTAGTTTGTTACCAAGTTTAAGTTTGACACCTACAATTTTACATTATATTTTGTGAACAACTTATTATGAATTAGGCCTATGTTTTAGTAATAGTAGAAGGATTATCTCTTAGACCTTGTATTTATTTAACTTTTTAAATGTTTTTATTTCTTGTAATAAGTTTTGTATGGCTTATATTAGGTTCCACTCCCATAAAAATAAGAAAACATTACATTTATTGTTATTTCATTTAAACTATGTCTAGCTTACTATTTACTAATGATATTCCTCATTTTATTTTATATCAAATATATTCTTAACCTTTAAAATATTGCTATGTTTCAAAAATGAGCTCGTTGAGATCATTTTTTATTAAGGGATACATCTCACTCATCCAATTTCCTTCTAAAATTTAAATTTATCCAACTCAAATATCAAAACCATGAATGGTTAAACTATTTGTTATCTAGTTTCCTTCTATATAGACATGCTCATATTTCCACTATATTACCTCAACCAATATTTGATGAATGTTAGAAATAATGTTATTTTTATCTAATCCTTGCATTCATTTTTGTTTATAGCATTAATGATAATCTGTGACCCCTCAATTGAAACATATGTCCATTGTCTTTCAATTACAATTTTGATCCTCGTAAGAAGTGACCTGGCATTTGTATGATTGTTAGTTGAAGTTCCATATGATTATGAGTAAGTGAGGGTAATTTTTCCTTCAGTATTTTGAAAAAAAAAACACCCCTTCCATTACATTTTCTTATATTTTCTTTGGAATCACTATCAAAATTAATTTTGATAAACCCAAATTTTTGGTATTTTTATTTCACCAAAGATCAAAGCATATCTTTTGTGTAAAATCCATAGTCATAGATGACCCTTCCATTTGTATTCATATCCTTTAACCGAGAAGCTATAAAATCTCTTACTACACTTGAGAATTTCTATGATGAGCACTATATTTGTAAACATTTGTAAGGAGGAAATAATACAATTCTAAACCTAAGAATGATAATGTTGATTGTGGAATCTGATTAATTCAGAGGCCTTTTCTTCAGCCGCACTTGGACCCACAATGCGAAAGAGAGGGGTGTAGGGGGGCATTAGCCCCCTACTAGTGTTCGCCATGGGGGGCATTACCCCCTTTACTAGATGTTTTTTCCTCTATGTAAATTTAGAACATTTGATATTAGATCACATATCTGAAGGTAGATTTTAGGCGGACTTTTGCCCTAAAATTGTAATGCACTTTTATAAGAGGATGTTGTATGGCGGTTGATTGATATGTTCAATGTGCAGATGTGTAAAGAAGGGTTTTCTGGATGGAATAAAAGGCCTAGTTATTTTTCTCTGTGGACATAACCCATATTGGGTGAACCACATAAATCCGTGTCTATTGTGTATTGCATTATTTCTTATGTGTTTTATTTATGCATTTTATTGCTCATGTTTTATTATTAAATTCCTAATAGATAATGAGGTTTATTTTTTACAAGTTATATTATTCATTTCAAACCATAAGTTCTAATAAATAATGGTAGGACACATCCGCCATTAAACACATTATGTATTGGATTTGAAATAATTATTCCTACATTTCACTAACTCTTTTAATATTAATGGAGCTACCCAATATATTATCATTTTTTCAAAAGTACTCCCAAATGGTGTGAGAAAAAGGACAATGAAGAAGTAAATAAATTGATGTTTCTAGGTCCTTCTCACATAAGGTACATATGAAATGTCTATAATATTGCCTTATTTGTAGATCCTCTCCTATAATAATCTTGCTTTGGATGCTAACAAATGGAACATTGATGTCTTAGGAAGTGCCTCCAACGACCAAACATTCATCCAAGAAAAATGATTAGAAGTAGAAAATTTTGATTGATTTAAATCCTCGTATCACAAGTTGACAAATATATTTTGATATGTTCTAAACCAGATCTTCCTTCCATATAAAAAAATGTAAATAAAACTTTTCAAATATCTATTGAAGATCATATACTATTTGTTTAAGTTCTTGTTCTTGATCCAGATTACTAATATAAATCCATGATCTAGAGTTATTGCTCACATTAATATAATATTTGAACTTTATAAGTCTATTATCTATCCATACCTAATCCAATGATTGTCATTATGAATTAGAAAAGGAGGGTAAGACTTTTATCAAACCAAAAAATAATAGAACCCCACTCATTGATTGACCATCTAATATATTTTTTGTTCAATTACAAATCATATTATATGAAGCTCCATGTTGGTGATCCTTTAGGTAGGGTTTGTATCCTAAATAATTATATTGTATTGAGAGAACATTATATATTTTGAAGTAACATGTTTTTCCAAATCTTTCCTTCATCTTTGAAGAGGCAAGTTTTTTGCTACATACACTAAAAGCAAAATGGCTTTAGATCAACATTATTGAGTAAATCACATATCAATATTATTTATCTAGATTAACCTTGATATATTTTTCCTCATTGGCTTTAAAATTTGCCCCCCTATCTTCCTTTTCATCTTTAATTCCTTCTAAATTTAAACTCATTGTAATTCATCATCCCTTATGTCCTTTATTTCTTTTGATGGTAAGTCTAAGTAAATTGTAATGCCCTTTGGCTTTTGATGATGCTAAGGGGATTTCTTTACCACTTTCTTGAGAGTGGAAAATCCTTTATTTTATCTAGCTTCTACTATTGTATGATCTCCTTGCTTCATACTAAATTTTTTTCATGCCTATTTTTTTTTCTATATCATTTTCACTTTGCAATCTCTTGCCATGTGTCTAGTCTCATAGCTTTTTTTAAATTAAAATGCAATATTATGAGAGTCCACTTGTTGACCCCATTCTATTGATTCAAATTTAATCCTAATCAGCTATGACAAAGGTTTTAAAATTTTCATTGCAATAGATATTTAGGTGTATACAACATGCCTTCGCTTCATAGTATTTTGTCCCTCCTATATGAGCTCCCAAAAATATTGTCAATATTATTCAAAACCTCCTATTGATAAGCTGATATGGAAGTCCCAAAAGCCTAACCCACATAGGAATTATTTTAATGTTTCTATCTCCACATAAACATTCTCACTCAAATCATCTAAAATATAAGCATCTCTCTCCTAAACCATGGGCTACCACCCATTATTTTATTCCTAATTTCCAAACTGGAGATAATGATGAGGATAAATAATATGATTTCAATGCTCATTCCACTTGATATAATTTTTAATCTCAAACAAACTTGACCAATATTCATGAGTCACATATTAGACCTCTACTTTTAAGAATCATTATTTCATGCATAGTTATCTCACCTTTAATGGTCACATTATTTGTAACATTTACTATGTATATATGAATTGTCATAAATTCAAATTTTCTCTTGTTTCCTTATCCAAACTTCTTTTTAAGGTATCCTTAGGGTATTATTATTTCTAAGTAAGACATTCAAAAATAACTTTCCTATCACACTACCTAGATATTTCTCATAAGAATCCTCTAATTTTTTAATTTTCTTTAAAAATATAAAACTCTTATTTACATTTACTTCATTATTTCACTTACTTTCTAAAACTAAAAAATAAATAAACTTACTTTTATTCAACTTTTTTTTGATGAAAAAAGCAAATTGACATTAAATTAAGATAAAAGACTTTACAATAAAAATAAAAAAAAGTGGGTGGCTTAACACACTCCATGGGGAATCAAACTAGCCCTGAGTAACAAGGGTTAGGAAACAAAGCTGCCAATAAAACATAAGTTTACCAATCATGATCATTGATGATCATTACATCAAAGAAAGCATATCATATGGAGTAATGTACCCTAGCATGTTATCCTACATAAACTTCTAGTGATTATGGGATGGGAATCCACCCCTCTACATAACGATTAAGGCCTTCAGTAATCATGTCACTCCAACCAACAACTAGCCTAGGTGAAATTGGTTGAACATCATCCCACATCCAACCTAGCGGGACGAACACACAATGTCAATATTAGGTTGCTTCCTGACTGGCAAGGGTTGGGACCAGTGCCTGTTTGTGGGAGGACTTCTTGCATATGATGGATACTAACGATGATAGCGAGATTGAAAATGCTCTTGAGAAGAGCGCTCTTAGAGGATCCTATTGACTGTACACAGAGCATTGGCCTAGTACTCTAAAAGAACTTGCAAGTGATCCAACTCCATAGCAACTTTGTTGGGTTGAGTACATATATGTAGCTATATGTCATCAAAAACTTATAATTTATTAGTATCAATAAATGTGATAGAAGGTGTATACTATTTAAAAAAAATTATATTACAAGATTTTAAAATATGAAAGAGAAGGCTAATCCTGAAAACCTACCACACTTCAAAAAGTAGGAGATAAAAGTAAAAGAGTCCCCAAGAAGAGCTTGGGGACAAAAAAAAATTGTAGTTGTAATTGGGGAAAAAATAAAAGAACCAATTCCCAACCTTACCTAGATCTTCTACAATTCTAAAAGAGGTGAGTACAAGACTTGGGTACACTACAAAAAGGATATTTAGGATCATGAATTCAAAGGTGCTTCAAATGTTCCCTCAAGAGAAGGCATTGACACAACAAGCTCCACGCAAAAAAATATTGCTTGGGCTCAACATAGGTAGCCCAAACATTTTGAAATCTAGAATTTCATCTAGTCCTTGTAGAAAACAAGTCCCAATGCTAATTGAGCTTAGGCACCAGAGGAAGATGAGGGGATAACCATTTATACCCCAAAGGAGCCTTATAATTAAGCAAAGGAGTGTCAACATGCCATCCTCATTCTGACCACCAAGGACACTATGAGTGCACACCAATCTTGTTCAACATAGAAAAAGGGGTGAGAGCAATAACAACATCTAAGTATATTTTTCTGCACCACTCATCCTGAAAGTACATTTGAACTCATTCAATGGGAACCAATCCTTGATCTAGCAATAAAAAAAAATTATCTATTGTAAAAATACCCTTTTTGAAAAATCGTTGAACATGAATCCATTACAGTCAAGCTTAGGGAGAACCTTAATGAAGAAACACGAGGGACCACCAAATATTCATAGAATTGATGGATAAGCCTTTACAAAAGCCATATCCTCTCCAAAAAATCTAAGTGAGTTACTGCCAGGAATTCCATATACTTTTAATAACAAAGGAGCCAAAAATCTTAACAAAAACCAAAGCAACAATGAGAGAGGGAAAATACAACCCTCTCCATGCTCTATGGTTTAAGGGAAGACCAGAGAAAATAAAATGTTGAACCAAAAATTTCTAAGCTTCAGCTCCCCTCAGATACCTGACCACCCCCTTAGCACACAGAGCAATACCTTGTTGTCTATAGTCTAGCAGACCCATTCTGCCAGATTCTCTAGGAAGATAGCAAATATCTAAGGCAAATCTATGAAATCCATTTGTTTTAGAAGAATTATTCCAAATAAAATATCAAAGGAGTTTCTCAAGCTTCTTATAGCAAGCCTGTGAAGGAACCTAGCAAGAGGAATAATATACATGAGTGGAAGCTAAAACTTTAGAGAAAATCTAAAATTTACCTGCTAATGACAACTTCTTAGTAAGCCAAAAATCAAGTTTCTTTTCAACTCTTTGAAGCACATAATTCGAAATTTGTGAACGGGAGCCTTGAAATACAAAAGGAATACCAAGAAACATAAAAAATTCTCAATGAGGGATCCAATTCCAATGATACCCTTGAAGTCAAGGTGGAATAGGTAAAATATATTGTCTAAAGTAGGAGGTATTCCTCCATTGTATGCTAGAACCAGAAGTTGTCAAAAGGTGTTCAAACAAAATAGAGCATTAGAAATATATTGCTCCTCTTCCCTTATAGTAATAAAGGAGTCATCAAAAAAGTGACCATTAATAAGTTATCCTTCATCATTCAGAAGAGCAATTCCTTTAATAAGACTTGCAAAATCTTGAGCAGCTAAAAGATAGCCAAAGGCTTCAACAACAAGCACATATAAAGAGGGAGAAATAGAACACATTTTTTGAATAGACCTAAAAAGGTGTACTACTTCAGACTGTGAATTATTCATATTGAGAATAGTTAAAACATCTCTGAAAGCATAGCAATAGTCTGAATGAAAACTGGCCTAAATCCTAAAGCTTTGAGCATAGCAAGAATGAATCTCTAAGAAAATGCGGTCATAAGCTTTCTCAAAATCAATCTTAATAAAAACATGTTCTAGTTTGACATCCAGGCCCATTCCATGCCCTCATAGAAAACCAAAATATTTTTGAGGATGTACCTTCCTTGAATAAATCCAGTTTTCTCTAATATGACTATCAAAGGAAGAAGAGGCCTAAGGTGAAGAGCCAAATCTTTGGCAATTTTATTGTAACTAACATTCAACAAAGTAATAGGCCTCCAATTAGTGATCAATTCTGGATCCCCTTTATTGGGTATGAATTTGATATTGCCCCTATTAATAATTGCTCCCAAAGAGCGTACTCGAAGAGCCTCTAGATAAAATTTATGTAGATCAGGACCAACTAAGCCCCAAAGACGCTTGTAGAACTCACAGGGAAAGTCATCTATACCTGGAACTTTATCATTTGCCATTTGAGACAATGCATACTCTAGATTTGTAAAGGAGATTATTTTATTAGACCCTAATATTTGAGACTCTGAAACCTTAACTGGTACGACTGTCATACAAGCTGCCAGTGCTTTCTCCCGCTCAGGAAAATAATCTTGAGCAGAAAAAACATTAGTATAGTTCTTGACAAAAGCATCAATAATCTTAGGAAGAGAGGTAAGTCTTGTTCCATTGTCTTGAATGGCCTTGAATTGAGTAGATTTCCTGGGAGGGCAAAACCTTTTGAAAAATTCTTTGGTGACCCTATCACCAACTTTAGGTTAATGAAGTCGGGCTTTAATTTGAGCTCCCTAAGTCTCATAAAATTAAGCAAATTTTAGTTCATGCCTTAGTTGGGAAACATGAGACTAAATTTTAGGATTAAACGGATAGGCCTCAAGCTTGAGAGAATATTTGGCAAGCTCATCATGAAGGACAACATTGGAATGTCTTCTGAACTACGTCACCTTTTTTCCAAAAGTACAAAGCAAGACAATTGTATGAAAAATGACATCATTCTACCATTCTATCCAACCCAACTCTCCAGTAGATCTAAAAATAGATTCTAGACTCTACAAATATGACAAATCATAAAAAAGTATTTAAAAAAGAAAGTATTGAAAAAAATTATGACTTGTAAGAATAAAAAATCAACTAAACAAAACAACAAAGGCTCATATTTTTTAATATAATTTTCTTTATGTTCTGATTTCTTGATATTCTATACCAAAAATACTTAAGCACGTTATAAAATAAGGTGGCTGATAGCCAATGAGATGGTTTTTCTACCACAATTGTGGACCTACATCGATACCAGATAAAACTTTTGATAAGATAGAGCCTAAATTTGGCTAAAAATCAGTTTTTCTCTTTGTTTGGTAACTAGTTGCTTTTGTGCATGGAAACATTCTAAAATGAAAAAATCAGTCAAAAAAAGCCATAATTGATGGGTCTATCCTTGGTGTCTAATTCCAAGGTAGAATCTATAAAAATTAATGGTTGCATAGAAATCAGTGTGATTTCTCAGTGTGTGATTTTTGGGAGAGACAATGTATGTGGACATGATTTTTTTGTTTTTGAGACATTGAGAGGATGTGTATAGTGGTTGGCTATTGGTGATTCCCTCTGGTGCTTGGAGGACTTAATAAGGACTAAAATTATTCTTTGGGGACATAGCCCACACTGGGTGAACCTTGTTACATATTGTGTCAATCTATTGTGTGATTGTTTTGGTTATTTTTATGTTCTACAAATTTGTTTAAATAAATTTCTCAATATTATTGGTGTATTAATAAATAAATACTAACAACTAGTATTAGAGCATATTGTGTTGGGTACTCGAAAGCAGGGAATTGTTTCAAGTGGGAGCATATGGTAAAAAACTCAAAATTTAGAGTGGAGAAATTCAATGAGTAAAACTTTGCATTACGAAAAATGCAAATTGAAGATTATTTATTACTAAAATATCTGTATCTTCCTTTCGGTAAAGCAACCGTTCTATATAACAGATGAGCCCTAGGAGCTACTAGACAAAAATGCTTTGGGGAAAATACGCTTATGCTTGGGAAGCCAGGTGGCTTTCAACATCTCAAAGGAGAAAACAACAAAAGATGTAATGGATGCCCTTACCAGGTTGTATGAAAAACCTTCTGCATCTAACAAAGTTTTCTTGATGAAAAAATTATTCAATATGAAAATGAATGAATGTGAGTGCGTGTAGGACCATATTAATAATTTTAATGAGGTAACAAATCAATTATGCTCTGTTAAAATTGAATTTGATGATGAGGTCAGAGCTTTTCTTATCTTATGCTCTTTATCAAATAGTTGGAACTATCTAGTTATGGTAATTAGTAATTCTATATCTGGTTCTAATAAATTGGTATTTGATGATGTTGTTGGAGTAATTCTAAGCGAGGATATGCGGAGAAAATCTTTAGGTGAAGTAACTTCAACAATTGCATTAATTGTGGAGAACAGAGGAAGACAGAAGGAGAGGTGCAAAAGTCCAAGCAGAGGAATATCAAATTCCATAGGAAAGAGCAAGGTTGAGTTTTGGTATTGCAAAAAAATAGTGACATTTGAAAAAGGATAGTTGGAGCAAAAATAATGCCAGAAAAGGGGATGGAGAGATTCAAGGTAATCAGGAAGCAAATATTGTAGATGAAATTCCACAGGATACCATAACTTTATCATTAGATAATAATAGTGGTTACTGGGTAATAGACTCTGGAGCCTCTTTTCATGCTAGATATCACCATGAATATTTTATAGAGTATGTCCAAAGTGATTATGGATAGGTGCTATTTGGATATTACTATCCTTGTAGGATTGTTGGCATGGGCAAAATTAAAACGAAGCTGCCAAATGGAAATTACTGGATTTTAAATGATGTTCGACATATTCCAGATCTCAAGGGAAATTTTATTTCAGCAAGCAAACTTGACAACGAAGGATATGTCACTACATTCGGAGATCATTCTTGAAAGGTCACTAAGGGATCAACGGTGGTAGCCAAGGGTACGATGATTGGTACTTTATAATTACTTACCAATACTTTTAACTGTACAGTGAATTTAGTGGCTATAGGAGAGATTGCAGAGTTGTGTCACCATAGATTGGGCCACATGAGTGAAAAGGGAATGAATATTCTTCACTCGAGAAATTTGCTACCAAAGTTGAAAGAGGTGGATTTGGGATTTTGTGAGGACTACGTCTATGACAAACATAAGAGGGTAAGATTTCTAAAAGTTTGTCTAAGGGAATCGATCAATGTTATGAGAATATTTTAGTTCCTTAGGATGTTATAGCGGTTTAGTATCCAAGTGGTAGATTGATAAGATGGAGCCTAAATTTGGCTAAAAATCACTTTTTCTCTCTAGTTGCTTTTATGCATGGAAAATTTCTAAACTAAAAACATCAGTTCAGAAAAAACCATAATTGATGGGCCTATCCTTGGTGTCTAATTCTAAGATAGAATCTATAAAATTAATGGTTGCATAGAAATCAATGTGATTTCTCAGTGTGTGATTTTTGGGAGAGACAGTGTATGTGGAGAGGATTTCTTTGTTTTTGAGACATTGAGAGGATGTGTACAACGGTTGGTTGTTGGTGATTCCCTCTGGTGCTTGGAGGACTTAATAAGGACTGAAATTATTTTCCGAGGATGTAGCCCACACTGGGTGAACCTCGTTACATACTGTGTCAATATGTTGTGTGATTGTGTTGGTTGTTTTTTTGTTCTTCTGCAAATTTGTTTAAATAAATTGCTCAATATTATTGGTTTATTAATAAGTAAATACTAACAACTTTGACAAACAAAAACTAATACTAAATGTGGGATTCCACACAAACTATCACCGAGTTAGATTAAAGCATAGCTAGAAATGTTACATCTTGGATGCGGTCTGTGAGTGTCTCCTTAAATACTGCACATTTACATTATTGATTTAAAAAATATATATTAATATGTTAAGTAAAGATTAAGTCAACAAATTTATTGATTTAAAAAAAAAAATTATATGTTAAGTAAATATTAAATCAAATTTTTTTTGAATAAAGATGAGGTCAAAAACTTTAATTTTTAAAAAATAAAGATAGTCTACGAATAAACATTTTATTTTACAACTAACAACTTAAAAATGAAGTCAAAAAGACCTTTGGATCTTTTAAAAATAGAAACAATCCATCAATAAACACTCTACAACTAATAACCTAACGATAATTGTAGCAAGTATAAAAAATGCTTGTTTAATACTTTGTTTCATCTAACTAGGAATCTAGCTACAAAGATCCTATATATCTAACATAACATTATTTATTAAGAAATGACGTATGGATACTTCTCAGTTCCATCGATTCATACATAAGCAAGAAGATTCTATTGTCATATGTAAGACGTTGTATATCATCGAAGCAATAGCTGTGATATAAATAGTTGTATAGCATCCAAGCAACAGATAGAATATGAGTATACTGCCTGTGCAAACTCATCTTGCATATAAGCCACTATGAAAACTTTACCCACGTATGAAAATGCCCACTATATGGCACCTTGAGTATATATATAATTAACTTAATAATATTCACAGTGGATAAAGTTCGGTGACGTTGGCAGTGGGTAAAGTTGGGTGATGTTTGTTCTGAAGAGATTGATAACAAATAAAGAACCAACAAACAAAGTCCGGAAACCAGATTTGCAGTAAGAGAAAGCACAGGCTAATATGTAATTTTGTATTAAAATATTTTAAACAATAACAGTTTCCGCAACAGCATTATAGTTCTTCCTTGTCCTTTTGTCTGGGATAACAAGTTTTGCTCTTTTTTATACAAGAGTCAGTCACCAAACACAATAAGAAACAGGGATGAGATGACACCCTGTCAGCCTTCACTATAAATTTATGACCATTTTCTGAGTACCTACAACTACCACACATAAATGGACATACCATCCTGGGAAGACGCAGATATTATCAAGAGGAAAAAGATTAAGGATTACAGTTATCTTATCTATAATTGCTCGTTATCTGTGATGTCAAATCGTATATAACATATATTTTTAAGAGCAATTTACAACATGCAATAATTTAACTATAACAAATGGGTGACTCAATGTAAGATGTAATAATTATTTTATTAATAGATGGAGGGTAAAACATCCATCACAGAAACCGAGAGAAATTGGTGCATGGAGCATCAAGGAATCAGGAAAAGACAAGATCAAAGTCAAGTCTTTTTTGGCTTTTTCTTAGGTCAAGTATAAAATTCAAAAACTCATCAGGAAAAAAAAAATAATAATAATGAAGAGACAAAGGTAGTTCATTGGTATTTCAGGTTGCTTCGAAGACTCCCTGAAACCCACCCCATCAACCATGGAGGCAGCAATTTTTCCTGCTTTCAGATTTGCAGGGCTGACATCTTTGGAAGGGCCCAAGTGCAGCTTCCGAGGACTAGAATCCCTGAATTTGGGGTCTAGGGGATATAGAAGGAAATTCATGAACTGTAAGTCCAGCAGGAGGGTTTGGTGTTCTTTGGCCAAGTCTTCTGGGAAAACCAAAACTGCATCCATGGTTCACAAAACTGAGTGCCAGGACAATTGGATTGAAAAGATGGCTATCAAACATTTATCCAATTGTGTTCAGCAAGCAACTGGTAAACAACCCTGAAACTCTGTCATTTGATTTAAAAATCTTCTTTTCTATTAGAATAGCACAAAGGGCATACGGCATCAACATTTTTTTATAATATAGAATGCATCCAGCATGCCACCAATCAATTAGGTGATTTATCTAGGATAATTTTATCTAGTTTATCATTTACCTTGTAGAAACATTAGCAAGTATGTTATAGATATAGTTACAGGTGGCTATGGCTGAGCATCTTCTATTTAATTACTTCTAAAAAAACTGCAAGGTTTGACATAGTGAAAAGAAAAGTTTCTATGGCTAGATCTACTCACACAGCTGTAAATCTTTCCTTTCTATTGTTACATAAAATTCGGAAATTCACTCTAAAATGTCCTCTCCTTTCTTCTTGAAAAATTTGGCCTTGAGCTTGACTCAAAAGCTCCTTGAGAAGTTCACCTTGACTAAGACCTTGAATAGCAGTTTAATTTTTTTTAGAAGAAACAATCAGAAAGTCGTTTTAATGGAGTAGTGATTGGCTCAAATATAAAAATTTAAGATTAAATTTAATTAGATAATATATCATAAGTAGGACCATTATCTCATTTATTTTATTCCTGGTAAACTATTTGAGAAGTTGAAAGATAGTGTAAATAGTCTTCCATCATTTAAAAATAGCACTGTTTTTTATTCGTAAGAGTAAGTATCTAGGACTCGATGGGATTTCTGCTATGTTTTTTATATAGTAGTAATAGGATTTGATTGGTTGAGATTCTTATCCGATGTATAAGGTGGATTGAGTGGGTTCCTTTGGGTTGGTTATTGATTAAGGGGTAATTAAGTTAAATTCAAGGGTTGGATTTTGGAGTTTTATTACATTAAATATAGTCCATAAAATAGTAGTTAAATTATTGGTTAGGAAAAATAATTTAATAGCTTAATAGAATGTTACGAGGGAATAGATAGGGTTATTGAAAAGATTATATATATATATATATATATATATATATATATAATTTAATTTTGGATCTAGAGATATTTAAAATGAGTATCAGAGTTTAATTAATATGTTTTTACTAAATTAAATTTTGATAAGGTATACCATAAGGTTCGGTTGTATTTCATTCTTAAGATGTTTGATTAGTTGAAGTTTGGTTCTTGTAAAATTTCCCTCTTGTTTATTACAATATTGTCAATATTGTCTTGATAGTAGTTAATAGGCTCTTGTCTAATCTATTACATTAAAATGTTTAATAAGGTAAGGTTATCCAATTCCACAATTTTTAATGTGATTGTTGTTGACGTGTTGGGATCCCCTTTGAATAGGAATTCTAGGCCAATTTGATTGAAGGAATACCTCTCCTTGATTATGGTTGCATTGTGAACTCTCATTGTTTTGATAACTCTACTTACATCATACAAAAAAAGAGAGGAAATAAATATGGGATCCCCTTTGAATAGTCATTCTAGGCAAATTTGATTGAAGGAATATCTCTCCTTGATTATGGTTGCATTGTGAACTCTCATTTTGTTGATAACTCTACTTACATCATACAAAAAAAGAGAGGAAATAAATAATACACTCACAATGATTGATGCCTTATACTATGTATTAGATGATAAGTTGTCTACTTCTAAGATTGAGTATATTATGAATGCCTTCTACTATGTATTGGATGATAGGTTGTCTACTTCTAATATTGAGTATATTATGACTCAACACGATAGGTCATATTGGATTCCCCAATTACAAAGGAAAATTAGTCATTGAGAGGTATTTAGGTATCTTATGATTTCATTTGGCTTTAGACTTCTTTTTTTTTATAGATAAGTGGAAGTGGTTTTGTTCAAGTTTAAAAAATAGTTGGATAATTAGGTGACCCGTTATTTGTCATTAGTTCGTCGAATTCAAATTATTGAGAATATTTTTATTGCAATTCATATTTATTATTCCTCTTTTTAGTTTCCAAATAAGAGTCAATATTTAGAGTTCATTCGAATAGTAAGGAGTTTTTGTGGAGGAAGTAGAATTTCTCAAGAAGAGGATTTATATTCCTTGGGCTGAATATACTTAGCCAAAGAATTGAGGAGGTTTAGGAATTATTGATTCTTAGGTCTAGTGAATTAGAATATAGAAATGGGTATCTCAAACCTTAGTTGGAGATGAACTTTAGAACCACCTTGTGAGTTTTTTCTTTGAGAGATCCTATAATTTAGGGTTAGGGTTTAATTTAAGGCTTTGAATCTTTAAATTTTTGTTATTAAAGGATCCCTTCTAGTTAAAGAGTCATGGAAGGCCTGGCACACATATGTATCCTTGGCTATTAGGATCATTCTTTCTTGATGTAGGGATTAAGATTTATTACATATTTAACTTGTTACACATATGCATCCTTGCACTATTAGGATGGTTCTTTCTTGATGTAGGGATTAAGCTTTATTACATATTTAACTTTTTAATATGATGATGAGCCTCTTTCTTTGACTCATCAATTGAAAGGTAAAATTTTGGTTAGCAAAGGGTTTATCAGGTTTATTGATTTATGGGATTTACTTTATTCAAATTGGAAGCCTTCGAAAATTTTTAAAAACCATTTTGCTTCTCATCATATAGGGATTATAATACAGATAAAAAATTTAGTGGTTATGAGCTTAAGGCTAAATTATCTACAATCCTGATGTGGAATAATTTAAAGGACTAGAGATGGCTAAATGTAAGAATGATCAACTCTCCTCTAGTTAAGATTTTTTATAGGATTGTACTATAGCTTATGTTTATTTCCTCAAATATTAATGTAGATTTCTCTTTTGGAGAGTTATTAAAGAAATTTTAATTTTAGAATTTAGAAATCCAAATATTCTATGGAAAGTAACTTATTGGATTAAAGAGTATTTCTTCTTAACATATCCTCTACAAATATTCTACCAATCTTGGAATTTTAGATAATAAATTTATTTTATTTAAAAGAACAAAAAATCTTAAGCACATGTTCTAGTCTTGTAGGTTAGCTAGGGCTATTTGGGAAGGATACAAAAATATTGTCCTTTTGTTTTTAATAATCATAGAATTAAGTAGAAATAGGTCCTATCTTGGTTTATGCCTTGTTTGAAATCTTTTTGAAACCCTTTAGACATGTTGTTCTTTCTCACATTTGGTTTTTCAAATATTATTGCATTCCATGGGTAATTCAAAATCAAAGGTTGTACTCTTAACTATTTTTCATGTGGATGCTCCAAATGCAAATTTGAAGTAGGCCTATATCAATGATGATGTTCACACAAAATTTCATGTATGTTTCTCTTATGTTGGTTCTTAGAAGGTGTATAACAACTTTATGTAGAATTTTAACTAGAAAATTAAAGGTAGATTTGATTCAAATTACATGTGCCAGATAGGCTTTATGGAAGTCTAGCTTTTGGATACTATGCAAAAATAAAAATTGATGTACTACATAGTTTGTTGCCAGTTTTAAGTTTGACATGTAAAATTGTGTATTATATTTGGTGAACAACTTATTATGAATTGGGCCTATGTTTTAGTAATAGTAGATAGATTAGCTCTTAGACCTTGTATCTAATTAACATTTTGAATGTTTTTATTATTTTTAATAAGTTATGTATGGCTTATATTAGGGTCCACTCCCATAAAAATAAGAAAACATTACATTTATTGGTAATTCAATTAAACTATGTCTACATTACTATTTTACAAATGATATTCCTCATTGTATTTTATTTCAAATATATTCTTAATCTTAATCAAATTGCTATATTTCTAAAATCAGCTGGTTGAGATCATTTTTAATTAAGGGATAAAATATCACTCATCCAATTGCCTTCTATAATTAAAAATTTTTCCAAATATCAAAATCATGATTGGCTAAATTATATGTTACCTAGTTTTCTTCTCTATAGACATGCTCATATTTGATGAATGTTAGAAATAATTCTATTTTTATCCAATCCTCACATTCATATTTGTTTATAGCATTAATGATAATTTGTGAATCATATGTCCATTATTTTTCAATTACAATACTGATCCTCGTAAGAATTACCTTGGTCTTTATATGATTGTTAGTTGAGGTGCCATATGATTATGAGTAAGTGAGGGTAATTTTGCCTTCGTTATTTTGTAAAACACCCCTTCCATTAGCTTTTCTTATATTTTCTTTGGAATCACCATAAAAATTAATTTTGATAAACCCAATTTTGTTGGATATTTTTATTTCACCATAGATCAAAGTCGATCTTTTGTGTAAAATCCATTTTCATAGATGACCCTTCCATTTATATTCATATCCTTTAACCAAGAAGCTAGCAACTCTTTTACTACACTTGAGAATTACTATGATGAGCACCATATCTGTAAACATTTGTAAGGGAGACAATGATACAATTCTAAACCCGAGAATGATAATGAGGTTTATTTTTAAAAGTTAGATTATTCATTTCAAACCACAAGTTATAATAAATAATGGTAGGACACATCCTCCATTTAATACATAATGTATTGGCTTTGAAATAATTATTCCTACATTTCACTAATTCTTTTAATATTAATGGAGCTACCCAATATATATCATGTTTTGAAAAGTACTCCCAAATGGTGTGAGCAAAAGGACAATGAAGAAGTAAATCAATTGATTTTTCTAGGTCCTTCTCACATAAGGCACACATGAAAGGTCTATGATATTATCTTGAACATTGATGCCTTAGGAAGTGCCTCCAATGACCAAACATCCGTCCAAGGAAAACTATTAGAAGTGGGAAATTTTGAATGGTTTAAATCCTCATATCACAACTTGACAAAGGATACACCATATTTTGATAGATTCTAAACCAAATATTCCTTCCATATAAAAAAAATCAAATAAAACTCTTCAAATATCTATTGAAGATCATCTACTATTTGTTTGAGTTCTTTTTCTTGAACCAGATTACTGATCTAAATTTCTGATCTAGAGTTGGTGCTCACATTAATATAATATTTGACCTTTAGAAGTTTACTATATATACATGCCTAAGCCAATGATTGTCATTATAAATTAGAAAAGGAGGATAAGGCTTCACCCAAATATCAAACCAAAAACTTTTAGAACCCCACCTATTGATTGTCCATCTAATATATTTTTTGTTCAATTACAAACCATCTGATATGATGTTCCATGTTGGTGATCATTTAGGTAGGTTTTTTTCCTAAATAATTATATCATGTTGAGAGAACCTTATATATTTTTGAAGTAACATGTTTTCCCAACTCTTTCCTTCAACTTTGGATAAGAATTATTGAGTAAATCACATCTCAAGATGTTGCCTAGATTAACGTTGATCTCTTTTGCCTTCTTTTCTTTAAAACTTGCATTCATATCTTTCTATGCATTTTTAATTCCTTCAAAATTTAAACTCATTGTAATTCCTAATCCCTTGTGTCCTTTGTTTATTTTAATGATAAGTCTAAGTAAATTGTAATGCCATTTGTCTTTTGATGATGCAAAAGGGATTTCTTTACCATTTTATTGGGAGTGGAAAATCCTTGATATTATCTAACTTCTACTATTGTATGATCTCCTTGCTTCATACTAAAGCTTATTTCATGTCTATTTTTTTTCTACATCATTTTCACATTGGAATCTCTCACCATGTGTCTAGTCTCATAGCATTTGTGACATTAAAATGCAATGTTATGATAGTCCACTTGTTGATCCCATTCTCTTGATTCAAATTTAATCCTAATGGGCTATGACAAAGGTTTTAAAATTTTCATTGCAATAGATATTTAGGTGTATACAACATGCCTTCGCTTCATAGTATTTGATCCTTCCTAGATGAGCTCCTCAAAATATTGTCAATATTCTTCAAACCCTCTTATTGATAATCCAGTATGGAAGTCTCAAAATCCTAATCCACATAGGATGCATTTTAATAGTTTCTATCTCCACAAAAATATTCTCACTCAAATAGTCTAAAATGTAAGCATCTCTCCCCTAAACCATGGCCACCACCCATTATTTTATTCCTATTTTCTAAATTGGAGATAATTATGAGGATAAATAATATGAGTTTAACACTCACTTCCACTTGATCTAATTTTTAATTTGAAAAAAACTTGACCAATATTCATGAAGCACATATTAGATCTCTACTTTTAAGAATCATTATTTCATGCATAGTCATCTCATCTTTAATGATCACTTTATTTGTAACATTTACTATGTAGATATGGTTTTTCATAAATTCAATCTTTCTCTTGTTTCCTTATCCAAACATGTAGTTAAGGCATCCCTAGGGTATTATTACTTCTAATAAAGACATTCAAAAATAACTTTAGTAAATATTTCTCATAAGAATACTTTAATTTTCTTAAAAAATTTAAACAAAAAACCTCCTTATTTACATTTACTTTATCCTAAAACTTAGTTTCTTAAAAAAAAAGCTTACTTTTATTCAACTTTTTAAATATAAAAAAAAAAACCTTCTACACAACTTCCATGTGATGTTTTAGAATCAATTTCAATTGAGACGTAAATGACTTATGAATGTGTCATCTTTCCTGTATCACTCATTGGCTAATACATTGACTAACTTGAGGGGAGGTAAACAGTAGAATCCTGTTCACCAAGGCCTAGCCTGCTAATTTCTGAGCATGTTGCTAAGACCAAATGAGTGGTGGTGGATGAGGCTCTATCAAAAATTGAAACCTAGAAGATTCCTCCAGATTTTGATCGACCCCCTAATCTCGTCTAAATCTTCTTCCAATGATTCCTTGGAGTCTGACTCGAAGGTCCTCGAGAGCCCCATGATCCCTACCAAAGGAAGGGTCAAGAATTTGGGTGGAGTGTCGATTTCACCTAGAGGAATCATAGTAGGGCATGCCAAATGTTCCAAATGCTTATCCATAAAGTACACCTTCACTGAATCCTCTCCTATTACTGTAGAGATGTCCGATTTCAAGAACCTAGCTCCTACGAAGAGAAAAGGTAATCTATCGGTGGAATCAACTGAATTTTATGAGGATTCTCCCACGCTAGGGCCTGAGTCCTCCAATTTCATATTATTCCTTAGTAAGTTGGGCAAGAAGCACTAGGCCTGAAAGGTTCACTCCATGTGGCTATCTCATTTATCGAGGAGATCCAAAACATGAATCAGAATTAGGGTGGTGATCTGAGAACCCTCATTAAGGAAGTTGGGGACTTGGAAAGTCTCTCCCACGACATAGTTGTTTTTTCTTCTTGGTTTTCCTAGGTCCCTCCTGTGGAAGATGATGATCATGTTTTTGTTCCCCTATGGGATTTAGTTCTCTAATCTGATGGTTCGATTGATTTTGTTATGGCAGTTTATTATTCTAGTTGGGTTAAATATTTTTGTTAAAATATATTGAAGTGAGTCTTGAGCTCTTTCAATTTTTTGTATTAAAATTAAGATCCTTTTAAAACCCTTCTTTTATCTAATAAAAAAACATTTACAATATAAATATAAATATAAATATAAATATAAATATAAATATAAATATAAATATAAATAATAAAAAAAAAACCAACTCAACGAAAAGCAAAGGCTCATTTTTTAAATATAATTTTCTTTATGATCTGATTTCTTGATTTTCTGTACCAAAAACACTTATGCATGTCATAAACTAAAGTGGCCGGTAGCCAATTACATGGTTTATCTGCCACAATTGTGCACCTAAGTCGATACCGGACAAAACTTTGGCAAACAAAAATTAATACTAAATGTGGGATTCCACACAAACGGTCACCGAGTTGGATTAAAGCATAGCTAGAAAAGTTACATCTTGGATGCGGTCGGTCAATGTCTCTCAGGTACTGCATATTTAAAAAAAAATTAATCACAAAAGATTTCAATTTTTAATATGATGGTTGTTTCTTCAGTGGTTTTGTGTTCAAACTTCTTGAGGGTGGTTGTTGATGTAATTTGTAAACGTTCTCCTAAAAAAAATTCTAAGAAATAGATATATTTCATTAAAATAAATTAAAAAAAAACCTTAATTTTTAACCGACCAATAAACACTCTACAACTAACAACCTACCTATCTTTTTTGTTTAATAATTTATCTCTTCTAGATAAGAATCTAGCTAAAGATTCTATATATCTAACATAATTTTATTTATTAAGAAATGAAGTATGTTCCATCGAATCATACATAAGCAGGATGTTTTATCCGAGCAATAGTTGTAAAGCATCCAAGCAACAGGTAGAATATAAATATAAATATTCATAACATGAACGAAATATACCGCCTGTGCAAACTCATCTTGCATATAAGACACCATGAAAACTTTACCCACGTATGAAAATGCTCTCTATATGGCACCTTGAGTATATATAATTAACATAATAATATTGACAGTGGGTAAAGTTGGGCGATATTTGTTCTGAAGAGATTGATAACACAGAAACAGAGCTACCTCTGTTCTATACCTGAAAAAAAAAAAACACACAAAGAACCAACAAAGAAAGTCCGGAACCTTGCGGTAAGAGAAAGCACAGGCTAATATGTAATTGTGTATTAAAATAGTTGAAACAATAACAGTTTCTGCAACAGCATTTCGTCCTTTTGTCATCTTCCTCGTCCTTTTGTCTGGGATAACAAGTTTTGTTACTTTTTCTACGAAAGGACAAGGGTCAGTCACCAAACACAATACCAAACAGGGATGAGATGACATCTGTCAGCCTTCACTATGAATTTATGACCTGGGATAACAAGTTCTGTTACATTTTCTACGAAAGGACAATGGTCAGTCACCAAACACAATACCAAACAGGGATGAGATGACATCTGTCAGCCTTCACTATGAATTTATGACGAATTTCTGAGTACCTACAACTACCAAACAGGAATTGTTGCTTCAGCATGATGGAAGATGCTTACAGGTACAGGGAAACAGATATTATCAAGAGGAACAACATTAAAGATTAAAGTTCTTTTATCTTTAATATCGCTCGTTATCTGTGATGTTAAATCGTATATAACATATTTAACCAATGGGTGACTCAATGTAAGACGTAATAATTATTTTATTAATAGATTGAGGGTAAAACATCAATCGCAGTAAACCGATAGAAATTGATGCATGGAGCATCAGGGAAAGACAAAATCAAAAGTCATGGCTTTAGGTCAAACTGAAAGTATTAGGGTGTATAATTAGGGTCATATTTTTTCAAATGTAAAGTAATAGATTTCTTTTGCCACTACATGAGATTGATGCATGGAGCATCAGGGAATCAGGCCTGACAAGATCAAAGTCAATAGTCTTTTTTCGCTCTAGGTCAACCATCATTTTTTTACAATGTACAATTGGAGTTTATATTTGTTTAAAGAATAAAATAGGATTTTTTTTTACGACATGAATTTTACTAAAATAAAACACCAATAACACCGTTAAAATATCCTCGTAAGAACCATCATGCTCATGGGAATAAATTAAAAACAAAAATAATGAAGAGACAAAGGTAGTTTTGGTATTTCAGGTTGCGTTGAAGAATCCCCGAACCCCACCCCATCAACCATGGAGGCAGCAATTTTTCCTGCTTTCACATTTTCAGGGCAGACATCTTTGGAAGGGCCCAAGGGCAACTTCCCAGGACTAGATTCTGTGAATTCGGAGTCTAGGGGATATAGAAGGAAATTCATGAACTGTAAGTCCAGAAGGAGGGTGTGCTGTGCTTTGGCCATGTCTTCTGGGAAAACCATGAGGCACAAAACTGAGTACCAGGACATTTGGATTGAAAATATGGCTATCAACCATCTATCCAATTGTGTTCAGCAAGTAACTGGTAAACAATCCGGAAATTCTGTCATTTGATTTAAAAATCTTCTTTTCTATTAGACTAGCACAAAGAACCGGCATCAACATTTTTTTAATAATATAGAATCCATCCAGAATGCCACCACCAATCAATTAGGTGATTTATCTAGGGTAATTCTATCTAGATTATGATTTACCTTGTAGAAACATTAGCAGTTATGTTATAGATATAGTTACAGATGTTTATGGCTGAGCATCTTCTATTTGAATACTTCTAAATAACTGCAGGGATTGACACAGTGAAAAGAAAAGTTTCCAAGGCTAGATCTACTCACACAGCTCTAAATCTTTCCTTTCAATAATTACTTAAAATTCGAAAATTGACTTTAGAATGTCCTCTCCTTTCTTGTTGAAAAAATTGGCCTTGAGCTTGACTCAAAAGCTCCTTGACAAGTTCACCTTGACCGACCTTGTATTGAGGTGAATAGCAGTTGATTAATTTTAGGAAGAAACAATCACAAAGTCGTCTTAATGGAGTAGTGATTGGCTCAAATTTAAGAATTACTTAAAAATTTAAAAATTCAGCATTAAATCTTACTAGACAATATAGCATAATTAGCACCATTATCTCATTTGTTATAGCCAGGAATAATTCTTTTAACAGATGATTGATTCACTTGTTTCTATTATCTGTACATTTTTTAAAAGTATTTGGACATTATCTTCTAGGCAAGACTACAAACTCTGATGGATATGAAGGACTTGTTGATACTGTGTCAAACACCTTTCAAAGTTTTGGCCCTATCCAACAGCGAGAGCTGATAATCCATGCACTGCACCTTGCTGTACCAGAGATTCTCCTAAGATTTGTGAGTGATTTTGGAATTGCAATTGTATTTTCAAAATTTCTTTGTGCTTCAAGTGTTTATATGTATATATAGATAGATAGATAAATCTAAATTAAACTGAAGTGTGGTTGTAATTGAAAATAGGGTCGAGCTATTTTACAGCCTTCAAAATTTACCTCTGAATTCTGTGCTGCTACCACTCCGTTTCTTTTTGGGTGGCTGGTTGGACCTTGTGAGGTTAATCCACCTGAAAACTCTACATATTTGCTTGTCTTACGTAATGTTGAAGTTAGATGCTGTTCAATGTTGAAAGTTGGTTGAATAGACATGATCTAATATGAAGATTTGATATGATTATCTTTTTCAGGTTAGGCACACAGAAATTGATGGAATTCGTCAGAAGTCGATGGTGTATATCAAGAAATGCAGGTAAAGATTCAGTTTTAGGAAAGGAAAAACCACGAGTGGTTCACTGGGGTCCAAGGAAAACTTGAGGAATGATATTTTCTATGGTTCTAGTTGGCCTACAATACTTAGTTGGCCTACAATACTGTAACAAGACTGGTGGAATGATAGGATTTGACACTAACTGGAGATAAAGTATGCATAAAAAGTTTTAAAGTTTACTATTAAAATCAAAACTAAAGCTATCAATCTTTTCCAGCATTGATAATTAACAGGTGATGTGCTTTAATTGACATCCCTCTGTAAGTTTACTTAAGGAATGAATTTGAAAGAAAGAGCCTAGGCAGTTGTATTTCTTCCAATCAGATTTGAAACATGAATCTAATCACTGTACTTATACTACTATCCTAAGTTTGTTATTTATCTTTTGTATTCTGGCTTCTGTGATAACTGTAGACTCTTGGAAAGCACCAATTGTGTTGGAATTTGCACAAATCTATGCAAAATTCCTTCACAGCAGTTCATAGGACAGCAATTTGGAACACCGGCTACTATGACACCCAGTAAGGTTTTCACGTATTTGGTCCATGCATCCTTTCCCTTTAATGTCATCTTTCCATACAAAATGTTCTAGGAACATGAATAAGGATACAGCATATTTCGAATGTAGTATGGTTATATACAACTGTATTGTTATTATAAATGTAAATTAATGTCGATGAACATAAATAAGAATACAACATAGGAACATGTAGTATGGTTATGTACAACTCTATTTTTACAATAAATGTAAGTTTATGCCTTGAATCGTAGATTTTGAGGACATGAGTTGTGAGATGGTGTTTGGAAAAAAGCCACCAAACATTGAAGAGGATCCTGCATTCAGCCAACCATGCTACAAGCTTTGTAAGTATATTTTATATTGTAATGTCAGACTTATTCATCCCGGGTCTACTACAGGGGATTTAAATTTTGTTATTGTAATTTTCCAGGTAGTCTAAAGCAGAAGCATACGGAAAAATGTTCAAACGTACAAAACGATTCATTTGCAACAAAGACCTTTGTAGGAATTGAGTGTAAGAATTGAATTCTTTGCAATGGAGACGTTTGTAGAAATTGAGTGTAAGAATAGGATGAGACGTTTGTAGAAATTGAGTGTAAGAATAGGATGAGACGTTTGTAGAAATTGAGTGTAAGAATTGGATGCTTTGATGCTAATGGTTAGTTTATATAGAAGAGAAAGATATGTGGAAAATAGATAAGATACAAATTGTTCTTGTAATATAAGATTTTATTAATTGATTTAATGTTTTGTAATATAATATTTTTAGTATATTTTAATATGTATAGGTTGTATGATCCATTAAGTATGGATGATGGATAAATCAATTGATTGAACATACATTAATATATAAAATTATTATAATATTAATAAAAACATTTTTAATTTATTTTTTTATTTGTATACTTTTTATTTTTATTTTTTATAAACATTTTCTATTTTTATTTTTAGAATTATGTATTACTTTTCCGCATTAAACATTACCTTTTTCAAAATTTTCCTCTAAATGCTTAAAGTTCTAATTTAAAGCTGTTTTTTCAACATGTTATTGCCCATATTGCCCATACGCATGCATTGCTGTGTATTCATATTCACTTTCCATAAAACCTATTCATTGTTGTGCATTCATAGTCACGTTCTATTCCACCTCGTATAAAAGAGACCACATTTTCAGTTCTTAAAATAATAATTTTCGTTTTGTCTTAAAACAAATGTCAGTTACCAAACGCAATATCAAATAGGGACAGGAAGTTGACATCTATGTAACCTGTCAGCCTTTAAATTTATAACCAGTTTCTGAATGCATAGAAGTACCAAATATTTATATGAAAGTACTAGGAATCCTTGCTTCGACATGATGGAAGATACTCAAAGGTCAGGGAGGCAACTATGGAGGCAGCAATTTTTCCTGCTTTCAGATTTGGAGGGCAGACATCTTTGCCAGGGCCCAAGTGCAGCTTCCGAGGACTAGAATCCCTGAATTTGGGGTCTAGGGGATATAGAAGGAAATTCATGAACTGTAAGTCCAGCGGGAGGGTGTGCTGTGCTTTGGCCAAGTCTTCTGGGAAAACCATAACTGCACCCATGGGGCACAAAACTGAGTACCATGACAATTGGATTGAAAAGATGGCTATCAACCATCTATCCAATTGTGTTCAGCAAGTAACTGGTAAACAACCCTGAAACTCTGTCATTTGATTTAAAATCTTCTTTTCTATTAGAATAGCACAAAGGACATACCGCATCAACATTTTTTTATAATATAGAATCCATCCAGCATGCCACCAATCAATTAGGTGATTTATCTAGGATGATTTTATCTAGTTTATCATTTACCTTGTAGAAACATTAGCAGGTTTGTTAGAGATATAGTTACAGATGGCTGTGGCTGAGCATCTTCTAAGTAATTACTTACTTCTAAATAACTGCAGGGTTTGACATAGCGAAAAAAAAAATTCTAAGGCTAGATCTACTCACACAGCTCTAAATCTTTCCTTTCAATTATTACATAAAATTCGGAAGTTGACTTTAAAATGTCCTCTTGTTGAAAAATTTGGCCTTAGAGCTTGACTCAAAAGCTCCAAGACATGTTCACCTTGACTCAAGACCTTGTATTGAGATGAATAGAAGTTAATTCTTTTACGAAGAAACAATCACAAAGTAGTTTTAATTGAGTAATGACTAGCTCAAATTTAAAGAAAAATTAATATAGTATAAGTAGGACCATTATCTCATTTATTATATTGATTACTTGAAAGATAGTGGGAATAGTCTTCTACCTTTTAAAAAATAGTACAGATGCACTGTTTTTTATTCGTAAGAGTAAGGATCTAGGACTTATGGGCTTTCTGCTATGTTTTTTATAATGTAGATGCACTGTTTTTTTTATTCTTAAGAGTAAGGATCTATAATTTGATGGGCTTTCTGTTATGTGTTTTATATAATAATAAGATTTGATTGGTTCATATTTTTATATGATGTATAAGGTGGATTGAGTGGTTTTTGTAGGTTGGTTATTGATTAAGGGTAATTAAGTTAAATCTAAATGTAAAAATTGGTATAGGATTGGATTTTGGAGACTTATTACATTACTACGGTAATTTAGTTAGGAAAAACAATCTGATAGCTTAACAGAATAGAATGTTATTAGGGAGTAGATAGGGCTATTAAGAAGATTATATATATAATTAATTTAATTTTAGATTTAGAGATTAAAATGAGTATCAATGTCTAATTAATATGTTTTTGTTAAATTGAATTTTGATAAGGTATATAATAAGGTTGGATTGTATTTTATTTTTAAGATGTTGGATTAGTTGGAGTTTGGTCCTTGTAAAATTTTTGTCTTGTTTATTACAATGTTCTTTTGATAGTAATTAATAGGCCCTTTTTAATCTATTACTTTAAAATGTTTAATAAGGTAAGGTTATTCAATTCCACAATTTTTAATGTGATTGTTGTTGACGTGTTGCAATCCCCCTTTAAATAGGCATTCTAGGCTAATTTGATTGAAGGAATATTTTTCCTTAATTATGGTTGCATTGTGAACTCTCATTTTGTTGATGGCTCTAAAAAAGAGTGAAAATAAATAATACACTAGAAATTATTGATGCCTTATACTATGTATTAGATGATAAGTTGTCTACTTGTAAGATTGAATTTACTATGACTGAACACAATGATAGGCCATATTGGATTCCCTAATTATAAAGGCAAATTAGTCATTGGGAGGAATTTAGGTATCTTAGGATTTCATTGGCTTTAGAATTGTTTTTATAGATAAGTGGAAATGGTTTTTGTTCAAGTTTAAAAAATAGTTGGATAATTAGGTTTATCATCTTAAAAACTGGAACTGTGGTCCTCTTCATGCCTGATCAACAATAACCAGTGGAATAATTTTGATGAAAAAACCTGCTTTTGACTATTACTAAAAAAAATAATGTGATTCTGACTATCTTATATAACCCAAAAAAGAAAAAGCACTGTAACGCTTCTGCAACTGTCTGCAACTGTTATTATATAAACTATTTTAACATCAAATTAAACATTGGCCTGTACTTTCTATTACTGCAAATCTGGGTTCTGGATTTTGTTCGATGGTTTTTGTGTTTTTTTCTCGAGGTGTAAAACAGAGGCAGCTCTGTTTCTTTGTTATCGATCTCTTCGTAACAAACGTCGCCCAACTTTACCCACTGCCAATATTATTAAGTTAATTATATATACTCAAGGTGCCATATAGTGAGCATTTTCATACGTGGGTAAAGTTTTCACAGTGTCTTATATGCAAGATGAGTTGGCATCATGTTATGAATATTTATATGAATATTCTACCTGTTGCTTGGATGCTTTACAACTATTTATATCACAGCTATTGCTTGGATGATATACAAAGTCTTACATATGACAATAGAACATAGAACCTTCTTGCTTATGTATGAGTCGATGGAACTGAGAAGTATCCATACGTAGCTAGATTTCTAGATGTTTATTAGTGGATTGTCGAAAGTTTTTTAAATTTATTTTTAGGTTGTTAATTGTAAAATGTTTATTGGTGAACTATCTTTATTTTTTAAAAAGTTTGAAAATTTTAATTTTATTTTTAACTAATAAATTTTAACTTTATCTTTACCCAACAAATTAATTTTTTAACTTCAATTTTACTAACAAATTAATTTTTTGTGCACGACACACTCACCGACCTCATTGAAGATGTGACTTTTCTAGCTATGCTTTAATCCAACTTGGTGATAGCTTGTGTGGAATCCCGCATTTAGTATTAGTTTTTGTTTGTCAAAGTTTTGTCCGGTATCGACGTAGGTGCACAATTGTGGCAGATAAACCATGTCATTGGCTGCCAGCCACCTTAATTTATAATGTGCTTAAGTGTTTTTGGTACATAAAATCAAGAAATCAGAACATAAATAAAATTATATTAAAAACATTAATTTTAAAAAACATGAGCCTTTGCTGTTTGTTCAGTTTCTTATTCTTACAAGTCAATCAATATTTTTTTTCTTTAACATCCTTTTATAGTTTATTATATTTGTAGAGTTTGAAATCTAGTTTCTAGATTTATTGGAGAGTTGGCTTGGATAGAATGGTAGAATGATGTCATTTTTCGTATAATTGTCTTGCTCCGTAATTTGAAAAAAAAAGGTAACGCAGTTTAGAAGACATTTAAATGTTGTCCTTCATGATGAGCTTGTCAAAGCTTCTCTCAGGCTTCAGGCCTGTCCCTTTAATCCTGAACTTCAGTCTCATGTTGTTCAACTGAGACATGAACTTAAACTTGCAAAACTTTATGAAGCTCAGGGAGCTCAAGTTAAAGCCCAACTTCATTGGCCTAAAGTTGGTGATAGGATCACCAAAGAATCTTTTCAAAGGCTTTGCCCTCCCAGGCAAGCTACTCAACTCAAGGTCATTCAAGACAATAGAATAAGTCTTACCTCTCTTCTTGAGATGATTGATGCTTTTTTCAAGCACTATACTAATGTTTTTGTCGCTCAAGCTTATTCTCCAGAGCGGAAGCAAGCACTAGCAGCTTGTATGGCAATTGTACCAGTTAAGGTTTCAAAGTCTCAAAGAGTAGGTTCTGATAAACTACTCTCCCTTACATATCTGGAGGATGCATTATCTCAAATGGCAAATGACAAAGCACCAGGTCTGGATGACTTTCCCTGTGAGTTCTAAAAGGGTCTTTGGGACATAGTTGGTCTTGATCTACATAAATTTTATCTGGAGGCTCTTCGAGTAGGCTCTTTGGGAGCAATTATTAATAGGGGCAATATCAAATCCATACCCAAGCAAAGCACCAGGAGTTGATCACTAATTGGAGGCCTATTACTTTGTTGAATGTTAGTTACAAGATCATTTCCAAAGCTTTGGCTCTTCGCCTTAGGCCTCTTCTTCCTTTGATAGTCATATCAGAGCAAACTGGCTTTATTCAAGGAAGGTACATCCTCGACAATGTTTTGGTTGTCTAAGAGGGCATGGAATGGGCCTAGATGTTAAACCAAAACATGCTTTTTATTAATATTGATTTTTAGAATGCTTATGACTGCATTTTCTTGGAGATTCATTCTTTCTATGCTCAAAGCTTTATGATTCGAGCTAGTTTTCATTTAGACTATTGCTATGCTATTCAAATATGCTTTGGCTATTCTCAATCTGAACAATTCATAGTCTGAAGTAGTGGGTATTTTTAGGTCTGTTCGACAAGGGTGTCCTATTGCTCCCTCTTTATATGTGCTTGTTTCTTAAGCCTTCAACTATCTTTTAGTTGCTCAATCTTTTATAGATATTATTAAAGGAATTGCTCTTTTGAATGATCAAGGACAACTTATTAATGGTCACTTTGTTGATGACTCATTTATTACTATAAGGGAAGAGGAGCAATATGTTTCTAATGCTCTATTTTGTTTGAACACCTTTTGCACAACCTCTAGTTCTAGCATACAATGGAGGAAGACCTCTTACTTCAAAGAGTCCCCCTTGCCTATGCCGCCTTGGCTTCAAGAGTATCATTTGAATTGGATCCGTCATTAATTTGTTTTAAGTTTCTTGGTATTCTTTTTGCCTTTCAAGGCTTCCATGCACATCTTTGGAATAATGTGCTTCAAAGAGTTGAAAATAAACTTGATTTTTGGCTTACTAAGAAGTTGGCATTAGCAGATTTGCTCTAAAGTTTTAGCTTTCACTCATGTATACTATTCCTCTTACTAGGTTTCTTCACAAGCTTACTATAAGAAGCTTGAGAAACTCCTTCGATATTTTCTTTGGAATAATTCTTCTAAAACAAATGGATTTTATAGAGTTGCTAGGGATACTTCCTGTCTTCCCAAAGAATCTAGCAGAATGGGTATGTTGGACTATAGACAACAAGGTACTTCTCTATGTGCTAAGGGGGTGGTCAAGGCTCCGAGGAGAGCTGAAGCTTGGAATTTTTTTGTTCAACATTTCATTTCTTCTAGTCTTCCCTTAAATCGTAGATCATAGAGAGGGTTGGAATTTCCATCTCTCATTGTTGCTCTAGTTTTTGTTAAGATTTTTGGATCCTTTGTTAGCAAAAGTATATGGAAAGCCTAGCAATAGATCACTCCTTGGATATTTTGAAGAGGATATGGCTTCCGTAAAGGCTTATCCATCAATTCTATGAATATTTGGTGGTCCTCAATGTTTCTTCATCATGATTCTCCCTTAGCTCAGATGCAATGGATTCATGCTTAGTAGTTTTTCAAAAATTGTGTTGTTAAAATAGTTAATTTCTTTTCTTGTCAGACCAGGGATTGGATCCCATGGAATGAGTTCAAATGCACCGTCAAGATGAATGGTATGGATAATGATACTTATAATGATGTTATTGCTCTCACCCATTTTTCTATGTTACACAAGATTAGTGTGCACTTGTAGCGCCCTTGGTGGTTATATTGGAGATGGTATGTTGACACTCCTTTGGTTAATTATAAGGCTCATTTGGTTTATAAATGTCTATCTTCTCATATTCCTATGGTGCCTAAGCTCAATCAACATTGGGACTTATTTTCTACAATGACTAGATGGAGTTCTAGATTTTATAATGTCTAGGCTACCTATGTTGAGCCTAAGCAATATTTTTTTGCATGGATCTTGTTGTGTCAAGGTCTTCTCTTGATGGAACATTTGAAGAACCTTGGAATTCTTGATCCTAAATGTCCTTTTTATGGTGTACCCAAGTCTTGTCCTCACCTCTTTTGCAATTTCAGAATATCTAGGCAAGCTTGGGAATGGTTTCTTTCCTTTTTTTTTCTCTATTTATAGCTGCAAGAGTTTCTTGGTCCCAAGATATTTTTGGGGACTTTTACTTTGTCTCTCCAACTTTTTGAAGTGTGCCAATTTTTTAGAATTAGCTTGATATTTTATATTTGGAAGGCCCGTATCATAATTGTTTTTAAATAGTATACACCTTCTATCACATTTACTAATGCTGACAAATTAGAAATTTTTAATGACATGTGGCTATAGATATGTACTCAATACAACAAAGTTGCTATGGAGTTGGATCACCTACAAATTATTTTGACACACTGGACCAATGCTCAATGGACATTCAATCGTATCCCCTCATAGCACTCTTCTCAGGAGCGTTTTCAATCCCACTCTCATTGTTGACCTCTGTCATATAAAAGAAGTACTCCCATAGATAAGCACTAGTCCCAACCCTTGCTAATTAGGAAGTGGCCTAATTTTGACATTGCTTGTTTATCCCAATAGGTTGGGTGTGGGATGATGTTCAACCAGTTTCACCTGGGCCAGTTGTTGGTTGGAGCGATACTCATGATGCAAAGGGATGGATTCTCATCTCATAATCACTAATAATTTATGTAGGACAACACACTAGGGCACATTACTCCATATGAAATGATTTCTTTCATGTAATGATCATCAATAATCATGATTGGTAAACTTGTGTTTTTTTGATGGCTTTGTTTCCTAACCCTTGTCACTGAGGGTTAGTTTGATTCCCCATGGGGTGTGTTAACCCATTTTGTTAACTCACCCACTTTTTTTTTTTATTGTAAAGGCTTTTATCTTAATTTAATGTAAATTTATTTTTTCATCAAAAAAAAGTTGAATAAAAGTAAGTTTATTTATTTTTAGTTTTATAAAGTGTAATAATGGAGTAAATGTAAATAAGATATTTTTAAATAAAAAAATAAAAAAATTAAAGGATTCTTATGAGAAATATTTAGTTAGTGTGATAAGAAAGTTATTTTAAAATATCTTAATTAGAAATAATAGTACCCTAAGGATGCCTTAACTAGAAGTTTGGATAAGAAAACAAGAGAAAGATTGAAATTATGATAAATCCTATCTACATAGTAAATGTTACAAATAAAGTGATCATTAAAGGTGAGATGACTGTGCATCAAATTATGATTCTTAAAAGTAGAGGTCTAATATGTGATTCATGAATATTGGTTAAGTTTGTTCAAGATTAAAAAGTATATCAAGTGGATGTGAGCATTGAAATTATATTATTTATTCTCATCATTATCTCTAGTTTGGAAATTAGGAATAAAATAATGGGTGGTAGCCCATGGTTTAGGAGAGATATGCTTACATTTTAGATGATTTGAGTGATAATATTTATGTGGAGATAGAAACTATTAAAATACTTCCTATGTGGGTTAGGCGTTTCAGACATCCATATCAGCTTATCAATAGGAGGCTTTGAAGAATATTGACAATATTTTAGGGAGCTCATCTAGGAGGAACCAAATAATTTTGACAATAACCTATGTTTTTTTCCTCAAATATTAATGTAGATTTATCTTTTTGAGAGTTATTAAAGGACTTTTAATTTTAGAATTTAGAAATCCAAATATCCTATGGCAAATAAATTATTGGCTTAATGAGTATTGCTTCTTAACATTTACTCTACAATATCCCTAGGAGGTCTTCCTCCATTGTATGCTAGAACTAGGGGCTGTGCAAAAGGTGTTCAAATAAAATAGAACATTAGAAAGAGATTGCTCCTTTTCCCTTATAGTAATAAATGAGTCATCACCAAAGTGACCATTAATAAGTTATCCCTGATCATTCGGAAGAGCAATTCCTTTAATAAGACTTGCAAAAGCTTGAGCAACTAAAATATAGTCAAAGGCTTTAGCAACAAGCACATATAAAGAGGGAGCAATAGGACACCTTGCCGAATAGACCTAAAAAGGCCCACTACTTTAGAATGTGAATTGTTCAAATTGAGAATAGTTGAAGCATCTTTGAATAGCATAGCAATAGTCTGAATGAAAATTGGTCCGAATCCTAAATATTTGAGCATAGCAAGAATGAATCTTTGAGAAAATGTGGTCATAAGCTTTCTCAAAATAAACTTAATAAAAAACATGTTCTGGTTTAACATCCAGGCCCATTCCATGCCCTCCTAGACAACCAAAACATTGTTGAGGATGTACCTTCCTTGAATAAATCCAATTTGCTTTGATATGACTATCAAAGGAAGAATATGCCTAAGGCGAAGAGCCAAAGCTTTTACAATGATCTTGTAACTAACATTCAAAAAAGTAGTAGGCCTCCAATTAGTGATCAACTCCTAGTCCCTTGCTTGGGTATGAATTTGATATTGCCTCTGTTAATAATTTCTCTCAAAGAGCCTACTCGAAGAGCCTCCAGATAAAATTTATGCAGATCAAGACCAACTAAGTCCCAAAGACCCTTGTAGAACTCACAGGGAAAGCCATCCAGACCTGGTGCTTTGTCATTTGCCATTTGAGACAATGCATCCTCCATATATGTAAGGGAGAGTAGTTTATCAGACCCTACTCTTTGAGACTGTGAAACCTTAACTGGTACAACTGCCATACAAGCTGCTAGTGCTTGCTCCCGCTCAGGAGAATAAGATTGAGTGACAAAAATATTAGTATAGTGCTTGAAAAAAGCATCAATCATATCAGGAAGAGAGGTAAGCCTTATTCCATTGTCTTGAATGACCTTGAATTTAGTATCTTGCCTGGGAGGGCGAAACTTTTGAAAAAATTCTTTGGTGATCCTATCGCCAACTTTAGGCCAATGAAGTCGGGCTTTAACTTGAGCTCCCTAAGCTTCATAAAGTTCTGCAAGTTTAAGTTCATGCCTCAATTGAGCAACATGAGACTGAAGTTCAAAATTAAACGAACAGACCTCAAGCCTGATTGAAGCTTTGGCAAGCTCATCATGAAGGACAACATTGGAATGTCTTCTAAACTGCATCACTTTTTCCCCCAAAGTACGGAACAAGACAATTATACAAAAAATGACATCATTCCACCATTCTATATAAACCAAATTTCCAATAAATTTAAAAACTAGATTCCAAACTCTACAAATATAACAAACTATAAAAAAAAATATTAAAAAAAAAAATATTAAAAAAAAATTGTAACTTGTTAAACAAACAACAAAGGCTCATGTTTTTTAATATAATTTTATTTATGTTCTGATATCTTGATTTTCTGTACCAAAAACACTTAAGCACCTTATAAATTAAGGTGGCCGACAGCCAGTGACATGGTTTATCTGCCACAATTGTACACCTACGTCGATACCGGACAAAACTTTGACAAACAAAAACTAATACTAAATGTGAGATTCCACACAAGGTATCACCGAGTTGGATTAAAGCATAGCCAGAAAAGTTACATCTTGGATGCGGTCGGTGAGTGTTCCCACATATACATTATTATTTAAAAAAAATATTATTTGTTGAATAAAGATAAAGTTAAAATTTGTTAAATAAAAATAAAATCAAAAGTCTTCAACTTTTAAAAAAATATAAAACAGTTTACTAATAAACATTTTACAATTAACTTAAAAATGAAATAAAAAAGACCTTCATCTTTTATAAAATAAAAACAATCCATCAATAAACACTCTACAATTAACAACCTAACTATCATTACATTAATTATTATTACATATAAAAAATATTTGTTTAATAGTTTGTCTCATCTAACTAGAAATCTAGGTAAGTATGGATACTTCTCAGTTCCATCGAATCATACATAAGCAAGAAGGTTCTATTGTTATATGTAAGACTTGTATATCATCCAAGCCTGTGATTTAAATAGTTGTAAAGCATCCAAGCAACAGGTAGAATATTCATATAAATATTCATAACATGATGCAAACTCATCTTGCATATAAGACACTATGAAAACTTTACCCACGTATGAGAATGCTCGCTATATGGTAACTTTGAGTATATATATAATTGACTTAATAATATTGGCAGTGGGTAAAGTTGGGCGACGTTTATTACGAAGAGATCGATAACACAAACAGACCACTGTTTTACACCTCGAGAAAAAAAAAAAAAACACAAAGACCATCAAACAAAATCCAGAACCCAGATTTGCAGTAATAGAAAGTACAGGCCAATGTTTAATTTTATGTTAAAATAGTTTAAATAATAACAGTTGTAGCAGTATTACAGTTTTTTTTTGGATTATATAGGAAAGTTGGTTATAATTACACTAAAAGATTTTTTCATCAAATTTATTTCTATTCTACTCTATATTATTAACCAATAACCAAAAGTAAAGAAAGCTACAGTTCCAATTCTTAAGATAATAATTTTTTTTTTTAAACAGATATCAGTTACCAAGCGCAATATCAAACATGGACAGGGAGTTGACATCTATGTAACCTGTCAGCCTTTATTATCAATTTATAACCAGTTTCTGAACGCCTAGAAGTACCAAATATATATATATATGAAAGTACTAGGAATCGTTGCTTCGACATGATGGAAGATACTCAAAAGTCGGGGAGGCAAATAAGAGGAAAAATACTAAAGATTAAAGTTCTCTTATATATAATATCGCTCGTTAATGTCAAATCATGTATAAGATATTTTTTAAGAACAATTTACAACATTCAATAATTTAACTATAACAAATGCAAGACGTAATAATTATTTTATTAATAGAATGAGGGTGAAGCATCCATCGCGGAAACTGAGAGACAATGATTTATGGGGCATCAAGGAATCAGGAATAGATAAGATCAAAGCCAAGTGTTTTTTTTTTTTTTTTTTTTTTTTTTTTTTTGGCTTTTTCTTAGGTCAATTATAAAATTATAAAATTAAAAAAACTATGTTCAAAACGAAATTTACATCATGAAACAAAATAAAAGGAAAAGAAAAAAAGTTAACGAAGAGACCTAGGTACTTAATTGGTATTTCAGGATGATTTGAAGAATCACTAAACCCTGGAAGACGCGTAGTAAATATTTGTGCTCAGGAGATGCGCAGAAGTGGACTACGCGTGAGAGATGCGCAGCAAATAATCTGCGCGCTGTCCCTGTTGACCGGGGGTCAACCTTCCTTGCGCGGTGTGGTTAATGTGCAAGGAGTTATGCCCAAGGATGGGTGCGCAAGGAGACTTGCGCACTACGGAGGGAGCGCAGCTTCCAATCGTTCATGGGAGGAGCGGTTCTTCTATCGACCAGGGCAAACGCTCTTGCGCAATCGGGAGGAGCGCAATTGGTTTGCGCAATTAATAAAATGTGCAATACCTTTTCAAATAAATTAAAGCACATGACTTAGGATTTTTGGAGGTACTAAAGGACGAAAATATTAAAAGATAAAATATGTTTTGTCGAACAATTAAACAAAGGGTAATGTTTATTTGAAAATGCGATTCGGAAGCTTTGCGGAGGGCAACGTCTTTGCGTTCATTAAAACATTGCAAGGATAATTCAAAGGGAGAATAACATGAAACTAAACTTGCACAAGTAGATTTTATTCATTGAAAATAGATTGACAACGAATACAGTTTTACAATGTAAAAGGGAAGGGTTTTACACATTCATCTGCAAGCAAAGTTGCATGTTTAACTCAGAAGGAATACTGTGAATACTGACGCTTCACCTCCTCGCTTCAGCTCCTTCTCCTCTTTCTGCACTGTTGTGCATTGCTGCTCTGTTTCTTCTCATTGCATCTTTTGAAAGGCCGCACTGCCTTATATGGGTGGAAGAGAGGATAAGGCTTATCCTCTGACATACGCAGAACAAAAACTAGGGTTTCTAACCAATCACCAAACGAACTAGGGTTTCTTCTTATCTGGAACTGCTGGTATTAATTTCTCACGCAGGAGGTTGCGGCGATCGGATGTCAGAGATCTGCGATTGGATTTGGGCGATAAGATTTGTCAGAGATCTTAAAGGCGTGAAATCGAGTTTAACTTCTAACATCCTCATTTAAATGAGATTTCACAAAGACTTTTACGCCCAACATTTCACTTAGCCTGTTGAAGTCCTCCTTCAAATATTTTGTGAAAACATCAGCTACCTGCACTTTTGACCTGCAAAACAGTAACACAATTTTGTTAGCTTTCACCAGCTCTCTGATGAAGTGGTAGCGGATAATAATATGCTTTGTTCTGCCATGAAACACTTGATCCTTTGATAGTGCTATGACAGAATTGTTGTCACAAAAAATTGTTTTTTCCCCTTCCTGTGGATGATTCAGTTCACCCAAGATTCTTCGCAGCTATATTACCTGGCATGCGACTCACGTGGTGACAACATACTTTGCCTCTACAATGGACAACGCAACTATCAGTTGCTTCTTGGATGATCATGAAACTACTCCTGATCCTAGATGGAAAGCATATCTAGAAGTGCTCTTCCAATCATCAGTGCTACCAACCCAATTGCTATCTATGTAGCCAACCAGTTCTAACTGGCCTTTTCTGGCATAAAAAAATCCATGGTTTGCGTCCCATTGACATAACACAAAATCATTTTACCTGCTTACCAGTGAGTGTCACTTGGATTCTCCATAAACCTGCTAATTAGGCTCACTCCAAACATCAAATATGGTCTAGTTGCAGTCAAATACATGAGATTGCTAACTAATCTTTTATGCAAAGTTGGATCAATATTTCTGCTGCAATCCGTTTTGTTCAGCTTCAGACCTGTGGCAACAGGTGTGATGGTAGGTTTGTTGTCCTCCATATTAAACCTCTTCAGGACATCTTTCACATACTTGCCCTGGGATATGAAGATGTCATATGTAGATTGGTCAAATTCAATACCTAGAAAGTATTTCATCAACCCTACGTTTGTCATATCGAACTCTATCATGGTTGTTCTAAACTCGTCAAATAGCATATTGTTGTTTCCAGTATATATCAAATCGTCTACATACAAGAAGACTATCATCATTTCCCCTTCTTGGTTTTGCTTCAAGTATAGGGTGTGCTCGTGTGGGCATTTAATGAACCCATTATCCTAAAAATAGCCATCAATCTGACTGTACCAAGCCTTGGGTACAATGCCATTATACAGGGCCTTCTTCAATTTAAAGACCTTACCTTCTTGTCCTTCCAACTCATAGCTTGGTGGTTTGTCTATGTAGACCTCTTCTTCCAACACTCTGTTGAGGAAGGTAGACTTGACATCCATCTGGTAAACACTCCAACCCTTCTGGGTCGCCAATGCCAGGATCATCTTGACTATGTCAAGTCTCACTACAGGTGTGTACACCTCATCATAATCAATGTCTGACTTCTATTTATAGCCTTTCACCACTAGTCTGGCCTTATGTCTGTCAACTTCTCCTTGGTTATTAAACTTCATTTTATATACCCATTTGACTCCAATGGTCTTCATACTTGCTGGGAGATCCATCAAATGCCATGTCTAATTCTTTTCTATGGCTTCTATCTCCTCATCCATAGCCTTCACCCATTTTTTATTCTAAATTGCTTCTTCAAATGAAATTGGATCACACTAAAAAAATAAAGCAAATTCAAAATGTTCTTTATCTATTTGATTTTGGGTTACCTCATAAATGTCTTGCAAGCTCATTGTCTTTGTGGGTATCCTCAAGTTGAAGATCTTGCTTGATGGAAGTTGCAACTGGTCTCTCTGTCATTGGAGTTTGACCTTCCTCCTTGCTTTTTGCCTCTTCTATGCTTGTCTTTACCTCTTCCTCCTTGAGAATTGTAGGCTCCTTGGTGGGATTCTCCTCTACTACTATCTCATAATAAGACCTGCATATTGAACATCTACTTCAACATTTGCTCATGTGTTTGTAGAGAACCCATGAGCTCATCCATAGAAAGGGTTGTCAAATCCAACGTTTCTTCGATTACAATCACCACTGAGTCAAACCTTGCTAGTAGGATCCTTAGTATATTCTCCACAATCCTTTGATTCACCACATTCTCCCCATTGAACTACATCTAGTTGATGACATCCATTATCCAGGTGAAGAAGTTGCTCATGGACTCTGACTCGCTCATCTGCAAGTTCTCGAATTCCCTTCTCAGTATCTGCAACTACACCAACTTCAACTTGTTGGTGCCCTAGAAGGAACTGACTAATATTTCTCAAACCTCCTTTGATTTGGTTGTTGTTGCTATTCATAGGAAGATTGTCTCCTCGATCGCCTGCATTATGTAGAATAATACCTTCTAGTCCTAGTTTTTATTCAACAAATCTGACTTCACCTGGAAGAGAGCACTCGTGGTTGTTGCATCTTCTAGTTTTTCATAACCATTATGGTCTAGGTTCCAAAGATCCTGAGACCCGAATAGGATCTTCATATGGATGCTCTAGTAATCGTAATTTTTGATGTTGAATCATAGGATCTACAAAAGCAATGGGTTGTTGCTGGAAGCCATTTCTTCTTATCATCCTCAGGTAAGCTCTAGCTTTGATACCAATTTGAAAGATGCATAGAAAATATTTGCACTCAGGAGATGCACAACAAATAATATGTGTGTTGTCCCTATTGATCGAGGGTCAACCTTCCTTGCATGGTGTGGCTAATGCGCAAGGATTTATGCAGAAGGATGGTTGCATAGAAGACTTGCGCACTATGAAGGGAGCACAAATTTCATTAGCTCATGGGAGGAGCGACTCTTCTATTGACCAGGTCAAACGCTCTTACACAATTGGGAGGAGTGCAATTACTTTGTGCAATAAATAAAATGTGCAATACCTTTTAAAATAAATTAAAGCACGTGACTTAGGGTTTTTAGAGGCACTAAAGGACAAAAAAATTAAAACATAAAATATGTCTTATCAAAAAATTAAACAAAGCACAATGCTTATTTGAAAATATGATTCATAAGCTTTGTAGAGGAGAGAAGGTGTGCAACACCTATGCGCTCATTAAAACAATGCAAGGATAATCCAGAGGGAGAATAACCTGAAATAAAACTTGCACAAGTAGATTTTATTCATCAAAAATATATTGACTAAAAATAAAATTTTACAATGCAAAATGGAAGGGTTTTACACATTCACCTGCAAGTAAAGCTGCGTGTTTAACTCATATGGGAGACTGTGAATGTTGTCGCTTCACCTCCTCACTTTGGCTCCTCCTATTTCTGTAATGTTGTGCACTGTTGCTCCATTTCCTCTCATTACATCTTTTGAAAGGCCACACCGCCTTATATAATCGGGCGAAAGAGAGGATAATGCTAATACTTTGACATGCACCAAATAAAAACTAGGGTTTTTGACCAATCGCTAAACAAATTAGGGTTTCTTCATATCTGCAACTACCAGTATTAATTTATAACACAGGAGCTTGCGACGATCAGATGTCAAAGATCTGCGATCGGATTTGGGCGATAAGATATATCAGAGATCTTAAAGGTGTGAAATTAAGTTTAACTTCTAACAAACCCCACCCCCTGAACCCCACCCCATCAACCATGGAGGTAGTAATTTTTCCTACTTTCATATTTGGAGGGCAGACATCTTTGCAAGGGCCCAAGTGCAGCTTCCCAGCACTAGTATCCCTGAATTTGGGGTCTAGGGGATATAGAAGGAAATTCATGAACTATAATTCCAATAGGAGGGTGTGCTGTGCTTTGGCCAAGTCTTCTAGGAAAATCATAACTGCACCCATGGGGCACAAAATTTAGTACCAGGACAATTGGATTGAGAATATGGCTATGAACCATCTATCCAATTATGTTTAGCAAGCAACTGGTAAACAACCCTGGAACTCTATCATTTGATTTAAAAATCTTCTTTTCTATTAGAATAGTATAAAGGACATACGACATCAACATGTTTTAATAATATAGAATCCATCCAACATGCTACTTATCAATTAGGTGATTTATCTAGGATGATTTTATCTATTTTATCATTTACCTTGTAGAAACATAAGTAGGTATGTTATAGAAATAATTACATATGGCTATGGCTGAGCATCTTCTATGTAATTACTTCTAAATAACTGCAGGGTTTGACATAGCAAAAGAAAATATTCTAAGGCTAGATCTACTGACACAACTCTAAATATTTCCTTTCAATTGTTATATAAAATTAGGAAGTTGAATTTAAAATGTCCTCTTCTTTCTTCTTGAAAATTTTGACTTTGAGCTTGACTCAAAAGCTCCTTGACAAGTTCACCTTGACTCAAGACCTTGTATTGAGATGAATAGTAGTTAATTCTTTTAAGAAGAAACAATCGCAAAGTAGATTTAATGGAGTAGTGATTGGCTCAAATTTTAAAATTTAAGATTAAATCTCATTAGACAATATAGCATAAGTAGGATCATTATCTCATCTATTATATCCCTTGTAAACTATTTGAGAACTTGAAAGCTAGTGGGAATAGAATTCTATATTTAAAAAAAAAAAAAAAAAAATTATTTTTTATTGCTAAGAGTAAGGATCTAGGACTTGATGGGCTTTTTGCTAATTTTTTTATAAAAATAATATAGATGCATTGTTTTTTTATTCCCAAGAGTAAGGATCTAAGACTTGAAGGGCTTTTTGCTATGTTTTTTACATAGTAATAGGATTTTATTGGTTGATATTTTTATATGATGTATAAGGTGGATTGAGTGGGTTCTTTTGGGTTGGTTATTGATTAAGGTTAATTAAGTTAAATCTAAATGTACAAATTGGTATAGGGTTGGATTTTGGAGACATATTATATAACTTAACATGGATTACAAGATAGTGGTAAAATTATTGGTTAGGAAAAACAATCTAATAGCTCAATAAAATGTGTATGAGGGAATATATAGGGTTATTGAGAAGATTATATATATGTATAGAATTTAGTTTTGGATTTAGAGATTAAAATGAGTATCAAAGTCCAACTAATATGTTTTTGTTAAATTGAATTTTGATAAGGTATATGATAAGGTTGGGTTGTATTTTATTTTTAAGATGTTGGATTTCGTTGGGGTTTGGTCCTTGTAAAATTTTCGTCATGTTTATTACAACGTTGTCTTGATATTAGTTAATAGACCCTTGTCTAATCTATTACTTTAAAATGTTTAATAAGGTAAGGTTATCCAATTCTACATTTTTTTTATGTGATTGTTGTTGATGCGTTGGGATCCCCCTTTGATTAGACATTCTAGGTTAATTTGATTGAAGGAATATCTCTCCTTGATTATGGTTGCATTGTGAACTCTTATTTTGTTGATGAATTTACTTACATCATATGAAAAAAAGAGTGGAAATAAATAATACACTAGCGATGATTGATGCCTTCTACTATGTATTAGATGATAAATTGTCTACTTCTAAGATTGAGTATACTATGACTCAACACAATGATAGGCCATATTGGATTCCTTAATTACAATGGCAAATTAGTCATTGGGAGTAATTTGGGTATCTTAGGATTTTATTTGCCTTTAGAATTGTTTTTATAGATAAGTAGAAAGGGTTTTTGTTCAAGTTTAATAAATAGTTGGATAATTAGGTGACCCGTTATTTGTCGTTAGTTCTTCAAATTCAAATTGTTGAGAAGGTTTTTATTGCAACTCATATTAAATATTTTTCTTTTTAGTTTCCAAATAAGAGTCAATATTTAAATAGTAAGGAGTTTTTGTGGAGGAGGTGTAATTTATCAAGATGAATATTTCTATTCCTTGGGTTGAATATAATTAGCCAAAGAATTGAGGATTTTACGGATTATTGATCTTAGGTCTAGGAAATTAGTTTAATGTAAAAATGGGTGTCTGAAACCTTAGTTGGAGATTAACTTTAGAAGCACCTTGTGAGCTTTGGCCTTGAAAAATCCCATAATTTAGGGTTAAGGTTTTATTTAATGTTTTGAATCCTTCATTTTTTTTGTTATTAAAGGATCCCTTCTAGTTAAAGAGTCATGGAAGGCCTCACACACATATGCATCCTTGCGCTATTAGGATGGTTCTTTTTTTATGTAGTAATTAATATTTATTACATATTTAACTTGTTTAATATGATGATGAGCCCCTTGCTTTGACTCCTCAATTGAAGGGTAAAATTTTGGTTTATGGGATTTACTTTATTCAAATTGGATGCCTTGGAAAATTTTGAAAAACTATTTTGCTTTTGTTGATCATCATAGAGAGATTATTTTATAGATGAAGAATTTTAGTGGTTATGAGCATAAGGATAAATTGTATACGACTCTAATGTGGAATAATTTAAAGGACTAGAGATGGATAAATGGAAGAATGATCAACTCTCCTCTAGTTAATATTTTTTATAGGATTGTACTATAGGCTATGTTTGTTTCCTCAAATCTCAATGTAGATTTTTATTTTAGAAAGTTATTAAAGAAAATTTAATTTTATAATTTAGAAATCCAAATATTCTATGGCAAATTACTAATATACTATTTGTTTGAGTTCTTGTTCTTGAACTAAATTACTAATATAAATCCATGATATAGAGTTGTTGTTCACATTAATATAATATTTGACCATTAAAAGTCTACTATCTATCATTATGAATTAGAAAAGGAGGATAAGGCTTCTATCAAACCCAAAAATTATAGAACCTCATTCATTGACTGACCATCTAATATGTTTTTCGTTCAATTACAAATCATATTATATGAAGTTCCATGTTGGTGAGCCTTTAGGGAGGGGTTTTTCCTAAATAATTATATTATATTGAGAGAACCTTATATATTTTTGAAGTAACATGTTTTTCCAACTCTTTCCTTCATCTTTGAAGAGCTGATTTTTTTTCTACATAGACTAAAAGTGAAATGGCTTTAGATCAGCATTATTGAGTAAATCACATATCAAGATGTTTTGCTTGGATTAACCTTGATCTCTTTTGCCTCCTTTGCTTTAAAATTTGTCTCCCTATCTTCCTGTGCATCTTTAATTCCTCTTAAATAATTTATCATCCCTTGTGTCATTTGTTTCTTCTAATGATAAAATCTAAGTAAATTGTAATACCCTTTGTCTTTTGATGATGCTAAGGAGATTTCTTTACCACTTTCTTGGAAGTGGAAAATCCTTGATTTGATCTAGCTTCTACAATTGTATTACTAAACTTTTTTCATGCCTATATTTTTCTACATAATTTTCACTTTGCAATCTCTTGCCATGTGTCTAGTCTCATAACATTTATGACATTAAAATGCAATGTTATGAGAGTCCACTTGTTCATCCCATTCTCTTGATTCAAATTTAATCCTAATGAGCTATGACAAAGGTTTTAAAATTTTCATTGCAATAATTATTTAGGTGTATACAACATGCCTTTGCTTCATAGTATTTGATACCTCCTAGAGGAGCTCCTCAAAATATTGTTAATATTCTTCAAAACCTCCTATTGATAAGTGGATATGGAAGTTCGAAAAGCCTAACCAACATAGGAAATATTTTAATAGTTTCTATCTCCACATAAAAATTCTCACTCAAATCATCTAAAATGTAAGCATCTTTCTCTAAACCATGGGCTACCACCCATTATTTTATTCCTAATTTCCAAACTAGAGATAATGATGAGGATAAATATTATGAGTTCAACGCTCACTTCGTCTTGATATACTTTTTAAGTACATATTAGACCTCTACTTTTAAGAATCTTTATTTCATGCATAGTCATCTCACCTTTAGTGATCACTTTATTTGTAACATTTACTGTGTAGATAAAATTTGTCATAAATTCAATCTTTCTCTTGTTTCCCTATTCAAACTTTTAGTTAAGACATCCTAAGGTATTATTATTTCTAATTAAAACATTCAAAAATAACTTTCGTATCACACCACCTAAATATTTCTCATAAAAATCCTTTAATTTAATTTTTTTTTTAATTAAAAAAACTCTTATTTACATTTACTCCATTCTTACACTTACTTTCTAAAAATAAAAAAAATATAAGTATAAATAGGAATAAGAAACCAACTGAACAAACAGCAAAGGTTCACGTATTTAAATATAATTTTCTTTATGTGTTGATTTCTTGTTTTCTGTACCAAAAACACTTAAAGCACGCTATAAACTAAGGTGGCTGGTAGCCAATGACATGGTTTATCGGCCAAAATTGTGCACCTACGTCGTACCGGATAAAACTTTGACAAACAAAAACTAATACTAAATATGGGATTCCACACAAGCTATCACCGAGTTGGATTAAAGGATAGCAAGAAAAGTGAAAAGTTACATCTTGGATGCGGTCGGTGAGTGTCTCCTTAGGTACTGCACATTTAATTATTTATTAAACAAATTAAGTAATTTGTTGGATAAAAATTAATTTTAAAAAATAGCGCTAGTTTACCAATAAATATTTTAAACCAACCTAAAAACGAAATAAAAAATCCTTCATCTTTTAAAAAATAGAGGCAATCTACCAATAAATATAATTAAGTTAATTATTATTACTGTAGCAAGCATAAAATGCGTGTTCAATAGTTTGTTAGAAATCTAACCACAAAGATCCTATATATCTAACCTAACTTTATTTATTAAAAAATGACGCATGGATACTCCTCAGTTCCATCGACTTATACATAAGCAAGAAGGTTCTATTGTCATATGTAAGACGTTGTATATCATCCAAGCAATAGCTACGATATAAATAGTTGTAAAGCGTACAAGCAACATGAGCATAGATATTTGTAACATGAACGAATATAAATTCAGGAATTTCAAGGTGTTTTAAACGTTTTATTTTTGAGAAAAGGTTTTGATACAGCAAGTTTTATGTTAAAAAGATTGTTTGGCCTTAACATAGGTAACCTAAATATTTTAAAATCTATAATTCCATTTAGTTCTTGTAGAAAATAAGTCCAAATGCTGATTGAGCTTAGGCACCAGAGGAAGATGAGGAGATAACCACTTATACCCCAAATGAGCCTTATAATTAAACAAAGGAGTGTTAACATGACATATCCAATATGACTACCAAAGATTCTATGAGTACACACCAATCTTGTGCAACATAGAAAAAAGGGTGAGAGCAATAACATCATCATAAGTATCTTTATCCACACCATTCATCCTGAAGGTGCGTTTGAACTCATTCCATGAGATCCAAACCCTATTTTGACAAGAAAAGAAATCAGCTATGTAACAATACCCTTTTTGAAAAATTGTTGAGCATGAATCCATTGCACTTGAGCTAAGGGAGAATATTGATGAAGAAACATGAGGGACCACCAAATATTCATAGAATTGATGGATAAGCCTTTACAAAATTCATCTCCTCTCCAACATATCCAATGAGTGAGTTGTTGTCAGGCTTTCCATATACTTTTAATAACAAAGGATCCAAAAATCTTAACAAAAATCGAAGCAATAATGAGAGATGGAAAATCCAACCTTCTTCCATGATCTACGGTTTAAGGGAAGACTAGAGGAAATGAAATGTCAAACCAGAACTTTCCAAGCTTCAACTCCCCTTAGAGCCCTGACTACCCACTTAGCACACAAAGCAATACTTTGCTGTCTATAGTATAGCAGAACCATTCTGCTAGATTCTTTGGGAAGACGACAAATATCCAAGGTAACTCTATGAAATCCATTTGTTCTAGAAGAATTATTCCAAAGAAAATCTCAAAGGATTTTCTCAAGATTCTTATAGTAAGCTTGTGAAGGAACCCAGTAAGAGGAATAGTATACACGAGTGGAAGCTAAAACTTTAGAGCAAATATGAAATTAACCTGCTAATGATAACTTCTTAGTAAGCCAAAAATCAAGTTTCTTTTCAACTCTTTGAAGTACATAATTCCAAAGTTGTGCAAGGGAGCCTTGAAATGCAATGGAATACCAAGGAACTTTAAAAAAATTCAATGAGGGATCTAATTCCAATGATACCCTTGAAGCCAAGGCGACATAGGCAAGGGAGACTATTTGAAGTAGGAGGTCTTCCTCCATTGTATGCTAGAACTAGAGGTTGTGCAAAAGGTGTTAAAAAAAATAGAGCATTAAAAATAGATTGCTCCTCTTCCCTTATAGTAATAAATAAGTCATCAACAAAGTGACCATTAATAAGTTATCGTTGATCATTTAAAAGAGCAATTCATTTAATAAGACCTACAAAATCTTGAGTAGCTAAAAGATAACTAAAGGCTTCAACAACAAGCACATATAAAGAGGGAGCAATAGGACACCCTTGTCGAACAAACCTAAAAAGGCCCACTACTTCAAACTGTCAATTGTTCAGATTGAGAATAGCCAAAGCATCTTTGAATAGAATAGCAATAGTCTGAATGAAAACTGGCCTGAATCCTAAAGCTTTGAGCATAGCAAGAATGGATCTCTAGGAAAATGCAGTCATAATCTTTCTCAAATTCAATCTTAATTAAAAAACATGTTCGTGTTTGACATCCAGGCCCATTCCATGCTCTCCTAGATAACCAAAACATTATTGAGGATGTACCTTCCTTGAATAGTGCTAGTTTGCTCTGATCTAACTATCAAAGGAAGAATAGGCCTAAGGAAAAGAGCCAAAGCTAACATTCAACAATGTAATAGGCCTCCAATTAGAGATCAACTCTTGGTGCCCTTGCTTGGGTATGAATTTGATACTGTCCCTGTTAATAATTGCTTCCAAAGAGCCTACTCGAAGAGCCTCCAAATAAAATTTATGTAGATCAAGACCAACTAAGTCCCAAAGACCCTTGTAGAAATCACAGGGAAAGCCATCTAGACCTGGCGCTTTGTCATTTGCCATTTGAGACAATGCATCCTCTATATTTGTAAGGGAGTGTAGTTTATCAGACCCTACTCTTTGAGACTCTGAAACCTTAACTGGTACAACTGTCATACAAGCTTCCAATGCTTGCTCTCACTTAGGAGAATAAGCTTGAGTGGCAAAAAAAATAGTATAGTGCTTGACAAAAGCATCAATCATCTCAGGAAGAGAGGTAAGCCTTATTCCATTGTCTTGAATGACCTTGAATTGAGTAGCTTGCCTGGGAGGGCGAAGCCTTTGAAAAAATTCTTTGGTGACCCTATCACCAACTTTAAGCCAATGAAATTGGGCTTTAATTTGAGCTCCCCGAGCCTCATAAAGTTCAAAAATTTTAAGTTCATGCCTTAGTTGGGCAACATGAGACTGAAGTTTAGGATTAAACGGACAGACCTCAAGCCTAAGAGAAGCTTTGGTAAGCTCATCATGAAGGACAACATTGGAATGTCTTCTAAACTGCACCACATTTTTTCCCAAAGTACAAAGCAAGACAATTGTACAAAAAATGACATCATTCCACCATTCTATCCAACCCAGCTCTTCAATAAATCTAAAAACTAGATTCCAAACTCTACAGAAAAATGACATCATTCCACTATTCTATTCAACCCAACTCTTCAATAAATCTAGGAACTAGATTCCAGACTCTACAAATATACTAAATTTAAAAAAAAAAAAAAAACAATTGGAAGAATAAGAAACCAACTGAACAAAAACAAAGGCTCATGTTTTTAAATATTATTATATTTATGTTGTAATTTCTTGATTTTCTGTACCAAGAACCTTATAAATTAAGGTGGCAGGCAGCTAATGACATGGTTTATCTGCCACAATTGTGCACCTACGTCGATACCGGACAAAACTTTGACAAACAAAAACTAATGCTAAATGTGGGATTCCACACAAGCTATCACCGAGTTGGATTAAAGCATAACTAGAAAAGTTATATATATATATATATATATATATATATATATATATATATATATATTATTGATTTAAAAAAAATAATAATAATAATAATTTGTTGGGTAAAGATAAAGTCAAAATTTATGGGTAAAGGATGAAGTCAAAAATTTTCAAGGCAGTCCACCAATAAACATTTTACAACTAAAAACCTAAAAATGAAATTAAAAAACCTTCGATCTTTTATAAAATAAAGACAATCCACCAATAAACACTCTACAACTAACAACTTGAGGATAATTACAAGTATACAAAATACTTGTTTAATAGTTCGTTTCATCTAACTAGGAATCTAGCTACGTATGGATACTTCTCAGTTCCATCGAATCATACATAAGCAAGAAGGTTCTATTGTCATATGTAAGACGTTTTATATCATCCAAGCAATAGCTGTGACATAAGTAATTGTAAAGCATCCAAGCAACAGGTAAAATATTCACTTAAATATTCATAACATGAACGAAATATACCTCCTGTGCAAACTCATCTTGCATATAAGACACTATGAAAACTTTACCACGTATGAAAATGCTCACTATATGGCACCTTGAGTATATATATAATTAACTTAATTGACAGTGGATAAAGTTCGGTGACGTTGGCAGTGGGTAAAGTTGGGCGATGTTTGTTCTGAAGAGGTTGATAACACATAAAGAACCAACAAACAAAGTCCGGAACCCAGATTTGCAGTAAGAGAAAGCACAGGCTAATATGTAAAATATTTTAAACAATAACAGGATAACAAGTTTTGTTCTTTTTTATACAAAACAAGTACAAGGGTCAGTCACCAAACACAATACGAAACAAGTTTTGTTCACTATAAATTTCTGAGTACCTACCACACATAATAGGACATGCTGGGAGTTGTTGCTTCAGCATGATGGAAGATGCTTAGGGAAACATATATTATCAAGAGGAAAAAGATTAAGAATTAAAGTTATCATATCTATAATATCTATCGCTCGTTATCAGTGATGTCAAATTGTATATAACATATATTTTTAAGAGCAATTTACAACATGCAATAATTTAACTATAACAAATGGGTGACTCAATGTAAGACGTAATAATTATTTTATTAATGGAACGAGGCTAAAACATCCATCGCAGAAACCGAGAGAAATTGGTGCATGAGCATCATGGAATCAGGAAAAGACAAGATCAAAGTCGATAGTCTTTTTTGGCTTTTTCTTAGGTCAATTATAAAATTCAAAAACTCGTCACGAAAAAAATAAATAAATAATGAAGAGACAAAGGTAGTTCATTGGTATTTCAGGTTGCTTCGAAGACTCCCTGAAACCCACCCCATCAACCATGGAGGCAGCAATTTTTCCTGCTTTCAGATTTGCAGGGCAGACATCTTTGGAAGGGCCCAAGTGCAGCTTCCGAGGACTAGAATCCCTGAATTTGGGGTCTAGGGGATATAGAAGGAAATTCATGAACTGTAATTCCAGCAGGAGGGTTTGTTGTGCTTTGGCCAAGTCATCTGGGAAAACCAAAACTGAGTACCAGGACAATTGGATTGCAAAGATGGCTATCAAAAATTTATCCAATTGTGTTCAGCAAGCAACTGGTAAACAACCCTGAAACTCTGTCATTTGATTTAAAAATCTTCTTTTCTATTAGATTAGCACAAAGGGCATACGGCATCAACATTTTTTTATAATATAGAATCCATCCAGCATGCCACCAATCAATTAGGTGATTTATCTAGGATAATTTTATCTAGTTTATCATTTACCTTGTAGAAACATTAGCAGGTTTGTTAGAGATATAGTTACAGATGGCTGTGGCTGAGCATCTTCTAAGTAATTACTTACTTCTAAATAACTGCAGGGTTTGACATAGCGAAAAGAAAAGTTTCTAAGGCTAGATCTACTCACACAGCTGTAAATCTTTCCTTTTTATTGTTACATAAAATTCGGAAATTGACTCTAAAATGTCCTCTCCTTTCTTCTTGAAAAATTTGGGCTTGAGCTTGATTCAAAAGCTCCTTGACAAGTTTACCTTGACTAAGATCTTGAATAGCAGTTAATTTTTTTATAGAAGAAACAATCAGAAAGTAGTTTTAATGGAGTATTTATTGGATCAAATATAAAAATTTAAGATTAAATTTAATTAGATAATATACCATAAGTAGGACCATTATCTCATTTATTTTATTCCTTGTAAACTATTTGAGAACTTGAAAGCTAGTGTAAATAGTCTTCTATCATTTAAAAATAATATAGATGCACTGTTTTTTATCCGTAAGAGTAAGGATCTAGGACTGGATGGGATTTCTGCTATGTTTTTTTATATAGTAGTAATAGGATTTGATTGGTTGAGATTCTTACCCGATGTACAAGGTGGATTGAGTGGGTTCTTTGGGTTGGTTATTGATTAAGGGGTAATTAAGTTAAATTCAAGGGTTGGATTTTGGAGATTTATGAACTATAAAATAATGGTTAAATTATTGGTTAGGAAAAATAATTTAACAGCTTAATAGAATGTTACGAGGGAATAGATAGGGTTATTGAGAAGATATATATATATATATATATATATATATATATATATATATATATATATAATTTAATTTTGGATCTAGAGATATTTAAAATAAGTATTAGAGTTTAACTAATATGTTTTTGTTAAATTGAATTTTGATAAGGCATACCATAAGGTCGGGTTGTATTTCATTCTTAAGATGTTTGATTAGTTGAAGTTTGGTTCTTGTAAAATTTCCCTCTTGTTTATTACAATATTGTCTTGATAGGCTTTTGTCTAATCTATTACATTAAAATATTTAATAAGGTAAGGTTATCCAATTCCACAATTTTTAATGTGATTGTTGTTGACGTGTTGGGATCCCCTTTGAATAGGCATTCTAGGCCAATTTGATTGAAGTAATATCTCTCCTTGATTATGGTTGCATTGTGAACTCTCATTTTTTTGATAACTCTACTTACATCATACAAAAAAAGAGAGAAATAAATATGGGATCCCCTTTGAATAGGCATTCTAGGCCATTATGATTGAACGAATATCTCTCCTTCATTATGGTTGCATTGTGAACTCTCATTTTGTTGATAACTCTACTTACATCATACAAAAAAAAAGAGGAAATAAATAATACACTCACAATGATTGATGCCTTCTACTATGTATTAGATGATAGGTTGTCTACTTCTAAGATTGAGTATATCATGAATGCCTTCTACTATGTATTAGATGATAGGTTGTCTACTTCTAATATTGAGTATATTATGACTCAACACGATAGGCCATATTGGATTCCCCAATTACAAAGGCAAATTAGCCATTCGGCGATATTTAGGTATCTTATGATTTCATTTGGCTTTAGACTTCTTTTTTTAAGAGATAAGTGGAAGTGGTTTTGTTCAAGTTTAAAAAATAGTTGGATAATTAGGTGAACCGTTATTTTTCATTAGTTCGTCGAATTCAAATTATTGAGAAGATTTTTATTAGAATTCATATTTATTATTCCTCTTTTTAGTTTCCAAATAAAAGTCAATATTTAGAGTTCATTCGAATAGTAAGGAGTTTTTGTGGAGGAAGTAGAATTTCTCAAGATGAAGATTTCTATTCCTTGGGCTGAATATACTTAGCCAAAGAATTGATGAGGTTTAGGGATTATTGATCCTTAGGTCTAGTGAATTAAAATATAGAAATGGGTATCTCAAACCTTAGTTGGAGATGAACTTTAGAACCACCTTGTGAGTTTTTGCTTTGAGAGATCCTATAATTTAAGGTTAGGGTTTAATTTAAGGTTTTGAATCCTTAAATTTTTGTTATTAAAGTATCCCTTCTAATTAAAGAGTCGTGGAAGTCCTGGCACACATATGTATCCTTGCGCTATTAGGATGGTTCTTTCTTGATGTAGGGATTAAGATTTAGATTAAGATTTATTACATCTTTAACTTGTTACACATATGCATCCTTGCGCTATTAGGATGGTTCTTTCTTGATGTAGGGATTAAGATTTAGATTAAGATTTATTACATCTTTAACTTGTTACACATATGCATCCTTGCACTATTAGGATGGTTCTTTCTTGATGTAGGGATTAAGCTTTATTACATCTTTAACTTGTTTAATATGATGATGAGCCTCTTGCTTTGACTCATCAATTGAAGGGTAAAATTTTGGTTAGGAAAGGGTTTATCAATTTTATTGATTTATGGGATTTAATTTATTCAAATTGGAAGCATTCGAAAATTTTGAAAAACCATTTTGCTTCTCATCATATAGGGATTATTTACAGATAAAAAATTTAGTGGTTATGAGCTTAAGGCTAAATTTTCTACAATCCTGATGTGGAATAATTTAAAGGACTAGAGATGGCTAAATGGAATAATGATCAACTCTCCTCTAGTTAAGATTTTTTATAGGATTGTACTATAGTGTATGTTTATTTCCTCAAATATTAATGTAGATTTCTCTTTTGGAGAGTTATTAAAGAAATTTTAATTTTAGAATTTAGAAATCCAAATCTTATATGGAAAATAACTTATTGGATTAAAGAGTATTTCTTCTTAACATATCCTCTACAAATCTTCTACCAAGCTTGGAATTTTAGATAATAAATTTATTTTATTTAAAAGAACAAAAAATCTTAAGCACATGTTCTAGTCTTGTAGGTTAGCTAGGGCTATTTGGGAAGGATAAAAAAATATTGTCCTTTTGTTTTTAATAATCATATAATTAAGTAGAAAGAAGTCCTATCTTGGTTTATTCCTTGTTTGAAATCTTTTTTAAACCCTTTAGACATGTTGTTCTTTCTCACATTCGGTTTTTCAAATATTATTGCATTCCATGGGTAATTCAAATTCAAATTTTTTACTCTAACTTTTTTCATGTGGATGCTCCAAATGCAAATTTGAAGTAGGCCCATATCAATGATGATGTACGCACAAAATTTCATGTATGTTTCTCTTATGTTGGTTCTTAGAAGGTGTATAACAACTTTATGTAGAATTTTAACTAGAAAATTAAAGGTAGATTTGACTCAAATTACGTGTGCCAAATAGGCATTATGGAAGTCTAGCTTTTGGATACTATGCAAAAATGAAAATTGATATCCTAAGTAGTTTGTTGCCAATTTTAAGTTTGACATGTAAAATTGTGTATTATATTTGGTGAACAACTTATTATGAAATGGGCCTATGTTTTAGTAATAGTAGATAGATTAGCTCTTAGAACTTGTATCTAATTAACATTTTGAATATTTTTATTATTTTTAATAAGTTATGTATGGCTTATATTAGGGTCCACTCCCATCAAAATAAGAAAACATTACATTAATTTTTAGTTCAATTGAACTATGTCTAGCTTACTATTTTACTAATGATATTCCTCATTGCATTTTATTTCAAATATATTCTTAATATTAATCAAATTGCTATATTTCTAAAATTAGCTTGTTGAGATAATTTTTAATTAAGGGATAAAATCTCACTCATCCAATTGCCTTCTATAATTTAAAATTTTTCCAAATATCAAAATCATGATTGGCTAAATTATATGTTACCTAGTTTTCTTCTCTATAGACATGCTCATATTTGATGAATGTTAGAAATAATTCTATTTTTATCCAATCCTCACGTTTATATTTTTTTATAGCATTAATGATAATTTGTGAATCATATGTCCATCATTGTTCAATTACAATATTGATCCTCCTAAGAATTGCCCTGGCCTTTATATGATTGTTAGTTGAGGTTCCATATGATTATGAGTAAGTGAGGGTAATTTTGCCTTTGTTATTTTGGAAAACACCCCTTCCATTAGGTTTTCTTAGATTTCCTTTGGAATCAGCATAAAAATTAATTTTGATAAACCCAATTTTGTTGGATATTTTTATTTCACCATAGATCAAATCCGGTCTTTTGTGTAAAATCCATTTTCATAGATGACCCTTCCATTTATATTCATATCCTTTAACCAAGAAGCTAGCAACTCTTTTATTACACTTGAGAATTACTATGATGAGCACCATATCTGTTAACATTTGTAAGGGAGACAATAATACAATTCTAAACTTGAGAATGATAATGAGGCTTATTTTTAAAAGTTATATTATTCATTTCAAACCACAAGTTATAATAAATAATGGTAAGACACATCTTCCATTTAATACATAATGTATTGGCTTTGAAATAATTATTCCTACATTTCACTAAATCTTTTAATATTAATGAAGCTACCCAATATATATCATGTTTTGAAAAGTACTCCCAAATGGTGTGAGCAAAAGGACAATGAAGAAGTAAATAAATTGATGTTTCTAGATCCTTCTCACATAAGGCACACATGAAAGGTCTATGATATTATCTTGAGCATTGATGCCTTAGGAAGTGCCTCCAATGACCAAACATCCGTCCAAGGAAAATTATTAGAAGTAGGAAATTTTGAATGGTTTAAATCCTCATATCACAACTTGACAAAGGATACACCATATTTTGATGGATTCTAAACCAAATATTCCTTCCATATAAGAAAAATCATATAAAACTCTTCAAATATCTATTGAAGATCATCTACTATTTGTTTGAGTTAGTATTACAGTGTACAATTGGAGTTTATATTTTTTTAAAGAATAGAAATAGGACTTCTTTTTACGACATGAATTTTACTAAAATAAAATACCAATAACATACCGTTAAAATATCCTCGTAAGAACCATCCTGGGAATAAATAAAAAATAATAATAATGCAGAGACAAAGATAGTTTTGGTGTTTCAGGTTGCGTTGAAGACTCCCCGAACCCCACCCCATAACCATGGAGGCAGCAATTTTTCCTGCTTTCACATTTTCAGGGCAGACATCTTTGGAAGGGCCCAAGGGCAGCTTCCCAGGACTAGATTCTCTGAATTCGGAGTCTAGGGGATATAGAAGGAAATTCTGAACTGTAAGTCCAGAAGGAGGGTGTGCTGTGCTTTGGCCATGTCTTCTTGGAAAACCATGAGGCACAAAACTGAGTACCAGGACAATTGGATTGAAAAGATGGCTATCAACCATCTATCCAATTGTGTTCAGCAAGTAACTGGTAAACAATCCTGAAATTCTGTCATTTGATTTAAAAATCTTCTTTTCTATAAGACTAGCACAAAGAACCGGCATCAACATTTTTTTAATAATATAGAATCCATCCAGAATGCCACCACCAATCAATTAGGTGATTTATCTAGGGTAATTCTATCTAGATTATGATTTACCTTTTAGAAACATTAGCAGTTATGATATAGATATAGTTACAGATGGTTATGGCTGAGCATCTTCTATTTGAATACTTCTAAATAACTTCGGTGATTGACACGAAAAGAAAAGTTTCCCAGGCTAGATCTACTCACACAGCTCTAAATCTTTCCTTTCAATAATTACTTAAAATTCGAAATTTGACTTTAGAATGTCCTCTCCTTTCTTCTTGAAAAACTTGGCCTTGAGCTTGACTCAAAAGCTCCTTGACAAGTTCACCTTGACCGACCTTGTATTGAGGTGAATAGCAGTTGATTAATTTTAGGAAGAAACAATCACAAAGTCGTCTTAATGGAGTAGTGATTGGCTCAAATTTAAGAATTACTTAAAAATTTAAAAATTCAGCATTAAATCTTACTGGACAATGTAGCATAATTAGCACCATTATCTCATGTGTTATAGCCAGGAATAATTCTTTTAACAGATGATTGATTCACTTGTTTCTATTATCTGTACATTTTTTAAAAGCATTTGGACATTATCTTGCAGGCAAGACTACAAACGCTGATGGATATGAGGGACTTGTTGATACTGTGTCAAAGACCTTTCAAAGTTTTGGCCCTATCCAACAACGAGAGCTGATAATCCATGCACTGCACCTTGCTGTACCAGAGATTCTCCTAAGATTTGTGAGTGATTTTGGAATGGCAATTGTATTTTCAAAATTTGTTTGTGCTTCAAGTGTTTATATGTATATATAGATAGCTAGAAAACTGAAGTGTGGTTGTAATTGAAAATAGGGTCGAGCTATTTTACAGCCTTAAAAATTTACCTCTGAGTTCTGTGCTGCTACCACTCCGTTTCTTTTTGGGTGGCTGGTTGGACCTTGTGAGGTTAATCCACCTGAAAACTCTACATAGTTGCTTGGCTCACGTAATGTTGACGTTAGATGCTTTTCAATGTTGAAAGTTGGTTGGATAGACATGATCTAATATGAAGATTTGATATGATTATCTTTTTCAGGTTAGGCACACAGAAATTGATGGAATTCATCAGAAGTCTATGGTGTATATCAAGAAGTGCAGGTAAAGATTCAGTCTTAGGAAAGGAAAAACCACTAGTGGTTCACTATGGTCCAAGGAAAACTTGAGGAATGATATTTTCTATTGTTATAGTTGGCCTACAATACTGTAACAAGAATGGTGGAATCTAATTAACAGTCTATATATTGATGAGTCTCTGGTGCCTAGTTACAGAATCACACATGGGTATCCCTTCATATAATTATGTTAGGATTTGACACTACCTGCATATAAATTATGCCTAAAAAGTTTTAAAGTTTACTATTAAAATCAAAACTAAAGCTATCAACCTTTTCCAGCATTGATAATTAACAGGTGATGTACTTTAATTGACATCCCTCTGTAAGTTTAGTTAAGGAATGAATTTGAAAGAAAGAGCCTGGACAGTTGTATTTCTTCCAATCAGATTTGAAACATGAATCTAATCACTGTACTTATACTACTATCCTAAGTTTGTTATTTATCTTTTGTATTCTGGCTTCTGTGATAACTGTAGACTCTTGGAAAGCACCAATTGTGTTGGAATTTGCACAAATCTATGCAAAATTCCTTCACAGCAGTTCATAGGACAGCAATTTGGAACACCGGCTACTATGACACCCAGTAAGGTTTCCACGCATTTGGTCCATGCATCCTTTCTCCTTACTGTCATCTTTCCATACAACTGTATTTTTATTATAAATGTAAATTAATGTCGATGAACATAAATAAGAATACAACATAGGAACATGTACTATGGTTATGTACAACTCTATTTTTACAATAAATGTAAGTGTATGTCTTCAATCGTAGATTTTGAGGACATGAGTTGTGAGATGGTGTTTGGAAAAAAGCCACCACCCATTGAAGAGGATCCTGCATTCAGCCAACCATGCTACAAGCTTTGTAAGTATATTTTATAGTTATTCAGACTTATTCATCCCGGGTCTACTACAGAGGATTTAACTTTTGTTATTGTAATTTCTCAGGTAGCCTAAAGCAGAAGCATACGGAAAAATGTTCAAACGTACAAAACTATTCATTTGCAACAAAGACCTTTGTAGAAATCGAGTGTAAGAAATGAATGCTTTGATACTAAACTTACAAAACGATACATTTGCAACAGAGACATTTGTAAAAATTGAGTGTAAGAATCGAATGCTTTGATACTAGCTTATATAGAAGAGAAGGATATGTTTATATATAAGAGAAAGATATGCGTAGATTGCAATATAAAATTTTATTAATTAATTTAATGCTTTACAACAAAATATTTTTAAGCATAGGTTCAATGATCCATCATTCATATATGAATAAATCAAATAATTAATTTGGATACATCAATATATAGAATTATTATAATTTTAATAATAACTTTTCTAAATTATTATTTTTATTTGTATAATTTTTATTTTTAATTTTGCATACATTTTTCTATTTTTATTCTTAGAATTGCTTTTTTTATTTTCTCAAATTTTTTGCATGTGTCTTTCAACATTAAGTATTATTTTTTCCAACATTTTCTTACTTAATGCTTAATGTTTTAATTTTCAATTTCATAAAGAAAACTCTTTCTTCAACATGCTACAGCACATACACATGCATTGTTGTGCATTCATATTTATGTTCACCTCGTGATGACTTTATTTTCTTCTTCAACGTGAGTTTGATCCCATGGCTCAACCAAAAGTATTCTTACGGTAACTTTCTAATCTTATCAGACTGATGGATAATGAGTCATTACAACTTCCGCATGTAATAGAGTATATCAGTACATATGAGGTTCACTCTGTTGTTTTTGCATCAAACCTTCATTTTTATTCTCTCATGTGTGGGACCTTGCTTCTACCACATATAACTTTTATCCAATGGTTCTCATCACTCCTCCTTTCTTCTTTGGAGATACTCTTGTTGTTGCTCTTCCTATTTTAGTGTAGCTTCTTCTTTTGCTTGTCTTCTTCAATTTGATTATTTCGGCTCTCATACCCCATTAAAGGTATGAATCAACTAGGCCTCGAATCTAGGATGCCAATTTTTTGAGTTTACTCTTCATATAACCTTTTGGATCCTCTTTAAACCAATGTATGATTTGGATTTGGATTGCTTCTAATCATTACTCCTACATGCCTCTTAAGCCATTTTTCCAGTGCTTAGGATTCCTAACTTCAACACCAACTTTGAGCTTTAACACTAGCTCTGATATGAATTGTAGTAATTGAGTGCTTTGATACCAAATGTAAGAATTGAATGTTTTGATACCAATTATAGAAATTGAGTGCTCTGGTACTAAATGTAAGAATCAAATGCTTTGATACCAATTGTAAATAGTTGAAATCTACTACTAATTGTTAGTTTATAGAGAATGGAAAGATATGTGCATCACAGAAAAGAGAAGACACAAATTGCTCATGTAAAAGATACAAAATGTTGCCACAATACATAAAATTTTATTCATTGATTCACTGCCTTGCAATACAATATTTTCAATACATTTTGATATTTCAAACCTTGTTTCTTAATGTTGCTACACCACTCTAAAGCCTATAATATTCAAACCTTGTTTCCGGATGTTTTTTACCACTTTGAAAACCATAATAATAAAATCCATATGATCTAATCCAACTATGCATAGGTTGGATGATCCACCCAAGTGAGGATAGCTGGATAAAACTATTAGTGGAGATACATCAATATATAGAGTTATTACAATACTAATAACAACTTCTCTAAGTTATTCTTTTGTATTTATAGAATTCCTAATTTTACTTTTACATTCACTTTTCTATTTTTGAATTTCCTTTTTAATATTAGAATTGCTTTTTTTATTTTCTCAAACTCTTTGCATGTGCTTTACCACATTAAGCATCATTTTTTCCAACATTCTCTCCCTTAATGTTTAATGTTTTAATTTTCAATTTCATGAAGAAAACTCTTTCTTCAACATTCTATTGCACATACACATGCACTTTTGTACATTCACATTCATGTTCACCTCCTATGGATGACTTTATTTTCTTATTCTATGTGGGTTTGGTCCCATGACTCAACCGAAAGTATCTTGATCGTAACTTTTTAATCCTATCAGATTGCATGGACAACAATTCACTACAACTACAAAGTGTAATAGAGTAGATCACTACCTATGAGGTTCACTCTATTGTTTTTGGATCAAACCTTCATATTTTTTCTCTCGTGTATTGGACCTTTCTTCTACCACATATAAATTTTATCGAGTGGTTCTCATCACTCCCTCTTCTTTCAAGATACACTTGTTGTTTCTCTTATTTTTCAATGCAGATTCTTCTTTTGCTTGTCTTATTTAATTTTATTATATCATCTCTCATACCTTGTTAAAGGTATGAACCAACTATGACTTGAATCTAGCACCTCTATCTATTGATGTTGCTTTACTTATGATATTTCGACTCCTCAAACCAACCTATGACAGATGTAGTATTGCTTCTACTCATTGCTCCAGCATCCCTCCTAATCCACTTTCTAAGTGCTTAGGATTCCTAGCTTCAACACCAACTTTGAGCTCTAACACTGGCTCTAATACCAATTGTATAATTTGAGTGCTCCAATACCAAATATAAGAATTGAATTTTCCAATACCTATTGTAGAAATTGAGTGCTCTAGTACTAAAGATAAGAATCAAATTATCTAATACCAATTGTAAATAGTTGAATTCTAATACTAATTGTTTGTTTATAGAGAAGGAAAATATATGTGAAACACAAAAAAGAGAAGACATAAATTGCTTATGCAAAATATACAAAATATTGCTACAATACATAAATTTTTATTCATTGATTCACTGCCTTACAGTACAATATTTTCAATACATCTTGATATTTCAAACCTTGTTTCTTAATGTTGTTGTACCACTCTAAAAACTTTAATATTAAAACCTTGTTTCCTGATGTTGTTTTACCACTTTGAAAATCATAATGATAAAATATTTATGATCTAATCCAACTATGCATAGGTAGGATGATCCACCCAAGTGAGGATAGATGGATAAATCAGTTAGTGGGGATACATCAATATATAAAATTATTACGACACTAATAATAACTTCTCTGAGTTATTCTTTTGTATTTATAGAATTTCTAATTTTAATTTTACATGCAATTTTCTATTTTCTAATTTCTTTTCTTATTTTCTCAAACTCTTTGCATGTGATTTACCGCATTAAGCATTAGTTTTTCCAACATTATCTCCCTTAATGCTTAATATTTTAATTTTCAATTTCATAAAGATAACTCTTTCTTCAACATTCTACTGCACATACGCATGCACTGTTGTGCGTTCACATTCATGTTCACCTCTTGTATATGACTTTCATTTCTTATTCAACATGGTTTTTATCCCATCACTCAACTGAAAGTATCTTCATGGTAACTTTCTAATCCTATCAGACTACATGGATAATGAGTCACTACAACCACTAAGTGTAATAGAGTAGAACACCACCTATGAGGTTCACTATGGTGTTTTTGTATCAAACCTTTATCTTTCTGCTCTCATGTGTTGGACCTTGCTTCTACTACATATAAATTTTATCTAATGGTTCTCATCACTCCCTCTTTCTTCCTTGGAGATACTCTTGTTATTTTTCTTCCTCTTTTAGTGTAGCTTCTTTTTCTACTTGTCTTCTTTCATTTTATTATTTTAGTTCTCAAAATTTTTTTAAGGTATGAACCAACTATGACTTGAATCTAAGACCTCCATCTATTGAGGTTGCTTTATCTACGAGCCCCTGACTCCTCCTCAAATCAACTTATGATTCAGATGTAGAATTACTTATACTCATTGGTCCAACACCCCCCCTAAGTCACTTTGTGAATGCTTAGGATTCCAAGCTTCAATACCAACTTTGAGCTCTAACATTGGCTCTAATACAAATTGTAGAAATTGAGTGCCCTAATACCAAATGTAGAATTGAATGTTCCAATACCAATTGTAGAAATTGAGTGCCCTAATACCAAATGTAGAATTGAATGTTCCAATACCGATTGTAGAAATTGAGTGCTTTGATACTAAATGCAATAGTTTTTGTTAGTTTACAGATAAGGGAAAGATATATGCAACATAGAAAATAGAAGAGACAAATTGCTCATGCAAAAGATACAAAATATTGTTACAATACATAAAATTTTATTCATTGATTCACTACCTTGCAATACATATTTTTATGCATCTTGATATTTAAAACCTTATTTCCTACTATTGTTGCACCACTCTAAAAACTATAATATTCAAACCTTATTTCCTAATATTATTTTACCACTTTGAAAACCATAATGATAAAATCTATATGATGTAGTCCAACTATGCATAGGTAGAATGATCCACCCAAGTGAGGATAGATGGATAAATCAATTGGTCGAGATACATCAATATATATAATTATTACAACACTAACAAGAACTTCTCTAAGTTATTATTTTGTATTTATAGACTTTGTATTTTTACATTTACATGCACTTTTTTTTTTCTAATTTCATTTTTATGCTAAGAGTTGTTTTTCTTATTTTCTCAAACTCTTTGCATGTGCTTTTCCACATTAAGCATTATTTTTTCCAACATTCTCTCCCTTAATGCTTAATGTTTTAATTTTTAATTTTATAAAGAAAAATCTTTCTTCAACTTGCTATTGCACATACACATGTATTGTTGTGAATTCACATTCATTTTCACCTCTTGTTGATGATTTTCTTCTCATATTCAATGTGGGTTTGGTCCCATGACTTAAAAAGAAGTATTCATATGACAAATTTCTAATCATATTATACTACATTGATAACAAGTCATTGCAACCTCCAAGTCTAATAGAGTAGATCACTACTTATGTAGTTCATTTTGTTGTTTTTGCATCAAATCTTCATCTTTCTTCTCTCATGTGTTGGAACTTGCTTCTACCACATATAACTTAAATCCAATGGTTCTCATTACTCCTCCCTTATTCTTTGGAGATACTCGTGTCGTTGTTCTTCCTATTTCAGTATAGCTTCTTCTTTTGCTTGTCTTTAATTTAATTATTTTAGCTCTCATACCCTATTAAAGGTATGAACCAAATAGGACTCGAATCTAGGACCTCTATTTACTGAGGTTTCTTTTCCTATGAGCTTTTGGCTTCTCTTTAAAGAAACATATGTTTGTTGAGCAAGGTGCAGGAACAGTATTGTCATTGTTGTCAACACAGTCAGACAGATCAGTTGATGCAGTGGATAGGAGTTAAGAGGTTCTTCAGAGTATGTATAGTGAATTTCCAAAAGATCAAAGTGGCCCATATGCTAAAAGTCAAAATAAAATCACAAGGAAGAAAACTGTCGTGATATCACGACATGTTGAGCAAGGAAGAAAACTGTCGCAATATCGCGACATGTTGAGCAAGGAAGAAAATTGTCGCAATATCATGACATGTTGAGCAAGAAAGGAAAACTATCGCGATATCGCGACATGTTGAGAAGAAAGAAAAACTGTCGTGATTTTATGAAAGCGCAAGCGAAAAACTATCGCGATTTCATGACATGTTCGAAGAGAAAGCGCAAGCAAGAAAAACTATCACGATTTCGCGACATGTTGGAAGAGAAAAAGGCAAGTAGAAAAAGTGTCGCAATTTTGCGACATGTTGGAAGAGAAAAATGCAAGTAGAAAAAGTGTCACAATTTCACGACATATTGCAAGAGAGATAGTACGAAAGAAAAAATGTCGCGATTTCGCGACATGTTAGAAGAGAAAAAGGCAAGTAGAAAAAGTGTCGCGATTTCATGACAATTTGCAAGAGAGATTGTACTGAAGAAAGTGTCACGATTTGGCGACATATTGCAAGAGAGAGTCCAAAATAAAAAGTGTCGCGATTTCGCGACATATTGCAAGAGAGATTGTACAGAAGAAAAAATGTTGTGATTTCATGACATATTGCAAGAGAGATTGTACGGAAGAAAAAGTGTCACGATTTCGCGACATATTGCAAGAGAGAGAGTCCGAGAGAAAAAGTGTCGCGATATCGCGACATGTCGTGTTTTCGCAACCCGAAGGCAAGAGAAAATGCAAGGAAGAAAAAGTGTCGTGATATCGCGACATGTCGTGTTTTCGTGACTCAGAAAGGGCAGGAAGGCCGAGAAGGAAAAGTGTCGCGATATCACGACATGTCGTATTTTTGCGACTTGAAAAGATCAGGAAGGTCGAGAATAAAAAGTGTCGTGATATCGTGACATGTCGCATTTTCATGACTTGAAAAGAGTAGGAAGGCAGAGAAAGAAAAGTGTCGCAATATCGCGACATATCGCAATTTTTACGACAAAAGGAGGAGAGAGAAAGTAAGAAGGTAGAAGTGTCGCGATATTGTGACAAAGGTAAAGAGGAAGAGTACGGAGGCGAAAGTTTCATTATACCATAACATGTTGTGTTTTCGTGGGTAAAATCCAACAAAAGAAGCAAGGAGGCGAAAGTGTCGCGATATCATGACATGTGTTTTCGTGAGCGAAACTCGAGAAGAGGACAAAGAGGCAGAAGTTTCACAATTTTGTGATAGGTCGCTTTGGCACGATCTAAGAAGAGAACCCAGCCAAAATAAGATATGTGATAGTTAACTGAAGTTATACAATAGTTACAGAGGTCGTTGTAGAAGAAAATCATGTAGCTAAAATAAGAAGAGTTAACTGAAGTCAGTATGACAGTTACAAGTGCAGTTATAGAGAAAAATCATGTAACTAAAATAAGAACAGTGAACTAAAGTCAGAACGACAGTCACAGGGCCAGTTACGAGTTGCATGCAAAAATATGGAAGTTAAAAATAGAGTCAGAACTTTATTATAAAAGGAGGTCTACGTGGAGAATTAAAGGGCCATTGAAAAAGAGAAAATGCTCAGTATTAAAGTGAGGTGGATTTAATCTTGTGAAGAGAGCAAGAGGAGAGTGATAGGCGCGCAAGAGGTGAGCGAGAGAGGTGTGCGATATGTGAAGCATGAGGAGAGTGCGCAGGAGGTAAGCAGAGCCTTAAGTGTGTGTGGCTTTTTGGTGAATAGCGAGAAAGGTTGGGTTAGCAATAGACCAGTCAGGGTCTTGTATAAGTGAAGACATCTTTATGTCAATCTTCTAGTTTCAGAACAAAAGTCCAAGTTGGTGCTTGGCATCAGGGGTTGGTGCTCCTTCCATTTGGTGTTGGTAAATCAGGGGTTGGTGCTCCTTTTTGTTGGTGCAGATAAATTAGGGGTTGGTGCTCCTTTCTATTGGTGCAGATAAATTAGGGGTTGGTGCTCCTTCCAATTGGTGCTGGTAAATCAGGGGTTGGTGCTCCTTTCTATTGGTGTAGATAAATCAGGGGTTGGTGCTCCTTCTAGTGGGTGCTGGTAAATTGATTGTAAAGTTGTTACTTTATAAAGGCTAGATTTGGATGGGAGTCCAAACAGTCAATTTTTGATGAGTAGCCAAAACTGGTGAACCTCGGTACATTTTGTGTTGTGTGATGCTCTTTTATTTTATTTTCTTTATTGGGTTTTATGTTTTCATTTTTTTGCCATTAAGAGTTGAAGATTTAAGTTTTTAAGAGCTACACTAATTCACCCCCCCTCTCAATGTCATTGTGAGACTAACAATTGGTATCAGAGCCAAGTTCCTAAACAAGCTTAATCAGCTGAGGTGATCTTAGAAGTGAGACAATGGCAGGTGGTGAAGGCTTCTCATCAAACAACGCACCATTGTTGGATGAAACTAATTATACATTTTGGAGACTTAGGATGCAGATATATCTTTGTGCTTTGGGATACGACATTTGGGATTCGATAGATAGTGGATACACAATACCCACCACTTCTCCAATCAATGCTACCGGTAAGAAATTGTTTGAGAATAACTCAAAAGCAAAGAATGCTATCATGTGTGGATTAATGGATAGTGAACTAGTAAAAATTTTGAGTTGTAAAACAACAAAAGAAATATGGGACAAACTGAGGAGCATTCATGAAGGAGATGATAAGATCAATGAGGCCAAGTTACAAACACATCAAGCTCAGTTCGAAGCATTAAATATGAATGACGATGAGAACATAGAGGTATACATGCTGAGAGTTAATGGAATCATTAATGCGATTAGAGGACTTGGCGAGAAAATGGAAGATGCTATCATCGTGAAAAAGGTACTAAGATCTCTTCCCAAAAGATTTGATTCTAAAGTTTCAGCAATAGAAGAAGCTAAAGATCTAAATACTTTTAGTATGGATGAGATGCATGGTTCTTTGACTGCATATGAGATGAGAATAGGAAAAACTAAACCCATAGATAGAGAAATTGCTTTTAAAGCACATAAACATATTAAAGCAAAACAAGAATCCGAGGAAGAAGAGACATCAGATGAAATGAAAGCAAACTTTGTTTGGAAACTAATAAGAGGAAAAAGAAAATACAAAAGAAAGCTACCATTTAAGTGTTTTAACTATTGAGGAGTTGGGCATGTTGTAGCTAAATGTCCACTTAATGAGAAGGACGAAAGTGATGAAGGATCGCACCAAGAAAGAAGTGACTAGAAGAAAAAACCAAATTTCAGAAACGACAACTTTAGGAAGAAAATTTTCATCTCCAAGAATGTTAGTTCATCAGAAGACAGCTCCGATGAGGATTCTGAAGAACAAACAGATGAAGCTCTTTTCATGGCATTCAAAGAAGAAAAAATAGAGGAAAAATAGAAATGTAATAAAAAACTTGAGGCTGAGGCTAAAGTATATCTAGAAGGTGAGTTGATCGCTGCACTTGAAGAGTTGGGTATAGAAAGGAAAAAGAACAAAAAACTATCCAAGAATTTGGAAGAATATGGGGATAATATTGAATATCTCTTCTTGCAAATTCATAAAGCCAAGAAAATAGAAGAAGCCTTGAAGTCACGCATGGATGATAAAAGTGATGTTTGCAGCAAACAAGAAGAGGAGATTGTTTTATTGAGGAAACAACTAGAAGAGGCCAATACAAATCTCAAATTTGAGAAGAGCACAGAGTTGCTAGATAAAATGATAAGGCATCAAAGAAGCCCCATGTCAAACGCAATGAACAGTATATTATTCTCAGCAGCAGGTTTAAATAGGTTACAACAGTGCCGGGAATAGCACTCCGGCAGAACAGAATAACAGGATTGTTACATCAGTTGTAACAGTGAGCTACAGAATGAATAGAGACAAGATATAGTACGCTAACATCCCCCTTTATTACATTATTTGGGTAATGTAATAACTAATAGCTATACTAGACTACTATCATCCCCTTACATTATTTTGCAATACAAAGTGAGCTGCGAAACAATTCAAATTTGACACGTCCAAGTGCCTTAGTGAAAATTTCTGCAACTTGAGCATCGGTGGGAATGTGCTGAAGCTGAATTCGGTGCTTTGGAACTTCATCTCGAATGAAATGACATTGTGTGTCAATGTGCTTTGTTCTTTCATGATGTACTGGATTCTTGACGAGGTTCATAACACCCTGATTATCGCGAAACAAGTGTATTGGAGATTTTGATTGATGGCCCATACTTGTCAGAATGCGACGTAACCATATCACTTCGCACACAACTTCACGTGTGGTGTGATATTCTGCCTTTGTTGATGAGATAGCAACCACCTGTTGCTTCTTGTTGTGCCAAGAGACATGATCTGATCCCAGATGAAAAATGTATCCAAAATTTGACTTGCAATCATCAAATGATCCGGCATAGTCGGAGTCCGTGTATCCTTACAAGAAGAATTTGTTATTCCTCTTGTATTCTAGGCCATATTCCATAGTACCATGGACATAGTGAAGAACACGTTTTGCTGCTTTCCAATGAGTAGTCTTAGGCTCCTGCATGAATCTCGAAAGATAGTTGACAAGAAATACGAGATCCTGCCTAGTATTGGTCGGATATATGAGACTCCCAATCAACTGTCGATAGAGAGTACCATCTACCCGAGGTGAGTCATAATATCATGATAATCGAAGTCCATTCTCCATTGGAGTTGCCATTGGCTTGCAATCGATCATGCGATATTTTTCCAAAGCAATGTCTTGGCATATTTTTTTCGAGACACTTTTATGGAGTGCTCCTTCTCGGCTGAATTCCGGACCAAGACAAGTAATGGAGAAGTCCAAGATCCGTCATCTCAAAAGATTTGCACAAGTTTCTTTTGACAAGAGAGATCATAGTTTCTGAACTCCCTATAATGAGTAGATCATCCACATAGAGTACAAGCAACACTATCTCAGAACCTTGTTTCTTGAAATAGAGGTTTGCATCTAACGGACATCTCTTAAATCCATGCTGCATAAGGTGATTGTCCATTTTTATATACCAAGCTAGAGGAGCTTGTTTCAGACCATATAAGGATTTGACCAATTTGCAAACTTTCTACTGTTGGCCTTCCACTTCAAATCCTTCAAGCCGAGTCATATAGACTTCTTCTTGGAGATCACCATTTAGAAAGGCACTCTTGACATCCATCTGGTGAACTTTCCACCCATATTGTGATGCCATAGCACACATAACCCGAATTGTGGTCATCCGAGAAGTAGGTGCAAAAGTTTCCTCGTAGTCAATGCCTTCTTTTTGAGCATAGCCCTTTGCAACAAGACGGGCCTTATGCTTATCAATTGTTCCATATGCCTTGTACTTGAATTTATATACCCATTTGCAGCCAATAGGTTTCTTTCCATGTGGCAGATCAACAAGATTCCAAATTTTATTTTTCATCAGAGACTCATACTCTGTATCCATAGCGGCCTTCCATTGAGGCTCACTGAGAGCATCTTGCACTGATGTAGGTTCAAGACTATCTATGGTAGACATGAATGCCCTGTCATCATCAATATCCATATCCTCTACTTCTGTAATTGGAGTCACAGAAAGTTCCTCAAAAGATTGACAAAGATCATCAACCTCACCAGTTTCTTTGGCTTCTTTCTCCTTTTGAGCCATACTGCGTGTACGAGGTCTATCCAAATTCAAATTGGGAGGAGTGGATAAATTTGCATCTCTAATTGTATTTGTACACCATTTAGGATTCTTCTTCGGTGGAGTTGAAGAAGATGTAGAAGGACCTCCTGTCTGTGTTGACGAAGGAATCTTCTCTTCCTTAGGTTCCACAATATCTTGGTGTACTTTAGATGTGCTCTGTGATGTGAAAGCTTCATCAAAGACAACATCTCTGCTGATATGAATTTTCTTGGTCAAAGGATCTATCAACCGATATCCTTTAGAGTGCTCGTAATAACCAAGAAAAATACATCTCAGTGTTTTCTCATCTAGCTTCTTCCTTTTCTCTTTCGGTATGTGCATGAAAGCGTGACATCCTAAAATACGTAGATGAGATATGGAGGGTTTTCGACCACTCCATGCTTCCTATGGAGTCATTCCTTTTAGGGCCTTTATGGGTGCCCTATTCAACAGATACACTGCAGTGGTGACAGCTTCTGCCCAATATTATTGCCCAAGAGTAGCTCCTGTGAGCATACAACGAACCATTTCCAAGATAGAACGATTCCTTCTCTCAGCAACTCCATTTTGTCGAGGAGTATAGGCAGCTTGTTAACTCGTCTCTTGATCCCATGCTTATCTAGGAATGCAAAAAATTCATTAGAGGTAAACTCTCCCCCTCGATCTGAGCGGAGGGTTTTAATAGAAGCTCCTGACTCCTTCTCAATGGATTTCTTGAACTGCTGGAAGAATGCAAAAGCTTCAGATTTCAGTTGGAGAAATAAAACCCGCATCTTTCATGAGTAGTCACGAATAACTAAAAATACCTCTTCCCTCCACAACTTTTGGGTGTGAAAGGACCGCACAGATCAGTGTGAATTAACTCCAGAGGTTTTCGTGCTCTTGTAGAGCTCTTCTCAAATGGTACTCTATGTTGCTTTCCTGCCAGCGGTCGAGCACACTCGGCAATGTGGCGTAAAGGAAAGGAAGACCCTTTACCATCTCATATTTGCTGAGCTCAAGTAAGTAGCCCGAACTAAGATGCCCATATCTCTTGTGCCATAGGGAAGTTGCCTCCTTGGTAGAGAAAGTCATGGCAACATGTGGAATAGAGATAGCATCTAGTGCAAATAAGCCATGCTTATATGAAGCCGTTGCAATCTGCTTACCCTTCCTGGTAATAGTACAACACTTCTTTCCATTCTCAACATGAAATTTGACAACCATATTTCTGTCCAGGATTTGTGTCACTGAAAACAAATTGTTGGCCAATCCCGAAACATAGAGGACTTTGTCAATCTGACACTTGCCATCAGGAAGAGTGACTGAAACTATACCCTCTCCCTGAACCCTATAGGTTTTATCATCAGCAATGGTGACAGGTTTGCCCTCCTTGGCCACAAATGATTCAAACCACGATTTGTCGCCAGTCATATGTTTGCTAGCTCCAGAATCGACATACCAAATAGGATCCCTCTGAGTGGAATCTGTGGTAGTCATGAGCACCTTGTGTGCCCATTCAGAATCTGAGTCATATTCTTCAACAACAACATTCACCTGGGGTTGCTTGTTTTTATTTTGTGGTTTGTTTTGGCCTTTTTGCTTGTTCTTATGCCAACACCTGTTGGTGTCATGGTTGTCTTTCTCATAGATCTTGCACCACCTCTTCTTTTGTTGAGGTTGTTTGCATTTTCCTTTCGTATCTTGTTGAGAATTTCCTCCTTTCTAAAAGTTGCCTCATTTTTGCCCATTACCTTTCTTCCTTGAACCCTGCCTGTTGGTGTATAGGGCTGTATTGGAAGAATCATCCTTGTGAAGTTGGCGTGCCTCCCGTTGTTGAAGCAGATTGACCAACTCAATGTAGGTAATTTATCGTTGAGACACCTGGATGGAGGTTATCAACATATCAAATGAAGAAGGTAAAGCTCTCATCACAAGTGAAATGAGAAGCTTTTCGTCCACAGTATCTCCCAGAGAACTCAATTTCTCTTTTAACTCAGACACTCTGCACAGAAAGAGTTCAACTGTTTCACCCCGCCTCAAACTCAGGTTATGAAGTTGTTGTTGAAGATGAAGAATGGTGGATTCATTCTTCCCCTCATAGATGGTTCTAAGGGCATCCCATGTCTCTTTACCACTTGCTTTGTCAGCTATATGAGGTTGCACTTCATCTGAAATAGCAAACAAAATGAGCACCTTTGCTCGACTATCTTTCTTGTCAAAAGCTATCCGATCCGTCGAAGGACCCGTGGATCCCGTCGTTGGTGAAGGCCTCGTTGCTACTCCAGTAACAATATCCCATAAATATTCCATTTGGAGAATAGCCTTCATCTTATGTTTCCATGGTGTATAATTTGGACCTTTTAATAACTGATGCGGATCAGTCATCAATTTTGCAACAGCGGCCATAGTGAAGGTTCCTTATATCACCAATTGGTCCCCCTTTCGATATACCTTTTTCTAGGCCAATATACCGTACAAAATACCCGCCCTTACGTGAGGGAAACTATAGGTATTTAGAAAGATCAACAAAAATCACCCGCCCTTACGTGAGGGAGACTATAGGTGAGTTTTAGAGATCATACGATACGTGGAACATAAGTGGTACTGAAAGGGAATCGCCTTGTTGATGGCACCTACCATAGAAGATTATTCTCATGCGTGGGGCGTAACTTCCCCTAAACACTATGAAGAATACTTCGTCAGGATTTACGCCTAAACACAAGTGCGATAAAGGGTAGTGGATGGAGTAAAAAATGCAAAAATGGCGTACTTATTCCTCCCCGACGATTTATAGAGAACAAGCTCAGACGTCGTTGTAGCAGCTATATTAGGCGGCGGATACAATGAGGCCAAATCACGACAGCTTTACCAGTAAGTGCTAGCCAGAGGTATCACAAATACCGAACGCTACAAAGGTGCAATAAATTGCACGGATGGGTTTTAATTATTCCGGGGACTTAGGGAGTGTTTGATTTTAATTTTTAATGTTATAGTGCAAAAATGAAATATGCAACATACAACAAAAAAAATTGCCCACAAGAATAACCCACAAGGTGTCGGTCACAGCCGAAAATGCACCTTTTACAATTTGCCAAATTGCTATTTTTCAAAAAATTACTCACTATCCCCCTTTGATTTTTGAAAAAATATCCCCCCTTAAAAGACTTTCTTTAACAAAGCATTTTAATAATTATTATACTTTTAAAATTAAAATAAATAATTTTAATTTATATAGTTTTAAAACTTATAAAAAATAAATTAAAAATTAAATTTTAATTTATAAAGTTTAAAAAACTATAAAAAATAAATTAAAATTAAAAATTTTAATTAAAAAATAATAATTAAAAAACACTTTGCAAAAAAAATTATACCTTTGGGGGGAGTCAGCGGGATTTGAACCCCCGACTTGTAGGCTCCCTGAGCCTTACCGCACGGCTCACGACCACGTGAGCCAGCGGGCTGATCCGAGAGGATCAGTTGAACCCTTCTCCTTTATCTCGTCCTCCGCTGCTTCCCGCTTCCCGAGCCTCCTCTGCTACTGTCACGTTTTAAAAAAAATGCAGTCCCCGCTGCTTGTTCCCTCGCACCTTTCCAGAAACTCCGGGGCGGGTTGAGAGCGCACACCGGATCGCGTCGCGCGGGGGGACAGGGAAAAAAAATTTTGTCCCTGGTTTTTTTTTTTTTTTTTCGAAAAAAAATTTCGAAATAAAAAAACACGGGGGGGGGGGGGGAAGGGCGCGCACAGCGCAAATCGCGGCGCAAAGAGGGGGGGTTTATACTCCGTGGGAATTAAATTTGAAATTCCTGCCGGGGGGGCGCGCACAATTTGCGCGTCGCACGGGGGAGTGTGGGATGGCGTTGGGGAGCGCACCATCTCCACCAACGCGGGGGGGGGGGGGCTTCCCCTCCTCGACCCCTGCGTGAGCTCCTGTCACGTTGCGTGACACCTCGCGCCCTACGCGAGCTCTGTCGCGTTGCGTGACACCTCGCACCGCGAGCTCTGTCGCGTTGCGTGACACCTCCAGCCGCAAGCATCGCGCGACAGGCCTGCGCGCACTGTCACGTGGCGTGACAGTCTCCTGTTGCTGTCGCGGCACCGCTTGCGCGCGAACAGGCCTGCGCGAGCATGGCGCTCTGTCGCGGCTATGCTCAGATGCGCGCTCGCGTCACGAGGCGGGGATGCTGCGTCCTATACAAATTTTTTTTTTTTTTTTTAAATCACGATTGCGTGATTACAAAATAATTCGCACTCACAAAAAAAAAAAAATGCGGCACCCTGCTACTAGCTGAAAAAACAGTCTTCCAGCCTTTCCCTTCTCACAGCTCCCTGCAACTTGGCTCTAATGCCATGTCAAATGCAATGAACAGTATATTATTCTCAGCAGCAGGTTTAAATAGGTTACAACAGTGCCGGGAATAGCACTCCGACAGAACAGAATAATAGGATTGTTACATCAGTTGTAACAGTGAGCTACAGAATGAATAGAGACAAGATATAGTACGCTAACACCCCATGTGTAAGCTTGGTCTTGGATATGAAGCTGAACAACCTTCATCTTCCAAATCTGCAAAGAAGAAGAAGTCCACTGTTGAAGGATCAAAGCAAGAAAATTTTGAAGCTAAAACTTCAAAAGGAAGAAAATCTCAAAGAAGATCTACAATAAAGCAACCACAACAAAAGAGTTTCTATCACTCTCACTTTATTCATAATAATGCTTGTAATGGCTATTGTTTTAGATGCAACCATTATGATCACAAGGCAATGTATTATGGATAGAATAATATATAAAAGAGTTATGCTGGTAGAAATACATCTTTTGAACACCATGTGCAATGTTTTAAATGTAATGGTCATGGGCACATAGCAAGGTTTTTTCCAAGAACTTTTGTATCTAATCTGAGGCAAGACAGTAGATTTCATTAGACACAAAGAATGCAACACAGATAGGGAAGAAATCATGTGCATCAAAGAAATGAAAATAATCATCCATCAAGGATGCACAAGAGACAACCCCCCAAGATAAATGTTCAAGTTCATGAAAAGGTTCAAAATTGGGATGCAGTTGAAAACCTTCAGCCTAAGTTCAAGAAATATTGGAGAAAGAAAGAAGAGAGGAAATCGTGTCTCCTTGGACTGAAGGAGATTACTCCTTTATTGCACTAAGCAGCTCTAGGTAGCACATCCTCAAGGGGAGCAATGTTAAAGTTTTATTTTAATGCTCCTATGTATTTGTGTGGTTATCTGAGGATGAAAGGAAAGTAGTCGGGGAGTTGTCGTATAGTTGCCAAAGTGTGGTTCAGTTCATGTAGTTGTCTATGGAGGTACCGTGAAGGGTGGTGATTAAATTAAGAGTTATCACCATTGGTAGTATTGCTATATGTCAGTGTTATAATTTTGATGGTTCTTACTGCCATTGTTCAAAGTTTTGGATTATAACAGTTCTGATAATTTGGTTTAGTGAAAGAGATGCTAAAAATTTCACAATGGAGGATTGTAAGCCAGTTAGCACTCCCATGACGACAGGTTGCAAGTTGAGCAAGGTTGTGTAGATGACAAAAAGAGTACCAGTAGAGGTGCACTCTATCTTGGATATAGGTTGGTCACGTGGAACAGTAAGAAACAAGAGTCAGTCTCCTTATTCACAGTAGAGGCAGAATATATTACAACGACAATGTGTTGTACATAGGAGAAAGTTGCGAAAGGTGAGGTTAAGTTGGATTTCATTTCAACAATAGAGCAAGTAGCGGATATCTTCACAAAATAGTTGTCCAAGAAAGTATTTGAGTACCTTCGCAATAAATTGGGAGTGGTCACATTTTCGAAGAACTGACTAGCTATCGAAACCACATTCTCAGGGGGAGCATTTATATATTTGATTATTTTTTTGCTCATGTTTGTAATTTTTGCTAACTATAATAATTTATGCCTGATAATGTTGTGCATAGACTCAGGGGAGTCTACAGCAGCCCTTTGGTATTATTGTCAAAGGGGGAGAAGAATTACAGGAAATTGCATGTGTGTTGCCAACAATTCCAAAGGGGGAGATTGTTGAGCAAGGTACAGCAATAGTATTGTCATTGTTGTCAACATAGTCAGATAGATCGGTTGATGTAGTGGATAGGAGTTAAGAGGTTTTTTAGAGTATATACAGTGAATTTCCAAAAGATTGAAGTGGCCCATATGCTAAAAATCAAAAGAAAATCACAAGGAAGAAAACTGTCGTGATATCGCGACATGCTGAGCAAGGAAGAAAACTATCACGATATCACGACATGTTGAGCAAGGAAGAAAACTGTCGCGATATCACGACATGTTGAGCAAGGAAGAAAACTGTTGCGATATCGCGACATGTTGAGCAAGAAAGAAAAACTATCGCGATATCATGACATGTTGAGAAGAAAGAAAAACTGTCACAATTTTGTGACATGTTCGAAAAGAAAGCACAAGCAGGAAAAACTATCACGATTTCGTGACATGTTCGAAGAGAAAGCGCAAGTAGGAAAAACTGTCACGATTTTGCGACATGTTGGAAGAGAAAAAGACAAGTAGAAAAAGTGTCACGATTTCGCAACATGTTGGAAGAGAAAAGGCAAGTAGAAAAAGTGTCACGATTTTGCGATATATTGCAAGAGAGATAGTACGGAAGAAAAAGTGTCATGATTTTGCGACATGTTGGACGAGAAAAAGGCAAGTAGAAAAAGTGTCACGATTTCACAACATATTGCAAGAGAGATTGTACGAAAGAAAAAGTGTCACGATTTCGTGACATATTGCAAGAGAGAGAGTCCGAAAGAAAAAGTGTCGTGATTTCGTAACATATTGCAAGAGATATTGTACGGAAGAAAAAGTGTCACGATTTCATGACATATTGCAAGAGAGAGAGTTCAAGAGAAAAAGTGTCACGATATTGCGACATGTCACGTTTTCGTGACCCAAAGGCAAGAGAAAATGCAAGGAAGAAAAAGTGTCACGATATCGTGACATGTCACATTTTCACGACTCAGAAAGGGCAGGAAGGCCAAGAAGAAAAAGTGTCACGATATCATGACATGTCACATTTTTACGACTTGAAAAGAGCAGGGAGGCCAAGAAGTAAAAGTGTCACGATACGCGACATGTCGCATTTTTGTGACTTGAAAAGAGCAGTAAGGTAGAGAAAGAAAAGTGTTGCGATATCGTGACATGTCGCATTTTCGTGACTAAAGGAGGAGAGAGAAAGTAAGAAGGCATAAGTGTCACGATATCATGACAAAAGTAAAGAAGAAGAGTACGAAGGCAAAAGTGTCACGATATCATGACATACTATGTTTTCATGGGTACAATCCAACAAAAGAAACAAGGAGGTGAAAGTGTCACGATATCGCAACATGTGTTTTCGTGAGCGAAACCTGAGAAGAGGACAAAGAGATAGAAGTGTCACGATTTCATGATAGGTCACTTTGGTGTGAGCTAAGAAGAGAACCCAGCCAAAATAAGATATGTGATAGTTAACTAAAGTTATACAGCAATTACAAGGGCCATTATAGAAGAAAATCATGCAGCTAGAATAAGAAGAGTTAACTGAAGTCAGTACGACAATTACAAGTGCAGTTATAGAGAAAAATCATGTAGCTAAAATAAGAACAGTGACCTAAAGTCAAAATGAGGGTCACAGGGCCAGTTACGAGTTGCATGCAAAAATATGGAAGTTAAAAATAGAGTCAGAACTTTGTTATAAAAGGAGGTCTACGTGGAGAATTAAAGGGCCACTGAAAATTAAAAAAAGCACTCGATATTAAAGCGAGGTGGATTTAATCTTGTGAAGAGAGCAAGAGGAGAGTGAGAGGTGCGTGAGAGGCGAGCGAGAGAGGTGTGCGATATGTGAAGCACAAGGAGAGTGTGCAGGAGGTAAGCAGAGCCTTAAGTGTGTGTGGTGTTTTGGTGAATAGCGAGAAAGGTTGGGTTAGCAATAGACCAGTTAAGGTCTTGTATAAGCGAAGACATCTTTATGTCAATCTTCTAGTTTTAGAATAGAAGTCCAAGTTGGTGCTTTGCATCAGGGGTAGGTGCTCCTTCTAGTTGGTGCTGGTAAATCAGGGGTTGGTGCTCCTTTCTACTGGTGCAGATAAATCAAGGGTTAGTGCTCCTTTCTATTGGTGCAGATAAATCAAGGGTTGGTGCTCCTTCTAGTTGGTGCTGGTAAATCAAGGGTTGGTGCTCCTTTCTGTTGTTGTAGATAAATCAAGGGTTGGTGCTCCTTCTAGTGGGTGTTGGTAAATTGATTGTAAAGTTGTTACTTTACAAAGGCTGGATTTAGATGGGAGTCCAAATAGTCAATTTTTGAAGAGTAGCCAAAATTGGTGAACCTCGGTACATCTTGTGTTGTGTGATGCTCTTTTGTTTTATTTGCTTTATTGGGTTTTAAGTTTTCATTATTTTGGCATTAAGAGTTGAAGATTTAAGTTTTTAAGAGCTACACTGATTCACCCCCCTCTCAATGTCATTGTGAGACTAACAATATTTTGGATCTGGATTACTTCTATTCATTGCTCCCAAACCCCCCTTAAGCCACTTTGAGTGCTTAGGATTCCTAGCTTCAACACCAACTTTGAGCTCTAACACTAGCTATGATACCAATTGTATAAATTAACTACTCTGATACCAAATGTAACAATTGAATATTTTGATACCAATTGTAGAAATTGAGTGCTCTGATACTAAATGTAAGAATCAAATGCTTTAATACCCATTGTAAATAGTTGAATTATAATACTAATTTTTAGTTTATATAGAAGGATAATATACGAGGAACATAGAAAGGAGAAAAAAATAAATTGCTAATTTAAAAGACACAAATTGTTGCTACAATACATATAATTTTATTCATTGATTCATTGCCTTGCAATACAATATTTTCAATACATCTTGATATTTCAAACCTTATTTCTTAATGTTGTTGTGCTACTCTAAAAACTATAATATTTAAACCTTATTTCTTGATGTTGTTCCACCACTTTAAAAATTGTAATGATAAAATCTATATGATCTAATCCAATTATGCATAGGTAGGATGATCCACCCAGGTGAGGATAGATGGATAAATCAATTAGTGAGGATACATCAATCTATAGAATTATTATAACACTAATAATAAATTCTCTAAGTTATTCTTTTGTATTTATAGAATTTTATTTTTATTTGTACTTGCACTTTTCTATTATTCAATTGCCTTTTTATTCTTATAATTGCTTTGCTTATTTTCTCTAACTCTTTGCATGTGTTTTTCCACATCAAGCATTATTTTTTCTAACATTATCTCCCTTAATGCTTAATGTTTTAATTTCCAAATTTTTAAATAATATTCTTTCTTCAACATGCTATTGCACATACACATGCCATATTGTGTATTCACATTCTCATTCACATCCTATTGATGATTTTATTTTCTTCTTAAATATGGATGTGATCCTATGACTCAACCAAAAGTATCCTTACAATAAATTTCTAATCCTATCGAATTGCATGGATAACCAGTCACTACAACCTCCAAATGTAATACAGTAGATCACTATTTATGAGGTTCACTCTATTGTTTTTGCATCAAATCTTCAAATTTCTTCTCTCATGTATTGGACCTTAATTCTACCACATATAACATTTATCCAATGGTTCTCATCACTCCCTTTTTTTTCCTTTAGAGATACTATTATTGTTGTTCTTCCTCTTTTAGCATAGCTTCTTTTGCTTGGTATCTTTAATTTTATTATTTCAGATCTCATACCTTGTTAAAGGCATGAACCAACTATGAATTGAATCTAGGACCTCCATATATTGAGGTTTCCCTACCTATGAGCTCTTGGATCCTCCTCAAACCAATGTATGATTCAGACGTATAATTATTTCTACTCATTGCTCCAACATCCACCCTAAGCCACTTTTTGAGTGCTTGGGACTCCTAGCCTTAATACCAACTCTGAGCTTTAACATTAAATTTGAGACCAATTGTAGAATTTGAGGTCTCTCATACCAAATATAAGAATTAAGTTTTCTAAAACCAATTGTAAACAATTAAATTATAATACTAATTTTTAGTTTATAGAGAAGGGAAAGATATATGTAGAAAATAAAAGATAAAGACACAAATTGCTCATGCAAAAGATAAATTGTTGCTACAATACATAAAATTGTATTCATTGATTCACTACCTTGCAATACAATATTTTTCAATACATCTTGATATTTCAAACCTTGTTTCTTGATGTTGTTGCACCACTCTAAAAACCATAATATCCAAACCTTGTTTCTTGATGTTGCTACACCACTTTGAAAATCATAATGATAAAATCTATACGATCTAATCCAACTATGTATAGGTTGGATGATCCAACCAAGCGAGAATATATGTATAAATCAATTAGTGGAGGATACACCAATATATATAATTATTACAATACTAATAATAACTTCTCTAAGTTATTATTTTCTATTTATAGAATTTTTATTTTTACTTTTGCATGCACTTTTCTATTTTTCGATTGCCTTTTTATCCTTTGAATTGTTTTTCTTATTTTTTCAAACTCTTTGCATGTACTTTTCTACATAAATAATTATTGTTTCCAACATTCTTCCCCTTAATGCTTGATGTTCTAATTTTTAATTACATAAAGAAAACTTATTCTTCAACATACTATTGCACATACACATACACTATTATGTATTCACATTCACATTCACATCATGTTGATGACTTTATTTTCTTCTTCAAAATGGGTTTGATCCCATGAATAAACCAGAAGCATCATTATGGTAACTTTCTATTCCTATCAAATTTGTATGGATAATGAGTCACTACAACCACCGGGTGTAATAGAGTAGATCACTAATTATGAGGTTCACTCTGTTATTTTTACATCAAACCTTCATCTTTATTCTCTCGTGTGTTGGACCTTGCTTCTACCACATATAACTTTTATCCAATGGTTCTCATCACTCCCATTTTCTCCTTTGGATATATTATTGTTGTTTCTCTTCCTCTTTTACTATAGCTTCTTTTGCTTGTCATTAATTTGATTATTTCAACTCTCATACCCTATTAAAGGTATGAACCAACTAGGACTCGAATCTAGGACCTCCATCTATTGAGGTTGCTCTACCTATGATATTTTGACTCCTACTCAAACTAGCCTATGATTTGAATATAGAATTGCTTCTACTCATTGCTCCAACATTTCTCCTAAGCCACTTTGTGAGTTCTTGGGATTCCTAGCTTCAACACCAACTTTGAGCTTTAACACTGGCTTTAAATTATTTATATAAATTGAGTGCTTTGATACCAAATGTAAGAATTGAATGCTTTAATACCAATTGTAAACAATTTAATTCTAATAACAATTATTATTTTATAGAGAAGGAAAATATATGTGTAAACAACCTTGATATTTGTATCCTTTTCTATATCACTAGAAATTTCTTAGGATGTTTTCAAAAAGTTAAAACTATGTTGTCAAAATAGGCATCTTATATTTTTATTTCTTTGTATGCTCCTTAGGGATTCAAGATTGTATATTTCATGCTTTGCTTTTAGTACACAATTATTCAATATTTTAAAAGTAATATTTTGATGAAGATTTTGCATTGACTATTAAAATTTTGAAGATACTTAATTCCATTATACATATCTAGGTTTAATTTATGAAGCTAATTAAAAAGAAATAAGAATAATGAGTGAATTTTATTATGAATTATTCAAGAATTCAAATTTCTTCATACCCTCTACAATATACCTCGTTATATCAAAAGTTTACTTATACATACCTAACATCTTTAAAAAAAATTGCATTCCACACAAAGCTCTTAGTAGCTCAAGAAGGCCATAAGCACAAGTGTAATTGTTAAATATCAATACTAACATCCATTAGTACATGAAGGTTGGGATAAAATAACTCCATGTTTTACTAAGTATATCTAACTATTACTGAAATCAATCATGCATGTGAGAGGCTTGGACTATTGGAAATCTGGCCAGCCATACATTAAAATGAAAATTCGAGCCATTATATGATGTTTTTAGCCTTGTATAGCGTATCCTCTTAGAGGAGACAAAACGAAATCGTAGAGCTTTGAAATCTATGCAATTTGGAAAAAACAAACGGGCTCAAACGGACACCCGAGTCAAAATTTATGGCTAAAATACTAAGACATGTAATAAACACCATCGATGTAGATCCGACGGATGTGATTTGATAGGGTTAGGGTTTTCTTTGTTTTTTCTTACTTAAGGAAATTTTAGAGTTTTATTTTATGAAGAATAATTTTACATTGTAGGAAGTGTGTGAGCTCTTCCAAAGCCTGTAAGGAGATTGTAACAGAGTACTGAAACTCTACCAGAATTGTTCCAGATAATAAGAGATAATATTTGCTCCAATTTTATTTTATTGTATTATTATGAATTCTTCATTTGGTATTAGAATGAGGCAATCGAGAAATTAGGTTTGAGTAACTATGGAATTTTTGCTGCAAGTTTTACAGAAGCTTCTCAGAGATATCAATTTATGTTGAAGGGACCTATTATGGCCAACAACACCAATTCAATTTCGATCCCAGAATTTGATGGTTCTAACTACGAATATTGGAGCATCCGGATGAGGATTATTTTTAAGGTAAAAGGATCTTGGGCCATCATTGAAGCCGGGTTAATCGAACCAAAATATTGGAGTGCATTGACTATAGATCAAAAGGAGATGCAGGAGAAAGAGAAAGAAAATAATTTGGCTTTGGATTTTATCTAGTTTGCTCTAGACAAGAGTCTATTTCCCTAGATTTTTGCCTGCGTTTTAGCTCAAGAAGCTTGGAAGGTGTTGAAGGAGAATTACCAGGGGAGTTTTCAAGTTAAGAAGGTGAAGTTGCAGACTTTACAGAGATATTTTGAAAATATCAAATAGGAGGAGAATGGAATCATAGGAGATTATTGTGTTCGGGTAAAAATAGTAGTAAATAAAATGGCCACACTTGGAAATATCATAGAGCAAAATGTAGTAATTAAAAATGTTTTAAGAACCTTGACAGATAAGTTTGACAGTGTAGTCTTTATTATAGAAGAAACAAAAGACATCTCAAAAATGGATATAGATTCATTAATTGGCTCTCTCACATATTATGAAGAGAGAATTGCCAAGAGGAAGAAGGATAAAGAAGGAGGTTCTACAGAGGAATAAGATTTTTTAGAAAAAGAGAATGATGGAGGAAGAGGTCATGATAGGGTTTCTAGAGGAAGAGGAAAAAATGGAAGAGGAGGTAGAAGAGGCTCCTACGGTGGTAGAGGTCAAAGAAAATCTCAATATTTAGACAATGACTAGGCTCATGCTGCAAGAGGAGGATCCAGTGCAAGAGGAAGAGGTAGAGGGTGAGATATGAGAAATGTGCAGTGTTACAATTGTAACAAATATGGCCATTATGAGAGGGATTGTAGCACATTATGGAGAAGAGGATTTCTATGAAAATGATACTTTGTTCTATATGAATTAAGAAAAAGTGGAGCAAACAACTTTCCTCTCTACATAGAATAGCACAAAGGAGACATGGATCCTGGACAGTGGGTACACAAACCATATGACCGGTAAGAAGGATGTATATTCATATCTTGATTCTTCTTGTCAATCCAGTATCAGGATTGAGGATGAGAAGAGCTTGGAGGTGGTTGTGAAAGGAGAAATGGAGGTTCCTACCAGGAGAAGAAAAATAATGAAGGTAAAAGATATTTACTATGCACCCTGTTTGAAGCATTCATTAATGAGTATTGGTCAAATGCTGGAAAAAGATTATAAGTTAGTGTTTGAGAATAGAATGTGCAAAATTTATGTTCAGAGGAGAAAATTGATTACCACTGTAAATATGACCAAGAACAGGATCTTCCCATTAAAGTTTTTAGATCAAGGGGGAACTCTAGCATTTATTGGTGTATAATGTAAGGAGAGGCTATGGCATTTACGATTTGGGGATGGGAAGTTTCCACATGGTGAAGCATGGAGGGCCCAACATCCATTGTAGTTGGTTCATAGTGATATTTGTGGACCAATGCATACACAAAGTATGGGTAAAGCTTCTTACTTTCTGAATTTTATTGATTATTTCTCCAGATATTTTTCGGTTTATTTTATTAAGCATAACGATGAGGCATTCAATTGCTTCAAGAATTTTAAGGCTCTAGTTGAAAATGAGAGTGGTCAATATATCAAATGTTTGAGGACAGATAGAGGAGGTGAGTTCTTTTCTCATGAATTTGATGATTTATGTAGTGAGTCTGGGATTAAAATGCAAAAAACAAGTCCTTACACACCTCAACAGAATAGGGTGGTTGAAAGAAAGAACAGGACTTTGGTGGAGATGGCACAGTGCATGATGTAATAAAAAGGTATGAGTAAGTTTTATTGGGCTGAAGCAATTAGGACTGCTAATTACATTTTAAATATTAGTCCTACTAAGAGTCTTGAGAATATCAACCTTTATGAATGTTGGTACAACAAGAAGCCAAATGTAAATCATTTTAGAGTTTTTGTATGTGTGGATTTTGTGCATGTTAATGGTGAGAATAGGAAGAAGTTGGATGGAAAGAGTGAAAAATGTATTTTTATTGGGTACAGTGAGCAATATAAGGCTTACAGGTTCTTTAATCCTATTTCACATAAAATATTGTATCTAGAGATGCAATTTTTGATGAAGGGGGAAGTTGGGGATCACAAAAATTATGTTTTGAGGATGTTTTTGGTGAAGATAAGATGGAACCAAGCCATGTTTCAGTTCAGCCTGGCCATGAAAAATTTTCCAGTTCATCTTCTACAAGTGCACCTTCAAGTCCAATAGAAGGTTCTTCCAGTAGTTCTCCACCTCCATCACCATCGGCCAAAGGAAAAGGAAAAATATTGTTGAAAGACCACCTAGAATATCAAATTCTTGATAATAATTTCCATAAGAGGGTGACAAAGAGTCAGCATACAAATATGAATGCAGTAATAGAGAGGTTAGAGAACCTGCATCTTTATGGAGATGATGATAGTGGATATCCCAAAGGTGATGTTGTAAAATATGCACTTGTTTCACAAGTTTCAAAAGTTGTTGTTGATGATTTTGAGCCTTCATGTTTTGAGCATGCTAGTACTAACAAAGTGTGGATGAAGGCTATGCAAGAAGAAATGCATTCTATTGAAAAGAATGATACTTGGGAGTTGTGTGATTTTCCCAAGGATAGGAAATGTGTAGGATGCAAGTGGGTCTACAAGATCAAGAAGAATAGTGATGGATCCATTGAGAGGTACAAGGTACGGTTGGTAGCAAAGGGTTTCACTCAGAAATATGGTTTGGACTATGAGGAAACATTTGCTCCAGTGGCAAGGCAAGAAATAGTAAGGATGTTGCTATCATTGACGACTCATAAAAGGTTGAGGGTGCATCATATGGATGTCAAAAGTGTATTTCTCAATGGGTATTTAGATGAAGAAGTATATGTGGAACAACCACAAGGTTTTTTTTTTCCAAGGAAAAGAAGATCAAGTCTACAGGTTGAAGAAGGTTCTATATGGGCTAAAGCAAGCTCCAAGAGCTTGGTATGCTAGAATCCATGACTAATTCCTGTAGTGTAATTTTAAAATAAGTAAGAGTGAACCCACTTTGTACTACAAAAGGGGAGGTAATAATATTCTTATGGTATGCCTTTATGTTGATGATATGTTATTTATGGGGAGTAGTTCTTCTTTGAATGATTCTTTTAAACATGATAGGAAGAAGGAGTTTAAGATGTCTGATTTGGGTTTGATGAGTTACTTTATTGGGATGGAAGTACATCAAACTAGCAATGAAATTTTTGTTTGTCAATCCAAATATGTAAGGGATATGTTGAAGATATTTGGTTTGAGTGAATGTAAACCTGTAACAACACCCATTGCACATGGGGAGATCTTGAGTTTGGAGGATGGAGCTGAAAGGAAAAAAAAATAGAGTACACGAGTATTGTTGGTAACCTTATGTTCCTTTGTAACATTAGGCCGAATATATGCATTGTTGTTTCATATTCTTCCAGTTATATGGCTAATCCATCACAGTTATATTTGAAGGCAGCAAAGAGAATTTTGAGGTATGTTTGTGGAACAATTAATTATGGGATCCACTACTCACAGGCAAAGAATTTGAAGTTAGTGGGATTCAATGATAATGATTGGGGAAATAATATTGATGATAGGAAATCCATGAGTGGGCATTGTGTTTCTCTTGTTTCAGGTTTGATGACATGGAGTTCCAAGAAATAAGCTATAGTGGCATTGTCTTCTACTGAAGCAGAGTATATTGCACTTACATCGGGAAGTGCACAAGCATTGTGGCTTTGAAAGGTGCTAGGAGAGATTGGAGAGAAGCAAGGGATTCCAACTACTTTATTCTGTGATAATCAGAGTGCCATTAAGTTGGCACATAATGCTATCCACCATACTAGGTCCAAGCATTTCGACATCAAGTACCACTTCATTCAGGATATGGTAGAGAAGTAACAAGCTAAATTGAGGTATTGCTCCACACACGATCAAGTAGCAGATATTTTTACTAAAGGAGTCGTAAAACCTCAGTTTTTACTACTAAGGGACTTGATAGTCAGTCCCTTTACCAACAAGGAGGAGAATATTGGAAATCTGGTGAACCATACATTAATTCGGGCCATTAGATAATATTTTTAGCCTTGGAAAGAATCTCCTCTTAGAGGAGACAAAACAAAATCATAGAGCTTTGAAATATGTGCAATACGAGAAAAAAAATGGGCTCAAACGGACACCCGAGTCAAAAGTTATGGCTGAAATACTAAGACATGTAGTAAACATCGTCGATGTAGATTCGACGGATGTGATTTGCTGGGGTGAGGTTTTGCTTTATTTTTTCTTACTTAAGGCAATTTTAGGGTTTTCTTTTATGAAGAAGAATTTTGCATTGGAGGAAGTGTGTGAGCTCTTCCAAAGCCTGTAAGGAGATTGTAACAGAGTACTGAAACTTTGCCAGAATTATTCCAGATAATAAGAAGATAATATTTACTCCAATTTTATTTTATTGTATTATTGTAAATTCTTCATGGACCCCACCATCTCAAGCCTTAAGGTAACAATTGAGTGTTTAGTAACACTAATGATAATGATTCGTTTTCAATTGTTAAATGTTGATATATGAGTGATAAAAGGTTATATTCTCCTTTTTAACGTCTTGTTACTACTTGGCCACAAAAGAGTTCCAAAACATGATTGTTTAGTAGTTGGAAATTGATGTTTGGAGAAGATACCCTTCAATAAATTTTAAATATATAACTTTTAATAATGTTAAATTAAAAAATCAATATACGTATTTAAAATATATATGATAAAAGTTATTATAAAGTATTTAACAGACACTTAAAGAGAAACGCATCCAACTAAAGGGTTAGAAGTAGTGAGAGGTGAAACAAAAATACCTTGAATTTAATTTTTATTTCTATCATCACCATATCCACAATAGTTGATGCTTTACATAAGGTTCTATTTCTTATATTTTTATTTTAGTGTAGCAACTCATAGAGTTAAGAATCATATAATAGTATAAAATAGAGCTTGTCTAGTTCTAAGATTGAGGACAAAGGATAATTTATTGGTAAATTAAGTCTTGATCTAGTGTGATGACATCCATATCAATTATTTTATATTTATACTCATGTATCCTTTGAAATGCTTATTCATTTTAATTTTGAATGGTGTGTATAGAGAAAAAATCTAGAATATTAAATTGAATCATTTCATAGATGGGAACCCTCTTAGTTTCCTATATGGTTGATATAAATTATTCATTGGGCCTTGGAAGCCAGTGGTTTTAAGGATCTAGGTCGCTTGTTTATGCAAATTTAGTATACAAATATGATAAATATATTACATCTCTCATTTTGATATTCCAAGGTTGATAGAAAATCATATTATAGCTTATATGGAAATCAAACACCATGAATTTGAATCTTATAATTTTTGAAAATATTTAAAAGGACATCTAGATGTAATCAATAGGGTGTCAATACCTACCATTATATGCAAAGTATTTATTTTTAGTAGACATGGCGTGGTCAAGGTTTATTTTAAGATTATAAATAATTCACATAGACATGACATATGTGCTAATAACTTCAATAATAAATCACCTTCTAGTACTAACATCTTTATGAATAATAGTAACAAACGAGGATGGATCAACAACTATAGTAATATAATATACATATAAGTAATAAAATCCATATATATATATATATATATATATATATATATATCCTCATATTGGACATATTAGGGATTCTAAACATTTGGTTTGAAAGTTAACCAAAAGTATTTTCATTTCATCCAAAAATGGCCGTGATCTTTATCACTAATAAGGAAAAGTACAATGCAACTCAAGATAAGGAATATTGCAAGAATTAATAAAATTTCCCAGGTAATATCCCAATACTTAAAGATAAAAATTGGATTAAAGTTGGATTAGAATATTGATTGGTAGAAAAGAAGAGGTCTACCCACACTATTTGGGTGAGGGTAGGTCTTGGGAATTCTCGCTAGGCATCTTATTTTAGGAAGGTATAGATGTTTGAATTTACAATATTTTCCAGAACCGTATCAAAACATACATCATCGCCATTAAGCTCAGGAAGAATTAAATAACAACTTGAAGATAATAATAATAAAATAAGAGATATAGATAGAGAAGACAATAATTAGAAGGTGGTGCCTGTGGAAACCTTAATATATTACTTTTTATTCATACTTATGATACAAATTGATCCTTTTTTAGAGGTATATATAGGATTAAAAACCATCAATTAGAGATTAACCTCAAAATGACATAAAATTAACGTTGAGGTTAACCTTACAATAAAATAATAATAAATTACCCTTTTATGTAAGGTTATCCAATAAAGGTGGATTAACCAATACCACAAAGGATGAAATATGAAAGAGACTTGTAGGCTTACATAAATTATGAATGCCCATAGGATTACATAATAACATATTTATAGCATACATAAATGGTGCTCAAAATCACCTCTTCACACTTTTGACCATGGTCTAAATAGGATCACATAAAACAAATTTCAACACCCCTCATAATATGAGCTAAGAGGGCCAAGGATATAAAGCGATAGATGTAACACATCCCCTATAATGGATGCTGTAATGGGCCTATATTTTTCCTCAATCCTTATCTTCATCATCAAAAATCTTGTGACTAGCTCTCAAAAATTTTATCTCAATCTTCTTCAGCCTTGTAATGTGATTCTTGATGGAGTGTCTTTACGTTTTATAATACAAATAAATATTTGACTTCTTTAAAACCTTAGACTTATTCTTAGGAATCTAAGTCTTATATTCCATTAACTTGAAGTCTTTTGGATGAGCTTGTGTATGATAAAGAGCTCCATAATTATTCATTTCCACTTTATAATGGATTAGAAGGTTGAGAAGTCCTTCAAGAGACATGAGTTGTAGTTATTTGATAGTCATATAATTCACATAAATAATGGAGCCAACTATATGAGAAGGATGATAAATATTATAAGTAATAGACTTTATATACTTTTCATCACTCTTTAGCTTACCTTTTTTCATAGCTATATGAGATTTTAGAGATTTTAAGTGAGATATATAGTCTTTGATATTATTGAAATCTAAAATTTTCATATTAGAGAGTTCAATTTCTACTCTATTAACTTCATTGACACTTAATTTTCCATAGAGGTCTTTCAAAGTAGTCCATACATCAACATGATCAATATTTTCTATGATGTGGAAAAGTATATCTAGTTCCACTAGCTTGAAAAATAGTCCAAGATATTTTGCATCTCTTATTGAGTTCATGATCGTTAAGACCTTCTAAATATTTATTCGAACTAACCAAGTTTTATAATTTTTCCCATTGAGTTAGGTAACATACCCAAAGGAATCCATTTTATATAAAACCCTAAATAGATCTAATACCATATTTGTAAACTGATGGTACCACTACATAAAGCTTCAAAATCTTACAATATAGAAAACAATGGGCTCTAAATGCTTCTATTTATAATATTTATGGCCTCTAGAATATTTAGTTAAATTAGCACTCAAATAAAAAAATTAAATGCCAAACCTTAGATTTTTTTTTGAATTAGATGATATGATGTATCACTATTGGACTAGTTGTTGTGCTTTTTAATATGATTTTGACACTTGATTTGATGTAATTGGTGGATTAATTACTTTACATACATACATACGTACATACATATGTATGTATGTTAAAATATGAATGAATGGGTTCTAGAGTTGACAAGGCTTGAATTTGATATCTTGCCCATGACAATGGGAAACCTTACCATAATGCTACATATGTGGTTTGGCATAAAATCCACAACTAACATCACATAGCATATGTATTTTATCTTTTCCAAAAAAATGAGTGTCACCTCTCACCAAGAAAATGCAAAGGACAACCATTACCACTACACCATGCTACTTGCATGGAGTAAAAAGTGAAAAATAAGTTGAATAATTTATAGAGTTGATTGCACATAATAAAATTTGGCCCTTGTGCACTTGTCAGTATTCATATTCCATCAAAAAATACCTTTTCAGAGATTTGACCCTAATATGTGCATTATCCAAACAAGATGACAAGTTGTTGCACCACAAGCATGGATTGGAGATAATGAAGGTGGGAGGATAAGAAAATGACTTAAATATTTTTATATTGCTACAAAAGATATTTTCAAGAATCAAACCAACAATATGTGGCATAAAAAGCAACCATTAAACCATTGTGTTGTAGCTTTTTTTTGGCCCTTTAAGATAGAGTGCTTTGTATTTTAGGTCAAGGACTATATATACAACAATCCCTCATCCCTCATGGGAGATGCCCACTTTGGATTTTGCATTAAAATATGCCATCTATGGGAATTAAAACTGTAGCCAAGCCTCAATTACCATAGTGCCTTACCACCACACTACTCTCTTTACCTATGGAAGGTCAATACTATTAGAATATTCAAACAAATAAATGCATGGATGGGTTTTCAAACCCATGATGCTAGGCATGCAAGACGAAGACAAGCCTTTGCACCTTTAGATGCATAAAGGTATACAATTTCAATTAAGAAATAAAAATATATATATATACATGATGATGTACTATAAGTCTTGCACCTACATAGACATGCACATGCAAAATATTGGATGGAAAAGTCTTGGTTAACTTATTTGAATTTGAAGAATTATTAAAACTAAAAGAATATAGTTGAATTTAACCTTTCAAATAAGACCTTTCTTTTCCTTTAGAGTGAAGTAGCTTTGTCCTTTGCTCTTACACCATGTTTGAATTTGTAATATTTTCTAGAAAAATATTGAAAGATACATTCATCAGCATTAAGCTTAGGAATAATTAAAGAGCAACTTGAAGATATAAAGAATAGATTAAAAAAATAGATAAAGAGATAAGAAAATATAGAAGGTGGATGCCCATGGGTCTCCCATTATATCACTTTTTACTCATACTTATTACACAAATGGATCCTCATTGAGGGGTATTTTTAGGATTACAAATCCTTAATGAGAGGTTAAGCTTAGGATAACATAAAATTAATCTTTAGGTTAACCTTACAATAAAATAATACTAAATTACCATTTTAAGTAAGGTTATCCGAATTTTTCCCACTTGGTGATTGAATTTTTTTTCGAGCTCTGGCGATTTGGCGGGAAACCTTCTGTGCAGGCACCGGGCGAAGCTCCAGGGTTTCTGGTGGGAAGATTCTTCCAGGACCTCCGGTGGATTGAATCTACACTACTTTGAAGGATCGTTCGTTGCCTCGGGAGGGCCCAATGGGGTCTCCTCCAGGATCTATCGATGGGAAGAAAAGCTCATATGCTGATATATTAAAAGAAAACCCTGCATCTTCCTCCGATGAAGCTCAGCGAAGTGCTTATCAAATGCTATTTAAGAATGCTGGAAAGGGTTTACCTGCAAACAGAGTTAACGGCTGCCTTCCACAATCTGCTTCCGTGCCTAAGATTGTCATAGAACCAAAACTGGTTGAGGATACGATTATATACCGTGCTACCCATGATCCGATCTCGCAAATTCATGGGTATCCGGCCCACTCGAACTTTCTACACACCCGGGTGAGACAGAATCGGGAGCCCATTGGTGAGTACTCTCTATGGCCTATAAGCAATGGGTATTTTATTATTAGTTTCTCTTCTTTAGCAGATAGAAACAGAGCATTTGAATCAGAGAAGAGGAGCCACGGCCCGACAGGATTATTTGTCCAACCGTGGAGAGTGGGTTTTGATCCTCGCATTGAGCCCACGGCTGTCCCGGTTTGGATTCGGCTGTACGCTCTCCCGATGGAGTTTTGGGGTGAGCAGATTCTTGAGTTGATTGGTAATTCTCTAGGTAGATATTTGGGAGTTTCCAGAGATACCATTGAGGGAAATACTGCTGTCTTTGCTAGAATATGCGTAGAAATGGATATTAGCCAGCCACTTCCAGCCGAGGTGGAATTGGAGTTGGCAGGACTAACCTGGATACAGCAGCTAGACTATGAAGCCTTACCTTTTAGATGCAGATTCTGCCATAAGCATGGCCATTTGGCTAGGTTCTGCCCAAATATCCTGACCACAAAAGCGGAAGCTCCGTCGGGAGCGCCAAATCGCCCCAGAGAGGGTAAGTTCACTCCGGTCAAAGAACCCCTCAATATCCCCCAGGGTTCTGATGCCCAGAAAGATGGCTTTGAACAGCAGAAGCAGAGGAAAAACAAAAAGAGAAATGGCAAAGAGCAGGCTCAAACCAAGCCAACCAATCGATATGAAATCTTCAAATCCCTTGTAGACCAAGAAGACCAAGTCATGGAAGGAGTGGATGGGAATGCTGAGGATAATAACACCCACTCTCATGCTCCTCTATCATCTACTCCTGTCTTAGAACAGGTGATTGAAACCCCTGAGACTTTGCAGCCAGAGAACCTAGGGGCTATGGTAATCCATTCCCCTGCACAACCAGTTATTAAGGATGTCAACATGGGAAGTGCAGAAAAGAACAGAGAAAGACCAGCGTTGGGGATTACCCATGTGGAAAAGAGGTCTAAGAATAGTAATTCCCAAGGAGCTGGTAGAAAATCCAATAAGGATCTACTAGTAGCGCAAGGGGACAAGCTGATCAATGGAGGATCGGTGAGAACAATTGACTCTTATTGCTCCCAAGGTTTCCAATGATTATACAATCCCGGAATGTAAGGGGTTTAAACAAGTAGAACCCATCAATCTGCTGTTCAAATACTTTTAGGAAGACACAAAACAGACTTTTTGCTCCTTCAGGAAACAAAAATGTCTTTAGATCTTATGTGTAAAACTCGTTAGTAGAATATGGAGGGGCGCCTGGATATATGGATGTGGCGGCCCAAGGAGCTTCGGGGGGATTGTTACTCTTTGGAACCCTCTCGGTGTGGATAGCAATAGAACATACAGCTTGGAGGGGTGTTCTCACATCTCTCTTTAAGAACATTGTTACAGCTGAACAGGTTTTAATCACAAACTTCTATGGGGCTCAAAGCATTGATGGCCAGCGGCTTCAATGGAATGTTGTTCATTCAATGAGATCCTCCCGGGAAGATTGCGATTGGATTATTGCTGGGGATTTTAATGCCAAATTATCTGCCAGGGATCAGGAAGGTGGTATCCCAGTTTTGGATCCAGGGGATAGGCTTCTGATTGCTCAAGTCCAGGCCTTTCACCTTGTTGATATCAAAGGTCCTGGCACTTATTTTACGTGGACTAATAAGAGAAGAGAGCCACACAAGAGGGAAGGTAAAACTAGACCGGTTTCTGGTCTCGGAGGAAGCATTTGTGAAATGGAATATTAAATTTCAGATTTTGGAAGGCCCAGCTTCAGACCACTTTCCCATTTTGGTCGGAGGGAGGGGCTATGACAGAGCGAGTACCATAAACCATTTAAATTTGAAAATTTTTGGTTGCAAAAAGAAGATCTCCGAAGAAAAATTCCTCGCTGGTGGGAAGATGGCCGCCCACCTTTTGGGACCGCAATGTTCAAATTTCACAAACAGACTTCAATTTGTCAAGTGTAAACCGAAACAAAGGAGGCAAACTAACAAATCGGACTTCCAAGACCAACGGGCCCCCTTGTTGGCCGGATGGGATGAGGTGCAAAAACATTTCAGTGGAAGGAAACATTTTCGAGCACCTTAAATCCGAGGATGATGCTTTGTGCAAAGCGGTTGAGGATATTGATAATCAAGAAGAGATTTACTGGAAACAGAGAGCAAGAAATACTTGGTTATTAGAAGGAGACAGAAATACAAAAAAATTTCAGCGCTCTGCCTGTGCTAGGAGACAAGCGAATAATATGGAATTCCTTCAAGATGAGAATGGATACTCTTTTGACACTCTTCCTGGTATGCACTCCCACTCAATGGAGTATTTCTCAAAACTCTTTAAGGAAAGTATGGAGCAAGATGGGGCAGCCCAAGATGAAGTTATTGCTGTCATTCCTTCTATAATCTCTCCTGAAGAGAACCAGGCCCTACTTAGACCCATAGATAGAGATGAACTTAAGAAGGTGGTCTTTGGGATGAGTACTGGCAAATCGCCCGGTCCTGATGGCTTCCCTATTGAGTTCTTCCAGGCCTTTTGGGATACCCTGGAGGAAGATGTTCTGGCTGTCACTGAGGAGTCCAGAACCAATAAAAGAATGCTCAAGGCTCTAAATCATACCTTCATTACTTTAATTCCAAAAGGAGCAGGGGGGGTTCATTTATCTGATTTTAGACCTATTGCCTTATGCAATGTGATCTATAAAATAATCACTAAGATTATGGCTGAAAGGTTAAAACCTATCCTGCATAATATAATTTCCCCGCAGCAAGGGGGTTTTGTTGAAGGGAGGCAAATCTTGGATGGAGTGATTCTAGCACAGGAGGCTATCCATACAATGCACCAATCTGGGAACAAAGGAATGTTCATTAAACTGGATATGTCCAAGGCTTATGACAGGGTGGAGTGGGGCTTCTTGGCAAAGATGTTGACAACCTTTGGTTTCTCTCAGGACTGGACAGACTGGGTCATGAGCTGTATTTCTACGCCTTCATACTGTTCTTATCAAGGGACTTCCCTCGCCTCCTTTTGGTGCCTCTCGTGGCCTTCGGCAAGGAGACCCTTGCTCTCCTTATCTCTTCCTCATCTTGGCTGAAGGATTGGGTAGACTCTTTCTGAGAAGAAGACTTCAAGGTCAGATAACAGGTATTAAGGTCGGGGCTGAAGTTTTGACTCATTTACAGTTTGTAGATGATACTGGATTGGTGGGAGTGGCCAGCCTTAGGGAAGCAAGAAGAATCAGAGATACTCTAAATGTCTACCTCCGGGCCTCTAATCAAGTCATCAATGACAATAAATCCAAAGTGATCTTCTTCAATATTGATCAACGGTTACAGGACAGAGTTATTGAGATTTTAGGTTTCACTCGGACCTCTCTCCCAGTAGTTTACCTGGGGGTCCCTCTCCATTTCAAAAAACTAAAAATAGATGTTTGGAAGGACCTATTGGATGGCATCAAAGATAGAATGAACCATTGGTCTCATAGATGGTTAAGTTATGGGGGTCGTCTAACTTTTCTGCAGTCAGTTATTCAAGCCATGCCAATTTATAAATTCTCCATCCTGGCTGCTCCCCAGCCTATTTGGAAAGAGCTGGATAAAATGGCTAGAATATTTCTATGGGAAGGTGCCAAGGGAGAGAGGAAATGGGCCTTGGTTGGCTGGGACAAGGTTACCCAACCCAAGGAAAAAGGAGGGTTGGGACTAAGAAGCTCCAAGTTTAACAACAAGGCTTTGGCTGGCAAACTGTATCGGAGGTGGATTTCTCACCAACATCCCTCTTCAGCAGAATCCTCTCTAGCAAATACTTGGGTTCTGTCCATCCTAATGATGTGGGCCGCTTTCCTCCGGAAGGTTTTGGATCATCAGAGGTGGCGAGCGCTCAAGCTTGGAGCTCAACTCATCAAAGATCAACTATTCTGGAAAGTGGGGAGAGGGGATAAGGCTCGATTCTGGATCGATTCCTGGGACCATAATCCTCCCATTATTGCTGTGTTTCCTGAATTGCAACCGATAAAATCTGCTATAGAAGATAAGGGATGGATCCAAATTGAGAGCTACTTTAACACTAGTCAATTGGGGGACTACAAGATCATAAAGTTTAAGCGGCTGGATGAGTGGCCAATACCAATCCCTCCGGAGTTGGTACCTACTTTGGGAAAAATCTTGGCATAACGGTTTCTTACCGGGAGAGATGAGGAGGATGAACTGGCCTGGGGCTATGGGAGCCTTGGGGTTTATACTGTGAAAGAGGGATATGATGAGATCCTTCCAGAGCCCCCCCACACTTTTTTTTGGTTCATGATTGGAGAAAGATATGGCATCCCTAGGGCTGGCCGAAAGTGAACTTCTTCGCCTGGCAGTTTTTGCATAATGGAATTCTCACCTATGACAATCTCAGACTCAGAGGCATCATTGGCCCTTCTCAATGTGTGTTATGCCACAAGCAGGAGGAAACTGCGGATCATCTAATGTTTGAATGTTCTTTCACAAGACAGATCTGGAAACGCTGGTTCTCCCACTTTAAACTTCAGGCTAATGGGGTCTTGTCTCGAAACAATATATGGGAAAGCTGGAAGAAAGGTAGATTTAAATCCAAAGCTCTTCGAATTGGCTGGGAGCTTGGTTTATTTTTTATCTGGTGGCAGGTGTGGTTGGAGAGAAATGCCCGTATTTTCCGTGAAACCTTCTCCTCTCTAGAAGGAATATGGCAAGTCATTTGGAGCAAAGTGGCGAAAACGGTTGCCATTCATGCCGAGGGGGAAATTCAGTCTGCTTCTGAGCCTTTGGAAGAGGGAGCTGTTATTCAACAAAGGCAGGTGAGTGGTAGTTGGAAACCTCCTCCTGAAGGATGGATCAAAATCAATACTGATGGAGCCGCTAAAGGCAATCCGGGAAGTGCCGGAATTGGAGTAGTGTGCCGCGATCATGCCGGGTCTTTGCTCTATTGGGAACCGCAGGGGTCCGGGATGTGCCACAAACAATGAAGCCGAGGCCTTTGCCATTAAATCTGCCTCCTTATGGGCTATCAAACAGGGACACAGGAATATTATTATTGATTCCGACTCCCAAATCTTGGTGGGTGCTCTTGACTATATGAGAAACTTTGTCTCGAAAGCTTGGAGGTTGCGGATCTTAGTCTCCCAAATTAAAGAGCTTTGGAGGGAATTAGATGATGTGATACCTGTCTATGTGAATCGAGATCTCAATAAGGCGGCCGATTTCCTTGCTAAGATGGGTGCTGAAAGGGAGGTTGGGATGCAGCTGCACAGTGACATGCCTGTGGAGGATGCAGAGATTCGACAATGCCTTGAACGATTTCTGAAATGATGTGCAGTGTTTTTTATGCTAAGGAAGATTTCTGTCGCGATATCGCGACATGTAGCGCCGTCGCAGCTTCAAGTTGGAAGCTGTCGCGATATCGCGACAGGTTGCGCCCTCACGGCCTTTGGCGGGTTTTTGTCGCGATATCGCGACATGTCGCGCCATCGCGGCCCTCGGGAAGGCGCATGGTAAAATTGTCGCGATATCGTGACAGTTTTGGCAATTTTGGGCTAACTGGAAAACTTGTCGCGATATCGCGACACTTTTGCAGATGGAGAGCAAAGTGGAAAATTTGTCGCGATATCGCGATAGTTTTGAGAACTGGGCGCCGAAAGGAAAAACCGTCGCGATATCGCGACACTTTTGGCGATCTGGTGTCATAAGGAAAACCCGTCGCGAAATCGCGACCATTTTGCTGATGTGGTGCAAAGTGGATAATTTGTCGCGATATCGCGACACTTTTTGGCGATGGCTGCTGCAAGAAAATCTCGTCGCGATTTCGCGACAATTTTGGCATACCAGCGGAATGGAGAAAACTGTCGCGATATCGCGACGCTTTTGCGATCTGGATGCCATAAGGATAATTCGTCGCGATTTCGTGACACTTTTGATGGTTGGATGATTCGGAGGCACTCTGTCGCGATTTCGCGACCTTTTTGGCGTTATGGAGCAAGTTGGTCTTCTAGTCGCGATTTCGCGACAATTTTGGCGAAGGGTCGCTGGAGGGAGATGTCGTCGCGATTTCGCGACATGTCGCGATTTCGCGACATGTCACGATTTCGCGACATGTCGCGTTTTCGTGACTGTTGGCACCGCTGCGGAGGAGACGGGGTTGACTGTCGCGATCTCGCGACATGTCGCGATTTCGCGACATGTCGCTTTTTCGCGCCCAGTTGACTTCTTTGCTTTGTGTTGAGCTGGGTTGACTTTGTGCTCTACTCTTGTAGTGTTGTTTGTTGTTCTTGGTTGGGATGTGTTCTCTCCCGCTTGTAATTGCTCTTTGTATTAATACAAGTTTTTCATTTTTTCAAAAAAAAAAAAAAAGTAAGGTTATCCAATAAATATGGGTTAATCAATATCACTAATGGTGAAATATGAAAGAGTCTTGTACACTTACATAAATAATGCATACATGTAGGCTTACATAATCACATGCCCATAGGCTACATATACGGTGCTCATAATCATCTCTTTACACTATTGGTCATGGCCTAAACAATATTAAATTATACAACTTTCAACAATTAAAGAGATCTTAATTGACTAATTAGAAGTAAATGAATGTTTATTTATTTCAATATTTGCTTCCTTTTATGGCTACCTAATAGGTATAGAAGGATTTATATGTACAATATGAGGAATTAGGATTTGACTTAACCACATCCAACACACAGCTCAAGGATAAGTCAAATTTACTAAACCTTTTATTAAGGTTTAGTCAAGGTTAACCATGTAGGTGGTTTAACTCCTATAAGGGGTGAATACATATCTATACTAGTTAATTAATCAATCCCATGAGTGGTTAATATAATTATATTAATCATAAGCTTACATCATCATTTACCAAACTTGGATAATGAGACTATTTTACCATATCTTCTAACGCCCACCATAATTTGAAGTTAGGGTTTTAGAGAGAAGACATTAGAGATGCTATAATCTTCCCCTCATGATATATTCTCAATTATGTTAAATATAATATAAAATTCTAAACCTCCTACATAATATGGAACATTATCAAGTTGCCAATCAATGAATATCCATAACCATCTATAATACTATCAAGATGTCAAAAGATTAAGCCTCCATCTCCATATAAAGTATTTCCAATTTCCCTGTAAGGAATATACTACAAAATCCAAGATACTCCCACAATTGCTTTCATGGGGTTTTGGGTATGATTTTTGTTAAGTTTGCATACTAAATAGAGCAAATAGATCCTGCTATTTTATTTTCTCCTCCCAATGGTACATGAACTAGATTGATCCTTCCTCAAGCATAAATTCATGAATCCACCTTTTGGGTCATATTGAGCTTCCTATGAGAAGATCTTTAACATGTAATATGGTGACAATAATTTATCCTACAATAATAAAATAAAATAGTTGAATTATCAAGCAAAAGATAAATTTCCAAATAGTCAAGACCATGGTTAGAAAGTAATCCTTAGTAGCAAGGTTCACCTTGAAATGTTCATCCAAAACCTACTCATATTGTAGTTAAACATATCCTCTACAACATTGAAATAAGTCCTCAAACAAATATGACATAGATGATCCATAATGCTCCTATAAAATTGCCAAATTATGTTGGCAAAACAAAACGAAAAACTACAACCATTGAAAAAAAAATATTATCACATTAAAAAAAAGTCCTCAAGCGATTTTTTATGTAAAATTTATGCCCTCAAAAGGTTTTCCCTTTATGAACTGATAAAATATAAAAAAACTTGAATTCAAAATTTCATTTTTTCAACCAAATATGTATAAAAATTGGAAGGAAACACATGTCATAGTACTTAAAATATCATGTATCCACTATAATTTCTACTAACTAGGACAATGACTCAACAATCAAATTATATTCTTTATTTGTTGACAAGACATGCACAATAGCAAGTACATATAGATGTTGAAATCTAACTCATGATCACAATAAAACAAACAAGAACCTTACCATTGGTTTTTTCTTTATAAATGGTCAATAAATTTCTTCACAAATAAATTTATTATCCTTGATGCACTCGAAGGCACGACCTCTACAACTCACCTTGAGATCCTTCAAAAAGGTACTCTACATTGATGAACATGTCAAGATCAAAATCACTTGGCTAAGAGTTGTTTTCCTTACCACCATATTATTAGGATTCCTTGGATAAGAGATAAGCATCTCCCAATATGGCCTTGATGAAGACATAAAATAATATCAAAATAGATTAAGGAATGGTGGCTATAATTGCTAACATAGAAGAATGCATTACCATAAATAGAGAAACACAACATTAGGTTTTACATTGAGAACCACTTATACCAACCCAAGTGCATTATTGTTGCACCACTACATCCAACAATTATAAAAAATACCCCTAAAAATTAAATTCATTAAAGCACTTAAGGCACCTAACTACACACATTCTAGAAGCTTACTATCACTATAATTTTCTATTAATCAAAGAGCCTATCAAGTAGTTTGGAGGTATTTTCCATACATTAGAGACTAATCAATGCTCATCTAAAAATTATGGGTGATATTTGAATTATTCAAACAAGTCTTCTTGATCATCAAAAACCACATAAAATTTCCTCTAATCTATGTTGCATCAGTGCCAAAACAAAATGTAAACTAAATAAGGAAATGGATTTTATATAGAAAAAACATAAAAGACAACAAGGGTTTATAGAAAACATAAAAAATTGTAATCCACCAAATTTAGTGGAAACCACCTCTTGAGGACATTACTAGAATCATATATCAAAAGATAAGTAATTAATAAAATATATTGAATGTAAAAAAGGAAGCATGGTGAACCTATTCATAATATTTATCCCAAACCAATTTGTTGTTGCTCTAAAGGAGATCCTTGAATCCAAAATTTCACAATGATTTAAGGAAAAAAACCTTAAATTTGTCAAATGGGATATTCTTAAAATATTGCTTCAAAAACAATCTCTTTGCTTAGTTGAATGAATTTGCTTCATCCTAATTTGATAACATGGTGGATTTTATAATATTTTTTAAATAAAAAATTAAGTATAGCATTCACCACAATCCATATGTAAGAGAAGAGAGAAGTAAAATAGAAAAATCAAGTTTATGAAAGATAAAAAAATAGGGGTGGGTGCTCATAGGCACCCCATAATATAATAAATCACTCACTCATAAATTGATGCAAAGGATTAACACTTTGGAGGTATTTCTAGTAGATACCTCATGCCCATATTATAATTATAATTATAATTATGTTAACCAAGGCTAGCATATGACTCAAGGTTAAGTTAAGTTTACTAAATATTTAATTAAGACTTAGTCAAGGTTAACCATTTAGGTGGTTTAACCAATCCCAAAAGTGGTGAATACATATCCATACAAGTGGATTAACCACTCCCACAAAGAACCAATACAACAATATTTTCCATATACTTACATCAAGGTTGCTTGTATCCTTATATCATTGTCTCTTAAATTTGGTCAATACGGTCAAATTACCATATCTTCCAACACTTTTCTTTTCTTTTTAATATTTATTTTTCATCTTTTCAAATTTTATTGACTTTTTTATTACATGAAGGTATGCATATAGGTAATACAAGACATTTTTTGACTAATTAAGTAGGATGATTAACATCAACAAGATTAATAAATTTTGTTGTCATATTAACATCACTATGTATTGCCCATATTTGTTTTCCGTATTAGTATCACTAGAATATTCCACATCCTCCTCTTTAGGTTTGACACTTATTTGGTTCAATTAAGGTAGTTATTTTCAATACTAAAATAAGTTTGATTGGCTTAGTTATTGACATATTGATCATTATATTGGATAAGTATATAATAGTAGTTTTCTTCACGCTTTTTGACCTTGGAGTAGATTTAATATTATGCTTTTTGACCTTGGGGTAGAGTTTAAATTATATTTTTTTATTGATAATTGGGTTTTGAAAGGTCCCAAAAACCTTTTATAAATAGATTAGGGAGAGGGTCTCCACATGAGAAACAGGAGATAGTCCTAATGGTACAATCTCACAAATCAAACAGCGAGACCATCCCGTTTAACATAAGTAAGGAAGCCTGACTTGTGTATCCTAGGATAAACAACAAGAGGAGACACATGTACGGGATGAGAAAACCTGAAAACTGGCATAAAATTTAAAAACTAAGAAACAAAAACCACCCAAAAAGTCTCAATAAAAGGAACCCAATTGGTGCAATTTAAAAATGGTATCCCACCCAAAATAAATAGCCCAGGATGAAACTGGATCCCATAAACCAACCTGGGCAAAACTAGAACCTGCAAAAAAGGAAAATACCCATCCAGGAAGGTACGGGAACACCCAACGAATGAAGAACCCATACAAGAAGGTATGGAGAATGCCTAAAAAATACAGACCCATCCAGGAAGGCAAGGAAAAATACAAAAAATGAACAACCCATCCAATAAGGCTCATGACTAGCCTGGAGGAGAAGAAACCCGTCCAAGAAGGAGTAGGACAACTAGGAAATAAAAACCCGTCCAAGGCATGAGACTAGCCTAAAAAGGAGTAAGCAACAAATAGAGATATCACATTGTGGTCTCACTGCATAGGATATGAAGATAAGAGCAATAGGTAATAAAATCCTAAACATCAATCCACCATGGCCACTCCATGGCTGGAAGGGATTAAGCCACTAGAACTATCAACAAGATATCATCAAGAGCAGTAGGCACGCATGCATGGGGCCCCAAGGCCAAAAAATAGTATAGATAAAATCCAATAGAGAGCCCCAAAGCAGGGTAACCCACCAGCACCACCAACTATCCATCCAGAGGAGATCCATGGACCTTAACACCCACAAAAATACAAGAAACACATGGCCCTTCCATAGAGGTCTAAAATATGCAACATGGAGAGGACCATAGAAAAACCAATATAGACACCAAACCCAGCTTCAAAGAGCCCAAACCAACCACAACCGAGATCCACTCAATTGTAGATGATGAAACCATGGCCCAACACCAAGGCCAAAAGGAAGTAGAGAGCAAATCGCAAGCTGACATAGTAGGGCCAAATAAAGTGGGAATCCCTTTAGATGTTGAATCTAAGAATAGAGAAGAGAAAACAAACCAACGATAAGCAGGAAATCATAGGCCCCACCCAAATCCAAAAGGACCATCGGGATAGTATTTGAACTCTAGCTCCTGATTTGGGCCACCTAAAACCAAACACCAACACAAGCCACTATGGCAAAATGTAGGGATGATCCAGCCAAGCTCCAACAAATTCATCGGGATGGGAAACACCACTTGGAATGCCTAAGGATGATCTCGTAGCGTATCAAGAAGCACAGAATGTTTGACATGGATTCATCCCTAGCTAGGAATCCATAGGGATGGGTGAAGTAGGGAATTTGGGATAGGGTCCTCTCACCCAGAGCAGGAGGCCTCCCCACTCCCCCCTCTATATTTTTGACATTTGGATTTTAATTATTATATTTGTAATTCAAGAAGGAATTATTATAGATTCTCAACTATTGCATTTGAGGGTGGAGCCTTTTAGTGAGAAGCCTAGTCCTAAGGTCCTCATTTTATTTCATTCTATTATGCTTAGTTAAATATTAGGTCAAAATTGGGTCCAAAATCTACTCCCTTAGTGTATTTATAGATATTATAATTATTATTATTATATTATTTCAAACTTTATTCTAGAAATAAAACTTGGCTTTATTATACAACTCTCATGCCTCTATGTTAGAATTAAGGACATGGGATCTAACATAGTACTATAAAATTGACCTTTTAATATCATCATGTATCCATTGATAAGTTATGGGTTTAGAACTAGTATCTTCCTTATGCAATAAATTTATGAAGGAATTACAAACGTCAATATAATGAATATTGAAAACACCATCATGTGCTATATATTTACTAAAAATATTAGGGTCTCTATAATTATTTATATTTTTTTTATATTCTATATCTTTAAAATTCTTAGCAAAACCAATAACAATATGGAAAGAAAAAATATTATGTTTGTAAATTTTTTTTGTATATTAGGCAACTAAGAAATTCATGGTTTATCTCAACATACACAAAAGCATTAATCTTCCCTTTTAATTTATCTCAATATTTATAATATGTAGAAAATAATTTGGTTCATAAATTTATTGAAACTAAGAAATGCATTTTTTACTTCTATTGACCATCAAAATTATTTTATAATTTTCTTTAATAAAAATAAAATTTAATACAATATATTGAGTAATAAAGATAAACTAATCAAGTGTAATCTAAACTAGATACTTATCTTAAAGCTTCAAGAAAATAAATTTAATAGATGACCAATTCCTATGATATTAATGAACTTATTGGTTCAAATTTGACATTCATAAATGTTGTCATACCAACTATACCCATTATTTCAATGACCTTAATTTTATATTATAGGATTAAAAAAATAGAAGGGAACAAGAACATTCTTCCCAAGGTAATCTATGTTCGAAAGGAAGTATCATTAATATCTAGAGAAGGAAAGATGAGAATGCAAATATCATTTAATATAAGTTGCTACTTAATATAAGTTACATGAATTCTTTCTATGTATTTCTAATTCCTAGGCATAAACATTAGCAATACATATTAGCATTGTAGACACCAAAACAACACCAATCCGATTATGTGACAACAAGCACCGATCGCATTGACACACACAACCCCTAGGGCAGCCCCCAGAGGTTAAACAGTGGTCCTAACCACTTCCAAAAGTAGTTTTGGAGGTCAGAGGTCAATTTGGCACCTTTTTGGCACCTTGCTCTCTGCTCGTCCCACCCAGGGATGAATACAAACTGGCATTCATCCCACCCAGGGATGAATAGCAGCATTCGCCCTAGGGTGAGGTGAATAGCAAGTTTGACTGGCAAAAAGTCAAACCTCAACAAGTCCGCCAGTTAACTGAGGCTTCAGGCCATGCAATTGCGAGGAATAGCTTTTAATCAAGGAGAGAGACTTCTGTCATGCATGTCTTTATTTTAGAGACCTCATGCAAGGAGATTCTAAATCAGGGAATTAGCTTTTCTTTGAAAATAGGACAAACAACTCAAGTGGCGCCCTCGCATGCGCAATTCAAACAGAGAGACCCTAGGTCTATAAATTGGTGAGTTTTCTCACCCAAAATATATACAGAGAAGGAGCATTTGAGCAACGAAGTGCTGCCAATTTACATACCTACTTGCGATTTGTGCCTTTCACATCCTTAATCTCTCATTCGAAAGGGAGGTTATTGGGTGATTATTGGAAGCACGAATCCGGACCCAAAACCTGATTTTTGGCCACAAAATTCCACAAAATTTGTCGAAAACACCCCATAAGAATTTTTGGACCCATCCCAAGTGGATTGGTGCCGAAACAGTGTCCCAAACGGTGGGCGTTCTGCCCCCGGGTGCCCCCCAAACTATCACAGTCCTATTCGCCCCACCCCGGGATGATTAGAAATATGTGATAGATTTATCTGATTTTTATTTTGCATCTTATTCTAGGTATGTTAAATAGGTTGTAGTTTAAATTTCATTTCATTCTGAGCAATTTTGACCAGGTTTTTGTCATTTCCCGCCTTTACTAACTTGCAGATGCCATCATCAAAATCTGGGTGCTAGAGGCCAAATTGGAGAAATATGACCATCTGGGTCTTCCCAAAACACCCCCAATTAGCTAACCCCAACTTTTCAGGTCATTTGGAGCTTCCTAAGTAGGACATTGAAGAGGGTGCTTTCTGACAAATTATTGTAGGTCTATTCGTCCCACCCTGGAGCGAATACAAATATGTGAGGAATTTCTAGACTGTTCTTTTTGCAGTGGTCTTTTGGTAACATATTTATGCTTCTATTAAAATTTTAGGTCAATCCGAGGTCATTTGATTATCGTTTTAATATTTTCATGCATATACTGACAGTAGGCCTTGGGAAATACATGCTTTATTCTATCTGCAGGTGCTACTAATATTTTATGTTTCTTTGAACATAGGTTTTCAACATCAGAAGAGTAGGAAGGAGTGAAAAATCATATACACAAGCGGCGGCGATGTTTTGGTCCGCCCATCTTACATGTGGGCACGCGGAAGAAGGATTGCTATCATGGATGTGATCAGAAACATATTTGACGCTCCTATCCCCTAAAAAGGAAGGAGACGTATTGTAACATGAATTTGAAAGCACATCAATAAAGAGGGACCCTATTCCATATTGCTTTTATCTTGTGTCGATTCGCTCATGTTCTTTCCTTTTTATGCATTTTTCAATACATAGGCTTTTGGCGTTAAGTTTGGTTTTAGACGCATCGTATTCAGCATATTCCTTTTTGTTTCCGTATCCTCGTGCTTTCAGTGGTGATCACGGTGGGACCTCTATCCCTTGATTTTTAAGATTAAATTTCTGATTAAATTTGCTTGTTCTTTTGCTTACAGGTACCAAGTTTTCAAACGCTGGACTATTTTAGAGCAAAAATTCAAAGACATCCGATTTGGGCAGAGAAGAGGTAGAGGTCTTAAACACCTTCTATCAAAAATTTTTTGTTTGTTCTCTGGTTATTTTCTTGCATAGGAGAGTTTGAATGCTTGTTTGCTTCATTTATGCAACTTAAAAAGAACCCCACACACCACGTGGTAAGTTAAAACAACAAGGAGTTGGTCGTAAAACCCCAACCCTTGAGCAAGACCAACGGTGGATTTCATCACCACCTTGGCTTGAGATATTGCATACATTACCCCGATCGTGACTGTTGCTAGACGTAAATCTTGATGAAAGCTGACCAAGTGTAGCTAGGGTGATTCCCAACGCATGAGGATAAGTCTTCTATGGTAGGTGTCATAAATAGAGCGATCCCCCTTTCGTACCGCCTATGTTCCACGTACCATCTGCTCTCACGTACCAATAGTTTCCCTCACGTAAGGGCGGGTATATAGAGAGGTTGGTATATCATTCTGGCAATGGTATATCGAAGGGGCGACCATTTTTTGGGAGTCATAAGAGCCATCATTTTGCATTTAAACGTTCTTTCACAAACTTTCAAAACAAACATCAAAAACACACTGAACCAGGTTTAGGGCACACTTTTAATTTTTAAACGAGATAATCATTGTTTGTGTGTGTGATATTTCTTGTTTAGTGTAGCATAAGAAATCCTAAAAAAAGATAAAAATCTACTCATCTTTAGGAGCACATCACCATGGTGTTCACTCGTAGCCGAGCCCAATCACGGGCAAGCACTGCAGAAAGTGCACCAAGGGGGGCAAGTCACCTCCGATATAGTCCTGAGGACTTGGTCATCCCACCTTGGTGGCCTGACACACAAGATAGTCCACATCATGCCATAACAGAATAGGACTATAGAGGCACCTCTTTGAGGGGCACCCCCACTCAACATAGGTCCTTTCAAGAAGAGAACCTACACGTAGCACTCAACATAGATAGGAGACCTCCCTTAGATGCTCGTTATGGGTGGCCTAGTGATGAAGTGTTAGAACAATAGAGGGTCCGAAGGAGGGGCCACATGATTTCGTCATCCCTCCTCTAACCCACATTACTTGTTAGAAACACTAGACCAAATCTAGAGTATCAGGCTTTCCAGACAGGGCAAGACAATTCTGCCCGCACCTTTCATGCATATGAAAGAGAGGACGAGGAATATTACCACATTCCTCAAGAGTAGTACACAGCATGGGAGTGATGTACCTCCATGCCTGCCATGTATCAAGATCACCCATTGAGGCTATAGCCTCGGGTTAATGCAACTAACCTCGATAGAGGAAAGCAACCCATAGGGGTCTCGGATCACCACGACCGAGATAGACATGTAGGAGAGGCATCTAGGCTTCCTAAACAAGATACGGTGGAACAAATTGACTTGGCATTTGCCAAACATGCCGCCCGCCAAGCGCAAATCATGCAGCTTAGGCAAGATCAAGAACAGTTAGAGCATCTGTACCGCCTTAGCAAAGAGCGCATTCAGCGTCAAGCAACCGAATTGCTTCATAACAATGTGCCTGCGAAGGTTCCAACCCCTCGCACGCATAAAGTAGAAGTGTATGAGAGGCATAACCCCTTGGTACGAGACAGGTCCACGCGACCTTATCAAGTATTGCCTCCGAGACCTCCTAGACCTAAGCGGGAGGCCACTCCCCGAAACAATGATGGGCACCCTCCGCGGGCACCCACCCATGTGTATAGGTCTCGACCAGGCACTCCTCAAGAAGCCTATGAGGAGTATGAACAAGAAGAAGAGTGGGCTGAAATGCTCTACCAAGGCAGAGGGGGTGCTATCCAGCTACCTCTCAATAGGCCTCAAGTTCCCCACAACCCACAATGGGAGCAAACTAAGGAGGAAGAAATTAAATCCTCTGATGCATATAAAGCACTGCAAGAGCGCTTAGAGTCTATGGAGATCAAGACTTTTGGGCCCCAAAATCCCACTTTACGCCAACTCCGTAGTCATCCTGTGCATCCGTCAGTGCCGACACCTCCATACCCGAAACACTTTAAACTGCCCCAGTTGGCACTCTTTAGAGGGGAGGAGGACGCCCAAGAGCATGTGACTAGATTCTTGAGCCAGTGCTTTGGTATTCAGGACAATGATGCTTTGTTATTAAGAACATTTATAACCACATTCGTAGGCCCTACCTCGGATTGGTTCACCCAATTACCGAAACATAGCATCAATAACTTGGATCAGCTAGTGGACGCGTTCCTCGAACGCTTCACCTTCAACACTAAGAAAAAGGCATCATTAAGTGACCTAGCTAGCCTCAAGCAGTATGAGGAAGAGACCATGGTGGCATACGGGAACCGGTGGAGGACGTTGCTTTCAAAGCTGCCTTACCTCCCTCCCATGTCAGACCTGACCCAAATGTTCTCAAAAAGTTGTTTGAGATCGATCTCCATGCTATTGTAGCTACAACAATATGCCAGTTTAGAGGAAGCTCTAGCACAAGCCAGAATCATTGAGGAGATTAAGATACAGGATGGCGAGATCGCCAAACCTAAGAAGAAAGAATGGACCAAGAACACTAAAATAGGGACCACGCAACCGAAACCCGCTATGGTTAATCAGGTTGCCATCAACGTCCCTAAGCCTGCACAAGCAACACAGCCTCAAAAGGCTAACTATCAGGCGGTGCCTCCTAACAACTATGAGAGAGAAAACCAAAGGCAGGAACAAAATCAGCAGTGTCACCCTAGGCGACAATTTACTCCTTACACAGAGTCCAGGGACTCTCTGTTTGACCGCTTGTCAGCGGCGAACTTGATCAACCTTCCAGAGATTCAAACTATAGACCCCAATGCACCGAAGCCTAAGGGGTACCGAGAGGACTTGTACTGTAGGTTCCACAGGCGTAAGGGACATGATCTTAATGCATGTTGGAAATTCAAAGGTTTGGTACAAGACCTAATCGACAACAAGACATTGGCGGTGGACAACCCCGTAGCGCCAAACAACCAACATATGGGAGTATTCAGAGACCCCTTGCCTGCCCACGAGGCACCAGAAAAACCCCTTCAAGTCAATGAGGTGCAACAGAATTTCCCCATGCAGGGATATGTAGGGATGATAAGCATAGTGACTAGGAACAAGAAGTACCCAGGAGCTGCCCCCGCGGCAGCCACAAGAGAGGTTCCATCGACGTCACAAACTCAAAAACACCCTACGCAACTTCCCCCGCCTAGACCAGTGGCCACGATTCGGACTAGACTTACCCAAAGTCTAAGGACCACGTCGGCTAGGCTCTCCATATACGAGCTAATTCAACAATCAGCGCCCCATCGGGAGGCTCTAATGGAGATTTTAAAGGCCATCGAGCTACAGCCCCATGAAGCAAACTCTTTCAACAACTTTGTGGGACATGTAAAACAATGTACAGAGCCAGTCATCACCTTTAGAGAAGATGAATTGAAAATAGTGACTGGTGATGTGGCGGATCCACCCCTGCACGTTATTGCATGGGTCAACGGGATTCCTATAAGAGGGTGTTGGTGGACACTGGCTCATCCAGTAATATCATCACTACAGCAACATTGAAACATTTGAAGTTGCCAGCATCTCACATCGTGGCCTCCACTTATACACTGTGAGCATTCAATGATGCAATTTGCTCGATAGTTGGCACAATTGTCCTACCTATCCAAGTGGGACAAAAGACTATTCATACATTGTGCCACATCTTGGAAGGTGAGATGGCTTATAATATCTTGTTGGGCCGGCCTTGGATTAGGGACATGAAGTGTGTCCCTTCAATAGCTCATCAGTTCCTAAAGTATACATTTGAAGGATAGGTGCATGTAGTCCCGACAGACTTGGAGCCCTTCAAATACTGCAATATAGTGCAATTCATGCCACAATCGACCCTTCCATCAACACATTTGGATTTTTAGTTGAATCCATCTCAACAGGGTCCGATTTCGTAGGCATCTCCAGTGATTAATCCATCGAGTCCTCATTTGGGTCCATCTTCCTCCGCTAGTCCTTCAACAATGATGCCACCTACGGTGGCCACATCCAAGGACAAGGGAAAGAAACCCCTAGAAGAGGAACCACCTCTAGTCTCAACCATCTCGATAGAAGAGATGCCTAGCAGAATGGAAGTCGAGACGCCTAGTTCACCCCACATGGAGTGGACTCAGGAAGGACTCCCATTCGCTCCCCCTCAACCGCCAACGGTCACCGTTGAAATGGCCAACACGGGCCTGGGGGAGTATCTAGTGAGGAACATTGTAGCAACACCCACACTTGAGTCCATGCAGGACATGGGGAGGCCTCGACTCCCCATCGGCTCTGTGGTTCCTTTAGGCTACCCACCCAATCAGACAAACTTTGTTTATGGGGGCCTGGATAATGGCGTTGAAACTTGTATGCAAGAAGACGAAGATGAAGAGCCCTTTGCTGAGGATGTCAACTATCTATCCAACCCTAATTTTGCTTTAAGATATCTTGGCCAATGCAATTGGCATGGATATGGGTTGGGTAGGTATGAGCAAGGAGTGCATGTTCTTTGCCAACCGAGATATCAAATGTCGTATGACAAGTCAGGAGTAGGGTTCAACCACCCCTTGCCCCTAGACATCTTGGTGGAGAACATGCAAGGCCTAGGGATAGGCAACAAGGATGGGTTGGCATCAGATCCATATGCCAATCCTAACACAAACTATACATTGGGAGATTATCTCCCATTGCTAACAACCAACCTTGTTGACCATAACAACCCTTTCCCTTCGACCGAACAGGGAGAAAATTCAAGGACTCACCCACAAGAGGGATATGGACAAGACCAAGAAGGGTCTTCAGAGGATGAGTCAGAATACGAGGTAGCCCCTTGGGATCCTTTCGAGTCTGATAGCAATCATTCACAAGTATATCCCATGGATGATGATCAGGAAAGCTTCCTGACAATGTTCCCATTGGATGCTCCAATTGAGCATATGCCACCTCAAGAGAATCAGGTCCCCCCGTAGAGAGCGGAACAACCTCGATGGGACCACATTAATTTGCTCGAACAAGATGAGCCTCATATGTCGCAAACAGCTGTTGGAGCCAACGAAGGCCTTTGGATCTCTGACAGTGATTACGAAGATGAAACCGAGATGGCCTATCTCAACCACATGCGACAGATGCAACAACAATATCCCTTGGACATAGATGACATGTTTGAACACCTACACATAGGGCCAAGGCATAGGTGGCACCTCAACCCAACGCAGTTATAGCAATTACTGCACCCGCCACTCTAGGTACACAGAGAGCATCTTTCGCCTGGAGACCCTATCAAACCATCAGTGCCTAGGGTAGACCCTGTCTTCATCTCCGTGCATAGGGCCGATCCATTTGTGCCAATACCCACAGAGCCAGATCCGGAGCACAAAGATCATCTAGGATGTCCGAGTTACAACACCCATGGTAATGGAGACCACAATCATTTCATCAACATGATCTCCATTGATCTAACCGCCCCCATCCATGATCCAGCCGACCCGACACGGTCATTGTATCTAGACCTAGATGCTATCGACTGGGATCGCGCTGACACACCGCCATCCCCATCAGAGTATTGGCCTTGTGGAGGAATGTTCCATTTCACCCCAGGACAGACTCAGGATGTCTTCCATGCTGAAGAGGAACCTGATGTTCCGAACGATGATCTAAATTCGGCAAACGATATCCACTTGATCCCAACTCCACACCAGTTGGAGGACGGATCCCACATGTCGGTCGAGGAGATGACTGACGTAGACATCGGCTCAGATCCAGTGAATTTGCAAATCATCAATCTGGGGGGTAAGTCTATCCCCCGAAGAGCAAGCCGACTACATTGCCCTTCTCAAAGAGAAGAAGGAGGTTTTTGCATGGTCATACAAAGACATGTCGGGACTAGACCCATAGCTAGTCACGCATAATCTAACGCTTGATCCGACAGTCAAGCCAGTAAAGCAAAAACTACGTAAGATGCACCCAACAGTGGCCTTAATGGTCAAAGACGAGCTACAAAAGCTGTTGGATGCATAGTTTGTCATCTGTGTGGATTACCCACCATGGTTGTCTAACATGGTTCCCATCAAGAAGCCCGATGGGAGGATTCGCATATGCACCGATTTTTGAGATCTAAACAAAGCGAGTCCTAAGGATGATTTTCCCTTGTCGAGCATCGACGCATTGGTAGACGCTACAGCGGGCCACGAAATGCTTTCCCTCATGGATGGTTTCTCGGGATACAATCAAATTCATATCAATCCCGAGGACCAACTAAAAATGGCATTCACAACGCCTTGGGGGACATTTTGCTATAAGGTCATGCCTTTTGGCCTTAAAAATGCTGGTGCCACCTACCAACGTGCCATGACGTACATCTTCCATGATTACATGCACAAAACTTTGGAGGATTACATGGATGATTTGTTGGCCAAATCTCTTTTGCGCCCCGATCATCTCGATGACTTAAGCAAGATCCTCGATCGCCTCATGGAGCATAAGGTCAGACTAAACCCCAAGAAGTGCGTATTTGGCATCACATCTGGAAATCTCTTGGGTTACATAGTCTCTAAACGAGGAATCGAGGTAGACCCACACAAAGTCAAGGCAATCCTTGAAATGCTTCCCCCAACTACCATCAAGCAGCTCAAGAGTCTACAGGGAAAGGTCGCGTCGATCAAGCGCTTCATAGCGTAGCTATCTGACAAGTGCCGACCCATGAATAAATTATTGCATAAGGGGGTAACATTTCACTGGGATGACGAGTGCCAGTCAGCCTTTGATGACATTAAACAATACTTGGCTTCGCCGCTAGTATTGGCACCACCTAGACCAGGAGTGTCATTCTACTTATACATCTCAGCTACTGAGGTGGCACTGGGCGCCATGCTGTCCCAGAAAAATGAACTACACAAAGAACAAGCTACTTACTATCTTAGCCGCACCCTGGTCAGTTATGAACTTAACTATGCATACGTTGAGAAGCTCTACTTGGCAGTGGTGTTTGCTACCAAAAATCTATGCCACTACATGCTCAACAATACGACGTATGTTGTGTCTAAGGAGAATCCATTGCGATACATGATGAGTCGTACTTATCATAGTAGCCGCACGGCAAAATGGATCATGTTGTTGATGGAGTTTGACATAGAATTCATTGGACAAAAATCCATAAAAGGTCAAGTCATCGCCGATCAACTGGCAGAGGCTCCTCTTGAAGATGATCAGCCTCTGACCGTAGAACTACCGGATGATGGGGTTTTTCATGTTTCAGAATCGCCAGATTCTGATGAGCCTGAGTCACAGGCTGACATGACCCTATTCTTCGATGGTTCTAAATGTGAGCAAGGAGGTGGCACGGGAATTGTATTCTTCACTCCACAAGGGGCTCCAATGCCTCTGTCATTTAAATTAGACTTCCCGTGCACCAAAAACAATGCAGAATACGAAGCCTTGCTCATAGGTCTTCAGACAACAATCACCATGAACATTAAACGTTTAAACATCTTTGGTGATTCATTGTTAATTGTCAATCAAGTAAAGGGGATATTCCAATGTAAATGTCCAGTTTTGTAGGCCTACAAAGCCCTTGTGGACAAATTCCTGGCACAACTTGAATGGTATGACATCGAGGCACTCCCTCGATCATCGAATCATTTTGCGGATACTATGGCCTCCTTGGGGTCACTAATCCCGCAAGACCCTTCCGGTGAAATGACAACCATTCAGGTTAAAACATTATCGCAATCCATGATGGAGCGTGCAAGCTCTGACCTAACGCCAGGAATCCACCTGATCCAGATTGAACCATCTCAGGATAGGTTCTCTCGAATCCATGATTGTCTGACTCGAGCCAACTAGGGGTCCTTGTTCTCCCCGACCCCTCTTAATAGCAACACAACGTTATTTTTACAAGTTCTTTCCCGCTCAGCTTTTGCTAGGGATGAACTTCAAGAGGGATTGGCCGTTCATACCATCGAGGTTTTTGATCAGCGAGGATTGGTACACACCCATAAGGGATTACCTCAAGCTAGGTAACCTCCCACTTGGATTGACACAAGCCACGAAAAGATCATTTAAATAGAAAGTGGCAAAACATGTCTTGTTAGGAGACATTTTGTATCGTCGAAGCTATGAAGGAATCCTCCTCCGTTGCTTGGACCAGCAAGAGTCCGCTTGGGTGATCACCCAAGCACACGATGGTACATGTGGTGGCCACTTCAGCGGTATGGCCATCGCAAAGCGCATTCTTCGCATGGGCTATTATTGGCCATCTTTAGAGCGAGATTGTTGCGCATATGTAAAGAAGTGCATGAAGTGTCAACACCATGCTAATTTGACACACGTACCTTCTCAGGCCTTGCAATCGATCCAATCGGCTTGGCCTTTTTTGTAGTGGGGCTTTGATCTAATCGAAAATATCTCCCCTGCATCGTTCGGTCATCACACGTTCATCATAACGGCCATAGAGTACTTTACCAAGTGGGTGGAAGCAATTCCGCTAACCTCTACGACTGGATCCCGCATTGCGGAGTTTATTTTGCATAACATCATATGTCATTTTGGTATTCCATCCAAGATCCTGTCGGATAATGGGACGTCATTCAAGAACAAATATGTGCGTGCTTTGACCACAAAGTACAAAATTCAGCATAGTTTTTCAACACCCTATTATCCACAGGAAAATGGGCAAGCAGAGGCATCAAACAAAATGCTAGTCGCCATCCTCAAAAAGATAGTCACAGACAGTCATAAGGATTGGCACATTCAGATCCCGCTTGCCCTATGGGCTTATCGCACTAGCATTCGGACGCCCACTGGGGCAACTCCATTTTCACTGGTGTATGGCTCCGAGGCAGTCATGCCTCTTGAGTTGGAAATCCCTTCCCTGCGCATTTCAATGCAAGAGTTCATCGATGATGACACTACGCGGTAGGCCCGGTTAGACCAACTGACGTTGCTCGATGAACGACGCGTCAATGCTCTCGAGCATTTGCGTATCTATCAAGAGCGACTTAAGAAAGCATACAACATGAAGGTCCACCTAAGGGAATTTTAGGTTGGTGACTTGGTCTTAAAAGAGAACCAACAGAATTCTAATTTGTCGTCCCATCTAAGGGACAAGTTCATGGCAAACTGGTTAGGTCCTTATGTGATTGATAGTAGAATAGGACCTGGAACATACCGGCTTGCCTCTCTTGAAGGAATCAAGGAACCAGAACCCTTGAACATCAGTCATTTGAGGCCATTCCACATCTAGAGAGCCATAGTCCAACCAAAAGCTCCAAGGATTCTCACAATCACTTGGTCAACCCAAAATGCCCCAAAGGTATCTATAAACCCTTTGGTCAACCCAAAAGCTCCAAGGATTCTCACAATCGCTTGGTCAACCCCAAAAATGCTCCAAAGGTATCCATAAACCCTTTGGTCAAAAACCAAAAGCTCCAAGGGTTACCATAACCGCTTGGTCAAAATAAATATTCAAAAAAAACAAAAACAATAAAATCATCAAAAATAACAAAAAAAATTGCATTTCAATTCCATGCATACTCATAAAAATCAAAATACAAAAATATAGGTTGCATTAGGCATCGCATCCATACATTGCATATTTGCTAGGTCATACAAGTCAAAAGCACCATAGACTGTCATTACTTGGCAATTCCATCATTTTCCACATCAAATCCATTTCACAAACGCATACATCCAGAATAACACCATCGCCATTTTTTTTAGCATTAGTCAGTTGTCTCCTAATGTATATAGGGTTTTCGTCATTCAGCTGTCTTTAAATTTCTAGCCAAAAATTGTACAAAGTTAAACAACTTTTACATGGGAAAGTTTTACTTGGATCACGCCTTGTTACGTAGCATCCCTACACAAGTTAAAACACATAAAATAATTCCTAAGTTGTGTGAACGCAAGAGAAACCTACAAAGCAGTCTAGGGTACCATAGGTGAAAGATTAGCCTGTTCATCCCCCTATGTGAATGGTTCCAGAATGCTAAGAATTGACAAAAGGACGAGCTCTTCCCCATCCATTCCCCCTAATAAATAGTGGTCTTCACCACTACCCAAATCCCAATCATCGTTGGTCCCCAAAGTTGTAAGGATTCGTACTACACGTCCCTGCCAAGGATGGGTAGTCATCCCCAAGACCTAAAAGGATCAACGCCATTCAAAAACAAAATTCCCAACAAACCATCATCACAACCATCTCCACTCACCTTTGGTCTCAAAGTTGTAAGGATTCGTACTACACGTCCCTGAACAGGATGGGTAGTCATCCCCAAGGCCTAAAAGATCAATGCCCTTATTCCATAATCTCCATCATCCCCTTGGTTCCCAAAGTCGTAAGGATTCGTACTACACGTCCCCGAACAGGATGGGTAGTCATCCCCAAGGCCAACAGGATCAAGGCCATTCATAAGCCACAAACTTACAAGCTCAACCTTACAAAGCTCAAAATACAAAATCAAATAACAGTGGTTATCACCACTATTCAAAATCCTTGCTCAAAAAGAAAAACAAAGAGAAAAATAAATAGTGATTTTCATCACTATGTAGACGAGCAAGTATCCTAAACCATTGAGCAAACACACAACCTAAACTTGAATCCTTGGAATTCTCAGCATTCGAAAACCATCTAGGTGATCCTCATTACGGGTTTGGTGGACAGCCTACCTGGCAATGGCGGTATCCTAACCGCATGATGATATGTCTGTCACATTAGCTTTGTGTGTGCGTAGACCAATGTTTGCATGTGGATGAGCTAGCTTATGGTACCTTAGATTGTCTCATGGATTAATCTTACTAAATACAACAATGGAGTTAGTGGAGCTAATTAGGTGATCCTCAGTACAGGTTTGGTTGATAGCCTATCTGGCACTGGCGGTATCCTGACAAATACCACATAAACGAACTCAATTGCACACACAGGGATGTGAAATAACTTGGTTAAATTCAAGTCGGATTTATACCTTGTTCAAAAGTCTTGCGAGATAAATGTACAGTCTTGGCTAGTTAGTTAAAATATCTGAATCTCGAAAAGCTTAACTACATTTTAAAACAACTGGTACATTTCATTCCATACATCACCATCAAAAAATATGCAAAATACAAAAACAAAGTTTTCACATGCAAAGTCATTCCACAAAGTCATCCCATTAGTACAGCAAGTCAGTCAAATCTTGCATAGTCTATGGTGCCATCGACAAGTTATCAACAACTCATTTCATTCATTCCATATGCATACATCATATAAATTAGAAACATCACATTCATAATAGCATTTGCATACATCAATGTAAATACATGTACATAAAAACAAACCATGAAAAGTGCATAAACACCAAAAAAGAGTCATCTATATATATATCATCAAAAATGCTCGTAGGCTACAATGAACCGGTCCTCTGACCCCGCAACAAAATCCAAAAACTCAAAAACCCCCAAGCCTAGGGCATCGGCCACCATGATCATGCAGGATCGATGTGACGGGAACTACCCCCGTGGTGTGGGTCCTATGGGACCTCTCAGGGCGACTACTGCTCGCCCCTACATCACGCCCACTAGTGCCCCCCTCATCTAGCCACCTGTGACGAGACGATGCTGACTGCTTAGTATCATTGTCTCTCATCCGACGTGAAGAGCCACCTCTATGGGGCTTAGGTATCCACCCACCAAGGTGGATAATCTCTCCCTCCATATCCATCCTAATAACATCATCCGTGAACTCCCCAGCCCTCTCCTGGTGCCTCTACACCCTCATCCCCTATTGCACCCCCTAGAGGTCCTTCACCTCACCATCATCGCAAAGTCCACCATTGCTCATACTCGGTAGTAACCCTGACGTCATCCACATATGGGACGTCAATAGCTATATCTAAATCCTCACCAAGTGGTGTAACGACTGTCCAGTCCAGCGTCCTCTCATCCCCCTAGCGTTGATAGACCACGGGCTCACCAGGCATCCCCTGGCACACCCTGAACTGTTGGGTCACCTGATCATAAGGGAAGAACTCCTGCTCAGTCCCGTGATGTCCAATCAACCAATGCCCTCTCTATACCTATTGGAGCCACTCTCTGTCCTCTGGCTAGCTGACAGTCCCAGTAGGGATCCGAAACACCTCCCCTAGAGTAAGCTAAGTGAAGGCATCGACATAGTGCCCTACGACACCTGCCCATTGCCGACTCTATCCCTACTCCTTCAACCTCCACCATAGTACCTCGTATCCGATATCCTAGTCTATCATCTCCACCTGAGTCATCCAGGGTAGCCCCATCGGCCTCTCCATTGCTATGTGCTGCCAAGCCCAACACTACAACAAGTAGCTGCAACTAATCCCCTTTCTATTTTGGTAGTGGACCTCATACAACTCATCATAGAGTTGTGCCAGAAGTTTGTCCCCATCTCATGATCATCGGTGCATCCATCGGACACTCCACCAACCTGAACACCACCTCTAGTAGGTTCCATGGGAACCTCACCCAAAGAGTCGGGGAGCAGCATGTTGGAAATGAGGCCCATGAGTAATGCGTGCCTCACTCCCAACACACCCCTCTCTAGCCACCATCGAACTAGTATGCCACCAATCTGGAAGTCGCCCTCCGCCCTCTCCACTGGGCTCTCCACACCCAACTCCTCCCCATGCCCAAAATAGCGTATCAGTATTGTTGTCCTCTGATCTCATGACGTCATCCGGATCGGCAGTCCGTCTATTGGAATCCAAAGAATCCGATAGACATCCTCCAAGGTCACCGTCATCTCCCCTGTTGGGAGATGGAAGGTGTTGGTCCGAGGATCCCACAGGTTGATCAGGGTCATCAGATAGGCCCGATCCCCGACCACCGGCTCCAGCCAAGTCACCTGCTTGAGCCCAAGGGTGTCAAGCCAGTCCTAGTCATCCAAAGTCAGCACTGCACATGCTTCAGTGAAAACAGTAGGCACCCGATACTGGCTCTTCACAACCTGCAAAAGAAAACAACACAAAAACATTAAAACAATGAAAAAACTATACAACAATACCATGAATATACAACAAATGCATCAAAATGTACAACAAAAAAAAAAAATAACATTCAAAAACCTAATTTGTCAGATCTAGGGTTTTTAACTCTAACTGATAAATTAACAACAAAAAAATTAAAAAAATCATTTGTCGATTCTAGGGTTTTTAACTCTAACTGATAAATTAAAAAACAACAAACATTCAAAAACCTAATTTGTCGGTTCTAGGGTTTTAACTTTAACTGATAAATTAACAAAAAATAAAAAATTTTTTAATTAAAAAAATTACAAAATTAAAAAACTAATTTGTCAGATCTAGGGTTTTTAACTCTAACTGATAAATTAACAACAAAAAAATTAAAAAAATCATTTGTTAGTTCTAGGGTTTTTAACTCTAACTGATCAATTCAAAAACAAACAAAAAAGTCACAAAATAATTTCTTAGACCTAGGGTTTTTTAACTTTAAACTGGAAAATTAAAAACACAAAAACAATAAATAACTAGGGTTGAGCTACGTTTTTACGTTCAGTTTTACCCTACGTTTCTCACCTAAGTTTTGAACTTTGTTCAATTCGGGTTAAGCGAGGTTTTAAGTTATGTTCTAAACTAAGTTTTTTTAGCTCAGTTTTAAACTAAACTTTTGATCTTTGTTTAACTAGGGTTAAATTAAGTTTTAAGCTAAGTGTTAATAGACTAGGGTTTCATTTTTAAAATTTGAAAAACAATAAAAACAAGAAAAATAAAAAGAGAAAAACAACTAACTTGCGGTTTTCAATTGAATTGCAACACAAAATAATAAAGAGGAAGGGCACTCACTGGTATCGCTTCGGCTCCACCGCTCGATCCGGTGTGTGAACTCATGGTCACAAGAACAGTTCGGCAGCGCTTCGCTTCGTAGAATTGACCTCCTCCTCCTCAGAGCTCCAAATCGCCAAGAAAAACAAATGCAAATGAGCCCAAAACTCAGTTTTGGCCTTTAAATAGGCTTTTTGAGCCTGTACTCGTTCCCCCTAGGATGAGCACTCTGGTTAGCGCTCGTCCCACCCTGGGATGAATACTAAACAGGAATTCGTCCCACCCTGGGACGAATACAGAGCAAAAATTTCAAAAACAACAAAAACTGCACAAAAATGCACCAAAAACAAGCCCTAAAAGTGTCCGATAAGAGTGCTTTTGCACTTGACATTCCGGGCATGCAAAACAGATGTCGGGGTCACAAATCCTCACTATCCTATTCCCTAAGAAGGCTACCATAGCCGGACCACTCCACGGGAAGATGGATTTTTGAGAATTTCATCCCCAAACGGCGTCACCAAAATGGGTCAAAACCCATCCAAAAATAGCAATAACATTGCCGAACGAAGGCGCTTTTGCGCCTGACATTCTTGGCATCCAAAATAGACGTTGGGGTTACAAATTGTCACTATCCTACTCCCTAAGAAGGCTACCATAGCTGGACCGCTCCACGGGAGGACGGATTTTTGACAATTTTAGCTCCAAAATGCGTCACAAAAAGGGTTCACACCCACCAAAAATAGGTCAGAATGTTCGAAAACTGCTTTCGCATTCAATGGTAAACAAACTGAAGGCACCCTTACCTAAGTCATCTTGGGTCAAGTGACTCATCGCTTTTCTCATGTCGGTCATTCCCTCATCGATTCGTCGCTTGAGGGGGTAGTCACACTTAGTCACCAATCAACAAAAACATACCCAATCAAGGAAATGACACGCATTCAAAGGATCATTGACAAAGACAATCGTGCCCCTACTTGGGGCAGCAAACAAGCAATAATCACAAGCTGATCAAACACTTGGCATTCATGAATCATGAACTCAAGGTTCCCATAGACAAAAGGTTGCGCCCTTTGCCTATTCATGACTGATCAATGTCCAAGCTCAAGTAACACCTCATCGAACAAGGTTAACACTTGAATTAAGTTCCTTAGCTCGTCAGAAGCAAGGATTCAAGAATGCGTGCCCTTTCCATACTTGGGGCATCAAGAGTTGGTTAGGTTATTGAGAAACCCTAATCATTAGTGCTTTGGTTATCTATTTTTGCTCGACGCTGCGCCTTGCACAATGCTTCCCAAAAAGGGGCATCTGTAGACACCAAAACAACACCAATCCGATTATGTGACAACAAGCACCGATCGCATTGACACACACAGCCCCTAGGGCAGCCCCCAGAGGTTAAACAGTGGTCCTAACCACTCCCAAAAGTAGTTTGGAGGTCAAAGGTCAATTTGGCACCTTTTTGGCACCTTGCTCTCTGCTCGTCCCACCCAGGGACGAATACAAACTGGCATTCATCCCACCCAGGGACGAATAGCAGCATTCACCCCAGGGTGAGGCGAATAGCAAGTTTGACTGGAAAAAGTCAAACCTCGACAAGTCCTCCAGTTAACTGAGGCTTCAGGCCATGCAATTGCGAGGAATAGCTTTTAATCAAGAAGAGAGACTTCTGTCATGCATGTCTTTATTTTAGAGACCTCATGCAAGGAGATTCTAAATCAGGGAATTAGCTTTTCTCTGAAAATAGGACAAATAACTCAAGTGGCGCCCTCACATGCGCAATTCAAACAGAGAGACCCTAGGTCTATAAATTGGTGAGTTTTCTCACCCAAAAGATATACAGAGAAGGAGCATTTGAGCAACGAAGTGCTGCCAATTTACATACCTACTTGCGATTTGTGCCTTTCACATCCTTAATCTCTCATTCGAAAGGGAGGTTATTGGGTGATTATTGGAAGCACGAATCCGGACCCAAAACCCAATTTTTGGCCACAATATTCCACAAAATTTGTCGACAACACCCCATAAGGAGTTTTGGACCCATCCCAAGTGGATTGGTGCCGAAATAGTGTCCCAAACGGTGGGCGTTCTTCCCCGGGCGCCCCCCAAACTATCACAGTCCTATTCGCCCCACCCCGGGATGATTAGAAATCTGTGATAGATTTCTCTGATTTTTCTTTTGCATATTATTCTAGATCTATTAAATAGGTTGTAGTTTAAATTTCATTTCATTCTGAGCAATTTTGACCAGGTTTTTGTCATTTCTCGCCTTTACTAACTTGCAGATGCCATCATCAAAATCTGGGTGCTAGAGGCCAAATTGGAGAAATATGACCATCTGGGTCTTCCCAAAACACCCCCAATTAGCTAACCCCAACTTTGTAGGTCATTTGGAGCTTCCTAAGTAGGACATTGAAGAGGGTGCTTTCTGGACAAATTGTTGTAGGTCTATTCGTCCCACCCTGGAGCGAATACAAATTTGTGAGGAATTTCCAGACTGTTCTTTTTGCAGTGGTCTTCTGGTAACATATTTATGCTACTGTTAAAATTTTAGGTCAATCCGAGGTCATTTGATTATCGTTTTAATATTTTCATGCATATACTGACTGTAGGCCTTGGGAAATACATGCTTTATTCTATCTGCAGGTGCTACTAATATTTTCTATTTCTTTGAACATAGGTTTTCGACATCAGAAGAGCAGGAAGGAGTGAACAATCATATACACAAGCGACGGTGACGTTTTGGTCCGCCCATATTACATGTGGGCACGCGGAAGAAGGATTGCTATCATGGATGTGATCAAAAACATATTTAACGCTCCTATCCCCTAAAAAGGAAGGAGACGTATTGTAACACGACTTTGAAAGCACATCAATAAAGAGGACCCTATTCCATATTGCTTTTATCTTGTGTCGATTCGCTCATGTTCTTTCCTTTTTATGCATTTTTCAATACATAGGCTTTTGGCGTTAAGTTTGGTTTTAGACGCATCGTATTCAGCATATTCCTTTTTGTTTCCGTATCCTCGTGCTTTCAAGCATTATCTAAGTTTATCACTTTTACCAATTAATTATATTGTATTGACATATATAACTCAAACATCCATAACATGAATTATTGTCATGACAATGTGACATTTCACTTTTTTTGAACTTTATACATAGTTTCATAATAGTTTGGTTATCCCTACATTGGATTTAGATGTAGATAAAATGCTTAATACCATTTAGGATGTCTATAAATGATTTCTTATCAAAACCCTCTATCCCTTCAAAATATTATGTATTGTTAGATATATTATCATCATCTTATTCATCCCCAATTAGGGTTTCCTAGAAATTAACATGACCCCTATGATCTTCTTTATCTTCACCATGGATAAAAGGCTCTAGGGTTTGATTTCCTATAAAGTTTATTAATAGATTATTCTTGAAGTAGATATTTATATTCAAAAATTTGTTCTCAAAATAAGTGGCCTTGAGTGACATGATCCCTCTTGGACAAGCAAATGTGCATGTTCCACTAGCCATAATATATAGACTTGGCTTAAAAGCCCTAGAACCTAAGTTGTAAAAAATTAGAAATAAAAAATAAAGTAATAACAATATTAGTTATTATCATCAAATAACATGATCTCAATTGGCTAAATTTCTCAACTTTGATATAGAAGACCTAGTTTTAAATGTTATCATGTGATAGATGTAAACTAGCCTAATTATTTTCATACTACTATTCGGTCATGATGTAATATGAGTGGGGCCATTTCCATCCCCATTTAATCAATTAAATAATATTATTTCATGTCATGTTTGCTAAAATATTTTTCACAAGATGAGACTCGCCAAAGAATATTCAAAAGATGCAACTTGAGTGGACAAGATAAAATTAGGATCTAGATGACTAAATGGAAAAGACAAAATACCAATTTGCTTCAAAGCATAGATTAAGCTATGGTTTTTCATAGGAAAAATAGTAAATCAATAAAGAATAAAAAATAATGTTATATTATGTTTTAATTAGATTAAATATAAAAACACAATAGTATGCACACAATGAAGAGAATATGTCAAAGTAAATAAACCACAATTTATAAGATAAAGAGCAAGTCAAATAATCTCAACATAAAACTAGGACTTGAATTTATATTTAATAATAAAAGAAACAAAGTATTTATTTCTTATGAGTTGAGTGAAACACCTTGGTGATGAATAAATGATAATATCCACTAACTATTAAAGAATAATAGGGCATCTTGATCTCCAATGTTTGTATGATGCTATAACAAGATTATGCATATGCTTTTGAAAAAGCTATTATGGATATCATAAAGTATTGCACTAATGATTGGATAATCTAATAGTGATGCTTTTGAAAAAGCTATTATAGATATCATAAAGTATTGCACTAATGATTGGATAATCTAATAGTGATCAATAAGGGAATATTTTAAAAATAAAATAGAGAAATTTTAATAACCAATAGAAGTAAAACAACTATTTTTAACTACTTTATTTGCTATAATAATGATCTATGTTATCCAAGAGTATGATATTTTTTTGTCAAAACATTTTACAATCCATTTGGATGAACATGCCCAATTCATTGTAAAAAGTACCTACTTGTAGGCATAAGAACCAAACTAAAAAGGGTAAAAGTACTAGAACCACATGCTAACAAAGTACATATAATTATATGATATATGGTAGGATTCCTCAAAATGTCTTTTATGACATAAAACTTAAGTTAGTGTAACTAGAAATAGGTCCATGACACATAAAGGAAAGCGATGATGGAATATATCCCTAAAATAAAATTATAACATAATTGATCTATAGCATTATTGAAATATAATCTATTCTTATCCCTTTAGGGAGATAAAGTAGAGATACTTGGTACATGATTGATGTTAGTAATAAAGTAAATACTAATAATATCTCATGTGTGTTTCTTCAAAACCAAATTAAACTTCATTATCATAGCTAACTATGACCCTAAATACTCATTTTATAATTATAAGTGATAGGATATCCATAATAGTTCACCATACTAAGAAAAATACAAGATGGTTGATTGCATTTGTGATGCTCATATTGAATTAATTATATGGCATCTTAGTGACTAGACTTATCCCATTTGAGCATCAAGGGAGGAGTACCAAAAACTAGGTAATAATAGGGTTAGGGAATACCAACATTATTAAATTATTAATGCATGGCCAAAATTAAAGTGCTATGATAAAGAAAATTAGTTTAACTTCTAAAATATCCACCTGACTAGAAAACTAACCAATATCAAAAATTAGAGGATGAGTATCAATAGAAGTAAAATGAAATATAAAATATTCACTATGAAGAATTGAGAGAGGTTATAAATTATCATGATTGGTAAAATCATTAAAATTAAAATATTTCCTAGTGATAATATGTCATGTAGATTTATCATAAATTTTATATACCTTCCACTCCTCACTACACCAGCTAGTACTATATACATATAAATCTAAGGATAAATGTTATTTTATCACTTACCTAAATATGTCTCCATTAATTTGATATAAATACACTAAAGTATAATTTCTATGTACTTGGTTCTATTCATATCTCATAGTGTAAAATTATGTGATATATTCATGAATTACATTACCCAAAAAAAAAGATCATAAGATATTACACACAGAGAACAAAAGCATAAATTATTATAAGGAACCCTTAAACACTTATAATCTATCACTAAATGAATAAAATAATTTCCAACTAAAGTGAAAATGTTTGGATGAATGGGGATAGAAGCACCACTCACAATACAATATATAGCTTCAAATCATTGTGAGGAACATGACCCTTAAGTTTAATACCTTTAAGTTAAATTAGATCAACAAATATAGTGCCTCCAAATTTTAATATGTTTTTTTTAAATGCTCCATTTGATTGTGGAACAACTAAATAATAATATAATAGTCATAAATAGAATGATGATCTAATTAGCACTACAAGATTATGCTTTCATAGGAGACAAATAAATTGTATATTACAATCTAAAACACCAAGAAACATATCTCAAAGTAAGCAAAAACAAAAAATTATTTGTGAAACTACACTTAGTATGTTTGCTTATTCATTTCATGTTAGATTACCCTACAACAAGAAAGGATGTCCAATAGAATAGTGAGTTCCCACTTGAATGGTACCCTTAATGTATCATTTTGATCTACTCTTAAGGGTTATCATTAGGTGCCTATATGTACCTATAGAAAGTAGCATATCCAACCAAGTGTGAGTGACATCAATAATACTTTCCATCAAATTCTAATAGATAGTAGTATCAAATAGAGAAATGTAGCAATTCATTTGAAGCTTCAATGTAAAATTAAAATGAATGCAAGGTAACTTATAATCCTTGATCTAAAACTATTGTAGAAGATCCAGATCATACTAATACTTATAAAGATAAATATATGATAAATAATCAATAATATGTATATCCAAAAGAAAATTAATTAGAACTAAATTTGTCATGTCAAAAGAATCTTGAAGCGATAACTTCATATCATAAATCATGGAAGACAAAATTTTATTAATGGGATTTGTCAATACATAGCATGTCATAATAAGGATCTAAACATAATTATATTTAATATAACAATTTCCTCCATCTCATACCACGAAACTCATAGATGAAAATTAAAAATCTCATATGAGGCTTTAAATAAAATTAAAAATAAAACTTAAAAAGTTAAAATTAAAAATAAAACTTAAAAACATTTAAATTGTTTTATTTTAAAAAGTTTATAGACTTATACTTATAGTTATAGTTTATACTTTAAACTAGAGCCTAGGTTAAATTTTAATATATATTAAAGTATTTAAAGTGGACTCCAGATCAACATAAAGTGAATTAGAGTCCACTTGTATATAATCCCTTCTATAAGGGTTTCCATTTCACTTTTACCATTCACAATGAAAGTGAAAACTAAAAGAGACTGAGAGGCACTTCCAACAGATATTGAGAGGCACTTTCAACTGAGACGCATATCCAACAAATACTAAGATACAGACTTTAGAGAAATATACTGAGACGCAGACTTCAGACGGCAGAGAAGAGACAAGTCTTCGGACAACAAAGAAGAGACACTAAGGTAGGTCTTCTAATTTTTTTTGGGGGGTTTCTTACAATTAGTAATTTAATTGATAATTTGGTATACACTGAGGTAGATTTTTTAATTTTTTTGGCGGAGTTTCTTAAAATTAGTAATTTAATTGACACATGCAATTTTTAATTGATAATGGGGGTTTCTTCTAAATTATGAATTCGGAATTCCTTGTCAGGCCAAAATGTTTACTCCTAGTTGAATTTTTGTTTTATTTTTGTTATTTAGTGTGTTGGTAATTTTCATTTTGTTATGTCATTTACTTGGGTCTACATTTTAGGAATAGACTTACCATGTAGAATTTGAACCTAATTTTGCCAGGGGAATTTACCTGGGTCTGCCCTTAGAAATTGAACTGGGATATTGTTGTAGAATTTGAAATTTACCTTGCTCCAAGAATTGCCAAAGCTAGAATGGGTGGGTTTTCCCTCTCATTCTGCTTTTTAAGCTAATTCTTTTTTTGGGGAAGTCTATTCCTCCAACAATGGCATGTTTTTGTTTGGGAGTCTGAAAACAGTGAACACCTATGTTCCTATGTTGTTGTTTTTTTAATACAAATCTGAAAACAGTGAACACCTCTATTTTTTTTTTTAAATACAAAATTGAACACCTCTGCTATTTTTTTAATATACAAAACTGAAAACAATGACCTCTATTTTTTTTTAAATACAAAACTAAACACCTCTACTATTTTTTTTTTTAAATACAAAACTGAAAACAGTGAACATCTCTGTTTTTTTTTTTCAAATACAAAACTGAACACCTTTCTTGTTTTTGTTTTTTTAATACAAAATTGAAAACAGTGAACACGTTTATTTTTTTTTAATACAAAACTGAACACCTCTGCTATTTTTTTAAAATACAAAATGGAATTTTAAATGGTGAACACCTTTGGTTTTTTTTTTTTAAATACAAAACTGAAGACCTCTACTATTTTTTTTTTTTAATACAAAACTGAAAACACTAAACAGTGAACACCTCTGCTATTTTTTTTTAAAATACAAAACTAAAAATAGTGAACACCTCTGCTATTTTTTTTAAAATACAAAACTAAAAATAGTGAACTGTGAACACCTCTGTTGTTTTTTTTTTTTAAATACAAAATACAAAAGTAAAACTGTAGGTTTTAAAATTTATCTGTAGGCTATGGCTATCATGTTGTTTTATTCAGTTTTTTTTTTTGTTTCTTTGTTGTTCAGTGTTCACATACAGAGTAGATCCCCATTCAAATAATCTTCAAGAACATTGTCATGGAGGGTGCAGGGAGTGCATCTAGTTCTTCAAAATGCCCATTATGGAAATATGTGTCAGTTGTTGAACAAAAGACAAAGGGTGCAGGTGGCACATGCAAGTTTTTGTGTAATTTTTGTGATGTGACTTTCACAGGATCATACCATAGGGTTAAGGCTCATTTGTGTGGACTGAAGGGGCAAGGGATTAGGATATGCACTGAAATTGATGGTGTCCAACGCCAAGGGCTCATTAATGAGCAAATGAGGGCAGATGGGATACCCACACCGGCCCCATCTTCTGCTTTTGTTGAGGGAGGCCCTTCTACACAACCTTCTCCACCTATGTCATTTGCATCTTCTAGGACATCACCTCCAGAGTCTTCTAAGCGGAGGAGGGTTGCATCACATGGAGCCAATCCCATACAACAAATGTTTGATGTTGAGGGTAGGGAAGAGCTTGACCACACTATTGCAAAATTCTTCTATGCATGTGGAATCCCATTTAATGTGGCTCGTTCCCCTTATTTTGACAAGATGGTTCATGCCATTAATAATGGCCCTATAGGATATACACCTCCAAATTTAGAGAGGATCCGCACCACTTTGTTGGAGAGTGTGAGGGATCGTGTGCACAAGTCATTGGAGCCACTTCACAACACATGGTCAATTAATGGTTGCAACATTATTATGGATGGTTGGATTGATGCACGGAGTCATCCTTTAATAAACATCATTGGATCTTCTACTGATGGCCCTTATTTTTTGAGAGTTGTGGATTGTTCAGGGTAAGATAAGAATGCAAAGTTCCAAGAATGCATATTATTAGCAACCATAGATGAGATTGGGTAGGGCAAAGTGGTGCAAGTAATCACAGATGTTGCACCAGTTTGCAAAGTAGCTGGTATGTTGATCCATGCCAAATACCAACATATTTTTTGGACTCCATGTTGTGTTCATGCATTGAACAATATTTTGAAGGACATTGGTAAAATTGATTGGGTGGCACAATTGATTGCACATGGGAGAGACATCCAAATGTTTATGTGCAACCACCATCGGGCACTTGCGATCTATCGCGAGCATGCCCAATTAGACTTGCTCAAACCGACAGACACTCGGTTTAGCTCATACTATATTCTACTACAACGGTTGGTGGAAGTTAAGGTAGCATTGGGGCATACTATTTTTAGTAGAGAATGGTCTCAATGGAAACAATCATCTTCAGAGCAGGGCCTTCGCATTAGAAATTTAATTGTATCTACTCAGTTTTGGATAGATATTGAGTTTTTGTTGTAGTTTTTGGAGCCAATTACAGATGCACTTCATGCCTTTGATACAAATTTTGAATGCCTAGGAGAGATATATGAGGGTATAGATTCCATGTGTGAGAAGATAAAATTCATTACTGATGTTAAAGATGTTAACTTGTACCCTCAATTACAGACCATCATTCATCAGAGGTGGAATACCCTCAACACACCACTTCACATGGTAGCTTATGCTCTTAATCCAAAGTGGTATGATGTAGAAAAAACAAATAAGAGGGAACCAAATTAGGATCCAGAGGTGACTGCAGGGTTTCTACAAACAGTCAAGGACATATATGACACTAGACAAGAGACAACACAAATTAGAGAGTAGTTTGCATATTTTGTTTTTGCATGGGGTACATTCCAGTATCTTGAGGCCTTATATGACAGGATTCTGAAGAATCCCATATTTTGGTGGATATTGCATGGACATGAGACGCCATAGTTGCAACGACTAGCATGTCATTTATTGTCTCAGGTGGCCAGTTCCTTAGCTTGTGAGAGGAATTGGAGTACTTATGAATTTATCCATTCAATGAGGAGAGGTCGATTGGAGGTGGGTAGGGTAGAGAGCCTTGTGTATGTCCATAGTACTCTTTGACTCATGTCTCGTACAGACAAGGGTTATACAGAGGGGCCTCATGCACGGTGGGATGCAGTTCCTGATGACAGTAGAGATGACAGCAGGTGTGACGGCTTTTCAGATCTACCACCACCAGATCCATAGGAGGAGGGCTTAGAAAATGATGATGAGGAATATGATGAATGAGAGTCAAATATCAAATATTTTATGTTATCTTTGTACATGCACTACTATATTTTGTTATTTTTGTACATGTTGTCATGCACTACTATATATTGTACATGCACTATTTGAGGAGGGCCTATATATTGTTATGCTTTTATGACTTTGACATCCTGTTGAATATCATATATGTTTTTATGATGCCAATGTGTATGATTTATTAATTTATTTTGTAATGTGTATGATTTATAAAATTATAAATTATAATTTATTTATTATTTTGGATAAAAAATACATAAATATAAATATATATATATATATATTAAAAATTAGCCGCACCTGCACCCGCACTCACGATTCCCGCCCCACCCGCACCCCCGCACTTGGTAACCTTGCAAAAAATATTCAAACCATACCAAAGTGTTGAAATTATAGTCTAACTCATGGCCAAGATTTAACATTGTACGATGTATTGGATATGGCTAAGGGTATTTCATTATAAAATGTATTAATTACTTTATAATATTATATTATGTAATCCCTATGGGCCATAGTTAACCTTGTTATGATTAAACACTATTTAGGACTTGTAACTAGCCTAAATCCCTCTCATTATGTCAACTTAGGTTAAAATATATGATGTAATTGAGGTTTTGTATCCCTATAAATACCTCGTCACGCTCCTCATTTCTTTATCAAAGTGTTGTGTAATATAATATATGAATATAATGATTATTTATGGTGCCTATAAGTACCCTAAAATTCCTATGTCACTCTTTTCTCTTTCATCCTTTTATGATTTATGTACAAGACTTGAGAGGATGATTTAATTTTGTTCATTTCTAGAGGATAGTGTGAATTCCAATATGGTATCAAAGTGGGTATGGAACAACATTGCTTGGTCATATAGAAGACTTTTTTGGACCCCCCCATCCTTATAATTTACAAGACAAAATAAAAAATAAATATCAATTTCTTAAGAATCTTAGGATTTTTTGGTAGAAATTCTTCTCACTTTGTTGTTACTAAAGCATATTTGATTCCCCAATCATAAAACTAGATTTCAATATGGAAATACACTCTATTATCTTTCTTATATATGATAGGAAGGAATATGAGTGGCAAGAAATTTTCATATTTAAAAATTATAGATTTTATGCCTTTTTTATTTCATGCATGAACATATGCGGACAATTTAAACCTGCTTTCAGATTTTGTATTGGTGTGGTAGTGCTCTAATGAGAGTGAAATTTTTCCTACCCATTGATTTCCAACTCTATCACTATCATCTAAGTGAGAAGGCTATTATTATTCCTTTTGGGGGTCTTCTTTATTCAGACCCCGAAATCCCTACTATTTCTATGGGGCACAGGTGGGTTGGATTCAATAATAGGGGGCCCTTCCCCGCAAATAGATAAAGAGAAGGGGGTACCCACTCTGCTGTTCCACTTCCATTCCCCCTATTACTATTAAGCGCCATTCCCTGCTTGCTGTATCGCCATTCCAAGGAACCGTACGGGATCCATCCCTCATTGAAAAGCTTCCTACCTATTAACGAAGCGGTAACATCACCCACTCACCCCATTGAATAATGTTAAGAATATGGAAATTTGATTATAATGTTGGAGATGTCACAATTGGAACATCCTTGGTTCAAAACCATGCACAACCTTTGGTTTTAGATACGTAGAGCTCATCCTTTTTATATATAGTGGTCTATTTGGTGCAATAATGTATACAAACTTTTTTAAAAAGTGAGAGGGATAAGGTCATGTGTTCAATCCTCTATGGTGACCCTTTTATGGAGACAACATGGAAATTTGATTCTTCTATGGAAATCCTACTACTTTTGTTGTATTATAAGCATGAGCATAGTTGGCTACATGGTTGTTTTTAGAGCATGGAGGTCAAGGGGTCAAATTCCACTCCAATTTTTTTCCTTATTGCTTTTGGGATGAATACACATGTGGGAAAATGTCTTCATATCTTCAAGTAGTGCCTTGGGATCTTTTCCAGGCTAAGGGTCTTGGTAAAATTTTATATTCAATTGATGTAGAAGGATTGATTGATGCTTTTAGAGTCTTAATGAAATTGGTATGATAGTTATTGGCATGGCATTATTGCTTACCACAAATCTATTTTATCTACTTAATAATATTTCTCCAATCAAAAAATCCATGTATCACAATCTAAGTGGTTTAGAAAATATAAGTTGGAAAATATTTGTGGTGGATCGCCAAGAGGCAATAATTAGTTGGCTCTTTTTTTCTAATGTTTAGAGATTTTATTTTAAAATTTTTAGGGTCCATTAGGTCAAAACTTCTTAAGGTCATATATTTTGCATATAGAAGATAATTGAGCCTATGTTTTTAAATCACATGACTTTTAGAGCTCTACATACTGCTAGTGTCAACTGATGGACCATTGGAATATGTAATGGTTAAGATTATCTTGAGACCATAGTTGAATTGTATTATGATTTCCCTTTAGGCCCATGTAATCCTTGAAAAAGGTACTTTTGTATTTTTTTTTAATATTATATTTCTAAGGGTTGGTCTCATACCCTTGACCTGAAGGCATAATTTATTTAGGTATAAATACCCCTCCTAACCAATCATTTCATTATTGATTTGAGTGTAATTTTTAATCTTTTTGAGTGAATATATTTTGGTGTCTATGAAACCCCATATTCTATGTTCTATACACTATGTATTTCTTTTTTTAAGTAATACTAGATAATGTTTGATTCCATTTATTTTTGGAAACTACTATGAAATTTGACATGGTATCAGAGTGGGTGTGAATCTTCATTATTTGTTTACATCTGTCAATGGTAGATTTCTCTTATATCTTCTTCTAAGGAAAATTTTCATAGGGGCTTATGGAGAAGATTTATTGAATTTGGAAGTGTAATCTAAAGAAGGGGTTTTAATAGAAAAACTGAATAGACTTGTATCACAAGGATCTCACTAGAATCACTAGATTTACTCTAGGTGAAATATTCACTGATAGGTTCACTTTTAGTCTCATTGGCACTCAATCTTGTTATATTAATTTTTTTCTAACTAGATGCATGCCCTAGTTTTAGAATTTGAATTTCAAAGGTTTCTTGACAACCTCATTTATAGTTTATATATTAAAAAAAAAAACATTTCCTTTTCTCTTTTGGATATTGATGACCAATAGCAATATTTATGAGAGGATAGATTACTTTCCCACCATGCAAGAGGAAAAGAAGAGGTTGAATTTTTTTAGACAAACTCTTGATGCCAGATAAGTCATGGATAATATTCAATGCATAGTAAATGCCTCCAAACCACTTGAAAAGGTTGTAGAAATGATCTAGCAACGTTTTTGCTATATAAGCATGAGAGGATATCTTTATTGGTTATGCTTGACAAAATATTTATACTAAGAAAATCATAATAGATATGGACAAAACGTAATTATTTTGAATTCTTTCAAAAATTTTGGAGGGTCAATATTCAACACTTTTCACCATTTTATAGCCATGAACTTCCAAATTGCATTTAAAAAAATTACATCTTCCCCTCTAAAATTTGAATTTTTGAAATTTAAATCTAAAATATTCTAGTGAATATTCCTTGTTCTAGGTGGGAGGGCATGTGATTTGATGTGTCTCTATCATGATAACATAGGAATACATCACTAGAATAGGATGGGGGAATTTGACCATTTCATATATATTAAGGTTATGCTTTATATTTATCCTCCTAAGCATGGTGATTGAGGAGATGGCTAACAAGAGACTAGTCAAGATGCTACCTTAGGGAGGTCATGAGTTGCCCCCCTTATTTTTTTATCAATGATGTCAACACCCTTGACACATTTTCCTATGATGACATCCATAGTGATGACATGGAATCATTGAACATATTTGTTGATGATGTGGTATATGACATGGAAAATTATGTGGCACTCCCTTTCTACCAATGTGATGACATGGTAGGTTTGTATAGATGACATGTGGTAGTCTACACAGTTAATTTGGTAACAATAAAATGCATCCTAAGCTAACATATGCTAGTTTGTATATTTTAGGTGGTGCTCAATGCATACACCCTAAGATGACACATGGAAACTAAGGTGGTAGCTTCTAAGTTCATTGATGCGGGATAAATTTCAAGGTGACACATGGAACATTCTAGTTGGTTAGACATGGTAGTATTTACTATGGATAACATGGAAATCCATATACCACTTAGTGTCTATAAAATAAGATCAAATAATTGCATTCCACCATATCATTGAACTTGACAAACAACTTACATAGTAAATAGTAAACTTGGCAGTGCATGAATTTTAGAGCAAATTAGATAACAAAAAGTGGCACAACATGGTTCATTGGTACACTACATAGCCAGTGCATAGTAAGCACCCTCCTATACACTCATGCTATAATATTTGGATGCCTCTCATTTTCCATAAGTGCTAATTTTTTTTCAAGGTTTTGGATGGAATTATTGTGTTTTTATGGCTAAACTTCTGGGGGCCACAACTTCTATATATATAAATATTTTGAATCATTTTTTTCAAATTGCATTGTTGTTTGAACTCTTGAATTAGTAGTGTTGTTTCTAATCATATTTACTTGTATATTTTTATTTTTAGTAAAAACTTATGGATCACCATGTGCCCTTGTTGAGTGGCTCAAACTATGCTATATAGAAAATTAAGATTGAAGCTCTACTCTAAAGCAAACATTTTCTCAAATAAGTGAATGAGTAGCCTAATGATTTTTATTTTGAGGATTTATAGTAGTTATATAAATATAATAAGGGCATTTTCAATGGTCTGATTTCTCTCCATGTGAACAATATTTATGACACCCATGTAAGTAGCACTACTAAAACCAAGGTTTTGCTTGAGAAGTTTAAGGAATTATGTGATCACATTGATTCTACTTAGATAAATACATTAGAGGAAGATATTGCAACCATGATGATGAATATATTATTTGATTTTAAAATTACAATAAGATATACAAACTATGAGAAGACTATCAAAGGAAATAAGGGAAGGATAGGAGGCATTGGAGAAAGCCAGGAACATAGAGCTACTCAATATTATATTCAATGATGTGTTAGAAATATATGAGATAATTGTTAAAGTCTTTGAAATGTTGTGTGTATACTTTATATACTCTCCTAAACTTCATATTAATGAGGTATTAATGCATTTATTGCATGATCAAGGTAGGATAAAAAGACAAGGACAATTATATTTTTAATCAAGCACATCCAAAATAGTCATAAAATAATTATATTTTTCAAAGTATCTTATTGAAAAATAGTTAAATTGAAGGACTAAGTGTTTAAGGATAGATGGGGATGGTGAATATGGTAGTCATGCTTTTGATGATTTCTTTGATAGTCATAAAATAACATATTGGAGGACTATCCGCTACACTATTGAATAGAATGGTCTAGAAAAAAAATAAGGGTAATCATGGAGATGTATCAATGTATGATTCATTTCAAGGGATTAGATAATATATTTTGGGGTGAGATAATCACTTGTGAAGGATATATCATCAAAAAGGTTCCTACCAAGGTTGTTCGAGGATGTAGAGGGGGAAATTCATGCACCATGTATGATTCTCAAGTCTAGATCTTCTAGGAGCCCTGAGGTGACCACAATGGCCATTATAACTCTACACTTACTATAAAGGGGAAGGGTTCACCAAGAATTGTTTTAGAAATCACTCTAAGTCTAGGGTGGAATGTGTTTTGATGATTCAATTTGAACATACACCTATGTTTGAACTTTCTATACTAAGCTATGAAAATGAAATAATAATGCAAGATACAAGATGCAAGAATACAAGAGCTAATCCTAGAATGATTCTTCAATTCAATGATTTCTAACCCTAGATTGCAAAATTAAAAACTTTTGAGCAAGGTTCCAAGGGAATGCACAAAAAATACCCTCGATGCACACTATATGATATTATTCATTCAAATGCCTATGAAACATAATCATATATCTATACTTTGTTTATGACCTAGATTTTCCATAAAATTGGACAAAAAGAAAACAACAATCAACCTAAAGATCTATTAGGGCACTTATATTATTTTATGGTTGACCCAAGATTTATTTTGTGTCTTGAATATCTAATAGCTCAAATCCTAAAAAATAGCTTCACAAAACCCTAGAAAAATTAATCGATGTTTGGGGGCCTACTTAGGCCACTATATAGTTAATATTGGAGATGCAATAGTAAAGCCCCCTTTGGACCTTTTAGCTAACTATTAAAAAAAAAATTAACCTTTTGAACATGCACAAACAAATTATAAAATATATGCAACAATAAAATAAAATGTAGCTAAGATGGACACAGTAGAAAGCTTCAAAATAAGGTGCAAATTAGGGTTTTAAAAGCATAAAACTTACCCCCAAAGCCCTAATTTTACCAAATTCACACCTTGTAATTAGGTGTCACAACCCATTCTCACAACACTTTTATTTATATATTTATTTTCATATTCAATTGTGGACCACTATCCATATTGGTCTCAAAAATTTACCCTCCTAAAATTCTTTGAAAAAGGTACACCCATCTTTACTCCTTGCATAAATCATTCTATGCAAGTGTACTAGGTAACCCACAATGATAGCTATTAGATTCATTTGTTCAGTGGTCTAGACCATCCCCTTTTCTATCCCTTGAATGGGGAACACTTATCTCTTCACTTACACAAGTCCTGCTATGTAGGTGAACTAAGCATAAGAATTCCAAACTATCCCTCTCATCACCTCGATGAGCTAGTTTCTTAGGAGTAAGTCATTTTCCATCCTTGGTTCAAGTATAGTTTACTGGATTCCTTTCACTAGCTAAAACATGTTTTACCAACTAAGATTCACAAGTGGCCCTTGCATATTCTTAAAGAGTAAAAAGAGGGTTCAAATCTCGAACATGAACCCGAAGAGCTTCTATTACTTGAAATGAATGAAAGAATTCCTTTATCTAATTTAATTAAGAAATATTCATAACCAAGGACCCACATAGATCATACAACTTACTCTTGTAATCAATATAACTAATTATTCCACATCCATAAAGTATAACAACTCACTTTGGAACATTTACTTATTCAATAAGCATAATCAATAAAATACATTCTCTTTTACCATGACAACATAGAAAGAGATTCACCCTACAACCACATACAACAACATTTTCCAATTCTATAAAATGAATTCTCATAAACTTTACCAACATAAAAAGAGATTCACCACACAAAAAACTCATAAAAACTTATTTACCCTGGGAACCCTCATGGGGAATAAATCTATCCTTAAAAATCCATTTCTTTTATTAATCTCAAGAGGTATGGTGCTATACATTGATTGAGTGTTCCATACAATTCTTTTCTTTTTCATGGGATCTCCTTTTTCCCTTTGAGTCTTTTTACAAATCAGAAATAGCTTCCTAATTCCCAAAAATGATAACACAAGCTATTTAACACAATACCCACCGTGGTATCCATTTTCCAAGCATAAGAAATTCTCTTATCTTATGTAGGTACAAGACCACATCATAATCCTATGTAAAAACAATCTGAAATTATTCTCTTACATTGAGGATGCTCATAGTGTCCATCTACCATTCCACATTTTAATTATTAATAAAGCCTAAGATCCTATGTAAACTCATTGTTGAAGATTGATCTTTACCAAAAGTATTTCATTTCTAGAATGACACCAAATGATATCAAATGATTATCAACAAGTGATTACTTACAAATAAGCATCCGTAACATCAATATTTCTATATAAATATAGAATACACATTATGAATCATATATATAAAGTGTACATCATAGATATCATTTTTTTTAATTATTAGGATGCGGCTACACATAGGCACACCCACCGAACACTCAACTTCATTTATTAAAATAGTGGTGCAACTTGGATACCAAGCCTACGTCCAACATCCCACAGAGCTTAACATTTATAGAATCTAGTTGCCTTAGTTAAATCTAGATTGAATCGACCCTTTTTCCAATCATAGGTATTCTATTATTGCTTCACAAGGCATAGATCAAATGGAGTCAAAAATCTCTATAATTATACCCAATAATATAAATTGGATTTGCAGCAAAAGAGCCACTTTTTCTTAACAAGAACATACTTACTCTTATTTGAGTCTCCTATACCTATTTGGTAGCTTTGATATGCATTCCACATGGATTTAACCTTTTCTCCTATGTGGAGCACCTACCACTCATAATATCAAGCACCCACATTAGGCAAAGGTGTGCTAAACTAATGCTTTGCTATTGACTACCACCAAGCATGCTATCAATATCTCTAACCTGAGTCTTTCTACCAACAATAGACCATGACAACCACCACATGACTTAGATGTTAATAATAGCACTATGTTTTACCCTTACATGTTGACTTAACTAGAACTTAGACTAACACAGGCACTTGTATTCCTTAACGAATGCCCAACCTCTACCACATAAGTCTAAATACTTTGTGATCAAAAACCATGTCTAACTTAGTTAACATTTTCTAGCTTCTCTCCTATGGTTTTACAGACTACAATCACAACTATTTTGCCACCCATTCTAGAAGGTGACCATCGTGAATTGAGAGAACCAAAATGGCCTCCCTGGCAAGTTCTTATCTTAAGTTTCAACATCTACTTCAACTGCACCTAAAACTGAAGAGTTTCACAAGTTGTTCTATTCATTGAACTAGAGACCTTGCACTCTAAGAGATTATGGTTTCCTTAGTTTAAGATAAAAGTTTATTGAACCTCTTGTATTCAGTTCAGAAACCTCATGGTAACATGCACAAGCAAGGCTTCTAAAAACCATAAATAAAGTCTTAAATAGGTAACCTTGAAACTAACCCACTTCATTAAAGCTAACATTTCAAACCATTTATTAAAACTCTTTAAAAAGAAATGCTAAGGATTGCTATTGTGAAACTTACCTCGAATACAAGAAATCAAACCAACAAACCACTTCCAAAATCGCCTTTGTATTCATGACTGTGCTCCTTTTTCCTTGACCAACATCTTCTTTATTTTTCCGTTCACAAAAATTTGCTCTCTTCACGAATCCCTCTCCTTTTTCCTTTTCTTCCCACTCATCTAGATCTTCTGGCAAGTTAGTGGAAGCATTATGTTCTCCATAACCACCATTGGAATCCAATGTGGCAAGTTACCTGAGATCATTTATTGTTTTTCTCAAATGCTCTCATTGTGTAATTAACAACTCATCCTTCTTAAGGTAAGGTGTTGTCCCTTGTCGAATAACCAAGGTGCTAAAACCTTCATCACAACATCCTTTTTCAAGAAATATTCATTTCTTCCATGGTGCATGAGAATGAACAATCTCACTAGAAATGTAAATGTCTATTTACTTGTTTCTAATCGAACACCAATGAACATCGTTGCCTCTTTTCCACATTTAAATAAAAACATAGATGTCCATCAAGAGCTACGTTTTCTTAAAATATTTTTAAGAGTTGAAAGACATAGTAACTCAAGCATTTATTCATCTCATGGTCAATCTATCAGTGGAACCTTATACAAATAAAATTATGATGCAACACCATATTCCATCTATTTAAATATATTTCTTTCATGCAAAACTTATAATATGCAATTATATGTGTTTGGACATTCATCCATGTTAGTCCAAGTTGTTTGATAAAAAGCACAATTGAGCATTTCTTGGTATCTTGGCTTCAATGGTTAATCCATCCTTCTGCTCATAGATAAACTTGTCCCTACAAAAGTGTAAATTTATTAGCGTCATCAAATTCTTTGAGACCTATATACATATGTACAAGTATTTTGCATATTTAAAGCATAAAATAATCAATAATTCCACTTATACTTATATCATATTTCCATAAAATACATGTCTTGCATAACTAGTCATGAAATAGTCAATTATTCCATCAATAAGACAACATAGCAAAACATAAATTCATCCAAAGAAAAGTTTGCCAAGGGAGGGTCATGACATCCTACCCCCTTTAAGCTTAATACAGTCCTCCATGTTATAAGTATTTCATCATGAATGACAATTATGTATTGTTTTCAAATAAAAATAGAAAGTGTCTTTGTATATCTGCTACTTTTTCCCAAGTAGCATTTCTCTCAAAGGAATGGTCTCACTAGACCTTGCATTACTCCAAATTCCCTTTACTCAAAATTCCTATAGAGTCCCTTTCATCATATATTTGGAATGGAACTCAAGGATTCTTATTGGTCAAACCTCTATAGCCTATGGATCTACCATCTACAAGTTTGAAAAATCCCACACAAGTTTTGGATTAGCAATGTACTTCATAAGCAAAGAAACGGTAATAGTTGAGGATGAGATAACTATTGAAACAAGAAGAAAACAAGTAGGTTTTAAGTTGGACAAGGATATGCGAAGACTTGACATAGCCAAATTTGATGGAAAAGGTGATGGGGAAGAGGCTGAAAGATGGTTGAATAGTGTGGAAGCATACTTTGTAGTTAGAACCCTTTCATCTAAATTGAAAACTTTGTGGACAGTTTGTCGTCTGACTGGAGTTGCCATTTATTGGTGGGATACATATAGAAAAAATCACAATATGGAGGTTGTCGATGTTCATTGGGAAACATTTGTATTAGCATTCAAAGATAGGTTTCTAACACCGCAATTTTACCTTGAAAAGACCGCATAATTTTCAAGGTTTATGTAGGGTAATATGATCATAATTGAGTACTATCAGTGATTTGTTTAATTGATCAAATACATGCCCAAATATGAACAATGAAATAAGATCAAAATTTATCCTAGGGTTACATCTAAAAATTGGATACCTGATTCTTATGTTGAAACCTGCTACCTTAACTGTTGCCTGTGACTTGGCTCAGCAAGAAGAGAACAACTTTAAGGCCAAGAAATATTATTATCAATAATCCTCTCAAAAGGAAGAACCGCACACAAATAAAATGTGGGTCCAAAAAAAGGAAACTAGAATTGAAACAAGAATCGGGGTAATGGGAATAGAAACAAGTTTGACAAGAATAAGAATAGGTACCAAGGAAACAGGGGAAATCAAAACTTTCGGGGTGGCCAAAGAAATTTCAGGGATAGGTTTGATCAAAGAGCCAATGAACCAAGAGTTGGTACTTAGGAAGATAATTATGGAAATAATAAAGAGAGGAGACTACGAACTGGTTGCTGGATTTATCAAGAACCTCATTATGCTGATAAATGTCCTTTGCGAGCCGATAAGAGAAAAGAACCTGTGGAATCTACTCATAAGATATATGCAGAAACAAGTAATTCCAAACTCAATGGTCAAGCAACACCTTTCCTTTTGAAAGGAAAAATTTATAATAGGAATGTTTGCATTTTAGTTTATTCTGGAGCAATTAAAAAAAATTGAGGGACATATCGGAAAAATCTGGATTTATGGCGAATGGGTGGAAAGTCGAATATGGGTCTAGGAAAACCTATACTGTTAATCAATGTCTATTTGATCCTTAAATAATGCTACCTCAAGGGCAAAATTTATGGCATTTATATGTATCTCCATTACATACCTTTGACATAATTTTAGGTATTGATTGGCTCAAGGCACATCAAGCATTGTTAAATTTTGAGGAAAGATGGATGGAATTCACTGATAACACCAAGCAAAGGATTTAGATTTACTGTGAACATGAATCAATGGAACCACATATTTTGACAACAATGCAAGTTAAAAGAGCACTGAGAAAGGGTAGTAGAGTATTTGTGGTCAAAATTAATAAAAAGGAAGAAGATGAGTTTGGAGCAAGCCTTTTCCAAACTTATTCAGTGTTAAATAATTTTTGAGATAGCGTTCCTAAGGAATTACCGGGTCTTCTTCCCCAAAGGGAGTTTGATTTTACTATAGAACTTTTACCAGGATCAACTCCTATATCTCGAACACCATAGAGGATGACTACAATAGATTTGCAAGAACTCAAGACTCAGCTTTAGGAACTTTTAGGAAAAGGACATATTAAACCTAGTGTTTCACCATGGGGTGCACCAGTTATATTTGTGAAAAATAAAGATGGAACATTAAGGCTATGTATTGACTACGGAAAGCTAAACAAGATGACTATTAAGAATAAGTACTCTCTACCCAGAATAGATGATTTGTTTGATCAACTAAAAGGAGCCACAATTTTCTCCAAAATTGATCTCAGATTTGGTTATCATCAGTTGAGGATCCGAGAATAAGATACCCATAAAAATGCTTTCTGAAATAGATATGGCCACTATGAATTTACAGTGTTACCTTTTGGATTGATCAATGCCTCAACAACTTTTATGCATTTGATGAATAGTGTGTTTCGAGAGCAACTAGATCAGTTTGTATTGATATTCCTAGATGATATACTGATCTACTCCAAAAGCAAAGAAGAGCATGATATTCATATGAGGATTGTTCTTGAAATCATTATAAAGAATCAATTATATGGAAAAATATCCAAGTGTGATTTCTATGCAACCCAGGTATAGTATTTGGGTCACGTAATTTCTGCTAAAGGAGTGTCTATTGATCCAAAGAAAATTGAGGCTATTATTGATTGGCCTGCTCCAACAAATGTTTCTAAAGTGCAATGTTTTATGGCGATGGCCGGATATTATCACCATTTTATCCAAAAAATTTCTAAGGTAGCCTATCCAATAACCAATCTCCAAAATAAAGAAAAAAATTTAAATGGACAAAACGGTGTGAAGAAGCTTTCAAAACTCTTAAATAAAAGCTAACATCAGCACCTATTCTTAAAATACTAGATACCAAAAAACCATTTATAGTATGTATTGATGCCTCCATGGAAGGATTTCTTACAAAAGTAGAATACTTGATTGATCTATTTCATGGATCAACTTTATATAAATAGCAAAGTTGATCATTGAGAGTCGTTGGATTACAACAACCCATCAAATCTAAACTAGGATAAACTAAGAGTTCACCTGACTTATGGAAGAGTGGTAACTCAAGTAAGTCTATCCTAGTAGAATTTAAAAGAATAATTATTTATTCTAACACCCCCCTTAAGTGATACTAGAGGTGAATTTAACAAATGAGTCCCGATAATAGGGCCTGATGAGGTACTCATGTGATAGGTTATTACATATATGAGAGATGGTGAAAATACCACATGGGAAAACCATCTTTCAAAAAGGAAGAGGTATGTCTTCAAATGGCGAAGATTGACCTCATTGAACAAAAAAAAAATGAGTCCTGATAATAAGGCTTGATGAGGTACTCATGTACAATGTACTTATATATAGGAGAGACAGTGAAAAAAACTCAAGGGAGAAAAGCACCTGCCATAATATAATAAGAAGGAAGATCTACATGGAGGATGGAGAGTAAGGAAGATGTCCTCTTCAACCCCCCAAAGGACAAATTTATTGAAGAAGTATGCAAAGGACCCATTAAATGTCTCAAAATAGTAAAGACTCATCGTAAAAATGAAATTATACTCCCAGACTATTGCATGTGAACTACAAAAAAATGTCACCAAATAAAATACCCCTGAAAAACAAAGTGTCTCACAAAAAAGAGTGTGAAGATAGGATGGATAAAGAACCACAAAAAATCTCAAGGGTAGTCCAAAGTGACTCCACAAGCATAATTAGTGTTTTCCACCTAAATGAACACAATGGGTTTTTAACAAGGTAAAAAAAAAGGGACAAACAGAAAAATAAGGGCACCAATTGTTTTGGGAGTGTCAGTTCAACCGAGAATGGACTCCAGGATATAAAATTTTGATCCAAAAAAAGGTGTGAAAAATAGCATCAAAATTGAAAATGGACTGCACCAATGGGTTCTACACGAAAAATCCTTTCCAACGACTATATATTAGCCTATAGTTGGATACAAATTTTTCTACAAGAAGGCTAAGAAACAACGATCCTCTAAATGTGTGTAGCTCCAAGATTTCCTAAGTAGTCACCCATATGAGTGGTTATCTGTTCCAAAATGCTTAACTTGGGAGTTTTTAAGAGTATTCTACTAGAAAAGATAACCTCCAATAGAGACATTTAAAAAAAAAAAAAAAGTTTCATGGGCCCATTCATGGTAATTTAAATAATACCCTTTATAAACATGATGACCCCATCAATGCATTTAAAAATTCCACAAACAAACTTGGAGCATGCAAGTAAAATGTGGGTCCTGTTGGTCATCAAATCTGCCCAGGAAAGGATTTTGGGAAGTGTACGCGCCCTAGACCTGGACCAACATTGAAAGGCCGAGAGGAAGAGATGCCCCTCGTGCCAATCTCCGGAGAAAGGCCGGCTCCTTTACTAAACTACTTGGTGTTTTTGAGACAAGAGTGCAGGAAAGAGATAAAAATAGTAAGGGTGCAGGAAAGAGATAAAAATAGTAAGGGTGCAGGAAAGAAATAAATAGTGTAAGGGAAGAAATATTGGTGAATTAAAGTGGGAAAGAACCAGCAACACGATTACTGGCTAATAGCCCGAAACAGCAGCAATAAATACCAAGAATAAAATGAAATGAACGCAATACTAGTCCTCCTATGTATCCTCTGGACGAGTTCTAGGATTACCCTCCCCCTTACGTCGAAATCCAGAATTCAGAATTACGACGACTAGGAAATGAGTGAATATAACAGAAACACTATCCACAGGCAGCATACAAGAGAACTATTACAGCGTTTTTCTCCCCTATGTATCCTTCGGGAAAATTCTAGGGTTCTATCCCCAATCGCACACCTAAATCCAGAATGCAGAATTACAGTATGCAAATGAAGAAAGAAATAACAAAAATAATCACAGAAGGCAGCATACAAGAGAGAAATTAAGCCCGAAGCTCTTTAGTATTAATCGCAGGGATTCAAGTTACAGCAGCTTTCTAGCAGAAAGTTCCCCCCTTTTTCATTACAATGCCTGGGTTTTTATAGAGGACCCGACCCTCTGAGCCATCAATGCACAAAATGGAGGAGTACATCCTCGAAAACCTGAGAAGTCGGCTCCCGCAGCTCCCGTGACTGAGCTCTCAAATCCTTTTCTAAAACTAGCAGCTGCGACCGGGTCAGCCAGGGAAACTCACATTTATGAGCCGCCTGACTCGTCCTAGGCTTTTGGGTGCGGAGCTCGAGTGGCCGCCATGTCCGCTGGGCTCTCCTTCTGAGACCGATACCTCTTTTTAGATTGCTAAAAATGAGCAACGAGTTCATCGGGCACGTAAAAATTCATTTATGAGGCACTTGATTGCCTCGAAAAAATACCCGACTTGGAGTGCGTGCCCTTGAAGCGCTTCACCGATTTCTAGTTCATGACCCTACTTCGCAATGGATGTAAGCCGAAGTAGATCATCTCCCTTGGTTATGCACTTCGCATGAAGGAGCTTCGCAAAACCGCTTCGGGGATGTAAAATGCCGAAGTAGATTTCTCTCCTCAAGATGGGGCTCTCCATCTCTCGCTGCTTCACCGGGAAGGCATGTCAAAATTTGCTTCGCGAGGTTCTCTACCTGAAGTGGATGCTTCACTGATGGGCTTGTCAAAATGCTTCATCGTGAACCTTCTTCAAAACTATGGTTCGGGAGGTTTTTGGCCGAAGTGCAATTCTGCCTTGGAAAAATGTTCTGCTCTTTACGGACCGCTACTGCTTTGGGTGAAAGCGCCTCGCATGAAAGCTATCCAAAGCAGATGCTTCGCAATGACTTTGGGCGAAGTAAAAATGGTTCGCCAGTAGGGAGGCCCGAAGTGGGTGCTTCGCTGATTTTTTAGCGAAGCATTTTTTAATGTTTGAACTTTTTGAATCTTGCTTCGCAAAACTTTCGCCCGAAGCATCTGTTTGGGCTGCTTCGGGTGTGAAGCTCTTTTCATTCTCTACTTCCTTCCTTCAACGAAGTCGTCTTCCTTTTCTGTGAAGCTCTTAAACTTAGCTTGCTCAGTAGCGAAGCTATTCTATGTACAAGGGGGATGGCAATGAAAGCCAAAATTGCTGCAATACTCAAAAATTTTCTTCTACAAACAAGGGAACAAATTCATAAAAAAAGAAACACTTTACAAAATTTTGATTTTACTACCCCTCTAGGCAATGTGACAAAATTGTCAACATTCTTGGTGGCTCACGGGGCAACGAGCTCGCCTCGGTGTAAGAACCCTCAACCTTAATCCATTGGGCTAGAGTTACCTCTAGACCCTTCTCCTTTTTCTCTTTTTGGGGGTGCTTCCACAACTTCTTCTTCTTCTTCTTCCTCTTCTTCCTCTTCTGGCGTGGCTTCCTGTTGCGGTGGTGGGGAAGGCGATCATGGATGCGTTCCATGGTTCGATGAACATGAGCCCATGCACCTTTCTGAAAAGGCTCTCGGTCTTGTAGTGCTTTGACCAGAACATGGAACCGATCAATTTGCCCTATGTCGGCATGTTTGGCTCTTGTGCTTAGATCATTCAGGCAGGCCACGATCTTGCAATGTCTCAGGATGAAATCTGTGACTTGCCCTTCTATAATTGGCTCCTCCCACTCGTCTATCTCTGAGACGTCACCTTCAAAATGGAGCCAAGCCGGCTTGAGTTCTTCCTTAGTCAAAAGGTTCCCATCATCATCCGTGAAACTTGGGAAACCTAATGAAGAGAGATCTTGAAAGTACCCCAGTGATGTGCGTTGCTCGTGTTCAAATACATCCATGAGGTCCTTCACCTTCTGTGCTTTCCTCACCTTGGAGAAGAAGGCGCGGACCGTGGCTTGGGCTGTGGACCAATCTCTGGTTGTCCGGCTCATCGCAGCGACCTGCAGGTCCTGATATTTGATACTTTGGACCTCAAAAGCCAGTTTGAGTCGGCTTCTAATTTTTTGGATGATCTCATCTACTATTGGCCCTTCTTGAGCAACGACATACTGGGCTTCGGTAATGTAGGTTAAAATTGACAGGGCACTGGAGGCCCGAGATCTAAAGTTTTTGAGTAGGTGCGAGCGGATTTCCTTTATTCTGCCTCTATCAAATAGCTCCAGGCTCTCTTTTTCGTACAACTACTGCATCTGCAAGATTTTGCTTTCAAATTCTTTGGCCTTCAGATCAGCCTCGGCCTGTATCTTGCTTTGATTTTTAGTTGTACCCTACAGTTGTTCTACTTGTTGTTTTAAGGCATCTACTTCCTTTTTCATCATCTCGCACTGCTTCTCCATGTCTTCTAGCTTGGAGCGGGTCCTGGCTAGCTCCTCCTCCAACTTGATGTTGGCGCTCTCTGCTTCAAATCGGTGCTGATTGGCGATATTTGCATGTGCATGGAATGTTTCTATTCTTACATGCATAGATGCAGATTCATTATCTACATCTAAGTGTTCCAGGTCCTTGGACTTCTCCTGATAGTCATAATCTATTGGAGTCATCTCGTCCAGAGGTTTTTGGACCTTGGGGACCTTTTTCACCTTATGCAACTTTTCGCCTTTCAAGTCAAAAATAACGCATTTTTCTACTTTGGCCAGAGAGCGCCCTCTCTTTTTCCTCGCCTCCTTCAACATCTTATCTGTGTTCTGCCGGGCTTGGAGCAACTTTTCTGCTAGGGGACGTTCCTTAATCATAGCTAGTTCTATTTCAAATGAGGTTGGGTCTCCAGCCAAAGGGGTGAACAAATATAATGATTGTATAGGGGATGCCTCACCAGTGGGTTCGACGATGGGTGTGGTAGGAGTTTCGATGAGAGAAACAATGTCGTGCATGATAGGGGAGAGGGAGACGGGGTTCGACGTTGGAGTACTACCTTCGCCCTAACTAAGAACCAAGGGAATGGTGGTGTGGGTGAGCGAAGTAGTATCGATGGACTTGTCCCGGCCTGATGACTCGAATGGGGTAGATATGCTTGTGGGGCTAACGGGATCACGAGGCAAACTCGAGGTGGCGAAGGGCAACATGTGATGGGGTGACCGAACTTTCAGAGAGAGAGAGACTGATGAGGACCTTCGATCGGGACCATGGTGGACATACCTTGAGAAACCAAGGTGAAGGGTGAGGAGTGCGTACCTGCGTGCTCCCCTGATAGAGCAGAAGTAGTGGCTTCCTACGTGATCGGCTCTTGTTCCTTTCTAGCTTCTACACTTTCGACTTCCATGACTTCTTCTTCAGGGCCCCCTTCTTGTTGGAGGAGTTCCTCCACATCGATGATGTCTACGTCTGAGACTGCCTCGGCCCTTTGCGACGTCGTCCCTCCAACATTTACCTCGGTTGAGCTCATCATAGGCTGTCCGCTAGAAGCACCTGGAGGTTTTGTACGTGGTCACTTGGGTGGGTTGGAGGCACTTGAGCTTGCTCCATCTTCTTTCTTTTTCTTTTCTCCCCTTCTCTCATTGCTGCTGTGTCATGGCTTCAAGGTCTGAGGCAACTCTTGTGGTGTCGCCTCTGCCTCCTCCTCTTCCTCTTGTTTTGAAGCATCATCGGCTCTCCTTGGGCTTTCACCCGAACCTGGGGCACTAGGGGGAATGAAGTCGATGAAGGAGATGGGCTTCCAAGTCCCAACGTTGGCTTCGTAAACAATTGCGAAGTCTCTATCTATCTCCAAGAGTCCGTATGATTTCATCTTCTGATGATGGACTCTCATTATCCACCATTCCTTCAATTGTTCTTCGCCCCAACCCTTCAATTCTTCCCTCAATTCATCTTTCATCTTTCTCCAAAATGTGGAGTCTGGGCCCGGGAAAGGGTGCCGAACTGGATCATACTCGACCTCCATGGGGTAAAATTCATGCCAGGGAGGCAAGGTTTTCATTCTCTCTAGATGCCACTCCAAATCTCTCCCATTAGGGTTATTCCTTTGCTCTACGATCTTTGGGTGAGGGCATACATGAAAATTTTTGAATCGGAGGTGATCCCTCATCACCCCCAAGGGGTCGTAACACCATCATTGAGGAATTTGGAGCAAACCAAAGTCGGCAAGCTTCTCCTCCAAGAATACATGTTGCTTTAGGGCAAACACCTCAATTACCCCCATTTTGAAAGGGAAGTCGCATGTGTGCGCCCATTTTTGGCCGTGGCCATAGATAACATTTGTCGCGTCGCTCTGCCGAGCGACCTCCAACGCGAACTGGTATTCAGAGGGGTAGACGGGTAGCAGGAAGGGTTTCCCCGTGAATCCGAACAAGCGAATCACAAGCCCTTGCATCAATTGAAAGACGTCTCCCTTTTCCTCCTTCACCACTTTGTCCCTTAGACTGATAGGCACCCGAGGGCAAGAACCCTTCAACAAATGAATAGCAGGTCCTAGAAACTGTTGATTAAAAGAATAATATGACTCCGTCCTCGCCAGGAGGGGAGTCCACTGATACACCGGTAGAGGAGTTCCATCCTTGCCGCTTGAAGAAATGGCAATGTGGGGGAAATGCTTATGTACATGATAGAAAAATAACCAAACTAGGAAAGAGCAAGGTCCAAAGTACTGGCCCGTCCCAGAATTCTTCATGCTGGTTAGCCGCGTGTGCAAGGTCCGAGCCACCCATTCTACCCAGTCGAAGAAGACCGGGTTTGTGTTTGGCCTTGATGAATCTGGGGCATAAAACTCCCCTCGTGAAATACATTCGGCCAATGACACTTGCCAGGGGTGCACCGAAGCATCAGTTGATAGGCCCGCGACCCATGCAATGATGGAGAAGATGTCCGTGCTCTTGAAATCCATCAAGGGGCGAGGCATCTGAGGAAGCTTGCCTGAAGGGAGCCCGTCCTTGAGGTTCTCGCTCAAAAATTTTATGATATAACTGGAGGAGGTGAACCTCTCCATTTGTTCGCTCAAGATGACATTGCGAACCGAATAACCCTTGGGCGGCCCTTGTTGTGGCGCGAAAGCTCCTTGCACATCTTCTTTTAAAATTGAAAATAATTTATGGCCCGTGACGTCCAACACTTGTCTGGAGGAGGGCTGGTAGTTTTGTGCGATGGCACAAATTAATTTGGGACAATGGTGCGTGGGCGGGGTCAGATACCAGTATATCTATGAGTAATAGGCGGTGGCTCTCTTGTTCTCCATGGAGAGTCTACTTTTCATGAACTCGATAGTGTATCGGAGTTCGGCCACGCTCTTTGAAAGTGCAGTGTCCCTTATTTTCTCCCACCCATCAATTGGTTGCTCTTCAGGCTGTTCTTCTTCTGAATCCTCTCTTTCCTCTACAACTTGCTTTTCGGGCGGAGGTTGAGGTCGACCCTCTTTGGTCTGTGCTTTTTCTCCTCTTTGCCCTTCTTTGTTTTCTCTGGGCCTGCTACCTCGGGCTCCTTCCTCTTTTCCTTAGAATTCTTCTTCCCCATTCTGGATATAGGTGGCAACAGAGTTTTTGATGCAGAGGGCTTCGACGCGAAGAACGAGGGAAATGCAGGCTATTAGCGAGGGCTCTTAATCTTGCATTAACAGTTGGTGAACACCCCTTTTACTGCTAAGGCTCACGTTTTATAGCCTTAAAAGGCAACTACCTCAATTTATGGTGCCTGCCAAAATTAAATTCGCAACTCGGATGGAGGAGGTCGTTTTGCCATTTGATTGGCTTCACGACGGCGTGGTACGCGGGCCCATGTGTTTCGATGATTTGCCCAGCATTGGAAACTTAACCCTCTGCCACCTCGTACCTAGGCGTGAGCTTTTCTCATAACTGAATCCTCTCGGGATGTGCCCCGCCACCTTTGCATTAAAATCACCTACCTCGAACGTTCCCCTAGGTTGTCATCGATGCGTCTCTCAAGACACGTTTTAAATGCTCCCCACCTTGTGCGTTGTTGGTTTGGCGAAGTGGAAGCCGACGCTAAAGATACTTCACGGTGAACCTCCGGTGTGAGCTGATTTTCTATGCTTCGGGCCCGAAGTAGTTTTACCTCATCGCGTCACTGCTTGCTTTGCGGAAGGTTAGCCTCCGAAGCTTGTTCCTTTTGAAAAATGGTTCACTAAATTTCCTTCGAAAACTGCTTCGCTCAGACCCCTTTTTGTGAAGTATTCCTCACGCCTTCATTTTGATGTCGTTTGGTCTTTCGAGGACTCTTTCTTGGCCTAAGTGCTTCGCTGCGAAGCATCTCGCATCAGTCACTTCGCACATAAAGTTCTCGAAGGAGATTCTCGCTAAGTCTAGTGAAGCTGGGGCTTGTTGCTATGGTAGTGTGATACTTAACCTCTTGGCAATCTTGAAACAGGGTATATACAAAGATAAAAAAATCTTACATACAAAAGTAAAACTTGAACCATTTTTTTTTTTTTTTCAGCGATGAAAAGTCTTCAAATGAAGACCATTGATAGAAATCGGCAAGATCTGGCCATCTGCATCCTTGAGAATGAAAGAGTTGGCTGAGTTTACCTTCACAATTTCGAACGGTCCATCCCAGAAAGCGTCCAATTTATCATGATTCCCAGGCTTGGCCTTCCAAGAGTCCCACTTCCATACTAGATCTCCCACTCTGAACGTGCGGTCGGAGGATTTTTTCTTGAACCAGTCTCGGGTGATCTGAGCATGCTTAGCGAAGCTCTGGTAGGCCTTCTCATGGTCTTCCTCCAGCTGCAGTAGCTGAGCTAGCCTGTTCTCCATAGGATTAACTTCTTCTTCCTCATCCAATAGCTGTAATGCAGGGATCTCTACATGGGTTGGTAGGATGGCCTCCTTGCCATACACCAGGGCGTAAGGTGATGTTTTGATTGACTTCTTGATAGAAATCCGATCGGCCCACAAGGCCCGATCTAAGAGGAGGTGCCAAGTTCTTTTGTTATTCTCTATGAGCTTTCTTAGCACCCTTAATAGAGTCTTGTTAGTTGATTCTACCAAGCCGTTACCTTGTGGATAGTAATTGGAAGAGACCTTATGATATATCCCATATTTGTAGATGAACTCGTTGATCTTGGCTCCTAAAAACCCGGGACCATTGTCCGTTATGATTGCTTCTGGGATGCCGAACCGGGTGATCAAACCTTCTAGGAATGCAATGACGGTTTCTTGGTCGGCATGCTTCGTGGGTACTACTTCGGCCCATCTGGTGAAGTAGTCGGTTGCAGTCAGGATGAATTTATGCCCTATGGAGGAGTTCGATGATATAACCCCTATGAAATCCAACCCCCATTGTTGAAAGGGCGTTTCTACTTGTATCGATCGGAGAGGCATAGGAGCACTTCTGCTTCGGCCGATGAACTTCTGACATTGCTCGCATCTGCGATAGATCGCAAAAGCATCGATGAAGAGTGTAGGCCAATAATAACCCACCTTAATTATCTTCAATGTCATTGTTCTTCCTACGAAGTGGCCATCGGACAACCCTGAATGAAATTCTCCCAGGACTCTCTTCTTATCATCTTCTTTTATGCATCTAAGAAGAACTCCATCGATATTCCTAAAGAATAGGCCTTCGAGGCGTAACGTATATCGGAGGGACCGCATCCTGAAGTGTCTTCACTGTGAAGCATTCAAATGTAGAGGACATCTCTTGGTATTGAAATATTCAACTATCTCACCGACCCAGTCCTTCTCATCTTCTTCTTGATTTGTGAAGCATCCTTCTGCTGCTAAGTCATCCCACTGACAAGCTGTTACTTCGGTCGCTACGCTCTTCGCAAGCTCTTGACATAGTGCATGACCGTGAACCAATTTTGTGGGTTTAATTTCAATGTCAAACTCCTGTATTTTGCTGACCCAACCAGCTCTTTTGCTACCCAACTCTCCTTGAATAATGAAGTTGCGCACATCGGGATGAATGACGAACACTGTAACCCGACTTTGAGAAACGAAGTGCTTGAATTTCCTCAAGGATTTCATTACTGCATGCACTTGCCTTTCTATGAAATTGTATTTCTCTTCATGAGGGTGTATCACTTGGCTTAGAAACGTGATAGGGCATTCTTCGCCATCTTCCCCCTTTTGTGTCAAGACTGCAGCATAGCTTTCAGGTTCTCCTATAGCATATAGGATGAAATCTCGATTGTAGTCAGGGTTGGTCAGGACTGGAGCCTGAGCAATTCGGGCCTTGATCTCTTCAAATGCCTCTTTCCTTTCATCTGTCCAGATGAATTCAGCGCCCTTCTTCAAAAGTTCGGACATCGGCTTGATGACTTGGGTGAAATCTGGAACAAACTTCCTTACGAAGTTGATCTGGCCAAAAAAATATTGTAGTCCTTTCTTATTCGTCGAGAGTGGGAGCTTCAAGAGAGCCTCAGCTCTATCAGGATCTACGGTGAGACCCTTCTCTGATATCACATGTCCCAATAACTTTCCCTCATTGACTACGAATATGGACTTCTTTGGGTTGATTGAAATGCCAAATTCTCGACACTTTTTGAATATCTGTTGTAGGTGAAAAGGATGATCCTCCCTTCTTCGGGAGAAAATGGTCATGTCATCCAAATAGATAACAATGACCTTATTCAAGAGTTCTCCAAAAGCTAAATCCATGGCCCTCTGAAAAGTGGCCCCCGCATTCGAAAGGCCGAATGGCATTCGCTGGTAAGCGAATGTTCCCCACTTGGTAGTGAATGCGGTTTTATGTTGGTCTTCATCCCTAACCCATATCTGATTATATCCTGAGAAGCCATCGAGTAGGGAGAAGCGTTGAGCCCCAGCCACTGAGTGCAAGATCTGATCAATCTACGGGAGAGGGTAATGATCCTTGAGTGAAGCCTGATTCAGGTTGCGAAAATCCATGCATAGTCGTATATCTCCATTCTTCTTTCTAATAGGGACTAGATTCGCTACCCAAGAGGAATGCTTTATGGGATAAATTATCTTCGCCTCAAGCATCTTTAGGAGCTCGACTTTCATCAGGACCTCGATCTTTGGATTAACAGGCCTTTGCTTCTGTCGAAAGGGTTTGATCCCCTCCTGCAATTCAATTGTATGTTGGATCAGTTGTCGATCGTATCCTTTTAGGTCTTGATAAGACCATGCCACTATGTCGGGATACCTTCTGCATAGAGATCGGATCTGTTCTAGCTCTTTCGAAGTGCAATCTGTTCCAACTTTTATTGCTTTTCCAGGTTCAAGCTCCAAATCCTGATACTGCTTCGCATTGACTTTGATCCTATGAGAAACTGCTCGATCATTTTGATCGAAGAGGCTTTCAAGAGTAATTAATCCCTTGGGAACATGATTATTCTTCAATTGAACTAGCCCTTCATATTCCTCATCATCTGGGCTTCTTCTTTCAATTGTTGCTGCTTCTTGAATCATAAAATTCACAATCTGCTCATCACTATCAAAAACTTGCCAATGCAGATCTCTGTCTGGGACAGAGGGCCTATAAATCATCCTCACAGCTTTAGGTTTATGCACCATGTCTTCTACTGGAGAGTACCTAGCTGCGATGGATGCTAAGACATCAGCATGTCGGTTCTTTTCATGGGGAATGGACTACAGATTGAGAGACTCGAATTGGTCAAACAAGTCCCATACCCTGTTACGGTATGCCTTGAGATAGTGCTTCTTTGAAATGCACTTGTTTGTGACTTGATTGCATATCAATTCTGAATCTCCAAAGACTTGGAGATGCTTTATGCCTAACTTTTTTGCTTTCTTGAGTCCTAGGCATAATGCTTCGTATTCTGCTGCATTGTTGGTGCAGCTCCATACCAACCGGTAGCAATATTCCTTTTGCTCCCCTGATGGTGATATTAAAAGAATTCCTGCCCCAACGCCATTCCTGCATCGGGCGCCATCGAAGAACAATCTCCATAGTCCTTCTTGGGCACATGTTTTATTCTCTGACTTGATGTGTTTCTCTGGTTTAGTGATGGCATAACATCCCATCTCCATTTCTATCATGGCATTAAAGTCTGCCAATGAAAACTCATCTTCACAACTTAACTATGCAAGGGATTCCTCGACCAGGTCCACTTGCTCTATCCCTTCCACTATCGCATGCACGGGATCACTGCTCTCTTCTTCGGACATCTTCTATACGAGGAAGGTAGAAGGTTTCTCATTGTAGATTTTTACCTTCTTCCCTTTGAATGGAATCTCTAAGTGCGAGTAATCCATAGATAGATATCCTCCCAGCTTCGCTGTAAACTCTCTTGACAAGCACATACTAAAATATGGCTCAAGGTCGACGACCACCACCTCTTGTATAACCATGATCTGAGGCATCTTGTGTAGTCGGATAGGTATATCTTTAATTACACCCATAGTCTTCATAGGAGTACCATCCAGTTGGAGCATGCCATGGCTGCTTCGGGTGTACTCCATTCCTATTTCCTCGCACACTGCTTTGGGCATGACTGTCATCGTGGCCTCAGAGTCAATCATACAGTTGTGTACAACATACCCTTCCATTTGTAGAGATAGGTAGAATGGAGGTGGCCTATTCTTTCCTATAATGGACGTGGACAGGGTCTGCACTAGGGCGAGCGGTGCTGACTTTCTCGCCTTAGTTGTCTTCAACGATTCTTGCAGCAAGTCCACTTGTCCGGGTAACTGCAATGCATCATATAGACTAATCTTGGTCGGAGTCTTCTTCAGCTCATCTACAATATTGTAAACCAGGGAGTTGGGCACCTCAGATTCCCTTTTCACCTCATACCTGGTGCGATACTGCTCCATGGCTTCGACCCTTTGTCGCTTGGTCAGCGAAGGAAGCTTGAGCTTCTCTCTAGCTTGTTCTTTAGTTTCCACCTGAGGTGGATTTGTAGGGGCCTGTTGAGCCTTTTCTTTTACTGGTGGAAGCTGAGAAGCTTCGCTCGAGGCCTGGGGAAGTTGTTGTCCCTTCTCATGGTGAGCATGCACCTTTAAGGGAGCCATTTGAACAACATCTACCTCTATTGACCTTTTTCCTCCTCTGGTGAGGACTGCAACTTGCTCTTCTTCACCAATTACCAGGTTCTGATCCATTTGCCTGATAATGTTGACCTGACCACCATGACTACTGCTCGCCAGCGTTTGCACATAATGTTGGTGCAGCATACAAGTATTCTCTTCATGAGGATCATTACATGTGGAGCACCAATGTATGTAGTCGGAGGTGCTCGGAGCTTCATCAATCATGACATTTCTTGCCGACGCTCTCCCTTGCTGGACCGCTTGATCTTTAGTAAGCGTGGGTGTAGGATAAGACCTTCTTGGTAGAAAATCTTGTTGTGCTTGCTTCTTTTTCATAATGGTCATGTCATTGGATAGAGTTTGCACTATGGAGTTTAGGGACTGAACTTCCTGTAGTATTTTGGCTTGCATATCATCGGCTTTGGGAATAGGTGGCAATGGAGCCATCGTTGGTATTGGAGGTAGGGCGGGGTGTTGAGGTGGTGCTGGCAATACAGGAAATGCAAGAGACAGTGGGCTGTGATGTCGAGAATGTGGGAAAATGGATTTGTGGAGTAGCGATCTGAGATACAATGGGATTCGGGTTCCAAGATGAGATCGGGTACATGAGGGTTGCAGAGATCTATGAAGCGGTTGCATTCGCATACTAGGATTGAGGGAAATCGGGAAGTATGGGCATCGACATCCTTTGGGGAAGCTTACCCATAGCTATTAGATCCATCTCCGCTCTCTGGGCTAACTCATACAACTCGGGGAAGGTATTGATATTCGAATACCTTACCATTACACTGATATCAGGGTTGAAAGCCCTAAGGAAATAGTATGTTGCAGCTTCGCTAGTTGGCCGAAGTCCAACTGGTATCCTTTGCCAGGTTCGAGTGAACCTAACATTGAAATCAGTGATCTCTTCTTGTGGATGTCTCTGGATCATTGTGAACTGATGCAGAAGAGAAGATGGATCGACGGACTCATTGAAGCTTCTCATCAATTGTTCGGCTAACTGGTCCCATCCCGTTATAGTATCGGGTGGTAAAGATCTATACCAGTAGAGGAGCTTCCCTCTAAGAGATAGAACCAGAAGCTTTACCATAACTCTCTCCTCTGTGATGTCATGAATCACCGCTAGAGAAACTATGTCCTGGATGTGCTCCAGAGCAGTCTTCCTAGTTCCATCGAACATTGGGATTTTCTTCATAGCAGCAGGCGGAACTTGCCCTTGTCTCGCTAGATTTAGTGGTCTGAAAGAATTCCATGTTGGGAATAGTCTGGGTGGTGGTTGTTGTTGCTGCTACATTTGTTGTTGTTGTTGTTGTTGTTGTGCCATATTTGCGCCTGGATTCTGAGAAATAGGGATTCTCGAAGTTCCTCTTTGGTTGCTAACTGGATGACTAATAGGAATGGAGGCACTATGATGCTTTGGTGAGTTGGGAGGATTGGGAGGAAAGCTAGCTATTGTGCTATCTGAGGTTAGTCCTTGTTCATCAAAAGTAGCCTCTTGCGAGGATGTTCCATGTAACAATGACTCAGGGGTGACCAACCTAGAGCGTTCCCCGAAGGCATCAATATCAAGCTCAAAGAACTCAGTTTCCTCTCCTCTATTCCTAACTCTCCATCTTGTTTGCATGAAGGCATAGACTTAAGTATCGGTCTCTATGACTTTAAGATTCTCGGGTTGAACAGAGTCGCCAGATGCTAAGAGTCTTTTGGCAATGAGACGAGCATCGATTCTCACTACCACTCACAAGGTGAGACTGACCGGGTCCCACCGGGCGTGCCAAAAACTGTTGGTCATCAAATCTGCCCAAGAAAGGATTTTGGGAAGTGTACGCGCCCTAGACCTGGACCAACATTGAAAGGTCGAGAGGAAGAGATGCCCCTCATGCCAATATCCGGAGAAAGGTCGGCTCCTTTACTAAACTACTTGGTGTTTTTGAGACAAGAGTGCAGGAAAGAGATAAAAATAGTAAGGGTGTAGAGAAAGAGATAAAAATAGTAAGGGTGAAGAAAGAAATAAATAGTGTAAGGGAAGAAATATTGGTGAATTAAAGTGGGAAAGAACCAATAACACGATTATTGGCTAATAGCTCGAAACAAAGCAATAAATACCAAGAATAAAATGAAATGAACGCAATACTAGTCCTCCTATGTATCCTCTGGACGAGTTCCAGGATTACCCTCCCCTTACGTCGAAATCTAGAATTTAGAATTACGACGACTAGGAAATGAGTGAATATAATAGAAACACTATCCACAGGCAGCATACAAGAGAACTATTACAACGTTTTTCTCCCCTATGTATCCTTCGAGAAAATTCTAGGGTTCTATCCCCAATCGCACACCTAAATCCAGAATGCAGAATTACAGTATGCAAATGAAGAAAGAAATAATAAAAATAATCATAGAAGGCAGCATACAAGAGAGAAATTAAGCCCGAAGCTCTTTAGTATTAATCGTAGGGATTCAAGTTACAGCAACTTTCTAGCAAAAAGTTCCCCCCTTTTCATTACAATGCCTGGGTTTTTATAGAGGACCCGACCCTCTGAGCCATCAATGCACAAAATGGAGGAGTACATCCTCGAAAATCTGAGAAGTCGGCTCCCGTAGCTCCCGTGACTGAGTTCTCAAATACTTTTCTAAAACTAGCAGCTACGATCGGGTCAGCCGGGGAAACTCACATTTATGAGCCACCTGACTCGTCCTAGGCTTCTGGGTGCGGAGCTCGAGTGGCCGCCATGTCCGTCGGGCTCTCCTTCTGAGACCGATACTTCTTTTTAGATTGCTAAAAATGAGCAACGAGTTCATCGGGCACGTAAAAATTCATTTATGAGGCACTTGATTGCCTCAAAAAAATACTCGGCTTGGAGTGCGTGCCCTTGAAGCGCTTCACCGATTTCTAGTTCATGACCCTGCTTCGCAATGGATGTAAGCCGAAGCAGATCATCTCCCTTGGTTATGCACTTCACACGAAGGAGCTTCGCAAAACCGCTTCGGGGATGTAAAATGCCGAAGTAGATTTCTCTCCTCAAGACGGGGCTCTCCATCTCTCGCTGCTTCATCGGGAAGGCATGTCAAAATTTGCTTCATGAGGTTCTCTGCTCGAAGTGGATGCTTCATTGATGGGCTTGTCAAAATGCTTCATCGTGAACCTTCTTCAAAACTGTGGTTCGGGAGGTTTTTGGCCGAAGTGCAATTCTGCCTTGGAAAAATGTTTTGCTCTTTATGGACCGCTACTGCTTCGGGTGAAAGCGCCTCGCATGAAAGCTATCCGAAGTAGATGCTTCGCAATGACTTTGGGTGAAGTAAAAATGGTTCGCCAGTAGGGAGGCCCGAAGTGGATGCTTCACTGATTTTTTAGCGAAGCAGTTTTTCAATGCTTGAACTTTTTGAATCCCGCTTCGCAAAACTTTCGCCCGAAGCATCGGTTTGGGCTGCTTCGGGTGCGAAGCTCTTTTCATTCCTTGCGTTCTTCCTTTTCTGCGAAGCTCTTAAGCTTAGCTTGCTCAGTAGCGAAGCTATTCTATGTACAAGGGGGATGGCGATGAAAGCCAAAATTGCTGCAATACTAAAAAAATGTTGTTTCTAAAAAAAAAAGGGAACAAATTCATAAAAAGAAACACTTCACAAAATTTTGATTTTACTACCCCTCTAGGCAATGTGACAAAATTGTCAATAGGTCCCATATAAGTGAGCACCAAAATCTTGCATTGCATTGTTGATGCCGATGCACAATGGTAGTAGCAACCATCATGGATCCTTATAGCAAGCAGACCGTTGTCGTCCATGTAGAAGAAATAGCAACTGTGAGACCATTAAACCCATCCGGTTCTCAGGAACACTATAGCTAGAAAACACAGTTAATAATGTGGACAAAGTTGAAAATGTTGATGAGAGGTTATTGTGCATTCAATAAAAATATTGATGACGCGATAATTCTTTAGTGGTTGGATTCAACACAATCCCCACATGTTAAGACACACAAACCTCTTTCAGGTCTTTGGTGATGTCTTCTCATCCACATATCACCTTGATCACTCTCCACACAAATGGCCATAACATTTCTTGAATCTACGCACTAGCCACTACGCCCTCCATCCACAACATTCACACCAGTTATCTTAAATCAAAGAGAGGCACGTGGCCACACTTTGTGTAAAGTCAAGCTCTTAGTTCGATCACCCTTTTGAAGTCCCAAACCGCCAAAAAGAGAATATGTCACCCTAAAATTCAAACCTGTCATGTATTTCTTGCAACGACTTGTGGCTCCCTCATTTGATCCACGCTCATCGCACCACACATCATGCTATCCTCGAAGGGAGTTCTATCTTGAACATCATACAGGCCACCCACAGTGGAAAGAAGGAGTTGACCGAGCTATGGGAGAGATACCGAAGCATTGAGAAAATCTGTGTGGGTCTCAAAACCTTTGTGGCAACACATGACGATAGATTTGCGTTTGGTGGCTACTGCAAATACCATCTCTTGTTGCAAATGCAACAATGCATGTTGCTTCGAAGCACGACAGTAAAATTTTCAATCACCTCCATCGAAAAAATTTAGCACGAAAGCCCCTTCTTCAAACTTGCAACTAAAAACTTGGAATAAAAGACAATATATTTGGCCATCGTGGAAAGATCTATAATGGCCTGAAAAACCATCGGGGTTTGGTAAAGAGAATCATCCGCTGATATTTCACCACTCAAGAGCGTCGCTTTAAAATTTGAAGTGATATGATCTCCTATGTTGTGACCTCCATAGTTGAATATCTCTCCAGTAGAGCACTAGATTCAACATCAATGTTGCAGATTAATAGAAGTCATCTCTCCTAGGAATCCAATCTTCATTAACTTCTCATGATCACTACCACCAAAATAGATGACTACCTACATGCTTCTATGAATATGGCCAACTCAATTTCAATGACTGGGACCATTCGCTGGCTTGACGAGAGTTGGTGGCTCCACTCGAAGCTTTGACTCCTTGTCGTCTCTTGAACTCTATGATCGATCTGGTTGCTAGTAGAGATTTGATCTCTTTGTTGGACAAGATGAAAAATATGCAGTAACTACGTAATTAAGTTGAGTGATTTTGAATACTAGGCCACTACTGTCATTGAAAATCGTAATAAAAGAGGGACAAAATGCCCATTATGCATAGGGAATGTAAAATGTTTTGGTGGCCTCCAAGAACTATGTAATCCTCACCTTTGTTTTAAATATTGTAGCTCGTTGTCCTTCCACTGCATTGCACACTCGAGATCCAGGTGAGTAACTCCCCACTTTGTAGGCATCTGATGAAACAACTCTAAAAATCATAAGTCCAACTCCCTGTGACTGAAAACAAATATGCTTGTACTAATTTGAAGAACAATGAATACTGGTAAATTGCACTTCCATTTGACGCCACCATGTACACAGTGATGGGAAGTTATTCTCTGCTATTTTACATCAGCTACCTTGTTGGCCACTATAAGTGCTCCTTCCTTCGACGGTAGGTAACGACAACTCACAACACTATTTTCCACTTCACCGTGTCCCTATGCAAAGTTACTTGGAGCATCATATGTGGCATGAATATGTCTAAGAGAAGACTGACCATGTAATCCACTACAGGGTCCAGAATCCCTCTTCCATTTGTATTTACTACCACCAAATTCTTGGTAGAGGTAATTGTACTCTGAATCTCAATATGAGGAAATAAGGCTCAAAAAGTTTTCATGAAGTGCTCATTGCAAAACAATTCGCCAACAACCAAATAAATCCTAGTTGAGTTACCAAATCCCACTGCATGAAGATATTTGATAAAGTGATCAACATCATAAATACCTACAAAGCTACTCTTATTATGCCAAAATGAATTTGTATCTAGTTCATGCCCCATGGTGAGCACCATTCAGGCAAAACAAGCGTTGCATTCATTATTTAGCAACAAGAACAACATTACTTATCACATTACGTTGTTGATTTAAACCACCATTGCAATGAACTGTTAAATAGCCATTGTCCTCATTTGGTGGTAGAATCCAAAAAGATCTTGGTGTAGATGATGGCCTCCATCCATCATATTGAGCACTATTCCAGAGTTTACCCACATCAATCTGAGATTGAGCAACGAGTCTGTCTTCTCTGATTCGAAAAAAAAAAGATATAGTGCATATCAGTTATACAAACAGTGCTAATAATAACCTCCCTGCTAATTCTTTCTAGCTAACCTCTCCTTCTCATGGTCTTAAAATCCTCCAATGGCATTCATGGACTATGTTTTACATGGCTTAAAAAAATGGAGTCCACTCTTTAATATATATCAATAGTTTCTTAAACCTCGATCCATGAATCTGCTAGACATGGCTCCCAAAATGAAAATTTTCCTTAATAATTTTTTGGTTTTTGATCCATCAAAGGATGGAGAGCATACTCCCTCAGTTATTAAAGAAAAAAAATATGATGGGGAGGGAAAGAAATGAAAATGAGGGGGGATTTCTATGAGGGAAATCCCCCCATGAGAGAAATCCTCTCTCAGGTACACAAGGCAGGGAAAGCCCGCTCTGATACCATGTTAGAAAAGTAGAATACTTGATTGATTTATTTCATGGATCAACTTTGTATAAATAGCAAAGTTGATCATTGAGAGCCATTGGATTACAACCTCATCAAATCTGAACTAGGATAAATTGAGAATTCACCTGACTCATGGAAGAGTGGCAACTCAAGTAAGTCTATCTTAATAGAACTTAAGAAAATAATTATTTATTCTAACAGGATTAGGTGGGGTTCTCATGCAATAGGACAGTGTTATCACTTATGAGTCACAAAAACTTCAGAAACATGAATTAAACTATGCCACATATGATTTAGAGTTGCTTGTGGTAGTGCATGCTATGAAAATGTAGTGTCATTACCTACTTGGTAAATATTTTGAGAATAGAATAGATCATCAAATCTTAAGATATATCTTTACTCAACCAATGCTCAATGCTAGACAAAGGCGCTGGATGGAATTTATGGCAGAATATGATTTTGGGATAGAGTACATAAAGGGAAAAAAAAAAAAAATTAGCAGATACTTTAAGTAGAAGAAGGCATATCAATGTTATGTCACACTGTCAATCTACTATAATTGATCAAATAATAAAATTGCAAATTCAATATGAATATTCTCAAAAGTATCAGAAAATGGTTCAACAAGATCCTGATAAAGCAAAGGGATTCAGAATCTGGCAAGATACATTATTCTTTAAAAACAGAATAGTAGTACCTAATGATCAGGATTTGAGAAATATGATACTGCAAGAGGCACATAATGCTCCTTATTCCGCTCATCTAGGCTATGTAAAGATGTATATAAATTTTTAAAAAGAATATTATTGGTCAAAAATAAAAAAGGATATCGCTGAATTTATGGCTAGATGTTTAGAATGTCAAAAGGTGAAGGTGGAACATCTACATCCAACTGGACGCTTATTTTCACATGACATTCCACAATACAAATGGCAAGTTGTGACTATGGATTTCACTATTAGATTACCTAAAAACCGTTTTTAGCATGAGGCCATTCTGGTAGTAGTTGACAAATTGACTAAAGTGGCACATTTTCTACCTAGAAATATTAAATATGGAGCTCCCGTTGTAGCCCATAAATTTTCTAGGGAAGTGGTACGACTACATGGATTTCTTGAAACAATTATATCAAACAGGGATTCTCAATTTACATTCGAGTTTTGGCAAAAATTGCATCAGGCATGGGGAACAAAACTCAATATTAGTACTACTTATCATCCTATGACATATGGAAAAATTGAAAGGGTAAATCAAGTCTTAGAGGATATGCTCTGCATGTATTGTATGGATCATCAAACGAAATGGAAAGATTACCCTTTTTTGGTATAATTTGCTTACAACAATAGTTACCATACTTCCCTAGGTATGGCTCCATTTGAGACTTTATACGAGAGGAGGTGTAGAAAATCATTATCATGGAATAATTCGGAGGATCGGGTGATGATCAGGTCGGATATGGTCAGATAAATAGAAGACCAACTCAATGGAATTTGTTAAAGGCTCAAATAAGCCTCAAATCTATAAAAGAGTTATACAAATCTTAAGAGAACACCTAGGAAATTCACTGTGGGAGACAGAGTATTCCTAAGAGTTAAACCTACCAAAATTTCTATCAAATCCTCTACGCTTATTCCACAATTTGTAGGGCCTTTTGAAATTGTTGATAAAATAAACCAGTTAGCCTACAAATTAGACTTACCACCCAATTTGTCAATAATTCATGATACATTCCATGTGTCCCTTCTTAAGAAATATGTTCCTTACCCCTCGCATGTTTGAAATGTTGATCATTCGCATATGGACAATCCCCTGCGCATTGAAGTGTGACCTATTAAATAGTTAAGAAAGTGGACTATTAAACATGCAAGGTCCAATGGGACAATTTTTCTAAAAATAGTACCACGTGGGAGGATGTGGTCATCATGAAAAGATAGCTTTTGTTTTTATTTGAATAGTGTTATCATCATGTCATAGTTTCTTTTTGTTTAAACAATAATATTATCATATCTTGGTTTGTGACGTATGATAAATATATCTGATTTTTGTGCATGTTTAGTATTAACAATAAATGATGATTCAATTTTGGAGAATGTAAATTTGTTGATGTATTGTATTTATTTTCTATTATCCATGGCAATATTATTTTTTTACGCTTCAATAGGAAATGCAAACATAGGGATTGTGTTTAATATTAGGGGGGAAATATGTAATAACCCTCCAAAAATCTACTTTAATTTATGTCTAATTTGTCTGCAAGGATGAGATACTGCTAATATATTTGTGGATGTAGAGGACAAGTATTATTACTAGTGGGGACAATGCAAAGGAAGCATGTCTTCTCAATGGGCAGAAGGATTATCCAGTGCAAGGTAAGTCAAGAGAAATGATGAGTGGTGATGTATTCACCAGTTGATAGGGATAAAGAACCCTATAGACAATGCATTCACCAGTGGTCCATGTAGATGCATATCATGTAGTTGCATTTGTAATGTTTGATGTTTGTCAAACTATAAATTTATGATGTTTGGTTGGAAATAAAAATGCTTAAATGCATGGGAGCCATAGTTTAAAATGTTGTTTGGCAATGAAAATGCTTAAATGCATGGGAGCCATAGTTTTAAATAATGAGATAAATGTGAAGTAATGATATTGTTGGACATTTTGAGTGGATAAGTTGTCATTGATGTCAAGAGTAAGTTGTAATTGATGTCAAGAGTAAGTGGTCATTGATGTCAAGCTTTCAGCACCAGTCAGTGGTAGTTTTGGTGGACAACATTAGTTTCAGGTTCTCTAGTTTTAGTTGATCAAGACCCGGTTCCAGGAAGTCAGATATGGCCCAAAGTGCAAAAGAAGAAGCCCAAGTGGATAATATTATAAAGGTAAGTTTTAAATTTATTATAAATTAATTAATATAATTTTTATTATAATTTAATTTACTTAAGTTATTTAAATTAATTTTATTATTAGTTATAAAGTTAATTTATATTAATTTTTAACTAACCCTAAGGTGGATTATTAAATTAAATTCAAAATTCGAATTCGAATTATTAAGCGCCGACGTGGAGAGAAAATACCCACATGTGTATAAAAAGGGGATTACCCACCTTACCCAAAATTACCATGCCTTCAAATTTTTAATTAATGCGAGCTTGTGTGAATCGTGCTAAAAATATTACTTCTTGATTTTCATGGGAAGTCAAAGGCGCATGGAGGTATGAGAGGAAGGAAGTCCTCCTTCCTTCACATGGGCAACAATAGCCCACGCGGTGGGCTGCCAAGCGCTAAGGCGCTTAGGCTTGGGGAGACGACGGATCGAATCACACCAAAATCCCTTTTGGGGGAAGTCAAAGGTATGCTTTAAAGTTGAGCACCGAAAATTTTGGCATATTAGTTGGGCATTTAAAAATTAATTTTTTGCATATTGATTTGGTTTGTAAGGTTAAGGGGAGTTATAAGGCTTATGCAAAATAATTGTTTTTTTGTTATGTGCTTTAGTGTTTGGAAATGGTAGTAAGGTATTTTAGGAAGTTGTGTGGTGTTGGGTATTATTTTAAGTTGGAGTTTATAAGGTGTATCCAAGTAATTATCTTTCATGTATGATTTGATGGATGTTAATTTTAAAAAGGGAGCAATAAGGTATAATTGAGTTTTGATTATTCTTGTGTCTAAGGAATATTTTGAGAAAGTGTTGGAGTTATATTTTGTTAACAAACCATTGAAATTGGAGAGAAGAAAATTGTGATTGAGACAGGTTTTTTAAAGGCACTTTTACATCAAACAAAAGGTATGGGCACATATTCATAGTGTGTGATTGTTGAATGTTGTGAATGCAAAGTTGGAGTGAAAAATGATTGTTTGGTAAGCATTGTTGAGTGTGTATTGAATTAATGCTTCAAGGTTTTCTGGAATAAAGAGTTGATGATGAAACCTTATTTTATAAGCATTGTTTTTGAAGTGATTAGTTGGGTGAACTTTAACTAGGGTTTGCAAAGATCATGATTATCATTGTTATATGAGATTAGCATTGCTTTTTAAGCAATTGGTTGAGTGGGGAACTTTAACTAGGATTTGCAAATATCATAAGTATCATTGTTATGTGATATTGATTGATAAGCATTATTGGAAACATTTGACTGTTCATATGCTTGGACTAGGGTTTGTGAGTAAGGATTATTTCATTGAGTGATTGGTTTATTAAAGTTAGTTAAGTTTAGTCAAGTGGATGTGTTGATGTGATAGTTCAAGTTTTATGAAACAAATTGTTCTATATTCTAAATTTATTTGAGAAAGTGATTGAGAGTTTGTGAGTGTGAAGCATATTGAGTCTCTAACAATTCTCTATATGTTTAAAATAGTGAGTGAAAGTGATTGAGATTTTATGAGTGTGAAGCATATTGAGTCTCTAACAATTCTCTATATATTTCTAAAAGAGTGAGAGAAAGTGATTGAGCATTGAAGTGAATGTGAAGCATATTGAGTCTCTAACAATTCTCTATGTGTTTATAAAAGAGTGATTGGAAGTGATTGAGCATTGATTTGAATGTGAAGCATATAGAGTCTCTAACAATTCTATATATGTTTCTAATAGAGTGATTGAAAGTGATTGAGCATTGTGATGAATGTGAAGCATATTCAGTCTCTAACAATTATCTCTATGTTTCTATGAGATTGGATAAGTTCTAGTGAGGATTTATTGAGTAGAATTGGATAATTTATAGGGAGGATTTATTGAGAAAAATTGGACAAGTTCTAGAGAGGACTTGTTGAGCAAAATTGGATAAGTTCTAGTGAGGACTTATTAAGTAGATTTGGACAAGTTCTAGAGAGGACTTGTGGACATATTAGACAGAGTAGTGGGGTAGTAGTTCTTCTATAAGATCACCAGTCAGAGCTAAGGAGAAAGGAGTTCTCCTATGGATATATATCCATGAATTTGATTAGGGAATTAGTGTCTCCTTTGGACAGAGATCCATAAACATTGTAATAACGAAAATATTCCCAAGAGATTGATTGAGAAAATTTTAGTGAAATATTTTCTTTGTAGAGTAGCCCACATTGGGTGAACCATATAAATTTGGTGTCTCTATTGTGTGTGGTGATTTGTGCATTTCTTTGATTACTACTGTTGATATTGCTATATATACATTGCATAATATTGATTGGTAAAGAAAATTAAAAAGTGGTCTTATACTGTTCACCCCCCTCTCAGTATAAGCTTGTGTTCTTCAATTGGTATCAGAGCGGGTTCTTTCGAAAGAGTTTAACAGCTTGAAGTAAAAGCTTTCAAGAACATAATGGATTCTAAGAATGTATCCTCAAATAATTCAACACCAATATTTGATGGAAGTTATTATATATTTTGGAGTATGAGAATGAAGATTCACCTAATGGCACTTGGTAATGAAATTTGGGAAGCAATTGAAAATGGATACATACCACCAGCTGATCCACCTACAAATAAGGAATATAAGCTTCTACAATATTACAATTCAAAAGCAATGAATGCAATTTTGAGAGGTTTGCATAGAACAAAATAAATAAAAGTTATGTATTGTAGAGATGCAAAAGGAACAAAGTATATATGAAAGAGATAAAAGTGTCAAAAATGTAAAGATACGAAATCTCAAAGGGCAATTTGAAGAGTTAAGAATGAAGGATGAAGAAAACATTAGTACCTATCTACTTTGGGTAGATGAGGTTGTTAATGTCATGCAATAACTTGGAATTAATGTTGAAGAATTAGATATTTGTGATAAGCTCTTAAGATCTCTTCCAAAAAGATTTAGTGAAATGATTTTTGCTATAGAAGAATCAAAATATGGTGATTCTTTGATAAGATATATGTTACTTGGTACTATTACAAATTTTGAGTTAAGAACAAAAGAGGAACCTATTTCCTGGAAGGAAGCAATATTCAAAACTACCAAGAATACAAAGGGCAAGAAGTTAGATTCAAGCAATGAATCATCCAATGATGAAGAAGCTAATTATGGCAGAAGGAATAAGGATTCAAGAATATTTAAAGATGCAAAATATGTTAGATGTTTCAATTATGGAAAGTATGGTCACTATGCAACTGATCGTAAAGAAGCTAAAATTAAAAATGATGAAGAAAAACTGGATCACAAGAACAAAGAATCAAAAAGATACAAGAACCAAAAGAGAGGCAAGGATGGACGAGACAAACAAGGAAATAAGTTTTTTCAAAGACAAAATAGGAGCTACTATGCATACAAGGAAAGTAAGTACTCAAGTGATAGTAATAATAGTTTTTCAGACAATGATAAATATGAAGTCTTGTTTTCTGATTGAAGAAAAATAAAAAGTTAAGAAAAGGTCACCAATAATTCTCAAGTGTTTTAGATGTGGTAATTTTAGACATCTTGAATAAGTTGTACAAGGAATGTTTTTAGTTTCAGTGATGATGAATATGAGGATGCACTTGAAGTACCAAAAGATAATATTCTAATGGTACTAGAAGAAGAAGAAGGTGATCCTATAGAAGACAAGTCAAAATAAAATGAAGATGTTGACAAAGGCAAACAAATAGAGGAAGAAACAGAAAAAGGAGGAGTTGATCTTGAGGGAGAGCTTATTTTTGCTCTTTAAAATTTAAATAAGGTTAAAAAGCAAAACTTCCAACTTGAGATCCAGTTTCAAGAATGTGATGAAGAGAGAGGAAAACTTATAGATAATATAAACAAGTCAATGGCTAAGACAAAGAAGTTCAAGATAAGTTAGAAGTAAAGGTCTTAGAATGTGAAAAGTTAGAACAAGAAGTAGCTCTACTAAGGGAAGAGTTAAAAAAGTCCAAGGACAAGCTACATAATTTTGGGAAGAGTTCAAATATTGTAGATAAGATGATCAAGGTACAAAGAAGGTCAACAAATAAAACAGGTCTTGGTTTTGAATAGGCTCAAAAGAAACAAGAAGAAGAGTCAACCTCAAGTTCTAAAGAAGAAGAAACTTCAGAAGAAGACAATGTAAGAGAAAGTGAGACTTCTGAGGATGATTTGGACAACAAAAAGTTCAACAAAGAAAGGAATAATGCACAAAGAAGAAACATATGGAACAGGAACCAACATAGAGAAAAAGAGACTAAGAGACCAATGAGGTCAATGCAAGGAAATTTTAATGGACGATGTTTCTCATGTCACAGATTTGGTTACATGGCTTCATAGTGTAGGGTACATGAAAGACAATAATATGGAAATTTTAGAAACAGACAACTTTTCCATGGGTATTGCTACTCATGTAATCAGTTTGATCACAAGGCAATGAATTGTGAGGTACATAATAGGAATAGAGATGGCTTCACTAGGAGAAATCCCAAGAAATTTTCACCTCTAATAACTAATAACATTAAGTTTTATAAGTGCAATGATGATGAAAATACAGAAAAGTGGTGTAGAGCAGACATTCCAAAATCAAGCATGAACATGAACAGGAACAAAAACAAGAATAGGAATATGGACAAGAACAGGAATAGGAATATGGATAGGAACAAGAATAGGAACATGGACATGAACAGGAATAGTCAAAGGAATCAGAAGTATCAGATGAGAAGAGGGCAAAGGTAAAGAATAGTGCTTTCTGGGAGTAGAAATACTCCCACCCTAGAATTAACCACCTCAAGAGGAGGTGGGGGAGGGGCTAAGCTAAGAGACTCATTCTTAGCTTCGAGCCCCAATGGTGACCCTTTTCCATTGATGTCAAAGGGGGAGATATTTGAGTAAGGGGGAGATATTTGGTTTAAGGAGAGAGTATTGAGTCAGGGGGAGCAATTTCCCAAGGGGAGAAGAACAGGAAAAAGTTCAAGTTTTGGTAAAAATAATTTGGGTTACCATCAATAACAAAGGGGGAGATTGTTGGACATTTTTAGTGGATAAGTTGTCATTGATGTGAGAGTCAATGTGGGACAGGGTTATTGAAAGAATTCAAAAAAAACTTGCTGGATGGAAAGGTCATCTTCCATCTCAAGCAGGAAAGACCCTCACTAAGGCCTCTCTTTAGAGCATTCCAGTATATTTCCTCTCCATTTTCAAAGCCCTTGTGAAGGTTTTCCAAAAAATTGATAAACTCCAAAAAGAAATTTTATGGACTGGATCAGAGGAGAAAAAAAGGATACACCTTGTAGGATGGACCAAAGTGTGCAGACCCAAGGAAAATGGGGGCTGAGGTCTAAGGAGAATTGCTCATATGAATTTAGCTTTATTATCTAAGCAAGTGTGGTGCCTCATTTCTGGTGAAGAAAATGAATGGACAACTATCATAAAATGAAAGTATATTCAAAATATGGAATTTCTAAGTGACTCAGGTCCAATCAGATATTCTACTTTTTGGAAAGCAATTCTCAATTGTAAGGAAATCATCAAAAAAGGTTTAATATGGGTTTTAGGCAATGGTGAGAGGATAAATTACTGGAATGACAGGTGGGCTAGGTATGAAGCACTGACGCAATATCCTAACTTAGCCTGAATTAGAGATATCACGGAAGAACTCATTGGCAAAAAAGTCTCCGATTATATGGTTGAAGATAGAGGCAGAATGAAGTGGAAACAAATAAGAATTCAGGGATTTCAAGCAAAATCAAATGATCTTTGTAACATTCTCGGGCAACAGTTTATCCCCATGAGACCCAAGGAATATCAAGTGACCTGGGCTCCTACGAAAAATGGGAAGTTCACTGTTAAATCAGATTACAAGCTTCTGTTTGATAACGAGGATTTTGTCCTCCAAAAGGACTTAGTTTGGATAAAAAATTTAATTCCAAAAATTGTAGTCTTTTCATGGATGGTTATCCAAGGAATAATTCTAACCATTGATAATATGATGTGTAAAGGTATTTGTATCACTAATTGTTGTTATCTTTGCAAGGCTAATTGGGAGACCATTTATCATATTTTCCTTGAGTGCCCTTTTTCCTTGACTTTCCTAAGTGGGGTTTTTCATGCCTTCAATATTTCTTGGGTTAAACCAACCACCGTACTTGATTTGTTCATCCAGTGGCCTTGCCCCTTTTCAAGCCAAAGACTTAGATACATGTGGAAAATTTGTCAATCACTATATTTGGCAGGTGTGGTTAGAAAGGAACCATAGAGTCTTTAATGAGTCTATCCATGATCATCAAACTATCATTGCCAAGATCTTATCCTTTGCCAATGAGAATGTGAACCTTATCCCTTTTGATAGTCGTAAACCTCATCTGTAGGAGACCACGATTGCTCAATATTTAAGCTTAACCTTGTTAGATGAGTCTGTGCCTAGGGTAGTCAACCCTAGAGCCAATGTTAAGTGGTCCCCACCTCCTACGGGTTGGTTTAAGCTTAATTTTGATGGAGCGGCTAAGGACAATCCTGGTAGAGCAGGCGCTAGCGGTATTGTGCAAGATCATAATGGGAATATGATGCTTGCATTTTTTGAATATTTGGGAACAAGGATGAACAATGAAGCTAAAGCTAGAGCTATGTGGAGAGGCCTTCAAATGACTCAATACTTAGAAGGCAATTTTATCATAGAAGGAGACTCTATGCATGTTATAAATCTCCTCAATAATTGGAAAACACCTCCTTGGAGTATTAAAACAATTTTTGAAGAGTCTAGGATCCTTTTCTAGGGAATACAGGACAAAAAAGCCCAACATGTCTTTCGAGAAGCTAACAAAATTGTCGATAAGTTGGCCAATTTGTGTGTCGATGGTGACATATGTTTCAAATGGGAACATGGTGTCCTGAGTGAATTAGAGGAGCTTATTCAACAAGAATGCAAAGAATGCTAGTCAAATTTACCAACAGGGAAGGCATTGTAAGTTTGAAGGCTAGGAGTATTCCTGCCTCTTTTTTAAAATGGAATCTCAATAAAAATTATTCGAGTTGTCAGTCTTCATGGATGTTGCTTAGAAATACCACAAAGACTAAAGGGGACAGTCACATTTCAGATAACATGGCTCCTAGTTATATTAGTAATTTGAGGTTAGTTGATAATCATAGGGAAGGAAATAAACGGCAATATAAGACTTCGAACCAGAGCCACGTGGACCACCAGATAGCCACCGCCATAAATCTAGCTAGCAGGTTCACTTCTCCAAGGCTGATTGACCAAGATAGGATGTGGTCCCAAAGCATGTCATATACGGAAGAAAGCAATTACCAAATAATTATTAAGAGTAACTGTCAATATAGAGCTTGTGGGAGTTTTTTTTAGTACTCTGCTATGTGTGTCTACAACTTTTTGTTTCTCCATTGTTTCAAGGAAGGGATCCGTGTCTATTTATTTTTTTGTAATTATGATGCAAGTGTGTTTTCTCAGGGTATACCCAAAATGTTGTATGGGAAGTTTCTTTTTGATAATAGGCTATGTGCCTTACCGGATGTAATGGCTTTGGTGGTATGTAGATTTTACATATATAGGATCCTTAGTAAGGACATGTTCATCAACAACCCTGAGCTGATTTTTGTAAAAGGTTTTGGGTCAACCTGTAAAACCCGATATTAATGCTATAGTATCTTATCTACCAAAAAAAAATGGAGTTGTCATTGATGTCAAGAGTAAGTGGTCATTGATGTCAAGATTTCAACACCAGTCAATGGTAGTTTCGGTGAGCAACATCAATTTTAGGTTCTCTAGTTTTAGTTGATCAAGACATGGTTCCAAGAAGTCAGATATGGCTAAAAGTGCAAAAGAAGAAGCCCAAGTGGATAATATTATAATATTTTTTATAATAAAGGGAATTTTTAAATTAATTAATATAATTTTTATTATAAATTAATTTATAATTTAATTTACTTAAGTTATTTAAATTAATTATTAATTAATTTTAATATTTGTTATAAAGTTAATTTATATTAATTTTTAACTAACCCTAAGGTGGGTTATCAAATTAAATTCAAAATTTGAATTTGAATTATTAAGCATCGACGTGGGGAGAAAATAACCACATGTGTATAAAAGGGGGATTACCCACCTTACCCAAAATTACCATGCCTTTGAATATTTAATTAATGCGAGCTTGTGCGAATCATGCTAAAAAGAGGATTACTTCTTGATTTTCGTGGGAAGTCAAAGGCACACGGAGGTATAAGAGGAAGGAAGTCCTCCTTCCTTCATGTGGACACCAATAGCCCACACGGTGGGCTCCCAAGCACTAAGGCGCTTAGGCTTGGGGAGACAACGGATCGAATCACATCGAAACCCCTTTTTGGGGAAGTCAAAGGTATGCTTTAAAGTTGAGCGCCAAAAATTTCAGGGATATTAGTTGGGCATTTTAAAAATTAATTTTTTGCATATTGATTTGGTTTTTAAGGTTATAAGGGGAGTTATAAGGCTTTTGCAAAATAAATTTTTTGGTGTTATGTGCTTTAGTGTTTGGAAATGGTAGTAAGGTGTTTTAGGAAGTTGTGTGGTTTTGGATATTATTTTAAGTTGGAGTTTATAAGGTGTATCCAAGTAATTATTTTTCATGTATGATTTGATGGATGTTAATTTTAAAAAGGGAGCAATAAGGCATAATTAATTTTTTATTATTCTTGTGTCTAAGGAATATTTTGAGAAAGTGTTGGAGTGATATTTTATTAACTAACCATTGAAATTGGAGAGAAGAAAATTGTGATTGAGACAGCTTTTCTAAAGGCACTTTTACATCAAACAAAAGGTATGGGCACATCTTCCTAGTGTGTGATTGTTGAATGTTGTGAATGCAAATTTGGAGTGAAAATTATTGTTTGGTAAGCATTGTTGAGTGTGTGTTGAATTAATGCTTCAAGGTTTTTTGCAATAAAGATTTGTTGATGAAACCTTGTTTTATAAGCATTTTTGTTGAAGTAATTAGTTGAGTGAACTTGAACTAGGGTTTACAAAGATTATGAGTATCATTGTTATGTGATATTAGCATTGTTTTTGAAGCAATTTTTTGAGTGAGGAACTTGAACTAGGGTTTGCAAAGATCATAAGTATCATTTTTATGTGAGATTGATTGATAAGCATTGTTGGAAAATTTTGAGTGAGTGTTCATATGCTTGGACTAGGGTTTGTGATCAAGGATTAGTTCATTGAGTGATTGGTTGAGTAAAGTTAGTTGATCTTAGTCAAGTGGATGTGTTGATGTGATAGTTCAAGTTTTGTGAAACAAATTTTTTTATATTTTGAATTAAGTTGAGAAAGTGATTGAGAGTTTGTGAGTGTGAAGCATATTGAGTCTCTAACAATTCTCTATATGTTTCTAAAAGAGTGAGTGAAAGTGATTGAGAGTTTGTGAGTGTGAAGCATATTGAGTCTCTAACAATTCTCTATATGTTTCTAAAAGAGTGAGTGAAAGTGATTGAGCATTGAGGTTAATGTGAAGCATATTGAGTCTCACAATTCTCTATATGTTTCTAAAAGAGTAATTGGAAGTGATTGAGCATTGAGGTGAATGTGAAGCATATTGAGTCTCTAACAATTCTCTATATGTTTCTAAAAGAGTGATTGAAAGTGATTGAGCATTGTGTTGAATGTGAAGCATATTGAGTCTCTAACAATTCTCCTTATGTTTCTATGAGATTGGATAAGTTCTAGTGAGGACTTATTGAGCATAATTGGATAAGTTCTAGTGAGGACTTATTGAGCAGAATTGGACAAGTTCTAGAGAGGACTTGTTGAGAAGAATTGGATAAGTTCTAGTGAGGAATTATTGAGAATATTTAAACAAGTTCTAGAGAGAACCTATGGACAGATTAGTGTGAGCTTTTGTGGAAGCATACAAGGCAAATTTTCGATAAGTATTTGAGAAGACTTATGAGAAGAGATGATTGATTGATTTTTTCAAATCTTGAGTTAAGGTTTGGGGTAGATATAGCAGAGTTGATTTGAGATTAAGTCAAGCTTTATGTTAAGGCTTGAGGATATATTTGTGCTAGAACGAAGGATTGTGTTTAGTGCAGATCAGAGGATAGATATTGAGGATAGATTTGTGCTAGATCGAATGACTATGTTTAGTGCAGATTGGAGGACATATTTTGGTGCAGATTTGAGGATAGGTTTGTGCCAGACCAGAGACAGAGATTGAGCATATTTGTGCTAGACCGAAGGATTGTGTTTAGTATAGATTTGAGATAGATATTTGAAGGTGATATAGTATAGAGGACTACAGTCTCCAGTGGATAGATATACATTAGCCATAGTAGTGAGGAAATGTGTCTTTAATGGATAGAGATCCATTAGCCAGAGTAGTGGGGGTAGTAGTTCTTCTAGAAGATCACCAGTTAGAGCTAAGGAGAAAGGAGTTTTCCTATGGATAGATATCCATGAATTTGATTAGGGGATTGGTGTCTCCTTTGGGCAGAGGTCCATAAACATTGTAATAGGGAAAGTATTCCCAAGAGATTGATTGAGAAAATTTTAGTGAAATATTTTCTCCATGGAGTAGCCCACATTGGGTGAACCACGTAAAATTGGTGTTTCTATTTTGTGTGATGATTTGTGCATTGCCTTAATTATTGTTGTTGATATTGCTATCTATACATTGCATAATATTGATTGGGAAAGAAAAGTAAAAAGTGGTCTTATATTGTTCACCTCCCCTCTCAGTATAATCTTGTGTTCTTCAGATATGACTATTGTTGTTTTAAGATCTGAAAGAGAATATAATAAAATGGCAAAGTAAGATAAATAATAATCATATACTTATGTATATTAATGTTTGTTTGAGAGGAATCTATTTATTTAAAAATAACATATTTATATATAACTATATGTATAAAAATAAATATATGAAGGCATTAAAAATAAATAATATTTTTTGTTTTAAAACATGGTAAGCAAAATATTATAACCAATAATATATTAAAATGTTTAATATTAAAATGAATATGAAGGAGTTATTGCTTGGCAATATAAAACAAAAAGAAGACAATTTGGAAATTGTTGGTATTTTGGGGAAATTATTATTAAGCTTGGGTTGTTGAACATGGAAGAAAGTGGATTCCACATGGAATGCTTTACATAGAAGGAATATCAAATCAAACGCGAGCTTGCTAGCGAGAAAAAGGACTTATCTTCAAAATGGAAAAGGATAAGACGAAATGTAGGATGGCCTGATGTTTTTCGGTAAGGCAAGGCGAGAACAACAAAGAGAGGACTTTGGAAATCAAGGGAAGTAGTCTACATAAATCAGTAAGTCTGAACTGGTAAAATTCATAAGATAAGATAAATGGGATAGTGGGAAAAGGAAGGTTCAAAAGCATTGTTTAATTCTATTTTGCATGCAAATATAGTTTGATGTTTGTTTTGTAAATGGAAGAGGAAATGAATCATCCCAGTGCATGTGTGGAAAATCTTTAAATGTGAAGCATGTATGTGATTATAGTTTAATATTTGTTTTGCAAACTAAAGAGAAATTGAATCTTTCCAATGCATGCATGTAAAAAATTGAAAAGGGATACATGTGTTCAAATGGATTTTTGAAAAATAAAGAGGATTATGGTTGTTTGTGAACCTGATTTGAATAGTTTCCATATTGAAACTCTTTTTACTTTTGCATGTTGTGTTGGGAAAATTTTGTGATACTTGCATGTTGTGTTGAAAGCTTATGGTGTGTTGGGAAGCTTATGAAATCCTGCATGTTGTGTTGGAAATGAAAATATTGTATGCATGTTAGGACTAGTTGCATGTCATGTTAGTTTGACCATTCTGACCCTTGAGATGTCATCAGAAACCCACATCAAAAAACTAGAGCACTGTGAAGAAATGAAGCTGGAATATTTTACTTGCTATTGGATGCTAGTTTACGTTCAAGCGTCAAGAGTTGAATTTAAACGTAAAATGATTTATTATAAACTATAAAAGTTTATGAAATTTACTCATTAGAATGATGAAACACGGGCTATTAGAAGTTCAAAACAAATGTTGAAATTGTATATATTTGTATCAAAAAATGTAGACTCTATGGAATTGCATAGTAGTATTTTGAGAATTCTTTTGATGTAATGGAAAACAGTACAGTCGTTTACCTTATAATATGATGAGGAATAGAATTGCATTCAAGGAAAGAGACTTGTGCTATTTTCAATGATATATCCTTCTAATATGGAGAATGGTTTCTAGATTAAATTTCTTAGTTATATTTTTGTTTACCATATATAGTTCGTCTATTCACATGCTTTTAAATTCTACGTAATTGAATATGGATGAATATCTTACTGGAAATGTAGTTCTCGAAAGTTTCCAAGGAAAACTTTAGTTTGTATGATGGGATTCCCTATATTTTAAAAATGATTTGTATACTGTGCTTTTTTCAGTTGATGAGAAAAATTTTTAAATGAAAATTACATTTTATTTTCTTGTAACAAATTTGAACCAGCAATTATGCATAGTAGGGTTTACTCACTCGGTTTACGAAATAGGAATTTAGGGAAGACTATGACTTGAAATAAGAGGATTTATCAGTCCAAGCTAGTACGGTAAGGTTGTTTAGAATGTTAGCGAGGATAAACTGATTAGTAAGAGTAATCACGATAGTTTGAGGAAACTACCATCCACACGGTGATATAATGAACAAAAATGTATATAATACAATATAAGTTATAATTTTTCTTGGTTTAAGTCTTCAAATCGAGCCTATGTTTAGAAAAATATGCATTGGAAATTATGGAAAATTAATGGGAAATCTATTGTTAAGCAAACAATGTTCGTATTGTTTTCTAATCAGGGAATAGTAGAGTTAGTATAAAATCAAAACTAGAACTTGAAAACTTAGAAGTTCTACTCATATTATAACCCTTGTGTATAATTTGAAATAGATACAAAGGTATAGTGTCTTAAACACAAGCTATTTTTGTATGAGAGTGTGATAATGGCATTACCTAAAACAAGTGAGCATGACGGATTGGGTAATTTGGAGTAAGGTTACTTTTTAAGAATAACTCGAGTGGTATTACCTTAATTAAAATAGTTAGAGTAAAAAATATTTAAAATTAAATTAGATTATAGGATTAAAACTATAGTGTAGTTGCAACCTTACTTAAACTTAGAAGAGTAGTCCACTCTTTTTCACGGTTATATAGTGTGTAATGTTGAAAGAGAAAGTGATTTATGAATAAATTTCAATGAAGTACCTACTCCAATAGAATATTAAATAAAAAGAAATCTTAATTAAAATTATTTTAGCAAGTTATAAGAATATTTAGTTTTGATTGCATTGGTTATTCATCGTTCCTCTATCTTTTATTCTTTTTTAGTGAAAACATACAAGTAGCCAAATGGAAACTAAAACTATTATAATACATAATATAATTTTTGAATGATTATGAAAATTATATTCATTAGTAAAACTTTGCATAGATAAAATTTTCTAAATAATCAAAACTTAGATTAACCTTTGGTTAAAAAATTCCAAGATCATGGGAAGGAAAATCTTAACTTGCAACCTAAGGTTGTGGGCAGGACAACCTTGATATTATTTCAAGATTGCGGGTAGGACAATCTTGTGAGACAACTACTAGTGGTGCTTACGAGTAGGCAATCATCATAAATCAGGGTTCTAACTGTACTTATGACAGAAAGAAGTCAAAATAGGAGGTAACAAAAGGTTGTATGGGCATTCTTTCTAAGTTATCCTTGCTAGTGATGAGTGGTGAATTGTGCTTTACTAGGTAATACTGACAACATGATGGTATGGGACATCGTGTTGGTTAATAAAAAAAAAACACCAGGTGGTTACCAGGGTATTGGTAAGACCCTAGATGATGCTCCATGGAGGATGGTCGATCTTCTAACTTGAGCATGTATGTGTTAAGTGTTACATGACATAAGTACAATGTATAAGTTCATGATTTCATGTCAAGACATGGAGAAATTATGTGTCGCACCTCTAGTTGATATGGGCCCTAGAGGAAAAGAAACACCTACCTGGACTTAGGATCTTGTGTAGATATTGAAGTTCAAAATAGGCAACTATACGATATTTTGCCAATCTTGATCTCATGATTATTTCTACTATAGCGGAATGACACTCATGAATATGGATCTAACATGTTCATACTAGAAAATAAATTAGAAAGATTGAAATAAAAGAAATTTTTTCTCTTATTGTAACCTCTGATGTCGGACAACCAAGTGGGTAGACTTGGGGTGTTTGGACAACAAAGTGGGTAGAAATTGGTTTGTTACAATATCAATGTTGAAGGAGAGCACATTCAGCAAGGTGATTAGAAGTGCACATGTCAGAATATAGATGTTGGAGGAAGCACGCAAATCGGTGAAGAAAGAGAGTGAAATATTTGTGTAGCACCTCGAAGTTGAAAAGGAGTCAACCACCATTAAGTCATAGGAAATAAAATTTAATTACAAAGAGCTTGCAAGTCTAAATTAAAGGTAAGAGTTATATTGCAAGTTTATTAAGGTTGAAATCAACTAAACTTTATACTTTAGAGATATTGAATGATAGGAGTAATAAGGTGTTAATATCTAGAAAGCATTTTGATTACTTTCAGAAGAAAGTTGAAACTAGAAGCATTTAAAGTCTTTATTACCATTGTTTCAAATATTTGCAAATCCTTAAAACCAAGGAGTTATAAGGCTAGTAAAATTTAATTTGCAAATACATAGTCTTTCTAAATTTCTAACTAGGGAGATATAAGGAATCCTACACCAAATAAAAAACATAGAAATTTAGAATCCTCATAGAAGCCAAAACTTAGAAGTTACAAACTTTTGAAGGATCCTATTTGAAACTTCATTTCAAATCCAAAAGAAACATAAAAATTGAGAGTTGGAGAATATGGATTATTGGTATATTGACTCAGGAGCTAGCAAACATATGACTGGAAACAAACACTGGTTTGACTCCCTACAAGAAAATTTTGAGAAACCAGTTGTCATTGTAGATAGCAAAACTTATGAAGTAAGAGGAATTGGAAATATTCTAATCAATCTAATAAATAGAAAAGGGATAATTAATGATGTACTATATGTCCCTGGAATAACCACCAATCTTCTTTTAGTGTCTCAACTCATGGATCAAAACATGATAGTAGAATTCAAAGTGATTAATGGTAGAAAATAGTGTCATATTATCAAACAATGGAAAAATATTGCTACAGGTTCTTATAAAATTGGTCTATTTGTTTTGGACAATATTACACATACAACACTCTCAGTTCAAACCTCAGATCTATGGCATAAATGCCCGAGATATATTGGTATATCATCTATAAATGAAATGTGTAAATATAAAATGGTAGATGGAATACCAAATCTATCCTTGGAATCTACTATTTGTCCAGAATGCTTAGCAAGAAAACAACATAGAGTACCTTTTGAACTTCACCAACAAAGAACTCAACAACCACTAGAATTAATTTATACAAATCTATGTGGGCCAATGAATATTACTAGTATTGGAGGGCACAAGTATTTTCAATTATTTGTTGATGATCACACCAGGAAAATGTGGGTATACTTCATAAAATACAAATTAGAGGTATTTAGTCACTTTAAACAATTTAAACTTCAAGTAGAAAAAGAATTGGGAATGACTATCAAAAATCTTCATTCAAATAGAGGAGAATTTGTATCAAAAGAATTCAACCTATTTCTAGAATAAAATGGAATTAAAAGACAACTTACTACAACATACTCACCACAACAAAATAGAATTACAGAAAGAAGGAATAGATCTATAATGGAAATGGTAAGATGCATGTTAAAAGAAGCAAATCTTGATCATCAATATTGGGCAAAAGCAGTCAAAACAATAGTATATATACAAAATAGACTACCCACTAGAATACTCAAACATGTTACACCAGAAGAAGCTTGGTCAGGACAGAAACCTAACATCGAGAAATTGAATATTTTTGGATGTAAATATTATATGCATATCCCAAAATAAAAAAGGACAAAATTAGATGATAAAACTATGGCTGGGATATTTGTTGGGTATGATGATGAATCCATAGGGTACAGAATAATGGATCCAAGTACAAAGAAGGTATATATAAGTAGAGATGTGATTTTTGATGAAAACCTCAAGGTCAATAATGAGGAACAAGATAAGACTATAGAAGTCATATTAAAATTTCTAGAGGAAGAGTCAAAAAATATAGATACAGAGTCAAAATTCAATAATGAAGAAAGTGAACATGTAGAGTCATCCACCATTCCCCAAAGGAAGGATCCCATATGGTATAGAGATACTCTAAGAGGAGCAAACTTAGAACAAATGCCTGATCTTACTACCACAAGACCTCAAACTCGTAGTCAAACTAGAATAAACAAAGGACTACTAAGTACATCAGAAGAGCCAACATCAACATCTCAAGCCTTAAGTCAACCTCATTGGAAGGCAGCCATGGAATCTGAATATTCATCTCTACAAAAGAACAAAACATGGAATTTAGTAGAGTTACCTCCAGGTAAGAAAGTTGTGGGTTGCAAATGGATTTACAAAATTAAATATAAAGCAGATGGAACACTTGAAAAATACAAAGCTAGATTAGTAGCAAAAGGATATACTCAGACAGAAGGAATTGACTATGAAGAGATATTTTCACCAATAGCTAGAATGACCACTATCATAACACTATGTGCACTAGAAGCTCATCAAGGTTGGAAACTTCATCAAATGGATGTAAAAAGTAATTTTCTTAATGAAGACTTAGAAGAGGAAGTCTACATGTCACAACCAGAAGGATTTTTTGTTAAAGGTCAAGAACTTAAAGTTTACAAATTGAAAAAATCTCTATATGGTCTAAAACAAGCTCCTAGGGCATGGAACATAAAAATCAACAATCATCTGTTACAACTTAATTTCAAACAAAGTGCAGCAGATCCAAGCCTATATACAAGAAAAATTGGAAATGACATACTAATCCTTATAGTGTATGTTGATGATATAGTGATCACTGGTAGTTCAGAAAAACTAATAGATGAGATAAAAAAGGATCTAGAGAAAGCATTTGAGATGATAGATTTAGGATTAATGAATTATTGTCTGGGTCTAGAAATTCATCAGCAAGGAGACAATATTACTATCTCACAATCAAAATATGCAAATGCTCTACTTGAGAAATATAAAATGAATGAGTGTAAACCCAAGGACACACCCATGGAACAAGGAATCCAGCTATCTAGAAATGATGGATCACCTTTAGTTTCAACAACAAGGTATCGACAATTAATTGGAAGCCTTCTATACTTAACAAATACTCGACCAGATCTAGTCTTTGCTGTAAATTATCTTTCAAGATTCATGCAAGAACCAAGAGAGAGTCATTGGAAAGCTACAAAAAGAATATTACAATATGTTAAGAAGACTATTGATTATGGACTAACCTATATGATGAATGTTAAGGATTTTTTCCTATAGGGTTATTCAGATTTTGATTATGCTGGTTCTATTAATGATAGAAAATCTACTTCAAGATATATCTTCTATCTTGGATCAGGTCCAATATCTTGGCACAATAAGAAACAACATACAGTTGCTCAATCTTCCACTAAAGTAGAATACCGTGCAACTAGAGATACAACATGTGAAGCATTATGGTTATAGTACATATTATCTGACATGGGAGTCAAACGAGCACCAACTCTAATACATTGTGACAATCAAGGGGTTCTCAATCTAATCAAAAATCCAATTGTACACGAACGGACCAAGCATATTGAAGCACAATGTCATTTTATTCGAGATCATTTTCAGAATCATCATATCAAATTAAAATATGTTCCTACAGAGGAACAACTGGCGGATATATTTACAAAAGCATTGGGCACAAACAAATTCCAGACCTTCAGAGAATATCTATGCAGATCAAGAGAAAGTCAAACCAAATAATGTAATACAGGGGGGTGCTAGAGTATATTACATTATCTGGTTCATAATATTGTACCATCTTGGGTACACTTTTAGATTAGTAGTTTATCTTAGGTTAGATGGTTACTTGAGGAAGAAGGAATAAATGCACAAGGGTTAGAATGTGCAATGATGTAAATGTGCATGTAGTCCACATGTGCATGAGTCCTTAGAATAGGAAGAACAAGTGTCCTTAGTTAGTTGTGCATGTATACAAGTGTCTATCATGCATAATGTATATGTGTCCTTAGAGTAGGAGAATGAAGAGTCACATACTAGTATATATATGTGACTAAGCATTGTATTTAGAGAAGAAGCATGCATTGCTCATGGCATGCACTAGTAGAGAAAGCTATCCATGTTGTATCAAGTTTTTAATTTTCATGAGTTTACTTGAATGGCTATTGCATGAGTGATTATAGAAGTTTTCCATGTTATTTATTTACTTTTTAGTGAGCCATTATCATAGTAATAACAAAGCTTACTTATTTCATTACTTGTGGATGCATTTCCTTTTAGTCTATTGCTTCAAAAGTTCTCAAGGGTATTATCTATATCTATTTAATTGTGTGCATTGTTATTGAGGATGCAAGTTTGATATTTTTGCATATTGATGAATATTGTTAAAGAGAATAGAGGTTCAAAACACCATATTATCTAGCAATAGTGTGAACCAAAATAAAGCGTAAATATTGTACATATATTTTTATTTTAGTGACTATTATTTTTTAGTAAATGTTCCTCATTTTTCTTCTAGTTCCCACTCCAATATTCTTTTTTTATTTTATATTTTTGACTATCATGTCCTCTTTTTCATCCCCTTTATTTTAAAGATAATAATTCTATGCTATAAAATCATTTTATGAAAGAAAAAAATTCAATATTTATTGTAAGGAGGTAGGTACCCTCCAAAGCCACTCACATAAACCAATTGGCTAGGTAGGGTAAATGGACCCACATGGGATATTCACCATCCCTAGATAGGCTTGTGTTGGTCATGGTAGGTCCTTGTGCTAAGCATAGGATATAAAAACCATCTATCTAGATATAGGGCCCACTCTATCTAGATCAAGGGCCTAATTTACTCTACACCATCGATTGCATCTCATATTTTCACCAAATTTTTTTGATAGTATTAATCGGTTGAGATGAACATGACATGGTCTCTCCTTTTAAATAACTAGCCTCCCTTTGTGAATAAAAGCAATTGGTTCACTCAACTTGAGAAAAATATTCTAGAAAATGAAGTACTTGGCCAAGAGCATATTTCTTCCCTTAAGAACAACATTTTCATATTTGAGGCCCCACTAGCAAATCACTAGCTCAAGTCAAGTGATTAATTTGAATTTTCAATAAAATCACTCCAATAGGCCAAATAGCCTCCATGTCAATCCAAAATTTCTAACTTCTCCTTGAGCTAGCAAATCACTTTCCTATGCAAGTGAATCACTTTTATTTTTAACCCAATCACTCCTTGACCATGTGAATCACTCTTTTTTGAGAAAATTGATCATTTTCAAAGATTAAATAAAATTTCATCAAATATGTAAAATTACATATCCATCATCATTCTACCATAATGAACATATTTTACTTATTCAAGCCCTTCCATTCTAGAAGTTAACCCAACATCCCTTGCATCCACTACCACTACTCTATCCATATAATATCCACTTTCGATTATAGTCCTAACTGAGGTAGAAAAGGCATAAGGAGTCAACAAAAAAAAAGAAAAAGTGCAAGAGGAAGAAGTAATCCTTCCCTCCTTTAAAGAAACTTGAGATTTTTGATGATCTATTTAGTAGAATTAAGGAGGGCAAGTACAAATATCTTATTGGGAAATTCAATAGGGAAGCCTTGAGGAAGTTCAACTTAGACCTACAAACTAACTCCTAGAGAATAAATCAAATTTGAACTTCTATGCTAGCTAGAAATTTGGTTCCCAAGGTATGGAGTTGCTTGAAACTAGTAGAGTTCTATGCTAAAAGATACGATACCAATTTATCTCTATATATTCTTTGCCATACCCTTCAAGTTGCCTACATATGCACTTGATTACATATCAATCTTAAATATAAGAGGCAACTAGAAAACATGGACTTAAAGTAATTTAGGGTGTAGAAGAAGGTGATCTCCTACCCACTGTGAAAATCACTTCAAAGATACAAGAGTTCTACCAAGTTATAGAATTGAAATTGAGAAACATGTGGTTATAAAAATTAAGAGATCAATGGTCCTATGACTTAATTGGAGTATTTAGAAGAACCTTAAAGGCCATAAAGTTGGACATCTTCTTTGCACATGAGAAAAGACACAATATCTAGAAGGAGATAAATCCAAGAAAAGAGTTGGCTCTATCCACACTAGGAAATAACCATGGATAAAAATTGAGGGATGGTATAATAAACCACCTTAGTGGCATGCTTTCTATACCAAGGTGAATGATGAATTTAATATCAACGTCAAAATGAACCATACAAAATTAGAAGCCTTAAGAAATTTTAGGTATATTGAAAGGAATATCCTTATGTAAAAAAAATATGAGGTATGGTATGGGCTTGTTAATAAGACAAACTAGAGATAGCTTGTTTAACAACTAATTCTCCACAATATGGGAATAAAAACAACCTAAGAGTTCCAAGAAGACCAAGATGATTGGTAAATCAAAATCTAACCAATTAAGCCCATAAGGCTGAAAAAAGACATCTATACATGAGGTCAACATCTCAATTGCACCAATATATTGGAAATTATTAGTTTAATAGTGAGGAAAAAAACTATTAAGGGACATAAAGAATTTGAGAGATAGAGGTAAATTTTGAATAAATTGGTATTAACACTATAGTAGCAAGGAAAGACAAATCAACTCAAGGATAGGTAGGAGGCTCCCATTTTGAGTTAGGAATGACAAACATCATGGCCACTTATGCAATCATTACCACTTCCCTTCCACCTTCAATACCTTTTCTTTTTTCTCTATTACTTATTCTTCTCTTCTCACTTCTTGTCTTTCCACCCATTTTTCTATTATATTTCTCTCATCCTCCACTAGTGTAGCCCATAGTTGTGGCATATTAGTAGCAAGGAAATACAACTCAATTTATGAGGAGAAAATACCTCAAGGAGGATCCTCTTATAAGTTGGAAATGGTCAATGTCATGGTCTACAATCATTCTCACTTCCCTTTCATCCTTCACTGCTCTTGCTTCTTTCTCTATTACTTCTTCTCTTACCACTTCTTTTTTTTGTACCCATTATTCTGCTAAAGTTCTCTAACACTCCATAATGTAGCCCATAATTATCCTAGAGGTACTTTACCTCCAACATTCTCTATCACACCTAGAACCACAATAATCACTTTAGTCTAGTCACCTTCTATTCAAGTGTCAACCATGCAACCATTGGTACCTTATGCACATTATTATCTTTAGCCATGTGTTCATTGATGATGTCACTATTTGTATAGTTGGCATCAAGACCTACTCCTTATAAATCCGCTCAATTTCCCTTCATCACCACATAATTCACTCCACTTACCATTTCCAAATGTTATCTATCTCAGGTAAGACTACTCTTCTTGTAGGCCACAATTTCCCCTATACCAGCTAAGGAGACTGAGCCTATGGGAGGACCCCATAAAAATAGCATGGCTATATGTCCAAGTCAAATCCTTGCATGAAAAACAAAATGTGAGCCAGAAGAGATAAAATTTGAGAAGGCATATGATGTTCTTATCTCTAAATAAAATAAATGGAAGAAGTATAAGAGGCTTATTGATAAAAACTCCAAGGCATCAATATTCTTATTGGCACAAATATCCATGAAAGGGAATAAGATCTACATAATGGAAGCATTAAAATTTGACTTCCTAAAATGGAAAACATCCCCTAGTAACTTAATTGCTAGGGTTTTTGAATTGAATTTAAATTGAACAGATCCATACCAAATTATCTAACTCACTAACCAACTCACACTAGATGTAGCCATGAAATTTGATCTATTAAAATTTAAGGACAAAGAATACAAATATGGAATAAATATCGAGAGGTAGAATTGATACATCTAAATGTATAAAATGATAAACTTCAATAGAAAATTTAGGGTATAAAGAAGGATGCCTTAGAAAAATGATCAACTAAAGAAGTAGGTTGAGGACCAAACACCCTAACTTATTGAGACTGAGAAGAACATACAATAAATGGAGAAAATTTTAGAATAACTCATGTAAGGGTAGAATTATATTGAGCAACCTCAAGAATTCCTATAGGTTAGTTATTAAAAACTCACAATGTTGATAGCTTCAAGACCTATAGAGGTAACCAAAGAACCTAATAAGTCTCACAATATACAATGGGTCTAGTCCCTCTGGTATAATATTAGGATAGATGTGAATAATATGTAATAATACTTTTTTTTGTAGCCTATGCAAATCACAACTTGGAAAATGTGTCAGAAACCATTAAACAAGTGGAAGAACAATTGTCTATTAGAGGAGAATACTAGGAAGTCCTAATACTTCTATCTTCTATATTATCATTGTGAACATAACAATTAGGGATGGACAAAAAAATCCTAGTTAGGAAATTGAAGATCCTAGGTGCCCAAAGATATCTCCAAGCTTGCAAAATAACTCTAGCATCCCTAAAACCCTAGTGTATAAAATGTAAGGATTAGTTGTTGTTTAATTGCTTGATATTGATGACCCCTCGATGAAGATCTTGGACGATGACATTATTGATGCCATGTTGAAGAAGAAACAGATTAGGGAAATAAGAGTGATGTTGTTGAAATGTACAAGAAGCAAAAGCATATATGTTCCAAACTATATTAGTAATTGGTTTATGAGAAATTTGCTTGTAAAGTGGCCTAATTGACTCTAGGGAGTAAACCACTAGGGTCAACTAGTGATTCACTTGATTACTAGATTAAATAGTTCATTAGTCATTCAAGGGATAGAAATAAAGGTATGGATCAAAATAAAAATATTTTGATAGCAATATTTTGGCAAGTAGTGACACACTCACTCATTTCAGAATCCTTCTTAGTGGCACATGTAGAGGCATGTAGTAGTTGGAGGTGCATCAAATTGTTATATTTTCTTCCAAATATTTAATTTTACTAGGATTAATTGTTTCTCACCTTAGGTAACTTAGTGGAAAATCCTTACTATAAATAGGATCATTGGGATCCATTGTGAAACTATTTTAACCATGAGAATTCAAAGCTACACTCTATGAAACCTATTTTAACCATGAGAATTCAAAGCTACACTCTATGAAACCTACATTGTGTCTTGACCTCATGCGATTGTTGAGAAATTAACAAGTTCTTATGCATTCCATCAATGACATTACCCTCTTCATTTGCTAAGCACATGACCATTAAGGCATTGAGATTTTTCCCATATTGTCATTTTCTTATCAATTTCATACTTAATATATGGGAGAACATTGATGTTGTTTAAATTCATGATATATTGATTGATCACTTGCACTCCATCCCAAAAGTTAATCATTGTATTACATGTATATCACTAGAACCCTTAACCTTTTATGCATGTTTATTTTCTACACTTTACCTTTCATGCAATTAGAGGAGTATTTTTATAGGGAGAGTTGGGAGTCGGCCTTAATCTAAATGTTGGTAAAAGTCATTAGCCCTTCCTTCTAGTTTTGTTGAAACTATAATAGCTCATATCACTAAAATAGAAGACAATACAATTCATTGGTTTAATAATAATGTATATAACATCCCAAGTAGGCAAAAAATATTTCTTAGAGGGATCTTCCTTGAGGGATATCCCTCATATATATTTGACAATTTCATGTAAAGTATTTAATATCAAATGATCAATTGATGCAATAACAACAATATTTGGGATGAAATACATTAATATTTTATCTATTTTAGTGTTTTTGTTTGGTTACCTTTATTTAGAGTCTTTGGTACCTCAATGAAATTTTATCACTTGAGATACCTATTATAGTTGGACTATCGACCCTTTAGATTATGACCCAACCATTTGGTTCTCTCTCTTGTCCTAATTATTTAATGGTTATAGACACCAAATTTTGTATGTATCCTTAAATAAAAAGACATCAAACAAGACATAAAGCATCAATAGACACTTAATCAGCCCAAACCCAAAAATTTGGTCATCATTTTTAGCTCCTATCAAATTCGCAACTCACTAGGAAATTTGCTAGTGGAGAATTTGACACTAGTTTGTGAATTTGTAAAACAACCCTTTTTCAAACCTAGGCCAATTAAATTAACCATTGGTCAAATTCACCAATCAATGGAAAATTTATGAATAACAAATTTTACCATCAATGGTAAATTTGCAAAATGACCAAAATCTTATGGCATAAGGCAAGGGGCATGGGGATTCCTTCACCCCATTACCTCCTCCAACCTCACATGCTCCAACAATGAACTAGACCTACAAAATTTTAAAAAACCCTAGGGCCATCCCAACTAATTTTCTCTCTCAATCCTCCCTTCAATATATATAAGCAAACCTTAGGAAAATCATTCCATAAGCCATTGGTAGCTAACAATACTCTGTAAAACTTCCTAGCATTATTCATCAAGCTATCCTGAAGGAAATTCAAGGCAAGGAGACATATTGGGGTAAAGGAGAGTCTCTTTAGGGAAATGAGTTTTTTCTAGGTTGCATCATTCCTAGGTCCTCTTTATTTTCCATATTCTTGTTCTCTTTCATGCATTGATCTTCTAGTTATTGACCTTGTTAACTTGTGTTTTATCATATATAATCATTCACTATTCTTTTATTGTTCCATTTCATGCTTATAACACCTTCCTTGTAGGTTCTTTTGAGTTTATTTACACTTGCAACCTTCATTTACCATGATTAGTTCTTTTAGTTGCAAGATTTTACCTCTCTAACATATGTTTCCATGCCATTTGATTTTACATCCTCTCATTTATTATTTATCATTTCATTTGCAAGCATACTTATCTTCATTGAAAGCATACTAATTATATTTCTTTTCTCCATGCACATTTAATTTCCAAGTTATTCTCACTTGCATGTATTGCTTTGTTAATAGGCTCAATTATATGCTCATTTTAATTACATACAAGTTTATACACATCTTATATCCCCTTAACATTTTTAGTTATTCATATTGTTTTTAATTGTATTTTAACCTTGTTGTGGTATTGATGCAAGACTAGCATTGTCTTATTGTATTGTCAACAAAATTTTATCATCCATATTTTATGCTATGTTTCTTTATCACTATTATAGATTACTAAGTTTATAGTAGCACATATACATCACTACACTTGCATCCTTTCACATTTCATTCTACTAATTTGCTTTAGATAAGGATTAGTTAGGTTGCTACAATTTTTTCTTATCCCTTTGCAGGAATTCTCATACCATCCAAACTCTTAGAAGCATCCAATCTCTGTAATTTTAGGGATTGTTCATTTCCCTTTCATACACATTTATTTTTGTCATTGGATTTTAGAATTTCATAGTTTGAATCCTCAAATTTGTAGGCTACAAAACTTGGTAACTTTCCACTCCATCCTTCCCCTATATTTCATCTCTAATTTGACTTTAAAACAATCCCCAAATAAAACACAACACTCTTTCAACCCCATTTTAAGGTAAATTCACCACTCCTTATAGCTAGTACCGAATTTGACTCTCTGGAATACACAAAGAAAATTCTCCACTCATTGTCAAATTTACCATTGGAAAATTGCCACTCATTGGCAAATTTGATAGACCTCTACATCCACTCTGAAGTAAGGCACTCATACAATTTTTTTTCAATAAAAAGGTGATTTGATTAGCTAAAAATATAGGAATCCAACTTCATGGAACTTATATATACCCCAAAAAATAGAAAACCCTATTTTTTTATATCCATTTTGTAGGTTTTTTAAAATCTTTAGTCAGTAGTAAATTTGTCGTGGCAAATTTGATCAACGGTGGAAATTTTTATCAAACTATGGGAAAGGTAACCCAACCACTTGGAACCTTCCTAATCTCTATTTTTATTTACATATATATCTTTTGAGTTATTTTTTCATAGTTTTTTTACCTAAAATCATACTCATTTTGGTCAGTTAAGGAATCTTTGTTTGCATAGTCTATTTGCCAAAATTACTAGTCAATGACAAATCTTCCAATGGTAAAGTTGATCATTAGTGGAAAACTTGATCAAACTCCGGGAAAGGTAACCTTACCACTTTGCATCTCCCTAAGTTCTATTTTTCTTCAAAAAAATTTCTTTTGATCTTTGTTTGCATAGTTTGTTTACCTAAAATCACACTCATTTTGGTCAATTAAGAAATCTTAACTTAGGTCAAATTATTCTTTTAAAACACATTTATTTTGGACAAACATTAAGGAACCTTAGATTATGTCTAAATCCTTCTTTTAGAAGTACTTAGGCAAGAAATCCAAAAGCATATAGTTGCATCTTAGGCTAAATTATCTTATGCATTATCTCTTATTTTCCCTAAAATAAAAATATCTTTCTCTCATGATAGTTCATCATTCAAAAAAAATGTATTATAGGTTAGTTCTTGTCTTCTTGCATTTTGTGTGTTTCATGCTTAACTTTCATTTTTAGTGACCTTAAATTTAATTTGGAATAAAATTTTAAGGCTAAAAAAATTTCATATTAATGATCCAAAACCTTAGGTGTTTGTTGAATAAACCCATTAAACACTATCAAGTATAACATCAATATTGACACCTTGAAAATCTACATTGAGTAGAGCCTTCTCGTGTTGAATATTAGCATATATTTGGGGTCTCCTTTGTAAAGAGACCCTTAAGTGGGTAAGTAGAGGTCCCAATGGATCCTCCCTATGCATATGCAAGATTTTAAAATATACATCTTGGTAAAATTGATGTGAACACTCCCTTTGCCTTAAATAAGATAAAAGTTTTTCAAATCTAAGAAAGATCACATAATTTTGTTTGCATAGCATAGATCACACTAAACAAATATAACAAGAACATAACCAAATTGTTAGTCCTATTGGGGGAAGGATAAATACCCCTTGAGTAAATTGATTTACAAACCTTGGGGGAGTAATATCACTTGGATAATATATTATGGTGGGCTAGTGGGAGTCATAAGGAGGGTTTTTTTCCAAGGTGACATAAGGATTTAAAATATATTTTCTTATTTTCTATAAGTACTCTAGAAACAAAACTTGTAATAAGTTTACTCCCATCTTTCTTAAAAACCTACAAACCATGGCCCAGCATCCCTATAGTACATGAAGCAAGGGTTTATCATCCTCATATTACAAGGTTTACACACATAAACATGATTACCAAGTGAAAAATACTTGGCCACATCATGTGTCTAGGGAAGAAGAAGATATTGTTGAAAATATTAGTTTTAACATAATAGATCATATTAGGGATTACATCAAAAGGAACTAAGATATTTTTTTGGAATTTCTTAGGGAAGAACTTGAAGAAAAAAATAGAAAATAATCATCTACACCTCATGACAACCTTAAACATTCTAATGGTCAATATACTATTGCACAAATCAATGAAAATCATAACTTTTCTAGTATTAATATGGCTATGGATTACCCCACATATTTTACAAATCCCCCAACCATATCTATAAGGATACTCATTATGGGCATACCCCTTTTATCATCATATCCTATTATTACAATACCTATTCCAAACCCTAACTCCACAAATCCCTTTTTGACTCATGACTTAGGGGTTAACCAAACCCCTCCAATTGTAAGATCTAACAAAACCACCTAATCATTCATGACCTTACCTTTTATGTCTTAAGATCTCATACAACCCCTTTTGACTCTACCTATACCACCCAATCATCCATCTCATTATTTCCAAGATATAAATGCTAAAATCCAATACCTTGAAAAGAGGGACTCCAAGTTTGAATAACTTGAATGTCAAGTTGCTTCTCTTTAAGGATCATCCAAACAAAAGTATTATTTTAAATAATTCTATAATGGGCCATTAGATCCTACAATAGTCAATCACCCATTTCCAAAGAACTTAAAAACTCTTAAGTTTTAAATGTACAATGGAAAGAAAGATCCTATCAACCACTTAAGATTATTTCAAATAGCATGTAGTGATATCAATTATGATGAAAATCTATTCCTTAGGTTATTCCCCAAAAGTCTTAGTAGTTTAGAATTAGAATAGTACTTCCAAATACCTCACCATTCCATCAAGAATTTCAAGTAAATTATCGAAGCAGTTGTCAAACAATTTTCAGTCTATGTAGAAGAGAAGGTCACCATATATGACCTATACCAAATTAAACAATCCAAGTCTAAACATTTCTCAAATTTACTGGCTAAATTAAAAGCTTTTGTGGGAATAATTTAATTTATTCCACCCCTAAATAACTCTTACACAGTTTCATAAGGAATATTCATGAACAACTATCATACCCCTTAGAAATGATAAACATAACCTCTTTTTAAGAAGTCGTAGACATGGCCAAAATAGTATAGGATGTCCTCATAAGATGAGGACTACTCAACTACAAGAAAGAGGAAGAAAAATCCTCCAACAAAGAACAATACAATATTAAGCATGTTGGAGGATAAGGTGTAATAGATTCCCATCAAACCAACAATGTAAATGCAACTCAAAATGCTCCTCAAAGCTAGTAGTGCCAAGACAATACAAATCCAAAAGACAATACACCAACACTGGAAAAATACAAAACATCATGTTAAAGATACTCCTTGATTCAAATATAGTGGAAATCTCATCCATTAGACCTTGGGATACCACTAAAGAGTTATCTAACTGCTATAAACATGATGAACATTATAGTTACCATCACACAAAAGGACATACAACTAACAAGTGCATCATTCTAAAGAACCTCATTCAAGATATTATAGAAGAAGGAAAGATGGTTTTCAACCAAAAAGATACCCCCAAATAAAAATTTAGAGATTTTTCAAAACCCCTTGCCAACACATGATAAAAAAATTTCCAAATTTATAAGCACCATGCATCTATCAAAACCATCCTATATAGTGACTAGGCAACAAGCAAAAAAATAATATTTTGAGCAACCACCTTTAGTTATCCCTTGCAATATGAAAGTAAATATTCCATATAGATCACCTTTGATTGTATCACCTTCTTAAAACACCTTATATTATTTTGAACTTCATCAACAACTAGAAAATATACCTACAAAGATATCCCTTCTATAATTTCTAAAGACATCACCCAATCATAGAGAAATGCTGCTAAAACTTTTGAGTGAGTAATATTTTCCTCAATACATATCTCCTAATGATATCACCAACATAGTTGGATTTGTTGAGGTGAACAATTCTAAATTAGCGTTCCATGAAATAGATTCACCCCTTGAAATAATATCAATAGATTCACCCCTTGAAACAATATCAATATATTCACTCCTTTATATCATAGCTCAAATAGGCAATAAACATATCAAGAGTGTACTAATGATTAATAGATTAGATGTAAATGTCTGTAATGTTAGTTTTTTCTAGAATTTTGAATTGGACATAGATGATTTACAAAAACCATACCTCATCATTAGGAAATTTGATAATGAAGAAAGAGAAATGATATGAAACATAACCTTACCCTTAAATGTAGGGCCACATATTATCAATACCCTCTTCTATATTATATCATGTGATGTAACATACAATAAGCTCCTTGGGAGATCTTGGATACATGCCATGAAGGTAGTACCTTGCACCTTACATCAATGTTTGAAATATGAATATCAAGGAAGAATTGTCCATATCCCTAGAGACCCAAAACCTTTCACCTTATGCAATTACTTAGACATTCAACGATAAGATTTCAACCTTTGCCCCTCACTACAACCAACATTACCATTTGATGGATCTAAAACAAAGAAAAAAATTATTGGAAGAACCCCTTATAAACGTATGGGATGATCCCAAACCTTCTTCTAAAGATGAAATCAACTCAATCCATAAAATAACCAATACATTTGCATAATTAGTAATTATATTCATATCCCCTTGCACTACATGTGTACCTAGTAGGAAATGACTAAAATTTCAAATAGGAACTTGGGATTTTATCTATGGGAGAACCACATTCGATGAAAGAATCCAAGGATGTAACTTCATTCCCAATGAGCGAACATACACCTCCTACTTTATGTCATCCACATTTTCCATATCAAAACAAATGTTACTCAATATGGAATACAAGTCAAAGGCTTAGGTTGATACGAACAAGGTATCAAAGAACCATTAGAAGTTGAACCATAGTTAGGATGACCTGGGACTAGATATATCCCTAGTAAAAATAATACTTTACCTCTATTAGATCTAGACAATGACAATAATTACCCTAAGTATGTAAATGGTTCCCAATGGGATGACGAAAATGAGAAAGAACTATGGTCACTTCTCAATAAAACATCTCATAAAACTATACGTTTTGTTAACATTAACATGCTAACAATTGTGTACCCAGAATCAATAACAAATCCAAGAGAAGACAACATTGAAGGATCCTTTGATAAATTTTCCATATTGAAGAATCCCTTAAATATATCTTTAATTTGTATTTTGCACAACTATCAGAATTAGAACAAATATTGCTAGATTCATAAGAACTTAAAGAATTAGGGGTATTAGTTGTCCCTCCTCATTTTGAAGATGAATCACAAACCTTGATCAAAGAATCAATAAATATCAACATCGATATAGAAAAAAATCCTTGACTTCTCAAATTAGGAAAGGTGCTAACCTAAGATGAGAGAACATAATATATAAATTTACTGAAAGAATGCCATGACATTTTTGCTTGGACATATGATGATATGCTAGGATTTCACCCCTCATTAGTAGTACATAATTTGGTCATACATCCAGATGCCAAACCTTTCAAACAAAACTAAAAAAGATGCATCCTAAGATTGCTCTTTTAGTAAAATATGAACTCTAAAAATGATTATATATTGGTTTCATAAAATACATATATTATTCATATTAGATCTCTAACATTATCCCCATCAATAAGAAAAAGGGATCCATTCAAATCTGCATAGAATTCAAAGACATAAACAACACATGCCCAAAATATGGCTTCCCTTTACCAAACATAGATATGATAGTAGACTTCACTACAAGATCTAAAATAAGATTTTTAATGGATGGATTCTTAGGTTAAAACCAAATAAGGATTGCTCTTAAAGACCAATCCAAAATAGCCTTCATAACCCCTTTGGGGACCTTTTGTTATCAAGTCAGGTTATTTGGTTTCAAAAATGTAGGAGTAACGTATCAAAGAGTGATGACATATAAATGACCTTTGAGGTTGCTCCAAGGAAAGAGAAAACCATGTTCATGACTTAGGATGTATTTTTAAAAGACTATAAGAATACAAAGTTAGACTAAAATCCCAAAAATGTATCTTTGGGGTTGCATCAAGAAAATTATTAGGGTTTATCATAACCTATTATGGAATTGAATTCAACCCTTCCAAAATTGTAGCGATAAAAAATATGCCACCACCTACAAATTTTACCAAACTATGTAGTCTCCAAGGCAAATTACAAACCATTCGAAGATTCATCTTACAACTAGAAGATAAATGTCAACCCTTATCTAGATTATCCAAGAAATATGTAAAATTAAAATGGGATAATGAGTGTCAAAAGGATTTTGAAGCTTTGAAAACTTATGTTTTGACACTACATGTCTTAATACCACCAAACCCAAACTGGTTGTTGCTACTATACATAGGTTTTATTGAACACATCCTTGGAGAGTTATTAGCTCAATATGATGACCAAAATCAAGAAAGGGTCATCTACTATATAAGTAGAACATTAATGAGTTATGAAACTCATTACACACAATTAGAAAATCTATGTTTAGAAGTAATTTTCTCATCTCTCAAATTAAGATATTACATGCTCAGCCAAAAAACCTATCTCATAGCAAGATTTGATCCCCTATGATACCTCGTGTCAAAATATTATCTATCGGGAAGGACTACCAAGTGGACCACAATCCTTAGTGAATTTGACTTAAAATTTGATAGCAAAAAATCATTAAAATGGCAAGTTATATTTGATCAACTTGCCACTACACCTTTAGAATCAAAACACCCCATAAACATCTCCTTCCCTGACAAGACAATTTTGGCTATAGAATCCCAAGATATTGAATCTTGGATCTTGTACTTTGATGGATCTAGATGCATTAAAGGTGTAGGGGCAGGTATTATTCTAGTTACACCACAACATTAACTCATATTGGGGTCCTTTAAACTTTATTTCTGATATACAAACAACACAATAGAATACAAATCACTGATTTTAGATCTTAGAGCTACATTGAGGATTGAAATCAATACATTAACAATGTATGGTGACTCACAATTTATGATCAACCAAGTCAACAATGTTTATCAAACCAAAGATGATAAACTAAAACTTTACAAAGACATTATAGATAAGCTAATAATCTATTTTGACCAAATCAATATAGAATCCATATCATGATCTAGTAATTGACATGGCCATAACAACATTCCTTATCCTTTTAGAGTTAGAATATGAGGAAGCCTCCACTATCATAAGGAAATTAAAAGAGTCTTCCACATTAAAATCATGGCTACACCCTCTAAAAATTTACATCAATGAATCAACTTCAGCTCAAGAACCTTGGTATCAAGACATCCTTAGGTTTCTCAAAGAAGGGGCATTACCTAAAGGATTCAGTTTCCAAAAGAAAAAATAATTTTGGTTAAAAGTTTGCAAATATTTCATCATTTTAGACATCCTATATTGTTTCTCTTTCAAGGGTATACTCCTTAGATGCACAGATGCAAAGGAGACCTAGGAAATTTTCAAATAAACCCATGAGTGATCATGTGGTGAATATTTAATAAACTAGCCATAGCTACAAAACTCCTTAGGATGGGTTACTATTGGCCATATATGGAAAAATACACCTATAAATTTGTGAGGAGATGTAACAAGTGTCAACGATATGATAACCTTATCCGTGCTCCCTTCCAAGAATTATAACCAATCACATCACCTTGTCCTTTTTACTCTTGGGGATTGGATTTCATAGAAAAATCAACCCTCAATCATTCGATGGCCATCAATTCATTATTATATCTATAGAATACTTCACCAATTGGGTTGAGGCAATACCTTCATCCATTGCAACAAGAATCCAAGTATCCAAATTCATCCTTAACCAAATAATTAGCTGCTATAGGATTCCTTCTACCCTAATTGTAGATTATGGCATACCCTTTAAAAACAAGGAAGTCACCAATATATGTGCCAAATACAAAATTCAACAAAATTAGTAAACACCATATTACCCATAAGGAAATGGACAATCAAAATCATCCAACAAGACATTAATCAAAATTTTCAAAAAGCTAGTCAACAAAAATGGTCGAGATTGGAATTTACAACTTTATCATACCTTGTGGGCATATCTTACTAGTGTATGAACTCCTAGAAGAGTGGCACCTTATGCTTTAGTTTACAACACATAATTTGTCTTTCCTTTTTAACTTGAAATACCCTTTATAAGAGTCATATTGCAATACCCTTTGGTAGGAGATGAGTACTACCTATGTCACCTACAACAATTAGAAATGTTAGAAGAAAAATACATAGAATACCTTAGAACACCTAAGGACATACCAAAATAGACTCATATGTGTATATCATAAGAAAGTACATCCAATATCCTTTGAGATTGAGGATTTAGTCCTCAAAGAAAACCAAAAGAATACCAATGCCAAAGAAGAACTTAAAGGAAATTTTAAACCCAATTAGTTAAGACCCTTCATCATCACTACTAAATTTGGTTTAGGATCCTACCACCTAACCACATTTAATGACAAAGAACACAAATAACCAATCAATATCATGCACCTCAAAAGATATTACACATAAAACATAGTATTGCTTGTTTGTTCATATGATTGAATGCATGATTGTATGAATGAATATTATACCAAAATAACATACATACAAAACACTATGCTCCTTATATTATTTCTTGGTATGCTTGATCATATCATAGATTCAGAAGGTGTTTCACGATGATGAAAACAATAATCCTATCCTTTACAAAACTCACTTGTATTGCATCCACCTAGGGAAGCCTCATGCTAAGTGATCCTCCCAGTCCAAAAATTATTTTCTTTCCTCCACTTTCTTCTATTTACATTTTCTTACCTATAATACTTATTTTCTTCTTCTCCCTATTTTGGGTTAAGTGATGTATGACATGATCATCCATCATCCTAATGACCCAACCTCTCCCTTTTATTTAGTCTTAACTTTGGGGCACCCAACAATAGCAACAATCAATTACATAAAATTTTCTTCCCTCTCCTCTATTCTTATCTATCATATTTCTTCTCTTCTTCTCCCTATTTTGGGTCAAGTTATGTATGCCATGATCATTCATGGCCTTGATGAACCGCTCTCATCATTTTCTTCTATCCCAAAATTCACATTAGACTTTCATAACTCTATATCAACACTACTTCAAACAAAATAGCCTTTTGCTCCAATTGTCATGATTATTTAATAGGCCCTTCCAAGATGCTACTTCTCCTCCTCTTGTGTACTACAATATTAAAATTCTTTGCAGGTATGTAGTGCAACATAAGAGGATTTTAGTACCTTTGCATGACCTATCAAATCTATCATGACATTCATTTATTAATTTCATCAAGCATAGCTTACCTTGTGAATAACATGAGCTAAGAAGCTCGATTTATCCAATATCTTATGGATCTACAATTATTTATAAGTCTCACTAGATTTTAAATTAACATGGTCCTATTTCTCATTCAATTTACCATCTAAGATCACAATCAAATTTAAATTTAAATCTCATAAAAATTTTGCTTATTTAAAAAACCATTCAAGACATAAATTTTTTTTCCAATACCTTGTAAGCCTACTCTCATTTTTAAGCATCACTAGGAATTGGACTAACAAAGCTATATTCCCCCACTTGGTTCATTAAACAAGCTTGCAATAAAATATAAATCAAAGTATCACAAGCTAATTTTTAAATAAACCATTTAGACTAAGAAGATCTATTGATCCAATATCTTATAGGCTTGCAATTATTTGTAAGCCTCACCAGGCACAAGATCAATAGGGTCTTCTTTTTCACTTGGTTTACTATATTAGCAAGCAATAAAAAATGAATCATGTCCTCATCATCAACTACATGTATAATAAATCATTTGGGTTAGAAGGTTGTGTAAATACAATATCTTGTAAGTCTACATTTACTTGTAAACTTTATTAGTTACTAGATTTGTAGATATTTGTTCCCCGACTAGTTTTTATTTATTTTTATTGATTAAATACTTCTTATACATATACATATCCACCGTAGGGATTGAACCCGGGTCACATGACCGATAATGCAAGTGGCCTGCTTGCTGGTAGACCAAATTTATTATAAAAATACACAATAAAAAAAAATCTAAATAATCTACATAATAACAAATGTGTAGCTTCAAAATACCTATTAATATGAGTAGATATTCTCTATTCATTTGTACAAATATTTATATATCAATTAATGGATAAAGAACTTCCATCTCAACCAGTACAATAAGCCACAATTTTTTATCATAATCATTTTGATTCTCCTCATGTATAAGTGGTACCCTCAACTATTCACATCCCATGCCTCACGTATATACAATTTTTGAATATGTATCAGACAAAGGATAGGCACGGTCAGTGATGACTACAGGTAAATTAAGAAATTAAAAATATCATCACCTCATTTTATTTTCATCTTACAATACCTAAACTATCTAGCATATTGTCAGGTGGAATCAAGTCTCTAGTTTCAATACCTCACATGGATCCTCTTGTCAATATGTTAGGTAATTCAAAACTAAATTAGTCAATTTTAAAATTCTCTTATTCTATCAAAATATATTTCATCAACCTAAAACAAATATTCAACAAGCAAATAATCAAAATGATGAGTGTCATTAAAGTTCATCATTTAATTAATTTATAAATAGATGGATGAATCCAAGGTTATATATGATAGATAATGTTGTAATTATGTCTTAGAAATCAAGGCACTAGGCTACTAAACCGATATAGGGAATTGCAATGTCTTAGCATAAATGGAACTAGATAGCACACATGCAAAAAGGAAAACTGACTAGTTGTGAGAATTGAACTTGTTGAACAAAAGATGCTAAATTATGTTTGCTGGAATTGAAATAACAAAAAAGTAAATTCCTAACATTGAAAGAACAAAAATGTGAAATTCTTGGAAAGTTAAATGTTGCTAAACTAGAACAGTGAAACAAAATTGAAATATTGAGAACAAAAATGAAATGCTGAAACAATAATGCTTTGACATAAATGGAAAATATAAGAATGAATGGAAACCAACTAGTTGTGAAGGAGAAAAAAACATAAAAATATGCAAACAAGGGAAAAATAGGATACAAATAGGGGAAATCGAGTATTTAATCTATTGCAACAAATGATATAAAAACAATATTAAACCAACATTTATAGTACAAATTTACCTCCACCAACCTTGAGAGTGGTCCCTTTCTCCTAGGTCCAATAGAAGGTTTAAACTCATAGAATCCTAAGCTAAATTATGAGATCAAATTAACATGAAAGACTACAAAATAAACTGGTCTAAAAATGTTGCACTTTATTGACTATTTGACTTGTTACAACAATTGCTGACTAATTCATAAATTCTTGTTCTATTTTCCTATTAGCTTTTAATGAAGGTAGACAAGGAGTATTTATATTAAATCCTCCACTTGTCCTACTTACATTTAGGAGTAAGAATAGAAATGCTTTGTTGTTTCTTGATTCTTGCAATCATGTAGTCAATAGTTAACTTATCCATAATTAGGACAAAAAATTGTTATTGATAGATTCTTGTATTTTTACACCTCCAAATTATGTGGAAGGTCTTATAATAGGTCTTCAGAATATTCATGCTTCATCCCAAATTTTCGGCTCATCTTTCCTCTTTGGAAATCGGTTAGAAACTAATTCTGGTTTTGTTGTAGGAATTCTTGTAACTGCTTTGGAACATGTAATTAATTATCTATTATATGCAAATGCTATGGTATTTGGTTTTTGGGTTGATATTTTATGCTTGGACATATTCTTCTTTATCCCCTTTATGCTGATAAAGTAGGTTTGACCCTCCATTCGGCATGCAACACCCATTATCTAGGATTTTGTAAGTTGTTGCCTAGATGTTCCATAGCAGAACTTGCAAGTTATTTACAATAGGTTGCATAGTCTATATTTGGTGTAGTTTTGACTATCTAGGTGCTTGGTCATATTAAAAAATATTCTAAGGATGGGAGAATTATTCAAAAACATTTGCACATTAGATTTTTAAATGAACACTAAGAACTTCATTCATATTGCTTTTTTTATGCCTTATTTATGCCTACTAAATACTAAAAATCATGCAAAAATTATCACAAAATGTAGGTTAATTATATAAACAATAGAATAATATTTATCATCACTTTACTATGCTAAAATTAACATTATCATGCATAATAATCAAAGTACTTAGCATTATACTATAACATTCAGACCAAAATGGTAGTTTGTATGTATGATAACATTGAAATAATGAGATATTTTGGTGTCTCGTCACAAATCTCATCAACATAGAAAATATATTTTCTAATTTGTAGACCCTTGGGAAATACTGAGACCTAATGATCAGCACTTTGCATACTCATAATAACTTATGAATGCACCAAGTAGTAGATTATCAAATATCTATGCTCCTTAAAGGTCTACAAACCAGTGGAGATATTACCTTCACATCTATGATAATGTTTTAGACTAGGGGTCATGCTATAATATAGACCTCCAAGAAAAGGTAATTCATTTTTCTCATGTTCTACGCATATAAAAATCTTTGTGCATACATCGAGCAAAGAAGAAGAGCTTCCCCTTTTCGTAGATTGTCTATATGGGAGAATTACCCTTAGTCTATAAAATTTATTGTTATAAAAATTATCAAATATTTCAACACATCAAATTTGATTTTGGATCCTAGCTCCATTTATCATGTATATGTAAATATTTGCATATGCATTAGACAAGGGACCTATTGATGCAAAATCTCATCTTATGCATTCAAAGTTTTAAGAAATCAACATCTAACAATCATAAAATATTTCATAACTTAAAGCATAGACTTATGTACATTTCAAGAATATTTGTTATCATATAAACTTGTACCATATACTCATGATTATATTATAAATACGATCATCGGGGGCATATGATTTCAAATCCATCTTCATTGGAACTCTCGATAATGCTTCATTCATATATTAATTTCTTCACACATCAAAGGTGGTGATGGGTATTAAGTCCAATTCCTCATGTGCATGTAATTATTTGCATATTCATTAGGTACCGAACTTATAAATCCTTGTTATCTTCTCTCATATTTCAAGAAACCTAAGACATTATATCTATTCAATAAATATAATTCTTCAGTTAGGGGGGCAACTTGCTCTCTAAATAAAGTCATTTTTAAACTATCTATACAATTTTAGAAAGCAATCTATCTCACTAATAATAATAATTATACATACTCATGTATTTCAATTCTTGCTTAGGAAACACCTATAGGATAAAACGTACAATTGCTCACTCTCTTATATATTTGCATAAAATTCTTTGGATACACCTATTAAAGTATGCATTAAATCCTTTAGGAACATCTCTCAAACAATGCATACAATCCTTTAGGTATGCCTCTCAAAATGTACATAAAATCCTTTAGGTACACCTCTCAAAGAATGCATAAAATCCTTCCTCTCAAAGTATGCATAAATTCCTTCAAGTACACCTCTCAAAGCATGCATAAAATCCTTTGGATATGCCTTTCAAAACATACATAAAATATTTTGGGTATGCCTATCAAAGTGTACATAAAAATACTTTGGGTATGCCTCTCAAAGTGTGTATAAAATCCTTTGGGCATGCCTCTCAAAGTGTGCATAAATACCTTTGGGTATGCCTCTCAAAACATGCTCAAACTCCTATTGGTATGCCTTTCAAAATGTGCATAAAATCCTTTGGTTATTCCTCTCCAAGCATGCATTACTAACTATTACTAACAACTAAAAATAATATATATATCTTGTACTTATTACAAGTACCTCATCACATTTTAAGTGCTTGTACTTTATGTGGTATCCTAGACCACCATTTAAGCATGATGAGATATGTTTCCATTCCATAGAAATGTGTAAGTATTATATAGGCTCAAAGGATAATACTTGACATCAAAAATTTACAATGAGTATTTGTCATTTAACAGGTCTAGAGACCACCGCTTGTGCAAGCAACATGCATTTGAATGTTTATTTATTATCTAACCCTTATGTCACCACTTAATAGAATGACTATTCTATTTTAGCATTTTTTTATTATCTAGCTTATTAGTTCATTGCTAAAACATAAACACAAGCATCCAAAATATCTGCTATCAATAATCATCATATAAAAATTAAATTATATCATCACAACAATATCATGTCATCGAAACATCATCACTTAAATACAATCACCATATAAATAATTCAACACAAAGCATAATGTCATAACTATATCATGCCTCGTACATGCATGTAGGAAAGGTTTATCACAAGAAAAAAATTGATACACTCAGTCCCTATGCCTAAAAAGAGAGGGTGCACCACATGTCAAAATTGGCACACTCACTCCAAAATGCCTAGCAAGTAGATCTCGCATCCCCTACCCTAGCTATTGGTAGAGTAGGAGGAGTACAAAAAATCTATCGACCACTATGAATAGTGGTCGATAGATTTTTTCTCAATCGAGTACATGATTGAGATGGCTACCATCACTCTAGAGGCACACTAGTATGATAAAGTTATCAATAATGTGTAGATTGATTCCTCTCCTTCTTAGCATCCACATTAGCAAGCCAAAGTTCCTCCCTCGGTCTCTCCAATTCTGCCCTCATAATATCTATATTAGCCTTGGTCCTATCAAAGTCTTCCCCCACCCACTCTAGTTGATGCTTTAGTTGACCCATCATCATAGCCACCATATTGCCATTCATTCCCTAGACAACCCTTGAAAGAGCTTCATCTCTCTCTCAAATCACTTGCTCAAAGGTTACCTGTAGGTAAGCTATAATATTATTGCTAGCCTCCCTTTCCTCTATCAATCAAGTTATATCCTCTTGAACCCTAGTTGTTTCCTCCTCCCTTGCAGCCTTGAATTTCACTAATTACTCCCTCATCTCATGGAAAATCCTAGTCAAATCCTCCAACTCTGCCTGTGTTGCCTCCATGGATAACCTTCTAGTCCTTATACCACTAAAAATAGATATCACTATAGGAATCATCGACAATAGAGGCACATCTAAAGGTGCATTCTATTCCCTCTCCTTACCTCGGTCCCCATGTCCAACTCCTTGCCTTGATGCTCTTCTCGTGCCTCAACCATCACCTCTAGATGCATATCTTACCACCTTCCTATCCTTTCACTCTCTCTCTCTTTGTTTTCATATAACTCAAAGGATCCTAGATATTTCTTCGACTACTACATCTTGCTCCCTCAATAAATTTAGTTGTGACAACCTAGTAGGACAAAATTTCTCATACTAGGTAGTGTAATCCCCCATGACCCCAACATCATCTATGATAGGATCTAGCACCAAAGGACCATTTACATCTACCTCTATAAAAGAGAATAGATCTATAGGCTCCCACCATCTCTCTCATGTAACCATTTGTACCCACATCTCTCCTACTCTTGGTATCCCCTACACCTCTCCAAATTGATGTGGTACTTAGTCATACTAGTACAACTCATAAGCCTAACCTCTATCATCTAGCCACAAAATCCTCCTTACCTTAGCTAGCTTCTTCCTATCATAAAATCACTTGAATTGACCTCTCCATGGTCACCAACTAACTTATCTAGCCCTCAACTCATCACCAAAAATTGATCTTGCTCTAGTGTGTAATGACTAAGTCAAATGCAAATCACCCATCAATAAACCATAGGCCTATCCTCCCTAAGATGCCTATCATCCATAGTAGTTTTTTAAACATCTATATGCTTCTAGACCCACACCTATAGGAGAGTGCAACATACTAGGCTTTTATCAGATTGATATACCACTCAGTATAACATTTGATATAACCTAGCTAAGATAGCTGGTCCCCAAGCATAAACATTCCAACAATCCTGTAATAATAACTCCTCATCCCCAAGATATATACCTCCTACTCGTGTTTGCCATCAAGACCCCTAATATTATGTAGGACAACATGACTGTAAACTGATATATATATATCTTCCCATGAATGAATTATTAATGTGTAGTCCATCCCTAAGAACCTCTCATTACCTTTTAGCAATGCCTTCCCAATACCATCATCCTTTATAAGGTGGTTTGGCTTGTCTCATATAGGAATCCACAAGATGCACTAGACATCCTCCAATGTCACCATCATCTCTCTTATAGGTAATCTAAAGGTATTATTCAATGGATACCATATATTCACCAAGGTTGTAAAGAGTGTTCGATCAAACTCTAGCTTGAATATGAATACCACATGCTCTAGACCAATTGCCACCACCACACCAAGCTCATAGTTTTTTAGTCCATATGATATATACTATCCATTACCTTTAAAAGACACTCTAGGTTTACCAAAATACTCATCCCCTACCAAAAACCACATCCAAAAGCAATTTTAGTACCTTTTTAAGGCATTTTTGGTGTGTGGTAAATTTACCACTAGAAACAAAAATTTCATTTGTGAATTTTCCACAAGTAGCAAAAACACCACTAGCTAATTCACCATGAATGAAAAATTTACCACTACCATTGAAAATCATTAATAAATACCTTAAAAGTAAAATCTTGACATTGGTTCTCGAACATACCTGTACTATATGCTTTGACACTTATTTTATTCCTTGAATCATGTTAGCATGATGCACCAATCAGATGCTTTTTTCCATTGATACAGAACACCTTTCACCAAGCTCTCCAAACTTTCCAAAATAGTTAAGTGAAAATGACAACCATTTTTTCACCTTCCTTCTTTTAAATTGCCCAACCCACCCTTTGTACCTTTTCCATTAATACCTTCTTCTTCTTTTTTAAATCCATCCAATTGAGAATTCTTCCCACATACAATATGGAAAAATTCTTGAGGGGCAGGGTTATGCACAGTGGCAAATATTTTCAAATTGGGTGAATATTAGAATTTCTAAATTTGGAAATTGGCGAATATGAGGACCCTTGATGTCGTTCCATTCGCCTGAAATTTTTAGGATCAATTTTTTTCTTAGGATCAATTCACCATAATATATCCAAACATAGGCATATTTGTACTCGTTGGAAATCTCTTTTCGATTCTGATCTAATGGTGGTGTTTTTATGAAGTTATAAGGTGATTTAATAGGTCAAAATTTTCCCCAAAGATGACCTTACTTTTTAGGGCTTAAAATGCCCCAAATTTTGGTGTGAAGATGATTGATTTAATTTTCTTAGGATTCCCCTTAATTTCAATTAGGATTCACCATTAATTTTACAAGTACATTTTGGGTCCATCCCCTTATGCATAACCTTGTTGAGGGGGCACCCATGGGGAATATAGGCATATGGGGCATTAATATTTTAGATACCGACAAGGCATACATGCAATAATGACATTAAGCAATCACAACAAACACAATCTCAATTATTTATTCAACACAATATTACAAGACAACAACATACATCACATCATCAAAATTGGAGTCCTACTACTTACTTTTGATACAATTTCATAGACATCGCATCAAAACTAGGGCAAAATATAGACACCCAATTTTAACACACCCTCAAAGAAAATAACACCAAACAAGACATCAACCATGATTAGACACTCAATTAGCCCAAACCCAAATAATTGAGCATAATTTTTAGCCCTTGTCAAATTCACCACTTGCTAGCAAATTCACTAGTGGTAAATTTAACAATAGTTGGTGAATTTGCAAAATAATTGTTTTTCAAACTTAGGCTATTCAAAATGACCATTGGTCAAATTCACCAATCAATGAACCAAGCCTACAAAATTCAAAAATACCTAGGTCCATTCCAACTATTTTTTTCTCTCAATCCCTCCTTCAAAAACTATATAAATAACCCTTAGGGAAAGCATTCCACAAGCCATTGGTAGCTAACAATACTCTGCAAAAATTCTTAGCGTTCTTCATGTTCTTCATTAGCATTCTTCATTGGAGGTAAGTCAAGCAAGGCAAGGAGAGATATTGGAGGTAAGGACGCATTTTTGCTAGGTTGTATCATTCCTAGCTGCTCTTTTTTTTATCTTCTTGTTCTCTTTCATGGATTGATATTTTAGTTATTGGCCTTGCTAACTTGTGTTTTATCATACACAATCATTCACTATTCCTTTGTTGTTTTATTTCATGCTTCTAACACCTTTCTTATAGTTTCTTTTGAGGTTATTTAGACTTGTAGCCTTAATTTACAATCATTAGTTCTTTTAGTTGTAAAATTTTACCTATCTAATATATATTTCCATGCCATTTACTTTTACATCCTCTTATTTATCATTGTTTATTTTATTTACAAGCATACTTCTCTTCATTGCAAGCATACTAATCATATTTCATTTATCCATGCACATTTTATTTCCAAGTTACTCTCACTTGCATGCATTGCTTAATTCATAGGCTCAACTGTATGCTCATTTTCATTACATACAAGTTTATACATATATTATATCTCCTTAACATTTTTAATTATGCATATTTGCTTTTAATTGTATTTTATCCTTGTTGTGGTATTGATGCAAGACTATTTTCGTCTTGTTGTCTTTCTAACAATAATTTATCATCCATATTTCATGCTCTTTTTTTGTATCTTTGTTGCAGATCATTGAGTTTATAGCAACACATATACATCACTACACTTGCATTCTTTCACATTGCATTCTACTAATTTTCTTTGGGTAAGTATTAGTTAGGTTGCTATAACCTGTTCTTATCCCTTTGCAGGTATTCTCAGACCACCCAAACTCTCAAAATCATCCAATATCAATAATTTTAGTGACTATTCATTTTCCTTGCATAGACATTTAGTTTGGTCATTGAATTTTACAATTGCATAGTTTGAATTCTAAAATTTATAGGCTACAAACCCTTGTAACTTCCCACTCCATCCTTTCACTACATTTCACCTTTCATTTAACTAAAAACAAGTCCAAAATCGAACCCAAAACCATTTCAACCCTATTTCAAGGTAAATTCACCACTCCCTATAATTGTTGGAGAATTTGACTCTCTGGAATACACAGGGTAAATTTACCACTCACTGGTAAATTTAACAAACCTCTACATCCACTCCAAATGAAGGTACTCATACTCATTTTTCATTAACAAAGGGTCTAATCAACTGACAAGATAGGAATCCTACTTTATAGCACTCAAACAGACTCCCAAAAATAGAAAAACCTAATTTTATCTCTATTTTGCAGGTTTTTCAAAATTGCCAATTAGTGGCAAATTTGCCAATGGTGAATTTGGTCATTAGTGGCAAACTCGATTAGAAACCTTACCACTTGGCATCTCCCTAAGCTCTATTTTTTTTTACATTTTTTCTTCTGATCTTTGTTTGCATAGTATGTTTACCTAAAATCACACTCATTTTGGTTAATTAAGGAATCCTAACTTAGGTCAAATTCTTTTTAAAACACATTTATTTTGGACAAAAATTAAGGAACCTTAGATTAAGTCTAAATCCTTCTTTTTACAAGTACTTAAGAAAGAAATACAAAATCATATAGTTGCATCTTAGTCTAAATTATCTTACACATTATCTCTTGTTTTCCCTAAAAGAAAAACATATTTTTATTAACATAGCTCATCATTCAAACAAAAAAGTATTCTAGATTAGTTCTTATCTTCTTGCATTTTGTGTGTTTTATGTTTAGAATGCATTTTTAGTGGTTTTCATTTTAATTTTGAATAAGCTTTTAAGGCTTGAAAAAGAGTCATATTAATGATCCAAAACCTTAGGTGTTTGTTGAATAAATCCATTAAACGTCGTCAAGCATAATAACAACATTCACACCTTGAAAACCTGCATTGAGTAGAGCCTAATCGCTTTGAAGATTCACACAATTTCAGGTTCTCATTTGGAAATAGAGCCTTAAGTGGGGAAGTAGCGGTCCCAATAAATCCCCTGCACATGTGTACGAGGTTTCCGAATCTACAATGGTTAAATGCTTGGCTTGATGTGACTACTTATACAAACAACTTTAACTTATATAATTCATTTTTATATGATTTTACTTAAGCAAGATTGCTTTACAATTATACATTGACTGAGGTGCTTTTATAATTATTATACTAACCCTTATAGTCTTTTTTTATTCCAAAATAATTAACTTTAAATACAAAACCCATAAAAAAGTTGAAGTATACTATTAACCCTTATAGTCCTTTTATTCCAAAATGATTAGCTTTAAACTAAAGACCCATAGAGAAGTTGAGGTATACTATTGTTTTTTTTTTTATATATAGAAGCAATGGTTATAATCGCGATTTTTAGTAACTACAAGTACAGCTGGTAGGGTTCAAACTATCTACGAAGGTTCCCAAGACTTCCACCGTCTCGGTACATGGTAACCCGGTGTGAGATGGGGACCACCGGACGCACAGGGGTTGCACCGTCGTCATCAATCTGGCACACCACTCAGAGGAATCGGATCTAGGCTACTGTCTGTGCATGAGCAAGCCCGTGGGATTGGAACCTAGGTCTCTTCTCGGCGCCCCAACTTACCAATCCACCTAGACCCACGAACTTGAGGTATACTATTGTTACCTAATAGTACATATACTAAGAAAATGGCAGAGTATTTTTATCATCTAGAAAAAAAAAACATTAAGGGAAAAAATGTAAGAGGTTAGTTTATACTTTAATGAAATTTAAAAAGATTTTTAATCAAATAATAAATCACTTAAAGTAGAAGTTTTCAATCAAGTATTTTTTCACGTAAAAATATTTAGAAAAATAGATAAATGATCGTTCAAATAATAGAAATATGTTGTCTCAAAAAAAAATCCATACAACGCACTATTTACATCTACTAAAGCGGGTCATTCTTTTACCTTTCTTAAATTGAATAATGTTTATAATAAGAAGTATAAACAAGTATACATGGGTGTAATGGCAAGATTGTAAACCTATAATAATTTTATTGAGATGTTCAATGCAATTTAAAAATATATATACGATGTAAAAAATAAATAAATAAATAAAAATAAAAATAAAAAAATACAATATAATTTTTAGTTAAAATATGTTGTGATTGTTTTAATAAGTTTACATATTGCGGACAGGCAGTTGTCCTAGTGGCTAAGATGATGGGCTTTCGAAAGTTGTATTTTTTTGTTTTTTTTTTATACAGTTGATGTAGTTTGGACCATTATTTCGACTTTTCTTAGGAAGGTCCAAGGTTCAAACCAGGACGTGGACGAATGTATGAAGGGGTGAGTGTGTGGTAGTTGTGAGGTCATAATTAAAAGGAAACTGCATAAAGGTTTATTACATTAACCAAATAAAAAAAATACCTTTACTAAATGATAATTATTATCATTATTAAAATACTAAAAAAAATCTTATATTAAAATAATAATTAACTTTTAAATTACATGGAAAAAAACCTCTAAAAAAAATTTGAAATTAAATTTGTAAATTTCAATCCAGACTACCTCTTACTAATTTGGGTGGTCCATCCTTTTTTTTTTTTTTTTCTTTTCGGGAGAACGTTTACAAATTACATCAACAACCACCTTCAAGGGGTTTGAACACAAAACTGCTTATCTTTAGCCACTAGGACAACTACCTATCGGTCATCCCTTTCCTTTTAGGGTAGTTGTTTGTTATTTTTAACATAGAACACATGAAGGTCCATGAGTTTTAATTTATGTGCATATTTATTCTAGGAAGTACACGATTTTTAACACACAATACCCAATATTTTATGGGTAATTTGGTAAAATAAATTTTATTAAGTTTTTTAAAGAAAGGTTTAAGGTTTAAATAGTAATATATGTAATTGTATATTAATTTTTTATTAATTATTTTAATTTTAAATTTTATAAAAAATTATTTTTAAAATGAAAATACTTAAATTTTAAACCAAATAAATACAAGAATGATATTTATAAACTGAGAAGAAAAAACTGATATATATATATATATATACATCAATCTTTAAATTTGTGTGGAGAATTGATCGTCTTCTTCGGAACAAGAATAAGCGAGGTCTGGCTATTCGGTCACTTATCACATCACATGGTCTGGGATTCACAACAATAAGTACGGTAACGCAAGATCCCAAGCAGGGAAGAGAATGACAAATGAGGTGTTGAAGCGGACAAGCACATTAAAGGTCATCAATGGGGTGATGGTACGAAATCACTGGAATTAAAGAAATACGTTGAAGTCACATACTTCATGCTTGTGATTGTGAAATAATCAACGAAATTGTGATCTATTTTTTTTCCCGTCTATGGTGTTTTAATTGTGATCTATTTTTTTCCCATCTATGGTGTTTTTCTCTTTGACAATCATATTGTAATACCGATTTACCTTTTAATAAGGTAGTTAGGATTTTAAATTTTTTAGAAGTTTAAGGTTGAAACCACAGTATATTTAAAAAGGATAGGTTGAATGGTAGAGACCTAAAATTGGTAGGTTGGATAGTAGATACCTTGAAGGGTCGGGGTTTCAGTGGACTAGGGTTATAGTGGCAGGATCTTGACAGGACAACGATTCGGGCAAATTTTTGGGTTTTGGCTCTTTTTCAGGAAAGTCCAAGGTTCGTGTGAGCTGGTGGATGTGTGGTGGATGTGTGTTAAATTCTCTGTTGATAAACATAGCTCTCAACTTTACATGAGTCATGGTTGAGAGGAAACTGCTTAATCTCTAGGTAGTAAAGGTTTTTCACACTAACCAAATAAAAATAATAATAATAACAAATCTCAATCTAAAGATATTGTTGATTCTTTTATTTATCAAATATTAAAATAAAATTAAATTAAAAATTGACTTAATGTGAATCTTGTAATGTAATGTTTAACATAGCTCATTTGCGGTTTTCTTTCGGAAGTAGAGGAAAAAAACAAGTTAGATTAAGGAGGGGAGAAAATCATGTTGACTATTTATATCACTCTTATGTTATAGATATTTAGTCATGAGATTTGAGTATATATATACTCAAATATATGTGTTGGAGTAGCATTCGGTTGCATTTAATGGTGTCTAAGTAATTTGGTCCAAAAGGGTTAAAATATTAAAGGTGTAATTATAAAGGTCAAGATTGATTATATTAACATTGATGTATTATTATAGAAAGGCATGTGTATTATTATAGAAAGGCATGTAGATACATGAGCAACATAGAAGAGTGATTATAGTAGTATCGATAGTAATACCACCATTATTGGTGTTACTTTCACTAGTAGCCTAAATGGTAAGACAAAGTCAAGTAGCTTACTTTAATTAATAGGCAAGGGAGAGAGGAATATGTTGGCTTGACAAGTGGAAAGCTCGTAGGTAGCTTTGGCAACAACATAGGAGCGACCACACATAAAATAGAAAGGGACCAACTATTAGGATAGGTCATAGTGATGCAATAGACTATCCAAAGTCTAGATGTAGAGCAAGATGCAAGAGTAGTGAGAGCTACACAATAGTAGGAGCAACCAAAGGGGGCCATGTGGTGTAAATATTGTTGGGCTAGATAGCACAAGCATAGGGGGATTTACAGGTGGCACAATAAAACCTATATTGCAAGATCAAGCAGATAATACATTACTAAGCAACATACCACATAGTTGTGCTCACTAACCATTAACTTACATCATCCATGAGGACACAATCACAAATTCACTTTAGGTTTGCAATACACTAGTCATAGTAGTATGTAAGGATACCACCAACTACAAGAGGAGGGGAGCTTGGGTTGACTTTGGAGCTATTTGTCTTAGTTTTGGGAGGAGTTTTGATATTGATTGTATAGACACATGATGTATTTATGATAATTTTTCCTAAATTGGATTAATAAATTAAATTAGTTAAAAATCAAATTTTATCTCTTACCTTTCAAGGAATGAAGGCTTTTAAACCAAGTTTTAATAGAGGATGTGGGACTATTCTTCCTCACATCTAATCTACTACAACTATCTATGCAAAAAAAGAGTAACCATGTAAAGCAAGGATATATAAATTTAGATATAACAAGCAGTACTATCATCAATGCTAAGAATGGGAAAAATAACTTCCTTGGTCCACTAAGACCACCATCTAGGAGGATATCCATAGCAAGTGAAATATTCTCAATCAAGAGTCTTTTTAGCCATCACATCTACCACCTTGTTCTACTCTCTAAAGATGTGTATGAACTCCATTGTCTCAAAGCACTGTTGGGTTATCTATATTTGCTCAAGTATTCTTTATATTCAATTTGTATTCTTTAACTTGCAAAAATTAGATACTCTATGTTGGGGTTTTATTCTCTACACATTTGAACCTCAAATTTGAGCCCACAATTCCTTTGGAGATTTTAGCAAATTTTTAATATAACTTAGGTGCTAGTGCCTTATTATTCTTGATATTTGATCTAATTCCTAGTCCTCCCTCCATTTTTAAAGGCATAAAGTATCTCATTTTACTTGTACCCATTTCTATTCTTCCTTGACTCCATTCCAAAGGAATCTATAACTAATTTGATCCAATTCTTTAATTTTCTTAGGGATAGCTAGCATTAAGGAGACATAAATAGGTATGATATTGAGGACTGTTTTTATGAGGGTTATATGTCCTCCTATAGAAATCCACCTATTAGTCCATTTTCTCTATTTGGCTTTCACACTCTCTAACAATATAATTCATTCCTCCATTTTTTGTCTCCCAACTGTAAGTGTAATTCCAAGGTAGGTGATTGGAAGAGATGTCTTCTTGTATATGAATTTATCCAACAAGATTATATCTTTCCTAGATGAGCAATGGAAAAACATGACCTTGGACTTTTCTTCATTTATAAGTTGTCTAGTTGCTTTTGTCAACCATCGTAGAATAATTTTAATTTTAAAGGACACCCTTGTTATTTTTCTTAATAATGTAAAGTTACCTAGGTAGCTAGATATGTGTTCAAACTTTTAAGTTTTCAAAACAAACACTATATATATCTTGTTCACCTCTTTGAGCACCACTTTGGCTATCCTAGCCTCTTCTACTACTTCTAGTAGTTCTTCATTAAGTATATCCCAATATTCTTGGTAGAATTCTATGGTAAATCCATCTAGACCTAAATTTTTTCTCTTTTACAGCTTGAAAAATACATGTTGTAGTTCTTTGGTAGTAATTAGGGTAATCAAAGTTACATTATATTTCTCTAATATGAGAGAAGGAATCTCTTGGAGTACTTCATGCTATACCTACTGGTTCATTGGTTCTACGAATATTACATTATTTGGTACATGCTAATGTACCCCCATGGTACCTTTATAGTACAAATGTAAATATGTAATAGAAAAATATATTAGGTTTTGTGGCTATAGTTTAGATGAGTGATTTATATTTCCTATTTTATGTGTCTATGAGCAGGATATGCAAAAGTGTCATGTAAGAGTGTAATGTCCAGGATATGCACAAGTATCATGTAAGTAAGAATGCAAGTGTTTATTGAGAGAATATGCACAAGTGTCATGTATGTAAGTATGCAAATATTTAAAGTAAGTATGTGCACAAGTGTCTAGTATTAGGAGTGCATGTAGGAAAGTATGAGTCATGTGGAAGTGTGCAAGTGTCATAGATTTAAGTATGCATGTAAGAAAAGAGTGAACAATCTAGTATACAAGTTGCAAGATGATAAGTCAAAGGTCATGAGAGCTATCATGTGGAGAGCAATAGTCAAGTACACGAAGAGTCATATTCTATATCTATATTATGGAGATAAAGCTCCATACAATATAAGGGAAAATGGTATGTAGTGATCACCACATAAAGCCTTGAAAATAAAGCTTATATACAAAATTTGAGCAAATATTATTGTAAGTTTTCTTCATGCATGTACATTAATGATTTTGACCATTTACATTCATATTTGATATTATAGTGAATGTTATCTTATATATTTTGGCCTGGATATATATATTTTTTATTGGAACAAACAATTATATTCAATAAAAATAAGATAGGTTACAATAAAAAGGAAGTTGGAAAAATCATAGCTCAGGGTACAAGGCCACCCAAACGATCAACACCGTAAATATGAGAGCTAAGACCAAAAACAAAACCAACACCTAAAAGAGAAAATTAATAGTAAAACTAGGAAAATGGTCTCTTGGAGGAGACCAACCCCTGATGTGGATATTGACAAAATGACCTAAGGCTGGATAACACCACCCCCTCAACCTGCTACACCAAGGCCTTAAATTAATAGAGGGACCTTGAGGTAGAGGGAGGTTAGGCAAAACCCTAATAATAGTGCACAAAGTCGCATGCTAGTACTTGATAAGATTTATCAAATGTGTCAACTTATGAGTCAACTTGGAAACCTACGAATGAATCTAAACAGTTATAGCAAAAAATATCGTAATATTTTCATGTATAGAAAACTAATTTGAAATTGAATCTCCAAAGTTTATAGCAACATTCCTAGATTTCTAAAGTTGAAACAAAATAATAGCATGAAATAAATTCCATAGAGCATCAATATAAGTATTCCAACAACTATTATCTCCAAAAAATATCATCTGCCATTTGAAGAATTCAAGATGAAAGGGCTTGAACAACGAGTGAATCTAAGATGAAGTAGAATGAGCATGAAGATAGAATCAACACAAATTTTTAAAAATCTCAAAACAACCACAAGCCAGACATTGAGGATTAGGAAGACCAACCCTACTAAGTCTCTCTCCCATAGTAAGCCCTTAATAAATAAGAGACTAGATAAAAAAGGTAATCTTGGGTTCAAGGTTAGAGTGATATATATGGTTTAGATGAGAAATCCAAGTATAGGAGGTAGAGTGAGGTTTCCATATCTCATTAAGCTTGTCAACACCATGGAAAGAGGACTAAGAAGGTGATAAAGCAAGGAAGAAGAGTAGTTATTGAAAGGAGTATTCATATTCCAATGTCAATCCCTCCACTAGTCACTCAACGATTGAAGGTCGAGCTTATGAAGCATGACATCAAGCATAATATCCTAAATATTAAGAATCGAAGGAAGATCTAAATTATGAATATTAAATCTACGTTTGAGATCAGGCCAAGAAATCTAGTCTTGAAAGTTAACTAAATATTTAATAAAGTAGATGCCCTTATGAAATAGTCTCAAATATTTAATCCCTGGAATATCAATAAGAAGAATTGAAGAGTTAGATAGAATAGGAGACCACCATATGTTTTTAGAATTTAATGAAATACTATTACAAAAACCATCACCAATCTAGTGAATATGAGGTTTTACCACCTCAAAATCCCACCAAATACTTTTAACAACCAAAGAACCCTAAATATTAATCGAAGAAGAAGTAATGATGAGAGTATGGAGGCCAATATTAGTCCAAGCTTTGCGGTCATAAGGCAACCCTAAATAAATGCAATGGCAAATCAAAGCCTTCCAAGCTTTAGGGCCTTCATTAGCTTTAACCACCCACTTAGCACACAAAGAAATATTTTGCTTGTAAATTTCAATGATGCCCATCTTGCTTTTATCAGTAGGTGTGCAACAAATATTCCAAGCAACTCAATGAAAACCATACAAATTCTTCCCCTTGGCCCAAATAAAATCCCTAAGGAGTATGGCCAACTTATTATAAGAATTCTTAAAAGGGCCCCAACAGGAGGATTAATTAACATGGGTGGCAGTAAGAATCTTAGTGAAAACCTAAAAATTGCTAGCAAGAGAAATGGGATGCAAGGCCCAATAGGAAATATTCTTTTCAATTCTATCAATGACATACTACCAAATTTTAGAGGGCAAGCTATCAAAATCAAAGGGCATTCCTAAGAACTTAAAATGCTCACCCCTTTGAAGCTAATGTCATGAAAAATATCTAAGCCAAGTAGGAACAAAATAAGAAGCAAGTATAAAACAAAGAGACTTAGACCATTGGATATTGGATCCCAAGGCCTTACTAAATGTGTCCAAAAAAAAACAAAGTAGTTAAAATTGAAACCTCATCCTCATTTATATTGAGAAAAAAATCATCTACAAAGTACCCATTAATAAGCTAGGTGGACATATCAGGAAAAAGAATGCATTTGATCAATCCCTTAGATGCTTGATTGGTAAGAAGATAACCAAAAGATTTAGCAGCAAGGATTTAAAGCAAGGGGGAAAAATGAAAACCCTATATAATAGAATCAAATAAACCAAAATACTCTAACCTATGTCCATTAATAGTAAGGCAAGCTAAAGAATCAACAAACAACATACTAACAAACCTGATAAAAAGGGGCCAAAGCTGAGAGCTTGGAGCATGGTGATAATGAAAGGCCACTCAATACGATTGTAAGCTTTCTCAAAGTCTATTTTAAGGAAAAATAGCTTTTGGATAGAGATATGAGCCCATTCTAAACCTTCCCAAACAACAATAAGATTATCCAAGATGTAACAACCTTTAATGAAACTCGTCTAATCCAATCTAATAATCATAGGGAGAATATTACAAATACGAAGAGCTAAAGATTTACTCAAAATATTGTAAGAGACATTAAGAAGAGTAAAATATCTCCAACCAGTGATAAGCTCTGGATTTCCCACTATAGGAATAAATATAATGTTTCCACAATTGATAATATTACCCAAAAAATTATTGGCTAATGCTTCATTGTAGACATTGAGAATATTAGGTCCAGTAAACCTCCAAGTGGATTTATAAAATTCATAAGGAAAGACATCAACACCAGTGCACTTGTCATTTGAAATAGTCATAAGAGCATTATGAAGCACAACAAGTGAAATAGGAGCCTCACAAAGAAGTCTATCATAAGTAGACAACTTAACAAGAACAATATAAAGATACTGCTAGAGTGCTATCTGATGTTCCATAGAATCTTATTATGCTTTAAAGACAATATTATAATGATAAACAAAGGTTGATGCAATATCAAGAAGAGAAGTAGACCTATCATGAGAGATTTGAATAGCCTTGATCTATATCCTAGCCTACCTACAATGAAGAGATTTAAAAAAGGCTTTGGATAGGTGATCACCAACCCTTAGCCAGTGCAAACAAGACAAAATATGATCCTCCTATCTTCATGTTGTTCATGGACTATAAGTTGGTGGTAAAGACCAAAAACCTTGGTTTGCAATTGTTAGTCATATGGTTCATTTTTCGGGAATAGTAAATTATGTTGATACTCCTTCGTAACAATCAAATGAGCATACTTTCTAATATGTGCCACCTTTTTGCCAAAATGACACTTGAAAGAGGTAGTATGGACAATCGATCATTCCACAAAGAAATCCAAATGATATAGTGATGTGGCCAAGGTAATAAATTTCATATTCTCTCAATCACAACAATCATGACAAGGTGTTGCAATAAAGAAGTATTTAAATAAAATTGATTACACAAAATTAAACTGGTGACCACTCCACTCAATATGAAAGGAAATTGAGAAATGATCTAATAGCAAGAATTTATCCCAAATCATCACAATATTATTATTTATGGAGGAGAATAAAAAAATTCTTGCTCTGACATCATAACTTGATCAAGGCACTTGTAGACTCTATCATTACCCACACAAAAATTGGACCACATGAATCAGGGTGGAGGTATTCAATTGCACTAGCAAAAAGGGGATAAAAAAGAACCCATCTACATTTAAGAATTAACCAAGCCTCACACTCTCTAGAACACCAACATATTATGAGGCAACCAAATTTATCTTTAATATGCTCAACCATATTAAAATTACCATAAAAAATCCAATACGCCATTGATAATTTATCAACCAGGTACCACCAAAGGGCATAGCAACTAGGCCCATAATTAGGTGCATAAATGTTGGCAATGCCCAAGGTGTTCCCATTAATATTCAATAAAAACTAAACCACATGATGGGAAGGATACTCACTAGACCCAAGCAAACAATCCTCAAGTTTAGAGGAGATAGAAATAGAAGCACTACCCTGACCAACTTCATGGTGAGTAGTGAAATACATAAAAGAAGCTGCAATATAGCTTAGAGAAACATCTAATAAAAAACTAGAGATCTTAACTTCTTGTAAAAAAATAACATCAACATGGCCAATACTTTGTAAAGTAGATCTAACAAAAAATTTCTTGAGGACTATGTAAGTCCCCAAACATTCAACGAAAGGAAATATGGAGGAACATCCATGGAGTCATCTCCCATAAGACTGCCCACATTGTCAGCCAACATCAAAGAACTATTAAATACAGAGGTCTAAAAAGGTTGAAATAATTCACCAATAATCAAGGGACTACCCACACTATCGAATAACACCGAAAAACTATTAAATGTAGAGGTATGAGAAGGTTGAAATAAGTCACCAAGAGTCAAAGGATGATGCTTAGCCTCTTGGCTTCCCCTCGATGATAGTAAGCCATCCTGAGATGGATTACACAAATGCCTAGAGGATGGAGGTAATGGCAGTGAATTATCTTCTTCTAAGGCTAATTTATACTAAGGAGGTTTCTTAGTAGGCAAATATTGAGGAGCCAAAATAGGACAAATAGGGACAATAGAAGGCTAAGATGGTGGCTTTACAACCTTATCTCCATTAGAAAGTGTCAACTTAGGGTTAGTCACCACCTTATTATTAGAAACCATGATCCAATCACCCTTATTAAAGGGTTTGGGAGGTACATGTGTGGTATGAGGAGCAAGGGAAACCATCAAATATTTTCGAGCAACTAGTGGACAATCCTTGATACAATGTGTGCTGGATTAGCACCCAAAAAAATTATTAGGTAAATTAAATAATTTTTTGCATAAAATGCTCTATACCAACCTGAATATCCATAAATTATTTGAGATCCTATATGAGGTCAACCTCAACATAGACTCTTTTATTAGGCCATGCCGAGAAGAACCACTCTTCTTCTTGATAGATCACCCAACCAATGGGTTTAACAATATCAACAATAAATTCCCATAAGGGTAAAAAAATACTAGGGAGTTCAAGCCAAACTAACAGTTCCAAGGCAACTTGCTCCAAAACTTAGAAATAAGGAGTCCAAGGAGAAAATACCATCAAAGTATTGCAAAGAAACCAACAACTGGACTTAGCAACCATAGTTTGCACTTGTGAGAGTTCTTTAAAAGAGAGCAAAAAAACATTTAGTAATATTACAGATACCTGCAACCACTACGCCATAAGCTTCCCAATGAAGTTTCAACCAATTTTGAAGATATTATAGTGGCAGGATTCAACCAACAAAATAAGCTATAAGACAATGAATCTCATACCATTTTATAATTGGAGAAATAACTTCAAGAGAGAGCACAACATATAGAGAACCATTAATTACCAATAAATTTACATTGTGATTATGTGCTCTAGGAATATATTGTAGATCAAAATCTAAGAATCTATCTATTTCATCCAATACTACTTGCTTATATTGCTTTAATCTAGGGTGCTTCATTTGATATTTTCCTTTTATTTGTTGAATTATTAGCTCAACATCCCCACTAACCATAAGGTAATTGATACCCAATTCCTTGGCTTTCCTTAGCCCTAGCAATAAAGCTTCATACTATGAATACTTCCCATTAATATTTGTCAACATTACCCTGACTTCTGCCCTTGCTTGAGATTTTTCCCCATCAAAGGTCATAGTCCATAACTCAAAAGTCAATTCTATCAGTTTATGCATCCACTTCAACCTTCAATTTTGGATCCATATTCTTAGCATCAGGTACTTCCAATAAGTAAGGAGAATGACAAGTAGAGTAAACCCCATATCTTTTTCCTCAATAAAATTCATGACATTAATCATATTATCATTAGGATCTCTAAATTCAATTGAATATTTTTTGAAGGGTTCTCTTTTCAAGATAACTTTTCTTTGCCCTACATTGGGATATTGGCATATGACCAATCTAATTGAATAGTATCACCTAGTTGCTCTATCCAATGCCTAAAGAGTAGGATGGAAAATAAAGGGTCCACATCTACAACTATGACATTCATTACCACAAATTTCTTAGGATATTTTTCAATAAAGAGAAGAATCTCGGTGATAATTCCTACACAAAGTACTCTCCAGTTATCCATTATAGAAATAGGGGGGTACTCTTTTTGATAGGTAAAACCTAGCTGATCAACTACTTATTTCGACATCACATTCATGGAAGCACCACTATCAAGCTTGCAGTTATGAATAACATATTGGTCTCCATAGCCAAATTTATACCTTAGCAATATGTAGAATTATTTAACTGAAGATGAGGCTCTAACTACACTATTCTCAAGGTCTATGGGGGCTTTGGTTTGAAATCCTAACTAATCAGTTAACTTGAAGGCTCTACATACTTGATATTGATATTCTCACAATGACACTGAGAGGGGGGGTGAATCAGTGTAACTATTTAAAACTTGAATCTGCAACTCTTAATGCTTAAATATGCAAGCTTAAAAATAGATATAGCAAGTATAACAAAAGAGCATCACACAACACAAGATTTAACGAGGTTCACCGATTTGGCTACTCCTCAAATAATGACTGTTTGGACTACGATCCAAATCCAGCCTTTGCAAGGATTCAATCTTTACAAATAATTTACCAGCACCCATTGGAAGGAGCACCAACCCCTGATTTATCTGCAACAACAGATAGGAGCACCAACCCCTTATACCAAGCACCAACTTGGATTTCTATTTTGAATAGTAGATTGACATAAAAATGCCTTCTCTTTTACAAGACCCTCACTGGTCTATTGCTCATTCAAATCAATCTCATAGAAGCATAAGGAGAATTGTTAGAAACTCAATATCTTCTATAGCTTACTAAAACCTCTCTTTCAATTTTTTCAAGAATAAAACCAGGTTTTAGTTCTATTGTTGTTTTTCCTACAGCACTCTTACCCAACCTCACTTTTTAGTTTTTCAAGATAGACAAGGTTGCAGTAACCTTACTTACTACGCTTTTTTGATTCTTTATACTTGGCTCACTCGAACGGCTCTTTCAAAAATGGCTCTATTTTTCCCTCCATTTTTCCATGCATTCTCAGCTACGTTCAATCTGTCACACCCTCTCTGACGCGCTCTGTCTTTTAGCCGCTTTCTTTTTGACTCATTCTGATAGTCTCTCTGCTCACTCGACAGTTTTTTGACCTTTTTGCCGTATCTTGACAGCCTTTTTGCGTATCTCGGTGCTCTGTTATTCTTATCTTCTCTCTTTTGAATTTTGTGCTGCCTTTTCACTTCTACGCATGACTGCCCTTTCTGACACACGCAACCTGTTAATGAATTTCTCTTTAATCGAGATTCTCGAAATGTCCACCCCTGTAACAACTGTTCTGTCTTTAATGCTCTTTTCTGTAACTTCCCCTTGTAACTGCAGTTCTGACTCCAGTTAACTCTTACGAGTTTGGCTGCATGATTTTCTTCTACACTTTCCTCGACAACTGTCACTGTGCATGCTTCTCGGCTTTTACCCATGAAACTATTACATGTCACGATATCATGACATTTTTACCCCTTTGACTCTTTCATGATAGTTGACCATGAAAACAAGACATGTCGCTATATCATGACATTCTCCGCCTCCTTGTCCTTATCTCGGCATGCAACCGTGAAAATAGAACATGTCACGAAATCACGATGCATTCTGCTTTCTAAAATCTGTCTTTTTCCTCTCTTGCCTATGAAAAATGGGACATGTCACGAAATCGTGACGCATTCTTTGCCTCAGAGCTCTTTTTTGGCATGCACCAACGAAATCGAAACATGTCACGAAATCATGACACTTTCACTGCCTTGCACTTCCACCTTGACTTTGTCATGAAATCGTGACGCTTTCACTTCCTTGCTCTTTCGTTTTGCTTCTATCATGAAATCGTGACACTTCATCCTTTGGAGCCTTCCTCTCTGCTGTTGTCACGAAATCATGATGCTTTTTCTCCTTTGCGCTTCTTCTTGCAACTTGTCATGAAATCATGACATCTTTTCTCCTTAGCGCTTCTTCTCCCAACTTGTCATGAAATCATGACAGTTTTCCTTACAAGCGCTTCTTCTCCGAACATGTCATGAAATCATGACAGTTTTCCTTGCACCTTCATTCCGAACATGTCACGAAATCGTGACAGTCTTCCTTGCACTTTTCTAAACATGTCAGGAATGCGAGTTTTCTTTGCACTTTTAAGCATGTCACGAAATCGTGACAGATCTTCTTTGCATTTTCTAAGCATGTCACGAAATCGTGATAGTCTACTTTGCATTTTCTAAGCATGTCAGAAATCGATGTCTTCCTTGCTTTTCTAACATGTCACGAAATCGTGACAGTTTTTTTACTTGGCTTCTTTTCTTCAACATGTCATGAAATCGTGAAAGTTTTTCACTTGCCTCTTTTCTTCACAATGTCAGAAATTGGAGTTTTTCCACTTGGCCTCTTTTCTTCCATGTCACGAAATCGCGATAGTTTTTCCACTTGGCCTCTTTTCTTCCAGCATGTCGCGAAATCATGATAGTTTTTCCACTTGGCCTCTTTTCTTCCAGCATGTCACGAAATCATGATAGTTTCTCCAGCTTTTTCTCTCTCCTCCGATATGTCATGAAATCATGACAATTTTGACGGTGCCTTCTCTCTCCTCCGTTATGTCATGATATCATGACATTTTTGACTGCGCCTTCTCTCTCCTCCGTTATGTCATGAAATCACGATAGAAAACATGTCGCGATATCGCGACAGTTTTCTTACTTGTCTTTTTCTTTGATTTTTTGAATCTGGGCCACTTTTGTCTTCTTGGAAATTCATTGTACATGTTCTGACTGACCTCTGAACTCCTGTTCACTGCATCAACTGCATCAATCTGTCTGTGTTGACAACAATGACAATACTTTTGCTGCACCTTGCTCAACAATCTCCCCCTTTGGAATTGTTGGCAACACATGTGCAATTTCCTGTAATTCTTCTCCCCCTTTGACAATAATACCAAAGGGCTGCTGCAGACTCCCCCTGAGTCTATGCACAACATTCTCAGGCATAAGTAATTAAATGCTCCCCCTGAGAATGTGTTCCCCATAGCTAGTCAGTGCTTGGGTAGTGTGACTACTCCCAACTTACTCCGAAGGTACTCAAAAACTTCCTTGGGCAATGGTTTTGTGAATATATCTGCTACTTGCTCTGTAGTTGGAACAAACTCCAATTTGACCTCTCCTTCTGCAACTTTATCCTTCAAGAAATGATATCGGATCGCAATATGTTTGGTTCGAGAATGCAAAACCGGGTTCTTTGATATGTTGATAGCACTAGTGTTATCACATTTAACTGAAATTGGCTCATTGAAGTGAATACCAAGATCTTTCAGTGTTTGTCTCATCCATAATATCTGTGTACAACATGTTGTTGCTCGCAATGTATTCTGCCTCTACTGTGGATAGAGAGACCGATTCTTGTTTCTTGCTATGCCATGCTACCGCTTATCTCCAAGATAAAATGCTCCTCCACCGGTACTCTTTCTGTCATCAATACATCCTGCCCAATCTGCATCGGAATATGCAAAAAGAGTGAAGTCTTTTCCTTTTGGATACCATAGCCCATACTCCATAGTACCCTTGAGGTACCTAAAAATCCTTTTCACAGCTGTCACATGAGTCTCTTTGGGACTAGCCTGAAATCTTGCAACCATGCAAACTGCCTGTAAGATATCCGGTCTGGTGGCTGTCAAATACAGCAGGCTCCCAATCATTGATCTGTACATTGTTTGATCAACATCTGGAGATTTGTCATCCTTGCTCAACTTGCAGCCTGTTGTCATGGGAGTGCTAACAGGCTTACTATCCTCCATTGTGAACTTTTTCAGCATTTCTTTCACATATTTAACTTGAGAAATAAAAATCCCCTTTTCAGTTTGATTAACTTGCAGTCCGAGGAAATATGAAAGTTCACCAATCATAGACATTTCAAATTCTTTCTGCATTTTATTTGCTATGTCTCTACATGATTCATCATTGCTGCTGCCAAATATTATATCATCTACATAAACAACAAGGACAATAAGATTGCCATTTTCTATTTTGATATATAAATTGCTATCCACCATACCTTTCTTGAATCCTTGCTGAGTGAGATAGCTATCCAGTCTTGCATACCAAGCTCTGGGTGCCTGTTTCAAGCCATACAATGCTTTCTTCAGCTTGCAAACAAAGTTAGGATTATCACAGAGTTGAAAACCATCAGGCTGTTCAATATAAACTTCTTCTTCAAGATTTCCATTCAGAAAGGCTGATTTCACATCCATCTGATAAACTTTGAAATTCTTGTGAACTGCTAAAGCCAGAAACAGTCTGATTGCTTCAAGTCTGGCCACTGGTGCAAAAGTTTCTTCAAAATCAATCCCTTCAACTTGAGCATATCCTTTACAGACCAATCTTGCTTTATTCCTTACAACCTGTCCGTCTTCATTCAATTTGTTTCGAAATATCCATTTAGTACCGATTATGTTTTTATTTACAGGCCTTGGTACTAACTCCCGGGTTTTGTTTTTCTCAATCTGATCTAGTTCTTCATTTACTGCCTCCATCCAGCTTTCATCTGTGCTTGCTTCAATAATATTTTTGGGCTCAATGCTGGATAACAGAGAGTAGTTGTTTACTACTCTTCTTCTTGTTTGAATACCAACTATGGGGTCCCCAATAATTTGCTCTCTGGGATGATTTTTCTGCCAGCTGCCTATTTTGGATTTCTTGTTTTCTTCTATTTCTAAATCATCTGAATCCAATTTCTGTCTCTCTTCTTTTTCTTGATCTTCATCCTCTTCAATAAATTCTTCATAAGTCGGGTAGTTTTCTTTATGGCTGATTTCTTGTTCCCTACCTTCATCAACCTTAACATCAGCACTCTCCACAATTTTCTTTAGTCTTTTGTTGTAGCATGTGTAGGCTTTGCTTTTCGTTGAGTAACCAAGAAAAATACCTTCATCAGCTCTATCTTCGAACTTGCCAAGATTGTCTTCAGTTCGTTTAATGTAACACTTGTTGCCGAACACTTTGAAGTATTTTGTTGTAGCCTTTCTGCCAAACCACAGTTCATAAGGTGTTTTGCTTTCATGCGTCCTCAACATGCACCTATTTTGGATGTAAACTGTAGTATGAACTGCCTCTTTCCAAAACCTGTCAGCAATTCTGCTCTCAGTCAACATGGTCCGTGCCATTTCCTGCACAGTTCTGTTCTTTCTTTCTACTACACCATTCTGTTGAGGTGTTCTTGCTGTCAAAAACTGTCTTCTAATCCCATGTTTTTCATAGTATTCTGCAAACTCCTCTGAAATAAACTCTCCTCCTCTATCTGATCTTAAACATTTAATTCTTTTTCCTGTTTGATTCTCAACATGGTTTTTGAAAGTTTTGAACATCTCAAAGGCTTCGATTTAAGCTTCAGAAATAGTACCCATGTCATTCTGGAATAGTCATCTATACACAACATAAAATATTTGTAGCCATTTATGCTTTCCGTTCTCATGGGTCCACATAAATCAGTGTGTATTAGTTCTAACGGCTTGCTCGTGAAGTACTCTTTTGCTTTGAATGTGGCTCTGGTTTGCTTCCCCTTTTGGCATGAAGCACAAATGCTATTTGAAGGTTTGCCAATAGTGGGTATATCTCTTACTGCCCTTTTTGAGCTGATTTTTACCAGATTGTCAAAGCTTATATGACCGAGTCTCTTGTGCCACAGCCAATTTTCTTCTTCCTGTCCAACCAAGCAAGCTCCTTCTGAAGTCTCTGAGAGAGTATACAGATTTCCAGAAGTCCTCAATCCAGTAGCTATCAACTTCCCATTTTTTGTCTTTCTTACTTCACAGCCCTGCTTCTTGAAAATTACTTCATGACCTCTGTCACAAATTTGACTTACACTCAATAAGTTATGCTTCAGACCAACCACAAATAGGACTTCTTTAGAGTTGATTTTTTCGTCACTTAACTTGACTGATCCTTTACCCACTATCTTGGCTCCATCATTATTTCCAAATTTTACAGAACCACCTTCGTATGTCTGTAACTTATCAAATTTTTGTTTATCTCCTGTCATATGACTGGAGCATCCACTATCCAGAATCCATGGTGCAGATTTGTTCTGGGCTTTGAGAGTTGTTTGAACGATCAAGGATTCCTTATCTTTCTTAGGTTGCTCCTTTTCTTTCCACTCTGATTTGATAGCAGATTTGGTCACTTGTTTTGCCTTCTCCCTTTCATTGGCTTGTGCCTATTTTTCGAGAAATTTTTTGTTTTGTTTCAATCCAGTTGGTTGATACTTTCTTCCCTGATATTTATTTCCTGCAAAAGAGCTACGACAATTTCTTGCAATATGTCCAAAGTTATGACAGTTATAACATTCTACTGCATAATCTATCAAAGGTGAAAAGACATTTCTACTAGTGAAATTCCTTTGTCCTACATTATATCTACAATTTGAAATTTTATGACCATAAGCATTGCATTTAAAACAATAACCAGAAAAGGAACGAGTGTACCCGGGTAATGGTTTTTGCCATGTTGTAGTAGGAGCCATGGGTCTTCTTCTTCTTTGATATGTGACTTTGGTGAATCCATCATTGGCAGTACTCCTTTCATGCTTGGCCTTATTGTTTTCTTTTGCATGATTCGGTTTTTCTTGATCAACCCTGATCTTATCTTTATTCTTTATTGGTTCTACAGTTATGGCCTTTGATTCCATTGATGATTCTTCTTCTACGAAGCCTAATCCAAATTTAATGCCTGTAGGCTTTTGGTTATTTATAATCTCATCAAGCTTCACAGAACTTCCTTCAAGTTTGTGGTAGCAACTCGGTTTTTGACTCTTTTCTTCTAGCTGCATTCTTAAGCCAACAATCTCTTCTTCCAGTTTGTTGCACTCATCTATTTTCACGGTTAATTGTGCTTCAAGATCTTCAGACTTTTTCTTAAACTCTTCAATCTGTATTTTCAAGCTGATAATTATTTCATTGGCATCCTCAAGTTTTCTTGAAACCTTTTTATTCTTTTTCCTTTCTGTACTTAACTCTTTAAGTGCAGCAACCAACTCACCTTCCAGATCTACCACAGCCTCATCCTCTAATTTTTCATCACACTCCTGGGTTTCCTCTGTTCTTTCTTCTTCAAAAGCCATGAACAAAGCTTCACCAGTTTCTTCTTCAGAATCCTCACCGGAGCTGTCTTCAGAAGAGTTGACATTCTTGGAAATGAAACTTTTCTTCTTGAAGTTCCTTTTTCTAAAATGTGGTTTCTTCTTCCAGTCACTTCTTTCTTGGTGTGTCCCTTCATCACTTTTGTTTTTCTCATTCATTGGGCATTTAGCTGCAAAGTGCCCGATGCCTCCACAGTTGAAACACTTAAACGGTAACTTACCTCTGTACTTTCCTTTTCCCTTTATTAGTTTCCTAACAAAGTTTGCTTCAGTTTCATCTGAAGATTCTTCTTCCTCAGATTCTTGTTTAGCTTTTATATTTTTTTGTGCTTGGAAAGCAGCTTCTCTGTCTGAGGGCTTAGTTTGTCCTATTCTCATTTCATATGCAGTTAAAGAACCATGCATTTCATCCATGCTAAAAGTATTTAGATCTTTAGCTTCTTCTATTGCAGAAACTTTAGAATCAAATCTTTTATGGAGAGTTCTTAGTACCTTTTTCACAACAACTGCATCTTCTATTTCCTCGTCGAGTCCTCTAATCGCATTAATGATTCCATTTACTCTCAGCATATAGGCCTCTATGTTCTCATCGTCATTCATCTTTAATGCTTCGAACTGGGCTCGATGTGTTTGTAGCTTGGCTTCCTTGATCTTGCCATCTCCTTCATGAATGCTCTACAGTTTGTCCCATATGTCTTTTGCCGATTTACAGCTCATGATCCTTATCAATTCACTGTCTACTAACCCACACATAATAGCATTCTTAGCTTTAGAGTTATTCTCAAACTTTTTCTTCTCAGCAGCATCTGTTGGAGGAGTAGAGGGTATTGTGTATCCATTTTCTACAGACTCCCAAATGTCGTATCCCAATGCACACAGATATGTCTGCATCCTGAGTCTCCAGAAAGAGTAATTTGTTCCATCGAACAAAGGAGCTTTGTTGGATGAAAATCCTTCACCACCTGCCATTGTGTATCTTCCAAGATCACCTTAGCTGATTAAGCTTGTTCAGGTACCTTGCTCTGATACCAATTGATATTCTCACAATGACACTGAGAGGGGGGGTGAATCAGTGTAACTATTTAAAACTTGAATCTGCAACTCTTAATGCTTAAATATGCAAGCTTAAAAATAGATATAGCAAGTATAACAAAAGAGCATCACACAACACAAGATTTAACGAGGTTCACCGATTTGGCTACTCCTCAAATAATGACTGTTTGGACTACGATCCAAATCCAGCCTTTGCAAGGATTCAATATTTACAAATAATTTACCAGCACCCACTGGAAGGAGCACCAACCCCTGATTTATCTGCAACAATAGATAGGAGCACCAACCCCTTATACCAAGCACCAACTTGGATTTCTATTTTGAATAGTAGATTGACATAAAAATGCCTTCTCTTTTACAAGACCCTCACTGGTCTATTGCTCATTCAAATCAATCTCATAGAAGCATAAGGAGAATTGTTAGAAACTCAATATCTTCTATAGCTTACTAAAACCTCTCTTTCAATTTTTTCAAGAATAAAACCAGGTTTCAGTTCTGTTGCTGTTTTTCTTACAGCACTCTTACCCAACCTCACTTTTTAGTTTTTCAAGATAGACAAGGTTGCAGTAACCTTACTTACTGCGCTTTTTTATTCTTTATACTTGGCTCACTCGAACGGCTCTTTCAAAAATGGCTCTACTTTTCCCTCCATTTTTCCATGCATTCTCAGCTACGTTCAATCTGTCACACCCTCTCTGACGCGCTCTGTCTTTTAGCCGCTTTCTTTCTGACTCATTCTGACAGTCTTCTCTGCTCACTCTGATAGCCTTTTCTACGTATCCTGACAGCCTTTTTGCGTATCTCGGTGCTCTGTTATTCTTATCTTCTCTCTTTTGAATTTTGTGCTACCTTTTCACTTCTACGTGCACTGCCCTTTCTGACACACGCAACCTGTTAATGAATTTCTCTTTAATCGGGATTCTCGGAATGTCCACCCCTGTAACAACTATTCTGTCTTTAATGCACTGTTCTGTAACTTCCCCTTGTAACTACAGTTTTGACTCTAGTTAACTCTTACGAGTTTGGCTGCATGATTTTCTTCTGCACTTTCCTCGACAACTATCACTGTGCATGCTTCTCGGCTTTTACCCGTGAAACTATTACATGTCGCGATATCGCGACATTTCTGCCCCTTTGACTCTTTCATGATAGTTGACCACGAAAACAAGACATGTCGCTATATCGCGACATTCTTCGCCTCCTTGTCCTTATCTCGGCATGCAACCGCGAAAACAGAACATGTCACGAAATCGCGACGCATTCGCTGCCTCTAGCTCTTTTCTGTCTCTTGCCCATGAAAATGGGACATGTCACGAAATCGTGACGCATTCGCTGCCTCGAGCTCTTTTCTGTCTCTTGGACATGTGAAAATGGGACATGTCACGAAATCACGATGCACTGCCTCGAGCTCTTTTTCGGCATGCACCAGTGAAATCGAAACATGTCACAAAATCGTGACACTTTCGCTGCCTTGCACTTCCACCTTGACTTTGTCATGAAATCGTGACGCTTCCGCTTCCTTGCTCTTTCATTTTGCTTCTGTCATGAAATCGTGACACTTCATCCTTTGGAGCCTTCCTCTCTGTTGTTGTCATGAAATCGTGACACTTTTTCTCCTTTGCGCTTCTTCTTGCAACTTGTCATGAAATCGTGACATCTTTTCTCCTTAGCGCTTCTTCTCCAAACTTGTCACGAAATCATGACAGTTTTCCTTACAAGCGCTTCTTCTCCGAACATGTCACGAAATCACGACAGTTTTCTTTGCTTGCACCTTCATTCCGAACATGTCACGAAATCGTGACAGTCTTCCTTGCACTTTTCTAAACATGTCACGAAATCGCGATAGTCTTCTTTGCACTTTCTAAGCATGTCACGAAATCGCGACAGTCTTCTTTGCATTTTCTAAGCATGTCACGAAATCGTGATAGTCTTCTTTGCATTTTCTAAGCATGTCGCGAAATCACGACAGTCTTCCTTGCGAGTGCTTCTTCTTCGAACATGTCGCGAAATCGTGACAGTTTTTCTACTTGGCTTCTTTTCTTCCAGCATGTCGTGAAATCGCGACAGTTTTTCCACTTGGCCTCTTTTCTTCCAGCATGTCACGAAATCGTGACAGTTTTTCCACTTGGCCTCTTTTCTTCCAGCATGTCGCGAAATCGTGACAGTTTTTCCACTTGGCTCACTCGAACGGCTCTTTAAAAAATGGCTCTATTTTTCTCTCCATTTTTCCATGCATTCTCAGGTACGTTCAATTTGTCACACCCTCTCTGACGCACTCTGTATTTTAGCTTCTTTCTTTCTGACTCATTCTGACAGTCTACTTTGTTCACTCTGACATCATTTTCTGATAGCCTTTTCTGCGTAACCTGACAACCTTTTTGCGTATCTCGGCACTCTGTTATTCTTATCTTCTCTCGTTTGAATTTTGTGCTGCCTTTTCACTTCTGCGTGCGACTACCCTGTCTGACACACGCAACCTGTTAATGAATTTCTCTTTAATCGAGATTCTCGGAATTTTCACCCCTATAACAGCTGTTCTATCTTTAATGCACTTTTCTGTAACTTCCCCTTGTAACTACAGTTTTGACTCCAGTTAACTCTTGCGAGTTTGACTGCATGATTTTCTTCTGCACTTTCCTCGACAACTGTCACTGTGCATGCTTCTCGGCTTTTACCCGCGAAACAATTACATGTCGCGATATCATGACATTTTTGCCCCTTTGACTCTTTCATGACAATTGACCGTGAAAACAAGACATGTCGCTATATCGCAACATTCTCTGCCTCCTTGTCCTTATCTCGGCATGAAACCGTGAAAACAGAACATGTCACGAATTCGTGACGCATTTGCTGCCTCTAGCTCTTTTCTGTCTCTTGCCCGCGAAAACGGGACATGTCACGAAATCGCGACGCATTCGCTGCATTGAGATCTTTTCTGTCTCTTGCCCGCAAAAATGGGACATGTCACAAAATCGTGACGCATTCGCTGCCTCGAGCTCTTTTCTGTCTCTTGCCCGCAAAAATGGGACATGTCACAAAATCGCGACGCATTCGCTGCCTCGAGCTCTTTTCTGTCTCTTGCCTGCAAAAATAGGACATGTTGCAAAATCATGACACATTCGCTGCCTCGAGCTCTTTTCTATCTCTTGCCTGTGAAAATAGAACATGTCACAAAATCGCGACGCATTTGCTGCCTCGAGCTCTTTTTTGGCTTGCATCAGCGAAATCAAAACATGTCGCAAAATCGCAACACTTTCGCTGCCTTGCACTTCCACCTTGACTTTGTCACGAAATCGTGACGCTTTCACTTCCTTGCTCTTTCATTTTGCTTCTGTCGTGAAATCGCGACACTTCATCCTTTGGAGCCTTCCTCTCTGCTGTTGTCACGAAATCACGACGCTTTTTTTCCTTTGCGCTTCTTCTTGCAACTTGTCACGAAATCGCGACATCTTTTCTCCTTAGCGCTTCTTCTTCGAACTTGTCACGAAATCATGATAGTTTTCCTTACAAGCGCTTCTTCTCCAAACATGTCATGAAATCGTGACAGTTTTCTTTGCTTGCACCTTCATTCCGAAGATGTCGTGAAATCGCGACAGTCTTCCTTGCACTTTTATAAACATGTCACGAAATTGTGACAGTCTTCTTTGCACTTTCTAAGCATGTCGTGAAATTGCGACAGTCTTCTTTGCATTTTCTAAGCATGTTGCAAAATCGTGACAGTCTTCTTTACATTTTCTAAGCATGTCGTGAAATCGCAACAGTCTTCCTTACGAGTGCTTCTTCTTCGAACATGTCGCGAAATCATGACAATTTTTCTACTTGGCTTCTTTTCTTCCAGCATGTCGCGAAATCGCGACAGTTTTTCCACTTGGCCTCTTTTCTTCCAGCATGTCGCGAAATCGTGACATTTTTTCCACTTGGCTCACTCGAACGGATCTTTAAAAAATGGCTCTATTTTTCTCTCCATTTTTCCATGCATTCTCAGGTACGTTCAATTTGTCACACCCTCTCTGACGCGCTCTGTATTTTAGCTTCTTTCTTTCTGACTCATTCTGACAGTCTACTTTGCTCACTCTGACAGCATTTTCTGATAGTCTTTTCTGTGTAACCTGACAAATTTTTTGCGTATCTCGGCACTCTATTATTCTTATCTTCTTTCTTTTGAATTTTGTGCTGCCTTTTCACTTCTGTGTGCGACTGCCCTTTCTGACACACGCAACCTGTTAATGAATTTCTCTTTAATCAAGATTCTCGAAATGTTCACCCCTATAACAGCTGTTCTGTCTTTAATGCACTGTTCTGTAACTTCCCCTTGTAACTGCAGTTCTGACTCCAGTTAACTCTTGCGAGTTTGACTGCATGATTTTCTTCTGCACTTTCCCTGACAACTGTCACTATGCATGCTTCTCGGCTTTTACCCGCGAAACAATTACATGTCGCGATATCATGACATTTCTGCCCCTTTGACTCTTTCATGACAGTTGATCGCAAAAACAAGACATGTCGCTATATCGTGACATTCTCCGCCTCCTTGTCCTCATCTCAGCATGCAACCGTGAAAACAGAACATGTCACGAAATCGCGATGCATTCGCTGCCTCTAGCTCTTTTCTGTCTCTTGCCCGTGAAAACGGGACATGTCACGAAATCGTGACGCATTCGCTGCCTCGAGCTCTTTTCTGTCTCTTGCCCATGAAAACAGGACATGTCGCGAAATCGCGACACATTCGCTGCCTCGAGCTCTTTTCTGTCTCTTGCCCACGAAAACGGGACATGTCACGAAATCGCGATGCATTCGCTGCCTCGAGATCTTTTTTGTCTCTTGCCCATGAAAATAGGACATGTCACGAAATCACAACGCATTCGCTGCCTCGAGCTCTTTTCTGTCTCTTGCCCATGAACATAGGACATGTCACGAAATCACGACGCATTCGCTGCCTCAAGCTCTTTTTCAGCTTGCACTAGCGAAATCGAAACATGTAGCAAAATCACGACACTTTCGCTGCCTTACACTTCCACCTTGACTTTGTCACGAAATCGCGACGCTTTCGCTTCCTTTCTCTTTCGTTTTGCTTCTGTCGCGAAATCACGACACTTCATCCTTTGGAGCCTTCCTCTCTGCTGCTGTCATGAAATCATGACACTTTTTCTCCTTTGCGTTTCTTCTTGCAACTTGTCGCGAAATCGCGACATATTTTCTCCTTAGTGCTTCTTCTTCGAACTTGTCGCAAAATCACGACAGTTTTCCTTACAAGCGCTTCTTCTCCGAACATGTCACAAAATCGTGACAGTTTTCTTTGCTTGCACCTTCATTCCGAACATGTTGCGAAATCGCGACAGTCTTCCTTGCACTTTTTTAAACATGTCATGAAATTGCGATAGTCTTCTTTGCACTTTCTAAGCATGTCGCGAAATCGCGACAGTCTTCTTTGCATTTTCTAAGCATGTCATGAAATCGCGACAGTCTTCTTTGCATTTTCTAAGCATGTCGCAAAATCGCGACAGTCTTCCTTGCGAGTGCTTCTTCTTCGAACATGTCGCGAAATCGCGATAGTTTTTCTACTTGGCTTCTTTTCTTCCAACATGTCACAAAATCGTGATAGTTTTTTCACTTGGCCTCTTTTCTTCCAGCATGTCGCGAAATTGTGACAGTTTTTCCACTTGGCCTCTTTTCTTCCAGCATGTCGTGAAATCGCGATAGTTTTTCCACTTGGCCTCTTTTCTTCCAGCATGTCACGAAATCGCGACAGTTTTTCCACTTGGCCTCTTTTCTTCTAGCATGTCGCGAAATCGTGACAGTTTCTCCAGCTTTTTCTCTCTCCTCCGATATGTCGCAAAATCGTGACAATTTTGACGACGCCTTCTCTCTCCTCTGTTATGTCTCGATATCGTGACATTTTTGACTGCGCCTTCTCTCTCCTTCGTTATGTCGTGAAATCACGACAAAAAACATGTCGTGATATCGTGATAGTTTTTTTACTTGTCTTTTTCTTTGATTTTTTGAATCTGGGCCACTTTTGTCTTCTTGGAAATTCATTGTACATGTTTTGACTAACCTCTAAACTCCTGTTCACTGCATCAATTGCATCAATCTATCTGTGTTGACAACAATGACAATACTTTTGTTGCACCTTGCTCAACAATCTCCCCCTTTGGAATTGTTGGCAACACATGTGTAATTTCCTGTAATTCTTCTCCCCCTTTGACAATAATACCAAAGGGCTGCTGCAGACTCCCCCTGAGTCTATGCACAACATTCTCAAGCATAAGTAATTAAATGCTCCCCCTGAGAATGTGTTCCCCATAGCTAGTCAGTGCTTGGGTAGTGTGACTACTCCCAACTTACTCCGAAGGTACTCAAAAACTTCTTTGGGCAATGGTTTTGTGAATATATCTGCTACTTGCTCTATAGTTGGAACAAAATCCAATTTGACCTCTCCTTCTACAACTTTATCCTTCAAGAAATGATACCGGATCGTAATATGTTTGGTTTGAGAATGCAAAACCGGGTTCTTTGATATGTTGATAGCACTAGTGTTATCACATTTAACTGAAATTGGCTCATTGAAGTGAATACCAAGATATTTCAGTGTTTGTCTCATCCATAATATCTGTGTACAACATGTTGTTGCTGCAATGTATTCTCGCCTCTCTGTGGATAGAGAGACCGATTCTTGTTTCTTGTTGTGCCATGCTACCAGCTTATCTCCAAGATAAAATGCTCCTCCATTGGTACTTTTTCTATCATCAATACATCCCGCCCAATCTGCATCAGAATATGCAAAAAGAGTGAAGTATTTTTCTTTTGGATACCATAGCCCATACTCCATAGTACCCTTGAGGTACCTAAAAATCCTTTTCATGGCTGTCACATGAGTCTCTTTGGGACTAGCCTAAAATCTTGCAACCATGCAAACTACCTGTAAGATATCCGGTTTGGTGGCTGTCAAATACAGCAAGCTCCCAATCATTGATTTGTACATTGTTTGATCAACTTCTGAAGATTTGTCATCCTTGCTCAACTTGCAACCTGTTGTCATGGGAGTGCTAACAGGCTTACTATCCTCCATTGTGAACTTTTTCAGCATTTCTTTCACATATTTAACTTGAGAAATAAAAATCCCCTTTTCGGTTTGATTAACTTGCAATCGAGAAAATATGAAAGTTCACCAATCATAGACATTTCAAATTCTTCTCGCATTTTATTTGCTATGTCTCTACATGATTCATCATTGCTGCTGCCAAATATTATATCATCTACATAAACAACAAGGACAATAAGATTGCCATTTTCTATTTTGATATATAAATTGTTATCCACCATACCTTTATTGAATCCTTGCTAAGTGAGATAGCTATCCAGTCTTGCATACCAAGCTCTGGGTGCCTGTTTTAAGCCATACAATGCTTTCTTCAACTTGCAAACAAAGTTAGGATTATCATAGAGTTGAAAACCATCAGGCTGTTCAATATAAACTTCTTCTTCAATATTTCCATTCAGAAAGGCTGATTTCACATCCATCTGATAAACTTTGAAATTCCTATGAACTGCTAAAGCCAGAAATAGTCTGATTGCTTCAAATCTAGCCACTGGTGAAAAAGTTTCTTCAAAATCAATCCCTTCAACTTGAGCATATCCTTTACAGACCAATCTTGCTTTATTCCTTACAACCTATCCGTCTTCATTCAATTTGTTTTGAAATATCCATTTAGTACCGATTATGTTTTTATTTACAGGCCTTGGTACTAACTCCCAGGTTTTGTTTTTCTCAATCTGATCTAGTTCTTCATTTACTGCCTCCATCTAGCTTTCATCTGTGCTTGCTTCAATAATATTTTTGGTCTCAATGCTGGATAACAGAGAGTAGTTGTTTACTACTCTTCTTCTTGTTTGAATACCAACTATGGGGTCCCCAATAATTTGCTCTCTGGGATGATTTTTTTTGCACTGCCTATTTTGGATTTCCTGTTTTCTTCTATTTCTAAATCATCTGAATCCAATTTCTGTCTCTCTTCTTTTTCATCCCTTCAATAAATTCTTCATAAGTCGGGTAGTTTTCTTTATGGCTGATTTCTTGTTCTCTACCTTCATCAACCTTAACATCAGCACTCTCCACAATTTTCTTTAGTATTTTGTTGTAGCATGTGTAGGCTTTGCTTTTCGTTGAGTAACCAAGAAAAATACATTCATCAGCTCTATCTTCGAACTTGCCAAGATTGTCTTCAGTTCGTTTAATGTAACACTTGTTGCCGAACACTTTGAAGTATTTTCTTGTAGCCTTTCTGCCAAACCACAATTCATAAGGTGTTTTGCTTTCATGCGTCCTCAACATGCACCTATTTTGGATATAAAATATAGTATGAACTGCCTCTTTCCAAAACCCGTCGACAATTCTCGCTCTCGAGTCAACATGGTCCGTGCCATTTCCTGCACGATTATGTTCTTTCTTTCTACTACACCATTCTACCGAGGTGTTCTTGTTGTCGAAACTGTCTTCTAATCCCATGTTTTTCACGGTATTCTCGCAAACTCCTCTCGAAATAAACTCTCCTCCTCTATCCGATCTTAAACATTTAATTCTTTTTCCTGTTTGATTCTCAACATGGTTTTTGAAAGTTTTGAACATCTCAAAGGCTTCAGATTTAAGCTTCAAAAATAGTACCCATGTCATTCTGGAATAGTCGTCTATACACAGCATAAAATATTTGTAGCCATTTATGCTTTCTGTTCTCATGGGTCCACATAAATCAGTGTGTATTAGTTCTAACGACTTGCTCATGAAGTACTCTTTTGCTTTGAATGTGGCTCTGGTTTGCTTCCCCTTTTGGCATGAAGCACAAATGCTATTTGAAGGTTTGCTAATAGTGGGTATATCTCTTACTACCCTTTTTGAGCTGATTTTTACCAGATTGTCAAAGCTTATATGACCGAGTCTCTTGTGCCACAGCCAATTTTATTCTTCCTGTCCAACCAAGCAAGCTCCTTCTGAAGTCTCTGAGAGAGTATACAGATTTCCATAAGTCCTCAATCCAGTAGCTATCAACTTCCCATTTTTTATCTTTCTTACTTCACAACCTTGCTTCTTGAAAAATACTTCATGACCTCTGTCACAAATTTGAATTACACTCAGTAGGTTATGCTTCAGACCAACCACAAATAGGACTTCTTTAGAGTTGATTTTTTTGTCACTTAACTTGACTGATCCTTTACCCACTATCTTGGCTCCATCATTATTTCCAAATTTTACAGAACCACCTTTGTATGTCTGTAACTTATCAAATTTTTGTTTATCTCCTGTCATATGACTGGAGCATCCACTATCCAAAATCCATGGTGCAGATTTGTTCTGGGCTTTGAGAGTTGTTTGAATGATCAAGGATTCCTTATATTTCTTATGTTGCTCCTTTTCTTTCCACTCTGATTTGATAGCAGATTTGGTCACTTGTTTTGCCTTCTCCCTTTCATTGGCTTGTGCCTGTTTTTCGGGAATTTTTTTGTTTTGTTTCAATCCAGTTGGTTAATACTTTCTTCCTTGATATTTATTTCCTGCAAAAGAGCTACGACAATTTCTTGCAATATGTCCAAAGTTATGACAGTTATAACATTCTACTGCATAATCTATCAAAGGTGAAAAGACATTTCTACTAGTGAAATTCCTTTGTCCTACATTATATCTACAATTTAAAATTTTATGACCATAAGCATTGCATTTAAAACAATAACCAAAAAAGGAACGAGTGTACCTGGGTAATGGTTTTTGCCATGTTGTAGTAGGAGCCATGGGTCTTCTTCTTCTTTGATATGTGACTTTGGTGAATCCATCATTGGCAGTACTTCTTTCATGCTTGGCCTTATTGTTTTCTTTTGCATGATTCAGTTTTTCTTGATCAACCCTGAACTTATCTTTATTATTTATTGGTTCTACAGTTATGGCCTTTGATTCCATTTATTATTCTTCTTCTACGAAGCCTAATCCAAATTTAATTCCTGTGGGCTTTTGGTTATTTATAATCTCATCAAGCTTCATAGAACTTCTTTCAAGTTTGTGGTAGCAACTCAATTTTTGACTCTTTTCTTCTAGCTGCATTCTTAAGCCAACAACCTCTTCTTCCAGTTTGTTGCACTAATCTATTTTCACAGTTAATTATGCTTCAATATCTTTATACTTTTTCTTAAACTCTTCAGTCTGTATTTTCAAGCTGATAATTATTTCATTGGCATCCTCAAGTTTTATTGAAACCTTTTTATTCTTTTTCCTTTCTGTACTTAACTCTTTAAGTGCGACAACCAACTCACCTTCCGGATCTACCATAGCCTCATCCTCTAATTTTCATCACACTCCCGGGTTTCCTCTGTTCTTTCTTCTTCAAAAGCCATGAACAAAGCTTCACCGGTTTCTTCTTCAGAATCTTCACCAGAGCTGTCTTTAGAAGAGTTGACATTCTTGGAAATGAAACTTTTCTTCTTGAAGTTTCTTTTTCTAAAATGTGGTTTCTTCTTCCAGTCACTTCTTTCTTGGTGTGTCCCTTCATCACTTTTGTTTTTCTCATTCATTGGGCATTTAGTTGCAAAGTGCCCGATGCCTCCACGGTTGAAACACTTAAACGGTAACTTACCTCTGTACTTTCATTTTCTCTTTATTAGTTTCCTAACAAAGTTTGCTTCGAGTTTCATCCGAAGATTCTTCTTCCTCGGATTCTTGTTTAGCTTTTATATTTTTCTCGTGCTTGGAAGGCGACTTCTCTGTCCGAGGGCTTAGTTTGTCCTATTCTCATTTCATATGCGGTTAAAGAACCATGCATTTCATCCATGCTAAAAGTATTTAGATCTTTAGCTTCTTTTATTGCGTAAACTTTAGAATCAAATCTTTTATGGAGAGTTCTTAGTACCTTTTTCACAACAACTGCATCTTCTATTTCCTCGCCGAGTCCTCTAATCGCATTAATAAATCCATTTACTCTAAGCATATAGGCCTCTATGTTCTCATCGTCATTCATTTTTAATGCTTCGAACTGGGCTCGATGTGTTTGTAGCTTGGCTTCCTTGATCTTGCCATCTCCTTCATGAATGCTCTACAGTTTGTCTCATATGTCTTTTGATGATTTACAGCTCATGATCCTTATTAATTCACTGTCTACTAACCCACACATAATAGCATTCTTAGATTTAGAGTTATTCTCAAACTTTTTCTTCTCAGCAGCATCTATTGGAGGAGTAGAGGGTATTGTGTATCCATTTTTTATAGACTCCCAAATGTCGTATCCCAATGCACATAGATATGTCTGCATCTTGAGTCTCCAGAAAGAGTAATTTGTTCCATCGAACAAAGGAGATTTGTTGGATGAAAATCCTTCACCACCTGCCATTGTGTATCTTCCAAGATCACCTTAGCTGATTAAGCTTGTTCAGGTACCTAGCTCTGATACCAATTGATATTCTCACAATGACACTGAGAGGGGGGGTGAATCAGTGTAACTATTTAAAACTTGAATCTGCAACTCTTAATGCTTAAATATGCAAGCTTAAAAACAGATATAACAAGTATAACAAAATAGCATCACACAACATAAGATTTAACGAGGTTCATCAATTTGGCTACTCCTTAAATAATGATTGTTTGGACTACGATCCAAATCCAGCATTTGCAAGGATTCAATCTTTACAAATAATTTACCAGCACCCACTGGAAGGAGCACCAACCCCTAATTTATCTGCAACAACAGATAGGAGCACCAACCCCTTATACCAAGCACCAACTTGGATTTCTATTTTGAATAGTAGATTGACATAAAAATGCCTTCTCTTTTACAAGACCCTCTCTGGTCTATTGCTCATTCAAATCAATCTCATAGAAGCATAAGGAGAATTTTTAGAAACTCAATATCTTCTATAGCTTACTAAAACCTCTCTTTCAATTTTTTCAAGAATAAAACCAGGTTTCAGTTCTATTGCTATTTTTTCTGCAGCACTCTTATCCAACCTCACTTTTTAGTTTTTCAAGATAAACAAGGTTGCAGTAACCTTACTCCGTTTTTTGATTTTTTATAATTGGCTCACTCGAACGGCTCTTTCAAAAATGGCTCTATTTTTCCCTCCATTTTTCCATGCATTCTTAGCTACATTCAATCTGTCACACCCTCTCTAACGCGCTCTGTCTTTTAGCCGCTTTCTTTCTGACTCATTCTGACAGTCTACTCTGCTCACTCTGACAGCCTTTTCTGACAGCCTTTTCTACGTAATCTGATAGCCTTTTTGCGTATCTCGATGCTCTGTTATTCTTATCTTCTCTCTTTTGAATTATGTGCTACCTTTTCACTTCTGCGCGGGACTGCCCTTTCTGACACACGCAACCTGTTAATGAATTTCTCTTTAATTGGGATTCTCGGAATGTTCACCCCTATAACAAATGTTCTGTCTTTAATGCACTGTTCTGTAACTTCCCCTTGTAACTATAGTTTTGACTCTAGTTAAGTCTTGCGAGTTTGACTGCATGATTTTCTTTTGCACTTTCCCCGACAACTGTCACTGTGCATGCTTCTCGACTTTTACTCGCGAAACAATTACATGTCGCGATATCGCGACATTTCTGCCCCTTTGACTCTTTCATGATAATTGACCGTGAAAACAAGACATGTCACTATATCACGACATTCTCTGCCTCCTTGTCCTTATCTCGGCATGCAACTGTGAAAACAGAACATGTCACGAAATCGTGACGCATTCGCTGCCTCTAGCTCTTTTCTGTCTCTTGCCCGCGAAAATGGGACATGTCGCGAAATCGTGACGCATTCGCTGCCTCGAGCTCTTTTCTGTCTCTTGCCCCAAAAAATGGGACATGTCACGAAATCGTGACGCATTCGCTGCCTCGAGCTCTTTTCTGTCTTTTGCCCCCAAAAACAGGACATGTCGCAAAATCGCAACGCATTCGCTGCCTCGAGCTCTTTTCTGTCTCTTGCCTGCAAAAACAAGACATGTCACGAAATCACGACGCATTCGCTGCCTCGAGCTCTTTTCTGTCTCTTGCCCACGAAAATAGGACATGTCACGAAATCGCGACGCATTCGCTGCCTCGAGCTCTTTTTCGGCTTGCTCCAGCGAAATCAGAACATGTCGCAAAATCGCAACACTTTCGCTGCCTTGCACTTCCACCTTGACTTTGTCACGAAATCGTGACGCTTTCGCTTCCTTGCTCTTTCATTTTGCTTCTGTCGTGAAATCGTGACACTTCATCCTTTGGAGCCTTCTTCTCTGCTGTTGTCGTGAAATCGCGACGCTTTTTCTCCTTTGCGCTTCTTCTTGCAACTTGTCGCGAAATCGCGACATCTTTTCTCCTTAGCGCTTCTTCTCCGAACTTGTCACGAAATCATGACAGTTTTCCTTACAAGCACTTCTTCTCCGAACATGTCACGAAATCGCGACAGTTTTCTTTGCTTGCACCTTCATTCTGAACATGTCGCGAAATCGCGACAGTCTTCCTTGCACTTTTCTAAACATGTCACGAAATTACGACAGTCTTCTTTGCACTTTCTAAGCATGTCACGAAATTGCGATAGTCTTCTTTGCATTTTCTAAGCATGTTGCAAAATCGCGACAGTCTTCTTTGCATTTTCTAAGCATGTCGTGAAATCGTGACAGTCTTCCTTGCGAGTGCTTCTTCTTCGAACATGTCGCGAAATCGTGACAGTTTTTCTACTTGGCTTCTTTTCTTCCAGCATGTCGTGAAATCATGACAGTTTTTCCACTTGGCCTCTTTTCTTCCAGCATGTCATGAAATCGCGACAGTTTTTCCACTTGGCCTCTTTTCTTCCAGCATGTCGCGAAATCGCGACAGTTTTTCCACTTGGCCTCTTTTCTTTCAACATGTCACGAAATTGCGACAGTTTTTCCACTTGGCCTCTTTTCTTCCAGCATGTCGCGAATTCGCGACAGTTTCTCTAGATTTTTCTCTCTCCTCCGATATGTCGCAAAATCACGACAATTTTGACGGTGCCTTCTCTCTCCTCCGTTATGTCACGATATCACGACATTTTTGACTATGCCTTCTCTCTCCTCCGTTATGTCACGAAATCACGATAGAAAACATGTCACAATATCGCGATAGTTTTCTTACTTGTCTTTTTCTTTGATTTTCTGAATCTGGGCCACTTTTGTCTTCTTGGAAATTCACTGTACATGTTCTGACTAACCTCTGAACTCTTGTTCACTGCATCAACTGCATCAATCTGTCTGTGTTGACAAAAATGACAATACTTTTGCTACACCTTGCTAAACAGATATCGATACTTTGGAATGGTCATTAATTTCCCAAAAGTGGTGCTGATCTTTTTTTGGCAATGTTTATACCCAAATATAACTAATATTTCTTATCATTAATTGCTTTTCTAGATTTCTAATTCACCAAGTAATCTTGTTGTTTTTGGATGATTTCTTCTGAATTAGGCTCTTCATGAATCATTTTTTGCTTCGTTTGATTTATATTATTTTTGTGAAATCGTTCCTATGGTTCTCTTTTTGGGTAGGCCCTTCATTAGTTTTGTCCTCCACTATTTTGTTCCTAAGATTAATAACATGTTTTCTCTTTAAAGGCACAACCACTTCTACTATAAGTATAAGCTTCCCCTGATTCATCCTATCAAATCTTGTATTACGAGACTCACTTGAGGTTTGTGCCTTTCTAAAGACTAAGGCTCTTAATCCATGATTATTTTCACATATGTCCATAAATTTTTCAAATTCCTTTTCTCTAATATCATCCTCTTGAGTCTAGCATACATTATTTCTAATATCTTCTTCTTCAAATTCAATATTTAAATAAACATTAAATTTCAAATTTAGATAAATACCATAATAAACAGGGTTATGTGGTGTATCCTAAGAATCTGATGTTATATTGTTACATGGTATTGGGTTTGGAAAAAAATCTAAATATCTTTCTATTTCTTTATTTGTCCAATTTCCATTTCGGTTCTTATTTTCCTCTTCATTTCCATTGTTATTCCAATTTCTATTGAAATTCATTTTGAAAGAAGGCTTATTATCTACCTATTGTCTATTATCACTCGGTGAATTTTTGACAATGTTGTATTTATATTTTTAGTTTCTATCCAATCTATTAGTCAAAGTGGCAAACATCTCACTCAATTGATTTGTTAGTTTGTTTATAGGATCCTAATATGTTTTCTTAAGGATAAAGAATTCAATCTTCTTGGGAATTATTTTAGGTTAAATGGGTTCTAAAGAGTATGCTTTCATCTTCCCACTATCAATCATATTTATTTCTATTTCAATATCCCTTTCCATACATATATTAATGGTGGTTGTTGCTTGTTGTCTTAGCTCATAACTGAAATCATTAGGGAAAGCATTCTTGTAAAAATAAATGGACTACTCATCATTTGGTCATAGTGCTACCGAAATATTATTTCTGGTCTTAAAGAATATCCTATTAAAATCTTCCACTTATTCATTTTCTTTCTTCTTCATGGTAGCTAATTCTATCAGCAAGGATTGTTCATTTTTCCTCTCTCTATATTTCCTAAGGAAAGCTTGTTCCATTTCTTGAAAATTTTGGATAGTAGTAGCTCCAAGGTTGTTAAACCATTTTCGAGCATCTTTCTCTAAATATTGGAAAAATAGCCTAAGGACAACATATTTTTCATCCACCTCAAGACTATACATGGCATACATAAAATCTCTAATATGACCTTCATCGATGACATCATTGTTTCCTTGAAATTTAGGCAAGTACATATGAGCTTTACCAAGGAGGAGATTTAGATTTAGAGGTAAAGAAAAATCTTTATAACGATTAGTTATCCACTAATTAAAATTTTAGTTAGCATTAGGAGCTGCCATATTTACTATAGGTTTATTTACTATGGGTCTCTGATTTATAGTGGGGAGAGATTGATTTAAACTAGAATTGGGACTAGAACCAAGAATAACATGAATTGGAATTGAAGTTTTTCTATGAGATTTGAAGAATACCTTGGGATTCAAAACTCTAGTGAGTAACTCTTTGTCATTTCTTCTTGTAGATGCCAGATCTAGATCCTCCTTCTTTCTTGATTTTTAAAATTCTGAGTTCATTTAGAGTCACCAACATAGGTGTGCAAAGAAAGAGCAAGATCTTCAAAAATACTCAAACCAAGACTACTTGGTTTGATATCCTCCCAATTATCATAAATTTCACTCTAGGGATTTGGGAAAGATACAAAACACAAATAAGGACTAAGTTATTGGCAACAATACCAAAAATTATTGGGTGAAATTCTTGCACCCTTAAATATTTGTCATGTTGCAAGACTTCCTTGATCCAATCAACATTGTGGACTCTAGTGGATCCACCTCTTTGACTCAGGAAAATATTATCCTAAGACTCTAGATCAATTGAGTAAGGTAAGGAAACCTTAGAAGTGATCTTATAATATTTCTCTTATGCTCATTCTCATCCAAAATATGAAAAGAAAAACTATAACAAAATAGCTGACCAATCTTCAGAGTAACTCCTAGCTAGTGCTTTATTCAGTAGACTAATACATTATCCATTGGGTAATTGTAGCAAGGCTTAAAACATTGATATGAAATGGAAAGAAATAGGAGAAGATAAAAATTGAGGTAGCCACATTCATTCAAATAATGCAAAAAATATTATTAAACATGTTAGTGAAGTAAGGTACCATTTACACATTTAAATGAATAACATGTAATCAGGGCAACAAATAAAACTGCACATAAAAATGCTAAAAGGAAGAAGCATGATTGTATTAATGCAAAATATCATTACAATGGGAGTCTGATCAAGATAACCATATCTCACTAAGAAAATACAAATAAACTCTCCATTAAAATGATGTAATAGAGAAATTTGAGTCTTTATTCAAATTATGTAACAAAGATCCTCCTAGCTTCCAACCTCAGCCATTGGAAATGATCTTAGTAAACTAGGCAGCTCCTTAGCAAAAAAATTCATAACAATGGAGAAGAAAGAGGGGTGACTAGAGAAGACACAAAAAAAAATTACAACTAAGAAAGGATGGGAACTCTAGTATACCTCTTGCAAAATTTTACTATGCAAAAACGTGATCCCTTATTTCTTGTTGCATCCCCTTATTATAGCTTGACATGACCCATTCTATTATAACTATAAATACCTTCATTAAAATTTGGATGGTAGCCCATAACTACCACACTTATCTTCATTTTAGTCCACACCGTTAATTGCATTCATTGTGACCCCTATTTGCATTGTGATGGTGGCCTTAGTTGGCTAAGAAACCCTCATTTAAAGCTCAAAAATGGTCAGCTCCATTGAAACTATATTCATAACTAAAGTTGAATGATGGTCCATCACTGCTACAACTGCATCCATTCTCTTCTATAACTACACCCATGCAATTAATCCTTTTTATGTTTCTAAAACATTTGCCATTACTACTTCATTCCATTAGATTTTGATAAAATAGTATCCACTTTTTATTTAATATAAACCTTAGCTTATATTGATTCTTGGTAACCTTTAGTAATTTGATATTAAAAAAATCTTCGCTTACAAAATAAAAAATAAAAAAACTTAAGCGTTGAATGTTAAAACCTTATCCACTTCAAAACTAGTCATTGTCCATTAATTTTTTTAAAAATGTAAACTTTTTGCTTCCTTTGGTAGCTTGTCATCTATGGTTATGGTCAGTCTGAGGTGCCTTAAAAAATAGCTAAGGTTGCCTCTACAAGTGACATAATGGTGCCACCAACTGGAATTTCTAGGTTACCCCACATAGGAGGTGCCCTGACCATCATGAGGTGGTCGACTCACTATGGGTGTCTCCACATCTTTAAACCATATGGGAATCAATCCACACTTGATGTAGAACTAAAAATACAAAACCAAACAATAAATACTACACCAGTGCATGCTTGAGTCTATCATACACATGATGCAATGTGGCATGCTTGAATTGGAGCATTGATGATTGTTGTGCCCTCTCCAAGATCATTGGATCTTCATGCTTGAATTTACCAATAATATGTCACCACATGTCACACATGGATTGGGGTGCACTTGGATCTCCCACCTACGTCTGGGTCATTTATCGTTGCATGTTTGCTTGGACTATTGATTTCTCTAGTGGGGTCCATGTGGTGACTATCGATTGCCTCTCCTCTACTCCCAATGCTCTCACCAGAACTGCTAGATCTCTTTTGAGCACCTTGCCTCAAGAAATCATATTTGACCTAGTGGATTCTACATGGTCACCATGACTAGTCCCTATTTTACCCCTTGCACATTCAAACCAACCAGCCCACCTACCACCAAGTGTCATGCATATATTATAGAACTTTAGATATTATCCCTATGTTTGGATCGTTGATCATTGCACATCTTCCTAGACCGTTGATTTCTCTAGTGTAGTCCACATGGCAACTGTGGCTTGTCCCTCTTATGACCCCTGTACCTGTGTCTGAACTAGCCAGCTACCTATTACCAATTGTCATGCATATATTGGAGTACTTTGGGTATTTTGCATGTGTTCAATCCATCAATTTGTGCACCCTTTTGTGCATCGTTGGATCTTCATGTCCACTTGAATTTAACCTTTTGACCTTGGCATACTTTATAGATAGGGTGATATGGTAAGGAATGATTGAAAACTTGTTTCAAGCTTGGATTTATTTTGGAAATAAATTTTAAAAGGAAGGGGGGAAGGACAATGCAGGGGACTTATTAGACTTAGGTGCAAATGGAAACATTAGGGAGGATAGATTAAAACTTTTGCATAGCATAGGACTTTAGTCCTTGAGGAAAATTAAAACATGATGGGGGATTTTATTTTTCATGCTTGAGAGACCTTAGGGGAATAAATATGACCATGGAGGGGGATGAATATTTTTTGAGAGGCCCTCGGGACTTAGAAAAAGATAACCACGATGCAAGGCACATTTAGGTAGTCACTTTGACTTTAGAAAACAAATAAGGGAGCCAAAATAAAAATTAGTGACAAAGCGCATTGGACCTTAGGATAAATAAGATGGGAGGGGACATTAGGATAAAATTTTAACTGCCTCCAATGGCTAAGAAACTTTAGAAAAATGGAGCTTTAAGGATGAAAAAGGATTATTTAAGAAACCCCAAAATGGAAAAGACCCTTGAACATAATAATATTACAAATCTTGAGAAGATCTTAAATGGAGGGGACAAAAATTGCAAAAAATAAAAAAAAAGACTAAAAAGAGAAGAAAAAACAAAAGGGGACATTCTAATAAAAACTAACCAGGGGATTATTGCAAATTTTAGAAGGACCAAAATTTTTTAATAAAAGTAAATATTTACCTAGACATAAAAATAAAACAACCTAAACCGATGACTCCATAGGGTACACCAAAATTTGAAAATTAGGAAAAATTCTAAGTTGAATTTGAGGACCCAAAAATGCCCTAGCTAGAAATTAGTATACCTTAGTTGGAAGCATGGTGGCCCAAGTCGGAGATAAGTAGAAGAATGAATACATGGAAAATTTGATCTAGGTAGCATATGTTACAGTAGAAGTAAGTATCAATGATGATATTATTAAGCATGATATAATGGTTCTCAAAAGTAGATGGTTAACATGCAAGTTCCATAGATCATGGCTAGGGTTTATGGTGATTCAAAATTGGATCAAGTGGAAGTGGGGATACAATTCAAATTATTCTTTGACTTTTCTTCCTAAATTTTTTTTCCTCATCATCTTTTCCAATTATGAAATTAGGGACAAAATAATGGTTGGTAGCCCATGGTTTAAGGGAAGAGATACACTTTATTTGAGACCATGGAATGAATTTTTTTCTATTGAGAGATAAACTATTAAGAAGATTTTAGTGTGGGTTAGTATTTTTGGACTTCCATATCGAATTATAAATAAGGATGTTTTGAATAATATTGGAAATACCCTAGGGGAATTCATCAAGGAAGGACCAACTACTAAGGAGTGAAAGCATTCTATATATACTCGAATATGTGTTGCTATGGATATTTCAAAACCTTCACCACAATCCATTAAGGAATATGAATCAAGAGAATGGGATCAACAAGTACATTATGAATATATTGCATTATGTTGCCATAATTATTATGAGATTGAACACATGGCAAGAGTTTGCAAAGTGAAAACTATGAAGAAAGAGAAAAAATTCTAGCCATGAGATAAACTTCAATAGGAAACAAGGAAATCATATAGTAATAGAAGATAGACTAGATCAAGGATATTCTACTCCAAAGGAAGAGGAAAATAAAGCCTACCTACAATATTATTTGGCAAGTTCAAAAGGGATTATAGGTGCAAATGAAGATGTGGTTATAAATCCTAAAACAAAGAAAGAAAAATAGGCCAAGTTTATTCTAGTTAAATCATCTTCATTTTCCTCAATAAGTATAGGATCCTCTTTAGGTTATAAAAGTGAAAGGGATAAATATGTTATCCCTTGCATTTTAAGGGTTCGATAACAACATAACAAATTAATGAGGTTGAGGAAATCCATAATAATTTAAGGTTTTCAGGGTAGAATAAGAAGGTAATTTCTACAGAAGAGTATTCTTGCACTTTAGGATTTCCAGGGTAACATAAGAAGATTGTGTTTTTGAGGTTATTCCTTGCACTTCAGATCCTTCATAACAAGCAAACCTAAAGATGATAAGTCTTACTATGAGCACTATAAGAAAATTGAAGAGACTGATTAATATGAAATTATTATTGTGAATAAAAAAATAGAGGAAGATCCAAGAAGCAAAAACAAAGAGAAAAATAAATCCAAAGGGATATTAATATCGAAAAACAAAAGCAAATATCACAAGTGTTAACAAGAAGTGAGGCTAAACCCACAAATAAAAATCAAAATAATAATGAAAATAATATATTGGAATATTAGGGAAAAGGATAAGAACCCTAAAAAAAGGTATTAAGAAATTGTGAGGTTGCTATAGACAAGATATTTATAGATATAAAAGTTGGGCAACAAATATTTTAGCCATTTGTGGTGTTGAATTTTATATTGACATAATTTAAATTTCATAAGGCAACTAATATAAAAGGAGTTGATTGTGGAAACTTATCAGTTTGAGAAATATGAAGAATAAATAAAAAAATATAGGTGGAAAGCAAGGAGTCATTATTGGAGAAAAGAACAACTATTCATAAATCAAGTCACACCAACAAAGGGTTTCTACTAATCGATAAAAGGTTAGAACCTCAATTCCTAAAAATAAATACACTTACAAGTAGGGATATTTTCTTCATTACAAACATCCCTATAATGGTGCAACACCATAACAAGCTATTTCCATGACTTGATATGGGAAAACCAACAACACTTGATGAATCTAAAAAGAGAAAGAACACACCTACCCCACGCAAACCTATAGAGAAAAGATAGCTTAGATGCAGGTAATAAAAAGTGAGTAGTCCAAGGTTATTGAAGATGAGGCAAATGGGGTCAATGACCCTAGATTAGACAAGGATGGAAGGGTGCTAAAGGGGAAATATTAAAAAAGACAAGTAGAAGCTGAGGAAGGTGCTTTTAGGATAGGGTGTGGAACAATGACCTTGCTTAATATCTTCTCCCACCAGTTCATCCATGCTATGAACTAGTAAGGACATCTATAGGACAATATGATCCACACTCTAAGATGATTTTATGTCCTCATGATAGTGCATTCCAGGTTATTGTACCTAGGGATGCTATTCAAAGAATGCTTCAAGTACCAAAGGGTCCAAAGATAACCCCAGATACTACAAAAACATGTCATTTAAGTATAAAATATAAAGTGGGTTGTTTGAATCAAGAGCTCATCAAGGCCATGAACACCATGCTAAAATTTACTCTTAAAGGTGAGATGTTTGTGCAAGAGGTCAAGGATATCTTGAGTACGACAACTTTTATTTATGGAGTTCCTAGTGATGTAGAAAATAAAGGATATGTTGGCCATTCTACACTTTTTGAGGAACAATATGAAGAAGAAGCCATTGGTGCTTGATTTTAGCAGTTTCATAGCTAAACAAATTCATGAAATACTGGTCAATTTAAGAGGAAATCAAGAATTCAAGTACTGCTCATTCTTAGTTCATCTTATTCTGTACTAGAATATATTTTGTAGTAATGAACAATTATCTTTATAAAAAGGGGGAATGGAATACCATGACATAATGGTCAAAAATCCTACACCTCCACTCCCCTTATTCTATATTTTCAAATTCTTGGTCCCAACTATAGAAAAAATTTTAGGAGAAAGGCCTAAACAAATATTAGATTAAGCAATTGATATTGTAAAAACAACAATAAAAGGGGACTGGTACCTCCTAAAAGAAGGAATTGTGATTTGTATTTCTAGATTCAAGTGAGGAATATTCATCCTTCCAACATATGTGACCAAAAGGGTAGCATGCAGGAAGATTTTAAGACAAGAAAATTTGATAGATTTTGCCTATGCAAGTGGTCAAAACAAATTGGGTTTTTATAAAATTTTGTTTTGGCTAGGACCAATGACCTAGGAAAAGATAAGAGTCATCAAGGAATTGAAAATAAGTTTAAGGTAACTAGGGTTAGAAATCCTGGAGGATACATGAAACCATGAACTAGACTATAAATTTATAGCAAGGGTAAGAAGTGCTAATATCTCCAAAAAAATTGAGCATTAATCAAGACCCGATCTAGAAATATATAGAAGTAAGTAGGAAGGATCACCACCCTTACTAAAAAGGGAATATTTATTGTAGTAGAAACCCCCAAAGAGAATATATGAGAGTTTCTATAAGAAAGTAAAATACTTTGACCCTACAATAATAATCAAGGCCTCTATACAAAAAGGGTTGAGAAAACTTGGATGGAGTCATAATAAAATCAAAGCATGGTGGAAATTTCATCAAGAAATTGATAAAAAAAAAACACATTATGGGTGTATTGACCCAAATGAATACCAAGTGTTTAGCATTGGCTATAACCAAGAACATTTAGAGGAGGCCTCAACAAAGCCAATAAATAGGAAGCTACAAAAATCGACCAAATTGAAAGGAAGGTCATAAGGGCTTCAACAGGATAATTGAACAAAGAAAAAAATTGGAAAGATTCAAAGGAGGGACATCCACTAAAGAAGTGTAAAATGATAATTTGGAAAGAATAATCATTATATGAAGAAAGAAATAAAACCCAATATAAAAAAGAGATATTTCAATCTCAAAAACCATAAGTTGAGCTCATCACTATGACTCATATCTCCCAATATGACCCCTTGCATATGTATTATTGACATTAATATAGGACCTCACAACATGAAAATCTAGATTCCATATCAATATCTATGCATATCCTTTATGACCAACTCTGCCTCAAACAATGCATCAACACCTATAATATGTACTAAGCATCCTCTAATATAATTGGTATCTATCTTGGTAGCAACCTAAAGGTATTAGACCCTAATACCATCTATTTTACAAGGCTATCAACAATGCTACAATAGGGACCCACTATCTCTAAAAGTCATAGTTACCCTTATCCATATTGAATAAGAATAAATCCAATGTGTGAGACCATTTCTCTATTATATCCAATATCTTCAATCTCATCTACACTTGACCAATCAATGTAAATAGTTTTGCCATTATCCTTAATCAAATAATATCAATTAAACAAGAAAACCCAAAAAATAATATTTGATTGCCAATATAATAATTGACAATCTAATAATCTAAAATAAAGTAATATTTTTTCCAATAAAAAAGTGTTTCATTGAGTAACTAGCGGGTGGATATGACAAGCGGCTGTATCCACCGTGCGAGCGAAAAGCCGATTTTTCAAAATTCTAATGGAAGGAAGGCCCAAAGTCAAAATTTTGGATTGCATGCACCCTCGATAACGGGAATCCTGGTGGGGATCATGAGGATGGAGAAATCCATGAATTAGTCCCTGTTAATCCTATCAATTTTTGGTGTGATGAACTTCCTGATAAAGGTGACCCCCATGGGCCCCCTTTTTCTGGGGGTCCCATTTCTAAAAATGTTCCTTTTGAGGGTCCCATTCCTGATAAAGTTTCTTCTGGGGGTCCCTTTCCAGAGAAAAATTCTTTTTCCAAGGTGGTAGAAGGGCATCAACAAAGCCTTGCTGATTTCCAGTCCTCGATTGAACCCACTGGTTCAAAAGTCAGAATCCTTGACAATATGATTTAAAAATATATATCCTTTGAATCCTTCAACCTAGTTGGCAAGCTGATTGGTGGGCATCCCAATATTGAAACCATTCATAGCTGGGCTCATTCTAAGTGGAATACTATCGGGTCCATGGAAATTTTTGGCCTTTCTCGAGGCTTCTTTGGAATTCATTTTAGTAATCGTGAGGATGCCAGTAGAATTCTCATAGGTGGGCCTTGGTTCCTAGGGCGATGAAGTATTTTCCTCCGAAAGTGGGATACATATTTTGATCCTGATATGTAGAGTATTAATTTTTCTCCTATTTGGGTTTGGCTCCCCAATATTCCTTGGCACTTTTGGCACCCGAACATCCTTGTTGCTATTTCTAAGACTATTGGGACCCTGGTGGCTATTGATCATGCTACCTTAGCCCGAACCAGAATGACTACTGCTAGAATTTGTGTTAATGCCAACCTTGATTTAGAACTTCCAACTTTTTTTGAGTTGGAATATAGCTCATTCTACTGCAAGCAGGTTGTTGAATATGAAAATAAGCATACTTTGTGTCGAGTGCCGCACTCAAGGACATCTTTGGAGCCAATTTCCTATACTCAAAGCCAAATCTATTGAATAACCTACCAAAATACCTGATGCTTCCTTTTGGCATGGTCAAGGGCAAAAAAAGAATGGTCTTGAAGCTTCTAATCACAACACTCAGGGTTGGAAGAATGTAGGCCCAAAAAAAGGGTTCAAACCTTCTAAACAAGGGCGACACCAAGCTAATAAAGGTATCATTATTTAGGATCCTGAAGAGCTACAACCTCCTTCTAATCCTATTCAGTGTGAATAAATGGGTAAACAAATTATCACATCTCCATCTCCATCTCCAGACTCTAGTCAAAAGGTATGTCCTACAACTAAAAGCCCCAATAAATTTTTAGTTCTGGCTGAGTCTAATTTGTTTGACAATGAAAATCAACAAATCATCCAAGATTCTGATTTTCTTCCTCAGAATATTGATTCTCCTACTAAGTATGGGCCATCCTTTCCTCCTCCTGAGACTTTTAGCCCCTCCAAAGTCTCAAGCCTTTTAATGACTTCCAACCCTATTCTTGAGCAAATAGCCCCTCCAAAATTTAGTCCCAAGCACACTCGCAGCTCCATGAAATCCCCTATTGATTGTGGGAGTGAAAAATAGAGGGCACCCTTCTATGCAAGTGATCAGTGGAAAAACAAGGTTTGGGATGATATTGACAATGGTATCCAAAAAATTTATTTCCCCTTGTTAGTTCCCAAGCCAAGGATGAACCAAAAAGCACCAAACCTCCCCAAACTGCTGGTAAGGGAGGCAAAAAATCTTCCAAGATTTCCAAATGAAGCTCCTCTCATGGAATGTGAGAGGTTTGAATGGGCTAACCAAGCAAAGGGTTGTTAGCTCATTAAGAAAATAAATAAGACCTGCTATTCTTATTCTGCAAGAAACCAAACTTGACCAACTTAATACTACCTCAACTGTTAACAAAATTTGGAGCAGATGTGAGTTTACTTTTAGTCAGGATAGAGGATCATTAGGAGGCCTTATTTGCCTATGGGATCCAAGAAAGGTAGAAGGAAAAGTGATCCATTCCAGTGATAGGATCCTTAGTGTCATGTTTCAAGATAGTAACTCCAATTTTTCTTGGATACTATCAAATATCTATGCTCCAAATTCTATATCTGAAAGAGCTCTATTTTGGGACACTCTTTGTAATCTCAGACTTTCTTTTCATAATGCTCCCTGGGTTATTGCTGGAGATTTTAACTCTCCTCTTTATCCTTCGGATAAGTTTGGAGGGTCTGGGTATCCTAAAAAAAGTATGGATGATTTCCTTGATTTTGTCAATATTAATAATCTCATGGATGTTGAGCTTAAGAATGCAAAATATACCTGGAGTAATAGAAGATCATGGAGTCAGCTAATTCAAGTAAAATTGGATAGAATTTTTTTATCCTAGGAAGTTGTTCAAGTTTTTGGGGATGCCAACCTTTTATCTCTCCCTAAGGTTGGCTCTGATCATTGTCCCCTTTTGCTGGATAGTCCCAAAGACAATCCTTATAGAAGGCCTTTCAGATTTGAATCTATGTGGATTCAACACCCTGATCTATGACACAAAATTGCTCAATGGTGGCAATAGGGAGGCCAAGGGTGCCCTTCTTTCTATCTTTCTCAGAAGTTAAATCTTGTTAAAGATAATATTAAAATATGGAATAAGGAAGTTTTTGGCAATTTGTTTGAAATAAAATAGTCTATGGAAGACAAACTTCTTTCTATTGAGAACAAAATTCAGGCAGGCCAAAGTGATGAACAAATTCATGCTGAGGAAAGGAGCATCCTTGCTGACTATCACAACATCCTGGCTCATGAGGAAATATTTTGGAAACAGAAATCCAGGGCACTTTGGCTGAAGGAAGGGGATCTAAACACAAAGTTTTTTCATGCTTCCACTTTGAGAAATAGAAGCCATAATAGAATTAAAGAGTTGATCAAGAATGATGGTTCTTCTATCTCTGATATTCTTGACATTAGGAATGAGGTTGTTTCTTATTTCACTGACCTCCTTGGTGAATCTAGGCCTCCTTCTAACCTTACTTTGAACTCCATGATTCATCACATTCCTCAGCTGGTTTTAGAAGATGCTAACTCTAAACTTTTAGCCCCCTTCTCCGATGAAGAGATTTACCAGGCCCTTTTTTCAATGCATCCTGATAAGGCTCCAGGTCCTGATGGATTCCCTCCTCATTTCTTTCAATATTTCTGGGATATTGTTGGCCCTGATGTGTGCTCTACTATCAGAGAATTTCAATCTACAAAATCTATCCCTCATGGCTTCAACTCAACTTTCATTTCTCTTATCCCAAAAAGTTTGAATGCCAAATCTATGACTGATTTTTGACCTATAAGCCTGTGTAATGTGGTTTACAAAATCTTGACCAAGGCTATTGCTACTAGATTGAGGGATATCCTTCCTTCCATCATTGATCCTTGTCAAGGGAGTTCTGTTCAAGGGAGGTCCATCCTTGATGGAGTCATTACTATTCATGAAGCTCTTCATTCTGTCCAGCTTGCCAAAAAATCTACCTTTGTTTTAAAATTGGATATGAATAAGGCCTATGATAGACTTAATTGGGATTTCCTTGTTTCTATTCTCCTAAAGTTTGGTTTTCATCCTGAGTGGGTTGAACTAATCAAAGGATGCATATCTACTCCATGGTTTTCAGTCCTTGTCAATGGATCTACTACTAGCTATTTTCCTAGCAAGAGAGGTATACATCAAGGAGATCCCATATCTCCTTTACTATTCATTATAGTTGCTGAAGCTTTAGGTAGAACTATTAAGGCATCTTGTAATCTCAACCTCATCTCAGGTATTAAAGCAGCTTCCCAAACCAGGCCTATTTCTCATCAGCAGTTTGTGGATGACACAATCATCACCTCTAATGCGTCTATCTTTGAGGCCAAGGTTATCAAGCATATCTTACTCCTTTATGAAGATGCTACTGGACAAAAGATTAATTTCCATAAAAGCAAGATGTTCTTTTTCAATACCCCCATTGAAATACAAAATAATATTTCTGCCATTATTGGATGTCCAATCTCATCTTTTCCTACTACATATTTGGGACTTCCTTTATTCATAGGGCAACCTTATGCTTCAATGTGGAATAATGTGGTTGAGAGACTACAAAAGAAATTGGTTGGTTGGAAAGGTAATCTTCTGTCACAAGCTGGCAAGGTCACCCTTACACATGCATCTCTACAAAGCATTCCCATATACTTCATGTCTGTGTTCAAAGTTCCTGCAGGGATTTGTAATAAAATTGAGCAAATTCAAAAGAATTTCCTATGGTCAGGATCTAAAAACAAGAATCATTTCCACCTTGTTTCCTGGGATAAAGTATGCCAACCAAAAATCTATGGAGGGCTTGGGCTTAGAAGGCTTCATATTTTGAATTTGGCCCTTCTTGCAAAGCAGGCTTGGAGACTAATTCTAAATTCTGATGCTGAGTGGATCACTATTATTAATCACAAATATTTGCAAAATACTAATTTTTTCAATGTTGTCCCTCCTCCAAGAGGGTCCTGCTTTTGGAAATTGATTCTGTTTGCCAAATCCCTTGTTCAGCATGGACTCAGATGGAGATTAGGGAATGGGCAGAAAATTGATTTTTGGCATGACAAATGGCTTCTTAATCAACCACTGATAAATAATCCCTATTTTTTTGTCCTTAAAGGATATACTGATTCTATTTTTGGTTCAAAAGTTTCTAATTTTATCTTTTCTTAGGAAAATAGGAAAATTTGGAAGACTATATGCAGCCAAGATCACCCTGTGGAATCAAGAGAATTGTAGGTCATCCTCAACTCTTCAATCATTCCTTCTGGGTATCCTTAAGACCAGATTTTTTGGGAAGCTACTGAGAGTGGAGACTTTTCTATTAAGTCTACCTACAAATTACTTTTGCCTCATGTTGAACCTCTAATTCCCTTTAGTCTTGTTTGGCCTAAATACCTGATTCCTAAAATTGCCACCTTTTCTTGGGTGGCTATTCAAGAAAATATCCTTACTATAGATAACCTTTTGAAAAGAGGTCTCCATATTACCAATAGATGTTTTTTGTGTATGACTGCTTGGGAATCCCCCATCACCTATTCCTTGCTTGCCCTTATTCATCCTTCATTCTCAATAAGATTTTGAACTTCTTTCATATCTCATGGGTTGAACCTTGCTCTATTTCAGATCTCTTCACTCAATGGCCTAATCCCTTTTGTAATCTCAGGCTTAAGTCATTATGGAATTTTTGTCTTCATCACTTTTTGTGGTAAATTTGGTTGGAAAGAAATCGTAGAGTATTTTCTAATTCCTTGCAAGACCCTGATTTTGTTTTTAACAAGATTATTTCCTTTGCCACTAAAAATGCCACCCTTTGTCCTCTTTCATCTCACCCTACTTCACGTTTTGAGATGTCATTGGGGATGTCCCTTAATATTCCCATTATTGATACTTCCCAGTCTCGACCTTCCAATAATAGAGCTCTTTCCACTTGGACTCCTCCTCCCTCAAGTTGGGTTAAGTTGAATGTTGATGGTGCTGCTAAGGGTAATCTTGGGTGTGTTGGTGTAGGTGGTATCCTCAGAGACAGTTTAGGCAGGGTTATCCTTGCTTTTGCTAAGTTTTTGGGAATCCAAACAAATCAGGTTGCTGAAGCTCATGCCATGTGGCGAGGCCTAGTTTTGGCTAGAGACTATTCTGACAAGTTATTGGTGGAAGGTGATTCCCTCACCATCATCAATTATTTAAAAAATTCAAAAGTTCCTTCTTGGAAGATTAGGAACTGCATTGATGAAGCCAGAGCATTTAGTCAAACTTTCCAAGATATTATATTTTAGCATACTTTTCGGGAGAGCAACAAAGCTTCTGACTTGTTAGCAAACATTGGAACCCAATCCAAAAATTTGGTGATGTGGACTACTGCTTTTCCTCATGATTTGGTTCAGGTCACAAATCAAGAATTATTGTCATCACACAACACTAATGCTGACATGGAGCAAGTCAGCCACCTTCCAATTGGTTAACATGCTCGTGATCCACTTTTACCTCGTTGATAGTTCCCATGATACCTTGGTACATGGGTTGTCCATTGTTTTTGAGTTTGTCATTTTTGGGTGTCGGGATTTCCTTTTTCTAGGTTGCATCTCTAGTGTTTTTCCTCATTTTTCTTCCCCCCACCTCTTCATTTTCTGACCCCTTCTATCCATGGTCATCACTCCTTTTTGATCTTGCACCACCTTTTGCCCTACTCCCCTCATCTCCCATTCCCAACTCCGTCTCTCTTCCATCCACGTTGAGCCTATCCCTCCTTCTTTCCCTCATGTTTTTATTGCCATATCCATTATGTGGATGATTGGACCAAATATCCACATGATCCCTTTAATTGATTACATTTGTTTTTTTTTGTAATGAACACCTTGTTTCGTGCAGACCCTCGAACCTCCTTCCCATTCGGCACACTCTTCGATCTGGTCGTTGGGCTTCTTCTGGTTTGGTCTCTTTAGTCGGTTCTTTTTATACCTACTCTATTCTGGTTTCTATCCATCACTATATTTCTCTTTTGTTTTTGCTAAGGAGGCCCTGTTCCTGTGATGCCACTATGAGTTTTGTCGAGCCATCCAAGGTCTGCATGGATACTATTGCTGAAGGTATCCTCGTAGCCAAGGGGTTCCTACCATTTTTTCACAAGTTTGAAGGGGAAGACCCAGAGATTACCATTGCTTTCATGGACACTTGGGATAATGGTCGTGTCACCATCCATGACAAGACCTATGATGTTGATATTAAAGTTTTGGTCGAGTTAACTAGGCAATATTCCTAAGGGAAGATCAATCAAAAGAGAGAAGCATAACTGGGATGTTGAGTTGAAGGATGTCAAAGACAAAGAGATCTATAGGAAATCTCAGGTGGGGATACATCATGATGAAATTTCATTTCCTTGGGGAAGTGTCTTGAAGCCGATTATGGAGTTTATTATAATCAATGACCTAGATAAGGCTCTCTGTAGTTTCCACTTTGCCTTTTATAATCATTTCTAGGATGTAAGTCAGGTCAATATTCCTCAATTCTTAATTAATTCCATTGGCCATACAATTGAGCACTGTAGGAAGAAAAATGAGTCTAAAATTCCCACTTGTCATGGGTTTTTCAATGTATTGTACAAGCATTGGCTCTTACATTACTCTCAGGGCATCACCGTGTCTTTGTCCCCCAAACCTAGGTCGAACCCTATTAAACCTAGTTCATCCCAAACAACACCCCAATATTTAGGTACCCCCAGGCTTTCAGCCAAGAAACAAAAAATCATTTAAACTATCCATAACCTAAGTAAGAGACCCCCAAGTTATTCTCCTGAACCTGATCCTGAACCAGAATAGAAGCCTATGTGTTCCTCTCTCTATCTCAAGAAATTAGCCCAACAAAAGGAATCTCTAGTCATCGATTGTGAGGATGATGAGAAGGACAACCTCGATCATTGCATGCACATGTTCATCATCAACTCCATCTCAAACTGTATCTCTCATCTTGCTGACCTACGTAATGCCCTTAACCTATATTTTTTTAGGAAGTCCTTTGTTGATGGTAAGAACAGTGCTCCTGCTGAAGACATAAAAGCTACGGCTGCTCCTGAGGATGACCCTGGCAAGGGTAAAGTTGATGTAGACACTTCCAATGATGAAATTCAAGATGTCGATGTTGTGCCTGAGGAGGAAGCTTAAGTTTTGCTTTTATGTCTGGAAAGGGTCATGGTTGCTTCTTTGTCACCTGTAGTATATGCTTACTATTGTTTTTTGGTTGTACCTAAGGATATCCTCCTTTTTGCTTTGTAGTAAGGACTACCTTTTGAGGTTAGCCCTGATGATCGGGTTTATTGTCGGATTGTATCCTGTTTCAAAGCATTTTGGTTTTTTGACCTTTACTGCCATTTTGTAATCAGGTTTTGGGGATCCTATTAAAACCCCCTCGTAATCTATAACTTTTAATCGATAAAAAAAAAAATCTAAAATGAAGTTATCTTCATCTATCAAGTCACATTTATATTTAATCAATATAAATGTTTAACTTCTCAACTATAAATCTTTAAAAATTACCTTGGCTATAAAAGCACCATGTTATTTGTAAAAGGGTTAATGCTTGTATTAAGATATTGTGCTTTTGTTCCAAAAGCACAATTAGATAAACAAATACATTGTATATTAGAACTATTAGTATAGAAAGAATTGGATTTTCATAATTTCTTTTAAAATATAGTTAAAATTTAAGAAAATTAAAATCTTCAGACCACCTATCTATTTAGATATAATTTCTCCTAGAATAGATAATAGAATCATCTCAATGTGATGCCTTAGGTAATGGTTATGAGTCTTTGAAAATTATAAAAATGAGAGATTGTAGAGCTCTATTTTATTATATTTTGTGGTAAATTTTATTATGTTTTTAACCCCTACTCATTTTACCCACCCTTGCCTCTCATTCTTTATTGTTTTTCAAATAGCCTTTATCATAGATTATTGTATTTATTCTTATGCTCAAGCTTTCTCATTTTCTCAACTCCTATCTCCAAAATCTCAAGGATGCACATATAAGCATATCAATATTTAATGCAGTTATTAACAATTTTTATTATATGCCAAGTATTAAAAGATCAAATTAAATCAAGTTGATTAAAATCAAGTAATTTTCCAAAATTATGCATCAGCTAATTTTTGTCTTCTCAAGTAGGTGTCAAGGCAATTATTATAAAAGTTTTTTTTTTTTTTTCATTGAATATATTAAAAAGGGGTAAATTTAGACACCTAATCCAATCCTATAAAACATTGATACATCATTATCAATCCTAAGTTATATAAAATTAATTAAGTATCAAATTGACCTAAACCAATATCGTAAAACTAACTTTTAAGGTATGATACCTAAAACACCCTTCAGACATCAATAACTAAGAACCCATAAATTATCCATCAAATATTCAATCTTATATTAAGTTTACCTTCAATACTTAATTCAAATCCAATATCCTTCGTCATGTTATATAGTAGAACCAACTTCTCGATTTTTCCATAGTAACATTTTTTTCAAAAAAAATAGAGAGAAAATGTAGACAATCAATTTTTATTGATTATGTACATCTAACTCAACTAGCTTAGTCATCCTATATATACCTTACCCTCTGAAAAATATCTTTTAAAAGACAACCCTCATTCATAATTGGAAACTTTCCTTCCATTAATAAAGAAAATTCAATATAGTAGTCCTCCATTTTTCAAATAAAGAAGACATGTCATCTCTCTCAACTTAGCAAAAAATTAAAATTTTATTTTTTGGAAGGGAGTGTAGCATGACTATAGGGAAAGCAAATTGGTAATGTTAAAATTTATTAAATATGATCAAAGTAGTTAAATGGTTAGAACCATTGATGGGCATGTGAGGACTATTAGTTGGCCATGATTTCCACCAACTATGGAGATCACATGGTTAGTATGTTTGCTATATTTAGAGAAATGTAACTTATATTTAAAGAAGCATTTTGATCAATACATCATCTAAGCATTGGTATCATCAGTGGTATCAAATAAAAATGATCCATTAATAGGATGGTGAGGACATCGTCCCACCCTATTTCATGGTGAAAAATCAATGTCTTACATGATCTATCAACAAGAAGGAGGAGGAGGATGACCACATATGGATGGAGATCATATCCCTTGATGGGTTCATCATTCTTCCTTTTGAAGAACACCACCTCCAAATAGAATGTTATAATGCAAAGGTAGTGGTGATCATTCTAAAATATGAACAAGATGTTAATGACACACTAAGCATGATTATAGTCTTGAATGAACCATATTACCTATAATTAATGTTGCTTTCATACTACTCTTTATAATATTCTCAGTGCACAAAATATATTCAAGACTATTACAACAATTAATCCCCATAAAAATACTTAATACCCAAGATTGAAATTTAGGATCAAATTTAGAGCAACTTTGGCAACTACTAGAATTGCAAGTTTATTGCATATTGGTCTATGTATTTAGATAAGTGAGTGAACTAGATTTTTTATGAGATAATCTATATCATGTTCCAAGCACTTTCACGTACCATTTTTACTCTAGTAATAGGAAATGAGAAGAAATTCAAGGTACATTCCACTCAAATTCCTTTCATATTTGATTGGTTATTAAATTTATTCTAAATATACTATTCTTAGTCTCTATAGGAATCAAATTTTGTATATGGGATCTCAACTATAGATATCAATGAAAAGGACACCAATGGCCACAATGATAGTAATAAAACATCTATGGAAATGGCCACCATGAGGATGATTTGCTTATTGAGAAGCAACAAGCTATTTTTGATTGGACCAATAAACTCAACATATGTTTGCACACATTTCTTAGGGAAGCTTCTTGTTATGAGACCATCTAAGCTGATAAATATATTGACACAATATACAATGTGCTTCAAGAGTGGACAATCAAAGTTTTAGCAAATGGATTTAGATTCTTGAACAATGAAGAGATATTCATAGGCCATGTCGATGTCAATCCTTACCTCCAATCTCCAACTACAAAGTGACTTGTGGTAGGTCTTATGGGATTCAAATCTAGTAAAGATGTAGTGATTCATGCAAAGGAACAATTATAAAGTTAAATAATACACATACATGATGATAGAATTTACTAATAGGATTTCTTCACTATGAAATGCATCGGGGCACATGATGAGAATGGATAGATTTATTCTTTCTAACCCAAAATAGAATTCTCCATACTTACAATAGTTGTTAAAGTGTTATATTTATTAATATTTTCTATGGCATATTTTTTTATAATTATTTATTCTTAATTAGAAAAAGGAGGAAGGTATTTGATTTATTATTTTAAGAAAGTATATATATATATATATATATATATATATTGAATGGAGATAGACTTTTTAAGAAAAAAGGATATTTTATTTACTTGTATATTTATTTTTGATCGTAATGCATTCATACAACCACAAATTGTAGTGTCATTTGAATTATTGGATTACTTATTTTAAGGGCTTCAAAATGGATAACTACACAAGTATCTCTAAAGTTATATCATTGAAAAAATGTCTCATCCAAAGCTGATATATTTTATAGAAAGCGGATGTTGAATGTGGTCGTAATTCCTATTGAAGTTGTATTTGAGGTATTAAATGGAGTGCATGATTGATGGTACCTGACACTCCTAAAAATTTGTTTAAGTGAAGAGTTCAAATTGAGGGGGGGAATATTATTCTTTTTCAATTTTTATGGTTTCAAAAATGATATTTGATAAGCACTAGGCAATCGAACATTGACACTATTGAATTTGTAGGAGTAGTAAGAACCATGCAACTACCTTGTTGATCTTATAGAGTAGTGGAGGCCCATGGCAAAATTATCTATGATTTATTGCATATGTCTCTAATAATAATTGCTTGATGTAATAAGTGAAAGCCTATATCACATATAAGGTGAATGGTTGTGTTTGTTCTCATTCATAATATTATGTAAATCATTATGGTCCAATCTAATTGATTGTTTATGATTGATTATATGTATCCCTAGTTATAAGTGTTGTGAACAGAAGTGTCTATCCTTATTTGTAACTTTGATATTGGATAGTGTGTGTGTCCCTATCTAGCTATGCTAAAAAATTATGAATAGTTGAGTTTATCTCTATCCACGGTTAAGTGCTCAATGAGATCATTTCACTAAAGAAGTATAGTGAGGCCATTCCCTCTATTGCTTGTTGTGAATACTTGAGTGTGTCCCTATTTGTAGTTAATTATTTAGTGAGGCCATTCATACTAAAGAAGCATAGTGATTTCATTCTCACTATTTCTTGTTACAAATAGTTGAGTGTGTCTCTATTTGTATTTGATGAACTATTAAGTAGTTCATCATATGGTTATTTTTATTGTTATGAGTATTCCTTCCCATGTTTGGATCATGATATAATAAGGGGGCAATGTTAGAATTTATTACATATGATCAAATTAGTTGAATGGCCAAAATCATTCATGTAGGAACAATGTGAGGATTGTTAGTTGGTTGTGATTTCCACCAACTATAGAAATTATGTGGTTAGTATAGTTGCTTCATTTAGAACAACATAATTTGTATTTAAAGAAATTTTTTAATCAATGAATCACCTAATCGTTGACATCATCAATGGTATTAGAGTTGGATAATCCATTAAAGGGGTGGTGAAGACATCCTACCACCCTACTTCATGGTGAAAAATTCAATGTCTTATGTACTCTATCAAGAAGGGGGAGGATGGTCACATATGAACAAAGATCATATCCCTTGGTGGGCTCCTTGTTCTCCTTATAGAATAAAACCACCATCCACATCGAATGGTAAAAGGAAAAGGTAGTGATGAGCATTCCAATAGAAGAAAATTTGAAGTTTGAACACAAAAAATATGGGAATGATACCACCAAGCACGATCATAGTCCCTAATAAACCATATTCACTATTATCAATGTTTCTTTCATAGTCCCTAATAAACCATCTTCACTATTATCAATGTTTCTTTCATATCGACTCTTTATAGGATTCTTGATGCACAAAATCTATTAGAGACTATTATAGAATTCAATTCCCATAAAAACACATAATACCCAGGGTGTGAAAATTAGGCTCAAGTTTAGAGCAACTTTGACAATTATTGTAATTGTAAGTTTATGCAAGTTTATCGTATATTGGTCTATATATTTAAATATTTAGACAAGGCCATTGAGCAAAATGAGTTGTTTATGAGATAATCTATATTGTGTTCCAAGCATTTTTATGGACAATGTTTGCTCTAGTAATGGGACATGAGAAAAAAATCTAGGATGCAGTCCATCTGAAGTCATTTATCTTTTGTGGGTTATTAACTTTATACTAAATCTACTATTCTTGGTCTCTACAAGAAACAAAATCATACCTGGGATATCCACTCTATATATTAATTAAAATAACACCAAATACCATAATGATGTCTATGACAATGGCCACAATGAGGATGAAGATGAGCCACTTACTAAGAGACAACAAGCTATTTTTAATTGGTCCAATAACCTCAATGTTCATGTGCATGCATTTCTTAGGAAAGCTTCTCATTGCGAGACCATCCAAGCTAATGAAGATATCAATGTAATATGCAACATGCTTGAAGAGTGGATAATCAGAGACATGGAAAATGACTTCACATTATTAAATGATGAAGATATTTTCACCAGCTATATCGATGTCAATCCTTACCTCTAATATCCAACTACAAAGTGACTTGTGGTAGGTCTTCGAGGAGTTGAATTCAGTCAAAATATAGTGATTCATGTGTTGTTGTTTAGAAGGAAGAATGAGAAGGTTAAATCATACACATAAATGGTAGCAGAATTTACCAATAGATTTTTTTGTGGTGCCCGTGTGTACGGGGTTGAACTTCCCACCGCCTCCACATACCACCTCTTCTATAGTAACGTTATTAAATGCAGCCAAATCTTCAATTGGAAAATACTTCTTATTCTCTACTTTTTGCAGCATCAAATTCTCTACTTTCTTTTCACCACATTCCTTCTTCTCGCCTAACAAAGGGTTGACCCTCATAGGAGCTTTCAGAGATATATTCATCTGGGAGCTTTCTATAATAGGCATAGCCATAGCCTTTGTTGATGCAATCGCAGTGAACATCACCATTTGAAACAACAAAAATTGAAAGACAACACCAATCTACCTTAAACCTCGAACCTCTGACCTCTAAGATTAAAAGAACACTGGTGGGGCAAAAGCAAGGAAATATGGTGGAGAGGAAGAGGTTAAATACCCATAGCATCCCCTGAAAAACTTTCGCCACCTCTCGCCTCATCAAAATTTTTCTTACCTTTATCGTTCCTTTTCGGATTTTTTGTTGATATTTTTCTTTTGTTCTACCATTTCTCTTCAGATTATTTATCAATATTTTGCATCAATAAATCGATTGCATGGGAAGATACCATCATTCAAATAATATCATCGTTCCTACCATTGTTTTCATTTTCATTTCCTTTTCTAGCCACGAATACCTGTTATGGACTGGTTTTACTATGTTCTTTTCTACTCCTTAGTTGAGTCGTGGTTCGTCTAAACAACCCGTGCCCTACCATTCTCTGTTGCTCCCCTCCCATATTACATCCTCTCCCCTCACACCATTCATTTACCCTCCCTCCCCATCCCGCTTCCCCATGTCCCATTCACCCTATCATTTTTCTCCACCTAACCCTAATCCTTTCACCCCTAATTCTTCTACCTCCTAACCCTAATCATTTTCCCCTCCTTGCATTTCCCACCTCTTCACGTTATACCCCATATTTTCCAACTCATCTACATCCCCCCTTTTTTCCTTCTCTCGACACACCACCCACTCCACGTATTTCCTCCCTTCATGCCACATCCCACCTCAAATTTCCCTTCCCCGCACCTCTTTCCCACTCCTCAATACGCCCTTTCCCATATCACTTCCTCGTACCTCTTTCCCACCCCCCAATAACCGCCCTTTTCATCTTGCTCTTTGCTGGGCTTTGCACGGGTAGGCCTGCTATGGGCCTACCATGCGCAAGCCTGACAAGCGGTATGCCTGCGCCCTGTAGGCATGTGTCAAGATTCGTTAGGTCTACCAGGCATCGACAGTGGGTCCACACAAGGCCGATCATAATCCCTTTCATAAAATTATATATATATATATATTATAAAAAACCGAGGGTTAGTGTATTGATAAGTGCTTTTAAATTAAAAATAAAAAATAAAATTGTGGGTAAGGTGGATTGGTAAATGCTTTTCTCGCGATGTACTTACCAAAAAGATACCCAGGTTTAAACCTCGGGGTCAGTCATTTGAATAGTTTGATTTGAACCCCTATGCGCGCATCAACTAACAAGGCAGAATAGGTTTGGTGGGAGTAGCCCCTATGGTTTGAACCCTACGCTTTTACTAAAAATAATGTCGTTGTGACCAACTCTCCTATGTAACCTCTATATATATAACATTTTCAAATAATAATAATAATATAAATAATTAAAAAAAACAAATGTAGGAAAAAACCATCACAACACAAAGCCAAATATATATAAAATCAAAACTTAAAACAATGACATATGTAGGTTTAATTGTCACATTTAGTATAATCAAATTTTGAATTTTGCATTTTTATTATTTTGTATTCTAAATAGGCATAAAAATCACCACAAAGAAAATACAAAAAGACTTAATATCAAAACAAACCATTTGCACTTGCATGGTTTGCATACATTGGTAAGGTTGAATTTCATCACCAACTCCTAATTGAGACCAGTGACATTCAAGTTCTTTTCTTTCCATTGGCTCGCACCCTAGATGTCGTAGTAGCTCCCTCAAGTGATTTTTTACATTTCACCACCAGAAAATCCCCTACTCTTGAGATTACCTCGAGGGTGGTTAGGTTAGATACCCTTTTACCATAGGGCTTAATAATTAGTGGATTGTGTGCCATTCCTATTTGTCCCATTAGGTTTCCTATCACGCATCCTCCATCCTAGAAAGCCATATCAACCATTTGTGTGCCATTCCTTGAAAGGGGAGTGGGTACGGATACAACCCTTTAGATTTCACTTCATCCCCCACCTTTTGTAGTTCTTAGGCATAGAACATAAAACACACAAAAAAACAAAAAAAAATAAAACCATCCTCAAAACCATATTCCACCTTTTGGCCAACACCTTCCCAAAACTACCTCAAAACATTCCAAAACATCCCAAATTTTCACAAAAACCTCCCAAAGCATACAAAAACATTTAAAACATTCAAGAACCCAAAAAACAAGAGAAAAAGAACCACAAAATCTAAAACAACAGTTATTTATCTGTTTCTTTGTTTGTTCATTCAATGGTTGTAATTAGATGGTGATTTTGTTTTTTTTTAACTTGCCAAAACTTGCCCTTTTGCCTCCATTCCATATGCCTATAATCGTTGCATCCCATTTCTCTTTCGCTAGCCCATGGTCCATTCCCCCCAATACTAGCAATCACTTCTCCAATATCTACAACCTCAATCTCCCCATCATTCACCCCTCGACACTTATCATCAGCTACCATCCACTGAATATCAACCACCCTTTACCTACCATCAACCCTATCAGCAACATCCATCTCCCTATCATAAACCCCTTCCCATGCAATATCATCAATCATCATCCACCTATCACCAACCATGAACCCAACCATATCATCAACATCCACCCCTTACCAACCACCCCCTACCTATCATCAACCTCTATCCACTTATCATCCACCACACACCCAGACATATCAATCACAACCACCCCATACATATCATCAACAATCAACTTATCAACCATCCCAAAATACCACCAATACCTCTACCACACCTTATCCAATCCATCAGGCTCCACCTCTTACTCCATAAGCCCATAAAATGCCATCTCCAAATAAATTACACACCCAACTTGATTATCATCCCTAATCCATTCCTCCTCGGTCCCCTTGCAACTTCATGCCTCTTTCAAAACCCTTATCAAGTATTTTTCAAAAACTTATGGATGCACAAATGATATCTTTGCCCAACATAAGACCTAAATATCCAAACGAACCCATAGCAAAGAGGTATAGAGAATATCATTACTATACCTTTCATCGATAAAAGGACCATAATATCAATAATTGCATGTAACTCAAACACATAGTATAGGATTTGATTGAAAGAGTATCTATCAAGGTTGTAAATCCTCTTACCCCACCTAATCAAGACCTTGGTATTGATCAAAATCCTTTACCTCAACATAGGGAAACACAAAAAATTAACAACACTTCACCTCCAACTACCCCTCCAAATCTAGTTAATCATGCCCAAAATACCCCATCTTACCAAGGTTTTATGGGAATGATCAATCATACCCACTTTACTATTGCTTCATCCACCCCTTTCACCATACCTCCAGAAAATCCATCCCAATGACAATGCACTATCCACCCTGAGTTTCAATTAGCAAATTTCCCTCCATCTACTCTACATCTCCCACCATACAAGTTATCGAATTCACATCCTCCTCAACTTCATATTCTATGTTACCTCCTCCAACTACTCTTCATGCTATTATAGCATCTCTATCATCACAACCTACAGTACCATTCTCTCCCTCCACTTTGCCTAAGCTCCCATCCCCTGCTATTGTGTCATCCGCTTCTTTTTCGCCATCTTCCTCAGAGTCTCCCCTCGACTCATTCAACTAAGAGGACCCCAGCCTTGGCTACGATAGTAATGCCTCATCTAACCTCCTTGAAGATGATTTGCACAACATCACTCTTAATCTCGATGAGGATAATGGCAAAGAGTATAATGATTTTTAATCCCTTTAGCTTTCAACTAATAATCCCTTTCCCCTGATGCTTTCGATGATAACCAAATATCTCATCCATGTGAGGTCCCTCTCACTTGTTCGAAGGAGAGTCCCCTACCTAACCACATGTAACATCCATGCCTTTCCATTATCCCTCCCCCCATGTGGTGTATTGTTCTTTAGAGCACTCTTTTTCAAGCCTCACACATCAAGCCCCTCCAACCATGTCACCCACACATTATCACAAAAATACCATGAACAACTCCTTGCATCTATCCCCACCATCTTTACCACCTCTTCTTCCAATACCATCTCTTCCACCTCTTCTTCCAACACCTTCTCTACCAATGCTTCTTCCAACACCTTCTCTACCACTGCTTCTTCCCACCCCATCATTTCCTCCTCTTATTCCAACCCCCTCCCTACCACCTCTTCTTCCAACACCCTATTCACTATCCCATACCCCTAAAATGGTCCAATGCTTACATATTCATCATTCAATCTATCTCCTTCCTCCACCTCCTCCATATTCATATCCTTATCCTTATCACCTTGCTCCTAACCAAATCCCCAGTCAATTAAATCCTATATTAGTCGCTCTACCTCCACCTCCACCTAACCTACAATAAATTTTGGATCAACTCACAAGCCTGGAGCTACAGTTAAGTCACCAAGACATCCCTCCAACACCTATACAATACTCCTATAATACATATTCCTCCACTTCACTCCCTTCCAATCGACCTCATCCACCTCGATCATCTTACCCAAGTGCTACTTCGTCCCTATACATCCATCATCGACCACATCATTTATACCATCGTTCCTCAATTTCATTCTTCTCATACTTTTCTCCTCTAGCTTTGGGGACTAGTTCAACATTTACAACAAATTTTGAACAAAGGGGTTCACCATCTCATTTGTCTTCTTCCTGACTTCCCCTTGGTCTAGGGGGCATCATATATTTCTTTGCCTCATTGTCTCATAGTCACTTTCTCATCCTTTTTTTGCATCCTCATTTGTGAAACCAATGCCACCTTGGTTATTGTTTGATTCGAGTTTCATGCACTTCATTAAACATAGTTTTTGATGTCTTAATCAAGGAAATCTTCAATATCATTTTTGTCATGCCATTTTCTATACCCTTTTTCCATTTATCCCAATACCCTTTGACCATCATTTTTGTGTACATCAACCACACCATTTGTCTCTTCCTTATTTTAGGATCGCAAAATCTTTACATTCTTTCAATTACTTAGCCATACCTAGTCCCTCCATCAACCTCATCGAATATCATTAGGTATTTGAGTGCTATAGGCCTTTTCTAGTTACTTCGAGTTTTCTCTTGGACTACACAAACTTCACATAGTAATCAAATTTTGAGTCTAGGGAAGATGAAGCCATGCGTGGCTCTTGACATAAAGTGAACAATTTCCCTTGCTCACTTGTCATATGCATAATCCAAACCTAAGGATCCATGTTATAAAAAAAAAACAAGAGTAAAAAATATATATATTTTTATCACTCAACATGAATCCTTCAGCATATTAGATGTCTCCACTAGGCCTATAAATGCCTAGTTGGTAGTGGAGCAATATTGAAGTACTATGGAGCTCTCTCCATCGGGGCTATAGATGTTTAACTGGCTATGGAGTATATCCTTTGCAAGTGAGATAGCTTATAATGGCTTGAGCTACAAAAGGTCAATCCAAACTTGCTTAAAATTGGAAATGAACATCATTGCACACACTTTGGTCCTTGAGCAACTTGACTCACTAGACTGGTCCTAGTATCTTTGAGCACCTAATTGATTAGTAGATGAGATTTATCAATGTCACTAGGATGTTTGAGTTTCTTGAAAGAACTTTTTAATTTTTTTCTTCTAGGACATGCAAAGGGACAAGTCATACCCCCTTTTGCTTCTACATTTCTTCATCCCATGCATACTTTAGGTCACATCGCCTACCATCAATTTGTTAATTTTATTGGTTGTGTTGATACCCTTGATTAATCAGTTTAAAATCATTAATAGCAAGATGCATATAAAACCTTCTCAAACAATAATCAAACTTGCATATGTATATATATCTATGCTACCATATCCATCACATGCATTATCATCCATCTATCTATCGCTACTCAAATCATCTAATGCATTCATCCATTATAATTAATCACATCATCACACATAGCATACACCACATCAACAAACTCAATATCTTTCTCTCTTACACACACACACATATATATCATTTTATTACAATGTTATTCACAACAACCACCCAAATTCAATTCTTCACCTTTAATTTTATTAATTTTTATCCCACACCCCATCATCGGCTTGTTTTTACATTCATATTTTTTGTCAATCAACTTGTCACTGTTGTTTGTTTTGTCTTCCATACACTAGTCGCTTGAGGGGGTAAACAATATTCATAAAATTATATCCCAAACAAAATCAATATCCAAACATTCATTTTTGAAATATGCATCTATCCTAGAGCCTTGCCAAAGACTATCATTAGCCATCCTTGTTTTTTTATCATAGTTATTTTTACAAATTACAGCTTTCGCATTACCTACCCCTTTTCTGCTAGGACAAAAGCAAACCCATCCAACTAACATTATCATAGGTTTAGAATAAGGTTCAATTCATTCAAGTTGCCTTAACAAGTTGTCGATGACAAGGTTCAAAGGCTTTCTTCATTACCATCACTAGGGCATCCTACATTGATCTTGATTTGGGGTAATATTAAGTCACCATCCCCAATCCCAAAGTAATTTTTCTCATTGGCCTCTTTACCATCCACCTTTTTTCAATTGGCTCATTGTTGTCATATATTACATCTTCCACCCACTCGCCGCTTGAGGGGGTAGACAAAACCCCTAAAATTTTAAAAATCATTCACCTTTTTGTTGGACAATAAAATATTTTTATCCAATGGACTAGGTGTCTCTTGTTTTTGCACCACATTGTATTTTCACACAATACAATATAAAAAGAAGCATTTATAGACACCAAATTATAGTTATTTGCACTCAAATTTCTACAAATTCATCAACCCTTGCCAATTCCCCAAAATCTTATAAATTTCTCCAATTCCTAACAATTTCCTCTCAAATCCCCTAATTATTCTAAAATCCCTCTAATTTCATCTAAATTCTTCTAATATTCTTCATCCTTTGCTAATTCTTCTATTAATTTGACTAATTTTTTATTTCTCCTAATCCACCTTAGTTTTCCTTAATCCCTCCTAATCTCTTTATGTTCTTCTAAATCTCCCCTTCATCCCATTTAATTCTCCTAACCCATCTAATTCTCCTAATTCATTTAATTCACCCATGCCCACTTACATGAAAAATCCACATCACCTTACCCTTCCACATCATCCCACTCTTCCACATATCCCTAGGCTACATCCCTTTTCCCATGACACCTAGGATCCCACTAAACCCATCCATAACACCTAGGATCCCACTACACCCCCCTCCATACCACCTAAAAATCTAGTAACCCTCCATAGACTCCCTTATCTCTCCTTCCCATACCACCTAATCTCACACATAAGGAATCTAAACATTGTTCTTCCACGCAACCAAGCCTGCCACCTAGTGTATTTAGAAAAGTGCACTATTTAGCTCCACGAGGAAATGTTAAGCATACTTCTAGGTCATTTAGTCTCCCAAGGAATTTTAAATTTAATTTTTCCTACTAACTCTCCCTCCATGCCACCTAGTGTTCCTTACTCGCTCCTTTCATGCCACCTTGCTCCCTCCTTTTTCTAGCCTCAAGAATCTATAACATCCCCCTCCTTTTCCATCACAAAGGGGGAGGATTTCACATACCATTATGCTGCTAAACTTTCATTAGAACTATTTCAAGTGTTTAGCTTCATAAGTTTGAGCACTTAATATTAATATCCTTATGCTTTTGTGAGTGTCTTACATGGAGAAATTCAAGGTCGTGATGTCAAAATTCTCAGACTCGAGTATGCACGTTTTTAATTATCTATTGTGTTATTATTATTTTTAGTTTTTTTATAGGTGCTACTAATAAATTGTATGTTTTCTTGTGTGTAGGTTATCTAATATTGAAGGCTCAAATCAATTCAAACCGATGGTCACTACAAATCCACCAACCCTGTCATGTAGCAAGAGGAAGCTTGAATTACACCATTAATTTTATGTTAAATTTGTCTAAAATATATTTCAATTATAATATCCTTTTATGGGCATGTTGTAAAATATACAATTTGAGAAATAAAATTTTTGTTTTGTTATTTGTATGGTGTGCTTTTTTTTGTTACAATGTAAATCAATAAGTCCTAGTCATAAGTTTTGTGAACAGTTCTATGTGTTCATGTTTGTAACTTTGATATTGGATAGTGTGTGTCCCTATCTAGTTGTGTTGAAGAAATATGGATAGTTGAGTTGGTTATAGTTTCTGGTTAATTATTCAATGAATCCATTCCCACAAAAGAAGTATAGTGGGGTTATTCCCTCTATTGCTTGTTACAAATAGTTGAGTGTGTTCTTATTCATAAGTAGGCATTCAGTGAGGTCATTCCCACTGAAGAAGCATAGTGAGACCATTCCCATTATTACATGTTACAAATAGTTGAATGTGTCCCTATTCATACTTGATAAACTATTAAGTATGTTCCAGTTCATCATATGGTTATTTGTATTGTTGTGAGTATCCCTACCCTAGTTGGGATCAAGATGTAATTGTTGGTAACTAGATCCGCACAGGAAAGGACTTTGTGTTAAGTGTATGCGTGCCCTGGACCTGCGACCAACATTGAAATGCCGAAGGGAAGAGATGCCCCTCGTGTCGATCTCCGATGAAAGGCCGAATCCTATGCTAAACTACTTTTGGGGTTTGAAGACAAGAGTGCAGGAAATAGATAAAATGATAAGGGTTAGAGAAATAAATAAAAAAGGGTTAGGGGAGAGAGAGTTGTAATTTGAGTTGGGGGAGAATAGGAAGCACAATAGCAGCAAGGAACACCAAGAGAAAAAAATGAAAGAAATGTGGTATCAACCTTCCTATGTATCCTCCCGAACGAGTTTCAGGACACTGTCCCCGATCGCACCCCGGACGCAGAGTTCAGCATCTCAGTTTACAGATGAGGAGAGATGGAAGAATCAAGCAAGGCAGGCAGCATAAAATAAAGACAACACAACACTTATCTACTCCTATGTATCCTTCCGAACAAGTTTCAGGACACTGTCCTTGATTGCACCTCGGACGCAAATTTCAACATCTTAGTCTACAAACAAAGAGAGATGGAAGAATAAAAAATGGAAGGCAGCATAAAAGAGAAGAAATGAGCTCAAAATATCTTAGTATTAATCGCAGGACATCAAGTTACAGCAGCTTTCTAGCAGATAGTTCCCCCCCTTTTACATTATAAAATTTGGGTTTTTATAGAGGACCCGACCCTCTGAGTCATTATTACACAGAATGGTGAAGTATGTTCTTGAAACCTGAGAAGTCGGCTCCTCGTGGCCCTCAAGACTGAGCTTTCAAATCCATTACCAGAACTGGTAACTGTGACCGAGTCAACCGCGAAAAGGTGCATTGATGAACTGTCTGAGCGTCTTTGGTTTCTGGGTGCAATGCTCGAGTGGCCGCCATGAGACTGATACTTCGCTTCCAATTATAAAAAAAAGCAGCATGTTTATCGGGCAAGCAAAAATGCATTTACGAGGCACTTTGATGGTCTTCGAAAAATACCCGGCTTGGAGTGCGTGCCCATCGTTGTCGGTCGCGAAAACGTGACATGCGTGATATCACGACCACTTTTCTTGCTAGCGCTTTTGCTCACTATCAACCGTGAAAATGCGACATGCATGATATCGTGACCACTTTTCTTGCTGGTGCTTTTGCTCGCTGTTGGCCACGAAAATGCGACATGCGTGATATCACGACCACTTTACCTCTGGCTGCTCTTCCTCTGCTGTCGGTCACGAAAACGTGACATGCGGGATATCGTGACCACTTTTCTTGCTAGCGCTTTTGCTCGCTGTCAGACGCGAAAATGTGACATGCGCGATATCACGACCACTTTGCCTCTGGCTGCTCTTCCTTCGCTGTCGGTCATGAAAACACGACATGCGCGATATCGTGACCATTTTTCTCGTTGGCGCTTTTGCTTGCTGTTGGCCACGAAAACGCGACATGCGCGATATTGCGACCACTTTGCCTCTGGCTGCTCTTCCTTCACTATCAGTCATGAAAACGCGACATGCGTGATATCGCGACCACTTTTCTTGCTGGCGCTTTTGCTTGCTGTCGGTCGTGAAAACGCGACATGCGCGATATCACGACCACTTTTTTGTTCTTGCGCCCTTGTCGCTGATTGGTCGCGAACATGTGACATGTGTGATATCGTGACAACTTTTGTCTTTTGGCTTTCTCCTCGCTTCCCACCGCGATTTTGCAACACATCCCGATATCGCGACACTTCTCTCTTCATGCGCTTTTCCTTGTGCTCTGAGCCGCGATTTTGCGACATGTCGCAATATCATGACAACTTTGCCTCTGGCTGCTCTTCCTTGCTTTATGTCACGATATCGCGAAGGTTGTTTTGTCGCGATATCGTGACAGTCTTGCCTAGTTGCTCCTTCTTCTTTGCTGTGGTCGCGAAAACGTGACATGTCATGATATCATGACCGTTTTCATGTCGCGATATCGCGACAACCTTTCTTTCCTTTGGCGAAGCTATTTTCTTTGGCCTGTTTGGAAGCGAAGCTTTTCCTTCTTTATTCTGTGTACAAGGGGATGGCATTGAAAGCCAAAATTGCTACAACACTTACAAATGCTTTTGAAGCAACAAAAGAAACACTTTACAAAAGGAAATTTTTTTTTTTATTTTTTTTCTACCCCCTGTGTAATGTGACAGAATTGTCAACATTCTTGGTAGCTCGCGGGGAATTTTGCTAGTCTGAATGCAGAGATCCCATGCCTTTATCTATTAGGCAACGGAGTCATTCCCATTATCTCCTTCTCTGATCATCCATTGACAGCATATATATATTTTTTGTTTTTTGTTTGTGCCTAAGCTCCTAAACAACCTTAGTGCTTTTGGATTTTATTTACCAGTCGGGATATTTACAATTTATACAAAATTTGCTGCATGACAGACATACCACCATCACAAAATTAGCCTTGGGTTTCTATCCGATGAATTTGCAGTGCCCAGACCAAATCAGATTGAACTTTAGTTGATCTTTGAAGTTCGGCTAGCTTCTTCCTGAAACTGTCCATGCCGCAAACAAGAAGCAACGCAGTGAGTTATCACTCCCGCCAGTACCCACGCTGTTGATGAAACATGAGGTGAAGAAGTTTGCAGTGTGAGGGGCCTCTTGGGGTAGTGGTTGTGGCGGGGGCTGGAACCAATACCAGCATGCTGATGAATCTACTAGCTGCAGGCTGGGTACAGGTTCCTCCATCCTTCTGATGGGGTAATAGGGTTCCTCCGACAAAGAGTGATCTTCTAGGGCCTCCTCGGGTTTAGCTTCTTGATGAGGCATGCCTAATGGGCTCTGGCTGAATGTCTGCGTGCTATCCACTGGGATCTGCTCCTCTCTTTGGTCTACCTCCTGATGAGGTATGCTTGATAGTTGGAAGGGGTCTTGGGAGCCATCAAAATCTTTGAGTAGTGCTCCCGCTAAGTAATACCACGAGCAAATGCTTTTATGCCCGAGCAGTCTGTACCACTGTAGTGCCCTTCCTTCCAGAGACAAGACCAGGAGCCTGATCATGACATCTTCATGGAGTATGTCATAGATGGACCCTAAATCAACAAGATGTTCAAGGTGCTCTAGGGCCATTCCCTTAGCGCCATCATATTTTGGAACATTTTTTAAGACGCCTCTAGGAATTTCATGGTAACTTTGAAGATTCAAAGGGTTATAAACATCCCAGCTAGGATAACATACCCTCTCCATTATAGCAGTGGCCTGCAAAGATCACGGTCCTCGCCACTAAGTCGGAGTCGCCAGGTGAACATACTTTTCTTCGCCTATGAGGTCAAGGCTGCTCACCAAACCTTAATTCCTCTGGGATGTCTTCTTTCAGCTTTAAAAGGCACCTACGATTGAGAAATCTGGATCTTCAGCTTAGTCAGAGTTGCCAGGTGATTTTATTAGATGGAGGCAAGCCGGAGATTCAACAAACTCGGGCTTCCTTAAAACATGGGGACTTTTGCCATGAAGGCACAAATTTGGGTACTGGTCTTTACGACTTGGAGATTTTCAAGTTGAACAGAGTCGCCAGATGCTATAAGTCTTCTGATAATGAGAGCATCAGATCTCACTACCACTAGTCAGGTGAGACTGACCGGGTCACACCAGGAACTGATTAGAACTAGTGGCCCCGATGAAATGGGATTGAGTTAAAAAATTGGGACCTTGACTGGTTATGGATTTATCCAGGACAGATACAGTTGGGTCCCACCGGGCGTGCCAAAACTGTTGGTAACCAGATCCGCACAGGAAAGGACTTTGTGTTAAGTGTATGTGTGCCCTGGACCTGCGACCAACATTGAAAGGCCGAAGGGAAGAGATGCCCCTCATGTCGATCTCCGGAGAAAGGCCGGCTCCTATGCTAAACTACTTTTGGGGTTTGAAGACAAGAGTGCAGGAAAGAGATAAAAGGATAAGGGTTAGAGAAATAAATAAAAAGGGGTTAAGGGAAGAGAGAGTTGTAATTTGAGGTGGGGGAGAACAGGAAGCACGATCACCAACTAGCAACTTGAATAGCAGTAAGGAACACCAAGAGAAAAATGAAAGAAATGTGGTATCAACCTTCCTATGTATCCTCCCGAACGAGTTTCAGGACACTGTCCCCGATCACACCCCGGACGTAGAGTTCAGCATCTCAGTTTACAGATGAGGAGAGATGGAAGAATCAAGCAAGGCAGGCAACATAAAAGAAAGACAACACAACACTTATCTACTCCTATGTATCCTTTCGAACGAGTTTTAGGACACTATCCTTGATTGCACCCCGAACGCAGAGTTCAGCATCTCAGTCTACAAAAAAAGAGATATGGAAGAATCAAACGCGAAAGGCAGCATAAAAGAGAAGAAATGAGCTCAAAATATCTTAGTATTAATCGCAGGACATCAAGTTACAGCAGCTTTCTAGCAGATAGTTCCCCCCATTTTACATTATAAAATCTTGGTTTTTATAGAGGACCCAACCCTCTGAGTCATTATTACACAGAATGACGAGTATGTTCTTGAAACCTGAGAAGTCGACTCCTCATGGCCCTTGAGACTGAGCTTTCAAATCCATTACCAGAACTGGTAACTGTGACCAAGTCAACCGCGAAAAGGTGCATTGACGAACTATCTGAGCATCTTTGGTTTCTGGGTGCAATGCTTGAGTGGCTGCCATGAGACTGATACTTCGCTTCCAATTGTCAGAAAAAAGTAGCGTGTTTATCGGGCAAGCAAAAATGCATTTACGAGGCACTTTGATGGTCTCAAGAAAATACCTGGCTTGGAGTGTGTGCCCATCGCTGTCGATCACAAAAACGCGACATGTGCGATATCGCGACCACTTTTCTTGCTGGCGCTTTTGCTCACTGTCGGCCACGAAAATGCGACATGCATGATATCGTGACCACTTTTCTTGCTGGCGCTTTTGCTCGCTATCAGCCGTAAAAACACGACATGCGCGATATCACGACCACTTTGCCTTTGGTTGCTCTTCCTTCGCTGTCGGTCGCAAAAACACGACATGCGCGATATCGCGACCACTTTTCTTGCTAGCGCTTTTGCTCGCTGTCGGCTATGAAAACACGACATGCGCGATATCATGATCACTTTGCCTCTGGCTGCTCTTCCTTCACTGTCAATCGTGAAAACGCGACATGCACGATATCGCGACCACTTTTCTTGTTGGTGCTTTTGCTTGTTGTTGGCCGCGAAAACGCGACATGCACGATATCGTAACCAATTTGCCTCTGGCTGCTCTTCCTTCGCTGTCGGTCGCAAAAACGTGACATGCGCGATATCGCGACCACTTTTCTTGCTGGCGCTTTTGCTTGCTGTCGGCCGCGAAAACGTGACATGCGCGATCTCACGACCACTTTTTTGTTCTTGCACCCTTGTCGCTGGTTGGTCACGAAAATGCGACATGCACGATATCATGAAAACTTTTGTCTTTTGGCTTTCTCCTTGCTTCTGATCGCGATTTTGCGACACATCATGATATCGCGACACTTCTCTCTTCATGCGCTTTTCCTTGTGCTCTAAGCCGTGATTTTGCGACATGTCGTGATATCGCGACAACTTTGCCTCTGGCTGCTCTTCCTTGCTTTATGTCGTGATATCGCGATGGTTGTTTTGTTGCGATATCGCGACAGTCTTGCCTGCTTGCTCCTTCTTTGCTGCGGTCGCGAAAACGTGACATGTCGCGATATCGCGACCGTTTTCATGTCGCGATATCGCGACAACCTTTCTTTCCTTTGGCGGAGCTATTTTCTTTGGCCTGTTTGGCAGCGAAGCTTTTCCTTCTTTATTCTGTGTACAAGGGGATGGCATTGAAAGCCAAAATTGCTGCAACACTTACAAATGCTTTTGAAGCAACAAAAGAAACACTTTACAAAAGGAAGATTTTTTTTTTATTTTTTTTCTACCCCCTGTGTAATGTGACAGAATTGTCAACAGTAATAAGGGGGAATATTGGAACTTATTATATATGATCAAAGTAGTTGAGTGGTTAGAACCACTCATTCAAGAACCATGTGAGGCCTATTAGTTGGTTGTAATTTTCATCAACTATGGAAATCACATGGTTAGTATAGTTACTCTATTTAGCTCTATTTAGAATAATGTAATTTGTATTTAAAGAAACAATTTGATCAATGAATCATCAACGCACTGGCATCATCAGGTAATTCAATTTAAACTTCAAATTTTCATTATAATTTAAACCGTGAATACTCATGGTTGACTTCTAACTTCCAACTTTGAAAATTTTAAAATATTCAACTATTATTTTTGTGTATATTTAACTTCAAAGATTTTGATATAAGAGGAGAAGGAATCTTGAGAAATGTACAACATTTGAATTTGTGGATGCACAATAAGAGTTGTTCTAACCTTTTTATCATATAGTGTATTGTGTTTTAATTTTATTGTGTTTTAATCTTATCGTTATCTTTATCTTGGTCTAACTAGTTTTCTAAAGTATAATAGAGTAACATTTAGATAGTTTAATTCTATAATATATGTTTTTAAATTTACATTCTCATTATCATTGTGAAATTATTTTTCACTTGATTAAAAATTCTTATCATGCATTAATAAAACCATATTGTATGCATTGACCTATTATTTTTACATAGATTGTAGGTTTAGATAGTAAGTTATATACTACATATTCAAGTTAAAAACTATAGCATTTGGGTTTGAACTCAATAGTTAGTAACATAAAAAAGAAAAGCACTTTTATTAGCATAATCCTACTTTTGTTAATGATTAACGTACCCAATGCTTCTATCTAAAAATCAACAAGACTATCTTCTCTCCATAATAGTTTATAACTGAGGTTTATCCTTTAGTTAATTGTTATCACTATGTTTCTAAAAATTGAAGTCTTAACTATTTGTTGGCATAACTATCATTGTTTAAGCATTTTTCAGCCATTTAGTCATAATATATTTAATATTTTAGAGGTCGCAATATCATAATATAAATTTACATACAATTAGTATATCAATCTCTATTACTTTGTGTTTGTTGTAGGTCTGTCATATTCTCTTCCAAGCCCACTAGTTTGGATTGGCAATAGTTTAACCTTGGCATAAATAGATGGTAACATAACTCTCTAGCAATTATTATATTAGCTTTGTCCTTCTTCAACACTTTTTTTATAGAACATTTGTTTTATTAGGTAGAAAAAAGGGATTTTGAAAGGAGTAACCCAAACATTTTACAAAAGGGTTTTGAGGGTCCTCAAAATTTAAAAAATATAAAAGGGCCTCGATAAGATGACAATAAGAGAAAAAAAGACTATGAACAGGAGGAGACACAAAGGGATCTGCCAAGAAGATCCAAGAACAAAATAATGAGAGAAAGAACTACATCTCCTTGGATCCAAAAAAACTTTAGCCAAAAATAAAAGAGTGAGAATCTCAAGGAGAGATTCATCAACTACCTAACAACCAAAAGTGCTTCAATTTTAAATTTAAAAAACCATAAATATCTCGCATAAATTTTAAAAATAAATTTTGAAAAACCTTCTCACCTAGCCAAGAAGGTGGTATTTATAACCATTTGTAAGCCACCATCCACCAAGGTCCCACTTGAATTTGAATCCAAAAAATGAAAGACTTTTCCACTTAGATTTGAAAGGAGCAAACAAACATCCAACTATCAAGGAGAACTATACAAGATACCACGATTTTAGGGGGAACCAAAATCTCCCTAGAAATAGATAGATATAATATCCTCAAAAAACTAATAATAATGATCCTATAGATCAATAATCTAAAAAATTTAGCTTCAATCTCAAAAACTGTTAAGAATGCATTTCTTCCAAACTAGTCATTCATAACCAAGTTCTCATGCTTTCTTAAAATAGATAAATTATAAAAATATTTTCCATTAAGAAGTCCAAGGTAAGGATATCCTGAGAAGATTTCCTAGGATCCATATACACAAGTGGAACTGGTTGCATCCCAACAACAACAAAATGTGCACCTTCTGGCTTGGAGAAATGTAATAACCCTCCGAAACTCTACTCTATTATATGCCTAATTTATCTGCAAGGATGAGATACTGCTAATGTATCTGTGGATGCAGAGGATAGGTATGGCACTAGCAAGGATGATGCAAAAGAAGGATGTCTTCTCAATGGACCGCAGGATTGTTCGGTGTAAGGTAAGTCAGGGAAATGATGAGCGGTGGTGTATTTTCCAGTTGATAGGGACAAAGAACCCTATAGGCAATACATTCACCAACGGTCCATGTAGATGCATGACATGTAGTTGCATTTGTAGGGTTGTTTTAATGCTTTTCAATTGTGATGTTTGATTGGCAATGAAGATGCTAAAATGCATGGGAGCCATGGTTAGAAATAAGAAATAAAATAGAATAGTGATATGATTATTTTGTGTTACGAATTAAAAATAATAATAATAATATAATATGTAAATGAGGCAAAATAAAATAATTGGTAATCATGTATTTTGGCCATATGTGTTTTGAAGAATTTATTTATGTAAAGGAAATAATATATTTAATACATTCATATAAAAATATATATATATATATATATATATATATATATATATATATATATATATATATATATATATATATATATATATATATATTGTTATAGGAGCAAAAAAATATAAGGTGAAGGCATTAACAAGAACACCAATGTTATAGCTAATTATGTTCTAATGAAAAATAATATAGCGGAGGAGTTCTTAAACCATAGAAAGGAGCCAATTAAATTATAGGCCATGAAATGTTTGCTTGACTTAATAAAATATTTAAAATATAAACTAGTCAGAAAATAAATGAATGATGATTGAGCTCAGTTGGTTGGACGTGAGGAAGTGGAGAACACTTGGCAATTAGCATGTTTTGGAAGGGAAAACTGAACGAATGGTAGCGGACTGGGAGTAGAAGGGGATGTTTTAATAAAAAATGGGGAGAACGGACGAAGACGGAGAGGGATTTAGATCTGGTAATTTTGACAAGTGGAAGAGACGACGAGTAGTGAACGCGGAGAGCAAGAGGATGGACTACGAAGAGTAGTAAGTGATCTGACATTATTTAGAAAAAATATATTTAATTAAACGATGCACTCTGTTCTATGTTTGAATTGATGTGACATCTGCTGGTTATGAAAGAAAAGAGAAATAATAAAGTTCTAAGAGCCTGTATGGTGTGGTTTAAAACATATGTATTGCAGAATTTATGACTGTGTTTGATGTTCTTTGATATTACGTTTGTTTAGCCTTAATATTGAAAGGAAAAGAAGTATTTTACGTATGCTTGTGTTGCAAGATTTCAAGTCTTTTCTTTGTTTGCAAAAATAAATCTATCCATGCTCTGTGAATGAAGTATATACATTGAAAAACCTTAGTGCATGCGTGGATATATTGTGATGCATGTGTTTAATATTTGTGGAATCCATGCTCTGAGAATGAAATATATAAATTGACAAACCTTAGTGCATGCGTGGAAACATTGTGATGCATGGGTTTAAATGTTTGTGGTAATAGGAAAATATAGTGTGATTGTGTTTTGAAGCTAAGATAGTAGCTTATGAGGAAATTTGTTATATATTTTCTCCCCTGCATGTTGTCATTTTAAAATACTGAGGATGTTACTTGAGCGTTGTGTTGAAACCCATGGTGAGATGGGTGGTTTTTGCTTGGAATTTTGCATATTGCATGGAAATATTGTCTGCATGCTAGGAGTAGCTGCATTTCATTTTTAGTTTGGCCGCTTTGACCCCTAAAATATTATCGAAAACTTGTGTTGGAAAACTAGAGCTGGGTAAAGTCAAGTTGCAGTGCTAAATTTGATTGTCGAAAGACTTTTCGTGACCTGACCTTGAGAGATAATTGATAATGACAGTATACCAAGACAATGTAATAATTATGAATTCTTTTACCTTCAGAGAATAGAGAAGCCCTGGATTCTTTAGATGCATATCCAGTATTGCTTTGAATTAATGTAAAGTTTAAACCAACATTGAGTTTGTGATAGACTTGCCAACCTGTGAATGGAAAAAGGAAGCAGTGCAGTCTTACCTTTAGTAATGGTGTTGAAACGATTTTGTATTTATTTTTTATTTCCACCATTTATTTGTATAAGGTATTGTTCGAAAATGTGATTTGAGCTTGGACTGAGGTTCAATAAATTCCTTTCAATGATTTATACCATTCATAGTTGTACAGTGGAATATTCTTTAACTTAGCATGAAATATTATGATATCTGGAAACGTAGGTATGTAGGTTGTCCAGGAGAGCTACAACCATAACATAAAATAATTGGCATGCTAGAATGTTATATTTGTTGCGTATGTTATGAGCGAATGAGAAACAAATATTATGGTAATCCTAATTATGTTTTGAATTTATAAGTGGTGAATGATGATTTTATTATACGTAGTGAAATAAGAAATCTAGAATTACTATGTTTAGTAAAACCAACTGGAACCCTAGGGAATGGTAGCAAAATATATATGCTTAAACCAGGTTGTGTAATAATGGGTTCACTCGTAGGTTGAAAGGAATTACATCGTAGGATATTAAAGCAAATGGAGTGTAATTTAAACTAGAGTGTAGGTTTAACAAAACTACAACTCAAACCTATGCTTGAACGCGACATTGAAGACTATGGAAACCGATAGGAGATTTTTTTGAAAATCTAGCAAGGATAAAATAAACTTATACCAGATGAAATCGAAAGTGTATGAAAATATGTTTTAATCATAATAAAGCTTGTATGAGGTGGTGTTAATGAGAATATTTCAAGAAATTCATACTTTTGATATTGTTTTTTTTGTTTTTTTTTTTTTCATGATAGATTACATAATGTAAGGGATGAGTATTGTAATTGATTGTTTGAATGACATTATTTAGTTTAGCAGCAAGAATCCTTATTCTTTTAAGTTCATTTGAATTAGATATCAAAAATTATAAATGAAATGATGGCTATAGTTTATTGTTGATTCATTGATAGAACAACTTGGTTTATAATTTTATTTATTAGAAAGGATTTATATGATATAAGGAAAAGAGAATCATGAATACATATGTTATTGCAACCTTTATTTCAGAGGAACAATAATTATGTAAAGAATATATTTTAATTTATTTTTAGTAGCTATGAAAATATTTACTTTTGAATGTGGTACTTAAATTAGCCTCTTAAACTTATATTTTACACTTCCCAAACCTCCAAGTAGTCAATTGGGAGTAGACGTTCCTCGAAAATGTAGCTAAGCCTCAAATTATACTGAACTACGTGCAATAGAAAACTTTTAAAACCAAACTCAGGTAAACCTTAAAATTATGCAATATTAAGATTGTGGTGGGGATAATCTTATTTCGCAACCCAAGGTTGTGGGTAGGACAACCTTGAACCTATCTCAAGATTATGGGTGTGATAATATTATATATATAAATTGCTATGGGTGCTTGCGGGCAGGTAACCATCATAGCCTTAATTCATTTCAAGATTGTGGGTGAGACAATCTTGCATAATAACTGATAATGGCACTTGTGGGAAGGCAACCAGTATATACCAGGGCTCTAACTGTACTTCTGATGGAAAAAGGTTAGAACAGGAGGTAACGAAGGGTTGTATGGGCATCCCTTCTAGGTTATCCCTTCTAGTGATGAGTGGTAAATTGTGCTTGACTAGGTTAATCTGATAGCATGATGGTATGGGACATCGTGTTGGTTAATCAACACAAAATATCGGGTGGTTACCAGGGTATTGGTAAGACCCTAGATGATGCTCCATGGGAAATGGAAGATCGTCTAGCTCAAGCATGTATGCGCTAAGTCTTACATGACATATATATTTTTAGAACATGTTAAGACATGGGGAAAATATGCATCACACCTCTAGGTGTTATGGGCCCTAGAGGAAAAGAAACCCCCTACCTGAACTTAGGATTCTTGGGAGGAGAGAGAAGTTCAAAATGGGTAACTTTATGGGATCTAGCCAATATCGATCTCATGAGTATTTCGACTGCATCGGGATGGCACTCATGAAGATTAATCTAACATGCTCATACTAGGAAATAAAACAAAAATAAATTAGAATAAAAGAAAAATTTTCTCATATGGTTAACTCTATGATTGGACAACCAAGTGGGTAGACTTGGGGTGTTTGGACAACCAAGTGGGTAGAACTTGGGTTGTTACATTTGGTATCAGAGCAAAGGTTGTGAATCCTAAATTTATAAAGCCTATGAATAACTTAATTCAATGTTGCTAATGTGTTCATCTAAACTTAGAGAAATTGACTAGGCTCCTTGTTTTGTTGAATAGGCAATGGCATCCGGACAAAGGGTAAGTTCCTCAAAATGAACTACGGTGGATCAATAGGAAGGGCTGACCAAAAACCCTAGAAGAGTCATTCAAAAAGTGATGAGACTCGGGGCTTCAGAGGAAACCATAGAACATCCTTGGGAAAATAGGAAGGAAAAAGAACCAATAAATAAGGAGGATAAAATGGTCCGGATGGTACAACTATTGCGAGAGCAAATGAGCCAACAGAAAGAACAAATAGAGTAGCAAAGTGCCCAAATGGTTGAACACATGGCACAACAAAATACCCAAATGATAGAACATATGGAGCAACAAAAAGCTCAGTTGGCTCAACAACAAGAAATGATTTCCCATTAGCATAAAATAATAGAAAACCTGTCCAAAGGAAAAGAAATGGTAATAGTTGAGGATGAGGCAACTATTGACCCAGGGAGGAAACAAGTAGGTTCAGAGTTGGACAAGGATATGCGAAGGCTTGATATAGCTAAATTTGATGGCAAAGGTGATGGGGAAGAGGTTGAGAGATGGTTAAATAGTGTAGAGGCATATTTCATGGTTAGAACCTTATCATCTAAATCAAAAACCTCTTGGGTAGTCTTTCATTTGATAGGTACCGTTGATTGGTGGGATACCTATAGGAAAACTCACAATGTGGAGGTTGTCGATGTGCCTTGGGATACTTTTGTGATAGCATTCAAAGATAGGTTCTTAACATCACAATTTTACCTTGAAAGGACTACAAAATTTTCAAGGTTAACTCAGGGTAATATGACTGTGATTGAGTATTACCAGCGATTTGTGCAATTTCTCAAATACATGCCTGAGTATGAGCAAAGAAATGAGATCAAAATTCAGAAATTTCTCCTAGGGTTGCATCCAAAAATTGGACATCTGATTCTTATGTTGAAACCTGCTACCTTAACTGTTGCATGTGACTTGGCTCGACAAGAAGAGGATAATCTTAAGGTTAAGAAAACTTATTATCAATAGTCCTCTGAAAAGGAAGAGTCACAAAAAAAGAAAAATGTGGGTCCAACAAAAAGGGGATAGGAATTGGACCAGGAATTGTGGCAATGGAAATCGAAATAGGTTTGATAGGAATAAGAATAGATATCAGGGAAATAGGGGAAATCCAAACTATCGAGGTGGCCAAAGAAATTTTAGGGATAGAAATGAACAAAGAGCTAATGCACCATGAGTTGGTAATCAGGAAGATAATGAGGGGAATAAGAAAGAGAGGGCACCATGAACTGGTTGTTGGATTTGTCAAGAACCTCATTATGCTGATAAATGTCCATTGTGAGCTGATAAGAGGAAGGAACCTGTGGAACCTGCTCATAAGATTTATGCAGCAATATGTAATTCCAAACATAATGATCAAGCCACACCTTTCCTATTGAAAGGTAAAATTTATGATAGGAATGTTTGTATTTTAGTTGACTCTGGAGCAACTGAAAGTTTTATTTCACCAAATATTTTAAGGGATATACCAAAAAAACCTGGATTTATGGCTAATGGGTGGAAAGTCGAGTATGGGTCTGGGCAAACCTATTCTGTCGATCAATGTCTATTTGATCCTCAAATAATACTACCTCAAGGACAAACTCGATGGCATTTATACGTAGCTCCATTGCATGCCTTTGACATGATTTTAGGTGTTGACTGGCTCAAAGCGCATAAAGCATTATTAAATTTTGAGGAAATATGGATGGAATATACTGATGATACTAAGGATAGGATTCAGATTTGCTATGAACATGAATCCGTGGAACCCCACCTATTGACAGCAATGCAAGTTAAAAGAGCACAGAGAAAGGGAAGCAGAATATTTGTGGTTAAACTTAATAAAAAGGAGGAAAATGAATCTAGAGCAAGTCTTTTTCAAACCTATCCGGTATTGAATGATTTTTGGGATGTTTTTCTTGAGGAGTTACTGGGTCTTCCACCCCAAAGAGAGTTTGATTTTACTATAGATATTTTACCAGGAGCAAACCCTATAGCTCATGCGCCTTATAGAATGACTACAATAGAGTTGCAAGAACTTAAGACTCAGTTGCAAGAACTTTTAGAAAAAGGACATATTAAACCTAGTGTTTCATCGTGGGGTGCACCAGTCCTATTCATGAGAAAGAAGGATGGAACTTTAAGGCTATGTATTGACTATAGAATGCTAAATAAGATGATTGTTAAGAATAGGTACTCTTTGCCCAGGATTTATGATTTGTTTGACCAACTAAAAGGAGCCACAATTTTCTCCAAAATTGACCTTAGATCTTGTTATCATCAATTGAGGATCCGAGAAGAGGATACCCATAAAACTACTTTTCAAACTAGATATGGTCATTATGAATTTACAGTGTTGCCTTTTGGATTGACCAATGCTCCAGCAACTTTTATGAATTTGATGAATAGTGTATTTCATGAACAATTAGATCAGTTTGTGTTGATATTTCTAGATGATATATTGATCTACTCTAAAAGCAAGGAAGAGCATGATTTACATATGAAGATTGTTCTTGAAATACTCAGAAAGAATCAATTATATGGAAAATTATCCAAGTGTGAATTTTACACAAACCAGATCTAGTATTTGGGTCATGTAATATCTATGAAAGGGGTGGTTGTTGACCCAAAGAAGATTGAGGCTATTATTGATTGGCCTACTCCAAAAAATGTGTCTGAAGTACAAAGTTTTATGGGAATGGTTGGATATTATCGCAGATTTATTCAGAATTTTTCTAAGATAGCTTATCCGATAACCAATCTCCAAAGGAAAGGAAAAGTGTTTAAATGGATGGAACGGTGTGAGGAGGCTTTCAAAACTCTTAAAGAGAAGCTAACATCAACACCAATTCTTAGAATAGCAGATCCTACATGACCATTTATAGTGTGTACTGATGCCTCCTTGGAAGGTTTAGGAGGAGTTCTCATGCAAGAAAATGGTGTTGTCGCTTATGAGTCTCAAAAACTTAAGAGACATGAAATAAACTATGCCACACATGATCTAGAGTTGGTAGTTGTAGTGCATGCTTTGAAAATATGGTGACATTATCTACTTGGGAAATATTTTGAACTTAGAACTGATCATCAAAGTTTAAAATACATTTTTACCCAACCAATGCTTAATGCCAGACAAAGACGTTGGGTAGAATTTTTGGCAGAATATGATTTTGATATAGAATACATAAAGGGGAAGGAAAATAAATTGGCAGATGCTTTAAGAAGAAGGTGGCATATTAATGCTATGTCCCATTGTCAATCTGCCATAATTGAGCAAATTAGAAAATTGCAAATTCAAGATGAATATTCTCAAAAGTATCGAGAATTGGTTCAGCAAAATTCTGATAAAGCAAGAGAATTTAGAATTTGGGAAGATACATTATTGTTTGGAAACAGGGTGGTAGTCCCTAATGATCAGGATCTGAGGAATATGATATTGCAGGAGGTGCATAGTGCTCCTTATTCCGCTCATCCAGGGTATGTAAAGATGTATGAGAATTTGAAAAAGGAATATTATTGGCCAGGAATGAAAAGGGACATCGTTGAATTTGTGGCTAGATGTTTAGAATGTCAAAAAGTGAAAGCTGAACATTTACATCCAACTGGACGTTTAATTTCGCATGATATTCCACAACACAAGTGGCAGGTTGTGACTATGGATTTTATTGTTGGGCTACCTAAAAATCATTTTCAGCATGATGCCATCTTGGTGGTAGTGGATAAATTGACCAAAGTGGCACATTTTCTGCCTAGAAATATTAAATATGGAGCTCCCACTATAGCCCAAAAATTTGCCAGGGAAGTGGTACGACTACATGGTTTTCCTGAAATAATTATATCAGATAGGGACTCCCAATTTACATCTAAATTTTGGCAAACTTTACATCAGGCATGGGGAACAAAGCTCAACATTAGCACTACTTATCATCCTAAAATAGATGGACAAACAGAAAGGGTGAATCAAGTCTTAGAGGATATGCTCCGCATGTATTGTATGGATCATCAAATGAAGTGGGAAGATTACTTTTTTTGGTTGAATTTGCTTACAATAATAGTTACCATACTTCCCTAGGTATGGCTCCATTTGAGGCTCTGTATGGGAGGAGGTGCAGAATGCCACTAACATGGAGTAATCTAGAGGATCGGGTGATGATCAGGCCGGATATGGTCAGAGAAATGGAAGACCATCTCAATGAAATTTGCCAAAGGCTCAAAGAAGCCTCAGATAGACAAAAGAGTTATGCGGATCTTAAGAGAACACCCAGGGAATTCTCTGTGGGAGACAGAGTATTCCTAAGAGTTAAACCTACCAAAATTTCTATTAAATCCTCTAAGCTTAGCCCATGATTTGTAGGGCCTTTTGAAATTGTTGCCAAATTAAACCTAGTGGTCCTACAAACTAGACTTGCCACCCAATCTGTCAAAAATTCATGATACATTCCATGTGTCCCTTCTGAAGAAATATGTTCCTGACCCTTCGCATGTTTGGAATGTTGAACATTTGCAGATGGATGACCCCCTATGCATTGAAGTGCGACCTGTTAAGATCCTTGGATATCGAACTAAACAATTGAGGAAGTAAAATATTGAGCAATGCAAGGTCCAATGGGACCAATTTTTTGAGAATAGTGCCACGTGGGAAGATGTGGCCATCATGAAAAGATAGTTTCCATTTTTGTTTGAATAGCTTGAATAGTGTTATTTTCATGGCATGGTTCTATTTTGATTGAACAATGATATTATCATAACTTGGTTTGTGAAGTATGATCAGTATATATTTGATGTTGAACATGTTTGATATTAATATTGCATGATGATTCAGCCTTGGAAAAATGTAAATTTATTGATGTGTTGTCTCAATTTTCTATTAGTCATGACTATCTTGTTTTGTTTTCTTTCTAAAAATAAATGCATCAGTGGAAGTGTAAACACAGGGATTGTGTTTAATCTTAGGGGGGAAGTATGTAATAACCCTCCAAAACTCTACTCTATTATATGCCTAATTTTTTTGTAAGGATGAGATACTGCTAATGTATCTGTGGATGCAGAGGACAGGTATGGCACTAGCAAGGACGATGCAAAAGAAGGATGTCTTCTCAATGGACCATAGGATTTTCCGATGCAAGGTAAGTCAGGGAAATGATGAGCGGTGGTGTATTTTCCAGTTGATAGGGGCAAAGAACCCTATAGGTAATACATTCACCAACGGTCCATATAGATGCATGACATGTAGTTGCATCCATAGGGTTGTTTTAATGCTTGTCTATTGTGATGTTTGATTGGCAATGAAGATGCTAAAATGCATGGGAGCCATGGTTGGAAATAAGAAATAAAATAGAATAGTGATATGATTATTTTGTGTTACGAATTAAAAATAATAATAATAATATAATATGTAAATGAGGCAAAATAAAATGATAATTGGCAAACATGTATTTTGGCTTTATGTGTTTTGAAGAATTTATCTATGTAAAGGAAATAATATATTTAGCACATTCATAAAAAATAAATAAATAAATATATATTGTTATAGGAGCAAGAAAATATAAGGTGAAGGCATTAACAAGAACACCAATGTTATAGCTAATTATGTTCTAATGAAAAGAATATAGCGGAGGAGTTCTTAAACCATAGAAAGGAGCCAATTAAATTATAGGCCACGAAATGTTTGCTTGACTTAATAAAATATTTAAAATATAAACTAGTTGGAAAATAAATGAATGATGATTGAGCTCAGTTGGTTGGATGTGAGGAAGTGGAGAACACTTGGCGATTAGCATGTTTTGGAAGGGAAAATTGAATGAATGGTAGCGGACTGGGAGTAGAAGGGGATGTTTTAATAAAAATGGGAGAACGAACAAAGACAGAGAGGGATTTAGATCTGGTAATTTCAGCAAGTGGAAGAGATGATGAGTAGTGAACGTGGAGAGCAAGAGGATGGACTACGAAGAGTAGTAAGTGATATAGAATTATTTAGAAAAATATATATTTAATTAAATGATGCACTCTGTTCTGTGTTTGAATTGATGTGACATCTGTTGGTTATGAAAGAAAAGAGAAATAATAAAGTTCTGAGAGCCTGTATGGTGTGGTTTAAAACATATGTGTTGTAAAATTTATAATTGTGTTTGATGTTCTTTGATATTACGTTTGCTGGCCTTAATATTGAAAGGAAAAGAAGTATTTTACGTATGCTTGTGTTGCAAGATTTCAAGTCTTTTCTTTGTTTGCAAAAATAAATCTATCCATGCTCTGTGAAGGAAGTATATACATTGAAAAACCTTAGTGCATGCATGGATATATTGTGATGCATGTGTTTAATATTTGTGGAATCCATGCTTTGAGAATGAAATATATAAATTGGCAAACCTTAGTGCATGCATGGAAACATTGTGATGCATGGGTTTAAATGTTTGTGGTAATAGGAAAATATAGTGTGATTGTGTTTTGAAGCTAAGATAGTAGCTTATGAGGAAATTTGTTATATGTTTTCTCCCCTGCATGCTATCATTTTAAAATACTGAGGATGTTACTTGAGCGTTGTGTTGAAACCCATGGTGAGATGGGTGGTTTTTGCTTGGAATTTTGTATGTGCATGGAAATATTGTTTGCATGCTAGGAGTAGTTGCATTTCATTTTTAGTTTGGCCGCTTTGACCCCTAAAATATTATCGAAAACCTGTGTTGGAAAACTGGAGTTGGGTAAAGTCAAGTTGCAGTGCTAAATTTTGATTGCTAGAAGACTTTTCGTGACCTGACCTTGAGAGATAATTGATAATGCCAAAATGCCAAGACAATGTAATAATTATGAATTATTTTACCTTCAGAGAATAGAGAAGCCCTGGATTCTTTAGATGCATATCTAGTATTGCTTTGAATTAATGTAAAGTTTAAACCAGCATTGAGTTTGTGATAGACTTGCCAACCTGTGAATGGAAAAAGGAAGCAGTGCAGTCTTACCTTTAGTAATGGTGTTGAAATGATTTTGTATTTATTTTTTTATTTCCACCATTTATTTGTATAAGGCATTGTTCAAAAATGTGATTTGAGCTTGGACTGAGGTTCAATAAATTCCTTTCAATGATTTATACCATTCATAGTTGTACAATGGAATATTCTTTAACTTAGCATGAAATATTATGATATCTAGAAACGTAGGTATGTAGGTTGTCCAGGAGAGCTACAACCATAACATAAAATAATTGGCATGCTAGAATGTTATATTTGTTACGTATGTTATGAGCGAATGGGAAACAAATTATGGTAATCCTAATTATGTTTTGAATTTATAAGCAGTGAATGATGATTTTATTATACGTAGTGAAATAAGAAATCTGGAATTGCTATGTTTAGTAAAACCAATTGGAACCCTGGGGAATGGTAGCAAAATATATATGCTTAAACCAGGTTGTGGAATAATGGGTTCACTCATAGGTTGAAAGGAATTACACCACAGGATATTAAAGCAAATGGAGTGTAATTTAAACTAGAGTGTAGGTTTAACAAAACTACAACTCGAACCTATGCTTGAACGCGACATTGAAGACTGTGGAAACCGATAGGAGTTTTTGAAAATCCAGCAAGGTCAAAATAAACTTATACTAGATGAAATTGAAAGTGTATGAAAATATGTTTTAATCATAATAAAGCTTGTATGAGGTGGTGTTAATAAGAATATTTCAAGCAATTCATATGATAGATTACATAATGTAAGGGATGAGTATTGTAATTGATTGTTTGAATGGCATTATTTAGTTTAGCAGCAAGAATCCTTATTCTTTTAAGTTCATTTGAATTAGATATCAAAAATTATAAATGAAATGATGGCTATAGTTTATTGTTGATTCATTGATAGAACAACTTGGTTTATAATTTTATTTATTAGAAAGGATTTATATGATATAAGGAAAAGAGAATCATGAATACATATGTTATTGCAACCTTTATTTCAGAGGAACAATAATTATGTAAAGAATATATTTTAATTTATTTTTAGTAGCTATGAAAATATTTACTTTTGAATGTGGTACTTAAATTAGCCTCTTAAACTTATATTTTACACTTCCCAAACCTCCAAGTAGTCAATTGGGAGTAGACGTTCCTCGAAAACGTAGCTAAGCCTTAGATTATATTGAACTATATGCAATAGAAAACTTTTAAAACCAAACTCAGGTAAACCTTAAATTATGCAATATTAAGATTGTGGTGGGGACAATCTTATTTTGCAACCCAAGGTTGTGGGTAGGACAACCTTGAACCTATCTCAAGATTGTGGGTGAGACAATATTATATATATAAATTGCTATGGGTGCTTGTGGGTAGGCAACCATCATAGCCTTAATTCATTTCAAGATTGTGGGTGAGACAATCTTGCATAATAACTGATAATGGCACTTGCAGGAAGGCAACCAGTAAATACCAGGGCTCTAACTGTACTTCTAACGGAAAAAGGTCAGAACGAGAGGTAACGAAGGGTTGTATGGGCATCCCTTCTAGGTTATCCCTGCTAGTGATGAGTGGCGAATTGTGCTTGACTAGGTAAATCCGACAACACGATGGTATGGGACATCATGTTGGTTAATCAACACAAAACACCGGGTGGTTACCAGGGTATTGGTAAGACCCTAGATGATGCTCCATGGGAAAGGAAGATCATCTAGCTCGAGCATGTATGCGCTAAGTCTTACATGACATATATATTTTTGGAACATGTTAAGACATGGGGAAAATATGCATCACACCTCTAGGTGTTATGGGCCCTAGAGGAAAAGAAACCCCCTGCCTGAACTTAGGATTCTCGGGAGGAGAGAGAAGTTCAAAATGGGCAACTTTATGGGATCTGGCCAATCTCGATCTCATGAGTATTTCGACTGCAGTGGGATGGCACTCATGAAGATTAATCTAACATGCTCATACTAGGAAATAAAACAAAAATAAATTAGAATAAAAGAAAAAATTTCTCATATGGTTAACTCTGTGATCGGACAACCAAGTGGGTAGACTTGGGGTGTTTGGACAACCAAGTGGGCAGAACTTGGGTTGTTACAAGAAAACATCACTAAGAAAGGGATCTAAGGGAAATAAATTTACAACCAAAATATGGTCCACACCATCCAAAAACCTTAAAACCACTCTCCTCAAAATAATAATCTCCTGGAGAAAAAGCTCAAGGTCTATAAAGGATGGATCCATGAACTCCAAAAAAAAACTCCAAGAACATTCGTAGAGCCCCACACAACTAGAAAATTGCATGTAATAACTTTAAACATTTGAGTATTTCTTCCTTATGGCACAAGACCCAAGGAAGAGATAGCCTACAAGAACCTTAAGGGATCCATGATAGGATCCACATTCTCAGGCAAGGCAGATCTAGGATCAAGACCAATAGATAAGCACAAATCAGCTGGTAACCTATTTGCATCTACAAACAAAATTAATAAAATTTCCTTCTCAATAAAATAATATCTCGCAAAAAAATTTCAAGACCCAAAAATGATGGATCCATGAACTCAAGCGAAAATATTTGAGAATAGCCACTAAACCCCTCATAACCATAACCCTACACACAAAAAATTTAAGCATTTGGATCTTTCTCCCTCTTGAAACAAAGCCCATGGAGGAGATAGCTTGCAATAACCTTAAAGAATCCATTCTAGGATCCATGTTCTTAGGCAAGGTAGAACTACGACTAGCATATAAGCATAAAATAACTAGAAATTTATTTACATTTGGAAAGAAGTTTTGAAATAATTTCTTACCCAAACCCAAAGTTGCAGGAATGAAGGATTGGAAGAACACATTAAGATCCAAAATAAAAAGATATATATTCTTAAGCTAAGCAAAGCTAGGATTAGCCAAGATCCTATGCACAACTAAACTGTACATCCAAGAGACACCCAAGCAAATATCAAACTCTTTGCCAAAATCCAAAGGGTAGTCCAAAATCTCAAGCAAGATAAAACCATATTTCCTTCCTAAGACAGGATCTAAGATTAGGATATCCAGAGGAAACTCCTCAAAAAACACAAAAAGAACTACACCAAACCCACTAAAACAACAAAGACAACCTAAAAAATAGAACTTCATAATAGTGAGACCCAACCACACCCTTGCAGTCACTCAAACCCTCTATCTCTCTTCACACACCCTTTATGAAACAAGTTCATGCTAGGTAAACCTACAAATTTTATGCTATTTTTTCTCCATGGTGACTATAGTATTTATAGAACTTATTTTCATCAACAGGATATATTAACAATTTTCATTTTGTATTATTCAAATTAAGTTTTTATTATTGCATCAAATTTATCTTTGAAATCTTAGTTATCTCAAATTTAAGCATTAGAAATCACAAATTTAGTTCAAATTATCAAAATGATGTCATTGTATATTGCTTAACATTTTTAAAGATAAGTCTTTGTTTCTCTAGATTCTTTTTGGTTGAATATTTTATACAAGAAAAAATTAATCATCCTCTATTTGATTAATTTTTGCTACAACGACATCTGAGCTTGTTCTCTATAAATCGTCGGGGAGAGACAAGTTTGTCATTTTGCATTTTTTTACTCCATCCACTACCCTTAATCGTTCTTGTGTTTAGGCATAAATCCTGACGAAGTATTCTTGATAGTGTTTAGGGGAAGTTACGCCCCATGCATGAGAAGAATCTTCTATGGTAGGTGCCATCAACAAGGCGATTCCCTTTTAGTACTACTTATGTTCCACGTATCGTATGATCTCTAAAACTCACCTATAGTTTCCCTCACGTAAGGGCGGGTGATTTTTGTTGATATTTCTAAATACCTATAGTTTCCCTCACGTAAGGGCAGGTATTTTGTACGGTATAACGGCCTAGAAAAAGGTATATCGAAAGGGGGACCAATTGGTGTTATAAGGAACCTTCATCATGTCTGCAAAACTAATGACTGATTCTCATCAGTTGTTGAAAGGTCCTAATTATACACCATGGAAAAATAAGATGAAGGCCATCCTAGGAATGGATGATTTATGGGACGTTGTATTTGGAGCAACAACCAGACCTTCACCTGTTGCTGGTGCTACAGCTCCATCTAATGCTCAAAGAGACTTTGATAATCTAGACAGTAAAGCAAAAGTGCTCATCTTGCTTGCTGTGTCTGATAAAGTCCAACCCCATATTGCTGACTGTGCAACTAGTAAAGCGGCATGGGATGCCCTTAATACTATATATGAGGGAAAGAATGATTCCACCATTCTATTTCTTCAATCTCAATTACATAGTCTGAGCATGAAGCAGGGTGAGACAGTTGAATTCTTTCTTTGCAAAGTTTTTGAATTGAAAGCAAAGTTGAATTCTTTGGGAGAACCAGTTGAAGACAAGATCCTTACTTCAGTTGTATTGAGAGCTTTACCTGATTCTTATCGGGTGTTTATTACTTCCCTTCATGTATCACAATGGAAAGTTACTTTTGTAGAATTGGTTAATATGCTTCAAGAGGAGGAAGCACGCCAACTACAGAGAGATGATTCTTCTAACACTGCTCTCTACATCAACAGGAAAGGGCAAAACTAGAAGAAGGGTAATTTTTAGAAGGGAGGGAATTCACAAAAGGATTCAAAAGGGAAACAAACTCAACAACCTCAACAAAAAAAGAGATATTGCAAGATCTGTGACAAAGAAGGTCATGATACAAACAGATGTTGGCATAAGAATAAGCAATCAAAATAGAAAGGCCGAAACAAACCACAAAAGAACAAACAACAAGTGAATGTTGTTGTTGAAGAATCTGACACGAATTTTGAGAGAGCTCACAAAGTTCTCATGACTACCACAGTGTCCAAGCAGACGGATCCTATATGGTATGTTGATTTTGGAGCCAGTAAGCACATGACTAGTGACAAATCGTGGTTTGAGTCTTTTGAGGCCAAAGAGGGCAAACCTGTCACTATTGTTGATGATAAAACCTACAAGGTTCAGGGAGAAGGCACTGTTTCAGTCACCCTTCCTGATGGCAAGTGTCATATTGAAAAATTTCTCTATGTTCTAGGATTGGCAAACAATTTGTTGTCAGTCACACAAATTCTGGACAAAGATATGGTTGTGAACTTTAGTGTTGATGGAGGCAAGAAGTGTTGTTCTATTACCAGGAGGGGTAAGAACATTGCAACCACTTCATATAAGCATGGCTTATTTGCCTTAGATACTATCTCTACTCCACATGTTGCCATGACGGTCTCTACAAAGGAGGCAACTTCCCTATGGCATAAGAGATATGGACATTTGAGTTCCGGTTACTTACTTGAGCTAAGTAAGTATGAGATGGTTAAGGGTCTTCCTTCCATTTCTACCACTTTACCGGTTTGCTTTGATCGCTTGGCAGGAAAGCAGCATAGAGTGCCTTTTGAAAAGAGCTCTACTAGAGCAAAGAAACCTCTGGAGTTGGTTCATACTGATTCGTGCGGTCCCTTCACTCCCAAGAGTTGTGGGGGTAAGAGGTATTTTTAGTTATTTGTGGATGATTACTCATGAAATATGTGGGTATTATTTCTTCAACTGAAATCTGAAGCATTTGGCTTCTTTCAGCAATTCAAGAAATCTGTTGAGAAGGAGTCAGGGACTTCTATAAATACCCTACACTCAGATCGAGGGGGGGAGTTCACCTCTAAAGAATTTTTTGCATTCTTGAAAGAAAATGGGATCACAAGACAGTTAACTACTGCTTATACTCCTCAGCAAAATGGAGTTGCTGAAAGGAGGAATCATTCCATCATGGAAATGGTTCATTGCATGCTCACAAGAGCTAGACTTGAGCAACTATATTGGGCAGAAGCTATCACCACAGTAGTATATCTGTTGAATAGGGCACCCACAAATGCCCTACAAGGAATGACTCCACAGGAAGCATGGAGTGGTAGGAAACCCTCCATTTCTCATCTACGCATTTTTGGGTGTAAAGCTTTCATGCACATACCAAAAGAGAAAAGGAAGAAGCTAGATGAGAAGTCATTGAAGTGTATTCTTTTTGGGTATGATGAGCACTCTAAGGGTTATCATTTGATTGATCCCTTAACCAAGAAGATTCACATAAGTAGAGATGTTGTTTTTGATGAGGCTTTCACATCAGCAAACACATCAGATGTATACCTAGACCTTGTGGAAACTCAGGTTGTTAAATCTACTTCATCAAAGGTTGGAGGTTCTTCTGGATCTTCTTCAACACCTAAGAAGAAGAATCCAAAGTGGTATACAAATACAATCAAAGAATCTAAGCTATCTACTCCACCAAATTTGACTTTGGATAGGCCTCGTACTCGTAGCATGGTTCGACAAGAGAAAGCTGCAACAAAGAATACTGGGGTTGATGATCTGTGTCAGTATTTTGAAGAACTTTCTGTAGATCTAGCAAGAGATACAGAAGATATGGATATTGATAGTGATAAGGTGTTTATGTCTTCCATAGACGATCTTGAACCTACATTAGTACAAGTTGCTCTCGTTGAGCCTCAGTGGAAGGCTACTATGGATGCAGAGTATAAGTCTTTGATGAAAAACAAAACTTGGAAGCTTGTCGATCTACCACATGGAAAGAAACCCATTGGCTACAAATGGGTGTATAAAGTTAAGTACAAAGCTGATGGGAAAATTGATAAGCATAAGGCCCATCTTGTTGCAAAGGGCTATGCTCAAAAGGAAGGCATTGACTACGAGGAAACTTTTGCACCTACTGCTCGGATGACAACAATTCGAGTTATTTATGCTATGGCAGCACAGTTTGGGTGGAAAGTTCATTAGATGGATGTCAAAAGTGCCTTTCTAAATGGTGATCTCCAAGAAGAAGTCTATATGACTTAGCCAGAAGGATTTGCAGTGGAAGGCCAACAACAAAAAGTTTGCAAATTGGTCAAATCCTTATATGGCTTGAAACAAGCTCCTCGAGCTTGGTATATAAAAATGGACAATCACCTCCTACAACATGGTTTTAAGAGATGTCCGTCAGATGCAAACCTCTATTTCAAGAAACAAGGTTCTGAGATAGTGTTGCTTGTACTCTATGTTGATGATCTGCTCATTACAGGGAGTTCAAAAACTATGATCTCTCTTGTCAAAAGAGACTTGTGTCAATATTTTGAGATGTCGGATCTCGGACTTCTCCATTCTTGTCTTGGTCCGGAATTCAGCCGGAAGGAGCACTCCATCAAAGTGTCTCGAAAAAAATATGCCAAGACATTGCTAGAAAAATATCGCATGACCGATTGCAAGCCAATGGCAACTCCGATGGAGACCGGACTTCGATTATCGCAATATGATGATTCACCTCGGGTAGATGGTACTCTCTATCGACGAGTTGATTGGGAGTCTCATATATCTGACCAATACTAGGCCAGATCTCGTATTTGTTGTCAACTATCTTTCGAGGTTCATGCAGGAGCCTAAGACCACTCATTGGAAAGCAGCAAAACATGTTCTTCACTATGTCCGTGGCATAATGGAATATGGCCTAGAATACAAGAGGAACAACAAATTCTTCTTGCAAGGATACACGGACTCCGACTATGCCGAATCATTTGATGATCGCAAGTCAACTTCAGGATATATTTTTCATCTTGGATCCGATCCTGTCTCTTGGCACAGCAAGAAGCAACAGGTGGTTGCTATTTCATCAATAGAGGCAGAGTATCACATCGCACGTGAAGCTGTGTGCGAAGTGATATGGTTGCATCGCATTCTCACAAGTATGGGTCATCCATCCAAATCTCCAATACACTTGTTTTGCGACAATCAGGGTGTTCTGAACCTAGTCAAGAATCCAGTCCATCATGAAAGAACAAAACACATTGACACACAATGTCATTTCATTCAAGATGAAGTTTTGAGGCACCGAATTCAGCTTCAACACATTCCCACCGATGCTCAAGTTGTAGACATTTTCACTAAGGCACTTGCACGTGTCAAATTTGAATTGTTTCGCAGCTCTCTTTGTATTGCAAAATGATGTAATCAGGGGGGATGTTAGTATAGCTAATAGTTATATCATTACCAAAATAATGTAATAAGGGGGGATGTTAGCGTATATATTTGTTAGTATATTTGTTATTACATTATATTGTTAATTAGGCAGAACTTGTTATTTGTTATAACAGGTTCTATTTCAGCCTCGGATGGTTTCGTAACCTCCGGGCTATTATAGTCCTGCAATTGTATTATTTAAACCATCCCGGACATGAATCAAACTGCTATTTTATCTAACAACTTCTAAAAACATCACCATTAACTTTTATATCTTCAATAATAGTGTCATACAATAACATTATCTTGGACATCAATAAACAAGTAAGATATTCACCTTCCCTTTCTTCATTTGATTTTTTAAAACTTAGGTGAGCTAGGGATCTAATATACCCACACCTCTAAATAAACTAATCCCATTTTTGTTTTGTTTGTAGGTCTCCAAAATTTTAGTTAAATTAGGAAGAATACCAAACAATCAAATACACCTTCGACCATTAAAATTGTCTTCTAACTTCTAGGATGAGGTGCATTAATTCATTTCCTAATTTTTATCCCATTTTTAAAACTAAGCAATTATATTAAAATTGAACGTCATTTAGCATTTAGATCACTTTATTTTTATTTTTAAATATATTTGTTTGCATCTTCAATGTAACCTCTTACATATCAAAAATTATTCTTACATCTTTTATTTTGGTTAAATTCATATTTGAAACAATAATGTTTCTCTACATTAGTAATTATATTAGTGTTGTCGCACTTTTGTTAGTGTGACTTGTCTCTAGTGCTTTTGTTAGAATGATAGTCATATTAGTTTGGCTAAAATCTTAGCTAAAAATCATTAAATTGTATTATATTGAATTGTTTTGTATTCTCTCTCTGTATTGTATGCTAGGTTGCATTCACAAAGTTGAAAATCACTTAGACTATAATTATATCTTGTCTATTGTTCAATAAAATTAGCTTAAGTCAAACAAGTGGTGAATATGGTGCATGTATGTTGAAATTGTGCCATGTATATTATTATGCAAATAGGCTTTTGATATTGCATGAATATGAGTTCCTTAGGAAGAAAATGAAATTTTCTTTGCAAATTCATCATGATTTTCATCAAGGTGAACCAATCATTGCCATGAAAATAAATAATTTTTTTGAAAAAATTGAAAAAAACTTGTATTAAAACAAAGATCAGTTACAATTGGGAATAGACACTTCCCATTCGAAAACAAAGAAAGCACATGATTACAAGAGAAGAGGAAGATTTGCAATGGAGCCAAATCTCTTGAACCAATAACAAGCTAGCTGAGGGAGCTGATTGGTCTGTTTACAACAACTTGTCGCGAAATCGCGCCATTTTCACCGACTTCACCTTTGGCCGCGAAAAAGCTACAAGTCGCGATATCGCGACACAAAACTCCTCTGACCGCAAAAAGTCAACCTGTCATGAAATCGTGACATGTCACGAAATCGCGGCAACAATCCTCCCTTGGCCGCGACGGAGCAACATGTCACGAAATCGTGACCCCTTTCCACCCTTGGCCGCGATGGAGCAACATGTCGCGAAATCATGACAACTTTCCTCCCGTGGCCGTGACGAAGCAACATGTCACGAAATCGTGACACCTTTCCACCTTTGGCCGCGACGAAGGAACATGTCACGAAATCGTGACAACTTTCCTCTCTTGGCCGCGACAAAGCAACATGTCACGAAATCGCGACACCTTCCCAACCTTGGCCGCGACGGAGCAACATGTCACGAAATCGCTACACCTTTCCTCCCTTGGCCGCGACGGCGCAACATGTCACGATATCGCGACAACTTTCCTCCAACGGCCGTGACGGCGCAACATGTCGCGATATCGCGACAACTTTCCTCCAGCAGCCGCGACGATGCAACATGTCACGATATCGCGACAACTTTCCTCCAGCGGCCATGACGGTGCAACATGTCACGATATCGCGACAACTTTCCTCCAACGACCGCGACGGCGCAACATGTCACGATATCATGACAACTTTCCTCCAGCGGCCATGACGGCGCAACATGTCACGATATCACGACAACTTTCCTCCAACGATCGTGACGGCGCAACATGTCACGATATCACGACAACTTTCCTCCAGGGGCCGCGACGGCGCAACATGTCACGATATCACGACAACTTTCCCACAGCGGCCATGATGACGCAACATGTCACGATATCATGACAACTTTCCTCCAGCAACTGCGACGGTGCAACATGTCACGATATCGCGACAACTTTCCTCCAGTGGCCACGACGGCGCAACAAGTCACGATATCATGACAACTTTCCTCCAGCGACCGCGATGGCGCAACATGTCGCGATATCACGACAACTTTCCTCCAACGATCGCGACGGCGCAACATGTCGCGATATCGCGACAGCTTTCCTCCAGTGGCCGCGACGGTGCAACATGTCGCGATATCGCGACAACTTTCCTCCAATGGCCGCGATGGCGCAACAGGTCGCGATATCGTGACAAAAACCACCCTTTGCTTTTTCTTTGATCATTGGCTCAAGGATCTTTCAAGGCCCTGCCTAATCACCTCATCCTCAATAGGCATGTCATTGTGCAACTGCACCCCTACCTCTTTCTCAGCACCCATCTTAGCCAGGAAATCGGCCGCTTTGTTAAAATCTCTACTCACATAAACTGGAATCACATCATCTAATTCCCTCCATAATTCCTTGATTTGAGAGACCAGAATCCTCAACCTCCATGCTTTCAATGCAAAGTTCCTCATGCAGTCTAGAGCTCCAACCAGTATTTGAGAATCAGATTCAAGAATTATCCTCCTGTGGCCCTGAGTAACTGCCCAAATAGAAGCAGATTTGATAGCAATGGCTTCTGCTTCATTGTTTGTGGCTCTTCCCAAGCCTTGCAGTTCCCAATAGAGCACTGATCCCTCATGATTCCGGCAGACCACGCCAATTCCGGCACTACCCGGATTGCCCTTTGCAGCTCCATCAGTATTGATTTTAATCCAGCCTTCTGGGGGTGGTTTCCAACTAGCTCTGTCCTGTCCCTCTTGCTTTTCAACTCCCTCTTCCATTGGGCCAGGACCAACCTGAGTTTCCTCTTTAGCGTAGATGGCAACAGTTTCTGTGACTTTGCTCCAGATGACCTGCCAAACTCCATCTAGCGAGGAAAAGGTTTCTCTAAAAATTCTAGCATTTCTCTCCAACCACACTTGCCACCAAATGAAGTATAAGCCAAGCTCCCACCCAATTTGAAGAGCTTTAGATTTAAATCTACCCCTCTTCCATCTTTCCCAAATATTAGTCCGATTCATGTCACCATTAACCTGGATTTTATAGTGAGAGAACCATCGCTTCCAAATATGACGCGTGAAAGGGCACGCAAACATCAGGTGATCAGCTGTTTCCTCGTTCTTGTGGCATAAAACACATTGAGATGGACCGATGATTCCTCTACATCTGAGATTGTCAAAAGTGAGAATTCCATTGTGCATAAACTGCCAGGCAAAAAAGTTTACTTTCGGCCAGCCCTTGGAGTGCCAAATCTTTCTCCAATCCTCAACCGGATAAGAATGGGGGGAGGCTCTGGGAGGATCTTGTCATATCCGTCCTTCACTGTATAAACACCAAGGCTCCCATAGCCCCAAGCTATTTCATCCTCCTCGTCTCTCCCTGTGAGAAACCTTTCTGTCAAGATTTTGGTCAAGATGGGTGCCAACTCCGGGGGGATTGAAATTGGCCACTCCTCCAACCTCTTAAACTTCTTAAACTTATACTCCCCCAGCTGAGTAGTGTTGAAATAACTTTCAATTTGGACCCAACCCTTGGTTTCTATGGCAGATTTTATTGGTAGTAACTCGGGGAATTCAACAATGATGGGTGGGTACTGATCCCATGAATCGGTCCAAAAACGAGCCTTCTCCCCTCTCCCCACTTTCCAAAACAATTGGTCTTTAATAACCCGAGATCCTAGCTTGAGAGCCTGCCACACTAAGGATCCAGTACCATCCAAAGGGAAACGGCCCACCTCATTGGGGTTAACATGACCCAAATATTTACTAGTTAGGATTCTACTGAATAAGGAAGTTGGTTGGGAAATCCACCTCCAGTACAACTTTCCAGCCAAAGCTTGATTATTTAACTTGGATCCTCTCAGTCCCAGCCCACCTTTTACCTTGGGCTGGGTGACTTTATCCCAGCCCACTAAGGCCCACTTTCTCTCTCCCTTAGCTCCTTCCCACAAAAACTTTCTAGCCATCCTGTCCAACTCTTTCCATATTGTAAGCGGGGCAGCCAGGATAGAAAATTTGTAGATTGGCATGGCTTGAATGACTGACTGTAAGAACGTTAATCTGCCACCATAACTTAACCACTTGTGAGACCAGTGATTAATTCTGTCCTTGATACACTCCAACAAATTCCTCCAAGTGTCTAATTTTAGCTTCTTAAAGTGCAAGGGGATCCCCAAGTAAACCACAAGGAGAGAAGTCCTAGTGAATCCCAGGATTTCTAAAATTCTGTTCTGAAGCCTAAGCTCCAGATTAAAAAAGACCACTTTGGATTTCTTGTCATTAATGACCTGTTGAGTAGCCCTGAGATAGACATTAAGAGTATCCCTAATCGTTCTTGCTTCCCTGAAGCTGGCCACTCCCATCAAACCAGTGTCATCCACAAACTGCAGGTGCGATAAAACTTCGTCCCCCACCCTAATACCCAATAATCTGCCTTGTTGTCTTCTCCTCAAGAAAAGTCTGCCCAGACCTTCAGCCAAAATGAGAAAAAGATAAGGAGAACAAGGATCCCCCTGGCGAAGACCCCGAGAAGCTCCAAAAGGTTGCGAAGGAAGGCCCTTGATTAGAACAGAGTAAGTCGGGGAGGAGACACAGCTCATGACCCACTCTATCCAATCTTGAGAGAAACCAAAGGCAGCCATCATTTTGGCCAGGAAACTCCATTCAACCCTGTCATAAGCCTTTGACATGTCCAGTTTTATGAACATCCCTTTATTCCCAGAAGTGTGCATTGAATGGATTGCTTCCTGGGCCAGAACCACCCCATCCAGAATCTGTCGACCCTCAACAAAACCCCCTTGCTCAGAGGAGATAATGTTGTGAAGAAGAGGTTTTAGGCGCTCAGCCATTACCTTTGTGATTATTTTGTACAACACATTACATAAGGCAATAGGCCTATAATCTGAAATATGAACCCCCTCCTCACCTTTTGGAATTAAGGTAATGAAAGTGTGGTTTATAGCTTTAAGCATTCTCTTATTTTCTCTGGATTCTTCAACAACAGCCCTAACATCTTCCCCTAAGTAGTCCCAGAAAGCCTGAAAAAACTCAATTGGGAAACCGTCTGGACCTGGAGATTTACCAGTGCTCATTCCAAAGACCACAGTTTTCAATTCATCTCTATCAATGGGTTTGAGGAGGGCCTGATTTTCATCCTCAAAAATAATAGCAGGTATGACAAAAATAACTTCATTTTGGGCCTCTACATCTTGAACCACACTTTCCTTAAAAATCTTTGAGAAATAATCCATAGCATGGGAATGTATACCTGGAAGTGTATCAAAGGAATGACCGTTCTCATCTTGAAGGGCCTCCATCTTATTCATCTGTCTTCGAGCACAAGCAATCCGATGAAAGAATTTTGTATTTCTGTCCCCTTCTAATAACCAGGTGGTTCTTGCTCTCTGCCGCCAATAGGTCTCCTCCTGGTTGTCAATGTCCTCCACCGCTGTACGCAAGGCATCATCCTCAGCTTTGAGCTGGTCTGTAATTACTCCTTCTCTGAACTATTTTTGGACCTCATCCCATCTGGCCACCAATGGAGCTCTTTGGGCCTGGAAGTCGGTTTTATTAGCACGCCTCCAACACTTCAACTGAGCTTTGACAAATTGTAGTTGTTTGTGGATTCTGAACATTGCTCTCCCATAAGCTGGGCGGCCTTCCTCCCACCACTGTGGAATTTTCTCCCGAAGTTCTTCTTTCTGAAGCCAAAAATTCTCAAATCTGAAAGGTTTGTGATGCTGCCCCATCCTAGTCCCGCCTTCCAACAGAATGGGACAGTGATCAAAGACTGGGCCTTCTAAAATCTAAAAATTTATATTCCATTTTACAAACGCCTCCTCTGAAACCAGAAAATGATCAAGCTTAACCTTCCTGCTATGTGGCTCCCACCTTTTATTAGTCCAAGTGAAGTTAATGCCAGGACATTTAATGTCCACTAAGCGCAAAGCCTGGACTTGGGCAATCATGAACCGGTCCCCTGGGTCCAAAAAGGGAGCTCCCCCTTCCTGGTCTCTAGAAGATAATTTAGCGTTAAAGTCACCCGCTATAATCCAGTCTAAATCTTCCCTTGAGGTTCGCATGTTCTGCACAGCCTTCCACTATCGCCTCTGACCATCTAGGTTTTGAGACCCATAAAAGTTTGTGATTAGAACGTGTTCCGCAGTGACATTATTCCTAAAAAGAGAAGTGAGAACCCCCCTCCAGGCAAGATGTTCTATTGCAGACCATTCAAGAGAGTTCCACAGAGTAACAATCCCCCCTGAGGCACCTTGGGCAGCCACATCCATATGACCAGCACCCCTCCAGATTCTGTTGACTGTTTTGGACATAAGATCTAAAGACATCTTAGTCTCCTGTAAAAGCAAAAAATCAGTATTGCGATTCTCTAAAAGTCTTCGGACAACAGATTGATGGGTTCTACTGTTTAAACCCCTCACATTCCATGATTGTATAATCATTGGTTACCCTGGGAGCAATAAGAGTCTATTGTCCTCACCGATCCTCCCGTGATCAATCTGTCTCCTTGGGCTGCTAGCAACTCCTTATTGGATCTTCTACCAACTCCCTGAGAGTTGCTATTTTTTGATCTTTTTTCTACCTGGGTTATCCCCAGAGTTGGCCTTTCCCTATTTTTCTCTGGTATTCCCATACTGACATCCTGAGATACTGTCTGCTCCTGGTTATGCACTACCAAAGCACCTGAGCACACTGGCTGTGAAACCTCACAGGGATCAACTACCTGCTGAATGACAGGAGAAGAAGAGAGAGGGAGTTGCCCGAGAATATTAGAAGTTTCCTTAAAACCCTCCATGCCCTCCATAAATTGTTCCTCTTCGTCAACCAATGACTTAAATATCTCATACCTATTGGCAGGTCTGAGATGGGATTGCTCCTTTCCCTCTTTTTTCTTTGTCCGTATTTTTCTTCTGGGTTGTTCAAAACCCTCTCTCTGAGCTTCCTGGCCCTGAACGGTCCTATTAGAACCTGTATTAAGTGTTGCCTTGTCCTCTTTAGGCTGGTGTGGCACTCCTGAAGGGGCCTCCACTTTAGCATTCATATTATTAGGGCAAAAATGGGCCAAATGTCCATGTTTGTGACAAACCCTACATCTAAAGGGTAGGGCCTCATAGTCCAGTTGTTGAATCCAGGAGAGACCTGCCAGTTCAATCTCCATCTCTACCGACAAAGGCTGGCTGAGATCCATCTCCACACATATTCTAGCATACACGGCCATGCTCCCTTCAAGAGTGTCTCTGGCAACACCCAGATGTCTACCAATGGAATTGCCAATCCTTGCCAACACCTGCTCACTCCAGAATTCCATTGGGAGAGCATATAGTCGGATCCATACTGGGACAGGAGTAGGTTCAACTCGGGGATCGAATCCCACTCTCCATGGCTGAACAAATAGCCCTGTCGGGCCATGACTTTTCTTCTCTGACTCGAAAGCCTTATTTCTATCGGCCAAAGACGAAAAGCTAATAATAAAATATCCATTGCTAATAAACCACAATGAATACTCACCGTGAGGCTCCCAGTTTTGGCGGATCCAGGAGTGCAAAAAATTTAGGGAAGGACGTATCCCCATGAACTTGCAGATTAGATCATGATCAGCTCTGTAGATGATTGATTCCTCAACCATACTTGGCTCAATGACTATTTTTGGCCTGGTTTCGGCCTGCGGCAAACAACCATTCACACGAGGTGCTGCCGACTTATTCCCAGCAGCCGTGAAGAGCATTTTGTATGCCATTTTCTGAGCTTCGACATTTTTTGGGGAAGAGTTTTCTTTAAACAAGTCTGCATAAGAGCTGGTACTCCCTGGAAAAGGAGCCGGAGAAGTCCCCATTGGACTCTCCTGGGGCACCGAACTAACCTTCAGAACCACCGTACCCCGAAGGCACTTCTGCAATCCAGCTGATGCCCAAGAATCTTCGAAGATCCAGAAACCCTAGTTCAGAGGAAAAAATCGCCAGAGCTCATTTTCTCGCCTCCGAAGCCTTTAAAAATAATGTCCATGAAAATCAATAATTAGAACAACTTTAATTCTTAAAAATTTGATTTTACAATTATTTCGATAGAGAATTTGGTGAATTGTTTTACCTAATAATAAATTCTAAATTATTTATTTGAGAATGTTTCAAAGTGAATTTGAAGACAAAAATTATTTCTGGTAGAGGATTATGATGGGGAATGTTGTGGAGAGAAGGGTTTAGGGAAATGTTGTGAGTATTAAGGTTGATTACAATCCTTTAAGGTAAGCAAATAAATTGTAGTTTAATTTGTTTTTGAAGAAAATATATAGAGTTATTTGTTATTAGCAAGGAATAGAGAATATTTAAAAGAAAAAAAATAAAAATCTTAGTTTTTTCCCCAAAATCCTAGTTGCTTTTAGGAATTTTTTGGGTTGATATCATGGAGTTACCAATTTTTATTGGAAATGATGACATTGATTCTCAAGAATGGTGGATTAATTTTAGATCTCTACATTCTAGAAAAAAAATGGGAATGCCAACTTATAAAAATTTCAAGAGAGGAAGCTTATGATTGGTGGGTAAGTGTTGCAAAGGAAAGGATTCATAGTTTCACTTGGGATGAAATGGAGCATGCATTCTTGAGTCAATGAAACCCATATAAAAAAGATAGCTAATTTGAAGATCACCATCAAAGGATACGAAGAAGAAACAAAAAGGCTTTAGAAGGAACTGAAAGAAATGAATAAAGAGGACATAAAAGAGGAAAAAAATTACAAAAGGCAATGTGCAAATGGTTACATTCGAAAGGAAAATATTAAGAAGCAATGATCAAGGGAGAAGCAAGAAGCAATTGTGAATGAGGAACAAGTTGAAGAACCAATAGAAAACTCAAAAGTTGAATTTATAGTAACAACAACAATAAATTCCATGGAAGAAGCAATAGTAAAGTCCACAGAATACTTGTTAGAAGTGCATGAGGATGCACCAAAATAAGGGTATAAGAGATAATATTATGGAGAATAATTTAAAATAAAGAATTAAATTACTAAAGAATCAAAGGAAAAAAAAATATTGGGTTAAGGTTGTAGCATATCAACACACACCACTCTAAGGGGCAACAATCTTGGAGGTATGTGTTAGCATATCATGCATGGGGTTGTATTACATTATTGTAAAATATTGCTCGTAGGCAATCTCCAATTAGGTTGGTTAACCAACTCATCGGTTAACCAACTGCTTCAAACTGCTTTGTAATGTTTATAATCAAATCAATGAGAATGTACAATCACTTCATGAAATTCTTCATGGCATCAGAGCTACGGACAGACCAGCTTGGCAGACGGACCTGACACAGAGCAACGGACCGGAAAGAAGCGGACGACACGAAGCCTGGCGGACCGAACGGAAGCTGACAGGACGCAGGGCCGAGGGGGCCTGGCAAGGGAGACGACACGAAGCCTGGCGGACCGAACGAAAGCTGACAGGACGCAGGGCCGAGGGCCTGGCAAGGGAGACGACACGATCGGATGAAAGTTGACAGAACGCAAACCGAGAGACGACGCAAACCAAAGACGAGGAGACTCTGAGGCGGTTCGGGGAGACGACTGAGGCAAAAGGGCGGACTGGACTGGGGGTGGTTTCCCGAAGGCAACCGAAAGGCTATGGAGCCTTCCATTTTTTTCAAGCCTCCCACAGTGGCCGCATAGGCCATGTGGGATAAATTTTTTTTTTTTTGCCTATCTCCGGCCCCGAGGATCTAAATCGATCCTATCTTCGACGTAGTTTCGTCGGGTCTTCTGGCTCCCGTGGTCAGGGCGCTGCATGGTGGACAGTAGGTTTCGGTTTCGACTCCCTTCGGGGATAGTTTTTTTGATGCCCGAATAGCCCAACACAGTTTTTTGACGCCCTGAGCGGCTGTTTGACGCCCGAACAGCACCATTGACGCCCAGCGTAGTTGTTTGACGCCCTGAGCGGCTGTTTGACGCCCGAACAACACCATTGACGCCCAACACAATTTTTTGATGCCCTGAGCGGCTGTTTGACGCCCGAAAATCACCATTGACGCCTGTGACGCCTTGCCAGACCCATTTTTGAGAGTTTCTCTAGGTATTTTTTTCCCAAATTCTATTTTTTTGCAATTTGAAGGGGGGAGTTCACCAATTTCACTTGCAAAATTGTCAGACAAAGGGGGGAAATTGTAATAGGAGCTATAATTTGCGGGCATTTATGATTTTTTATTTGCATTTAAATACTTTTTTTTCTTGCATTATCAATCATAAATTAAAAAAATATATAAGACCCCAAATTTATACCCTATTTGTGCAATTTATTGCACAGCAGCGTTCGGTATTTGAGATACCTCTGGTCCACACTTACAGGTAATGCTGTCGTGCTTTGGACTACTATATTCGCCGCCTAATATAGCTGCAACAACGACGTCTGAGCTTGTTCTCTATAAATCGTCGGGGAGAAATAAGGCAAACCAGTTTTTTTGTTTTTTTCCCATTTCATACCCACATCGTGATTGTTGTTAGACGTAAATCCTGACGAAAGCTCTTTCTTCCAAAGTGTTTAGGGGAAGTTACGCCCCATGCATGCGGAATAAAAATTTCTATGGTAGGTGTCATTAACAACACGATGCTCTTTCAGTATCGCCTATGTTCAATATATTGTGCTTCTCATATGTACTTATAGTCTCCCTCTCGTAAGGGCGAGTACATATTGAGTGGTATACTGTTCCTATATACCTATAGTTTCCCTCACGTAAGGGCGGGTGTATATTGAATGGTTACAATATAACGATCTGGCGGTATAAAGAAAGGGAGACCAATTGGTGATATAAGGAACTTTCATAATGGCCACAATTCATAAGTATCTCTCAGACTCTCAATTGCTGAAGGGTCCTAACTTTGTTCCATGGAAGACAAAGATGAAAGCCATACTTCAGTTGGAAGATTTATGGGATGTAGTTTCTGGCACTGAAAAACATCCTCAAACAACAGGAACAGATCAAGATGATTGGGATAAGAAAGACAAGAAGAGTCTTGTATTTATCTTACTTGCTACCGCAGATGAGGTGCAACCTCATATTTGTGATGCAAAAACTAGTAAGATAGCCTGGGATGCTTTGCTCACAGTATATGAAGGGAAGAATCAATCCACTATTCTTCATCTTCAAACTCAACTACATAATCTCAGTATGAGTTCTGGAGAAATAGTTGACATATTCCTATGCAGAGTGGCAGATTTGAAAGCAAAATTGAATGCTATGGGAAAACCTGTGGATGATGATGTCTTGAATTCTGTTATCTTGAGAGCATTACCAAGTTCCTACAAGATGTTGATCACCTCTCTCAATGTTTCTGCGAGACAAGTCTCATTTGTGGAACCGGTAAACTTGCTTCAGACTGAGGAGGCAACTCGGGTCCAAAAAGATGACATGCCAGATAATGCTCTCTCCACTCAGCAAAGTAGTAAACAGCAAGGCCAGTTTCAAAAAGGAGGTGCTTCTTCCAAAGGAAAAGGGAAGCAATCTCAGCAAAAAGATACAAAATATTGCAAAATTTGTGACATGAATAACCATGACACCAACAGGTGTTGGTTCAAAAACAAGCAACCAAATGAGAGAGGTTCACACAAGAAGGGCAAGCATAAGAAAAAATACAATAAGCATAAACAATCTAAAGGCCATGTAGCTTATGCTGAATCCAACTCAGAATCACCTTCTCCTGATTCTGATTCTGACTCTGAAAGAGCACACAAGGTGCTCATGACTCATACGTCATCTTCTCAGATAGATGATGTATGGTATATTGACTCAGGAGCTAGCAAACACATGACTGGGGATAAATCATGGTTTGATACTTTTGTGGAGAAAGAGGGTAAGCCAGTCACAATTGCTGATAATCAGGTATATCAAGTAAAAGGAGAAGGGGATATTTCTGTGTCTCTTCCTGATGGTAATTGTCAGATTGAAAAGGTTCTCTATGTTCCAGGCTTAGCCAATAATCTACTTTCCGTCACTCAAATGTTGGATAGAAACATGGAAGTCATGTTTCGAGTTGTCAATGGCAAGAAGAGATGCTTTATCACACATTGTGGTAAACATGTTGCCATCGGATCTTACAAACATGGCTTGTTTATTCTCGATGCTATTTCCACTCCCCATGTTGCTTTGGCTGCAACTACGAAGGAGGCCACCTCTCTCTGGCATCGGCGGTATGGGCATCTCAGTTCTGGATATTTGCTTGAATTACACAAATATGAGATGGTTAAAGGTCTTCCACCACTCTCATCTACCCTACCAGTGTGCTCGGATTGCTTAGCAGGGAAGCAACATCGAGTGCCTTTTGAAACAAGCTCCTCTCGAGCTGCAAAACCTTTAGAGCTGGTACATACCGATCTGTGTGGTCCTATGTCAACTAGCTATGGTGGAAAAAGATATTTTCAACTATTCGTTGATGATTACTCACGAAAGATGTGGGTTTTCTTTCTTCAGTTGAAATCAGAAGCACTTCTCTACTTTCAACAGTTCAAGAAACTAGTTGAGAAGGAGTCGGGATGCTTTATCAAGACCCTTCGCTCAGATCGAGGGGGGGAATACACCTCTGAAGAGTTTTCAACATTTCTTAAGAAACATGGAATCAAAAGGCAACTGACTACAGCCTATACACCTCAGCAGAATGGAGTTGCAGAGAGAAGAAATCGTTCCATTATGGAAATGGTTCGATGTATGCTAAAAGGAGCACATCTTGAGGATCAATATTGGGCAGAACCAGTAAACACAACATCATACCTTCTAAATAGAGCACCCACTAGAGCTCTACAAGGGAAGACTCCACAAGAAGCATGGAGTGATAAGAAACCTTCCATTGCTCATCTGAAAGTGTTTGGATGTAAAGCATTCATGCACATTCCAAAATAGAAAAGGAGGAAGCTGGATGAGAAAACCCTGCAGTGTATCTTTCTTGGCTATGATGAGTACTCAAAAGGTTATCGATTGATTGATCCTAAGACCAAGAAGACACATGTAAGTAGGGATGTTATATTTGATGAAGCTCTCACATCAAAATACACATCCACAACTGTATACCTAGATGAAGAAGAGCCTAAGAAGGAGGTTCATCTTCCACAACAAAAATAGAAAGTTCCAAAATGGTATACTAGCACTTTGAGAGATGCTAAGTTGAAATCCTTTCCAGATCTATCTCTTGATAGACCATGTACTCACAGTATGACAAAAGAAATGAGAGCAGAAGAATCTACATCAGAGGTTGATGAACTTTGCCAACACTTTGATGATCTGTCAGTGGGTACAGAAAATGATAAAGAGGACGATAAGGATGGAGAAAAAATCTATATGTCTACATTGAATACAAACGAACCCACAACGGTTCAATCTGCACTTGATGAACCACAGTGGAAAGAAGCCATGGATGTAGAACATCAATCTCTCCTTAAAAATAATACTTGGAAGTTAGTCGATCTGCCAAAAGGGAAGAAACCCATAGGCTACAAATGGGTGTTCAAAGTAAAGTATAAGGCAGATGGGTCTATTGATAAGCATAAAGCCCGACTTGTTGCAAAGGGATATGCTCAGAAAGAAGGCATAGATTATGAAGAGACTTTTGCCCCTACTGCAAAAATGACTACCATTCGTGTACTTTGTGCCATGGCAGCTCAGTTTGGGTGGAAATTACATCAGATGGATGTTAAAAGTGCCTTCTTGAATGGTGACTTACAAGAAGAAGTATACATGACTCAACCAGAAGGATTTGTGGTCAAGGGGAAAGAACAAAAAGTATGCAAATTGATTAAATCCTTGTATGGGCTAAAACAAGCTCCTCGAGCTTGGTACATCAAAATAGATAGTCACCTTGTGCAGCATGGATTCGAAAGAAGTCCTTCAGATGCAAATCTCTATATCAAGAAAAATGGATCTGATATAGTGATTCTTGTACTTTACGTAGATGATCTGATCATTACAGGAAGCTCAGAAAGTATGATTGGCTTAGTGAAAAAAGACTTGAAGCAATCATTTGAAATGACAGATCTAGGACTTCTGCACTATTGTCTTGGTTTAGAATTTACTCAAGAAAAATTTCATATTCGAGTAACCCAAAAAAAATATGCCAAGACTTTAGTGGAAAAATATCGGATGACTAATTGTAAGTCCAAAGCAACTCCAATGGAGCAAGGACTTAAGTTATCTTGATACGATGAGTCACCTCAGGTAGATGGAACTCTCTATCGTCAGTTGATTGGGAGTCTCCTATATCTGACAAATACCAGGCCAGATCTCAGTTTTGCTGTGGGATATCTTTCAAGATTCATGCAAGAACCTAAGATGAGTCACTGGAAAGCAAGCAAAAAGAGTTCTTCACTATGTTCATGGTAGTACAAATTATGGCCTGGAATACGGAAAGAATAATAAGTTTTTCTTACTGGATACACGGACTCGGATTATCTTGGATCTCTTGATGATCGTAAATCCACTTCTGGATATGTTTTCCATCTCGGGTCTGGACCAATCTCATGGCACAGTAAGAAACAGCATGTGGTTGCTCTATCTTCAACAGAAGCAGAATATCGTGCAGCCAGTGAAGCAGTCTGCGAGATAATGTGGTTAAGTCGCATTCTTACAAACATGGGCCTTCCAAAGAATCTTCCACTTCATTTGTTTTGCGACAATCAAGGTGTTTTGAATCTTGTCAAAAATCCTATTTATCATGAACGTACCAAACATGTTGATACCGGATGTCATTTTATTCGGGATGAAGTTCCAAAGCACCATATACAACTTCAATACATTCCTACTGATGAGCAGGTTGCAGATATCTTTACCAAAGCCCTTGGCCGTATCAAATATGAAAAATTTCGAGACACTATCGGAATTTGCCAATAATGTAATAAGGGGGGATGTTAGCATATCATGCATGGGGTTGTATTACATTATTGTAAAATATTGCTCGTAGGCAATCTCCAATTAGGTTGGTTAACCAACTCATCGGTTAACCAACTGCTTCAAACTGCTTTGTAATGTTTATAATCAAATCAATGAGAATGTACAATCACTTCGCGAAATTCTTCAGTATGGCTTAAGGCATCAACATTACAAATCTACATAGAGTAAAAAAGGCATCAAGTATGATCGTGTTTGGGAGAAAATACATAATCTTTCTAGATTTCAAAGGGATGAAACAACATCAAGGAACAATAGGACCAACCATTCAAAATATCATAGCAGAGCAACAAAAACATGGAGTCAACAAAGCAATTATGGATACTCAAGTAGCAAAAAGGTAGCTTGACATTATCAAAGACCACCACTAATAAATATTTCACTTGGATGTATGGATGAACAAGATTGGAAAATATCAACAAGAAGGATGTTGAATGTTGGTATTTACAAAAAAAAAAAATTAAAAACCCAAAAAAAAATATAAAAAAATCAAACTTTTTATGAAAAAAGATATAAGCATCTAGATATAACATCTCAATTGAGATGAGAATAAAATGTGTTTGTAAACTCTCAAGCTTTAAATAAAACATGTGTGATTTTTCAAGGGTGGGGACCTAAGTACAATCCCTTTTTTTCAAGCCAAAAAAATCTTAAAACATCTTAAATTTAAATTTAAATTCTTTAATGCATCATTATTTTTTATTACATATATTGAAATTAATTATCAAATTAATTATTTTTAATTAAAATTATCGTAGCTACTCATGTGTTGTAGGTGAGTTGGAGAGGGTAGGGCAATCCTCCAAGGGAGGTCCTTGGTTCGAATCTCCACCCTACCAAATGCACATCAGGTACCCAAAATCCAGTTGATAATGTTGGTGTGGGACTCACGGGTGATTTTGATGGTGTAGAACCCTTGGTCGTGGTTTCTCAGACCAAGGTGACCTTGCAATAGGTTTTTTTCTAAATTCAAATTAAAATATCTTAGCTAGTATAAAAAGGACTTGACTATGTTCAATCTACAAGCTAAATCTAGTCATCTATCCTCAATTAAAGTAATCTAATTGAATTGTAAGAGTTTGATTATAAGAGGCTAAACCTTCCATATAAAAAAATTGGATATACTCTTTAAAAAAATTTAGTTCTTTTTTCAATGTAAAAATAATTTAAATAATATATCAAATAACATAAATTCAATTGATTCGCGACATGTTGCTTCGTCGCGGCCAAGAGAGGAAATTTGTCACGATTTCACAACATGTCGCGATTTCGCGGTCAGAGGAGTCTTGTGTCGCGATTTCGCGACTTGTAGCTTTTTTGTGGCCAAAGGTGAAGTTGGTGTTTGTTGCGCAATTTCGCGACAAGTTGTTGTAACAGACCAATCAGCTCCCTTAGCTAGCTTGGTATTGGTTCAAGAGATTTGGCTCCATTGCAAATCTTCCTCTTCTCTTGTAATCATGTGCTTTCATTGTTTTCGGTTGGGATGTGTCTACTCCCAATTGTAACTGATCTTGTTTTAATACAAGTTTTTTTCAATTTTTTCAAAAAAACATAAATTCAATTGATTAAATAAAATTGACAAATATGATCATAACTTAATATAAGTAGTCCTTCAATCTCAAATAAACAATTTTTAAAGAATATTATTTAAAAAAAAATACATTCCATTTTAATTTGATATAACCAATTTTACAATATTTATTATTAAAATAAAATACAAAAACTATAATAAATAACTTTTTAAAGCTCATTACGCATATCAAACAATATTCACTATAAAATATCAAAGATTCAAATATCCTCTCTAATTCCTCTTCAAACTACCTTCGTACCACTAATGTCTCTTACTCTTCAATAATACTCTTCAAATTCCCCATACTAATGTCTCTCACTCTAAAAATATCATATTTCCTCAATAATACCTCTCTAAATTCCCTCCATATTAGCAGTGGCTCACTCTAAAAATATAAATATTCATCTCCTCCATAATGTCTCTTATAAAGAGGTCAAAAGGGCCTCTTACAAAGAAATAAAAAATTCTAAGTTCCCTTATAAATTCAAGTTCCTTTCTCTTTATTAAGTGTAAAAATATGAAAGATTCAAATATCCTCCTTATGCCTCTTATAAGGAGGTCAAAAATTAAAATCTTTTTGTACAAACAGTGGGTCTCTTGTCCTCTTAGACATGCCTCTAGCTAATGCACAACAAAATAAAATTGAAAAAGTATAGTACAATTTTTTTAAAATAAATTAAGTGGTATTAGCTTAATTAGTTAGATTTTTAAGAGAAGATTAAAGATCTTTAAATAAATTAAGTGGTATTAGTTTAGTTAGATTTTTTAATATTTAAAGAGAAAACCAAGATTCAAATCTTGTCCAACGAAACATGAGACATGGATAACATTCAAGCTTTGTTATAATATGATTATATAATATGATTATGTAGTAACCATGTAATACTAATAAAACATTTTCAATCTCTTATAATCAATTGAATTTTTTTTGGTTCAAATAACACCTTGATTTTCACTTAACATCTAATTAAATATAAATTTTTAATAATATAATAAATATCCACAGTGATCAATGAAAGATCCTTGAGACAATGATCAATGAAAAAGCTAAGGGTAGTTTTTGTCGCAATTTCACGGCCTGTTGCGCCATCGCGGCCATTGGTGGTAAGCTGTCGCGATATCGCGACATGTTGTGTCGTCGCGACTGCTGGAGAAAAGTTGTCGCGATATCATGACATGTTGCGCTATCACGGCCGATGCGGGAAAGTTGTCACGATTTCGCGACATGTTGCGCCGTTGCGGCTGCCGAGGAAAATTTGTCGTGATATCGCGACATGTTGCGCCGTCGCGGCCAAAGGAGGAAAGTTGTCACGATATCGTGACATGTTGCACCGTCGTTGCCGCCGAGGGAAAGTTGTCGCGATATCACGACATGTTGCGCTGTTGCGGCCGATGTGGGAAAGTTGTCGTGATATCACATGTTGCACCGTCGCGGCCGTCGAGGAAATGTTGCACCGTCACGGCCAAGGGAGGAAAGTTGTCGCGATATCGCGACATGTTGTGCCGTCGCGGCCAAGGGAGGAAAGTTGTCGTGATATCGCGACATGTTGCGTCGTCGCGGCTGCCGAGGGAAAGTTGTCGCGATTTCGTGACATGTTGCGCCGTTGCGGCCAAGGGAGGAAAGTTGTCGCGATTTCGTGACATGTTGCGCCGTTGCTGCCGCTGAGGGAAAGTTGTCGCGATATCGCGACATGTTGCGCCAACGTGGCCCAGGGAGGAAAATTGTCGCGATATCGCGACATGTTGTGCCGTCGCGGCCATGGGAGGAAAGTTGTCACGATATCGCGACATGTTGCGTCATTGTGGCCGTTGGTGGATTTTTGTCGCAATATCGCGACATGTTGCTCCGTCGCGGCCAAGGATGGATTTTTGTCGTGATTTCGCGACAGGTTGACTTTTTTGCGGTCAGAGGAGTCTTGTGTCGCGATTTCGCGACTTGTAGCTTTTTCACGGACAAAGGTGAAGTTGGTGTTTGCTGTGTGTTTTTGCGATAAGTTGTTGTAACAGACCTATCAGCTCTCTCAGCTAGCTTGGTATTGGTTCAAGAGATTTGGATCCAGTGCAAATATTCCTCTTCTCTTGTAATCATGTGCTTTCATTGTTTTCGGTTGGGATGTGTCTTATCCCAATTGTAACTAATCAATGTTTTAATACAAGTTTTTTTCAATTTTTTCAAAAAAAAAAAAATATCCACAACGTTAAAAATACAATATATTTTAGCTGTATTAGACACAAGTCCCTTTTGTGGTGCTTTGAGCTGTGTTAAAAAAGGTTTAAAATGATTGTGACATGGTGGTTATAGGGTGGACTATACGAAGAACTGTGTAACAGCTTCCATAAAAATCAAACAACCTACCCAAAATAATGTAGCGACCATACAAACTGAACAACCTGTCTAAATTCATAACCTATTCCACCATGTAAATTAAAAAAAAAAATACAATATATTTTTAATAAAGATCCACAAGCAAAACATACATTAAAAACAAAGATTTATTAAATAAGACCTTATCATTTTAATGTACATCGTAGAGAGATTTTTAAAATAAGATCTTATCATTTTCGTTGTTTGCGTATCTGTTTGTTTGTATAATATTATTTTTAATTGTTCACGGAGAATAAAAACATCTTATTATAATTTAATTATTATATATATTTTATTTGACAAAATTTAAACTTAATTTTTTTAAAGCATAATAATAATAATTATTATATTAATATTATTTAATTTAATTTTATAATTATTTAATAAATTTTTTTATTTAACTATTAATTATTTATTTTTTCTTAAAACAATAATAAATATAACAAGTGACACAACTGAACCACACTTCCCAAAGGCATAACAACCATTTATTTTTCTTTATTTTTACTTAAAGTAATATGAAGTATAACAGGTGGCACAATCAGGCCACACTTGCCTGAGGCATAGCAGCAGGGGGCCTCCCTCCCCTAATTCGAACTTGGTAAAAAAAAATTCTAAACTTTAAGTCTTTTTTTAATTAATATTTCATCTATAACATCTCTTCATTTTTATCACACCTGGGATCAAATCCTTGGAGATGCCACTAGAACCCTTACCTCATCTAGTTATTAGAGAATTGGCATGAAGGAGACCACCATGACTTGCCATTGAGTTGGCGCACCTACCTTTGCCTAAGAAAGGCTTGCCTGCAAAATTTGAACTTAGGTCTCCTCTTGATACCAAAACTTACAAATCTACCCAACAGACTTCCATCTATTACTATAATTCTAAGTACTTTTTTAAATTCATCTAAATTTTGACATCTCAATATTTATCTTTTTATTTATAAGAATAATAAAGTTACGTTCAACTCTATTACCTTAATTTATTAAAAATAATAATATATTTTTTAATTTTATTATATTATTACATTAATAATAATAAAAAATTATTTTTATTTATATGTATCTTATAAAAATTAAAATTCAAACTTTAAAAAAATATTTATTTAAAAAATAATAATAAAAAATTTAAAGTAAAGAATGAATGGCTTGTATGGAGAGGTTTTAGTTCTTATTAGAGGTTGAATTTTCGAAGTGGAAGATGCTAAGTTATTTGCATCTAATGGTTAATACCTCTTCATATAGATTAAAGGCAGTATACAAGTGATTGCTGTGCACAAGTGCACCATGGTAACGAAGGTATCTTATTTTTCTTTTATTTTTATGCTAGTGTAAACAATATTAGAAAGAGTAATGATAAGGAGGTGGTGGCATCTATATTATGGATTCTCTCAGTAATATTAGTCTCTTCGATTGAAAATATTTGATACACAAGATTTTTGGGTGATATTTCTATGATTTAAATTGTTTTGTTTTTATTGGTTTTAAGGTTGTTATTATGACCCTGTGCTATTTGTTATATAACTATTGTGTATTGCATTTTGCATTTTATGGTTGACGGTATTATATTAGGTGATAACTATATGTTTTCAAGCATTGCTATTATAACCTTTTGCTATTTGTTTTAACTGTTATTTATTGCATTTTTCATTTTTAAGGTAGACAGTGTTAAAATTATCAAACCTGATCCCCATCTCGTTATCGCTCAAAACAAGCACTAAAGTCGTAAAAAAATTCATTTGCGATAGCGATTCAGAGAATCACTCAACATATTCAAGTACGGAGTGATTTGACGCCCTTTCCCATCCACCATTAATTCCCGCGTGTGAGTGGTTGGAAGTTTCCCGCTCTTTGTCATCTATCTCCATGTATATATAAACACATATGTTTTTGTCACTTGAGAGTGAGAGAGAGGGAGTCTGTGAGAGAAAGGGTGCAGAACTATGAATGCAGATTAGCAGTAAAAGGAGTTCAAAGTAGTTGTAGTCCCGAATAGTAGTTTTGGAGTGCTCCTGTGTTTTCGTTTATCCTGATTTAACGCAGATGTCTATAAAACCTCTACGGAGGTTCGAATGTAATTTCTCTCATATTATAAATAAAATCTAGTTTTATTTATTCGTGTGGATCCCATCTCCAAGAATCCTTAGTTTACCCCATTTCTGATCTCATCAAACAAACAATTTTGAGGTTTCCAAATATTGAGAGTAAATCTTCGGCTTTTCTCCATATTGCTCTCTTTGCATTGTTTTATCCTTCTGTCGCTCATGGTCGCTCACGGTTTGAGCGATCTGCGTCATTTATAATCATACCACTCAAAGGCATCAAGTTTTGTCCCTTTATTTTTTTCGTCTTTAGTGGTTTGTCTTACTTGCATTTGTCTTACTCTATTTTACTCTCCATCGCTCGCAACTCCTCAAAATTCCCTCTAGCGCACATCTCATGAGTGGTTTGCTATAATTTTAATTAAGTTAAACGACTTAGGGCATAGGATCTTTGTCCTATATATATTTTGTCTTTTCCTCCCACTGCCTCCATCGCTAAACATACTTTGCCCAAAGCTCCTTTTTTTTACTTTGTTTTGCGATTTGGAGATTAAAGGAGTTAGATTATTTTTAGGCAAAGTTCTTTTTTCATTATTCTCCCTAAAGCGTTCGCATTGTGCATTTTCCCCCTAAAGCGCATAAGTCGAATGACAATTTGGGGAAAACTTTACTTAGTTTATTTTTATCCTCATCCGCCATGTGAGGTGTTTCTTGAAAGGCATGCAAACTTTTATTTCTGTCCCTAGCTCGTCGATGGGTGTAATTTTTTTCCTCCGTCGCTGCAATCTACAATGATCCACGGTAATAATTTTTCCTTTCGATATCGTTAGTGTCAAAGGACTTTTCCCGATATCGCTCCAAGCACGAGCAATCCAGGGCAATTTTTATTATTCAAATTGGTATTAGAGCTTTAGTGCCTTGATGCGGAGATAAAAGCATGGCTTTCGGTAGTAACAAATTGCAGTTGTAGATCCAACACTTCAATGGCAAGAACTACGACTACTAGAGCATCCAGATGAAGATCCTATTCGAATCTCAGGAGCTGTGGGACCTGTTCGAGAATGGCTACCCAGAACCGATAAATGCAGCAGCACTAGCTGCCCTCTCCCAAGTAGAATAGAAGGAAAACACCAAGAAGGACCAAAAGGCCCTATTTTACATCATGCAAGGGGTCAAAGAGACCATATTCCCATGGATGGCATCGGCCACCAAGGCAAAGCAAGCTTGGGAGATTTTGGCCAGTTTGTATCAGGGAACCAATAAAGTTAAGCTCATGAAACTACAGATGCTAAGGAGGGAGTTTGAGAACCTGTAGATGAACGAGATGGAGTCCATGGGTAACTTCTTCACCCGGATGATAGACGTAATCAACCAGATGCGATTGAATGGAGAAATCATGCAGAGCCAGAGAATCATGGAGAAGATTATCAGAATCCTATCTACTAAATTTGACTTCGTTGTTATAGCAATCGAGGAGTCGAGGGATATGAAAACCCTCTCAATGGATGAGCTCATGGGTTCCTTGCAGACACATGAGTAGAGGTTGATCCGCTCATCTTAGTCCTCTCTAGAGCAGGAATTCAAGGCGCAAGTCTCATTTCGAGACAGTGGCAGACAAGATTCCCACCATGGCACCTCTAGTTCTCAAGGAGGAAGAGGCAGAGGTAGGCATGGGAAAGGAAAAAAACAAGGACGGTCAAACCCTAGTGAGGGAGAGACCAGTTACAATTTCCATTAGCAAGGTGGAAGAGGTGAAGCGAGGAACCAACAAGGTGGGTCTAGCCAGAAAAAGGACAAATCTAAGGTCCAATACTACTATTGCAAGAAATTCGATCATTACATCTCACATTGTAGAAAGAGGATGGTCAACGAGAACCAGTAGCAAGCCCATTACACGGACAACACTAGAAATGCGATAGGAGGAAATGTGCTGCTGACTTGCAACATTGAGGAAGAGTGCCAAAAGGATGTGTAGTATTTGGACAGCGGGTGCAACAATCACATGACGAGGAACAAGGAGATGTTCTCACAACTGGATGAAATAGTCTAGTTTGAGGTGAATATGGGGAACAACAACAAGGTTCCCGTGATGGGGAAAGGCAAAATCCTCATCCGCACTAGGCATGATGAAAGGAAGCAAATTTGTGATGTGTACTATGTGCCTGGGTTGAAGCACAACCTGTTGAGTGTGGGACAACTCGTGCAGAAGGGACACACTGTCTAGTTCAAATATGGAACCTGCACCATCAGAGACAAAGCACATGGCCAGATTACAATGATGTCCATGACAAAGAACAAGATGTTTTCGTTGCAGATTCAAAATGAGTCTCTAATGTCCTTGAGTGCAGTCGTGAATGATGCTACCTAGTTGTGGCATCTCAGGTTTGATCACCTGAGCTTCAGTGGCCTGAATATACTACACAAGAAGTATATGGTGAAGGATTTACCCCTTATTAAGTAGTCAAATCAAATCTATGAGGGTTGCTTGGTCGAAAAATAACACAGGGATTCGTTTCCTTCCAATCAATCTTAGAGAGCATCACAACCATTGGAGCTGGTGCACTTAGACATTTGCAATCTGATGCAATCCTCCAATGGAGGTCCCTTGTTCGAATCACCACCCTACCAAATAAACATTGGGTCCCCAAAATCTAGTTGATAATAGTGGTGTGGGACTCACGGGTGATTTTGATGGTGTAGAACCCTTGATCGTGGTTTCTTAGACCAAGGTGAACTTGCAATAGGTTTTTTTCTAAATTCAAATTAAAATATCTTAGTTAGATAAACATTCTTATAAAAAGGACTTGACTATGTTCAATCTACAAGCTAAATCTCGTCACATATCCTCAATTAAAGTAATCTAATTGAATTGTAAGAGTTTGATTATAAGAGGTTAAACCTTCCATATAAAAAAATTAGATATACTCTTTATAAAAATTAATTCTTCTTTCAATGTAAAAATAATTTAAATAATATATCAAATAACACAAATTCAATTGATTAAATAAAATTGCCAAATATGATCATAACTTAAAATGAGTAGTCCTTCAATCTGATATAAACAATTTTAAAAAAATATTATTTAAACAAAAAACATTCCATTTTAATTTGATATAACCAATTTTAAAATATTTATTATTTGAATAAAATACAAAAACTATAATAAATAAATTTTTAAAGCTCATTGTGCATATCAAACAATTTTTTATTTTTTTTTATTTGTGGAAAACATCCCAAAAGGGATGCCACTTTCGGGTAAGACCCAAGGAGGCAGGGGTATCCATTCCACCAAAAATGCCCAGGACTCGGACTTGGCCTACCACCTTTGACATACTCAAGGAGCAAACAAACACACAAAACCAATTTAAAAATAAGTAAATAACAACAAAAATAATAAAATAAAATAAAAAACATGCTCCTTGAGTGTGTCAAAAACAAAAGCACAACCAAACACGCACAATAAGATAAAAGAAACCACAACACAAACCACATAGAAAAACACAAGAACCACATAACAAAACACAAACAAGACAAAAACAACAGAACACTACAAAGACATAACCCAAAAAAAACATGAAAAATAAACACAACCAAAACCTAAAAAATTAAAAAATAAAATAAAAATAAAAATAAAAAACAACCAACAACAGACAATAAACAAAAACAAAAAACATAGAAAACACTCACACATAAAAACACGAAATAACACAAACAAAGAGAAACCCAAGAACAAGAACGAAAAAAACACAAGAACAATAACAAAAAACAAATAAAAAAAAAACAAAACAACAAAAACACAAGAACAACAAAAAACAACACAAAGAACACAAAAACAAAACAAAATAAAAAAACCCACCCACCTTAAAAAACTAAACAAAAAAAAAAAAAGAAAAAAGAAATAAAAAATGAACAAAACAATGACCTATCTAGACCAGAAGACTATTAAGGCAAGAATCAACAGAGGAAACAAAATAAAGAATAGAATGAGCTAGGGAACTAAAAAAAACTGAATGAACCAAAGAGAAGCAAAAAAAAAAAAAACAAGAAGAAACTAGGTACCTTCGTAACTCGGAGCCATCCAAAGAAATGATAGAAAGAAGAGCTTCCCTAATTTGAGAAGCCCACCATATAGGAGGGTGGCCATAACAAGTAAGATCACCTTTGTCCAAAGCCCAATTAGCTAAAGCATCAACACTCTTGTTTTGATCTCTCGACCACATGATTGTAATCAACTTTCAAAAATCCCATCCTGGATTAACCGAATCTTCTCAATAATTCTTTTTATTCTCCAATCCACCTTATGATTCTTAGAAGGATTCTTCAAGAGATTAATCATAAGTTGAGAGTCGACTCAACTAACACCTTTTCCCATCCAACCTTAGTAGCCTCCCCGAAGGCCTCTGAGGATACCATACCCCTCAACAAGGTTATTGGAAAGAATACCCAAATTTTCAACAAAAGTAAAAACCAGGGAGCCATCTCGAAAGTCTACCAATTCCTCCCACATCGGCTTTTCCAGGGTTCCCTCTAGAGGCTCCATCAGTATTGACTTTTCCAAAATCCTTAGGAGGAGGTTGCCAATTTCTATTCCTATCCATCTTACTAATACTCACATTCCCTTTAAGTTGGTTGCCCTTAGAAGGTTTAATCTTCAATATTTGCATCACTTGATCCCATATTTGGTGGGAGTTTTGGGGGTGATTAAGGAGATGATGGACTGATTCAACTAAGTTGGCTATGGTCTTTTGCCAAATATAGTGAATATCCTTCCTATCTTGATTAAAAATTTGGTTGTTCCTTTCATTCCAAATATTCCAAAGAAGAATGGTAGAACCCATCCAAACTAACTCCCTAATAAAATGATCAACACCCTCTTGATTAGGCCAATCCCTCCAAAGTCGTTCAAAAGTAAAAAAATTGGACCACCTGTAAGCCAAGTAAAGTGGCCATTCTCCTCCACAACTCAGAGGCTAAAGTACACTCAATAAAAATATGGTTGATATTTTCTACATTCTCTTCACACATTTCACATCTAAAAGGGCCATGAAAACCACGCTTCATAAGTTGCTCACCAGTAAGCACCCTACGATGCAATAAAAGCCAATTAAAGAACCTCACCTTAGGCCGAGATCTTTTGAGCCCACAATCGAGAAAATATGTCGAAGAATGGTTGGGATTATTATGGCATAAGGTCAAATAACCTTGAGCAACCGAATACTCACCCTTAGTAGTGTTGTTCCATCCAAAACAATCTTTTTCATGGGACCAAGAGAGGGATCTCATATGAAGGATGCCTTGGATATCTTGTCTTTGCCTTTCTGGGATTTGAATAGGCTAGTCCTCAATAGGGATCCAATATCTACCAACCTTTGAATTACCAGTATGGTACCGACAGTAATTAGCCACCTTTATCCAATTAGCTCGATGAAGCTCCTCCATCCAAGGCCTCCAATCGAGAAACTGAGTTATCAAAGGCTTGTGACCATCCCAAGAATCTGTCCAAAAATTTGCATGTTGACCATTATGAATGATCCAAAATAATTTTTTCTTTATCAAATCCTCACCAGTCTTAAGAACTGCTAAAATGGGAGAACCTTTGGTAGGAAGTTGATAGCGAACAAGGTCTTCAGGACTTTTGTTCTCAGCATATTTAGCACGAAGATTATTGGCCCAAAGAGCATTGGGGTTATGCAACATCCTCCAATATAATTTAGCAGCTAAAGCTTTGTTGTTATTAATTGAAGACCGTAATCCTAACCCCCCTTCACTCTTAGGAAGACATAAAGTATCCCATTTCACCAAGGCCCATTTTCTTTTCTCCTTAGTACCACTCCAAAGGAAACGATGACTGATTTGATCCAATTCTCGAAGAACAACCTTTGGGATATTCAAAATGAAAGAAACATAAATAGGAATAGCTTGAAGGACTGATTTTACCAAGGTGATTCTACCCCCTTAAGAAAGCCACTTGTTGGTCCACTTTCCAATTTTCTTCTTGACTTTGTCCAACAACCAATTCCAATATTTATTTTTTTGCCTTTGAATATTTATGGGAATACCTAAATAAGTGATTGGAAGAGAGGTCTTCTTATATCTTAGTTTATCCAAGACCATGGATTCCTCGTCTAGCAGAGCAGATGAAAGAAAATAACTTTAGATTTGTCTTCATTGATCAACCGCCCAGTAGCCTTAGAAAAATAGCTAATGATTTGCTTAATATTAGAAGCTTCCTTAACCGTAGCTTTACCTAAAAGAGTAGAGTCATCCACAAATTGAAGATGAGAGATAGGTCTAGCTCCATGAGCAATGGTAACTCCCTCAAGGGTTTTGTTTTCCCTCTTTTTGGTTATAGTCCTACCCAAGCATTCAACAAGAATGATGAATAAATAAGGGGATAGCGGTTCACCTTGCCTAGGCCTGCCATTGATAAGAACTAAGTAGGAAACTGAAGAGATACATCCCATAATCCAATCCATCCAATCCTTAGAGAAACCAAATTGCCTCAAAACTTTGATAAGGAAGTGCCAATCCACTCGTCATAAGCTTTGGATAAGTCTAACCGAATGAACATGGAAGGAGAATTTTGCATATCCATGGAATGGATGGCTTCCCGAGCAAGAACTATCTCATCTACTATTTGACGTCCTTCCACATAACCCCCTTGCTCTGGGGAAATAATCTTATGCAAAAGAGGCTTCAACCTTTCTCGCCATGATTTTAGTAATGATTTTGAGAAGAACATTACATAAAGCAATAGGTCTAAAAGCTGAGATATGATCAACCTCTTGAGCTTTTGGAACAAGAGTAATATAAGTTTTATTGATAACCTTCAAAATTTCTTTGGCTTTCCCGGCTTCTTCCACCACCTCTAATAAATCAACATGAAGGATATCCCAGAACTCTTGGTAGAACTCAATAGGAAAACCATCAGGACCTGGGGTTTTCCCTTTTTGCATTTTAAAAACTACTTGTTGAAGCTCATTGATAGTAACAGGAGCAGTAAAAATAGAGTTCTCCTCAAAAGTGATAAGAGAAGGGATTGCTTGAAGAACATTATATTGTGAAGCTGAGTCAAGGGGAGTAGCAAAAAAAATATTGGAAAAGTAATCAACAACAATAGAGTTCATGCCATCCCAAGTATAAACAACATCTCCAGAATCTGATTTTAAGGAAGAAATAAAGTTGTGAGATCTTCGAGCTAGAAGAGATTTGTGGAAGAAATTTGTGTTTCGATCTCCTTCTTTGAGCCATTGAATTCTAGATTTTTGCTTCCATAAGATTTCTTCTCTTTTTTCCCATTCCTCTAACTGAGTTGTGAGTTTAATTTCATCTGCACTTCTCTTCTCTATGAGGCCATCTAAATGGATTTTCTTATTCAAATTTTCAAGATGAGCAATAACTTCATGTTTTTTTTTATGAACATCCCCAAACTCTTTCCGAGCTCCAAGTCTTGATTTTGGATTTAATGTATTGCGATCTTTTGGCAAAACAGAACATCTTAGTCCCATGCCTAGGTTTACCTTCCTTCCACCATTGTTGCACATGAGGTCTGAAGGAAATGTCTCTAAGCCACATTAATTGAAAATGAAAAGGAGAGAAACTCACATTGGTTTTCCACATTTCCACCATGATCGGCCAATGATCCGAACCAACATTATTAAGAGTCTTCACTTTAGGAATGTGACCATGGATTAAGAAATTTTTAGAGAGCAAAAACCTATCCAATCTCTCCATTATACAAGCTAAGCCTTGCCTTCTGTTAGACCAAGTCATAAGGCCATTATCTCGGTTGGATATCCACAAGATGGAGGTTTGCAATATATTCGCTCATGAGGTCGGTGCTTTTGTCCAAATTTCTATTTCCCCCCCTTTTCTCATCCAGAGAGAGGATGGTATTGAAATCTCCTCCGATCAAGATCCAAGCTTTAGGAAAATGAGAGATAATATGAGTAATATCCTTCCCCTGTCTTCTTTTTTCCTCCAAAGAAGTCGGAGCATAAACAGTAATGCAGAGCATAATCTGGTTGGAATGTCTACTTTGAATAGCTATAGCCAACAAACCCCAACTGCCAACCATATGGTGAATAACTACCTCTTTTGGATCCCAAAGACAAGCAATGCCACCCGAAGTCCCTTGGGAACTGAGGGAAACCACTTTTCCAGCTAGCCAAATTTTACTGGCAATTAAGTCCATATCCTCCATTGACATCTTTGTTTCTTGAAGGAAAACAAGATGTGGATGATTTACCCGAATCATTCTTCTAATTTCATTTTGTTTTGAAAGACTCCCTTTGAGTCCTCTAATATTCCAAGTGATGATCTTCATTAATACCAGGGCTAAAAAATTTGGGAAGGGCATTAATCTTACCTTCCTCTACAAGCTTTTCACCTTCTTTTACCATATGATATTGATTGGTCTTGCGACCTACTTTTTGATTAGAATCCATCTTCAATTTTTTTTCCCTGTTTCTTGACTTATTCCAATTGAATCTGAGATGGCTTCTAACCTTGAAGAATGCTCGTACACAACCAAAATTTTACTAGATGGTTCAACGGAGTCTATATTGGGACCTGCATTATTTGAAGTTTTGACATTTGAAATATTGTTTTTCTTGTGTAAATTTTCTCCTTTTTTTTCTCGTTGAAAACCTTTGATTTGTTGGTTTGTCTCTCGAGTTCTTCCCTTCATATTTAAATTGTGTTTCTAAGATTTCAGTTTCCATTATTTCCTCTTCCTCACTTGGGACATCATTTGTGGAAAGGATTTCAAACATATTAGCAGATGACTTTGATTGATCCTTCATAACTGGTTTTTTCCGAGTGTTCTTCTTCTTAGGTATTTGGAAACCCGCTGAGTTTATATCTTCTTTCTTTTGATCAAGAATTTTATTTGGGCAAGCACTGGCCAAATGACCATATTCATGGCAAATTCTACAACGAAAAGGAATGTTCTCATAGTCCACTACTTGCTCCCAAGTGTCTTCCCCAAATTGTAATGTGATATTTTTAGGTAGGGGTTTGTCAAAATCCATTAAAACACAAATTCGAGCATAAATAATATGTTCAAAATTTTGAGTACAATCAACGAATCATCATAAAAGTTCCTAAAGAGTTTCCAATTGAAGAAAAAATAGTAGGATTCCAAAATTCAATAGGGAGGCCAAAGAGTCTAACCCACACGGGAGCTATAGAAGGCATCTCTTCTTCGGCTTTAAATTTAGTATGCCAGGGCTTCATGAAAAGCCCCGCCCTTCCAAAAAACCAAGGACCCCCTTGAAAAGTTTTTCTCTCTATCTTCATTATTAGCAAATAAAACAAGAAAATAACCATTTGGATAAATAGAGATTTGTAACTCACCTTTAGTTTTCCAGATTTTTGCAGCCCAGACTTTGAAAGCAGATAGACTCGGACGAAAACCCACGAACCGACAAATTAGTCCTCTTTTTTCCAAATCTTCAATGCCAGTCTGAATGTTACCCATATCAAGCTTAACAATAGGAGTTCCATCACCCGCTTTAAGACATCCCGACTCCATTTTCCTGGGATCAATCTTAGGCATTCTTAGAGGTTTATGGGAAGCCCTAATATTGATATTAGCATTGGGCTGAGGCTGTCCACCATGAAGGGCATCCCTAAAATTCATTTTTGGGACCGAGTCTTCGAAATTCTTACCCTTGATAGGGGTTTTCATAGTAGAATTATTTTGTGGGTGCACCTTAGCACCAGATTCACTTGAGATATGAGCCATTTTTTGATCAACTCGCTTGAAACTTGTTTCGTGATCTCTTTAATCCTTGCCCTAGACGTCGTGGAAAGGTATGGTTTTCACTTTTCTTTTGTGCAGCAAATTGGAAGTCGTTGTCACTCAAGTTCACAGTATGATCTATTGAAAGACAAATTTCTAACCCATATTGTATCCCCTGCAACATTTCCTGCTAAAATATTGAGCATAAACCACAAAAATATTGGCCGCTAGGGCCCGAAGGCCCTAAAAACCAACCTCTGGAGCTGCTTGCACTCAACCCAGATGAAACCCTCGCATAGCCGCTTGCCAAATATGTCGTTCACACATAGGGATGTGCTAGGATCTGTGTTGCTCCAAATGATATGAAAATTGGTGGAGACGTTCTAGGGTTTTTCAGGCATCTACCCTCAAAATTTTAGCTCAATCCGAGTCCGGATGAGTGAGATATGGCCAAAACGAGTTCGGCAGTTTGGGCAATCTTGCGAAAAACATCTCCTAGTAATGACCACCTTGTTCATATCAAACAATGTTCACTATAAAATATCAAAGATTCAAATATCCTCTCTAATTCCTCTTCATATTCTCTTCATACTACTAATGTCTCTTACTCTTCAATAATACCTCTTCAAATTCCCCATACTTATGTCTCTCTAAAAATATCAAATCTCCTCAAAAATACCTCTCCAAATGCCCTCCATATTAGTAGTGGTTCACTCTAAAAATATAAATATTCATTTCCTCCATAATGTCTCTTATAAAGAGATCAACCTCTTACAAAGAAATAAAAAATTCAAGTTCCCTTCTAAATTCAAGTTTATTTCCCTTAAGTGTAAAAATATGAAAGATTCAAATATCCTCTATTATGCCTCTTATAAGGAGGTCAAAAATTAAAATCCTTTTGTACAAATAGTGGGTCTCTTGTCCTCTTAGACATGCCTCTAGCTAATGCACAACAAAATAAAATTGAAAAATGTATTGTACAATTTTTTAAAAATAAATTAAGTGGTATTGATTTTTAAGAGAAGATTAAATATCCTTTAAATAAATTAAGTGGTATTAGTTTAGTTTAGTTAATTTTTTTCATATTTAAAGAGAAAACCAAGATTCAAATCTTGTACAACGAGACACGAGACATCGATAATATTCAAGCTTTGTTATAATATGATTATGTAGTAACCATGCAATATTAATAAAACAATTGAATTTTAATAACCATTATATAATATTCAAGATTTGTTATAATATTATTATATAATATGATTATGTAGTAACCATGCAATATCGATAAATCAATTGAATTTTTTATTTTTTTTTCAAATAACACCTTGATTTTCACTTAACATCTAATTAAATATAATTTTATTAATAATATAATAAATATCCACAACAACATTAAAAAAACAATATATTTTACCTAGATTGAACGCAAGTCCCTTTTCTGACGCTTTGACATGTGTTAAAAAAGATTTAAAATGATTGTGGCATGGTGGTTATAGGGTGGACTGTGCGAAGAACAGTGTAACACCTTCCATAAAAATCAGACAACAGTGTAACGACCATAAAAACTGAATAACCTGTCTAAATTCATAACCTATTCCACCATATAAATTTTAAAAAATACAATATAATTTTAATAAAGATCCACAAACAAAACATACATTAAAAAACATCATACCAAGATTTTTTAAATAAGATCTTATCATTTTCGTTGTTTGTGTACCTGTTTGTTTGTATAATATTTTTTTAATTGTTCACGGAGAATAAAAACATCTTTCTTTTCATTTATACTATATTATAATTGATTATTATATATACATATTATTTGATAAAATTTAAAGTTAATTTTTTTTAAAAGCATAATAATTATTATTATAATTATTTAATGTATTTTTTTATTTAACTATCAATTATTTATTTATTCTTAAAACAATAACACATATAACAGGTGACATAACTGAACCACACTTCCTAAAGGCATAACAACCATTTATTTTTCTATATTTTTACTTAAAGTAATATAAAGTATAACAGGTGGCATAATTAGGCCACACTCGCCGCAGGCATAGCAGCAGGGGGCCTCCCTCCCCTAATTCGAACTTAGTAAAAATAAAATCTAAACTTAAGTCATTTTTTAATTAATATTGAATCCGTAACATCTCTTCATTTTTTATTAGACCTAGGATCAAATCCTTGGAGCTGCCACTATAACCCTTACCTCATCTAGTTACTAGAGACTTGGCATGAAGGAGACCACCAGTGGCTTGCCATTGAGTTGGCGTACCTACCTTTGCCCAAGAAAGACTTGCCTCCAAAATTCGAACTTAGGTCTTTTCTTGATGCCAAAACTTACCAATCTGCCCGACTTCCATCTATTACTATAATTCTAAGTACTTTTATTTAAATTCATCTAAATTTATTGACATCTCAATATTTATCCTTTTATTTATAAGAATAATAAAGTTACTTTCAATTTTATTACTTTATTATATTAAAAATAATAATATATTTTTTAATTTTATTATATTATTACATTAAAAATAATAATAAATTATTTTTGTTTATATGTATCTTATAAAAAATTAAAATTCAAACTTTAAAAAAATATTTATTTAAAAAATAATAATAATAAATTTAAAGTAAAGAATGAATGGCTTGTATGGAGAGGTGTTAGTTCTTATGAGAGGTTGAAATTTCGAAGTGGAAGATGCTAAGTTATTTACATCTAATGGTTAATCCCTCTTCATATGGATTAAAGGCGGTATACAAAGGGATTGATGTGCACAAGTGCACCATTGTAACGAAGGTATCTTATTTTTCATTTTTCTTTTATTTTTATGCTAGTGTAAACAATATTAGAAAGAGTAATGATAAGGTGCTGGTGGCATCTATATTATGGATTCTCTCAGCAATATTAGTTCTTTCGATTAAAAATATTTGATAAACAAGATTTTTGGTGATATTTCTATGATTTAAATTGTTTTGATTTTATTGGTTTTAAGGTTGTTATTATGACCCTGTGTTATTTGTTATATAACTATTGTGTATTACATTTTGCATTTTATGGTTGACGGTATTATATTAGCTGATAATTATATGTTTTCAAGCATTGCTATTATAACCCTTTGCTATTTGTTTTAACTATTATTTATTGCATTTTGCATTCTTAAGGTTGACAGTGTTAAAATTATTAAACTGATCCTCATCTCACTATTGTTGGAAACAAGCATCAAAGCTGTGAAAAACCCATTTGCGATAGTGATTCAGGGAATCACTCAACATCTCCAAGTACGGAGTGATTTGATGCCCTATCCCATCCACCATTAATTCCTGCGTGTGAGTAGTTGGAAGTTTCCCGCTCTTTGTCATCTATCTCTAGGTATATATAAACACAGATGTTTTTGTCACTTGAGAGTGAGAGAGAGGGAGTCTGTGAGAGAAAGGGTGCAAAACCATGGATGCAGATTAGCAGCAGAAGAAGTTCAGAGCAGTTGTAGTCTCGAACAACAGTTTCAGAGTGCTCCTGTGTTTTTGTTTATCCTGCTTTAACGCAGATGTCTGTAAACCCTCTACGGAGGTTTGAATGTAATTTCTCTGCTATTATAAATAAAATCTAGTTTTATTTATTCGTGTGCACTGCATCTCCAAGAACCCTTGGTTTGCCCCATTTTTGATCTCATCAAACAAGCGATTTCGAGGTTTCCAAATACTGAGAGTAAATCTTCGACTTTTCTCCATATCGCTCACTTTGTGTTGTTGTATCCTTCTGTCACTCACGGTTTGAGGGATCTGCTTCATTTCTAACCATACCACTCAAAGGCATCAAGTTTCATCCCTTTATTTTTTTTGTCTTTAGTGGTTTGTCTTACTTGCATTTGTCTTTCTCTATTTTACTCTCCATCACTTGCAACTCCTCAAAATTCCCTTTAGCACATATCTCATGCGCGATTTATGGCAATTTTAATTGACTTAGGGCATAGGCTATTTGTCCTATATCTATTTTTATCTTTTCCTCCCACTCCCTCCATCGCTAAACCTACTTTACTCAAAGCTCCTTTTTTTTACTTTGTTTTGCGATTTGGAGATTAAAGGAGTTAGATTATTTTTAGGCAAAGTTCCTTTATCATTCTTCTCCCTAAAGCGCTCGCATTGTTCATTTTCTCCCTAAAGCGCATAAGTCGAACGACGATTCGAGGAAAATTTACTTAGTCTATTTTTCTCCTCATCCATCACGTGAGGTGTTTCTTGAAAGGCGTGCAAACTTTTATTTCTATCCCTAGCTTGTCGACGGGCATAAGTTTTTTCCTATGTCGTTGTAATCTACAACAATCTACAATAATAATTTTTCCTCCATATCTCGCAGGTGTCAAAGGACTTGTCCCGATATCGCTCCAAGCGGGAGCAATCCAGGGTAATTTTATTCTTCAAATTGGTACCAAAGCTTAAGTGCCTTGATGCGGAGACCGAAGCATGGCTTCCGACAGCAACAACTTGTAGTTGCAGATCCTGCGCTTCAATGGCAAGAACTATGACTATTGGAGCATCCAGATGAAGATCATGTTCGGATCTCAGGAGCTGTGGGACCTGGTCGAGAACGGCTACCCAGAACCGATAGATGCAGTAGCACTAGCCACCCTCTCCCAATAAGACAAGGACTTGTTGAAGGAAAACACCAAGAAGGACCAGAAGGACCTTTTTACATCATGCAAGTGGTCAAAGAGACCATCTTCCCGCAGATCGCATCGACCACCAAGGCAAAGTAGGCCTAGGAGATTTTGGCCAGCTCGTATCAGGGCACCAACAAAGTTAAGCTCATGAAACTATAGATGCTAAGGAGGGAGTTTGAGAACCTACAGATGAACGAGACGGAGTCCATGGGTGACTTCTTCACCCGAACGACAAACGTAATCAACTAGATGTGATTGAATAGAGAAATCATGCAGATCTAGAGAATTGTGGAGAAGATTGTCAATATCTTATCTTCTAAATGACTCCATTGTTATAGCAATCAAGGAGTCGAGGGATCTGACAACCCTCTCAGTGGATGGGCTCATGGGTTCCTTGGAGACACATGAGTAGATGCTGATCTGCTCATCTCAGTCCTCTCTAGAGCAGGCATTCAAGGTGCAAGTCTCATTCCGAGATAGTGGAAGACAAGATTCCCACCATGGCACCTCTAGTTCTCAAGGAGGAAGAGGAAGAGGTAGGCGTGGGAAAGGAAACAAGCAAGGACAGTCAAACCCTGGTGAGGAAGAGACCAATTACAATTTCCATCAGCAAGGTGGAAGAGGCGAAGCGAAGAACCAACAATGTGGGTCTAACCAAAAAAAGGACAAATTGAAGGTCCAATGCTACTATTGCAAGAAATTCGACCATTACATCTCACAATGTAGAAAGACGATGGCCAAGGAGAACCAGTATCAAGCCCATTACATGGACAAAATTGGAAATGCGATAGGAGGAAATGTGTTGCTAACTTGCAACATTGAGGAGGAGTGCCAAAAGAACGTCTAGTATTTGGATAGCGGGTGCAACAATCACATGACGGGGAACAAGGAGATGTTCTCACAACTAGATGAAACAGTCCAGTTTGAGGTGAATATGGGGAACAATAGCAAGGTTTTCATGATGGGGAAAGACAAAATCCTCATTCACACTAGGCATGATGAAAGGAAGCAAATTTGCGATGTGTACTATGTGCCTGGGTTGAAGCACAACCTACTAAGTGTGAGACAACTCGTGCATAAGGGACACACTGTCCAATTCCAATATGGAACCTGCACCATCAGAGACAAAGCACATTGGCAGATTGGAACGGTCTCCATGACAAAGAACAATATGTTTCCACTGCAGATTCAGAATGAGTCTCTGATATCCCTGAGTGCAGTCGTGAAGGATGTTACCTGGTTGTGGCATCTCACGTTCGGTCACTTGAGCTTTAGTGGCTTGAATATGTTGCAAAAGAAGTAGATAGTGAAGGGTTTACCCCTTATTGAGCAGTCAAATCAAATCTATGAGGGATTCTTGGTCGACAAACAACATAGGGATTCGTTCCCTTCTAGTCAGTCTTGGAGAGAATCACAACCATTGGAGCTGGTGTACTCAGATATTTGCGGTCTGATGCAATCCTCCAAGGGAGGTCCCTGCTTCGAATCACCACCCTACCAAATGCACATCGGGTCCCCAAAATCTAGTTGATAATGTTGGTGTGGGACTCACGGGTGATTTTGATGGTGTAGAACCCTTGGTCGTGGTTTCTCATACCAAGGAAAACATGCAATAGGTTTTTTGCTAAATTCAAATTAAAATATCTTACCTAGATAAACATTCTTATAAAAAGGACTTGACTATGTTCAATCTACAAGCTAAATCTAGTCACCTATCCTCAATTAAAGTAATCTAATTGAATTGTAAGAGTTTGATTATAAGAGGCTAAAACTTCCATATAAAAAAATTAGATATACTCTTTAAAAAAATTAATTCTTCTTTCAATGTAAAAATAATTTAAATAATATATAAAAATAACATAAATTCAATTGATTAAATAAAATTGCCAAATATGATCATAACTTAAAATAAGTAGTCCTTCAATCTGATATAAACAATTTTTAAAAAATATTATTTAAACAAAATACATTCCATTTTAATTTGATATAACCAATTTTAAAATATTTATTATTTGAATAAAATACAAAAACTATAATAAATAACTTTTTAAAGCTCATTGTGCTTATCAAACAATGTTCACTATAAAATATCAAAGATTCAAATCTCCTCTCTAATTCCTCTTCAAATTCCCTTCATACTACTAATATCTCTTACTCTTCAATAATACCTCTTCAAATTCCCCATACTAATGTCTATCACCCTAAAAATATCAAATCTCCTAAAAATACCTCTCCAAATTCCCTCCATACTCACTCTAAAAATATAAATATTCATCTCCTCCATAATGTCTATTATAAAGCGGTCAAAAGGACCTCTTACAAAGAAATAAAAAATTCAAGTTCCCTTATAAATTCAGGTTCCTTTCCCTTTATTAAGTGTAAAAATATGAAATATTCAAATATCCTCTATTATGCCTCTTATAAGGAGGTCAAAAATTAAAATCTCTTTGTACAAATAGTGGGTCTCTTGTCCTCTTAGACATGTCTCTAAAATTGAAAAATGTATAGAACAATTTTTTTAAAATAAATCAAGTGGTATTAGTTTAATTAGTTAGATTTTCAAGAAAAGATTAAATATCCTTTAAATAAATTAAGTGGTATTAATTTAGTTTAGTTAGATTTTTTAATATTTAAAGAGAAACCAAGATTCAAATCTTGTCCAGACATGGATAATATTCAAGCTTTAATATCATATAATATGATTATGAAGTAATCAGGCAATACTAATAAAACATTTTCAATCCCGTATAATCAATTGAAATTTTTTTTTGGTTCAAATAACACCTTGATTTTCACTTAACATCTAATTAAATATTTTTTTTTAATAATATAATAAATATCCACAACAATATTAAAAATACAATATATTTTAGCTGGACTGAGCACAGGTCCCTTTTGTGGTGCTTTGAGCTGTGTTAAAAAAAGTTTAAAATGATTGTGACATGGTGGTTATTGGGTGGACTGTGCGAAGAACTGCATAACAACTTCCATAAAAATTAGACAACTTACCCAAAATAGTGTAGAGACCATAAAAACTGAACAACCTGTCTAAATTCATAACCTATTCCACCATGTAAATTAAAAAAAAAAATACAATATATTTTTAATAAAGATCCACAAGCAAAACATACATTAAAAACAATCGTACAAAGATTTATTTAAATAAGATCTTATCATTTTGATGTATATCGTAGAGAGATTTTCAAGCAAAACATACATTAAAAACAATCGTACAAAGATTTATTTAAATAAGATCTTATCATTTTAATGTATATCGTAGAGAGATTTTTTAAATAAGATCTTATCATTTTCGTTGTTTACGTACCTGTTTCTTTGTATAATATTTTTTTAACTGTTTACAGAGAATAAAAAGATCTTTCTTTTCATTTATACTATATTATTATTTAATTATTATATATATATTATTTAATAAAATTTAAACTTAAAATATTTTTAAAAGCATAATAATAATTATTATATTAATATTATTTAATTTAATTTTATAATTATTTAATGGATTTTGTTTTTTAACTGTCAATAATTTCTTTTTTCTTAAAACAATAATAAATATAACAGGTGACACAACTGAACCACACTTTGGAAAGGCATAACAACCATTTATTTTTTTTTAGTTTTACTTAAAGTAATATGAAGTATAACATGTGGCACAATTAGGCCACACTCGCCGGAGGCATTACAGCAGGGGGCCTCCCTCTCCTATTTCGAACTGAGTAAAAAAAACCTCCCTCCCCTAATTCGAACTTAGTAAAAAAAAAATTTAAACTTAAGTCATTTTTTTAATTAATATTGAATTCGTAACATCTTTTCAATTTTTATCAGATCTGGGATTAAATCCTTGGAGCTGCCACTATAACCCTTACCTCATCTAGTTATTAGAGACTGGGCATGAAGGAGACCACCAATGGCTTGCCATTGAGTTGGCGCACCTACCTTTGCCCAAGAAAGGCTTGCCTCCAAAATTCGAACTTAGGTCTCCTCTTGATGCCAAAACTTACCAATCTACCCAATAGACTTCCATCTATTACTATAATTCTAAGTACTTTTATTTAAATTCATCTAAATTTATTGACATCGCAATATTTATCTTTTTATTTATAAGAATAATAAAGTTACTTTCAATTTTATCACCTTATTATATTAAAAATAATAATATATTTTTTAATTTTATTATATTATTACATTAAAAATGATAATAAATTATTTTTGTTTATATGTAGAAGAGTTGGAGAGCAAGTGGGTAGTTAAAACTCTCCAGATATCGAGAGGCCCAGGTTCAAATCTCTCCCCTCACATGTTGTGGATATGTTGTATATAAAAAGTTACTCATCCAAAAAAAAAAAAAACTTAAAATTCAAACTTTAAAAAAATATTTATTTAAAAAATAATAATAAAAAATTTAAAGTAAAGAATGAATGGCTTGTATAGAGAGGTTGTATAGAGAGGTGTTAGTTCTTATGAGAGGTTGAATTTTCAAAGTGGAAGATACTAAGTTATTTACATCTAATGGTTAATACCTCTTCATATGGATTAAAGGCAGTGTACAAGAGATTGTTGTGCACAAGTGCACCATGGTCACGAAGGTATCTTATTTTTTATTTATTTTTATGCTAGTGTCAACAGTATTAGAAAGAGTAATGATAAGGAGCTGGTGGCATCTATATTATGGATTCTTTCAGCAATCTTAGTTCTTTCAATTGAAAAGATTTGATAAACAAGATTTTTGGGTGATATTTTTATGATTTAAATTGTTTTGTTTTTATTGGTCTTAAGGTTGTTATTATGACCCTATGCTATTTGTTATATAACTATTGTCTATTGCATTTTGCATTTTATGGTTGATGGTATTATATTAGTTGATAACTATATGTTTTCAAGCATTGCTATTATAACCCTTTGCTATTTTTTTTAATTGTTGTCTATTGCATTTTACATTCTTAAGGTTGACAGTGTTAAAATTATTAAACCTGATTCCCATCTCGCTATCACTCGAAACAAGTACTAAAGCCATGAAAAACCCATTTGTGATGGCGATTCAGGGAATCACTCAACATCTCCAAGTACGGAGTGATTTGACGCCTTGCCCCATCCACCATTAATTCCCGCGTGTGAGTAGTTGGAAGTTTCCCGCTCTTTGTCATCTATCTCTAGGTATATATAAACACATATGTTTTTGTCACTTGAGAGTGAGAGAGAGGGAGTCTGTGAGAGAAACGGTGTAGAACCGTGGATGCAGATTAGCAGAAGGAGTTAAAATTAGTTGTAGTCTCGAACAGTAGTTTCAAAGTGCTCCTGTGTTTTCGTTTATCCTACTTTAATGTAGATGTCTGTAAACCCTCTACGGAGGTTCGAATGTAATTTCTCTACTATTATAAATAAAATATAGTTTTATTTATTCGTGTGCACCCCATATCCAAGAACCCTTAGTTTGTCCCCTTATTTTTTTCATCTTTAGTGATTTGTCTTACTTGCATTTGTCTTATTCTATTTTACTCTCCATCGCTCGCAACTCCTCAAAATTCCCTCTAGCGCACATCTCATGAGCGATTTGCGACTATTTTAATAAAGTTAAGCGACTTAGGGCATAGGCTCTTTGTCGTATATCTATTTTTGTCTTTTCCTCCCACTCCCTCCATCGCTAAACCTACTTTGCCTGAAGCTCCTTTTTTTTTACTTTGTTTTGCGATTTGGAGATTAAAGGAGTTAGATTTTTTTAGGCAAAGTTCCTTTTTCATTCTTATCCCTAAAGCGCTCACATTGTGCATTTTCTCCCTAAAGGGCATAATTTGAATGATGATTCAGGGAAAACTTTACTTAGTCTATTTTTCTCCTCATCCGCCATGTGTGGTGTTTCTTGAAATGCGTGCAAACTTTTATTTATGTCCCTAGCTCACCGACGCACGTAAGTTTTTTCCTTCGTCGCTGCTATCTACAATGATCCACGATAATAATTTTTCCTCCCTATATCACCGGGGTCAAAGGACTTGTCCCGATATCGCTCCAAGCGCAAATGATCGAGGGCAATATTTATTCTTCAAATTGGTATAAGAGCTTCAGTGCCTTGATGCAGAGATCGAAGCATGGCTTTCGGTAGCAACAACTTGTAGTTGCAGATCCCACGCTTCAATGGTAAGAACTATGACTACTGGAGCATCTAGATGAATATCCTATTTGGATCTCAGGAGTTGTGGGACCGGATACCCAGAACCGACAGCACTGGCCACCCTCTCCCAAGCAGACAAGGACCTATTGAAGTAAAACACCCAGAAGGACTAGAAGGCCCTTTTTTACATCATGCAAGCGGTTGAAGAGACCATATTCCCGTGGATTGCATCGACCACCAAGGTAAAGTAGGCCTGAGAGATTTTGGCCAGTTCGTATTAGGGCACCAACAAAGTTAAGCTCGTGAAACTACAGATGCTAAGGAGGGAGTTTGAGAACCTGCAAATGAATGAGACAGAGTCCGTGGGTGACTTCTTCACTTGAACGACAGACATAATCAACCAGATGCAGTTGAATGGAGAAATAGTGCAAAGCCAGAGAATCATGGAGAAGATTATCAAAAGTCTATCTGCTAAATTTGACTTCGTTGTTATAGCAATCGAGGAGTCGAGGGATCTAACAACCCTCTCAATGGATGAGCTCATGGGTTCCTTGTAGACACATGAGCAGAGGCTGAGCCGCTCATCTCAATCCTCTCTGGAGCAGGCATTCAAGGTGTAAGTCTCATTCTGAGACAGTGGTAGACAAGATTCCCACCATGGCGCCTCTAGTTCTCAAGGAGGAAGAGGTAGAGGTAGGCATGGGAAAGGAAACAAGCAAGGAAGATCAAAACCTGGTGAGGGAGAGACCAATTGCAATTTCCATTAGCAAGGTGGAAGAGGCGGAACAAAGAACCAACAATGTGGGTCCAGCTAGAAAAAGGATAAATCCAAGGTCCAATGCTACTATTGCAAGAAATTTGGCCATTACATCTCACAGTGTATAAAGAGGATGGCCAAGGAGAACCAGCAGCAAGCCCTTTACACGAACGAAACTAGAAATGTGGCAGGAGGAAATGTGCTACTAACTTGCAACACTGAGGAGTGCCAAAAGAACATCTGGTATTTGGACAACAGGTGTAGCAATCACATGATGGGGAACAAGGAGATGTTCTCACAACTAGATGAAACAATCCAGTCCGAGGTGAATATGGGGAACAACAACAAGGTTCCCATGATGGGGAAAGGCAAAATCCTCATCCGCACTAGGCACGATGAAAGGAAGTAAATCTATGATGTGTACTATGTGCCTGGGTTGAAGCACAACCTGCTAAGTGTGGGTCAACTCATGTAGAAGGGACACACTGTATAGTTCTAATATGGAATGTGCACCATCAGAGACAAAACACATGGGTAGATTGCAACGGTGTCCATGACAAAGAACAAGATGTTTCTGCTACAGATTCAGAATGAGTCTCTGATGTCCCTGAGTACAGCTGTGAAGGATGCTACCTAGATGTGGCATCTCAGGTTCAATCACTTGAGCTTCAGTGGTCTGAATCTGCTGCACAAGAAGCAGAACTTATTCCTTTTGGATGCTTCTATGAACTTTCAAAGTAGACTTTTTAGATTCAAACATAACACTTTATCCATTTTTTAACTTATCTACTACAAAAGGTGTGGTTTCTTTCATCTACACACTGACATAGTTTTTACCTTCTATCACTTTGAAATTTTCTAGCTCTATTTTTAGTTCCTTTCGTTCTTTCTAAAGCATGTTTATTTCTTATTTATATTCTGTGATGACAACCTTCAAACTAGTTACCTTTTTATATGGATCCCATTTACTTAAGAATACATGCTCCATTTTATCCCAAGTAAATTTAAAATTATTGACACTATTGAAACTAAAAAACCAAGAGGAAGCTTCTCCTTTAAGATAGTGAAGAAACATATGACTCCAAGTAAAAGAATTATAATAGAAGGATTTAAATAGTTTCCACCATACTCTAACATCAATATCATCTTCTCTAAAAAAATTTAGTTCCATAGTTCATGCCCCAATGTAAACTAGGGTTTTTAAAAAAATATATCATACCCCAATGTAAACTAGGGTTTTATAAAAATATATATCTCCTAGATTATTTGAAGCTAAAATTCTATGTAAACAATTAGGTCTGTATTTTTTATTCAAAATAAAATAAATTGCAACTAATTTGCTTACCCCAAGATACAAATTTTATCTTCCAAAAAAACCATGATTTGAAAATTTATCACTACCCTTATTCCAGATGGCTAGCTTGACAAGGTCATATCTCCCTCAATACATGTTGTATTCCTTCATATGACCACTCATTTTAAATCTCTTAAAATTACACATAAAGTGGTCTAATAATCGATTGGTTTACATAAATTTTCTTAGAGATATGACTCCTAAAATATGAGATATTTTTATAGGAAAAAATTTGTCATAATTCAGTAATCAATAAAAATACAATCCTCACTTTTCTATAATCGTTGATCTGATACCACTTGTTATGAAACTATATTCTCATTAATAGAAATTATTCACCAATATGTAGAAATATCAAATCATTCATCCATAAATAATTATCCATGATAACAATCCACACAATGAAATAGAGATAACACCCTTAAGTTAGGACAACACCAATAATACTCCTTAAGGAAGGAATAACTCCACAAGATATTCCAATATGAGAGTGCCACTTAAAGAGGTAAAAGTCCCATAAGCCACTTTGTGGGTAAATATGATTACATATGATTGATCTAATGATGATTACAATGAAAAATATCCCTTGTTTATATACCCATATTTTAATTCTACTTTGGGGAGCCAACTACTACTATAATATAATATAATATTATAATATAGTATAATATTATACTATAATCAACCTTGGTTTATGTGTGGCCTATGCCAAACCTTACACAATATAATATCATTTCCTCATATATCTATTTCTAGCTACCCTAACAAACAAGGATATATAAAATGAAAAGTTCGTTTTTATATAAAATTGAAAGTTATACTTTAGATTATATATATATATATATATATATATATATATATATATATATATATATATATAATAGTTTAACATTTATGTAAAAAAATTCTTTTCAATCTACTCTTTATGAAAATTAGAATTGGATTATGAGATGAAGGTTTGACCACACTATCTACCTTGACAAATGTATTTAGAATGCAATGCAAATGTTATATTATTGGGTATATTGCATATTCCATTAGTTAATGTAAGCATGTAAACGATTCCATAATATTGTGTTACCCATTGAAGTCATATACAAGGTGATCATATGAGAAAAATAACTTTTTAGGCTATCAAGATTCATTATATAGACCTAGGGTGAGATGGGAGAGATTTTGATCATGCACTCTACCTTAGTAGATACCTTTATAATGTAATATAGTTATTTATATTACCATATATGAGAAGAATGTGTGATCTACCTTAGAAAATGTATTTAGAATGCAATATATATATTTACTAATATTTTTCCTATGTGATCCATTGTTCTTCAAAAATATGCAAAAAGGTAAGTAATAAACAACATACCATTACATTCTAAAGGCACCTACAAGGGAATTGCATGGTCAAAGGGGATAAATGATGGTGGATCATCCTAGTTCCATTATATACTCACAAAGGTGTGGCATATTTGTTGCTACCACATCTAAAAGATGTCTCAAGATGACCATAGAATGTTCTAAGATAACAGGAGAGAGGGAATAAAGTTAACAATTACTAGAGAAAGGAGCTTCGGTAGTTGTACTTGAGAAGAGTAATCTATGGAGGGAATTTTTGTCCTAGTACCCTTATTCCTTTTAGATTCAACACAGGGTTTGTAATTTTGGTGCTTAGAGAATGTTGGTAATATAAGGGTAGAAATGAAAAAGCCCATGGTCCTGATATTTTACAAGGTTACAAGGGTAAAGAAGGATAAATAATAATTAAAAATAAATAAATCCACTAGCATCAGTCACCTAGTGTATGTGCAACTATCCTACCTAGGATTATCTTATGCATCATTGCAAATATTTTGGATTGATATTAGAAAGGTGATATGGTGATCAATATTAAGTATTCATATAATAGGAGGAAAATACTTGTCGACATATTTATAACTGCAAAATTTTAATATAACCCTTACATTCATTTCTTTTAGGTGTATTCATAAAAAATTATAAATAAGGGTCTGACGATATCATATTGCCTTCCAATGACATCGAGAGGCATTTGTTAGAAGAGGTTGAGAAGAAGTAAAAAGTATAGAAGATGCAATGGGGTAAGATTCAAAAGATATCTTGTGATTGTAAGATAAAGGACAATAGGATAAATTACCAGCTTAGACACATCATGTAAGTGTAATGCAAGGGAGTTATTTTTGACTAGTATCATCATAGCATCATGATAGTTATCTACAAGGAGAGAAAAAAGTGACTTGGATGAGATTTGCTACCATTCCATAATGAGATGGGGATGAAAGAAGGTAAATTATGATGAAAAACATAGTCTAAAAAAAAGGTTTGTTATGGCGGTCACATAGAACAACTAGATTTGAGGGATGTCATTTTGTTGCTGAGGAATTCAAAATTATTATATGCTTTCATGGGACTAAGAGGACATAACCCATTCCTTTAGTATATTTTATACAACCACATCATCAAAACTAAAAATCTTGATGATTATGGGTGGTCTTACTAGAGGTATGGTGTTATCTTTATAAGATATTGACATGGTAGGAAGTGTTAAGTGGATGAGAGATAAAAAACTAGTGAAAATTATCTATTAGTATTATAGCATCATTGTGGTTTAATGCAAATGCAATCTATTTTAAAAAGGGTAAAGGGCCCATTTCAGTTTATTAAAAATCAAACTAATTCTTCGGGGTTGTTAAATAAATCATGATATTAGGCAAGCATGCAATAGGACTAGTATAGGAAACATTTGCTAGCTTGGTCACCTAGTACAAATGCAATGCAAGTGTGGGCTATCCTAACTAGGATCATCATTGTATCTTGGTTGATATCCATGGATGAGAAATGGAGTGAGAGAAGAAAAAGGATTATAGACCAATTTTAATCACCTTTAGGTACATGAAGGGCATTGATTCAAGATAAGTATTTGGTACATGAGTCAATCGTTAAAGTTAACATAGGATCATGTCCATGAGGAGATGACTCTATGTCAACTTGAACCATTGAATTTGGTATTGAGGACATGCATAAAAAAATATTTTGAATCTAAAAAATTATGTATAGAAAGGGATATTCTAGCATCAGTGACCTAGTGTAAATGCAATGCATATGAGCTATTTTTTACTAGGATCATCATCATATCTTGGTGGATCCCCTAACTAAATATGCAACAAGTAAACTAGAAATGAATACTAAAGCAAAATTTATATAAGATAGCCATATATACAAACACCCATGCAATTAGGTAAATTATCAAATAATCACTGCAAATTTAACCATAGTATCTTTTGAGATGCATAATATTAATGGGTTGTTTTAGTTATTTTTCAAGAGTGACTAGGTGGTAAGCTATTGAATCAAAATTGGTGGTGATTATGAATGGGCATAGCAAATTAGGCTTAAAATTACATTTAAGCATGTCCTTAGCATTGGTGTTCTTTTGATTCTCTTTGAGAACAAGGTCACAAACCTCAAAATATTAGGTTCATATCTTTTTATTGTAGGTATGATGATGCCTATCTTGGTAAACCTAAAGTTCTTATAAGGCATGGATCCACTTTTTATTGAGTAGATTGAGTTGGTTTAGGTGATCTAAGTAATACACATTTCCCACAAAAGAGTCTTAGATAAATATGTGTAAGGAAAGAACTTCAATCTCAAATGGGAACACCAATAGAAGTGTGAAAACTAGTGTAGTAAGCCCATAAGGTGGGATAGAGTTACAAATATCAATCTCTATTAGTTTTTTTGACCAATTTATTAAATATTTTGATCAATGTTTTATTTTATGCTTTTATTTGATCGTTACCTTGTGGGTAATAATGTGTTGACCAATTATTTTGAATATTGTATTTACCACAAATATTTTAAACATCCTTATTCTTGAAAGGGGTTACACTATATGAGATCAAGATAGAAGGTATATTGTATCAAAAAATAATTTGACTAAATATGAATTTGGAGATGTGTGCTTTAGTACAAGAAGAAAATGGCATGGCTTCTACCTATTTGGTAAAGTATTTGGTGGTAGTGAAGATGAACTTATATCTACTATATAATATTGGATTGAATTTACCAATAATATCTAAAGTGATTGGTTGAAGATCTTGAGAATGGAAATAGATCATATTATCATGCTTTTGGTAGTTATTACATTTCATAATATAATCACATGAGTTTTTATTCATAGATGCCCACTAATAACCCATCCATACGAGCTTCATAGCAATGATGATTCCATTAAAGTGACCACTAAAAGATTTATCATGAGTCTCTTTGATGGTTGTTTGAGCTTCATCAATACAAATGTGATGAAAGAGGATTCCATCAAATGAATGATAATAAAGGATATCCCTAATAATAATGTAGCAACAAGCACATTATATAATTTTTTTTTTGTTCATTATGATTCAAGCCTCCAACTGATGGGTTTGGTTAATCCTTATTCATTTTAATGTATCAATATTGGGTTGGAATCATTTGCTATATGTGCTAAGTACTATAAGAGGCATCTCGAGAAATGAGTTCCTAAGATTCTAAGAGAATTAAAATAGTACTAAATGGAAAAGAGCCACATAACATAATGAAAATATTGTAGAAAAAGTAATAACAAAAAGTAAAGTTGAGTAGAATTGAAATTACACACTCAAATCCATCAATATCTACTACTATGAAATATGCTTAGAAAAGTGTAGAAACTATTATTAATACAACATTATGTAGAAAGTAATAAACAAATCGTATTACAAAGTAAAATAAAAATTCCATTATATGAAATGCAACAACTAACCCTTTATTAGTGTGAGAGAGTGGGCCCTTGCTCCTTGTTTGATAAAGGAAGAACTAACTTAGATTAAAAACTAGTAATTCACACAAAGACATAAGTTAATTAAGCATATTGTTCATTGTAGGTTGAATAATTGGAAGCTTGCTACAATAATCACTTACTCTCAACTCATATACATTCATATTGCTATTTTCCAATCGCTTGACTACCATCAAGATAATTATTTATAATATAATGTTCTAACTATTTCAGCACTAATAGTAAATAAGACCATTACCACAAACACAAATATTCTTCCTAAAATTAACTAATGACCATTAAAATAGCTAAAAAAAATATTCGCTGTAAGTTCAAATTGGTCTTTTCAAAATGAAAATAACAACTCTAGCTCCTAGAAATAGCGTTGGTCAATCAACAAAATAGATCCATGTGTGTCACCAATAGCATGGTCCAATTTTGGTAAAGTGCCAAAATAACCTCCTTGGTAAATATAATTGACAATATATCAATTGCCATTGTAACTTTTTTTAGATGGATTTCATGTAAGACATGGTATCTATCTAATTCTTTGCGTTAGAATATCCTTACATCTTGGTGCATACCTTAATAGTCTTCCTTTATCCACAACATGGATATGGAATTCAAAATGCACTTAGGAGAGTGCTTCAAAACATCTAGCATGAAATAAATCTTCACCCTCTCTGAATTATAAATAGAAATAACCAAATAAAATGTAAAAATTAACCCAAAATCATATGAGATATGCAATTCTCCTACTCTAACCTATCTAACTCAAATATCATGCTAAACTATGCAAAATTTCAGTTTTAGTCATTCATATGTTTCAATTAGAAGCAAAATAATATCTTGAAATACCTATTAGATGAGTCATTTTAGGGACTTATAATATCCCTCTCCTAAGTGTTTACATATCCTCATGCAAAGGTCCTTTCTAAATCAGCAATCAAGTCAATATTTTCAAACATCTCAAGGGTAAAATTCTCATATATTATCCAATAACCCTGATATTCTCTCATGTCATGATGCTAATTTTAAAATATTGAATAACTCAAGGACCCTATAGTATCATATCAAGTCATGGGGCTAATTATGATAGGGGGCCTAAATTTCATCCCAATCCACCTAAAACCAAGAATTTGAATGGTGGAAACAATGGCTAGTGCTCAATGGTTGATCATATGAGTTTGGTAGGTGAGACAGGCTCTCTTTTTCAAGTTTAAGGGTAATTATTCCAACCTTACTTGATAGGCTTATTTTGATATCTCAAGGTTGGATTCATAGAATTCTTGAAAGTGACTAATGCATTCCTACTAGTGGATTACATATTGATGCCTAATGATTCTCACACTCATTAACTCTAGGTGTTTAGATATTAAGCATTGGGATATTCATACCTTATTTTCAATCCCATTGTGGTTTCCTTATCCATATATCCTAAAGCTTCATCCCTATGGTGAATCTCATTGTGCATCATAGAAAAATACACTTAATTAAACATCTCCAACATAAATTTTAGGGAAAATTTTGTAATCTTCTATCATAGCTTAATTATGGACCAAAAAATTATAGAGTAGGTTCTTCTAATCAAGAGTTCTAGTCATGTAAGCTTCTAAAAATTATTGTGGTGTTTCTAGAGCATGTGATAATATTGAATATAGCCTAAGCAACTACCATCTAAAGAATTGCTCTTATAAAAACAAACTATAAATCCTTTATGTCTATCAACATTGTAGTATTTGTACTACGTTATCACAAACTATTTTAAATATTGTTCATAGCCTAGCAAGGTTTACCTCTAATTTATAATTTTTTTCCTTAAATGGTTTAAGAAATTGTACCTTCTATTCTAGATAGACACACCTCTTTACCCGTATCTCAATGACAACATTGTGCTCTTCTTATCTTACTAAATATGGAGGAATAATAACTACAGGATTATGAGTACTTACGGGTCTGTTTGTACCTATTGATCTTCATGCAAAATGAGCCCTTCAACTTATGTCTCCAAACTTCCATCATTATCCTTCATAATTTCCATCTATTTTTCTTGAGCAGTTTTTATATCCAATATCAATGCTCTATTCGAGTTTCGAATTTCATTCTTAATTATTGTTTCTCTTGCATCATCTCTCCAGTCTTGGAGTATGGCCACAATTAAAGGTTCTCTTTATCCCTTGAGTCTTCTTCATGTTAAAAAATTACTAGGTATTTTGAAGTCCATGTATATTTTTGTTGCATTTTAAGGGTTGCTACCTCTTCTCTAAACTGGGTAAGTAGGGGGCCATTCCTTTCCTACAACATTATTTGAACTTCCTTTAGTTCTTGCGATTGTGCTGCCAATTTTTCCTATACGATTAGGTTTCTAACCCTAGTCTCTTCCTCATCAATTATTACTACTTCCTATGGTACCTTGCTTTTGCTAGCATTCTTCATTTCCTTTTGTTCCATGGTAGAGCTTATCGCCTACTGACTAGGGCTTTATGCCCTTATGCTTTGTACTTTTGTGCTCTATCCTTTTGCAATCTACATTATTGTGCCTTACCTTCAATTTAATTTTTTTCCCTATTCTCTTGATGTTCTTAGCATATATTCCTATTCCTTTAATACTATCTTGGCTCATTATCACTTTTGAGAGCTATTCGCTATAGAGCTATGTTGTGTTTTCTTGGCACTTGCCCGCTTAGATACCATAAAAAAAAGTCTATTATCCAATACTTCCCACTATAATTCTCTTCATTCCTTCTATCATAGGAAATGGTGTTTGCAAATAATTTTTATGAGGCCATGATGCCTTAAAATTCCTATGTCCTCCTAAACAAGCTTATTCATTTAATGCAAAGAGAAACATAAAAATAATGGTAGGTCTATTCATAGTTTTGGATTTTCATTCCCATGCCATAAAATGAATCAAATTTTTCAAATGTTACCTTGAGACTAAATTAAACTAGTTGTCACAAGTGAAATATCGCATGACCTAGAGGGCCACCATATCCTAGGGTTTTGGCAGACTACTCCTAATGCCTTTATGTATATTCTTACTATTCATTTCATACTTAGGTTAAAGGTATCCTTATTTTGTAAATGATTTTAAAATTTCATACAGTAGAGGTTGTAAACCAAATAATAGTTCTCCTACATAGGAAATTCAAGAAATCTCACTTAGGGTTTTAAATGTTACTTGTATCATGGTGCCTCTGACTGTTGCTTTTTTATATTCGAGGTAGTTAGAAAATTCCTCCTTCAAAATGGAATCAATTCCATAAAACATACAAAGAAACTCTATCCAACCTATAGATTGAAGGATTTCTTTCACTTCATCCTATTGCAACAATTTTATCATTTCCATTGGTTTGGACCTCTTTGCATTGTCACCCATTCTTGATTAAATATCATCACTATGTAATACAATTTTGTCAAATATTGGTTGTAGAGTGGAAATCTTGAGGATGGTGGAGTTTGTCATATTTTTTGCATGCATGCAAAATACAACCATCTTCTACAATTTTCACTAGATTCATAGTCGATCCCCCTTGATGGCTCTTTTCTTGATGTCCACTCTCAAGTAGTTAGGTGGTATATTTATTTAACCTATTTGACTTTGCATTTGTTCATTTATGACAAGGTAGCATAGCCTCTTCATTGTCTATTATGCATTGCATGCTTGTTGGATACCTTTTCCCCCTCATGCTATAAGAAATCGTATCAAAGGATGGTCATATTTATTACTCATTATCTTTACATGGAAAAAAATGATTTGTTGATTTGTCCCTCACACAATTTTATTTCCCATGTCCTTGGAATTTATTCCTCTACTAGATGTCCTTTATCATATTCATCCTTATCGTGCATGGCCCTCGCCATAATATTATTTCTATTTTTTTCCTCCATGTTCACCTCAACTACAACTTTACCATAATTTATTTCATCATTATCTGTCACCACCTAAAATTTCCATAAATGGCCTAACATGTTGAAATGATATGTGCTTCCTTCCTTTCTAATCAAAAGCATATTCACATGTAAAGATATCTGCAATGTGAGCACCTTTTTACTGCCTATTTCATAGCCTTATTCATGTGTTATTCTTTTTGTAAATTTTTTTGGAGCACCTCAACTATATCATAGCTAAGGGGATGGGTGTTAAACAATATGATCTCTTAAATTTCCAACCACTACCATAAGGATTTATTATTCAATAACTAATTTAATATTCCTGTTAGAAGACATATGGAAGTGGACTATGCATAATCTAGTCATAACACTGAGATAAACAAGAAAGAAAGGGAATGCATACCTTATTGATTTAGAGTGTGACTTTGTTTCCTTTTGGAAAACTCAAAAGAGTTCTTTTTGATGTAGGTTATGGTTGCAAATGTACTAAAATAGATACAAGTATTAGAAATCATGCAATAATATATATATATATATATATATATATATAGTTTTTCTTTGGAACAAAAGAGGCTGCCCTTTCTAGTTTTTAACCATCTTTTGCCTTGGTTGTGTCCTAGAAGGATTTTCACAACCAAGTATTTTTTTCCAAGTTGTGTACACCAAAAACTAGTTTTCATATATAACTTGACCTAGGAGCACCCATGAATGGGTTTTCATCACTAGAATTATCTTCTTCTTCTTCTTCATTTTTCAATGGATAAAATATTTCAATTGATAACTTGGTTGGAAGAAGAGGTTTCCCCAACCACATACATATCTTATTATGACTAAAATTGAACCATAAATTCTTCTTTAGTAATTGATTTCTTATATAATTTTAAGTTATGTTCATTTACCAACATACGTCTTGCCAATTCATCAATAGGTTGTAAACAAACAACACCATTATTAAAAAATTGTTCTATCTAATATGGACATAACCAACATGTGCAAATTTTACCTTTAAAATCAAGGTAATAAGATTCAAATAGAAGTTCCCAATCACCTGGTTGAAACTTATTGTTTTTAATATGTCGATCATGTTATTTCTAACATTGTTGTTGAGTGGGTTCTATATTTTGGAGATATTCAAGTCTATATTCGAAACATAAGTTTATATGGGTTGAAACTTGTTGTTGACTTCCATTTGGTATTTTATGCCCATACTACTTAATTTAGTCTATTCGTCCAATCGTGTTAGTGCATGGCTATTTTTTATCAAAATATTCTCCAACTTGTTATTGGAAACCTCCACCTATCTATTGGTGATGATAGGGTAAATATTTTTTATGCTTGACTTGGTACTCTTTCATAAATTCTTTGATTACCTTGGATGTGAGTTGTAACTTGCGATCCTTAATCTAATAATTTATCAAGGAGCTCCATAGTACTAAAATATTTGGCCATACAAAAATTCAACAATTTTTTCTTTAGGAGCATGATTTAGAGCACAAAATTGAAACTAATTGTTCACATAGTCAATACAAACTATGTGTGCTTTTATATTGTATTTTGGATCAACAAGTCCAATTAAATCAATCCCCCACTTCTCAATTATTCAAGCACCAGTTGAGTTTGAAGACATATTTCATATAAAGCAATTGGTCATTCCATCCTTTGGTATTTATCACTACTGGGTCAAACATTGGTTATACTACATTTGTTTTATTATCTCCATTTAAATTGTTAAACCTAGAAAAGCTCATAAACTTTATGAAGTACCATGCACAGTTTATGCCTATAAAACCAACAAGATGAATCCACTATATCTTAAGGTTTTGGGGGGTGGTTTGTGGTGTCAATTTGTTGTTTGTCCAAACCATTAATCTAGCATATATTATCAAATACATGACTAGAATTAAACTACATAAAGTAAAAACATACGCTTGTTGGAAAATACAAAAAACAAAAAAATTTACAGGAATCAAGTAAACTGCAGAAAAGATAGAAAACTAAGAATAAATAGTTATAGAAAAATAAATAAAAAGGGGAGGAATGATGTTGAGAGTGGGTCCAACCTTCCAATATATTCCACCCAGATTAATTCATGCACATTGAACACTTAGAAAAATAAATATGAACACTCGAATGAATTTTATTGCAGCTTCATAAGTGATTTTATAGAAAATTATTCAGGGATCCTTTTTTAGAGGTGGTTTGTGCATTTATATAGTGTACATCCATCCCTACTTACAAACTTAGCCAAGTCTATTTCAGACTTATCATTACAACAAACATGCAAAAAATAATCTTAAACAACGAACAAGTGCTAAGTTTATCCTTCATAGGATAAATTAGGCATGTTCTATTTATAAAATAGAATATATGTTATCCATAGTTTCATACAATCAATTTGCATGTTTGATTAATAATTAATGGGAAATGAAATTTTTTTTTGGTTCATTTTGTTGTCCTTCATCCACATATATCACTTAAAATTTTCATTATGTTTCTTCTAAAAACAAGGTTCTTGTTGCACTCTGCTTCAATGAGAGTCAGACACCATCCAACATATCGCTGGAAAGTAGGCACTCTTGACTCCAAAGTTGGGAGTTAGGCACCGTTAACCCTGAAGTCGGGAGTCAAGCACCTTTGACCTTGAAGATAGGAGTTAGGGACCTGTCATGACCCATGACCCTCCTATATTATTTATGGGATATTAATTGGCTTTTGGGACCAATTAATGCTTAACATAAGGGACATAGACCTTAAAGAACCCTACAAAAATTTTAATAAAATAATTTTATAAGGGATAAGAAATATTAATTAATTAAGGGCTATTTATGAGGTCCACTAAAATATAAATTTAAGTAATCATCTTTTACAAAATTATAACCATATAGTAAATTATGTGTAGATTTAGTGGACCCAATGTGGATGGGACCTAAAAAACACTAAGGGATTTTTAAATAACTTATGGGTCATCATATATTTTGGGAAGTACTCATGTGTTTGCCTTATATTGGTGGGAATTATGAGAGGGATCTTCTAGCTTATCAAAAATAGTTCTAACCTTGTAACTATCCTATGCCTCAAAAGTATGTGTTTTGTCACTCACCTTATCTCTAGTGGACCCTCTAAGGACATGATGAGTCATAATGGGTCCAAGGCATATTTTTAATATTATAATAATGTGGCCACTATTTGGCCCATGAGGGGATAATTTCCCTATAAATAGAGGACATTTTTTTGAAGAAAGGCTATCTAAGATCTAGGAAATCCTGGTGGTCTAGGGAGTATGCTCTCCACCCCTTGGGTGGATCAGAAACTAGAAGACCTAAAAGGGTTTCTTACTATAGTAAGGATCTAGTTTGGAGAATTTGAAGGAATGAGCTAGGAAGCCTTGGAAAACCCTAGGGAGTATGCTCTCCACCTTGGTGGATCAGAAACTAGAAGGGTTGAGGGAATTACTAGCTGAAGAACAAAGTATTTTTTGAGAAATGGAAGCCTAGATTGGAAAATCTTGAGGGAGACTAACCGTGTGAGAATATAGGTTAGTGGATTCTTATTGAAGTAATTTCATGATATCTCTTGTTTAACTATGTACTTCCTTTGCAATTTCTCAAATATAAGCTTATAGAAGTTCTATTAGATTAGATTCTGCATTAATTGCAAGTTGCTTTTCATTATCTCTTTCTTGCTGGAAAGGATTAGATTATGGGAATTCTTCAAATCATGCAAAGATACTTTGTTAGACCCTTTATAGCAATGTAATAATAGGGAGTAGCAATGGAAAATATTTTAAAGAAGATTATGGCTTGGATAATGATATGATTTCGGATTTATCATGGGAAATATAAAATTTACCTCAAGGAAGATCATGTTAAGATATATATCTGATGCCTTAGATCACTTGGCCAAACTATGATGATTGACCACCCGGTTCCAAGCTCTAGTCTGTTTTCAGATTTCCCTGCCGATGTGTTCTAGCTTGTAAAATGATGTTAGGTTAATCAACCATTAAATTTTGTCAATAACCCAAGAACACAACCAACACCGTCTAAGTCTCCATAACCACCATATGGTGGTTATTACATTATGAGTGCATGATCATTTTTATGGAACCATAATTATCTAACAGAGTAAATGTAGGATATGCTTCGGGATTTCCTCAATCGCTACCCTAGCATCATGAGCTTCGAATAGGTGCAACATTGATTCCTAAAATGATTATGAACTACTGAATACTTAAAATTCAATCGTATGGAGTTTATCATATGGTAATTATCGCATATTACAACCACTATCGCATCTAAGGAACTATTGATTAGGATTTCGAACAAGAAAATAAAATACAACCTTAAAAGCCCATGGATAGAGGATGCATGTATATTACAAGCTATGCATTCTATTAGTAAACCAAAAACCTCATTTTACCTTTTCAATGACCATACAAACCTTGGGAATTACCCTTGCACTCATTATGGATCAATTAGCTACTGATTGTGAAAGACCCGGATCATAGGGTGATCTACTAGCAAGGAAAATCTACCAAGAGAGAAACCCTATGTCTATCAAATGCTCCTGGTTATTCTGAATTGATCTTGTGCTTTTAGCTTGAAACCAAAGCCACAATCTCCAATAGCTGTGAGCCCTACATCGGATGGAATAGCAATATTGGGCATTAAGTAATTTTGATGCTTTAGAAATTTAGACGATCCTTATCATAGTGGAAAAATAATACTTGTTGAACCCTGTACCTATGGTCTAAACCATGTGTCATGTCACTTCAATGGATGAACACCAAAAGTTTCCAACTCACCAATGGTGATGTAGGCATCCAGGTCCTGCATGGGTAGGTATGACAAAGGGAGTACTATAGGCTAGCGACCAATTGAAACATGCCAACATATGCCTACTCCTTGGTCTAGTATAGCGTCTACTATCTCTATACAAATGTATAGAGTCTCACGCTAGTCAGGGTCACACGATGCCATCATAGGGCTTAGGAATGTCCTTAGGAATATCCTCTTAGTAGTATATTATAAATAGGTAGAAGGGTTAGCATAAATTCTTGTTCACAAAAGGATAAGCTTAGGCACACCAATGTTAGTATTCAATGGTTTGTCGGGATAAAGGCAACTAGTTTTATAATCAAATGATTAATAAGAAATTAGTCATGTTTCAGATGGTTTATGTAAAAGTATATCCCACGTCTTGATTACCTTAGAAAATTTCTATAGTGTCTATTTGAAAGAAAAATAGATACTAAATATGGTCTTAAGGATTTGTATTACAAGCATTTATGATGATAGTAAGCATTTAAGATTATTTAGATAATAAGTGACATGGGTGAATATAGTTATGTAATGTGCCTTCTTTGTAAATATCTAGCCTTTAAGAGAATTTTTGTAGGCACTACAATAAGAAATAGTAAGGATTGAGTATAGTAGGAAGTAAGAGATCACCATGAGTTGTTTAAATGGAAAACATTTTTTTATGTAGAAACAAAACAAACTTTGATTACTAATTTAGGAAAAGAATGGTTATCATGAATTAAAGGTATGAGACTTTAATTCATTGACTTTGTGTCAATTATGAAGAATGAATTTAGAGTTCATTATTGAGGGAATTTATAGAGTTCCCTCGAAATACGATATCTCCAAAATATAGTTCCAATGACTTTCATGAACAAAATGATTTAGAATAAGGAACCTAAAGGAACTAGAGATTCCTTAATGGTATTGTGAATTTTATATTGATAAGGGAATTGGGTGATTCCTTAATTACATTAAGAGGTCAAAAAGGAAGCATTGTACTCCTTGATCTATATTTGAGAAGAAGGGCCTATAGATGCCCTACTATTATTGTAAAATTTGCCATTTAAATTTATGAAAATGAGGAAGAAGATATTTTGCAGGTGGGTTGTTTCCGTTAGGGTTTCCTAGGATAAATATTTGTGTCAATAATTTATGGTTTGTCTTATTATTTCTTGTGGATGTTACATTTTATTTCAAAATGAAAATGATATGTGTTAGATGTAATGCTTATTTTTATGCATTATAATGTATGCTTAACCAAGGGTGTACTAATATGCATAAGGAATATTAGAGATTAGAGATAGGTAATCATGTTTAAAAGGATATTCCACAGATTTTATCATGATACTGATATAATGGTCTTAGAACTCCCTTCTAGATGGAATGGATCAGAGCTAAGATTTATAAATAACCATAGGTATGGTTATTTCATCTATGATGGTTTACCATTGGTGTGGTTCTCCATATTCAAGGCATTCACTTGGTCTTGGTGGACCAAATGGTGATTTCTTCTTTTAAGGAGATGAAACTAGTATGCTTGGCTAGAGTACTCATACCAAGATGGGTATGAGGGTTTTGTAGAAGCTGATCACTTCTACTTAAATAGATTATGAGCAAGCCTCTATATAGCTTGCAAAGCTATTTGCCTTGAAAGTTATAATCCAATTGGAATATGCCTATCTTAGGATATGGATTATGTCCTTTGCCATATGAAGATGAACATTTATATATATAATATATATATATGTTGATAATAAGGAGTAACAAATGGGTTGTTACAGTTGGTATCAGAGCCCAGGCTAATTGATAGGCTCTAGTGAAAGTCTAGGTTAGCAAAGACTTAGGGCATGAAACTAAACTCGAGAGAAAATTTCATAATTTTAAAATGCACACTTGATAAGGTCGAGGTTAGTTCTTGGGATGATAATGTCTGAGTACCTATTTCCCATGAGTAGATCAACAGTCATTCAAAATTGGAAGAGCTAAGCGAACCCTCTTACATGGGTTTTAAGCGGTGTACCATAGACTCTTTTGAAAAATTACTCAACATCTATGTATTTGGGCGGCCTACTCCTTATCTTCAAGTGTGTCTAACAACTTGAGTTCATGGAATAATCAAAAGAATGTCTTATTTAATTAATTATTGTTACATTTTGGCCTCAGGCCATGAGACTAAACTTATCAAATACAATGAACTCTGGTAGATTACTATCCCAAGTAGTAACATTTAACCCAAAGATAGTCGTGGACCTGAACCTTTACCACGGTTAGAGATACCAATCTCCTTGTCATAATCCAATAGATGTGCTTCACACTAATTAAGCACTAAAATGAGATATGACGTGATGCATGTGGTATTAACATCTACATAGGAGGATCCGATGGCCAAGACAAAAGGGATAAAACTCTTGTCAAGAATGACTAAATTCAATTTAGGAATTATCACCATAGGTGAGTACAAGTTAGTTATTGCAAAATAAATACTAGAAAAAAAAAAAGAAAAAAAAAAGCAAAACAATGTTATCTTTGTTTTGATTTTTGATCAATGTTACAATATACTTTGGGGTGCGAAGCTATCCCAATATTAGATGAAGAAACTTCATATTTTTCTTGGCATGAAATTATTTGGAAGAACTCCATGTGCATTCTAGCTCAATAGTAAAGCATGTCATCTGACCTTTCAAATGGTAGTTGTATGTATTGAGGTGTGTTACGCCATTGAAAATAGAAATTGCTCATTATACCATGCATGTGGTATTATTTTCCAAGAAAACGGGAACATAGAATAGTGGAACAAAACATAGAATATTATTAGATAGATTATTTTTATTATAAATATGCCAGAACTAGAAACTAGACATAATAGCAATGATAAGACAAAAAACAACATAGTCTTAGTTAGAATCTGAGCTATCATAATCTTCGACCAAAGATGAGCTACGATCGGAATAGATGACTAGAAGAGGAATATTGTAGTGGATTATAATATATCTATCAAACACATAATATGGCCAAGGAGTGCCATGAAATCCACATGACACAAGATCCATTTCTTTCAGACACTGAGTCTAAGAAAGCCTATTCTGAATTTTCAAGAATAAGTGAGATTGCACAAACCTATGATACAGAAGACTCTAATAAAGTTCATTATCAAAAGTAGCCTTTTCATTGGGAGCATACTTTTTGACCACATCCAAATAGCAAGTTGGCAAAAATTTAAATGGAATATTTAGGGGACCTATAGGAGGTAACCAAAAATCCCCAAATTGGACATGGAAATTCTAGTCAGGCCAACTGAAGAATTGATCGAACCACTCGAAATGACTTAAAGGAATTTCAAGGGCTAAATAATTATGGGAATTATTTCGTAACCACACATCACAAAGTGCATTTTGGTAAAATGTATTGCAATATATCTGTTCCATGGATATAAGGGTATTACGGGCTTTGATAGCTTGACTTCACAAGAATATTTACAATATTTCCCTTTACTGAAGCAAATTTCCAAGAGCCCAAACGAACGATTCATAAAATTCGTGTTGCTCTTCCTCATAGCAAAACAGGTGGCTAATTACCGAATCGGTTTTATATGAAAGGAAGTTAAGAGAAGTTTTATCTCCATTTTCAATAAGGTAGTTGATGTCAACAAATACTTATTTCAGATTTAAATAAAATAGTACCGAGGATATGATTTAAAAAAATAAGTGTGCACGAGATTGACCTTCGAATCCATTGAAGGAACAATGATGTGACTAGGTGTAAAGTTAATAGTTGTGATAAGAGAACACGTGTTACCTCAAAAAATTAAAGAGGAGCAATGAGCCTAACGAGTCAACACAAAAATCATCTATAGGACAATCAAGCTAAATAAAAGGGTGTATCATAGAAGATGAATTATTCACCTCAAGATTGTCAGGATACGATCGGTAAATGCATAAACAAAATCGATATGGATGGACCAAACGATCATTTGAGTATTGAAGAAGTTTTACACCCATGACAATAAATGCGATTATATATATGGCGGGATTCACTTGGATGATATTGGTTTTTAGTGAAGTGAACCCCATTATGGGCTTTATGATTCTCTTGCTTCTAATTACCGATATTTTTTTGCACATACCCTAAAGAGTAGAAGTTGACCTGGAGTAGTGCTAGATTTAGCCGGGGAAATAATCATGGTAAGAATTTGGAAACCCATAAATGCAACAAAGGGGAAATATCTAGTGCAATGTGCCCTGGAGGATGCTTGGGCACAAGAAAAATTAAGGTTAATAATAGAGAGAGATGTTGCCATAGCAGAGCGGGATTGGATTAGATCTTAAAAGCTACAAAGTAATAATTGGAGAGCAACAACAATGGCAGCCATGCTCATAGAAAATCCTCAATTTTTGACAACTAAGGGAGGAATTCACTATAGCATTCTTGGAATCTTGTTTGGTTGCCTTTTTAAATCACGGTATGCTTCTTTCATCATAACCAGTTGTTAATACATAGCATGGGATAAGGGGAGATAATGATCAAGCGACTGTTTGAACAGTAGCTCCACCACCATCTCCAACCGTAAGTACCAACACAGTACAAGGATGAAAATAGAACTAGGAGCATCAACCTTAAGGTCCATTGGACACCCACTCTATAGACCATCATTTTGTATTAGTCTATTACTGCCAAGGATGAGGCATAAACATTAGCAACTTTTGAATTTTATATATATTTTTTGATTGGTAGAAAGGGTTTTGAAAGGTCCCTGAACCTTGTACAAGAGAGATTACAATAAATCCAACACGACCGAGGTGGTCCAAGAAGAAAGGAAAAGAAAGTTGGCAAACCTCCACCCTAGGGAAGGTGTCGCGAAATCGCGACCAAAATGGTGATGTCGCGAAATTGTGACAAGAAGCGCCGTAGAAGCCGAAGGAAGAAAAGAAGTCGCGAAATCGCGACAAGAATCACCATCGAAGCCGAAGAAGGGAAAGAGCCATGATATCGCGACATGTTGCAAAGTGTCGCGATATCGTGACAAGTTGCAGGGTTGGATCCGGTCGATAAGAAGAGTCACGAAATCGCGACAAGAAAAAGGAGTCACGAAATCGCTACAAGAATTGAGAATGCTGCCGAAGAGAAAAGGTATCGCGAAATCGCGACAAGAAAGCAGACCATAGCCGAAATAGAAAATGAGCCCCGAAATCGCAACGAAAGTGGAAGCCTGTTACCAAGAATAAAAGGTGTCACGAAATCGCGACAAAAAGGAAGACCGTCGTTGGAGAGAAAAAATGTCGCGATATCGCGACAAAAATGGAAGTCCGCCGTTGGAGAGAAAAAAGGTCGCGATATCGCGACAACCTGGAAGCCCGCCGTTGGAGAGAGAAAAAGCGTCATGAAATCGCGACAAAAATGAAGACCGCCTTTGGAGAGAAAAAAATGTCGCGATATCGCGACAAGTTTGCACAAAGGCACCCGGAGAGAAAAAGTGTCGCGATATCGCGACAAGTTTGCGCAAAGGCACCCGGAGAGAAAAAGTGTCGTGATATCACGACAGAATGGAAGACCGTCGTTGGAGAGAAAACCTATCGCGATATCGCGATCGAATGGAAGACCACCGTTGGAGAGAGAAAAGGTGTCGCAATATCGCGACAAAAAGCAAGACCGCGCCTGAAGGCCAAAGGTGTCATGATATCGCGATGAGTTTGCAAAAAAGAACCCGAAGAGAAAAGGTGTCGCGATATCGTGACAAGTTTGCAAAAAAGTACCCGAAGGGAAAAGGTGTCGCGATATCACGACAAGTTTGCAAAAAAGCACCCGAAGAAAAAATGTGTCGCGATATTGCGACAAGTTGGAAGACCGCGCCAGAGGGAGAGAAAAGTGTCCCGATATCACGACAAAAAGCAAACTCGCAGCCTGAGAAAAGAGGATAACGTAGCAAGCTGAGATTTTGCAACCAACTTAGAAAAATGATACGAGAGTGCACCAAGAATCCAAAACGCCGCTGAAAAACCCAAAGACCAGTAGCCCACTCACATTGTGCAAACATTGGAACTTGAAGAAACATCCCTTAGGCTGATTGGAAAGGAATCTCTCCAGACCTGAATGTCTATTGCATCAACTCCCTTATTAGCAAGCCAGTCCGCAGCTTTGTTTCCTTCTCGGTATTGGTGTTGAATGATTAATTCTGGATAGACACCAATTAGTGTCTTGCATTCGTCGAAGATGGAAACAAGGGCCCAAGGAGGCACAGAGGTTCCTTTGATCCAGTTGATGCAATGCAATGAGTCTCCTTCTATGATGAGTTTATTGATAGACAAGCCTTCCAAGAGAATCAAGCTTTGGAACAAGGCCCAAGCCTCGGCCATATTGTTGGACTGAATTCCTAAGTTTTGAGCAAAGGCCAAAATTATTTCTCCTCTGTGATTTTTGAGAATTCCACCTCCGCTAGCCGCACCAGGGTTGCCTTTGGCTGCGCCATCAAAATTGAGCTTATGCCACCTAGAATGAGGAAAGACCCACTTGATAATAGACCTGTCAATAGAAGTGCGGGGTGTTGTAGAAAAATTGAGAAGATTGAAATGATTTGCTAGATCCAAATCAAGTCTAGGAGGGGGAGATTTGGACGATGAGATGAGAGAGGCATTCTTCGTAGCAAGGTCCAAGATTTTGGCAACAAAAATATTCTTATCCTTGGCAAGGTTTTGAAAAATTCTAGCATTTCTCTCAAGCCAAATTTGCTGCAGGAAAATGTGAAGGCACGCTTGCCACATGAATTTGAGTTGACTGCTTTTGAAGTGTCGGGGCCACTGTTGAAAAAGGAGGGGAATGGAATGAGGGAGGGCTACGGAGATGGTGAAAGTGTTAAAAACCTGGTTGAGCACTGCAAGGGAGAAGGGACATTCCAAAAAAACATGCACAGTAGACTCACAGGCGTTTTTACACAGGATGCACCAATTGGGGATGAGAAGCCCTCTATCTATCATATTGTCAGTAGTGAGGATTCTATTTTGGATGGCCAACCAACAAAAGAATTTAATCTTGGGAATGATCTTGGGAACCCAAACCAGATTGGTGGAGTCATGGCCATCACTGGGAGCTTCTTGGCTGTAGTAGGCAGATTTAACAGTGAACTGTCCAGAATCTTCAAGGTTCCAAACCATGGAGTCTTCTTTGTGAGAGCTGGGGATTATGCAACTCCTCAGTAAGTTTTGAAGCCTTCTAAGTGCCTCGATGATAAGTCTAGGCCCATTCAAAGCCAATTGTTTCCATTCGGGTCTTGTAGTACCTGGGTTGATGAAATGACACACCTTATCTCCAAAGGTAGCTTCGGTCACCGTCTTGAGCATAGCAAGATGAGGATCTTGAATGAGAGTTTTGTCACGGATCCAAGGATCGTCCCAGAAACGAATGGCCACTCCATTTCCAAGACACCACCTTAAAACTTCCATGATGATCTTCCTTGATTTAATGACACCATTCCAGAAATGAGATCCGCCAGGAAGGTAGTGCTATCCAAGAAAGGGAACCTGATGAAGGTACTTAGCTTTGATGATGTCAATCCAGGTGGCTTTTTCATTGATGGTAAGTATCCAGGACTATTTGGCAATGAGAGCCATGTTCATCCGCTTGATGTCCCTGAAGCCGAGACCTCCATCCTTTTTCTTGGAACAAACCTTGTCCCAGGAAACAAGGGAAAATTTGTTCTTGTTTTCGTTTCCCGCCCAAAGGAATCTACGTTGAATTTGCTCAATTCTTTGGCATATGGAAGCTAGAGATTTGAATATAGATAAGAAAAAAATAGGAATACTTTGCAGGCAAGCCTGGACCAGAGTGGCTTTGGCTACCTGACTGGGCATTGAACTTTTCCAGCCTGTAAGTTTCTTGTTGAGATGATCTAGAACAGGGTTCCACATAGCCGAGACCAATTTGCCATGGAAAAGCGGTAATCCGAGATAAGTAGTTGGAAGGCTACCAATGATACACCCAAGGATATCAGCAATCCTGTTTTGCCTGTGGATGGGAGTATTGAGGAAGTAAAGATTGCTTTTGCGATAATTTACTTTCTGGCCCGCCGCATCTTCATAAGAGTCAAGGATGTTCTTAATGATTTTTGCTTCGGGGACAGAAGCCAGAGAGGAAAGAATAGTATCATCTACAAACTGCTGATGGGAAATGGCCTTGGAAGTAGAGGCAGGTTTGATCCCAGAGACGAGTCCACTGTTGCAGGTAGTAGTAAGGGTTCTTCCAAGAGTTTCAACCAAAATGATGAAGAGGAAGGGTGACAGGGGGTCCCCTTGACGAATGCCTTTAAAACTTGGAAAGAAGCCGATAGGTGAACCATTGATAAGAATAGAGAACCAAGCAGTAGAGATACATTCTCAAACCATCTTAACCCATTCTTTGTGAAACCCAAACTTCTCAAGGACCTCAAACAGGAATTTCCATGAAACCCGATCAAAAGCCTTGTTCATGTCAAGCTTAAGGAACATACTGGGTTTTTTGTTTTTATAAGCCGAATGAGCCAACTCATGGACTGTTATTACTCCATCAGCTATGAATCTGCCTTTAACCGATCTACCTTGGCACTGGTCAATGATGGATGGAAGGATGTCTTTCAGCCTGTTTGCCATGACTTTGGTGATAAGTTTGTAGATGACACTACAGAGACTTATAGGTCTGAAGTCGGAGAGGGAAGCACACTCATTAGACTTGGGAATTAAAACAATGAAGGTGGAATTGGCTTCTCTCGACATATTTTTGGCTCTCTGGAAGAATTTAACCGCAGCAACAACATCAGGGCCCACGACATCCCAAAAGTGTTGAAAAAACCGAGGTGGAAAGCCATCAGGACCAGGAGCCTTGTCAGGTTCCATTGCAAACAGAGCATCTTTAATCTCCTCTTCAGTGTAGGATTGAAGCAGTTTCTCGTTATCATCATTAGACACCAGCATTGGAATATTCTGAAGTAGAGAACTTGCTGTGTGGGGGAATTGAATTTTATATTTTTATTTGAATGTTATATGCATATTATTGTTCATGATAGAATTAGTTAGCTAATATGTGATACAAAAGAATCATGAATATTGAATTTTGTTTGAATAAAATGAATGCAAGGAATGGATTGGTGTCCATTCTTGGAGAAGGTATGTGACTTCTCCATGATTTTTTTTAATTATAATACCCATAGATATCTTGGTGGATGATCTAGTGAGTAGCAATGATTTATGCAATGCATTATATGAAATACATGAATATCCTACTTTGAGATACTGAAATTTATGATATGTTATAACACTTAATTTTATCAGGTTAACCCATGTTGAAGGTTAATAGATTTTAGTATGTTACTCCTTGGTGGGAGTTTTTGATCAAATTACTAAGACTTTTAGGTCTAATGCAATACAAGAGTACAATTTTAGGATGTCTCTGTAACACAATTTTGTAGATTCTATTATTGCTATGTTTTAGATTCAGTAATGGTGCAATAATAGATGGATTTAAATATTTTGTGATAAGATTATGTATTGGATGATGTTTTCATTATTTTTTTTTATGTAAAATGGATATCATATAGTTTATAAGGACACGATACTACTGATAGTTTGCATTTTTGCAAGTCCAGGTACTCTTATAGATGGAAGATGAAGCAGGATAAATTTGAATGATAGATGAAAGAAAAATTTGAATGTAAAATAGCAAGATGAATGCTAGCTTTTGCTAGATATATGTGTTTTTGTAAGGTAGATGTTCAAACACAGAGGACTATGTTTAATCTAAGGGGGGTGTATGTCATGACCTATCACCCTCATGTCTTATTTAAGGGATATTAATTGTGTATTAGGACCAATTCATGCTTAACATAAGGGGCCTAGACCTTAAAGAACCCTAAAAAAATTATAATAAAATAATTTATAAGGGATAAGAAATATTAATTAATTATGGGCTATTTATGAGGTCTACTAAAAGATAAATTTAAGGAATCATTTTTTACAAAATTATAACCATATAGTAAATTATGTGTAGATTTAGTGGACCCAATGTGGATGGGACCTAAAAAGGACTAAGGTATTTTTAAATAACTTATGGGTCATCATATATTTTGGAAAGTACTCATGTGGCTATCTTATATTGGTGGGAATTATGAGAGGGATATTTTAGCTTATCAAAAATAGTTCTAACATTGTAACTATCCTATGCATCAATAGTATGTGTTTTGTCACTCACCTTATCTCTAGTGGACCCTCTAAAGACATGATGGTTCATAATGGATCCAAGGAATATTCTTAATACTATAATAATGCGGGCATTATTTGACCCATGAGGGGAGAATTTCCCTATAAATAGAGGATATTTTTGTCAAGAAAGGCTATCTAGGATCCAAGAAATCCTGGTGGTCTAGGGAGTATGGTCTCCACCCCTTGGGTGGATCAGAAACTAGAAGACATAAAATGGTTTCTTACTATATTAAGGATCTAGTTTGGATAATATGAATGAATGAGCTAGGAAGCCTTGGAAAACCCTAGGGAGTATGCTCTCCACCTTGGTGGATCAAAAACCAGAAGGGTTGAGGGAATTCCTAGATAAAGAATAAAGTATTTTTTTTTAGAAATGGAAGCCTATCTTGGAAAATTTTGAGGGAGACTAAACGCACGAGAATCTAGGTTAGTGGATTCTTATTGAAGTAATTTCATGATATCTCTTGTTTAACTATGTACTTCCTTTGCAATTTCTCAAATATAAGCTTGTAGAAGTTCTATTAGATTAGATTCTGCATTAATTACAAGTTGCTTTTCATTATATCTTTCTTGCTAGAAAGGATTAGATTATGGGAGTTCTTCAAATCATGTGAAGATAGTTTGTTAGACACTTTATAGCAATGTAATAATAAGGAGTAGTAATGATAAATATTTTTAAGAAGATTATGACCTGGATAATTATATGGTTTCGGACTTATATGGGCAATGTAAAATTTACCTCAAGGAAGATCATGTTAATCTCTAAATCTGGTGCCTTAGACCACTTGGCCAAATTGTGATGATTGACCACCCGGTTCCAAGATCTAGTCTATTTTTGGATTCCCCTGTCGATGTATTCTATCTTGTAAAATGATGTTGGGTTAATCAACCCTTAAATTCTGTCAATAACCCAAGACCACAACAAACACCATATAAGTCTCCATAACCCCATGTGGTGGTTATTACATTATGAGTGCATGATCATTTTTATGGAACCATCATTCTCTAATGGAGTAAATGTGGGATATGCTTCAGGATTGCCTCATTCGCTACCCCATAATCATGAGCTTTGAATAGGCACAACATCAATTCCTAAAAATGAGTATGACCTAATAAATGTTTAAAATTCAACTGTATGGAGTTTATCAGATGGTAATTACCACCTATTACAACCACTGTCGCATCTAAGGAAGGATTGATTAGGATTTTGAATAAGAAAATAATATACAACCTTAAAAGCCCATGGGTAGAGGCTGCTCGTATATTACAAGCTATACAATCTGTTAGTAAACCAAAAAACTTATTTTGCCTTGTCAATGACCATATGAAGCTTGGGAATTATCCTTGCACTCATTATGGATCGATTAGCTACTAGTTTTGAAAGACCCGAATCATACGAAAATCTATTGGTGAGGAAAATCTACCATGAGAGAAAACCTATGTTTGTCGAATGCTCCTGGTTATTTCGAATTGATATTGTCCTTTTGGCTTGAAACCAAGGCCACAATATCTAATTGTGATGATTCCTGCATCATATGGAATAGCAAGATTGAGCATTAAGTAATTTTAATACTTTAGAAATTTAGACGATCCATGTCATAGTGGAAAAACAATACCTATCGAACCTTGTACCTATAGTCTAAACCGTATGTCATGTCACTTTAATAGATGAACACCAAAAGTTGCCAACTCACCACTGATGACGTAGGAATCCAGGTCCTGTGTGAGAATGTATGACAAAAGTAGTACTACAGGATAGCGACCAATCGGTACGTGCCAACATATACCTATTCCTTAGTCTAGTATAGTGTTTGTTGTCTGTATACAAATGTATGGAGTCTCGTACCAGTCAGGGTCACATGACATTGTTGCAGGGCTTAGGAATGTCCTATTAGTAGTTTATTATAAATAGGTAGAAGGGTTAGCATAAAGTCTTGTTCACAAAAGGAGAACCTTAGGCACACCAATATTAGTATTCAATGGTTTATCAGGATAAAGGCAACTAGTTTTATAATCAAAGGATTAATAAGAAACTAGTCATGTTTTAGATGATTTATGTAAAAGTATATCCCATGGCTTGATTACCTTAGAAATTTTTTATAGTGTTTATTTTAAAGAAAAATAGATGCTAAATATGGTCTTAAGGATTTTTCTTACAAGCATTTATGATGATGGCAAGCATTTAAGAGTATTTAGATAATAAGTTACATGGGTGGATATAGTTATGTAATGTGTCTTCTTTGTAAATATCTAGCTTTTAAGAGAATTTTTGTAGGCACTACAATAAGAAATAGTAAGGATTGAGTATAGTAGGAAGTAAGAGATCACCATGAGTTGTTTAAATGGAAAATATTTTTTATATAGAAACAAAACAAACTTTGATTACTAATTTAGGAAAAGAATGGTTACTTTGTGTCAATTATGAAGAATGAATTTAGAGTTCATTCTTGAGGGAATTTATAGAGTTCCTTCGAGATATGATATCTCCAAAATATAATTCCAATGACTTTCATGAACAAAAATATTTAGAATAAGGAACTTAAAGGGACTAGATATTCCTTAATGGTATTGTGAATTTTATATGGATGTCATAGAAAAGCGAATTGGGTGATTCCTTATTTACATCATGAAGTCAAAATGGAATCATTGTACTCCTTGATCTATAATTGAGAAGAAGGGCTTGTAGATGCCCTACTATTATTGTAAAATTCACCATTTAAGTTTATGAAAATGAGGAAGAAAATATTTTGGAGGCTGGGTTTTTTTCGTCAAGGTTTCCCAAGATAAATCTTTGTGTCAATAATTTGTGGTTTTTCTTATTATTTCTTGTGGATGTTACATTTTCTTTCAAAATGAAAATGATATATGTTAGATGTAATGTTTATTTTTATGCATTGTAATGTATGTTTAACCAAGGGTGTACTAATATGTGCAAGGAATATTAGAGATAGGTAATCATTTTTAAAAGGATATTCCATGGATTTTATCATGATAGTGATATAATGGTCTTAGAACTCCCTTCTAGATGGAATGGATCAGAGCTAATATTTATGAATAACCATAGGTCTGGCTATTTCATCTATGATGGTTTACCATTGGTGTAGTTCTCCATATTCAAGGCATTCACCTGGTCTTGGTGGACCAAATGGTGATTTATTATTTTAAGGAGATGAAACAAGTACACTTGGACAACATACTCATACCAAGAGGGGTATGAGGGTTTCATAGAAGCTGATAAATTCTACTTAAAGAGACTCTGATCAAGCCTCTATATAGCTCGTAAAGCTATTTGCCTTGAAATTTATAATCTAATTGGAGTATGCCTATATTAAGATATGGATTAGGTCCTTTGCCATATGAAGATGAACATATATATATATATATATATATATATATATATATAGATATAGATATAAAAAATGTTGATAAGGAGTAACAATTGGGGTTGTTGCAGCACCTTTGCCCCTGAAGTTGAAAGTTAGGTGCCTTTGTCCTTGAAGTCAAAAATTAGGAACCTTTTAGCTTACATAACTTCTTTGTTGTGGTCACCTTTGTCCTTAGTTCTCCACCATAAAACATGAAGTGCCAGGTCCAAATGGGACCTTGACGTAGATATGCAGAAAAATAGCAAAATCATTGAATCTACACACAAATCACACTCAAAACACATATTAGAGAATATACACAATTTTCTATTAAATATATATAAAACTTTCATAAAAAGTACATTCTATAAAAATAATGTCGCACAATATGTTATTAATCCATACAAAAATATGAGCATTTTTTGTGCTCATCATTCCCCCATGCCTAACTGTTGCCACACCCTCGTGGCACCTTCTGTTGGTAGTCCCCTGTTTGGTCAACAACCTACCAGTATGCTTTGTTTCTATATTTTCTTTCCCTGGTTGTGGCTCGGTCTCTTTCCTTATTACGTTTCTATTTGCCACCCTATTTTGGCTGATTGGGACCTATTTTGGGTGCCTTCTTTCATGGACTGCATCATAGGGGTTGACTCGGTCCTACTTCTATATGTGGCCTTGTTCTACTCCACATATTTTTACCTGCTACTTCTTCTACGTAGAATCCTGTAAATGTAGTGGTATCCTTCTGGAATGCAGGCTCAACTTGCTTCTAGTACTGATGGTTTGGGGGAAGCTGGACTACCACTGGAAAGTTAGGCTTGTCCCATGGTGGATAATGGGATGTATCATGCACTTGGGCCTTTGGAAATTTTTCCACCTCAGGGTCAAGCGTGGCATCCTCTGCAACATTATTTTCTACATCATTTTCCTCTGCATCATTATCCTCTACATCTTCAGGGAGTAGAGATTTAGATGCTCAAACTAGTGGTGGCATCATTGGCTCTTTGTTGAATATGCCCATCTTGTTCAGATATTCCCTCATCCTTGAGGGATTGCCATATTTTGAACCATATAGGTTCTAGAACTATTTTGGTTGTGTAGGGGTAATATAAATACTTGGCTCTCGAGCCATTCTTCTGTAAGCCTTTTACTCCTTTTTAGCCTCCTTTAGGCTCTTTTGGAGCTCTTGGAACTACTCCTTCTAGTTGGTGAAGGATTTCATGGATGCAACCCACTCTTCATCTGAGTTTGGGTTTGGTTGCACCTTCAATTTTTATTGGGTGGCCTTCTACTTTTGTTGCCTTGCTATTCTAGCCCTTGTCTTTGACCTTTTCTATGGTGCTCTCTCATATTTCCTTTTAGGCCATAATTTCCTTGATGGTCTAGGTGTTGTTGCCTCAGTTGTGGATGTTAAAGGACCAACCTCCTCTTCCTTCTGTAGGGGTGGTATCTCCTAGACCTCGAAGGACTCTACATATTGCTTTTCTTGGGCCCCTGGTGTGTTCCTAATTGGTCCAACTATGGTCTATTCATCCAATGTTCAGTCATGGTTTGATCAACCAATGGTTGACCAAATTACTGTGCATCTTCTATGGGACCGATTGACCCATGTGAGTGATCTCTTTCATGTCATTTCCCTTGCCCTACTTTTATCTATACAATAGGGTCAAATGTTTGTGTGTCATTAGTTGACTGAGTGGAACCTAGTTGTGCTTCAAATTCTCCAGCTGACTATGCCACTCCTATTTGGTCATCTGGTGGTTGGCCATTGGACTAGGTAGCATCAGGTATCTTGATTGACTCCTCTACCATGTTATCATCAATTTATATGATAGGGGGTTCCTATTGCACAATAGGGCTCCCTTATTCTTCACCAATTATTTTAGTAGAGGCCTTAGAAAGGTCCCCTACTTCAGCTTCTATGTTGGCTTCTTTTTTGGCATCTAACCTAATCTAGCTAGAAGAAGTAATCTTCTCCTTAGAGTCTAGAGAAGTCATAGGCACCTCCATTACCTAGTCTATCTGGACTGTAGTATCAACCTTGGTTGGTTGACCAACCTCTATTTGTTGCATCTATGATTTCAATCATTGCACTATGTCCTATAGTTGGTGTATGGTGTTATACATCTCTAGCTACTTTTCTACTATAACCTTTCTAGACACCTCAAAGAGAGTCTACTCTATTTTGTACTTGCCTTCCCAAATGAAGGCTTGCTCCTTTAATGTCTACAATTATTTCTATATATCTTCTCCTTGGAATTTTGGGTGAGAAGGTTCACCATCGACCATGTTTTGTAGCACCTAGGTAGAAAATTCATCCTCAATCATGCCAATGACTTCTTCATCACTGGATGGATTGGAGATAACCAAGGATGCTCTCTTTGTCCTACTTTTGGTCCTTGGGTAGGTCATCATTTGAATAGGGTTTGACATGCTTGGTCTTGCTTCCTCATTAAAATATTGAGAAATAGGGGATGAAGGTTGCCCTACCTCCCTTATTAATTGATCATGATGGGAGGTAGGCATTGACTCGATTGGCCTTGATGCCCCTACAACCGAGTGACTATAGGAGTCAGGCACCTCTATCATCTCCTACTACTCTAGAATAGTAGTATCTTCTTCAATTGGTGCCTCTTTATGTGCCTCTATATGCCTGATTAGGGCTAAAATCAACCCATGGTGCACTAGGGTAGTAGTTGTCCCTACCTGATACCACCTGGCCTCATCCTTTAGGGCACATGCTAAGTAATACAGGATATTGATCTTGTCCCCATGTAATAGATGATTCAAAAAATGGAAATGATTTACATTGAGCCATGAGTACCTACCCATGCAGGTGAAGAATCTAGCCACTTGCTCAAAGACTTGGCTCCAGAGATCTAGGAGGTACTATCTCGGTAGTCCAAAACACATCAGATACATCGTTGGTTGCCCAAAAAACCTCTATGCACAATCTGTAGGGTTATCATATTTATATACATGGTCCCTTATTTGAGGGAGACCGATGACTACAGCAATGTGGGCCTCTATGACTAGAATTTCTAGTCCACGCATTCAGACGACCTCATCCCTCAAGGATTCTACAAATTCTTTGGCTACCTCAACGTCCTGGTTCTGACTAACCAAGTGATAGTAATCCATCCATCCGATAACTTCGAATTACCTCTGAACATCTTCATTGATCCTTAAAAGATCTTTGGGCTCATTCTTTTTAAGAAGATGATTTGTTGATTTTCCTCCCATGGCGAATTACTCTCTATTTTTTATTTGCAATTTTTTTTGATTCTCTAGATTTTTCTACAACTTACCCTGGCTCACAGGTTCTTTTAACATATCATCTCAATTCAATTGTATCCATGCAATCAGGCACTTCGTCACCATAATTAGAAATAATTATAGTGATGTGTGCAAAATATCGTTAAAATTGTGTGCTATATTTTTAATGGATGATTGTTATAATTCTTTACCCAACTGATCATTGACACATGGATAAATGTAGAATTGGGTATGATGATTGGATGGATGTCTATGGATAATGTGATGACACTATTTATAAAAATGTATTTTCCATGAAAATTATATACATATAAAATAGAAAATTGAGTACATACCTAAATAATGTTTCATGCATGCATGATGTGTAGACACTCGTGATGCATATGGATTGGTTGTCTCATGATGACTGTGATTACTGAAATAAATAATGTCATGTATATTTCCCATGTGAAGAAATTATTCTTGGGTGCTACAATTTTCTTTTCATTCGAGGTTCCCTGCTAAAAAAACATGCAAGAAAAATATTAAATTAATACTTTTTTATGGGATGACACACATCCCTCCTTGGAAGTTGTTTGTTGATTGTCTTGGAACATGCAGAAATCTCCAATGAAAAAATATTTTTATCTATGAGAAGTTTGACTTTGATCATGTGGATAAAAATGTTGATGTGGCTTTGGCCGCTTCTCAAATGTTGAAGATTTATTTTGTAAAAGGAAGTCAGGCACCTTTTTGTTGGAAATCAAGCACCTTACTTTAATACATGGGAAATAAGCACCCATTAGAATGGAAGTCAGGCATTTTTTCTAGAAATTAGGTGCCTTACTTCAATACATGAGAAACAGGCACCCATTAGAATGGAAGTTAGGTACCTTTTTACTAGAAATTAGGTACCTTACTTTAATACATGGGAAACAGGCACCTGTTAGAATGGAATTCAACACCTTTTTTCTACAAATTAGGCGCCTTACTTCAATACATGGAAATAGGCACCCGCTCATTGAATATCAGGAATATATATATATATATATTTTAATGAACTTTCCAATAATGGGAGTCAGGCCTAAGTGGGAGTCAAGTACCTCCCCATCATTGAAAATTCAATGTCTATTGATGTGTCCATAGTTGAGCACTTCTGATTGATCAAAATTTTGATGTTCTCCTTTCAAGGATAGAATCAACATCCATTATCTGAACTAGCATGTGGGCATTTCTCTCCATGAAGATGTAAACACCCACACACGTATCCAAGCATGGTTATCCCCCTTCAGATGGGGATGAGCGTACTCTACTAAAATTAAACCTCCTAGAAAGCTAGAAATGTGTAGGTTCATGGATCCTGTGCCTGATAGGCCTAGGTTTCCTAGGCTACCTTCAGAGTGCATTCAGGGCATCGTTCCTACAAAATAAAAACACAACTAAAGAAAGAAAATGTGAGACTTTAAAAAGAATAAATTATTTTTTGTTCATGTGGACAAACATGTGTCCACATATTACTGAAATTTTTTAAAATTTCAATCAAGTGGGGTCTCCCCCATGCCTATTCTAGACTCAATCATGTAATTTTTAGGTGCATGATATGGCCGTAATCGGTGACCATTGACTGTCAACATAGTGTTGCTTCCATCAATAGTTCTGACATGCACAACACCATTGTTGATCAGTTCAATCACCTCATATGGCCCCATCCAGTGTTGCATGAGTTTCCCCTTTCTTTCCTGGAACCAAGAATCATACAACAATGCCCATTCTCCCACCTTGAACTACTTTGGCCGAATGTGATGATCATGCCATCAGATTCTCTATTTTTGAATGACTTCTATTCGATGCAAAGCATCACACCGGTATTCATCCAGCTGATTAAGCTATTGAATCCATTCTTTCTGTGCTTCATCCAGATTCAAATTCAGTTCTACTATAGTTCTGAGAGTTCTGATTTCAAATTCTATAGGCATCATAGCATTCTTCCCATATACCAACTGGAATGGTGTAAAACCAGTGGTAGTTTTCTAGGTGGTTCTGTAAGCCCAGACTACTTCTGGTAATCTCATAGCCCAATATTTCCTATGTTGCTACACCATTTTTGTGAGAATATTTTCCAATTCATGGTTAGTGACTTCTACTTGCCCATTTTCTTGGGGATGGTAAGGAGTGGTCTTATTATGCCTAATTTTGTACTACTACATTATTTCTTGGATCAACTTCGAAGTGAATTGGGGTCCTTAATCAGTAGTGATTTCTCTTGGAATACCAAATCATGTGAAGATGAATGCAAATAGGAATTTTATAATAGTATTTTCCTTGGAATCATGCAATACCTGCACCTCAACCCATTTAGTCACATAGTCAGTGCAAACTAAAATATATCTCTTACCTACTGACTATGGATTAATGGGCCCTACAAAATCCATTCCCCATTTTTCAAATGGCTCAATGTGCACATGTGGTTGGAGTGGCATTTCATCTCGGAGAGTTGGTCTACCCATCCTCTGACACTGGTCACATTGACTCACATGTTTGGTTGCATCCTTAAATAGTGTAGGCCAGAAATATCTAGCCTGCAATACTTTAAATGTAGTCCTTTTACCTACAAAATGGCCACCATAGGGTTCATCATGGCAAGCTTTAAGAATTTTTGCAATATCATTTTTAGCAACACACCTTCTCATGATTTGATCAGGCCTAATTTTAAATAGGTGACCATCAATCCATGAAAATGCCCCACTCTTCTCTATTAATGTCTATTTTTCATGTGGTGAGAGTGTAGGGGATACTTTACCCATGGCTAAATAATTAGCCATATCTGCATACCACGATATTTGTTCATCAAGAGCAAAGAGATGCTCATCTGGAAATTGATCTTTTATGGTTGTATGATCTGGAGGTGTCAATTTGGAAAGAAAATCTGCAACCACATTGTCTTTACCTGGTTTTTCAACAATTGTAATATCAAATTCTTGCAAAATTAAAAGCCATATAATAATTCTACCACTAATTGTAGGTTTTTTCATCAGGTATCTGATGGTTGAATGATCAGTATGCACAAAAACCTTGTAACCTATAATATAATGGTAAAATTTGTTAATAGCATGAACGACTACAAGAAACTCTTTTTCTGTGATAGTGTAATTAAACTCAGCACCTGTAAGATGTTTACTGACATAATAAATGGCATAAAATTCTTCACCATATTTTTATCCTAGTACTGCCCCTATCACATTATTGGATGCATCCGCATATATGTGAAAGGGAATGGTCCAATTTGGACCTCTCAATACTAGAGCAGTGGTCAGTCTCTCTTTCAAAGTTTGAAATACCTATTCATGTTCATCTATCCAAACAAACTCTACATATTTTGACAACAATGTGGTCAAAGGTTTAGAAATTTTACTGAAATCTGATATAAACCTTCTATAGTATCTAGTAGAGCCAAGGAAACTTCAGACATCTTTCTGAGTTTTAGGAGTGGGTAGATTTTTTATTACCTCAATTTTATTTTTATCTACCTTTATCCCATCTCTAGAAATATGATGTCCTAATACTATCCCCTCCTGCATTAACATAAAATATTTTTCATGACTCAGGGATAGATTAGTTTCCTTACACCTTTGAAGCACTCTTTCCAAATTTGTTGTGGCTTCCTCAAAAGTCTCACCATAAACTATGAAGTCATCCATGTATACTTCCATAGTTTCTCCAATCATATCAGAGAAGATACTCAATACTACCCTTTGAAAAGTGGTAGGTGCATTACATAAACCAAAAGGTAAGACTCGGTAAGCGAAGGTTCCCCATGGACAAGTGAATGTTGTTTTATCTTGATCCCCTTCCCCTATCTGTATCTGATTGTATCCACTAAACCCATCCAAGAAAGAAAAGTACTTTCTTCTTGCTAAGGTGTCAAGGACCTGATCTATAAAGGGTAAGGGGAAGTGGTCTTTCTTTGTTGCCTTATTGAGCATTCTGTAATCAACACAGATACGCCACTTTCCATTTTTCTTGGGCACCACCACCAAAGGTGATACCCACTCACTATCAGATATAGGGTAGATAAATCCAACTGTTAGGAGTTTCTGCAATTCAGTTTTAACAATCTCTTTCATAGTTGGATTCATCCTACATTGTGGTTGTCTTACCAATCTTACTTGTTCTTCCAGATATATATGATGAGTACAAACTTTAGGAGCAATTCCCCTCATGTTTGAATAGTCCCAAGCAAAAGCATTTTGGTGTTTGACTAATATCTCTTTTAGGGTGTCCTATTGAACAAGTGTCAACTCATTGTTTACATTCAATATCCTCCTAGGTTCAACCTCAATTTGTTTGATGTGGTGATATTTACTTCCAACAAGTGGTGATTCTGGAGGAGGGTAGGAGGATTCTCCTTGGAAAAAGTTTGATATAACTCTTTCTTCATAATTTTCATCCTCAAGCTCATCCAATGCCATTATTGGTTGAATCATTGATAAATCACCAGTATTCTGATTTTCACAGTCAGGTTCTCCCAACAAGTCAACGGATTGTGCAGGTGGATGAATAATCAGATTTTTAACATTCTGACCATTAGAAATGGTCATTTGTCCATTCCTACAACTTATGTAGGCATCATCTATTGCCATCCAGGGTCTACCTAAGATGAGTGGATAACCACCCAACCCAGACTTTGATTGCAACACCAGGAAATCCATTGGATATTCCCATGCATCTACTGTAACTATAATGTCCTCCAACATTCCTTCAAGGAGCACTATAGATCTGTCAGCCAATTGCAAAACAATTTTAGTTGGCTTCAGATTTATGAGTTTCAGTTTCAGCATAGTATCCTTGGGCATGACATTAATGGCTACCCCTAGATCTACTAGTGTATTGGGTAATGGATAGCCTTCAATTTTGATAGTTAAAATAGGGCTTCCTGGGTTAAAATATTTTTGGTGGTAGGTGTTTCCCAGCATGAGATCAGCTAGCTGACCTACCACATTAATTTCTTTTGCTAGCCTTCGACCTGGTTTTCTCAGACATAATTCCCTTATGGCTTTTATGTAAATTGGAACATCTCTTATAGCCTGGAAAAGAGGAATTATGACTGTTAAATTTTTTAGACTGGATAAAATGTCAAACTCTGGTTGTACTGGCTTTCTTGGTTCTTATAACCTTTTAGAAAAAGGTGGAACCTCTTCTCTATCATTTTTAGTAATTGGTTCTTCCTCTACTTCATCTACAAGAGGTGATTCCTCAACTTCTACTTCTACATTTTCCTCCTCTTCTACCAAAGGAGCTACTTCTACTCCTACTTGTCTACCTGACCTTAACTGTATAGGATTACATCCTACTCTAATATTGTACATTGGAAACATCTCATTTTCCACTTGGTATGTTGGCTGGTTTGATTTGTTGTTGTTGGGATTTGATGTGGGTTGTGCAGGAAGTTGAGCAGGTCTCAAAGTAGGGGAGCTAGTAAACTCTATTGTAGTGGGACTTGTGGTGCATTCTATGGATTTGAATTCCATGCATTATAGTTTCTCCACTGAGGTCCAAGCTGCTGATATGGCATCCATGGGTATGGATTATAAGGAGTGGCTCCTTAGGGGGTGTTTGTCCAAGGTGGTTGTCCCCACCAACCCATATTGGGTGGCTAAACTTGACCTTGATTCATGTAATTACCTCCCCCATAGGGTGGCATTCCAATTGGCATGTTGTTTCCCATAGGAGACTATTGCTAGTTTCTCCTATTTCCCATGAAATATACTTCCTCTACTTCAAGATCTTCTCTAGATTTTGGCAATTGTGGGCACAAATTTGTCTTATGGTCTTTCTAACAAACAACACATACTCTAATATTGTTTTTTGGACATGCATTTTTGGGGTGCTTCCCTCTACATTTGGGATATAAATAGGCTAATGTTACCTCATTCTCCTGCTTCTTTTTCTAAAGTAGAAGAGTATCCATATGAAGTGCAAGAGATGATAACATCTCACTTTTTAGGTCTTCTAGCATGTTACCTATTTTTGTTTTGGTGACTGTGGTTATTGATTTGATATTTTAGGAGGTTGGTTTACCTTTCCTTCTTGAATAATTCTGACATAAACATTGGATATCTACCATTTGATGTTGGTAAATATCTCCTCCAGATATCATGTTTAGTGCTTCAAGAGACTCATTGGTGAGTCCTTTTAAGAAGACACTTCTTAAGGACCTATCACTCAGTTTTGCATGGGGAGATCTTTGCAGGTTAAAGCTAAATCTATCCCAGTATTCTTCCAATGATTCATCTTCCTTTTGTGTCATATCAAATATTTCCTCTCTAGAATCTCGTGCCCTACCAAAGTTTTGGTATTGGTCTAGGAAGAGTCTTTTCATATCTTCCCAGGTAGTAATATATTTATTTCCTAAACTAATGAACCAGTGTAGGGTTGCATCATCTAAGGTTGAGGGAAATAGTTTCAATTTTTGGGCATCAATCTTGTAATCTACTGACCTGCATAGAACATCATACTTAAATAGGAATAGGTCAGGATCTTCAGTCTGAAATCCTCTAAAAATAGGAAGGTGGGTAGGAGAGATGTGTTTCATTTTTGTGTCTCCTATTGCCTCTTCTATTGGAAAGTTAAAATTGGTGGATGTCTCTTCAGTTTCAGCCATATTTTTATAAAATGGGGTATCTACACCTGCTTCTCTCAAAGTAGTCTCTAAGGCTCTTCTATCATTTAGAGTATTCTACACAAGAATCTCTAAGTCAGCTGCTGATATAGTTTCATCCTCTATAACTTTCCAACATTGGTTGTACAAAAAATCCTCCTCATATTGGATTCTTCTAAAGTTGCTATTATCTACCATTAATTCTTCATCAGGATTTGGTTATTTTGGTAAAGAAGAACTCTATGCAAAAATTGGATGTTGACTCCAATGCACTAGTGGAGGTGATGGAGGTGAAGAAATTTCAATTTTAGAATCTGGTACAACTGATTCAGGGGCTTCCTATGAAACAATATTTTTACTCTTGAGAAAATGATCATCCGGTCCTCTGGTTCGTGGTGGACTCATACAAGATTAGGTGGAAATATTCTGTAGATAAGTTAACCTAAAATGTTTAGATTCACTTGCTACATAATAGGTTTTTATAGTTGGTACTTCCTCAAAAATGATGCCAAAATGTTGGGCAAAATATTGGTTACACTACAGTTAATTTATTGCCTCCATTTAAATTGTCAAACCTAGGAAAGCTCATAAACTTTGTGAAGTACCATGCATAGTTTATGCCTATAAAACCAACAAGATGAATCCACTATGTCCTAAGGTTTGGGGGTGGTTTGTGGTGTCATTTTGTTCCTTGTCCAAACCATTAATCTAGCCTACATTATCAAACACATGACTAGAAATAAACTATAGAAAGTAAAAATACACACTTGCTGGAAAATATAAAAAATAAGGAAAATTATAGTAATCAAGTAAACTGCAGAAAAGATAGAAAATAGAGAATAAATAGTGCATAAATAAATTATAAAAAAATAGGAAAGGGGAGGAATACTATTGAGAGTGGGCCCAAGCTTCTAGTAGATTCTACCTAGATTAATTCACACACATCGAATGCTTAGAAATATAAAGATGAACACTCGAATGAATTTTATTGTAGCTTTAAAAGTGATTTTATAAAAAATTGTTTGGGGATCCTTTTTTAGGGGTGGTCTATGCATTTATATAGTGTACAACCATACCCGATTACAAACTTAGGCAAGTCTATTTTAGACTTGTCATTACAACAAACACAAAAAATAATCTTAGACAATGAACACACACTAAATTTATCCTTCGTAGGATAAATTAGGCGTGTTCTATTTATTGAATAGAATATATCTCAATATATCCATAGTTTTATACAATCGATTTGTATGTTTTCTTAATCATTAATGAGAAATGAATAATTTTTTTGGTTCATTCTATTGTCCTTCATCCACATATATCGTTAAAAACTATCATTCTATTTCTTCTGAAAATAGGGTTCTTGTTGCACTCTACTTCAATGGGAGTCAGGCATCATCTAACCTATCATTAGAAATCAAGCACTATTGACTCTAAAGTTGGGAGTCAGGCACTATCGACCTTGAAGTTAGGAGTTAGGTACCTTTGACCCTAAAGTCGGGAGTCAGGCACCTTTGACCCTAAAGTTGGGAGTCAGGCACCTTTGTCCCTGAATTTGGGAGTCAGGTGCCTTTATCCTTGAAGTCAAAAATTAGGCGCCTTTCAGCTTACATAACTTCTTTGTTGCGGTCACCTTTGTCCTTAGTTCTCCACCATAAAACATGAAGTGCCAGGTCCAAATGGGACCTTGACGTAGATATGCAGAAAAATAGCAAAATCATTGAATCTACACACAAATCACACTCAAAATACATATTAGAGAATATACACAATTTCCTATTAAATATATATAAAACTTTCATAAAAAGTACATTCTATCAAAATAATGTCGCACAATATGTTATGAATCCCTACAAAAATATGAGCATTTTTGGTGCTCATCAATCACATTATTGAACATATTTTTATAAATCCCAGTGAAAGGTGGGCTAGTAGTAACTAGCCCTAAGGACTTTATGAATATTTATTTTTTCAAAACAATATTAGATTTCCCCTAGAGGGCTCATCATGGCATGCTCGAAGTATATCGAATACTTCATCCTCCCCTACACATTTGCGTAAAACAAAGTCAGATCCTCTTCTAAACAAAAGTCTGTTAGTCCATTTATAAGATAAGCTTTTCTAAATTAAATGAGACTTTTGTTTATGTGAGAAGTTAGGAGGTATTTTTCCTGTTGCTAAATAATTAGCAATGTCAACAAACCATGGAGAATGTGTGGATATTGCAAAAAAATTTTTTTCTAGAAATGTGTCTTCCATTGGCTCGTTGTCATCTACATGCACTAATCTAGATAAATGGTCAGCAACAACATTTTATTTTCTAGGTTTATCAATAATAGTGATATCAAACTCTTGAAGCAATAACAACCACCTAATAAGTCTACCACTAACTATTACTTTTTTCATCAAATATTTAATTATAGAATGATTAGTATGAAAAAATGTTTGGTAGCCTGTAATGTAATGACAATTTTATTAATGGTGTAAATTACTACTAAGAGATATTTATTGATGGTTGTGTGGTATTTCTTGACCTTTTTTAAATTTTTACTAATATAATAAATTTTATATGGATTCTCTTCTTCTTCTTCTTGACCTAAAACTACACCCAATGTAGTGTTGGGTGCATCAATATGGATGTGAAATGGGAGTGACTAGTTAGGGCCTTGTAGGATAGGTGCTGAAATAAGATTTTTCTTGACTAGATCAAATATTGTTTAACAATTATTTGTCCAATTATATTTCATTAAAATATAAAAAGAGGAGCCATAAGTCTACTAAAAACTTGAATAAACAATGATAATAACCTACGTGGCCTAAAAACTATGATTTATCGGTATTTTTGGTGTTGGGAGTTGTTTGATTATTTTGATATTTTGGTTATCCACCTTAATACCTTCCTTTGAGATATGATGCCCTAGGATGATACCTTCATCCATCATCATAAGGCATTTTTCATGGCTTAGAGATAGATTGTGGGCTTCACACCTGGTTAGTACTTTGTCTAAATTTTGTAGAGCCTCATCAAAGGAATTTCCATAGATAGTAAAATCATCCATATAAACTTCCATGCATTCATTAGAAAGGTTAGAAAAAATTGCTAGTATTGCTCTTTGAAATATAGTAGGAGTATTACAAAGGCCGAAGGGTAACACATAGTATGCAAATGTTCCCCAAGGACATGTGAAGGTTATATTTTCTTGGTCCTTGGGTGCAACCTAAATTTTGTTATAGCCACTGAATCCATCTAGGAATGAGAAGTATATTTTTCTAGTGAGTGTTTCTAGGACTTGGTTGATAAAAGGTAAAATGGTCCTTTTGTATGTATTTATTGAGGGTACGATAGTCAACACACACAATCATTACACCATTATTTTTAGGGACTATAACTAATGGAGAAACCCATTGGCTATAAAAAAATTGGGTATATAAATCCTACAGCCAATAATTTTTCAATCTCACTCTTGACAATGTCTTTTAGTGTAGGATTTATTCTCCTTTGAGGTTATCATATTGGTTTGGCATTTTCTATGTAGATACGATGAGTGCAAACTTTAGGGTGGATTCCCTTCATATCAATGTACTCCCATGCAAATGCATTGGTATGTTTGCTCAAAACATCAAATAATTTAGCCTCTTCATGGTCATGGAGCCAACTATTGATGTTCAACATTTTTCAAGTTGTATCTCAATTTTTTTGGTACCTAGGTGTAGTGAATTAAGTGTAGTGGATGTGCTTAAGAGTGATTTCAATGGACAATGATGAGGCAATAAAGAATAAAATAGTGTTTTTGTCAAAATAAATTTTGGTAGGAATGATGTTATTCAATGGATATTGGTTAGATGTGAGAAGGTGTCTCTACCAATTATGTATCATGCTAAATGGGCTTTCTTGGAATGGTATGATTGGCAATGTTTTAGATTTTTCACTTTCATATTCCTATTTTTAGGATAATCTTGACAATATTTCTACCAAGATAGTTTCATCTTCAAATAATATTCCTCCTAAAATCTTAATTTCCTCAATGTGTTCTTTTAAGTTGATGGTTGTAAGGGATGAGATTTTTCCTCTGCCTAACTTTTCTATCCATAGATGACTAGAAAAGGTCATCAAGGGTTGGGTTGGTGGGTATAGTGAGACTCTCTTGGTGTCTACTCCATTAGAGATGGTTAAATAAGTAGATCAACAACTGATAAATGTTTTTCATTGCAAGCCAAGGTCTTCCTAATATTAGAGGATATCCTCTCACTAAGGTGTGGGGTTGTAGCACCAATAAATCTATAGGATATTCCCATGAAGCAATTATTATAGGAATGTCTTCTATTAACCCTTTTGTTCTTGCGATATATTAGTCTACCATATATAATATAGTGGTAATTAGTCTAATACCAGTGAGATGTAAACTTTCCATTGTATCATTTATCATCACATTAATGGCTTCTCATAGATCTATCAATACATTTATTATTTTGGTGGTACCAATATACATAGTGATGATAGGACTACGAGGGTCACCATACTTTGGTGGTACAATATTCTCATATAAAAACTCAGCTAATTTACCATCTACATGGATAGTTTGAGGATCATATTTTTTTTTGTCCTAGCTTCTTTACACATAAATCCTTGATAGTATTTTTGAATAATGGTATCTCTTTGATAACTTGTTGTAGAGGGATCCATACATTCATTCATTTGAGTTCCTATAGAAGATCGTATTCGATTGTTTTATCATATTTGATGGTCCAAAAGAATCTTGAGGAGCTTGTGGAGGGATTGGTTTTTTGTGGTGATATTTTTCTTGTGGTAGTTCTTCTTCATTGTTTGGATCTATGAATATTAGTTTGACTTGATCAAGGAATATCTTTCTCAGTCATAATTTGATGTTTTCATAGTCAATCATGTTAAGTGTGATTGTATTTCCTATCTTAATGGCATAGACAAGGATCACCTTCTTATTGTTATTTGGATTAACCATAAGTTATTTTTATAACAAAGGTTGGTTAATGTGTTGTGACTAACTCCCTTGTGAAAGAGGTGTTGGTATAGGTAACAAGGCATGTTGTTGACTTTGAAATCTTTTTTTTCCCTTGTATGGTTTATTTTGTTATGGATGATGCCCCTATTATTTTGGTGGTTGAGACCCCCATTATTTTAATGGTGTTTAATACCCCCATGAAACAATTAACCATTCTTATGGCCAAATATATTGGGCCATCGATGGATGGTATGGCATTGTCCAAGGTACATTCCAAGGGTTATTCATCCAATTCATATGTGATCGTGGTGTAGGTTGGTAGGGGTTGTAGTTGTTCCTTTGTCCTACAAAGTTGAGTTCTTTTTAGCTTGTTGATTCATGGAGATGGTATTTTTTATTTTTGGCAAGAAATGACATTGGTTAGTGGAATGCTCCTTTTCACATATACTATAGATGATATTCTTATTGAGAGGGCATTCATGGAGGGCATGTTTCCTCCTGCACTTAGGGTAATATATTTCTAAGGGTTCGTTAGTCTTATTCCTAGCTTGCATTCCATCCAATGTAGTATCAAGGTGCACTAAGATGTCTGTTTTAAAATTTTCTAGCTCTTCCATTATTTCCCCTATGTTGCTACTAGTTTTTGACTTCCCTTTATAGGATTTTTTGCTAACCCTAGTGTGGGAGTAGTTTCTACAAATCTTGGACAATGTTTGAGAAATCAAGTTTATGAATATCACCCCTCCCCATGAGATTTAAGGCATCTCATGATTCCTCTTGTAGTCCTCTTAAAAATATGGTTTTACTCAATCCTTGATCTATTCCTTCTCCACATATCTTTAGGACAAAGAAGAATCTATCAAGATAGTCTTCCAAGTTTTCTTCATCTTGTTGTTTCATTCAAAACAACTCTTCCTTGTGGTCCTTAACCCTACAATATTCTTGGTACTTATCTAGAAATAAATTTTCCATTTTGTCCCATGTATCAAGTTTGAGTTTAACCCCATGAACCACCTCATGGATGAATATTTTAATGTGGCTAGAAAGAGTTTAAGTTTTTGGTTGTCCTTTGTATAGTTGTATGTTTGACACAACACCTTAAACTCAAACAAGAATTGGTCAGGATCTTTGGATGTGACTCCCTTAAATATTGGTAATGTTGAGGGTGAAATATTTTTCATATTAGATTTTTCATTAGGGTTGAATCTGATAGGGTATGTGAAAGTCCTATTTTTGTGCTTTCCTTAGTATTTTAGTTCTCATCCACATTACTTTGTTTGTTTTCCATTTTGGAATCTTCCCAAAAAATTTCATACATTTTCTATAGTTTTATTGGGATTGTGAATAGGTTAGGACTTTGTCGAAAGCTAGTAGATTGTTCTAAGGAATCATAAAGAGATCTCAATAATCCATTTGTTGATAAGGGTAGTCCACTATATCCTCCTCCCTCATCACTTGAGTAGTCCGATACTATAAAGAACTCCATTCTATCAACTCAATTCCAAATCTCTCTCTCTCTCTCTATATATTTATATATAATGTATAAATACACAAAAAAATGTATAAATTCATAAAATAAGAACTCCATTTTATGTATAAATTCATAAAATAAGAATACAATTTCATACATTATAAAGGAGATAGATAGCAAAAAAACATCTTTCATTTACATAATAGGTAGCCATCATACGATAAAACACATTCGATTAACATAGGTTTCATTCCATTCTAGTAGATAATTTACTTTCTACATTCCCTAAGAATCTGATCTCTCTTTTAATTTTCCATAAAATATAATAACAATCATGTTAGAGATACTCTAGGTTTCCTATCCATTTATGGCCAGTTTCCCTAAACTCCACATTCTATATAATAAAAATAACTCATGGGTGTGGTCCTTCCCTTGTTCAAATAGAGAAGTCCAGCACTAAATTCATTTAAGTTCTATCTATCACCAAGGAGTAACTATTTCCAACTATTAGTGCATCAAGATTGTTCATTCCCTATCTACAAATTATGTTTTCAAGTAAGACTTGAATACTCTATTCTATATGAGTCTGAAAGCAATCTAGCACGTATCTTAAAATAGAAAATAACACATCAATCATGGTAGCAACAAAAAAAATATAAATCAACCTAGTTTCCTTTCGTAGATATACGAGCACCCCTCCTATCAGAATTCCTTCACTCCTTTTCGTCATTTTTTTCCCTCATCGCTCTCCCCTAATATTTTTGCCCAACTTCCAATATCCAACTCACCACCTGAAGTCTCCAATATATATTCTCCACATAATAACATTTCCACTACTCTTCTCATTCATGAGAAGTCTATTGGTCAACCTCTATCTCAACCAATGACTACTCATATTTACTCTAATTCAAGAACAATAGTTTTCTAGCTCACAACTATGGTTCTCTAAAGTGCAAGTTCAAGCTACTTTCATTGGATTCTAGAATATAACTTGAGTTATGCAGGGCATTCAATTAAATATTTACCATATAAAAACAGTGGAAAATATTCATTCTTTTCATTTTAAATTAAATCATAACCTTATTTCTAATCAATACAATAACAACAAGAATGAACCCTTAATAAAATTTAAAAAACTAAGGCATTCATTTTTCTTTTGCAACAAGAAATAAATCAAGTAAAATTCCTACCAAGAGAAAACTAAAACTTGATATATTTATTCTTATGCAAATTATGATATGCATCTCCATGAAAAGGGGTATTTTTCCATGTTGCCTCTTCAATTAATCTGACAAATAACCCATCACATCATTTCCCCAAGGTATCCTTTTTCTCAATGGTTAGTTTCTTTCTACCACCATTAAGGAACCTATTCCTACAAAAGTGAAATCCATTATAAGCATCTTATCCTTTCACAAAATTCATTTAGTTATGAACCAAACATGAAATAGTCTAATATTTCATTAAGTATTTGTCTACATTTCCCACATAATACATATGTCTTAATAGCAATAAACACATAGTCAAGTATCTCATCCATAAGACATATATCCAAAATATATGTTCAAGCAAAATAAAAAGTCTACCAAGGGGTGGGTCATGACATATACACTTATCCTAGATGGTTCATTTGTTGGCACAACCTTTGAGTTTGTTGGTAAGTATAATGGCCTCCAACCTATGGTAGGATGAGGGGTTGGATTGGTGAATATCCCCTTGGCATATCTAGGTCTATGCATTCAAAAGAAATATGTTTTCAAATGAAGTGAAATCTTAAAAAAAAAATAAAAAAAAAAATTGCAACCTATAACACCTAGAAATCCTTCTAGTTTTGTTTCATTTTTACATAATAAAATAGTATGAGATAATACTATCACAACCTGCCCCTGCAAGACCCCTGATGAGGAAACAATATAATTGGCCTTATTGTTCAAATGCCTAACATTGATTGTGCTATGGATTTTTGTAGGACTAATCTTGCTTGCACGTAGACAATATTTATTTAATAATTTAATATTTACATTGATGTTAAAATGATTACCAAAGGAGTATAATATTATCTTATAATATAATGGTTTCAATTAAAAGGACTAACCATTGCAATGTTGAGATAACAATTAAATACTCACCTTAAGGATGCTCTAAATTGTGTAGCAAGGAAGATGTTTAATATTTCTTCTTGAATATAATGGTTAAATTAAAATTATTATCCATTACATTTCATTTATCTAACATTTAATATTGGTTTTAAATATTACCTTTAATTTAATTAAGCAAAAAAAATGGGGGAAGTGATTAATTATTTTTTTATGTAAATGATGATTTCATTTAATGTGGTAGGATCTTGAATAATTTAATATATTTTTATATTGTTTTAGAACTCCTTTGAATTTCCATTTGAGAAAAGTGTTTCAAATCATTAAAAATGATGACTGTTTTGGTGAAAGGAAATTCTAAGCCCTTGTCACTTGGGACTGGGTTGGTAGGCTGTAATAAGGAATTTTTATCCCTATCACCTAGGAAAAGGGGTAGGTCTCCATAGAAAAGAGGAATGGCTTAGGGAGGAATCCATTAGGCCTTTGTGGGAGAAGGAGATGAGCAAGAGGAGGCTAAGTAGGGTTGTAGTCTTGAGAAGAAACCACAAATGAAGGGACATATGAGAAATACGTCATAGCCCCAATTTCATGTGGATGAGTCCCAAGTTTTCTATTCATCGACGTGTGCCAATTGTGCATTTCTTTTCCTGATCCATGCTGAACCATACTATTCTAGGTGGGAAAACTATTCTATAGTGATAGAGGTATGTATGTGTACTATTGATTTTATTGTAGTGTGAATTATACTCATGCATATATATTACAACACAACAACATGCTTGTGCGCTAAAATAAATATTTTTATCTGTATTAAATGTATTTGTTATAACTTCAATATAATTAATATATTATGCTATATTAAACAACTTAAGCAACAATTGTGTGCTCTTCGTCCTGTTATATAATTTTGTATGTGTTAATATAATTAATAGCTATGCACATATTATTTGCTCTAATATGTATGTAAGCTTAACTATATGTTGTTGTCAGTGCATTTAATAGCACTACTTGAATACTTCTCTCTCTCTCTCTCTCTATATATATATATATATATATATATATATATATATATATTGTGATTGGTGTTTGTGTATGCAATGCAAATTGTGTATGTTTGAAATTATACAACATTTAATATTATGGAGTCATATTATACTATGTGTAATTACCAATACATTGCACTATGCGCAAGTTAATGTTTATATAGCAATACATATATATGAGATATATTATATAATTATTTAACAATATTAATTAGACTAAACACAAGATAAATTACAATATTTGTTAATTTTAACATAGACAGATACATACACACATAGTAATACACAACAACATCACATATGTATGTAGGGCACATATACGTGAATATTTGTCATGCTGACCTTGTCGATTCACCCTTGCTCATGTTGTTCATTCTACCAAGTGGCACTAGCCTGTAGGGGTGCGATGTGGGAAATTATTGTTTTTGTTGACCTATTGATTGGGGGTCACTGACCAAAAGACGTTTAGGCCACAAAAAAATAATCCCTTTCAAAGGAAATAAACCTTTTTAAGAGGATAATAATTTAAACCATAGGTAGGATAATTTTCTTCTTGGTATGATTGCATGAAAACTCATTGGGGATGATTATGGGGTCCTCTCTAATGACTTGAATTAGTACAATAATTTTGAAGTGTGGCTACATTAGAATCTCAGGAAAGAGATGTATCCTTTGATATTGGACCAAGGGAAGGAGATATCCTTGGAGGATGAACGTGAAGTTCATCTAAGGGAATTGTGGATTTCCTTCATGACTATATAACATGAATTAAAATAATTTATTCATGTATGTGGATATGGGAATCATGGGATTTATATATATATAATATAATTATTTAACATTAATAATTAGACTACACATAAGATAAATTACAAAATTTGTTAATTTCAACATAGACAGATACAAACACATATTGTAATATACAAAAACATCACATATGTATCTAGGGCACATATACGTGAACATCTATCATGTTGACCTTACCAATTCACCCTTGCTCATGTTGTTCATTCTACCAAGTGGCAATAGCCTGTAGGGGTGCGATGTGGGAAATTATTGTTCTTGTTGACCTATCGATTGGGGGTCACTGATCGAAAGACTTTTAGGCCACAAAAAAATAATCCCTTTCAAAGGAAATAAACCTTTTTAAGAGGATAATAATTTAAACCATAGGTAGGATACTTTTCTTCTTGGTATGATTGCATGAAAACTCATTGGGGACGATTATGGGGTCCTCTCTAATGACTTGAATTATACAATGATTTTGAAGTGTAGCTACATTAGAATATCAGGAAAGAGATGTATCCTTTGATATTGGACCAAGGGAAGGAGATATCCTTGGATGATGAACACGAAGTTCATCTAAAGTAATTATGGATTTCCCTCATGACTATATAACATGAATTAAAATAATTTATTCATGTATGTGGATATGAGAATCATGGGATTTATATATGTATATATAAATTAGAGCTATGCATATGGAGACTTTCAGAAGCCATATCTCATATATATCTTGTATATATGGAGAAATTGAGCATTTTAAATGGGATCCATCTCATGGAGTGATTGAGTGTTTGTTGGAATCAAGATGCGGAATAGCCTAATTAGAGCTTTAGGTAATAGTTTGATTTAATGAAGGGGCTATTTATGGATTAAATGGAAGAATATGTATTTACTTTTAACCTTGGATTAGATAAAGATTATATTTGATTTAATGAGTAGAAATATGCTAGTGGATAATATATTTCATGTGATAGAATCATGCATTAGCAGATAATGTATTTTTTTTGTTAAGTTAGAATATTTTAGTGAATGACATATTTCATGAGTTGGCATACATTAGTAAATAATGCATATCATTTTATTTGATTAGTTGAAAATAGGGTGGATAATGTGTTTCATACGATAGAGAATACATTGGTGGATAATGTATTTCATTTGATCCAATGGGTTGTGATATGTTAATAGATAATATACTTCATGAGTTGGTATACATTAGGGGATAATATAACTCTTGGGATTAAAGGCGATAGAAATGCATTAGTAGGTAATGTATCCCATTGTGGTTGTGCATTGTTGGAAATCATGATCAATGTTGAGATGAAATAGTGAATTAGAGGTATTTTTATTTAGTTGGGGAAGGATCATTTTCTTCTTGGTATGATTGCATGAAAACTCATTGGGGAGGATTATGGGGTCCTCTCTAATGAGTTGAATTATACAATGATTTTGAAGTGTGGCTACATTATAATCTCAGGAAAGAGATGTCTCCTTTGAGATTGTACCAAGGAAAAGAGATATCCTTGGAGGATGAATGCGAAGTTCATATAAGGGAATTGTGGATTTCCCTCATGACTATATAACATGAATTAAAATAATTTCATGTATGTGGATATGGGAATCATGGGATTTATATATGTATATATATGTGTGTGTGTATGTATGTATTTAAGCATGCATGCATGCATGTATGTATGTATCTATGTATATACGTGCATGCATGTATGTATGTTTGTAGATGTTGGAAAAGAAGGAACGAATGTGGAAGTCACTCGAGATAATTATGGGGTTCCCTTATTGTGATGTATTGTGAATTAAGAGAATTGTTCATAGGTATTATGGGGCACTATGTAATTACATTGATGGATGTATCATGATATTTCTTTATATAGTTGTATTTGAGGCAACTAAATTAATGAAATGAAAAAGGATATTTTAAGGCTAGGTTTTTCCCTTAGGGGTTTCTGGTAGGGTACCTAGGAATAGATATTTGGGGATATATTATTATATTGTATAAGGGTTGGCATGGGCCACACATAACCCAAGGTTGATTGTATTATAATATTATATTATATTATAATATAATATTATATTAGTAGTAGGCTCCCCAAAGTAGAATAAGAATATGGATATATAAAGAAGAGATATTTGTCATTGTAATCATTCATATCATTGAAGAAGAATCTTATGTAATCGTCATGCCCACGAAGTGGCCTCTCATCTTGGGAGATCTTGTGGAGTTATTCCTTCCTTAAGGATTATTATTGGTGTTTCCCTACCTTAAGGGTATTATCTATCTCTCTCTCATTTGTGGATTGTTATTGTGGATAATGTATTGTGGATGAATGATTTGATATTTCTACATATTGGTGAATGATTTATGTTAATAATAATAAAAATTATGCAACAAGTGGTATCAGAGCAACGATTTTGGCAAAGTGGGGATTTTTGTGAAATTGCAAAATTAGGGCAAATTTTTTTTGGAAAAACATCTCATCTTTTAGGAGCCATATCTCTGCGCAAGTTTATCCGATTCAAGCGATTCTTGGATCAGATTGTGCAGAATTTGAAGAGCTTTAAAATGAGTGGTCATATGAAGGAATTGAGCAGTATTGAGGGAGATACGACCTTTTGAAGTTAGTCATCCGAAACAAGGATAGTGACGAATTTCATAGATTTTTTTGGAAAAATATCTCATCTTTCGAAGCCATATCTCTGCAAGATTTTATCCGATTCAGGCGATTCTTGGATCAGTTTGTGCAGAATTTGAAGAGCTTTAAAATGAGTGGTCATATGAAGGAATATGAGTAGTATTGAGGGAGATACGACCTTCTGAAGTCAGCCATATGGAACAAGGGTAGTGACGAATTTTCAAGTCACGAATTTTTCAAAAGATGAAATTTGTTTAGTTCGGGTAAGCAAATCAGTTGCACTTTATTTTGTTTGGAAGAAAAATTGTAGATCTAGTTGTCTATGTGGATTTTTAGCTTCAAATCAGTGGGAAGATATTTATTTCCATAAAACCCTAGTTTGCATTAGGGCATGAACAATGGCACTCCAAGGTTTTTTTGGAGAAGATGATATTGATGCTAGAGAGTGGTGGAAAAATTTTAAATCCTGGCATTATCGAAATCCTATTTGGAAAAGTTGGCTTTCTTATTATCTTAGAGGAGAAGCTATGATTTGGTATTCTAGAATTCCTCGCGCCCATCAAGATGAACTAACTTGGGAAACAATGGAGCATGAATTCTTGAGTAGATGGGACCCATATAAAAAGATAGCTAGTTTGAAGGTCACCATCAAGGGATATGAAGAAGAAATAAATATGCTTCAAAAAGAACAAAAGAAAATAAAAAGAGTGGTAGAAGATAAAAAATATGTCAGTATGCAAAGAGAGGAAACCATACCTTTGGTAGAAGATAAATTCAAAAATGGACAAAGGAATTCGTTTGAATCTAAAAAGTCTATTTTGCAGGTTCATGGAAGCATTCAAAAAGAACAGGTTATTATTTCCATTGACCCTAGTAGCAGATATAATTTTATTAATATTGCTTTGGCTAAGAAGTTGCAAGTTCAAGCAACAAAAATTAAGGACATACAGCTAGAGGGTGAGAATGTTCAGATTTTTGAAGATTTGAAGATCACCATGGATAAATATGTTTTACATTCAGATTTCTATGCTATTGAGATGGATGATGAGGATATTGTTCTTGGTTATCCTTGGTTAGATTCTTTGGGTACTGTTAACATTAATGTGCAAAAGAAGTTTATGAAGTTATGGTACAGGAAAAAGAAGATAACATTGCAGGATATTTCTCAGCTTAAGGAGCAAGGATCCAAGGAAAATCAAGAAGTGGTTGTAGAGAAACAAATTGAAGAACCTAAAACAGAATCCAAGAAGGCAGTAGCAACAACAGAGTCCATGGAAGAAGTAGCAGCAACTGAGTCCATGGAAATAACAGTAACAAAGTCCAAGGAAGCTTTGATAGAAGAGCACAAGGACACACCAAACAAAGAGGACATGAAAGGACAATGTGTAGAAGAATTTAAAACAATGGAGCCAAATGTTGAGAAGTCAAAGAAGGTAGAACATCAAGTTAAGGTTGCACCATATCGCCATCCACACCACCATGAGCATCAACAATCTTGGAGGTATGGTTCAAGGCAACAATATTATGGTTCTACATGGAATCAGAAGGGCACCAACTATGGCAGTGTTTGGCAGAGAAAGCATAGTGATCCTATTTTTTAGAGTGGATCATCAGCATCAAGGAAAAAGTGGACCCATCATTCAAGTTATCAAAATACAACAGCAAAAGCGTGGAGCCAACGAAGCAGATTTGGATACTCAAGTAACAAAATGGCATACCAACATCAACGTGTTTCACTTGGATGGATGGATGATCGAGATTGGTACCAGTTGCTAACATTGCTTAGCAAATCATATTATCATGTTTCTTCATATGTTTCGAGGATGAAACATTTGTAAGGAGGGTGGCATGGTAGGGTACCTAGGAATAGATATTTGGGGATATATTATTATATTGTATAAGGGTTGGCATGGGCCACACATAACCCAAGGTTGATTGTATTATAATATTATATTATATTATATATATTAAATATTATATTAGTAGTAGGCTCCCCAAAGTAGAATAAGAATATGGATATATAAAGAAGAGATATTTGTCATTGTAATCATTCATATCATTGAAGAAGAATCTTATGTAATCGTCATGCCCACGAAGTGGCCTCTCATCTTGGGAGATCTTGTGGAGTTATTCCTTCCTTAAGGATTATTATTGGTGTTTCCCTACCTTAAGGGTATTATCTATCTCTCTCTCATTTGTGGATTGTTATTGTGGATAATGTATTGTGGATGAATGATTTGATATTTCTGCATATTGGTGAATGGTTTATGTTAATAATAATAAAGTTCTATAACAATTTTCCTGGATATACAATGTGTCATGTGTGTGTAATGATTATTGTTATTTTATGATATTGTTTCTTAATGCTTTTAGAGATAGCTTGTTATGGAATTGTTGCTCCAATTAATGAAGGATGATCATGGATAAGAAAATATTAACCCATGTGAATAATATAGATACTCCTAGATAACCATAATGGATATGCTTATGGTTTATTAGATTAGAAGTAATTTGGAGAGAGAGAGAGAGAGAGAAAGAGAGATGAATAGCCTATATGCAATACACTTTGTACACTTACATACAAATTTATGTATGGTGTAGGGATGAGCGTACCTCCTTTAATAGACTAAATGGGATAATATAGCTCATCATAGAGATGAGATAGATAGCTTATTTACATTATGCTTAGTGCACTTACATAGACAAACTTACACAAGGTGGGGATATGTAAATATTTAATGAATGTATATTTAAAAAATTCTCTCTAAAGTTGATTGGATTTTAGTGGGTTGTTGTAGATACCTCGCTAGATTCTTATCAACATTAGTGTCCTTGGAAATGGCACCAAAAATAATTTGTGTCATTAATCCCTATTCATTTTAATTTATCAACTCTAGGTTGGTGTCCTTGGCTATATATGCTAAATATTATAAGAGGTATCTTAGGAAATGGATTCCTAAGATTCTAAGGGAATTAAAATGGTACCGAATGGAGACTAGCTTAAAATAATGAAAATTACAAAAAAGTAATAATAAAAAATAAAGTTGAGCCAAATTGAAATAACACTCTCAAAACGACTGATATCTACTACTAAAAAATTCTAAGGAAAGTATAAAAACTAATTTTATTATAACATTATACAAAAAATAGTTACCAAATCACATTATAGAATACATGATAGTTTTATGCTATAGAAAATAATAAACAACCCTTTATCAATGCAAGAGAGTGGGCCCTTGCTTCCCATATGATAAAGGAAGAACTAACTTAGATTAAAAACTTGTAGTTTGAATAATCAAAATCTTGTTATAGTAGTCACTTACTCCCAGTTTGTCTACATCCACATTGCTATTTTCCAACCCCTTGACTACCATCAACATAATTATTTATAATACAAAGTTCTAACTATTTCAACACTTCTAAACTGTAAGGCCATTACTACAAACAAAAACAAACAAAATTCATCCATTCATAGGTCACTTTTAGCTAATATTAACTAATGGTCATTAAAATAGTTGAAATTGACCACTTTTGCATTGGTATTTTCCAAATTAAAATAACAAATTTGACTCCTATAAATAGCATTGGTTAATCAACAAAATAGGGCTATGTGCATCACCAAAAGCAGGGTCCAATTTCAATAAAGTGTATAAATGACCTTCTTGGTAAATGCAATTGAAAAGATATTAGCTATCATGGAAACTTCTTTCTAGATGGATTCCATGTAAGATATGGTCTCTTTTTAATTCTTTGCATCAGTAGCTCCTCGTATCCTAGTGCATGCATTTATAGTCTTTCATTACCCATAACACAAGAATATAATTCAAAATATGCTCAAGAGAGTGCTTCAAAATCTATAACATGAAATATCTCTTTTCCCTCTTGGAATTACTAGCGAAAATAACCAAATAAAACACGAAAGTTAATCCAAAATCATCTAAGAATTGTAGTTCTCCTACTCTAACCTATCTAACTCAAATATCATGCTAAACTATGCAAAATTCCACTTTTAGTCATTCATATGTTTCAATTAGAGGTAAAATAACATCTTAAAGCACCTATTAGATGAGGTATTTCTAGGCTTTATGATGTGAATCCAGCTGCAAGAGGTCAAAATAAAATACCTCCCATTACATAAAAACTACGGTAAATGAAAATAATATGTAAAACCCTCCATTTACATAAAAACTGCAATAAATGAAAATAATCAGTAAAACCCTCCATTCACATAAAAACTATAGTACATGGAAATAAACCAATAAATAATTTTTTTTCTCATTCCTGGATTCACTTCCCCTTTTACAATGCAATACCAAGGGAATATATATCCCCAAAGAAACCCTAAAATAAAACCCTAAAACTTGAAGCCCTAAAAGAAACCCTAAAAGCTTAAAACCCTAAAAATAAAAAAAATTACTATTTTTGGCAAATTGATTTTTCCACCAAAAAATGCCTTTTTAAGTAATTACTATTTTCGGCAAATTATTTTTTCATAAAAATTTGTCTTTTTTAGTAATTACCATTTTCGGCAAATTATATTTTGCGTCAAATAATTCCATTTTAAGTAATAAAAAAATTACTTTAAAACTTCTTTTAAAAAAACCCTCTAAAGATAGGCTCCTACATCATTCTCCTTTGGTTGAAAAGAACTCTGCTCCTACGAGTTCCTCCGATCAAACTCATAATCGCTCTCCATAGAGTGCCACACATCTGCAAGTACTCCTCAAAGTACCAATCTCCTTTTGAGGTTTTATATCTCAAACCTCCTACAAGCACTACACATAGTGCCAATTTATTCCTTCGAGGTTTTAAAATAGCAAACCTCCTACAAGCACTACACAAAGTGTCAATTCTTCCCTCTGAGGTTTTTAATAAAAAAAACCTCCTACAAGCACTACATAGAGTGCCAATTTATTTCTTTAAGGTTTTACAAACCTTCTGCAAGCACTACACAAAGTGCCAATTCCTCCTTCTGAGGTTTTATATAAAAAAACCTCCTGCAAGCACTTACATAGAGTGCCAATTTCTTTCTCCAAGGTTTTACAAACCTTCTACAAGCACTACACAAAGTGCCAATCTCTTTCTCTGAGGCTTTTACATAAAAAAACCTCCTGCAAGCACTTACACAAAGTGCCAATTTCTGTCTCCAAGGTTTTACAAACCTTCTGCAAGCACTGCACATAGTGCCAATTTTTTTTTTTGAGCCTCTTTGCTCTCCTCTCCTTTTCTCTTTTCTTCTCTTCTCTTTTCTCCTCCCAACAAGATCCAACTTGCTCTGATACCAAATGATGTGAATCCAACTGCAAGAGGTCAAAACAAAATACCTCCCATTACATAAAAACTATGGTAAATGAAAATAATATGTAAAACCCTCCATTTACATAAAAACTGCAATAAATGAAAATAATCAGTAAAACCCTCCATTCACATAAAAACTATAGTACATGGAAATAAACCAATAAAAATTTTATTTTCTCATTCCTGGATTCACTTCCCCTTTTACAATGCAATACCAAGGGAATATATATCCCCAAAGAAACCCTAAAAGAAAACCCTAAAACTTGAAGCCCTAAAAGAAACCCTAAAGCTTAAAACCCTAAAAATAAAAAATTACTATTTTCGGCAAATTGATTTTTCCACCAAAAAATGCCTTTTTAAGTAATTACTATTTTCGGCAAATTATTTTTTCATAAAAATTTGCCTTTTTTAGTAATTACCATTTTTGGCAAATTATATTTTGCGTCAAATAATTCCATTTTGAGTAATAAAAAAATTACTTTAAAACTTCTTTTAAAAAAACCCTCTAAAGATAGGCTCCTACATCATTCTCCTTTGGTTGAAAAGAACTCTGCTCCTGCGAGTTCCTTCGATCAAACTCATAATCGCTCTCCATAGAGTGCCACACATCTGCAAGTACTCCTCAAAGTACCAATCTCCTTATGAGGTTTTATATCTCAAACCTCCTACAAGCACTACACATAGTGCCAATTTATTCCTTCGAGGTTTTAAAATAGCAAACCTCCTGCAAGCACTACACAAAGTGCCAATTCTTCCCTCTGAGGTTTTTAATGAAAAAAAAACCTCCTGCAAGCACTACATAGAGTGCCAATTTATTTCTTTAAGGTTTTACAAACCTTCTGCAAGCACTACACAAAGTGTCAATTCCTCCTTCTGAGGTTTTATATAAAAAAACCTCCTACAAGCACTTACACAGAGTGCCAATTTCTTTCTCCAAGGTTTTACAAACCTTCTGCAAGCACTACACAAAGTGTCAATCTCTTTCTCTAAGGCTTTTACATAAAAAAACCTCCTGCAAGCACTTACATAGAGTGCCAATTTTTGTCTCCAAGGTTTTACAAACCTTCTGCAAGCACTGCACATAGTGCCAATTTATTTTTATTTTTTTGGAGCCTCTTTGCTCTCCTCTCCTTTTCTCTTTTCTTCTCTTCTCTTTTCTCCTCCCAACAAGATCCAACTTGCTCTGATACCAAATGATGTGAATCCAACTGCAAGAGGTCAAAACAAAATACCTCCCATTACATAAAAACTATGGTAAATGAAAATAATATGTAAAACCCTCCATTTACATAAAAACTGCAATAAATGAAAATAATCAGTAAAACCCTCCATTCACATAAAAACTATAGTACATGGAAATAAACCAATAAAAATTTTATTTTCTCATTCCTGGATTCACTTCCCCTTTTACAATGCAATACCAAGGGAATATATATCCCCAAAGAAACCCTAAAATAAAACCCTAAAACTTGAAGCCCTAAAAGAAAACCTTAAAAGAAAACCCTAAAAATAAAAATAAAAATACTATTTTCGGCAAATTGATTTTTCCACCAAAAAATGCCTTTTTAAGTAATTACTATTTTCGGCAAATTATTTTTTCATAAAAATTTGCTTTTTTTAGTAATTACCATTTTCGGCAAATTATATTTTGCGTCAAATAATTCCATTTTAAGTAATAAAAAAATTACTTTAAAACTTCTTTTAAAAAAACCCTCTAAAGATAGGCTCCTGCATCATTCTCCTTTGGTTGAAAAGAACTCTGCTCCTGCGAGTTCCTCCGATCAAACTCATAATCGCTCTCCATAGAGTGCCACACATCTGCAAGTACTCCTCAAAGTACCAATCTCCTTCTGAGGTTTTATATCTCAAACCTCCTGCAAGCACTACACATAGTGCCAATTTATTCCTTCGAGGTTTTAAAATAGCAAACCTCCTGCAAGCACTACACAAAGTGTCAATTCTTCCCTCTGAGGTTTTTAATGAAAAAAAAACCTCCTACAAGCACTACACAGAGTGCCAATTTATTTTTTTAAGGTTTTACAAACCTTCTACAAGCACTACACAAAGTGTCAATTCCTCCTTCTGAGGTTTTATATAAAAAACCTCCTGCAAGCACTTACATAGAGTGCCAATTTCTTTCTCCAAGGTTTTACAAACCTTCTACAAGCACTACACAAAGTGCCAATCTCTTTCTCTGAGGCTTTTACATAAAAAAACCTCCTACAAGCACTTACACAAAGTGTCAATTTCTGTCTCCAAGGTTTTACAAACCTTCTGCAAGCACTGCATAGAGTGCCAATTTTTTTTTTTTTTTGAGCCTCTTTGCTCTCCTCTCTTTTTCTCTTTTTTCTCTTCTTTTCTTTTCTCCTCCCAACAAGATCCAACTTGCTCTGATACCAAATGATGTAAATCCAGCTACAAGAGGTCAAAACAAAATACCTCCCATTACATAAAAACTACGATAAATGAAAATAATATGTAAAACCCTCCATTTACATAAAAACTACAATAAATGGAAATAATCAGTAAAACCCTCCATTCACATAAAAACTACAATACATGGAAATAAACCAATAAATATTTTATTTTCTCATTCCTGGATTCACTTCCCCTTTTACAATGCAATACCAAGGGAATATATATCCCCAAAGAAACCCTAAAAGAAAACCCTAAAACTTGAAGCCCTAAAAGAAACCTTAAAAGAAAACCCTAAAGCTTAAAACCCTAAAAATAAAAAAATTACTATTTTCGGCAAATTGATTTTTCCACCAAAAAATGTCTTTTTAAGTAATTACTATTTTTGGCAAATTATTTTTTCATAAAAATTTGTTTTTTTAGTAATTACCATTTTCGGCAAATTATATTTTGCGTCAAATAATTCCATTTTGAGTAATAAAAAAATTACTTTAAAACTTCTTTTAAAAAAACCCTCTAAAGATAGGCTTCTGCATCACTTTATCACCAGGTAATGTCCCATATTTGAGAAAAGTGAAGATGTTCTTATACCAAGAGTTAAGAGGAGAATATGCATCAATAGAAAAGATCTCTAAGGGGGATTTATTGGATTCAAGGGTAGTAGGTTCTTAGATTTTCTTTATGATGATAGTAACTTGTTCATATTCAAGTTTGATTAGAATAAGAAAAGTAGTTGTAGCCTTGAAATCCACGTGATGCTTGCTTGATTTGGGAATGGGGGCAATAGTGACCATATCAAAAAAGGCTAGTAGTCTTTTGAAAATGGCTTTACAAGATTCTAAATTATCATCCTTGGTTTGATAGATGTCATTGATTTTGTTAACTACAAGTTGAGAGTCCCTAAAAATGGATAGGGTTTTTACCTTCAAAGCAAGAGTGACACATATTCATAAGATAAGGGCTTCATATTTTGTAGTGTTATTAGTATAGAAAAATTGAAGTTTGATTAAAAGTGGGATTAGCTAACCTTATATATTATTTAGGATAATTCCTACCACCACTCCTTTGATACATTGATAACCATAAAATAATAATGTATTCGAATCAAGCTACTCTATCTCTAGGGTGAGTATTGATTCATCTAGAAATTATATAATCAATGAACAATTATCTTCCAAAGGTGTTGCTACTAAATTTTCAACATTAACTTGGACTTTTATAGACTTTTTATTAATAAATTCAAGATCATATTCATTAAGGGTGAGAACCCATTTGATTTTTTATCTTGAAAGGTGAGGTTTTGACATTGGATAGCACAAAGGATCAACCTTTGTTGTGATAAATATCTTATGATTAATAATGTAATGCCTATTTTTTTAGAAGTAAAAACTATGATAAGGTATAGCTTTTCTACGCAGGTGTAGCAAGCTTCACAACTAACTAGGGTCCCACTAATGTAGTAGATGGCTTGCTCTCTATGTTGATCATCATACTAGGCTAACATAGAGTCTAAATCATAGAAAATTGCTAAAATGTAAAGCAAGAATGGATTATTTGCATTAGGAGGAACACATACATGTAGAGATATAAGATTGATTTTAGAGCATCAAAAGTTGTTTGACACTCTATGTCTCACCTAAAATTGACATATGTATGTAGAAGCTTAGACAATGGATGACATTTATCTACAAGTTGGATGATAAATATTTGAATGGCCTCAAGTTCACTCTAAAGGATTCATGGCTTAGTTAACAATAGTTATTGTCTTAGGATATACTTCTATTCCTCATTAAGACACTTTAAATCCTAGCGATTTTCCTGATGTATCACCAAAGATACATTTTGATGGTTTAAGGTGGACCTTATATTCTAACAATCACTCAAAGATGCATCTAAGATATTTAATATGATCTCATTTTAAAAATAAACCAAGAATACCATCAACATGGTCTTCTACTATTTCATACATCATAATATGGTATATGTATATTATTACCCATTGATAGGTAGCCCTGATCATTCTTTACATAGAAGGGCATAACTTGATAGCAAAAGGTACGCCAAGGGGTAATAAAAAAAAAAATTAGATTGATCCTTAGGAACTATACTTATCTACTTATGCCTCAAGAACCTATCCATAAGGGATATCATACCACAACTAACAATGAAATCAATGATTATATCAATCTTAGGTAAAGGGAAATTGTCTTTATGACAAGATTTATTAATATCCCTAAATGTTGTGCAAACTTAGATATTACCTTCCTTCTTAGCTATAAGTACTACTTTAGAGATCCAATTGAAATAATTATTGGTTGTGAGTTTAAATTTAGATATCCAATTAAAATAGTATATGGCCTTAATAAAGCTAATATTGAGAAGCCATTGGATTTTTAACAAGTAGGGCCTCCTTTCGATGCATTTTTTGAAATTTCTACTTAATGGGTTTAGCATCAGGTCACAAAAATAAATGATGGAAAATGAGATATGGATAAATTTCAACCATGTCGGTATATGACTAGATGAACATGACACTAAATTTCATTAATAATTTAGTATATTCTTCAAGATCTTATAGAGTTAGAACCTTGGGATTATCTTTAGAACCAAGATTTTTTTTTTGATGAGGAACCCTTTTATGTACAACATATCTACAACATGTGAGGGGAGAGATTTGAACCTAGGCCTCTCGATAACTAGAGATTTTTAACTATCCACTTGCTCTCCAACTCCTCTACATGAGAAGATATTTAGAACCAAGATTAAGATAAATGGTTTTCTCAATTAAAATGTGTGATTCATCCTCCAATTAAGGAGAGACTAGAAAAACTCTAAAAAAATTTAGATCAATATAATCTAGAGTCTATTATCCAAGATTAAATATTTTGAAATTACTAGACTATATTCTTGATAAATAACTCCACCAAAATAGAGGTTATACTAATCAAAATGAGGATGGCAAGGGTCTACCATATCACATTCACTATCCACCATGATTATTTAAAGGTTTAATTTAGTCAAGAGATTTAAAACAAGCAAAATGGGTGAACCAAAAAAAGTTGGATCCTATAAGGGACCACAATTATTTTTCATCTTCCTCACCCCAAGTTGACCATTATAATGAAATAGTGTCATTATGGTGTTCCTAAAGAAAAATATAAGCTTCATCATCACTATTATATGATAGAAAAGTGGGGAGAGGTTCATGCCTTCTAAGGATATATCCTAGACCACAATGACCTATCCAAGACTAGATATACAAAGGCTCTTTGATGACTTGTTCATGGTGACCTAAATTTATTTTATAGTATCCCTTATTTTCTACATTCTTCTTGGGATTAGGGTATAAGAATGAAAAAATGTAATATGTGTATTTTAATTTGGATAGAAGAGGATAACTACCATAAATTTGTTCTTCATTTGCAGTTCCGACACAAATAAAGGAACAACTCCCTAATTGTATATAATTCCATTTCTTAGTGGGAAAACCTAGAGTTTAGGGAGTAGGGAAGAGGTCAACTAGGTCCAAAAGTTTATAAATATTTTTATTACTATTATTTTAGTTAGTCTAATTGGTATGTTCTTGATTAATGTTAGTTGCATTAATAGAAGTCCTAGATTTTTTATTGACTAAATTAGATTGGTTATTTAAATTCAAGGAATTGAATGCATAATTGATAGCAAGGGAAGGAGAATATTATGGAGAGTGATTTAGAGAAGGGATAAAATAGGCTTTATAATGTTCTACCTCAACTATTTTACAACAAGCAAAGAGGTTAGGGTCAACAGGGATATAAACAATATTACCTTGATATTCATATTTGAGGTATTGATAATAGGTGGAAGGAATGACTTGCATACCATGGATCCAAGGTCTTCCTAGGAGTATGTTACAATTAATTATCATAATGGTAAAAATATAAAAGGATATTAAGTATGTGAGTCCTAACCTTCACAAGCAATACTATCGAACTAGTAGCTTCATGTGCTTCATTATTAAACCCTTTGATAATAAGCTCAGATTTATGTAAATCCTATTTGTCTAAGCCAAGGTTAAGAAATTTTAGGCCACAAAAATTAAGTCCGAAAACATTATTCATGTAATTACTATATCATCAACATATACCACAAGTCTTATTATGTCACTTCCAACCTTTTTTGTATAGAGATTTAGATCTGATAGACTTTTTTTAAAGTTATCTTGTAATAAATTTATTAATATGTATATAGCATGCTCTTAGTTCTTGCTTTAGACCATACAAATATTTGTTCAATTTTCAAGTTGTATTTTCTTGTCCTTTAATCACAAATCCTTCTAGTTGTGACATAAATACTTATTCTTCAAGATCACCATTATGAAATGCATTTTTTACATCTATTTGATGTAGTTTCCATCAATGATGTGCTACCAAAGCACAAATTATTTGTATAGTAGTCATTTTTACTGTTGGTGTAAACATTTATTCATAATAAATTCCTTCTATTTGAGTGTATCCTTTTGCAACCAATCGAGCTTTGCATTTGTCAAGTGAACCATTTTATTTATATTTAATATTGTATATCCATTTACAACTAACTATTTTCTTTCATAAAGGTAAAACAACTAGATTACATGTTTTATTTTTCATCAACGTTTCATATTCTAGTTCCATAGTGGCCTTCTAATTTGGATGATTTAATGAATTTAGTGTCATTGTAGGTTCTACTAAAAAACTTATCAATTCCCTATTCATTCTTGTTAAACTGTAATTTTGGGGTCTTGTAGTAGTAAGACCTGAGATTTGCTCTAGTTTTGAATCCTTAAGTGTATCTTTAAGCCATATTGATTCTTTTCTTTGTAGAATTGTCGTAGTCTCTGTGTTTTCATTATGTTCATTATATATATTTGATTCTAAATATTTGCTTGACAAGTCTTCATATGAAAAACTTAGAATATATTATGAATATATATTTTTTTAATAACATTTTTTATTACTTCATCAAATACTACATCTCTACTTATGTATAATCTAATTTTTATTGGATAAATTATTCTATATCATGTTGACTCATCATCATAACAAAGAAATATTCTACACAATTCTTTCATCTAGTTTAGATTTTTTGCTTTGTAATATGCATATATGCTTTATAACCAAAGATTATTAATCATCCTATAGTAGGTTTTCGTTCTATCCATACTTTTTAAAGAGTAATATTGTTTAATATTCTCGTAGATGACCTATTTGTAAATACATAGTTGTTTTAAATTCTTCTACCCAATATTGATGATCAATATGTGCTTCTTTTAACATACTATAATCCATTTCCATAATTGATTTATTTCTTCTTTCCACAATACCATTTTGTTATGGTGAATATGTTGTAGTAAGTTTTCTTTTGTCATTGGCTTTTAGAAAGAGATTAATTTTTTTTGATAAGAATTATCCTCCTCTATCTAATCAAAGATTTTTTATTGTTTTACCTATTTCCTTTTCTACTAGCAATTTGAACTATTTGAAACAATTGAATGCTTCAGACTTAAATTTCATAAAATACACCCACATTTTTTTGGAGTAATCATCAACAAATAGTTGAAAATATCTATGTCCTCCAATACTAGTGACATTCATTGGACCACATAGATCAGTATATACTAATTCCAATGGTTCTTGAGTTCTATGTTGATTGAGTTCAAAAGGAATTCTATGTTGTTTTCCTACTAGAAATTATGGACATATAGTATATTCCCAAGAAAGTTTGGGAAATCCTTTAACCATTTGGTGTTTACTCATTTCAAAAAATGAAAATGCACTTATATGTCCTAATATTTTGTGCCAAAGTTATCTACTTTCTAAAATATTAATTGATAGAGCTTTGTTAGACAATGTAGCTAGAGTTAACAGACTATTCTTATATGAACTTGAATCTATAAATTTTCCTTATTTGATAATAAAAGATATATTTTTTTCTTTAATAATTTTGAATTCAACTATGATATTATGATCCATAAGCTAAGATACTGAAAGAAGATTAATAGTAAATCCAGGTACATATAGTACATCTCTAATTATTCATGTTCCATTTAATATATCAATTAAGATATTTTTATTACTTTAACCTCATAAGTCATACAATCCGCTATAACAATTGGTATTTCATGTTTTTCTTGATGAGTATTAAACCAATGCTTATTTCTTGTCATATGCCTACTATATAAAGTCAATGTACCAATAATCCATAAGAATTTCTTTATATCTTCTAAATCAAGGAATAAGTTTTGATTTATTTGAAGTGGTAAACCTTATGGCTCCTTAGTTTATAAATAATATCAATATGAAATTTCATTTTTTTTATTTTCTAGCCTTTGATGATGAAAACCTTATAACTCCAAAATTGAACTTGCAAAATTTCAAAAACTTTAAATAAAATTTTCATTTTCAGTTTTTCTTAAAAATTTAAAATACTCAAAAATAAAACTTCTATAAAAAAAATTTAAATATTGAAATAATCAAACAAACTAAATAATGTAGAAATTCTTATCACTCCATACTTTTAAAACTTAAAAATACCTTATGACTCCTAAAATTTTAACTTATCATATAATTCTAAGCTAAAAAATATCCAAAAATAATTTAGTTTAAAATGCCTCCTTATGACTCCTAATAAATAAAGGTAATATTGTTACTTATCTTTATCTCCATATTAGTTAATAGACACTCCTCCTTATATGGATTGATCAATGCTTGGATTTAATGACATAATCAAATTTTCTCAAGTACATAACCCTAACACCCATAGCTCTAATGCTCACTGGTAAGATGCTAACTTTGCATGCGCACTGATAAGACTTTCACTCTACATATTCATTGGTTATTTAATCACTATAAAAATTACAAAATCTCAAGCATTTTGTTACCCTTATGGATTTTATGCTTGACTCATTATGATTTCTTTTGGATGCTTTGGCTCATATGTGTCTTTTTCTCCTAAGTGTGTACGTTACTCCTTGACTCTTTTGTTTCTTCCAAGCATCAGATACTTGTCGTTACTTATCTCTTGCACATGCTTGACTCCTTAGGCATTTGTGCTTCTCCTTGGATATTTTGTTTGTTGTGCACTCACCTCATGCTATCTTCCACTATTAAATTCTGCTTGTACTTGTCCTTAGCCTGCTAATTTCCATTGTTAGACTTTGCTTTCACTTCTATTAGACTCCTCTAGCCCATTGTTAACTCTTAGCTGTGTAGTCTGAATGAATATGAAAAAATACTAATAAGAAAACATAGATAGAACTTAGATGCACACACTTTTACATATTTCTTTGACCGCTTATTATAAACTATATGCTTAACATGTAGCTCTTCTCATTTGCATGTAGCTTAATTGAATAGCTTTTTTATTTCTTATGCTATAAAGGCTTAACATAGATTGAGTATACTACACAACTCTATATATTCATATGACTATCCTTTGTGCTTATTTCCTATAGTGTTAGAATTTAGATTCAAATCTCTATTAAAATCTATATGCTTATTTTCTTTCTTGGCTTCTTAAGCCAAATATCTATTGAACTCCTTATATTTCTTTTATTCTATAAGATATCTTTCTATTTTCTATACGAGCTTATTTCTCTTTACTATAAGAGTCTCTTTTCTATTTAAGGGCCTTTTTCTTCCGTATTTAACTCTTGGGTGTATGTCAAGGTCAATTTACCTAAATCTTCTTCTTCAAGCTTTCTTATGAAGCTTTTGAATGCTTCTCAATTTGATGCAACTTTTAATTCTTATCTGTAATTGCACTCTGGTGATTTTCTTCTCTTCTTTGCTTTCTTCTCTACACTTATAAGTTGAAAATCTTCTCTATCTTCTGTAGGAAGCTTCTCACTCTTCTATAGCTTAATATCTATTATCAATATTTTTCTTTAAAATCTATAATGTCTTAGGTCACACCTAAGAACTCAATATGATTTACCTCCTTATTAGATAATCCAATATATTGTTGAGGTGACTTTGAATGTCCCTGGATCTCTAACTTTTATTTGAGTTGGTTTTACCTCAAAATTCAATGCCAACAATTGGCTATGTCCTTGAATGATCAACTATTAGAGTTGATTTTCCTTTCTATATTTAATCTAAAAAAACTTTCAAAATTTTCAAATGAATATCAAGGTTGGTGATATCCCTACATAACCAAATATTCTTCAGTTGGTTCACTTATCTATCAATATAGTTGAGTCCTAGTCTTTACTAGTTATTCATAAACCATGGAAAGACCCATATATTTATACTCAATATGACCTTTCAAATAGATTTTGAGTTTTACTACCTTCAAAGTGGATAGAATCTTAATCACCATTATCAAATTGAATAAAATCAATTAATAATGGTGGCTTCAATAAAATCTATCAATCTAGATAAATTTTGGTGGTAACTTTGATACCACTGATGGATTTGTAAACCTTATATTACCACAATATATCACATAGGATCTCAAATATAAAATAGCCACACTAAAAAAATATCATAATAAATAACAAGTTAAAACCATTTAATACTCACAACAATATCGATTTCTTCTTTCTTAATAATATTAGTAAAGAGATATAGAAATTTGGAGCTTTATCTCCATGATATAGTTTTACAAGATGAATTTGCATATTCTTGATTGTTCCCTTCCATATGAAATTTGAATTCTCAACTTACTAGTTGCATAGAAGACCCTTAGCATTCTTTAATTATACCTATACATATCAAATAATGTAATATCATCTAACAGAATCACATTATTTATTTAAGTGAATCACAATTTCAAAGCTTTGAGAATTTTTTTAAAATTTTATATCAATTTTGAGAAAGGTATGGAAGAAGAATGCCTAGCTTCCTTTTTAAAGGATTTCACTTAGATCAGAAGGGGATATTTGTACTTTTCATTTTTTTTATTTTTGTATTTTTTATATTTTTCTTTTTTGAAAGGGAACATAGAAATAGAAAATTTAAAAAAATAAAGGGATATAAGAAAAAATATAACTATGTAGATATTTACAAAGTCCCATATTTACAAAAGTCCATACATAAATTTGAGAAGATCCTTCTTCATCATGGCTTTAATTTTCAAATTAAAAGGTGTTTACTTTTTCATAATGGTTGTCCCAAGATCATGTCCAATAACATGTTCAACTACATTCCTATTACAGGCTTTGAAGTCTTCATATCCCTAGGAAATGATGTTACCATAATTTTTGCATGGGTCCTTAAACATGTGAACCTCTTATCTCATACATTATTTACCTATCAACAAATCCTTACCTTTGAATATTTCAATGCGTTGATAGGGTTATGTTTTTTTCTTGATACTAGCCTTTTTTAGAACTATTATTAGAATTGAATAGACTTTTTAATGTGACCAAACCCTTAGGAAATCTACCTATATTTACCTAAATAAACCAATATTTGATATTGTTACCATGATCATTATTTCCTTTAGCATGTTGAGATTCTCTAATCAAGAACTCAATGAATTATTCATTGTTATTAAACACTTGCTAATAATTAGAGTTGTTTTGAACTACAATCCTATAAACCACTTATAATACATTTGGATTATTTATATATTTATGGTTGGATTAAGCCTCACTATTAGAGAATACAACTCATCTACATTCACATTCAAACCCCTTAGTGCTATTGTAATTCCATAATTATTATTTATATTTTGCAAGTCTCATACTCAATGTTTGTAGTATTTTAAATGCTTATTTTTTGTAGCATGCATTGAGTTGATTTGATTCACCACAAGTTTTGAGTGACTATTTTGTTTTTTGACCACCAATTTTTTTTTCTCAATATAGTGCTTAATACCTCATGATCTACTACATTATTTATGCAATTGAATAATATATTGTAAACATAATTCATTTGCATACCTTATTTGTTATTATTTGTATACTAGCACTAACCTTATTCCTAGATCTACCTCCATCAAGGTGCAATGTTCATGTACCTTATGATCCTTAAGCTTGTTTATTTATCAAATTTAGGATATTACTTGGATATTTTATTATGATATAGATACCATGATTGGTCTTTTAAAACACATCCCTTAGGTTATCACTATAATATTATTGCAATACTCCAAGGATCATATATATCCTAGAGATGAGCTCACATTCATTCATCTCTTTATCTATAATATTGAGAAGCTCATTATAGTTTACTATTACATCATCACCCAAATTGTCAAAAAGGTAATTACATGTAGATTTATTTTCAATTATTATGACTTTTCAATCTCCAATAACCTCCATGTGAATGTATTTTATCATAAAATATACATCCTATAATAGCTTATTTATCCACCCTTAGGTAGTAGTATCCTAAAATAGGGAAGAAAATCTACCATATTCATTTCCTAAATGACTACAAGTTTTGGATGTTTAACAATAGTTCTTAACAATTCCTTTATCAATACAACCAAATTTACCCTTCTTCCATCCATTTAAATAGGTCTCATGGTTTTTTTAATATGAGGAAGTTTTATTTTCCTACATGAAATTTGGCATGACAACTATAGGGGATTTTGAATTTGCTATGTAGATATGCAACACCTAATTTTTTATCTTCAAGGTGATATAAATTATAGCACATTATTATTTTAGGCTTCATTGCATTCAATATATCTATAAAATTCAATGATATAAAATAGATCTTCAACTATCAAGTTTTGTTGTTCATCAAAATTTTGATTTACCTATTGTAAAATTGTTCTTGCTTTAGCATAACTTCACTCTTGTTATTTGAGGAATTAATACAACAAGTCCCTATGTCTAAGTAGAGCTAATGTTTAGTAACTTTTCTTGGTGTTTTTCTTGATTCCTTAGCAATATTAAATTTTTGTTTAGTTGGTTTATCCCCATTGCATGGGATACATATTTTGAATTGTTGCATAGAATTAGTTCACTCATCACTTGTTAGTGATGGATGTTTCATGTTTTTCTTACCTTCCTTTTAAAATATTTCTCTTGCATGCTAGTTTGACTTTTCTACACCCTTTTTGACTATAGGTTTATTTATTTTAGGAGCACTAGTTTTTGGAACGTAAGTTAATGTGCCTTCTTGAGCACTCCCCTATGTAGCGAGTTGAATTTTCATGAATGATCCCTTGTAGTTAAGGTATAATGGTTGATGTTCTCTTTTTAGGATAGTAATATTTATGTGTAGATAAAGTTGTTTATATGGTACTTCTTGATGTGATAATGACTAGGTTTGTTTATCTATTACTTTCCTTTTACTAATAGTTGCAACTCCCTACTATTGATTGGCCAACATTGTATAATCCTTGAAAAGGAAGTCTTTATCATATTTCAATGTACTAAAATTGATAAACACTACATTATTTGACCTAGTTATAGATAGGACTAATTGTTGTACTACTCTTGATTGGTCCATCTTAACTCATGAATTTGGTGGTTAATTTATTATGGATGATTGGATGGTCACTAGTTGATCCATAATTACAAATTATTATACCTAGAATTGTTGATTGTATATCATAATCTAGGCATTTCTTATTTCCATGATACATTCTAGTAGATTGTGGCCTACGTTACATTTAAAATATCATAAGGTATTTATCTCTAAATTTACAATGACCATGATGATTTCAACTTGAGCAACTGTCTAACTTCTATATTGGCACGGATCTTGATCTTTCATGAGATAAGGAAGTATTATTTTTTGTCAATTTCCTATTTGTTTCTAACCACTATTTTACCTCCTATCTATGTTGATGTAATTTACTAAATTCTGCAATGCTTCTCTTAATTTATTCACCTAAAGTTATATTTTATTATTTTGACTTTATATTGTAGAGGTATTTTTTGAGCTAGATGATTGAGAGAGGGTTGATAGCCCTAGAAATTATGGTTGAAACACAATATCACTATGAATATTTTGAGAAAGAAAGGTTGCCATAAATTGAGTATTCATTTACAAATATGTAGGCTCACTAGATGCTAACTAGGTCACTTGAGGGAAAATAAATTTAAGGGTGGTTTTGAGCATATAAAATAGGTTTCATCCACAAAATATGATATTATATTTGTGAGGTTTGGGTTTGGTCTACATATATATAATAGGTCATGGGTGGAGTAGGAGGTAAATTTTTGATTTGTACGAGGAAATATTTAGCATGGATTGCTTCTTCAAATACCTCAAACAAGGTAACATGTTTAGCATTTTATACCATTAAAGCTTAGATATAATTGTAATCCCTTATATAATATGTCAAAGCTTGTTCACATAAGGTCAAATGCTATGGCACACAATAAATAAAATTCTTATAAACCTCATGTTCTAATCAAGTATATTCTCTTGAGGATATTTATACATGGCATTTAATTGGAAGAGAACTAAATAAGCATTACCCAAATTGCCAAACATCTTCATGAAAGGTTTAACAATAGAATCCAAAAAAATGACTAAATCAGTAGATAAGACCATATACCATAGTGCAACCTTATATATTAATGAATATATTAGTAGCCACATTAACTATCTTCCTCTTGAATTTGTTATATGGATTTAAATTTCAATAGCTTACTAAGATGTCCCATACTAGTTTTATTATCATTTCCATAAAAAGTAGGTAAGGATTCCATAGAAAAATCTAGTATTGAAGAGTAGACCATTAGGTTTAGGGATTCTTAGTATAGCTAATCAAGTAGTTGGTTTGTATCTTTCCTTGCATTTGCATTTGGTATCATTAACGCATTTTCCCACATGGAATTTGAAAGAAATATTGCATTTGGCACTGAGGAGGACCCATGCATATCTATCACTATAAATAAAATTGAAATATTTATTGAATTGGGAGTACTTAGGGATTTGGTAAGATAGGCTATTGACGAAAAATAATTATTTGTACTTTGTACTAATTAAAGAGACAAAAATGCAACACCAAATAATATGAAATATAAAGTAGAAAACAAAGAACACAGAATTGCACAATGAATGATATTATATTAATGGGGGAGCCTAAAAACTCCATTGTTACAATGAGGATATTTGAATCCCTTTTATAAAAAATTTACAATGGCTAGGGTTATCTAAAAACCTAGCAAAATAATGCTAGTGGTGTCTCCAAATACGTCCTTGCTCCCAATAGAAGTGAGTGGGCTTTTAGTTATCTGATAATGAGCCACTACAACTTAAGTAATTGTCCAATGTTGATGTCACACTTCCAAATCTACACACACTAAAGAAACAAATGAGTTAGTAGCACCTATGAGGGCTCCAAATGTAAGGCCCTCTATGATCAATACCAAAAACCTAACTATTTGTAGTAAATTACATGAACAAAATTGAAAATGCATGTAATAAAATAATAAATAATATATTTACCTTAAGTATTTTATGTCTTTTGATCTGATGAAGTTGTTGTAGTAAATTGGCATGACGATGCCCTAGCATTATCCAAAGGCTAGGGGGACTTCAAAACTTGTACATAAAATGCCTACGAGTGCTCAATGGCTATAGGAAACACCTATGGATGTTTAGTGATGGTGGAAGGCATCCAAAGGTGTGTGGTATTAGGGAAGGAAGAACCCAGAGGCACTTGGGAGTGATAGGAAGTGCTCAAAGGCTTATGATTGCTGAGGGAGAATTTTTCAAAAGTAGATCTAGCTGAGCGAGGGTGGCGGTAGCGTATGCAGGGGCTATAGTGAGCGAATATGGAAGGGAAGAGAACTTGGATACTTTAGGTCTAAAATTCATGCACTCCTTTCCTTCAGGCTAATGGATCCACGCCTCAAAGGGGAATGTGGGAATGATAGGTCTACACCTCGAAGAGAGACACTTGAGTTCATGTCTTCTTTGGTGATTTTTTGACAAATTGTTTAGGGTTCACCAGGAAACATTTTATGGTAGTTTCCACGCCTAGGTTTTGGGAGTTTGTTTTGATGTGTTCCTTTTAGAAAATCTCACAATCACCTAGTGTTTGGCCAATATGCAACTATGCTAATCTATATGTAATTTTGGTTTGTATGAAAACAACAAACAACAAAAAATAGAGCTTAAATGAACAATGCAATGCCTAAAAAGTGATTTAAAACTCTAACCTGTATCCGAAAGTCTGATGAAGATTCTAATTTTTGTTGTAGGAAAGATCATACGCAATAGGGTCGATATCGTATTACGATTTGCAAAATCATATTATCAAAATCGTATTACGATCGCAAGATCGTATCCTACCGATCAGAGATCGATAGTTCCGATTTTGATAGAAACCTACAGTTTCATGGGTAGAGTGCAGAAAATAGAAAATAGAATGTGCTATAGACTTTATTGAATAGATATTAGCTCATATAAGACTTATTGAATGTAGTATTAACAAGAATTAACATGTATATGCTTTGAACTATGTGAAGTATGCAATTAAATGCAAATTGGTGAACTCCAAGGATGCAAATGATTAAATCTGACTTTATATGCAATGGAAAATGATAAATTAAATAATAAATATGCAAACAAGGTGTTAAGAAATGCAAACTAGAGCTTGGGGTTGCCCCCAAGTGACCTGCAAGCAAGATCGTATCACCCAGGGCAAGATCGTATTACGACTAAGCAAGATCGTATTACGATCGCAAGATCGTAGCAATCTGATAGCCGATTGTATCCTCCGATCCTGCAAGCAATAACAAAATAACCAAAACTAAAATGCGAAATTATATCAATGCGTTAGGAATGCCAAGAGGAATTTGAGGGGAGGGGTGCCTGATTAAATAGGTTGATCAAATTAATGAAAATAGGCTGCAAACAAACTTGGTTGCAACTCCTTCTAAGTTGGGTTGATCGGTGGATCCGATCCCGTAACTACCGCACAGTTGGTAAGGACAAAGAACGTTGTAACTAGTTTGTCGTTTATCTAAATTTATTTTTTGGTTTTTGAGCAAGATCGTATTACGATCATAGAGATCGTACACAAAATCGTATTACGATCGTAGAGATCGTACACAAAATCATATTACGATTTTTGGGATCGTACTACGATCTCGTCAGCCTAATCCAATTTCGTCAGCAAAGCACAAAAATCAAGGTAATAAATGCAATAGTTATCACTTTTGATCACTTTTTGAATATTTTTATCTTTTTATGTAAATGGGTCAATTTTAGGGTGTTACATTTTGCCCCCTCTTTAGCATATTTTTGAAAAAAATACGTTAAAGAAAAGATTGGCACACTTTACGAGAAAGCAAAAAATTATTGCAAAAAAGTTTAAGATTTGAAATTTTATTGTGAACTGCATTAAGTGTGATACCCCCTTCGAGTTTTACGTCAAATCCTTCGTTTGAAGAAAAACTCGAAAACATTTTGCCTTAAGGGTAACATAAAAATAGAAAATAAAGTTAAAACTCAATTCATTTGTCACTTTATCTTTTGTTACTCTGGAGCTCTGGAGAAAACATGGCAGGAGCTTCCCATCGCGTCGATTTGGTCCGAGCTGGAGACGGAGCACTCATGTAGCTTAAATTTTTCATGTTTTCATTTTTAATTTATTTTATTTTTATTTTTAGGGCATGACTACCATCGCATAACCCTAATTGCGAAATCGTAATGATTTCACAAAATCGTAGCAATTTCGTGATATCGTATGATACGATATCGATGAAATCGACCCGATTTCATGATATCGTATCGTACGATATCATAAAATTGGTCTGATCAAGGTCGATATCAGATCGATTTTAATGATATCGTAATGTACGATATCATGAAATCGATATGATATCACCCGATCGATACGATCTCATATTTTAATATGATTTTGAACAATTTGATATGATTTTGCTATCCTTTTATCGATTATCTAACTATAATTTTGTTATTTTTGATAGATGGTTGAACTAAAGAACTAGGAGTGGAGACATGCCACTCTCCAAGTAGACTTGGACGCTCTCTTAGTTATTGAGAGAACATGCTTAGAGGCAGTGGGGTTGAGACATGTGGTGGAGATGCCACATATCCCAGTGGATATGAGGTTACTAACGACTTTGGCAGAGAGGTGGTATCCAGAGTCATCATGTTTTTGGTTACCGATAGGGGAGATGACTCCTACTCTAGAGGATGTCTAGAGGATCTTGAGGTTACCATTGAGGGGGGTACATATAGCTGCATCTGGAAACCAAGGCCAAGCAATGAGGAGGTTGACCGAAGACCCTAGCTTCATATTAAAAAAGGGTGGGGTTAGTATTGACAGGCTTGGGGAGATAGAGGGAGTCTCTCGTTTGATAGTTTTGTTGAGTGGTGTCGTAGGAGGCCTGGTATTATGCCATCTCAATGGATGCCACCTACCATGGACCTTAGTAGAGGTGGTCTACAACATGAGAGATCAGAGTGTGTGATTTTCTTGGGGTCCATTCCTTCTCTATAGGTTGTACAGATTTTTGCATAGGGTGGTTTACAAAGAAGGGAAGGGCTTGGTTTTGACATATTTTCTATAGGTGTGGTGTTGGGAGCACATAGCTATCCAGTGACCTATGGGACTTCCTCTAGTTCGAGTAGTGGATGGCCAGCCTAATGTAGAGGATGATAGACCTAGGATATTTTACTGGCTTGTATAGGTAGGACATCGGAGATGGGTTAGCCTCGATGTTACGAGGTGACTCATGGATGAGCTACTGGTAGAGGATATTACATGGAGGCCTTGGAGAGAGCTATTGGGGTGGGGGAGGATGCATTCGAGCTGGCCCACATCAGGTGGACCATCTGGCTATGGATGGACCAGGGAGAGGTGGAGTTGCACCACTTTGATTGGGTGCAATGATAGTTTGGGCTACAGTAGGATATTCCTCAGCATAGGAATATCACCTTTACTAGATCTACTTAGGATCCCACCACTATCAGTGGGACTCCCAACCTAGCTCAGTTTTTGGATCCTCAGCTTGATGATGATCCAGTACATATGGTAGATGGTGATGATGTAGGGGTGATTGATAGGTACCGTCAGTGGTATATGAGGATCCATCCTACTAGACTGACCCTGGAGAGGAGTGCTATAGAGTAGGTAGTTGATCGAGTTAGATAGCAGGTGCGACTAGTTAGTGATCGGGGACACAGATACCCCCTAGGCGATAGGGTCCATGCACTAGAGGTGGACACCAATATCGGTTGAGGTGGGAGAGGGTCAGGGAGGAGAGGAGGGCCTCTTCTCATCAGGTGGTGGATGATAGGGTGGAGGAGGAGCATGTAGCATCTCCTCAGTAGGTTGATGTACCTAAGATGCCCAATAAGGGCAAGAGGATCATGGAGGAGGGGGAGAGTAGTGATATGGCTACTCTATGGGTCGAGGTTACTAGGCTAACAGAGGAGAATGCCTCCTAGAAGACTAATATTGAGTCTCTAGAGGCATAGGATGTGGGTCTGAGGAGTAGGATTCAGACTCTAGAGGTAGAGCTCGCACAGGCATGGGCTCAGGTGACTCAGGGAGATGCGGCTCCAGCTCCTACGCCTTCTCAGACTACTCAATCTAGGAGGAGCAGCATGGGGGATGAGCTAGTGAGGTCTATATAGCAGACCACATTTTACTAGACTTTATATTTTATGGTGGTACCTACAGAGCAGAGACAGGCTATACCTCCTGATATTGCGGGTCCTATTCGCATAGGATCATCATCTCGCTCTACTACTAGGGCGACTTCCTCTAGGATGATGATAGTAGGAGGATAGTTTCGACCACCACCACCACCCCTAGCAGAGAGGATGATGTTGCGAGCTCTAGAGGCTCAAGAGGAGTCTAGGGTAGGCTCACTTAGACATATTTTTGTATTATATATCCTTATTGACTGAGTATGCCGATTTTTGAGGATTGTGGCATACCAGTCTAACTCTATTTTGTACATGGATTTTTGAGATATATATATATATATGACCTCCTTGTCTTATGTGATTTTGTATGATTTGATTGCATTTAATTGAAATTTTTATGATGTTTAAATTTCTTATAATCATGCTTTTGATTTAAGTGTTTTGATCATGCTTAAAATGAAATATGATTTAGATTTTTGAAAATGTGTTTTTTTTTTGAAAAAGATGTTTTTGAAAATATGTTTTGGTAAAATGATGAAATAACTGGATTAGCAATGTTCCTCGGAGGATGTTGTGTTGTTATATGACCGTTGGTGGAGATCAGTGCTCGCTAGGTCATGAAGTGAATCCTGTTGTGAAGAATTTTGTATTGCTAATAAATAGAAATGTTTTTGTGGTGCTCAAGTATAATCTTGAGGCTTATGGTGATAAAAGAAGATGTTTGATTTTGTTTTTGAGAAAAATTTGATTTTTAAGAAATATTTTGATGAGGTTTATTGGTTGTGATTTAAGCATGAAAATTTGGGAAGGATGACTTGCGCTAGGCATAGAATTCCTAGTGTGAAATTTGAGAAGAATAATTCCTAGGAATTATACCATCATCGTGAAGTCAAAATGCAATGCATGATAATATGAAATTATTTATTTTTAAAATATAAATTGATATGAAGCAAATCATTGTATCACATATTTAAGAAGATTAATAAATATGGAATGTTTTAGACCTAAAAATTGAGAAAGATGACTTGTGCTAGGCATAGAATTCCTAGTGTGAAATTTGAGAAGAATAATTCCTAGGAATTATACCATCATCGAAGTAAAATGATGATGATAATATGAAATTTTTGTTAAAAAATGTAAAAATCATTGTGCCATATGAAATTATTTAAACCTAAAAATTGAGAAATATGACTTGCGCTAGGCATAGAATTCCTAGTGTGAAATTTGAGAAGAATAATTCCTAGGAATTATACCATCATTGTGAAGTCAAAAATGCGATGTATGATAAATGATTTTGGATTACAAGTTCTTTTTGGAGTGAATTATTTTTGGAGATTTTGAAAAAAATTATGTAATGAATGAATAATGATAAAATGTTGTCTAGCAAATTTCAAAGAAATATTTTAACTTATTTCTAAGATAAAATCAAATTTATCAAGAACCAGTGTGTGATAAGTGAGTCCATTATCCATCTTGATTTGACACAATGATACAAAATCTCTCAAGGATCAAATGTGTGTGTTTTTGTGAAATTAATTTACCAATTTTGAGTAAGGTAGTGATACAAGCAAACTTTTATGAACCAATGTGTGTGCAAGTGAAATGTTCATTAACCATGATTTTATGCATGCCATTGTACCGAACTACTATGTAAGTCAAGTTACCAAAAGCTAGCTAATCCACAAGCGGACATTGGTCTGTACAAAAGAAGGTCGCTAATGTGACAGACATGTCACCACGCGAAAGGGATTACCCAAGGTCAAGCGGGTTGGGCACAAACCACCTGTTATGGGGCTTACCTCATGGCTTTCAAATAACTGAGGAATTCCAGGGATTCAAGCTCACTACCCCTTCTTTTCTTTATATTTTTGGAATAGGGATTCTTATCCATTTTTGAACAAGGGGATTTTATTGCTTTTGCTTTTCTTCTTCTTTTATTTTTCTTTTTCTTTTTTTTTCTTTTTTTTTTTCTTTTTCTTTTTATTTTTCGGGATACTTGCCCAGATTAGATGTAGGGCAAGGGATTTTATTTGGGTAGGGGGGAGCTTGTCCTTTTGCCAATTCTCAGTATTCTAGACCATGCGCATGATAGGATAGCAAGGGAAATTTTTTTCTTAAGGAACTAAGACTACTATGTAGTATCATTTTCGAACTTTGCAACAAATCATTTTTAAGATGTGAGAATGTGTTCTTGGTTCAAGAAGTAGCAAGATCATTTCCCAAAACTCAAAATTTATTTAATGAAGTAATAGTGCTTTTTGATACAAGAGAGATTTATAATCAAAGTGATAACATCAAAATTATATAAGATGTAAATTAAGTGCATGGTTCAAGATAACTTTTGAGTTCATCTGGAATAAAATAAAATATAACTTGAATTTTGGAAAACAACACACTCTTGATGTAAAGAACAATATTTTGAAATATTGAAATATTTTTGGAAATTTTTATGTTTTCTTGATTTTTTTGGTATTTTGATAATATGAGGATTGCAAATTAAATGATGAAGAAGTTATTTACAAGTATGTACAGATATGGAACTTTTGTTTTATGCATAATACTTTTTGAGATGCATAATGTTCATTGGCTCCTTAAGTTCTTTTCCTTCTAAGGTGGCCAAGCGATATGCACCTGATCCAAATTTAGCTGTGATAACAAATGGTCCAAGCCAATTAGGTTGAAATTTACCTTTTAAATATTTTCTAGCATTTGTATTTTTTTTATTTTCTTTAAGTACTAAATCACCTATTTCAAAATATCGACGATGGACTTTCTTAGCATATGATCTTTTGAGTTTGTCTTGGTAAGAGCGAAGATGCTCTAGGGCATGAATACATTTTTCATCTAGAAGTTCTAACTGACTTAGTCTACCAGCATGATATTCATCCCCTACTTCAGCATCCTAAAGTAAAAGAGCTAGAGAAGGAACTTCTAATTCAAATGGAAAAACCACTTCAGCACCATAAACCAAGACAAAATGTGAGGCACCTGTAGGAGTACGAACACTAGTTCGATAGGCCCACAAGGTGGGATATAATTGCATGTGCCAGTCATGACCTGTTTTATTAACCAATATTTTTAAGATTTTGATTAAGGTTTTATTTGATGCTTCAACTTGGCCATTTCCTTGTGGATAATAAGGAGTAGACCATCTATGTTGAATTTTATATTTTTGACATAATTTTTTAACATCTTTGTTCTTGAAACATGTTCCATTGTCTGAAATAAGAGTTGATGGGATTCCAAATCTACATATGATTTGATTAAAGATAAACTTAGAAACTTGGACTCCCATGCAAGAAGCTAATGGCATAGCTTCTACCCACTTTGTGAAATATTATGTTGTTATTATGAATTTATGACCATCAGATGAAATAGGATTGATTTTACCAATAATATCTAAACCCCATTTAGAGAAGGGCCAAGGAGATGCAATAGCTTGAAGTTCCTAGGTAGGAGCATGAACAAGGTCTGCATGTCTTTGACACTTGTCACAATGATGCACATAATCATTTGCATCCTTCTCCATGGAAGGCCAAAAATATCCCATTCGAAGGAGTTTCTTAGCAATGGCACTTCCACTAAAGTGTCCTCCACAGGATCCATCATGGGCTTCACTTAAGGCTTTCTTAGACTCTTCTAAATTAAGACATCTTAATAGGATACCTTCAAAGGATATTTTGTATAAGGTATTACCAACAATTACAAAGCGAACAACTCACTTACATAATAACCTATGATGGTTTCTATCTAATCCTTTTGGGGTTGTTTCATTAATCAAAAACACATCTAATGGCTCTAGACATGACTTAGAAGAAGTAGGCTCTCGAAGTTGATGGATAATGATAGTAGCATATTCATCATTCAACTCCAAAGGTAACAAAGAAGCAATTGTGGCCATGGCATCGATGGCACGGTTGCTAGTGCGAGGGATGGCTTCTAAAGTTACTTTCTCAAACAATGAAATAAGTTTAAGAACATACTCCTTATAAGGGTGGAGCTTCTCATCTCGTGTTTGGTAAAATTCATTGATTTGATTTATAACAAGCTGAGAATCTCCAAAGACTAATAATATTTTAATTCTTAAGGCTAAAGTGGCTCGTAACCCTAGGATTAGAGCCTCATACTCTGCAGTATTGTTAGTACAAGCAAATTGTAATTTGAAAGACAAAGGGATAAGGTGCTTTTGTGGAGATATTAAGATAATACCAGCACCTACACCGCTCATGCATCTAGCTCCATCAAAATACAAAGACCATGACTCAGATAGATCTTCTTCTAAATTAAGGCACTCATCAGGAAATTCTATAGTTATAGGGTGAGTAGACTCTAAAGGTGCAACAACTAACTGATCAGCTATAACTTGGCCTTTAATAGATTTTTGGTCGATGAATGTAAGGTCAAACTCACTTAGAGCAAGAACCCACTTAGTTGTGCACCCTGACAAGTAAGGTCTACTCATCAAGTACCTTAATGGATCAGATTTAGCTATAACAAATGTTTTTTGACTAAGCATATAATGACACAACTTTTGCGTAGAAAACACAACTGCTAAACAAAGTTTTTCTAATGGAGTATAGCGAGTTTCATAGCTTATTAGTGTTCTTCTTATATAATATGTGGCTCATTCTTTCTTTTCATCATCAATTTGAGCCAACATAGCTCCAAGTGCAAGTTTCAAGGTAGAAATATATAAAATAAATGGATGATTTGGTCTAGGAGGAACAAGCACTGGAGGAGTAAGAAGATACTTTTTAAGACTCTCAAAAGCTTCTTGAAATTCATCATCCCATTGAAATGGGATATTTTTCTTAAGTAATTTAAGAAAAGGTCATGTTTTATCCACTAATTTATCAATGAAATGATGGATAGACTATAATTTACCTTGTAAACTTCTTAACTCTGATATGTTTTTAGGTGGTGGCATATCAAGGATAGCTTTAATTTTGAGAGGATCTACTTCTATACCATGCATAGAAATAATAACCCCCAATAATTTTCCTGATTTAACTCCAAATACACATTTTTCAAGATTTAATCTGATCAAATATTCTCTTAATCTATTAAATACCTTTCTTAAATCATTGATATGCTCTTCCTCTTTAGCTGAACGAGCTATAATGTCATCTACATAATCATGTAGAATATCATACATCATATCATGAAATATGTATGTCATAGCTCTTTGATATGTTGCTCCTACATTCTTTAAGCCAAAAGGCATTACTTTCCAACAAAAGGTACCCCAAGGTGTAATAAAAGTTGTTTTGGGTTGATCTTCAGGAGCTATTCTAATTTGATTGTATCCTAAAAAACCATCCATGAGGGATAACATCCCACTCCCAGCTGTAAAATCTATGATTTGATCCATATTAGGGAGAGGGAAGTCATCCTTAGGGCATGCATCATTAATGTCCCTAAAATCAGTACAAACCCTAACTTTAGTGGCTTCCTTTTTGGCTACTGGGACAACATTTGATATCCACTCAGCATAGTCAATAGCTTGGATAAAGACTACATTCAAAAGTTTTTCTAACTCACTTTTAACTAGTAGTGCTACTTTGGGATGCATTTTCCTAAGTTTTTGCTTTACGGGTTTTGCATCAGGGTGCACTACTAGATGGTGCATTACCACAGAAGGATCTAGGCCTGGCATATCTGCATATGTCCAAGCAAAGACATCAACATATTCTGTGAGAAATGCTATATATTCTTTTTGTATTTCTTCACTTAATTTTGCTCCAATTTTGACCATGCGAGGGTTTTCCTCCATCCCAATGTTTACTTGTAAAACATTTTCTATCACAATATTTGATTCTCTTTCAAATTTGGGTGGTGTTGGTGACACCCCCATTTCTTGTAATTCCTCTAGGGTTAATTTTGCTAACTCTTCCTGAGGAGTAGTTGCTTCTACATGAGCTATACATGGGATAGATCCATCAAAATAGAATTTATTCTTTAAAACTTCATCAACAGAAATATCATGAAAAATATCTCCCTCCAAATATTCATCTGGTTCAACAATCATGTCTGGGTATGCTATTGATAACATATTACAAGAAGATATCCTTATCCTTGATTTAAGCAATTCCTTTTGTGCTAAATATTCTTCATATGTTATAAGGTGATCATCATCCTTATATGGGAATGGTTGGGTTTTCGTAGGAATGTAGCCAATGCCACATCGGGCAGGCCATTCCCCAACTTCTAAAGGTTCTTGTATTCCATTTTCAAGAGGTCCTAAACCTTTACCTCTGTAACCCATATCACACATCATTTGTTTTGATTTTATATATCCATTAGAAAAGTAACATTTAGCAAAACCATTTTGGTCAATTGTGATACTCACAACATTAATTTTGCCATAATCATATCCTGCATAGACAAAGGCACAACTCCCAACATGATAAATACTTCCCAATTTTCATGGCAAGCCCATCGTTTGGGGAGAGGGTGGTAACTTAGCTAGCATTAGGGAATCTTGAGTGGTAAAATTATTACTTTATCCTAAAGTTGTGAGTATCGAAGATAAATCCAGCAATATTTCATCCGAAGTAGGATATGAAGTAGAGGGACTATCTTCTTTAGTTATAGATTTATATGGTGTAGTTTTAGATGATGAAGGTATTGATGATGAAGGTGGGGATGGTGAAGGTGTTGATGATGGAGGTGGGCTAGGATATGTTGATGACATAGCAGGACAAAAAGGAACTCCTATTGGTTCTACCATGGCACACATATCAAATGGTCTAGGATCACCATGTATAGTAACTAGTTGATTTTTAAATTCAAACTTAACACACTGATGTAATGTAGAGGGTACCACTCGCATTGCGTTGATCCAAGGTCAACCCAAAAGTATGTTATACGATGCAGGGCAATGTACAACAAATACGATCGTATCCAAAATCCTTGGACCAACTTGCAATGGAATCGATAACACTCCACATGTTTCTTGAGTCTCATCATTAAATGCTTTTATAATCATTTCAGTCCTTTTTAGATCTTCATTCCTAAATCCAAATCTTTGGAAAAAGTCATATGTGCATATATTCAATGATGATCCATTATCAATTAGAACTCTTTTTACACCTACATCCCCAATTAATGTTGTGATGTATAGAGGATTATCTCTATACATGCTTTGAGGAGGAATATCCTTATCTGAGAAATCTATGTAATTTGTTCCATTAGAGCTTACGACATTAACCACAACATCGGGTTCTATATTTTGTGGTACCATCATTTTACTTAAGGTACTCATTAGTTCTTCTCTATGGATAGATGAAGTCCTCAAAATATCCAAGAGAGAGATTCTTGTTGTGATATTTGCTAGTTGTTCATTAATATCATATGGAGGTTTCTATTGTGAACTTGATATATTATTCCCTTTTGTTGGTGGCTTTAATACAAATGGAGTTGTTTTCTCATTTTGAGTTTGAGTTTGTGGTTGGGAATTTTGATTTTGGATTTGTTGTCTAGTAATGGCTCCAATAGTACCCACAACATTATTATTTCTCATATAACCAAAATGAGGTCTAGCATTTTCTGCTTGTTCATTTGTAAGCATTTGTTGAGATGATGGTCAAACAATCATTCTCCTAGGGAATGGTTCTTCTGGAATGGATAAATCTGTAATAGGGGTAACTCGATCTGATTCATACTCAGAACTATTTGAGGCAATCTCTAGTTCACTTCCTGTTTCACTTTCTATGTCACTTTTAGTATCTTCCAAAGATGAGGATTGAAAATATTGTATTGGTCTAGTTGTGACCACAGATAAAGTAGGTACATAGGAAGTTTGCAAATCTTGTTGTGGTAAAAAGCTACTAATGGTTCCCACATACCGAGTTGGATGAGGAACATTGTGATGATCTACTTGGTTTACTGCTTCTTTACCATGCTTAGGTAAGGGATGTTGAAAAATATCTAGGTTTTGATTTGCATTTTGATTTGTTTGTTTTTGAGTATTACTTTGGGTATTATTGTTTGCAGGAAATTGTTGAACTTCCATTTTACCTTTGTCAATTAAGTCTTGTATCATATGCTTTAACCTTTTACAAGAATTTGTAGAATGTCCATCTACTTGGTGGAAATTACAATGTAAATCAGCCCTATATCCAGCTGCAGTAGTATCTGGTTGTCTTACCTCAGGTAACCGTATCAAACCTTGTTCCAATAATTGAGGTAAAATCATAGTTAAGGGTTGATTTAATCTTTTAAACTCTCTTGGTGGCTTATCAGGGATTTTCAATACAAATTTCTTTAAGGCTTCTACAGTGTTGACCATTGAAGTGTTTTTGCTATCAGTAACTCCATCACCCACTACTTGCTTATTCTTATATTGGTTCTTAGGATTTTTATCCTCATATTTCTTCTTAAATTGTCCTCTCCTAATGAGGGCATCTTCTACCCTCCTAGCTAGATCAATGGCTTGATCAAAGGAGGTTACTGTAGTAGTAGAAAGCTCATAAGATAGTTGTTCTTGCAAATTACCAATAAATATGTCCAACATTTCATGATGAGGTAATGCAAAATGTAGTTTGCCTAAGAGTTGTCTCCACTTAGTCAAAAATTCAGCAAAACTCTCATCTTTACCTTGTTTTAGATTGTATAAATATTTAATGGTTACATGCCTCTCTATGTAAGCACTAAATTGGTGGACAAACATCTCTGTTGTCTCTTCAAAGTTCCTTAAAGAGTTTGTAGGTAGTTGATAGTACCATTCTAGAGCCATGCCTCCGAGACTTTTAGGGAATATTTTTAGCAACAACAAATCATCATGAGAAATATCATGACATGTTGTCCTAAACATGCGAAGATGCTCGATAGGATCTTTGGTTCCTTTATATATCGGGAGGACAGGCATAGGGAAATGTTTTGGGTATGGTTGGGCGACCACAATAGGATCTAAGGGTTGGCTACACATCTCTCTATAACTATACGAGGGATGGTAGGGATCTATTTGATCTAGTCTTGAAGCTAATTGTTTAACTAAGTCTTCAAGGCCCTGTGATTGTCCACCAAACTGATTTTGTTGCATCATGTTGTTGTATCTTTGATAAGTTGATGTTGTTGTGTATGGATTTCCAACTGAAACACTATTGTGTAAAGTCTATGTGGGAACAATATTATGGAGTTTAGGAGGGATTGTGTTTTGTTGAACTTTCTGTTGATAATAATTGGCATTTTGAGTTTTCTTAGTTTTTTGTGATGTAGCTATTTGTTGATTAGGAGCTTGAGAAGTAGAAGAATTTTGTTTTTGTTTAGGATTTGGATTTGTTGCTGGTGGTGGTTGTGCTATGTTTTGATTTGGATTTTGATTCACATTTTGGGATGTACCAGCTTGATCTTGATTTGTTTTGTTCATATATGTCATTGGATTTCCATTTAATCAGAGAGCAACTTCTATAGCAGCCTCCATTGAATAATATCCCATAGGAAGTTGACCTTCTATCTGTATTACATGATTAATGACATCTATGTTGTCTTTTAAGAACCCAATGAAATGCAAGGTAGACTTAAAAGTGAGATTACCTTCCTCATCTGTATAAGGTCTAGTTGGATCATCCCTTTCATCTTCTTTATTATCTTCTTCATCTTCTGAAGGTATATAATCTTCAATGAGTATTCTATCATCAATGTTTTCTTGGTCTTGTTCATCAGTCTCTATTTGTTTACCATTCCTTAAAACTTTAGGCATTTTGATTTTAGGATTTTTATCTTGCAAATATATATATATATATATATATATATATGCTTAAAATTTTGGAGGTATATATGTTATATATACCTAAATAACTAAGTATGCAAACATGTAAATATATATTATGTTTTTTGGTTTTTTATGTTCTTAAAGCAAAGCAGAAGACAAAAATTATAATATCCTAAATATTATATCTTTAGTCTTCCTGAAAGAGTCTATAGATGTCATTAATGGGTTCAAGTTCCTCTGGGGTCATATAGTGTTCTTCCTCAAACTAAAAATTGGCTTTCAAAAATTTAACAAAGTGGGCTATGGTGATATTATCAACTTCAATATCTTGACCATAAAAGTATAACTCATGACAATATTCATGGTAATGAACTGCCCTAGGAGCTTATGTAGAATCTTGTTCTATTGTCTAAGACTATTTCTTGATCTTCTACATGTGCTAAGAATTTGTGCACTATTATAGCATTCTCAAGGTAATCATCAAAGGTGTAAATAGTTGAAGAGATGCTAGCTCTTTTATCTGCTAACCACCTCTCACATGCCCTTTGAATGTCAAAGTAGTGAGAAGTGCTTTTAGGATCTAGGATTCTAGCTAAGTCAAATCTTATAATTTGATTAAGTCTTGGTTCATGATATCTTATGATCTCTAATCTTTTCCAGAGTTCAGTCCACTATTCCAGGGATGGTAGACTAGAGTTTCCAATTATTGAAGAAATTTCTTATTTTGATAACAATATGCTAACATTTATGAGTATAGCTCTTCTACTGTTGTAATCCACCATCTATGAAATTCACTAAAATGTGCAAATCTAACTAATGACTTTGTTTAATTTTTTTGTTTTTGTTTTGTTTTTATGTTTTGTAATTTTTATGTTTTTTTTGTGTTTTATAAATCAGAAAGATGCCTAATGTTTTTCACGTCGGGTTCACCAAAGAATGTAGGTCTAAAATTCACGCACTCCTTTCCTTCAGGCTAATGGATCCACACCTCAAATGGGAATGTGGGAATGATAGGTCTACACCTCGAAGAGAGACACTTGAGTTCGTGTCTTCTTTGGTGATTTTTTGATGAATTGTTTAGGGTTCACCAGGAAATATTTTATGGCAGTTTCCATGCCTAGGTTTTGGGAGTTTGTTTTGATGTGTTCCTTTTAGAAAATCTCATAATCACCTAGTTTTTGGCCAATATGCAACTATGCTAATCTATATGTAATTTTGGTTTGTATGAAAATAACAAATAATAGAAAATAGAGCTTAAATGAACAATGCAATGCCTAAAAAGTGATTTAAAACTCTAACCTGTATCCGAAAGTCTGATGAAGATTCTAATTTTTTTTGTAGGTAAGATCATACGCAATAGGGTCGATATCGTATTACGATTTGCAAAATCGTATTACAATTTGCAAGATCGTATTATGATCGCAATATCGTATCCTACCAATCAGAGACCAACAGTTCCGATTTTGATAGAAACCTACAGTTTCATGGGTAGAGTGCAGAAAATAAAAAATAAAATGTGCTACAAACTTTATTGAATAGATATTAGCTCATATAAGACTTATTGAATGTAGTACTAACAAGAATTAACATGTATATGCCTTGAACTATGTGAAGTATGCAATTAAATGCAAATTGGTGAACTCCAAGGATGCAAATGATTAAATCTAACTTTATATGCAATGGAAAATGATAAATTAAATAATAAATATGCAAACAAGGTGTTAATAAATGCAAACCAGAGCTTGGGGTTGCCCCCAAGTGACCTGCAAGAAAGATCGTATCACCCAGGGCAAGATCGTATTATGACTAAGCAAGATCGTATTACGATCGCAAGATCGTAGCAATCCGATAGCCGACTGTATCCTCCGATCCTGCAGGTGATAGCAAAATAACTAGAACTAAAGTGCAAAATTATATCAATGCGTTAGGAATACCAGGAGGAATTTGAGGGGAGGGGTGCCTGATTAAATAGGCTGATCAAACTGATGAAAATAGGCTGCAAACAAACTTGGTTGCAACTCCTTCTAAGCTGGGCTGATCGGTGGATCCGATCCCGTAACTACCGCATGGTTGCACAGGTAAGGACAAAGAACGTTGTAACTGGTTTGTCATTTATCTAAATTTATTTTTTGGTTTTTGAGCAAGATCATATTACGATCGTAGAGATCGTACACAAAATTGTATTACGATCATAGAGATCATACACAAAATCGTATTACGATTTTGGGGATCGTACTACGATCTCGTCAACCTAATCCGATTTCATTAGCAAAGCATGAAAATCGAGGTAATAAATGCAACAATTATCACTTTTGATCACTTTTTGAATATTTTTGTCTTTTTATGTAAATGGGTCAATTTTAGGGTGTTACGGATACTCTAGGAAACTTTGGTGACAACTTCTTTAGATTCAAGATACAAATTACTTAGGGCTCAGGATAGATTCTGAGATTGCTCAGGGATTTAGGGGTTGAGCCATCAAAATGGTTTCTATTTATAATCCAACCTAGGGCATACTAGGGTTTCAACTATTGGAAATTAAAGCAATATAAAAAGGTAAAAAATTTGTTTACAACGGTAAGCTTTGGACCTTAAATTTTTACCTCCTTGGACAACAGTTGACTGGGCATATTGGACAGCATGGGAGACAAGGCATTCGACATCAATTTTCCTTCCTCCTTTCCTCCCTATTTTTCTTCATTTTCTAAATTCTTCTATATTTCCTAAGGTAGTTAAATCAACCTTGTTTAAGCATTGTAATTTCTAAGTTTTGTAATGTTAATGAATAATATTTCTTATTTCCATTTTACTCCAAGACTCATGTGCCACATCGAGTATCAGAGTCGAGGCCGAAGAGGGCCTGAAGATCAAAGTGGAGGAACCAACAGCACGAGCACTGAGGTAGGCAAGGTCAAGTGGGGCCTGTAGCACACGATCTGAGGCAAGATCAAAGAAGTCCCATGAATCATGAATTGAGGTGAGGTCTGGAGAAGGCCCACACAGTGAGCATGTGAGGAGTAGGAGCAACCAGTAGAAATAAACTAAAGAGCACCATGTTGTGAGAGGATAGAAAGGCCGACGTAGACCGAACAACACAAAACTGACACAGATCCGATTATGTGGCAGAAGGAGAACCGACAATGTGGCGAACGAAGGGTTAAAGGAGGCGACAAGAAATAGGGTGATAGGTGATAGGCTAAAGGAGGAAAAATGGTGGTCATTGATTACCCAAAGGTAATCAAGTGACTATGCGAGTGTTGAGGGTTTTAAACACCTCAAACGCTCTCACATGGTCGATGTGGGACTAAAAGTCCCAAAAAAAAAAACTCTTTTGGTGCGGCCATGAGAAGAACAAGGAAGGCAAGCTTCCCTTGCCTTCTCGTCGAGCCACACATCTCTACTGGATCGAGGAGCCAGCCGTAAGGCGCCCTCCTTCCTGAAGGTCACGGGTTCAAAACCCAGCGACGAAAAAAGCTTTGAATTTTTATTTTTTATTATTAAAAATTGAATCTGAAATAGCATAAAATTGTATTCATTCCCTTTCGTTCTCATTGGTAGTGGTGGCCAAGTTGGTTAGTGTGATTTTTTGATGCCAAGAGGTCGTGGGTTCGATTCCTGCAGACCATAAAATTTTTTTATATAAGTTCTTTTAATTTTTTTTATATTATTAAAACTACTTATATTATATTTAATATATTAAATATAATTGCTTCTTTAAAAAAAAATTAGGGCAATTATTTTTTAATTTATTAAATAGTAATATAGTTTTTTAATATTATAAAAGAAAGGAAAATATTGTCTAAGAGATAATTATTGTAATCAAAGGGAACTTATTTTTGTACTTGATTCAAGGAATCACAAACAATAGAACTCTTGTGTAATAAGCCTAAGAGGCTTAGTTTTTTTTGTTAAAGATACCAAGGATCAAATTGTAAAATTGTAAATAGGCATTGATGATAAGACCAAATGGTTTTTATCATGCCTTATATGCAATTTTAGTAAGAGAAGATGCAGAGAGGTTTGATGAAAAAGTAAGAGGTTATGGACTCAACATTGTGTTTTTCCAACTTCAAAATGCAGTGATAGCACATCAAAGGCATCCTAAATCAAGGTACGAGGCAGACTTTGAAAACAACTTATTTAGGAGTCAAATTGAACAATCCAAATCTGTACAAGCCGCACCACAAGAATCAGAGTATACACACTACAATATTTTAGTGGAAATATTAGAACCATAATCATCGAAAATAATATTGATAAGTGACTACGAAGAAGAAGTAGCAGATAATTTTGTGAATCAAGAGATAGCATCCCCACATCAAGAGGAATAAGCAGTGAATGATAGAGTAGAACAATTCAGATCTGACTTAAATTTGTAATCTCTTCTTTCTTCCTTCATCTTCTTTCCTTCTTTCAAACAGCAAAGTACTTTATTGTAATCGTGATATAAAGAGAGTTTTTTTGTAACTATGGCCTTACACAATAGCTTACCTATACCAAAATTCAATGGTTATGACTATGAGTATTGGTCTATAAATATGAAGACCTTGCTCATAGGAAGAGGTTTGTGGAACATAATAGAAGAGGGCTACACAGAACCCTCAGACTAGACAACACTAAGTGTCACAGACAAGAAAACACGAAAAGAAGAGAAAAAGAGCAACTCTTCTGCTCTTTCTCATCTCCAAGTTGCAATGGAGAAAAGCATATTCCCTAGAATCTCTACTTGTACAACTGCACAAGGAAAGCATTGAGTGATGGATTCCAAGGTAGTAATCAAGTGAAGCAGGTAAGGCTTCAAATACTAAAGAGAGATTTTTAAAATATCTGAATGAAAGATGATGAAAAAGTCGATGATTATTATGTTAGAGTAAAAGCAATTGTGGATAAAATGGTTACACTAGGCGAAGAAATCAAGCTTGAGATAATTGTAACAAAAGTGTTGCGAACACTTACACATAAATGGAACCATATTTCCATAATTATAGAAGAATCCAAATATCTTTCCCTTTTAACATTTGATGCATTAATCGGATTGTTAATGTCACATGAAGAGAGGTTTCCTAAAACTCCTTCAACCAGCTACGAAGGTGATGATAAGGCCTTCACTTCCAATGAAAACAATGGAAGAGGATGGGGAAGAGGTCAAGGCAGAGGTAAGCAAAGAGGTAGAGGCAGAGTCAACTACAGAGGAGGCAATCAAAATAGAGGAGGCAACCAGAATAGAGGAGGCAATTCCAACAGAGGAGGCAACTCATACAGAGGAGGCAATCAAAAAAGAGGTGGAAATTAAAATTAAGGAGGACATCAAGGACAAAGTGGAAATCAAAGACGAGGAAGTGACAAGTCGAAATCAGCTTGTTTCAACTGTGGCAAGCTAGGTCACTTTGCTCACGACCGCTAGTCAAAATCTTCACAAGGTAGCAGTAGTCAATATGGTAATTATGGAGAAGAATATGATACCTCTAATCTTTTTCTTTCATATGGACAATCAGAACAGAATCTAAATTACACATGGATTCTAGATACTAGTTTTTCAAACCACATGAGTGGCAAAGAACATTTATTTACTACTCTAGATTCCACTTATAAATCCCAAATCATAGGGGATGATAAGACATTACAAGTAGAGGGTATTGAAGCCATGAAGGTTCCAACCAAATAAGGACTAAAGAAAGTGCATGACATCTATTACACTCCAAATCTCCAACACAATCTGCTAAGTGTTGGAAAAATGATGGAAAATAATTACAAGCTTGTAATTGATGAAGGACAATGTATCATTTTGATAAAAATAATTGTAATTGTGTCATAACACAAGTCCCCATGACCAAGAAAAGGTTATTCCCTCTCAAATTTGATGAGCTAGGAGGAGCTCAAATTATAAATGTAGCTATAACAAATCCAAGTGTGCTTTTGCACTTGCGATATGGTCACCTTAATTACGCTAGTTTGAAAATTCTAACTTCTCAAGCTATGGTGACAAGACTTCCAAAAATCAATGAACAAAAGGAGGTCTGTGAAGGATGTGCTTTGGGAAAGCACTCAAGGACAAATTTTTCAAAAGGACAAGCATGGAGAGCCAGCTATCCAATTCATTTAGTACATTCATACATCTTTGAACCAATGCAAACACAGAGTCTCAGAAAATATTCTTATTTTATCATTTTTATAGATGACTTCTCTAGAATGTGTTGGATTTATTTTTTGAAACTTAAAGATGAAGATTTTGATTGCTTCATATATTTTAGAAATAATGTAAAGAATCAAAGTGGGAATTATGTAAAATTTCTTAGGACAGATCGATGAGGTGAATACTCCTCAAAAGTATTCTTGAAATATTGTAAAGCAAGTGGGATTAAAAGGCAATTCGCAACTTCCTATACCTCGCAACAGAACGGTGTGGCCGAGAGAAAGAACCGCACAATAGTTGAAATGGTGAGATTGATGCTTGAGACTAAGCATCTAACTCATATCTACTGGGAAGAGGCTATAAGAACTAGTGTATATATTCTAAATAGAAGTTCTACTTCTAGTTTAGATGGTGTTACTCCTTATCAGGGGTGGTACAGAAAGAAACCTAAAGTAAAGCACTTCAAAATGTTTGGTTCTTTAGCATATGCAAACATTGTTGATGAGAAAAGGAAGAAGCTTGATCCAAAAAGTCAAGTTTGTTTATTTTTGGGGTATTGTGAGTCTACAAAGGCATATAGACTCTACAATCCTGAGAGTCATAAAGTTATACTCTCCAGGGATGTGATTTTTGATGAAGGGGGAGAATGGGGCCATCACAAAATTTTTGTTGATGATGAGTTCCCAGATGTAAGTTATTCACAGGTACAACAGGTGTCTCCAAAAAAAAGCAAAGGCACACCACCCCCTCCAAGCCCATACAGGAGTACTACATCAAGTACTTCAACCGCAACTCCAAGTCCTTCTCCACAGAGATCAGTAAGTTCTTCATCGATTGACATTGACAGAGACTCTCCATCGAGAGGTAAAAGAACATTACAACATGATCCATATTTTCAAATGTTGGATCAGAATTTCCAGAGAAGATTCACTAGAAACCAAGCTAGTGAGATGAATACAGTTTTACAACAACTTGAAAATTTGCAATTGTATGGAGATGATGACTCCCATGATCCTAGGGGAGATGTAGTCAATTATGTTTCATTGGCTAGTACATAGTTAGAACTAGCTAGCTATGAGAAGGCATGTACTCAAAATGTATGGCAAGAAGCCATGAAAGAGGAAATAACCTCTATAAATAATAATGATACATGGGAGCTAGTAAAGCTACCCAAAGGAAAAAAATGTGTTGGGTGTAAATGGGTCTACAATACCAAGTACAACATTGATGGAAGCATTGAGAGGCATAAGGTGAGACTAGTAGCAAAATGTTTTACCCAAAAATTTGGCATTGACTATGAGGAAACCTTTTCTCCTGTTGCACGACAAGAAACAATCAGATCAGTTCTTTCCTTAGCAGCCCATAAAGGATGGAATGTTCAACACATGGATGTGAAAAGCACTTTTTTGAATGGATACTTTATAGAAGAGGTTTATGTTCAACAAACTCAAGGTTTTCAAGAACAGGGAAAGGAGAACCTTTTTTACAAATTGAATAAAGCACTTTATGGCCTCAAGCAAGCATCAAGAGCTTGGTACTCACGCATTGATGGCTATTTCAGCGAGTATGGATTCACAAGAAGCAAAAGTGAACCAACTTTGTACTACCTAAAGCATGGAGTAGACATTCTCATCGTTTGTTTGTATGTGGATGATCTAATATTTATGGGAGTAACAATAAAATGAATATGGAGTTCAAAAACTCCATGATGAAACAATTTGAGATGAAAGATCTTGGTTTAATGTAATACTTCCTAGGGATGGAAGTGCATCAATCAAATAAAGGGATCTTCATATGTCAACACAAGTATGCTCGAGACATGATCAAGAAATTTGCCATGGAGCAGTGCAAATCAGTTGCAACTCCAACTGAACATGGGATCCAATTGAGCAAGGACGATGGAGCATCAAAGGTTGACATGACCACTTACAGAAGCATTGTTGGGAGTCTAATGTTTCTCACCAACACAAGACCTGATATTCAATATGTTTTTTCTCTAGTTTCAAGGTTTATGGCTAGTCCATCTGAGTTGCATCTACAAGCAACTAAAAGAATCTTAAGATATGTAAAAGGTACATTGGATTTTGGAATCCATTACCAAAAATGTAATTCTATAAAATTAGTTGGATTTAGTGACAGTGATTGGGGCAGAAATATAGATGACAGGAAATCTACATTAGGAAATTTTTTTAGTCTAGGATCGGGACTAATTACAGGGAGTTCCAAGAAACAAACTGTTGTAGCATTGTCATCAACTGAGGCTGAGTATATAGCCATCACACATGCTAGTACTCAAGCTCTATGGTTGATAAAAGTTCTTGAAGAGATTGGAGAAAGTCAAAGTGGTCCAACTCGACTGTATTGTGATAACATAAGTGCCATTCAATTGGCATACAATCCAGTCCACCATAGCAGATCAAAGAATTTCAATATGAAGTATCACTTAATTTGGGATATGGTGGAACAGTAGATAGTTGAGCTTAAATATTGTAACACTTTGGATAATATTACAGACATCTTCACCAAAGGTATAGCTAAAGCTCAATATATAAAGCTGAGAGTGTACAGTCAGTCCTCTAAACTTTAATGGGGAGAATATTGGAAATTAAAGTTGTATAAAAAGGTAAAAAAATGTTTACAACGGTAATATTTGGACCTTACCTTTTTACCTCCTTGGACGGTAGCTGACTGGGCATATTGGATGGCATGGGCGGAAAAGCATTTGACATCAATTTCCCTTCCTCCTTTCCTCCATATTTTCCTTCATTTCCTACCTTCTCCTATATTTCCTAAGGTTGTTAAATCAACCCTATTTAAGCATTGTAATTTCTAAGTTTTGTAAGGTTAATGAATAATATTTCTTATTTCTATTTTTCTCCAAGACTCACGTGCCACATCAACGACACTAATAATGTGGCTCAGATAAAAGAAAATCGGAGGGTGGATATTAAATTTAGGGTGTGACATGGATTGATGTGGATGAACGGATATGATTAAGTGAAATCGAATGTCTAGGATTAATTCATTTATATAAATATACATATATATATATTAAATATATATTAATAGTGGGTGTAAATGGCAAGAAAGCATATATGGAGGACAAGTGGCTAGGTTTTGGTGTCTACAAATGCCCCTTTTTGTATTGCATAGTGTGAAATACAATGCAATGCAAAAACACGAGACACTTGTTTTGGATAGGTGCAGAAGCAACTTTCTCTTAGGATGTGAAACATGAGCTTGGAGATAAAAGAATGAAATAATTTGAAGTTTGCATAGCTTACCCCTTCAGTTGGTGAATGAGTTTGCAGATGAATATCACAAGCCAATTGAAAAATCTATGCAAATAAATTATGGATGATGTGATATACTATACCATTTTTGCCCGAACAGTAGGAAGGGGATTGGTGACAATTATAATGAAAATGTGTTTGTTTTTGCCCCAAAAAATGAAGGGAGTTGTGAAAAATGATACATCTATTTTTTCCCCAATAGACGAAGGGTTTTACCAAATGTGTATGCCATGATCATGTATGATGTATCCCTTTGTGGGAAAGTCAAAACGAAATGTGGTTGCCCCAATTTTGGGGTAATTCGATGTTGTTGAAGAATGTGCCTTCTAGAATCATTTAAATGCAAGTATACAAATGTGAAAAGAAAATAAAAATAGTCTATCCTTAGGGCCACTCATTATTTCCTACATGAAATCCTTAAATGGTTGCTTAATCACTTTACCTAGCCTGCATCCTCGAAGACTGGTGTAATTACAAAGGAAATGATGAAAAGTTATGATTTTATCCGTGTTTCAAGCCCCACAAACAAGGTCATCAATGAAAAATTTTAAGAAAATTGGTCTTGGCATAGTCTCACTCTAACTATGAAGTACCAAAAAGTGATTTTGTTTTTGAACAAGAAGATAGTGGATGATGAATATGGTCAAAAGTCCTTAGGGCCACTCATGATTTTCTACATGAAATCCTTAAACGGTTGCTCAATCACTTTACCTAGATTTCATCCTCGAAGACTAGTGTAATTACAAAGGAAATGATAAAAAGTTATGATTTTGTCCGTGTTTCAAGGCCCACGAACAAGGTCATCAATGAAAACTTTTAAGAAAATTGGTCTTGGCATAGTCTCACTCTAAATATGAAGTACCAAAAAGTGATTTTGTTTTCGAACAAGAAGATAGTGGATGATGAATATGGTTGAAATTCCTTATGGTGATTTATTTATCTTACCGAATTGCATGGATGCAAATCATTGCAATCACCAAGGAGATAGAATAGACCACTAGATACGAGCTTCTCTTGACTTTGTATATAAACTTGGTAAATGTTGAACATAAATGTAATTGTTGATAGATTTGATGGTGACATGAAGATGTGATGATGAGAAATATATTAATGTATGTAATGTGGAGTGATTTTATGGAGGTAAGCTACCTTTTTGAATATATAAATTCGGGTGACTGAGTCTGTTTGTGCCCCAACAAATAAAAGGGATTTTGACATGGGAAATCGCAATATAATGATTGTGTCTATTCTTTCCCCCAATATGTGAAGGGTTTTTGATGATGTAAGTGTTCTTATGGTGATTTACCCATCCTACCGGATTGCATGGATAACCAGTCACTACAACTGCTAGGTTAAATAGGATAAACCACTAAATACAAGGTTCAATTGTACTTATTTCTATTATTTTCCCCAATAGATGAAGAATTTTTGAAATTATGAAAATATTATGAATGTGTCTATTCTTTACCCTAATAGATGAAGGGATTTTTGAAATGGGAAAAAATGCGATGAAATGATTATGTTTATTATTTACCCCAATAGATGAAGGGTTTTGACAATGCAAGTATCCTTATGGTGATCTACCCATCCTACCAAATTGCATGGATAACCAGTCGCTACAACCACCAGGTGACTAGGATAAACCACTAAATACAAGGTTCACTTGTACTTGTGTCTATTATTTTCCCTAACAGATGAAGGTTTTTTTTTATAATGGGAAAATGAAATGACTGTAAAAATGTAATGATTGTGTCTATTATTTGCCCCAACATATGAAGGGTTTTTGATAATATAAAATGAAATGACTATGAAAAATATAATGATTATGTCTGATATTTGCCCCAATAGATGAAGGGATTTTTGAAATTGGGAAATATGTAATTAAATGATTGTGTCTATTATTTTCCCCAACAGATGAAGGGATTTATGAAATGGGGAAAAATGTGATGAATGTATCTATTATTTGCCCTAACAAATGAAGGGGTTTTTAAAATGGGGAAAATGCAATTATTGTATTTATTTTTTCCCTAATAGATTAAGGGGTTTTTGAAATTGATAAAATGCAATGACTATGTCTATTTTTGCCCTAACAAATGAAGGGGTTTTGAAATGGGGAAAAATGTGATGACTGTGTCGATTTTTGCCCTAACAGATGAAGGGGTTTTTGACAATATAATTGTCCTTATGGTGATTTACCCATCCTACCAGACTGCACGGATAACCATTCGTTGCAACCACCAGGTTAAATAGGATAAACCACTAAATACAAGGTTCACTTGTAAAGTGCCAAGGAATTTGATGATGTTGAATGCAATGGTTGTGTTTGTTCTTTGCCCCAATAGATGAAGGGTTTTTTGACATAGGAAAATAAAATGATTGTGTTTATTCTTTACCCTAACATATGAAGGGTTTTATAACATGGTAAAATAAAATGATTATGAAAATGTAATGATTGTGTTTGTTCTTTTCTCTAATAGTTGACATGGAAAAATGTAATGCAATGATTGTGTCTGTTCTTTGCTCCAAAATATGAAGGAATTTTTAAATGGGGAAAATGCAATGATTGTGTCTATTTTTGCCCTAACAGACGAAGGGGTTTTTGAAATGGGGAAGATGTGATGAATGTGTCTGTTCTTTTCCCTAACATATGAAGATATTTTTAAAATGGAGAAAATGCAATGATTGTGTCTATTTTTTCCCTAATAGATGAAGGGTTTTTGAAAATGTATGAATGCAAGGCAAAGGGTGCAACCTTTAACAAAATAACACAATATTTTGAACCTAGCAATGGACGTGGATGATGTGAATGCAAGGCAAAGGGTGTAACCTTTGACAAAATAACACAATATTTTGAACCTAGCAATGGATGTGTATGATGTGAATGCAAGGAAAAGGGTGCAACCTTTGACAAAAGAACACAATATTTTGAATCTAGAAATTGATGTGTTGATGATGTGATGTGATTGAATTATTTTTTGAATTTGTGGGGAAGGTATGATACCTTGAGCACCCCCAAGTTGTGTGCTTGCTTTCTTGATTAGGGGGAAAGTGTGATACCTTGAACACCCCCAAGTTGTGTGCTTTCTTGCTTTATTAGGGGGAAGGTGTGATACCTTGAACACCTCCAAGTTGTGTCCTTGCTTTCTTGATTAGGGGGAAGGTACCTTCAACACCCCCAAGTTGTGTGTTGTTTTAACTTTCTAGCAATATTTGCATATGTGAATTATATATATATATATATATATATATATATATATATATATATATATATATATGTATACATATGTATATATATATATATATATATATATATATATATATATAGTATATATATGTATATATATATATATATATATATATATATATATATATATATATATATATATATATATATATAGTATACATATGTATGTATATATATATATATATATATATATATATATATATATATATATATATATATATATGTATATATATGTATATATATATATATATATATATAGATATATATGTATATATATATACATAGCTTATACTTTTTGTGTTATGCTTTTGTGTGAATGCTTGTTGTGGATGCATGTGTATATGGATGTAAATTAACTAATGCTCTAATGATCATTTATAGTTTAGAATTTTTCTTGACCATTTTCTAGCATTTTTTTTAATCAAGGGCACCAAACTTGGGTGGCATATGGGATGAATGGCTCATGAAGTGACAGGGATGTTGACACGGGAGAAGATATGGATGTTGATATGGAAGAATATATGGATGTTGATATGGAATAAGATATGGAGTGGCGCGACATCGGATAACTAAAAGCCCACTAACTTCTGTTGGGAGCAATGATGCATTTGGAGACACCACTAGTGTTGTTTTTCTAGGGTTTCAAAGAACCCTAGCCATTGTAATATATGTATAAAATGGATTCAAGGATCCTCATTGTAACAATGGAGTTTTTAGGCTCCCCCAATTAATATAAGATCATCTATTATGCAATTATGGGTTCTTTGTGTTCAATTTATTTAGCATTGTTTGGTGTTGTATTTTTGTCTCTTCAAATGGTGATCACGGTGGGACCCCCAAAGGGTTCTTATCTTTGATTTGCCTTGTTTTATCTGGTTTTCTGATCTACTATTTTCATTTATGCTTTATAGGTTTCTTGAGAGGTTGCAGGGGCTCTTAGTGGAGCTCCTGGGTTACACATTTATAACTATTAGATTGTTCAAGAATTCCAAGTATTTTTTGAATAAATATGATAGTTGTATATTTATTTTATTTCAATTTGCATTAGGTATTTTACATTCTTGCATCTTAGATTCATATTTTACACATTAAACATTAGGTATTTACATTTTGCATTTTGATATTCTTTTGCATTGTTTTTTTAATGCATCATTGTGTGTTGTATGCAGTTGCATACTAGGTTAGGAAGTGTATCTACAACCTTATCTTGTATCCTTACCCTGTACTTCACTAGAGTGTATTTTGGTTGTTAGTGTTTAAGTTTCCCCTCCTACTATTGGAACCACATTGGATGGTTCAGAGTAGAAGATATAGGTGAACCCTCCACCATTGGAGCCACTTGATGGTTCAGGGTGGGTTTTAAGTGGTGTACCCTGCATCTCTTTTGAGGATATAAACTTAGCATTAGCATGCCTATGCACTTCTTGGTTGAATTATTTGCAAGGGACTAGATTTGATTGTTTATGCATTTCCATTTGTTTGTACACAATAGAAAATTGCACTATTCTAAAAGGAATCACACACTTTGCACGTACCATCACAACATTAATAGTTGGACTTCATCACCAACTATTGATTCAGGTTCAGTGATGGTGGCATTCATTTCCATCCACTAACTCGTACAAGTAGATAAAACATAGTAACCCATGGGAAGAGTCTAGATTTCATCACCAAAAGTTCTCCCATTTGTCCTCCACATTAGGCATATCACGTAGGCATTAGGCATAGGAACATTTCAACACACAAACCCCACACATAAAATAAAAATAAATAAAAAAATCTAAGATAACCACAAAATTATTGTTGCAAAACTTAGTGTGCTTTTGTTCAAAAATTTAAATGAGATAATCACAAAAATTTTGTGTGCTTTTTGCTTGGAAAAATTTAAAAGAGATAATCACAATTTTTTTTTTGCAACATTTATACATTAACATGGCTACACAACACCCATTATACATTAACATGGCTACACAACAACCATTCCATATTAACATGGCTACACAACAACCATTTCCATATTAACATGGCTGCACAACAACCATTCCATATTAACATAGCTACAAAATAGCCATTCCATATTAACATGGCTACACAACAACCATTTCCATATTAACATGGCTACACAATAGCCACTCCACATTAACATGGATGCACAACAACCAGTCCATATTAACATGGTTGCACAACAACCATTTCCACATTAACATGGCTACACAACAACCATTTCCATATTAACATGGCTGCACAATAGCCATTCCACATTAACACGGCTGCACAACAACCATTCCATATTAACATGGCTACACAACAACCATTCCACATTAATATGGCTACACAATAGCCATTCCATATTAACATTGCTATGCAATATCCATTCCACATTAACATGGCTTCATCTTAGCCATTCCATCATTAACATGGCTCCACAATAACCATTCCACCATTAACATGACTTCAACAATTGTTCCACCATTAATATGGATCCACACCAACCATTCCATAATTAACATAGGTCCACAACAGCCATTCCATCATTAACATGGCTTCATAATAGCCATTCCATCATTAACATGGCTTCATATTAGTCATTCCACCATTAACATGGCCTCACCTTAGACATTCCATCATTAATATGACTCCACAATAGCCATTCCATAATTAACATGGCTCCACATCCACCATTTCCACATTCACATGGCTCCACAATAGCCATTCCATCATTAACATGGTTCCATACCATTCCCTCTTTCTGTTGAGGTAAAAATAAAACTCATCATTTACATTTTCACAATTACTCCATCATTCATTACCATGACATCTTCACATAGACCATTACATTTCTATAATTAGTTCATCATAATAACATTCACTTTCATCCATAATAATTCATTTTCCAAATCAAAAATCCCTTCTATGTTAGGGTAAAAAAAGAACCAATCCTTGGATTACTCTAAAAATCCTTGCATTGCATTCCCATTATTTTGTCATCTTGCATTTTCACATGTTGTTTGTTTGCCTTACAAGCTGTCTAGGTTTGGGGAATAAAATAATTCAAAATATTTGAACACCACCCTCCTCGATAGTAGTCTATGTTTAATTATATATATATGTGTGTGTGTGTGTGTGTGTGTGTGTACATGTCAAATACACATTGTATTTCATATCTGCATAATACACAAAAATATTTGCATACATTTCATTCATAACATTGCATTTCACTTGCATTTACATTCCAAAAACAATGCATTCACCCACATCTCATATTGCATTTCACAAAGTTGCATGTCACAAATTGCATAAATATATTGCATTTACATCCATATTTCACATTTCATATAGGGATCGTTTATTAAGTTCAAGGTCTTAATTTGTCCAACAAAATTCATTTTGCGTTAATCATGGACACCTTCACAAAGTCATCCACACAAGTCCACCAAGTAAAATTTCCATGCATACAAACCACATTATCATAAAATTCCTAGGTGTTTTTAGTCACTCAACCACTCCTAGTGTTTTAAGAAAACTCTAAAATACATGTCAAGTTATTTTTAGGACCATTACACATACACACTAAGAAAATATTGAGTTATGGGAATTTACTCCAAAGCATTCTTGAACCAAACACAATTTCACATCTTAAATAGAGATAAAACCATGCTTGGTATGAACCTTGAAGTGAAAAGGTTCATCCTTTTTATTACCATCATGCAACATAGTCCATAAAAATAATGGTTCTCACCACTATCACAATTCCAAAAATAAAATAAAGAGTAGGGAAAAATCCTTAACAAAGAACTCTAAATATTTTACATCACACACCATTGATCATTGGGTTATAAGTTTTGTACTACATTTTCAATCATACGGCTGGGTAGTCATCCCCAAAACTTAAAATATAAAAAATACAAATCGTGGACTATGGAATCAACCTCTACCAGAGCTATAGATGCTTGACAGGTAGTGGAGTACGCTCATGCATGGTGACACATCTCTTTCAAAAAGACCTCTGACCTCACATAAGGACAAGCTAGCTTCTTGGTTTCATACATAATAGGTTTACCCAATTTACTCAAGATGAATTAATGAACTCACTTGCACACACATTGGTTCTTTATTAACTCAAGTCATTACCATTCTCTTAATTTGGTAAATGAATTCATTGCACACACATTTGTTCCTAAAGGGATTAGGCAGTTTTAGTGAGTTTGTTTGATACCACTAGTATGTCCGAGTCTCTACAAAATAGTCAGTTTTCCATATCAACATCCATATCTTCTTCCATGTAAACATCCATGTCACTTCATGAGTCATTCACTATACATGACACCAATTTTGGTACCCCTGATTAAACAACAATGCTAAATGTGGCCAAGAAAAATCAAAACTATGAATGATCATTAGAACATTTGCATCCATACATATTTCCACTTGCATTAATCATCCATATACACTTGCATTCCACAAAAGCACTCACACATAAGCATAACATAAAAGTAAAAAACATGTATATATATATATATATATATATGTGTGTGTGTGTGTGTGTGTGTGTGTATAGCTTGCATATGCAAATATTGCTAGAAATTTCAAACATCACAACTTGGGGTGTTCAAGGTATCACACCATCCTCCTAATCAAGCAAGCAAACATCACAACTTGAGGGTGTTCAAAGTATCACACCTTCCCCCAAATCAATCAAAAATCATAACTTGGGGGTGTTCAAGGTATCACACCTTCCCCCTAATCAAGAAAACAAGGCTGGTGGTGTCTCCAAATGCATCCTTACTCACAATAGAAGTGAGTGGGATTTATATTTCATATTATTTGGTGTTGCATTTTTGTCTCTTCAAATGGCGATCACAATGAATGATATTATATTAATGAGGGACCCTAAAAACTCCATTGTTACAATGAGGATCTTTGAATCCATTTGATACATATTTTATAATGGCTAGGGTTCTCCAAAACCCTAGTAAAACATTGTTGGTGGTGTCTTCAAATGCATCCTTACTCCCAACAGAAGTGAGTGGCCTTTTAGTTATCTGATACCAGGCCACTCCAACTTAGGTAGCTTTCCAATGTTGATGTCACACTTCCATATTTGCACACACTAAAATAGTAAATGAGTGAGTACCACCTATGAGGGCTCCACTATGTGATTCCCTCTATGATCAATACCAAAACCCTAACTATTCATTGTAAATAACATGAACAAAATTGAAAGTGCATGTAATAAAATAATAAACAATAGATTTACCTTAGGTATTTGCTATATTTTGATCTGATGAAGTTTGTTGCAGTGAATCAGCACGACGATGCCCTAGCATCACCCCAAAGATTGGGGGACTTTAAAACTTGTACGTAAAACACCCACGGGAACTTAGTGGTTGTAGGAAACACCTGTGGGTGCTCGATTATGGTGGAAGGTTCCTATATGTACTTAATAATAGGGAAGGAAGAACCCAAAGGTGCTCAGGAGTGACAGGAAGTGCTCGAAGGTGTTTGATGGCTGAGGGGGAAGTCTACAGAAGTAGATATATCTGAGTGAGGATGGCGGCGGTGGATGTGGGGGCTATGGCTAGCGAGGATGAAAAGGAAGAGCACTTAGCTACTCTAGGTATTTTTTGTAGTAGCTTCTTTAGATTTAGGATACAAATTGCTTAGGGCTCAAGATAGATTTTGATATTGCTCAGGGATTTAGGGGTTGAGCCATCAAAATGGCTTCTATTTATAATCCAACCTAGGGCATGCTAGGGTTTCAATGACACTAATCATGTGGCTGAGATAAAATCACATCGGATGGTGGATATTAAATTTATGGTGTGGCATGGATTTATGTGAATGAACGGATAGGATTAAGTGAAATCGAATGGTTGGAATTATTTCATTTATATAAATATATATTTATTAAATATATAAAATAAATATATAAATATATATGAAAAATGTGCGAAAATGGTAGGAAATCATAGATGGAAGACAAGTGGCTAGGTTTTGGTGTCTACACAAATTATGGATTAAGATATGTCTATAGATTGAGATTTAACATTTCTTGTAGATGAGGCATATTTTATTTGTTCGAGGGATATGGGTTATGTTGTACAATTGATTAATTTTAAGGATTTTTCTATGAATATTGTGAAATTTGACCACAAGGAACTACAAGATGACTTTGGGTAGTGCCTTAAATAATTTGAACTTCATATTGGGTAGGTAAGACTTGCTAGTTTTATGCAACACTCTAACATAGTTGAGTATTTATAAGAAGTAACTAACCCTATGTAATATTGGTATTTTATGGATTTGATGGTATTTATAATAGTACTTAGCTTGATGAATTTGATGGGTATAATGACCTAGGTTAACTTAGAATGGTTTATAAATTTTAGAGATTTACTTGTTGGATTGGTCTAGGATATGACTAGCTTGTGTTAACTAACAAGTAGTACTCAATTTGTTGATTATGGTTAGATTGTGGGATAGACACACTCATTGTTGACTAGTTGAGGCCATTAATTACTTTTGGTATTGGATCATTATGATGTAGTAATACATATCTATAAGGTTTGTGGAACATTTATATCTAGTAGAGGTGATCCAAAATATCTGGAGATAATGAATTTTTTTCTATATAAAAACAAAAGAATGAAAGAGAAAAAAATGCAAAATAAGAAAAATGTTTTATTAATCTAAAAATGTAATTACAAAGGAGGCAATGTCTAAGGAGATAAATTTGCTAGCTCCCACAATATCTAAAAATATATGTTTGCTAAAACTCTCTTATATGTTTGCTAAAACTATGAATGCAACTATGTAATACCAACATGCAACCATGTCATGTCATGAACCTCAATACCACTACCTTCTTAAATAAATTACAAGGCAATTATAACTATTCAACTTCCAATATGGTGGTTATAACAATTTAACTTTTGTGATGCAGGATGCAAGGTGCAAAAGTTTGTTGTAGCTACCAAGTATTTTGTTGTTCATACTCATTTTGTAACTTACACTCTATGGTCTATAAGCATTTTGTAATCCACACTCAATGGTTTGTACCCATTATTTAATATACACTCTATGGTCCACACCTAATTAATAATTCACACTCCATGGTTCTTACATGTTCCACATTCTATAATTTATGGATTATACCCATTTTTTAATCTATACTCAGTGCTCCATATGTAGTTTGATTCTATATATTAGAGTCTAAATTTTATTATATCTATCAAAGTCTAAGTTTGAGTCTACATATCAAATTTTGAATTTGATTCCATCCATAGGAGATCCACAATCTATTTGTTAGAGATCCATAGTCTATCCATCAAAGATACATATTCTGTTAGTCAAAATCCATAGTCTTTTTGCTAGAGTATATTACATCATTTGGGTTATGTAAATATATCACCTTTGGTACATAACTAGAATAGGAGTTTACATTAGAGTGAAGTAAGCTAGTTATTTCAATTATTGTAATAAATGCATAAGTGTCAATGTGCAAGTTGTAAATTTACATGTAGTCCACATGTACATGAGTCCTAGGTAGATTAAGGGCCAAGGAATATATCTTCCTATATAAAAGCCTCATAGTGAGTGTTTTGGAGAGGAAGAAAATATAGATATGAAGTAAATATAGTGGGGAAGTGAACATAGAGAGTGTGTTATAGTTTAGGAGTATGGTACAATGTAGTTCTTTTATATCTATTCATAGAGTGTTCATGTCCTCCATTATATATCATTGTAATATTTTTGTCACTTCCATTAATGACATATTAATGAGTTATTTGTAGATGTTCATATTATTATTTTTCTACATATTATTGTGTCATTAGTTCATACTTATCTTAGATTAGTTATTTTACATCTTGTGGTCATACTATCTCCCATCAAAAGCTAACAATGGTATTAGATAACATGGTAGATGAAGTAGAACTGTAATCAACAGAACACAAACAACCTTCCTAAATAGAGATATTTGTAAAATAGTGCCAGATATTTCCTATTAATTTTCATGAAAATGAGGATGTAGACTAGACCCCCTTTCCAATTTTTAAATTCCCCTATAATACCATGTTTCCCATTTTCTCGCCTAAAACAATCCATTTGAAATTTGAATTTCGGAGGTAAAACTTCCTAGGGTCATAACTCCTCGCTCATTGCTCGGATTGACTATTAGTGCATATTTTTGGAAATCTCTCGAAAATACCTACAATAATGTAATGTCCGAAAGAACATTATGCTTAATTTTCACCCCTTTACGAGTCCTATAATGCCTTCAAAATTCACCTTTAAGTTTTAATGGCAGGATTTTTACCATTTTGACACGGTTTTTACCATAAAACTTACATATCTCCTAAACTGCTCAGGATATTAGGGTGATTATTTCACCATTAGGTATATTTCTCCATCCCCTAAACAAGTAAACAAACTTTAGAACAAAATAAAACAAATACAAATTTAGATTATGCAAGATCACTCTTACACCACAAGATGCTTCTACATCAGTAGATCAGATAGAAAATACAGAGAGTCATAAGTGAGACTAAAAGAAATCCAAAAATATCATTTAAAAAATTATTGAGATTACATTTGGTTAGAACCTTTCCATAGGGTTATAGGAAAACTTGTGAAGACTAGGATTCAACGTGGATTCCACTAGATTGACAAATCAACTAGTAAATATTAGGCATCTCTAGATTTAAGACTATCATACATTTTAGCTTCTAACAGCATGTTACAAGAAAATGAGATTCAAGAGAGTTGGGAATCTTCCTCCATAGAGCTAGGAAGAACATATTCATTAGAATCATTCCAACACTTACAATAATAAGTAGAAGACTTAAGATTTTAGAGACCTAAAAAAAGCCTCATTACTAAATATTGTAGACCTACAAATAGCAGAAGAACAAAATACCATAGTATCCCTACAACTAATTCAAAAGACTACAAAGAAGAGCCTAGAAAAATATTGGAGGTTGGTGATATCCAACAAAACCTACAAATTATAGAAGTAAATAAGGACCAACAAAGTCCTATTCCAAAATTCCAGTAGCAACATATTTTAGAGATCGAAGAGGAAGATATCATTACCAACACTTCCATAGTAGAATATTCAAGGAAAGGTTTCATTTGGAAGACTAGATAAGCTAAAATATTGAAGACCTTGGTGAGGTCTCAAGAAGAAACAAGGAGAAGGCTTGGAGAGCATTTGTTTAGAATCCAGATAAGGCCATTAAAGGATTTCCTAGGAGAACTCATAAGAGAAATATACCAACAAGGATAAATTATTGAGAGAGAAAAATTTGGGACAATTATCACCATCCAAAAACAAGCCCAAAAGGAGAAGAATTTGGCAAGGAGTGCCAAATTTTGGAGGATATTTTTGAATACCTCAAGAAATTTATATTCTTGAGAACAAGGCTTAGTGAAATAATTCGACAAGGAGGTTGAAGGAAATAGGAGCCTAACTTTACTACAAAACCTAAAAGGTTTAAATATTGTCATTGAAAGCTAAAAGGATCATTTGAATATAGGGGTTTGCTAAATATTTAGAAAAATACTAAAGGGTTCTTGAAGAAAAAACTTAGCTATGATTTAGAGGAATTCCCTATCAAATTTTTAAGTTTCAATGACAATATTTCAATAAAAAAATTGACTATGAGAGAGCAACAATCACTAAAATATTACTAATTGTAGAACTTCAGATAGAAAAAGAGCATTCTAAAGGAAAATCAAAACCACCATATTATAGTTTCAAAGTAGCAAGATACAAGAGTTACTAAGCTACAAATTGGTGAATTAAGAAGTTTTTGTAGATAGCTAGCAAAAGCTGCAAGATCATCAAGTCAAGGGTAGCAATTTGGTGAATAAAATCACCAAGAACATCCACCATCTTTAGGAGTTATTAAAGGTAAGAAACTTGGGTGCAAAAGGTTTATTATTTAAACTTAAAACTATAATTTATTTAGAGATTCATTAAGCACAATATTAAAGTGATAGTTGCAAGAAGTGGATTCATTTTAAGAGTCTTCAAAGGGAGTGCAAAATTCAGGTCAATACCTGCACATTAAAATAGGAGTTAGATATATTTTGATAGATATAAAATTATCATCTTCCTATAGTTGCAACAAATAAGACTACATCTATTTACAAAAATTATAGTTCTCTACAAGGAGCAATTACTAAGTGCATATTTCAAGTTTATTTGGAGTAATAAGGTGAGATTAATATTGCACTAAACTAGTTGTTCTTTAGATGCACTAAATACTTTTAGATTTTAGTGAAAAATAGTGCATACTTCGAGTTACCTTGAGAGTTCATTATTATTGCACTATATTTTAGTTAAGGTGAGCAATAGTACAAAGTTAAACCTCTTGAATAGCACATTAGTTGCATGATTGAGAACTTGGATTCATTCTTACTAAGTTATCCAAGTGCAGAGGTTAGTGTTTTGCTCTCAAGAAGTTATCTTATTAGAAATGTTAGAGCTTGTAAAAGAGACTTTCAGTCCAAAAACTTGGTGCAAGTTAAGGTACACTATATTAACTATTACAATTGTATTTATAGTGGAAAAAGGAGCACCATTCTTGTCCTTTAAACAACATTAGAAGGACAAAGTTAATGCCACTAAAAGGTATTACAATCAGCTAGCATTATTGTTGAGCAAGGTGTTGCAAGAAGGTTGTCATTGTTGTCAACACAGGCAGTTAGATCCAAGGATGCAGTGGATAGACAGATCAGAAGTCATTCAGATGCAAAAGATAGAAAAAATTAGAAGAAAAAGACAAGTTAGAAAACTGTCGCGATATCGCGACATGTTTTCTGTCGCGATTTCGTGACAAGTCGGAGGAGAGAGAAAGTGCAGCCGAAAATGTCACGATTTCGCGACGAAAGTGAGGAGAGAGAAAGTGCAGCCGAAAATGTCATGATTTCGTGACGAAAGTGAGGAGAGAGAAAGCACAGCCAAAAATGTCATGATTTCACGACGAAAGTGAGGAGAGAGAAAGCACAGTTGGAAATGTCGCAATTTCATGACGAAAGAGAGGAGAGAGAAAGTGTAGCCGAAAATGTCACGATTTCACGATGAAAGTGAGGAGAGAGAAGGCGCAAGGCAAATTGTCACGATTTCACGACAAGTCGGAGGCCAAGAAGCTAAGTCGAGAAACTGTAGCGATTTCGCTACATGTTGAATTTTCGTTGGCAGAAGCAGGGAGAATGTGTTAAGTGAAAAAGTTGTAGCGATTTCGCTACGAGTTGCAAAGGCACAAAGAAAAGGAGTAGCGATTTCGCTACGGGTAAAAGTTGCACAGAACAAAGGTGTAGCGATTTCGCTACAAGTTGCAAAGGCACAAAGAAAAGGAGTAGCGATTTTGCTACAGGTAAAAGTTGCACAACACGAAGGTGTAGCGATTTTGCTACTAGACAAAAGTGCAGAACTTAAAGATGCAACGATTATGTTACAAGTCAAAATTTCACGGGATGAAGCAAGTTGGAAGCAAAAGGCTCAAAGTTGTAGAAATTTCGCTACTACATGAAGCACAAAATGTACGGAAGCCGAAAGCGTCGCGATTTCGCGACAAAGATAAAGATGATGTCAGCAAAAGCTGAAAGTGTCACGATTTCGTGACAGGTTGCAATAAAAGCCGCCAGAAGCCGAAAGCGTCGCGATTTCACGACAAGAATGAGGATGACGTCAGCAAAAGCTGAAAGTGTCACAATTTCATGATAGGATGCAAGAAAAGCTGCTAGAAGCCGGAAGCGTCGTGATTTCGTGACAAGAATGAGGATGACGTCAGCAACTGATCAAAGTGTCACGATTTCGGGACAAGAATGGTAGTGAAGCATTCAAAGGCCAAAAGGGTCACGATTTCACGACGACAAGGTCAAGGAGGCGTACGGCCACAAAAAGTGTCGCGATATCGCGACGTGTTGCTATTTCGCGATAATAAGCTATAGGAAGGTGATGAAGGTGGTAGAAGAGGTTGAGGCCGACAAGTTGAATCGAGGCCGACAATTTTTAGGGTTTTGAAGCCGACATTGTCAAGGGTGTAACAATAGACATTTTTAGGGTTTTAAAGCCGACATTGTCAAGGGTGTAACAACGGACATTTTTAGGGTTTTAAAGCCGACTGGGTTGATTTTTAGGTTTTTAAAGCTGACATTTTCAAGGGTTTTATAGCGGACATTTTTAGGGTTTTGAAGCCGACATTTGCTAGGGTTTTACAGCAGACGTTTTTAGGGTTTTGAAGCCAACATTTGCTAGGGTTTTACAGTGAACGTTTTTAGGGTTTGCAACCGACAATCACTAGGTTTAAGCAGCCAAAAAATTCTAGGGTTTGAAGTCGACATCATTAGGGTTTGCAGTCGACGTCTTAGAGTTACAACCGACTATGATTTAAGATTTGTTCTTAAAGATTTCTTCTATAAAAGGAGGGGTAATTGAAGATGGAAAATGACTTGTGTGAAGATAAGGTGTGTATGCAAAATTTGCAATGCACATAGAGTGAGTCATTTCGATTTAAGCTAAGGACGAAGTGATGTTTCTTTAGTGACAAAGTGAATAGTGCATATCGAATCTTTGAGAATAAAGAGCGCAATGTGCAGAGGGTGTGTTTCAAGTCTAAAGTAATAATACGCAGACTACATAAGTGATCGATCTTCTGATTGCAGCAGAGAGTGTGAAGAAGTTCAGAGAAGCGATCGGATAGTGCGAATCGTGTTGCGCAGAAGCAGCAAAATGCAAAAAAATAGCAAACTATAAGAAATGAGGTGAAAGTTTTATTCTGTAATCTTTATTATTATCTTCCAAGTTGTATCTTGGCACAAGGGGTTGGTGCCTCTTTCCAGTAGGTGCTGGTAAAATAGGAGTTGGTGCTTCATTCTGTTGAAGCAGATAAATTTAAGGGGTTGGTGCTCCTTCCAGTTGGTGCTGGTAAAGGATTATGTAAAGTTGTAGCTTTGCATTGACTGGATTTGGATGGTAGTCCAAGAAGTCATTTTTGAGGAGTAGCCACATTGGTGAACCTCGTTAAAATGTTGTGTTATGTGTGATGCTTTCTTGATGCATTTAGTATCTCTTTTATCTGCTTTAAACTATCGCTGGATTTAAAACTAATTGTTTTAGAAGTTTTTAAAGAACACACTAATTCACCCCCCTCTCGAGTGTCATTGTGATTTCAACAATTGGTATCGTAGCCAAGTACCTGAATAGGCTTAAACAGCTAAGGTGATCTTGGAAGTTACGCAATGGCAAGTGGTGAAGGATTCTCTTCGAACAAAGCACCATTGTTTGATGGGACCAATTATGCATTCTGGAAAATTAGAATGTAGACATATCTCAGTGCTTTGGGTTTTGACATCTAGGGTGCGGTAGTTAATGGTTACAAAGCTCCTACCACCGCTCCAACAGACACTACAGGTAAAAAGGCATTTGAATATGATTCAAAAGCAAGAAATGCTATTATGTGTGGACTAGTTGACAGTGAGCTAGTCAAGGTCATAAATTGTGAATCAACAAAAGATATATGGGATAAACTAGAGAACATTCATGAAGGAGATGATAGGATCAAGGAGGCCAAACTTCAAGCACATCGAGCTCAATACGAATCTTTAAAGATGGACAATGATGAGAACATAGAGACTTTCATGCAAAGAGTCAATGGGATCACCAATTCAATCAGAGGTCTTGGCGAAGAATTAACCGATGTAGCTATCATGAAAAAGGTATTGAGATCACTTCCTCCTAGATTTGATTCTAAAGTCTTCGCCATAGAAGAAGCCAAAGATCTAAATCATTTTAGTATGGATGAGATGCATGGTTCTTTGACTGCTTTTGAAATGAGAATAGGAAGGTCTAATCCCACAGATAGAGAAGCAGCCTTCAAAGCCCTAAAAGGCAAAAGCACAAAACAAGAATCTGAAGAAGAGGATGATTCAGATGAAATGGAAGCAAATTTTGTAAGAAAGCTGAGAAAAGGAAAAGGAAAATACAAAGGAAAGCTACCTTTTAAATGTTTCAATTGTGGAGGCATTGGACACTTTGCTACCAAATGTCCTCTCAATGACAAGAACAAAGGTGAAGAAACTCAGAATCAAGAAAGAGGTGAATGGAGGAAGAAAACAAACTTCAGAAAAGGCAATTTCAAAAAGAAAAGCTTTATCTCCCGAAATGTAGAATCTTTAGAGGACAGTTCTAGTGAAGACTCTGAAGAAGGAACAGGTGAGGCTCTCTTTATGGCATTTGAAATAGATGAATCAGAAGAGGCAAAAAATAGAGAAGGAATGAACTCTGAAGTATCTATTGAAAAAAATGAGGCTAAAGTTGATTTAGAAGGTGAACTGGTGTCTGCTCTTATGGAATGGAAATCTGAGAAAAGAAAGAATAAAAAACTATTAAGGAAACTTGAGGATGCACATGACATAATAGCCAGTCTAAAAACATAGACAGAAGAATACAAGAAAATGTCCGAAGATCTTGAAGTACAGGTAACCAAGAAGATAGATTACTATTGCAAATTGGAAGAAGAAAATGTTAGTCTCCGAATACAGATACAAGAGCTGGATCAAAAAATTAGCTGTCATTTAAAACGTGAAGAAATTTTGATGAAGCTGGACAAAATTCTAAGCGATCAAAGATCCACAGGTATCAAATTCGGTCTGGGCTTTACTGATGAAGAATCATCAAGTGGACCAAAGGCAAGCAATGTTGAAAGTGAAAAGAGTAAAGACAAGAAACAGGCTATGGAAAGAAAAACAAATCAGGCAAAATAAAACTATAATGCCAGTCTTGAAATAGTAGCTGACAATGAGGGCTTTACCAAGGTCACACATCAAAAGAAAAGAAGATCTAAGGCTCCTACAACAACTTGGCCAAGACCATATTTCAGGTTCAATCATTATTTCTATGGTTTCTATTTTAAATGTAATGGCTATGGGCATAAAATTGTTGATTGCAAGTACAATATAGGTCCAAGAAGTTTCAATAGTAGAAATGCTTTTGCGCCTCTAATGAGTTATGCAGTAGAATGTTTTAAGTGTCACAACTTTGGGCATATTGCCAGAAAATGTCGTAGTATTGCTGTTCCATATCAATCTCAAAAAAGAAGAACTCAACCATATAGGGCAAAACAAAATAGAATTTCTTCTGAAGGATATGTGCAAGATTCTGAAAAAGGGAAATCCCAGCTAGAACCCAACACCACAATTAAAATAGAATGGAAACAAAAAGAACAGCTCAGGAAAGAACATGAATCTTTAATAGTGCAGACAGCTTTTAGAGCTCAGAATAAATATGTACCGTGGATTCTTGACAGTGGTTGCTCAAGTCATATGACAGGTGATAAACAAAAATTTGAAAATCTACAAAAATATGAGGGTGGTTCTGTGAAGTTCGGCAATAATGATGGAGCCAAAATAATAGGTAAAGGATCGGTCAAAATTAGTGAAGGGAAAATCAAGTCAGAAGAAGTTTTATATGTGGATGGTTTGAAACATAACCTATTAAGTGTGAGTCAAATCTGTGATAAAGGACATGAAGTGGTTTTCAAGAAGCAGGGTTGTGAAGTCAGAAAAATAAATAGCGGGAAATTGATAGCAACCGGCTCAAGGACGTCTGGCAACCTGTACACACTCTCAAAATTTTTAGAAGGTATGTGCTTCATTGGACAAGAAGAAGAGAACTGGTTGTGGCATAAAAGGCTTGGACACATAATTTTTGATAATTTGGTAAAAATCAGCTCTAAACAAGCAGTGAGAGATATTCCAACCATTAAGAAACCTTCAAACAATGTTTGTGCTTCATGTCAGAAGGGAAAGCAAACCAGAGTTTCATTTAAAACAAAAGAATATCACACTAGCAGGCCTTTGGAACTCATTCATACAGACTTATGTGGACCCATGAGGACTCAAAGCATAAACGACGACAAATACTTTATGTTGTGTATCGATGATTATTCCAGAATGACATGGATATTCTTCCTAAAAGATAAAATAGAAGCTTTTGAAATGTTCAGAACCTTCAAATAGCTAGTCGAGAATGAAACAGGGAAAAGGATTAAATGCTTGCGATCAGACAGAGGAGGAGAATTCATTTTGAATGAATTTACAGAATACTATGAAAAATATGGTATCAGGAGACAATATTCAGCAGCCAGAACTCCTCAACAGAATGGTGTAGTAGAGAGGAAGAACAGAACTATACAGGAAATGGCACGCACCATGTTGGCAAAAAACAAAATAGCAGATAGATTCTGGAAAGAAGCAGTTCACACAATAGTATACATTCAAAATAGGTATATGTTAAGAACTCATGAATGCAAAACACCGTATGAGTTGTGGTTTGGTAGAAAAGCAACAAAAAAACATCTCAAAGTATTTGTCTGTAAGTGCTACATCAGAAAAACTGATGACAACCTTGGAAAGTTTGAAGATAGAGCAAATGAAGGTGTTTTTGTTGGTTATTCTCCACATAGCAAAGCTTACAAATGCTACAACAAGAGACTCAAGAAAATTGTGGACAGTGCAGATGTTAAATTCGATGAAGGGAGGAAACAAACAGTTAACTTTGAAGAAAACTACCCAATCTACGAAGAAGTCATTGAAGGAGATGAAGTGCATGGAACAGAAAACACGTCTACGGCTGATGCAGATAACTTATCAGATGACTCAGAGGTGCAAGAAAATAGGAAATTCAAAATGGGCAGCTGGCAGAAAAATCATCCTAGAGACCAAATAATTGGAGATCCCACAGCTGGAATTCAGACAAGAAAGAAAGTAATAAGTAATTACTCTCTTTTATCCAGCATTGAGCCCAAGAACATAGATGAAGCAAGCAAAGATGACAGACTGGATGAAGGCAATAAATGAAGAGTTAGATCAGATTGAAAAGAATAGAACTTGGGAGTTAGTACCTAGACCTGCAAACAAGAATGTAATCGGCACCAAATGGATATTTCGAAACAAATTAAATGAAGACGGACAGGTTATTAGGAACAAAGCAAGACTGGTTTGTAAAGGATATGCATAGGTCGAAGGCATTGATTTTGAAGAGACTTTTGCTCCAGTGGCCAGATTAGAAGCAATTAGAATGTTTTTGGCCTTAGTAGTTCACAAAAACTTCAGGGTGTATCAGATGGACGTCAAATCTACCTTTTTAAATGGGAAACTCGAAGAAGAGGTCTATATTGAACAACCAGATGGATTTCAAATTAGTGAGGATCCTAACCTTGTCTACAGATTAAAGAAAGCACTGTATGGATTAAAGCAAGCACCACGGGCTTGGTATGCTAGGCTAGATAACTATCTCTCTCAACAGGGATTCAAGAAAGGTTTAGTAGACAGTAATCTGTATGTGAAAACAGAAGGTGGGCATCTCATTGTTTTAGTTGTCTATGTAGATGATATTATATTTGGCAGCAACAAAGATGAAGCTTGTAAAGACTTAGCAAATAAGATGCAGAATGAATTTGAGATGTCTATGATTGGTGAACTGTCTTACTTTCTGGGGCTACAAGTTAATAAAAATGAGAAAGGCATATTCATTTCCCAAATCAAATATGTGAAAGAAATGCTAAAGAGGTTCACTATGGAGGACTGTAAGCCAGTCAGCACTCCCATGACAACAGGCTACAAGTTGAGTAAAGAAGACAAATCTCCACCTGTAGATCAAACCATGTATAGATCAATGATAGGAAGCTTACTATATTTAACAACCACCAGACCTGATATTCTACAGGCGGTTTGCATGGTAGCCATATTTCAGGCCAATCCCAAAGAGACTCACGTAACGATGAGCTTAAAAGGATTTTTCGGTATCTCAAAGGCACCATGGAGTATGGGTTGTGGTATCCAAAAGGTAAAGACTTCACTCTTATATCATATTCAGATGCAGATTGGGTTGGATGTATTGATGACAGAAAGAGTACCAATGGAGGTGCATTTTATTTGGGGGACAGATTGGTTGCATGGCACAGTAAGAAACAAGAGTCGGTTTCTTTATCTACAGCTGAGGCAGAATATATTGCAGCAGCAACATGTTGTACACAAGTCTTGTGGATGAAACAAACTTTGAAAGATCTAGATATCAATTTCAGTGAACCAATATCAGTAAAGTGTGATAACACCAATTCAATTAACATCTCTAAGAATCCAGTAATGCACTCACGGACAAAGCACATTGCTATTAGGTATCATTTCTTGAAAGAGAAAGTTGTAGAAGGAGAAGTTAAATTGGATTATGTCCCAACTACAGAACAAGTAGCAGATATTTTTACAAAACCTTTGCCCAAGGAAGTATTTGAGTACCTTCGAAGCAAATTAGGAGTAGTCACACTTCCTAAGAAGTGACTAGCTACAGGGATCACTTTCTCAAGGGGAGCAGTTGAGTATTTGACTATTCTTTTGCTCATGATCATAATTTGTGCCAATTGCAACAAATTGTACCTGAGAAGTGTGAGGATGGACTCAGGGGGAGTCTGTAGCAGCCCTTTGGTATTATTGACAAAGGGGGAGAAGAGTTACAGGAATGTATACAGGTGTTGCCAACAATTCCAAAGGGGGAGATTGTTGAGCAAGGTGTTGCAAGAAGGTTGTCATTGTTGTCAACACAGCGAGTTAGATCCAAGGATGCAGTGGATAGACAGATCAAAAGTCATTCAGATGCAGAAGATAGAAAAAATTAGAAGAAAAAGACAAGTTAGAAAACTGTCGCGATATCGCAACATGTTTTCTGTCACGATTTCGTGACAAGTTGGAGGAGAGAGAAAGTGCGGCCAAAAATGTAACGATTTCGCGACGAAAGTGAGGAGAGAGAAAGTGCAGCCGAAAATGTCATGATTTCGTGACGAAAGTGAGGAGAGAGAAAGTGCGGCCAAAAATGTCATGATTTCATGACGAAAGTGAGGAGAGAGAAAGTGTAGCTGGAAATGTCGTGATTTCACGACGAAAGTGAGGAGAGAGAAAGTGCAGCCAAAAATGTCACGATTTCACGATGAAAGTGAGGAGAGAGAAGGCGCAAGGCAAACTGTCACGATTTCGCGACAAGTCGGAGGCCAAGAAGCTAAGTCGAGAAACTATAGCGATTTTGCTACATGTTGAATTTTCGCTGGCAGAAGCAGGGAGAATGTGTTAAGTGAAAAAGTTGTAGCGATTTCGCTACAAGTTGCAAAGGCACAAAACAAAGGTGTAGCGATTTCGCTACGGGTAAAAGTTGCACAGAACAAAGGTGTAGCGATTTCGCTACGAGTTGCAAAGGCACAAAGCAAAGGAGTAGCGATTTCGCTATGGGTAAAAGTTGCACAACACGAAGGTGTAGCGATTTCGCTACCAGACAAAAGTGCAGAACTTAAAGATGCAGCGATTATGTTACAAGTCAAAATTTCATGGGAAGAAGCAAGTTGGAAGCAAAAGGCTCAAAGTTGTAGAAATTTCGCTACTGCATGAAGCACAAAATGTACGAAAGCCGAAAGCGTCGCGATTTCACGACAAAGATGAAGATGACGTCAACGAAAGTTGAAAGTGTCACGATTTCACGATAGGTTGCAAGAAAAGCCGCCAGAAGCCGAAAGCGTCATGATTTCACGACAAGAATGAGGATGACGTCAACAAAAGCTGAAAGTGTCACGATTTCGTGACAGGATGCAAGAAAAGCCGCTGGAAGCCGAAAGCGTCGCTATTTCGCGACAAGAATGAGGATGACATCAGCAACTGATCAAAGTGTCACGATTTCGTGACAAGAATGGTAGTGAAGCGTTCAAAGGCCAAAAGGGTCACGATTTCACGACGACAAGGTCAAGGAGGCGTACGGCCACAAAAAGTGTCGCGATATCGTGACGTGTTGCTATTTCGTGGCAATAAGCTACAGGAAGGTGATGAAGGTGGCAGAAGAGTTTGAGGCCGACAAGTTGAATCGAGGCCGACGGTTTTTAGGGTTTTGAAGCCGACATTGTCAAGGGTGTAATGGATTTTTTTAGGGTTTTAAAGCCGACATTGCCAAGGGTGTAACAGTGAATGTTTTTAGGGTTTTAAATCCGACACTGTCAAGGGTGTTACAACGGACGTTTTTAGGTTTTTAAAGCCGACATTGTCAAGGGTTTTATAGCGGACATTTTTAGGGTTTTGAAGCCGACATTTGCTAGGGTTTTATAGTGGACGTTTCTAGGGTTTTGAAGCCGACATTTGCTAGGGTTTTACAGTGAACGTGTTTAGGGTTTGCAGCCAATAATCACCAGGTTTAAGCAGCCAAAAAATTCTAGGGTTTGAAGTCGACATCATTAGGGTTTGCAACCGACGTCTTAGAGTTACAACCGACTATGATTTAACATTTGTTCTTGAAGATTTCTTCTATAAAAGGAGGGCTAATTGAATATGGAAGAGTGACTTGTGCGAAGATAAGGTGTGTATGCAAAATTTGCAGTGCGCAGAGAGTGAGTCGTTTCGATTTGAGCTAAGGCCGAAGCGATGTTTCTTTAGTGATGAAGTGAATAGTGCATATCGAATCTTCGAGAATAAAGAGCGCGATGTGCAGAGGGTGTGTTTCAAGTCCGAAGTAATAATACATAGACTGCAGAAGTGATCGATCTTCTGATTACAGCAAAGAGTGCGAAGAAGTTCAGAGAAGCGGTCGGATAGTGCGAATCGTGTTGCGTAGAAGCAGTAGAATGCATAAAAATAGCAGATCGTAAGAAATGAGGTGAAAGTTTTATTCTGTAATCTTTATTATTATCTTCCAAGTTGTAGCTTGGCACAAGGGGTTGGTGCCTCTTTCCAGTAGGTGCTGGTAAAATAGGAGTTGGTGCTCCATTATGTTGAAGCAGATAAAGTTAAGGGGTTGGTGCTCCTTCCAGTTGGTGCTGGTAAAGGATTATGTAAAGTTGTAGCTTTGCATTGACTAGATTTGGATGGTAGTCCAAGCAGTCATTTTTGAGGAGTAGCCACATTGGTGAACCTCGTTAAAATGTTGTGTTATGTGTGATGCTTTCTTGATGCATTTAGTATCTCTTTTATCTGCTTTAAACTGCTACTGGATTTAAAACTAATTGTTTTAGAAGTTTTTAAAGAACACACTGATTCACCCCCCCTCTCAGTGTCATTGTGATTTCAACAATTATGCATTCATTAAGCAACCACAACATCAACATCAAGGGAGGGGAATATCAAGGCAATGAGATCAAACCATCAAAATGGCTCATAAGTTAATTTCCAAAGGTGTATATAAACACCAAATCAATGCCTACATAATAAGAGCCTTAAACACATAAAAGTATGCATAGAAATATTTGCAAGTTAGATAGCTCTAAGGATAACTAAGCACATGATACAAGAAGTGGATAAGGGATACATTACCCAATTGATCACTTGGACAAACTTCCAGCTAAATCTATCATCGATTAGAGATAAATCACCAACTAGGAAAAGAGAAATCAAAGAAACCATCAATTGAAGCCATATCATCTACCAAACGAGTCGTGTTGGCGCATCCTAGAAACACCATAGTTGTATCCAACCTTGAGGAGAATACAGTCATCATTCGCTAGAAAATGCACAAGGTAGCACTCACTCGCAAGAAGGAGAGAAGTTTTGAAGCCAATAATGAATAACTTGCACCTTCTAGAGAAGAAATACTGAAGGAAAGGATATTTTGAAGATGTCCTCACATAAAATACAACTTGGTTGAATAAAAGAGAGTGTTTCATAATGTCTGCATAGGGAGAGAGATATATGAAATATAATGCTCATCTTGGAAGCATTAAAGGTATATTTCAAAGGAGTGAAAGGTGTAATAATCATTTCAACCAACCAAGAGCATTGAAGACTCATTAAACCAATGCTCAAAGAGACTTTAATGTCTATCTACCATCCAAGCAATGAATACACCAAGTTTTAAAGAGCATAAATGTATTACAAGGAGGATTGAGCATTGAATGTAACTCTTGAGTGACACTTTTCCAACATCAAGAGATGTTCATGCTATTTAAAGCATCTAAAATCAAACATGAGAGAAGAAAATCCATAGTGAGCAGAAGGGAGTGTCCATACACAGTGAAAGAGAAATAGACAACATTAAATATTGAGATCAAGGGTCAAAGCAACATTAAATTATAGTTGCAATTATCATGTCTTCCATTGAAGGAGATTAGCAGACATGAAGAAAACATCCAAAATTTAATATTTAGGATTTGGAGCATTATAAAGGTAAGGGTTTTACCTTAATCAAATTTCTTTCATTAAGGAGATATAAGGAGTATAATATAAGGTTGAAACCTTAGAAAAATCAACCTACATTTGAAAATAGAATCAAAGGAGACTTATATACTAAATAGTTTAATATTTACAATTTAAAACCATAGGAGATATAAGGGTTTCTACTTGGAAAATTAAAACTCTATTATTGCAAATATGTTTTTTTAATATTCCAAATTAGGGAGTTATAAGGAAAACTACACCAAAATAGATTATTGGAATTTAGAAATATTAAACTATTGAATATCAATGTCTATAAAAGAAAGTTCTTAATTTACTTAAAGGATTTATAATTATATACTTAAACATGTATCATACTCATACTAAAGGGACAAAATAAATTCAACCATAGAGAACTTCAAATTAAGTGCATAGTTCATTAGGAGAGATAAGGTGAAATAAAATTTGATGATTGTTATTTACAAAACATTAAAAAATTAACTCAAGAAGTGAACTATTAATTACTAAGCACTTTATTAAGCCTATAGATTATTCTAATTACTAGGGAGACAATGATTCTACAAAACTTAAGCTTTGGATAAGCTTTATCAACTTAGTTCACATACTATAAACTAGGGAGTCATAAGGTAGAACTACAAAGGATTTATCAAAAGTGTTCTTAAAAAATAAAGAGCTAAAACTAAGAAAGATGTTTACCTCAAGGAATATAGTGAACAATGAGATGAACAACACTATTAGAAAAGAAATAGCATGTTTGAATCATGAACATGCTTATAAAATCGAAAGCAAATCTAGACCTTACTTCAAGAGTGATTCATAGTGAAGCTTTAGAAGACAAATTTTATACCATCGAACATTATCTACATGCTCGACTCACTAAAGCAATTAATAATGGAAAGAGTGATATTCTACTTCCTTCATATTTTGGTAGCATATTGTATATGGCATTACTTACATACAAATGTTACAGGGATGAGAATATAGAATAAAAAAGACTAAAGAAAATAGAGTTGAATTAACCATACTTAGAAAAGAAATTTCAATCCTCATGCAATATTGGTAAATCAATTTATACTAACCCAATATATTATCATGATGAACTAAGTGTTTGTTCAACATCCTCTGTGCACAATAGGAATTATAATTAAGAGGACAAAGACAAAGATAAAATACTTTTTCAGGAATCAAGTGAAAGTAATACCACTTATGAAAGTGCAAAAATTAAATATAAAAGAAAATATAAAGAAGCATATGAAGAAATACAAGGTCAAGGAGGCATAAAGTGCCAAGTGAATTAAATATAATACAAAGGACCAAACCAAACTGAAGAATACTTGAAGATCAAAGATCCATATTGAAGACTAACATCTTCAATATCCAAATAATATAATACAGAGGGGGTGTTAGAGTATATTACATCATTTGGGTTATGTATGTGTACCATCTTTGGTACATAGCAAGAATAGGAGTTTACTTTAGAGTGAAATAAGCTAGTTACTTCAAGTATTGTAATACATGCACAAATATCAATGTGCAAGTTGTAAATGTGCATGTAGTCCACATGTACATGAGTCCTAGGTAGAGTAAGGGCCAAGGAATCTATCTTCCTATATAAAGGCCTCATAGTGAGTGTTTTGGAGAGGAATAAAATATAGAGATGAAGTAAATATAGTGGGGAAGTGAACACAGATAGTGTGTGTTATAGTTTAGGAGTATGGTACAATGTAGTTATTTTATATCTATTCATGGAGCGTTCATGTCCTCCATTATATAGCATTGTACTATTTTCATCACTTCCATTAATGGCATATTTCTAAGTTATTTGTAGATGTTCATATTATTATTTTCCTACATATTATTGTGCCATTAGTTCATACTTATCTCATATTAGTTATTTTACATCTTGTGGTCATACTATCTCCCATAAAAATCTAACATTATCTATTAGAATCAAGTAATCTATCTGGATCATTCAACCCCCCCTGAGAAGTGATGGTTATCATTGCATCAAGTTTTAAAATCAAATGGAAGCTTCTTTTAAATCTGAGTCTTTGTGAACCACTTGGCTTCATGACTGAATTGACCTACTCAGACTACTTTGTAGAGTTGTAAGGATTATCTCCTAGTGGCTTTAGTTGATGTGTTAATATTTGATCCTCTTTTGTTGATGTAAGACTTTTAGAGTTGATGTCATATATCACCAACTTATTTTCTATTGTGGAAGTATCTAGCAAAAGTGAGTAATATGGTTTTATAAGCTCAACATTGAAAATAATATGTAAACCAAGGTAAGATGGTAGACCTAGCTTGAAGGTATTCTCTCCCACTTTCCTGGTGATGGTATATGATCTGTAGCATAGGGGTTTAATTTTCCTAAGTGAAATTGAAAGATGCTATTTCTACAATCATAGCTAAACCTTATCTCCAATTTTGAAAGAGTATGGGGTGCAATATTGGTCATGATGTTGCTCATACTTTGTGTTCATCTAGTCTAGATGGCCATGAACCTATTCTTGTATATATTGCATGTGCTCAAAAAACTTCACTTTCTTTTCTATTTCTTTTCCTTATGTGATGTGAAGTCCATAGGTGATATTGGAAGAGCCACATCCACACATGCCAAAGGTTGGAAACCAAAACACACATTAAAGGGGCTATGTTTAATAGAGCTATGTGAAGCCTTGTATAAACCATGTTGGATGTATGGTAGGATCTTATCCCATATTTGAGTATGATTTGAATTGTACATATGCATGATCAACCTATTGATAACTTTTGCTTTTTCATCAGTCTGAGGATGGAATGTTGTAGATTGGATGAGTTTGGTGTCCATCATCTATCATAGAGTGTTTCTAGAATATACTTAAAAATTTGTTGTCCCTATATGAGATAAAGAATTTTGGTAGACCACAATGAATACAAACATGACTGAAATATAGTTTTATAGTTTTTTGAGCTATAACTTTTTCTTGCAAGTAATCATGATAGCCATTTTAGGAAAACAATCAACCACCATAAAAACACAATCATTTCCATTCTTGAAAATAGGAAAACCATAGAGAAAATCCAAGGAGATAAACTTCCATAATTTTTGAGGTATTGGAAAGGGTGTGTATAGGCCCAATTTTCTTTTGGTTGGGTTTGTAATTACATAGGGTGTGCACGACTTGATGTATTTTTCTTTATTGTCCCTCATATTTGTCTAGAAGAAATATTTTTGAAGAAAAACTAGAGTCTTCCCCATACCAAAGTGACCTACCTTGTTTATATGGCCATTTTTAATTAATTCTTGAATCTACCTCTTGATCTCATAATTTTCAAGAACTAATCTATGATAAACAAAGGCATTACATAAAGATGAACCAATAATAAAATCGATGGAATGTTTTACCTCATAATGGAGTGGTAATATAGTAGTTTATTTGAATATATAAACATATTTTATTGTGATCTAGTCCATTTGTCACTATTTCTATGATGATTGTGTTGTCACGGTAGTAGTAACCATCTTCTTTACAGATTGATGTTTGATCATCAAAAGAATAAATTGCTTTGTTTTTTATCATTCATTTGCATTGCTTGGAATTGATGAGGAAGGCAGAAGTGGAAGGAGATACCTTTTGTATTCTACATTGCTATTCCCCAAGTATGATGATGATTTTATAGGATATTGAATCATACATGCCATATATTTGCCATATATGGCTAGCCAAGGAGCACATAACAAACATCCAGTGGAACCACATCACATAAAACTTTATCTATGAATGGTTTGATGGCATAAGATAGAAGATATTATTGAGTGATATGAATATCTCTCCCTTGATTCAACCATCCAATGTTATATTTCTATGGGTGAGGCTTCATAGGTATATTTAGAGCCTTCATACTATTATTAAAAAAAATTGACTCCCATTATCAACAATAAAATGTAAGGGCTTACCATTTACCTAGAATTATGAGTGGAATAATTACTCCTTAGGTATATCCTCTACTTTGATTTGTGTAGTAGAGGTAGCAATAGTCACATGTGGTTCAACCTCCATGATCTGCTTACCTTTATCCTCGGTTGGGCGAAATTTTAGTGTTATGGATGTAAAAGAATGTGTATCGACAAATCGAGACTAAGTTTACCAACACTCTTCTTTGGAATTTTAGTTGCTCTTATGGTAGTCACACCATTCCCAATCCTGTTCTTTTGGGGCTTTATATCTTGTGACTCTTTCTTCTGCTTTTAGTTTTGTTTTTTTTTTACCTCTTTTGTATTGTTTCTTTTGAGAATCACCTTTACCTTTCTTAGGATGACCCTTGCTATTTTGGTTCTTGTCATTTGAACTATATCCTTTCTTATTTTTGCATTTGTACTTGTGATCAATATTTATTTATATGTTTTACCTAAGGTCTTGAACTCAAATAAGTCCATGTCTTTTCTTATGTACAACATAGTCCACTACAGTACATGAGAACTCAATGCATCTTAGTGTCTTAGATGCCAAGTTTTGTAGACATTGAATGAAAAGCATGGGTATATTATTAAACAAACCTTTCTTTATCTTGACATAGTTGTTGTCATCATATGTACAAATCTTCATGGGTGCCTACTGGATAGTATTAATTATTGACTACTTCGACAAACTCATCCCATGTAGGATATTTTTCATCTTCTTGGTTTTGCTTGTTTGCTTACCACCAAATATAGGCTAGCATTGAAGCCTTTAGCAAGGCAAAAGTGATATTCTATTAATCATAGAATTGAATGATACAATGTGTGGGTAGATGATCCGACCAATTCTCCACCTCTTCTACATTAATTATTCCTTCAAAGATAGGAATATCAAAGTTCACCTAAATTTTGAATGGTATTGGGGCATTGAATGGTTGTGTTGTAGTGTTGGAATAGGGTAGCCATTGAAGAATCAAAGAAAATTGATCCAACATTTGATTCTTCTATATTTTAGTTGCTTCAACCACCATATATTTGAAATAATTTGTTGTCTCAATGATTTTCACCATATGAGATAATTTGAAATAGCTAGCTAGGTAATCAAAGGGATTGTGCACCTTGTACCCAAGATTTTAATAGCCTTATATCATCTTTGGGATCATACATATACAAATAAACTTATGTGATACCATTGATCCAAAATATTTGGAGACAATGGATTCTTTGTTGTATAAAAACAAAAGTAAGAAAGAGAAAAGATTGAAAAATAAGAAGCAATATTTTATTAATCTAAAAATGGGATTACAAAGGAGGCAATCTCTAAGGAGAGATGTTTTCCAACTCCTACAATCTCTAAGAAGAGATGTCTGCTAAAAATCCAAATGCAACTTTGCAATACCACCATGTCACCATGTCATATCTAAAACCTCTATGCCACTACCTTCTTAAATTAATTGCTGGGTAGTTATGATGGTTTGAATCCCAATATGATGGTTATAATGGTTTAACTTCTATGATGCAAGATGCAAGGTACATAAATTTTGTTGCTACTACCAAGAATTTTGTGATTCTTGCCTATTTTATAATTTATACTCCATGATCTGTACCCATTCCAAAATCTACACTCCATGGTCTATACCCATTTTTTAATTCACACTCCATGGTTTGCACTTATTCTATAATATGCACTCCATGGTCTACATCCATTTTTCAATCAGCACTTTGTATTTCGTACCTATTTTATAATCCAGATTATATGGTTGGTCCATATGTGCTCTATGTTCATCTATCAAAGTCTGAGTTATTCATTGGATTTTGAGTCCAAATTTATTCATAGAATTTCAATTCTAAGTCCATTTATAAAATATCCACAACCCGTATATTAGAGATCCATAGTCTATTTGTTGGAGATCTACAGTTTATTTATAAAAGACCTACAATCCATCTATTAGAATCTATGGTTTGTTTGTCAGAATTAGGTAATATACCTAGAAAAAGAGGCTATATTATTTTTTTTATGTTGTACAAATGATTTATTACAACAATCTAGATGGTTAGACTAGTAGAAGTCTAGGTCTGATCAACTTAAATACTACCAACAACATGTAACCACTAGGTTGATTTGGGTTAACAAGGATGAGGAAACTAGTGAAGCAGGTGAAAAAAAATATTTGTATTCATGTTAGTTCCAACTAGATACACCATATATTATTTCCCTTCTAAGGTGGTTGGAGTTGGTTCACCAAATTCTTGTATCCACTTGGTAGTAGTTAGTTTCTTCCCTTAGTACCCTTACTTTGATAAGAAATAAATTCGATGGGTTGAATCATTTTGTTGGACTATTATATTTTTAATATCTCATTCATAAGCATTGGTCTAATTCTAGTTTTATTAAACACACAAAAATTAGCTTAATTCCCCTTCAAAAAATATTTTTTGATAAAAAAGAAGAATCATAAATTTTAAATGGAAAATTATAATCTCTCTTAGGAAAAATTTAACTTTCCTTACTTGAGTAAAATTCACCCATATTTGGTGAATGTTGATATGAACTGCATTTTTTAAGATGAAATTTAACTTGCAAAAACTATGAATTATAATTTTTGTACTTGGGAAATTTCTTCCTTTATGAAAAGGAAAATGGAAAAACACACCTTTCAAAATTCAAAATCACATTTTTTATACTTAAAATATCTCAATGCTTCTATAGATAAGCAAATTGTAAATGTTTAATGGTGAAAAATTAATTTTTGGTTTAGATATTTGCTTAGCTATTCCAGGTGTGAATTATAATTGATAAATTTCAAATTACAAAATATTTTACTCTTCTTTGGAAATGAATTGCAATCTATCAAGTAGAAAATAGTAATTTTAATACGTAGCAAAAATTTAGAATGTTAGATTGCATTTTTGAATATGCAAAATTAAAATCAGCCAAATTTTCACTTTAAAATATCAATCTAATTAAAGACTCATGCAAAATGTGATGTGCACTTTTGATGTGGGATTTTGAATTTGAATACTTTTACTAGGTCTTATAACAGAGTAATCATTCCATAAAGTACCTATAAACCCAAAAATACAAAATAAGTAGATTTGAATATATGTAAAGCAGGCTTGATAAAATAATTTTAGGTTATGTGTGAATTAACATAATAAGCAAACCCTTTAATAGATATAATAAAATTATAGTCAAATTTACATAGATATAAGAAATTAGGTGCAAGGGGACTAAATCTAATTCTCATAAAAATCAATCTTTGCTCTCATAATTCATGCTAGAACCTATTGGATGAGCAAATCATCGAATGAGATTTGTGCATGTGATCTTGTTTTAACATTTGGAAGTAAAGAAATGTATTCTCTCCAACCTCTAGATTCAGGTCAACTTCCCACTAACCATACTAAAATATATTATTCTAAGTGCATAAAAATTAATTATAAAGTGAAATATATACAAAAACTGTAAAGTAAATGAAATAAATATATTCTATCATGATTGTAATTGTAGACACACAATTTTGACACACCAACAAAGCGAAAGATATCAAACAAGTCACAAACATCATAAAACATCAATCTAACCCAAACATAGTAATTTGGGAACCTTTTTCAACCTCTACCAAATTGACTACCCTAACCAAAAACACCATTGGCAATTTTTTTAAGCCAAATGGTGAATTTGGTAAGCCTCACAAAATCAAATTCTAACAGTCAATTTTGATCTCAAACTAAAATTACCACTAGTGAATTTGGTAACAAGTGGTGAATTTGGATAATGGCCAAAATATCATAGAGAAATCCACAGGCACACAAATTCCATCCTTTCATTCCTTACTTTGACCTCACATGCTCTAGCAAGGGATCGGACCTACAAAATTTGAATTAGTCCTAACTAATTATTCCCCTAATATTTCCTTCAAAATATATTTAAATATCCCTTGGGGAAGGTATAGAGAGTGATTCAAAGGTTAAATACATTCTATTAGGATTCTTTTAGCAGCTCTTCTTCCTCAAAATTCTTCATTTTTAAGCATTTGCAAGCATTTTGGAAGCAAGCCAAGTAAGGAAAAGAGATATTGGAGGCAAGGACACATTCTTGAGGTAAGGGAGAGAATATTTATAGGTGATATAAATCCTAGTGTATCTCTCCTCTTCATTACTTTGCTTTCCATTTTACATTTAGTTATGTTAGCGTTATCCTTGCTAACTCGAATACTTCATTCACTTGCAATTTTCTTTCATTTTCATGCTCATAATCCTCTTATGTAAGGATTATATTTGGTTGTAATCCTTAAAATATTAATTGTAGGTCTTGGTTGATCATATATATTCTCATTTCAAGTATCTAACATCTCTTTGCAATCTTACTGGAGCTATTCTACTTGCTATCTTCTGTTTTGTTCACTTATCTCTCCATTTTACAAGGTCATTTTCATGCATTTCTCTTCATAGAATTTAACTAATTGCTATTCTTTTCATTCACAATATTTTTTACCTTTATTATAAACATTCTAATCCTCTCTTTTCATATCCATGCTCATACATTTTTAATCCATTATCATTTACAAGCACTTAGCATTGTTATTTATCTTTTTCAAGCACATTTGACTTGATTTTGGTGAAGTTTCAAGCACACAAGCATTTCTTTCATTCCCAAATCGCTATAATGGTGGAGACAAGGTTCTAATTACCTTTTTATCCCACTAAAATTTCTTTTCTAATCACCATTTCATGCATTTGTATTTCTTATTGCTATAGATTTTATTTTTTAGCAACACTCGTTTGTTCAATATACTAGTACTCATTTCTTATTGTTTTCACAAATATTGCTTAATTTAGGATTTAATTAAGTGATCTTATTATACTTATAATATTTTCATATCCCTTTTCATCTACTTTGTACTCCCTAAGCTATTCAAAATAGTCATTGAGAATCCTCCCCTTGTCTTTTGCACTTGCATTCATTTTTATCACAAAATTGTGAAATTTTATGATATATCCCATTGAATTCTTACATCACAACCCTAGAAAATCCTTCTATCAGTTCAATACTATAGTTACATTACATAACTAATAAAAAACCCATCCAAAATAATCAATATCATCCCTATTTTAGACCAAAATTACCAACCACCACAGTAATTGGTGATTTTGGCTCTCTATAAACCACAAACCAAAAATGCCACTCAGACCAAAAATTCCACTAGTGTTTTTGGTAAGCCAATTGGCATTTTTGACATGGCCTTATTTCCATCCAAGGAGACAAGCATACTCAAATTTTCCATAAATAGGGGGTTTTATTACCTTCTTAGACAAGAAATTCACTTTCTCCAAATCTTAGATAGACCCCCAAATAGAAAACCTAATTGTTTTGGTCTCTTTGTGCAAGCACCAAATTTTCCATTGACATTATTGGCAGTAGTGGCAAATCTGGTCAAACATCTATAGAGGTAATCTGACCACTTGGTATCACTATGAGCTCTATTTTTTAGCATTTTTGTGTGTTATGGTCTTTGTTGAATACTATTTTGCATCCAAAATCATATTTCAAATTGGAAAGTTAAGGAACCCTAATATAGTTTTAACATCCTTTACAAAACACATTTACATTGGATAAAATAAAGGAATCTTATGTCAAAATCTTGATTTCTTTCTCCTTTTATAAAAATATAGGCAAGAAATCAAAACCATATAGTTGCATTATAGGCTAATTTATCTTTTGCATCATCTCTTGTTTGCCTTGAAAATAAAAAATCTTCTTAGTTAACCTATCATCAAAATGAAAAGCATATAGGTTAGTTATTGTTTTCTTGAATTTGTGTGATATAATCTTAGAATGCATTTTAGATGATCTTAGCCTTAAGTCTTAAATAACCATTTAAGGATCGAAAAATACTAGAGATTTAGTGATCCAAAACTTTAGGTGTTTTTGTTGAATAAACCCATATAACACCAATCTACAAGCATTTACATCTACTTTTACACCTTGAAAATTTGTATTGAGTAGGGATCTAATCACATAGAAGATATTTGTGAGACAAGAAAAGTCTCCCCAAGATCGAAGAATGCTCCACAAGATCAATCACACACAAAAGAGGAAAACCCACAACACCAATATTAAACCCTACTTCAAATGAAGAAGGGAAACATCCACTATGAAGCTCACTATATTACTCATTTTATTCAACAATAGAAGAATGTTTCAATGTTATGCAACAATATGCATCAACATGATATTACAACACAAGTCAATATGACAATATATATTAAGATGTAGTAGACAACACCTCTATTTAAAGAGAAGTTTTTCTACTACAACCCTAAATCTTATCACAATATAATCTTGATATGTGTGACAAGTGGCATATATCAAATATTAGAAAGTGCTTAGTTACTTTCTAATATTATCACAATATAATCTTTGAGATGTGTGATAAGTGGCATCTATCAAATATTAGAAAGTGATTAGTTACTTTCTAATATTTTCTAGAAAAGGAGAAATAATGTTTTCCCACAAATTAAATATTCCTATCACATTTATTTTATTTATTAATTGGGTGGGAATATTTTTACATAAAATAGAATTATTTTCTAATTCAAATATTATTCTTTATACTTTATATTCTAGTCTAATAATAATTCACACAATGTTGCATTACATATTCCAATACTCCTCCTTAATGCAATATTGGGGAAAGGAATTATGAAACAAAGAAACATTCTCCCCCTAAATATAAAAAATAGGATGAGAATCAAATGAGTAATATAGTTACAATGAGCTTATATGACCAAGAATGGTCTACAATAAGGCACCAATACAAAATGGGCCAAAATGAGACTGCAGGCCCCCAACGGAGTAGATTCATATACAAGCAACTTACAAAGCCATCCATCAACCACAAGTGGTTGCAAATGACAGGAAGAAAACATCACAAGGGTGTCTTCAGTAAGTCTGCAAAACCCCAAATGAAAGTACCTGCAATCTACAAGCAGCTCAACATAAGATTAGTTAGATACATCATCATAAATTTATTCACCATAGCATATATGAATATCCAAAGATGATAACAAAACTGATCTAACAAATAGTGAACTATAAGTCATCACAAAAATATGCCAAGCCATACTTATAGTCACGTGTTATATAGTTGATAAAAAAATATCATGATCAAAGTTGCATAAAGCAAACAAGGAGTGCCATGATAATGCAAACTCTAAAGTACCATGTACAAAAGTTGCATAAGGTATATGAAAATAATAAAGTGTGCACACCGGTTGCATAAAGCCAACCATAAAATATCATGTACAAAAGTAGCATAAACGCTAACAAGAAAGTACCATGATAAACCAATTGCATAATGCCAACTACATAAAAACATGTATAAAGTTGCACAAGGCAACAAGAAAGTACCATGTAAAAGAGTTGCATAAATAAATTACATCATATACCATAATTGCACAATGCCATCTACAAAGTAACATGTAAAAAATTTGCACAAGGCAAACAAGAAAGTACCATGTTCAAAAGAGATGCAAAAAGCAATTATACCACCAAATATCAACTCATATATATAGCACAAAACACCTCATAAGGATGAAGTTGTCATCATACAAGTGTAACTACACCTCATTCCCCCTTGAGGATAACTTCACCAAACCAAGTGAGTCCCTCAGCTTACAAAATTGCTCCTTGGGAAGAGGTTTGGTAAATAAATCAACAGAATTAGAAGATGATGGGCAATACTCCAATTGAATAGTCCCATCCAATACCTTCTCTCTGATAAAGTGGGATTTGATTTCAACATGCTTTGTCCTTTTATGCATTACAATATTTTTAGCCAAGGCAATAGCTAATTTATTATCGAAGAGCAAATGTGAAGGACCAAATTGCTCAAAGCCAATTTCCTTCATGAGGGTATGAAGCCAAACCGCTTCCTGTGCAGCTGTTGTCATAGCCTTATACTTTGCTTCCATTGTAGAAAGAGCAATTGTATCTTGCTTCTTGGAATATCAAGAGATAGCTATAGACCTAATACTAAAAACATATGTTGTGGTAGACTTTCTGTCTATTCTATCCCTTCCAAAATCAGAATCAGCATAGCTGAAAAGAGCAAAGGAAGGAAGCCTAGAATACTTGAGTGCCAAATCTCTAGTACGTGAAAGGTACTTCAGAATCTTCTTGATAGCTTGTAAGTGCTCAATATAAGGTTTATGCATGAACCTAGCCATCATACCAACTACAAAAGCAATATCTGGCCTTGTGATGGTAACATAAAGAAGACTACCAATTAGCTGCCCATACAATGTAGCATCAACCAACTGAGATTTTGTACTTACTTCCAACTTAACCCTTGTATAAATGGGAATGGAAGTGGGATTGTCATCATCCAAATCAAACCTCTTCAGAAGATATCCAATATACTTATATTGACTCAAAAAGGTACAATCCTCATGCTGATAAACTTGCATACCAAGATAGTACTGTAGAAGACCAAGGTCAGTTATTTCATACTCTAACTTTAATTTGGAGATGAAATAAAAAATGGCCTCATTCTCATTTCCAGTCACAACAAGGTCATCAAAAAATAGAGAACTTAAAATGACCAAGTTATCCTTCCTAAGCACATATATATTTGTATCTAAATAGCATTTATTAAAACCAAGAGACAGGAAGTAACCTGAAATCTTCATGTACCATGCTCTAGGTGCTTGCTTCAGATTGTACAAGGTTTTATTTAGTTTACACACAAGTGTTTCCTTACCTTGTACAACAAATCCTTGTGGTTGACTCATGTAGATATCCACATCCAAATCACCATTTAGAAAGGCACTTTTCACATCAAGCTAAAAAATCTTCCAACCTTGAGCAGCATCAATAGCAATGAGAAACCGAATGGTGTGAATTTTGGAAACTGGTGCAAAGGTTTCATCATAGTCAATTCCATATTTTTGAGCATAACCCTTAGCAAAAAATCTAGCCTTATACTTTCTATCTCTCCATTAGAATTGTACTTGATTCTATAGACCCACTTGTTCCCAATAACATTTCCCTTATTAGGATAAGGCACTAGATCCCTAGTTTTATTCTTTAGAAGAGAATCCATCTCAACCTTCATGGCATCAACCCAACAAGATTGTTGTGAAGCTTCTTGGTAAGAAGTAGGCTTATGATCATTATCTATCTTAGCTAGAAAAGATATGTTAAGGGTCATACTTCTAGTTATCCTTTGGCTAACTGAATTCTGCTCTTTAGGACCCCTAGAATGATCCAACCACTTAGTCTTTTTGACACAAGGCCCACCCTTTTCTAACTCAAGAAGGTCTTCATTTAATTTGACATCTCTTGAAACAAATTTAATGTGTGAATAACGTGATTATAACCTGTAGCCCCTATGTTCTACATCATAGCCAATAAATATGCATTTTTGAGACTTTTTTTCCAATTTCTTCCTCTTTTTTGAAGGAATATATGAAAATTCATCACATCCAAACACTCTTAAGTGTGACAAATTTGGCTTCTTACCATTCCAAACCTCATAAGGAGTCTTCCCCTCAATTGATTTTGAAGGACACCTGTTAAGAATGTAGATTTTTGTACTTGCTGCTTCACCCCAAATAAATTGAGGTAAGTGGTCACCAAGCATGCATCTTACCATCTCCATGATTGTCCTATTTTTCCTCTTTGCAACACCATTTTTTTGAGGAGTGTATGGACAAGTAAACTACCTTTTGATCCCATGAGAAGAACAAAACTCATTGAAATCATTGCTATTGTACTCCCTTCCATTGTCACTTCAAATAATTTTGATCTTTGCTACCTTTTGATTTTCTACCAAAGTTTTGAACTCCTTGAATGTCTCAAAACAATCCGATTTATTATTAAGTAGATACCCAAAGATCATTCTTGAATAATCATCTATAAAGGTGAGAATATAGGATGCACCACCAAGTGATCTAACATGTAATGGACCCATAATATATGTATGAATGAGTTGAAGAATTTGTGTGGCCCTTGTTGACTTGTCCTTTGTAAAATTTTGTTTGCTCATCTTGCCTAAGATGCATGTTTCACACAAACCATGAATAGGTGAAATGTTAGGCAAGCCTTCAACCAAATTTTTGGACTTCATCATTTGAATATTTTGATAGTTTGTATGGCCTAACCTTAAGTGCCAAAGCTTACTACTAGTAGAAACATTAGTTGCTAAACACACTTTAGAAGGAGCATCACCTAACACATAAATATTATTCTTCACATAACCTGTAATTATTGGTATCATGGTATCATGCCTTTCCTAATGCTCAATGAAGTTGCATTAAACTCAATAGTGTGACCACTTCTAAAAACTTGCAAAACTGAAATTAAATTTCTCCTAAGGTTAGGCACATATAGGACATTATCAAGTAATTTCCCTTCAATTACAACATTGCCAACACCTTCTACTTGAAGTCTAGTATTATCACCAATGACAACCGAATCTGAAGAGTGCTTATGAAAGTCCACAAACTTATCCTTTTTAAAACACATATGGTTAGTGCATCCAGAATCTAATACCCATTCATTAGAAGTAGATGAGTCAATGGAGTAGAGGGCACAAACAAAGGCATTTTTATTATAATTTTGCTTTACATTGTTGTTCTTTTTCTTTCCCTTGCCAAACCATTTCTTGGGTCCTTGTCCCTTAGCCTTTTCTTGCTCTTCTTTTTCTACAATATTATTCTTCTTAAAACAATTTTGTTCCTTGTGGCCTTTCTTGCCATGAAAGTTGCAAGTGAAATCAACTCTAGGCTTGTTGGGTTGGAAATTTTGATTTTTCCTTCCCTTGTATTTCTTCTTGAAGGAAGCCTTAGTGGCACTCAAGGCAACATTCTTCTCCTTGAAAACTTGACCATTCACTTTGTCTCTATTAAGAGACTCTTCATGTTGAATCAATAATTGTGAAAGAGTGTTGAGAGGAATGCCATACTCTTCTTGCTCTAGCCTAGTCTCAATAATGGTGACAAAATTCTTGAAATTGCTTGACAAGTTCCTCAAAATGATAAATCTTAAGAGCTTCTCACTTATCCAATCACAATTACAATCCAATAGTTTAGTTCTCATGTTTTTCATATTTGAGAGGAAGATCAAGTCACTTTCTTCTTCACCTTGCATAGTGCTAAGAATTTTGGACAATAAAGTGAATTTCCTTGATGTTTTGGACCCTAGATGGACTTGTTTTAGCAAATTCCATTCATCTTTAGCATGCTCACAATGGCTTATAGTAAGCAATATCTCATCACTCACACTATTGATAATCATGGAAAGTGCAAGGTGACTCTTGTTGTTGTATGTCTCAAGTTCCCTTGCCTGGGTTGGGATTGCTTCATCTCCATTCACAATGGGCCATAACTTTCTTGCTTGAAATTCAGCCCTCATTCTTGGTTCCCATATTCCAAAATTTGATCCATCAAGGATGTGCTTAGGTGTGAAGGAGATTCCATTATCACTAATTCTATAAAGTGAACATAATCAAAACATAAGATGAATTGAAAAAGAAAATAAATGATGCAATAAGAAAGTAGATAAACATACTTGCATATAAAAAAAAAACATAACTTTCAAGTAATCTACTTTTCAATCATCAAAGATAATCATCATGAAATATAATTAAAATTAAGCATAAGCAAGAGAGATAAGCATCATCATGAAAGATAATCAACATTATCATGAACTACTAAAACCATATTGTAATAAATAACTATAACCATATTGCAATTGAATAAAGGAAATAAACAAAGATCAACTTGCAATAAGAAGGTAAGTAATCATAACAACCATCTTACAACAAAATAAACTAACTTGAATTGAACCATAAAATATTTGTTAAATGTTAGATAGTCAATAAGTTAGTAAGTTAGTGTTCATTTTAAGGTTTTTCTATAGCCTAATGAATTGTCAATTCATCTCACCCAAGGTCAACCAAGCTACCCAAAAGGGTACGAGTACGAGGACCCAAAAAGGACTTGCTACCGATAGAGTGGATTCTTTTGGATTCAATAGGTGTTTAGAAAATATAAATTGTGTTGCAAGATTAAGTAAATTTTAATCAAATACTAAAGTTATGGTTAGTAAGTGGATTCATTTTTAACCTTCTTGATTAATATGAAAATTAGTAAATTACAAGTTAGTTGGTTAGTAGATTGTTTAGTAGCAAGTTAGTAAGTCAGTAGTTAGATTAGTTGAGATGCAAAATGCAAAAGATGCAAAAAAAAGAAATGTAAGAAAGATGAACAAGAGATAGTGGAGACACAAAGCAATACACAAATACACTCTCTCTCTCACACACTCTCACTTTCATTCTCTTTTACTTTCATTATGAGAGATACAAGTTACATTAATTTACATTATGCTTCAAGCAAATGCTTGTGAGAGATTAGAAGAAATTAATAAAAATAGGGGAAGAGAGTGAAAAAGTTGACTTGGATAACCTTGCAAAACAAGCAAACTCACAAACAACCATTGTTAATGTGAGACAAAAAAAATATTGCATTTTAAGGAAAAATAATAATATTTTTTTAATACAAAAATTGCTTAAAAAAATGAAATTAAATTAATAAAATTTATTTTATTAAATAATTAATAAAAAAATCGCATGAAAAAGTTTAAATATTTTTATAAAGCAAAATTTTTTAAAAAAATTTAAAAGTTTTTCAGACTATATAGTCGACTATTTTTTTTATATAGCCGACTGTTTATATATATATATATATATATATAGCCGACTATTTTTTTTTTATATATATAGTCGACTATTTTATATATATATATATATATATATATATATATATATATAACTGACTATTTTTTTATATATATAGTCGACTGTTTTTTTATTTATATATATAGCCAACTATTTTTTTTATTTAATTTTTTTTTTAAATGACTATATATGGAAATAGGGGTTTTTGGGTCTTCCAGACACAACCATGGGGTCCGTTTGGCTCCAAAACCCTTCCAGCAAAAGCTTAATGCCAAAAACAAAATTATAGATTTAAAATGAAAATACTATTTGCAAAAGATCTAACAACTAGATCTAAAAACACAATAAATCTATAAACCCTAATGACATATTTTCAAAATAAGTTTGCATAAAATACCCAAATATCAAATGCATGCAAATATATATATATATATATATATATACCTTAATGGGTTTTTCACCTCAAAATATTGAAGACACTTGATGGAGATCACAATCACTCTGATACCAAATGTGATACAAGCAAAGTCTCCCCAAGATCGAAGAATGCTCCACAAGATCAATCACACACAAAAGAGAAAAACCCACAACACCAATATTAAATGGTAAAACCCTACTTCAAATGAAGAAGGGAAACATCCACTATGAAGCTCACTATATTACTCATTTGATTCAACAATACAAGAATGCTTCAATGTTATGCAACAATATGCATCAACATGATATTACAACATAAGTCAATATGACAAGATATATTAAGATGTAGTAGACAACACCCCTATTTAAAGATAAGCTTTTCTACTACAACCCTAAATCTTATCACAATCTAATCTTATCACAATCTAATCTTGATATGTGTGACAAGTGGCATCTATCAAATATTAGAAAGTGCTTAGTTACTTTCTAATATTATCACAATCTAATATTTGAGATGTGTGATAAGTGGCATCTATAAAATATTAGAAAGTGACTAGTTACTTTCTAATATTTGATAAAAAAGGGAAAATAACTTTTTCCCACAAATTAAATATTCCTAGCATCCTTGTTTTATTTATTAATTGAGTAGGAATATTTTTACATAAAATAGAATTATTTTCTAATTCAAATATTATTCTTTAGACTTTATATTCTAGTCTAAGAATAATTTACACAATGTTGCATTACATATTCCAACAATATTCATATCCTTAGGGTCTCCTTTGAAAAGATAAGTGGGGAAGCAAATATTCTAGCAAATCTCTACCATATGTGTTGGATGTGGTTAAATTAAAAATTTCTCACACCTATAGTAACAAGATTATTGTTGATCAACTAGCACATATAAAGGGAATTGAAGTGTAGACACCCAAAAGTTTCACATTGCCACTTTCCCCATATTCATAGTCGATCAATTTGCAAAACCCTCAAAAATTGCATAAATTGGCTTCAAAACAATATTCATTTATTAAAATAACTATTCATCATCCTTATCCTCCTTGGGTTAGTTAAGCCATTTTTTATGATTAATCATGGATCCTCATGTGACCTCAATCATAACTCAACTAAGGTTGAATTCCTCATCATGGTAAAAAATCACTTTATGATCAAAAAGAACATTTTTAGTCAAAACTTGCATTATGGATAAATACATGTTTAATTAGATCTAATCATGATTTAAGTTAAGCCTTCCACCTCACCTAGTCTACTTTAACTAGCCTAGCCTAGCCTATCCTAGCCTAACATTACCACCTCTCATCCAGATATTTTCTATGTCTCACACTCTCCGATACAATTAATATCATTTGGAGACTTTCCTCCAAATCATCATGGTATGTAGATGGATGAAGGATTCTCTCATTCAAATCTATTTATGACACAAAAAATCTCAGAGGGCACCTCACAAATTTCCACATCACTAGGGACACCTCAGGGGACACCTTAGTGGACACCTCATAATGCATGCCTCATAGGAGACACCTCATGGGACACCTTAGCCCCTCCCCTAACCTTGGCCAAGTCTATAAATAGAAGGCCATTTTCACCATTTTGAAGAAGACTCAATTTAGCTTATAGAAACTCTACAAAAATCACTCTAGGCATACAACATCCATCATACATCAATCACATCCATTTAGTATTAGAGTCTCCATTAGATCTACTATGCTCTTTGTGATTTAGATAGGTTATCAATAAAGAAGGTGACTTTTGAAGGTGACTTGATGAAAGATCAAAGATTAAACAACATTAAGGCGATATACACTTCATATTTGGCAAGTTAGATTGAAAATATAAAAATTTGCACTTGCCTATGCAAATTTCTAGATCCAAAAAAATCCTCATCCCCCCATGCAACAATTTTGAGGTTACCGAACAAGTAAGTATGATCCCTTTTATGTTTTTTCATGGTTTTATAAATTTCTAGTCATATTTTGAGCTCGTTTCAAAGTCTTTTTGTATTCATAAATACGAGGTTTGACCAAGGCAAGCAGCCAAATGTTCTAACTAGATTTTATAGGTCCAAAAGGTACAAAGGAAAAATCAAACCAGTAGTAGCCTATGCGCAAGAAACCCACCTGCATAGAGGAACATACAAAAGGTGAATCTAAATTCTTGCAACTATATTGAAGAGGTATTTCATAGGGGAGACCCGTTTGTAGCCTTGAAGGCATAGTTGTAAAAGGATTCATCTTGTAACCCTTTTAGCATAATAAATACAAAGAAGTAGTTCTTCATTAAACATGTGATCTTCAAATGGTTTCATTCTAGTACGCTCTATGGGACCCCCACTAGGCATTAGATCAAACGCTATCTAACACATCATGTGGGAATTGTTTCTATGTTTCAGGTGTTGAAAAACCAAAGCAAACTCCACCAAACCCCTAAGAAGCACTTCAGGCCCAACATTGCAAAATTGCAGGCCCCAGCATGAAGTTTGTAGGTGCACCTATGAATTTCTAATATCCAAAAAAATTGCACCTTGGTGTGTGAATTTCTCAATATGCCTCAAAAATATATCCCTGGCCTACAAGGTACTTCTTTTGTACACTCACATCAACTACAATGTAAGTTGGTGGGGTTAAAAGACCTTTTTTCCATTGTGATTGTTATCCTTCATACCTAGATCCCAAACCACCTCTTGTCATGGTGTATGCAAGGTGAAGGCATTTCTTGTATTTTTAGCACCACATAGTTAGAATTTATGTTTTTATGTTTTTGTTTGCTTAGCTTTACAATTATCTTTTTAGGGCTTTTGTGATAGGTTGTTGGCATAAAAATCTAACTTTTGGTTGTTTTTGTGTAGGAAACTTCTCTAAAATTAGAAAACAAATACATAACCAACTCCAAGCACCATAAAATTGTTCAAACCAACTAAAAAATCCAAATTCATACCCACCTTGTGTGAATTTCCTTAAGCAAAAAAAATTGCACCCCCCCATTCAAATTTTTGAAAATTGTAAAATTTGGTTACACAAATATAGACAAGGGTCTCTACAACTACATGGAAATAGGTATTTTGCTTAGGCACTAATTTTTTATGTCTTTTCAATGTTGTTTCACTGCTAGGTTTAGATTTGATTTCATGAGGACGTATCCTAACTTAGATTTATTTTCAAAAGCACCCTAGCCTAGATTTATTTTCAAAAGCACTTAGGCTAAGTAGGATTTCTTTCCAAAAGGCACTTAGCATAGTTTACTTTCAAAACTATTTGTAGTCAAACTCACACCCACACACTCACGTTTCATTCACAATGGTAAGATTAGACTTTATCACCAATCCCAACTCGAGATTGGTGATGTCGTATTTCATCCCCTTCCACCAAATCGTCCCCCTCAGTCACCATAGTAGCCCAATAGGAGTGGTTTTTTGGCCTTCATAACCAAAATATCCCCTACTCTTGAGATTGGTTCTTTGCATTTTATCACAAAAAGGGATGCTCATAGTAGGTAAGTTTAGAAAGCCCATTTAACATAGGGCTTTTCAAATAATTAGTGGACAAAACTATCATTACACTGCATGTCTTACATGTTTAAGCAACCACTATATTGGGCTAGTAGTAGTACATTAGATATCATGACCTCTTTTTGTAAGAGGATTTTAGACTCATTATAGCATTTTGATTTCCCCCCTTTAGATATTGTTTTGTTGTACCTTCCAATTAATCGTCATTTATATTTTGAACACATAGTTCTATTTTGTGCACCTTTGGGTGTTGTAGAAGGTTCTATGCTATGACATGCCTATTTGTTTTAGCATCCACCACTTCCTATTATTTGTTTTTAGGATGGATACTATCAACAAAATTCACAAAAAACCCAAAAATATTTGCTTATTGTTTGGTTCACAAAACTGCTCAAAACTCACTTGCTAATTTTCTATAGTCTGTAACTTCATAGTGCACTTCACTCTGTCTATTTTCTCCTAGTTCACACCCCCCGTGCGAATTTTTAGATATAGTTTAATTCACACCTTGGCATGTGAATCTAGTTTTTAAGCTCTAGTAAGTTATAGAATTAGTCACACAACACATGAAGGCTCCAAATTTTACAAAACACTTCATTGTGTCTATTTTTGCAAAGTTTGTACTCCCTCATGTGAATTTTTAGACACAAAAAAATTTGCACCCCCATACAAACCTATGTTTTCTAGAGCAAATATGTCTAGAACCAATCACAAAGCCCCCAAAAGTTCAAAATTCACATTTTCTAGTTGTTTCATCATAGTTGCACACATCATCATGCAGGACTCTCATATGCTCTCTTATTCTCTAACTAATTCATTTAAGCACTCATAGGAAGCCACCTATGCCCATTCTCATACTCTTTTTGCTTCTTCACACAATTTCTCTTTGCCTCCCCATTGCACTATCATATTTTATCCTATGATCATGATTTGAGGCATCATGCTCATCCTTATTCTTCTATCATTAGTTCCCTTGTGAGGACCAATCCTCCCTCTTCACCTCATACTTCCTACCATCTTTATCCTCATCCAATATTACATATTTCACCTATTCTTCCTCCACCTAAATTTCTATTTCACATCACCTAGCCTGTTGGTATTCCACCACCTCATGATCTCCCATTCTCACCTTCTTCTTCACATCCATATTCATATTCTACCTCAAATCAATCACCATCTCCCTCGATTAGAATTCATTCATGTCTCATCTTCACACCACCATCTCCTCTTTCCATTGACATGAATCACATATTAGCATGTCTAGACAACCTTGAGTTGTGCTTGAACCACTGTCAATGTCATACATCCATCCATCATCCATTCATGATGGATCCTATAATACCTCCACTTCCACAAACACCCTCTCATCAAAATTAGGGTCATCCACAATTTATAAAAGCATTGAATCCATTGTTACCTAGTCCTACTCCCATACAATGGCAACATCCTCTACATTCTACTCATCCTGCAACTACTCTACCTGAGTCCTTATCTCACACTTTCCACCAGTTACATCGCATAGGGTGCTTAGTTTTACCTAACATCAAATTAATTGATACAAATTACTCAAAACCAAGGGGATTCAATAAGTATCATTTTTTTGTTTACGATTGCCAATAAGGGCATTATACCAACGCCTTTAAAGTCATTAAAAAACTTATCCCCAACATCATGGATGATGGTGTAGTACAAAAAAATAATCACATTACATATACCGATGAACATCAGGGTAAATATCCAAATCCATTACCTCATCTAGTGCCCCAATGACAATGGTGGTCCCCTAACATCTTCATCCATGCATCACCAAGTTCATCATATCCATGGCCATCATTCATATCAAGATGGTAGTTGCACCAATATCGTGCCTAGACATTCATAGCCTCTACAAAAATATCCTCCATCAACATAGCATTTCTTTATGTTTGTTGCATGCATCATTCCTCCTTTTCCTCAATATTACACCTTCTTCACTTCTCCAATTTTTCTATTCTTCTCTATTTATTCAATGGTTTTTATCATTGTTATACGGTCATGCTTTGAGCAAATACCTATCTATGATTAATCACTATTCTTATTTATTTACCTCTCCTTTTTCTCCCACTTATCTTATCATTATTTCTCCTCTTCGTCCAACGCATCTTTCAAAACTATGGGACTTCTCCTCCTTCCCACCCATATTCTTCAACTAGGGGAAAACATCCTCCTTGTCACTCATTACATCTTCTTCACAAATAAATTACCATCAACCACATCATTAGAAATATCCTCAAAAGGGTGTGCATTTTTTTAAAGGTTGCACCCTTTGATTGCATTCACCTCCTTCCATCAACACCTCATTCAAACATCAATGGATACTATGGTAACAAACAACCAATGTTGGTCCTGTAACCATGACTCATCATTCCAAATCAATAAGTACTAGTACAATAAGAACACAAACTGATCCCACAACCTGCAACTCATTCCATTCATTGAGTATAGATGCATCAATCGCCAATGCAAGTCCCACAACAACCACTCATGCAAAAAATATAGGTGCCAATGCAAAAAATAACAAATATTGGTCTTGTAATAACTCATTTCACATCCATAGGTACCAAAGCCATAAAAAGTTGATGTTGGTCCCATAACAACCACTCATGCAACAACAACAAGTGCTAGTGCAACAAGAACAAGTATTGGTCTTGCAACAACTTATTCCACATTTGTAGGTATAAGGACTATAGAAATCCAATGTTGGTCTTTCAACAACAACTCATGCATCAATCCATCACTATGTTGAAAAGGTTGCACCCTTTGTCTTACCCTATCAATCAATCGCCAGGTTTAAACAGTTGCATCATTTTGTCAAATGTTGCACCCTTTGCCTCTCATTCAAGATTTTGCCACAAACCTCAAATCATTGGGTTCTCAAAAATCGAAGCTAGAATCAAAAATTTGCATCCTTTTATCAAAGGTTGCATCCTTTACCTCATCTTCTACAACAAGAATTTACCACAAATATCGAAGCATTTGGCCCTAAAAAATCAAAGTCATTTTCAAAAGTTTGCATCCTTTTATCAAAGGTTGTGCCCTTTGCCTCATCTTTTCCAAAAACATTTTGCCACAAACCTCAAATAATATGGACATCACATCAATGACAACGTAATTCGAGGAAGCATAATATTTAATTCTACCTCTAAACCCATAGGGATTGCTATCCCTACTACCTAGACCTCAAGTCTCCTCTCACCACAATGTATGCAAGGTGAAATCATTCCTTGTATTTTTGGCACCATATAATTAGGGTTTATGCTCACATACTTCACCTCAAAGTTCACACCATCACCCTTCCACCATGGTATCATTATACACTCCATCTCCAAGTCCACATCATCACTCATCCGCTATGGTCTCGTCCTACAATTTCTTCTTGGATATTCTTTACCATCCCTTCTGAACTTACTACCCTAAAAATTATTTTGGTGCTTGTTCACCATTTTGGTTTGATCCTCCTCTTTAGCCTTTTTATTCTGTTCTTTTCCCATTTCATGAATCCTACACTCTTTCATTTTTTAAGTTCATCCTTATATTTTGTAGATAACTTTTGATAGTTAAAATATACCCTTTTGGCTGATTTATTTGCTTCTTCCTTAATGGACTAAATCAAAAGCTTTTGAAAAATATTTAGAGTTAAGAAAATTGACTATAGTTTTGGTCTTGGGGTGAAGTCCCAAAATAAAGTTTTGAATTTTAATTTCCTAATTTTTCTCATACTAGGGTGCATGCTTTAGTAGTTGGATGAAATTTTGATGATATGTTCAAACAAATATTATTTCCTATTGTAGGGTGGAAAACTCAACAAATTTTTCTATATAATACTACCTAGTTAGGAATATTTTTTAAAATTATTTCATAATGTCTTCCCAATTGAGGTCAATGGATTTAATACCCTTTGATTTTTTATAGGCTTTCCACCAATATAAAGCTTCTCCTATCAAATGCAATATAGCCAATGTATTTTTGGCATCATATGATAAAGGTGTCATGGAATAGTATGATTCGACCTCATTCAACCTTTTTTTTGTTGCATCTCCATAACCCCTACCATCAAAATTTAAAATCACAATCTTCTTCAAAATTTTGACCAATTCAAATCCCACTCGAGCCCTACTATTTCCTATAGACTTCATAGGTGCTTCCTCTAGACTACCTATAGGTTATCTATTATTGATTAATGTAGGTATATTTTGCACCTACCCACCCCTATATTCTAGTAGCTATATATTAAGTTTACTTTCTTATATAGGACCAAAGATCACAAATATAATTTTATCCTTAATCTCAAAATCATTGCTAGAAGTAGTGTTGAGCGAAGAGGTAATGAGGAGGAATGGTTTAATACTCATACCTGATAAAATCTTGGAACAAATACAAGGGTATGTCCTACTGCAATTATGGACCAGGAGTTCACTATTATTCACTTGAGTGCAAAAATAAGACTTGGGTAAATTTACCAGGGCATATGGTCATCAAAACTATGGTACCTAGATAAAGTATTTAGGGAAAGTATGTCGGGTATAGCTACTAGAAGATAATATTTATCTAGAATTACCATCCCTCCATCATGTTAAAATAACTACACTTGACTAGAGGCCTAGGATTGCACCAATTTTACATTCATTGGCTAGTAGCTGACCAAAGTAGAATGGAAGAAATACCTAAGTCAAAGGCTTACCAGTAGATTTACACCCAACATGAACCTCATTAGAATACCAACAATTTTGGATGCATGGACGAAGAAAATCTAGCCAAATACCATGAGTGTTGGAGCAAGAGTGATGGAAAAAGCTCAAAAAAACATCAAGCATCCACCTTGGTTTTATAAAACAAAAGGAGGATCAAAATAGCTGATATTGGGGATGACTAGAACAATTGCACCTGGAAAAAATTTGATAGAATTCCAAAAGGCTTGACCTTAACCAAGATAGAAAAGTGGTCTGGTATGATGGAGCATAGAATAATTAGGCCTATCCAAAGCTTGGAGGCTTCATAAAAACCCGATCAGGAAAAATGACTAAGTTGAAAGGAGACCAAAATAGTTAAACTTATTTGAACCCAACAATGCCCAAATTACCTTATTAGGAAAATGGCCTACCCACTTCAACACCAAAAATTTCATTATCAACCACGGCTTGGCGAGATATCAACACCCTAGTCCCAAGACAAAAATCAAATAGAAGTTTCATACAAAGCAATGGAGCACGATGAAGGCTGAAATATTCAATCCTGACTGGAATCCAATCAACATCCAGTGGTTCAATGTACACAAAAGCAAAATATAGACCTATTGTATGGGAGACCTATATGATTGCACCTAGTGTGGACCTGCTAAGCTATTAAGGGCTTGGCATAAGAGATATGGCTTTCAATCAAGAGAAGAAACCATTGTAAAACAAGTATGCAGTCGAAAGCTATCAGAATGAATAGTGGGTGTCCCATACATGTGCAAACAACTCGATGATCATTTTATAATCATAAAACCTCTTTCTCACAAATGACGTCCACTAGGTATGATTATGTGTCAGAAGATCATAAAAACAAGGCCATCATATCGATGATAGGGAAGTTATGAAAAAGATAAATCAATAGCTCGAGTACATCTAGAGAGTATGGCATGACTCAAGATGGTGTGGATCTAGGTCATGTCAATCAACCATATCTAGGTAGTTGGAGCAACCATATTTCCAAGGAGGTCCAACAGGTTGGAAGACTCTCTAACATGATAGTGATCCACTTCTTAGGCAATGATGTTTTTGACTACCATAGGATTATAAAATATCTATAAATACAAGGATGTAGAATGAATATTGGTTGACTCTTAGGCGTTTACAATTCATGTGTAAATATGGACATTGCATCTTAATACAAATGGACTACTATCTAGCCTTTAGTTTGATTCATTTGTAGAGTATGAATATATGTATTTATGGTTGCATATTTCTAATTTAAGCATATTAAATGTTTATGGTGATAATTTTGAATCCTAGATTTCCATTGTACTCATTTACTTGTCTAGAATTCATGGTCTCATTAAGATACAATAGATTAAATTAAAATACTCTATGATTGTTTGTGCAACTAGCTGGTTTGTTAGGTAGTTGGTTGTTTAGTTGCATGTCCTTGTTATTGCATATGTCTTGATGTTGCTTAATATGTACCACTTTAAGTTCTGGCTATAGTTTAGTTTATTTCTTTCAACACCCTTTCCCCCCTCGCTTTTAGGAATAGTTAACCAGGACTACAAGGAATTGACCTCCTCTAGAGATTGACCACTGAGGTTCTCATGAGCTCCTTGGTCTTTCAATTTTGGTCAAGGTCTATGGACGCACAAACCTTTCCATTAGATATATTTTTTGACCAACAATTTTTGGCATGCCTGATGGGACCCAAAGGTCCCTTAGTTGGATAGTACAAGGATAGGTGATTTCTTGTATTATCATATCTCACCAAAATCACTTGGTGAATCCACTCAAATCCAGATATATGTATCACAAGACCAGTTGCCTTTCATATCTAAATAGAACTTGGTGATATTCTATTTTAGTCCATAATATCCATCACCTAAAAACTCCCCTATAGATTGAACTTGACCCGAATGATCAATTGCCTTGAGTATAATAAGGAAAATTTGTTAAAAAATGATTGAGTTTAATGATTAGTTTCCATTCTGCATCATTCTAAAAGAACCATCTCATAGAGGACTCAAGGTTTTATGAGTAGCCTCAAAATCACTAGCAAAGAAGTTATGTTCATATGATGATTTTAAGATCTTAAGTACTACAATGGCTCAATATGATGTTCCCTATTAGAATTATGTAAGCCATATGCATGTTTGTAATCCTCACACGATTCCTATGACTTCTTTGAAATACTTGTCAAGTTTTTATGGGATAAATAAGACCGCATTTGAACATTACTAGGATGTTGCATCCTCGACAATGCTTCATGGTGTCATGCATGAAGATGTGGTGCTTAGACTCCTAGTTCTCTCTCTCAAAGGAAGAGCTTGGTTGTGGTACAAGACCTTGAGGGATGGGAGTATTTCTACATGGGATGATTTAGCAAAGCCATTGATTGACACATTTGATGATTCAAGGGACCCCTCTTTGGTGCTCAATAATTTCTTCTTCATTAGACGTGATCCCTAGGAAGACATCATTGACTTCAACATCTACTTCCAAAGAACTTGGAAAAGGATCCCCTATCAACTATAACCATCTCCTACTCAAGCATACCTATTTTACACTCGGGCCTTCTTCTCAGATATGAATCTCATTATTCGATAATCCAGAGAGAAGAGGTTCCAAAAGATTTACAAGGAGGATATATGAGCCAAAAATATGTTAATACATGCGGGAAGGTTACCTCCCAGATATGTACTTGCTTTATAGCTAGTCTTGTCACAAAAACTCCTAAAAACATCTACTACAGGCTTTCCCCAAATGATGCAAAATGTTGTCTCCATAAGTCCCTATCAAAATATATCCTTTGTAGAATAGGAAATGGCACAAGCTTGGACAAGCACATAAGAGAAATATGGCCAGGTCATCATTCCTTTTGAACAAAATACTGGTACCACTATATTATACTCACCAACACATAATATGAATTCCTGGGGATTGATGCCCTTTGTGGTCCTTTGTGCTCTCAAACTATCCCACCAATAAATCATGTCTAATAGGGAGTAGTACGCCATCATTCTTGGCTGACAACACTGAGTAGGAAGAAGGAAGGTTGATGCCTTTTTATGGTATATTAAGAAGACCTCCTTTTTGGCCCATTTAGCCTCAGGTTCATTTCAATTTACACAAGGAACTCCTAGTATGGACATTCCAACCTGTTTCATGTGACACGTTCCTGACCATAACACTCTTTGGAGAGCCAAATGTCACTTTTCCAATCCCTTGGAAATTAATGCATGATACCCATGATGGTGGGATAATAATTTAAACCATGGTAGGAACATGACAATATGGGATGTTGTCATCGATATTAATGAGCCTAGATGGGAGGAAAAATTGACACTCTTCCTCGATTAATTTTGACATCGATGAAAATTGGGTGGATGCATGTACTTTCTTGATTGGTTATAACCTGGGTCTACTAATCCCAAGGGAGAGTACTAGACCTATATGGCATCCTGTGAGACTCAATAATGGTAGTAGGTAGTGCTAAGATCAATATAAAGAATAACTAAATTTAAGTGTTATATGGTCTGATCATTGCAAATTCATAAGCTTACCTATAGCACATATTACCCAAGCATGCTAGGTATGCTAAAATTTTATGTAAATATGTGATAAGTAAAAATTTTTTACAACAAAGGCATAGCAATCATATTTTATCAGGAAACACTCAAACCATGGATTGTCATCTAGCCAAAGCACCAAGAAATAAGTATGAAAATATAAGGAGGTTTCCTAGGTCACTTCTTATAATCTTAACACTTTCTTTTCCATCCTCTCTTTTCTTTCATTTTTTCCATTATTTTTTCTTACTTTTTTTATTGTTGTGACTCTATAGCCTAATGGATAACATCCAATAAGTACAAAAAGCTTTACATCCTATCCTTGGAAATCTATGATCATAAGGAAAAAAATTAAATCTCGTGTAGTAGGACATAGGATCAATGGTGGAGGAAGTCCCTAGAAAATAAGACTTAGTGTCACACACTAGCCAGAAATTTTTGCTATATGACACATGCTAAATTCATCCATAAGTGGATAGAAACTCCATAAAAATACCCCTATGCATAGCCATCAAAGGATACAGATCATAATAAGTCTTAGATCACATATGGACCAAAATGATCCTATGGTGAGCGATGATAAATAGAAGTTCTTGCTAGATTGCATCAAGAAGAAAACCCATGATAGAATTGGAAAATGTCATTTGGAATTCTACCTATTATCAAAATCATGGTGGGGCTTCAAAGAGTGTGTATAATGGGATGCAATTTCTAGGGTTATCCCATGGAATGGGTGAATTCTCTTCCTATTCTATTTAGTTAACCCAACCGTTGAATTTTATTTTATGTTTGTACTTTTCTACATTTTTCTCCTTCATCTATTTTCATTTGTTGTTTATTGTTACCTACTTCTTTAGTTGGTGGTATTTTCTCTTATGTTATGTGAATTTTGCTTTCTTCCATTGTCTCCCCTTTCCTCCTATATTGTTTTGTGTTGGTTTTGCTTGCTATTACCACCTATGGTCCCCATTATTTTCTTTGTCATTGTAATGCCTCACTATGTTGTTTTCTCCCCATTTCACTCCTCCATTTTTCTTACAATTTCCACCTGTTGCATTCTCGCCAAATTTTCTTCTAGCTCCTCATTCTCTTCTCCTTCCCTTTGGAAGTGTTAAGTCAAAAAAAATTGTTGGCTAACTAGATTCCTTATTTTTGCAATGAAAAAATCCCCTATGAGTCACTAAGAATATGGCTATATTTTCCACCTACCCATCACTAGCTACTGGTAGCTATATATTAAGTTTACTTTCTTAGATAGAACTAGAGATTGCCAACAAAATTTTATCCTCAATATCAGAATCATTGCTAGAAGTATAGTTGAGTGAAGAAGTAACAAGGAGGATTTATTGAATACTCATGCCCAATCAAATCTTGGAATAAATATGAGGGTGTGACCTACTACAATTATGATTTAGGAGTTCACTACTATTCACCTGAGTGTCGAAAGAAGACTTGGGAAAAGTGACGAGGGCATGTGGCCATCAGAACTATGGTACTTGGATGAAGTATTTAAAGAAAGCATATTGGGACTTGATATTAGAAGATAAGCTTCAACTAGAATGACCATCTCTCCATCATGTCAGAAGAACTACACCTGAATGAATGTTTGATATGGAACTAATTCCTCGTTCATTGGCCAATATCTAACTAGAGCATAATGGAAGTAACACCTTAGTCAAAGGCTTACCGATAGATTTACACCCAGTCTAAAACTTATTAGAAGATCAATAATTTAAGACACATAGATGAAGCAAAGCTGACAATATATCATGAGATCGAGAGAAATTATGATGGTCAGGGCCCAACACAATGTTAAGAATTCACCCCAATTTTGGAAAACAAAAAGAGGATTGAAATGGTTGAGACTTGGGATGATTGAAATAATTGCACCCAACCAGCATTTGATAGAATCCGAAAAGGCCTAGCTTTCACCAAGATAGAAAAGTGGCCTAGTCTAATGGAGATCAAAATAATTAGGCATGGTCAAAGCCCAAAGGCTTTATAAAAATATAATTATATTAAATGGCTAATTCGAAAGGATATCGGGATAAATAAACTTGATCAGAACCCAACAATGACCAGGTTACCCGATCAAGGAAATGACTTGCCTAGTTTTGCACCAAAACTTTCATCCTTGACTAGGACCTGACAGGATCTCAATACACTAATCTTAAGATTGAAATCCAATAGGAGGAGCATATAAAGAAATGGATCATGATGAAGACTAACATATTTAGGCCCAATAAAAATTCGATCAATATCTAGTGGTCTAATCCAAATAGAAGCAAAATATAGACCAAGTGCATGGTATATTGGAAGGATTACATCTAGTTTGGTCCTGCTAATATCTTAGGGGCTTAGCACATGAGATGGGTTTTGACCAGGAGAAGAAACCACTAGAAAACTAGTATGTGGTCAAAAGCTATCAAAATGATGAGTGGATGTCCCATACATGTGTAAATGATCGAGTGATCATTTTGTGCTAAGAAAACCTCTCTCTCTCCCACAATGTTTTTTGGGTATGATTTTGTGTCAAAATACCATAACAAACAAGGCCATCATGTGGATGATAGGGTGACTAAGCCAAAGAGAAATCAATAGTCCAAGTAAAACCAATGAGCAAGGCATGACTCAAGATGATGCAAATATAGGCCACATTGATCAACCATATTTCCAAGAAGGTACAACAAGTTGGTAGACTCTATGACATAACAATGATCAAATTCTTAGGCAATAATGTTTTTGACTGCCATAGGATTGTAAAATATCTATAAATACAAGGATGTAGAATGAATACTAGTTGGCTCTTAGGTGTTTATAATTCATGTGTAAGACATACATTGCATATTAATACAAACATATCTATTTCGATTCATTTATAGAGTATGAATGTATATATTTATGTTTGCATATTTATAATTTAAGCATGTTAATTTTTTATGGTTATAATTTTAAATCCTGGATTTCTACTATATTCATTTACTTGTTTGGAATTCATGGTCTCATTAAGATACAATGTCTTAAATTAAAAATACTTTGTGATTGTTTGTGAAACTAATTGGTCTTTGGGGTAGTTGGTTGTTTAGTTGCATATCATTATTATTGCATATATCTTAATGTTGATTAATATGTACCACTTTAAGTTTTGACTATAGTTTAGTTTATTTCTTTTAGCACCATTTCTCCCCTGCTTTTAGGAATAGTTAGCCAAGACTACAAGGAACTAGCTTCCTTTGGAGATTGACTACTGAGGTTCTCATGAGCTCCTTGGTCTTTCAATGCTGGTCAAGATCTGTGGGTGCACAAACCTTTCCATTAGATAGATTTTTTGACCAAAATTTAAGTCCTCTATCAGTTTCTATTGTTGGACTATTAATTCATGTTGTTGGTCCATATGTGCTTTTTGTTGCATCATTTTCTTTCTTTGTTGTTCCATATGGGTTCGCAATAGTTGAACCATCTTTGCTAGACTTCCATATCCCTATTAGAATAATTTGTTGGAGGCTCCTTAAGTTGTTTCATTCATATTTCCTTTTGAGGACCTTCTTTTCTAACACATGAGCATGGTCCTATTTGAGGTCTTATGGTGGATTCTTCCTGGTCCAATGTACACCCAAAGTAGGATCACTTTTAAGTATGAGGTATATGCAACCATATTTGAGTTTTAAGAATCATTACAAACAATTTCCCAAGTGGACAAGATCAAAAAAATCCCATAGAGAGTGCCATTTTGTGGAGCTACCTTCTCATTTATCATCCTCTTATTTTGGCATGAGTGTAGAACCATGGTTGGGGTTATCCTCTAGGGCCCATAACACCTATAGGGTGGACACATACTCTTTTCATTACTTAGAATGATGAATCTTGACCTAATTTGTTAGCTTAAAATTTAGCATGGAAGGGGTTAGTTTGCATGTGCCTAGTTCCTATCTAATTATCCATCCACTCAAGGTCAGCTAAAGTCATGTTACTACCCTAATACTAAACTTAATACACTTGGTCATTTATGATTCACAATCGGTTGTCCCATAACAATTGTCATAGATTAGACTAGCTCTTGGTCATGCGAGTTCCTTCTTAGCTAAAAATAACACAAGGACTTATCACTGTACTTCTTGAACAACAAACTAGAGGAAGTTGAAGAACACAAGCTTATACTGAGAGGGGGGTGAACAAGTATAAGACCACTTTTTACTTTTTCTTTCCAAATCAATATTATGCAATGTATAGATAGCAATATCAATAGCAAGTAATCAAAGCAATGCACAAATCACCACACACAATAGAGACACCACAATTTACGTGGTTCACCCAATGTGGGCTACTCCACGGAGAAAATATTTCACTAAAATTTTCTCAATCAATCTCTTGGGAATCCTTTCCCTATTACAATGTTTATGGACCTCTATCCAAAGGAGACACCAATCCCCTAAATCAAGTTCATGGATCTCTATCCATAGGAGAACTCCTTCTCCTCTGCTCTGGTTGGTGATCCTCTAGAAGACTACTGCCTCCACTACACTGGCTTGTGGATCTCTCTCCACTGAAGACTCTTGTCCCCACTCAGAAGACCTATCCTCACTACCCTGGCTAATGGATCTCTATCCACTAGAGACTACTATCCTCTCTGCTCTATCACCTCCAAAGCTCTATCTCAAATCTGCACTAAACATAGTCCTTCGATCTAGCACAAATCTGCTCAATCTCTATCTCTGGTCTGGCACAAACCTATCCTCAAATCTGCACCAAAATCTGCTCTCAAATCTACATAACATAGTCCTTGTCTAAATTACAAACAAAACAAAAAAAATCTCTCAAGAACTTGCTCAAATTTAAGTCCACAAAACTTTCAAATCTGCTCAACAAGTCCTCTAGAACTTGCTCAAATATGCTCAACAAGTCCACATAGAACTTGCTCAATTCTGCTCAACAAGTCCACATAGAACTTGCTCAAATATGCTCAACAAGTCCACATAGAACTTGTCCAATCTGCTCAATAAGTCCTCTCAAGAACTTATCCAAATATGTATTGTAAGCTTTCACAAAAGCTCACACAAAATCAGTCCACAAGTCTCCTCAAAGACTTACCTCAAATCTGCTCAACAAGTCCACATAGAACTTGTCCAATCTCATAGAAACATAAAGAGAATTGTTAGAGACTCAATATGTTCTATACTTATCACAATGCTCAATTACTTTCAATCACTCTCTTAGAAACATAAGGAGAATTGTTAGAGACTCAATATGCTTCAAATTCAACTCAATGCTCAATCACTTTCTCAACTCAATTCAGAATATAGAATAGTTTGTTTTATGGAACTTGAACAATCACTTCACACATCCACTTGACTAGGCTCAACCAACTCTACTCAACCAATCACTCAATGAAATAATCCTTGCTCACAAACCCTAGTCCAAGCATATGAACACTCAACTCAAAATGTTTCCAACAATGCTCAACAACAAATCTCACATAACAATGATACTCATGTTCTTTTCAAACCCTAGTTCAAGTTCTTTGCTCAACAACTCACTTCAACAACAATGCTTATAAAACAACTCTCACATAACAATGATACTCATGTTCTCTTCAAACCCTAGTTCAAGTTCTTTGCTCAACAACTCACTTCAACAACAATGCTTATAAAACAACTATCACATAACAATGATACTCAACTATCAAGTTCTTCTCACAACCAATGGCTTCAACAACAATGCTTATCAAACAAGGTTTTAACAACACTTATTTATTCCAGAAAACCTTGAAGCATTCACTCAACACACTCAATAGGAAACCCTAATCAAGTCCTTTTCACTCCAAACTTATTTTCCAGAAAACCAATCAATCAACTCAACTATGGAAGAATATGCTCATACCTTTTTCTTGATGATGAAGGGATCTCATAAATCTGTCACAACCACAAACACTTCTATGCCAAGCTCAAAGAGGTTAGAAGATAAATATTTCTCACAATGTAATGTAAAAACTCAATTACACCTTATCACTCCATCTCAATAGCAATATTTGACAATAATATCTTCATAGAAATTTCCTTTTCAAAACACACCTTCAATTTCTCAATTTCACAAAATTGATATTCCAACTTAATTTCTATCTCCTAAGGTAAAATAATATTTACCTTAATAAAGCACCTATTTACCACTTAGGTAAATAAATTAATATCACCTTATAACTCCCTAACCTTAGCACAATTAATCAAATTCCACAAACACCCTTAAAACCTTAGCACAATGATCAAATATCACAAATATTCCCTTATGCCTCCTAAACCTTAGTATTATGCAAAAATCAAAATTAAATCATAAAAACCTTTGGTGAATCCCCTTCCACATTTTTTGGGGTTTCGACCCTGCGCCTTCTCCCTCGGCTGGCACCTTAGCTACGGCTAGCTAGCCATGTGAGCTAAGCGCTCCATGTGCTTAGCTTAAGCCCTAAGGTTGCTTAAGCCTTTTCTCCAAGGCTTTAAAGGCTTTGGCCTTCTTCCACGTCTAGCGCCAAGCTAGACCACGAGCGCTACTCCCTCTGCCTTGTTCCTCGCTCGAACACGATGCACTACCTCGATCACGATGTGTTGCCTTGCTTCTGCAATACCCCACTCCACAATTTTTGGAGGCTTCGGATTTTTCACTGTATTCGAATTCGAATTGCCATCTTCCCTAAGGTTTGTCTTAGGGTTTAAATACCCTTCATTTGCTTTGCATACAACGTCGATGGATGATTCGACTTGATGACGTCGGCTTGTATAAATTATAATTTATAATTAATTTAAATTCAAAATAATTTAAATATTATAAATTTAATTTATAAACTTTAGACTTTAATAAAAAATTAAAGCCCTCTTTGAGTTAATATCAAAACTGTCATTTGCACTTCACTAGGTTGATGAAAAATAATTTCGCCACCTTGGTTTTAATAAAAACCTTAATTCTGCCATCACAATATTAGAGAACTATCATTATGGTTTTAATAAAAAACCTTTTAATGTGCCACCATGGTTTTAACAAAAACCCTTATAAAAACATATTTGGATAACTTTTCTCCATCTCTTTGCATTGCTCCTGGTGTTAATGATGATGTACTCCATGGTATTAATGATAGCTTCATGTGTTCACTTTGGCATCAATGACAACTTTTCACCTTGACATCAATGACAACTAAATGAGCTCAAAATGTCCAACAATCTCCCCCTTTGTCATTGATGGCAACCCAACTTATTTTTACTAAAAACTTGACCTTTCCTTTGTTCTGCTCCCCCTAGGACATTGCTCCCCCTGGCTCAATGCTCTCTCCTCTTTTCTCAAATACCAAATCTCTCCCCCTTACTCAAATCTCTCCCCCTTTGACATCAATGGCAAAGGGTCACCTTTGGGGCTCGGGGCTAAGAATGAGCCTCTTAGCTTAGCCCCTCCCCCACCTCCTCTTGAGGTGGTTAATTCTGGGGTGGGAGTATTTCTACTCCTATAAAGCATTATTCTTTACCTTTATCCTCTCTTCTTCTTATCTGATCCTTCTGATTCCTCTGACTATTTCTTTCAATGTTCCTATCCATGTCTACATTCCTATCCATGTTTGTGTTCCTGTTCTTATTCTTTCATATCCATGTTCTTGTTCCTATTCATATTCTTGTTCTTGTTCATATTCATGTTCCTATTCTTGTTCATATCCATGTTCTTGTTCCTATTCATACTTGTTTTTGGAATATCTGCTCTACACCACTTTGTTGTGTGACCATCATTATTGCACTTATAACACTTAATGTTATTATTCCTTGGAGGTGCAAATATCTTAGGATTTCTCCTAGTGAAGCCATACCTTCTTCTGTCATGAACCCTACAATTTATTGCCTTGTGACCAAACTGATTACATGAGTAGCAATACCCATGGAAAAGTTGTCTGTTCCCATATTCCTATCTTTCATGTGTCCTACATTGTGAAGCCATGTGCCCAAACCTGTGACATGAAAAACATCTTCCATTGAAGTTTCCTTGTCTTGACCTCATTGGTCTCCTAGTCTCTCTTGACCTATTCTGATTGTTGTTCCATCTGTATCTTCTTTGTGCATTGTTCTTTTTTTGTTGAACTCTCTATTGTCCAACTCATCCTCAGATGTCTCACTCTCTTTTACATTGTCTTCTTTGAAGTATCTTCATCTAAAGTTTCTTCTCCTCCAAAACTTGAGGTTGACTTTCCTTCCCATTTATTTTGAACTTGTTCAAATCCAAGACCTATTTTGCTTGATGTAGTCTTTTGTATCTTGATGAACTTATCCAAGTTCTTTGAGCTATTTTTGAACCCTTTTAGCTTGACTTTGGAGTCTTCTAAATATTCTCTTAGTAGTGCCACTTCTTGTGCTAACTTTTCACATTCTAAGATCTTTGCTTCTAACTTATCCTTGAACCTTTTTGCCTTAGCCTTTGATTTTTCTAAATCCTCTATAAGCAATCTTCTCTCTTCATCACATTCTTGAAACTGAATTTCAAGTTTAGAGTTTTGCTTTCTTACCTTCTTTACCATGTCAAGGGCATAAATAAGTTCTCCCTTGAGATCATATCCATATTTCTCTGAATATTCCTCTATTTTTTTACCTTTGTCCACATCTTTATTTTCTATTGGCTTGTCTTCTATAGGATCATCTTCTCCTTCTTCTAATGCCATTAGAATATTCTCTTCTGGTCCTTCAAGTGTATCTTCATATTCATCATCACTGAAACTATAACCATCCCTTGTACAACTATCTTCAAGATGTCCAAAGTTACCACATCTAAAACACTTGAGAATTACTAGAGTCCTTTTCTTAACTTGTTCTTTTTCTTCAATCATAAAAAGAACTTCATCTCTATCATTATCTGAAAAACTAGCATCACTATCACTTGAGTACTTACTTGCCTTATCCGCATAGTAGCTCCTCTTTTGTCTTTGAAAGAACTTCTTTCCTTGTCTGCTTTGTCCATCCTTGCTTTTCTTTTGGTGCCTATATCTTTCTGATTCCTTGTTCTTGTGATCCTATTTTTCTTCACCATTGTTATTCTTAGCTTCTTGACAATCTATTGCAAAATGTCCATACTTTCCACAATTGAAACATTTAATATATTTTAGATCTCTAGATCTTCTAGAATCCTTATCTCTTCTACCATAATTTGCTTCTTCATCACTGGATGACTCATCGCTTGATTCTGACTTCTTACCCTTTGTCTTCTTGATTGCTTTGAATGTTGCTTCCTTCTAGGGAATATGATATTTTGTTCTTATCTCATATGTTGTAAGAATACCAAGCAACATATCTCTTGTCAAAGTATCACCATCCATTGACACTTCTATAGCAGAAACCTTTTCATTGAATCTTTTTGGAAGAGTTCTTAAGACTTTATCACAAACATCTGATTCATCAATCTTCATTCCAAGTCCTTGCATAGCATTAACAACCTCATCAATTCGAAGTAGATAAGTACTAATGTTTTCCTCATCCTTCATTCTTAATTCTTCAAATTGTCCTTTGATATTTTGCATCTTTGCTTTCTTGACACATTTATCTCCTTCATATATATTTTGCAATTTATCCCACATTTCTTTTGCAGTTTGACAATGCATAACTTTCATAGACTCTGTTCTATGCAAACCTCTCAAAAGTGCATTCATTGCTTTTGAATTGTAATGTTGTAGGAGCTTACCTTCCTTATCTGTAGGAGGATTAATTAAGGGATCATATCCAAATTCAACTGCTTCCCAAATTTCATTGCCAAGTGCCATCAGGTAGATCTTCATTCTCATACTCCAATATATATAGTCACTTCCATCAAATACTGGTGCTGAATTATCTAAGGACACATTCTTAGAATCCATTGTGTTCTTGTTAGATTTTCCTTCAAGTTATTAAACTCTTCTGAAGGAACTCGCTCTGATACCAATTGAAGAACACAAGCTTATATTGAGAGGGGGTGAACAGTATAAGACCACTTTTTACTTTTCTTTCCAAATCAATATTATGTAATGTATATATAGAAATATCAATAGTAGTAATCAAAGTAATGCATAAATCACCACACATAATAGAGACACCATAATTTATGTGGTTCACCCAATGTGGGCTACTCCATGGAGAAAATATTTCACTAAAATTTTCTCAATCAATCTCTTGGGAATCCTTTCCCTATTACAATGTTTATGGACCTCTGTCCAAAGGAGACACCAATCCCCTAAATCAAGTTCATGGATCTCTATCCATAGGAGAACTCCTTCTCCTCTACTCTGGTTGGTGATCCTCTTGAAGACTACTGCCTCCACTACATTGGCTTGTGGATCTCTCTCCACTGAAGACTCTTGTCCCCACTCAGAAGACCTATCCTCACTACCCTGGCTAATGGATCTCTATCCACTAGAGACTACTATCCTCTCTACTCTGTCACCTCCAAAGCTCTATCTCAAATCTACACTAAACATAGTCCTTCGGTCTAGCACAAATCTTCTCAATATCTATCTCTAGTCTGGTACAAATTTATCCTCAAATCTGCACCAAAATTTGTCTCAAATCTGCACTAAACATAGTCCCTTCGATCTTGCCAAATTTCCTATCAAGTCCAACTCGAACTTGCTCAATAGATCTCACAAATACTCAAGGTAAACAAATAATAACTCTCAAGTCTTCTCAAAGACTTCTCAATTATTAAGCTCCACAAAACTCAATAATCTGCTCAACAAGTCCACTCTAGAACTTGCTCAAATCTGCTCAACAAGTCCACACAGAACTTGCTCAATTCTGCTCAACAAGTCCACTTAGAACTTGCTCAAATCTGCTCAATAAGTCCTCTAGAACTTGTCCAATCTTATAGAAACATAAAGAGAATTGTTAGAGACTCAATATGTTCTATACTTATCAAAATGCTCAATTACTTTCAATCACTCTCTTAGAAACATAAGGAGAATTGTTAGAGACTCAATATGCTTCATTCAACTCAATGCTCAATCACTTTCTCAACTCAATTCAGAATATAGAATAGTTTGTTTTATGGAACTTGAACAATCACTTCACACATCCACTTGACTAGGCTCAACCAACTCTACTCAACCAATCACTCAATGAAATAATCCTTGCTCACAAACCCTAGTCCAAGCATATGATCACTTAACTCAAAATATTTCCAACAATGCTCAACAACAAATCTCACATAACAATGATACTCATGTTCTTTTCAAACCCTAGTTCAAGTTCTTCACTCAATAACTCACTTCAACAACAATGCTTATAAAACAACTCTCACATAACAATGATACTCATGTTCTTTTCAAACCCTAGTTCAAGTTCTTTACTCAACAATAATAAAACAATCATAAAATGATACTAATTCAAGTTCTTCTCACAACCAATGGCTTCAACAACAATGCTTATCAAACAAGGTTTTAACAACACTTCTTTATTCCAGAAAACCTTGAAGCATTCACTCAACACACTCAATAGGAAACCCTAATCAAGTCCTTTTCACTCCAAACTTATTTTCCAGAAAACCAATCAATCAATTCAACTATGGAAGAATATGCTCATACCTTTTTCTTGATGATGAAGGGATCTCATAAATCTTTCACAACCATAAATATCTTCTATGCCAAGCTCAAAGAGGTTAGAAGATAAGGATATTTCTCACAATATAATGTAAAACTCAATTCATTACACCTTATCACTCCATCTCAATAGCAATATTTGACAATAATATCTTCACAAAAATTTCCTTTTCAAAACACACCTTCAATTTCTCAATTTCACAAAATTGATATTCCAACTTAATTTCTATCTCCTAAGGTAAAATAATATTTACCTTAATAAAGCACCTATTTACCACTTAGGTAAATAAATTAATATCACCTTATAACTCCCTAACCTTAGCACAATTAATCAAATTCCACAAACACCCCTTAAAACCTTAGCACAATGATCAAATATCACAAATATTCCCTTATGCCTCCTAAACCTTAGTATTATGCAAAAATCAAAATTAAATCATAAAAACCTTTGGTGAATCCCCCTTCCACATTTTTTGAGGTTTCGACCCTCGCCTTCTCCCTCGATTGGCGCCTTAGCTACGGCTAGCTAGCCATGTGAGCTAAGCGCTCCACGTGCTTAGCTTAAGCCCTAAGGTTGCTTAAGCCTTTTCACAAAGGCTTTAAAGCCTTTGGCCTTCTCCTACATCTAGCACCAAGCTAGACCATGAGCGCTACTCCCTCTGCCTTGTTCCTTGCTCGAACACGATGCTACCTCGATCACGATGCGTTGCCTTGCTTCTGCAATACCCCACTCCATAATTTTTGGAGGCTTCAGATTTTTTGTTGTATTCAAATTCGAATTGCCATCTTCCCTAAGGTTTGTCTTAGGGTTTAAATACCCTTCATTTGCTTTGCATACAACGTCGATGGATGATTCGACTTGATGACGTCGACTTGTATAAATTATAATTTATAATTAATTTAAATTCAAAAGAATTTAAATATTATAAATTTAATTTATAAACTTTAGACTTTAATAAAAAATTAAAGCCCTCTTTGAGTTAATATCAAATTGTCATTTGCACTTCACTAGGTTGATGAAAAATAATTTCGCCACCTTGGTTTTAATAAAAACCTTAATTCTGCCATCACAATATTAGAGAACTATCATTATGGTTTTAATAAAAATATTTTAATGTGCCACCATGGTTTTAACAAAAACCCTTATAAAAACATATTTGGACAACTTTTCTCCATCTCTTTGCATTGCTTCCTGGTGTTAATGATGATGTACTCCATGGTATTAATGATAGCTTCATGTGTTCACTTTGGCATCAATGACAACTTTTCACCTTGACATCAATGACAACTAAATGAGCTCAAAATGTCCAACAATCTCCCCCTTTGTCATTGATGGCAACCCAACTTATTTTTACCAAAAACTTGACCTTTCCTTTGTTCTACTCTCCCTAGCTCAATGCTCTCTCCTCTTTTCTCAAATACCAAATCTCTCCCCCTTACTCAAATCTCTCCCCCTTTGACATCAATGGCAAAGGGTCACCTTTGGGGCTCGGGGCTAAGAATGAGCCTCTTAGCTTAGCCCCTCCCCACCTCCTCTTGAGGTGGTTAATTCTTGGGTGGGAGTATTTCTACTCCTATAAAGCATTGTTCTTTACCTTTATCCTCTCTTATTTTTATCTGATCCTTCTGATTCCTCTGACTATTTATTTCAATATTCATGTCCATGTCTACATTCTTGTCCATGTTCCTATTCTTGTTCCTATTCTTGTTCATATCCATGTTCCTATTCTTATTTCTATTCATGTTCATATCCATGTTCTTGTTCCTATTCATATCCATGTTCCTATTCTGTTCATACTTATTTTTGGAATATCTGCTCTACACCACTTTGTTGTGTGACCATCATTATTGCACTTATAACACTTAATGTTATTATTCCTTGGAGGTGCAAATGTCTTAGGATTTCTCCTAGTGAAGCCATACCTTCTTCTGTCATGAACCCTGCAATTTATTGCCTTGTGACCAAACTGATTACATGAGTAGCAATACCCATGGAAAAGTTATATGTTCCCATATTCCTATCTTTCATGTGTCCTGCACTATGAAGCCATGTGCCCAAACCTGTGACATGAAAAACATCTTCCATTGAAGTTTCCTTGTCTTGACCTCATTGGTCTCCTAGTCTCTCTTGACCTATTCTGATTGTTGTTCCATCTGTATCTTCTTTGTGCATTGTTCCTGTTCTTGTTGAACTCTCTATTGTCCAACTCATCCTCAGATGTCTCACTCTCTTTTACATTGTCTTCTTCTGAAGTATCTTCATCTGAAGTATCTTCTCCTCCAAAACTTGAGGTTGACTTTCCTTCCCATTTCTTTTGAACCTATTCAAATCCAAGACCTGTTTTGCTTGATGTAGGCTTTTGTATCTTGATGAACTTATCCAAGTTCTTTGAGCTATTTTTGAACCCTTTTATCTTGAATTTGGAGTCTTCTAAATATTCTCTTAGTAGTGCCACTTCTTGTGCTAACTTTTCACATTCTAAGATCTTTGCTTCTAACTTATCCTTGAACCTTTTTGCCTTAGCCTTTGATTTTTCTAAATCCTCTATAAGCAATCTTCTCTCTTCATCACATTCTTGAAACTGAATTTCAAGTTTAGAGTTTTGCTTTCTTACCTTCTTTACCATTTCAAGGGCATAAATAAGTTCTCCCTTGAGATCATATCCATATTTCTCTGAATATTCCTCTATTTGTTTACCTTTGTCCACATCTTTATTCTCTATTGGCTTGTCTTCTATAGGATCATCTTCTCCTTCTTCTAATGCCATTAGAATATTCTCTTCTGGTCCTTCAAGTGTATCTTCATATTCATCATCACTGAAACTATAACCATCCCTTGTACAACTATCTTCAAGATGTCCAAAGTTACCACATCTAAAACACTTGAGAATTACTTGAGTCCTTTTCTTAACTTGTTCTTTTTCTTCAATCATAAAAAGAACTTCATCTCTATCATTATCTGAAAAACTAGCATCACTATCACTTGAGTACTTACTTGCCTTATCCGCATAGTAGCTCCTCTTTTGTCTTTGAAAGAACTTCTTTCCTTGTCTTCTTTGTCCATCCTTGCTTTTCTTTTGGTGCCTATATCTTTCTGATTCCCTGTTCCTGTGATCCTATTTTTCTTCATCATTGTTATTCTTAGCTTCTTGATAATCTATTGCAAAATGACCATACTTTCCACAATTGAAACATTTAATAGATCTTGTATCTCTAGATCTTCTATAATCCTTATTCCTTCTACCATAATTTGCTTCTTCATCATTGGATGACTCATCGCTTGATTCTGACTTCTTACCCTTTGTCTTCTTGATTGCTTTGAATGTTGCTTCCTTCTAGGGAATAGGATATTTTGTTCTTATCTCAAATGTTGTAAGAATACCAAGCAACATATCTCTTGTCAAAGTATCACCATCCATTGACACTTCTATAGCAAAAACCTTTTCACTGAATCTCTTTGGAAGAGTTCTTAAGACTTTATCACAAACATCTGATTCATCAATCTTCATTCCAAGTCCTTGCATAGCATTAACAACCTCATCAATTCAAAGTAGATAAGTACTAATGTTTTCCTCATCCTTCATTCTTAATTCTTCAAATTGTCCTTTGAGATTTTACATCTTTGCTTTCTTGACACTTTTATCTCCTTCATATATATTTTGCAATTTATCCCACATTTCTTTTGTAGTTTGACAATGCATAACTTTCATAGACTCTGTTCTATGCAAACCTCTCAAAAGTGCATTCATTGCTTTTGAATTGTAATGTTGTAGGAGCTTACCTTCCTTATCTGTAGGAGGATTAATTAAGGGATCATATCCAAATTCAACTACTTCCCAAATTTCATTTCCAAGTGCCATCAGGTAGATCTTCATTCTCAAACTCCAATATATATAGTCACTTCCATAAAATATTGGTGTTGAATTATCTGAGGACACATTCTTAGAATCCATTGTGTTCTTGTTAGCTTTTCCTTCAAGTTGTTAAAATCTTCTGAAGGAACCCACTTTGATACCAATTGAAGAACACAAGCTTATACTGAGAGGGGGTGAACAGTATAAGACCACTTTTTACTTTTCTTTCCAAATCAATATTATGCAATGTATAGATAGCAATATCAATAGTAGTAATCAAAGCAATGCATAAATCACCACACACAATAGAGACACCATAATTTACATGGTTCACCCAATGTGGGCTACTCCATAGAGAAAATATTTCACTAAAATTTTCTCAATCAATATCTTGGGAATCCTTTCCCTATTACAATGTTTATGGACCTCTATCCAAAGGAGACACCAATCCCCTAAATCAAGTTCATGGATCTCTATCCATAGGAGAACTCCTTCTCCTCTGCTCTGGTTGGTGATCCTCTTGAAGACTACTACCTCCACTACACTGGCTTGTGGATCTCTCTCCACTGAAGACTCTTGTCCCCACTCAGAAGACCTATCCTCACTACCCTGGCTAATGGATCTCTATCCACTGGAGACTTCTATCCTCTCTACTCTATCACCTCCAAAGATCTATCTCAAATCTACACTAAACATAATCCTTCGATCTAGCACAAATCTTCTCAATCTCTATCTCTGGTCTGGTACAAATCTATCCTCAAATATGCACCAAAATCTACTCTCAAATCTCCTCAACAAGTCCTTATCTCAAAATTTAAAGCTAACAGTCCAAAAAAACTAAAATTGCTCAAGTCTCTCAAAATTCTCAATTAAATTGTCCAAAACTTTAAATCTGTCAACAAGTCCAACTAAGAACTTGCTCAAATTTCTCAACAAGTCCACATGAACTTGCTCAAATCTGCTCAACAAGTCCACTTAGAACTTGCTCAAATCTGCTCAACAAGTCCCACTAGAACTTGTCCAATTTTTAGAGAAACATAAAGAGAATTGTTAGAGACTCAATATGTTCTCAAATACTTATCACAAATTGCTCAATTACTTTCAATCACTTTCTTAGAAACATAAGGAGAATTGTTAGAGACTCAATATGCTTCAAATCAATGCTCAATCACTTTCTCAACTCAATTCAGAATATAGAATAGTTTGTTTTATGGAACTTGAACAATCACTTCACACATCCACTTGACTAGGCTCAACCAACTCTACTCAACCAATCACTCAATGAAATAATCCTTGCTCACAAACCCTAGTCCAAGTATATGATCACTCACTCAAAATGTTTCCAACAATGCTCAACAACAAATCTCACATAACAATGATACTCATGTTCTTTTCAAACCCTAGTTCAAGTTCTTCACTCAATCAATGGCTTCAACAATAATGCTTATAAAAAACTCTCACATAACAATGATACTCATGTTCTTTTCAAACCCTAGTTCAATTTTATTCAACAACAATGCTTATAAAATAATTTCACATAACAATGATACTCAAACCCTAGTTCAAGTTCTTCAACAATCAATGGCTTCAACAACAATGCTTATAAAACAAGGTTTTAACCACACTTATTTATTCCAGAAAACCTTGAAGCAATCACTCAACACACTCAATAGGAAACCCTAATCAAGTCCTTTTCACTCCAAACTTATTTTCCAGAAAACCAATCAATCAATTCAACTATGGAAGAATATGCTCATACCTTTTTCTTGATGATGAAGGATGATCTTCATAAATTGCACAACCAGAAATATCTTCTTTGCCAAGCTCAAAGAGGTTAGATAATAAGTGTTATACTTTACACAATATAATGAATAACTCAATTTCATAATACACCTTATATCTCCTTCTCAATAGCAATATTTGACAATAATATCTTCATAGAAATTTCCTTTTCAAAACACACCTTCAATTTCTCAATTTCACAAAATTGATATTCCAACTTAATTTCTATCTCCTAAGGTAAAATAATATTTACCTTAATAAAGCACCTATTTACCACTTAGGTAAATAAATTAATATCACCTTATAACTCCCTAACCTTAGCACAATTAATCAAATTCCATAAACACCCCTAAAACCTTATCACAATGATCAAATATCACAAATATTCCCTTATTCCTCCTAAACCTTAGTATTATGCAAAAATCAAAATTAAATTATAAAAACCTTTGGTGAATCCCCTTCCATGTTTTTTGAGGTTTCAAACCTGCGCCTTCTCCCTCGACTGGTGCCTTAGACACAACTAGCTAAGCGCTCCACGTGCTTAGCTTAAGCCCTAAGGTTGCTTAAGCCTTTTCACAAAGGCTTCAAAGCCTTTGGCCTTCTCTCACATCTAGCACCAAGCTAGACCACGAGCGCTACTCCCTCTACCTTGTTCCTTGCTCGAACATGATGCCTCGATCACGATGCACTGCCTTGCTTCTACAATACCCCACTCCATAATTTTTGGAGGCTTCAGATTTTTTGTTGTATTCGAATTCGAATTGCCATCTTCCCTAAGGTTTGTCTTAGGGTTTAAATACCCTTCATTTGCTTTGCATACAACGTCGATGGATGATTCGATTTGATGACGTCGACTTGTATAAATTATAATTTATAATTAATTTAAATTCAAAAGAATTTAAATATTATAAATTTAATTTATAAACTTTAGACTTTAATAAAAAATTAAAGCCCTCTTTGAGTTAATATCAAATTATCATTTGCACTTCACTAGGTTGATGAAAAATAATTTCGCCACCTTGGTTTTAATAAAAACCTTAATTTTGCCATCACAATATTAGAGAACTATCATTATGGTTTTAATAAAAAACCTTTTAATGTGCCATCATGGTTTTAACAAAAACCCTTATAAAAACATATTTGGACAACTTTTCTCCATCTCTTTGCATTGCTTCCTGGTGTTAATGATGATGTACTCCATGGTGTTAATGATAGCTTCATGTGTTCACTTTGGCATCAATGACAACTTTTCACCTTGACATCAATGACAACTAAATGAGCTCAAAATGTCCAACAATCTCCCCCTTTGTCATTGATGGCAACCCAACTTATTTTTACCAAAAACTTGACCTTTCCTTTGTTCTGCTCCCCCTGGCTCAATGCTCTCTCCTCTTTTCTCAAATACCAAATCTCTCCCCCTTACTCAAATCTCTCCCCTTTGACATCAATGGCAAAGGGTCACCTTTGGGGCTCGGGGCTAAGAATGAGCCTCTTAGCTTAGCCCCTCCCCCACCTCCTCTTGAGGTGGTTAATTCTGGGGTGGGAGTATTTCTACTCCTAGAAAGCACTATTCTTTACCTTTATCCTCTCTTATTTTTATCTGATCCTTCTGATTCCTCTGACTATTTATTTCAATATTCATGTCCATGTCTACATTCCTATCCATGTTCATGTTCTTGTTCCTATTCTTGTTCATATCCATGTTCCTATTCTTGTTCTTGTTCATATCCATGTTCTTGTTCCTGTTCTAGTTCATATCCATGTTCATGTTCTGTTCCTACTTATTTCTAGAATATCTGCTCTACACCACTTTGTTGTGTGACCATCATTATTGCACTTATAACACTTAATGTTATTATTCCTTGGAGGTGCAAATATCTTAGGATTTCTCCTAGTGAAGCCATACCTTCTTCTGTCATGAACCCTGCAATTTATTGCCTTGTGACCAAACTGATTACATGAGTAGCAATACCCATGGAAAAGTTATATGTTCCCATATTCCTATCTTTCATGTGTCCTGCACTATGAAGCCATGTGCCCAAACCTGTGACATGAAAAGCATCTTCCATTGAAGTTTCCTTGTCTTGACCTCATTGGTCTCCTAGTCTCTCTTGACCTATTCTGATTGTTGTTCCATCTGTATCTTCTTTGTGCATTGTTCCTATTCTTGTTGAACTCTCTATTTTCCAACTCATCCTCAGATGTCTCACTCTCTCTTACATTGTCTTCTTCTGAAGTATCTTCATCTGAAGTATCTTCTCCTCCAAAACTTGAGGTTGACTTTCCTTCCCATTTCTTTTGAACCTGTTCAAATCCAAGACCTGTTTTGCTTGATGTAGGCTTTTGTATATTGATGAACTTATCCAAGTTCTTTGAGCTATTTTTGAACCCTTTTAGCTTGAATTTGGAGTCTTCTAAATATTCTCTTAGTAGTGCCACTTCTTGTGCTAACTTTTCACATTCTAAGATCTTTGCTTCTAACTTATCTTTGAACCTTTTTGCCTTAGCCTTTGATTTTTCTAAATCCTCTATAAGCAATCTTCTCTCTTCATCACATTCTTGAAACTGAATTTCAAGTTTAGAGTGTTGCTTTCTTACCTTCTTTACCATGTCAAGGGCATAAATAAGTTCTCCCTTGAGATCATATCCATCTTTTTCTGAATATTCCTCTATTTTTTTACCTTTGTCCATATATTTATTCTCTGTTGGCTTGTCTTCTATAGGATCACCTTCTCCTTCTTCTAGTGCCATTAGAATATTCTCTTCTGGTCCTTCAAGTGTATCTTCATATTCATCATCACTGAAACTATAACCATCCCTTGTACAACTATCTTCAAGATGTCCAAAGTTACCACATCTAAAACACTTGAGAATTATTGGAGTCCTTTTCTTAACTTGTTCTTTTTCTTCAATCATAAAAAGAACTTCATCTCTATCATTATCTGAAAAACTAGCATCACTATCACTTGAGTACTTACTTGCCTTATCCGCATAGTAGCTCCTATTTTGTCTTTGAAAGAACTTCTTTCCTTGTCTGCTTTGTCCATCCTTGCTTTTCTTTTGATGCCTATATCTTTCTGATTCCCTGTTCCTGTGATCCTATTTTTCTTCACCATTGTTATTCTTAGCTTCTTGACAATCTATTGCATAATGACCATACTTTCCATAATTGAAACATTTAATAGATTTTAGATCTCTAGATATTCTATAATCCTTATCTCTTCTACCATAATTTGCTTCTTCATCATTGGATGACTCATCGCTTGATTCTGACTTCTTACCCTTTGTCTTCTTGATTGCTTTGAATGTTGCTTCCTTCTAGGGAATAGGATCTTTTGTTCTTATCTCAAATGTTGTGAGCATACCAAGCAACATATCTCTTGTCAAAGTATCACCATCCATTGACACTTCTATAGCAGAAACCTTTTCACTGAATCTCTTTGGAAGAGTTCTTAAGACTTTATCACAAACATCTGATTCATCAATTTTCATCCCAAGTCCTTGCATAGCATTAACAACCTCATCAATTCGAAGTAGATAAGTACTAATGGTTTCCTCATCCTTCATTCTTAATTCTTCAAATTGTCCTTTGAGATTTTACATCTTTTCTTTCTTGACACTTTTATCTCCTTCATAAATATTTTGTAATTTATCCCACATTTCTTTTGTAGTTTGACAATGCATAACTTTCATAGACTTTGTTCTATGCAAACCTCTCAAAAGTGCATTCATTGCTTTTGAATTGTAATGTTGTAGGAGCTTACCTTCCTTATCTGTAGGAGGATTAATCAAGGGATCGTATCCAAATTCAACTGCTTCCCAAATTTCATTGCCAAGAGCCATCAGGTAGATCTTCATTCTCAAACTCCAATATATATAGTCACTTCCATCAAATACTGGTGCTGAATTATCCGAGGACACATTCTTAGAATCCATTGTGTTCTTGTTAGCTTTTCCTTCAAGCTGTTAAACTCTTCTGAAGGAACCCGCTCTAATACCAATTGAAGAACACAAGCTTATACTAAGAGGGGGGGTGAACAGTATAAGACCACTTTTTACTTTTCTTTCCAAATAAATATTATGCAATGTATAGATAGCAATATCAATAGTAATAATCAAATCAATGCATAAATCACCACACACAATAGAGACACCACAATTTATGTGGTTCACCCAATGTGGGCTACTCCATGGAGAAAATATTTCACTAAAATTTTCTCAATCAATCTCTTGGGAATCCTTTCCCTATTACAATGTTTATGGACCTCTATCCAAAGGAGACACCAATCCCCTAAATCAAGTTCATGGATCTCTATCCATAGGAGAACTCCTTCTCCTCTACTCTGGTTGGTGATCCTCTTGAAGACAACTACCTCCACTACACTGCTTGTGGATCTCTCTCCACTGAAGACTCTTGTCCTCACTCAGAAGACCTATCCTCACTACCCTAGCTGATGGATCTCTATCCACTGGAGACTTTTTTCCTCTCTACTCTATCACCTCCAAAGATCTATCTCAAATCTACACTAAACATAGTCCTTCGGTCTAGCACAAATCTGCTCAATCTCTATCTTTGGTCTAGATAAATCTATCCTCAAATATGAAAATTTCAAATTCACTAAACATAGTCTTTCAATTTACTATAAATTTCTAACAAGTCTTCACATAACTTGCTCAAATATGCTCAACAAGTCCATTTAAAACTTGCTCAATTTGCTCAACAAGTCCACTTAGAACTTGCTCAAATCTGCTCTACAAGTCCTCTCTAATGAACTTGCTCAAATCTGCTCAACAAGTCCACTTAGAACTTGCTCAAATCTTCTCAACAAGTCCACTCTAGAACTTGTCCAAATCTGCTCAACAAGTCCACTCTAGAACTTGCTCAAATTTGTATTGTAAGTTTCCACAAAAGCTCACCCAAAATCAATCCACAAGTCTTCTCAAAGACTTACCTCAAATCTGCTCAAAAGTCCTTCCAAGAACTTGTCAATCTCATAAAAATAAAGAATAAGTTAAATATTCTCAATTACTTTCAATCACTTTCTTAGAAACATAAGGAGAATTGTTAGAGACTCAATATGCTTCAACTCAATGCTCAATTACTTTCTCAACTCAATTCAGAATATAGAATAGTTTGTTTTATGGAACTTGAACAATCACTTCACACATCCACTTGACTAGGCTCAACCAACTCTACTCAACCAATCACTCAATGAGATAATCCTTGCTCACAAACCCTAGTCCAAGTATATGATCATTTACTCAAAATATTTCCAACAATGCTCAACAACCAATCTCACATAACAATGATACTCATGTTCTTTTCAAACCCTAGTTCAAGTTCTTCACTCATTCAATCACTTCAACAACAATGCTTATAAAAACAACTCTCACATAACAATGATACTCATGTTCTTTTCAAACCCTAGTTAAAGTTATGTTCAAAACAATGCTTATAAAACAACTCTCACATAACAATGATACTCAAGCTCTAGTTCAAGTTCTTCACTCATCAATGGCTTCAACAACAATGCTTATAAAACAAGGTTTTAACCACACTTCTTTATTCCAGAAAACCTTGAAGCAATCACTCAACACACTCAATAGGAAACCCTAATCAAGTCCTTTTCACTCCAAACTTATTTTCATAGAAAACCAATCAATCAATTCAACTATGGAAGAATATGCTCATACTTTTATCTTGATTAGGGGATGATCTTCAAAAATTGGCTTCAGAAATATCTTCTTATTTGCCAAGTTCCAAGAGGTTAGATAATAAGTGTTATATTTCTCAAAATATAATGAATAACTCAATTTCATAAATACACCTTATATCTCCTTCTCAATAGCAATATTTGATAATAATATCTTCACAGAAATTTCCTTTTCAAAAAACTTCAATTTCTCAATTTCACAAAATTGATATTCCAACTTAATTTCTATCTCCTAAGGTAAAATAATATTTACCTTAATAAAGCACCTATTTACCACTTAGGTAAATAAATTAATATCACCTTATAACTCCCTAACCTTAGCACAATTAATCAAATTCACAAACACCCCTAAAACTTAGCAAATGATAAAATACCATAAATATTCCCTTATTCCTCCTAAACCTTAGTATTATGCAAAAATTAAAATTAAATTATAAAAACCTTTGGTGAATCCCCCTTCCACATTTTTTGGAGTTTCAACCTTGCGCCTTCTCCCTCGGTTGGTGCCTTAGCTACGGCTAGCTAGCCATGTGAGCTAAGCGCTCCACGTGCTTAGCTTAAGCCCTAAGGTTGCTTAAGCCTTTTCTCAAAGGCTTTGGCCTTCTTCCACGTCTAGCGCCAAGCTAGACCATGAGCGCTACTCCCTCTGCCTTGTTCCTTTCTCGAACACGATGTGCTACCTTGATCATGATGCGCTACCTTGCTTCTGCAATACCCCACTCTACAATTTTTGGAGGCTTCAGATTTTTTTTGTATTCGAATTCAAATTGCCATCTTCCCTAAGGTTTGTCTTAGGGTTTAAATACCCTTCATTTGCTTTGCATACAACGTCGATGGATGATTCGATTTGATGACGTCGGCTTGTATAAATTATAATTTATAATTAATTTAAATTCAAAAGAATTTAAATATTATAAATTTAATTTATAAACTTTAGACTTTAATAAAATATTAAAGCCCTCTTTGAGTTAATATCAAATTATCATTTGCACTTCATTGGGTTGATGAAAAATAATTTCGCCACCTTGGTTTTAATAAAAACCTTAATTCTGCCATCACAATATTAGAGAACTATCATTATGGTTTTAATAAAAAACCTTTTAATGTGCCACCATGGTTTTAACAAAAACCCTTATAAAAACATATTTGGACAACTTTTCTCCATCTCTTTGCATTGCTTCCTGGTGTTAATGATGATGTACTCCATGGTGTTAATGATAGCTTCATGTGTTCACTTTGGCATCAATGACAACTTTTCACCTTGACATCAATGACAACTAAATGAGCTCAAAATGTCCAACAGAAGCATCCCATACCGTCCCTCATTACTAGTTTTGACAAGGTCACTTGTTTTGATCTATGGTCACTTGTTCCAACCTATTTTGCCAAAAAACAATCATTCCTGAGTCACGTTGAATGCTTACCCACATTCCAATAGTATTGGGCGTATTTAGATATTCATCCCATCTTGATGATTCTTTTTCAAAAGGTATTCATTTTATCTTTTTGAAGTAGTTTAAAGTTTAGGATTTTCTAAAAAAAATCCAAATATATATTTGTCCTATTTAATTCAAGTCTCTATCCTTTTAATCAATCATATACTAAATTTTAACATATTTCTAAATTTTGAACTCATCTTCCCTAATTGATTAAATCTCATTTAATTATATTATTTATATCACTTAGAATCACTTCCTATTAGTATGACCACATTTTATATAACTTTTAAGGGTTTATGCTACTCACACCTGTCAAATAGGATATAAGACATACCTGAGTTATTTTCCATTACAAAATAACATTGTTTATCTTCACTAAACCCTATCTTCTATGTTATATTACTTGGGTCATATTGTCTTATTAAATGTTTTCTCATACGTCTATATTATACACATAAGGAATTATATATTTGTGTGCTAACTTTGTTGTCTAACAAAGGAATTCCGGTTAACGTGTTCCAAAATAATGATTTATACAATTCCTAATTAAACTTCATTTCTACTTAACACATTTGGTAGATAAGTCCTTCATTTTTTTAATTGGTTTATAACATTCTAAATCCAACTTTCTACTTTTAAATTAGCCTCCACACGCATGCTAGGAATATGACCTTGGAACATTGTTAACACATTCATACCAATTGACATGTCAATTACCTACAGGCAATTAAGGTTCACCGATGGTTCGATTTTGAGTTTATTTATTTTATATACCAATCCCATTTAATTATTTTTTTCCAAATATGGTAACATTTCACTATTTCATTATAAATTATATTCTTTAATAAATATTTACATAACAACAAAGGTTAAATGTAATCACCTCAAAACAAGCACAATAAATACACATAAAAAAGAAAATTTTTATTTTTTACATTGTAGTGAGATATTCCTAAACCCCTAACTACCATCTGGTTTGACTTATTGTTGAAGACTACTAAGATTCCCAACTTTTCCATTGAGTCACATCTCATCAAATACCCTATACAAACCTATCTGTATGGGTATACTGTGTTTCCATAAATAAGTCCATGTATTTCATCACTCTTGATGAGCTAGATTTATCACCTTCAGTATAGTCAAAGGTATATACCCATATCCATACCATACACAAATCCATTTGTGTAGGTATGGTATGCATACTATGAGTTAAGCTATTAATATTATCTTCATGATGATTTATCTTAACTCATATATACTCAATTAGTTTTCTTAGTTAATATTCTCCCTAAGGGGTCTCATCCCCTTAGGTCTTCCTATGTTCACCCTAAGAGGTTTCAATCTCTTAGGTCTTGTTGGGCACTGAATTACATCAAGTTTTACTCAATAACGTGGTTGTCTATCTTCCTATTTTCTATCCAGGCTTACACCCGATAGCTACAACTCAACACTCAATATTGGATGGACCAAAATAGGGTTTTTGATCCAACCTCCAAAGTAGGCTGGTTTATTTTCAACTTAAATAGGATTTGACTTAATTATGCTCACTTAGGGTTTCAAGGTTAGGGTAAGAAAGGGTTAGGGTTAGAGAAATGTGAACAATAGTGGACATATAGGCTAACAACATTGCACCACGATACAAGGCTCCAAAAAATAATCCAAAGGCGCATAACTCAGACCAAAATTATCTCAAATTAGATGATTCCTCATTCATTAATGCACAGTAGAGAAGTATTGTAGACAATGATTTCAATATCCAGATGAAGATAATACAAATAATAAAATTCACCAATATCTAGATTCTACAAAAATGCACTATCTAACAATAAAGAACAATCTCATAAGAAGATTTCAATTACTTTAACAGCTAGTAATCCATTCATTTGGTGTAAACTAACCACTTAAGTATTCACAGAAATACAGCTAAAGAAATCGAACCTCTAATATCAAGCATGAAGATACAAATTTTGAGGTGAAGATCAATGTAATGCTCCTTGCATTAGCTTTTGGGAATATTTATAGTAGCACAGGCAAACACACTAGAGATGACCCTTAAAAATGAGGGTTCGACCTCTATTTATAGTTTTGCAAAAATTAAAATTACAAGGAACATTACAAAGATCAAAATTTATTTGTGCATCAGAGAATTCTTGCTGGTATTTGCTTACTAGTGCACCCTTCAGGAAATCTATTGAAAGTGATCCGCCATGGCAGCTTGGGGCCTCTACAAATTTTTGGTCGTTCAACATGAACTGGAGTTCTGACCATTGGATATTATGCATCGTCTTTGATCATTCTTGGAAGCCATCCACTCCCACTGATCTACAACCACCTCTAGTTCTATCTTATTGAAAACCCTCAATGCTTTGGCTTCCTCTCCAACTGACTATTACAATTTTTTTTATGAATAATTATCTTTAAATACCTCAGATTCTTCGATACAATCTCCACCATTGATCTCCCCCATCGTATGGCTCAGATTCATTATGATACAAGCTTATTATAATGGCAGGGAGATCACAGTGCCATTCTACTTTAAAATATTAGTGACATCATCATTTTGTCTTAAAAACTACAAAATAACCAATCCGGGTCCCAAATGGCCTGAAAGCTGAGCAGAATCAAATCCACTCTTTGTTCTTCATATTTCTTCATTATCCATAGAGTATACACTAATCCGCACAAAAGTATCGATGACGCCATTACTTCTTAAAAACTTTTGCAAATTCTATTCTAGGCTTAGCAAGTGTATCGGTGCATGATTGTTAATCCAGACCTGTCCTTGTGCAAAGTAACTCTTTATCCATTCCACACTATCTTCAGAATAAAAAATTCTACCCTATCACCATTCCAGAAAGAAATTAGTTAAAATCATCCCTTATTGTGAATCTACAACTACATTATCCACAACATCCGTCTTGTCACCATTTCGGGTGAAAATACTGTGTTCTCTAGAATCAGACGTCCCACACAGCCACTTGTGAAGTATGTAAAATGTCTAGTGGTCACCAATCTGCACTTTTTTACCGTTGACGTCATCTCTTCTCAAAACATTTTGTGGATCTGAGATGCGTCTCTAATATGGAGCCAAAGACAAAGGAAATCATCCGTAATGACTCTTGGAGTGAAAAATTGACTAAGTGTTGGGTGGGCTCGTACCTCCTGTCGTGAATCCACTCCAAAATACACTGTGAAGAATTTATGAATTAGATAAAATTTTGCAAAATTTTCTAAGTATGTGGCCATTTTGGGCCTATATTCTAGTGCCTCCTGGGTGGATTTGCTTGCAAATCCAATCAAAATTAGAGTCTTATAAATTGGGTTTTAGGAGTAAAAAAATATTCATCTTCAACGACATATTTTATAGAATAACTTCCACACAAAAATTACTCTGAAAGTTTTGACAATCTGATTAGAGAGTAAAGGTTCATATGGAAGTGATGCCAAAAAATATTTAGAATTCATTTGCTCTTATAGAGGTCATGTCAAAATATAGGCCTTGCCCTTGTCTTCAAAAACTAGACATAACTCTACTCCTTTTATAAGGCCTTATTTCAAAATATGGCTTCACACAAAACCCGCTACTTTGTAGGCTTCACGCCTTTATTGTTTACTTCTGACAATTTATCAGGGCAAAAAACAAAAATATCAAACTTGTGTATATGTAAAAACAAAAAATAAGCTAAGTATGGGCCTCTTCTAGGCCTGTAACCACTCCATCCTATTCTTCTTCTTCTTGTGCCTCTTCTTCTTCATCTTCTGAATCAGGTGTTCTCTGACTCCTTCCTCCAAAAGTATCACCAAACAACTGAACCATCAATTTTAAATATTGTAGAGCATGTTTCTAGGGTGCTTCAAAGGGGTTTGATGTTTCTTCTATATTTTTATGGACATATTGTAACTCTCCAATGTCTTCATAGTTAGCAAAATTCCTTTTGTTTACCAGATCTTCCATGAGATCTCTCAACCGAGTAAAATCAATAATCAATTGGACAACTTGATCTTGGGGTAGTGTCTCTTCCAAAGGATCTATTCCAAACTCATCTTGTAAATACTCATCAATGCTCTGATGGATTTCTTCCACAGATAGCAAGCTGTGATCTTCCATCCATAGGCTCTTAAAGCAAACTTGAGCCATTTATTTGTTTAAATCAACATACTTAATCACTCTTTCAATCATGTCAAACAATAGCCAAGCTCTTTGGAGTACCTTGTGCTTTTTCACCATGATTTTTGCAGTAACTCAAGTGAGATTCCATTCTTTATTAGGAATTGGTTTAGCAGAATTACTGAGTCTGTTATCAACCAACCTATTCATTTGATCTGCCAGAATCACCATAGGCTACAACTCTCTAGTTATCTGCTCTAGCTTTTTATGAATATTGGAGAGCAGGCAACTGGCATCATCAAGATAATCAAACTCTAGTTTATTGACTTCTTGAAATTTATCTTGCCAACCCTTAGCCTCTTTTCTCAGAGCCTTTTCCACCTCCTTTTGATTACTCACACTCTTATTGAGCTTCTCAACTTGTTTCTCCAATTTTTTCACCTTTTCCCTGACTATATCATTTTTCACATAGAAGGTATCCAAATGGGATTTGGCTATAATCAGCTCATCTTCCTCAAGAAGCTTCTCAATATCTTCTATGACCTCCTCCACTCGATAATATTGAACAGTAATTTTAGTTTCGAGCTTGCTTACCAATGGAGTCATAGATCTTGATACTCTCTATCTAGAGACAGGGTCAACATACATGCTTCTTCTTCTAACAACCATCTTGTTGGAAGTCTTAGCGAGCTTCTCTGCTCAATAATCATTTATACTCTGAGTGGTTGCCTGCTATTTTAAAATAGTGATAGTTTTTGAAAGACTAGAAGCCAAGGGAGATGAAGATACCAGAAAGGATAAGTTATATTGAATTGTTGATGACATGGGTGTGGACAAATTTATAGTAGCCTCTATGAAAACAATGGACTTTGTAACTACTGCTACTGATGTTGATGGTAGACATAGAAACTGATGCAAGACTAACCATTGGTTCACTGGTGGCGCTTGAAACAGTATGTCTCATAGATGTTGGCGATGGTAATGGTGGATATGACACTATGGGAGATGATGAAGTGGGAACCTCAAATGTAGAAAATAGAATTTAGGGTGGTTGTGGTAAAGCAAAAGTGACTTGTGCTTTGGTGGCTACCAATGACACATGTGGTGGGCTTTGAGAGGGGGAATGTACATTTGTCAAATATTCTCGATCAGAAAGGGAGGGGGATTTCCATGGCAATTTATGAGGATGCAAAGGAGAAGAGGGATTATAAATCATACCTTCACCTACAGATGTAGGGTGTTCTTGCTCTGCTTCTATTTCTAGTTGTTGCTCTTGATTAATCAATTCTTCTGTAGAAAATTTAACTACCTCTTTAGCAATATCCTCCATGTCCAATTTTTGTTTCTTGGAAATTTCTCTTTCCTCTCTTTCTTGGACTCTTTTAGTCCTTATACGTACCAATTTAAAGATAGACATATCACTTTTAGATACCTCTTATGATTCATTTACTTGCACAACTCCAAAAAATAATACTTGCTCAAAAATCGGATGTACACCAATTGATGCTGCAGGGGTAAAAGAAAGGGGTTTGAACTTAAAAATTTCATCCTTCTTTTTACATTCAATTGCTGTGTCTGAAGGTTTACCTCCTAGGGCTAGGCATTTATGCCTAGACACTACTTCTATGACTGGATTCTTAACAGATTTTTCCACTGAATATTACATCTTGCTCATCAAATGAGCCCCCTTAGGAAACTTCATCACTTTCTCAGTGGTAGGATGAAAATTTTTTAATACTTCAACTTCTGTCAAAGGATTCTCTGGCTCTTCTTGCTAATTTTCTTGAACTGTAGGTGAAGAAAGGAATTCAGAGTCATTTTGAGGTTTTTCAACCATCAATATTATATTTCTAACATCCTTGTGTTGCCAAGTTACGATGTTTTCTTCAAATATTTTAGATAATCCTTTATCAATATTCATCCAAAATTTGGAATTAGTTTTTTCAATTCCAATTCTCATTCTCCACCAATCTGATATTTTGGCTACATTCCATTGTTCTTTTTCCCCAACTTCTTCAATAGCTTCTCCAACAGATTATTCCTCAGGCCGAGGATTGTTTTTCTTTGAAGTATCTCATTCAATATGAGGCTTATTTTCCTTTGGAGTTCCTTCCTTAGGCTGGGGCTTCTTATTTTTTGAAGTTTCTCTCTCAATATTGCTAATTATAGCCTTAGTAATCTAATGACTTGGCTTTCTATCAAGATCAAAATCAACCACCTGCTCATAGAAATCCAACCATGGAGGCAGCTGACCCATCGTAGAGACATTCCACTCTAAAAGAGAAGTTTCATCGTTGTTTTTACCCTGTTCAAAATGAGCCCTGGGCCTCTTTTCAAATTTTTAGGCCTTATCTCCATTTAGGGCTATATTCTTTGCAGTAAAAATGCCATCAGGGTTGTAGCTCCATATTTGGAGAATATAAAACAGATCTAACCTATCAAGGTATTTGTTAATCAATTGGCTTTGCCCCTTCTTGGTGATGGTAATATCCTCCACTGTGCAATGGGTAAGGAAAGACTTTCTCTTTCTCCTAGAATTGTAGTTTGCATGAATGTACTCCACCTACCTTAAATATTCTAGGGCAAATAGCCTCTCCGTAACAAAGTGAGTCAAAAGGAAAGGTTTATCCATGAAACCATACAATATTATTATTGTACCCTTGGTTAAAAAATACCAATCTCCCTCTTCAGCACCCTCTGTTCTCAGAATATTCTTAGCCATGGGTGGCAATCTCGGGCACTTTCCATTCTTTTTTTCAAAGCAGGTCCAAGAAATTCCAAATTGAATCTATAGTAAGATTCACTACTCCTTAGGTGACCATTCTAGTAATAAATTGGTAAGGGTTCCCCATCATTGGCTTTATCTCGGATTGGGATCCAAGGCATTCTATCCTTAATAACAACATAGAACATCCATACCAAGATGGAACAATACCTATAACTAGGAGCATCAGAGCCCCTTTTCATACTCACTAACTGCTCATGTATCCTCTGAGCAAGAAAAGTTAGCCAATCAAAGTAAATTACCCTAGTCCCATTTTACTCGGCACCTTTCTCATACATTCTCTCATTAGAAATACAATATGCTGCAACAATTTGCCAATAATATACCATTCTATCAAAAACCAAACCTTCCATACAGGTCAACATAGAAAATAGGATAGGGTTTGCAAACTTATCAATAGAAATAGGGGTTTCAGGTAATTTTTTCTTGGGATTTTTATCGAGCTGCTTATAAACCCATATCTTAAATGACTCACCATAATTAACTCGTTTATCCAGGGAGTAAAACCCCACTTGCTCAATGACCCTAAATGGTTTTGGTATTACTGGTGGGTCAGACCCTAGGGCAAAGAGTTTATGCCAAAAAGAGATAGTAACACTAAAAATGGTTATGCCATTGGAGGTTTTCATTGCTTTGGCCTTCGGGTCATAGAATTTGACTATTGCAACAATCAATTCAGGGTAAGGATGAATATAATCGTAAATATAAAAAGAGATATAATAAAGGACTGTACATTTACCTTCCATAGCCAAGTTTGATCTCTTCTTGTATCTATCATTTACATTCCTCAACTTTGTTCTTTCCATGAGGACCATTTATGTGTCTACCATGGCTTTAGCTTTTTTGATATATGGTGCCACCACCCTTTTCTCCCGAGCTTTGAACTCTTGGACATCTTTCGAAGCCATTCTGGTAACGATAAAGACCATCCTCTTTAGAATTTGCAGCAATTTCTATAGAGTAATACTTCATCCTTTTCACCTCTCTGTGAATGTATATAGTTACTAAATGAGCCTTGAGTAAGCCTTTTCATCACTTTTATTTTCTTGAGCACGCATATCTTCTACTATTAATGCAGCTATTGTGTGACCTACCCGCTAGCACACTTTCTATTTTTTTAATCATTCTCTTCAGTAGCTCAACAGTGGTGTTCTATATTTTCATTGGTCTATATTTCAAATTGCGCTGCCACCTCACTATGCCTCTTTGGCTACTTCTTGATTATGGTATGAGTTCGTTAGTATTGAATGCGAGATCATTCTTTAATCTCCACGTGGCACACTTACAAAATTTTTACTTGACCCCACTTTGGTTTTGGAACCTGTGAATTAAGGGCCTTTTGATGTGTAAGAATTTTTGTCTTGGTTCTGCTCTGCATCGCCTTGGCTTTGAAAGTTTTTGGATTGGGAACATCTTTGCTCTTTCTTAACCATCGGATCACCATTCATTGGGTCTCTCAATGTATTTTGATGTGGTTTCAAAAGCACACATCATTTTGGAAGACTTTACATAGAATTGAGTGTGAAATAGAACTTTGTTGTGTACTTAGCCCATACTCAGTCATCCTTGGAAATTTTTTTCCTTTTTTCAAGATTTTTCAAATACAATTGATTACAAAGTGTAGAAATAAATTAAAGTACAAAGTGCAGAAAGGAGGGGAAATAATTATACAATGTATATACATATGTTATAGCGAAATCACCCTCTACACATAGTAGAGCTTGAGCTGAAAACCATTCACTAGAATTGGTTGTATGTTTTCCTCCGGGTCTTCTAGCTGAAATACATTGGATTCCTTGGCTTCCACTATTCTGAATGGACCATCCCAAAATGAATCAAATTTTTCAAGTTTGCCTAGTTTTTCTCTGTCAACATTCCATCTGATAACTGAGTTTCCAACTTGGAATTTTATGAATATGGCTTTCCTATCAAACCATGCTTTAATATCTAATGAATGCTTCTAAAAAATGTTATAGGCCTGAGCTCTAGTTTCTTCCAATTGTAGCACTTGTGTCAACCTAGTTCTCATAGGATCCTCCTCTAATTCTTCTTCTGTATTGACAAGCTTAAGTGTTAGGATCTCCAAATATATTGGTAACACTGCCTCCTTGCCATATACTAGTGCATAAGGGGAAGTATAAATAGACTTTTTTATAGTAATTATGTCTACCCATAGAGCTTGATCCAACAACTGGTGCCAACTTCTTTTGTTACCTTCAAGTGATTTTATCAAAATCCTTAACATGTTTTTGTTGGTAGATTATGCAAGTCCATTACCCTGTGGATAATAATTTGAAGTATTTTTCAGAGTAATACCATACTTGCTAGAAAACTCAATATAATTGGCTCATATGAAAGCTAGGCCATTTTCGCTCACCAAGGCCTATTGGACTCCAAATCATGAAATCAAATTTTCCATAAAATTGATCACAATATCTTGGTCTGATATCTTGATAGGAATAGCCTCTACCCATCTGGTGAGATATTCAGTGGAAGTTAATATAAACTTATGTTTAGCTGAGGAGTTAGTGTTAATAACCCCTATAAAATCTAGCCCCCATTATTGAAAAGGCTCTTCGACATGTATGTGCTTGAGGGGGGATGAAGCATTCCTTGTCCTCCCAACATATCTTTGATATTTGTCACAAGCTTGGGTGAATTTAAAATCATCAGTGAATACAGTGGGCCAAAAATAGCCAGCTCTTATGATTTCTAAATATGTCACTATGCTTGAGCTATGAACACTAGTTGTTCCTCCATGGAACTCTTCCATGAACCTTTTTTGTTGATCATACTTTAAGCATTTTAGAAGAATTCAATCCAAGTTTCTTTTGTACAATCCTTCTGGTAGTAATACAAATTTCAAAGCATGAAGTCTGTATCTCCTCATTTTAGAGGTACTTAGATTGGGAGGGCATATGCCAGTCTGGAAATATCTGATAATATGGTCAATCCAATATAAGTCTATAGTTTGTATTATTTCCACTTGATCTTCTTCTATTGTCTGGAAAACTATCATTTTTTTCAATACTACAGCTTTTGTTAACCCTTGGCACAAGGCTCTACCTCTTGCAAGCTTGGTAGGATGTATTTCCACATCATATTATTAGATTTTGGTAATCCAACCAACTCTTTTATCTCCTAGATCACCCTGTAAGATAAAACTTCTTACATTTGGATGAACCACATAAACCAGGGTCTTGCTTTACACCAAATACTACCTAAACTTCTTCAGTGACTTCATCATAGCAAACACTTGTCTTTAAATAAAATTATATTTGACCTAATAATAATGAAGTGTATGGCTCTAAAATAACATAGCATGTTCTTCCCCGTGAACATCTTTCTGAGTGAGCACCGAGGCATAACTTTATTCAGCTCCATATGCATAAATAATAAAATATTTACTAAAATCTGGGTTTACCAATACTGGAGCTATTGTAATGGATTGCTTGATGATCTTGAAATCTTGTTTCCTGACCTCAATCCACTTGACCTCAAAATTTTTCTTGAGTAACTCAGATATAGGCCTCACTTTCTATGCAAAATCAGAGATGAACTTTCTAAAAATATTCATCTGGCCTAGGAAATATTGTAAGTTCTTCTTGTTTGTAGGCAAGGGGAGAGCAAGAATTGCTCTTATTCTATCTGGGTCTATGGCCATGCCTTCTTTTGAGACCACATGACCTAGTATCTTTCCTTCATGGACTGCAAAGAATGACTTCTTAGGATTGAGTGAGATACCAAATTCTCTACACTTCTGGAAAACTTGCTCAAGATGTGCTAAGTGATCATGCTTATCATGAGAAAATACAGTCATATCATCCAAATAAATCAAAATAACTTTATTTATTAATGTCCCAAAGGCATAGTCCATAACTCTGTAAAAAGTGGCTCCTACATTGGACAACCCAAAAGGCATCCTATGATACGTAAATGTGCCCCATTTTGTGGTGAATGCTATTTTATACTGATCTTCATCTTTCACCTAAATTTTTTTGTATCCAGAGTATCCATCCAATAGTGAGATCCTCTCAGCCCTTGCCACTACTTGTAAAATCTGATCAATCTAAGGGATGGGGTAGTGATCCTTAAGGGATGCTTGGTTCAAATTTCTAAAATCCACACACAAGCATATATCACCATTATTTTTTTTACGGGTACCAAGTTGGCTACCCAAGTAGAATGTTTTATTGGGTATATGATCTTAGCCTTTAATAACTTTAAAAGCTCCTCTCTCATTATGGCTTCGATCCTTGGATTTATAGGCCTTTGCTTTTGCATAAAAGGCTTGGCATCAGGCTCCAACTCAATGGTATGTTGGATGACCTTTTTATCATACACCTTAAGGTCTTAATATAACCAAGCCATAATGTCTTGGTATTTTAAGCATAAAAATTTGATATATTCTGCTTCCTCTGGTGAACATAGGACCCTAAAATTGAGCTTCTTTTCTACACCGACTTCAACCTCTTTATAGATTTTTCATTGATCTTCATGGCTTTGGTTTTCTTTCTATCCTCATTATCAAACAAGCTCTCAAGGATGACCAACCCTCTTGGGATATGATTGTTTCTTAGTTGGATAATGTCTTTCTAATTAACTTCTTATGAATATTGTTGGATCAGAGTGTCATACAAAGTGTCAAACAGGCTAGCTTTTGATAGGATCATCTTCATCTCTTCAACAATGTTGTATTCAGACTTAGTCAAGGATATTTTCTCCAGTGCACTTTCTGACTCACCATATCTTCTCTTATATTGTTGGATGGACTCTAATATTTGTCTTTTAGTGATGGAGGGAAACCTAAGCCTTTCTTGATCTTCATATTTAGATCTCATCCAGTCTCCTATCATTTCCTTTTTTGGTATCTTAGGAAGACTATCGGTCTTTTCTTTTCCCTTAGCTTGAGGAATGGGTAAAGTATTACTGCTTTGAGAAAGGGGATCAACTTTTCTTTGGGAAGGGACTTGGAATTGTCCCATTTTCTAGGGATCCACTTGTAAAGTTTTCTTTCCAATCCTAGTCATATAGCAATTGGGTTTTCTTCATCCAGTTCTTTCTCAACCATGATTTGGTCAAGCTTCCATAGCATGTTAACTCTTCCTTTATGATTCCTTTCAGCTTGATCCATATCTTATTGAACATGGTGTTGATACATAACACAATACTGTGAGTCATGGGGGTTATTGCATGCCAAACACCAAACGGTTGCAAGAGTAGTATTTGAAGAACATTCTAGCTCCTCATATGTTGCATTCACTCTAACCCTGGTACTATTACTAGGACCAAGCCTCTGATCTTTGTTCACATATGAGAATATCCTCTACTGTTACCTTTCTTGGTCTCTCTTTTTCATGGAATTCATTCTATTACTTAGGGTTTTTAGGGTATTTTGTATATCAAGGATAACAGACAACTCTTGAGATGGTTAAGAGGGAAGGAGAGGAAAAGGAGCTACAGAGGGTGTCAACCTTGGTTGAGGAATTACATTCATTTGTGGATATGGAGATGATAAAGAAATGGGATCTATGAAAGATGGTTTGGCTTCTAGACTCTGACTATTAGTGGTTTTTGTGTTATAAGATAGCACAATTTTAGGAGGAAGTCTTCTGAAATTGATTAGGGTGTTTTCAGCATGAACTGTTGCATTATAAACTTGGAGAAATGTCTCTACTCCTTATTGCTATGTCTATAGGTCAAGATCTGATCCAAGAGCTCAGATATAATACATATAGGCTAAACATGTAGCTGGTCTAGCTGTGGGGGGATTATTTTCCATGTTCTACTAAATATTAAATTAAAATATGATACAGTTTCCTATTGAGTTTTCTTCATAGATGTAAACTGATTAAGCATAGAAAAAGAATCAATGGATTCATTGAATTATTCCACAAAAGGTTCTGCTAAATCTTGTCATGAAGTAATGGTATTATCTTCCAAAGTTCTAAACCAATGTAATGTCTTCCATCTGAAGGACAGGGCTAGAATACTCATAATAATATCTTCTTATTTTATGTTGTGGATTGCTTCCAGGTTCAAGATATCCTGATAGTTTTCATAAGTTGTTTTCCTAGATCCATCATAAGTGGGAATAGCTTTAGAGATAGCTTGGGGAATGACATTCATTTTGGCTAATCTAAGAGGACCAGTTGTATTCCATCTAGGATACTTTTGTAATGGCTGATTAGGTGCTACATTTTGTGCCATATTTCCTATTGTAGATCTTATTGGGGGAACTATTAGATTTTATTCCAAAGGTTCTTCTTCTTCGAGGAAATCTTGATCTAAACTTATGGCAACAATAGCCCCTTTGTAAGGTAACTCATAGTAAAATTAGGAATTAGGGTTATTCCTTTTGAAAGACCTGGTATACATGAAAGGGCACTGGTCTATAGGAATAATTCTTTTTCTAGGTTTAAATACCAGGGAGTCGCTAGGTGAACTTGCTATTCTTTGCTTACAAGGTCAAGAAAATTCACCAAATCTTGATTCCTTCAAGTTGAGATAACAATAACTCATTTGATGGGTTTCATGTTCCTTGTAAACTGGTCCCACTGGGTGTGCCAAAAACTATTGAGCACTGAATTGCATCAATTTTTACTCAATACTGCGGCTGTTTATCTTCCTATTTTCTATCCAGGATTACACCCGATATCTACAACTCAACACTCAATCTTGGATGGACTAAAATAGGGTTTCCAATACAACCTCTAGAGTAGGCTAATTCATTATCAACTTAAATAGGATGTTGACACAATTATGCTCACTTAGGGTTTAAATTTTAGGGTAAGAAAGGGTTAGGGTTAGATAAATGTGAACAATAGTGGATGGATAGGCTAACAACATTGCACCATGATACAAGGCTCTGAAAAACTAACCCAAAGATGCATAACTCAAACCAAAATTATCTCAAATTAGATGATTCCTCATTCATTAATTTACAGGAGAGAAGTATTGCAGACAATGATTTCCATATCCATACAAATATAATCCAAATAATAGAATTCACCAATATCTAAATTCTACAAAATACACTATCTAATAATAAAGAACAATCTCAAAAGTAGATTTCAATTACTTTAACAACTAGTAATACATTCATTTGATGCAAACTAACCACTTAAGTATTCATATAAATACATCTAAAGAAACCAAACCTCTAATATCAAGCATGAAGATACAAATTTTGAGGTGAAGATCAATGTAATGCTCCTTCCATCAGATTTTGGGAATATTTACAATAGCACAGCAAAACACACTAGAGATGACCCTTAAAAATGAGGGTTTGAACTCTATTTATAGTTTTACAAAAATTAAAATTACAAGAAACATTACAAAGATCAAAATTTGACAGTGCAGTAGATAATTCTTGCTGGCATTTTCTTACTAGTGCACCCTATAATAAATCCATTAAAAGTGATTTGCCATGGTATCTTGGTCGTTCGACGTGAACTGGAGTTTCGGTCATTGGATATTATGCATTGTCTTTGATCCTTATCGGAAGCCATCCGCTACCGCTGATCTATAACCACCTCTGGTTTTATCTTCTTTTAAACCATCGACACTTCGACTTCCTCTCCAACTGACTGTTACAACTTTTTTATGAAGAATTATCTTTAAATACCTTAGATTCTTCGATACAATATCCACTGTTGATCTCCCCCATCGTATGGCTTAGATTTATTCTGATACAAGCTTATTATAATGGCAGGGATATCACAATGCCATTCTGCTTTAAAATATTGGTGACATCATCATTCTATCTTAAAAACTATGAAATCGCCAATTTGGGTCCCAAATGACCTAAAAGCTAATCATGATTGAATCCACTCTTTGTTCTTCATATTCCTTCATTATTCATAGGGTATACACCAATCTGCACAAAAATATTGATGACATCATTACTTCTTATAAACTTTTGCAGATTCCATTTCGGGCTTAGCAAGTGCATTGGTGCGTGATCATCAATCTGAACCTGTATCAGTGCAAAGTAACTCTTTCTCCATTCTAAACTATCTTCAGAATAAAACATTCCACCCTATCACCATTTCACAAAGGAATTAGTTAAAATCATCCCTTATCACGAATCCGCACCTACATTGTCCATAGCATCTGCCTTGTCACCATTCTGGGTGAAAATACTCTTTGTGTCCTCTGAAATCAGACGTCCCACACTTAGCCACTCATGAAGTATGTAAACTGTCTAACGGTTGCCAATCCACACTTTTTTACCACTGATGTCATCTCTTCTCAAAAACTTTTGCAAATTTGATATGCATCGTTAATTCGGGGCCAAAGTCAAAGGAAATCCTTTGAAATGACTCTTGGCACAAAACATCGACTAAGTTTTGGATGGGATCGTACCTCCTATCATGAATCTACTCAAAAATACACTATGACATGTGCGAAATGAATAATTTATGACTTAGGTAAAATTTTGCAAAATTTTCTAATTCTGTGGCTATTTTGGGCCTACAAGTCTATTCTAGATTCATCCTAAGACTTCATATTCTTAGGTCCATTCTATATTTATTAACAATAAGTCAAGTTTAACTTAATCTACTCACACAACAAAGAATAAACTCAAAGGAACATACATGAGATACTTAGAAAGAAAACATTCATTTAAAAGAAGCTAAGTATTAAAATGTAAAAATAAGTTTAAACAACAAGCATTAATAATCCACAATTAAAAATTAAAGATACACTTGTCATCAATACTAAAATCTATTACATATATTCAAGTATGGTAAAACCTCCATACTATGAAGAATAAAGTAATATATCATTTCCATATAGAGATATCTCTCTACAATTCTAGTCTATTTGAGCATAAGTAAATCATTGCAATAGTAATCAAACCAATGACATACTTGATCTTCCTTGCTTCTCCCTTGATTGTTTGAGGATTATAGGGGATCAAGGCAACTCTCGGATATATGATAGACATGCTTCTAAATGTATTTACTATTCACTTTTCCAAATTGCAACTATACAAATTTGATCAACATATCTAACCATCTACCGCATAGTTGATATTACAAAAGATTCACTACTTTTATTTTCCCCTCTCATTTGTCCTTAGAGAGTCATTTCAACATGCATGGCGTAGATCACTAGTTTTATTTCAATTAAACCAAATTTCTATGTAATTAGTAAAATAAAATCTCATAGTTTTAATTGCCAAAAATTAGATTCCTTTATTTCCATAAATCAAGTCTCATTACTTAATTTATAAAGTAAACTATATTCATTCATTTTATAAATCAAAGTCCCATACCTTTAATCTATAAAACAAAGTATTTTCATTCCTTAATAAATTAAAGTCTTCCTACTTTAATTCATTAACCATATGTTTTCCTTTATTTCATAAATCAAAGTCTCATACCTTTAATCTATAAAATAAACTATTCTTATTCCTTAATAAAATAATGTCTTCGTGCTTTAATTCATTAATCATTCATTTTCCTTTATTTCATAAATCAAAGTCCCATACCTTTAATCTATAAAATAAACTATTTTCATTCCTTAATAAATTAAAGTCTTCCTACTTTAATTCATTAATCATCCATTTTTCTTTATTTCATAAATCAAAGTCCCATACCTTTAATCTATAAAATAAACTATTTCCATTCCTTAATAAATTAAAGTCTTCCTACTTTAATTCATTAATCATCTATTTTCCTTTATTTCATAAGTCAAAGTCCCATAATTTTAGTCTATAAAATAAATTATTCCCATTCCTTAATAAATTAAAGTCTTCCTACTTTAATTCATTAATCATTGTTTTCTTTTATTTCATAAATGAAAGTCCCATACCTTTAATCTATAAAATAAACTATTTCCTCAATTAAGTTTCATTACTTAATTTAACAACATAAGCTATGTTTCCCTAAATTAAGTCTCACTACTTAATTTAACAACATAAGCTATGTTCCCTAAATTAAGTCTCACTACTTAATTTAACAACATAAGCTATGTTCCTTTATATTTAATAAATTAAGTCTCACTACTTAATTTAACAACATAAGCTATGTTCCTTTATTATCTAATAAATCAAATACTAAACAACAAGGCTTTAACATGGAATAACAACTTCTCTAAGCTAGGGGTCGTAACCTAAACAACCCTCACTCTCCCAAGGGTTTTTGAGCCCTACTCTAACACAAGGATAGCTAACACAAGCTAGAGGGTAGCATTGACCTTACAATAGAGGTCGTTACTAAAAGACGACATGGTAGTGGTCAACCGTAAACAAGAGTAACACAAAACCCCACTACCATCACACATGGTAGCCAACAGATAATGAGGGATGGCTCGTAGGTTCACTGTCACTCAAATATAGGCAGGAAACATTGTGTCGCACATCCAAAATATGAGGTTGCTTACTGGAAAGGAGGTGGATTACCTATAGTCATCAAGGTTTGACTATGTTTCAAGCCTATATTAGCTAGTAGAGACTATACTGTGTGGAGGAAGACTATCATGGCGGCTAGCACATAGTCGAATGAAGGTTTAATATTATCCAAAAAGGAGCTCTCCTCACACAAAGGCACTTAGGCCTAGGTTCAACATTGGTAGGGAAGCACAGCCTAGCGTCCACATGACGTTAAATTGGTAAATGAACACAAGTGCATGACTCACTATCATGACTTCAACAAAGTAGTGAGAAGATCTCTAGATTTAACCAAGAGTTTAACAAGTGCCTAACTAGGATAATCCAAAGTCAATATGAATAAATGACACAACAAAAAAACCCACTAGCAGTGATAGGCTTAACATAATATATTGAGTATCATTTTATTCTATTTATTCCTTTGCAAGTTTATACTAAAAAAATAGATATAGCTTATTAACTAACCTCAAATATTGCTGGTGTTAGTTCATCGAGATATTTGGTTTTGATCTTTACCAAGTCCTTTCTTCTTCTCCAGCAATTCGTTGTCTCTATTATCCTCTTGCAAAAACGTCTGCATTTTCCTCTGTATACCTCAAGTATTCCCTCCCATACCTCTTGTTTAATCCTTCCCCAATGTTCATCTACTACCATTACTTCTTCTAACTTCATGGTAGTGGGTTGGGATGTTAGCCATTCTTTACTATTATCCACATTCTTTTTTAATATTTATCATAAATAGGAATTCCCCTTTCCAAAGTTGGTAGAAGTTACCCTTTACTCGAACGCGTGGACACACTATGTTCTAAAATATTATAAGATAATCTTATTTAAAGGAAAGCTTAGATTATTTAAAATAAAGTTTTGTCATTTAAACAACTTATTTATTTACTTTTTTAAAGAAATTCTTTTGCCATTTAAAAAAATAAACTAAATTAAATTCTTTATCACTAAAAATAAATTAAATGAAATTATGTTATCATTTAAAATAAACTATCTATTATTTAATAGATTCAAACACACGGGGAGTTTCAAAATAAAACCTGCTTATTCATGCTTTTCAAACCAGTGATGCATAAAGTGGAGAAGTAAAATATAATCAATAACAAGCAAAAAAATAAAGAGGAAGTCTTTCCATCAACCTAGTCACCTATCTCAACCTTGAGAGTTTACGATATATACTAGGCTATCAATCTAATACTCAAGGTGGCTAGCAATGCCTATCCGATAATACATACCTATATGAAGGTATCCATCCATGTTACCACCGAGTTGCCTTAGTCATCACTTCCCCATCCTCAAGTACCCCATTTTTGGTGGATAATTCTACCTCTTCCACCCACAAGTGTACCTGATTCTACACATTATCAATATGTCAATAGTACCATGATATTTCAAAATATTAAACTAAGCATCACATAGTTTATTCATTTGTATATAACTAAGCATCAAAGCATCATAAATCAATATATAGTTTCCATGCCCAAAAACTTTCCAGGGAAGGTCATGACATTAAGTTGAAATAAATAAAATCTAATAATTTTTTTATCACAATAGCCTAAAATCATTATGATATATAGATTGCAATTCAATCAAAAGCAACATCCTTCCTATGGTGAAAGTTGACATACACATAGATTTCTACGGATGAACTTCAACTGTTATTTTTTCCATAACTTTAGTGAAACTTTATTTAAATAAAAATATTTTTATATGGGTTTAGTTTTCTTATAAAATACTATGGTGCATCCAAGGCAACACACTTACAAGTTTCTTCTCAACATAAAATTACAATTTTACAATAACAAGCTCCATTGTCAAATATCAAATTCGATTTATCTTAAACAAGGCAAAAATACACATGCATACCAATATCTTTACAACATAAGTTATATATTAGGGTAAAGTTTTAAATAATAATGGGCAACTGTTAGAATATTTTATGCATATTACATTATTAGGATAAATAAAAATAGTGCTCATAGGCGCTCTCCAGGTTGGTTGATTAACCACCAATTGGTTAGAACCAATTCATAACCACATTGTAACCTTTATATTTGAAATCAATGAGAATGGAATTTACTTCGCCAAATTCAATATGGCATCAGAGCTACAGAAGACAGACAGCCGATAGACCTGAGGATGGACGAAGGACGACGGATAGCCGACGGGACCCGAGGATGGATGAAGCATACAGAACAGACATGGGACCCGAGGATGGACGAAGCAGATAGACCAGACAAACAATAGACAGAACATGCAAACCAAGGCACACAGGCACGCGTGGCACGTAGATGACGGTTCGGGGACAAGGGTCAATGGTTGTGGAGGCCAAAAAGGGCAATATTGGTTTCTCGAAGGCAACCGAAAGCTTAACTGCTTTTCACCCAATTTAAACCTCCCATAGTGGCCGCACAGGCCATGTGGGATTAATGTTTTTTTTTCCTTCTCCGCTCGTGACACTGTTGATTAGTTGCGAGTTTCCTGTAGTGTTTCATCGGGCCATCTGGCTCCCGTGGTAAGCACGGTCAATATTTTGTGGTAGGTTGTAGTTTCGAATCCCTTAAGGGGTTTCTTTTCCACTGTGACGATGGGATTGATTTTTTTTTACGCCTGTGGTTCTGTGACACCCGCACAACTTGGTTGATGCCCGCACGGCGCCATTGATGCCTATGACATGCAGTTGACACTCAATGTCATCGGTTGACGCTCGCCATGTCCTTTTGATGCCTGCAAGGCCTCTTTGATGCCCTAAAATAGCATAATTGATGCCTTGGAGGCTCAAGGGTTATTTTTTCAGGTATTTTTTCCACTTCTTGTCTATTTTGTTGCAAATTGAAGGGGGGAAGATTTCACATGATTCATTTGCAAAATTGTCAGATAAAGGGGGGAAATCAAACCATTTTGGTAGAATAATTGCCAAATTGGTAATAGGTGCTAAAATTTGTGGGCATTTATGATTGTTTTTTTTGCATAATTTTAGATATGGTGGGCTTATAATACATTAGATGTATTAAACACTTTTCTATCTGAAAAATACTCCAAGAAAATCCTCAAGTTAATATGTTAGCATAACCTTAAGGTTGATATAAAGATAACACTAGAAAATTTTATGGGAATTCATTCATTCTTTAATAGTATATATTAAACTAAATACATCAAAAAAAACTTAGTACACATATCCTATATTATATTTTAGGTTTGAACCTTCAACCTCTTATTTATAGTACTCAATCCTTCAATGTTAGGTTCATTTAAGCTATATGTCAACATCCTCCTCCTTTCAAATATGACATTTATTTAAGATACTTATAGTCAAGCCTTCGTATTTAGGTCCATTTAAGCCATATATATTAGCATCATCCTCCTCTTGAATATAATACCACTTGAGATACTTATATGCTTTATAGTCCCCTATTATTGATATTAAAAATGATCAAGGAAAATATAGAACTACCCATTGGTTTGAGTATGTAAAGTATTTATATAAATATGATCAATAAAAATATGCTCCTCCCATAATCAACACAATAACATATTTATTCACATTGAACAAGGAAAAAGAGGGGATTAAATAATTGGAAATATGGAAAGCCCAAAATGTAGATGGTCTATAAGCCTAAAATTTAAAATGAGTAATAAAGGCATAATCCAAGAGTGAATGCAACCAGGAGTGAGTGTAGTTAAAAGCAAGTGCAAGTGCGAGTGTAGCCTAGAGTGAGTGTGAGCACAGTCGAAAGTGAACACAACTAAAAGTGAGTGTCAGCACAAGCTAGGAGTGACTGTAGCTGGAAGCGAGTGCGAGCATGAGTTGAGAGTGAGTGTAGCCATAAGCGAGAATGTGATTGCAATACAAGATTGAGTGTATTCAAAAGTGAGTGTGAGTGTGATCTAGGAGTGAGGAGGAAGTGTGAGCATGAAAGTAGAAAGTAAAGTGTGATCCAGGGACAAGTGTCACTTCTTGTTCCAGATCTTAGGAGAATTTAAAGAATTCATTTGAAGAAAATATAGGTAACATGTAAATAAAGTCATATGTGAAAGTCCTTGCTGAAAGTATGAATGTCCAAGTTGGAAGTTTGGATACCCTAGCTAGCAATAAGAGAAAGAGAGAATCTATGGAAAACCTAGTCCAGGTAGCAAATTTTACTTCAGAAGTGATTATCAAAGATGAGATGATTAAGCATGATATAATGATTCTTAATACCAGAGTGTTAATATATAAGTTTTATGGATATTGGCCAAGTTTTTCTAAGATTCAAAATTGTATTAAGTGGAAGTGGGGATTTAATTCAAATTACTCCATGACTTTTCTTCCAAAAATATTTTTCCTCATTATTTTCTCTAGTTTAGAAATAAGGGATAAATAATGGATGGAGGCTCATGGTTTAAGGGTAAAGATACATTATATTTAAGACCTAGGAGTGATAATTTTTCTGTGGACATAGAAACTATTAAAAGGCTTCCGATATGGATTAGGATTTTTGGACTTCCTTATCAACTCGTCAATAAGAAGGTTTTAATGAATATTGGTAATACTCTAGGTGAATTCATCTAGTAGGGACCAACTACTAAGGAAATAAGGCATGATGTATACACTTGAATATGTGTTGCCATGGATATTTCTATACCTTTACTGCAATCAATTAGGATTAAATCTGAATCAAGAAAATGGGATCAATAAGTGGATTATGCAAACATTGCATTCTGATATCCCAAATGTTATTACTCTAGGCACATGGTAAGAGACTATAAAGTAGAGACTACAAAGTAAAAATGGAGAAAGAGATGGAATTTTTTGGGTATGAGGATAGCTTCAATTTGAAACAAGGAGACCATATCACAAGAGAAGCTAGGTCAAATCAAGGATTTTCCACTCCTAAGAAAGTGGCTAGAAAAATCCCTCTACATCATCAAATGGTAAAGGCCATTATAGTTCCTTCGAATCAGCCATTAAAAGAAAAAACTGATATAGGGGATGAGGAAGTACAATGCACAAGTTCAAATATAGGAGCTAAAGGTGTGAAGAAAGAGGGGAAGGAAAATTTTAAAACAAAGGAATATTGGGAGGAAAATTTTAAAGTAAATGAAATGAAGGAGATCAAGCTTAATCTAGGTAAATCACCTTTATTATCCTCAAGTAGCTTACAATATTCTCCTTACAATGAAAATGAAATTAGTACAAAGTTTATTCCTTGCACTTTAGGATTTCAAGAGTAGTATAGTAAAGAAAATCTTATGGACGTGTATCGCTCCAAATTTTTCGCATCCTTACCCTCAGGCTATAGGATCCACGCCCGGAAGGGGGATGCGAGAAGGATGGGACAATACCTCGGACTGAGAGGCCCTTTGAAGGTCCCGCCTCTCGGGGGAGGAGTATAAAGGTGAATTTTCGATGGATGGTGGGTTCACCAGGAAACTTTTGAGTGGCAGTTTCCATGCCTAGGTTGAGAATGGGTTTGATGTGTTCATTTTATACTCAATCATTCAATTCCTAGGTTTGGCCAAAATGAATCTAAACTATTCTATATGCCAATAATGATTTAAATGGATACAAAAAATAGAAATGGTTGCTAAACACAGAGAATAGGCAAATTAGGACAGATCATACCTGATTTCGGATGTCTGATGATGATTCTGAGTTTTGTAGCAGTCCAGATCGCCTCAGTTCATACGTAATCATCTGAGATCAGACAAGATCGTCTGACATCTGACGAATTCGTTAGACGAATTCGTCAGAAACCTGCAATCACAGAAATAGATACAAAATACCCAAGATGCAACTACAGAAGCGTAGGGAAATGATAGAAATAACTATAAATTTGTCTGAATGACAGATCCAATCAGTAATTAAAGAGGACAAGCATCAACTTCACAATCTATTTTGATTTTATCATGCATTTATACTAGATGAGGTGAACTCCAAGATGCATAAACATAATAACCTAAGATAATGCAGAATTATAATGGAAAAATGTAAGAAAGTTAAGAAGATGCAAACTCTGGACTCGGATTGCCCCCAATCTAGATTACAGTCAGGATCGCCTCCAATTGTATGAAATCGTCTGCGCTCCTCGACAAAATCATCCGTAATCGTCCGAGATCGTTTGCGATGATCCGAGCTATCTTCGACTAAAAAATAGTAGAGTTCCTACAAGAAAATGCAAAATGCAGCATACAGACAGTAGTACGAGGATGCTCTAGTGAATAAGGATCTAAATCCATCAGCTAAGGGGTTTAGGGGAATCAGAATCAGGGGGAGTCAGGGGGATAAACTAGAAAAATCCTAGTTTATATAGGATTAGGGGGAGGCTAGGAGGTTGGGGATCATCCCAATCTGGGAGATCTCCAACAGGGAAATCTCCAACTGCGTAGACGCGCTTCTGCCCAAGTTGGAGAGGTTGTTGAAACAAAAGCTAATTATGAAAATTTGGTTTTGGGACAAAATCGTCTGGACGTTCTGTCCATGACGATTTCATCAGATCTGGGACGATCGCATCTAATCTGCGATGATATCGTCCAACGGTCAAAACAAATCCTAAAAATGGCATGGAAAATGAGGAAACGGGTAACAGGTGGCTTTGGAGCGGTTTTGGGGTTAAAATTCAAATTTTTATCTTTTATCTTTTACTAAGGTTTTAACCGTGCCAATTTTAGGGTGCTACATTTTGCCCCCTCTTTAGCGAATTTTCTGAAGAAAATGCGTTAAAGACGAGTTTTTCCCGTTTTACGAGAAAGCAAAAATGTACTCAATTTTTTAGACGACGATTCTTGGTCGAATCGTACAACTGCTGACTATGGTGCCCCCTCCGTGTTTTTACCCAAATCGAACGTTTGAGGTAAAAATGCAAAAAGGCAAAAATTAAAATGTTGATTTTTTAAATAAAATTAAGAAAATAGGGTAAAACCCTAATTCATTTTTACTGTTCCAGAGCTCTGCAGAGAGAAAAAAATGGTGGAGACAACGCACAGAGCGACAGAGGTCCGATGCGGGCTACGGGTAAGGATCTAATCCTAGTAGATTAGGTTTGATTTTGCTTTGTGCAATTTGTGGATTTAAATTTTGATTATTTGGGGCATCACGGCCGTTTTTAGGCCGTCGACGACGTCCGGACGAAATCGTCCCTATTTCACCGAAATCGTCTCTAAATCGTCGATTTCGTCTGAGGGCAAAATCGGCGAACTAGGGGCGATCTCGTTCAACAAGGGACGATCCCCAAGTTGCGAAATCAGAGACGATTTAGTCCTAACAAAGGACGATTTTGCCCAATTTGGGACGATATCATCCGATGGTGGATGATAGCATCTTTAACTTGATTTTAAAATGTGTTTAATTTGATTTTAATGATTGGTTATTAATAAATTTTGTTGTTATTATTTGTTTTGCAGAGAGGATTACTAAAGAGCCAAGAATGGAAATACGATGGACTAAGAGACGACATAGCCGTGCTTGACCAGGCAGAGCATGACCGACTAGGACAGGTCGGGCTACAACATGTGGTAGAGATGCCACAAGTACCGACTGACATGGGGCTACTGACAGCCCTAGCAGAGAGATGGTATCCGGGGTCATCCTATTTTTGGCTACCGATAGGGGAGATGGCTCCCACACTAGAGGACGTATGGAGGATCATGAGGATCCCCATACAGGGATGGCTCATGACGCCTACAGCCAATCAAGGCCAGGCGATGATGAGGCTGACTGGAGACCCGAGCTTCGCCCTGGAGAAGGGTGGGGTGAACATCGAGTCTCTACGGTAGATGCCTGGGGCATCTAGGCTGACTCGGGTTTTGGTAGGGGTGGTAGGTGGCTTACTGTTGTGCCACCAGAGCGGGTGCAGGCTACCATGGCTCCTCTCAGATATAGTTTGCGACATGAGAGACCACGGGTACAGGTTTGCATGGGGCAGCTTTGTACTCTATCGCTTGTATAGGATCCTGCATGGGGTCGTATACAAGGGAGGTCGATGTCTGGTCTTGACATCGCTACTATAGGTTTGGTGCTGGGAGCACATTACGGTGCGGAGGCCGGTAGGGCTCCCACTGACAGGGGTTGATCGGGAGAGACCCCGGGTTTACTATTGGTGGCTACAGAGAGGGTCACAGTGGTGGATAGATCTGTCGATGTCTCGAAGGTTGCTGGATGACCTCATCCCAGACCAGATCACCTAGAGGCCATGGCGAGAGCACCCCAGGTGGGCAGAGGATGGGCAGGAGCTGGCTCGCATCAGGCGAGTCTGTTGGCTGAGGATGGAGCGGGGAGAGGTAGAGCTCCACCGCTATGATCGGGTACTATGGTAGTTCGGTCTACGATGGGGATCCCTTCTCTCAGGGATTACGAGTACTCCTAGACTATTCGGGATAGTACTACACTGAGCGGGGCTCTAGACATGCAACGATTCTAGAGTCAGGATGCGGACGATGCCCCCATCCAGCTAGTGGATGGTGACGACGCTAGGGTTGCAGATGGCTATGATGCCTGGTACGTAGGCATCCACCCTCCTCGGATGATGAGGGCATAGGGTCCAGTGCACGCCATGGTGCACCGGATGGGGAGGCGACGCCAGGCTGCCATTGAGGCAGCACGGGGTCATGAGAGGAGAGAGCAGTGGTGGTCCCCATAGGAGAGATGCCAACGGATGGGTCAGGCTCCACAGAGGCCATGGGAGACAGGGCGGAGGGAGGAGAGACTCCCTTCGTAGCAGAGGGAGAGACCACCATCGCCCGATAAGGGCAAGGGTGTCGAGGTAGGGGAGAGCAACGAGACGGCGGCTCTCTGGGCTGAGGCTGCCCACCTCCGAGCTCAGGCCTACAAGAGCAGGGCTCAAGTCGGACTGTAGGATGAGGCTACATGGCTCAGGGCACGGAGTGGAGGGGCGAGCAGGGATGAGCTAGTGCGGTCTATGATGCAGACCACATTCTACCAGGGGGTATACTTCTAGCTGGTTCCAGAGGGCCAGAGGGTACAGCTGCCAGCCAATATTGCGAAACCAATCAGGATGGGATCGACGAGGACATCCTCACGATCGACGATGAGGACCCGAGATACGGCCCGGACCTCTATGGGACCACCTCCTCCACGTCAGGGTGGGGGAGGAGATGAGGCTGAGAGCTCGAGGGCTTCTCGAGGCTAGCTACTGCAGAGTGCAGATTATATTATTATTACCTTTGAGGGGATTGAGTATGCCAGAGTATGGATTGTGGCATACCAATCCAGATGATGTATATAATTCATTGATATATATATATATATATATATAATATTACTTTTTGATGATATGACTTGTGTATATGTTGTATTATGATGCTTTAAGTTTTGATTTTGTTGATTCATGTAATTATGTCATTGGAAATAAATTATAATGTTATGTCATGCTATAAAATTGTAAATGAAATAATCTGATGTGCATAAATTGGTTGTTTTGGTGTGATTTGATGAAAATAAAAGGGACTTCTAACAATAATTTCAAAGGACATTGTCGTTGTTATAGACCGTTTCATGGAGTCGCCGCTCGCTAGGTCGTCAAGCTAATCCTAGTATAGAAATATTGCTAAAAGTAAAAGAGTGCTTAAGAGACTGTCTTAAGACTTGGTGTTGTGATGATGAAAATGATGATGGTGATGATTTGTTTTCAGATTTTTCACAAAATTATGCATGAAATATATTTAAAAGTGATTTTTGCTAGGCATAAATTCCTAAGTGTGATAAATTTTTGAATAATTCCTTAGAAATTATACCATGGTTGCAAGATGGAATGTTTGACATAATGACATGAAATAGAATAAGTGTTCGTTCGTTTTGAAGCACAATTGTGTAACATAATGATGTAAGCCATATGTGTTTTTAAAATGGATGGGAAAATAAAATTAGAACAATGGTTTGCGCTAGGCATAGAATTTATAGGTATAGACTTATACCATCATCGCGAAATCCAAAGATGAAATAGATATTTTAGTTTTATTGCATGATTGATTTTTGATTTTTGATTTTTGATAAAAAAAAATAATAATATGATGAACATGTTGTTTGAAATCGTTTTGCAATTTTGTGACACAATGTATATAATTGTTTTTATACAAAACAAAATTCTGAAATAAGAGGATAAAATTGTTCGAAAAAGAATTACAGTAAATATTTTAAATTATCTCAAAAACAAATGTAGGTTTATAAGGGATCCTCATGTGCAAACGTGAGTTCATTACCGATCTTGATTTATCATAATGATACAAAATCTCTCAAATACAAATGTGTGTGCAATTGTATTGTTCATTCACCAATTTTGAGCAAGATAATTTGATACAAGCAATTTGCCTTAACCAAATGAATGTTCGTTAACCATGATTTATATGCATATAACCGTACCAGACTACTATGTAAGTTAGGTTATCAAGAGCTAGCTAATCCATAAGCCGACATAGGTCTGTACAAAAGAAGGTCGCTAATGTGACAGACATATCACCATGCTAGGAATTACCCAAGGCCAAGCGGGTTGGGCACAAACCACCTGTTATGGGGCTTACCTCACAGTTTTTGAATAATTGAGAATTCCAGGGATTCAAGCTCATTCACCCTTCTTTTCTTTTCAAGGGGTAGGGAAAGGATTTTATTGCATTTTGCTTTTGCTTTTCTCTTTTGCTCTTTTTATTTTTTTGTATTTTTGCTTGATATTTGAGATAATGCTTGAAACATTGCTTGTGATGATACAAAATAACATTTTTCTTTTTCTCTTTTTCTTGAACTTTTCTTTTTCTTCCTATGCTAGGGATACTTGCTCGGATTGGTTGTAGAGCAAGGGATTTTTATTCTGGGTAGGGGTGAGCTTGTCCTTTTGTCAATTCTCAAAGATTCTAGACCATGTGCATGATAGGATAGCAGGGGAAACTTTTCGCTCAGGAAACCATTTCTACTATGTAGCATCATATTGAATTTGCAATGAAATCATTTTAATGTGAAAAGATATACTTGGTTCAAGTAAATAACAAGATCAGTTCTCTATGCTCAAAACTTTATTTAATGCCAATGTGGACTTTGATATAAGAGAGATTAATAATCATACCAAATAAAATCAAGATATTTATTCATGTGAGTGTGAAAGTGTGGGATTCCAAATAAATGCTCATTTATCCAAAATAATTGAAAATATAACTGCAAGCTCCAAGAATTGACAAGTATAAAAAAGATGTTTTTGAAGATTTTGACAATTTTGATGTTTTTGTATTTGATTTTAATTGATGAATTGAAAGAAATACAATGTGATTGTTTTTTTTTTTTATATGAATGACTAAAATGAAACAATATGCAAAATAACAATATATACAATGATGAAATGACCAAATTTTATGCATAGTAGCATTTGAGATGCATAATGTTCATAGGTTCTTTAAGTTCTTTACCATCTAAGGTAGATAATTTGTATGCTCCCGATCCAAATTTAGCAGTAATGATATACGGTCCAAGCCAGTTGGGCTCGAATTTACCTTTAAGGTCTTTAGTAGCATTAGTATTTTTTTATTTTCTTTTAAGACAAGGTCACCGATCTCAAAGGATCGAGGATGAACTTTCTTGAGATATGCTCTCTTAAGCTTGTTTTGGTAGGCACGAAGATGCTCCAAAGCATTGATGCACTTTTCATCTAAAAGTTCTAGTCGACTAAATCTTCCAGCACGATATTCATCCCCTACTTCAGTATCTTGAAGTAGTAGAGCCAAAGAAGGAACTTCTAATTCAAAGGGAAAAATAGCTTCGAGCACCATAAACCAAAACGAAAGGTGAAGTTCCAGTGGGGGTGCGAACACTAGTTCGATAGGCCCACAAAGCAGGATATAATTGGATGTGCCAATCTCGACCAGATTTATTGACCGATCTTTTGAGAATTTTGATTAATGTTTTATTAGATGCTTCTGCTTGGCCATTACCCTGAGGATAATAGGGAGTGGACCAACGATGTTGAATTTTATATCTTTGACATAATTTTTTGACATCTTTATTTTTGAAACAAGTTCCATTATCTGAGATGAGATTGGCAAGAATTCCAAACCTACAAATAATTTGATTAAAAATAAATTTGGAAACTTGTGTTCGGATAAGATACTCCCTTAACCGATCAAATACTTTTCTCAAGTCATTTAAATGATCATCTTCTTTGATGGAATGAGCTATAATATCATCTACATAATCATGTAGAATATCATGCATCATATCGTGAAAGATATAAGTCATGGCTCGTTGATAGGTTGCACCTGCGTTCTTTAAACCAAATGGCATTACTTTCCAACAAAAGGTTCCTCAAGGGGTAATAAAGGTTGTTTTAGCCTGATCTTTAGGAGCTATCCTGATCTGATTATAACAGGAAAATCCATCCATTAGGGATATCATTCCACTTCCAGTAGTAAATTCAATGATTTGATCCATGTTGGGAAGAGGAAAATCATCTTTAGGGCATGCAACATTAATATCTCTGAAGTCTGTACAAACCCTAACTTTAGTGGCTTCTTTCTTAGTTACTGGAACTACATTTGAGATCCATTCAGCATAATCAATGGCTTGTATAAAAATGACCTTCAACAGTTTTTCTAGTTCTGCTTTGACTAGTAAGGCCACTTTAGGATGCATTTTTCTAAGTTTCTGTTTAACAGGTTTAGCATCTGGATGGACTACTAGATGATGCATAACTACAGAAGGGTCCAGACCTGGCATGTCTTCATATGTCCAAGCAAAGACATCTTCATAGTCTTTAAGAAATGAAATGTATTTATCTTGTTTTTCTTGACTTAATTCTGATCCAATATTGATTATGTGAGGGTTATGTTCGGTTCCAATGTTAATTTTTATACCGTTTTCAACTTCCATATGTAAATCTCTCTCAAAATTAGGTGGGGTGGGTGAAACACCCAATTCTTGTAATTCTTCCAAGGTTAGCTTGGATAATTCGTCTTGAGGAGTCGAGGCCTCAAGATGGGCTATACTAGGTATAGAGCCATCAAAATAAAATTTGTTATGTAACAAGTCATCAACGGAGACATCATGGAAGATATCCCCTTCCAACTCATCGTCGGATTCGGCAATCATCTCAGGGTAGGCGAGAGATAGCATATGACAGGTAAAGGGATTATTTTTTGAACGCAAAGAATCTTGTTTATCCAGATAATCTTGATAACATGTAAGATGGTCATCCTCCTCAAATGGGAAGGGTTGACCTTTACTAGGAAATAGGCCCACACCGCATCGGGCAGGCCACGGTTCTACCTCAAAAGGTTCTTTCATACCATTTTGGAAAGGTCCCAAACCTTTCCCTTTATATCCCAATTTAAGCATTATGGGCTTAGCTTTAATATACTCATTAGCAAAATAGCATCGAGCATATCCATCACAATGTGTCTTGATGTTTCTGGGTATTCTTCCCCAATCATATCCCTTATAAATAAAAGCACAACTCCCGACTTGGTAGATACTTCCCATAGGTTGTGGGAGGCCCAAGGTACGAGGAGAAGGTGGGAGTTTATTTAAAACAAGGGAAGCTTGCATGGCAGTGTTGATTTCTTCTGATATAAGAATTTTAGATAAATCGGGTAAGAGTTCATCAGTAAGAGCATAAGAGGTAGAAGGAACATTTCCTAGATCTTCGGATGTGGAAAGGATGCTTGTAGTGGATGTAGATGTTATAGGGATATCGATGGATGAGTCTATTGGTATGGAAGTTATAGGGGTAAAACAAGGAGCATTGGTTGTAGTTCTGGGATCTTTTCGAGGTCCTAATGGGGTTTGTTCAGAAGATGGTTGAGCTATATGTAGAGGTGTAGTTGATGGGGAAAAAGTAGGTGATGTTATGGGTGAGTGTTTCACACGTTTAGACGGTTGATGAGAATTAGGATGTGTGGATGACAGAGCAGGGCAAAATTGAACTCCAACCGGTTCCGCCAAAGCACACATATCAAAGGGTCTAGGATCACCATGAATGGTAACCAACTTGGTTTTTAAATTCGAATTTAACACACTGATGTAAAGTGGATGGAACCGCTCGCATCGCGTTGATCCAAGGGTGACCCAAAAGTATATTGTATGATGCGGGGCAATGTACAATAAACACGGTCGTATCTAGGGTTCTAGGACCAACTTGCAAGGGTATAGTAATGACTCCACACGTTTCTTGTGTCTCGTCATTGAAGGCTTTTATGATCATATCCGTTCTTTTCATTTCATCACTTCTAAAGCCAAATATTTGGTAGAAGTCAAAAGTGCATATGTTTAAAGATGAACCATTATCAATCAAGACGCGTTTAATGGCTACGTCCCCAATTAGGGCAGTAATATATAAGGGGTTATCCTTATGTAAACTATGTTGTGGTATATCTCTATCTCGAAAGTCAATACAATCAACTTCTCGAGTTATGATAGTATTGGTCATGGCTTCAGGCTGAATATTTTGTGGTACCATCATTTGGCTTAATGTGAGCATTAATTCATCCCTATGGGTAGGAGAAGATCTTAAAAGGTCCAAAAGGGAAATTCTAGTTGTAGTATTGGATAATTGTTCATTAATATTATACGGAGGCTTAGGTTGAACATTAGGCATATGATTCCCTTTATTGGGATTTTTCAAAACAAATGGAGCTGATCCATCATTCTGAGTTTGATCCCGTTGAGAGTTTTGAGCCTGTTGTCGAGTAACGACTCCGATGGTACCTACAATATTATTTTGAGGATGATGAATTGGTCTCGGTCTAGCGTTTATGGCTTGTTCATTAGAAAGGAACTGATGAGAAGAGGGTCGAGTAGTAACTCTTCTAGGAAATGGTTCTTTCGGAACCATAGAATTTGTGATGGGTTGAATAGGATCTGATTCATTTTCAGAACTATTCGATTGATTGGAGGTGATTTCCATGTCACTTTCAGTATCATATTCTACATCACTAAGATCAGGTGTTCGAGTATTATATAGGGGTCTGGACGTAACCATGGATAAAGTTGTGTCAAATATTTCTAGATCGTGAATAGGTAAATGCCCACTAATGGCTCCTACATATCGGGTAGGAGGGGGAACATTATGATGTTCAATTTGATTAGCCACCTCTTTACCATGCTTTGGTAAAGGATGTTGAAATATGTCCAATGATTGATTGGCATTCTGATTCTGACTTTGAGGGGTGTTCTTTTGAACATTATTAGTAGGATTTTGTTTAGGTTGAAAGGCTTGCACCTCCATCTCATTGTTATCAATTAAATCTTGTATTTTATGTTTTAATATTTTACAAGAGTTGGTAGCATGTCCAGGTCCTCTATGGAAATCACAATGTAAATCAGCTCTATATCCGGGTATAGTTGGATCAGGTTCCCGGATAGTTGGTAATTGGATCAATCCTTGTGCTAGTAGTTGTGGGAGAATGGTTGATAAAGGTTGATTTAACCTAGTAAATTCTCGAGGTGGTTTATCAGGAGGTTTCAATATGAACTTCTCTGTTGTTTTCGTAGTATTAACATTGGCAATGTTTCTGCTATCAGTGACTCCATCACCCACAACTTGTTTATTTTTATATTGATTTCTGGATGTTTTCTCATCATCTTTCTTTTTGAGCTGACCTCTTCTAATGAGAGCGTCTTCCACTCTTCGGGCTAAGTCTATAGCTTGATCGAAGGTGGTCAAGGTAGCGGTTGATAATTCATAGGATAGTTGTTCTTGTAAATTATTGATAAAAATATCCAACATTTCCCGATAAGGTAACACAAAGTGTAATTTTCCTATCAACTGCCTCCATCGAGCTAAGAAGTCAGCAAAACACTCATCTTTGTCTTGTTTTAGGTTGTACAAATCTTTAATGGTTACATGCCTTTCAATATAGGCACTAAATTGATGCACAAAAGACTCGACGGTCTCTTCGAAATTTCTCAAAGAATGAGTGGGCAATTGATAATACCACTCCAATGCCATCCCTCCTAAACTTTTCGGGAACATTTTTAGTAATAACAAGTCATCATGTGATATATCATGACATGCTATCCTAAACATACGAAGATGCTCTATGGGATCTTCGGTTCCTTTGTATATAGGTAGGACAGGCATGGGAAAGTGTTTAGGATATGGTTGTGCTACAACTATAGGATCTAGAGGTTGACTACACATCTCTCGATAATTGTACGAGGGATGGTAGGGATCTATTTGGTCCATACGGGAGGTTAACTGTTTCACCATGGCTTCCAGATTACCAGTTTGCCCACCATATTGGTTCGGTGGTACATGAGCATGGGATTTGTGAGCGTAGGAAGGCGGGACATAAGGATTAGATGCTATATTGTTGTTATGCAAATGGTTGGTAGGAAGAGTATTATGAAGAAGATTTGTGGTAGCATTATGTTGTATCCCAGATTGTTGGAAATTAACATTTGGTTTTGTTTTAGGCTTTTGTTGATTTGAGGTATATTGATCAATAGCTTGGCGAAATAGAGCAGTGAATGAAGGTTTCTTTTGTGTGGGAATAACCCTTGGCTTAGTAACAGGCACTCTAGGTAGTTGGGTAACTTGTTGTTGTCGCGTGTTTTGGATTATAGTAGCCATGTCCAAATTGGACGGTCCGAGCTTGATCACTCTCTTGATCAACGAAGGACAAAGGATTAGTGCGTGTGTGATATATGTCTTCTAGGGTTGCTTGAGTGTCACTAATTTGATCTTTGTCCATATGAACTGCTCTATTAAGGGTGCCCATATTATCATGGAGGAACTTCCAGAAATGTTCCATGTTCTCAAAAGTAACAACTCCTTCTGGAGATATTTTAGGAGATGAGGATTCTTCCTCCCTAACATTTTCTCTTTGTTCATTTGCATCAACATAGTCTTCTTCTTGTTGGTCTAGAGTTCCTTCTTCCTGAATTGGGTCTTCAGGAAGGACATCTGGGTTATTTTCTGTTTTCCTTAACCAATCTTCTTCTACCTCAATTTGTTTTCCATTCCCGAGTCTAGTCATTATGTCTAAATCTTAGATTTTAGCAAATATATATTGATATATTTGCAACAGATTTGGGAGGTATATATTTTAATTATATACCTACTATAATGCTTAAAAAATAAAATGTTTTGATTTTTTTGTTATGATTTTGTTTTTTTTTTTATTTTATGCTTATAAAGACAACAAACAGCACACTAAATACAAGAAATAACAATAATAAAATAATAGCTTAGTTTTCTAAAAAGAGTTTATGAATGTCATTGATAGGATCAAGTTCATCAGGAGTCATAAAATGCTCTTCTTCAAATTGGAAATGGTTTTTCAGGAACTTGATAAAGTGTGCTATAGTAATATTATCTGTTTCAGATTCTGTCTTGTAAAAATAAATCTCATGGCAATACTCTCGATATAACACAGCTCTGGGGACTCTATTCCATCTTTGTCTATCCGTAAGAACGACCTCTTGGTCCTCTATACGAGACAAAAATTTATGTACTACAACTGCATTATCGAGGTATTCCTCAAAGGTATACAACTCAGAAGACACAAGGGCTCTTTTATCTGCTAACCACCTATGGCAAGCTCTCTGAAGCTCATGATACAAAGTCACTTGATCGGGATCCAGGATTCTATCTAGGACAAACCTCTTGATTTGCCTAAGTTCGGTTGCTCTAGATGAAATGAGATTCAATCTCCTATTAAGCTCGTCCCATAAAGGTGGGACTCTATATGTTGGAGCTACTCTAAGCAAAGAATTAATCTCTATAGCTGCTAATTGATTTTCAACATTAATGGTGACGGCTCGTCTTTTGTTATAATCTACCATCTAAATATGACATGCAATCTTTGATTCTAAATGCATTTATTTTTTTGTTTTTTTGGATTGTTTTCAAAAGGTTTTTAGTTTTCACGTCGGGTTCACCAAAATGTATCGCTCCAAATTTTTCGCATCCTTACCCTCAGGCTATAGGATCCGTGCCCGGAAGGGGGATGCGAGAAGGATGGGACAATACCTCGGACTGAGAGGCCCTTTGAAGGTCCCGCCTCTCGGGGGAGGAGTATAAAGGTGAATTTTCGATGGATGGTGGGTTCACCGAGGAAACTTTTGAGTGGCGGTTTCCATGCCTAGGTTGAGAATGGGTTTGATGTGTTCATTTTATACTCAATCATTCAACTCCTAGGTTTGGCCAAAATGAATCTAAACTATTCTATATGCCAATAATGATTTAAATGGATACAAAAAATAGAAATGGTTGCTAAACACAGAGAATAGGCAAATTAGGATAGATCATACCTGATTTCGGATGTCTGATGATGATTCTGAGTTTTGTAGCAGTCCAGATCACCTCAGTTCATACGTAATCATCTGAGATCAGACAGGATCGTCTGACATCTGATGAATTCGTCAAACGAATTCGTCAGAAACCTGCAATCACAAAAATAGATACAAAATACCCAAGATGCAACTACAAAAGTGTAGGGAAATGATAGAAATAACTATAAATTTGTCTGAATGATAGATCCAAATAGTAATTAAAGAGGAAAAGCATCAACTTCACAATCTATTTTGATTTTATCATGCATTTATACTAGATGAGGTGAACTCCAAGATGCATAAACATAATAACCTAAGATAATGCAGAATTATAATGGAAAAATGTAGGAAAGTTAAGAAGATGCAAACTCTGGACTCGGATTGCCCCCAATCTAGATTACAGTCAGGATCGCCTCCAATTGTATGAAATCATCTGCGCTCCTCGACAAAATCATCCGTAATCGTCCGAGATCGTTTGCGACGATCCGAGCTATCTTCGACTGAAAAATAGTAGAGTTCCTACAAGAAAATGCAAAATGCAGCATACAGACAGTAGTACGAGGATGCTCTAGTGAATAAGGATCTAAATCCGTCAGCTAAGGGGTTTAGGGGAATCAGAATCAGGGGGAGTCATGGGGATAAACTAGAAAAATCCTAGTTTATATAGGATTAGGGGGAGGCTAGGAGGTTGGGGATCATCCCAATCTGGGAGATCTCCAACAGGGAAATCTCCAACTATGCAGACGCGCTTCTGCCCAAGTTGGAGAGGTTGTTGAAACAGAAGCTAATTATGAAAATTTGGTTTTGGGACAAAATCGTCTGGACGTTCTGTCCATGATGATTTCATCAGATCTGGGACGATCGCGTCTAATCTACGACGATATCGTCCAATGGTCAAAACAAATCCTAAAAATGGCATGGAAAATGAGGAAACGGGTAACAGGCGATTTTGGAGCGGTTTTGGGGTTAAAATTCAAATTTTTATCTTTTATCTTTTACTAAGGTTTTAACCGTGCCAATTTTAGGGTGCTACAAGAAGATATCCAAGGGAATTTAGGGTTTAGGCCAATATAATAAAGTGATGACTACGGAGGATCATCCATGTAGTTTAGAGTTTTTAGGGCGACATAAAGAATAAAATTCTAAAGATGTTATTTCTTGCACTTTCAGCTCTTTAGGGCAGCATAAAACTTTAGAAAGTAAGTCTCATTTTTCACAATATAAAAAAATGGAAGAGATTGATGAATATGAGAGTGTTAGTGGGAATGAAATATGAAGAGCAATGCCATCAAAGTATGAACAAAGAGAAAAATAAAATCAAAAGGATATCGATTTGGGAAGCCAAATAAAAATATCACAAACAAAAAGTGGGGCTAAGCCCACTAATAAAAATAAGAAGTGTCGATGATGAAAATGATATCATGGAATATTAGGGTATGAATAAAACACCTAAAAAAAGAGTTATGAAGGAATAAATAGGTTTTTATAGCCCTAGTTTTATTTTAATAAACGAAATAAAATTTAGTAAGGAATGTAAGGATGCTGCTAAGAAGATTTGGAAGATAGGTGATTGTTTAGCAGTTTCTTTGATAGGAGCTTTAGTTGGTATTGCAATAATATGGGACAAATGCAAATGGGATGAAAAAATATTAGAAGATAAAAGTAATTGGGTTGCTAGAATATTTTGTAAGAAAGAGGAAAACATTAAATTTGCGGTTATAAATGTATATGCTCCAACTATAGTTAATCCTCATGAAATATGTTGGAAGGACCTTAGCATATTTTTGTCAAATACAATGATGATTCATTGTGATCTATGGATTCTTGGGGGTGATTTTAATATTTTTCTCTCCTTTGAAAAAAAGGGTGGCATTCTTATCCAATAAATGGTTATAAATAAAGTATACAATCTCTTTAGATATTTTATTATGAGCAGGATCAGGTCACAAACCCATTCTTTTGAATTGTGATTTACCTAATAATGGTCATCCAAAGATATTTTGCTTCCAGTCCATGTGGCTCCAAGACCCTAAATTTCCAGATGGTTATGTTATAGTGGGATGAATCAAAATTTTAAGATCATGTATGTACATGTTGTTCAAAAGTTTAAATATTTAAAGGAGAAAATGAAGATATGGAATGTCAAATATTTTGCTAACATTTTAAAAGAAAAAATGAATCCAAACTCAAGAATTCACAAGAGATAGTAGAAATTTATGGAATGGATTAGGATTCTTATATGAAAGAAAAACAATTACAATATGATTACCATAATGCATTGAAAAAGGAATCATATTGGTTCCAAAAATCTAGAGAGAAATGGGTCAAGGAAGGAGATAGAAATACAAAAAAAATCATGCTACAACAAAAGAAAAAAATTGCGTTCATCATATCAAAAATTTCTAACCCCAGATGGAAGAAATATTAAGGACAAAGAAGATATAAGGAAGGAAGAAATTAATTATTTTAAAAATATTTTATCAGATTTTAGGCAAGATAAGGAGGCACAAGAAAACATTCTGTAAAATATTCCATCAATTATCACTCAAGAACAAAATGAAAGCTTGATGAAGAATATATCTATGGAGGAGCTCCATGAAGCAGTTTTCTCTTTCCATCCTAACAAGGCACCTGGCCCCAATGGATTTCCTACAATTTTCTTTCAAAAAATTTAGGATTGATTGAATAGTTATATGTTATATGTGGTTGAATAGGACCAAAAAATGAAGTCTATAATAAGTGAGATCAATGCTAATTTTATTACCTTGGTTCCCAAGAAATATGACAAAATATTTTGATAATTTTCGTCCAATAAGCCTTTGTAATATGATTTATAAGATCATTTCAAAAATTATGGAAAACAAGTTGAAGTGCATTCTAGGGTGTCTTATATTAAAGGAACAAGGTGGCTTTGTTCATAGTAAAAAAATTCTTAATGTTGGAAATTTGAGCAAGTTTTGTTGTCATTGATGTCAAGAGGTTTGATGCCCAGTTTTGTCGTCATTGATGTCAAAAGGTTGATTTCTTCAAAAGGAAATGAAGTTATTAAAATAAAAAGGGTATAATATTTATTTTAAATATTATATGCCTAAAGAGGCTAAAAAATGGAAGACCAACGTTAAGAAAAATATTGGCTTCTTCCACGGGGAAAATTGGGGCAGGTGAATGGTAGTCAAGGATGGAGAGCATGAATGTAGGAGAGCGAGTGGTGGATGGAGAGTGACCAGGAGGATGCAGTAGAAAGGAGGCAGGATGGTCAGGTGAGGGTCCTGGAGGGACAATCCATGGCAGTGATTACAGGGCAGGGACCAATGTAGTAGGGGTCAATGCAGATGGGTCGAACAGGAGTTAAAAAGACCCTCCTGACAAGGAGGGACTAAGAGGTGGGGTAAAACTAAACCAAAAAGGATCCTACACCTAGGTACTAAGTCCAGGATCCCCAACAAAGCAACCCACCTAGGAACTGCTTCCTTGTGGAGCATATTTGGTCATACCTAAAGACCTAATTGATAGCTACCTGGAGCTTGAGCGTTTCACTCTGATTGGCAAGTTCATAAGAGGGCAACCATACATGGAGATGATTCAAAAATGGGCTTTTCCAAGTGGAATACCAGTAGCAACATGGAAATTGTTGCCCTCTCTCAGGGGTTTTTTGCCATCAAGCTCAACACTCAGGAGGACTTCTACAACATCTTGGTAGGGGGACCATGGTTCCTAGGGTGCAGGAGCCTTTTTCTTTGGAAGTGGGCAGAGGATTTCAACCTTGAAACCCAAAACATAAATGTAGCTTCTCTATGTGTTAGGTTTCCAAACCTCCTTTTCCAATGCTGGCATGAGAATGTCATCAGAGGGATAGCCCTATCCATAGGTGAGCTCGTTGCCATTGATTCTTCCACCAAGATCCTATCTAGGATGGTCCATGCCCACTTATGTGTCTCCGCTAACCTAGAAATAAAGTTACCCACTTTCATAAACTTGTATAGAGGATCACGCATCATCAAGAAGCAGCCCATTGAGTGCAAAAAAAAGCTAGCCTTTTTTACTCACTATCGCACTCAAGGTCAGCTCATGAATCAGTGCCCTTTCTTAAGGGCCCAAAATCAAAATATGACAGGTTCAAACAAGGGCATGCAAAGGAACAAAGTTATTTCCCCTCTCAAAAAAGAGTCGATGCTAGGCCTGAAACACATCATGGGTAATCCCGTCCACCAAGCACCTCAGGAGGAAGGTTAGAGTGATGTTCTAGATCAAGGTAAGCAAACCCGTGAGCGAGGAGAAGCCTCCCCATCAACCCAAAAGGAGTAGGAGGTGCTCTCAAAATCCTCGCTTCACATCAGTTCTAGCATAGAGGATCTAGTTACCCAGGTACAGACTCTTCCCAAAATTGTTGTTCCAAATTATTCTATGGATGAGTACCTGGAGGGCAATAGGAAATCCCCAAACTGCTTGAATAAGGGTGAGGCACCCCTTTCTCCTTTCTCTGAAAAAGAAGGTCCATCCGTCTCTAGGAGAATCAGCCCTACAAAAACCAGGAGTAGGACACAGGCCATTGACTATGGCAGCAAAAGGAAAAGAGGGAGACCCTCTGAAAATGAGAAGAGAAAAAAGGAAATGATGGATGACATCACAAATGGAACCCAGTTGATGTTTTTCTTTGACGATTTTGAAAACCAAAATGACAAGCAAGGAACCAAACCCCCCTTCCAGCTGGTGCAGGGAGGCATGAAAAACCCTAAACCCTCAAAATGAAGGTCCTCTCATGGAATGTGAGGGGCCTCAATGGGGCAGCCAAGCAGTGGCTGGTGGCTGACTTAAGGAAAAGGATCAATCCTTCCATCTTCATTATGCAAGAAAACAAAATCGATGAGCTCTCTTCTCAAAAAATTTCCAAGGCCATTTGGACCAAAGGAGAGTGCCTTATCAGTCCAGATCAAGGCACATCAGGTGGGCTCATGTGCCTTTGGAACCCTACCCTGGTTGAAGGAAGGCTTTTGTCATCCTCAAGCAGGATCCTAAACATTTTGTTTCACTCCAATACCAGCAATTAGTCTTAGATCCTATCCAACATTTATGCTCCAAATTCCCCCATCGAGTGGGCCAAATAATGGGAAACTATAACTCAAATTAGGACCACCTTCAACACCTTTCCATGGATCATAGGAGGAGACTTCAATAGCCCACTACATCCATCTGAGAAGAAAGGAGGTAACGACTCTTTCGATAGAATCATGGAGAATTTCAAAGGTTTTGTCAATACCAATGAGCTCATGGATGTTAAGCTCAAGGGGTCCTCTTTCACTTGGAGCAACAGGAGGATTAATAGCGGGCTCATCCAGGTGAAGTTGAATAGGTTTTTTATCTCTCAAGAAGCTATCCCTCTATTTGGTGATGCCACCCCATTGGCCTTACCTCGTATCAGATCATACCACAGCCCCATCCTCCTTGAAACTGGCAGGCCTCCCTCCTTCAAAACTCATTTTTGTTTTGAATGCATGTGGACTCTCCACAAGGATTTCAAAGATCAAGTGTCCTCATGGTGGCATCAAAATTTGGGAGGATCCGCCACTTCTCGGCTGGCTCAAAAACTGAAGATGGTCAAAGAAAACTTGAAAATCTGGAACATGGAGGTTTTTGGCAACCTTTTCACCAGTAAAAAGGCCATTACTGAGAAACTTTAGGAGATGGAAATGAGAATAAAATATGGGGACCACAATAGCCCTACTAGGGAGGAGGAAAGGAACCTCCTAGTAGAGTTCCATAACATCCTGGCTAGAGATGAAACCTTCTAGAAGTAGAATTCAAGAGACCTGTGGGTCAAGGAAGACGATGCTAACACCAAATTCTTTCATGCCTCCACTATGCGGAATAGGGCATCCAACAAGATCATGGAAATTATGTTAAGAAATGGATCACCCAACAAGGATATAGTTGAGATCAGGGCTGAAGTGGTGTTCTTTTTCTAGAACCTATTGGGAAGTTCCCCGAAGGGTGACAGCTAAGCTCAGGATACTCTCCTATCAAATATTCCTTGCATCATTCCTCAGGATGCAAACCTCAGACTGGTGGAACCTTTATCCCATGATGACATTAAGGAGGCATTATTTTTAATGCAACCTAATAAAGCCCCTAAACCAGATGGTTTCTCTCCGAGGTTTATCCAAACCCTATGGGATGTGGTGGGGAATGATGTTTGTGAGGCCATTAGAGAGATCCAATCAACCAAAGTTGTCCCTCATAGTTTCAACTCCACCTTCTTGGCCCTCATTCCAAAATCCTCTGACTGCAAATCCATCTCTGGTTATAGGCCTATCAGCCTGTGCAACGTCATCTACAAAATGTTAACCAAGGTTATGGCCAATATGCTGAAGCCCATTCTCCCTATTATCATTGATCAGTCTCAAGGCAGTTCAATGAAAGGTAGGAACATCCTGGATGGGGTCATCTCGATCTATGAAACCCTAAATTCTACCTCAATGACCAAGAAGGCTGCCCTTTTCCTCAAGCTTGATATGAACAGGGCCTTTGATAGGGTTGACAGAGGTTTCCTTCGAGAAATCCTCCTCAAGTTTGGCTTCCATCCCCTGTGGGTTGACCTCATCTAGGGCTGCATTTCGTCCCCCTAGTTCTCTGTCTTAGTCAATGGCTCTCCTATCGATTTCTTTCAGAGCTCAAGAGGTCTATGTCAAGGGGATCCTCTGTCCCCCATCATTTTTATCGTCCTCACAGAAGCTTTAGGAAGAGCCCTCAAGGATGCCCAAAAGTAGAAGAAGGTGACCGACATCCTCCCTACCTCAGGGATTGAGGCGATCACCCATCAGTAGTTTGTGGATGACATGCTCCTGTCCACCATAGCATCAGTAGCTCAAGCCAAATCCATCAAACAAATCCTAGGACTCTATGAGAGTGCTACCGATAAAAAATTTAAATACATGAAAAGCAAGATCTTTTTTCTCAACACTCTTGTCAGGCATCAAGTTTAGATTGCAAGGATCCTTGGGTGTTTTATTGAATCCCTCCCCACTACCTATCTTGGCCTCTCTCTCTTCTACGAGCATGCTAAAGAAGGGATGTGGAAGATGGTGCTCTAGAGAATCCATAAAAAGTTGGCATCGTGGAAAGGCAAGTTCTTATCCCAAGCTTCCAAGGAAACCCTCACTATGGCATACCTCCAAGGTATTCCAACCTTTTTCATGTCTATTTTTAGATTGCCTACCTCGGTTCTTCACAAGATTGAGCAGACCCAACAAAACTTTCTTTGGTCAGGCAATGAAGACAAGTCTAGGTTTCCTTTGGTGGCTTGGGACAAATTTTGTAGAAGCAAGAAGCAAGGAGGATTAGGATTTAGGAGAATGGCCAAGATAAACCTAGCACTCATTGCCAAACACACCTGGAGGATCCTATCATATGAACCAGTAGAATGGGTTAGAATTGTCAGGAGGAAATACCTCACTAACACTTCCTTTCTTGAGGATGGGACTCCCACTGGGGGTTGGCTTTCTGGAAATCCATTGTCCAATCCAGGTAGCTGATCCAAGATGGCATCAGGTGGATCCTTTGGGATGGTCGGAGCATAGATTTTTGGAAGTATATTTGGGCCCTAGAGGACCCTCTCCCTGAGTAGACCAGGTTGGTTCACCTTAAAAAATATCTTGATAACAACTTTGGGTAGAGGGTGGCCAATTTTATTGAATGGATAAATGGATCCCTACAGTGGAAATTCATTGATGCAAAGGGGCTAGAGACTGAGGTTGACTTCCTATCCTCCATCATTAAGGACATCATCATACCCACCAGTAGAGGTACAGATCAAATGAGTTGGATGGGGACCGATGATGGTGGATTCTCTGTCAAATATGCCTATGAATTCCAATGCAAAGGGCTGAAATTGGACTTTACTTGCAACGTAGTCTAGAGGAAATGTTTGATCCCAAAGGTAAATTTCTTCTCGTGGATTGCCTTTCAGAATAAATCTCTCACAATTGACAATCTTCACAAGAGGGGGTTTGCTATTCCTAATAGGTGCTATCTGTGTGAGTCTTCCTGTGAGTCCTCTGACCACCTGTTCCTGCACTGCATTTTCATTGGGTCGGTCCTTGGCTTCATCATCTCTACCTTTCATATCCAAAGGATTCCACCCAATACCATTAAGGATGCTTTCTTTTAATGGCCCAATCATTTTAAAAATCCCAAGCTCTGTTTCCTGTGGAATGCTTGCTTCCACCATTTTTTGTGGCAGATATGGTTGGAATGTAATGGTAGGGTCTTCGGTAATCCTCCCAGGGATCCTCCCTCAGTCGATCACAGAGCCATCACCTTTGCTATTGAGAACTCCAAGCTTAACCCCAGCCCATGGCCCAAGCATGTTTTTGAAGAGGGTTTGTTCAAATCCTTGAATTTATCAGGGGAGATCAAGGAGTGGGAGGATTCGTGGTTATCTAGGAAGGACATCAGGTGGGTTAGGCCTCCTCAAGGATGGTTGAAGTTAAATTTTTATGGGGCCTCTCGGGGTAACCCAATGGCGGACGTTGCAGGTGGATCAGTTAGAGACCATAATGGACAGCTCATCCTAGATTTTTGTGAAAACTTTGGGTTTCAAACCAATCATGTTGTGGAGGCTAGAGGACTTCTGAGAGGACTCGAGCTCATTTCGAAGGATCCCTGACCCTTGGTAGTTTAAGGGGACTCACTGAACATCATTAACTACATGATGAATTCCCAAGATCCAAAGTGGAAGGTTTTCAATGTCATTTTTTAGGCCAGGAACCTCCTCCTCCGGAGGAACCTGGTCCAAGTCAAGCACACCTACAGGGAGGGCAATGGTTTAGCCGACCACTTGGCAAATAAGGGATTACTATCCACATGTCTCATGGTGTGGTGGTAGTTGTTTTCGGTGGACGTGGAGAAGGTCGCCAGCCAGGATATTTTTAATGATTCCACATAAGCAAGAAGAGAGGATCGGGCTTGGGCGAATGGGCATAGGGAGCGGGGAGAGGATATTCATATTTTTAGAATGGATGCATCTATTTCTTTTTATTGTTTTTTCAGCATGTTTTACCTCCAGTTTGAGGTTTTTTATGTAGCCCTCCTCAGCATTACTATGTTTTTTTTTTGGTAAGGTTTACTATGGTTTCTACTGTACTAGCCCAAGGGGCTCCTTTTGTTACTAAGGGTTACGGTCTCTCATGTTATAATGTTTTGGGATACTCTTAAAAAACCCATTTTGTATATAAAATATCTACTTACCAAAACAAAAATAGAAGACCCAAGAAAAGAGAAGCAGGTTATAAAGGTTCGCAAAGGTTTTAATTTATTTAAATTAAAAAAATTTAACCTAAGGTTAAAACTTTAATTTAAATAATTAATGGCGCCAAAGTTCAAAGTTTAATTCGAATTCGAAATTTGAAAGCAAATAGGGCCGACGTTTACAATGCAAATAAAAGAGTATTAATAGGAAATGATTTTCATTTTTAAAGGTCTAATGCTAATTCGTATGCCTAAGTGACAATTGAATTTGTGCGCTGCATTTTCGAAAGGGAGAAGATATTTCGTAAGGTTTTTAAAATAAAGGAATGAATATGTGTATTCAAATTCATGTGGAGCGATAGAAATATTCCAAGGTCTTGGATAGCCAGACAACAGTCGAAGGTGTGTCTAAGGCACTTGTGAAGGGAAGGTTGCGGTTTCAAATCCCATGCCATTCATTTTGATGGAGGAAGGAGTTTTCATTTTTGATGAACTTTGGAAGAAGCAGATAGTGTATAGGCACAATGGCACTTTTATTCATGTGAGGGCATGTAGTCCAAGCAACATCCTAGCCTTGGGCTAAGGATTTACAGTGTCTTAGGTCGTAGGTTCAATTTTGGGTGCTGGTCATTGAGACGTGCACAATATTTTTGTTGACGTGGGCCAATAATTATAAGGTATGCAATTTGTAAATTAATTTGCCAAAGGTTTTGAATACGGAAATTGGTTTGAGGTCACATGATATTAAAAAGGGCATGTGTGAAATTGTTTAAGGAGTCATAAGGGTTGTTGATTAAATATTTTATTTTGGGTGCTTAGAAAATAAATAAAGTATTGGAGATTATAAGGTGTAAGCAAGGAAATTTATTTTGATGTGTGTTGAATATTATTTTGAGAGTATTGGATATTATAAGGTGTAAGCAAGGAACTTTATTTTGATGTGTGTTGAATATTATTTTGAGAGTATTGGAGATCATAAGGTGTAAAACAAGGAACTTTATTTTTTATATATGTTGAATATTATTTTGAAAGTGAAGGAGTGATAAGGTGTATTTGTGACTTGATATTTTATTGTATTTCTTGTATGGTGAGATATTTGTTGAGATAAATATTCTTGTGGAGATTTTGAGATAGATTGTTGTTATCTAACCTAGAATTGGCAAAAGGATTTGGTTGTGAGTAAAACATGTTTTGAAGACATATCTCCATCAAAGCAAAGAGGTATGGGTACATCATATTTTGTTTGAAATGTTGTAATGAATGTTGTGAAATATAAGGTGGAGTAAAAAGGATTTATGAGTATTTTTGGAAATGTATAAGCAAGTTTAAGTGCACCTTGTTGATGGATGATTTGATTTGAGATAGAGATTGATAAATATTTGAGTTAGGGTTTGACCCCCACATTGTGTTCTTTGTTTAAAAAAGTTGAAAATACTTGTTTAGGGTTAGTGAACAAGTTGTGTTTCATTGGTTGAATGAATGAGTGAAATTTTTGAGCAGTGGATTTGAGTGATATTGAAAGTGAATATGCAAATATTAGAAACTAGATTTATGAAAGTGATAAACTTAATGATTGAGTAGAACATATTGAATTTTTTATAGAGTACATCATTCTCTATATGTTCTAGAGGTTAAACGAATTCTGAGTAGAATATGTCTAAAATGCTTCAAGTCAAAGGAATTACCTTGAATATTAGATAAAGTATTTGATAACTTTGTGTGCAAGATTTAAGATTGATTGATCGTATTTTGTGAGTTTTTTTGAGCATGTATTGAGAGCAGTTTGAGCAAGTTCTGGAGAGGACTTGAAGGTAACTTTGAGGTAAGTCTTGGTGAATACTTGTAGGTAGATTTGAGGTAAGTCTTGGTGAAGACTTGAGAGCAGATTGAGCAAGTTATTGAGAGGACTTGAAGATAGATTTGAGGTAAGTCTTTTTGAAGACTTGATAGCATAGTTGATTGATTGATTTGTTCAAGCTTTGTGTTAAGGCTTGGGATAAATCTAAGCATAGTTGATTTGTGATTGGATAAAGCTTTATATTAAGGCTTGAGTATATATTTGATGACAAATTTTGGTACAAATTTGTGAGTATATTTGTGTGAGATCTAAGACAAAGTTAAAGCAAATTTGTATTACACTTGGGACAGAGTTTTGTGCAAATCTAGAGCTGAGAGTAAGCTTTGGAGATGATAGAGTAGAGGACAAGAGTGTCCAGTGGATAGACATCCATTAGCTAGGGTAGTGAGGATAGAGGTATTCTATAGAGAGATATCCACAAGCTAAAGTAGTGGGGTTAGTAGTCTTCTAGAAGATCATCAGCTAGAGAAGAGGGGAAAGAGTTCTCCTATGGGTAGAGATCCACAAACCAAAGTAGAGGGGAAATATTTCTCCTATGGGTAGATATCCACAAATTGAAGCAAGGGGAAAGAGTTCTCCTATGGATAGAGATCCATAAACCAGAGCAAGGGGAAAGAGTTATCTTATGGAGTGTGATCCGTGAACCAACTAGAAAGATAGAATTATTTTGTGGAGAGATACCCACAAACCAATTAAGGAGGTAGAGGTCTCTTGGATCAAGTTCCATGAACCATAGAAAAGGGAAGGAGTTCTCCTATGGAGAGAGATCCACAAATTAGAGCATAGGATATTGGTAGATAGTTTGTACATAGGTCCATAAATATTGTAATAGGGAATTTATTCCCAAGAAGATTTGTTGAGAAATTTTAGTAGAAATATTTTCTCCATGGAGTAGCCCACATTGGGTGAACCATGTTAAATTGGTGTCTCTATTGTGTGTGATGATTTATGCATTGATTTGATTATTGCTATTGATATTACCATTGATAATATTGGATAATATTATTTAGGAAAGAAAATTAAAAGTTGATCTTATACTGTTCACCCCCCTCTTAGTATAAGCTTATGTTCTTCAATTGGTATCAGAGTGGTTTCCTTCGAAAGAGTTTAATAGCTTGAAGAAAAAGTATACAGGAACACAGATGGCATCTCAAAGTGGATCTTTAGAAAATAAGGCACCATTGTTTGATGGGAACAATTATGCTTTCTGGAACATAATAATTAATAATTACTCGATGGCACAAGGATATAAGATATGGTAGGCAATTGAGGATGGATACACACCTCCATATAGTCCTCCTATAGATAAATATGGTAAGCTCCTACATATGTATAATTCAAATGTAATGAATGCAATCCAAAGTGATTTATGTGAAGCATATTTTGTAAAAGTTATGTATTGCACATCAGCAAAAGAGATTTGGGAAAAGTTGAAGCAAATATATGAGGGAGACAAAAATGTCAAGATGGCAAAATTGCAAAATTACAAGAAAACATTTGAAGACTTGAAGATGAAGGATGAGGAAGACATTGCTACATACTTCGTATGGATGAGGTTGTTAACTCCATGCAAGGACTTTGGTTTAAAGTTGAATAATTAGATGTTTTTCAAAAGGTTTTAAGGTCACTTATGAGGTATAGTGAAAAGGTTTCAGCCATAGAAAAAACAAGAGATATTGAAACTTTGACTAGGGATGAGTTGCATGGAACTCTCACAGCTTATGATATGAGAATAGAAAAGGATCTTATCCCCAATAAAGAGGTAGCCTTCAAAGCAGCAAAGAACACAAAAGACAAGAAGTCAGATTCAAGTGGTGAGTCATCTAGTGATGAAGAACCAAACTATAAAAAAAGTAACAAGGACTCAAGAAAGCACAAAGGTATAAAAATAGTTAAGTGTTTTAATTGTGGTAAATATGGTCACTATGCATCTAACTATCCAGAAGATAGAAGTAGTAGTTGTGAAGAGAGACAAGATCATAAGAACAGGGAAGCAGGAAAATTCAGGTATGAAAAGAAAAATAGGGATAGACAAAGCAAGCATGGGAAGAAGTTTTTCCAAATGCATAATAAGAGTTTCTATGTGGACCATACAGGAAAGAGTTCAAGTGATAGTGATGGAATATCATTAGATAATGAAGAAGAAATTTTCTTCTTGGCAATTGAGGAAGAAGGAAATGCTTCTATTGAAGATAAATCTGAAAGGTATAAAGATTCTTTTGAAGACAAAGAAGTAGAGGAAGAATAAAAAAATGGAGAGGAAGGAGTAGTTGATCTAGAAGGTGAGCTTATTTTTTCTCTTAAGGAATTAAGGAAGGTAAGAAAGCATAACTCAAAACTCAAGTTTCAATTTCAAGAATGTGATGAAGAGAAGGGAAAGTTATACAAGACAAACTCAATATCTAAGACAAGGAGATTTAAAGAAAATTTAGAAGCAAAATTCTTATAATGTGAAAGACTAGAGCATGAGGTAGTTTCACTAAGGAAGGAAGTGAAAGAGTCTAAATACAAGCTGCAAAATTTTGGGAGAAGTTCAAAGAACTTGGATAAGATTATCAGTGTACAAATATCTTCATCAAACAAGATAGGCCTTGGCTTTGAAGAGGGACAAATAGAACAAGGAAATGAGTCAATCTCAAGCTCCAAATAAGAAGAAGCTTCAAAAGAAGAGAGTGAAGAAGAAAGTGAGACTTATGAGTATAAGTTGAAAAATGGAAGGTTCACCAAGGAAGAAGACAATGCACAAACAAGGAATAGGGAACATCACAGGGAAGAAAGGACTAAGAGACCAATGGGTCAAAGGAAACATTTCTTCAAAGGATGTTGCTTCTCATGTCATAGGTTTGGTCACAAGGCTATATAGTGCAGGACACATGAAAAGAAGGAATATGGTTTCACCAAGAGAAATTTTAGAAATGGGCATCTCTTTGAAGGGTATTGTTACTCTTGTAATCAGTTTGGTCATAAAGCAATTCATTGCAGGGTTCATGACAGGAATGGATATGGCTTCACCAAGAGAAACTTCAAGATATTTGCACCTTCTAGGAACCACAACATTAAGTGTTATAAGTGCAATAATGTTGGGCATATGGCTAAGTAGTGTAGAGCAAAATTTCCAGAGATAAGTAGGATCAGGAATACTCAAAAGAATCAGAAGGATCGGTTGAGGAATAAGGTGGACAAATAAAAAAAGCATTGTATGTTGGGAGTAGAGATAGTCCCACCCCAAAATTAATCACCTCAAGGAGAGCATGTGGGGAGGGAGCTGAGCTAAGAGTCTTATCTTTAGTCCCAAAGGTGTCCCTTTGTCATTGATGTCAAAGGGGGAGAGATTTGAGTTAGGGGGAGAGCATTCAGTTAGGAGGAGAAATTTTGAAAAAGGTAAAAGGAATGCTTAAAGAAAAAAAGGTTGCCATCAATGACAAGGGGGGATATTGTTGGAAATGTGAGCAAGTTTTGTTATCATTGATGTCCAGTTTTGTCATCATTGATTTCAAAAGGTTGATTTCTTCAAAATGCAAGGAAGTTGTTAAAATAAAAATGGTATAATATTTATTTTAAATACTATATGCCTAAAGAGGCTAAAAATTGGAAGACCTGGGAAAAGAGAAGCAGGTTTAAAAATAAATAATAATATTATAATATTTAATATTATAATATTTGGGCAAAAGGAAGAGGTGAAGAATAACAAGGTCCAAGAAATCATTAATATATATATATATATATATATATATATATATATCCCTAACAAGGCCCATTGAGCAGGTTATAAAGGTTGGAAAATGTTTTAATTTATTTAAATTAAAATATTTTAACCTAAGGTTAAAACTTTAATTTAAATAATTAATGGCACCGAAGTTCAAAGTTTAATTAGAATTCAAAATTCGAAATCAAAGAGGGTCAACGTGTTTTAATGCAAACGAAATAGTATTAATAGAAAATGATTTTCATTTCCAAAGTTCTAATGCTAATTCGAATGCCTAAGTGACAATTGAATTCATGTGCTACATTTTTGAAAGGGAGAAGATATTTCATAAGGTTTTTAAATAAAGGAAGGCAGATGTGTATTGAAATTCGTGTGGAGCGATAAAAATATTCCAAGGCATTGGGTAGCATAGACGATGATCAAAGGTGTGGCTAAGGAACTTGTGAAGGGAAGGTCATGGTTTCGAATCCCACACCATTCGTTTTGCTGAAGGAGGAAGGAGTTTTCATTTTCGATGAACTTTGGAAGAAGCAAATAGTGTATAGGCACGAGGGCACTTTTATTCACGTAAGGGCATGGAGCCCAAGCGATAGCCTAGCCTTGGGCTAAGGCTTTGCAATGTCTTAGGTCACAGGTTCAAGTTTGGGCATTGGTCATTGAGACATGTGCAATATTTTTGGTGATGTGGGCCAACAATTATAAGGTATGCAATTTGTGAATTAATTTGCCAAAGGTTTTGAATGCGAAAATTGCTTTGAGGCCACGTGATATTAAAAAGGGCATGTGTGAAATTGTTTAGGGATTCATAAGGGTTTTTGATTAAATATTTTATTTTGGGTGCTTAGAAAATAAATAAAGTATTGGAGATTATAAGGTGTAAACAAGGAACTTTATTTTGATGTGTGTTGAATATTATTTTGAGAGTATTGGAGATTATAAGGTGTAAGCAAGGAATTTTATTTTGATGTGTGTTGAATATTATTTGAGATTATTGGATATCATAAGGTGTAAAACAAGGAACTTTATTTTTTATATACGTTGAATATTATTTTGAAATTAAAGGAGTGATGAGGTGTATTTGTGATTTGACATTTTATTGTATTTCATGTGACACTGAAGAATACTTCTTTCAAATTAAAAATTCAAACCATATCTTATACACTTATATAGTCCAAATTGAAACAAAAATATGAAACGGAAGGAGAAGAAGAAGGAGATAAGGAATTTGCGAGAAGAAGGGGGATAAGGAGATAGGAAGAAGGAGAAAAAATAGGGATAGGAGAGAATTTGAAACAACTTCCCACCAATGCTGCCGACATCTCCCTGCCGACAATCCTATGGTGAAACTAAACTCTAACATTCTCCCCCTTAAAGTTGAGAGGGCTGACAAGACAGTCTCTCAGCTTTATAAATTGAGCTTTAGCCATGCCTTTGGTGAAGATGTCTGCAATGTTCTCCAAAGTGCTACAATGTTTAAGCTCAACAATATGTTGCTCCACCATGTCTCGGATGAAGTGATACTTCATATCAAAATGTTTTGTTCTGCTATGGTGGATAGGATTATATGCCAACTGAATGGCACTTATGTTATCACAGTATAATCTGGTAGGACCACTTTGTTGTTCTCCAATCTCTTCAAGGATTTTCTCAACCATAGGGCTTGAGTACTAGCATATGTGATGGCTATATACTCAGCCTCAGTAGATGACAATGCTACAACAGTCTACTTTTTGGAACTCCATGTAATTAGTCCTGACCCTAGACTAAAACAGTTCCCTGATGTAGATTTCCTATCATCAATATTGCTGCCCCAATCACTATCACTAAAGCCAACTAACTTGACAGCATTACATTTGTGGTAATGGATTCCAAAATCCCATGTACCCTTTACATATCTTAGAATTCTTTTAGCTGCTTGCAAATGCAGCTCGGATGGATTAGCCATAAACCTTGAAACAAGAGAAACAACATACTGAATGTCAGGTCTTGTGTTGGTGAGAAACATCAAACTCCCAACCATGCTCCTGTAAGTGGTCGTGTCAACCTTCGGTGCTCCATCATCCTTGCTCAATTGGATCCCATGTCCAATTGGAGTTGCAACTGATTTGCAATGCTCCATAGCAAATTTCTTGATCATATCACGAGCATACTTGTGTTGACAGATGAAGATCCCTCTATCTATCTGATGAACTTCCATGCCTAGGAAGTAGTGCATTAAGCCCAGATCTTTCATCTCAAATTGTTTCATCATGGAGTGTTTGAACTCCATATTTATCTTATCATTACTACCCATAAATATGAGATCATCCACATATAAACAAACTATGAGGATGTCTTTACCTTGCTTTAGGTAGTAGAGAGTTGGTTCACTTTTGCTCCGGGTGAACCCATATTCCTTGAAATAGTCGTCAATGCGTGAGTACCATGCTCTTGGTGCTTGCTTGAGGCCATAAAGTGCTTTTTTTAGTTTATAAACAAGGTGCTCCTTACCTTGTTCTTGAAAGCCTTGAGGTTGTTCAACATAAACCTCCTCAGTTAAGTACCCATTGAGAAAGGCACTTTTTACATCCATGTGTTGAATTTTCCATCCTTTGTGAGCAGCCAAGGAAAGTACTGTTCTGATTGTCTCCTGTCTAGCTACAGGAGCAAAGGTCTCCTCATAATCAATGCCATACTTCTGTGTGAAGCCTTTTGCTACCAGTCTTGCCTTGTGTCTTTCAATGCTTCCATCAACATTGAATTTGGTCTTGTAGACCCATTTACATCCAACACATTTCTTTCCTTTAGGAAGCTTTACAAGCTCCCAAGTATCATTGTTTTTTATAGAGGTCATCTCCTCTTTCATGGCTTCCTGCCATATCTTCTGAGTACAAGCCTTCTCATAGCTAGAAGGCTCTAGTTGTGCACTAGTCAATAAAGCATAATTGACTACATCTCCCCGAGGCTCTTGGGAGTCATCATCTCCATACAAATGCAAATTTTCAAGTCGTTGCAAAATTGTACTCATTTCACTAGCTTGGCTTCTAGTGTATCTTCTCTGAAAAATTTTATCCAACATTTGATAAGATGGATGATGTTGTAATGTTCTCTTACCTCTGGATGGAGAATCAATATCCATCGGTGAAGAACTGACTGATCGTTGTGGAGAAGGACTTGGAGAAGTTGTTGACGTACTAGAAGTAGCACTTCTACTTGGGCTTGGAGGGGGTGTGTCTTTGCCTTTCTTGGGTGACACCTGCTGAATTTGAGAAGAACCTGCATCATGGGATTCATCATCAACAAAAACTTTTGGATGACCCCATTCTCCCCCTTCATCAAAAATTACATCCCTGGAAAGAACAATTTTATGGGTCTTCGGATTGTAGAGTCTATAGGCTTTGGTAGACTCACAATATCCTACAAAAATACATGCTTGACTCTTGGGATCAAGCTTTTTCCTTTTTTCTTCAGGGATGTGTGCATATGCTAAAGAACCAAAAACTCTGAAATGTTTTACATTTGGCTTCTTGCCATACCACGCCTGGTAAGGAGTGATCCCTTTCAAACTAGAAGTAGGACTCCTATTTAGAATGTAAACACTGGTTCTGACAACATCAACCCAATACATGTTACTAAGATGCTTTGTTTGAAGCATCGATCTGGCCATCTCTACTATGGTGCGATTTTTCCTTTCTGCCACACCATTCTGTTGTGGAGTATAGGCAGTGGTGAATTGCCTTTTTATCCCACATTCTTTACAATATTGCAGAAATGCCTTGGAAGAGTACTCTCCTCCTCGATCTGTCCTGAGACATTTTACAAGAAACCCACTTTGTTTCTCTACATTATTCTTGAAATCAATGAAGCAATCAAAGGCTTCATCTTTGTGTTTCAGGAAATAAATCCAACACATTCTAGAGAAATCATCTATAAAAGTGAGAAAGTAAGAATTGTTACCGATACTTTTTGTCTGCATTGGACCACAGATGTCCGAATGCACTAATTGCAGTGGATAGCTGGCCCTCCATGCTTGTCCTCTTGGAAACTTGGACCTGGAGTGCTTTCCCAAAGCACAGCCTTCACAGACTTCCTTGTGATCCTAAATTTTAGGAAGTCCAGTCACCATAGCTTGAGAAGTCAACAATTTTAGGCTAGCAGAATTCAGGTGACCATATCTCAAGTGCCAAAGCACACTTGGATTTGCAATAGCAATATTTGCAAGTTGAGCTCCCCCTGGCTGTCCAAACTTAAGGGGAAATAACCTATTTTTGGTCATAGGTACCTGTGTGATGACTCTATTACAATTGTTCTTATCAAAAATTACACATTTTCCCTCATCAAAAACAAGTTTGTAATTCTTTTCCATCATTTGTCCAACACTTAGCAGATTATGTTGGAGTTGAGGGGTGTAGTAGATATCATTCACCTTTTTGATGCCTTCCTTCGTTGGAACCTCCATGGCTCCAATGCCTTCTACTTGCAATGCTTTATCGTCTCCCAACTTAATTCGGGATTTATAGGTGGAATCTATTGTAGCAAAGAGTTCTTCTTTGCCACTCATATGGTTGGAACAACCAGTATCCAAAATCCAAGTATCATTCAGATTTTGATCCGATTGCCCATAAGAAAGAAAGAGATTAGAAGTCCCTTCTTCTTCACCATAATGGCCATACTGACTGCTTTGACTGCTGCTTCCCTGAGAAGATTTGGACCAACAGTCTCGAGCAAAGTGACCTGGCTTGCCACAATTGAAACAAACCTTTTTGGATTTGTCACTTCCTCTTCCTCGACCTTGATTTCTACCTCTGCTTTGTTGATTGCCTCTGCTTTGATTTCCACCTCTACTAGGATTTCCTCCTCTACTGGGATTTCCACCTCTTTGGTTGTTCTTGCCTCTGCCTCTTCTTTGACCTCTGCCTTGGCCTCTTCCTTGTCCTTTTCCTGCACCTTCTTGAGATGCGAAGGCTTTATCATCGCCTCCATAACTTGTTGATGGAGATTCCTGTAATCTCTCTTCATGTGAAAGTAATGAACCAATTAAAGCATCAAAGGATAGTGTAGATAGATCCTTTGATTCTTCGATGATGATTGCTATGTGATTCCATTTTGAAAGAAGTGTTCTCAACACTTTCTTCACAACAGTTTCTGGTTTGACTTCTTCTCCAAGTGTTACCATCTTGTCAACTACTACTTTGACTCGAACGCAGTAGTCACCAACTTTCTCATCTTCATTCATCTTGAGATTCTCAAAATCTCATTTCAGTGTCTGAAGCCTGACCTGCTTCACTTGATCGCTTCCTTGGAAACCTTCTTTTAAGGCCTTCCATGCATCTTGGGCAGTTATACAAGATGCAATTCTAGGGAAAATACTTTTATCCAATGTTGCTTGAAGATGATAAAGGGCAGATGAATTGTTCTTTTGTGCTTCCTTCCTTGCTTTCTTATCAGTTGCACTCAATGTAGTCCAATCAGAGGGTTCTGTGTAACCCTCTTCTACTACATCCCATAATCCCTTACCTATGAGTAAGGTCTTCATTTTGATAGACCAGTACTCATAATCGTACCCATTAAATTCAGGAATGGGTAGATTAGCATTGGAGGCCATAGCTATTGAAAGAAACTAGGAACAAACTTTTATTTCTCTATTACAATCAATTTCAAAAGAAAGCAGTTACAGATTTAGATCAAGTCTAGCTTGATCTACTCTTTCGCTTATGGCCTGTTCTTCTTGCTGAGGTTCTCCGTTCACTGGATTCACAAAGTTATCAGCAACGGAGTCTTCGTCATCACTGATGAGAATAATTTTTGGTGAATCTGGCTCCAGTATTTCAAGTGAAACACTGTTATTGAAATGAGGATTTTTTGGCTCCATGGTGCAATGCCTACAGATGTTGACTGCTCAAATCTGCTACCGAAGGAATTATCCTCTGAATCTGCTTCGTATCCTGAATCTGGATGTCTTTGATGGGCTATGACTGCATTTTGTAATTGGCTAAAAACTGTATGCAAACCATATCTCCAAATTTTTTCATCAAAAGATTCGGCGTTCTCTCTTAGTAAAAGAGAACACAGGGCATGATAGCACCCGGTAGATCGTATCATGAATTTTTTACAATGCTACCCTTCAATGCAAAAATTATCCCCCTTAGAGCCTCTGAGGCTATTACAAAGAAGTTCACCCTTCAACTTAGGCTATTACACAATTTGCAAGTTTTTCATCACAATACTTATCCCTTGAATGGGGTTCCAAGGGGAGCTAAACGGATGCTCCAGAAGGCTTTCTGTCACTCTTTTCAAAAAAAATTACTTTTAAAGTCTCTCAAACTTTTACAATAAATTGCACCTTTTCAAGCCTCTTGGGCGTATTACATAAATTTGCAAGTTTTTAAAGCCCCCCTTGGGCGTATTACACAAATTGCCTCTGAGGCAATATTTTCTCTTTGCCCCTTTTAAAGTTTACTAAAAACTTTAAAGTAATTTTAATAAATTTCTATTTAATAATAAAAAACTATTGCTTTAAAAATCAAAATTTTTAAAAGGAAATGATTTAAAAAACAATAATTTTAAATTATTAAATAAAATATTAAAACGACTTTAAAAAAAATAACCTTTTCAAAGGAATAAAATTTTTAATAAAAATTGAACCTTATTTCTCGTCGCCCATGTGAGTTGAACCGGAGACCTCTCGAATCAGGGCAAACTTCATTACCGACTCAGCTCTGTCCACTGATGGCAATAACAGCTCTTCGATGTGACCTTATTCTCTGCTTCACGATGGGAAGGGCTTTAAAAAAAAAAATTGATGTCACCGAGTTTCGAACCCACGACTGGGTGTAATATCCCTTTCTAAGTTTTCAGTCAGCTATTGTGGTTTAGCCTATTCTTGGGTTCCCGTAGGCTAAGCAGTGATGGTTAGGGAGCTCAAGAGTCTTGAGTGACTCAAATTCTACAGTTTCAGGGTGTTTCTTGGCAGTTTACTATTTTTAGTAAGTTGCTATTTATGGCAGTGGTAGTGGCATCTCTCAATGACTGGATTCGGGTCCTTTTTGCCATTTCAGGTGAAAGAGAGCATTTTTCAGTACATAAAGGAAATATTTTCATATTTATAATGTTAAGTTACTTTATAATTTTAAAGTAACTTTATGTTGTTATGTTAAGTTGTTGACCCCCCCAAAAAAGCATGCCTAGGGATAGAAAATGGGACGTGGGACTCATTAAGGCAAACATGTTTTAAGTTTAATCCTACATCGGTTCCCAGAAGGAGAAATCTCAATGTGGGGTCTATTTATATAGCTACTTGCTCTCATTTTCACCATCCAAGTTTGACAACATAACTGAATGCTGCCGAATTTCTTCTAGGATATTTGAACAAGGCTTGTTGAGGACAAAAACCCTCTACATGATTAACTAGTTTCGATGGTGAGAGATCCATCCTAGCTAGTTGTGGAGTTTGCATCTCAAGAAACTCATTTGGTCTTCAATTTTTAGGATGTTAGGGTTTGAATATTTCAAAGTTTTTGGTGTGCAAAAAATGATCATCTAGGTTGTCTTATTTTTGGCTTGAATCAAGTGGGTAGGAGTTATATTTTTAGTTTTTGGTGTGAATTGTGCATTTCCAGATCTGGCCATTCAATTCTGGGAATAACTGGAGAACCTTACACTGGCTCATTACTCTTAATCTTGTTCAAAATTTGTTATGGGTATTTTGGCATCTAATTTGGACTAGCTAGGTGACCCTTTTAAGGATATTTTGTAGATTTTTTGGTGATTGTGTAAATTTCAAGGAGGGTTTTACAGTTCAAGGAGGTTGTACCTCTATTTGAAAAATCATGCCATTCAAAAGATGCAGATCTAAAGTTGAATAAGGTCTAAAAATTGAGGTGCTAGGTCTGTTTGTCTACAACAACACTAAACGGTGAATCTGAAGGCCTATATCTCATTGTATGGTCATTTCATACCTTCAAACATTGACTGATCAACACTCAATTTAAATTCTAGGTCTGAGATATATGTATTTCCTGTTGAATATCATTGTATTTGATGTCAATTGAATACTGATAAAGAATTTAATATATTTGCAATTTTATTGTAATCTAAATGGGCTTGGTAGAAGCTGCCCAATCTGAAGCTATGTTTATTATTTGAATGAAAAAAATAGTTTTTAGTTTTTTAAAAAAAGTGTCAAATTGGGGGGTTATTACAGTGGTATCAGAGTAGCAAATATGGGTGCCTATTACAATGGTATCAAAGTGCAGACATTTTTTCTTAGCTTGTGGTTAAGTTTGAACTCATGATGGCATAATCAGTTGATTATAAGTTTTGGGGTGAAGTTCAGCATGATATGCAAAAGATCTTTGACTTTATGAAGGATCCAGACTTCAATAGATATTTGTTTCCTAAGTTTGCAAGGGAAGAGTCTGAAAAGTTGAACGTAGTATCAGGACACCATGATAATGAAGCTAAAAAAACAAAGGTATTTGTAGAAGAAAAAATTAGATCAAAAATATGTGATGAAGGAAGTGACATTTCACATGAGGTATGTATGATCAGATGCCAAAATGAGTCCTTAGTCATGCATGCAACGTTTGATGATGAAATTGTACATGAGAAAAAATACCAAATAGAAAACATGGTTATAGATTTGAACCTACCAAATAAAATTTCTAAGTCTATCAGTTGCTTAGATGAGACCAAAGAAGTTGATGCATATGATGACAAATTAGTTGAGTTTCCTAACGCCATTGCAGAGAAAGGACATTATGACAAAGTTACAAGTTTCATAGCAGCTCTTTCTGATGAGTACACTCATGATATTTCAGAGCATGACAAAGGTTTGGATAGCCATAATGATTCAATGTATGATGGGTTTATTTTTTATTATGATGCATTTTTAGATTTAGTGCATGTTTGCGGTTGTGGGTTTAGTTGTCAAACTGAACCTATTAAGGTGAATATGTCGAATAGTTTCATTTTCTTTGGTGACTTGCAGAGTTAATTGCATATAAATATAGTCATGCATGAGGAGCCAAAAGAGCACGTTGGGACAAAATTAAGTGATCAGCTCTTAGTACCATGGTATCTGGGTGTGTTGACACTTGAATACAAAGAAGAACCTGTGCGAGATGAATTTCTTTTTTACTGCAATATTGTTCCAACTTCTTATCAGGATGTGGAGAAATTTTTAGGTGTTGTGCAGTTAATTTTAATTCCCACATGGTTGAGTGGTGATTACTGCAGTCTTTCCATGGTGCTGGCATTTATTTTCTTAGATGAAGCTTTGATGATTACAGTTGGTTGGTGTACTTGGGACTGCCCAATTGACACTAGGAGGTTTAGTGTCAATGTGAGGATATTAGCTCTTGACCACGGAGGCACTTCCAGGGTTGGTATTGTTGTCACCTTTAATGTCAGTTTTTTGGCAAGGTCTTTTCTGCATTACTATGGAGACTTCACGATGAGGGATGTGGAGGACTACATTCTCCTATTGAGTAAATTGCTTTTCCTTTTGCCCATGGTGGTGATGGGCAGTGGGATATCTGATAATGTTTTTTCTGAGATGACTTGGCGGGAGATATTTCATTTCAGCCTTATCAGGTATTTCAGCTCCAGACTTGAGGGATATTTCATCATGGTGTTGCAGATGAGACTTGTGCAGTTTTGGCATGCTGGTAGCTCTGTTGTAATCAGAGTGGTGCAGCGTCAACATGGTGGGTTTTTCCTGAGGCTGTTATGGGACCTTGGAATCATTTGTGGCTGCAACCAGGATTCGATAGATGAATTAAGGTTGATTTGGTATTGCTTGGGGACAAGCAATCTTTGGGAAGGGCAGACTGTAATGTCCCTTTCTAATTTTTCAGTCAGGTGTTGTGGTTTAGCCTATTCTTGGGTTCTCGTAGGCTAAGCAGTGATGGTTAGGGAGCTCAAGAGTCCTGAGTGACTCAAATTCTGTAGTTTTAGGGTGTTTCTTGGCAGTTTACTATTTTTAGTAAGTTGTTATTTTTGGCAGTGGCAGTGGCATCTCTCAGTGACTAGATTTAGGTCCTTTTTGCCATTTCAGGTGAAAGAAAGCATTTTTCAGTACATAAAGGAAATATTTTCATATTTATAATGTTAAGTTACTTTATAATTTTAAAGTGACTTTATGTTGTTATGTTAAGTTGTTGACCCCCAAAAAAGCATGCCTAGGGAGAGAAAAGGGGACGTGGGACTCATGAAGGCAAACATGTTTTAAGTTTAATCCCACATTGGCACCCAGAAGGAGAAATCTCAATGTGGGGTCTATTTATACAGCTACTTGCTCTCATTTTCACCATCCAAGTTTGACAACATAACTGAATGCTACCGAATTTCTTCTAGGAGATTTGAATAGGGCTTGTTGAGGACGAAAATCCTCTACAGGATTAACTAGTTTCGATGGTGAGAGATCCACCCTAGCTAGTTGTGGAGTTTTCATCTCAAGAAACTCATTTGGGCTTCAATTTTTAGGATGTTAGGGTTTGAAGATTTCAAAGTTTTTGGTGTGCAAAAAATGATCATCTGGGTTGTCTTATTTTTGGCTTGAATCAAGTGGGTAGGAGTTAGATTTTTAGTTTTTGGTGTGAAGTGTGCATTTCCAGATCTGGTTGTTCCATTCTGGGCATAACTAGAGAACCTTACACTAGCTCAATCCTCTTAATTCTGTTCAAAATTCATTATGGGCATTTTGGCATGTAATTTGGACTAGTTGGGTAACCTTTTTAAGGGTATTTTGTAGATTTATGTAAATTTCAAGGAGGGTTGTATAGTTTAGGGAGGTTGTACCTCTATTTGAAAAATTGTGCCTTTCAAAAGATGCAGATCTAAAGTTGAATAAGGTCTAAAAATTGAGGTGCTAGGTCTGTTTGTCTACAACAGCACTGAACGATGAATCTGAAGGCCTATATCTCATTGTATGGTAATTTTATGCCTTAAGACATTGACTGATCAATGCTTAGTTTAAATTCTAGGTTTGAGATATATGTATTTCTTATTTAATGTCATTGTATTTGATGTCAATTGAATACTGATAAAGAATTTAATATATCTACAATTTTATTGTAATCTGAATGGGCTTGGTAGAAGCTACCCAATCTGAAGCTATGTTTATTATTTGAATGAAAAAATAGTTTTTAGTTTTAAAGAAAAAAATATTGCCAAACTGGGGGGTTATTACAGTGGTATCAGAGCAACAAATAGGGGTTTCTATTACACTGGGCACTAGAGAAGAGACTTAGCACTGGCTCCTAGAACCAGTCGAGCCACACACCCGATGTGAAGATACGCTCGACATGATTTTATTTAACAAGGTGCAATTTAATGTTTTTTTTTAAATCAAGATATCAAATTCCCACATGCATCAGGATCAAGGAGATTCAGGTATTTATAACCCTCAGCCCACGTATGCATCAATGATTGCCTTCAAGAAATCCTTGTGTCCCTTTTGCCACCACCAAAACCAATCAAAACATGCCACCTCGGCACCTATACCCTTGCACCACATGTCGATCTAGGTCGTTTCAGTGTCCAGTAGCTCTCTACCACATGTCAAGTATGTGTCCTTGTCATCCAAATTCTAGTCATCTCTGGCCCATGCCACATGTCGCCTGCCTGGTCTACCACATGTCGGGTCCTCAGTCTCCATTTGTGCTCTACCTTGGCATCCATGCCAGGTCTGCTGCACTCTACCTCGAGATTCATGCTTAGATCTGGAGTCCCTATCCAATTCGATTGCCTTGGTAACCATGCTTGGGTTTCGATCTGCAACCTCTCCTCGATCTCGGGAGTCATGCCTTAGACCCTCCTTGGTTGTCAACTGCCCTCACAAGCTCATTGGCTGTGATACCAAAGTGTGACACTGAAGAATACTTCTTTCAAATTAAAAATTCAAACCATAGCTTATACACTTATATAGTCCAAATTGAAACGAAAATACGAAACGGAAGGCGAAGAAGAAGATATAAGGAATTTGCGAGAAGAAGGGGGATAAGAAGATAGGAAGAAGGAGAAAAAATAGGGATAGGAGAGAATTTGAAACAACTTCCCACCAATGCTATCGACATCTCTCTGCCGAAAATCCTATGGTGAAACTAAACTCTAACATTTCTTGTATGGTGAGATATTTTTTGAGATAAATATTCTTGTGGATATTTTGAGATAGACTATTGCTATCTAACCCAGAATTGGCAAAAGGATTTGGTTATGAGTAAAACACATTTTGAAGACATGTCTCCATCAAAGCAAAGAGGTATGGGCACATCATCTTTTGTTTGAAATGTTGGAATGAATGTTGTGAAATATAAGGTGGAGTAAAAAGGATTGATGAGTATTGTTGGAAATATATGAGCAAGTTTAAGTGCACCATGTTGATGGATGATTTGATTTGAGATAGAGATTGATAAATATTTGAGTTAGGGTTTGAGACCCACATTGTGTTCTTTGTTTGAAGAAATTGAAAACACTTATTTAGGGTTAGTGAGCAAGTTGTGTTTCATTGATTGAATTATTGAGTGAAATTCTTGAGCAGTGGAAATGAGTGATATTGAAAGTGAATATGCAAACATTAGAAACTAGATTTGTGAAAGCGATAAACTTAATGATTGAGTAGAACATATTGAATTTTGATAGAGTACATCAATCTCTATATATTCCAGAGGTTAAACGAATTCTGAGTAGAATATGTCTAAACTACTTTAAGTTAAAGGAATTATCTTGAATATTAGACAAATCATTTGATAACTTTGTGTGCAAGATTTGAGATTGATTGAGCATATTTTGTGAGTTGTCTTGAGTATGTATTGAGAGTAGTTTGAGCAAGTTCTTGAGAGGACTGGAAGGCATATTTGATGTGTCTTGGTGAAGACTTATAGGAAGATTTGAGGTAAGTCTTTGTGAAGACTTGAGAGTAGATTGAGCAAGTTCTTGAGAGGACTTGAAGATAGATTTGAGGCAAGTCTTTGTGAAGACTTGAGAGTGGAGTTGATTGATTGATTTTTTCAAGCTTTGTGTTAAGGCTTGGGACAAATCTAAGCATAGTTGATTTATGATTAGATCAATATTTCTGTTAAGGCTTGAGGATATATTTGAGGACAGATTTTGGTACAAATTTGTGAGAATATTTGTGCTAGACCTGAGATAGATTTAGAGTAGATTTGTACTACACTTGGGACAAAGTTTGGTGCAAATCTGATACAGAGCTTAGAGCAAGATTTGGAGGTGATAGAGTAGAGGATAGGAGTCTCTAGTGGATAGAGATACATTATCTAGGGCACTGAGGATAGAGATCTTCTATGGAGAGAGATTTTTCTCCAATAACCCTTTGGTATCCTACTATAGATTCAGTAACTCCTACCTTTAAATGAGCCTTCTAGACTTCAAAAGCAATCTTCAAACCTCTTAGGTTTGGTAGTAATGTTGGGATCCTTTCTCCTTGAGTCTCTTTGTCAATATTTGACTTCAATTTAGGTCTTTTTCTCAAGAATATAAAAGTCTTGAGACCTTCACCAATCTCCTCTAGAATTTGGTAAATTCCTTACCAAATCTATCTTCGTTTGGGCTTATTGTTGGATGATGATAATTATCCCAAATTCTTCCTTTAACAGGAAATTATCCTTGGTGGTAAATTTCTTCAATGAGTTATCTTAGGAACTCCTCCAATGGCCTTCTCTGAATATCCTTCAATGAGGCTCTCTAAGCCTTATCCTTATTTCTCTTTAAGACCTTTTCTCTAGGGTCTTCACTCTCATAGATTCTTTTGTCTTCCTAATGATACCTTTCCTTCAACCTTCTATTGTGGAAATATTGCAATGAGATCTCCCTCTTAGATATCTAAAATTTATTTCTACTAAAATCTAGAATATGAAATTTTCTAGTCTTTCTTCACTCTATTGTCTGCAGTATTCAAAGGATATCACCAACCTCCAATCTTCTCTTGGACTCTTTTATGGAGTCTCTTCATAAAATAAACTTAAAACAATTTCAAAGGTCAAAATGAAAAAGATATTTGGTATATTGATTTAGGTGCAAGTCATCACATGACAAGAAACTTAAAATGGTTTGATTATCTTGAAGTTACTAACAACTACATGTTGAAGATTATAGATGGGAAAAACTATATTATACATGGATATGAGTATGTAACAACTAGTACAATATTTCTAAATTTCTTGTTGCATGATGTAATGTATGTTCCTGGATTATCATCTAATCTTATTTCAGTAGCCACTCTGGTAGAGAGCAAAAGGATGGTTGATTTTAGATACATGAATCAAAATTAGATAGAAGTTACTAGATCAATTCACAAAGATATATATGCTCTAGATTCAATTGAGACTTCACAAGATATTGTTGTATTTCAAGACAACACTAATGCATTTTTTGAGGAATAGATTGCAGAAAATGAAATATCTATATATTATGAAAGTCAATAGGGAAATACAAGATTCAGAACAAATAAAATGAGAGGACAACAAATCTATGGATTACTTGATCATATACAAATCAAATAAGAATAAGAAGAACTAGATCAAGCTAAAGAATATTTGAAATATGAAGATCCAAATAATGTAATATAGGGGGTGTTGGAATATATTACATTATTTGGTACTTGCTAATGTACCATCATGGGTACATGTTTAGATTAGAATTTTATCTTAGATTAGGATTTAAGTATTTTCTTAATGCAATGTAATAAATACACAAGTATTATTAGAATGTGCAATGATGTAAATGTGCATGTAGTCCACATGTACATGAGTCCTAAGAATAGAATGATGAAGTGTCATAGGAATATGGAAGACCAAGAGTCATGTATCACTATATATAGTCCTTCTTAGAGTAGAAGGGAGAGAATTTTGGTACACATAAGGCAGAGTAGTAGTAGGTACAATGTAGAGAGTTTTTGCAATATGGAGTGTGAGAGACCTCCATTGCATAGCACTATATAATTTTCGTGAACTTTCATTAATGGATATGTCATGATTATTTTCAGAATTTTATTATCATATTTACATGCTTATTAGTTAGCCATTATTATAGTTAAAACATTGCTTGCTTATTTCATTACTTATGGTTGCATTTCCTTTAATTTTATAGCTTCAAAAGCTAACAAATAAGCCTTACGTACTAGCACCATCCACCAATTAGGAAAATAAAATTAATGTTTAATGGGGTTACTTGTAGGAAGTCAAACTTGATAGGTGCAAAAGGTATTTTTGTTAAGAGTAATGGTAATTTGCTTTATGTTTATGCTCTTTTCCTTTTGTTATCTACTTTAGAATTGGTTAAATATAATCAATATGATTATAGGCCTGAGTGGCCATTGAACAAGGTTTTTAGGGGTTAATTATTAAGGGAAACACAAATATTGTGATTAAATCCTTTCAAGAAGAAAAAAATGTTAATTATAGACTTAACATTCTTGTGAAAGAGTATCTAAGCCTCAAGCATAGGCTACGAATTAAAGACTTCTCATATACACTTCACAAAGATAATAAGGTAGTCGATAAGATTTCTAACTTGAAAATCAACATGAGTATGTCAGATAATTCCATTCATGACAATGATATAGAATTATGGGGTGTGATGGAAAATATATTGTATCATAATATCACCAATTTATGGTAATAAAACTATAAATTGGCATGATTGGAGCATGTTTTTACTACCTACATTATGTTTTTATGTCTTTATATTATTGTTGATGTATTAAGTATTTGCATTGTCTTGTTTTATTATGGTTAGATATTTTAGCATAATGGATTCTAAGTATTATCTCATTTTTTTTGTATTATTGCTAATGGGTGTTAGCAATGCACATCTTTTATTGTATATTTCATGGTTAGGCCCTCTAATAGAAGCTTATTTTATTAATAGAAAAAAATCTTTACTATAAAATATTTTCTATTTAAAGATATAGGAATGGGTTGTCCCACATTGGTAATAATTTTTAGATATAGTGGACTTATTATAGGGCATTACATGTACAAAAATCTTTTTCAATATGAAAGCAAGAAGAATATGTAAGTCCAAAAGTTGATGTTCTACTATCCTCCTCTCCAATATTAGTATAACTTAAGGTGCTTGTATGATGTCCAAGTCTTCATAAATAATGATTTTTAAATTATTCATATAAGAATTAAATGTGTCTCACCTATATTATATCATGACCACGTTACCACATTATTACAATAATAATTTTGGTAATTATACACATATTACTTGGCAAGATCTGAACCCTAGTCTTTGCCTTAGAAATTTAGGTTTTTAACTAGTTGAGATATTAACATTTGATTTATAACTTATATTTATTATTAAGTTACATAAAAGATTAACAGATATTCAAAGTAAATGATTAATCAAGAATAATACTTGGAGTAATATTCATAAAAATATTTTATTATTTTAAATAAGTTTTAGATATGGTGGGCTAATAAGACATTAGATGTATTAAACACTTTTCTATCTGAAAAATACTCCAAGAAAATCCTCAAGTTAATATGTTAGCATAACCTTAAGGTTGATATAAAGATAACACTAGACAATTTTATGGGACTTCATGCATTCTTTAATAGTATATATTAAACTAAGTACAACAAAAAAACTTAGTACACATATCCAATATTCTCTTTTAGGTTTGAACCTTCAACCTCTTATTTATAGTACTCCTTCAATGTTAGGTCCATTTAAGCTATATGTCAACATCCTCCTCCTTTCAAATATGACATTTATTTGAGATACTTCTAGTCAAGCCTTCATATTTAGGTCCGTTTAAGACATATATATTAGCATCCTCCTCCTCTTGAACATAATATCACTTGAGATACTTATATGCTTTATAGTCCCCTATTATTGATATTAAAAATGATCAAGGAAAAGATAGAACCACCCGTTGGTTTGAGTATGTAAAGGAGTTATATAAATATGCTCCTCCCATAATCAACACAATAATATATTTGTTCACATTGAACAAGGACAAAGAGGGGATTAAAAAGTTAGAAATATGGAAAGCCCAAAATGTGAATGGGCTATAAGCATAAAATTTAAAATGGGTAATGAAGGCATAATTCGAGAGTGAATGCAACCAGGAGTGAGTGCAATTGAAAGCAAGTGCGAGTGTGAGTGTAGCCTAGAGTGAGTGTGAGCATAGTCGAAAGTGCATGCAACTGAAAGCAAGTGTGAACACAAGATAGGAGTGAGTGTATCTGGAAGCGAGTGCGAGCGTGAGTCGAGAGTGAGCGTATCCATAAGCGAGAGTATGATTGCAAGTCAGGAGTGAGTGTAGCCAAAAGCGAGTGCAAGCATGAGTTTGGAGTGAGGATAAAGTGTGAGTAGGAAAGTAGAAAGCAAAGTGTGATCCAAGGACAAGTGCCACTTCTTGTTTCATATCTTAGGAGAATTTAAAGGATTCACTTGAAGAAAATCTAGGTAACATGGAAATAAATTCATATGTGAAATTCCTTACTTAAAGTATGAATGTCTAAGTTGTAAGTTTGTATGCCCTAGCTAGAAATAATAGGAAGAGAGAATCTATGGCAAACCTAGTCTAGGTAGCAGATTTTACACCAGAAGTGATTATCAAAAATGAGATGATTGAGCATGATATAATGATTCTTAAAACTAGAGCATTAATATGTAAGTTTTATGGATATTGGCCAAGTTTTTCTGAGATTCAAAATTGGATTAAGAGGAAGTGGAGATTGAATTCAAATTACTCCATAACTTTTCTTCCAAAAGGATTTTTCCTCATTATTTTCTCCAATTCATAAATAAGGGATAAATAAGGGATGGAGGCTCATGGTTTAGGGGTAAAGATACATTATACTTAATACCTAGGAGTGAGAATTGTTTTGTGGACACAAAAAACTATTAGAAGGCTTACAATATGGATTATGCTTTTTGGACTTCCTTATCAACTCATCAATAAGAAGGTTTTGAAGAATATTGGTAATACTCTAGGTGAATTCATCTAGGAGGGACCAACTACTAAGGAAATAAGGCATGATGTATACACTTGAATATGTGTTGTCATGGATATTTCTATACCTTTACCGTAATCAATTAGGATTAAATCTAAATTAAGTAAATGGGATCAAGAAGTGGATTATGCAAACATTGCATTATGATATTGTAAATGTTATGACTTTGGGAACATGGTAAGAGACTACAAAGTGAAAATGGAGAAAGAGATGGAATTTTTTTAGCATGAGGGTAGCTTCAATTTGAAACAAGAAGACCATATCACAAGAGAAGCTAGGTCAAATCAAGGATTTTCCACTCCTAAGAAAGTGGCTAGAAGGGTGATTTTAATATTATTATATCTCCTTTGAAAAATAATGGTGGCATTCCAGGATGGTCTAAATTAATGCAAGATATTACTTTATTTGTCAATTCAAATGACCTTTGGGATGTTAGTCCCTCAAGTTTTCAATATACATGGGATAATAGATGCATTGGGAAAAATCATATAGCATAAAGACTAGAAAGATTCTTGTTATCCAATAAATGGTTGCAAATAAAGTATACAATCTCTTTAGATATTTTATTATGAGCAGGATCAGATCACAAACCCATTATTTTGAATTGTGAGTTACCTAATAATGGTCATCCAAAGCCATTTTGCTTCCAGTCTATGTGGCTCCAAGACCCTAATTTTTCCAAATGGTTATGTTATGGTGGGATGAATCAAAATTTGAAGGATCATGTATGTACATGTTTGTTTAAAAGTTGAAATATTTAAAGGAGCAAATAAAGATATGGAATGCCAAATATTTTGGTAATATTTTTAAAGAAAACAAAATTGAATCAAGCTCAAAAATTCATAAGAGATAGTAGAAATTAATGGAATGGATCAGGATTCTTATATTAAAGAAAAATAATTACTTTTTGATTATCATAATGCATTGAAAAATGAGTCATATTGGTTCCAAAAATCTAGAGAGAAATGGCTCAAGGAAGGAGATAGAAATACAAAAAAAAATCATGCTACAGCAAAAACAATTTTTTTTGTTCATCATATCAAAAATATTTAACCCCATATGGAAGAAATATTAAGGACAAAGAAGATATAAGGAAGGAAGCAATTAATTATTTTAAAAATATTTTATCAGATTTTAGGCAAGACAAGGAGGCACAAAAAAAACTTCTACAAAATATTCCATCAATTATCACTCAAGGAGAAAATGAAAGCTTTATGAAGAATATATCTATGGAGGAGCTCCATGAAGAAAATTTCTCTTTCTATCCTAACAAGGAACCTAGCCCCGATGGATTTCCTATAGTTTTCTTTCAAAAAGATTAGGATTTATTGAAGAGTTATATGTTAGATGTGGTCAAAGAGGGCCAAAAAGGGAAGGCTATAATAAGTGAGATCAATGCTACTTTTATTACCTTGGTTCCCAAGAAAGGCGACACAAAATATTTTGATAATTTTCGTTCAATAAGCCTTTGTAATATGATTTATAAATATCATTTCAAAAATTATGGAAAATAGGTTGAAGGGCATTCTAGGGTGTCTTATCTCAAAGGAACAAGGTGGATTTGTTCATGGTAAAAAAAATTCTTAATGGTATAATTATTGCACAAGAGACCATACATTCTCTTCATTCGATGGAAAAACTAGGTATGCTTTTGAGATTAGATATGAAAAAGCATATAAAATATTTTCCTGGAGGTTTCTACATGCTATTCTCAAAAAAATTGGCTTTGATTATAGTTGGTGTGAGTGGATTAAATGGTGTTATAGCACTGCAAATTTTTCTATTTTGATCAATGGTTATCCTGTTGGGTACTTCAATTCATCTTGTGGACTTCATCAAGGTGATCTTCTTTATCCTTATCTATTCATTATTTTGGGGGAATCATTAGGGAGAGCCTTTTCAAAGGCAAAAATGGAAGGAAAAATCAAGGGTATTCAAGTTGCAAAAAATGGTCCCTTTGAATATCATATCCAATTTGTTGATGATACTTTTCTTTTGGGCCATCCCTCAGTTAGTGAGGCCATGGATTTTAAATCAATATTATCATGCTATGATAAGGCTACTAGACAGTTGGTAAATACTTCAAAATCCAAGATTTTTTCATTAATACTACCCTAGATTTACAACAAATTATTGTGAATATTTTAGGGTTTTAAATTTAAAGTTTTCCATCAACCTACTTGGGTATTCCTTTGTCTGATAAAGGAAATAAAAATGAGCTTTGGATATCTTTATTGGATAGAATGAAAAATTGGTTTGTAGGTTGGAAAGGTAAGTTATCAACCATGGCAAGAAGGCTACAACTCATAAAGACTACTTCACAATATGTTCCTATTTATATTATGTCACTTTCAAGGCTGCCAATAGGTATTGCATCAAAAATTGATAAAATTCAAAGAGACTTTCTATGGAAAGGTTGTCATGAAAAATTTAGGGTTCCTCTTTGTAAGTGGAAAAGGGTTTACAAAGGAAATAATATTGGAGGAGCAGGCTTGCAAAATTGCAGACTTATGAATTTGGCATTAGGAGAAAAGCTTGGGTGGAGATTATTCAAATATCAAGGAAAGAATTGGGTAAAAATATTACTTCAAAAATACATAGGTTCTCTTAATGCAATGAAATTGTTTAGGAAAATAACTCTACCCAAAGGATCGTCAACATGGAACTTCATATTAGAGAGTTTGCAATTGATAAATATATTAGATGGTTTGTCAATGAGGGGGGATATGCAATTTCTTTATCTGATGCTTGGTTGAATCCTTATCCTCTTATCTCTGACTCAAAATGAAAATCAATGGCTCAAGCGTACCTAGCATGTAAAGGTACAAAGGTCAAATATTATATTATTATGAGAAAAAACCCCAAATCATGGATTTCTTTTAGTAACTTGGTTTAAGGAGAGGAACTCAAACAAATTACAGATAAACTTCAAAAGATGCTTCGAGAGTTTTATTTATCAATTTTTACATGAAAGGATGAGTAGGTTTGGAATTTATCAAAGGATGGTAGATACTTGGTCAAGTTGAGATATGAGGATTTAGAACAATAAAAATTTCCTTCTCCCAAATATTTTCCTTGGAAGAACATTTGGTCAATAGAGGCTCTCCCTAAGGCCTCAACATTTCTTTGGTTAGCAATTTAAAGTAATATTATTATGGGAGATAGTCTACAAAGAAGAGGATATTATGGACCCTTCACATGTGCCTTGTGTGAGAAGGATTTAGAAACATTAGACTATTTACTTGCTCATTGTCCATTTTCTCACATTGGGTAGCTCCATCAACATTGAAAGAGTTGATAAAATGTTATTTCAAAGCTAAAGTATCATGTATTCTTTGGAGGATTGGCCCTGTCATTATTTGTTGGAATTTATGTCTTGAAAGGAATAACGGGATTTTTAAAAATAAATATCAAAATCATGCCCAAGTTTGGAACTGTATTAGTACCTATCTTGCAGAATATCTACAAATATGGTGCTCATCATGGGAAGTCTTAATTACAAAAAAAAGAGGTGCTAATAACCTAGATACATGATTTGAACATACATGGAAGAGTCATTTGCGACAACAAAAATAAAACAAAGGATCTACTTTAATCTATGGTAAAATGGAAATGTCCAAAAAGTGGGTTTATCAAAAAAAAAAATGATGGTGCTTCTAAAGGAAATTCAAGAAAACTAGTGGAGGTGGTGTTTTTAGAAATAGTGAAGGCAAAATTCTCCTCACTTATTTAGAATCATATGGAACTTCAACTAACAACTATGTAGAAGCTAGGGCATTTATTATAGGGATTAAAATTATAGCAGAAAAAAGATGGAAATATATTTCAATTGAGAGGGATTCACAAATTATCATCAATACTATTAACAAAAATGGATGTGGAGACTGGATAAAAAATAATATTATTGTTGATGTTTATCATCTATTACTAGAGGTAATTTCATAGTAGTTTAAGCATATTTATAGAGAAGGAAATTGAGCAGCAAATAAATTAGCGAATTATGGTGTTGACCTTCATCCCAGTAAAAATCAAATTTTAGAAGGCAACTGGCCAAGTGAGAATTTATGTCTTAATCAAAATGATGTCAAGGAGCTGATTGTGGAAACATAGCGCTTCGAGAAAGTTGAAGAATATATTTAAGAGAAAAAAGAAATGAAAAACTGTGATGAAAATATATATTGTAGCAAATGTAATATTTTGGTATTTTGATGGGAGTGACCCCCAATAGAAGCCAAACATAACCTATTAAAAATATATATTTAAAATGGGTAGTAGAAAACCTAACACCACATATCAAAAGGTAATTTAATGGTGTCCTTTAACATGGTTTTCCAATAGGTTGGACAATAATTTTAGCTATCTCTCTTCAAAAGTGGTGATGTAGACAACCCTTCAAATTATCAAACCATAATAGCGAATCATTTATTTGCAAAGCTTTTAAATAGTATGGTTGAACACAAAATTAATAACTGGATATAATAACAAGGAAATAGAGCAAAAGGAAATGCATGCTTTAGGCCAAAACACTCAAAAACAGATCATTTCATTACATTGAGACATATCATTGAAAAAAATATGGGAGATAATAGGGGATGCATATGTTTGTTTTGTGACTTCAAGAAGGCCTTTGAAACAATGCTTAGAAGTAAACTATTGGGATGGAAGAACTAGGCATACCAAATAAATATATATGAATAGTCCATATATGGTATGAAGAGGTTCAAGCCAAAATTAGAACACAAGGTGGTCTCTCAAAATACTTTTAAAGGGATATAGGAGTTAAACAAGGATGCATGTTATTTGACTTATATAATTATAAGTTAGACAAATTTTTTAGTGGAGGGAAAGGTTTTTAGCTTGGTAGTTATATGAAGAAGCTACTTTTTATATGTAAATAATTTTATTTTGATTACAAGAAAAACATAAGGGTTAAAAGAACATTTAAAGGCCTTAGAAAACTTTTATAAAGAAGTTGACATGCAAGTAAATACTAGCAAAACTAGGATAATGGTTTTCACAAAAAAATTAAAAATAAAATAGTCAAGCTTCCAATTTGAAGGACATCTTCTAGAAGAAGCAACAAAATACAAGTATTTTCATGTAGATTTGAATAATAGACTTACTTGGACAATGTGCAGATTGAAAAGAATAATTGTAGGTTGGAAAGCACTCTTGCATTGCAAAACAAATATAGGGAGACAAAATTGTGGGATTGGAAGATCATCTACGTCTTATTTGGATTGTTGGTAGTATCATGGTAATTTACAAGTGTGTAGTATGTCTCAATGTTATAACAAGCTTGAAATAGAGACAAAAAAAGGAGATTCAAAAGTATTTAATTAGAAGTAAAGTCAAAATAAAAGCTTTAGTTCCATATGAAATACTTCAAGCATAAATGAGTACTTTTTCTATAAAAGTAGTTATAATGATTCATCTTTTAGGATATCTAAAAACGTTGAACAAATGGATGTAAATATTTGGCCTAAGGTTATAGTATGAGATGACCTAAACAAAAAATAACACTTGGATGAAACAAAATGTCAAATAGATGATTAAGTGGGGCATTGATTTAATAGTATTCTCATACAACAACAAGGATATATAAGTCTATGTGAGGAAAGCAATATGGATAAAAGAGCTAAGATAAAAAAGATGCACTACCTTGCCAAGTTCAACCCCACATATAAAGATCATCAAAAAACATATATATATGCAATATCAAAAGCAGAGAAAATATGCTTATAGCCTAATTAAATACTAGCTCACATTGAATTAGATGTGAGATAGATAGATGGAAGAGACCTAAAGAGAAGTGTGAAGAGAGAATATGCACCTTTGCACTTTAGGGTTAGTGGAAACCAAAAAATACTTTTTTGGAATGCAAAGCTTATGATAATATTTGAGATAGTTATAATGATACATCAACTGTTAACTTTTGATGATGTATATTGATGGAGATGCAACCACAAGATGTAATATGAGCAAGCTATGATAACTATATGATAATGGCACAATAATATGCAAGAAAATAATATGAGAAACATTTGCAATAACTCAAAAATTTATCATTAATGAATACTCAAAAAAATAGTACAATGCAGTATAATGAAGGACATGAACACTCCATAAACTAAAATGAAAGAACTACATGGTACCACACTACTACACTATGCTATGCACTCACTATATTCTCTACTACTCTTCTTTCACTCTCTATGATGCCTTTATATAGGAAAACAGGTTCATTGGCCCTTACTCTACCTATGACTCATGTACATGTGAACTACATGTATATTTACATCATTGCAAATTGACACTTATACATTTATTACATTGCGGGAGGTAACTACTTAACTTTACTCTCAAGTAAACTCTTGTTGTAGTAATGTGTCGAAGATGGTCCATTGACATGTACCCAATAATATAATATACTTTAACACCCCTATATTACATTATTTGAGTATTGGAAAATTTTGTTTTTAATATGGATATTTCTCTGTTGCACCATTTTCATGCTATTAAAGCAACTTCACCCAAAATCCTAGTATTCCAAGCAGTTTCATGTCTGTTGTACCATTCATGCTATTGAAGCAACTTCAGTGAATCTGCGACTGTTTTCTGCACTCTGATTATTAGAGGCTATTTTGATTATGGTGATCTTATTGTACGTGGAGTGGCACAACGGAAGCATCATGGGGACTGCGTATTGTTCTGCGTGGTACTCTCAGAAATTGAATGACTTGGCGGTCATTGCTGACGTCTTGGAGGGGGGGGCGCGCAAATTCTATTTGTGGTAGCAACGGCAAGCATGAAGAGGACTCCAGAATTGACGTTTGTCACCCGTGATTTGTGCAACCGTGACGTCACATTGGAGATCTATCTCATGACAGTGATAGTGACAATAAAACTGAATCTGAAGTCCAATGCCCACCTCGTGGATCACTGATGAGGTCGATGTCACGGAATGCCACGGGGTGTTCTTTGCAGGTGTTTATTTCCTGTGCAACTGAAGCTGCAATGCTGAAAATTGTGTTTGAGGGCCATTAAAACAAGCAAGCTCCCTCGATGAAAGCAAGTTGATAATTTATCAATTCGTCAAACTAAGACGAGCGGTAGGGATCCCATTATTTTTGGCAAATGATTTTTGAAGAGTAGCAATGCCACAATGGGATAATCCTCAGCGGCCACACGGAGCTCGTTGTTGAAGGTGTGGTGCCAGATCTTCTCCATGTCCTACCAGTTGCTGATCACGCCATGCTCTATGATTATGTCTGCTGCCTGGATACAAAGTATATCCATATTTTCTTTGGTGACGATGATAGAAAATTAATTATTTGTGATGATGTAAGTTTAATAACATATTTTATAATATCCATAGGTGAGTTGGAGAGGAGAGGGCAATCTTCTTTTGGAGGTCCCAGGTTCAAATCTCCACCCTACCAAAAACCTGAATTGGGTATCCAAAATTTAATTGATAATGTTGGTGCGGGCAGGCAAGGTCGGGTGTGACTTTGACGGTGTAGAACCCTGTTCGTGGATCTCACCCTACCAAAAAGCTGAATTGGGTATCCAAAATTCAATTGATAATGTTGGTGCGGGCGGGCAGGGTCAGATGTGACTTTGACGGTGTAGAACCTTGTTCGTGGTCTCTTAGACCAAAGCGGGCAGGGTCAGATGTGACTTTGACGGTGTAGAACCTTGTTCGTGGTCTCTTAGACCAAAGCGACCCCACAAGAGGTTTTTCGCTTAAGAAAAAAAAATAACATAATTGAAATTTTGTTCCACAAAGTATCTCTCCTCCCTAGTTTCCTATGCTCCACGTGGCTCCATATGGGATTTTCATTTACTGCAAACAATCTACAGATTAATATTTTGACAGTTATTTGGTGTTTTCTAGCGATCAAACGAGGACTTCGCGAAAAAAATAACATAATTGAAATTTTGTTCCACAAAGTATCTCTCCTCCCTAGTTTCCTATGCTCCACGTGGCTCCATATGGGATTTTCATTTACTGCAAACAATCTACAGATTAATATTTTGACAGTTATTTGGTGTTTTCTAGCGATCAAACGAGGACTTCGCGACCTACAAAACTGGATCCATATTTTGGACATTTTTTTTTTTTTGTTGGCCTGCAAGGAGTTTAACTTTTTCACAAGGGCCCTTTCTTTGCAGCCACCGAATGTGGCCTTGCTGTTGTCTGGCCCCATTACACCTCAGTCGCTGCTCTACTCTTTGTTGGATTCTTCATCAGTTTCTCATTAGCCCATAGTTGGTTTTTTATGAAAAATATTAATATAAGAATATATTATTGAAAATAAATAATGTGTAATAAAAACAAAATCAAAGAACCACCTATATTACACATACCACAACTTAATATTAATAATGGTGTTAAAGGAATTGCTTGTTGAAGCTAATCTTTGACGGCCACCTGCTGCCAGCATGGACATAGCCAACTTCGATGCGTTCCTTTGACAGTACGGCCCACATTCCAAAATTGTGTGAGTTCTCCATCAAACTGGATTGCACAGATGCTACGAGGATGAATTTGAAGCTCTTCTTCATTTCAAAGCTAAGCTCCCTGTGATTTTAAAAAAAAAATTATTTAATAATCAAAAAATTGCTTTAAAATTCAAAATTTTAAAAAAATGATTTTAAAAAACAATAATTTTGTAATTATTAAATAAAATATTAAATAACTTTAAAAAAAATAAACTTTTCAAAGGAATAAAATTTTTAATAAAAATTGAACCTTATTTCTCATTGCCCACGTGAGTTGAATTGAAGACCTCTCAAATCAGGGCAAACTTCATTACTGACTCAACTCTGTCCACTGATGGCAATAACAGCTCTACGACGTGACCTTATTCTCTGCTTCATGATGGGAAGGGCTTTAAAAAAAAATTGTTGACGTCATCGGGTTTCGAACCCACGACCGGGTGTAATATCCCTTTCTAAGCTGTCAGTCAGCTATTGTGGTTTAGCCTATTCTTGGGTTCCCATAGGCTAAGCAATGATGGTTAGGGAGCTCAAGAGTCCTGAGTGACTCAAATTTTGCAGTTTCAAGGTGTTTCTTGGCAATTTACTATTTTTAATAAGTTGTTATTTCTAGCAGTGGCAGTGACATCTCTCAGTGACTGGATTCAGGTCCTTTTTGCCATTTTAGGTGAAAGAGAGCATTTTTCAATACATAAAGGAAATATTTTCATATTTATAATGTTAAGTTACTTTATAATTTTAAAGTGACTTTATGTTGTTATGTTAAGTTGTTGACCCCCCAAAAAAAGCATGCCTAGGGAGAGAAAAGGGGACATGGGACTCATTAAGGCAAACATGTTTTAAGTTTAATCCCACATTGGTGCCCAGAAGGAGAAATCTCAATGTGGGGTCTATTTATACAGCTACTTGCTCTCATTTTCACCATCCAAGTTTGACAACATAATTGAATGCTATCGAATTTCCTCTAGGAGATTTGAACAAGGCTTTTTGAGGACGAAAACCCTCTACAGGATTAACTAGTTTCGATGGTGAGAGATCCACCCTAGCTAGTTGTGGAGTTTTCATCTCAGGAAACTCATTTGGGCTTCAATTTTTAGGATGTTAGGGTTTGAATATTTTGAATTTTTTGGTGTGCAAAAAATGATCATCTGGGTTGTCTTATTTTTGGCTTGAATCAAGTGGGTAGGAGTTAGATTTTTAGTTTTTGGTGTGAAGTGTGCATTTCCAGATCTGGCCATTCCATTCTGGGAATAACTAGAGAACCTTACACTGGCTGATTACTCTTAATCCTCTTCAAAATTTGTTATGGGTATTTTGGCATGTGATTTGGACTAGCTAGGTAACCCTTTTAAGGATATTTTGTAGATTTTTTGGTGATTATGTAAATTTCAAGGAGGGTTGTACAGTTCAGGGAGGTTGTACCTCTATTTGAAAAATCATGCCATTCAAAAGATGTAGATCTAAAGTTGAATAAGATCTAAAAATTGAGGTGTTAGGTCTGTTTGTCTACAACATCACTAAATGGTGAATCTGAAGGCCTATATCTCATTGTATGGTCATTTCATGCCTTCAAACATTGACTGATCAACGCTCAGTTTAAATTCTAGGTCTAAGATATATGTATTTCTTATTGAATGTCATTGTATTTGATGTCAATTGAATACTGATAAAGAATTTAATATATCTGTAATTTTATTGTAATATGAATGGGCTTGGTGGAAGCTACCCAATCTGAAGCTATGTTTATTATTTGAATGAAAAAATTAGCTTTTAGTTTAAAAAAAAAAAGTTTCAAACTAGGGGGTTATTATAGTGGTATCAGAGCAGCAAATATGGGTGCCTATTACAGTGGTATCAGAGCGCAATCATTTCTTGTTAGCTTGTGGTTAATTTTGAACTCATGATGGCATAATCAGTTGATTATAAGTTTTGGGGTGAAGTTCAACATGATATGCAAAATATCTTTGACATTATGAAGGATCTAGACTTCAAAAGGTATTTGTTTCCTAAGTTTGTAAGGGAATAGTCTGAAAAGTTGAATGTAGTATCAGAACACCATGATAATGAAGCTAAAAAAATAAAGGTATTTGTAGAAGAAAAAATTAGATCAAAAATATGTGATGAAGGAAGTGACATTTCACATGAGGTATGTATGACCGAATGCCAAAATAAGTCCTTAGTCATGCATGCAACGTTTGATGGTGAAATTGTGTACAAGGAAAAATACCAAATAGCAAACATGGTTTCAGATTTGAACCTACCAAATGAAATTTCTAAGTCTGCCAGTTGCTTAAATGAGACCAAAGAAGTTGATGCATATGATGACAAATTAGTTGAGTTTACTAATGCCATTGTAGAGAAAGGACATGATGACAAAGTTATAGGTTTCATAAAAGCTCTTTCTGATGAGTACACTCATGATATTTCGGAGCATGACAAAGATTTGGATAGCCATGATGATTCAGTGTATGATGGGTTTATTGCTGATTATGATGCATTTTTAGATTTAGTGCATGTTGGTGGTTGTGGGTTTAGTTGTCAAATTGAACCTATTAAGGTGAATATGTTGAATAGTTTCATTTTATTTGGTGACTTGTAGATTTAATTACGTACAAATATAGTCATGCATGAGGAGCCAAAAGAGCACGTTGGGACAAAATTAAGTGATCAGCTCTTAGTACCATGGGATTCGGGTGTGTTAACACTTAAATACAAAGAAGAACCTGTGCGAGATGAATTTATTTTTTACTACAATAATGTTCCAACTTCTTATCAAGATTGGGAAAAAATTTTAGGTGTTGTGTAGTTAATTTTAATTCCCACATGGTTGAGTGGTGATTACTGCAGTCTTTCCATGGTGCTGGCATTTATTTTCTCAGATGAAGCTTTGATGATTACAGTTGGTTGGTGTACTTGGGACTGCCCAATTGACACTAGGAGGTTTAGTGTCAATGTGAGGATATTAGCTCTTGATCATGGAGGCACTTCTAGGGTTGGTATTACTGTCACCTTTAATGTCAATTTTTTGGCAGGGTCTTTTCTGCATTACTATGGAGACTTCATGATGAGGGATGTGGAGGACTACATTCTCCTATTGAGTAAATTGCTTTTTCTTTTGCCCATGATGGTGATGGACAATGGGATATCTGATAATGTTTTTCTAAGATGAGTTGGCAGGAGATATTTCATTTTAGCCTTATCAGGTATTTCAGCTCCAGACTTGAGGGAGATTTCATCATGGTGTTGCAGATGAGACTTGTGTAGTTTTGGCATGCTAGTAGCTCTATTGTAATTAGAGTGGTACAACGTCAACATGGTGGGTTTTTCCTGAGGTTGTTATGGGACCCTAGAATCATTTGTGGCTACAACTAGGATCCGATAGATGAATTAAGGTTGATTTGGTATTGCTTGGGGATAAGCAATCTTTGGTAAGGGTAGACTGTAATGTCCCTTTCTAAGTTGTCAATCAGGTGTTGTGGTTTAGTCTATTCTTGGGTTCTCGTAGGCTAAGCAGTGATGGTTAGGGAGCTCAAGAGTCCTGAGTGACTCAAATTGTATAGTTTTATGGTGTTTCTTGGCAGTTTACTATTTTTAGTAAGTTGTTATTTTTGGTAGTGGTAGTGGCATCTCTCAGTGACTAAATTTGGGTCCTTTTTGCCATTTCAGGTGAAAGAAAGCATTTTTTAGTACATAAAGGAAATATTTTCATATTTATAATGTTAAGTTACTTTATAATTTTAAAGTGACTTTATGTTGTTATGTTAATTTGTTGACACCCAAAAAAAATATGCCTAGGAAGAGAAAAGGGGACATGGGACTCATTAAGGCAAACATGTTTTAAGTTTAATCTCACATTGGCACCCAGAAGGAGAAATCTCAACGTGGGGTCTATTTACACAGCTACTTGCTCTCATTTTCACCATCCAAGTTTGATAACATAACTGAATGCTATCGAATTTCTTCCAGAATATTTGAATAGGGCTTGTTGAGGACAAAGATTAACTAGATTCGATGGTGAAAGATCCACCCTAGCTAGTTGTGGAGTTTCATCTCAGGAAACTCGTTTGGGCTTCAATTTTTAGGATGTTAGGATTTGAATATTTCAAAGTTTTTGGTGTACAAAAAATGATCATCTAGGTTGTCTTATTTTTAGCTTGAATCAAGTGGGTAGGAGTTAGATTTTTAGTTTTTGGTGTGAAGTGTGCATTTCTAGATCTGGTTGTTCCATTCTGGGCATAACTGGAGAACCTTACACTGGCTCATTGCTCTTAATCCTGTTCAAAATTCATTATGGGTATTTTGGCATCTAATTTGGACTAGCTGGGTGACCCTTTTAAGGGTATTTTATAGATTTTTAGGTGATTGTTTAAATTTCAAGGAGGGTTGTACAGTTTAGGGAGGTTGTACCTCTATTTGAAAAACTGTGTCATTCAAAAGATGCAGATCTAAAGTTGAATAAGGTCTACAAATTCAGGTGCTAGGTATTTTTGTCTACAATAGCACTGAATAGTGAATCTGAAGGCCTATATCTCATTGTATGGTCATTTCATGCCTTAAGAAATTGACTGCTCAATGCTCAGTTTAAATTCTAGGTTTGAGATATATGTGTTTCTTGTTGAATGTCATTTTATTTGATGTCAATTGAATATTGATAAAGAATTTAATATATCTGCAATTTTATTATAATCTGAATGGTCTTGGTAGAAGCGGCCCAATCTGAAGCTATGTTTATTATTTGAATGAAAAATTAGTTTTTAGTTAAAAAAAAAATAGTGCCAAACTGGGGGGTTATTACAGTGGTATCAGAGCAGCAAATAGGGGTGTCTATTACACTGAGCACTAGAGAAGAGCCTTATCACTGGCTCCTAGAACCATTCAAGCCACACACCTGATGTGAAGATACGCATGACATTATTTTATTTAACAAGGCACAATTTAATGTTTTTTTTTAAATGGGATATCAAAATCCCACATGCATCAGGATCAAGGCGATTCATGTATTTATAACTCTCAGCCCGCATATGCATCAATTATTACCTTCGGGTAATCCTTGTGTCCCTTTTAACACCACAAAAACCAATCAAAACATGCCACCTCGATACCTATCCCCTTGCACCACATGTCGATCTAGGTCGGTTCAATGTCCAGTGGCTCTCCGCCACATGTCAAGTCCTCGTCCTCATCATCCAAAGTCCAGTCAGCTTTGGCTCATGCCATGTGTCATCTGCCTAGTCTGCCACATGTCGGGTCATCAGTCTCTATTTGTGCTCTACCTTGGCATCCATGCTAGGTCTATTATGCTCCACCTCAAGATTCATGCGTAGATCTAGAGTCCCTATCTAGTCTAACTACCTCGAGAATCATGCTTGGGTTTCGATCTGCAGCCTCTTCTCAATCTCGGGAGTCATGTCTTGGACCCTCCTAGTTGGTCAACTACCCTCATAAGCTCGTTGGCTCTGATACCAAAGTGTGACACTGAATAATACTTCTTTCAAATTAAAAATTCAAACCATAGCTTATACACTTATATAGTCCAAATTGAAACGAAAATATGAAATGGAAGGTGAAGAAGAAGAGATAAGGAATTTGCGAGAAGAAGGGGGATAAGAAGATAGGAATAAGGAGAAAAAATAGGGATAGGAGAGAATTTGAAATAACTTCCCACCAATGTTGCCGACATCTCTCTGCCGACAATCCAATAGTGAAACTAAACTCTAACATTTTTTATATGGTGAGATATTTGTTGAGATAGAAATTCTTGTGGAGATTTTGAGATAGACTGTAGCTATCTAACCTAGAATTGGCAAAAGGATTTGGTTGTGAGTAAAACATATTTTGAAGATATATCTCCATCAAAGCAAAGAGGTATGGGCACATCATCTTTTGTTTGAAATGTTGGAATGAATGTTGTAAAATATAAGGTGGAGTAAAAAGGATTGATGAGTATTTTTGGAAATGTATGAGCAAGTTTAAGTGCACCTTGTTGATGGATGATTTGATTTGAGATAGATATTGATAAATATTTGAGTTAGGGTTTGAGACCCACATTGTGTTCTTTGTTTGAAGAAGTTGAAAACATTTATTTAGGGTTAGTGAGCAAGTTGTGTTTCATTGATTAAATTATTGAGTGAAATTCTTGAGCAGTGGAATTGAGTGATATTGAAAGTGAACATGCAAACATTAGAAACCAGATTTGTGAAAGCGATAAACTTAATGATTGAGTAGAACATATTGAATTTTGATAGAGTACATCAATCTCTATATATTCCAGAGGTTAAACGAATTCTGAGTAGAATATGTCTAAACTACATTAAGTTAAAGGAATTATCTTGAAGATTAGACAAATCATTTGATAACTTTGTGTGCAAGATTTGAGATTGATAGAACATATTTTGTGAGTTGTATTGAGCATGTATTGAGAGTAGTTTGAGCAAGTTCTTGAGAGGACTGGAAGGCATATTTGATGTGTCTTGGTGAAGACTTGTAGGAAGATTTGAGGTAAGTCTTGGTGAAGACTTGAGAGTAGATTGAGCAAGTTCTTGAGAGGACTTGAAGATAGATTTGAGGTAAGTCTTTGTGAATACTTGAGAGTAGATTTGATTGATTGATTTGTTCAAGCTTTGTGTTAAGGCTTGGGAAAAATCTAAGCATAGTTGATTTATGATTGGATCAAGCTTTGTGTTAAGGCTTGAGGATATATTTGAGGATAAAGTTTAGTATAAATTTGTGAGCATATTTGTGTTAGACCTAAGATAGAGTTAGAGTAGATTTGTACTACACTTGGTACAGAGTTTGGTGTAGATTTGAGACAGAGCTGAGAGCAATATTTGGAGGTGATAGAGTAGAGGATAGGAGTCTCTAGTGGATAGAGATACATTAGCCAGGGCAGTGAGGATAGAGATCTTCTATGGAAAGAGATTTTTCTCCAATAACCCTTTGGTATTCTACTATAGATTCAGTAACTCTTACCTTTAAATGAGTCTTCTAGACTTTAAAAGCAATCTTAAAACCTCTCAGGTTTGGTAGTAATGTCAGGTTCCTTTCTCCTTTAGTCTCCTTGTCAAGATTTGACTTCAATTTAGGTCTTCTTCTCAAGAATCTAAAAGTCTTGAGACCTTCACCAATCTCCTTTAGAATTTGGTAAATTCCTTACCAAATCTATCTTCGTTTGGGCTTGTTTTTGGATGATGATAATTATCCCAAATTCTTCCTTTAATAGGAAATTATCCTTGGTGGTAAATTTCTCCAATGAGTTCTCTTAGGAACTCCTCCATTGGCCTTCTCTGAATATCCTTCAATGAGGCTCTCCAAGCCTTATCCTTATTTCTCTTTAATACCTTCTCTCTAGGGTCTTCACTCTCGTAACTTCTTTGGTCTTCCTAATGAGACCTTTCCTTCAACATTCTACTGTGGAAATATTGCAATGAGATCTCCCTCTTAGATCTCTAAAATTTGTTTCTACTAAAATCTAGAATATGACATTTTATAGTCTTTCTTCACTCTGTTGTCTGCAGTCTTCAAAGGAGATCACCAACCTCCAATCTTCTCTTGGACTATTTTATGGGGTCTCTTCATAAAAGAAATAGAAAAAAAAATTCAAAGGTCAAAATGAAAAAGATATTTGGTATATTGATTCAAGTGCAAGTCATCACATGACATGAAACTTAAAATGGTTTTATTATCTTGAAGTTACTAACAACTACATGTTGAAGATTATAGATGGGAAAAATTATCTTATACATGGATATGAGTATGTAACAACTAGTACAATATTTCCAAATTTCTTGTTGCATGATGTAATGTATGTTCCTGGATTATCATCTAATCTTATTTTAGTAGCCAATCTAATAGAGAGCAAAAGGATGGTTGATTTTATATACATGAATCAAAATGATATAGAAGCTACTAGATCAATTCACAAATATATATATATGCTCTAGATTCAATTGAGACTTCACAAGATATTGTTGTATTTCAAGACAACACTAATGCATTTTTTGAGGAATAGATTGTAAAAAATGAAATATATATATATTATGAAAGTCAATAGGGAAATACAAGATTCAAAACAAACAAAATAAGAGGACAACAAAGCTATGTATTACTTGATCATCTACAAATCAAATAAGAATAATAAGAACTAGATCAACTAAAGAATATTTGAAATATGAAGATCCATATTGAAGACTAAAGTCTTCAATATCCAAATAATGTAATATAGGGGGTGTTGGAATATATTACATTATTTGGTACTTGCTAATGTACCATCATGGTTACATTTTTAGATTATACTTTTATCTTAGATTAGGATTTAAGTATTTTCTTAATGCAATGTAATAAATGCACATATATTATTAGAATGTGCAATGATGTAAATGTGCATGTAGTCCACATGTACATGAGTCCTAAGAATAGAATGATGAAGTTTCATAGGAATATGGAAGACCAAGAGTCATGTATCACTATATATAGTCCCTCTTAGAGTAGAAGAGAGAGAATTTTGGTACACATAATGCAGAGTAGTAGTAGGTGCAATGTAGAGAGTTTTTGCAATATGGAGTGTGAGAGACCTCCATTGCATAGCACTGTATAATTTTCGTGAACTTTCATTAATGGATATTTCATGATTATTTTCAGAATTTTCTTATCATATTTACATGCTTATTAGTTAGCCATTATTATAGTTAAAACATTTCTTGCTTATTTCATTACTTGTGGTTGTATTTCCTTTAAGTTTATAGCTTCAAAAGCTAACAAATAAGCCTTACGTACTAGCACCACCCACCAATTAGGAAAATAAAATTAATGTTTAATGGGGTTACTTGTAGGAAGTCAAACTTGATAGGTGCAAAAGGTATTTTTGTTAATAGTAATAGTCATTTGCTTTATGTTTATGCTATTTTCCTTTTGTTATCTACTTTAGAATTGGTTAAATATAATCAATATGATTATAGGCCTGAGTGGCCATTGAACAAGGTTTTTAGGGGTTAATTATTAAGGGAAACTCAAATATTGTGATTATCCTTTCAAGAAGAAAAAAATGTTAATTATAGACTTAACATTCTTGTGAAAGAGTATCTAAGGCTCAAGCATAGGCTACGAATTAAAGACTTCTCATATACACTTCACAAAGATAATAAGGTAGTCGATAAGCTTTCTAACTTGAAAATCAACATGAGTATGTCAAATAATTCCATTCATGACAACGATATAGAATTATGGGGTGTGATGGAAAATCTATTGTATCATAATATCACCAATTTATGGTAATAAAACTATAAATTGGCATGATTGGAGCATGTTTTTACTACCTACATTATATTTTTATGTCTTTATATTATTTTTGATGTATTAAGTATTTGCATTGTCTTGTTTTATTATGGTTAGATATTTTAGCATAATGGATTCTAAGTATTATCTCATTTTTTTTGTATTATTGCTAATGGGTGTTAGCAATGCACATCTTTTATTGTATATTTCATGGTTAGGCCCTCTAATAGAAGCTTATTTGATTAATAGAAAAAAATCTTTACTATAAAAATATTTTCTATTTAAAGATATAGGAATGGGTTGTCCCACATTGGTAATAATTTTTAGATATAGTGGACTTATTATAGGGCATTACTTGTACAAAAAGATTTTTCAATATGAAAGCAAGAAGAATATGTAAGTCCAAAAGTTGATGTGCTACTATCCTCTTCTCCAATATTAGTATAACTTAAGGTGCTTGTATGATGTCCAAGTCTTCATAAATAATTATTTTTCAATTATTCATATAAGAATGAAATGTGTCTCACCTATATTATATCATGACCATGTTACCACATTATTACAATAATAATTTTGGTAATTATACACATATTAATTGGCAAGATCTGAACCCTAGTCTTTGCCTTAGAAATTTAGGTTTTTAACTAGTTGAGATATTAACATTTGATTTATAACTTATATTTATTATTAAGTTACATAAAATATTAATAGATATTCAAAGTAAATGAGTAATCAAGAATAATCCTTGGAGTAATATTCATAAAAATATTTTATTATTTTAAATAAGTTTTAGATATGGTGGGCTAATAAGACATTAGATGTATTAAACACTTTTCTATCTGAAAAATACTCCAAGAAAATCCTCAAGTTAATATGTTAGCATAACCTTAAGGTTGATATAAAGATAACACTAGACAATTTTATGGGACTTCATGCATTCTTTAATAGTATATATTAAACTAAGTACAACAAAAAAACTTAGTACACATATCCTATATTCTCTTTTAGGTTTGAACATTCAACCTCTTATTTATAGTACTCCTTCAATGTCAGGTCCATTTAAGCTATATGTCAACATCCTCCTTTCAAATATGACATTTATTTGAGACACTTCTAGTCAAGCCTTCATATTTAGGTATGTTTAAGCCATATATATTAGCATCCTCCTCCTCTTGAATATAATATTACTTGAGATACTTATATGCTTTATAGTCCCCTATTATTGATATTAAAAATGATCAAGGAAAATATAGAACCACCCATTGGTTTGAGTATGTAAAGGATTATATAAATATGATAAATAGAAATATGCTCCTCCCATAATCAACACAATAATATATTTGTTAACATTGAACAAGCACAAAGAGGGGATTAAAAAGTTGGAAATATGGAAAGCCCAAAATGTGAATGGGCTATAAGCATAAAATTTAAAATGGGTAATGAAGGCATAATTTGAGAGTGAATGCAACTATAAGTGAGTGCAATTGAAAGCAAGTGCGAGTGTGAGTGTAGCCTAGAGTGAGTGTGAGCATAGTCGAAAGTGCACACAACTGAAAGCAAGCGTGAACACAAGCTAGGAGTGAGTGTATCTGGAAGCGAGTGTGAGTGTGAGTCGAGAGTGAGCATAGCCATAAGCGAGAGTATGAGTGCAAGTCAGGAGTGAGTGTAGCCAAAATAAAGTGCAAGCGTGAGTTGGGAGTGAGGAGAAAGTGTGAGCAGGAAAGTAGAAAGCAAAGTGTGATTCAAGGACAAGTGCCACTTCTTGTTCCAGATCTTAGGATAATTTAAAGGATTCATTTGAAGAAAATCTAGGTAACATGGAAATAAAGTCATATGTGAAATTCCTTATTGAAAGTATGAATGTCCAAGTTGTAAGTTTGTATGCCCTAGCTAGCAATAATAGGAAGAGAGAATCTATGGCAAACCTAGTCTTGGTAGCAGATTTTACACCAGAAGTGATTATCAAATATGAGATGATTGAGCATGATATAATGATTCTTAAAACCAGAGCATTAATATGTAAGTTTTATGGATATTGGCCAAGTTTTTTTGAGATTCAAAATTGGATTAAGAGGAAGTGGAGATTGAATTCAAATTACTCCATGACTTATCTTCCAAAAGGATTTTTCCTCATCATTTTTTCCAATTTATAAATAAGGGATAAATAAGGGATGGAGGCTCATGGTTTAGGGGTAAAGATACATTATACTTAAGACCTAGGAGTGAGAATTGTTTTGTGAACACATAAACTATTAAAAGGCTTACGATATGGATTAGGCTTTTCGGAATTCCTTATCAACTCATCAATAAGAAGGTTTTGAAGAATATTGGTAATACTCTAGGTGAATTCGTCTAGGGGGGACCAACTACTAAGGAAATAAGGCATGATGTATACACTTGAATATGTTTTGCCATGGATATTTCTATACCTTTACAGTAATCAATTAGGATTAAATCTAAATCAAGTAAATGGGATCAATAAGTGGATTATGCAAACATTGCATTCTGATATTATATGTAAATGTTATGACTTTGGGAACATGGTAAGAGACTACAAAGTGAAAATGGATAAAGAGGTGGAATTTTTTTAGCATGAGGGTAGCTTCAATTTGAAACAAGAAGACCATATCACAAGAGAAGCTAGGTCAAATCAAGGATTTTCCACTCCTAAGAAAGTGGCTAGAAGGGTGATTTTAATATTATTATATCTCCTTTGAAAAATAATGGTAGCATTCTAGGATGGTCTAAATTAATGCAAGATCTTGCTTTATTTTTCAATTCAAATGACCTTTGGGATGTTAGTCCCTCAACCTTTCAATATACATGGGATAATAGATGCATTGGAAAAAATCATATAGCATAAAGACTAGATAGATTCTTGTTATCCAATAAATGGTTGCAAATAAAGTATACAATCTCTTTAGATATTTGATTATGAGCAGGATCAGATCACAAACCCATTATTTTTAATTGTGAGTTACCTAATAATGGTCATCCAAAGCAATTTTGCTTACAGTCTCTATGGCTCCAAGACCCTAATTTTTCCAAATGGTTATGTTATGGTGGGATGAATCAAAATTTGAAGGATCATGTATGTACATGTTTGTTTAAAATTTGAAATTTTTAAAGGAGCAAATAAAGATATGGAATGCCAAATATTTTGGTAATATTTTTAAAGAAAACATAATTGAATCAAGCTCAAAAATTCACAAGAGATAGTATAAATTAATGGAATGGATCAGGATTCTTATATTAAAGAAAATTAATTACTTTTTTACTACCATAATACATTGAAAAAGGAGTCATATTGGTTCCAAAAATCTAGAGAGAAATGGCTCAAGGAAGAAGATAGAAATACAAAAAAAATCATGCTACAGCAAAAACAATTTTTTTTGTTCATCATATCAAAAATATTTAACCCCATATGGAAGAAATATTAAGGACAAAGAAGATATAAGGAAGGAAGCAATTAATTATTTTAAAAATATTTTATCAGGTTTTAGGCAAGACAAGGAGGCACAAGAAAAAATTCTACAAAATATTGCATCAATTATCACTCAGGGAGAAAATAAAAGCTTTATGAAGAATATATCTATGGAGGAGCTCCATGAAGCAAATTTCTCTTTCTATCCTAACAAGGAACCTAGCCCCGATGGATTTCCTACAGTTTTCTTTCAAATAGATTAGGATTTATTGAAGAGTTATATTTTAGATGTGGTCGAAGAGGACAAAAAAAGGAAGGCTATAATAAGTGAGATCAATGCTACTTTTATTACCTTGGTTCCCAAGAAAGGTGACACAAAATATTTTGATAATTTTTGTTCAATAAGCCTTTGTAATATGATTTATAAATATCATTTCACAAATTATGGAAAATAGTTTGAAGGGCATTCTAGGGTGTCTTATCTCAAAGGAACAAGGTGGATTTGTTCATGGTAAAAAAATTCTTAATGGTATAATTATTGCACAAGAGACCATACATTCTCTTCATTCGATGGAAAAACTAAGTATGCTTTTGAGATTAGATATGAAAAAAGCATATAAAAGAGTTTCCTGGAGGTTTCTACATGCTATTCTCAAAAAATTTGGCTTTGATTATAGTTGGTGTGAGTGGATTAAATGGTGTTATAGCACTGAAAAATTTTCTATTTTGATCAATGGTTCTCCTGCTGGGTACTTCAATTCATCTTGTGGACTTCATCAAGGTGATCTTATTTCTCCTTATCTATTCATTATATTGGGGGAATCATTAGGAAGAGCCTTTTCAAAGGCAAAAATGGAAGGAAAAATCAAGGGTATTCAAGGTGCAAAAAATGGTCCCTTTGAATATCATATCCAATTTGTTGAAGATTATTTTCTTTTGGTCCATCCCTCAGTTAGTGAGGCCATGGATTTTAAATCAATATTATCATGCTATGAGAAGGCTACTAGACAAGTTGGTAAATACTTCAAAATTGAATATTTTTTCATTAATACTACCATAGATTTACAACAAATTATTGTGAATATTTTAGGGTTTTAAATTGAAAGTTTTCCATCAACCTACTTGGGTATTCCTTTATCTGATAAAGGAAATAAAAATAAGCTTTGGATATCTTTATTGGATAGAATGAAAATTTGGTTTGTATGTTGGAAAGGTAAGTTATTAAACATGGCAAGAAGGCTACAACTCATAAATACTACATCACAATATGTTCCTATTTATATGATGTCACTTTCAAGGCTACCAATAGGTATTGCATCAAAAATTGATAAAATTCAAAGAGACTTATAAATTTGGCTTTAGGAGAAAAGCTTGGGTGGAGATTATTCAAAGATCAAGGAAAGAATTGGGTAAAAATATTACTTCAAAAATACATCGGTTCTCTTTATGCAATGAAATTTTTTAGGAAAATAACTCTACCCAAAGTATCGTCAACATGGAACTTCATATTAGAGAGTTTGCAATTGATAAACATATTATATGGTTTGTCAATGAGGGGGGATATGCAATTTTTTTATCTGATGCTTAGTTGAATCCTTATCCTCTTATCTCTGAATCAAAATGAAAATCAATGGCTCAAGCGTACCTAGCATGTAAAGGTACAAAGGTCAAATATTATATTATTATGAGAAAAACCCTCAAATCATGGATTTCTTTTAGTAACTTGGTTTAAGGAGAGGAACTCAAAAAAATTACAGATAAACTTCAAAATATGCTTCGAGAGTTTTATTTATCAATTTTTACACGAAAGGATGAGTAGGTTTGGAATTTATCAAAGGATGTTAGATACTTGGTCAAGTTGAGATATGAGGATTTAGAACAATAAAAATTTCCTTCTCCCAAAGATTTTCCTTAGAAGAACATTTGGTCAGTAGAGGCTCTCCTTAAGGCCTCAACATTTCTTTGGTTAGCAATTTAAAGTAATATTCTTATGGGAGATAGTCTACAAAGAAGAGGATATTATGGACCCTTCACATGTGCCTTGTGTGAGAAGGATTTAGAAATGTTAGACTATTTACTTGTTCATTGTCCATTTTCTCACATTGGGTAGCTCCATCAACATTGAAAGAGTTGATAAAATGTTATTTCAAAGCTAAATTATTATGTATTATTTGGAGTATTGGCCCTGCCATTATTTGTTGGAATTTATGTCTTGAAAGGAATAACAATATTTTTAAAAATAAATATCAAAATCATGCCCAAGTTTGGAACTGTATTAGTACCTATCTTGCAGAATATCTACAAATATGGTGCTCATCATGGGAAGTCTTAATTACAAAAAAAAGAGGTGCTAATAACCTGGATACATGATTTGAACATACATGCAAGAGTCATTTGTGACAACAAAATTAAAACAAAGGATCTACTTTAATCTTTGGTAAAATGGAAATGTCCAAAAATTAGGTTTATCAAAAAAAAAAAGATGGTGCTTCTAAAGGAAATTCAAGAAAAGCTAGTGGAGGTGGTGTTTTTAGAAATAGTGAAGGCAAAATTCTCCTCACTTAGAATCATATGGAACTTCAACTAAAAACTATGTAGAGGCTAGGGCATTTCTTATAGGGATTAAAATTACAATAGAAAAAAGATGGAAATATATTTCAATTGAGGGGGATTCACAAATTATCATCAATACTATTAACAAAAATGGATGTGGAGATTGGATAAAAAATAATATTATTTTTGATGTTTATCATCTATTACTAGAGGTAATTTCTTAGTAGTTTAAGCATATTTATAGAGAAGGAAATTGAGTAGCAAATAAACTAGCGAATTATGGTGTTAACCTTCATCCCGATAAAAATCAAATTTTAGAAGGTAACTGGCCAAGTGAGAATTTATGTCTTAATCAAAATGATGTCAATGAGCTAATTGTGGAAACATAGCGCTTCGAGAAAGTTGAAGAATATATTTAAGAGAAAAAATAAATGAAAATTTGTGATGAAAATATATATTGTAGCAAATGTAATATTTTGGTATTTTGATGGGAGTGACCCCCAATAGAAGCCACATATAACCTATTAAAAATATATATTTAAAATGGATAGTAGAAAACCTAACACCACATATCAAAAGGTAATTTAATGGTGTCCTTTGACATGGTTTTCCAATAGGTTGGACAATAATTTTAGCTATCTCTCTTCAAAAGTGGTGATGTAGACAACCCTTCAAATTATCAAACCATAATAGCGAATCATTTATTTGCAAAGCTTTTAAATAGTATGGTTGAACACAAAATTAATAACTGGATATAATAACAAGGAAACAGGGCAAAAGGACATGCATGCTTTAGGCCAAAACACTCAACAACAGATCATTTCATTACATTGAGACATATCATTGAAAAAAATATGGGAGATAATAGGGGATGCATATGTTTGCTTTGTGACTTCAAGAAGGCCTTTGACACAATGCTTAGAAGTAAACTATTGGGATGGAAGAACTAGGCATACCAAATAAATATATATGAATAGTCCATATATGGTATGAAGAGGTTCAAGCCAAAATTAGAACACATGGTGGTCTCTAAAAATACTTTTAAAGGGATATAGGAGTTAAACAAGGATGCATGTTATTTGACTCATATAATTATAAGTTAGACAATTTTTTGATTGGAGGGAAAGGTGTTTAGCTTGGTAGTTATGTGAAGAAGCTACTTTTTATATGTAAATGATCTTATTTTGATTACAAGAAAAACATAAGGGTTAAAAGAACATTTAAAGGCCTTAGAACACTTTTATAAATAAATTGGCATGCAAGTAAATACTAGCAAAACTAGGATAATGGTTTTCACAAAAAAATTAAAAAGAAAATAGTCAAGCTTCCAATTTGAAGGACATCTTCTAGAAGAAGCAACAAAATATAAGTATTTTCATGTATATTTGAATAATAGACTTACTTGGAGAATGTGCAAATTGAAAAGAATAATTGTAGGTTGGAAAGCACTCTTGCATTGCAAAACAAATATAGGGAGACAAAATTGTGGGATTGGAAGATCATCTACGTCTTATTTGGATTGTTGGTAGTATCATGGTAATTTACAAGTGTGTAGTATGTCTCAATGTTATAACAAGCTTGAAATGGAGACAAAAAAGGGGGATTCAAAAGTATTTAATTAGAAGTAAAATCAAAATAAAAGCTTTAGTTCCATCTGAAATACTTCAAGCAAAAATGAGTACTTTTCCTATAAAAGTAGTTATAATGATTCATATTTTAGGATATCTAAAAACGTTGAACAAATGGATGTAAATATTTGGCCTAAGGTTATAGTATGAGATGACCTAAACAAAAAATAACACTTGGATGAAACAAAATTTCAAATAGATGATTAAGTGGGGCATTGATTTAATAGAATGCTCATACAACAACAAGGATATATAAGTCTATGTGAGGAAAGCAATATGGATAAAAGAGCTAAGATTAAAAAGGTGCACTACCTTGCCAAGTTCAACCCCACATATAAATATCATCAAAAAACATATATAAATGCAATATCAAAAGCAGAGCAAATATGCTTATAGTCTAATTAAATACTAGCTTACATTGAATTAGATGTGAGATAGATAGATGGAAGAGACCTAAAGAGAAGTGTGAAGAGAGAATATGCACCTTTGCACTTTAGGGTTAGTGGAAACCAAAAAATACTTTTTTGGAATGCAAAGCTTATGATAATATTTGAGATAGTTATAATGATACATCAATTGTTAACTTTTGATGATGTATATTGATGGAGATGCAACCACAAGATGTAATATGAGCAAGCTATGATAACTATATGATAATGGCACAATAATATGCAAGAAAATAATATGAGAAACATCTGCAATAACTCAAAAATTTATCATTAATGAATACTCAAAAAAATAGTACAATGCAGTATAATGGAGAACATGAACACTCCATAAACTAAAATGAAAGAACTACATTGTACCACACTACTACACTATGCTATGCACTCACTATATTCTCTACTACTTTTCTTTCACTCTCTATGATGCCTTTATATAGGAAGACAGGTTCATTGGCCCTTACTCTATCTATGACTAGTGTACATGTGGACTACATGTATATTTACATCATTGCAAATTGACACTTGTATATTTATTACATTGCTGGAAGTAACTACTTAACTTTACTCTCAAGTAAACTCTTACTTATTAATGTATCAAAGGTGGTACATTGACATGCACCCAATAATTGAATATACTCTAACACCCCTATATTACATTACTTGAATATTGAAAATTTTATTTTTTAATATGGATATTTCTCTGCACCATTGTCATGATATTAAAGCAACTTCACTCAAAATCCAAGTATTCCAAGCAGTTTCATGTCTGTTGTACCATTCATGCTATTGAAGCAACTTCAGTGAATCTGCGACTGTTTTCTGCACTCTGATTATTAGAGGCTCTTTGGATTATGGTGATCTTATTGTACGTGGAGTGGCAAAACGGAAGCATGATGGGGACTGCGTATTGTTCTGCTTGGTACTCTTAGAAATTAAATGACTTGGCGGTCACTTTTCACCACAATGTGATAGTTTCATTTGTTGCGACTGCTGACGTCTTGGAGGGTTGTGGGGGCGCTCAAATTCTATTTGTGATAGCAACGGCAAGCATGAAAAGGACTTCAGAATTAACGTTTGGCACCCGTGATTTGCGCAACCGTGACGTCACATTGAAGATCTATCTCATGACAGTGATAGTGACAGTAAAACTGAATCTAAAGTCCAATGCCCACCTCGTGGATCACTGATGAGGTCGATGTCACGGAATGCCACGGGGTGTTCTTTGCAGGTGTTTATTTCCTGTGCAACTGAAGCTGCAATGCTGAAAATTGTGTTTGAGGGCCATTAAAACAAGCAAGCTCCCTCGATGAAAGCAAGTTGATAAGTTATCAATTCGTCAAACTAAGACGAGCGGTAGGGATCCCGTTATTTTTGGCAAATAATTTTTGAAGAGTAGCAATGCCACAATGGGATAATCCTCAGCGGCCACACGGAGCTCGTTGTTGAATGTGTGGTGTCTAGATCTTCTCCATGTCGTACCAATTGCTGATCACGCCATGCTCTATGATTATGTTTGCTGCCTGGATACAAAGCATATCCATATTATGTTTGGTGACGGCAAACCAAGTTTAGTAACATATTTTATGATTAGAATTTCGTTCCACATTAATGACAAACCAAGTTTAGTAACATATTTTATGATTAGAATTTCGTTCCACATTAATATTTACTTATCTTAATACCTTGCCCTTGAGGGTTCCACAAATACCAGTTTCCACGTGGCTCCATATGGGATTTTCATTTGCTACAAACAATCTACAGATTAAGATTTTGATAGTTATTTGGTGTTTTCTAGCGATCAAACGAGGACTTCGCGACCTACAAAACTGGATCCATATTTTGGATTTTTTTTTTTTAACCTGCAAGGAGTGTAACTTTTTCACAAGGGCCCTTTTTTTGCAGCCATCGAATGTGGCCTTGCTGTTGTCTGGCCCCATTACACCTCAGTCGTTGCTCTACTCTTTGTTGAATTCTTCATCAGTTTCCCATTAGCCCATGGTTGGTTTTTTATGAAAAAATAATAATATAAGAATATAATATTGAAAATAAACAATTTATAATAAAAACAAAATCAAATAACCAGCTATATTACACATACCACAACTTAATATTAATAAAGGTGTTAAAGGAATTGCTTGTTGAAGCTAATCTTTGACGGCCACCTGCTGCCAGCATGGACATAGCCAACTTCGATGCGTTCCTTTGACAGTACGGCCCACATTCCAAAATTGTGTGAGTTCTCCATCAAACTGGATTGCACAGATGCTACGAGGATGAATTTGAAGCTCTTCTTCATTTCAAAGCCAAGCTCCCTGTGAGCAGTCATTTTGTTTTTATAAGATGTATCGGCTCCATATGTGCTACGAGGATGAATTTGAAGCTCTTCTTCATTTCAAAACCAAGCTCCCTGTGAGCAGTTATTTTGTTTTTATAAGATGTGTTGGCTCCATATGCATCCTCATTATGCTCGTAATTATTCTGTGAGTGCACCGAGTGAAGGGTGCCTGAAGTTTCCATTGGACCCACATTAAAGGTATAATAAAAATTATATTTTCCCTTAATGGAGCCTTTATTTGTAAAAGGGGCAAATACCTATTAATATTTAAACCTTCTCCTGGAGGAGAAAGATTGTACTTTGAAAATTAAGGGGATTTTTGTTCTTTTGAAGATATATTAATATGCCAATTATCCCTGCCATCCCACATGGATAATATGTAGGAATGTTATTTCTTCATCTTATTGTATGCAAGTGGAAGGGGTCATGTAAACTTTTTCACCAATGTAATTATTTCCAAGAAAATTTTGAGAAAATTTTTTGGTTTGCTACAATAGAGTAATGTTGTCTATGCTAAGAATATTCTAAAAAGAATATTTTCCGAGGCTAAGAATATTTATTATTTTTTATGTAAAGGTATATTGTTGTTTTTCCATAGATGGAGGCCCCATTCAGACCCAAACATAAGGGTGTTTATACTCATCGAAAAGGTTTTCCAAATTGAACACATTGGTGGTGTAATGTAATTATTTCGAAGAAAAATTCTGGAACATTCTCCTGTGAGGGAAACTTGAAAAGTGTTTGTTTTTTCCGCTAGAAAGCGATGCCACCAAAGAGCAATGCCAAGAATATTTCAAGGAGAATATTCTTTGATGCCAGGAATATTTTTTATTCTTGATGTAAAGACATGTTGTTGTTTTTCCCACAGATGGAGGTCCCATTTAGACCCAAACATAGGGGTGTCGTCAAAAAGGTTTTTCTGAACTGGACACATTGATGGTGTTCAATTTTATTTTTGAGGCTGTTCCATATGTTTTTTTGGGCCTCAAAGATTTTTGTACTATGGAGTGTACTATCGGTTGAACCCAACACTCCAAAGCAAATGTAAGTGATCCTAGTACCTAATCACCTTCTATATAGCACTTGGTGGATGCAGCAACTGGTTATTTATGTATTCTGGTAGGATGAGAAGGACACCTACCACTCTATCTAAAGACTATTCAATGAAGACACTTTGGATCAACTTCTAAAGACTACAGATAGACACTTCATAAGATTCTTTTTTTCTTCCAATTTTGGTCTATGGCTTCTTCTTTTTTGTAATATAGAGTGCATTTTCAACAGAGCTTATCACTCTCAAATGGCTCAATTTTTTGTATTAAGGTGCATTTTCGGCACGACCAAAGTTTGGCAAAGCTTAAAACCTTCTAGATAAATATTTCATCATGATGAGAAGATCATACCCATGGTGAACCTAGTAAGTGACCTACAAAGGCAATAAACCCAAGGAAGAGTCTAACCCTAAGGTACTAAGACAAGGTTGGCCTAGTGGTAATTGACCCGAAATAGTGGTTGATCCTAAGGCAACAGACCTAGACGTATACACTACAAATCTATAATTATTGTTCACAGTTGAAGAGCCAAGAGCCAAAATTAAAGCCTAAAAACTATTCCAAATCATGTAATGAAGTCAACATTAAGGGGGAATGTCTATAATGTTTTTTTCAAAAAATTGAAAAAAACTTGTATTAAAACATTGATCAGTTACAATTGGGATAAGACACATCCCAGCCGAAAACAATGAAAGCACATGATTACAAGAGAAGAGGAAGATTTGCAGAATGTCTATAATGTTGACTTACCTTATTTTGAAAATTACACATTAAGGGGGAATGTTAAAGTTAATGTGTACTTTACCCCTTATTTCTTCTTGACATGTGTCCTTGACACTTGTCATATTTTTATATCGGCTTATGCTTATATATTGTATTCTTTTCATATATAACTCATCTCCTTTTAATCCCAACAAATATTGCATGAGGATTGAAATATCTTCTCTAGGTATGATTCATCTATTTCTATCAATCCTTTTTGTTCTACATTCTCATCCTTGTAATACTTGAATGTAAGTAATGTCATATATAATATGCTACCAAAGTCTAAAGGAATTTGAATGTCACTCTTTCCATTATCAATTGCTTTAGTGAGTCGAGCATGTAGATAATGTTCTATGGTTTCAAATTTATCTTTTAAAGCTTCACTATGAATTACTTTTGAAGTAAGGTCTAAGTTTCCTTCAAAATTTATAAGTAAATTCTTGATTCCAATTTTTATGACATTTACTCTTTCCTTTCTAATAGTGTTGTTTATATCATTGTTTATTGTATTATTTGAGGTAGGCATTTCTCTTTATCTTAATTTTGGGTTGAATCAACTCTTGTAGTGTATGATTTACTAGTATAATTCTATTATTCTTTAGCATTTGAGAATACTTTTGATAGATCCTTTGAAGTAGTCTAACTTATGCCTCCCTAGTTTAGAGTATATGACCCAATTTGATAAAACCTTTCCAAGACTTAGGTTTTGTAGAATCCTTATGTCTCCCTAGTGGTTAGAATGTGCTATAAGTTTGATAAAGTGCTTAGCAAGTATTAGTTCAGATTTTGGATTGATTTTATAATGTTTTGGGAATGACAATAATCAACTCATATTTCACCTTATTTCTTATTTTGAACTATGCACTTTTAATTTGATGAAGTTCTCTATGGTTGGATTTATTTTATCTCTTTAGTATGAGTATGAAACAAGTATAAGTATATAATTCCAACTCTTTAAGCAAGGTGTAATTTGCTTCTCTATCCTTAAATCTTCAATGTTTCAATTTTCTAAATTCCAATTAATTATAGTTTGATGTAACACTCCTTATATCTACCTAATTTTAGAATTTTAGAAATTGATAATATTTGCAAACTAATATTTCAATTATCCAATTATGAAAACCTTATATCTCCTATTATGATTATTTGCAAATATTATAATATATATGTACTTCAACTAATGTTCTTTGAAATGTCACTTGAAGATATAAACTTGCTTAATAATTCACTAATGATTGGTTAATTCTTATTATTCCAATGCAATAGTAAATTTAACCTTATATGGTTTACCTTATAACTCTTTTTTTTATTATACTAGAGGAATCAGTATCTCGTTAAAATTTTCTATGCCTCTTCATGGGTTCAAATCTTGCTCCTTATCACCACTATAACCTCCAGTTGCATCAGGTAAACCTTTTATGTAGTTGGCTATGCTAACGCGATATGTCCATCGATACTACGGAGCCCGAGGAATTGGAACCCTACCTTATAACTCTTTTTAACCTTAATGAAAGCAAGTAATTAATTTGATATTACCTTTAAAATGTTGTACGTGATATACCTTTATATTTGCTCCAACAGATCCTTTGAGCATTGTATTTTTTGAACAATAATGAGCATTCAATTCTCCTCTTTTAATGGATGTCTTGTCAAAGTCTTCTTCTCCTTTAATAAGCTTTGACCTCTTTATGCATAAGCATTTTTATTTTGAATATGCGTGCTTCCTTCTTCGCCTATCTGTGTGTATGGTGCACCTTTTATATCTATCTATTAATAGTCTTACGTCCCTTCTTGGGATGCAATATGCTTGGTGCATTACTATACCTTCTTGATGTTGTTACCACTTGGTACAACCGTTACTCAAGCATGTAGGTGGTGAATGGGTGTTATGGTTTCTACGAGCATTATTTTGTGAGCCTTCAATGCTCTTCCTTAGATCGAAATGATTACTATACCCTTAACCTTTGAAAGATGTCTTTTAACACTTCCATGACAAGTGTTACTTTATTTTTAATGCTCTCTCATTGTGCAGGCATTAGAAAGAATATGATGCACCTTCTATTATTTTTCCAAGTGGCACAAGATACCTTTACTTCTGATGGCAAGTGGCACTCCTCCATATTACATGTAGAGATACCTTTAACATTTCTTTAATCCTTATTATTTATTTTCAATGGGTGCAAGTTGTTTTGTCATTTCTTCAATGCATTCTCCTTCTTGCCAATGAGTGCAAGTTATTCTATCTCAAGGTTGGCTCTAGCTATGATGATTCTAGAGCATTGCAATGGAGGTTCTATGGTGCTCCAATGGTGGATTTAGGTGCTTCCTCTTGGTGAGCGATTCTTCCAAGTTGTATATTGGGTATTGCACATTCGTTTTTACCTTGTACATTATCCTTTTATGTTGTCCTTAATGCTATCTTTGTAAGGTGCAATAGATGATAGCTTACATATATAGGTAATGAACGATAACCTCTTCACATAGATAGTTTATGTTATCATTTACGTGGATACCTTGTGCTATGATAATATTTTTACATAGATACCTTGGGCTACAAGTTGACACTATCGTAGACGTTGGATGTAGTGATATGGTGCCTATAGACACCTTGGAACCCATCTAGGTGAACCCTTCATTGGTTCTTTTCCCTTGCTTGAAGTTTACTCCTCAAAATTTGATAATGGGCTGCTCGAAGACTATATCTGTGTTGCTAGTTGTAGTGTCTTTAAGATAATATTATTGTTATCCTTTGTTGTATATGAATGGACAAGATCACTGCCAATGTAATGTAAATACTATTGCAATAACTAGGATTAATTTCCTTAATTTACATTGAAGTTATACGTCTCCTCAAGTCTTCTTGTTGAAGTTTTCCTTGCTTCTTAGATATGGCAGTTTTTTGCTCTAATCTTTGAGAGCAAATAATAATGTATTGTTACCTTCCTTACTAGACAACACTAACCTCTAACTCCTTTGCTTGAATAATTTAGTAACAATGAATCCAAGCTCTTAATCATGCAACTAATATGCCTTTAAGAGGTTTAACTTTGCACTAATTTTCACTTTAACTAAAAACCTTAGTGCACTTTGAATAACTAATATAGTGCAATAATAATCTCCCCTTATTACTCCTATAAATGAACTCTCAAAGTAACTTGAAATATGCACTATAATCTATGCAAACTTAACTCACAAATAATGTCTTCTTTGCTTCAACTTAGATAATAGGAAGATGATATTTTTCTTTCTTTTGAAATATATCTAACTCCTATTTTAATGTGCAGATATTAACCTTAAAAGAAACTATCTTCTGCACTCCCTTGAAGACTTTAATATGCAACCTTCTTATTGCAACTTTAAACTCTAATAAGGTGCTCAATAAAACTAAGTAATGAATTGAATATAAGTGTTCAAATAATGAACCCTTTACATTTAAGTTGCTTACCTTAATGAACTCTGTAGATGAAGGATTGCAAGGTGATTAGATTCACCTTATTGTTGTTTTTTACTGGATGAACTTGTAGCTCTTCTTTGCTATCTGAAATAGCTCTTTAACTCACCAATTCATAGCTTTGTAATTCCTCTATATTATTGCTTGAAAATGTAGTTTGGTGACTTCAACTCTCCTTCAATATGCTCCTAGACATCAATAATTTTGCAGTTATTGATATTGCTTAAATTGTTGCCCTTTTGCAGTCAATCTCTCCACTGAAATGTTGTCCTTGAACCTCAAAATTTTGGTAGGGAACTCCTCCAAATTACAGCTAAGATTTTTCTCCAAGAACCCTTTGGTATTCTACTGTAGATTCAGTAAACTCCTACCTCTAAATGAGCCTTCTAGACTTCAAAAGCAATCTTCAAACCTCTCAGGTTTGGTAGTAATGTCAGACTCCTTTATCCTTTAGTCTCATTTTTTATATTTGACTTCACTTTAGGTCTTCTTCTCAAGAATCTAAAAGTCTTGATACCTTCACCAATCTCCTCTAGAATTTGGTAAATTCCTTACCAAATCTATCTTCGTTTGGACTTGTTGTTGAATGATGACAATTTTCCCAAATTCTTCCTTTAACAAAAAATTCTCCTTGGTGGTAAATTTCTCCAATGAGTTATCTTAGGAACTCCTCCAGTGGCCTTATCTGAATCTCCTTCAATGAGGCTCTCCAAGCCTTCTCCTTATTTCTCCTTAAGACCTTTTCTCTAGGGTCTTCACTCTCGTAGTTTCTTTGGTCTTCCTAATGAGACCATTCCTTCAACCTTCTACTATGGAAATATTGCAATGAGATCTCCCTCTTAGATCTATGAAATTTATTGCTACTAAAATCTAGAATAAGATATTTTCTAGTATTTCTTCACTCTATTGTTTGCAATCTTCAATGGAGATCACCAACCTCCAATATTCTCCTGGACTCTTTTATGGAGTCTCTTCTAAAATCTGTCATAAGACTCCTATGACATTTTCTTCTTCTGCACTCTGCAGGTCTACAATCTCTAGCAATGGGAGCTTTTCTTTAGGCCTCCAAATCTTCGATATTTCATTTGTTGCTTTTGGTTCTGGATTGATTTTTAAGAAGATATTCTTCCTAGATATCTATAGGAATCTTCCCAACTTTCTTTGAATCTCCTTTTCTTGCAACAAAGTATTAAGACTCTAATGGAAGAAACTCTTATTCTAGATATGTCTAGTTCTGATTAGTTGATTTGTCAATCTAGTGGAATCCACGTTGAGTCCTAATCTTCACAAGTTTTTCTATAACTTTATGGAAATACTCTAGCCAACTGCAATCTCAATATTTTTGGAAATGAGATTGCTACTCTCCTCTCAATATCACTTGTGGCTCTCCCTAATTCCTCTCTATTCTACTGTGTGCTCTGATACTACTATTAGCTTTTGATGATGTATATTGATGGAGATGCAACCACAAGATATAAGATAAGCAAGCTATGATAACTATATGATAATGACACAATAATATGTGGCAAAATAATATGATAAACGTCTACAATAACTCAAAAATATATCATTAATGAATACTCATGAAAATGGTACAATGCAGTATAATGGAGGATATGAACACTCCATAAACCAATATGAAAGAAATACATTGGACCACACTACTACACTATGTTATGCACTTACTATATTCTCTACTACTCTTCTTTCACTCTCTATGAGACCTTTATATAGGAAGATAGGTTCCTTGGCCCTTACTCTACCTATGACTCATGTACATGTGGACTACATGCACATTTACATCATTGCACATTGACACTTGTGCATTTATTACATTGTTGGAAGTAACTACTTAACTTTACTCTCAAGTAAACTCCTACTCTAGTAATGTACCAAAGGTGGTACATTGACATGTACCCAATAATGTAATATACTCTAACATCAACAATGGATTCTATATTTATATTGTTTTGAAAAACAAGAATAAGGAAGCTAGGAGAATTTAACTACAAGATTGATAGCAAAAGATCAATTATTTTAAAAGAGAGAATTATGACTCAACTTTAAATTTTCACATAAACTTGTTTCCTTTTAAGAGAATAAATAAGATAGCATATTATGTTAGATAAGGAAGTTTTGTTGTTCTATAATTTGTTTTAGCGTACCAAACTTAAAAACTTTCTATTATATTCTATGTTTCGAGGGTTCTAATCAATATATCAAAATTAAAAGGTCATTGGAATATATAATTATTCATTAAAAATAGTCGTACGGGCAATAACAAAAACATCCTTTTATATATATATATATATATATATATATAAATTATTTACATTAATATAACATTTTTATTTGAAAGTAATATTATTCTTTTATTCCATTACTTACAATTTTTCTATATTCTACTTACCTCACATTAAAATATTTCTTGTGTGTGGTTATGTGTTAATCCTCTATTGATAAGTTTAGCTCTTGGTCTTCTAAGGGATCATGGATGGTAGGGGACTGCTCAACCCTAAGCGTCGGTCGTAGAGGTTTCTCACGCTCACCTAATAAAAAAAAATGTAACATATGATGTATTATCTTAGTGTGACATCATTTTTTCTTTTAGGTTTTGTAAATTTCTTAATATTTTCTTAACTGTTATTATGAAGTAAAATAATTTAATTAGAGATCCACACCATTTTATGCTTGTCCAACCATAAGTCTATTTTTAAAACAATTTATGTTAACCATTTAAGTTAAAATTAGATGAACTTCTAGAGATATATTAGACATAAGATGGCATAGAACATCATTACAAGAATAAGTATCAGCCCTGTTCTAGATCTTACTCACTTGCAATTTGTGGATGATACCAAAATTTGGTGAGAGGCAACAAAATGGGAAGCAATTAGCATAAGAAACCTCCTCGATTGCTATATAAAGGCCACTAGTCAACTCATAAATGACCATAAATCTAAAATTGTTTTCTTCAATGTTATAAAGAGATTTCGTGATATGATTACCCAAATTCTAAGATTCCAGACAACTTCTCCTCCTTTGGAATACCTAGGAATCCCCCTCCAAGGAAGAAGTTTAAAAGCTAAAGATTGGAGAACAATAAAAGTATAATATTTTCTAAGCTAAATCACTAGATGAACAAGTGGTTAAGTTTTGGAGGTAAAGTTACATTACTAAAAGCAGTCCTTCAAGCAATTCTCGTGTACAAATTCTCAATCTTAGTGGCCCCAAAAGGTGTGTTGAAGGACCTCAACAAAATAATGCAAAGATTCTTATGGTTCGATGTCAAAGGAAGTCAAAAAATGGCTTTGATCATTTGGGAAAAAGTGTGTCGTCCAAAAGAGGATGGAGGTCTTATAATCTGAGTGATAGCAACAAACAACAAATCTCTAATTGATAAATTCTACTGGAGATAGTTATCCCACCTAGACCAACTCTTGTTCAAGGTTCTCCTAGAGAAATACTACCCATATCACACAAGAGCTAACCTTCCTTGACTCCTAGTAATAGGGGAAGGTTGAAAAATATGAAAGGCAGTAAAGAAAGGAGCTCCTATCATTAAGAAGAGCTTATTCTAGAGAATTGGATATGGAAGCAAAGCTAGATTTTGGGCAGACTCACCCCATGGATGTCCAATATCCCCATCTAACTAACCTAAAAATGATATTCTATGAACATGGTTGGGTCAATGTGGGCCACTACCTAAAACCATTGAACAACCAATCCCTGGGGCACCTCCTCTGGCTCCCTCTGGAGGAATGACCATGTGAAGGATGAGAGACTGAGAAGGTAGAACTAAATAAAATCTTGACTAGAACTTGGGTGAGAAAAATATAACAAGATAAAATAGCTTGGGGTTTTGGCAGCCTTGGTATTTACACAGTCCAAGAGGGTTATAGATCCATCTCTTCTACCCCTAAATCCCCCAATCATTTCTCTTGGTAAAAGTTGTGATAACCCAAATGTTAGACAAAGATCAATTATTTCTCCTAGTAGATGGCACATAACAATATCCTAATTCAATATAACATGTGTAAGAGAGGCTTTAAAGGTACAAACTGATGCATAATGTGTAATAGTAAAGAGGAAACAATCCCTCACCTGCTCTTTACATACCCATATGCCCAAACAATCTGGCACCAGTGGTTCAAAATTTTCAACTTAGTAGGGGACCTCATTCCCTACCATGGAAACCTTCTAAAACTACTAGAAATCCAATAAATTCACATCCACAAAAATTAAATGTGCTTGGAATCTAGGTATTGGTTTTATATGGTGGCAACTATGGTTGGAGAGAAATGGAAGAACTTTTAGAGAAGACTATAGACCAATAGAGAGAACCTGAAACACCTTAACAAGGAAGCTAATAGAAACCCTAGAGGCAAAAATATTAGAAGAATCTCATATACATGAAGAGGAGGAAGCAATATGGTTAACTCTAAGGAGAGGAGCAACACAAGTGACTCAGATCCAAGGTTACAAAATACCATACATAACAGGGTACCGAATGAAGATGATCAAACATGTTAGTAGTTTTTATGGATAAAAAGGAGATAACGACAAGAATATGGGAAGAGAAAGCCAAAAGGAATCCTCTCCTAATTATAACACTCTTTAGTAATAATATATGCAAAAAGAAAACTTATTTATACTTTAGACCTTGCCAATTTTTTTTCAATTTTAATATATTTTAAATTCTATTAATAAAATTTTAACCTTTTCACTAAAAAAATTAAATAAAAATTTTCAAGTTAAAATTTCTTACTCCTTATCACTTATCCTAAACTTTTTAAATTAAATGTTAAAACTAACATTAAGTAAAGCTTGTATAAGATAAGAGGGTGAAGTTGAATCCATGATAAGCATACACTTAACAAAATTTAGATCAGTGTTTGTGAGTACCATTCATATGTTATTTCGAGATGCTTCAGTTGTTATTACTTTGAATAATAGTTAATTTCTCTTAGTCATTCTGTAAAACAGGGTTGCCCTCTTGCTCCATATCTTTTCATTCTTGTTGTAGAGGCTTTTGGCTATTTGTTGTCCCATAAGGTGGATCAAGGATTAATCAGGGATATTGCTCTCCCTAATTCTAACCGTTAGTTGGTCAATGATCATTTTGTTGATGATTCTTTTTAACGCTTCGAGAAGATGAACAATCCCTTTCCTCGGCTATTAGTTGCTTAGAGGTGTTCTGTTTAGCCTCTAGTTCTTCTATTCAATGGAAAAACCTCCTATTTTTGACAATCTCAATCCCAACTGCCATGTTGGCTGCATCATTTCCAATGGACTTGGATTCAGCCGAGTGAGGTGTTTAAATCTCTTGGAATTCCTTTTGATTTTCATGGTTCCTCTGCTCAATTGTGACAATATGTTATTGAGAAAGTGGACAAGAAGCTTTCTTACTGGGCTAGTAAGAAACTTTCTCTGGCGAGAAAATTTTAGATTTGTTCTAAGGTTTTAGTCACTACCCATGTCGATTATTCGTCTTGCTGGGTTCCATCCAAATCTTGTTATAAAAAGCTGGATAAGCTTCTGAGAGATTTCTTGTGGGCCAAAGACTATCAAATGAGGTTTTCATCGGGTAGCCTAGGAAATTTGTTGTTTGCCCAAGGACTGTGGAGGTATGGGTTTGTTTGATTGTCACCGACAAGGTTTTGCCCTTTGTGCTAAATGGATCACCCGATCTTTAATTGGATGTGAATCTTGAAAAGTGCTTGTCAGGCATTGCATTTCTTCTGGTTTACTTCAGGGGAAGAAACTTTGGAAAGGGGTGGGATTACAATCCATTCTTATTGTCCCTGTCCCTTTTAAAGTTAAAGGTTCTTTTGTCATTCAGAGTATTTGGAAAGCCTAGGAGGCCTTCAAATCCTAGATCAGTTGGAAAGGGAGTTTTCGCAAAGGAGGTACCTCTTTATCTTCCATGAATATTTTTTGGTCTCCTATTATCACTTGGCAAGGCTCTCCCTTGGCTCTGGTGTAGTGGGTCAAAGCGCAGAGGTTCTATAAGCATGGTATTGCTTCCATTTTTATTTCTTCTCCCAACATACTAGGAGTTGGATACCCTGGGAAAGTTTTCATCAAATCTACAATTTAAATCCTGGTGATAGAGATACTTATGAGGTGGTTATTGATAGTATTCCATTTTCTATTTGGTGTAAACTGCATAAGAATTTTTAAAAACCTTGGTGGTTAGATTAGTGTTGGCTTGGGGAGCTTCCTATTTTGCAATATAAAACTCATCTAGGTTACAAATGGCTCACCCCTTAAGTTCCAATGGTTGATAAGCTCACTGTGAGATGGGACTTAGTCTCTCTTCCCTCCCGATGGAATAAGAGGTTTCGGATTGCTTGGGCTACTTATATTGAACCTAAATAGAGTTTTTTTGCTTGGAGCCTCTTGCACCAGGGGTTGCTTGTTGGCAATAAGCTCAAGCATCTAGGTGTTCATAATCCCATTTACCCGGTTTGTGAATAGATGAACGATTTACTACATATTTTTTGGTTTTGTGATCGGACTCAGTCGACCTGGGAGTGGCTTCTTGAAATTTTCAGACCTTTTATTCAAGAGAATTTTACCTGGGGGCATGCTATTTTGGGTGACCCTATTGCTTTTTCCTTCAACTTGGGTGTTGTTTGGATTTGTTTTAGAATTGGTACCTTGTTTTATCTTAGGAAGTCTTGGAATAGAGTTGTTTTTTCTCAGCGAGATGTCGAGCGTGTCTTTTGTATTGCTGATAAATATGTTATATTCTTTGATTACTGGTTACAGATTCAAGTACAAGTTGAAAAAGTACATGTGGAGTTGCAGTACTTACGTACCCTCATGGATCATTGGGGGAATGCGCCCTGCACTATGAGTTGTGTACCTCTTACTTCCTATTCCAGGTCTCGGTTGTCAACTCACCGGGGGACCCGTCACCGGCCACAACCCTTTGCTACCATACACTGGTCCCAACCCCCTAATGCAAATGTGGAGAATCTAGAGCTGGAGGTCCGTCTTCCCAGCCTCTGGTTGGTATGTCTTGCCTCCTGAGCAAGATGATGCCCCTGGTTGGGATGGAGAATCTAGAGCTAGAGGCCCGTCTTGCTTGACCTCTGGTTGGAATTTCTTACCTCCTGAGCTAGATGATGCCCCTGGTTGGGGTGAAATTGTACCAAATGCACAGACTTGTACTGTTAGTGGTACTACTACTGATGGCTGAGGGGCTCCAGATTCTTCAACCGTTGGATGGACTTATGACCTTATGGAGGAAAACTCCAGGTCTTCTACTTGACAGTGATTTCTCGACTCTTTTCTTTATAAATGCATATTTGACACTATTTTGGCAGTTGTTATCTGACTTTTTGTAGATTATTTTTGACACTTTTATGACCTAATCACGATGATTAATGTATTGATTTACAGGATGTGCTAATCCCACCTAATTTAAAAATGCTTTTCATAAAACAAAATCAAACCACAACCATGAATTTAGCTACGCACCTATCAAAGAAAGGTTGTATTATTAACTATTTAATATTTATTGAAAAATTTTACAGTATATATTTTTTAATATTTGCTATGCACTTGACCATGCTAAAGGCATTGTTGAGTGCTCAAGGGCTCGGACCAAACTTTGACTATGACCGCTTGATACTTATTTAAGAAAAGTTGAATTCGGTAAAGTTAAAAATATATTGATTTAAAATAGATAGTTTGATGTTTGATTTATTTTTTAAGTTCAAAGTTTAAATTAGTATGAGTAAGCGTATGAGGGTGGTAGACATGGGTATGAGTGTGGTAGGTATATGATTGTACATTTAAAAAAATAAGTTGGTTGGTAGTGGTTGATGTTTATTAACGAGATGTTATGAGTTGAGTGTTTGTACATTTATAAAAATAAGTTGGTTGATAGTGGTTGAATGTTTATTAAGGAAATGTTATGAGTTGAGTGCTTGTTAGTGAGATGTTTTGGTTTGATTTCTTAAAAGGTCAAAGTTCCTTGACTTCCTTTTTACTTAACAAATTAAAATTTATAGAAGTTTCTTACACAATAAAAATTAAAATAATCATTTACAGGCCTTTGACTTTCTTTTTACTTAACAATTTAAAATTTATAAAAGTTTTTTACATAATAAAAAATTAAAAAATCATTCTCAGTTGTATTTTTCCTATCCATCCTGGAAATGTCCTATGTGCTGGTAGAGGTCAACAAGATTCCATTCTTCTTGTGCCCACTTTGTTTATACCCAAACGATTGTGTGTTATTTCTTTGTTGACAAGTGTAGTTCTCGGTCTGTCTTACGAAGGTCATGGTTGGAAGGGGACTGTTCAACCCTATGCATCGGTCGTAGAGGTTTATCACATTAACCACAAAAAATTACCCCCAAGGGTTAGGTGGATTGGTAGTAGTCTACTCCGAATCCTCTAAGTGCGCGTCAGACTGACAATGGTTGTACAAACCTTGAGCAATCTGTGTCTCCATTTCACGTCGGATCAACAAGAACGAAACATATAGGTTTGTTAGGAGCAGATCCACGTGGTTTGAACCATGCGCTGACCAATTATGGAAAATAGTAGTTATAACCAACTCTCCTATATAAAAAAAATTAAAAAAATCATTTAAAAATATTAATATAAATTAATTATTTAACCAACTCCCCTGAGTAATAAAAAATATTTAAAAATATTAATATAAATTAATTACTTTTATTAATTATTAATTTTTAATTAAAAAATTTGTATTTAAATTTTTATATATATTATGCAAGAAGACTTTAAACTACGAAAAGCATTGCTAAGTGACTACGAGACTGTTGGAAAGCAGCATTATTGCCTTTTTCATCCATCACATTGCAAAGTGCCTAAGAGAATCGGAAAGTAGCATTGTCTTTTTCATCCATCATGTTTTTTTTTTTTTTAAAGATTGTACGCTACCACGTTAGAAATAATTTTAAGATATAATATATATATTTTAAATAAATCTTAGGTTTTTTAAATTTTTTTAAGATGAAAAAGTCATTATATTAATAAAATAATGTTTAATCATAAAAAAAAGTGGGTGGAATTAGCATATCCCGTAAACCAATACATTAACCATTGTGGTTAAGAGTATATAAAAGTGTCATCCATAAACTGTCAATAACAACTGCCAAAACAGTATTAAATATGCATTCGGAAAGAAAAAAGTCGAGAAATTACTGCCATCTAAAAGGGGAAAGTGCAGGGTGCATTTCTCCAATGATCCATGAGGATACGTAAGTATTGCAGCTCCACCTATACTTGAATATGTAACCAACAATCAAAAAATATGTCAAATTTTTTTTAAAACATTTTTAACTTATGAACTTAGTTTATAGTTAATTATAATGGAATAATTCAATTGAAATTAAACGCCAATTGTTTCTATGTATTAAGCAAGAAATACATTTTTATTTTTAAAACATCTCATCTCAATATTTATTAGACTACATGCTCTTACCATTTATCGCAAATTTTAAATTAAATATTAAAATTTCATTTCAATATATAAGTTAGACTTCGTTCCTTGCTCTTACCCTTCATCTCAAATTTTTAAAATTAAATAAAGCTTACATAATATGAGGGCGAGTTAAAACCATAATATGGGTATGCTTAACCAAATTTAAACCACTATTTTGATGGCTATAAAAAATATTAGCTAAAATTCAAAAGATCATTAAAAAAACATTTATGTAAATTGATTGCATTTGAAGTTTTTATTTATTTTATTTATTGTAATATTTTGCATTTAAAACTTAGACCTAGACCACCGCATTAGCTATGTGCTTTCCAAAGAAAAGTTGATTCTCACAAAGTTTGAAAAGATTGAAAGTTGGTTTTGTTAAAATTTAAAAATTTATATTAAAAAAGGATAGATTGGTTGGTAGTCATCAAGTCAATGGTTGACTTAATTTTTTAAAAGGTGGAGATTTTAGAAAGATAATTGTTTTAAAGAATATTTAAATAATAATTTTTTTTTTTTTTTTTTTTTGGTATATAGAAGCAATGGTTACAATCACGATTTTTAGTAACTACCGGCACAGGTGGTAGGGTTCAAACTATCTACGAAGGCTCCCAGGACTTCCACCGTCTCGGTACATGGTAACCCGGCGTGAGATGGGGACCGCCGGACGCAGGGGTTGCACCGTCGTCATCAATCTTGCGCACCACTCGGAGGAATCAGATCTGGGCTACTGTCGTGCATGGGCAAGCCCGTGGGATTGGAACCTAGGTCTCCTCTCGGTAAGCGCCCCAACTTACCAATCCACCTAGACCCACGGACATATTTAAATAATAATTTAATTACTTTAATTTGTTTGTTTTTTATTTGGTTAATATACGCAATCTCCTACCAACTATAACCTTTTAAAACCGAAAACAATATTTATTAATAAAATAACTCACATTTTTAATAAAAATAAAAACTTTCTATTTAATAAAAGACTAAGACCATGAACCCTAAACCTAAAGAACATAAACCCAGACTCGAACCCTTTACTTCCAGGACCTCGCCGCAAAGTAACAAAACGCAAACCAAATTCACTTTTTCTCCTTTAGTTGAGTGTTGAAGAAGCAACTATATCACACTAAAACCATTTGAAATAAAATATGATCTTGCTTTTAGAACTTATGGAACTTCGTTTTAGACCTTACCCATTCTGACGGTCCAACGCAATGCTGGTCTTCGATCTGAAAGACTCAAAAGAAGAAATTTAATCTTTTCTTTCAGAAATTTTCAGCACAATTGCCAGGTACGTGTTGATTGATTGATACCCACATTCTGAATGTTTATGAGTTTTTAAGGAAAACAATAAAAATGGGCGAGGGAAATCTAGAACTGAAGATGGTAGCAGCAGAGAGACTGAAGAATGTTAGCATTTTGGGCAAGGGTAAAATAAGCCCATACGCAGTTGCTTGGATAGATCCCCAGTTGAAGAAATCCACCAGAACCCTACAGAATTCTGGGACATGTCCTGCTTGGAATGACACCCTTGTTTTTCCTATGCATACCCAATTGTTCAGTAACCCCAATGCAGCTTTCATAATCCAGGTTCTGTGTGCAAGCCCCCTCAAGACAAAGATAATTGGGACCACAACCCTAATGCTCAGTGAGATCAAGAGGATCTGCTCCCTAACAGGCAGGGACGAGAATGAAACATTCACATTGCAGCTGTGGAGGCCATCTGGGAGGGCATATGGGATCCTCAAAGTTGCCCTTAAACTTAAGGGCAGTGGCCTTTTTGAGGCCCATCATGTGCCTACCAGTTGGGCAGCAACCAATCCCCAGGCACCCAATTGGGCAGTGACCAATCCCCCTCAACCATGTGATGTCCCAGTGCAGGGCATACCTGTTGCATCTCTGTATCCCCAAGTGGCCCCTCCCACAGCCCCTTTGGATAGCATGGACTATGCCACATCAGATGGGCAATGTGGGTATTTATATGCATCACACCCACCTGCAGCATGCATGCCCTTTCCTCCAACTGCAGTCCCTTTAGATGCCGTGGATTATTCCATATCGAATGATCAATGTGGTTATCTGGGGCATTATCCCTCCCCAACAACAGTCAGCTCAGATACTGTGGAATATTCTACATCCAATGAACAATGTGCCTATCCAAATGCACCACAACCACCATCAGCAGAGATGCCTCTTCCTCCAACAGCTCCCCACGTAAAGCAGAGTGAGGCTCCTAAGAATTTTCTTATTGGCTTGCTCAGTGGTGCGGTTGCAGCAGTCCTTGTTGGAAGTGCAATGATGTGAAAGCTTGATATCTCAGAGCATTTGATTTTATATGCTTTTAGAACATCATTTTGGCTCTATGTGCGATTCAGATGCATGAATGCTGAAGACCAGATTCATGTTTACTTGCCTGTGAAGGGTGATTCAAAGGATGTTTTGTGTGAAGCTCCATTAGGCATTTTAATCTTTGCTCTCTGCAACATTGTTAACGTATAGATTGCATCCTTTGTTCTTATCTTATGATTGTGGGAAAGTTACTTTTCAAATTGGTCTCGACTGTATCATTTCTGTGGCAGAGGAAGAACGTCTTGCCTTTGCATTCCTTGGGTGTGGTTTAACATGCCACATCTTTGTTTTAGCAAGGCTGATGTGCAATACTCTCTGTTGTTTTTTTATTAATAAATAAAATGAGGGATCTATTAAGGGCTTTCTTCAAAAAATATGGAATGAATTAGCTTTAGAATGTAACACAAAGTCGACTTTAGCTAAATTCTGTAAGGTCTATATTACCAGGAAGCTTGGGACCAAAATTATTCTATGTTTATGGTTTGATACTATGGAAATAACTACCAACTATGGACATAATGATATAATATAAACTTGATACTTGATGTTCTAGCAAATTGTAAACACAGTTGCACAAAACATTCCAACTTGCTCCCTACTCATGTCAAATATATAACCAAATTGAACTGAAAGTGGAAGTGAAGATCATACCGTATTGCACTCAGACTACTCACTATCTGTCCAGTGCTGCCATGAATGGCTCCTCATACTGCCTCCTCGGTTTGTTGGGTTAGCGGAATATTGGTGAAATACCCAGACCTCAAGCCATCATATGCTCATAATTGTCTAAATACTGCATCCTGGTAATGAAGAAATCTGCAAAACTCTGTAGTTACTTGAATTGTTTGATTACTTAATTGTCATTTAGCAACGCCCTCGTTTTCATTCCTTTTCTCAATTCGGTTGCTTTAAACTAAATACAGCTAAAATTGAAGACATTATGACCTAGAAAGTTTGATCATGCTCTTATAAGAAATTAAGGAGCAGTAGAAATGCTATAAGCAAAATTGTGCTGAATATCCTTCCGGAGCTTTAGCATTTATTTCTCAAGTGCACTGTGGAATAGTGTGCTAAGAAATTTTATTTATTTTTAAACAATTGCTTTCCGTTAAGAGGGTACTTTGTTGTAGTGCTTTAAATTGGTCCTTTTGTATGCCTATGTTCTCCCAAATTGTTGTCAATCCTTTACTTTGAGAAGTAGCAGTATTGCATGGGGGTTAGATGGGCAAGTATCACAATTGGGTTGTCCTATGCCTGTCTTAACGATTATAAGCATTTTTGCAAGTTTTTTGAACTTGAACATGTTTTATCTCTAGCATTGACTTCATCTTATGTATGTGTGTACAAATCCTATAAAAATATTGAGTCTAGGGAAAGGTGATAAATTCCTCTTTCATATGTATGGCACCTTCATGTTATAATTATTTATTTTCTGTATTGGTACAGACTTGAGCATACAGGAATGTTAAAAGTGGCATCAGTCTAATTCTGGCTCTTCTATACTGTCATATTGCCTACCCCATTCTAATTAGTCCTATATCACAGTCTCATGATATATTTGCATGTCCTGAAATGCTTGAATGCTGCTGAGCTTGCATGTATAATTTTGAATTTTCTTTTTTAATAGATTATATGAGATTGAAATGGGCCTCACCTATATTACATAATGACCACATGGTGGTATTACAACAAGCTTGGCAATTATGCTTGTATCACTTGGTAAGATTCGAACCTTGGTCTCCTCGAATGTTGAGGAATCCAACCGGTTGAGCTAATGCCATTTGATGTATGATTTTCAAATTACTGTGCCTTGTTCTGCTTTTTTGACTTGGAATGTGTTAAGTTGTTAACTTTTTTTCAGTCCTGTGATAATTGTTATTTTGAAAGCAAACATGAATTCATATTACTCATATATGTTGAGGGAGTGGGGGCAGAAGAGCTTCTGGAAAGACCTGTGCTATATTTTCTCTGAAGGTGTGCCAAAATCTCTATAAAGTTATGAAACTGTAACCAAACAATGAAACACTGGCTTCTTTTGTTTATACTATCCCTAAATTGCTTGAAGTTATCTCCACTTGCCATTGCTACATGGAATTAGTTGATAATGGAGATAAACATGAGATGATTGAATTTACACTATGCATTACGGTAGTAATCTCTCTCAGTTTATTTTGTTTTAGAACCGGAGTCTGGTTTTCATACTTTATCGTTTAAATATGCTGTAAGCTGGATCTTTTTGTATTTGCTTGTTGTACACAGGCAGATTCCATGCCAGTTCTGTATGGCTTATTTGAAATACTGGATGAATCTGAGTTTGTTCAAGTTAAAAGTAAAGTGAAATTAGCACCGATTTCAGATTTTTCATTTGCATATGCAATGAAAGGTGTAAAAAGATGACAATTTTGATTTAGCTAGTTTTTGATGTAATAAATTAGTAAATGTGTCAAGTTACAATTACAAGGCAGATATGGTAAAAGTATAGTTGGGATAGACTGTGTTAGGGATGCTGCCTTGGGACTGGTGCTTCAAGATATGTTGAGGACAAAGCATACATGTACAATAACCGTGCAAAGTTATTGCTTATGAAAATCCTATGTTTGCTGCATGATTTGGTCTATTAATAGAAACATGAGTTCTTTTAGTTTCAAATCTCCATTACCCTGTAACTTAACCAGTGGTGAAGTCTTATACCACTTCAACAAAGTCTTTGGCCTTTTGAGAGGAAGATAAACTATAGGAAGGAGATGCAACGTGGGATGATAAGATGGTATGATTTGGTGTAAGGGAAGAGTTTCTCCAAATCATATTGGATACCAAAGGAATCATGTCTCTCTCCAATTCATGTATCATTTGATGCTTGCATATGGGAATGCATAGTTGAGAATGGACTGGAAGTTTTGCCTGTGTGATATGCATGAAAAAGAATCAGGAAAAATCGTGAATCGGCAAAAAAAGGGGAAGAATTGGCCAAAAAAAACTGAAGAAAATGCAAATTTTTATTGAAAAAAGCTTTTTTCATGCATATCACAATCTTTTGGGTGTGATTGGCAAAAATCGTGATTTTTTCAAAAATCAGGATTCTGGCAATCTGAATCGGCAACCCTGCTGAATCGTAACTATGCAAGAACGTATATGTGGAAGTACTTGTATGTTTTTTCAGTAAGAAGACGAAATCAATGTCCTTTAACATCCAGAGGCCAGATCTGTCATAAGGTTCTGCTTATATTCTTGTATTTCTGAAAGTCATTCAGAAGAATAAACGACTACATGGACTGGTATGTGTGCTGAACATGTTTTTTATTGTGTTCTCACCTATGCCAATTTTGTGAATGATCACAGTTTCATTCTTTTCGTTTCTTACTTTTTATTTGTTTAATCAATACTTTTATACACATCCGTTGTAGGGGTTGAACCCCGGTCTCATCACTGATAATGCAAGTGGCATCCTTGTTAGTAGACTACACGCAAACGGATTTTTCGCTCCTTACTTGTAAAGCAAGGTGATGCCTGTTGGATCTCTTTGTTTCTTGTGTATAATAATAAAATTTGCAGATAGAGTTTAAAAAGAAGAAGAAGCACACTTCAAATATGGTATAAGGTGATCTTTCTCCTTATGATGTTGTCGCCATCCATCCTTTGTTGCTTCTCATGGAATTTTTATGTACTTCATAAGAACATGTGATGAAAACTGAATGTGATTCCACCTCTACTGTGCATTGATTGGCTTGCTTTCCTTTTAGAAGCTTTGTTGCCCCTTAATCCACTTTCCATTATATTTCATGCCTCTCGCCTATATGTCATTAATTAGAAACTGGATAAGTATCATTTTAAGTAGGAGCAACCCAATAGAGAGCATTCCAACAATTTAGTTCTACGACGTTAACTATTATGCTATGTTATATGAATGAATGTACCCAACCTATTTTGGCTTGCACCTGAGATATGCGGGTAGGAGTCTGAAGCACACCTCTCCTCATGCTTGAGGTGTCCCTGGTGCATGGCAGTGCACTTGGTGCATTGATCCTCATGAGGGCACACATCTGAGTTAAATACTATAATAAAAAATGGAAAACGGAAGTGAGTAGCAATGGAAAACAGAAAAGAAAAAAAGGAAAGTTTAATATTCACTCCTCTTCCACTCCTTAGGAAACTCTGCTCTTACACTTGCTCAATGCCTCTGCAACTCTTATTTGAGTTCAGTTTACTGCTGTGACAATCTAATGTATCAAGTTCATAGCATTATTACAGCAAGTCTGTGTCTCCCTGGTTCGAGCCCCCTGTAGCCATACACCGTTGCACTCAGATTCCCAAATTTTGGGGGTCCATGGGTTCTGGATACCTGCATCTTCTATTCCTCAAACCCATGCATCCATACAACTTTGTCTCTATATAACTTTATAACATGGTCACATGACTGAGCATGACTCATAATTATTAGTAAGCAAAACTTGGCTTGTATTAAGAATGAGGCTAAGAGTTCAAGTCTCACAAGAACTGGGCAAATGACAAAGACTCATTCTAATTGAGGTAGAATTGTTAACAAGTTGTCTTGGTTCACATCAGATAAAACCATGGTATCTGGTATGGATACGGCAAACTTTCAAGACATCCTAACATGTATGCAGCTGGATACAAAATCACAAAAGGCACATATATCTTATATATTAAAAGAAAAAACATAACCCACATAGTTATGAGGAGTTTTATGTAAATGTTTATGCAAATGTGAATTTTATATAGGATATTTTCAATAACTATGAGGAGTTTTTTTTTTTCAATTGATTATACGGGATTGAAACAGGCCCCACCTATATTACATCATCACCACATAGTGGTATTACAACAAAGCTTGGATATTATCCATGTATCGCTTGGCAAGATTCGAACCTTGGTCTCCTCCTTAAATGTTGAGGAATGTAACCAGTTGAGCTAATGCCATTTGATGGAGGAGGTTGTTTTTTAATTTCGTTTTATTTTTACAAATTGTATGTTCTTTATTCCAATGACGTGGATACAACTCTAGACGTGCCTAGGCCATATCTGGATGTATTACATATGGACTATTATATCGGATATGATATTCATGTATTTAGCTATGTTTCGATATGGTAATTGGGAAGCATAGATACAAAAATTGCATCTTAAATAGTCGGTTCGTGATTTTTTCCCATTTTTTCCAAATGCCGAGTCAACTCGCCTTGAATCACTAATTTGTCAATTTTTGACGATTTTTTGGAAAAAATCGGCCGCAGCTGCACACATAGAGGCTACAACTGATTTAGCTAAAAAGTGTTTTTTTTTTCATTGTCTTTCGTTTTACCTGTTGCAAAGGGAGAAAGGAATCTGCCTACCTACTACCACAACCCAAACACACTAAGGCATCATAACAGCGAGCGGATTGCAGTTTGTTGCAAAGGGAGAAAGGAATCTGCCTACCTACTACCACAACCCAAACACACTAAGGCATCATAACAGCGAGCGGATTGCAGTTTGTTGCAAAGGGAGAAAGGAATCTGCGTTTGAAGGACTCCAACAATCAACAGCACCCACCAATGACAATGCTGTACATTATTAACTGATGAAATTCTTCATAAAAATATGTTGAACTATCAATCCAAACTTATTGCTCGATAAGCTTGTATATAGGAGTAATATTTAAAATTACAAATGATATATGCTACCCCTTGGCCCCTGACACAGGTAGTGACCGGCGTTAGCAGCCAAGGCACAAAAATAGGCAGGGACACAACGACAAAGAGAGACTAGAACTTTTGCTAGGGCAAAGGGCGAAGGCATTCAAAGATCTCGAGACACTGTATTTGTGATGACTCATGACACATTTTGTAATTTACACATTTTTTTTTTGTAAAATTTGTACATTTTTTATATTATAAGCAATACACAAATTTTTGAATTTTAGATGCATTAAAATTTCTTTATTTAAGATGTGTTTTGTCACTTTCATATGTAGTTTAAGGCTTTAAACTTGTATCGCTTGCCACTTTCACGTGTCGTTTAAGCTTGTATGACTTACATTATTAATATTTGATTTGTATAATGTTAATAAAACTTTTTTTCAATGAAAAATTCTGTTTCTTTCAATTTTTTATTTTGCCAATTTTTTTATCCAGGAAATGAAATCATTGGAATAATATATAATGCTTCAAAATGAGGGACAATGAGGGAAATTGGTTATTATTGAAGACTATTACGCAAAACTATAGGTCTTAATGAGAACAAGTCAAACCATGCTTAATTTTAAGGCCTTTTGTATAATATTCTCTAGGATGTTGGAAACAAATTAGTTATTGAATGATACATGACATGGACATTAGCTTGTTGTTGGAAGGCTTAAAAGATATTAAGTGAAGCCCAAAATGGTTGATTTTGGGCGGTGTCTTAGTGTAACTAAGGAAATGCACCATAACATGAAATAAACAAGATATGATATTACAAAAATATGCCCTTTTGATTACAATAAACCCTCTTGGGGTTTTTACAATGATGCCTCCAAAATGGAGGGTTTTCCCTTTTACAATAAACCTATGGTGCTACAAAATATTCCCTTGGTCACACTCAAATATGTTGGGTGGGTTTGAAGCTTGAGGCTGCTCCAAAATCCTTGCACACAAGCCCACAACAAAATGTTAGTAGCATTAATTGGGCCTTTCGATATTAGGTCCATATCCAAGGAAATGCTAACACAAAACTTAACAAAAACTTGATTAAAAGTTATAAAAGCATATAGAAAGGCTACCAAACATTGTAAACAAACTTGCTTTACCTAGCACAAATTTTCTTTGGCTTATAATTTCTAATCTTCATGCAAATGAAGGAGAAGAGGGGGTATTTATAGATTTTGTGAGGGGGGCAAGGGTGGTGAAGTGGAGATGATGTGGAAGTGAGATGGCAACTAAGTGGAGGGTGGCAAGATCAAGGAAAATTTGGAATTCCACATGGAAGAGTGTGCACCTTCCCATATTTATGACATGGAAAGAGGTGAAGGGGGCATGGGGACATGTGAGCATTGGGTGATGTGGCTAAATTTAAAATTCATAAAAAGTGCAATGTGAATTGAAAATGGTTTTAGGAATTTAACTTGGAATTTGATGGGGCTTTGAATTTGGGATTAGAGGATTTTTTTTATTCCTGGGAAAGTATATGGGAGGATGTAGGAGGATTTGAGAGGACATGAGAATTTAGTGGGGGGAGTTGACTTGGCATTTTAGAGGAATTTTTAACTCACTTAAAACTGGAGGGATTTTTGTGGGAGGATTTAGGCATTTAATGGTAGAGATTTCTAGGGGATTTCCTAGGGATTGTGGGGGCTGACTTGGATTTGAAGGGAATTTGGGAAATATAGAAGTGATTAGATGAATTTAAGGGGAATTTGAGGATTTTGGATAAAATTAGGAAAATTTGGGATGGAGTTGGGAAGTTTGATGGGTTGATTGGGGGAATCACAAAATGACATGTTTTTGGTGTCTACACTTAGAAACCTCAATCATGTTTGTTTTTGAACTGGAACATTGTTGGGTATATTCGCAAATTAGATTTGACTCTTAAGCATTGGTGGATATATTCACAAATTAGATTTGACTCTTAGACATTAAGATTTGATGAAATAGACTAGTCATGGGAAACAAACTATCATAAGATGTCAATTAGAAAGAGGAAAATTACACTTTGAATAATAAAAGGTAAATCTTTGTTGGAAGCCTCGATAGATATCAAGTGAAGTGTTAAGACCCTATCTGAACACTACTATTGTTATGTACTTGTATAGTGTTGATGTATGTTTGCACCTTGGGTGCCTAGTGTGTATGGGTCCATTATGATGTAACCTTTACTTTTATTATAAGTAGGAATTAGTAGCTTGGGTCCTCTCTTTCATGTGGTTCGACTCTTGAGCATTAGGGTTAGGCTAAATAAGAGTCTATATAAGGACACTGGTTTGGAGTATGATGTATCTCATATTTTTCTCAAATTGTGTTGAAACCTTGCTTCTAAGGAGGTTACTTCTTCAAAGATGCCTACGATATCTTTTCCGCTTGATTAATATAAGTTTATTGTATTTCCAATTAGTTATTTTCTTAAGCACTTATGTTATTTCATTTTCATGGTCATTTAGTTATAAGCATTTCCATTAATTCCTACATTGCTATTGCGGTTATGCTTATTTTTATCTTAAGGTTTCTAACAAGTGGTATCAAAGCTCTTTTCAGGGTCATGTTCTGCAACAACAAAAATTCTTGTTCTTTAGTCCATTTTTCTATTATGTAATTTTTTTTTGCTCATTTTCCATTAAATTATTAAAAAAAAACAAATAATAATAATAATAATAATAATTATTATTATTATTATTAGTGGATTAGGTTAGAAACCTTATGTCAAGGGTTTTAAAATATCACGGAGGAGTTGTTATTTTTGGCTAAGTTAGATTGCCCATAAAGTATCTAGTGAAGTGAGGGGTGCTCAAACTCTAATACCTAGGCCTTAGATAACACTCGTATATGACTGCAAGCTCCCACAGTACCCTCGAGTATATAGGGTGACCCCCCCTACGAATAGGAGAATTCGTCACCCATAGGAAGATACTGGTTATTTAAGTTTTGTGGTGCATTTGTAGGTGGTTAGCCCCAAGAAGTTATTCTCACAGGTTCCTCAGAAACAGATAGTGCAACTATGGGTATGGTGGAACCCTTCGTAGTTATAGCTTTGAAATATTAGGCTGACCATTAATCACAATTGAGATTGTATATCAAATCCCACAAAATTAGACACACTTGAGTTATTTAAACCTTGTTTTAAGTCCTTTACGAGTCAAAAACAAAACTAGATTTGAGCATACTATAGAAGAGACTACTCTAGTCATAATCAAATAGTATAAAGAATATCTAGTACAATAGTATAGAGAATATACAAATTGACAGTACAAAGAATATACAGTCTGACAGTACAAAGAATATATACTAAGTAGTCAGTTGTTAGTCATTAGAGTAGACAGTTATTAGTCTAACAGTTAGAGCAATTGGTTGTCAGTAGTTAAGAAAGAGAGTACAAAAAACCAGAATTTGTCATTTTGTAGTTAGTTCATTTTGATCCTTTCTTCAAGCCAATCATTTTGAAATATAACTCTGATAAAAAAAATTGGAGACCCTAAAGTGACTGAAAACGACTGGTGATACTAGAGCTACCCAAAAGCTAGAGCTATTAGGTGACCAGGTGAAACAAATTGAAAACTAGTAGTCACAAATCATTTAGGCATTATTCAAACTAGACAAACTGGATAAAATGGATGACCTTGAGAGTTGTTGAACATGCCTAAATGCAAAATACGATGTTTTGGCAGGACAATCACTTGGGAGTCAAGATGGTAGTTCCAAGGGCAAAACATGAAATACCTTGCCTCTAAATACAATCCAAAGGATGCCCAAGCTAGACTTTCCAAAATTTGATGGAGAGGACCCAACCAGTTGGTTGTATTGGGCCTAATAATATTTTTCTCTTCTTGCCACTCACCATAATCAAAGGGTCACTATTGCATCTTTTAACCTAGAATATGAAGTAGTTCAATGGTACCAATGGCTAGAGAATATGCATCTGTGACTCACCTGGGCTAAATTTGAGACATAATTTCTCATCCATTTTGATATTTTATATCTTTATGAATAAAGATAACATTGAGATTATCTATATTCTATAGAAATTGATGTATCTTAGATAGGACCCAGTGAGTATGAATATTTCACTAAAGCCCTCACTAAGTGAAGACAAATGACATATGTCCATTATTATCATACACAATTTGAAAAGTTGGCAAGATATAGTAGGGGATTGAGTGTAAAGTTTTTTCAAAGTTATTTTATTAGTGGATTAAAGGAAGATATACATGCTAAAGTGAAAATGTTCAAGCCAAACAGAATGACAATTGTAGGATTGGCTAAGCTTGTTGAAGATTCATAGCACATAGATGTCCTTTTAAACCTCCACAACCTCAAAAACTATTTCCATCCTGGACATCATCAAACTTAGGAAACAAACCACCCTAAATCAAATATCTCACCCAAGAAGAAATGGAGGCATGCAAGGCATACAGACTATGTTATAACTGTGATGATAAATATTCTTTGAGCCATAAGTGTGTACAATAGAAACTATATTTACTTGATGCGGACGAACGTTCCCCCAAGGAACGACATGACAATGGAGAGGACCCTAGAGAAGAAGATCAACCTAAAGAGTTTGAACCAACAGAGGACCACCTAAAATTTTGGTACTAGCATTAGCTAGAATTTCTACTTCCTAGACCATGAAAGTGGTAGGGTATTTTAAGGGCTAGCAATTGATAATCCTCATTGATTCTGGTAGTACCCACAATTTTATTGACCCTCGGGTAGCTAATAAAGCAAATTGTTACATTTAATTTTGCAATTCATTTGAAGTCATGGTTCCCAATAGGGGTACTCAATTATGTAAAGAGAAATGTTGAAATATAAAAGTGATGATGTGCGACTACAACCTCAGGGCGAACACGTTTTCCCTTCCTTTGGGGTTTGTGACATTGTGTCAAGAAGTCAAACAAGCTATGGATGCTATGCTTTCTATGAACATATGTTCATAACTCAAACAAGCTACGCTTTCTACTCATATTGGTTATGCCTAATTTGTTCAAACCATTTGTGGTTGAAAGTGATGCCTCCAAAAGTGGAATTGGTGCAATGCTTATGCAAGAAGGGTGACCATTCGCCTTCACTAGTAAGGCATTATTAGGCAGAAACTTGAAAAAACTGACTTATGAGAAGGAGATGATGGTGATATTACATGTGGTCATACCAATGGAGGCCTTATGTTATTGGGCAAAATTTTTCCATCAATACAGATGACCACAATTTTATGTACTTTCTTGAGTAGCATGTATCTATGCCTGGACAATAAAATGGGTTACCAAGCTACTAGAAGGGCAAGGAAAATGTAGTTGTTGATGTATTATCCTACCAATATGATGATCAAGGTATGATATGTGCCATCTCTTCCACTTACTCAATGGACCCACCAACTTCAAGAAGTGACTCAAGATTCCATCTTGCACTCCTTAATTCAACAACTTCAAACTGATCCTGACTCTCACCCAATATGCACATGGGATGGACAACATCTACTATACTGAGGTCACCTTGTTATCCCTAAAAATTTGCCACTTTGCAAGTCTATACTACAGATAATGCATGTTTCTTCGATTGCAAGACATTTTGGCTTATTAAAGACATGAATGGGCTAAACGCACATTCTTTTGGGTAAGGATGAAAAAGGATGTCAATACCTTTGTTGTAGGATGTACCACTTGTTAGCATGGCATGTTAAGGATGAAACTATTTGCACACTGACACACTCGAGCCTCTTCTGATTTTGGAGATCGTTTGGACGAATATTTCAATGGATTTTATTGAAGTGCTTCCAAATTCTAGAGGTAAAATTGTCATTCTTGTGGTGGTGGATCGTCTCTCTAAGTATGCTCATTTATGTCCTTTAGTCCACCCTTAACATGCCTCAACTATTGCCCAAATATTCCTTGATTCTATTTTTTCCTTTATGGCATGTCCTAGTCCATCATATCTGATTGTGACCCAACATTCACTAGTCATTTTTGGCAAAACTATTCAAGTTGCATGACACACAACTCAAGATAAGATTGACATACCATCCCAAACCAATGGGTAAACTAAAATTGTCAACAAGTGCTTGGAGATTTATCTATGTTGCTTTACATTTTACCAAGCAATTCATTGGGTAAAATAGCTTCCCTTGGCTAAGTGGTGGTATAATACTTCTTATCACTCCACCAAGATGTCACCATATGAAGCAGTTTATGGACATCCTCCATCGTCACTTTTGTCATATATTTTGGGTAGTTCCAAGGTTTAGCACTAGATTCCACTTTCATAGAGAGTACACGACTAGTCCATCTTAAAGGTAATCTAGCCACGATATAGAATTGTATGCAACAAAAAGCAGATCAACTTTGTTTTGAGCATAGTTTTAACATCAGAGACATGGTTTTTTCAAGCTTGCATCCCTACAAGCAATCATTAAAGTGCTCAGTATATTGGCCCCATGGCCTACAAGCTAGAATTGTTGCCTTCTTCCATGATACATCTAGTTTTTCATATCTTATCCTTAAAAAGGTCCTTGGCAAATGTGTACAAGTCTAATCTACACTACCCCAATTGGATGAGGAAGGCTCATTCATATTAGGACCTTCATCAACTACAACAACAATTTCCTTATCTCAAGCATTGAGAACAAAACTTGGGAGCCACTTTATCAACTACAACAACAATTTCCTTATCTCAAGCATTGAGGACAAAACTTCTTGAAACAGAAGGGCATGTGAGGACCATATTCTAACGTAAGCATTGTTATATACTTGTCCAGTGTTGATGTACGTTTGCACCCTGGGTGTCTAGTGTTTATGGGCCCATTATGATATAATATGTACTTTTATCATAAGTAGGAATATGTACTTTTATCATAAGTAGGAATTAGTATCTTAGGTCCCCTCTTTTATATGGTTCGACCATTGAACATTAGGTTTAGAATAAAGAGTCTATATAAGGACATGGGTTTGGAGTAGAATTTATCTTATATTTTTTCAAATTGCATCAGAGCCTTGCTTCCAAAGAGGTTACCCCCTTGAAGAGGCCTACAATATATATTTTTCTTGATTAATATAAGTTTGTTGTATTTCCAATAAGTTATTTTCTTAAGCACTTATGTTATTTCATTTTAATGGTCATTTAGTTATAAGCATTTTCATTAATTCCTGCATTGTTATCGTGGTTATGCTTATTTTCATTGAAGGATCCTAACAAGTGGTATCCATTTATCTACTCTATATTTTTTCATTTTGCTTATGTGCTATTAAAGTATCTTTCCAAAAAATTACAAAAGAAAACAATTCTTTTTTATTTTTTAATGGATTAGGTTAGAAACGCTTTGTCAGGGGTTTTAAAATATCATGGAGGAGTTGTTTTTAGCTAAAGTATACTGTCCATAAATTGTCTAGTGAAGTGAGGGGTGTTCAAACTCCAATACCTAGGCCTTAAACACCCATATATTGTTGCGAGCTCCCACATGCTTTCTAGTCCTTTATCAAAACCTTTTCACTCATATGCATATGATATTTCACATATTAATTTCTTGAATGATTATATATTTAGTTATCAAATTCATCTAATTTTTTAGATAAATTCAAAACTTGTCAAATTTAAAACCCTAGCGAATAAACCCTAAATTCGACAAGAAAAAAATTGGGTGGAAAATAGGTGGGGGAATGCATGCGGGAAATTTTTCGCATGTATTTCCAACCCTAAATTCAATACAAAAAAATTGGGCAACGCACACGGGAAGGAGAAAATGCATGGCGAATTTTTTTTGCATGTGTTTTTCCCTTTATATTTGATTTTTTTCTCTTTATATTTGATTTTTTGAAACATTTACATCTAAAAATCTGCGGCATCATGTTATTGTTTTCATATGAATTTTCTCATATTTTTGCTTTCTATATATTTTAAATAAAAAATTTAATAAGATATTTCTTACATCTAATTTTAATATTTATAAATATATTTTTGATACATTAAAATAAATTTTTTATATAAAAAATGTAGAATGGAGGTTTACGTTCTTTTAATACATTTAAATAAAATTTTATATTTAAATGTTGAAAGTAAAATTAAATGGCATTTTTTTTTAGAAAAAACTATTTAAAATGGCACCATTAAAATCTACCGTAGAAACTTGAAAATATAAACTTGAAAATATATGACAAGGAAATTATTAATGTTTGTTTCAAGTCTCCGTTTGAGTTTCTTAGTTACTAATTTATTTACATAACATTGAAAGGATATATGTACATTTATAATATATCGAATTTTATGTCATCTTTTATTCCAAAATTTTATCTATATCAAATTTCTTTCAAACTTCAAGAATGTCGAACTCGAACACAAACTCGAACTTGATAACTAATATTATAGGCATACATGTAACATGTTTAAAACCTAACAAGTCAATTAAAAGAGAAACTATAGTTTAAATATGGGATTATATAAAGTCTAGTCACCCTCTTGCTCCCCATAAAAGATGATAAATTACTATTCATGACCTTAAAAAAGGATAAGCTTATATAATATAAGTATCTTCTATGTGTTGTGAAACTTTGCATGTTTTATAAATAGTTGCATACACTTTGTTTATGATAATTCAATATGGTCTATATATACTATTGAATTCAAATAGTCCATAAGTCCTCTCTTGATTATAATCTATTCCAAGTTCAATTATTAATATATTATTTGTTTCATTTTATTATGTATAACATATTTTCATTAGTTAGTCTTACCAATGCGAAAAAAACAAATTCAATAAAATACTTTGTTATGCTTAATTTTGAATATGATCTAACTCTATAATCCTAGGAGATCCATAAAAATAAAATGATTCTCTTTTCCACTTGGCTATAAGATATTTTATAGATTATGGTATCCACAAGAAGTCCCAAGAATTTGCATTTTGCATGTTGAGAGGATGATTGGAGAGAGTGGGTGGATGGGCCTATGGACAAGCTAGAGCATGGGGTGGATTGTCCAAGACTATAGAGTTAGGTCATCCTCAAAGTTATAGGATAATTGGCTTTATCTTATGATTGACTTGCTTAGGTTAAATATCTTAATTTATAATATGGAAGTGGTTCCATATGTATATTGTATATGAAGATGATCCCATGTGCATGACCTCCTTGGTTGAATAAGGAGGAAATTTAACTTAATCAACATATATCCTTCAAGAACTTAGATATTATTATCCCATCATGCAAGAAACCTCAAGTGTTTGAGAATAATATTACCTAATTAATTCAATGACCTTGGCCATACACCACTTCTTCCCCCTCTCTTGACCATATTGGAAAATGTGGCAAGCTACAAAATTTTTAAAAATATGAGTGTATTTATAAATTACACATGTATTATAAATATATACAAATGCTTAGATTTATAAAGGTACACATGTTTTGCTCATATTTTAGATCCCATGCATATTACATAACTTACACATGTTTTAGTAGGCTTAGTTCTAAGATTGATAAGTCAAGCTAAAATGCACACATAATTTTTAAAGCATGTGTAAGTCTAGTTTTTTTCTTCTTTTGACCCCCATATTCTTGCACCTACACTAAAGTGATGTGAAGAGTAGGATTATTATCCATAATTTTTAGCTATAAAAGCAATTGAAAGTGATTTAAAGAGTGTGATTCTCCATCATTACATAATCTTTTACTTCTTTACTTCCCTCTATAAATTCTTGATCACCTTCAAACACAAATGGTGTAATGATTCTTGTCATGGTTTGGTTAACAATTCTAGTAGAATAATGTGATAAGTATTAGATGATATCGACCTTTGTCCTTCTCTCAACCATATTATCTATCACCTTTGGATGCTAATTGTTTTAAAAAGAAATCAATTGAAATAAATAATCTAAAGTCCATTTGTTAATTAGATTTAGAATAGACCATTACAAGTGAAGTGCTAGAAACCAATAAAATCAATTGAAAAATAGATGAAAATGTTGTTCTGATGCTCAAGTGTAGTAAGACAAGTGCTTAAGGAGAGTGGATTTCTTCAAGAACACCAACTAGGAGTAAATATAATATTTTTGATTGACTTGTAATATGAGATCTTTTAAATGTATTTATGTACTCAACATTTAATTAAACTACTTGGTTATTCTAGCCACAATTATAAAATTATACCATGATTTATTCTCTAATTTAGCAACATAAGACATGTTCATAGGTCATGCATGAGATATTTAATAGATAAAAGTGCAACTTGAGATTTGGTGATTATTGATATTATATAGTAAATAATATTCATGTATAAATCTTTATATAGATTAACAACCAAAGAGGTACTTTAAATGTATCTTTTATACTAGTTATCACACACATGTTTCACTCCTAAGAAGTTTAAAGTCCTTAAATGACCCATGTTGGAGTGTACTATGAATAAGCTACAAAAAGTAATTGGTTGTTTCCTTGCTTTTGGTTAATTTTACAAGTCTACTTGTCATTGTGGTTGCCCATTGAACAATTCCAACCATTGAATAGACTGAGAAAATGTACCAAGTTCCTCCTAATATTTAGCAACATAAGTTTATTTTTATTTTATGCAACCCTCTAACTCATTTGTAGATCATGGAATAAAGTGTTGGGAACTAAAAAATATTGTAAATTTATGTTAAATGCCACTCAAATATTCTTCAAAAACTTTGACTAGTATAAATTATTATTAAGGATACAAATATTGTAAGTATCATAAACAAGAGGATCAATAGAGAAAGGACATATTGGCTCAATTTAGAGTTAAAGAACATATTTCCATTTTAAAAATTATAACACTTGTATCATGTTACTTTAAAATCAATTATTTGATATTAAGTTTATATCAATTATGCCATTTTTTTCAATTGGTTATATGGGAATGAAATGGGCCCCACTCTTATTACAACATCATCACATAGCGGTATTACAACAATTCTTATATATTATCCGTGTATATCTTGGCAATATTTGAACCTCAGTCTCCTCCTTCCATGTTGAGGAATTTAATCAATTGAGCTAATGCCGTTTGATATCAATTATGCCATATTAAGCAGTATTTTTTAAAAGGAGGATGGGTTCTAGATAAAATATGCATATTTTGTAAAATATGTATTATTTAAATGTGTATGCATTACTCTAAGTATGAATTTAATTTATTATAAAAATATGTGAAGTTATATAACATGCACACATTTTTATAATGCATGTGCATTTGTTAAAAATAACCAATGCATGCACGTTTTCTTTTCCTTTCAAAATAGACTAAGGGTTTCAAACTTATAAACTACAAGAAAAACAAAGCTATGGTAATCAAACCCCTAATTTAGATAAGAAAATTAAATGATATAATGACATAAGAGATGGATAGAAAAATGAGGTCATCATTGTCACAAAAGTGTAGTAGAGGGAGGCCATTGGGATCCAAAAAAAAATAACAATTGCTTTCACTAGAGAAAAATTAGACTCCTATTGTTGGGTTTTAGTCAACAACGCCAAGAAGGAGAAGGGAGGACAAATTTTTTTTTTGGCAGAAACTATCAACTAATGCAGACTTGACCTGTCGATCACTGATAATGGAGAGACAACCGAGTTGACAAATGAAGAGGATGTAGTGGACTACAATGAAGATCCTGAGGAATATATGAAGGCCTCAATTTTTTTCTCCAAGGAAGAACCTTTTGACATTTGGCATAAGGGGGACAAGGTACATAGAGGACTCAAATCAAACTCATGCCTAAAGGCCTAATTAGCTTCAAATTCTAACTCTACGACATATAAGGGGGACAATGAACAAGGGGAAGTATCGTTGAATGAACCAAAGGAAATACTTGTTAGCTTTTCAGGCTATAAACTAAAAGGAAATGCAACCACAAGTAGTAAAATAAGCATGCAATGTTATATTTTTATGAACATACTTTTATTTTTATAGAAAAATCACTCACATTTAATAAAATAAAATGTTATTCATCCACAAATACTAAGCACAATAATAATTTCACAATGAACACTGATGTAGATTCAAAACTACAATGTGTTCAATTTAATATTCAAACCCTTGAGGTAGGGAAACACCGTACAATGCTCCTTATTGGAAGGAAGCCACTCCACAAGATCTTCAACTCCACGAGCCAAGACTTCTACAATATAATTCTCTTCATATCCTCTCCATGATTCTTTACCTCTATTTATAATGCCTAACTACCCACCACTCCCACTTATCAATGCATGTGGGATAATTACATATAATATAATATTATAATATTTATACAATATTATAATATTAAATACTTATCTTGGTACCTAACATTACAATATTATAATATTAAATACTTATATTAGGTACTTAACATTCCATCCCCATTACAAAATATTTCGTCCTTGAAATATAAAAAGAGACTAAACAATATGATCTTTTGAGATTTGCTGTAAAGTAGGTACCAAGATAAGTATTTAATATTATAATATTGTATAAATATTATAATATAATATTATATGTAATTATCCCACATGTATTGATAAGTGGGAGTGGTGGGTAGTTAGACATTATAAATAGAGGCAAAGAATCATGGAGAGGATATGAAGAGAATTATATTGTAGAAGTCTTGGCTCGTGGAGTTGAAGATCTTGTGGAGTGGCTTCCTTCCAATAAGGAGCATTGTACGATGTTGCCCTACCTCAAGGGTTTGCTTATGTTTTGAATAAATTGGATTTATATTTGTGTTTCATTATAAAATTGTTATTGTGAGCAATATTTGCAGATGAATGTTGTTATGTGAATATTATTTTGGAAATACGAAAGCAAGTTCATAACATATATCTATGTTAATGGTAATATTATAAGCAAGTAAATAATATGAGAAACTTCTAAAATAATTCATGAAATAGCCATTAATAAAATCTCATGAAAATTTAAACTTGTTACAATATGTGGAGATCTCAATGCTCCATACTTCATACAAGTTCTACATTGTATCTACTATCTCTCTTACTACTACTCACTCTACTCACTTGTTCTTTCTAATCCCCCCAACTCATCTACCAAAGGCCTATAAATATAATGAGACCTGACTCTTGGCCTTTTATATTCCTATGACTCTTTATATTCCTATTCTAAGGACTCAGGTACATGTGGACACCATGCACATTTACATAATTGCACATTCTAATAATACTTGTGCATTGATTACATTACAGAAAGTAAATACTCAAGCCTTATTCTAAGACACTCTCCTAATCTAATGATATACCCAAGATGGTACATTAGCATGTACTAAATAATGTAATATATTCTAACAATACTAAAGGGTAGTCTGACTAGATTAGGAGATAAACAAACTAAGCTAAAAAGGGAGAAAGAAAGCAAAAATGCTATATAAAATTGCATAAGGAGCTAGCATGGATGGTTGTAGGTGAGGATATGATTCTAGTGAATATTTTGGCATTGAAGAATAAGGCTTTGGTAGGTAGATTTAAGGGCTACTCCATGAAATTGAAAACTTTGAGAATGGATCAAGGTTACTTGGTTAGAGGTTTTGGTTTATATTCCTACATATCATATCATGATGAAGAGTTGGATGGTTTCTCTCTTATAAAAGGAAAAAGACTCTATAATCATAAAAAATGGAAGATGGAGTTGGGGGTTCAACATTTTAAATCTAAAATTTTGGACTCATGGGCTCAATATTCACTCTAAGAGGACTAATACCTAGCATATCTAGGTCAAGCTGCCCTCTTTACCCCTTGAATTTTGGAATGAAAGATTATTATGTGAGATTGGAAACTCCTTGGAAGTTTTATTGGAGTAGATACAAAAAAATTAAATGGTATCCAAAAAATGATAACTCGTATCTTAGTGGAGCTTGATCTCAGTTTAGAGTTGCTGAAAAATATGAAGTTCATGTAAAAAATTAGATATATTTACAAAATATTGACTACATCGAGGTGCCATTTGATGTATAAATTATCATCATTATGGTCATCTCAAGGTGGAGTGTGAAATGGAAGAGAGTAGAGGATAAGAGACTATACAAAGGGAAGTTGTAAGTTCTTCTAGTCTAAAAAAATCAAATGGGGTAGCAAGGGCCAATGCACAAAAAAATAAGAACCCAGTCAAGACACCTAAATCGCTTAAAGAAAGGTTTCTTCATCAATATCCAAATAAAGAAGAAAGAGTTGGCTCTAAGCGATTGCAATAGGGAAGTTTTAGATGAGGAAAAGGAGGCCATACCAATGACCAACAAAGTGTATAGAGGCATCTTATTGATGAGCAAGGTGCAGCCAAAGTATTGTCATTGTTGTCAACACAGTCAGGATGATCAGTTGATGCAATGGACAGGTGTTCATTGATGAGCAAGGTGCAGCCAAAGTGCAATGAATAGGAGTTCATTGATGAGCAAGGTGCAACCAAAGTATAATGAACAGGAGTTCATTGATGAGCAAGGTGTAGCCACAGTATTGTCAACACAGACAGATAGATCAATTGATGATGCAGTGGACAGGAGTTCAGAGGTCAGTCAGATCATGTATAGTAAATTTCCAAGAAGACAGAAGTGGCCCAGATTCAAAAAATAAAAGAAAAAGACAAGTAAGAAAACTGTTGCGATATCGCGACATGTTTTTTGTTGCGATTTCGTGACATATCGAAGGAGAGAGAAAATGCTGGCAAAAATGTCGTGATATCGCGACATATCGAAGGAGAGAGAAAATGCTGGCAAAAATGTCGTGATTTCATGACAAGTTGGAAGCAAAGAAGCCAAGTAGAAAAATTGTCACGATTTTGTGACATGTTGGCAGAGAAGAAGGCAAGTAGAAAAACTATCACGATTTTGTGACATGTTGGAGGCAAAGAAGCCAAGTGGAAAAACTGTCACGATTTCGCGACATGTTGGTGGAGAATAAGGCAAGTAGAAAAACTGTCACGATTTTGCGTCATGTTGGAGGCAAAGAAGCGCATGCAGGAAAAACTATCGCGATTTCGCGACATGTTTGGAGAGAAGGCGCAAGCAAAGAAAATTGTCGCAATTTTGCGACATGTTTGGAGAGAAGGTGCAGGCAATGAAAATTGTCACAATTTCGCGACATGTTCGGAGAGAAGGCGCAAGCAAAGAAAACTATCGCGATTTCGCGACATGTTTGAGAGAAGGAGCTCGCAAAGAAAAGTGTCATGATTTTGCGACAATTTGCAAGAAGGATGGTACGAACGAAAAAGTGTCATGATTTCATGATAGGTTCGAGAGAAAGAGCTTGCAAGAAAAAGTGTCACGATTTCACAACATGTTGGGTTTTCGCGATCCGATGAGAAGAAAAGTGCTAAGGAGAAAAAGTGTCACGATTTTGCAACATATTGCAAGAGAGAGAAGGCAAGATAAAAAGTGTCACGATTTCATGACATATTGCAAGAGGAAGAGCTCGAGAGAAAAAGTGTCGCGATATCGTGACATGTCGTGTTTTTGTGACCTGAAGAGAAGAGAAGAGCTAAGGAGAATAGATGTCACGATATCGTGACATGTCGCATTTTCGTGACTAAGAGAGAAGAGAAAATGTACGGAGATAGAAATGTCGCGATATCGTGACAACAACAGAGAGGAAGACTCCGAAGGATGAAGTGTCGTGATTTCATGATAGAAACAAAATAAAAGAGCATGGAAGCAGAAGTGTCGTGATTTCACGACAAATTCAAGGAGGAAGAGCTCAAAGGCGAAAGCGTCGTGATTTCACAACATGTTCCGTTTTTGCGGGCATAAGGCAGAGAAAAGCACAAGGCAACGAAAGTGTCGTGATTTCACGACATGTCATGTTTTCGCTGGTGCATGCAAAAAAGAGTGTACGACAGTGAAAGTGTCACGATTTCGTGACATGTCATGTCTTCGCTAGTGCAAGCCAAGTAGAGTGTACGGAAGCGAAAGGTGTCACGATTTCGGGACATGTCATGTTTTCGTGGGTAAAAGGCGAGAAGAGTTCAAAGAGACAAAAATGTCGTGATTTCACGATAGAACACATTGGCATGATGGAAGAAGAAGAACTCAGCCAAAACAAAGAAATGTAACAGTGAACTACAGATAGTATGATAGTAACAGAGGCAGTTATAGAAAGATTTCATGCAGCCAGAATAAGAAGAGTTAACTAGAGTCAGAACTGCAGTTGCAGAAAGAAAATCATGCAGGTAGAATAAGAACAGTTAACTGGAGTCAAAACTATAGTTATAGGGGGCAGTTACAGAATATAATTTTGCAAGCTAAAATAAGAACAAAGCATTAAAGGAAGAACGACAGTTACAGGACATATGTCGCAGTGAAACCATCGAGCAACGGTTATACTGTCAGTCCGAAACAAGAGACAAATCCATTAATAGGTTGCGTATAAGAATAGTGTGTCAGAAAGGAGTTACTCACAGGAGTAGCTATGAATAGGCTGCATGCGGGTTAATGGCAGTTACAGAAGACTTAGGGTTTCAAGATGAAAATATTATTATAAAAGGGCAGTTGCATGCAGAAGAAAATGTAAGGCTCAGAATTGAAAAGAGTGCCGCCAAAAAGAGTAAATGTGCCGCGAGGGCAGTTGCGTGCAGAAGTGAAAAAGAACCTCAAAATTGAAAAGTGAGCAGAGAAGGTTGTCAGAGCGTAGAGAAGGTTGTCAGAGCGCAGTAAGCAGAGTCGTAAGAATATGTATGTTTTCGTGTACAATAAGTTAGGGTTAGGTTTGAGCTCTGCATGAGGGTAGAGTGCAGTGTGTTGCCGGATAGAGTATATGAGCTGGGAAAAAGAAAATATACAGTGTCTATGAGAGAGAGCAGCTGAGAGAGAGTAGCTAAGAAAGAGTAGCTGAGAGAAGAGTACTATTGAGACAAGAGTGGTGAGGAAAGAGTACTGTTGTATAGAGGGTTAGTGCTGTGGGCTATTACAAAGCTGGAAGAATGCTGTAAGAAGTACAGAGCTATGAGAGTTGCAAGAGTAAGCCATAAGAAAGGGTTGTAAGTGTGCAGTAAGTAGAGCTGTAAAAAAGTGTATGCTTTGTGGACAGGGAGTTGAGATTGAGAGTTAGAAATAGAATATATTGACTGTCTAACAATTCTCCTTATGCTTCCATGAGATTGATTTGAGTTAAGTTAGACCAGTGAGGGTCTTGTAATACAAAAGGCATTTTTATGTCAATCAAGATTTAAAATAGAAATCCAAGTTGGTGCTTGGAATCAGGGGTTGGTGCTCCTTCCAGTTGGTGCTGGTAAATCAGGGGTTGGTGCTCCTTCCAGTTGGTGCTAGTAAATCAGGGGTTGGTGCTCCTTTCTGTTGGTGTAGATAAATTAGGGGTTGGTGCTCCTTCTAGTGGGTGCTGGTAAATTGTTTGTAATGTTGGTGCTTTGCAAAGGCTGGATTTGGATGGGTGTCCAAGTAGTCTATTTTTGAGGAGTAGCCAAAACTGGTGAACCTCGTTAAATCTTGTGTTACGTGTTGCGATCTTGTTACACTTGCTGCATCTGGTTTTAAGCATTCATTAGTTCTGAATTAAGAGATGAAGATTTAAGTTTTTAATTAGTTGCACTGATTCACCCCCCCCTCTCAGTGCCATTGTGAGACTAACACTTATTATATATCCATAAAAACCCAAACCTAATATTGCCATTTTCTTGGGGATGAAGGATTAAATTCTAATATTGATAAACTTGCTATATCATCTTGTCCTAGTCTGAGCCTCTATATGGAGGTCTTGATAGGCCTTAGTTCCAATAAGACATTGCAATAGAGTGGTGCTATTCCTTTATTTTTGGAAGGTAGGGAGGAAAATTCTTATGGATAGAAGGAGAAAGGAGGAAGGATTTTAAATCCAAGGGAGACTCTACAACCTCTCTATAAAGGGCTTAGAACAAGTAGAGGAGAAGACGTAATTTTTTTTGAGTTTTTACCCTCTTTAGATAGAGATATTTCAAGCTAAGAAAAGCAAGCAAGACTTAAACAATCCTAGTAGGTTCTCTTCTCAACCAAGTCCTTCATATCACCATAACACAAGCACATCTTCTGGAATATATGCCATAAGAGCCTTGAAAAAAATGTAAAGGAGATATTGGGTATGGTTAAGTATCAAGGGGCTTGGGTCTTGAGACAAGTCAATCTCAAGAGTTTAAATTAGAAAGGAAATCCTACTTAAAAATTGCACAAAAAAAATTGAGAAAATTTTATCTAGCAAACAAAAATCTATAGTTGGGGTTCTTAAAGCTGGACAAACCCAAGGTAAAAGGAATCAATCATTAGTATCTCTTTAAATGTCATAGGGCTTGGGTCCCTTCATAAAACATATCCCTAAAGTGTTTGTTTAAACTTTATAAGCCAAATATAATATTAATCCAGGAGACCATACTAGATGCAAAAAAGTAATAGCCATCTTCGCCTCTCTTATCAAATTGGAACTTTGAAGTGATAGACTCCAATGGAAGAATAGGGGGAATATAACAAGATGGAATTACTCCTTCCATCTAGTTGACAAGGTATATATTGAGGCATGTGAGGTTACATACTTACATTCTATGGAGCTAGGAAAGCTACTTTTTGTAGTCAATCTGTATGGTCCTTATGGTGGTAAAAGAGATTTTGAGAAGAATTATTTATACAATACTTTATATATATAGTGGTGGGTGGGTACTTAAATTTTGTACCTAAAAAGGTAAAAAAATGGGAAGAGGAGTCCATAATGGATTCCCTTGTTGAATGTTTCCTACAAAAATATATAATGCAAGGTTGTGTGATGTAGAACCCATTAAATTAGTTCCCATTTTTAGGAATCAAAGAATTGAAAGACATAGTATTTATAAAAATTTGGATAGATTTTTAGTGTCTGAAAACCTCATAACTGAAGCAGAAATACTGAGGTCTTATATAGATCAAGGTAGAGGCTCTAATCATTCACCGATTTTATTTTAGTTAGAAAAAATATTAAGAGAAACTAGTAGGAGCTTTCAAGTTCAATGTTATTTGGTTAGAAGATGAGGAATTTATAAATTTAGTAAAATATGAGGGGAGACATAATGACCCAACAATATAAGAGACAACTATGTTTTAATTTTTTAAAAGTTTGAGGAGAATCAAATCTGCTATAATTGCATGTGTCAAAGCTAAATATTGGGAAGAAAAGGTAAAGAAATTTGGCATAGAATATAAATTGAATCAATTTTATAGTCATGAAGACAATGAGATTTTTTTAGATAAGGAGAATTTACAAGTCCAGGAGTTGAAAAAAAGAAAGATGGAATTACTAGAATGGGAAGATGCAAAGTGGAGGATAAAAAGTAGAGTGCTTTGGTTAGAGAAGGAGAATGCGAATACAAAAATTCTTTTAAAAGGATGCAAAAAAAGAAGATGATAAATACCATTTGGGATATGAAAGGGAAATATGGAAGAAATATAAGAAAGTTTCAAGAAATATCTATATTATAATTACTCTACTTTAAGAAAATGTATTAAGAACCCAATAGAGCAAATATAGAAGAAATCATTAGGCTAGCACTTTATATACCTAATATGGTCATAAATGAAGTCAATTAGGCTTTGATGATAAAAGTTACTAAGGAACTACAAACAATAGTAAAATATTTTTAGAAAGGGAAGAATTTAGGGCTAGATGGTTGGTCCCTTGGATTTTATGTGGGTTTTTATGAGATATTAAAAGAAGGCCTTTTAAATGTGGTTGAAGAATCAAGGACTTTTGGCTTGGTACTGGAGTCTATCGATACAAAGTTTTTGGTCTTGATTTATAAGAAGGATAACCCAAAATCCTTTTGTAAGTATAGGCCTATATCCTTGCGTAATACTCTCTAAAAAATCATCTCCAAGATTATTGCTAAGAGGTTAAAAGAGTTTTGTTTAGACACCCTTTGAGAAGAACAGTTTGGTTTCTTGAGTAAAAGACAAATCCATGAAGATATTGGTGTTTCTTATGAAGTGTTTCATTAAATAAAATCAAGAAAGAAACAAGTAATGATAATTAAGCTTGATTTGGAAAAATATTTTGATAAGATAAGCTAGTTGTATATCAGGCTCATATTAGTTCATATTGGTTGTAATGTGCCCTTTGTAAATTAGGTAATGGGATGTATTAATTCTACTTCTTTTGTTGTCTTAATTAATGGTTTATATTCTAGCTTTCTCAAGCATTCCATAGGGCTAAGAAAGGGATGTCCCCTGTCACCCTTATTATTTTTTGCATATGGCTAAAGGGCTAAGCAAAATGATTAAGGGATAAAAAATATTTTGCATGATTAAAGGCATTGAAATGAAAAACTCTTTGGTTGAGACTATTTTTAGATGATATACTCCTATTTGGAAATGGCACCTTAAGAAAGACACTGAAATGTAAAGAGTTATTAGATCTATATTCTGTAAGCAATTTCGACCTTTCTGATCTGTTGTTCTACAAGAGGTTCATCGATGATGCCTTTGGTATCTGGACAGGCTCTAAAGATTCTCTTAATCAAGCCTTGACAACTTATCAGAGTTTCTATCCAGAAATCAGAATCACTCCAACTATCTCTCGAGTTTCTGTGGACCTTTTGGACATCACTTTCTTCAAAGGGTCAGATTTTAGCACTGCGGGTATTCTTTCCACCAAGTGTTATCAAAAACCGCTCAATGCCTATCAGTACATTCCATTCTGTTCGTGGCACCCTCTTCATCAAAAGCGTTCATTTGTGATAAATGAGCTTAAGAGATACTTGGTTCGTGAATCTGATCCTGCTGGTTTTACTAAGTTACAAAAGCTTCTCTATTTCAGACTTCGGGCTTGTGGCTATCCAAGGAACTTTTTGCTCCAATGCTTTCATCAAGTCTCTCAGAAGGATAAATCAATGCTACTTCATCAATTGCATTTTGCAGTTCGAAAGAGTAAGAGGACCCCCCTTGTTTTCAAATTAAACTTTAGTCACTCGGCTAAAGCATTAAACTTGGGGGCAACCCTAAACCCTACACTTCATCGGCTCTGCCAAGAAGTTCCCGCGCTGCACCATATTCCACTTTCGAGAGTCTGTTGGCGAAATCCAAGGAAACTTGGATCTTTTATCATGCGGAGCAGATTTCCTTGATCTTTTATTAGACGTTATGTAATGGTCCATTTTTTAAACGTTATGTAACGGTTAAAAATTAATACACTCGCTAAATTTTTTTTTAACTGCTAATTAAGTCATAATTAGCGGTTGAAAGGGTGTGACCGTTGAGATTCATACCCTCTCATCCCTATATATTCTAGAAAAGAATTTCATTTTGTAACATCTTTCTCAAGTTCAACTGATCAGCGGTAGTTTTTGCGAAACCGGTTTTGAACAAAGAATGAGAAACTTGTAATCTTTCATTTTCTATAATGAAATTTTCTTGTTACTTGATATGAAATTCGTCTCGCTATGGTTTGGTTTATTTTCAGAAGCTGCCAGTGATGCTTTCAAATTTTTTTTAACTCTAAAATTTTTTTTTAACTCTAAAAATTTTTTTAACTCTAAATTTTTTTTTAACTCAAATTTTTTTTTTAACTCTAAAATTTTTTTTAACTCTAATTTTTTTTTTTAACTCTAAATTTTTTTTTAACTCTAAAATTTTTTTTAACTCTAAAATATTTTTTTAACTCTAAAATATTTTTTAACTCTAAAATCTTTTTTTAACTCTAAATTTTTTTTTTTAACTCAATTTTTTTTTTTTAACTCTAATTTTTTTTTTAACTCTATTTTTTTTTTTTTAACTCTAAAAATTTTCTTCTTGACTTTGTCCAACAACCAATTCCAATATTTATTTTTCTACCTTTGAATATTTATGGGAATACCTAAATAAGTGATTGGAAGGGAGGTCTTCTTATATCTTAATTTATCCAAGACCATGGATTCCTATCTAGCATAGCAGTGAAAGAAAATAACTTTAGATTTGTCTTCATTGATCAACTACCCAGTAGCCTTAGAAAAGCAACTAATAATTTGCTTAATATTAGAAGCTTCCTTAACTGTAGCTTTACCTAAAAGAGTAGAGTCATACACAAATTGAAGATGAGAGATAGGTCTAGCTCCATGAGCAATGGTAACCCCCTCAAGGGTTTTGTTTTCCCTAGTTTTGGTTATAGTCCTACCCAAGAATTCAACAAGAATGATGAATAAATAAGGGGATAGTGGGTCACCTTGCCTAATACCTCTAGAAGCTAGGAATGATTGAGAAGGCCTACCATTGATAAGAACTAAGTAGGAAACTGAAGAGATACATCCCATAATCCAATCCATTCAATCCTTAGGGAAACCAAATTGCCTCAAAACTTTGATAAGGAAGTGCCAATCCACTCTGTCATAAGCTTTGGATAAGTCTAACCGAATGAACATGGAAGGATATTTTTGCATATCCATGGAATGGATGGCTTCCTGAGCAAGAACTATCTCATATACTATTTGATGTCCTTCCACATAACCCCCTTGCTCTGGGGAAATAATCTTATGCAAAATAGGCTTCAACCTTTCTACCATGATTTTAGTAATGATTTTGAGAAGAACATTACATAAAGCAATAGGTCTAAAAGCTGAGATATGATCAACCTCTTGAGATTTTGGAACAAGAGTAATATAAGTTTTATTGATAACCTTCAAAATTTCTTTGGATTTCCTGGCTTCTTCCACCACCTCTAATAAATAAATATGAAGGATATCCCATAACTCTTGGTAGAAATCAATGGGAAAACCATCAGGACCTGGGGTTTTCCATTTTTGCATTTAAAAAACTACTTGTTGAAGCTCATTGATAGTAATAGGAGCAGTCAAAATAGAGTTCTCCTCAGAAGTGATAAGAGAAGGGATTGCTTGAAGAACATTTTGTTGTGAAGTTGAGTCAAGAGGAGTAGCAGCAAAAATATTGGAAAAGTAATCAACAACAATAGAGTTCATGCCATCCCAAGTATAAACAACATCTCCAAAATATGATTTTAAGGAAGAAATAAAGTTGTGAGATCTTCGAGCTAGAAGAGATTTGTGGAAGAAATTTGTGTTTCGATCTCCTTCTTTGAGCCATTGAATTCTAGATTTTTGCTTCCATAATATTTCTTCTCTTTTTTCCCATTCCTCTAACCGAGTTGTGAGTTTAATTTCATCTGCACTTCTCTTCTCTGTGAGGCCATCTAAACGGATTTTCTTATTCAAATTTTCAATATGAGCAATAACTTCATGTTTTTTTTATGAACATCCCCAAACTCTTTCCAGTTCCAAGTCTTGATTTTGGATTTAATGTATTGCAGTATTTTGGCAAAACAGAACATCTTAGTCCCATGCCTAGGTTTACCTTCCTTCCACCATTGTTGCACATGAGGTCTGAAGGAAATGTCTCTAAGCCACATTAATTGAAAATGAAAAGGAGAGAAACTCACATTGGTTTTCCACATTTCCACCATGACTGGCCAATGATCCGAACCAACATTATTAAGAGTCTTCACTTTAGGAATGTGACCATGGATTAAGAAATTTTTAGAGAGCAAAAACCTATCCAATCTCTCCATTATACAAGCTAAGCCTTGCCTTCCGTTAGACCAAGTCATAAGGCCATTATCTAGTTGGATATCCACAAGATGGAGGTTTGCAATATATTCACTCATGAGGTCAGTGCTTTTGTCCAAATTTCTATTTCCCCCCATTTTCTCATCCAAAGAGAGGATGGTATTGAAATCTCCTCCGATCAAGATCCAAGCTTCAGGAAAATGAGAGATAATATGAGTAATATCCTTCCACTATCTTCTTTTTTCCTCCAAAGAAGTCGGAGCATAAACAGTAATGCAAAGCATAATTTGGTTGGAATGTCTACTTTGAATAGCTATAGCCAACAAACCCCAAATTCCAACCATATGGTGAATAACTACCTCTTTTGGGTCCCAAAGACAAGCAATGCCACCAATGCCACCCGAAGTCCCTTGGGAACTAAGGGAAACCACTTTTCCAGCTGGCCAAATTTTACTGGCAATTGAGTCCATATCCTCCATTGACATCTTTGTTTCTTGAAGGAAAATAAGATGTGGATGATTTATCTGAATCATTCTTCTAATTTCATTTTGTTTTGAAAGACTCCCTTTGAGTCCTCTAATATTCCAAGTGATGATCTTCATTAATACCAGGGCTAAAAAAGTTGGGAAGGGCATTAATCTTACCTTCCTCTACAAGATTTTCACCTTCTTTTACCATATGATATTGATTGGTCTTACGACCTTCTTTTTGATTAGAATCCATCTTCAATTTTTTTTCCCTATTTCTTGACTTATTCCAATTGAATCTGAGATGGCTTCTAACCTTGAAGAATGCTCGTACACAACCAAAATTTTACTAGATGGTTCAATGGAGTCTATATTGGGACCTGCATTATTTGAAGTTTTGACATTTGAAAGATTGTTTTTCTTGTGTAAATTTTCTCCTTTTTTTTTTCGTTGAAAACCTTTGATTTGTTGGTTTGTATCTGAGTTCTTCCCTTCATATTTAAATTGTGTTTCTAAGATTTTAGTTTCCATTATTTCCTCTTCCTCACTTGGGACATCATTTGTGGAAAGGATTTCAAACATATTAGCAGATGACTTTGATTGATCCTTCATAACTAGTTTTTTCTTAGTGTTCTTCTTCTTAGGTATTTGGAAACCTGTTGAGTTTATATCTTCTTTCTTTTGATCAAGAATTTTATTTGGGCAAGCACTGGCCAAATGACCATATTCATGGCAAATTCTACAACGAAAAGGAATGTTCTCATAGTCCACTACTTGCTCCCAAGTGTCTTCCCCAAATTGTAATGTGATACTTTTAGGTAGGGGTTTGTCAAAATCCATTAAAACACAAATCCGAGCATAAATAATATGTTCAAAATTTTGAGTACAATCAACAATCATCATAAAAGTTCCTAAAGAGTTTCCAATTGAAGAAAAAATAGTAGGATTCCAAAATTCAATAGGGAGGCCAAAGAGTCTAACCCACACGGGAGCTATAGAAGGCATCTCTTCTTTGGCTTTAAATTTAGTATGCTAGGGCTTCATGAAAAGCCCTACCCTTCCAAAAAACCAAGGACCCCCTTGAAAATTTTTCTCTCTATCTTCATTATTAGCAAATAAAACAAGAAAATAACCATTTGGATAAATAGATATTTGTAACTCACCTTTAGTTTTCTAGCTTTTTGTAGCCCAAAATTTGAAAGCAGATAGACTCGGACGAAAACCCACGAAATGACAAATTAGTCCTCTTTTTTTCCAAATCTTCAATGCCAATCTGAATGTTACCCATATCAATCTTAACAATAGGAGTTCCATCAGCTGCTTTAAGACATCCTGACTCTATTTTCCTGGGATCAATCTTAGGCATTATTAGAGGTTTATGAGAAGCCCTAAGATTGATATTAGCATTGGGATGAGGCTGTCCACCATGGAGGGCATCCCTAAAATTTATTTTTGGGACTGAGTCTTCAAAATTCTTACCCTTGACAGGGGTTTTCATAGTAGAATTATTTTTTGGGTGCACCTTAGCACTAGATTCACTTGAGATATGAGCCATTTTTTGATCAACTGCTTGAAACTTGTTTCGTGATCTCTTTAATCCTTGCCCTAGACGTCGTGGAAAGGTATGGTTTTCACTTTTCTTTTGTGCAACAAATTGGAAGCAGTTGTCACTCAAGTTCATAGTATGATCTGTTGAAAGAAATATTTCTAACCCATATTGGATCCCCTACAACATTTCTTGCTAAAATATTGAGCATAAACCACAAAAATATTGGTCGCTAGGGCCCGAAGGCCCTAAAAACCAACCTCTGGAGCTGCTTGCACTCAACCCAGATGAAACCCTCGCATAGCCGCTTGCCAAATATCTTGTTCACACATAGGGATGCACTAGGATATGTGTTGCTCCAAATGATATGAAAATTGGTGGAGATGTTCTAGGGTTTTTCAGGCATCTACCCTCAAAATTTTAGCTCAATTCGAGTTCGGATGAGTGAGATATGGCCAAAAAGTTTTCGATAATTTGGGTAGTCCTACAAAAAATATCCCTCCTCTAAAGTGAATTTTCTCAAAATCTAGATACCATTTTATCCATCCCTATACCCTTTTGTCTTCTGCTAATTATGGTCCAATAATTTTATTTTTGGTAAGTGTATGACCTTGGCCTCACACAGTTGATGGAATATCAAAATCATCGATTTCGATAAAGGTGTGAAATGGTAAGGTGGGTGTTGTTCCTTATTCTTACCTTTCTGGTTATTTTTTTGCTACTCATACTGCACATGAGGAGGTTGTGCTTGATAGTTTCATTGATGCTACCCCTTATCCTCTTTCATAAGGTTTAGAACCACCTGATTAATGTGGGTTGGCTTGGTCTGTTGTTTCTCGATGCTCTTCTTGTTTCATTCCTTCTTGTTTCTAAGTTTCAAGTTACCCTCTTATAACTTGATATCTTCTATCACTTTGGATTTCACCAAAGCCTCATCAAAGGTTTGATATTACTGCAACTGTAATAATAATGAAATGTCCTTTGCACAATTTTTTGTAAACATTCGAGCTAATTCAGAAGCAGGGATGGAGAATGAAAACTTCACCATAATATTTCTCCATAGTTTCCCATAGTCCCTAACTGGATCATCATCATGTTGAATTAAAGCAGCTAGATTAGATAGGTTCAACTTTTTCTTTATGTCAAAGGAGAAGTGTTCAATAAATGCATCAACCAGTTGCTCAAAACTGGTGATGTTGTGCCTTTTGAGTTGATTAAACCACTCCTAGGTTGGACCTGAGAGGGTTGTAATGAAGGTCCATAGGAGCAAGATATCATTTCTCTCAATCTGAAATAACATGTCTAGAAATATCGTTATGTGCTCTTGAGAATCCTCCTCTCCTTTAAAATTTTCTAGCCTAGGCATCTCAAAATGCTCAGGATAGGCAAGAATAGGTATTTATGGGCATAAAGGTTTGTTATGAATCTTATTTAAGGTAGGCTTTTGATAAGTCATTACTTACTTCTTGATAGCTTTAACCTTTTTTTCCAAGGCCTTATAGGCCTATGAATATAAGAACTCTTCTCTGGATTGCCTTTGAGGCACCTTTGGAGGCACATTCCTCTTCGGTCTAGGTGGAGGACTAGGCTCATCATCCACTTCAACTTGGGAGATTTTAGGATACTCTTGATCTAATTCCTCTCCCACTTCTTCATACTACCTATGCCCATGATGTTCAAACATGAGGCACCGATCTCTGTGTTGGACCGTATGACGAGTATGGGTGTCTATATACTCAAGGTGAAACTTGGACTGCGAAGTAGCTCATTTATCAATGCATTTCCTGTACTCACTACGAGGAGGTAAATTGGCACTGGCCAATTGGTCCTCACTCTCAGCATGCTCCTTATGATCGAGGATGTGTTGCTTGCGTATGCACTGTTTGTATAAGCATTGTATCATGAACCTTTGCTTCTAAGTATTATCATTTTCAAGGCATTCTCATTCTGCGTGAACATCTTCCAATTGGTCTTGGAAGATCTAACATCTCTGATCTAACACCAAATTGTGATATATATCTATGTGATCAGTCAAATTATGCCTTTGGTGTGTGCTCTTTGTTCGAGCGACTTTGTGGGTGTGTCTCCACATGGACTGATTTGCTATGCTATTGCCCTTATCTATGAAGATAGCACTCACATCCAGTTGTTGCCTATACTTTGTGCCTGCATGGGATGCAAGGACATGCATATCATGAGAATTCTTGGAGCATTCTCTAGGTTCTCTGATGGTCCTAATTATATTATTGCTACATACACTCATCAAACGAGAAGGCACATGAGTAGGTTTATAACCTAGCTATCCTAAGACTCTATCCAGACCATCTAACTATCTACTACGCCATGGATCATGAGGTGGCATACCATTATATCCCACTTTATACATGTCTATGGTGATATTACAAGGTTCACCTTTATGGGGAGTCTGCATGGGCCTACGCTCAGAAGTGATCCTCTCTGTTTACCCCTGAATGGGTGGATATTGAGCTCATCTATACTTAGATGGTTGGGGCCTAAATAATACCCTAAATACAGGTTGAAGGGGTACCAATTTGGATCCCTCTATGACATACTCTTCAATAGATCCTGTGAATGCATGTGGAGTGCAATCGTGGTAAATGCTGCCATGTTTGGGACCCCATACTGGGAATCCCCATGCTTTGATCTATGTCTCGAGGGGTTTATATTGGCTCCTCTAAATGGGGTATTCTCAATAGGATCCTCACATGTAGAATTTCCCCCTCTAAATCTCGTCGAACGATATTCAGGAGGATTTTGTGGTTGAGGGTCCTATGCGTCTTGCTGTACATTGGGTGGAGCTTCAACCTCAAACTTGGGTCTATGCCCGGATCGGCCTCTCCATGTTCACACCATAATATTATCTTGTATGTAAATTTTAAGGCAAAAAAGTAAACAATAATGATTATCTCTTTTAAATTTTTATTTGTGAGCCCTAAACTATTTGATGTGTTTTAATATTTGTTGTATCAGAAAGTAACTCTCATCATGTTTTCAAAATATTGATGATATAATCAATTGTTTAAGGGCTTTCACCTATATACTCATAGCTCAACAACCTGGAAATGAACTCTAAGATGCATAATCCCACCTATCATGTGTGGTAATGAAGTCCACACACGGTCAGGGAGCACAGGTCCTCCTAGTCCTCACCCTGTTTGTTGGAAATTTTGAGTCAAAGTTGTCATTGATGTCAAGGAATGAAGTTGTCATTGATGTCAAGGAATAATCTACCATTGATGCCAAAAGGTCAAAAGGAGCAATGCAAAAGGTTAATGACAAAAGAGCTTCATAATATTTATTTTTAATATTATGTGAAGCATACGTAGAAGGGTTTTAATTAAAACCATGGATTGGAAAAATAGAAGGTTTATATTAAATCCATGGATGAGAAAAAATAAAAGGTTTTTATAAAAACCCAAGGAGGCATTTAATTTCAAATTAGAAAGCCCAAGGAAGTTTTAATATTTAATTTATAAATATTTAATGACATGCAAGGACTTGGACTTAAGGTTGAAGAATCAGATGTTTGTGATAAGGTCTTAAGATCTCTTCCAAAAAGATTTAGTGAAAATATTTTTGCTATAGAAGAATCAAAGTATAGTGATTCTTTGACAAGAGATATGGTACTTGGTATTATTCAAACATTTGAGTTGAGAACAAAAGAAGAAACTAATCTTCGGAAGGAAGCAACCTTCAAAGCAATTAAGAAGACAAAGGGTAAGAAGTCATAATCGAGCAATGAGTCACTTAGTGATGAAGAAGAAAATTATGGCAGAAGGAATAAAGATTCAAAAAGATTTAAAGATGCAAAATCTGTTAGATGTTTCAATTATGAAAAGTATGGTCACTATGCAACTGAGTGTCAAGAAGCTAAAAATAACAATGATGAAGAAAAATAGGATCACAGGAATAGGGAATCAACAAAATACAGATACCAAAAGAAAGGTAAGGATGGACAAGGTAGAAAAGGAAAAAAGTTCTTTTACAGACAAAAGAGGAGCTACTATGCAGACAAGGCAAGTAAGTACTCAAGTGATAGTGATAATACCTTTTCAGATAATGATAAATATGAAGTCCTATTTTTGATTGAAGAAAGAGAAGAAGTCAAGAAAAGGTCACCAATAATTCTCAAGTGTTTTAGATGTGGTAATTTTGGATATCTTGAAGATAGTTGTACAAGGTATGGTTTCAGTTTCAGTGATGATGAATATGAGGATGCACTTGAAGTACCAGAAGAGAATATTCTAATGGCACTAGAAGAAGAAGAATGTGAGCCTATAGAAGACAAGTCAAAATAAAATGAATATGGAGATAAAGGTAAACAAATAGAGGAAGAATCAGAATAAGGAGGAGTTGATCTTGAGGGAGAGCTTATCTATGCTCTTAAAACTTTAAAGAAGGTAAGAAAGGAAAACTCTCAACTTGATATTCAATTTCAAGAATGTGATGAAGAAAGAGGAAAGCTTATAGAGGATCTAAAAAAGTCAATGACTAAGACAAAGAAGTTTGAGGATAAGTTAGAAGCAAAGGTCTTAGAATGTGAAAGGCTAGAACAAGAAGTAGTTATACTAAGGGAAGATTTAGAAAAATCCAAGGATAAGCTACACAATTTTGAAAAGAGTTCAAAGATTATGGATAAAATGATCAAGGTACAAATAAGGTCAACAAATAAAATAGATCTTGGTTTTGAACAAGCTCAAAATAAACAAGAAGAAAAGTCAAACTCAAGTTCTGAAGAAGAAAAAACTTTAGAAGAAGACAGTGTAAGAGAAAGTGAGACTTCTGAGGATGAGTTGGACAATAGAAAGTTCAACAAGGAAAGGAACAATGCACAAAGAAGAAACAGATGGAACAACGATAAGAATAGGTTAAGAGAGACTAAGAGACCAATGAGGTCAAGACAAGGAAGATTGAATGGATGATGTTTCTCATGTCACAAATTTGGGCACATTGCTTCATAGTGTAGGACACATGAAAGAAAAGAAAATGGGAATTTCAGAAACAAGTAACTTTTCCATGGGTATTGCTACTCATGTAATCAGTTTGGTCACAAGGCAATGAATTGCAGGGTTCATGACAAAAAATGATATGGCTTCACCAGGAGAAATCCCAAGATATTTGCACCTCCAAGGAATAATATCATTAAGTGTTATAAATTTAGTAATGATGGACATACAACAAAGCGGTGTAGAGAAGACATTCCAGAATCAAGCAGGAATAGGAATAGAAAAATGGATATGAACAAGAATAGGAATATGGACATGGACAAAAATAGGAACAGGAATAGAAGTATGGATATGAACAGGAACAAGAATATGGATATGGGTAGGGACAAAAATATGAACAACCAAATAAATCAGAAGGATTAGATGAAAAGGAAAGAGGATAAAGGTAAAGACCAGTGCTTGCTGGGAGTAGAAATACTCCCACCCCAAAATTAACCACCTCAAGAGGAGGTAGGGGAGGGGCTAAGCTAAGAGACTCATTCTTAGCCACAAGCCCCAAAGGTGACCCTTTGCCATTGATGTCAAAGGGGGAGATATTTGAGTAAGGGGGAAAGATTTGGTTTAAGGAGAGAGCATTGAGACAGGGAGAATAATGTTCCAAGGGGAGCAGAACAAGAAAAAGGTCAAGTGTTTGGTAAAAATAATTTGGGTTACCATCAATGACAAAGGGGGAGATTGTTGGACATTTTGAGTCAAAGTTGTCATTGATGTCAAGGAATGAAGTTGTCATTGATGTCAAGGAATAAGCGACCATTGATGCCAAAATGTCAAAAGGACCAATGCAAAAGGTTGATGGCAAAAGAGATTCATAATATTTATTTTTAGTATTATGTGAAGCATAAGTAGAAGGGTTTTTATTAAAACCATGGATTGATAAAATAAAAGGTTTATATTAAAACCATGGATGAGAAAAAATAAAAGGTTTTTATAAAAACCCAAGGAGGCTTTTAATTTCAAATTAGAAATCCCAAGGAAGTTTTAATATTTAATTTATAAATATTTAAATTCAAATTGAATTTAAATTTTATAAATAAATATCATTTATTTGAAGTAGTAAAAACTAAGGAGGCTTTAATCTTTAATAAAACCAAAATATTTAAATATTAATTTATAATATTTAAATTCTAGTGAATTTAAATAATTATAAATTCAATATTTTGAAGGCAAAACATAAGCGTCAACCCCCAATGAATTCATCTCCACCGATGTGCATGGGAACAAGGGCATTAGGTGTTTATACCTTAGCCAAACCTTATATTGGTAATTTTATTAATGCATCCTCGATATTCATTGAAGAAAGCTCGTGCACTATGCAAAACCTAAAATTCGTGTGTTCAAGATGTTGAGGTGCTTGGTTTCTAGCACCATCCAATGGCTAGCTCAGGTGGAATTTGGATTGGCATTTGTGGTAGAGTGGTTACGGGTTCAAAACCCGATGGCAACAAGTTTGGAAAGTCCTTTTGTGTTTTTTGTTTCGAAAGTGACAGAGAAGGTGTTAGAGTGCATGGGAACTCTAGCTCCCATGTGAGCACCTAGCTCATGCAAAAACCAAGGCTACAGTTAGGGCACTTGGGGAGGCAGCATTGTGGGTTCAAAACCCACTAAAGGTAAATGTACATTTTTAATTTGATTTTTATTGCCCTAAGGTTTGATGTGAGGTAGGTGGGAGGTGTAGACACCAAAACAACACCAATCCGATTATGTAACAACGAGCACTGATCAAACTAACACATAGCCCCCAGGGCAGCCCTCAGAGGTTAAACAGTGGTTCTAACCACACACAACAGTTTTGCAAGTCAAAAATCAGTTTGGCATCTTTTAGACACTCAGATTCTTATTCGTCCCAGCCAGGGACGATTGTAGTTTATACTCATCCTACCCAGGTACGAGTGTAGTTTATACTCGTCCTACTCAGGGACGATTACCAGTGCTCGCTTTGGGGTGGGACGAATGTCAAGTTTGACTGGCAAAAAAGTCAAATCTCGGCATGTAACAACTCAGAACTGCCACTTAGCTTTTCCTGCATGACATAGGAGTGCGAGTGAGTTCTTTTGACAACTCATATCTGCCAATTGACGTTCTCTTCACTTCATGGGAATAAGAGTGAGCTTTTTAAAACAACTCAGATTTGCCACTTAGCTATCCCTTCATTGCATGGGAGTGCAAGTGAGATTTTCTAAAACACACAAAGACATGCACAGAGATAGTTAAGAATCCCTTGATCAAGAAGAAGTCTTTATTTCAAGAAAAAAGCATTCATGCAAAGAAACACTTTTGCATGTTAATTCAAAGAGACCCCTTGGGTATATAAAATGGTGAGTTTCCTCACCCAAAAGGGGGATCGAGAAGGAGCATTTTGAGCGATGAAGTGCTTTTAATTCATTTACTTGTGATTTGTGTTTTCAACATCCATAATCTCTTAATCGAAAGAGAGGTTATTGGGTGACTTTTGAAAGCACGAATCAAGAACCAACACTGATTTTCTAACCACAATATTCTACCAATTTGCCGACAACACATCACATCAGGTTTCGGATCCATCTTGAGCGGATTGATGTCAAAGCAAAGTTTCACCTGTGGGTGGTTTGCCTTCGGGCACCCCCCGCTTTATTTCTTTTATAGTATTTAGCTAGTTTCATGTTTATGCTTTTGTCAAGTCTTCATTTCATTTAGATTCATTTCAATCATAGTTAGATTTATCTTCTATTTTTCATACACAGGTGCTACTGATTCGTTGTTTGTTTCTTTGAACACAGATTTGCAGTATTGGAGGAGCAGCGAGGAATCGACCTTTATCAATGCAAGCGGCGACGACGTTTTGGTTCGCCCATCTTATATGTGGGCACGCGGAAGAAGGAATTCTGGAATAAGTTCTAAAAGAGCAATATTTAACGCTCCTATCCCATAAAAAGGAAGGAGACGCATTGTAACACAAATTCGCAAAGCATATCAATAAAAGGGCCGATTTTTATATTGCTTTAATATCTTGTGTTCATGTTCTTTCTTTTTTACGCATTTTTCAATATCATAGGGTTTAAGTGTTATTTTAGTTTCATTTACATTGCAATTTTAGTCTATCCTTTTTGTTTCCGAAATCTCGTGCTTTCAATGGCGATCACGGTGGGACCTCTGTCCTCTATTTTTTTTTAGCTTAACTTACTGATCTAAATTGCTTGTTTTTTTACAGGTACCTATTTTTCAACATCAGACTGTTATTCGTCTCTACAAGTGACGATTACGTGATTGGTATTCGTTTCACCCGGGACGAATAAACTATTCGTTCCACCCCGTGACGATTACGGTTATGTTATTCACCTCACCCGGGGATGATTATAGATCCGTGCAAATTTTTAGAGCAAATCGAAACTTCGATTATGCGAGAGAAGAGGTAGGGGTTTTTACGACTTACGTCAAATTTCTATTTTTCTATTTTCTGGTTTTCAGTTTGTATGGCTTAGGGAAAGATTTCTTTTCATTTGCCTGTTTCAATTTTGCAAAATTAAAACGAACCCCACACATCACGTGACATTTTAAACCAAGGCATTGGTCGTAAAACCCCAACCCTTGAGCAAGACCAAAGGTGGATTCCATTATCACTTTGGCTTGAGATATTGCATCCATTACCTCGATCGTGACTGTTGCTAGACGTAAATCCTGACGAAAGCTGATCGAGTGTAGCTTGGGGTGATTCCCAGCATGCGAGGATAAGCCTTCTATGGTATGTGTCATAAAAAAAGCGATTCCCATTCTGTACCGCCTATGTTCCACGTATCATTTGCTCTCACGTACCTATAGTCTCCCTCACGTAAGGGCGGGTATATAGAGAGGTTGGTATATCGGTCCGGCAATGGTATATTGAAGGGGTGACCATTTTGGGAGTTATAAGAGCCTTCATAATTGCATTTAAACGTTTCACAAAATTTTCAAAAACAAAACAAACAACAAAAACACACTAAACCAGATTTAGGGCACACTATTAATCTTTAAAAGAGATAATCATTGCTTGTGAGTGTGTATGCTATTTTCTGTTTAGAAAAAAAAATCATAAAAATAATTTTTGCATTTTTTTAGGTTAGCATTACCATGGTGAATACTTGTAGCCAAGCCCAATCATGGGCAGAAGCTACAGAAAATGCACCAAGAGAGACAAATCGTCTCCGATATAGCCTTGAAGACTTAGTCATCCCGCCTCGATGGTAGGGTATACCAGTTAGTTCACACCATGCAGAACATGGCTCTAGAGGTCCCTCCTTGAGGGGCACTCCAACCCATACAGTGATAGAACATGGTTCTAGAGGCCCTTCCTTGAGGGGCTCTCCAAGTCAGGCCTTCAATAGATGAGAATTCAGAACCCCTTCCTTAAGGGAAACTCATGAGCAACAAGAATATTTTCAAGACAATAACATATATATACCACCTGGTTTAAACACGAGGCCTCCTATGGAAGTTCATTATGGATAGTGATGAAGCATTGTGTAATGCTATGGAACAACAAAGGGTCCAAAATGAAGAACCATATGATTTTGTGGCTCCTAATTTACCCCCAATTAATGTCAGACATAGTAGACCATATCCAGAACAGCAGGTTCTCCCTACAGGGCAAGACAATTCTGCCCGCACTTTTTATGCATATCACAGAGAGAGAGAGGAGGATCACTATATTCCTCCAGGTCAGTATCCAGTGCCAAAACGATGCACGTCTGCACCTGCATTATATCCAGATCGCTTATTGAGACCAGAGTTTCAAGTTAATGTGGCCAACCTCAATAGAGGGAAGCAACATATAGGGGTATCAGAGCACCATAATCGAAACAGATATGTAGGAGAGACATCTAGGCCTATAAAACAAGATACAATAGAACAAAATGATTTGGCATTTACACAACTAGCCACCCGCCAAGCACAAATCACGCAGCTTAGGCAAGAACAACAAGAATTAGAACATTTGTGTCGCCTTGATCAAGAGCGCATTTAGCGTCAGACTGCTGAAATATTTCACAACCATGCGCTTGAGAGGGCCCCAGTCCCTCGTGCACAACAATCTGATATGTATGTGAGGCACAACCCCTTACTGCAAGATAGGTCTCCATGACCACAGCAAGCACTGCCTCCAAGACCTCTTAGACCTGAGCGGGAGGCCATTCCCCGTGACCATGATGGACATCCTCCACGGGCACCCGTCCATGTTTACAGGCCTAGGCCAAACACTCCTCAAGAAGATTATGAGGATTATTACCAAGAAGAAGAGCGGGCTGAAACGCCCTATCAAGGCGAGAAGGGATGCTACCCATTTATCCATTCAAAGGCCTCAAGTTCCCTGCAACCCACAGCGGGAACCAACCAAGGAGGAGGAAATTATATCCTTCGATGCCTACAAAGTGTTGTTAGAATGCTTGGAGAATATGGAACTTAAGACTGGTGGGCCTCAAAAGCCTACCTTATGCCAACTTCGTAGTCATCTGATACATCCATCAGTGCAAACACCTTCATACCCCGAACATTTCAAGCTGCCCCAATTGGCACTCTTTAAAGGGGATGAGGATGCTCAAGAGCATGTGACACGATTTTTGAGCCAATGCTTTGGTATACAAGACAATGATGCATTGCTATTGAGAACATTCATAACCACATTCGCAGGATCTGCCTCGGATTGGTTTACCCATCTATCGAAGCATAGCATCTACAACTTAGATCAACTAGTGGATGCATTCCTAGAATGTTTTGCTTTCAATACAAAGAAAAAGGCGTCACTCAGTGATCTAGCTAGCCTCAATCAGTATGAGGAGGAGTCTATGGTAGCATATGGGAATTGGTGGAGGACGGTACTTTCAAAGTTGTCCTACCTCCCTCCTATGTCCGACTTAACTCAAATGTTTGCAAAGAGCTGTTTGCGATCGATCTCTGTGCTATTGCAGCTGCAACAATACGCCACTTTAGAAGAAGCTCTGGCACAAGCCAGACGTATCGAAGAGATCAAGATACAGGATGGAAAAATTTCCAAGCCTAAGAAAAAAGAGTGGAACAAGAGCACCAAAATAGGGAATACGCAACAGAAACCCGTTGTGGTCAATCAAGTTGTTATTAATGCCCCTACGCCTGCCCACGCAACATAGCCTTCAAAGGCTAACTATCAGGCTGTGCCTCACAATAATTATGAGAAAGATAACAAGAAGAAGGATCAAAATTAGTAGCATCGCCCTAAGCGACAATTTACACCATACACTGAGTCTAGGGATTCCTTGTTTGACCGTTTGTCAGTGGCAAACTTGATTAATCTGCCAGATATTCCAACAATTGATCTTAATGCGCCAAAGCCTAAGGGCTACAAAGAAGATATTTTATGTAGATTCCACAGAAGGAAAGGGCATGACCTTAATGTATGTTGGAAGTTTAAAGGTTTAGTGCAAGATCTCATTGACAATCACACATTGGTAGTGGATAACCCCATCGCACCCAACAACCAACAAATGGGTGTTTTCAAAGATCCTTTACCCACACATGATGCACAAACAAAACCTTTGCATGTCAATGAAGTGCAAAAGAGTTGCCCTATGGAGGGGTATGTTGGAATGATTAGCATTGTGACAAGAAACAAGAGACACCCAGGAGTTGTCCCCGCGACAGCCACTAGGGAAGCTTCATCCATGTCACAACATCAACCGAATCCTACACAATTGGCCCTGCCTAGACCAGTGGCCATGATTTGAACTAGACTTACCCAAAGTCTAAGGACCACATCGGCTAGGCTCTCCATTTATGAGCTTATTCAACAATCAGTGCCCCATCAGGAAGCTCTTATGGAGATATTAAAGGCAATTGAACTGCAACCCCACGAAGCGGATTTGTTCAACAATTTTGTGGGGCATGTCAAACAGTGTACTGAACCAATTATTACCTTTAGGGAAGATGAGCTAAAAACGGTGATTGGAGGTAACGGATCCACCCCTACACGTTATTGCACGGGTCAACGGGACTCCATACAAACGAGTGTTGATAGACACTGGTTCGTCCAGTAACCTTATTACAACCGCTGCACTGAAACATTTGAAACTACCAGCCTCTCACATTGCACCTTCCACTTATACCCTTCGATCATTTAATGATACGATATGCTCGACAGTTGGCACAATTGTCCTGCCTATACAAGTGGGACAAAAGACCATTCATACGTTGTGCCACATTTTAGAAGGTGAGATGGCTTACAATATCTTGCTTGGGCAGCCTTGGATCCGAGATATGAAGTGTGTCCCTTCAATTGCTCATCAATGTTTGAAGTATACATTTGAAGGACAAGTGCATGTGGTCCCCATAGATTTGGAACCTTTTAAATATTGCAATTCAGTGCAAATCATGCCGCAGTCGACCCTTCCTTCAATGCACGTGGATTTCCAGTTAAATCCATCTAAACGGGGTTCGACTAAGCAAGAATCTCCATCACCAAGTCAATCAAATTCTCAGGTGGGATCATCTTCTTCATCCAGTCCTCCAACAACGACGCCACCTACGGTGGCCACACCAACGGACAAAGGAAAGAAGCCCCTGGAAGCGAAACCACCTTTAGTCTCCAACATCTCTACAGAAGAGACGCCTAATAGAATGGAAGTTGAGACGCCTAGTTCACCCCACATGGAGTGGATTCAAGGAGAATTCCCATTTGCTTCCCCTCAATCACCAACGATTACTATTGAGATGTCTAACACAAGCATGGGGGAGTACATAGTGCGCAATGTTGTTGCAACGCCCACACTTCAGTCTATGCAAGACATGGGAAAACCTCGACTCCCCATAGGCTCGGTGGTTCCTTTAGGCTACCCACCTAATCAGACAAAATTTATTTTTGGGGGCCTAGATCATGGCGTTGAACCTTCTTGAAATGAAGAAGAATATGAAGATCCCTTTGTGGAAGATGTTAACTATCTAGCCAACCCAGACTTCGCATTACGATATCTTAGCCAATGCAATTGGCATGGATACGAGTTAGGCCGGTATGAACAAGGAATGCATGTTTTGTGTCAACCAAGATACCAAATGCCTTATGATAAGTCAGGAGTAGGGTTTAATCACCCTTTGCCCCTCGACATATTGGTCGAAAACATGCAAGGCCTAGGGATAGGCAACAAGGATGGGTTGGCATCAGATCCATATGCCAATCCAAACACAACTTATACATTGGGGGATTATTTCCCCTTACAAACAAATAACCTTGTTGACCTCAACAACCCTTTCCCTACGGTCGAACAAGGAGAAACCTCATGGACTCACCCACAAGGGGAAGATGGACAAGACCACGAAGGGTCTTCTGAAGATGAGTCGGAGTACGATCATTCGCCCGAATATCAACTGAATGATGATCAGGACAACTTCCTGATGATGTTCCCATTGAATGATCCCAGTGAGCATAGGCTACAACAACAACAACAAAATACTTTGGACATAGATGACATGTTTGAACACTTACACATAGATCCAAGACCTAGGAGGCATTTCAACCTGGCACAGTTATAGCAATTACTGCACCCGCCACTCCAGGCATACAGCGAGCATCTTTTGCTTGGAGACCCTATCAAACCATTTATACCTAGGGCAGACCTCGTTTGCAGGTCCGCGCATAGGGCTGATCCCTTTGTGCCAGTGCCTACAGAGCCAGATCCAAAGCACCAAGAGCATCTAGAATGTCAGAGTTGTCACATTTGTGATAATGGAGATTACAATCATTTCATCAACATGGTTTCCATTGACTTGACCGCCCCCATCCATGATCCAGCCAATCCAACACGATTATTGCATCTAGACATAGAAGCTATTGATTGGGATCACGTTGACACAACACCATCTCCATCAGAGTATTGGCCTTGCGGTGGGATGTTTCATTTCACTCCGAGACGGACTCGGGATGTCTTCCATGCTGAAGAGGAACTTGACATTCCTAATGATGATCTTAATTCAGCAAACGATATCCATCTGATTCCAATTCCACACCAGTTGGAAGACGGATCCCATATGTCAGTTGAAGCAATGATTGATGTAGACATCGGCATAGATCCAATGAATCCATGAATTCTCAAGCTGGGGGTAAGTCTTTCTCCCGAAGAGCGAGACGATTATGTTGCCCTTATTAAAGAAAAGAAGGAGGTTTTTGCATGGTCATACAAGGATATGTCGGGACTAGAACCATAGCTAGTCATGCACAATTTAACGCTTGATCCGACAATCAAGCCAGTCAAGCAAAAACTATGCAAGATGCATCCAACAGTGGCCTTAATGGTAAAATATGAGTTACAAAAGTTGTTGGATGCCCAGTTTCTCATCTGTGTAGATTATCCGCCATGGTTGTCTAACATGGTTCCTGTCAAGAAACCCGATGGGAGGATTTGCATATGCACTAATTTTTGAGATCTTAACAAAGCGAGTCCTAAGGATGATTTTCCCTTGCCGAGCATCGACGCATTGGTAGATGCTACAGCGGGCCACGAAATGCTTTCCCTTATGGATGGTTTCTCAGGATACAATCAGATTCGTATTAATCCTGAGGACCAACTAAAAACGACATTCATAACGCCTTGGGGGACATTTTGCTATAAGGTCATGCCTTTTGGCCTTAAAAATGCCGGAGCTACCTACCAACGTGCCATGACATACATCTTTCATGATTACATGCACAAAAATTTGGAATATTACATGGATGATTTGTTGGCCAAATCTCTTTTACGCCCAGATCACATCGGTGACTTGAGTAAGGTCCTTGATCACCTCATTGAGCATAAAGTCAGACTAAACCCCAAGAAGTGTGTCTTTGGCGTTACCTCTAGAAAGCTCTTGGGTTTCATAGTCTCCAAATGAGGAATTGAGGTTGATCCAAACAAAGTCAAGGCAATCCTTGAAATGCATCCCCCAACCACCATCAAGCAGCTCAGGAGTCTGCAGGGAAAGGTTGCGTCGATCAAGCGCTTCATAGCGCAGTTATCTGACAAATGCTAACCCATGAATAAATTATTGCATAAAGGGGTCACATTTCATTGGGATGACGAGTGCCAGTCAGCCTTTTATGACATTAAACAGTACTTGGCTTCACCGCTAGTATTGGCACCACCCAGACCAGGAGTGCCGTTCTATTTATACATCTCAGCCACTGAGGTGGCACTGGGTGCCATGCTATCCCAAAAAAATGAACTTCACAGAGAACAGGCTACATACTATCTTAGCCACACCTTGGTCAGTTATGAACTTAACTATGCATATGTTGAAAAGCTCTGCTTGGCAGTGGTGTTTGCTACCAAAAAGCTACACCACTACATTCTTAGTAATAAGACGTATGTTGTGTCTAAGGAGAATCCATTGTGATACATGATGAGTCGTACTTATCATAGTAGCCGCACGGCGAAATGGATCATGTTGTTGACGGAGTTTGACATAGAGTTCATTGGATAGAAATCTATAAAAGGTCAAGTCATCACCGATCAACTAGCTGAGGCTCCTCTTGAAGACGATCAGCCTCTGACTTTTGAACTACCTGATGATGGGGTCTTCCATGTTTTAGAGTCGCCAGATTCTGATGAGCCTGAGTCACAGGCTGACATAACCCTATTCTTCGATGGTTCTAAATGTGAGCAAGGGGGTGGCACGGGAATTGTATTCTTCACTCCACAAGGTGCTCTGATGCCCTTGTCATTTAAATTAGACTTCCCATGCACCAACAATAATGTAGAATACGAAGCCTTGCTCATAGGTCTTCAGACAACAATCACCATGAACATTAAACGCTTGAACATCTTTGGTGATTCGCTGTTAATTTTCAATCAAGTAAAGGGGATATACCAATTTAAATGTCCAGTTTTGTGGTCTTACAAGGTCCTTGTGGACAAATTCATGGCACAACTTGAATGGTATGACATCGAGGAACTCCCTTGATCATCAAATCGTTTTGCGGATACGATGGCCTCCTTGGGGTCACTCATCCCGCAAGACTCTTCTGGTGAAATGACAACCATTCAGGTTAAAACATTATCGCAATCTGTGATGGAGCATGCAAGCTCTGATCTAACGCCAAGAATCCACATGATCCGGATTGAACCATCTCCGGATAAGTTCTCTCGAATTCGAGATTGTTTGACTAAAGCCAACTGGGGGTCCTTTTTCTCCCCGACTCCTCTTACTAGCAACACCACATTATTTTTACAAGTTCTTTCCTGCTTAGCTTTTGTTCAGGATAGACTTCAAGAGAGATTGACCATTCATACTATCAAGGTTTCTGATCAACAAGATTGGTACACACCCATTCGGGATTACCTCAAGCTAGGTAATCTCCCCCTTGGATTGACACAAGCCGTGAAAAGATCATTCAAATAGAAAGCAGCAAAGCATGTCTTGTTAGGAGAAATTTTGTATCGTCAAAATTATGAAGGAATCCTCATTCGTTGTTTGGACCAGCAAGAGTCCACTTGGGTGATCATCCAAGCTCACGATGGTACATGTGGTGGCCACTTCAGCGGTATGACCATCGCAAAGCGCATTCTTCGCATGGGTTATTATTGGCCATCTTTAGAGCGATATTGTTGCGCGTATGTGAAGAAGTGCATGAAGTGTCAGCACCATGCTAATTTGACACACGTACCTTCTCAGGCCTTACAACCGATTCAATCGGTTTGGCCTTTTTCATAGTGGGGCTTTGATCTAATTGGAAAGATCTCCCCTGCGTTGTCTGGTCGTCACACGTTTATTTTAACGGCCATAGAGTACTTTACCAAATGGTTGGAAGAAATTTCGCTGACCACTACGACTGGAGCCTGCATTGTGGAGTTTATTTTGCATAACATCATATGTCGTTTTGGTATTCCATCCAAAATAGTCTCGGATAATGGGACACTATTCAAGAACAAAGACGTGCATGCTTTGACCACAAAGTACAAGATTCAGCATAGCTTTTCGACACCCTATTATCCGTAGGCAAATGGGCAAGCAGAGGCGTCCAACAAAATGCTAGTCACCATTCTCAAAAAGATAGTTGCAGACAATCATAAAGACTAGCACATTCAGATCCCGCTTGCCCTATGGGCTTATCGCACTAGCATTCGGATGCCCACTGGGGCAACTCCATTTTCGTTGGTGTATGGCTCCGAGGCAGTCATGCCTTTTGAGTTGGAAATTCCTTCCCTACGCATTTCAATGCAAGAGTTCATCGAAAGTCCATCTTAGGGAATTTTAGGTTGGTGACTTGGTCTTAAAAGAGAACCAGTAGAATTCTAATTTGTCGTCCCATCTACGGGACAAGTTTGTGGCAAACTGGTTGGGTCCTTACATCATTGATAGTAAAATAGGACCTAGAACATACCGACTTGCCTCTCTTGAAGGAATCAAAGAAACAGAACCCTTGAACATCATTCATTTGAGGTCATTCCACAGCTAGAGAGCCATAGTCCAACAAAAAGCTCCAAGGATTACCACAATCGCTTGGTCAACCCAAAAAGCTCCAAGGATTACCACAATCGCTTGGTCAACCCAAAAAGCTCCAAGGATTACCACAATCGCTTGGTCAACCCAAAAGCTCCAAGGATTACCACAATCGCTTGGTCAACCCAAAAGCTCCAAGGATTATCATAATCGCTTGGTCAATCCAACATGCTCCTCTCGTCGCCTGTGTCGGGATGATGCCAACTGCTCCATCTCGCTATCTCTCGTATTGTATGATGAGCCACTGACTGGAGGCTCTAGTATTCACCCACCCAGGTGGATGATCTCACCCTCCATCTCTGACCGATGCTGCCCCCAATCTGCCTCCCATCGCCCCTAGTCAGCCTCCCGTCGCCTCCACTCGGCCTCTCGCCTATGGTAATACACAATGGCATCATCGCGCTGTGCTAGCTGCACCCGTAGGAGATCCCTCTCCCGTGTAGCATCTGTATCCCGTTCCTACTGGTGAGCCGTAGCCCCTGCGCTCCCCTGCCCCACCAACTATGTTTGTAGGAGATCCCTCTCCTACGTCATCTCTGCAAGCTCTCCATATCGCCTCTATAGCAACCCTGTTAGATGCGCTACCTCCGCGCACAACCCTGCCTCTGTATCACCCTGAACGGCTGGAGCATCAGCCTGCTCTAGAGCATCCTGCATCTCTGGTTGCTCCTCCTCCCCAAAGTCATCTCCCACATTTACCACCTCCACCATCTCCACATCTGCAGGAGCTCCCCAACCCTCTCCTGGTGCCTCTGGACCCTCTCCGCCTCCCGCTGCCTCAGCTTCTCCCAATGGCCCCTCACCTCGCCACTGCCGCAGCGTCCACCACTCCTGATACTCGGCCGTCACTTCGACGTCATCTATGTCCGAAATGTCCAGTACAGTATCAGACTCCTCCCCCAATGGCTCGAGGATCGACGCAGCTAAGGTCCTCTCATCACTCCGGCATCGATAGCCCATGGGTTCTCCAGGCAACCCCTGGCGTACCCCAAACTGTCACGTCACTCAAAGATAATGAAAGTACTCCTACTCTGTCCCGTGACGCCCAATCACCCATCTCCCCCTTCGAACCCGTCGAAGCCAATCATCCGCCTCTGGCCATGCAAGACAATCCCGATATGGCCTCCATACCACATCCTTGGGAGTCAGTCATGCAAAGGCATCTCTGCAATGGTCCACGTCTCTCGCGAACCGTTGACTCTACCCCCGCTCCTCTGATCGATACCATAAAGCACCATACCCAATTTCCCTATCCACCATCTCAGCTCGGGTAGTCCAGGGCAACCCTTGTGGTCGCTCTATGGCTATGTGCTGCCATGCCCAACACTGCAACAAGAAACTACACCCCATCCCCTTCTGCCTCCGACAGCGGACCTCATACATCTCATCGTACAGCTACGCCAAAAGCATCTGACCCCATCTCATAATCACCGGCTCTGTCACCGGACAATCCACCAACTGCCATACTACCTCCAATAGGTTCCATGGGAACCTCGCTCCTGACGAGTCTGGCAGGAGCATGTTGGAAATGAGGCTCATGAGTATCGCATGCCTCACTCCCAACATTCCCCTCGCATACCAATACCATACTAGAATCCCCCCAATATGGCAATCCAGCTCCGCCCTCTCCAACGAGGTCATCCCATCATCATCCTCTCCATATCCAAAGTATCGCGTCAGTATCGCCATCCTCTGGCCCCGTGGTGTCGTCCGAATGGGAACCCCGTCTATCAAAATCCGAATAATCTGATACACATCCTCCAAGGTGACAGTCATCTCCCCTATCGAAAGATGGAAGGTGTTCGTCCAAACATCCCATAGGTCGATCAGTGCTGTAAGGTATGCCCGATCTGCCACAACTGCATCCAACCGAGCCACATGCTTGAGACCTAAGGCATCAAGCCACTCCCAGTCATCATCACTCAATGCCTCGCGGGCATTAGAAAAAATAGTCGGTACTCGATGTCGACTCTTCACCACCTGCACATCACAAAACACAACATACATCAAAAACATGCATCAAATTACCATCACATGTACAAAAAAGCATAACTGTACATCAACATCTTTTCATTCACAAAAAAATAAAAATAAAAATTTCAGTTTTCATCTTACATTTTATCAAAAACGACAAAACTTTGACATGGTTTACCTACGGTTTTACCTAAGTTTACCATTTCAATAAAAAAAAAAAAAAAAAAATTCATCAATTTTTTTCATCTTTCATTTCATCAAAAAAACGACAAAAATTTGACATGGTTTACCTACGGTTTTACCTAAGTTTACCATTTCAACCAAAAAAATTCATCCATTTTTCATTTTCTTAATTCATAAAAAAAAATCGACAAAAATTTGACATGGTTTACCTATGGTTTTACCTAAGTTTACCATTTCAACCAAAAAAAATCATTAATTTTTCATCTTAATTTCAACAAAAAACAACAAAAATTTGACATGGTTTACCTACGGTTTTACCTAAGTTTACCATTTCAACCAAAAAAATTCATTAATTTTTCATCTTAATTTCAACAAAAAACGACAAAAATTTGACATGGTTTACCTACGGTTTTACCTAAGTTTACCATTTCAAAACAAAAAAAATTCATCAATTTTGCATCTTTAATTGCATAAAAAACGACAAAAATTTGACATGGTTTACCTATGGTTTTACCTAAGTTTACCATTTCAAAACAAAAAATTTCATCAATTTTGCATCTTTAATTGCATAAAAAACGACAAAAATTTGACATGGTTTACCTAAGTTTACCATTTCAATAAAAAAAAAAAAAAAAAACGACAATTTTTTTTTTTTTGACATGGTTTCCCTATGGTTTCGACCTAAGTTTACCATTTCAATAAAACACGTCATCCATTTTTAATTTCACAAAAATTACAAAAAAAAAAAAATATGGGCGTGGTTTACCTACGGTTTTGACCTAAGTTTTACCATTCACATAGAAAAACATTTTAACCATGGTTACCCTAAGTTGTTACTCTAAGTTTCATTTTGGGTTTATCATCCGGTTTTCCATCTAAGTTTCCATCGGTCTGCATCCATGTCTCATTTGGTTTTATTCATTTACCTTTTAATTTAATTAATTAGGGTTTCATGTTTAAACACAAGAACAACACCATAAAAACAAATTTGCATTTTCACAATCAAGGAGATAGTGCACTTACTGGTCTCGCCTCGGCTCCGCCGCTCGACAACCCGGTCTGTGCACTCATGGTGGCTGGATAATCCGGCAGTGCTTCGTGTCAGAAAATCTACCTCCTCCTCCCCAGAGCTCCAAATCGTAATTGATGAACAATGCAAATGAACGAAAATCGTCATTTTCGCCTATTTATACTTTTTGTCCGTCGATAATCGTCCTTGACCGAGATGAGTGCTCTTCGGTGCGCTCGTCCCACCCCGGGACGAGTACCACCGTGGCGCACTCGTCTCACCCCAGGACGAGTACCATCACGGCAATCGTCCCCCCACGGGACGAGTAAAAAAAAAAAAAAAATAATTAAAAATGACAAATGCCAACAAAACCACTAAAAATTGCCGGACAAAAGTGCTCTTGCACTTAACCTCTTGGCATAAGAAAACTGATGTCGGGGTATACCTTGTCGTTATCCTACTCCCTAAGAAGGCTATCATAGCCGGACCGCCCCATGGGAAGACGAATTTTCGCCAATATTAACCCCAAATGGCATCTCAAAATGGGTTCACACTCAACAAAAATAGGTCAAACCAGTTGGGAAACTACTCGAGCATGCTTAGCGGTAAACCATCTAAAGGCACCCTTGCACAAGTCATCTTGGGTCAAGCAACTCGTCGCTTTTCTCATGTCGGTCATTCCCTCATCGATTCGTCGCTTGAGGGGGTAGTCACACTTAGTTGCCAATCAACATCAATATACCCAGTCTTGGAAATCACACGCATTCAAAGGATCATTGCAAATGACAATCGTGCCCTTGCTTGGGATAGAAAACAAGCAAATTATCATTAACTGATCATATACTTGGCATTCGTGAATCATGAACTCAAGGTTCCCACAACAAAAGGTTACGCCCTTTGCCTATTCATGACTGATCAATGTCTAAGTTCAAGTAATACCTCACCGAATCGGGTTAATACTTGATTTGAGTTCCTTAGCTCGTCAGAAGCAAGGATTCAAGAATGCGTGCCCTTTCCATACTTGGGGCATCAAGAGTTGGTTAGGTTACTGAGAAACCCTAATCATTAGTGCTTTGGTTATATTTTTGCTCAGCACTACACCTTGTGCAACGCTTCCCAAAAAGGGGCATCTGTAGACACCAAAACAACACCAATCTGATTATGTGACAACGAGCACTGATCAAACTAACACACAGCCCCCAGGGCAGCCCTCAGAGGTTAAACAATGGTTCTAACCACTCACACAACAGTTTTGCAAGTCAGAAATCAGTTTGGCATCTTTTAGACACTCAACTTCTTATTCGTCCCACCTAGGGACGAGTGCAGTTTATACTCGTCCTACCCAGGGACGAGTGCAGTTTATACTCGTCCTACCCAGGGACGATTACCAGCGCTCACTTCGGGGTGGGACGAATGTCAAGTTTGACCGGAAAAAAAGTCAAATCTCGGCATGTAACAACTCAGAACTGCCACTTAGCTTTTCCTGCATGACATAGGAGTGCGAGTGAGTTCTTTTGACAACTCATATCTGCCAATTGACGTTCTCTTCACTTCATGGGAATAAGAGTGAGCTTTTTAAGACAACTCAGATTTGCCACTTAGCTATCCCTTCATTGCATGGGAGTGCAAGTGAGATTTTCTAAAACACACAAAGACATGCACAAAGACAGTTAAGAATCCCTTGATCAAGAAGAAGTCTTTATTTCAGGCAAAAAGCATTCATGCAAAGAAACACTTTTGCATGTTAATTCAAAGAGACCCCTTGGGTCTATAAAATGGTGAGTTTCCTCACCCAAAAGGGGGACCGAGAAGGAGCATTTTGAGCGACGAAGTGCTGCTAATTCATTTACTTGCGATTTGTGTTTTCAACATCCATAATCTCTTAATCGAAAGAGAGGTTATTGGGTGACTTTTGAAAGCACGAATCAAGAACCAACACCAATTTTTTGACCACAATATTCTACCAATTTGCCGAAAACACATCACATCAGGTTTCGGATCCATCCTAAGAGGATTGGTGTCGAAGCAAAGTTTCTCCTGCGGGTGGTTTGCCTTCGGGCACCCCCCCGCTTTATTTCTTTTATAGTATTTAGCTAGTTTCATGTTTATGCTTTTGTCAAGTCTTCATTTCATTTAGATTCATTTCAATCATAGTTAGATTTATCTTTTATTTTTCATACACAGGTGCTACTGATTCTTTGTTTGTTTCTTTGAACGCAGATTTGCAGCATTGGAGGAGCAGCGAGGAATCGACCTTTATCAACGCAAGCGACGATGACGTTTTGGTTCGCCCATCTTATATGTGGGCACGCGAAAGAAGGAATTCTGGAATAAGTTGTAAAAGAGCAATATTTAACGCTCCTATCCCATAAAAAGGAAGGAGACGCATTGTAACACAAATTCGCAAAGCATATCAATAAAAGGGCCGATTTTTATATTGCTTTAATATCTTGTGTTCATGTTCTTTCTTTTTACGCATTTTTCAATATCATAGGGTTTAAGCGTTATTTTAGTTTCATTTACATTGCAATTTTAGTCTATCCTTTTTGTTTCCGGAATCTCGTGCTTTCAGGAGGCATAAGGATTAATTAAATTTTAAATTTTTGTGGTGATTTTTCATGGTAAAATAGTGAAGGAAGTTATAAGGAGTTTGATTTTAATTTTAAAATAAATTCCTAATTGTTATATTTGCATATTGGAGGAGTAAGCCTTTTAAGGCATTGATTTTATTTTAAATGACTCTTTGCCAAAGGAATTATTGTGAAAGTAATTGTTCTAAACTTTTTAAGGTGTTGGATGTTATTTTAAAGATGGAGTGATAAGGTGTATTTGTTTTAATATTATTTTGTATTGTGAGAGAGAGATTATTATCTTCTAACCTCCTTGAGTTTGGCAAAGAAGTTTTTATGATTGTGGTAGATTTGTGTGATCTACTTCTACATCAAATAAAAAGGTATGGGCACATTCTTCCTTGGTTGAGTAGATTGGTTGGTTTTCTAGAAAACAAATTTGGAGTAAAAAGGACTTGATTAGGTTTCCTTATTGAGTTGTTGAGCTATTATGAAGTGAATTCTATGCACCTTGTTTGATAAGCATTGTTTTTGAAGTGAATGGTTGAGTGAAGAACTTGAACTAGGGTTTGCAAAGAACATGAGTATCATTGTTATGTGAGATTGGTTGATAAGCATTGTTGGAAACATTTGAGTGAGTGTTCATATGTTTGGACTAGGGTTTATGAGAAAGGATTATTTCATTGAGTGATTGGTTGAGTAGAGTTGGTTGATCCTAGTCAAGTAAATGTGTGAAGTGATAGTACAAGTTATATGAAACAAATTGTTCTATATTCTAAATTGATTTAAGAAAGAGGTTGAGTGTTGATGAGTGTGAAATATATTGAGTCTCTAACAATTCTCTATATGTTTCTATGATAAAAGAGAGATTGAAAGTGATTAAGAGTTTGTGAATGTGAAGCATATTGAGTCTCTAACAATTCTTTGTATGTTTCTAAAAGAGTGATTGAAAATAATTGAGCATTGTGATGAGTGTGAAGCATATTGAGTCTCTAACAATTATTTTTATGTTTCTATGAGATTGGACAAGTTCTAGTATGGACTTGTTGAGCAGATTGAGACAAGTATTAGTGAATACTTGAGATCATATTGGAAAAGTTCTAGAGAGGACTTGTGGATAGATTAGTGTTAGTTTTTGTGGAATCTTACAAGGTAGATTTAAGACAAGTCTTTGAGAAGACTTGATATCAGAGTTGATTTATTGATTTGTTCAAACCTTGAGTAAAGGTTTGGGGTAGATCTAGCAGTGTTGATTTGTGATTGGATCAAGCTTTATGCTAAGGCTTGAGGATGAATATTGAAGACAAATTTGTCCTAGACCGAAGGACTGTGTTTAGTATAGATTTGAAGATAGAGTTTGGTGTAGATTTGAGGACAGGTTTGTGCCAGACCAGAGATAGAGATTGAGAAAATTTGTGCTAAACCAAAGGACCGTGTTTAGTGCAGATTTGAGATAAATATTTAAAGGTGACAGAGTATAAAGGACGGTAGTCTCTAGTGGATAGATATCCATTAGCTAGGGCAGTGAGGATAGGTGTCTTCAGTGGATAGAGATCCATTAGCCAGAGTAGTGGGAGCAATAGTTCTTCTAGAATATCACTAGTCATAGCTAAGGAGAAAGGAGTTCTCCTATGGATAGAGATCCATGAACTTGATTAGGGTATTGGTGTCTCCTTTAGATATAGGTCCATAAGCATTGTAATAGGGAAAGGATTTCCAAGAGATTGAATGAAAATTTTTTAGTGAAATATTTTCTCCGTGGAGTAGCCCACATTGGGTGAACCACGTTAAATTGGTGTCTCTATTGTGTGTGTTTATTTATGCATTGATTTGATTACTATTGTTTATATTGCTATATTTACATTACATAATATTGATTGGAAAAAAAAAGTAAAAAGTGGTCTTACACTGTTCACCCCCTCGGAAGAGTTTAATAGCTTGAAGGAAAAGCTTTCAAGAACACAATGGAGTATAAGAATGTGTCCTCAGATAATTCAACACCAATATTTTATGGAAGTGATTATATATTGTGGAGTACGATAATGAAGATTCATCTGATGGCACTTGGAAATGAAATTTGGAAAGCAGTTGAAAATGGATACATACCACTAGTTGATCCACCTACAGATAAGGAAGGTAAGCTTCTACAACATTACAATTCAAAAGCAATGAATGCAATTTTGAGAGGTTTGAAACTAAAACCATCCCTTGTAAAACTATCTTCAAGATGTCCAAAATTACCACATCTAAAAAACCAATATTTTTGGATGCATGTTGTATGCTTTATCTTCTGTTGACTACATCTATCAAGCACGACTGTAAATGTTGCCCATGGCTCTGTGGCATGGCTACAACTATTAACTGTGACTATAAGCCAAAACTAAGGCCTATCATCACAAAACATAGTAAGTTAGTATTCTGTAGCATAAAATGTGGGTTTCCCATCATGATTGCCTTTTGTAGCAATCTAGGATGCATACACCTAAACTAATAATAACCAAAAATTCACACAAAGCATAAAAGAATGGACAAATTTACAAATAACCACAAATAAAGTATCATTTTATTAAATTTCCAATGAAAATAAATTACAAATCCATCCCTATTAGGGATACTTAATGTGATACAATCATTACAATCATAGAAAATCCCCACTCAAGGGTAGGTGTAATCTGCAGGCTTCTTAGGTTGACACAAACTGTAGGCAAATGTGGCATTCTTCTCCATGATTAGAGGCATTTGTTGCTTTGAATGACAAGACCTTGTTGACCCTACATTCAAGAAACAACAAGAAACAATTAAAAGTAAAGGAGACCTCTCTTAATGATGCTTTTAGAGGAATTTTGCATATAACATGTCATGAAAACTTGAAATCAAGAAAATGCATAAAACATGGCAATCTACACTAAACATGATTATTTGCCATCAAGAAATATAAAGGAAACATCAATCAATCTATATGATGTCCTATTTAAACAATTGGAAGCATTCAAACATAAGAAATAGCCACAATTAATCTAGCTACCAAATGACAAGAAATGAAGGAAACAAGTCTTAACTTCCTACTTCTATCGCACAATTGTCTCTAATAAAACAAATCTAGATCAAATATATATAATCTAATGCAAATAAAAGATAAAATACTAGTAAAACCAAGGGAAAAATGACATTAAAATTGACCACGGGTCTACAGTGCATCTAGCACTGTTAGCCATGACTGAGCTAAAAATGTGGTTGCTCTCAAACGTTGGTCTTAGATCTCCAATTCCCCTTGATGAATTGATGATCAAGGGTCACCATGATGTCCTTTGACAGATTTAGCAGTTGAATTGCTCAGATTGGTGATGGAATGGGCTCAATTGAGTTTCTTGATTCCTCCTAGCTCTCCATAGCCTTCTTGATTTCAAATACCATATGATATCCAATTAGGTAGTAAAAGTATTCTTCTCAATGGATACAAGTGAGTATGCAATTTGACAGGGTTTCGCTGCACTTCAACTTGAGATTATTCTAGGACTTTTCCCCAATTTAGAGGGGGGTTTTATAGCACATGGGAAGGCCATGTCTTAGCTTCATGGAGAATCCAAGATCAAGAAGGGATAGCTGGAGTAGTTGGATGGAAAATTATGGAACTTTTCGCTCTCTAACTACTTGGATATTCAACCAATTGGCCGTTGTAACCGATTTTGGGTCAGCTAAGTTCCAACTAATTTTGAAGGCTAGCCAACTCTGTTAACCATGGGTTTCATCTGCGGCCAAAACTGATTAGGCAAAAATGCCTAAATGAGTGGTTAGAACCATTGCTTCACCTTGGAATCTGTCCAAGATCTTTCATATGGTCTTCTAGTATGTCCTATATGAGAAGTCGTCTTGACATGATGCGTTTTAGGTGTCTACACTAACAATGTACCCAAGGTGGTACATTGAAATGTACCTAAATAATGTAATATACTCTAACACTATCCAAGATAAGAATCTCTACATTGATGTGGGGGAAAAGTTATTGAATATGGGTATATATACAACGAAAACATGGTGTCAATCCATATGCATTTGTGATGGTTACCATGGCTTAGTGATTGATCTTTTCTACTTCTACCCAAGCTTTGGCATAATATTGAATGGCATATCATTATTTAATTGATTCATTACAATGCTTTATTGATAATTATTTTTTAAATATATTTTTATAATAAAAATAATTTTATATTAATATTTAATGTTAAAATTGGCATGTATTTTTATCAAAGGAAATATATTTGTATTATAATTTATTTACAATCAAATAATTTTAAAATAAAAAAATATTTTATAATTTTGTATTAAAATTATTGATTTTTTTTCTACTTGATTAATATTAATTATTATCAAGATGCAAGCTTACTTTAGTGGTAAGGAATTTGGCTTCTCTTTGAGAGGTCCAAGGTTCAAACCCCACTCAATATGAAGGGATCAAGACCCCTCATAAAAAACTGTGTAAAATCATTGAAAAAAATATTGATTACTATTAAATTCTTGGAATTAAGCTTTTTGAGTGTTATGTTTACTGACATATTTATATAGCTTCTAATTAATTTAATAATAATAATAATAATTTTATAGAAGTTTGCAAGTGTGGTGCATTGGTGATTGTGAAAAATTCATCCATTTGAGAGGTCTTAAGTTCGAATCCCTATACAAACATGAGACCGAGTGGACACAAAAAAAATCTCCTTTGGCTTCCCTCTAGATAGTGGTATATCTATATGGGACGACTGTTGGCCACCTAAGAGCGGCTATCGAGATTTTCTCTCTACCCTAAGTTTTTTGACACAATTACAAAGCTGATAAAGAACATAATTAAAAAACATTATAGGAGTGTGATAGCGAGTGTGAGCGATGGCGATGGTGACAACGATTTTCCTCAAAAAATTAAACTTTATTTTGGTGGGCCTTTTGGCGTAGGACATGACGACAAATCCAACCTCCACCCGATGATCCACCATAGTCTAGCTAATAACATGGATGTGTCAGGCTTGCCACACTTAGTAGGGAACCCTCCCTTGGGTTATGCGGATCAAAAAATATATTCTGGTGCTAGTGGGGACCCCCCTTTGGATATTTGTAAAGAAGACCCTTCCAGAGTGATTGGTAGCAATTTTCACACCAATGGAGATGTGTCATTATCTCTGGCGGGTCCCATTGGTGGTGGGACTATGGTAGTATCTAGTACACCTATCGAAGATGGATCTATGGCTTCCAAGTAGAGTCCTCCTTCTTGCTCTTTTGTTGATATTTTGAAAAATAATTCTTCTTTTGGTTCACCTCGATCGAAATTTATTTTGCATCCCTCTCAAGGCTCCATTAGGATTTCATCTAAGCTTATGATTTCTTCCATGAACAAAAAATCTCAATACTTGGTGGAAATATTTCTTTGCTCGTGTCTTGACATGGAGTCCATTCGTAGATGGGACCTAACCAACTGGTGTTCTTTAGGATCAATGGACTTGGTGTCCCTTCCTAAAGGTTTTTTATAATCTGGCTTGACAACCCTAGTGATTCAAGCCAAATCCTAATTGGTGGCCCTTGGTTCTTTGAACGAAGGGGTCTCTTTCTCAAGAAATAGACTATGGAATTTGATCCAAATACCCAAAATATCAATCTCGCTATGATCTAGGTTCATCTTCTGAGTCTTAATGTTTAGTTTTGGTACAGAGACATCCTAAAATGGATCACTCTATGCATTAGTGAGTTGATTGCTTTTGATTTGGCTATTAAGGTTAAGACCTGTATGGTTTATGCACACATGTGTATCAATGTTGACCTAGAATCTGAACTTCCTTCTTCCATTGAGATTATTTTAGATCTTTATCACAAGAACTGAATCATAGAGTATGAAAATAAGCTAGCTTTTGTGCCATGCTCTAAGAAAGGTCACCTCAACTCGTAGTGCCCAGTATTAAGAGTTTTCAAGGCACATCCTACTAGGAAACCTTGCAATGAACAATTTTGGTAACAACTGATCAACACGTATTTTAAAACTTCTATTATGGGTGATGTTAAAAATCCTAATCTCTTCCCAATAGCATTGAAGTAGATCTAAAACAGGGGTTTTCACCCTCAACTTCAAATACCTCCTCTCAAACCCCTTCCAAGAATATGTCGACCAATGTGGCTCATGGAGTAGCTCCTGCTACTAGCTCGATGGAGGACCCTATGAAGGAACCATCCTTTGATATGAAAACCCTCAAAGAAATCTCTCTAGTTGAACTTCCTTCCTCTTTTTGAGTATGCCCTCCTATTTCTATTTCTAATCACTTTTCTTCTCTATATGTTGATGAGCCTCTTCCTATTGATGAGAAATCCATATTTAACCTTCTCCAAAGCCCTTCTCATTCACTCAAAGACCTCTTGGACTCTTCCCCTCACAATTTTTTTTCTAGAAACATCTTGTCAAGCCCTCCTTTTACAAGAAACCAAAAAAAGCTCTACATTGATGTAGGATCTAAGAAGAAAAGAGGTGATGAGGCAAAAAATTGCCTCATACAAAGACTACTTTTGATAACTTTTAAAAATATTTGGAACAACTTATGTTATGTTTTGATATTAATATGGTGATAAAATGCATTATATGATAGTGTTTGTATGTTTAAATGTTAAAGTGCATGTATCCCGTTTTGACTATTTTTTCTGTGTTTTATAATCTATTTTCGCTAAATTATTTAGTAGATTTTGCATTTAATTGAAGATTGTAATACTAATATGTTGTTATGTATTTGGTTATGTGCTTATTTCATTAGCTTTCCCCATCATCTAACTATTTCAAATGACAAAAAAGGTACCAAAACTTGTTCAAAATAGTTTGACTGTGCAGAAACAGGAAATTGTCCATTCAAATTCCAGCCAGCTATACATATACAACATGGCTTGGAATTGGTACACTCAATCTTGTGAAAAGGATGTAATAAGTCTTATGGGAAATTATGGAGACTATTCACACTGTCACAACTATTTTACCGTGCCTTTGGTGCATGAATTAACACAAAATTTGTTATCCTATCTAATATTCTAGAGCAGCTTTGAAATGAACGTAGTAAGAACAATTTTGGTCAAAAGCGCCTATAACAACAATAGAAGGGTGGTAAACAGTGTCTACAACTGTTTAAGGGATACCATTATTCTTACCAACACCTATCCCTCAATGCATGAAGCCCGACAGAAGGAATGGATAAGGAATAACATAACAAATCCCTTCATTATGGGAAACAATTCTACAATAGTTGTAGCAGCCCTACATAGCAGCATAAAATCCTATCAATATTGTAACCCATTAGTATAAATAAAATAGCTCCCATTTGGTTGAGAATATAGGAGCTAGAGTATAAATAATAGAAGAATTTTAAGAGTTGTAGCATTATACTGTAGCAGAACAGTATTCTACAGGTTTCCCCTGTACTGTTGTTATGCTACTGCAGATTTAATAAAAGGTGCAGTTTCATCATTTATGTTGGCATTCTAATTTTAGTGTGAATATTTGGTAGTTTAGGATATTAATTTCACCTTCTTCTAGTTCAGGAAGCAAGGGCCACTTCCAAGCCCAAGGGAAGGATTAATTCTACTAGAATTCTGCTCATTTCTTGTTGCAGCAAATCAACTGGAATCTGACAACTTATTGCATAATTAAATGTTGAGTTAAATTGCATATAACATTTGTAAAATTAATACATTGTAGTTAAGTCATCTAGAGTAGATTTTATAGAATAACACTTTGTGTTTCATCTTCAACATTTCCAGTTTGAATTTTTAGTTTGCATCATATAATTTCTTGTTATTTCAGTTTGTTCCAGTTTTGCAATATTTGCTTTTTAACTTTTGAATTTCGTTACTGTGTTAAGATTTCATTTTATAAAGGGTGTGATGCTTCAAATCCTTAAGTTCCAATTATGTCATTTTAAATTTTACAGCAATAGTTCAGTTTTCTTTTCAGCAATAGTGTGAACCTCTGCAATTTCATTTCTGCAAGGATAATTAGCAGTTCAATTTCAGTTTTTAGGAGTTAAAAAGGAGACACAAAAATCCTAGAGCACTAACTATCCCATGAATAAATCCATGACCTGGATGAACTAATATTCAGACTATTCACCTATACTTTCGTATATAGCCTTGGACACCAACCTGGATTAACAAACATAATGATTAAATGATGAAGAGTTGACAACACTCATCAAGAGGTTGCCATTCTATCCAAGATATCAAAAATAGTCAATGTATAGAGGATATTGATAATGGTACTCAACTCAAATTACGTCTCTCTAAAAACCAAACCTCTCTATACATCTACATGAAAATGATAAAATATCCAAATTCCCCTCTTCATAAGAAAGAGGGAAGATATCCTCTTTCAAAATTAACAAATGAATATCCTCTCATGGAATGTGAGAGGCATTAATGGATGTAACAAACAATATTTTATCAAGTCCATGAGGAAAGACTTAAAATCTACCATTTTTCTTCTACAAGAAACCAAGTTGGACATCTAAAATGCTTCCTGCATTTCTAAATGCTTATGGAAAATTGTGATTTATTCATTAGTCTAAAAAATGGGGCTTCTAGTGGAATTTTATGTTTGTGGGATCCAAATGTTGTTGAAGGTAGTCTCTTGTCTGTTGCAGATAATTTTATGAACATTCTATTTTTCATTAAAGATCATAGCTACAAATGGGTTCTTTCAAATATCTATGCACCGAATTCTCCTTCTAGGATATTCTATGTATGGAACATCCTAATAAAAATGAGGGATGTTTTTTCCAACAAGGCATGGATGTTGGATAGAGACTTTAGCTCTCCTCTATTACCCACTAACAAGAAAGAAGGTTCTAAAATTACTGCCAATTTTTATAAAAAATTTACTTCCTCTATGGATGATAACCTACTCATGGATATTGAATTGAGAGAACCTAAATATACATGGAGTAATCATAGAAGGGGTGATCAACTCATCAAAACTAGGCTTGATAGATTCCTCATATCCCTTAATGCCATATGCTCTTTTGGTGATGTTTTCCTTCGATCCCTTCCTAGAATTGGATTTGACCACAATCCTCTTTTTTTGATTGATTGCTATAGACCTCCTATTTAAAAATACATTTCATATTTGATATGATGCGGCTTCAGTATCCTGATCTCAAGATCCTTATCTCTTCTTATTGGTCTCATAGTTTATCTAGATCCCTTACCTCTATAATAAAAAATAAACTCTGATTTGTGAAAATAAATATTAAGCAATGGAAAAAAATATTTTTGGTAACACTTTATTTAGAAAGTAGGACATTCAATATCATCTCATGAACATTGAGATATCTACCCAAGAATGAGACCTTGATCCTAATATTCAGGTTGCTGAGAAGATCATCTTAATCGATTATCACAATATTCTCAAAAGTGGGGAAGTCTTCTGGAAGCAAAAATATAAGGTAACTTGACTGAAGGAGGGATATTCTAATACCAAATTATTTCACGTCATCATGGTAAGGCATCTGGGATCATACAAGATTAGGAAACTCACCAAGATGGATAGAAATGTTATAAGATATATTTCTGATATCAGGATTGAAGCTATAACATTCTTCGAATATATGCTTGGACCCAACCCAGATTGTGACCAAAAAATATCTAAGACCCTTATGGACAACATTACCAGGATAGTCACTCAAAAGAAAAATAATCTATTATTAAAACCTTTCTCTATCGATGAAATTTGTGTTTTTGTCTTCTCCAAGCAAGGTGGGAAAGCCTTATATCTTAATGGTTTTCCCTCATATTTTTTCAATGCATTTAAGACATTATGGGACCTAACATTATTTCAGCCATTCAACAGATGCAACAAAATAAAAGCATTCCCAAGGATGTCAATTCCACCTTTTTGGCCCTCATTCCCAAGACTGGTAATTCCAAAATCCTTGTTGATATTCATTCAATTAGCCTTTAAAATGTCTTCTATAAAATCCTCACTAAAATGATGGCCAATAGACTCAAGCATATTCTCCCCCACATCATTTACCCTAATCAAGGTAGCTCTATCCAAGGGAGACTCATTATCAATAACATCATCACCATCTATGAACTTATCGATTCGATATCTAAAAGTGGTAAGGTTTGTCTCTTCCTTAAATTAGACATGATTAAATATTTTTATAGTGTCCTAGAAGTTTCTCTTATCTATCCTTTCCAGATTTGGATTCCACCATGAATAGATTAACCTAATTAAAGAATGCATTACCAATGCCAGTTTCTCAGTTATGGTCAATGGATATGTTGTGAGATACTTTCAGAGTTTCAAAGGTGTGAGACAAGGTGAACCTTTATCCCCCTTTCTCTTCATCATCCTTTATGAATCTTTAGGTTGTACATTAAGGTCTTCATGTTCCAAGGGAGAAATCTTAGGCATTAAACCAATATCTTCTCTTAACGCAATCTCTCACCAATAATTTGTTGACAATACTATTTTGGCCATCTCTACCTCTATTCCCCAAGCCAAAGTCATCAAGTCCATTTTACTCTTATTTGAGTCTATTGGTGGTCAAATGGTCAATTTCTCCAAGAGTAAAATTTATTTTATCAATACTCCCATAAAATGGAAAGCTCATATAGCCATCATCCTTGGTTGTACTATTTTTGATCTTCCAGCTATTTGCCTTGGGTTTCCTCTCTTTGATGGACCTTATAAAAAATCTCTATGGAATCCTATCATTGAAAGGATCCAAAAATTTTGGTTGGGTGGAAAGGAGGGCTTCTTAGCCAAGCTTGAAAGGCTACTTTAGTCAAAGCTACCTTCCAGAGCATTCCTATTGTTTTTATTTCTATTTTTATATTCTAATTGAAGGATGCAATAATATTGAATAGATCCAAAGGAAATTCTTATGGTCAATCTCTTAAGACAAGCAGAGATTCCATATGGTTTCCTAGGACCACGTATGTTCTAGGAAAGACTATGAAGGTATAAGGCTTAGGAAGGTCAAAAACATGAATATTGCTCTTATAACCAAACAAGGGTGGAGAGTAATTCAGAATGAAAATACTCTTTGGGTTGATATTATCAAGGCTAAGTATCTCTGGAACCAAAAAAAAAAATTGGATGACGCCTTACCCATTTTAGGTTCTGCAATTTGGAATTCCATTATAAAGAAAAGATATATTATAAAGAAATACATCCAGTGGAAGCTTGATAATGGGAAAAGAATTAATTTCTAGAAGGATAGATGGTTGGGTGGCAATACCCTTCAGAACCATTCTAATATAATTTTCCTAAGATCGATAACTGACAACATTTTCAATTCGAAGGTGTGTAATTTTATTGAAACAAACAGAAAGTATTGGAAATCCCTCCCTCTTGGTGATTTGAATGTTGATCAAAGAAGATATGCTTCTGTTTTATCCAATATGTTGCACCTTTGTATCATCCCAACTCTTTCATGTAATACAAACTCATTTGGACACCCAACGAGAATGGGTTTTTTCTATCAAAATCGCCTACTTCCTCACTAAATGTCCAGGATAGCTATGTTTCCATTCAAAGATTATCTGGAATAAACACCTAACACCTAAATTCAGTTTATTTTTTTTGCTTGCTATCCAATACAAGATCCTTTCCATTACTAACCTTCAGCTTCATGGGTTCTCCATTCCCAACTATTGTTACCTCTACAATCAAACCTACAAATACACCCAACACATCTTTTTGTCTTGCAATTTCTCTCTCAAAATTCTATATTCTTTATTTTCCATCATGGGAATTGCTTGGGTAACCCCATTTCTCTTGAATAACCTATGGTTATAGTGTACCAACCATTTTAGAAGCTTTCACTTGAAAACCTTTTAGAATTTCTATCTCCCACATTTCTTACGGTAAATTTGGCGTGAGCATAACTCAAGAGCTTTCAACAACTCCATCCATAACTGTCATTTTGTGCTCTCTCAAATTCTCCATGTAGCTATTGAGAACCTCTCTATTACTTTAGGCTTTGGATCCCTTAAACCTCCATATGAAGCTCATTTGGATAGGTCCCTTAAGCTTCCTTATTTTCCTAATTCTTTCCCTAAGTCAATAATTGATTTTTCGCTCATTAGATGGACCCCACCCCCTAGGTTGGATAAAATTTAATTTTGATGGTGCGACCAAAGGCAACCCTAGCATTTTTGGTGCTAAAGGTATTTCTAGAAATCATATAAGGAATGTCATTCTAGCCTTTGTAGAAGGCATCAGGGTCCAAACAAATCACTTTCGTAAAACTCGAGCACTCTTTCAAGGTCTATCTTTTCTGCCTCATCTTCGTTATCCTAACCTCATGGTTGAAGGTGACTCTTTAAACATCATCCATAGCCTTAAAGGGACCTAGACTGTGTCTTGGAATGTCTCCAACTTAATTTTTGAAGCCAATACCTTTCTCAGTGTCTCTACTAATGTTACTATCCAACATGTCTACAAAGAAGGTAACCAAGTTGTTGACCTATTAGTCATCCCTACACCGAATATTACCATATGGATTGATAGTTTTTATTATTTGCTCGATCTCAAATATCGGTCCTCATATTTCATGTGAGCTCACCCTAAGAGTCTGGTGGGTTTGGATGTCCTTCTCTAACACCTAGTTTGTTGCCTTCCTTTTTTGGATCTTTATCAATTTTATCCTTATCCATTTTTAGTTTCCCTCTTTTCTGATGGTCGAGTTGGATCAAACACTCCTTTATGGTGATAGTCATAACTTTGTTGTGATACATGTGCCTCATCCATTGGGATATATTGAGTGACATGATGATGATAGTGATAATCAAAGGCCTTCTATGAGTATGATGGGATCCATCCTTCTTACTATTGGTGATGTATAAGGGATTTGCTATAGTGTGAAATACACAATTTTAGAGGTACGTGGAGTTTTTGTCACAAAGAAAATCTTGGTACATGGATTTTTCATTCCAGAGTGGAATCCAAAGTTACCCTTCGATATGCATGGAGAATTTTCTTCAAATCTAACTCTAGAGGCATCATCCATGGTTACACGTGGAGGATTTGTTACATAGTAGAACTCAAGTTGGCTCAAACATTTTGTGGTGATGATAGTTATAAGATACGTGTACCTCATATTTTAGAAGATGTTGAGTTTCTCATGGTGCACATTCAATTTGATAATGATAGTGGTAACCAGTTTGACCACATATAAGGATCTGCTACAATGGGAAATACACTAACATCGGTTCATGTTAGGTGTGGAGATTTTGGATGAACTTCAGAGACATGTCAAAAACTGGTTACAAGGAAAATTTTAGAGGCACGTGGCATTTTTATAATAGAATTGAATATAGAGCCATTACACTCAATCACACATGAAGGATTTATTGTAGGGCCAAATCCAGGGCCATCATCCTTGGTTACACATGGAGAACTGGTTTCAAGGTGGAACTCAGAGGCACCATTGATCATGATGTTCCAACGTGGGTTTATTTTTTTATCCTCTCATGGTACGTGGACTTGTTGAGTATAACCTCCAATGGTGGATTTTGAAGCATCATCTACATTGTGTGAAATGCTAACTATTTTGAAAATCATAAACATTACATGTATGCCAATGAAATTATTGGTCTTGCGAGGAGTGTCAATAAGGATGGACATCAGTGCCTTGGAATTATGTTTTTTCATGTGACTGGATGTTGGCTAGATCTTCCATGGAACATCCACTTCTCAGTGGAATTTGGAGGCTCCTTTGAATCATGCCTAGTATTTAGATTCATCCTCTTTGGCATGTGACCTCACCCAGAAACGGGTGCTACACAATGATTGGTTATATCATGTATAAGTATTCATTATTTTTTGTGATTGGTGACCACCCTAAAGCATCGATATTACCATTATTTCCTAAATGGGAAATACATTCTCTCTCCTTTCTCCTTGGTCCATGATCCCTTTGGGAAACCTATTTTCAAATTTTAGAACTTTCCATTACCTTTATTAATTCTATCAACTCGATGTCACATTTATCCATCACCCATTTCTCAGTATTTGAAGAAGTTGTACCGTTTTATCCCTCTTTGTCCCTATGTTTGTTCTCCATATCCATGGAGTAATCTAAACCTACATCTCTCCACATCGATATCCTTGTTGAAGATATGTTTTGAGACCATGGACTGATCCATTTTCTGCAAAAAATAGTAGAAGTGACATAGATCTATCCATGGAGTTTGTTCGAATGTGGGATGATGGCCATGCCACTCTTCATGGGTTGAGCTTTAATGTCACCATTGATATCCTATCAAATTTACCCAATTATGGGGAGATTATCCATAGATATAAACACTCCATTTAGAGTGAACTCTTTCTTCAAGGACAAGGGGGAGAAGCTTGGTAGAGACAAATGAGGTATTATCAAAGAGACATTCCCCAAACCTTGGGAAGTTATCATGATAACAGTGCTACAATACTTCACAATGGATGATCCTGATATTATTTTGAGGAGATTTTACTTAGCTTTCCTCAACCACATGAGGGAAAAAAGATGATAAACATTTTGGAATATCTCTGCAGGTCAGTTGAGTGATCAGTTCTGAATGTTAATAAGGGTGTTTCCTCTTTTTCCTTCCATCAAGGGCTTCACTTAGTATTTATAGGCATATTATTGAGTGAGATACTAGGAGAGTGGTGGTAGAAATTGTTGCTATGGGTGATAATATTGGTGAAGGGTCGTCATCCCCAAGAATTGATCGTATGCTTGAATATGAGGTGAAAGTGGAGGGAATCCCAAGCTCAATGAATTTTGAAACTCGATGCTACTCCACCTAGATCAAGTTTACAAGTGGTAAACGTAAGACCCCCATCATAATTGACAACCAAGACCAACTAGGACCAGTCAGATAATTCCTTATATTTCCACGTCAATATGGAGAACACTTCTAACTCCAAGCGAGGACACCCCATGGATTGCTCTTCCAAGCAACCTCTACTATCCTCTCACATGTCTTGATGACATTCTATTTCTAACAACGACCACCTTCAAGAGCTCTATAACATCATGAAAGCTCTCTCTAGAGCTACCAAGATGACCTCCTCCCTACTAACTCAAACATATGCTCTACTGGAGGAGTAAAAATACCAGAGCCAAATTCTAGATGAATTGAAAAGTCTGGTGGGTGATGATAGGTGGAATAACACAAGCCATGATGTTGACAACACTGGTAATTAGCTCTACTATGTAGTCTTATGAGATTTTTGGCTTTTATCGAGAATATTTATAGAATGTAGTTACTGTTATCTCCTCCTCGTTCACCCCTATGAGGTTCTCTCTAATTGCCTTTAAAGGTTTCTCCTTTTACCCCTACATAGGACTTTTATTTTTTCTATAGCTTATCTTCACTAGCCCGTAGAGGGCGTATTTATTTTACATTGTTTTGGATGGGAGACCATCTCCTAGCTATCATTTTTTGTAAAAGGTTACGGTAAAATTTCAAAACCTCTTTTACCAATTAAAAAGAAAGTAATTATTTTAAAGTAGAATAACCCCCTACTCCACCTATTTAAATGTTTACTTCGAGTGAGAGGTACCTAGAAGTGCTTGGGATTGGAACCACTGACCTCAAGCTAGAAAACAATTAGGTGAAACCGGTCAATCTAGTAAAGGTAAACTTTTATGGTACTAAGTTGATGCAGGTTTTAAATTAAAATAATGTTTCGAAAGACAAGTACAAGTAACTTTGTAGTTTTACTTTTTTTTTTTGTTTTTATCAGCTAAATAAGATAAAAAAACTTTAAAAATAGTTCAAGATAGGAAGCATGTAATATTATATTGTCATTAAGAGAAAAACATATCATAGACACATATAATTCATTAACTTTATCATCTTAAGAAAAAAAAAAATGTAAAATTTGTTGTAAATTACCATAAATTGAAAATAGATAAATATGTCCTAAACCATATAAAATAAAATAGATTAGTCTTATGTAAATTATAACATTAAATTATTTTATTTAACTATATAAGTTTAAATAATCTAACAAATATATTATCTTAACATTTTTTTCTTTAGAACAAGGAGTTGTACCTGGGTCCCCCACATTTGAAAAATCACAACTCTCTCCTTTAGAGCTTGAGAGTTTACGAAAAAATTCAATTATTATCTCAATTGAGTTGCTATGGTTAGACACACTCATCAATTTTCATAAAATGTTTAAATTCTTGATTTCCATTTTTTGGATCTTCTTCAATTTTTTGTGTGAATACAGATATTCCAAAATTTAGCATCCTTCTTGAGATTTCCTATAGTAGTCTTCATAATATTTAAATCCACCTCTCCTATCTACGCATTGCATCTTTTTAGAGTAATATTTCCAAAACATCACACTATCATTGTCTGCTTTTCTAGATCTGGATTGCTAGTTTCCTTCCTGAAGCATAAGTGTAACCACACAAATTGTAATAATTAATTTATATAAAAACCCATTAATGTTATAAAATAAAGCAAATATTATGAATGGAAACATTAAACATTAAAGTAAATTTTAATCATTATTTGATTCAATCAGTCAATATTTTCTTGTTAGCTTAGCTAAACTACTACTTCCTCTAACCAAGGAAAAAAGAATTTAACTTCATGATCCTCAATTGAAACCCCCTATTGTCTAGCCTATCTACACATATGTTTACTTCACTTAACATTTGTGTAAACATGATTTCTTAAAACTCTATAACGAGATATTTTATTTCTATAATTATCTCTTGTATGTTCTATAGAGCCTTTGCTTTTCTCAAAATTACATTAATATTAGTGAATTATGTTCCATCCATACTCTGTTCCATTTTATTTGTTTGCATATTTTTAACCCTTCAAAAGCCACCCAAGCTTCAACTTCATTACTTATCCTAAATCCACTATTGAAAGAGTAATGAAACAAAATATCTCCTCTATTATTTCTAATTATTCCTTCTCCTCTTGCTAGTCTTGGATTTCCTTTAGATGCTCCATAAAAATTCAATTTGACCAACTCCACATCTGGTGGTTTCCACTTTATATTCTTTGCCTCCTTTTTGTTTCTCCTATACCCAACATCATAATTAAATTAATTCCATTTGATGACTTGACCCCATATATCAAGGCTCTTTGCTTCTAGACTAGTGATTGGGTGAGTTTATAGGGTTGGCTTAGACTTATCTATGGATAAACAAATCTTTCTTTTCATTACCTCTAAATTGATTTCCTCTTCTTTAATTATTCTTCTATTCATTTCTAGCCAAACTATTCAAAGTATTGTGTCTTTTGATATATCCTAGATTGTCTATAGAACCTCACTTTTAAAAGTACTTTACCATTGCTTTAACCATTATTCAATTTTACCATTAATCACCATGCATTTACCAAACATATTAAGAATCCATTGCCATAATTTTTAAACTATTGAGCAGTGTTCCAAGATATGGTCTAAACTCTCCTTTTACAAAGAACACATTGTGAGGGGCCATGAAAACTCCTTTTCATAAGGTTATCCTAAGAAAAAATTCTTCTATGACCTACTATCCAAATAAAAATTTTGACTTTAGGAATGCTTGGGCTATCCCACATATCCCTCCATATTACTGCAATATTCCTATATTGTTGGTGCTTCACATTATATCCACTTCTTGTTGTGAGGGGCCATGAAAATCCCTTTTCATATGGTTATTTTAGGATAAAATTCTTCTATAACCTACTAGCCAAATAAACATTTTGAATTTAAGAATTCTTGGGCTATCCCATATATCTCTCCATATTCTTATGATATTCCTAATTTGTTGGTGCTTTACATTATATCCACTTCTTATTGTGTATTCTCTTAATCTATTCAACTCCCAAATATGCTTATCCTTAGCTCCCCTTGAAATAATCATTGCAGTTATCTTTCTACTCAATTTTCACCTAGCATCAATGTCTTGTATACGTGTAAAAAAGTCTTCTTTCCATTTGTATCTTCTTGATTCTTGTACTTAATGTTTGAAACCCAATCACCATATTTATATTGAATTAATCTTGTCCATGGTTTCAAAAGTGGATCTATATAGAGTGGTATTTTATCACACCAAGTATCCATCCAAATAGATTTTTTTCTCCAATTCCCACCACCCATATTAGACCTTTAATCACTTAATCGGTTGATTTTTTAACCGTTTCATAGAGTAGAACCATTTTATAGTGAGAATGCAATAAATATTAATCTTGGGTCATTGGGCTCAACATAATTACTCAGAAAACTTCTTGCTCATTTTCTTTGACTCTCTTTGTACAATCTCCAAATTGTTTTTCCCCTAAGAGCTAAGTTAGCATTTGTAAAAACTCTTAAACTAAGGCCTTCTATAGTTTTATCATCAGACACCTTGCTCCATTTCACCAAAGGAAAATTCCTTTTACCATGTACTCCTAACCACAAAAATGACCACATAATATCTATTAAACTTTTTTCCATCGATTTTGGCATAGTATAAAAGGACATATAATATGTTGGAATGACCTACAATACTGATTTAATTAGTTGCACTCTTCTTGCTAATGATAACCATCTATGTTGATAGTTTATTTTAAACTTTACTTATAACTAGATTCTATAATTCTATCCTCATTCTCCCCTCAAATAAAGGCATCCCTAGATAAGTTGTTGGAAAATTTACCTCCTCAATTTGAAGTAACTTGCAATGCCCTACTTTGATTATAGATAGTACGTTTAGAAAGTAAATTTTGGATTTATCCTATTATCCTAACGTTTATAATAATATTTTTTTATGAATTTGTATTAACATAACTTATATATCACAAAATAATCTATGACAATGTTGACATTTCAATTTCCATTGCATTTGTATAATTACATTCAATTCATTATTTATTTTACAATACTTTAATTATACATCAAAATGATTTTAATAAATACATAATTCTTTTCCTCACATTTATTTTTTCATTTTAATTTCCCTTTATTTTATAAAAACTTAAATTATTATATATCATTTTTTATTTCTTAGATTGATATTTTTCCATTAAAACCTAAAGTTCAAAGCGTACGTGTTTGAATCATGCACATATTTCCTATTAACTTAGAATTGGATTACGATCCTTCTCTATCAAGATCAAGTGTATGTATTTTTTATTTCTTGTATCTAATGAATATATTTCAATTATAAATATTATATTTTGAGCATCAAGAATATAAATATCATGGTATTCAATTGAAAAGATAAGTGTTGTGCCATATGAATTTGATTTTTTGGGATGACCTCCTGCTTGAGGCGGGAGGTCACCCTTTTGCTTTCTTGCTCCCTCCTCAACTTCTCCTAGGGATTTCAGGTGGATCTCCTACTATGCTATGGAATCCCAAGTAAATATCCTTGTATTCATAGGGTTTTCATTCCTTCCTGTTTCTACTTGGTTCTTGGAGAGTCTCCATGGCCATTTCTGCTTGAGGTAGATCTCTTTTTCTTCTGGCAGATCCGTAGTATTCTCAAGAGATGCCCCAGTGCGGGATCAAGAGACCTTCCGCTATGGGTGGGAGGTTACCTCTTCATATTCTTGCTCCCTCTTTGGAAATTCCTAGGGCTCTTAGGTGGGTATCTTTCTTTGTTGTGTTTTTCTAGGTAGATCTCCTAGTTATCCTAGGGTTTTTGGCCCTTCCTACCACTGCTTGGTGCCTAGAGGGTATCCAATATATTTTTTGCTTCTTATTGAGGTGTTCCAGGTAAGAGGAGGCAAATCTTATTTTCTTCTGGTAGATTCAAAGTATGCTTAGGAGATGCCCTAGCGTAGGTGTGCGACACCAAGAAGCATGTACCTTAGCTACCCTACTTGTAATATTGATTTATTATGTATGCTACAACTTGCACAAAATGAAATTACTAAAAGCACATGCAAAACGTAAATAAGAAACAAATTAAGATGCTTTATTTATTGATATCTTGTATTCTTGGTTTCAATTTTATCCCTTTGAGGGATACCCATAATTTTGATACAAATATTTACACAATATAGAGCAACAGTCGGATTTATTCCTTGTAAGGGAATGGTGCATCTACGTAGGCCTCCTGGTCTCGCACACGAAATTGTATGGGGGCTTATAGATGCTCCCTTCTCTATATATGGTCTTAGAGGGATCTTTGTGTTCTTGATACTTCAATCTGGTCCTGAAGATCTGTTCCTGTGCTCATGAAAATAATAAAGGATTCTTAGTAGGATGGGTTGCCTCTCTAGACAAGGCCTTTGTTAGTGGATCTGAATACTCCTGATAATGACAATGCAATACATACATGAAGGGAATAATAAATGCGTGGCCAACTATGGTAATATGAAATAAAAGTACTAATGAAACCATATTTAAACCATGATGAGTCAATAAACTAAGCAGTAATGAATCTAGGCTAACAGCAAAAGGAAATAACGCTTATGCCCTAATATATGCCTGTGAGCCACTGTTCAAGACAACGGTCATGATGTGAAGCCCTCCACCTTGTGAATCAAGTATTTGTGTGTTATCCTCCTTGCAAAAATTGATGTTCAAGGGTCATCAAGCATGTCTCCTACACTTATTGGTAGTTGGGAATGGGGAATCTAAAAACTGATGCATGGATGTAGCTAAACCGAACGGTGCTCCAATGCTCCTCAAAGTACTAAAGATCGATCCTCTATTTCGACAGGGCTTCACTACTTAACTTTCAAACTTTATGGATATTTTGCTTCTCGTGGGAGAGTCTATATGTAGAATTCCCTCTCAGAATTGGAACTTTGGCTTCCTGGAAAAACTTTAGTACAAATTACATGCAAATTATCATCCCGGGTGAGAAGCGTCAGTCACAAACTAGCATGGAAGGGGCTGTTAGGAGGAACTCAGGGAGTTCCCCACCAAAACCCACTCATTATCCATGCAAAGGTGTAGTTTAACTATATGATCTAAGCCCGTGTTCACGGCTATACTGAGTGTGATGCTGGTCACTATTAGGTTTAGCAGCCATATTTGGCCGTTGTAGTCTTCAGTATCCAAGTGTGTTGGCCACTCGTCTTGAGAGTGGCTAGGCTTGGATGGGCTAGAACTACCCTGCTTGAGTGGTTAGGACCACTACTTGCTCTTGGAGAGATCCAAGAGGGTTCATATGGTCTACAGATGTGTCTATATGGGTAGTCTCCTTAATATGATACATTTTAGGTATCTATAGATACCCCTTTTTGGGATGCGCTACAAGAAAAACACAACACAAAGCAAAAATAGACCACCTAAGGTCACATTGTAGGTTGGATGATGATCATTGATCTGATCAACATAGGATGCCCCAATCATGCGGGAGGGCGCGGATCCTAGAATCATTGCTTCCAATAGAATGGAAGGCTTAAATTTATGGAAGTTTGTACTCATCCGTCGGTAATCGGGTAGCTTTAGTACTACTATAGGTTCGAAATGAGGAGAGCTCAAAACTAACTGTAATATTTGCTTTTTTATGCCCCAAAAAAGGGTAAGCTTATGATAGTTGTTGGAAATTATTCGTAAGATGAACGTAACTCTAACATGATTGAGATGATCTTTTGTTGACTTTGATTATGATTGTTGAAAATTTTTGACTACCCCCTCAAGTGACGAGTCGATGAGGAAAGGACAATTAATGAAGTGATGAGTCACTTGACCAAAATGAAAGATTTGGATCTCTTTAGAGGATTGCTCTATTGTTATAGATTAGTTCCCATCCAGGTGTGATTTCAACCTTGTTTGGTAATTGTACACCTTTATCCCATGGGGTGATCAGGCCACCATGGCCTTCTTAGGGAATCAAGGTGATAGCACTCCTATTTTAGCTTGTGTTGACTCACTGTTTTGCTATAGGATAATTGAGATGCATCATTAATATTGTGGGGTAGTCTGACTATTATAAACTTCTTTGGGTTTGAAGGGAAATGTCTCAATTTTACCATAATTGTTTTACCCCAAGTGGCCTTATGGCAATTTTCCCATCTTGTTGAGTTGCATGGAGTTCTAGTCACTGCAATCGCCAAGTGTATATAAAAAATAGCTGAGTACGAGGCTCATTTGGGTTTTGATTGTTATTTTATTTTTAATTTTGATTTTATGCTATTTTTGGATTTTTATGTATGCAAATTTCTTTGGTATTTGTTGAAATTTTGGATGCCTTGGACCCATAGGTGCTTTTTATGGCCCATTTTGAGATTCTCTGTGGTGGCCTTTTGATGAAATTCCTCTTTGGATCTCAATCGTTTTCCTGTCCAGTGACCCCCAAATAGGTCTTTGTGGCTACTGTTAGGTCCAACGACCAAAAATTTTGGGTCCCTGTCGCTAGCAGTAGCCAAGGCTCGACTAGACAGGACAAGCAAATTAGGGTTTTTGACCCCTTATTCTTCCAACTATCTATTCTAATTTGAAGTTTTGAGATGATAGTGACTATTTTGTGGACCAAGACTTTACCAATTTTTACATCATGGCCAAGAAGGGCGAGGCTTTGATGATTGGAGGAGCTAGAGCTTCACGGGTACCTTCTTTAAACCTTAACTTTCTTGTTATTGTGGTAAAATGAACTAAACTATATAATTCAATAAAAGAACCACATTAACTCTGTCAGCAATGCACTTCACTAGTAGCTAGGCTTAATTTAGGGTTTAATTAGATGGGTTCACTTTAGATTTAGATTTTTGTCAATTTTTTTGTGTTTTTGGCTTCAAGGGTACGTCGTTGGCATGTCGCTCGTTGGTTGCTACCACTCAGAGTGGCTAGCTTGGCCTGCAGCTGGTCGATGTTGCCACCAGTGACTAGTTTGAAAACTAATGGTAAAAAATGTTACCATTGTATTTTTGCCACTGTTGACTTAGGTGGCCAATGCATGGCCACTCGGATTGCGAGCGGCCAAGGAAATTTAGGCCTTTTATTAAGATTTTTGACATTTTGAGCCAGATAATTGATTTTGATATTTTGAAGTGATTTTATGAAAATTTTGCATGATTAAGTGTATTTATTATTACTCACATAGCCTTAGCATAGCTTGATTATATTTGAACTATTTTGCATGTTTTTTACATTTATCTAGTTAATGTGTTTAATATAGGTTTTATTTTACCCTTTTAGATCTTGTCTGCTCGGGCTAAGGACTTGAATATGCTCTATGATCTCTTATGTGAGATGCCTGACACAGAGTGGGCCTAGCTTAAGGCTTGTGGAATCCAGTATGTCACTGGTCTTCCCATGATCATGTTAGATCAGACCTATTTGATGGTCTTGGCCCACCGATGGGACCCTAGGACTAACACCTTCTATATTCCTACCGGTGAGATGACCATTACATTAGAGGACATCTGCAGGGTTCTCAGGGTTACCTTTGATGGTGTGCCAATTGTTTCTTCCCCCACTACTACACGATATGCTGTATTTATGAGGGTCTTTGGGGAGCATGTCGTCACTACCTTTAAGGATACTCGCTCGAGGGGGATTTCTATTTCCCACTGGTACGAGGAAGATGTCTTTTCCTGGTTGCACATTGTGTTGCTAATGGTTATCTGCAATAGTCTTATACCTAATTTTTCTAGATTGAGGTTCCCATGGAATCTGTTAGGAAACCGATCGGAGGGATAAGGTAAAATGCAAAAATAAGAAATGAATTGCTATTATAAAGGAATCGTTGTTAAATTGGAGGAAGACCACCCAATGAAATGTAAATAAATATATATTTGATTGATGATAAATTACACCAAGTTGAGTGCTTATTTCTATGTGCGTGGAGTTGTGACCAAGGGTCACAACTTTGTGAAAGAGAGTAATAACTAATTAACAAATAAGTGACTAGGATGATGGTTAGGAGTAGAATCCTAACATGCCACCCTCCTTAAAAGAGCTTTGTCCTCAAAGCTCAAAGTAAGGAGCTTCGTTGCTTGTTTTCCAAGTTGAATTTGCACAATTTCTTGTACTATCTTGATGTCACTTTTTTGAAGGCAAGGATATCTTGAAGGTCGGAGTGTTAGTGGGGGATTTCCAAGAAAAATAGTAGAATTTTCCTTAGGAGAATTGTGATGACGGTAGGCTTTCTCTTTAGCCGATTCTTCCTATGTAGAATGAAGGGAGAATGAAGGTGCACTCACTTTTTTGCCTCCTTTCTGAATCAGGCTGCTTGTACGATGAGAACTCACTATTGGTGATGAACTTGTGTGTAGCTCTTTGAGAGTGTATGTCTTGCCTTCATTATTTACTACATGGATGTCTACCTTATCGTTTCATGGTGCATCGAGCACTTCTGGCAAATCAACCTCATTTCCTTCATTGTTATGGTCAGGTGCTTTGGTCATGTCGTGCACATCTTCCTCACCTTCTTCATTGATGTGAGTAGGTGCACTGGTTGCTTCGGACACAACTACCTCATCTGCTTGCTCTATGGAGAGACAAGGATCAACTTCCTTTAACAAATACAACGTTAGTGTAGCACATTTATGGTAGGGTCCAAATTGCTCATCACAATTATTGCAAAGACCTTTTGCTCGTCGTTCCTTCATTTCCTCAAAGCTGAGACGTTTAATTGGTAAAATTCGATTAGGTTTGGCGGTGGTGTAAGTAGTTTGTGCCTTCCCAATAGGTATTTTTCCTAGTCGATGTTGATAATTGAATTTGTCTTCGGCTAATTTTGCCAATCCATAGATCTGCATCATGGTGCTAGGGTTAAACCTTTGTACCTCGAGTCGGATCTCCTCCTTTAATCCATTGATAAAACAATCCTAAAGAACTGAGGCTTCTAGGCCTATGGTGCGGTTTGCTAACTTCTCGAATTGGGTTTGGTACTCTCGCACCGAAGTGATTTGGCATAATGTGGGTCCTCCGGTAGTTTGGCTAGTTTGAATGAGTGCCCTCTTCTGAATGAAGGTATCCATTTTTTTATTATTATTATTCATTAAAAATTTGTTGGGTTATTGCAAATATTTATTGCTATTCATTAAAAATTTGGTGGGCTAATGCACTATCAAATTTTTATTTTGGCCCTCCCCCCGAGAGCGCACAGCGGTTTGCAGGCTGGAAGGACGACAGAGGCAGCCCGACAGCAGGCGGCAAGACTGACAGAGGCGACAGCAGGTGGCAGGCGGCAAGACTGATAGAGGCAACAACAGGCGGTAGGACTGACAGAGGTGGCAGAGTAGGTGGGACTGACTGACAGTGGCATGTGGAACTGACAAAGGTGACAGAGGGTGAGAAAGCGGGCGACAAGGGTGACGACGGAGGAATAATGGACAAGTGGTAGTGGGTACGCACGAGGGTTGGTCAAGGGCGGGCGTGACCGAAGTCACGCTTAAATAAGCATGCTGCCCACCTTATAAGGTATGCAAAAAACTCCCGCACCCGCTATGTGGGATAATTCCCTGTGAAAACACAAAAAAAAAATTGTGTATACCCTGCGCTTTCACGTCGACGACAAAGCACGATCGACGTCCTTTTTCCTGGCGTTTTCTATCCGATTATAATCTGTTATAATATTTTGCAAGGAAGGTGATTATAATCTTCGTTCCCGACGTTTTATGATTTTTTATAACCTTCAATTTATAATCTTTTGCCGTGTTTTCGTTTAATAATGCGTCGCTGATGATTTTTTATTTTGTATATAAATTTTTTTTATGACAGCAGCGGTGGATTGAAATGGCTCTGATCCAAATGTTAGGACACCGATCGGAGGGATAAGGTAAAATGTAGAAATAAGAAATGAATCACTGTTATAAAGGAATCGCTGTTAAATTGGAGGAAGACCACCCAATGAAATGTAAATAAATATATATTTGATTGATGATAAATTACACAAAGTTGAGTGCTTATTTCTATGTGCGTGGAGTTGTGACCAAGGGTCACAACTTTGTGAAAGAGAGTAATAACTAATTAACAAATAAGTGACTAGGATGATGGTTAGGAGTAGAATCCTAATAGAATCTCTTAGCGATGGTGCAAGATCTTATTGATAGTGAGAAGTCCATTATATATGCCTAGGGGAGTACACTGTTGGTGCAGTACTATGATGAGTTGTACCGTATTCAGCACCATGAACAGGTCAGTATTGCATGTAGCTTGCTCCTTTAGGTCTTGGGATGGGAGCATATTAATATTGATAACCCATGAGGACTTTCAATGGAGATCATCACAGTAGATGATGATATCCGTTATTATGGATCTAGATGGCCTAGAGTGCTTGAGGAGCGCAAGAGCTGACATCATGTGAGGGATATTTCTCATTACATGACATCCTTGATTGGTTTGCAAGCTAATGATATCATTTGGAGGCCTTACCATGAGTGCCCTAGTTGGGATGACTCGACCATATTCATAGCATGGACTCGTCATGATAAATGGTTGATCGGTTGTAATGGGGGATAAGAGAGTTCTACTATTTTAGGGTGCTCCGATAGTTTGGGATTCAATAGGGAATTCCTCTTGAGCTGGTTGTCTACCTCTGGATTACCATAGAGAGGAACCTTCCACTGTTGCATGTTACAATAGTGCTAGAAGAGGAGGACCCTCCTGTAGTTGATCCTGGTGTGGTTGATGCTATAGTGACAGAAGCATACACCCTATGGTGGGGTACGTGACTATGGCATGGTGGTGGTTGCTTGGGGTGGTTCTTGGTTCATGCTGAGGCTGAGGATCCTAATGGGCACCAAGTGTGGGCTCAAGCAGATGACTAGGGATAGACATGGAAATAAGATTAGGTGGTAGAGGAGTCAGCTATAGAGGACCAGGTTGACCCTGAGGAGGAGGAGGATGTAGATCCTATGGAGTAGGACTCTCCTCTCTAGGTTCAGTTGCACCAAGTTGAGGCTAAGCGATAGAATTCTCAGATATAGGTCCAGAAGAGGGATGCTACTATAGAAAATCTTTAGGGATAGGTTGCACAGCTCACCACTGAGCGAGATGCTGATCGAAGTCAGATTTCCATAGCTGTAGGTGCATATACCGAGGCCAAGGTGAGATAAATTTAGAGGATTATAGATGAGAATGATGAGCATATGACATCATATGCCACCTACATTGTTACCCTTAGGTCATATATTCAATTCTGAGGTGTTATTCCTCGGGAGAGGCCCGTAGTAGGGGGGTCACAACATAGCATGTGGAGCATTTCAGGGCAATCATTGGCCCGATTGAGTCATAGGTCCAAGTCCTGGACAGAGCAGACTAGATGTGCTAGCTCTATGTCACCTCCTAGAGGAGGCGTTGAGGGCAGAAGTGAGGCTAGTGGTGTAGGCCACTTCTGATTGTTATGGCTTCTTTGATACTTGTACTATTTTTGAGTGTAAGGTCAGATGACCTATACAGTTGTAGCTTGGATGGTGGTTTTGTACCTACATGTACTTATTTGACACATGTTTATATGATACCTAGACTTTGAGACTCACCATGTGTATCTTTGTAGGTTTTTATGCGTATGGATGTAGTTATGATTTTATGTGATATGATGTGATGTGATGCTTTAGATGTTATGATGTATATGTGTAGATGGACTACTTTATAATCTATGCTTATGGTTGTATGCATTGATTCTTGCTATGTGATGTGATGTATTGACATGCTATGATGGATGCATGCTTAGATACTATGATCTTTAGATGTAGACGAACTACTTATGATGTATGCATTTATGGATACAGTGATCATTATTAAATGCATGTTTAATTTTGATTTAATTGTATGCATTCAATTTATGTTGTTATGATATGATGAATGCAATACGTGTAATGCACTATGATGATGATCTAATGTAAATGAACCTGTATGCTTTAATCACTTAAAACAAAAGAAATGCATGTGATATGAGTTTGACAATCTAATGGGTGACACCACATAATGTATAACAATCATGAATGTAAATAATATCTCTTAGCATAAGAATTAATTATTTAAGCATCCAAAATGTGAGATGAAATGTGGAATGATTTGTTTCTATTAGAGAATTTTTGAGGTTTTCCATGAGACTCAAACACCCTAGTTGCTTCATCAAACGGTTGTATATTGGTCATACAGAGCCCTTAAAGGATAAATATTAGTTATGGAGACCTAGATACTTATTTTCCTTATGTGTGCAAATAAATATATTAGATAGAACATAAGCATACCCCAGTGCTAGGCAGGATTCATTCAACCCATTGTTGTATTGGGGATCCTCAAATGTTTATCTCGATCCTAAGTTGGACTCAGTTGGATTAGACCACTAGGCAGTACATGACACCTAAAGCTAGATCTTTCACATGCAAACATTGGTATGTACAAAAGCAAGATGCTAATGTGACAGACATATCATCGTGTGTAAGGCTTGTCTATGCTGAGAATTCTAGGGATTCAAGTTCTATTCCCTTCTTTTATTCACATTTGTTTGGGTACTTGCTCATGCTTAGTGGTGAAAACCACTTTTTATTTTGAATTTTTGTTTTTCTTTTTGAGCAAGGGATTTATGTAGTGATGATCATCACTATTTATTTTGTGTTTTGAATTCTTTTGAACTTTGAACTTTGCTTTGTTTGGGGATTTTTGTAGTGATGATAATCACTTGTTTACTTTGTTTTTGAATTTTGCTTTGTTCAAGATTTTACTTTTTTTTATTAAAGCAAGGGATTTCTTTGGGTAGGGCTGAACTTGTCCTTTTTTTAATTCTCAGCATTTTCGAACCGGTCATACATGGGGATGAGCAAGATAAACTTTTCACCTTAGGATACCTAATACTACTTTGTAGTGTTCATATTTCCCTTGTTTCAACTAGGATTTTAGGGATTTTATTAGTGATAGGATTCTGAGATATACTGGGTGCTATCAAAACTAAACCTCACCTATCAAAAGCTAAGATAACTTTCTACAAAGTTTGATAAAACCACTAGGTATGGATGAGTGACTGAAAAACCCTAGTATATTCCTCATAATAACAGGAGGGTTGTGTTGAAAAACATAGTTACACACATGGGTGGTGGATGATGATGGTATTTTGAAAATGCATGATTGATGTACAAATGTGGTGTCATTTGTATGATTGCAGACACAAATGTATCTAATGCAAGTGCAATGGAGGTGAATGCCTAATGCAATGTAGCTATCTGGATGTAAATGTGAATGCATAATGCAAATGTTTTTGTATTTTTGATTCTTTCAATTTTTTTTGAAATTTTGATTATTTTGAATATTTTTTTTGAGCTTTTGAGATTATTTGAATGTTTTTGATATTTTATGACTTTTGAATTGTTTTTGTGTTTTTGTTTATTTTGAGTGTTTTTGATATTTTGATTTTTTTGAATTATTTTTGAGTTATGATTTTTGAATTGTTTTTGTGCTTTGTTTTTTACCAAAGGGATTTAAGATGCCTTTGGGTTCTTTTCGTGATTTGACCAAATGTGTTATGCTGCCTTTGGAGCCTTTTGTGATGTGACCAAAGGGCTTGGAGATGCATTTGGGGCTTTTTATGATTTGACCAAAGGTCTTGGAGATGCCTTTGGATACTTTTGTGATTTGACCAAACGACTTGAAGAATGCGTTTGGAGCCTTTTGTGATTTGACAAAATGGCTTGAAGAATACCTTTGGAGCCTTTTGTAATTTGACCAAAGGGCTTGGAGATGCCTTTGGAGCCTTTTATGATTTGAAAAAACATATTGAAGAATACCTTTGGATCCTTTTTGTGATTTGACCAAATGGCTTGAAGAATGCCTTTGGGGCCTTTTTGTGATTTGACCAAACAACTTGAAGAATACCTTTGGAGCTTTTTTGTGATTTGACCAAACGACTTGAAGAATACCTTTGGAGCCTTTTTGTGATTTGACCAAATGGCTTGAAGAATGCCTTTGGAGCATTTTTGTGATTTGACCAATGGTTTGAATAATGCCTTTGGATCCTTTTTGTAATTGTTTTTTATTTTAGTGTTTTCTGATTTGTTTGGACTTTTATGATTTCTATTGTTTTTGAAAATTTTGAGGTTATTTGAATGTTTTGTGTTTTTGCTAATTTATGTGTGAAATACCATCAAATGAAGGATATTGAGGGGCTCTGGATCCTCAATGCCTTCCAATGTTGTTAGGTGATATACCCCAATCCCAATATTCTCTGAGATGATATAGGGACCTATCCAATTGGCCATAAATTTATCTCGTAGATGCGACAGTAGATTTGAATTCTACTGATTATCTTTTAACACCAGGTCTCCAAAATTGAAGTCTCTCAGGTGGACTCTATTGTTATAAGCTCATGTTAGATGATCCTGGTAAATGTGAAGGTGCTCGAGGGCATTGATGCATCATTCATCCAAAAGAGTCAATTTATCTAGGTAAGCTTGACACGCAATGTTGTCATTGATGAACTCTTTCAATGCAATGCGTAATGTTGGAATGGGCATAATGGCCTCAATGTCATATACAACTAAAAATGGTGTTGCCCTAGTGGATGCCCATATACTAGTCCTGTAAGCCTATAATGCTAAGGGTAATTGTAGATGCCAATACCTATGGTTTTATTTCACTATCTTCTTTAAGATGACTACTATTGTCTTGTTTGAGGCCTCTGCTTGCCCATTTTCCTACAATAGTATGGTGTCATAAAAATGTGTTGAATGTTGTATTTGGTTTTTAGAGCTCACACATTTTTGTTTTTGAATGATAGAACATTATCTGAGATTATCTTGAATGCTACCCTAAAATGACAAATGATGTTGTGAAGTATGAACTCTGTAATCCAAGGATCAATTTTCAAGGTTAAGGGGACCGATTCCAACCATTTGGTGAAGTACTCAGTGGTTGTTAAGATGAACGTGTGTCGGCTCGAAGATAGGGGAGAAATATTTCCAATCACATCGAAACCCCACTAAGAAAATGGCCAAGCTGCTTGAATGGTTTGTAAGGCCTAAGATGGTAAGTGCATCAAGTTTGCATGATGTTGACATTTAATGCATTTCTTGACATATTCACATCAATCCTTCTCTATGGTGGGCCAGTAATAGCCCATTCAAAGAATGTGTTTGATGATTTCCATACTGCTGAAGTGGCCACTACACGTACCATCATGAGCTTGCAAAATTGCCCAAGTTGATTCTTGGGGCTCTAAGCAATGTAGGAGAATTCCATCATAGCTTTGATGATACAATATGCCTCCTAGAAAGACATATCTAGTCACATTTTTCTTGAATGTTCATATTTCAGGATGTGATAGTCCCTGTGGTACACTTCCAAGCTTAAGGAAGTCTTGTAATTGGGATAGCCAATCCTGATAGGCTACAACCTTGATATATAAGATAACTTTTTCCTCCTACAATTCGACTTGCACAAACACAGATTGAGACACAACCTTGTGGTGAATAGTGGTACCATTCCCCATAGGACCCTGAGAGATCAAGGACCCCAATGCGCCTTCTTTAAGAAGTTTTTGGCCTTAAAAAACCAGTCATGATCTGGATCTATATGAATTATATTGATTGATTCCTTGTTATCAAAAGCCTCATGCTAGATCGCTAAATGTTAAAGCATTTTGATATGAATGGTAGTGAAATCGACATAGGGGTTCTAAGGGATCAAGTACCCCAAATATGCCATGGTGTCTACAAATTTTTTTGATGAACGAGGGATTGCATCAATGTCATACCACTCTAATTTGGCTAGATATGTGTCAAAAAGCTCCTTGTAAGCTTTCAATATTGGATCTCGGCATTGAAACAGTCCTTTGACCTGGTTGACTATGAGGAGGGAGTCACTAAAGATATTTAGCCTCTTGATTTTCATGGTGATTGTTGTTTGGAGAGCCAAGATTAGGGCCTCACATTCGATGTTGTTATTGGTGCAAGGTAAGTCTATTTTGAATGATAAGGGCATTGGAGCACCATGTGGCATGAAAAAGACAATCCCTGCATCGCCTCCTTGCTCACACATTGAACCATCGAAGAACAAAGTTATGTCTACTTCATTTTCTAGTTCTCCAGGTTTAGGTGCTTCTGATAATGCAAAGACTGCATCATCATGAAGCTCTATGGTAAGAGGCCTACTATTCTTGAGAGGTGCCTCAACCAACTAATCAGCTATGACCTATCCCTTGATGGAATTTTGGCTTATGAATTCCAAATCAAATTCTATAAATAACATGATCCACTTAGTAGTACGTGTATTATGATATGTCTTGCTCATCATATACTACAAAGGATTTTTCTTGGATATCACATATGTCGTATGGATTAGCATGTAGTGGCACAACTTCTTGGTTGCAAAGACTCCTGCTAAGCACAACTTCTCTACGTATGCATATCCAAATTCGTAGCTCACCAGGGTGCGGCTAATGTAATGTATCACATGCTCTTTGTCTTGCACATTATTTTGAGCTAATAAGGTGCCCAAAGCAAAATTTATAGTGAATATATATAGTAGGAATGACACATCTGTCCTGGGTGGAGCTAGAACTAGTGGTGTTGCCAAGTATTATTTAATCCCATCAAAGGCTTGCTAACTTGTCCCATTGGAAAGGGACCCCCTTGTGTAGCAGTCGATTCATGGATCGATATTTGTTTGACAGTTGTGCTATAAATTTCTTTATGGAAGCTACTTTGCCCTGCAAGATTATTTGTTCCTTGATGTTTATGGGCGGGACCATTTCCAGTATAGCATTTACCTTTTTTGGGTCTACCTCGATGCCTCATTTAGAAACGATGAATCCCAAGATTTTTCTAGAAGTTATGCCAAAGATGCATTTCTTGGGGTTCACCCTGACATTATGCTCAATCAGGCGATCAAAGACTTTTATGAGGGTCTCAGCATGTTCTTCTTACAACAATGACTTGGCTAGCAAGTCATTAATGTAGTCTTCCAAGATCCTGTGCATGTAGTCATGAAAAATTATGTCATAGCCCGTTGATATGTGGCACCAACATTCTTTAGGCCAAATGGTATCACTTTGTAATAGAATTTCTCCCATGGCGTGGTGAACGCGGTTTTGTGCTGGTCTTTAGGTTTAATACGAATCCGATTGTAACTAGAAAAACCATCCATTAGGGAGAGCATCTCATGACCTGCAATCACATATACAAGAGCATTTATGTTGGGAAGCGAGAATGAATCCTTTGGGGTTGCCTTGTTGAGATCCCTGAAGTCTGTGCAAATGCAGACTCTTCCATCAGGTTTTTCTATGGGCATCATGTTTGATACCCACTATGGATAGTCGATGAGAACAATAAAGACTACATCCAATAGTTTTTGCAACTCATTTTTAACCATAAAAGCAATGGTTGGATGCATCTTTCTAAGCTTTTGATTGACTAGTTTTTTTGCAGGGTCTAGCGATAGGTTGTGAACAACCAACGTTGGATCTAGCCCTGGCATGTATTTGTAGGTCCAAGCAAAGAGATTTGGTCTCTCTTTTAGTAGAAGAATTATGATGGCCTATTCTTCTGGAGATAAGCTTTCCCCAAACTTGAATTTATTTGGTTGAGAAGGATCATTGCTAATGTCCACCTCAAAAGTCTCCTCTATTACCATATGGGACCCATCCTCTAGCTGGTGAGGAGTGGGGATTAAATGAATGTCATCTGCTGGATTTATAGTTCCCACTAACTCGGGGTTGAAACCAACGTGATAGACATCATGAGCACAACCTGATGCAAAATGGAATGGTTGTAACATCTCTTAATTATGGAAGAAATGCTTAGGTTCTAAGGGTGAATCAGCGTGATCCCAATCAATAGCATCTAGATTAAGACACAATGGTTTTTTAGGATTTTCTAGGTTATGGAGTGGAGTGGTCAAATGAATGGATATCATGTTGATGGATGGAATGGGATCTCTAGGACCATGCAGATGGAATTCTATATCCTGGGTGTGCCTTCCATACTCGTAATGAGGCTCTAAGGGTATGGGAATCTCAGGATCTGATCTATGAATAGACAGGATGATGGGATTATTTCATAGTAGCTACTCTCTAAAGGTGGGTGTATTCAGGTTGCCCATGAGATGAATGACATCTAGGATTAATTGGTCTTCCTAGGAAGCGAATATTAGGATCGATGGCACGAGGTGCCGCTTCTCTCTCCATAAGCAAATTGACTGGTCATAAGTGTCGAGGTCCAAGATAAGCCATCTAGGTCTTGTACTCAAAGTCATCATTGCTTATCCAGAAGCCATTGGCATTGGTTTTTGGTCCTAGGATGGGCTAGTGGCTAGCTTGTTGATGCCCTAGGTAGGCCATATCAGTATCATCTTCATAGTTATCATCACTTATGAAGAACCCATTGTCATTCATCTCTAGCCCAACAATGTGGCTCATATTTTTAGGTCATAGGTAGGCCATATCTATTGAGTCCTCTAACTCATAGCTACTTTCATCTGACATGTATCCATCTTCACTTGAGATGTAATTTATCTCATTCGAGATGTACCCAATTTCTATGTGGCCTATCCAAGTAATATTTTGCATATATCGAGGCCCATGGTAGGCTAGGTTGGTTCCATATTTGTCCTCACTTGTAACATAATCATACTCCTCCTAATCATAGACATGCATTGGCTCTTCCTCCCATCCGATGATTCCTGATGGGGGCACTTCAGGAGAATATTCAGGGTGGAATACCTTAGGTGGTGTGATATTTACCATGGCAATCCACTCATCACCCCAGAAGTTCCTACCAGGGGGTTGATAGGGATTCCAATCAATGTCTTCCTCAAACCCAATGCTTAATCTATCTAGGGTAGCTTATAAAGAGTCATCATGACCCCACATTTGATATCCCAAACCACACCTGTCAGTAGGTAGTTGGTACTGTGGCTGGAATGGCAGTCGTAGCCCTTGCTCATACTAGCCTAAGCCATAGTATTTCCAATGACACTACTCAAAATACCTTAAAGTGAACTCCAGATTTGACAGATAATGAACATTTGTGGTGAAAGTTTCATCCTCATATATTTCTAGATCGAGAGTAGTGTGGGAATAATCTAGCCCAACATATATAAAATTAGTCTAATTGGGTTGAACACCCAAGGGAACTACTATCCCCACTGGTAACTTTGGGACTCTTGGATGCCCCATGTCTTGTGCAAACTCAATGATTGGTGTGAAAGTCATGTTTTGCAAAAGATATTCACCTAGTCAAAAGATTCTGTAGCAGAAAATACCAAAAAATAAGCAAGATAAGTCAAAATATTCTGTAGCAGAACCAAGAGAGGATAAATATGATGAAAAAAAATTATGAAAGAATATTGAGAAATAAAATAATAATACCTACTCCTAATATAGGCAAGGCAAAAATAGGAAAACCCTCAAATTATCAAACAAGATCTAGGGAAGCAAGAGAAAAATTAGAGAAACGAACACAAACTAAGTTGGTTGAACTTCTCTTTACCAAACAACAAAATGAATTTGGTAATAAGTAGGTGGGGCAAATATCCCCAAATGAGACACGATTATCATATCATGGAATATAATGTGTTCTAATTCTCCCTTAAAGCATAGGTGTATCAGGGACCTTTGTTTAAGTAATAAGCCTAATATTCTTGTATCTAGGAAACTAAAATGATAAAAGAAGTTTCAAAAACTATGAAAGCAAGTATGAGCAAGATGTGAATGGGATGCTATGGATTCTGATGAAATGGTAGGGGGAATTCTAACTTGTTGGAATCCTTCTAGAACCTTCTATGTAACCATTCATAAAACTAGGCATTGGATAGCCTCTTTAGTCACTTGCTACTTTGTAGATATTTGTTTCATCCTTATCAATGTCTATGGACCTACAAATCTGTTAGGTAGATTAGAAGTTTAGAGTGGGATTGAAGCCTTTAGACCAAGAAATATGATTCATTATCATAGAATATTTTAATACCATAACCAATTTGGATGAAAGTTTTAGGAGAATTAGGAAATTAACCTGAAGTATGAGAGATTTCTCAACTTTTATTCAAAATAATAATCTATGGGAGGTTGAGTTTGAATAAGAAAACTATACTTGGACCAAAAACACGAGAGGCTATAACCTGATAGCAAAAAAATTAGATAGATGAATACTCTCAAATTTTTGTCTAGTGTAGACATGGAATTTTGACCCACTTCAAAATTTCTTAGTCCCCATAGCATATGTTTCCCCCACATCTGCCTACCTCTTTTTTCACGCCTGTTGTAACCCCCATTCTATATTTTTACTATTTTTAGTGAATTCAAACATGAGAAACTGACATAAAAATTTATTAAAAATAGTGCACCAACCTATAAAAGTGAGTGACCATTCGGATTTGAACCTAAATTTATCAGATCCAATTTTTTGTTAATTCGGGAAAGAAAATCGTAGGTCTAAATTTTGCTTAAATTGGGAATCTTACCAATTTTTTCTAACAACCCTGATTTACCTCTCAATTTCTTTGTAGCTTCTAGTTTTTCCTCATCCTTAAGATCATCATCCTACCTCCTAAATTAAGAACACAAGCTTATACTGAGGGGGGGGGGTGAACAGTATAAGACCACTTTTTACTTTTGCTTCAATTCAGCTTTCAAAACAGTATTATGCAGTGTAGAGATAGCAGAATTAAAAGCAGCAATTAAAACAATGCACAACACACCATCCACAAAGAGACACAACAATTTACGTGGTTCACCCAATGCGGGATACTCAACGGATAAAATTTCTTACTAAATTTTATCACCTCAAATTTTGGGAAACCTTTCCCGATTACAAAGTTTATGGGCACCAACCCAAAGGAGACAACTTCCCCTAGCTCTGCTCTTTTAAAGGTGAACCTCTAGAAGACCTCTACCTCTGCTACCCTTAGCAAGTGGAACTCTATCCACAGAAGACACCTGTCTTCCCTGCTCTGGATGGAGACCTTTGTCCTCAACTCTTTCACCTTCTAAGCTGGTCCTCTTATCTGCACCAAACACAGTCCTTCGGTCTGGCACAATTTTGTCCTCTTCCTCTGTTCTTTTCTACACTTGGTCAAAACTAATTTTTTATTGTCTGCACAAATACTATAGCACTCGATCAACTAATTTACTTCTACAAAAACACGGTAGCACAGACTTCATGTATTCTACACAAACACAACAGCACAGTCTTTGCAAATACAGCAGCACAGTCTTTGCAAATATAGTAGCACAATCTTCACGAATACAACAGTCCAGTCTTCACGAATACAGTAGTCGATTAGACTTCCACTTATGCACCTCTACGATCGAACTTCTCCCCGCACTCTATCTACGCAAATCGCACTTCGAACGCACACTTGATCGATGCTAAAACTATTCAAACAACCCTCCTTTTATAGAGTAAGATTCAAGATCATTACATTCAATATTAGTCAGCTATTACTCTTCAACTGCGTCGACTGCAAAACCCTGTGCTACGTTGACCCAGATTTTAACTTTGTCGGCTCAAAGTTAACTTTGTCCTTCAACCGCCTCCCTGTAGCTTCTGGCGTGAAACTTCAACATGTCGCGATATCGCGACACCTTTGCCTGCCATACACCTTCTATTGCTTGCTGTCACAAAATCATGACACTACTGCCTGCCGTGCACCTTATTTGGCCTGTTGTCACGAAATCGCAATACTACAACCTGTCGTACACCTTCTTTGGCCTATTGTCATGAAATCGTGACACTACAGCCTGTGTCGACCTCCTTTCTACTTATGTCACGAAATCGCGACACTTCCTGTCTTTGCTGACGTCATCTGCAACTCTATCACAAAATCACGACCCTTTTGCCTTCATGGCCTTCTTCTCTGCTTGCACTAACGAAAATGGAACATGTCGCGAAATCTTGATGGTTTCGCTGCCTTAAGCTCTTTTCTGCCATATGCTCATGAAACTGGAACATGTCGTGAAATCACGACGCTTTTGTCTCCAAAGCCTTCCTCTCTGCTTCTGTCACGAAATCATGACACTTTTCCTATAGAAGACCTTCTTCCAGTTTCTTTCATGAAATCATGACACTTTCTCCAACTGAACGCTGCCAACTCAACCTCTCGTGAAATCGTGACACTTTTTGCATCCGTACAACTTCTTTGTAGCTTATCGCGAAATCGTGACGCTTTCAGATTCTGAAAGCTTTCCCTGCAACCTGTCGCAAAATCATGATGCTTCTGGCTTTCGAACGCTTTCTCCACTGCCTGTCTTGAAATCGTGACACTTCTGGATTTTGTACTCTTTCTCCACTGCCTGTCGCAAAATCGTGATGCTGCTCCTTTCAGACTCTTTCCCTTGGACTTTTATGATTTCTATTGTTTTTGAAAATTTTGAGGTTATTTGAATGTTTTGTGTTTTTGCTAATTTATGTGTGAAATACCATCAAATGAAGGATATTGAGGGGCTCTGGATCCTCAATGCCTTCCAATGTTGTTAGGTGATATACCCCAATCCCAATATTCTCTGAGATGATATAGGGACCTATCCAATTGGCCGTAAATTTATCTCGTAGATGCGGCAGTAGATTTGAATTCTACTGATTCTCTTTTAACACCAGGTCTCCAAAATTGAAGTCTCTCAAGTGGACTCTATTGTTATAAGCTCATGTTAGATGATCCTGGTAAATGTGAAGGTGCTCGAGGGCATTGATGCATTGTTCATCCAAAAGAGTCAATTTATCTAGGTAAGCTTGACATGCAATGTTGTCATTGATGAACTCTTTCAATGCAATGCGTAATGTTGGAATGGGCATAATGGCCTCAATGTCATATACAAATAAAAATGGTGTTGCCCCAGTGGACGCCCGTATACTAGTCCTGTAAGCCTATAATGCTAAGGGTAATTGTAGATGCCAATACCTATGGTTTTATTTCACTATCTTCTTTAAGATGACTACTATTGTCTTGTTTGAGGCCTCTGCTTGCCCATTTTCCTACATATAGTATGGCATCATAAAAATGTGTTGAATGTTGTATTTGGTTGTTAGAGCTCACACATTTTTGTTTTTGAATGATAGAACATTATCTGAGATTATCTTGAAGGGTACCCTAAAATGACAAATGATGTTGTGAAGTATGAACTCCGCAATCCAAGGATCAATTTTCAAGGTTAAGGGGACCGCTGCCAACAATTTGGTGAAGTACTCAGTGGTTGTTAAGATGAACGTGTGTCGGCTCGAAGATAGGGGAGAAATATTTCCAATCACATCGAAACCCCACTAAGAAAATGGCCAAGCTGCCTGAATGGGTTGTAAGGCCTAAGATGGTAAGTGCATCAGGTTTGCATGATGTTGACATTTAACGCATTTCTTGACATATTCACATCAATCCTTCTCTATGGTGGGCCAGTAATAGCCCATTCAAAGAATGTGTTTGATGATTTCCATACTTCTGAAGTGGCCACCGCACGTACCATCATGAGCTTGCAAAATTGCCCAAGTTGATTCTTGGGGCTCTAAGCAATGTAGGAGAATTCCATCATAGCTTTGATGATACAATATGCCTCCTAGAAAGACATATCTAGTCACATTTTTCTTGAATGTTCATATTTTAGGATGTGATAGTCCCTGTGGTACACTTCCAAGCTTAAGGAAGTCTTGTAATTGGGATAGCCAATCCTGATAGGCTACAACCTTGATATATAAGATAACTTGTTCCTCCTACAATCCAACTTGCACAAACACAGATTGAGACACAACCTTATGGTGAATAGTGGTACCATTCCCCATAGGACCCTGAGAGATCAAGGACCCCAATGCGCCTTCTTTAAGAAGTTTTTGGCCTTAAAAAACTAGTCATGATCTGGATCTATATGAATTATATTGATTGATTCCTTGTTATCAAAAGCCTCATGCTAGATCGCTAAATGTTAAAGCATTTTGATATGAATGGTAGTGAAATCGACATAGGGGTTCTAAGGGATCAAGAACCCCAAATATGCCATGGTGTCTACAAATTTGTTTGATGAACGAGGGATTGAATCAATGTCATACCACTCTAATTTGGCTAGATATGTGTCAAAACGCTCCTTGTAAGCTTTCAATATTGGATCCTAGCATTGAAACAGTCCTTTGACCTGGTTGACTATGAGGAGGGAGTCACTAAAGATATTTAGCCTCTTGATTTTCATGGTGATTGTTGTTTGGAGAGCCAATATTAGGGCCTCACATTCGATGTTTTTATTGGTGCAAGGTAAGTCTATTTTGAATGATAAGGGCATTGGAGCACCATGTGGCATGAAAAAGACAATCCCCGCACCGCCTCCTTGCTCACACTTTGAACCATCAAAGAACAAAGTTATGTCTACTTCATTTTCTAGTTCTCCAGGTTTAGGTGCTTTTGATAATGCAAAGACTGCATCATCATGAAGCTCTATGGTAAGGGGTCTACTATTCTTGAGAGGTGCCTCAACCAACTAATCAGCTATGACCTATCCCTTGATGGAATTTTGGCTTATGAATTCCAAATCAAATTCTATCAATAACATGATCCACTTAGTAGTACGTGTATTATGATATGTCTTGCTCATCATATACTACAAAGGATTTTTCTTGGATATCACATATGTCGTATGGATTAGCATGTAGTGGCACAACTTCTTGGTTGCAAAGACTCCTGCTAAGCACAACTTCTCTACATATGCATATCCAAATTCGTAGCTCACCAGGGTGTGGCTAATGTAATATATCACATGCTCTTTGTCTTGCACATTATTTTGAGCTAATAAGGTGCCCAAAGCAAAATTTATAGCAAATATATATAGCAGGAATGACACATCTGTCCTGGGTGGAGCTAGAACTAGTGGTGTTGCCAAGTATTATTTAATCCCATCAAAGGCTTGCTAACTTGTCCCATTGGAAAGGGACCCCCTTGTGTAGCAGTCGATTCATGGATCGATATTTGTTTGATTTTTGTGCTATAAATTGCTTTATGGAAGCTACTTTGCCCTGCAAGATTATTTGTTCCTTGATGTTTATGGGCGGGACCATTTCCAGTATAGCATTTACCTTTTTTGGGTCTACCTCGATGCCTCATTTAGAAACGATGAATCCCAAGATTTTTCTAGAAGTTATGCCAAAGATGCATTTCTTGGGGTTCACCCTGACATTATGCTCAATCAGGCGATCAAAGACTTTTATGAGGGTCTCAGCATGTTCTTCTCACAACAATGACTTGGCTAGCAAGTCATTAATGTAGTCTTCCAAGATCCTATGCATGTAGTCATGAAAAATTATGTCATAGCCCGTTGATATGTGGCACCAACATTCTTTAGGCCAAATGGTATCACTTTGTAATAGAATTTCTCCCATGGCATGGTGAACGTGGTTTTGTGCTGGTCTTCAGGTTTAATACGAATCTGATTGTAACTAGAAAAACCATCCATTAGGGAGAGCATCTCATGATCTACAATCACATATACAAGAGCATTTATGTTGGGAAGCGAGAATGAATCCTTTGGGGTTGCCTTGTTGAGATCCCTGAAGTCTGTGCAAATGCAGAATCTTCCATCAGGTTTTTCTATGGGCATCATGTTTGATACCCACTATGGATAGTCGATGAGAACAATAAAGACTACATCCAATAGTTTTTGCAACTCATTTTTAACCATAAAAGCAATGGTTGGATGCATCTTTCTATGCTTTTGATTGACTAGTTTTTTTGCAGGGTCTAGTGATAGGTTGTGAACAACCAACATTGGATCTAGCCCTGACATGTATTTGTAGGTCCAAGTAAAGAGATTTGGTCTCTCTTTCTGTAGAAGAATTATGATGGCCTGTTCTTCTGGAGATAAGCTTTCCCCGAACTTGAATTTATTTGGTTGAGAAGGATCATTGCTAATGTCCACCTCAAAAGTCTCCTCTATTACTATATGGGACCCATCCTCTATCTGGTGAGGAGTGGGGATTAAATGAATGTCATCTGCTGGATTTATAGTTCCCACTAACTCGGGGTTGAAACCAACGTGATAGACATCATGAGCACAACTTGATGCAAAATGGAATGGTTGTAACATCTCTTCATTAGGGAAGAAATCCTTAGGTTCTAAGGGTGAATCAGCGTGATCCCAATCAATAGCATCTAGATTAAGACACAAAGGTTTTTTAGGATTTTCTAGGTTATGGAGTGGAGTGGTCAAATCAATGGATATCATGTTGATGGATGGAATGGGATCTCTAGGACCATGCAGATGGAATTCTATATCCTGGGTGTGCCTTCCATACTTGTAATGAGGCTCTAGGGGTATGGGAATCTCAGGATCTGATCTATGAATAGACAGGATGATGGGATTATTTCATAGTAGCTACTCTCTGAAGGTGGGTGTATTCAGGTTGCCCATGAGATGAATGACATCTAGGATTAATTGGTCTTCCTAGGAAGCGAATATTAGGATCGATGGCACGAAGTGCCGCTTCTCTCTCCATAAGAAAATTGACTGGTCATAAGTGTCGAGGTCCAAGATAAGCCATCTAGGTCTTGTACTCAAAGTCATCATTGCTTATCCAGAAGCCATTGGCATTGGTTTTTGGTCCTAGGATGGGCTAGTGGCTAGCTTGTTGATGCCATAGGTAGGTCATATCAGTCTCATCTTCATAGTTATCATCACTTATGAAGAACCCATTGTCGTTCATCTCTAGCCCAACAATGTGGCTCATATTTTTAGGTCATAGGTAGGCCATATCTATTGAGTCCTCTAACTCATAGCTACTTTCATCTGACATGTATCCATCTTCACTTGAGATGTAATTTATCTCATTCGAGATGTACCCACTTTCTATGTGGCCTATCCAAGTAATATTTTGCATATATCGAGGCCCATGGTAGGCCAGGTTGGTTCCATATTTGTCCTCACTAGTAACATAATCATACTACTCCTACTCATAGACATGCATTGGCTCTTCCTCCCATCCGATGATTCCTGATGGGGGCACTTCAGGAGAATATTCAGGGTGGAATACCTTAGGTGGTGTGATATTTACCATGGCAATCCACTCATCACCCCAGAAGTTCCTACCAGGGGGTTGATAGGGATTCCAATCAATGTCTTCCTCAAACCCAATGCTTAATCTATCTAGGGTAGCTTATAAAGAGTCATCATGACCCCACATTTGATATCCCAAACCACACCTATCAGTAGGTAGTTGGTACTGTGGCTTGAATGGCAGTCGTAGCCCTTGCTCATACTAGCCTAAGCCATGGTATTTCCAATGACACTACTCAAAATACCTTAAAGTGAACTCCAGATTTGACAGATAATGAACATTTGTGGTGAAAGTTTCATCCTCATATATTTCTAGATCGAGAGTAGTGTGGGCATAATCTAGCCCAACATATATAAAATTAGTCTAATTGGGTTGAACACCCAAGGGAACTACTATCCCCACTGGTAACTTTGAGACTCTTGGATGCCCCATGTCTTGTGCAAACTCAATGATTGTTGTGAAAGTCATGTTTTGCAAAAGATATTCACCTAGTCAAAAGATTCTGTAGCAGAAAATACCAAAAAATAAGCAAGATAAGTCAAAAGATTCTGTAGCAGAACCAAGAGAGGATAAATATGATGAAAAAAAAATTATGAAAGAATATTGAGAAATAAAATAATAATACCTACTCCTGATATAGGCAAGGCAAAAATAGGAAAACCCTCAAATTATCAAGCAAGATCTAGGGAAGCAAGAGAAAACATAGAGAAACGAACACAAACTAAGTTGGTTGAACTTCTCTTTACCAAACAACAAAATGAATTTGGTAATAAGTAGGTGGGGCCAATATCCCCAAATGAGACACGATTATCATCTCATGGAATATAATGTGTTCTAATTCTCCCTTAAAGCATAGGTGTATCAGGGACCTTTGTTTAAGTAATAAGCCTAATATTCTTGTATCTAGGAAACTAAAATGATAAAAGAAGTTTCAAAAACTATGAAAGCAGTATGAGCAAGATGTGAATGGGATGCTATGGATTCTGATGAAATGGTAGGGGGAATTCTAACTTGTTGGAATCCTTCTAGAACCTTCTATGTAACCATTCATAAAACTAGGCATTGGATAGCCTCTTTAGTCACTTGCTACTTTGTAGATATTTGTTTCATCCTTATCAATGTCTATGGACCTACAAATCTGTTAGGTAGATTAGAAGTTTAGAGTGGGATTGAAGCCTTTAGACCAAGAAATATGATTCATTATCATAGAATATTTTAATACCATAACCAATTTGGATGAAAGTTTTAGGAGAATTAGGAAATTAACCTGAAGTATGAGAGATTTCTCAACTTTTATTCAAAATAATAATCTATGGGAGGTTGAGTTTGAATAAGAAAACTATACTTGGACAAAAAACACGAGAGGCTATAACCTGATAGCAAAAAAATTAGATAGATGAATACTCTCAAATTTTTGGCTAGTGTAGACATGGAATTTTGACCCACTTCAAAATTTCTTAGTCCCCATAGCATATGTTTCCCCCCCATCTGCCTACCTCTTTTTTCACGCCTGTTGTAACCCCCATTCTATATTTTTACTATTTTTAGTGAATTCAAACGTGAGAAACTGACATAAAAATTTATTAAAAATAGTGCACCAACCTATAAAAGTGAGTGACCATTCGGATTTGAACCTAAATTGATCAGATCCAATTTTTTGTTAATTCGGGAAAGAAAATCGTAGGTCTAAATTTTGCTTAAATTGGGAATCTTACCAATTTTTTCTAACAACCCTGATTTACCTCTCAATTTCTTTGTAGCTTCTAGTTTTTCCTCATCCTTAAGATCATCAGCCTACCTCCTAAGTGAAGAACACAAGCTTATACCGAGGGGGGGTGAACAATATAAGACCACTTTTTACTTTTGCTTCAATTCAGCTTTCAAAACAAAGATTATGCAGTGTAGAGATAGCAAAATTAAAAGCAACAATTAAAACAATGCACAACACACCATCCACAAAGAGACACATCAATTTACGTGGTTCACCCAATGCGGGCTACTCCACGGATAAAATTTCTTACTAAATTTTATCACCTCAAATTCTGGGAAACCTTTCCCGATTACAAATTTTATGGGCACCAACCCAAAGGAGACAACTTCCCCTAGCTCTGCTCTTTTAAAGGTGAACCTCTAGAAGACCTCTACCTCTACTGCCCTTAGTAAGTGGAACTCTATCCACATAAGACACCTGTCTTCCTTGCTCTGGCTGGAGACCTCTGTCCTCAACTCTTTCACCTTCTAAGCTGGTCCTCTTATCTGCACCAAACACAGTCCTTCAATCTAGCACAATTTTGTCCTCTTCCTCTGTTCTTTTATACACTTGGTCGAAACCAATTTTTCACTGTCTGCACAAATACTGCAGCACTCGATCAACTAATTTACTTCTACAAAAACATAGTAGCACAGACTTCATGTATTCTACACAAACACAGCAGCACAGTCTTTGCAAATATAGCAGCACAGTCTTCGCAAATACAGTAGCACAGTCTTCACGAATACAGCAGTCCAATCTTCATGAATACAACAGTCGATCAGACTTCCACTTATGCACCTCTGCGATCGAACTTCTCCCCGCACTCTATCTATGCAAATCACACTTCGAACGCACACTTGATTGATGCTAAAACTATTCAAACAGCCCTCCTTTTATAGAGTAAGATTCAAGATCATTACATTCAATATTAGTCGGCTATTACTCTTCAACTGCATCGACTGCAAAACCCTATGCTACGTTGACCCAAATTTTAACTTTGTCGGCTTAAAGTTAACTTTGTCCTTCAACCGCCTCCCTGTAGCTTCTGGCATGAAACTTCAACATGTCACGATATCGAGACACCTTTGCCTGCCATACACCTTCTATTACTTGCTGTCACAAAATCATGACACTACTGCCTGCCATGCACCTTATTTGGCCTGTTGTCACGAAATCGCAATACTACAACCTGTCGTACACCTTCTTTGGCCTATTGTCATAAAATCGTGACACTACAGCCTGTGCCGACCTCCTTTCTGCTTATGTCACAAAATCGTGACACTTCCTGTCTTTGCTGACGTCATCTGCAACTCTATCACAAAATCACGACCCTTTTGCCTTCATGGCCTTCTTCTCTGCTTGCACTAGCAAAAATGAAACATGTCACGAAATCTTGATGCTTTCGCTACCTTAAGCTCTTTTCTGCCATCTGCTCGTGAAACTGGAACATGTCGTGAAATCATGACGCTTTTGTCTCCAAAGCCTTCCTCTCTGCTTCTGTCATGAAATCATGACACTTTTCCTATAGAAGACCTGCTTCCAGTTTCTGTCGTGAAATCGTGACACTTTCTCCAACTGAACGCTGTCAACTCAACCTGTCGTGAAATCGTGACACTTTCTGCATCTATACAACTTCTTTGTAGCCTATCATGAAATCATGATGCTTTCAGCTTCTGAAATCTTTCCCTGCAACCTATCACAAAATCATGATGCTTCTGGCTTTCGAACGCTTTCCCCACTGCCTGTCTTGAAATCGTGACACTTTTGGCTTCTGTACGCTTTCTCCACTGCCTATCGCAAAATCATGACGCTACTCCTTTTAAACTCTTTCCTTTGCTGCATGTCACAAAATTGTGACAGTCCTCAACTCGACCTCTGCAGCATCATGTCGCAAAATCGTGACAGCCCTTACTTGGAACTTTGCATCATGTTGCGAAATCGTGATAGTTCTTGAATCACTTTCTCTCTCTTCAATCTTGTCACGAAATCGTGACAGATCCACTATGGACTTTCTCTTCTGCAACATGTCATGAAATCGTGACACTTTATTGTCCGTACAGCCTCCTTTGCAGAATGTCACGAAATCGTGACACTTTTCTTTCTCTGCCTTCCTACACTGTCTGAGTCGTGAAAATGCGACATGTTGCGAAATCGCGATAGTTTCCATTTTGCTCTGCTTCTCTGCCAACATGTCGCGAAATCGTGACAGTTTTGCCTGCTTCGTCTCTACCTTCCAACATGTCGCGAAATCACGACAGTTTTGCCAAAACTTTCTCTCTCCTCAAACATGTCATGAAATCGTGACAGTTTTGCCAAGACTTTCTCTCTCCTAAAACATGTCGCGAAATCGCGACAGTTTTTCTAGCCGCCTGCATACTTTTTCTACCCTATCTTTTTCTTGATCTTTTGCAACTGGGCTACTCTGATTTTCTTGGAAACTTACTAACCATGCTGAAACCTTCAACAAAACACATTCTTTGACATAAAAACAAATTGCTTCAAGAACTCCTTGACATCAATGACAACAACTACACTTGAGCAAAGGCAATGTACTCAAGGTACCCAAAATTGCCAACACTAAACAAGGCTAATGATGATTTTACAGTATGATTGAATTGAAATATTTATTTCATGAGTTTTTTGCTATAGGTTTAGCTAGGATTTTGCTTTACCATCATCATTCAAGCAATAAAAAATGAGTATATTTGGTATAATACTTCCATGCATGTTTTATTTGGATCATATTTCGCATGTTGAATATCATTGTGCATCAACAAATTTAAGTTTTCTTTATCTTTTAGAGAATTCGAACGTGAGTTTTTGCAGGTCTGAATCTGCTTTTCAAGTCTAAATTAACACCAACACATATAGGGGGTAAATTGTTGTTTCAAGATCCATCACAATAACTTATATTTTGCATTTTGATCATCATTGACTATAAATTCTAGTATTCTATTTGGTTGTTTGTAGGTCTTTCTTGAATTTGGACGTAAGCTTCCATAGGTCCAAATCTGCTTGTCAAGTTCAAATTCATACAAAAACATATAGGGGGAAAATTGTTGTTTTGATATCCATCGTAATAAATTATATTTTACATTTTGATCATCATTGATTCCAAATTCTAGTGTTCTATATGGTTGTTTGTCAGTCTTTTGTGAATTTGAACTCGAGTTTCCTTAGGTTCAAATCCGTTTGTCAGGTTCGAATTCACACAGACATATGTTGGGTGTATATTAGTAATTCTGGATCTATTACTGCATCATACGCTTGGTATTTTAATTATATTCATAGAAATTTTATTTTGTGTTCTATACTATTTTATCATTTCTTTTCAAATCCTTATATACTTGCAATAAATTTGGAAATCTATTATTTTACATACGGTTTATTGAAGGATCTGAGGGGATCTGACGACCACGTCATTGAGACTAATTTTTTAGTGGCTTAAGTAGATCCCCAATCATTGGCTATAAATTTTAGTGTTTCTTTTTGAGTAATTACAGGTTTCTTAATAATTTAGATGTGGGCTTCCATAGGACCAAATTCGTCAGTAGATCCGAATTCGCTAAGGTAAGCTTGAATTTGTCTGCAATAGCCATTCAGATCAATAAGTACATCCATTTAATTTATTAAGTTGTATTTCCCATTCCTATAATTTTCAATCTGTTTCTACTTCAAATTTTATGTAAAAATCTAAAAAATAGTAAAAAAAGGACAAAAAAATAAAAAGTAGTAAATTACATTTAGTCTAGAAATGCTATGATCATTGTGTATTGTTTTCATGTGAATATTAATCACATATAGCCTAGGTTATTAGTTGCACTCTGTCCCATAACTTAGGTGCTTGTTGAATAAACAATGCATCAAACACTTCCCACTACATAGACGTGGAAACCATCTTTAAATATTTCTTGGTGAACCCACCATAATTCATCGACAATCACCAAAGAAGGTATGACACTAGTACCTCTCATACCAAGGTGTATATCCCTTAATTTCCATCCCCCTTCTAGGTGTGGATCCATTAGCCTAAGGGAAATGGGTGTGAAATTTTTGGTCTATAGCTAGATGAAGGAACTTGTGCTAAAATTAATACCTTAACAAGGATTGGTTGAGATCACTAGCCAATAAGAGTTAAATGGTGGTAAGTGAATTCAAAAAAATATTATATTTTAAATATGAGTAGATGTGGGAAGACCATCCTTAATATTTTGATATGATAATACAAATGTGGAATTCTATAGGAAATGATGGGTTGTATGCTCTTCCAAAACAAAATAAATAAATGACATCTAGATTAAAAGAATGGAACAAGAACACTTTTGGAAATATTTTTGAGAATAAAGAAGAACTAAAAGATAAACTTTCAAATTTCTAAAAAGGTAATCATAATAATCCAAGCTCGGAGGAAAGGGAGTTTCTTAGTGAATATCATAATATTTTGAGTAAGGAAGAGAAATTTTGGAGATTAAAATCAAGATAGACTTGGTTAAAAGGAGATAAAAATACAAATATTTTTCATAGGATGGCTATAGTACAAAGATAAACATTCAAAATTAGTAGAATTAAATTAGTAGAATGGGTTTGGATTAAAGACCAGAGTGAAATTAAAAGAGGCAAGGTCTTTTTATCAAAATATTCTAGGATCAGAGGAGTTTGAAGTTCTTAATGATAAACTTCTACAAGAAGTACCTTCAGTTATAATGAATGAAGATAATAGAAAATTTATAGAGCCTATTAATCTAGAAGAAGTTCATTTGGCTCTTTTCTCTTTTAATAAGGATAAATCCCTAGGTCTGAATGGTCTCTCTATAGCATTTTACCAACATAATTGGGATATAGTGAAGGATTATTTATTGGTGGTAGTGGAATATTATAGGGTAAAATAATGCATACCTTATAAAATAAATACAACATATCTTACCCTAATTCCAAAAAATAAGTATGTTGAATTTTTTGATTCTTTTAGACCCATAAGCCTATGTAATATGGCATATAAAATTATCTCCAAAATGATGGTGAATCGATTAAGGTTGTTGTTAAACAAAATTATTTTAGAAGAGCAAGGAGGATTTATGGAAGGAACACAAATTTAGAATGGGATCATAGTATCTCATGAAGTTATACATTTAGTAGCTTCAAGAAAAGAGAAAGCAACGATCTTAAAACTTGATATGAGTAAATCCTATGATAGGGTTAATGTTAGATTTTGATGCTTAATACTTAAAGCAAAAATAACCACAAGATCTTTAAAAAAAATTGCTATATAAAATATATGATAATGGCAATATTCTAATCATATAAAACTCATAAAAAATATCTGCAACAACTCATAAATAATTTCTGCAACAAATTATAAAATGGCCATTTATCAAATGCTCATGAAAATAGTATTTTGATATAGAATACAGATCTCAAATACACCATACTTGTACACTTTCCATGGACTGATTTATAGTTAAATAATTATAATATTCTCTAGTGGTAGAGGTTAGTGAGCGCACTTTCGAGAGATCATTTTTTCTCCAAGATAGGGTAGTTTTTGGTAAATTTAATGGGTATTGGCCAGGGGCTTCAGCCTTGAGAAAATGGATTGATAGGAGTTGGAAGTCTCCAAGAGATATTCTATTATTTCTTTCCAAAGGGTTCTTCCTAGCCATTTTTTGTTCTAGGAAATAAAGAGAAAAAATCCTAAAAGGGGGTCCTTGGTTTATGGGAAGAGCAAGACTCTTCCTTACCTGCTGGTATGAAGGTTTTTCACCTAAAATGTAAATCTATCCCTAGTACCAGTCTAGGTTAGGATGTTTGGGTTACCAATTGAATTTTAGAAAATAGTTAACTTCAAGGTAATAGGAAACATTCTAGGAGAATTCCTTGAGATTTTAGATACTATGAAAGATGGATTTTTGGTTATTTATGCTTGGATATTGGTCATGATTGATATAAGTAAATATTTACTAGAATTAATCATTCTTAAGTATGAGGATAATATGTGGATCCAAACCATAGATTATGAAAACATATCTTTTAGATGTATAAGATGTCACAAGGTGGGACATATTCAGAGATCATACCCTAATAAAATCCTAGTAGAATCATATGTAGAAAATTGTAAGAGAAACTTACAAATGGATATGGATGAAGATGGTTTTCAACTTCCAAAAAATAGATCTAGAAAAATAAAGGAAATTAAACAGTGGATACTAGTAAGGAAGAATATTGGAAGAAATAATTACTCTTTTGAGGCTTTAGCCTATGAATAAAAATTGGATGATCTTGGATATATTTAATAGTACAACAGGTTCAACATATTAACAATGAACCGTATGATCTTGATTTAGGGAATAACATTATTGATGAACCTAAGGAATGTGTCTCATCAAAATTTTAAGACTCTCTTGAAGTACCATACATAATTTAGGAGGAGAATTTGGTTAATAAACTATAGTTTTAGAAGTTAATACCTCTGCCATTAATAAGGAAATACCAAAAAATAAGCAAGACAAGTCAAAAGCTTCTGTAGCAGAACCAAGAGAGGATAAATATGATGAAAAAAAATTATGAAAGAATATTTAGAAATAAAATAATAATACCTACTCCTAATTTAGGCAAGGCAAAAATAGGAAAACCCTCAAATTATCAAGCAAGATCTAGGGAAGCAAGAGAAAACTTAGAGAAACGAACACAAACTAAGTTGGTTGAACTTCTCTTTACCAAACAACAAAATGAATTTGGTAATAAGCAGGTGGGGCCAATATCCCCTAATGAGACACGATTATCATCTCATGGAATATAATGTGTTCTAATTCTTCCTTAAAGCATAGGTGTATCAGGGACCTTTGTCTAAGTAATAAGCCTAATATTCGTGTATCTAGGAAACTAAAATGATAAAAGAAGTTTCAAAAACTATGAAAGCAGTATGAGCAAGATGTGAATGGGATGCTATGGATTTTGATGAAATGGTAGGGGTACTTCTAACTTGTTGGAATCCTTCTAGAACCTTTATGTACCCATTCATAAAACTAGGCATTGGATAGCCTCTTTAGTCACTTGCTACTTTGTAGATATATGTTTCATCCTTATCAATGTCTATGGACCTACACATCTGTTAGGTAGATTAGAAGTTTAGAGTGGGATTGAAGAATTTAGACCAAGAAATATGATTCATTATCATAGAATATTTTAATACAATAACTAATTTTGATGAAAGTTTAGGGGAATTAGGAAATTAACCCAAAGTATGAGAGATTTCTCAACTTTTATTCAAAATAATAATCTATGGGAGGTTGAGTTTGAATAAGACAACTATACTTGGACCAAAAACACGAGAGGCTATAACCTAATAGCAAAAAAATTAGATAGATGAATACTCTCAAATTTTTGTCTAGTGTAGACATGGAATTTTGACCCACTTCAAAATTTCTTTGTCCCCCTAGCATATGTTTCCCCCCCATCTGCCTACCTCTTTTTTCACGCCTGTTGTAACCACCATTCTATCTTTTTTCTATTTTTAGTGAATTCAAACATGATAAACTTACATAAAAATTTATTAAAAATAGTGCACCAACCTATAAAAGTGATTGACCATTCAGATTTGAACCTAAATTGATCAGATCCAATTTTTTGTGAATTCGGGAATGAAAATCGTAGCTCTAAATTTTGCTTAAATTGGGAATCTTACCAATTTTTTCTAACAACCCTGATTTACCTGTCAATTTATTTGTACCTTCTAGTTTTTCCTCATCCTTAAGATCATCAACCTACCTCCTAAACAAGGCTAATGATGATTTTACAGTATGATTGAATTGAAATATTTATTTCATGAGTTTTTTGCTATAGGTTTAGCTAGGATTTTGCTTTACCATCATCATTCAAGCAATAACAAAGGAGTATATTTGGTATAATATTTCCATGCATGTTTTATTTGGATCATATTTAGCATGTTGAATATCATTTTGCATCAGCAAATTTAAGTTTTCTTTATCTTTTAGAGAATTCGAACGTGAGTTTTTGCAGGTCTGAATCTGCTTTTCAAGTCTAAATTAACACAAACACATATAGGGGGTAAATTGTTGTTTCAAGATCCATCATAATAACTTATATTTTGCATTTTGATCATCATTGACTATAAATTCTAGCATTCTATCTGGTTGTTTGTAGGTATTTTTTGAATTTGGACGTAAGCTTCCATAGGTCCAAATCTGCTTGTCAGGTTCAAATTCGCACAAACACATACATGGAGAAAAATTGTTGTTTTGATATCCATCGTAATAAATTATGTTTTACATTTTGATCATCATTGATTCCAAATTCTAGTGTTCTATCTGGTTGTTTGTAGGTCTTTTGTGAATTTGCATGTGAGTTTCCTTAAGTTCAAATCCACTTGTCAAGTTCAAATTCGCACAGACATATGTTGGGGGTATATTATTGATTTTGGATCCATTACCGCATCATACACTTGGTATTTTAATCATATTCATAGGTATTTCATTTTGTGTTCTATATTGTTTTATCATTTCTTTTCAAATCCTTATATACTTGCAATAAATTTGGAAATCTATTATTTTGCATACGGTTTATTGAAGGATCTGAGGGGATCTGACCACCACGTCATTGAGACTAATTTTTTAGTGGCTTAAGAAGATCCCCAATCATTGGCTATAAATTTTAGTGTTTCTTTTTGAGTAATTACAGGTTTCTTAATAATTTAGATGTGGGCTTCCATAGGACCAAATTCGTCAGTAGATCCTAATTCGCTAAGGTAAGCTTGAATTTGTCTGCAATAGCTATTCGGATCAATAAGTACATCCATTTAATTTATTAAGTTGTATTTCCCATTCCTATCATTTTCAATCTGTTTCTACTTCAAATTTTATGTAAAAATCTAAAAAATAGTAAAAAAAGGACAAAAAAATAAAAAGTAGTAAATTACATTTAGTCTAGAAATACTATGATCATTGTGTATAGTTTTCATTTTAATATTAATCACATATATCCTAGGTTATTAGTTGAAATCTGCCCCATAACTTATGTAGTTTTTGAATAAATAATGCATCAAACACTTCCCACTACATAGACGTGGAAACCATCTTTAAATATTTCTTGGTGAACCCACCATAATTCATCGACAATCACCAAAGAAGGTATGACACTAGTACCTCTCATACCGAGGTGTATATCCCTTAATTTCCATCCCCCTTCTAGGTGTGGATCCATTAGCCTAAGGGAAATGGGTGTGAAATTTTTGGTCTATAGCTAGATGAAGGAACTTGTGCTAAAATTAATACCTTAACAAGGATTGGTTGAGATCACTGGCCAATAAGAGTTAAATGGTGGTAAGTGAATTCAAAAAAATATTATATTTTAAATATGAGTAGATGTGGGAAGACCATCCTTAATATTTTGATATGATAGTACAAATGTGGAATTATTTAGGAAATGGTGGGTTGTATGCTCTTCCAAAAAAAATAAAATAAATGACATCTAGATTAAAAGAATGGAACAAGAACACTTTTGGAAATATTTTTGAGAATAAAGAAGAACTAAAAGATGATCTTTCAAATTTCTAAAAAGGTAATCATAATAATCGAAGCTCGGAGGAAAGGGAGTTGCTTAGTGAATATCATAATATTTTGAGTAAGGAAGAAAAATTTTGGAGATTAAAATCAAGATAGACTTGATTAAAAGGAGATAAAAATACAAATATTTTTCATAGGATGGCTATAGTACAAATATAAACATTCAAAATTAGTAGAATTAAATTAGTAGAAGGGGTTTGGATTAAAGACCAGAGTGAAATTAAAAAAGAGACAAGGTCTTTTTATCAAAATATTCTAGGATCAGAGGAGTTTGAAGTTCTTAATGATAAAATTCTACAAGAAGTACCTTCAGTTATAATGAATGAAGATAATAGAAAATTTATAGAGCCTATTAATCTAGAAGAAGTTCATTTAGTTGTTTTCTCTTTTAATAAGGATAAATCCCTAGGTCTGAATGGTCTCTCTATAGCATTTTACCAACATAATTGGGATATAGTGAAGGATTATTTATTGGTGGTAGTGGAATATTATAGGGTAAAATAATGCATACCTTATAAAATAAATACAACATATCTTACCCTAATTGCAAAAACTAAGTATTTTGAATTGTTTGATTCTTTTAAACCCATAAGCCTATGTAATATGGCATATAAAATTATCTCCAAAATGATAGCGAATCGATTAAGGTCGTTGTTAAATAAAATTATTTTAGAAGAGCAAGGAGGATTTATGAAAGGAACACAAATTTAGAATGGGATCATAATATCTCATGAAGTTATACATTTAGTAGCTTCAAGAAAAGAGAAATCAACGATCTTAAAACTTGATATGAGTAAATCCTATGATAGGGTTAATGTTAGATTTTGATGCTTAATACTTAAATAAAAAATAACCACAATATCTTAAAAAAAAATTGCTATATAAAATATATGATAATGGCAATATTCTAATCATATAACACTCATAAAAATTTTCTGCAACAACTCATAAATAATTTTTGCAACAACTCATAAAATGGCCATTTATCAAATGCTCATGAAAACAATATTTTGATATAGAATAAATATCTCAAATACACCATACTTCCACATAGACACATATGTAATGAAATGCGACTCTTCATATGGAGTACTCTTGGCCTTCACTCTTTTTGAGACTCTTCATTTTCCTACTCTAAGGACACATGTGCACTCTTACATAGAGGACACTTGTGCACATCTACACTCATCATACTTGCATACTTAACTATAAGACACTTGCGTATTTCCTCCACATTAGTACATTACATAAATTAAATACTCACTCTTTAATAAAATATACACTCATAATCTAAATATTGTACCAATGGTGGTCCATTAGCATGTACCAAATATTTTAATATATTTCAGCACCCCCTTGTATTACATTATTTGGTTATTGAAGACTTTAGTCTTCTATATGTCTTCGTCCTAATTCTAGAGCTCGTGTTGTCTTCTCTTACTTTCTTCAATATGATGCCTTTCTATTTTTTGATCAAATGAATGGTTAGTATATTCCATTTTTTGTGCTTTCAAGATTATAAGTTTCTTGAGCTCTTTCATAGTCATTAGATTTTTGCATAAGAATATTTAATTTTCCTTTTTCTTTAGAGTCATATGACCCTTTATTTTTTAAGAACACAAGCTTATACTGGGAGGGAGGGGTGAACAGTATAATACCACTTTTTAACTTTTTCCTTTTACTTCAGAAAGTAATGCAATGAACCAATAGCAAAATCAAAGCAGTAATCAAACCAGTGTACAAGTCATCACACAATTGAGACACCAATATAACGTCGTTCACCCAAGGTGGGCTACTTCACAAAGAAAATATTTCACTAAATTTTATCAATCAAATCCTTTGGGAATCCTTCCCAATTACAATGTTTATGGACTTCCTGTCCAAAGGAAAATTCTTCCCCTAATCAAATATTTATGAGCATCCTCACCAAAGGAGATGTCATATCCTCCAAAGAAGTATTTATGAGACTCCTGCCCAAAGGAGATGTCTTATCCCCCAAAGAAGTATTTATGAGCCTCCTGCCCAAAGGAGATGTCCTATCCCCCAAAGCTCTGGAAATGATACTTCAGAATATCACTACCTCTTCTGTCGCTAACAGGTGGAACTCCTTTCCATAGAAGATGTCCTGTCCTTCTTGCTTTGGCTCTAGAGACTTTTGTCCTCACTGATCACCTCCAAAAATTCTCATCAACACCTATACTAAACACAATCATTCGGTCTAGCACAAGTCCTCTAAAACTCTATCACAAATCTGCACCAAACTCAGTCCTCTAGTCCAACACAAATTTACTCTCAAATATTTGTCATAAGCCAAAATATTGAACAAATCAATCACAACTACTCACAAGTCTTCACCAAGACTTCATCAAATTTATCCATACGTTCTTCAACAAGAACCTGTCCAAATAAGTCCACAATTTCTCCACAAGAACCTGTCTGAATCAGTCCACAAGTTCTCCACAAGAACCTGTCCAAATCTGCCCTAGCAAGCTGACCAAGAACTTGCCCAAATCATCTCAAGCAAGTTTACCAAGAAACTTGCCTAATGTGAACACACAAAGAGAATTGTTAGAGACCCAATGTGTTTCATCCAATCATATCAAATCAATATCATAGAAGCATAAAGAGAATTGTTAGAGACTCAATATGTTCTATCCTTAAACTCTCAATCTCAACTCAAATCAATATCATAGAAGCATAAAGAGAATTGTTAGAGACTCAATATGTTTTGTCCTTCAACTCTCAATATCAACTCAAATCAATCTCATAGAAGCATAAAGAGAATTGTTAGAGACTCAATATGTTCTATCCTTCAACTTTCAATCTCAACTCAAATAAATATCATAGGAGCATAAAGAGAATTTTTAGAGACTCAATATGTTCTATCCTTCAAATTTCAATCTCAACTTAAATCAATATCATAGGAGCATAAAGAGAATTGTTAGAGACTCAATATGTTCTATCCTTCAACTCAAAAACAAACTCTTTCTCAAATCAGAATAAATATAGAATTATTATACTTTCACAAGATCTTGAACCACGGCCCAACAATTGTCAATAATGCAATATCAAGGAATCAACTCCTCCAACATAGAAACATAACTTGCTATCAAACCCTAGCTAAGTTAGTTTTCAAGAACTAAAAGCAATCTCTCTCTAAGCATAAAAAAGAGGTTCAAGATATTTCCAAATTCTCTCAAATAGGAATGCTCAACTTAATCACACAACGAAGTTTATCAAGCAAAGTACAACTTGATTCAAATCTCAAAGGAGCAAGCCCAACTCATGTATCAAGTAAATCATAACTTGATCAGCTCAATATCAATGGAAGCAATCTCAAAACCAAAATCTCAACAACCAAAAAACTCAATTAGGGTTTCAAAAACTTATAGCAATGGCATAAGCTTCTCACTCAAAAAAACCTAAAGCAAACTTCAAATGCTTCCACTCTCATAAACCAGAATTATGCAATAACTCATAAAATCATCATGATCTCATAATGCATAATCAATACTTCCACTTTCAGAAAATAAGATCCACTCCAAATAAGGAAACTTAATTTAATCCTTTTCACTCCAAACTTATTTTTAGAAAACCATCAATCAATAATAACTATGGAAGAATGTTCCCATACCTTTACTTTGATGAAGAAGGAGAACGCAAAATCTGTCACAACACTAACTCTCAATTTACCACAAATTAGAGTTAGAAACAATGGAATAATGCACAATTATAAGAGTCCTAATAACACCTTATCACTCCAACTCATCAATAATCAAAACTCACAAATATACATATCAACAATATTCCTTTACACCTTATAACTCCTACTTAATATATCACAAAATAACTTCAACCTCAAAAAATAATTACAAGAGAATATCCACTCAATAACTCCAAAGGCTCTCTAACCCTAATATGACATTAAGCACAATTATTCCTTAAACCCTTATAACTCCTAAAATACATTTACTTCTAAATGTATTTACCACATAAACATTAAGCATCAATAATAACAACGTCAAAGAAATATTTCTATTTAACCTTATACTTCCATCCAATTACCAATAATAATTGCCAAGTCAAATCAAATATTCCACATTATCAACAAAAGATTTACCTTGGCCAAAAATAAATTCTCCAATATTAGGAGAAGTTTGGAGACACCAACATAAGCGCCAAAGCGCTTTCTCCTCCAAACTCGTGGCCCAAAGAAACTATTATACCATGTGCACAATAATCCATGACCAAAAATGAAACACACCCGACACGAATCAATATCGACACCTTTGCCTAGCGAGTGCCTTCGCTCCAATGCTTCTGTCGTTGGAGAACTTCCCAATGAAACTCTCAAGCACCACTCATCGTTTTACCTTCCCTTTGCTCGTAGAGATTAAATACAAATAGATTTGTCTTCCTCATAGGCATACGAAATTGAAACTTAAACACAGAGCAATACGAAACTTGAAAATCACAGAGCAATCCAAAATTGAAGGTCACAAAGCAATACAAATTCGAAGGTAATTGCGCAAATTAGAGGTGAATTGAACCTTAGGAATTAATGCCCTTTAATAGTCTTTTGCATCCCATGCAAGTTGACGTCGACACTGTAAGTCTTCCACATGAGCGTCGCTAAGGGTTTAGAAACCCTTTCAATAATAATTATTAAATTAATAATTATTTTTTTATTAATAATAACTTAACTTAAAACATTTTCAAAGGTTTGAGTTAATTTATTTATTAATGATCAAAATGGACTTTTAAGGTTTTTTCAAGGAGCAAAATCTTATCACTAAGCCAAGATGGTTTTAATAAAAACCCTTAATGAGTCTAGATGGTTTTAAGAAAAACATTTAACCTTGTCACCATGGTTTTAATAGAAACCCTTAAACAAACATCATGGAACTTTCAAGATCTTTTTGGCACCAAACTCTTTTTGAAATCAGCACAAATTCCTTGACATCAACACAAACTCATTTTGACATCAATGACAACTCATAAACATGAAGCTAGGCAACATACCCAAAATTACCAACAATCTCCCCCTTTGTCATTGATGGCAAACCACTACTGAAACCACTACCAACTATCAAAACTGAAACCAACTAAAAACCATCCTCTAAAGCTTTGCTCCCCTTGACTCAAGGCTCTCCCCCTTACTCAAATCTCTCACCCTTTGTCATCAATGGAAAAGGGTCACTTTGGGGCTCAAGGCTAAGAATGAGCCTCTTAGCTTAGCCCCTCCCCCACATCCTATTGGTATTATTAATTCTGGGGTGGGAGTTAAAATCCCATTAGGAACTGATCATCATCAGTGTCCATAGCTGGCTTTCCATGATTTTTCCTGATATCCTTGTCCATGTTCTTGTTCATGTTCTTGTTCATATCCTTGTTCTTGTTCCTGTTCAAAACCCTCTTCTTTTTCATGTTCTTATCCTTGTTTCTTTCTAATCCATTATTCCTATTCCTATCATTATTCTTGTTCTTGCCATTATTCTTGTTCCTATTCATAACCCTGAACCTGTATCTTGGAACTTCTGCTCTACACCATCTGGTTGTATGTCCTTCATGATTGTACTTATAACATTTGATAATGTTATTCCTTTGAGATGTACCTATTTTTTGAATCCTCTCTGTTGGACCAAACTTGTTCCTATTGTTAACCCTGTAATTAATTGCCTTGTGCCCAAATTGATTACAAGGGTAGCAATACCCTTGAAAGAAATTACCATTTTTGAAATTTCCATTAACCTGTCTTGCTTGAGCCCTGCACTGTGAAGCCATGTGTCCAAACCTGTGACATGCAAAAAATATTCCATTGAACTTTCCTTGCCTTGACCTCATAGGTCCTTTAGTATTTCTCCCCTTATGTTGATTCTTATTTTCTGATTCTATGCTATCTGAATTACCATCTAAAAACTTACTCTCTAAAGTACTCTCTTCATTTGAACCATCTTCTTCTTGGAAGCCCATACTAGATTCCTCAACATGTTCCTTTTGTTTCTTTTCAAAACCAAGACCTATTTTATATGTTGTCCTTCTTTGATCCTTGATGATTGATTTTACCTTCTTGGGACTTTCTTCAAACCTGTAAAGCTTCTCCTTGTACTCTTTAGTTTCTTTTTTTAAGGAAGCTACTTCATGTTTTAACTCTTTACACTCAAAATACCTAGCTGCCAACTCTTCTTTGAGTTCCTGTGTCTTTCAAAATTCCCTATAAGCTCATCTCTTTCATAATGGCATTAATCAAACCTATCAATGAGTCTAGCATATTTATTTCTTTAATACATCAATAGCATTAACAATTTCAGCCTCAATATCTACGTCTCCCTTTTCTGAAACATCCTCTATTTGTTTACCTTTTGAAACATCAATATCCTTTTCTGATTTGTTACCACTAGAGGTGCTACCTTCATCTAAAGCCATAGGAATATCTTCCTCATAATTTTTTGAAGCATCCTCATACATAGTATTACCAAAATTCAAACCATAATTTGTACAATCATCCTCAAGGTGACCAAAATTTCCACATCTAAAGCACTTAAGCACAACAAATCTATTCCTCTTTTCATTTCCTTCCTTTTCTATTAGAAACAACATCTCATTTCTATCATCACTTGAAGAACTTTCATCATCACTACTAGAACACTTACTTGCTTTGTCTGTGTAGAAACGTTTATTGTGTTTTTGGAAGTACCTCTTCCCTTAAATATTTTGCTCATTTCTGTTCTTCCTTTGATACCTGTGCTTCTTAGATTACCTATGCTTATAATCCTATTTTTCTTCATCACAATCATCCTTGGGTTCTGGACAGTCAGTAGCATAGTGACCAAAATTTCCACAATTGAAACATTTAAAAGATTTCATATCTTTGTGCTTTCTTGAGAACTTGCCTTTCTTGCTGTAGTTTGCTTCTTCATCACTAGAAGACTCATCACTGTCTTCTTGTTGTTTACCCTTGGACTTCTTGGTAGCTTTGAAAGTTGCCTCCTTCTTAGGATCATGTACCACTTTAGTTCTTAACTCAAAATTTGCAAGTATACTATGAAGCTCATCCTTTTCAATTTATCCAAATCATTGGCTTCCTTAATAGCTAAAATATTTTCACTAAATCTATTTGGAAGAGACCTCAAAATTTTATCACAAACATCATTTTCAGCAATCTCAAGACCTAGTTCCTTCATAGAATTAACAATATCATCCATACGAAGCATATAGTCACTAATATTTTCTTCATCATTCATATTGATTTGTTCAAAAATACCTTTGTAATATCTCAATTTTTCTTTTTTGACATTTGCATCACCTGTATGAACCACTTGCAATTTATCCCACATTTCCTTTATTATATTACAATGAATCACCTTTGTAAGATATGTATTTTGTAGACCTTTTAGAATTGCATTCATTGCCCTTGAATTGTTGTGATGTAGAAGTTTCTCATCTGTTGTAGTAGGAGGAAGATTTGGAATAGTGTACCCAAACTCAACTGCTTCCCAAACTTCATTTCCAAGAGCCATTAGATGAACCTTCATCTTTATGCTCCATAGACCAAAATTTGTCCCATCAAGAATAGGTGTTGAATTACCACTTGTAAAATCCATTGTGTTCTTTTCAAGATTTTCCTTCAAGCTATGAAACTCTTCTGAAGGAACCTACTCTAATACCAATTGAAGAACACAAACTTATACTAAGAGGGGGGGGTGAACAGTATAAGACCACTTTTTAACTTTTTCCTTTTACTTCAGAAAGCAATGTAATGAACAAATAGCAAAATCAAAGCAGTAATCAAACCATTGTACAAGTCATCACACAATTGAGACACCAATATAATGTGGTTCACCCAAGCTGGGCTACTCCACAGAGAAAATATTTCACTAAATTTTCTCAATCAAATCCTTTGGGAATCCTTACCAATTACAATATTTATGGACTTCCTATCCAAAGGATAATCTTTCCCCTATTCAAATATTTATGAGCCTCCTGGCCAAAGGAGATGTCCTATCCCCCAAAGAAGTATTTATCAGCCTCCTACCCAAAGGAGATGTCCTATCCCCCAAAGAAGTATTTATGAGCCTCCTACCCAAAGGATATGTCCTATCCCCCAAATATTTGGAAATGATACTTCAGAAGATCACTACCTCTTATACCTCTAGCAAGTGGAACTAATTTCCATAGAAGACATCTTGTCCTCCTTGATATGGCTCTAGAGACTTTTATCCTCACTAATCACATCCACAGCTGCTCATTAACACCTGTACTAAAAATAGTCAGTCAGTCCAACACAAGTCCTCTCAAACTCTATCACAAATCTGCACCAAAATCAGTCCTTTGGTCTAGGACAAATCTGATCTCAAATCTCTGTCAGATCTGTCCCAAGCTTAAGCCAAAATCTTGAACAAATCAATCACAAATGCTCACAAGTTTTCACCAATACTTCATCAAATTTGTCCATAAGTTCTTCAATAAGAACCTATCCAAATCAATCCACAAGTTCTCCATAAGAACCTGTTCAAATCAGTCCACAAGTTCTCCACAAGAACCTATCCAAATATGTCCACAAGTTCTCCACAAGAACCTGTCCAAATCTATCCTAGCAAGCTCGCCAAGAACTTTCCCAAAGCAGCTCAAGTAAGTTTACCAAGAAACTTGCCCAATGTGAACACACAAAGAGAATTGTTAGAGACCCAATGTGTTTCATCCAATCATATCAAATCAATATAATAGAAGCATAAAGAGAATTGTTAGAGACTCAATATATTCTATCCTTCAACTCTCAATCTCAACTCAAATTAATCTCATAGAAGCATAAAGAGAATTGTTAGAGACTCAATATGTTCTATCCTTCAACTTTCAATATCAACTCAAATCAATATCATAGAAGCATAAAGAGAATTGTTAGAGACTCAATATGTTCTATCCTTCAACTTTCAATCTCAACTCAAATCAATCTCATAGGAGCATAAAGAGAATTTTTAGAGACTCAATATGTTCTATCCTTCAACTCAAAAACAAACTCTTTCTCAAATTAGAATAAAGATAGTAGTATACTTTCACAATATCTTGAACCACGACCCAATAATTGTCAATAATGCAATATCAAAGAATCAACTCCTCCAGCATAGAACCATAACTTGCTATCAAACCCTAGCCAAGTTTTTAAGAACTCAAAGCAATCTCTCTCTAAGCATCAAAAAGGTGTTCAAGATATTTCCAACTTCTCTCAAATGGGAATGCTCAACTTAACCACACAACCAAATTTATCAAGCAAAGTACAACTTGATAAAATCAAATCTTAAAGGAGCAAGCCCAACTCATGTATCAAGTAAAGCATAACTTGATCAACTCAATCTCAATGGAAGCAATCTCAAAACCAAACTCTCAACAACCAAATAACTCAATTAGGGTTTCAAAAACTTATAGCAATGGCATAATCTTCTCACTCAAAAAACCTAAAGCAAACTTCAAATGCTTCCACTCTCATAAACCATAATTATGCAATAACTCATAAACTCATCATGATATCATAATGCATAATCAATACTTCCACTTTCAGAAAATAAGATCAATTCCAAATAAGGAAAATTAATTTAATCATTTTCACTCCAAACTTATTTTCAAAAAACCATAAATCAATAATAACCATGGAATAATGTGCCCATACCTTTACTTTGATGAAGAAGGAGAACTCAAAATCTGTAACAACACTAACTCTCAATTTGCTACAAATTAGAGTTAGCAACAATGGAATAATGCACAATGATAAGAGTCCTAATAACACCTTATCACTCCAACTCATCAATAATCAAAACTCACAAATATACATATCAACAATATTCCTTTACACCTTATAACTCCTACTTATTATATCACAAAATATCTTCAACCTCAAAAAATAATTACAAGAGAATATCCACTCAATAACTCCAAAGGCTATCTAACCCCAATATGACATTAAGCACAATTATTCCTTAAACCCTTATAACTCCTAAAATACATTTACTTCTAAATGTATTTACCACATAAACATTAAGTATCAATAATATCAATGTCAAAGCAATATTTCTATTTAACCTTATACCTCCATCTAATTACCAAAAATAATTGCCAAGTCAAATCAAATATTCCACATTATCAACAAAAGATTTACCTTGGCCAAAAATCAATTTTCCAACCTTAGGAGAAGTGTGGAGACACCAACATAAGTGCCAAAGCACTTCCTCCTCCAAAATCGTGGCCCAAAGCAACTGTTGTACCACGTGCACAATAATCCATGACCAAAAATTAAACACTCCCAACATGAATCGATCTTGACACCTCTGCCTAGCGAGCGCCTTCGCTCCACTACCTCCGCCGTTGGAGCACAAGTGTCCAACAAAACTCTCAAGCACTACTCGTCGTTTTACCTTCCCTTTGCTTTCGGAGATTAAAGACAAATAGATTTGTCTTCCTCACAGGCATACAAAATCAGAACTTAAACACAGAGCAATACGAAACTCAAAAATCACAGAGTAATCCAAAATCGAAGGTCACAAAGCAATACAAATTTGAAGGTAATCGTGCAAATCGAAGGTGCATTGAACCTTAGGAATTAATGCCCTTTAATAGTCTTTTGCATCCCATGCAAGTTGACGTTGGCACTATAAGTCTTCCACATGAGCGCCGCTAAGGGTTTAGAAACCCTTTCAATAATAATTATTAAATTAATAATAATTATTTTATTAATAATAAACTTAACTTAAAACCTTTTCAAAGGTTTGAGTTAATTTATTTATTAATAATCAAAATGGAATTTTAAGGTTTTTTCAAGGAGCAAAACCTTTGCATTAAGCCAAGATGGTTTTAATAAAAACCCTTAACGAGTCTAGATGATTTTAAGAAAAACCTTTAACCTTGTCACCATGTTTTTAATATAAACCCTTAAACAAACATCATGGAACTTTCAAGATCTTTTTGGCACAAAACTCTTTTTAACATCAGCACAAATTCCTTTTGACATCAACACAAACTCCTTTTGACATCAATGACAACTCATAAACATGAAGCTAGGCAACATACCCAAAATTACCAACACTTTTCCTATACGAAAATTATTGCTTCATAATCTCTATTTTTTATTATTCATTAGTTGATTTACAACCTACTTAAGCTTCTTTGATTTCTAGTGTATGAATATGGAAGATAAGTTTGGATCATAATTGATCCATTTTTATTTTCCTTGTTTGATAATATGACATTGTTTCTTTCCATTGATGATCTTAAACTCTATTGTCATATTTTGATCCATAAGTTGAGAAACTGAAAGAATGTTGGTAGTCAATCCACGAACATATAAAACATTAATTAGATTGACTAGAACATTTTTTATTCCTTTTACTTCATAAGTCTTACTATCTCCTATAGCAACTGATTTCTCATATTTTCTTTTTAGAGAGTTAAACCATTGTTTGTTTCTAGTCATATGTTTACTTGCTTTAGAATCTATGTACCAATAATCCATAATTTGCTTTGAATGATATATCTTTCAAAATTTTAAACCTTTGAGTTGAATCCCTTTTGTCTCCCTAATTTTGAATAAAAAACTAAAGATAATTTTAATGCAATTTCAATTTTGATAAAATTCTCTACTTTCAAAAACTTTAAGTTGAATTTCTTATGTCTCATTAATTTTGAATGAGAGACTAATGTCAATGTAATTTTCCAACTTTCCAAAAAAATCTATGTTATATTCCTTATATCTTCCATTTTTTTGCTTTATAATAAGGGGTTGTACTCGGGTTCCCCACCCTTGAAAAATTACATCTATTTTCTTTAGAGCTTGAGAGTTTACAAATAGATACACTTCTCATCTAAATTGAGATGCTATAGCTAGAAACCTACATCATTTTACATAGAATGTATGAATTCTTGATTTTTATTTTTTGGATATTTTCAAAAATTTGTATAAATACAATTACTCCAAAATTTAGCATCTTTCTTGATATTTTCCTATAGCAACCTTCACAATGCCAAAACTTCACCTCTACTATCTATGCCTTGCATTTTAGTAGAGTAATATTTCCAAAACATCGCACTATGATAGTCCGCTTTACCAAATCTGTATTGCTAGTTTCCTTATTGAAACACAAGTGCAACTACAAAATTATAATAGATAGTCTAAAAGAAAATACATTATTGTTACAAAATAAAACAAATATTACCAATGGAAAATATTAAAGTAAACTGTAATCATTAATAGATTTAGGCAATCAACATTTTTTGTTAGCTTCACCTAAACTTTCTACTTTCTCTAACCATATAAAGGAGAATTTAACTTCACAATCCTCAATCAAAACCCCACTATTTGCTAGCTTATCTGCACATTTTTTCCTTCCCTTAATATATGTGTAAACCTGTTTTTTTCAAACTCTTTAGCAAGATCTCCCAAATTTTAAAAATATGATTTCTAAATTCTAAATTTCACAATCCTATGTTGGTGTTGAATTCCTTATAACTACCCAATTATAAATTTACAAATTTAGTAAAAATATATTTACAAATTTTGTATTCCTAATTTGATGTTGAACTCCTTATTTCTCCAAAATTATTAATTTGCAAATATTTCAAATTTCTTAACAAAATCAAACTAATTAATTACAAAACATGTAATTATCTTCCCAAAACCTTAAATCAACTTTTCAAAACTTCTCAAAACTTTTCAAAATGCAGTAATAAAATATCTAAGGTTTGATTTATCACTTATAAACCGTATACCTCCAATACCATTAATTAATCAATGTGATAATATAATAATCAAACTAAATATTTCATAAACCAATTATAAATTCTTCCTTATTACTCCAACATTTAAATAAATCAAATAATAATACAAAATCTACCTCAATAATCTAGGCACATGCTATCTTGGGAGAAATAATTGATCTTAATTGTTGAACATTCAATAGAATTCTTGTTGCAAGGAACTCTCCTATTTCTACAACTCGAACTTGCTTCCAAAAAAATCTCACTTGTGCTATTTATGGCCCATGCATTAATAAATTCCTCAAGTGTTTAAATTCTCTCCCAGGCTGTTGGCATTCTATTTCTAATATGCCAAATGAAAAGCAATGATTTTACCTCTTCAATTCATGTACCATAGGCTATTGGCATTCTATTTCTAAGGACGTCATCATTTCATGACATGTCACACTTTCATGGATAGAAGTGGCAAGAGTACAAAATGGGAGATGAATTTCATGATTTCGCAACATGTCTCATTGTCGCGACATGTCGCATTTTCGTGACATGCTCGCGACATGTCACATTTTCACGACTATCCAGAGCAAATGAAGGAAAAGACTTAAGGACGTCACGATTTCGTGACATGTCACACTTTCACGGATGGAAGCGGCAAGAGTGCAAAATGGGAGACAAATGTCATGATTTCATGACATGTCTCATTGTCATGACATGTCGCATTTTCAATACATGCAGTGGCAAAGGAGCGGAATGAAGGCAGAATGTCACGATTTCGTGACATGTCTCTTTTTTGCGATAGGTCACATTTTCACAACTATCCAAAGTAAAAGATGGAAACAACTTAAGGACGTCATGATTTCGTGATATGTCACATTTTCATGGCTAGAAGAAAAAAGAGTGCAAAATGGGTGACGAATGTCACGATTTCGTGACATGGCTCATTTTTGTGCCATGTCGCATTTACGTGACTTATAGCAGCAAAGGAGCAGAACGAAGGTAGAATTTCATGATTTCGTGACATGTCTCATTTTTGCGACATGTCACCATTTCACGACTCTCCAAAGCAAATGAAGGAGAAGACTTAAGGACATCGCAATTTCACGACAGGTCTCATTTTCACGGCTGGGGTAGCAAGAAAGCAATGCAGTGGGCCGTTGCCTGTGTTCTAAGGTGTTGGTAAATATGTGTAAGGGGCTGTGCTCTTTCTTGGTAGGGTGGCCTCATAAGGGTACTAGTAGCAAAGGACAGACTATCCCTATTGATTTTTTGATCCGTAATAGCATAGTGCTGATTTTTGTAAAAGGTTTTGGGTCAACCTGGAAAAATCGGATGTAATGAAATTGTACCTTAATTACCAAAAAAAAAAAAATAGGTCTCCTTTTACCACTTTAATTTTGTAACGCCCTTCCTCACTATGTAACTCTTGGCAATGATCAACCTGAAGCATTTTTAAGGCGTTATGGTATCTTGAATATTTTAGTCAACATGTGGCATCTCACCACTTGCAATCCCAACGTCCACTTGTATGGTGGTTGATCCCTTGGTGCTCAAACTTACCCTAACTTAGCTTCTTCAATGTTTTGCCTTCCTAATAATTATCTTTGACATTTGTCAAATGTATTATCTGTTGTCTATTCATATGTCACACTTGCCTTCCTCGAACAATGCTAATGGTGGTGTTGAGATTTTTCTCATCCTTAACATGGTAGCTCAACTTTGGTGATTCTTCTCAACTCTTTGGTTACTATTTTCACTTGTGGTAGTTCATCCTCAACATGGATATATTTTATTCCATGGTGGCTATACCTCAGCAATATGGTGGCTTCTTTTTCCACATGGTGATTGTCCAATCTTCTTTGATAAAGACTTTGATTTTTTGATAGTATTTTTTTTCCAATATTTGCTATGAAAATATTGAATTATTCAATTTTTAAAAAGTTTTTGTCCTTATATCAAATTTAACTTATTTTTCTTGTCTATAATATGCAAATTATAATATGGTGTGGATGTAATGTTATTCAACTTTGAAGACTTAAACTTGAACTTTCTTTTACTATTCTAGAAACTCTAATATGGTGCTTAGAAGAAACCAATTTTAAAAATACTTTTAAAGCACCAATATTTCAAACCTCTTTGGCCTCCTTCGTAGGTAGATTTCCTTTCCTTTTTGTTGTCCAAGATTTTAGATATTTGCATCTTCTATCCTTTACCATATGCTACCAAAAACTATCTTCTTATTCCTCCAATAATTATGTTAAAAAATCTGCTCTTTCTCTTATCAAATGCTGCCTAAAGTTTCTAAAACTTGTAGCACCAAATGTAGTTCAATATATTGCCTCTAACTGCTTCAATTTTCTGCCTTTTGGTTGTCCAAAAACTCTGTATTTTGCAGCTCTAAATGATACCTTTTTTCTGTCCAAAATCTACCTATATCTCCTTCAATTCTCTGCCTTAAATTACTATCAATGCTTCCTTCAAAAATATATCCAAAAAAACTTCCAAAACTGCAAAAAATTTCTCCAATTCATAGCTCTTCTATCTCCTTATAATGCTGCCCAATTTTGCAGTCCAAAACTCTTCAAATGTTGTTCCAAAATTTTGATTTCTCCTCCTCTATCTTGTAGTCCTAAGACTCTTCAAATTTTGCCCCAACAATCTGCAATATTATCCTTAAAAAATCAGCCTTCAAATACTTTAATGGTTGTCTCCAAAAATATATCAACTCATGGTCTCTTTCAATATTCTTTCTTCTCCTTAGCTGCCATTGAATTTTGTCTTCAAATTTGACCTCTTTATTGGCCTCTTCTTCAATAATATGAATGTCTTAAAGTCTTCAAAACATACTTTCTCAAATTTGTGAAACTTCTTGTCAAAATTCTTCTCCTTGAATTAGTTTCACAAATCCTTTTGGGCTTGTTGTTTTTTAGGTATATAAGATACTATAGCATTAATACCAGGTTTTACAGGTTGACCCAAAACCTTTTACAAAAATCAGCCTAGGGTTGTTGATGAACATGTCCTTACTAAGATCCTATATATGTAAAATCTACATGCCACCAAAGCCATTACATCCGATAAGGCACATAGCCTGTTATAAAAAAGAAACTTCCCATACAACATTTTGGGTATACCCCAAGAAAACACACCTGCATCATAATTACAAAAAAATAAATACACACGGATCCCTTCCTTGAAACAATGGAGAAACAAAAAGCTACAGACACACATAGCAGAGTACTGAAAAACTCCCACAAGCTCTGTATTGATAGTTACTCTTAATAATTCTTTGGTAATTGCTTTCTTACGTATATGACATGCTTTGGGACCACATACCGTCTTGGCCAATCAGCCTTGGAGAAGTGAACCTGCTGGCTAGATTTATGGTGGTGGCTATCTGGTGGTCCATGTGGCTCTAGTTCGAAGTCTTATATTGTTCTTTCTTTCCTGCCCTATGATTATCAACCAACCTCAAATTACTAATACCACTAGCAGCCATGTTATCTGACATGTGACTATTCCCATTAGTCTTTGCGGTATTTCCAAGAAGCATCCATGAAGACTGATAACTCAGATAAGTTTTATTGTGAGTCCATTTCAAAAAAGAGGCAGGAATACTCCTGGCCTTCTAACTTACAGTGCCTTCCCTATTGGTAAATTCGACTATCAATCTTGCCATTCTTGTTGAATAAGCTCTACTTTGCTTGAGACATTGTGTTCCCATTTGAAAATTTTGTCACCATCGACACTCAAATTGACCAGCTTATCAACAATTTTTTTAGCTTCCCGAAAGACATGTTGGGCTTTTCTATCCTGTATTCCCTGGAAAAGGATCCTAGCCTCTTCAAAAATTATTTTAATCCTCTAAGGAGGTGTTTTCAAATTATTGAGGAGATTTATAACATGCATAGAGTCTCCTTCTATGATAAAATTACCTTCTAAGTCTTGAGTCATTTGAAGGCCTCTCCACATAGCTCTAGCTTCAACTTTGTTGTTCGTCCTTGTTCCCAAATATTCAAAAAACACAAGCATCATATTCTTATTATGATCTCATACAATACCACCAATGCCTGCTCTACCAGGATTGTCCTTAGCCACTCCATAAAAATTAAGCTTAAACCAACCCGTAGGAGGTGGGGACCACTTAACATTGGCCCTGGGGTTAAATACCCTAGGCACAAACTCATCTAACAAGGTTAAGCTTAAATATTGAGCAATCATGGTCTCCTACAGATGAGGTTTATGACTATCAAAAGGAATAAGGTTCACATTCTCATTAGCAAAGGATAGGATCCTGGCAATGATAGTTTGATGATCATGGATAGACTCATTAAAGACTATGGTTCCTTTCTAACCACACCTACCAAAGATAGTGATTGAGACAAATATTCCACATGTATCTAAGTCTTTGGCTTGAAAAGGGGAAAGGCCACTGGATAAACAAATCAAGTATGATGGCTGGTTTAACCCAATAAATATTGAAGGCCTAAAAAAACCCACTTAGGACAGTCAAGGAAAAAGGGCACTCAAGTAAAATGTGATAAATGGTCTCCCAGTTAGCCCTACACAGATAACAACGATTAGTGATACAAATACCTTTGCGCATCATATTATCAATGGTTATAATTCTTCCTTGGATAACCAACCATGAAAAGACTACAATTTTTGGAATTAAATTTTTTATCCAAACTAAGTCATTTTGGAGGAAAAAATCCTCGTCATCAAGCAGAAGCTTGTAAGCTGATTTAACAGTGAACTGCCCATTTTTCGTAGGAGCCCAGGTCATTTGATCTTCCTTGAGTCTCATGGGGATAAAATTTTGCCCAAGAATTTTACAAAGATCATTTGATTATGCTTGAAATCCCCGAATCCTTATTTTTTTCCACTTCATTCTGCCTCTATCCTCAACCATATAATCGGAGACTTTTCTGCCAATGAGTTATTCCATGGTATCTCTGATTCAGGCTAAGTTAGGATATTACATCAATGGTTCGTCCTTATCCCACCTATCATTCCAGTAATCTATCCTCTCACCATTGACTAAAACCCATCTAAACCTTTTTTGATGATTTCATTACAATTGAGAATTGCTTTCCAAAAAGAAGAAACTCTGACTGGAACTGAGTCACTTAGAAATTCCATATTTTGAATATAGTTTCATTTGATGATAGTTGTCCATTCATTTTCTTCACCAGAAATGAGGTGCCACACCTGCTTAGCTAGTAAATATAAATTCATATGAGCAATTCTCCTCAGACCTAAGCCCCCATTTTCCCTGGGTCTGCACACTTTGGTCCATCCTACAAGATGTATCCTTTTTTTCTCCTTTTATCCAGTCCATAAAAATTCTTTTTGGAGTTTCTCAATTTTCTAGAAAACCTTCACAGGGGCTTTGAAAACAGAGAGGAAATATACTGGAATGCTCTAAAGAGAGGCCTTAGTGAGGGTCAACTTTCCTGCTTGAGATAGAAGATGACCTTTCCATCCAAAAAGTTTTTTTTGAATTCTTTCAATAACCTTGTCCCACATTGACTCTCTCGGAGAACCAATGAAAAGAGGGAGACCAAGATATGAAGTGGGGAGGTTTGCTATATCACACCCTAAAATTTTTGCAATCCTTCCTTTCCTCTGAATGGGAGTGTTCAAGAAATATAACTTGCTTTTACTGAAATTAACTTTCTTACCAGCAGCGTCCTCGTAGAGTTGTAGGATGTATTTAATTATTTTGGCCTCAACCACCGATGCCTTAGTCAATAGAAGGATATCATTGATGAATTTTTGGTGAGAAAAAACACTAGTGAGATATGTTGTCTTGATTCCCGACATTAGCCTTGAACTGCAAGCATTTTTTGATGGTTTTGCCTAAAGCTTCTGCCATAATGATGAATAACATGGGGCTGATAGGGTCCCCCTGCTGAATTTCTCTATGAATTTAAAAGTAACCAGTAGTTGTTCCATTAACCAGAATAGAGCACCATGCTTTAGAAATGCATTATTTAATCAAATTAACCCATTGGTGGTGAAAACCAAACTTAAAGAGGACAACAATCAAAAAGTCCCAATTTAGTCTATCAAATGCTTTGTTCATATTAAGCTTGAGGGAAAAAATAGACCTGTTAGTCTTATGAGCAGAGTGCAGAGCTTCATGAACTATGATAACTCCATCCAAGATTGACCTGCCCTGGACAGAGCTTCCCTGGCATGGATCTATGATGCGGGGCAGAAAATCTCTCATTCTATTTTCAATGGATTTAGTTAGGATCTTGTAAGAAATATTTCACAAACTGATTGGCCTGAAGTCAACCATAGATTCAGGGGTTTGCTTCTTAGGAATTAGAGAAATAAAATTAGATTTGAGACCTTTTGGGATATGATTGATTTCTTGGAATTCTTTGACAGTAGAAATTACATCCTCACTTACGATGTCCCAAAAAGCTTGATAGAAACAAGGGGGAAAGCCATCAGGTCCTAGGGCTTTGTATGGCTCCATGCTAAATAAGGCTTCCTTAATTTCCTCATCAGAAAAGGGAGCTAGAATATTAAGGTTTATATCCTCATTTATTATGCTAGGAATGGATTACAAGATAATATATTTGGCCTCCTCATTGCACTGCGATTCTTGACCAAGGATATAATTGAAATAAGTTAGATTTTTTGGGCTTGTTATTGGATGACACCAATTGTCCTAATTTTTATGTGATTACATATTTTTAGGAGTTTATCCTTTTGCAATTTTATACCTCAAACTTTCTTCAAATATTATTCAATGGCCACTTCTCTAATTTCTCAATAGGGCTTCTATATTATCCTTCTTTATCCTTCAAAATTTTAATGGACCTTTTTCTTAGGCCTCCTCAATATTCTCTCTCAAATATCCTATCTCCTTTCTCAAATATACAATGGGGACCTCTTTTCTTAAGTCTCCTCTTTCTCAATCTTCAATAGGTATTCTCTAGCCTCTTTCTCTCTTCTTCCTTAAATTTACTATGGGTACCTATTTCTTAGGTCTTCTCAATCTTCAATCTCCAATATTCAATGTGGACCTCTTTCTTGGATCTCCTCAATCTTAAATATTCATTCTTCTATAGATCTTCTTTCTTAAATATCCTAAATCTCCAATATTCAATCTCCAATGGAGTCTCTTTATTGGACCTCCTTAATCTTCAATGTCTACTCTTTTGTTGCAAATCCAAAACTAGTTCTTGCGTGAAGAAAACACATAGACTTTAAAGCAATCGAAGGTAAAAAATTTCTCTATCTATTTTCGGAAGCATCTCAACTTCTAAGAACTAATTGTTTGCAACAAAATCTTAGATAGTAATGATAAAGTACATCCAAATCTCTAAAATTTTGAAATCAATAAACTTCACTAGTTGTTCTTCAATCTACTAGAAAGAAATCTATGTTGAATCCTAGTATTCATGAGTTTTTCTTCAACACTATGGAAATAATCTATCCAAATAGAAACTTTCAAATTTTATAAAATAAATCTCCCTATATCCTATCAATCTCCCTTGTGGTTTTGATACCATTTTTAGTTTTTGATGCTTAATACTTAAAGCAAAAATAACCACAAGATCTAAAATAAGGTTGTGATATAAAATATATGATAATGGAAATATTCTAATCATATAAAAGTCATAAATAACTTCTACAACAACTCATAAAAATGCCATTACTAAATACTCATGAAAATAGTATTTTGATATCGAATAAAGATCTCAAATACACCATACTTCTATACACTCTCACTCTACATTGTGTCTCTCTCTCACACACACATAGACACATATAATGGAATGTGACTCTTCATATGGAGTACTCTTGGCCTTCACTCTTCTTGAGAATTAACTTTCCTACTCTAAGGACACATGTGCAGTCTTACATAAAGGACACTTGTGCATATTTATACTCATCATACTTGCATACTTAACTACAAGACACTTGTGCATTTCCTGCACATTATTACATTACATAAAGTAAAGACTCACTCTCTAATCTAAGACACACTCCTAATATAAATGTGTACCCAAGGTAGTACATTAGCATGTAGCAAATAATGTAATATATTCCAATAGTTAAATGGATTTTTTTGCAGTTTTAGAAAGTTTGAATTTGAGAAGAAATGGGTTGGATGGATTAAAGCTTGTGTCTCTACAGTTTCTTATTCAATGATGTTCAATGGGTTAGTAAAAAATTATTTTAAATCCAAGATAGGCCTTAGACAAGGAGATCCTCTATCTCCTTAATTTTTCATTATTATGGTAGAGGTTTTGAGTACAAACTTAAAGAAGGGTAACAAATATAGGCTTATAAGTGGACTTAAGGTTTGTAATAACATCGAAAACATAACCCATAAATAATTTGTAGATGATACAACCCTTTTTTTAAGGGCAAGGATAAATGAGTCCAGAGCTTTGAATAATTTTTTAAAGGAATGAAAAAGAGCATTAGGGCAAAAAGTTAATAGGACAAATTTAAAATTTACTTCTTTAACACTCCAACTACTATCAAATCAAGAATTTATAGGTTACTTGAAATGGAGGAGGTAAATTTACTAACAAATTATCTAGGGATGTCTTTTTTTGAGGGGAGAATGGGGATAGAATTATAGAATCATGTTATTAGTAAAGTTCAAAATAAACTATTAGCTTGGAAAGGTAGATGGTAGTTATTAGTAGGAAGAGTGTAGTTAATTAAGTTAGTATTAGAGACCATTCCAACATATTATATGTCATTGTATACTATGCCAAAATTATTTATGCGATCCTTTTTATGGTTAGGTTTACATGATAAATGAAATTTTTATTTGGTAAAATGAAGCAAGGTTTGTGATGATAAAACTAGGGGAGGTCTTGGTTTAAGAGTTCTTATAGATGAAAAATTAGCTCTTAGGGAAAAAGTAATCTAGGGATTGTCTAAAGAAAGTCAAAGATAATGGACAAGAATTATTTTAAGTGTTGAGCCTAATGGCCCAAGTATAATTTTTACTACATTCTCTCTACAAAATGGTTATGCTCTTTGGAGTGGTATAAAAAAATCTATTGATCTAATTATTAAAGGTTTAAGATGGGTGGTGGAAAATAGAGAAAAAATATATATTTGGATGGATATTTGGTGTGATAAAAATTCAATCAATTTAGATACAATTTTGAAACCTTGGATGAAATTACTTCAAGATAAATATCGTGATAGGGTTTCAAACATTTTGTACAAGGATCAAGAAGGAAAATACAAATGGAAAGAAGATTTTTTACAAGTGATTCACCAAAAAATTACATTACCATATCATATGGTGAAGGGGATCTAGGGTTTTGCTCTGCAACTCATCCTGAGGAGCCGAGCCGACTTTGCGTTCATCGTTTGCATGTGTGATTTTTGGCCTCGTCACAGTGCTGCATGTGCCAGTGGATGGGATCTGTTGCTTTGTCCTTCCATTATTGATCCGCCTTGGGCGGAATTACTATGTTTTTTTTAATATGTCACATTTGGTTCCTCCTGGTTCATCGTCTGGTGAAGCCGATGGAGAAAAGGATGGCGGGCAAGCAACCTCGGAAGTTCATTCCCACGGTGTTCCACAAGGTAATGTGCCAGACATTTCTATTCCCCTCGATAGTTTCAATAAAGCTTGTACTTGGCTAGAGCAAAATACTGTCATAGGCTACTTCTTGGGCCGTATCCCCTCTGATGCAATTCTACGAAACTGGTTTCAAAGCTATTGGAACCCATATGGTATCTTTGTAGAGTCTGTGCAAAACCTGACCAAAGGTTTCTTTCATATTCGGTTCTCTGATCCAGAGTGTGTCAAAAAAGTTCTCAGCAAGGGTCCTTGTTATGTTCATAGCACTTTGCTTATTTGTCAACCATGGCACAAGAATTTCCAGGTTGCCAATGGTGTCTCTCTTGTTGTCCCTGTGTGGGTTGAATTCCCAGGTTTGCCAATGGCATTGGTCCCATTTATTCGTGATGTTGCCATGAAAGTTGGGGAATTTGTATGTGAAGAGCCTCAGCGCTTCTATAATGCTCGGCCTACCCGTCGGCTCCGTGTGAAAATTGATTTGGCCAATTCCCTCAAGGAATTTATTGATATTAAGGTAGGTGATACTAATATCCACCAGAGAGTGGTGTATGTCAATTTGCCAAACACTTGCTACAGGTGCCAGTCTACCGCACACAAGATTAAAGATTGTCCCTTAATGGCAGATAAGTTTAAATCCAAGGGCCCAACCCCTGTTAATCAAGCTTCTAATGAGAAAAACCAGCCAACCAAAGATGGGTCTGATAGTGACTGGAAGGTGGTCTCCAAGAAAGGCAAGCATGTCCCTGGTAAAGGCCCTCAGGGAGGCCAGTCCTCTGTCCATAATCCTCAGGGGGGTCAGCCTGCTGGCTCCTATGCTCAAGCCACAGCGATAAAACCGCCCTTGCATGTCCCAGTTCCATCCTAGAATGCTTCCCCAAGTACTCAAATCCTTTCCAATTCAGCAGTTGTGGCTGAAGATATGTCGATGGCTCTTAAAGATGATGGTATCCTCTCTGTCTCCATGGTTGCTCACCAGCTGGAGCAAAAAGAAGGCATGAATGCCCGAAGACGAAGGTCTCGTAGTCCAGTGCAGGGTCTGCATGCAGACAAAAACCGACAACTAGGAAGCTTTTCTAGCAACTCGTTTCAGTCGCTTGCTATTCTTGGTGACTCTGATGAGGTCAGAGGAAGTTTGATCCTCGACAGGTCAGAATGATTTTTCTATCATGGAATGTTAGAGGACTGACGGACCCAGTTCGAAGATACATGGTCCGCGATGATATTACTTTCTGTGCAACCAAGTATGGGGGCCCAGATATTGTTTGCTTGCAAGAAGTTAAAATTACTGAGTTCCAATTGCAGTGTGCCTGTGCGCTCATTTACCCTAATAGTCAACTTTTTTCCACCAAGCACCCTCCCGGTCGTGGTGGTGCTGTTATTCTCCTGGCCAATAGATGGCATGGGAATTTTGTTGATTGGGGGGTTGACCCTTCTAACCAAGTTGTTTGGATTTTGCTTGAAGTTGACGGAATGTCCTTTGGAATTTTAAATGTATATGCCTCCAATAGTGCTCCGGAGCGTTGTTTGCTTTGGAAATGGTGTGCCTTTTCTTTGCCTCCTACAGTTTGGATCGTCTGTGGAGATTTTAATATGGTTGAGCGTGCTTCTGATAAAATTGGGGGTCTAAACCACAGGTGGGCCCTTGGTGAGCGTGAAGCCTGGTTTTTTATGAAAAAAAAATTATGTTTGTCTGACCCTAATTCCTGTCTTTCTCCTGCTTCTTTTGATGAGCACCTTTGGTTTACATGGAATAACTTTCAAGTTGGGCGGGCAAGGATTCTCAAACGTTTAGATAGAGCTATGTTGTCAGACCATACCCAGTTTTATTTTCATCGAAAGCATGGTGATGCTCCAGTTGTGGAGGTTATTGTTGGTACTATTGGGTCTGATCATTCCCCAATTATGTTCATTGTTTTATCTTCTGTGGTACCTGATCAGGGTATTAAGTCTCAGTTTTTTCTTAACACATCCTTTCTTCAGCATTCTTCCATGATGTGTCATATTCGGAGAGTCTGGAATTTGGGGGACAGACCTGTTGGTGAAGAAGGATGGATTGAGTGGTGGAATGATGCTATATCCCGAACCACAGCCCTTCTTCGTAGTTTGGGCAAGAAAGTTGCTCAGTTTAGAAAATATTCTTTGCTTGCTTTACGCACTGAACTGACAAAAGCCTCTTGTAGGCTTGAAGCCAACCCTCTCTGTCCTGTTTTGCAGGGGCATGCTGCTCAGGTTCGTCATGAGCTCAAGGTGGCAGAGCTCTATGAAGCTAAAGGTGCTCAGATCAAGGCCCGCTTACATTGGCTTAAAATTGGGGACAGAGTTTCTAAGGAATTCTTCCAAAAGTTACGTCCTCCTCGCAATGCCACTAAATTCAAAGCTATTGTGGACAATGGTATTCGCCATACCTCTCTACCCAGTATTGTTGACATTTTTGTTAAGCATTACACTCAAGTTTTTGCTGCTCAGTCTTCTTCTCCAGAGAGGGATGAAGCTCTCAAGCTTTGCATGGATGCTGTCCCTAACAAACTCTCTGTAGCTCAAAGAGAGGAGTGTGAAAAGTATTTGTCTGTTGATGACCTTGCCTCAGCATTAACTCAAATGGCCAATGAGAAGGCCCCAGGCTTGGATGGATTTCCTTGTGAATTCTACAAGGCCTGTTGGGACTTTGTTGGTTCCGATTTACACAAAGTCTACCTTGAAGCCATGCACAGTGGCTCTCTTGGAGCAATTTTGAACCGAGGTAATATCAAGTTCATTCCAAAACAAGGGGATCCTGAATGTATAACAAATTGGAGGCCAATTACCTTGCTCAATGTCAGCTATAAGATTATTGCCAAAGCCCTGGCTCTGAAACTCCGGCCCCTGTTGCCTCTTATTGTTAGGCCGGAGCAAACAAGATTTATTAAAGGCAGATATATATTGGATAATGTCATTGCAGTTTGGGAAGGTATGGAATGGGCTAGGCAGTCTGGTCAGCAAGCCCTCTTCTTGAAAATTGATTTTGAAAAGGCCTATGATAGAATTGAATGGAACTTCATTCTTTCCATGTTACAGTCTTTAGGGTTTGGGCCTGTGTTTGTTCAATCTGTCAATATTCTTTTTCAGGATGCTTCGGCTGTTTTATCTTTGAATAATCATCAAACTAGGCCAATCGGTTTGTTCAGATCTGTTCGGCAAGGTTGTCCCTTGGCTCCTTCTCTGTATATCCTTGCTGTTGAAGCCTTTGGATATTTGCTTGCTAGGCATGCTTCTTTGGGCCAAATTAAGGGTATTTCTCTCCCTGATAACCAAGGTCAGCTCATTAATGGTCACTTTGCTGATGACTCTTTTCTCACTCTTTTAGAGGAGGAACACTCAGTGAAGGAAGCACTCATATGTTTGGAAGTTTTTTGTCAGGCCTCTGGTTCTAGTATTCGGTGGAGAAAAACTTCTTGTTATCGGCGAGTCCCCTACCCCGCTCCCTCCTTGGCTAGAGCAGTTTCAATGGCATTGGATTTTGCCGGGAGAAGTGTTCAAATTTCTAGGGATCCCTTTTGCCTTTTATGGTTCCCCTGTTCGGTTATGGAACTATGTTCTACGAGAAAGTTGAGAAAAAGCTTGAGTATTGGATTACTAAGAAGATGTCTCCGGCGGGGAAAATTCCAGATTTGTTCTAAGGTCCTTGCCTCTACTCATGTGTATTACTCTTCTTGTTGGGTCCCTTCACAAGCATGCTACCTTAAGCTTGAAAGACTATTGAGGAATTTTTTGTGGGCAAACTCAGTGAGAAGAAAGGTTTTCATCGGGTTGCTTGGGATATGTGTTGTTTACCTAAAGCTTCAGGAGGAATGGGCATGGTTGACTGTAAAAGACAAGGCACGGCTCTCTGTGCCAAATGGATCATACGAGCCCTTAAAGGCTCGGAGGCCTGGAAAATCCTCATCAGACATTGTATTTCTTCAGGGCTGCCTTTGAACAAACAAGCCTGGAGAGGAATTGACCTCCCTTCCCTAATTGTAATGCCAGTCTTTGTGAAAATATCTGGTTCTTTTGTGATTAAAAGTATTTGGAAATCATGGCAACAATTCACTCCTTGGCTTAAGTGGAAAGGGAATAGAGGCCATAAAGGATTGTCCATCAATTCTTTAAACATCCGGTGGTCTTCGGTGATTAACATTCAGGGAACTCCTCTTGCTCAGGTCCCGTGGATTCATGCCCAAAAGTTTTTTAAAAAAGGTATATCTACAGTTTCTGATTTTTATTCTCAAACCTCGAGGGATTGGATCCCTTGGCCGATTTTTAAACAACAATTTCAGTTGAGCACTGGTGACAAGCTCAATTATGACTCGATAATTGACATTATCCCCTTTTCCATGTGGCACAAGTGTGGGCGGCACTCTCAGAGGCCATGGTGGAAAGATTGGTCCTGGTTTTCGGATATACCATTGTTGAATTACTCAGCTAAATTGGGTTACAAGTGGCTCTCCCCAATGTTGCCAATGGTCCCTAGACTTAATGATAAATGGGGAGATCCAGTGGCGGTTTCTGGTTGGAAGGCTCGATTTCAGATAGTTTGGTCTTCTTTTCTTGAGCCAAAACAATCTTTTTTTGCTTGGAGCCTTCTCTTTCAAAGTTTACCCTTAGGAGACAGACTCAGGCACTTGGGAGTTGCAAACCCTAAATGTGCATTCTGTAATGAGGATGAATCTTCTCCTCATATTTTTTGGTTTTGCACAAGAGCAAGGAGTGCACGGGAATGGGGATGGTCTTTTTTTTCCCAATTCCGGGATGAATCCCTTACATGGCAGCAAGCTCTGTTAGGGGATAAGATTAAATTTGTTCTTCCCTTGTCCAAAGTGTGGCACATATTTCGAATTAGTCTTCTTTTTCACATGTGGAAATCTAGAAACAAGATAGTTTTTCAGCATCAAAATCCTTCTGATGAATTTTCTCTAGCTGACAAAATAGAGGTGTTTCAAGATACATGGTTCCAGATTTGCAATCAGCAGGCTAAACTTGACATTGAGCAGGCGCACATGAAGGCACTTTTGGATGACTGGAAAAATGCACCTTGCTCAGTTAGCAGGGTTTTTCCAAACAACGCACAGCAGACATCCTGTTCCCGCTCGAGGTCTCATCAACTGCCACGTCTGGTGCATGCACAGGGAGGTTGGGGACATGACATTTTTACCTACAATGATGGATGGAATGCACGGCCAATTCAATCACCATCATGTTCTCCACCCAGAGGTGCCGGGGATGAGCTGGTGGAAGTTAATGGTGGCACACAGGATCGTGCCTGGAATGTAGGGGATATAAGTGCACATAATTGCCAGCTTGATAGATCTCGAGGACAGGGCTGGGGAGATTCAAATGTTCATGAGGATCAGGGACACACGGATGGATTACCGCATACCTTGGCCATTCCATGGGACTCCAACGTAGACGTGCAACCACAAACTTTATGATTGCATGCAAGTTTCATTGCTGTTTGATTGATGTTGCCTAGTTTGTAGTGAGCTCTGGTTTGTGGTTTCCCAACCCGTGGTTAGGGTTGGCTTGTTTCTTCCAGGGGTGTGATCATTGCCACCCGCCACTTTTTTCATGTTAAACTTTATTATTAATATAATTTAGCTTTTCATTAAAAATATTTTTTACAAGTATACAATACATTGATGCTAGTAGGTAATTGAGTAAAAATATAACAATTGTGATTATTCTGAGGGGAGCCAAGGATAAATTTATTTGGGAGTTAAATAGCTCAGGATAATACACAACTAGAAGTGTATATAATGTAGTGCACCAAAAAAATAATAATATCACTAGAATATGGAGAGATATTTATGATAGCGCCCAAGCATTCTTAAAGTCATAATGTTTGTTTGGCTAGTAGGTCATAGAAGAATTTCATCCTAGGATAACCTTATGAAAAAGAGTTGTCATGGCCCCTCTCAATGTGTTCTTTGTAAAAAGGAGAGTATAGACCATATCTTAGGATATTGCTCCATAGTCTAGAAACTATGGGAATGGATTTTTAATATGTTTGGTAAATGTATGGTGATAAATAGAAAAATTGAAGAATGGTTAAAGCAATGGTAGAGCACTTATAAAAGTGAGGATTTATATACAATATGGGATATATCAAAATATACAATACTTTGGATTGTTTGTCTAGAAAAGAAAATAAGAATTTTTAAAGGAAAGGAAAGAAGTTTAGAGGTAATGAAAAAGAAGATAAGTTTAGCCATATAGGAGTCTAAACCAACCCTGTCAACTCACCCAATTCCTAATCTAGAATCAAAGAGCCTTGATAGATGGAGTCAATTCATTAAATGGAATTATGATGTTGGGTACAAGAGAAGCAAAAGGAGGGAAAATAATATAAATTGGAAACCACTAGATATGGAGTTGGTTAAATTAATTTTTTATGGAGCATCTAAAATAAATCTAGGACCAATAGGAGAAGGAGGAATAATTAGAAATGATAGAGGATATATTCTGTCTCATTGCGCTTTCAATAGTGGATTTAAGACAAATAATGAAGTTGAATCTTGGGCGGTTTTAGAAGGATTAAAATATGTAAAAAACTGAAATGGAAAAAAGTATGGATGGAAGGTGATTCTCTCATAGTAATAAATACAATTTTGAAGAAAGCAAAGGCTCCTTAGAACATACAAGATATAATTGTGGAAATTCAAGATCTTGCTAAAGATTTTGAAGAAATTGGGTTTACTCATACATTAAGGGAAGAAAACAAAAGTGTAGATAGGCTAGCCAATAGATGGATTTTTATTGAGGATCAAGAAGTTAAATTCTCTTTTCCATGGTTAGAGGAAGTAGTAAGTTTAGCTGAAGCTAAAAATAAAATATTGACTGCCTAAATCAAGTAATGATTAATATTTACTTTAATGTTTTCCATTGGTAATATCTGCTTTATTTTATAACATTAATGTGTTTTCATATAAACTATTTATTATAATTTTTATGATTGCACTTGTGTTTTAGAAAGGAAACTAGCAATTCAGATTTGGTAAAGCGGACTATGATAATGTGATGTTTTGGAAATATTACTCTACTAAGATGCAATGCATAGACAATAGAGGTGAAGTTCTAGATTTATGAAGGATAATATAGAAAATTTTCAAGAAGGATGTTGTATTTTAGAATATTTGTATTCATACAAAAAATTGAAAAGATCCAAAAATTAAATATCAAGAATTTAAACATTTTATGTAAAATGATGTAGCTATAGCATATCAATTGAGATGAGAAGTGTAACTATTTATAAATTCTCAAGCTCTAAAGAAGAGAGTTTTAATTTTTCAAGGGTGGGGGATTCAAGTACAACCTCTTATTATCCAACAAAAAAAATCCTAGAGGTCTTTTATTTAGCTGAACCTCATGCTCTTAGAAGAAACCTTGTTGTGTCACTTCATGCGAGGCGCCATAGTCCCAACTATCTAGTCCAAACCATTTGATAATTAGGATAATAAAATAGGACAATATTTTAATGATATGACCAATGGAACCCATTGATGCATCATTGGTCCCATAATAAAAAGAACAATTCGGCTCTAACTCTAGTGGGGGTCTCTACCTATCTGCTTGTATGAAGCACCTCAAAATTCACCTAGTGACTCTGCTCAAGATGAATATCCAAAAGAAGCCATTCTAAAGGACATCAAATTGAGATTTAGATGAAAATATTAGTCTATCTACTCATAGAGCATACTCTATATTTAGCTAAAAATTCCACTCCAACCAAAGAACCCAAAAGTGTATGAACTAAAGACCTACTACCTGGTCGTTTGGTGTTGCAAATCTTCAAGAGTTCCTCCACTTGATGTCATTCCTTCAATAAGAAGAGCTCAAGGTAAAAAAATGTCTACTTTATCACTTATATTATTCCATCCTTTGAATTATAGATACCTTTTATGACCTTTAGAGCCACCAACTATATGAGGGAATATTCTAGCATCGACACTTGAATCCATGTTGGACTACACCAATGAAGATCTGACAACCCCATTAGAAAATATATAGAATATGGTCTTATTATATCAATTTAATAATATTACAAAGAAAATGTGGCCCTTAGACTTATGGTGGAATCACTTAAAGGCAAAGCTTTCAAAAAATAAGACTTTCTTCCTTTACACTCAATTGTCAATTGGTACTAGTTTGTTATCCTTCTCATGGAAGGTTTTTAAGAGAAGGTATATGGGATGGATGTCTAAAAAAATATTCAAGCTCAAATACAAATAAAATAGCACCTATGCCACTCCCTCTATAGCAATAATCCCCTAACCATACTAAGGAATTATATCCAATACAAAATAATGATGGATAGGAGTCTACTTCTTGGCGTTTCCCATATCCATATGCTTATGCCACTCAAATCCATTTTGGAGGAATTTCCTATCCAATTACACCTATGCCAATCCAAATAATGACTTCTATGGAATCTGCATATCATGTAGGGATTAAAACCCTAATGGAACATCAATGTGTTATTGTTGAATTATTCCTTGAATTAACCTATGCTACTCAGGATTAGATATTTACTGCCTGGGAGGAGGGAGAAGCTGATGTGATATCTTATATATTGGCCAACCTAGCAATCAGCAGGTCATAAGTCTAGTCATATGATGTGGCAAATATTGAGAAGTAGATAGTAGAATAAAAATATGTGCATGTGGTTGCAGATGGTCCCAAGTGCCCTCAATGATGATTGAATATCATCTAGAAAGCCTAGAGAAAATAATGAAAGGGCCACAAACGGAGGATGATTTATCCATGATTGGTCCCAATGCAATGATCTACACAAACTTGGGAACTCATCACTCAACAAGGTCAACTAACCAATAAACTTTAGTTGTAGTAAGTCACATGTTCAAGACTAAACATGTAGGAATGATGAAAGTTTGGATCACTTTGGTACAAACACTATAGATTACAATCAAGGAGCTACATGTAAGATACCCAATATGCCAAAATATGCCAAAATGTTTGTATTATATTATAAATATAAAACATTCATAAATAAATATAATAAGGATATTCATGGTATAACTATTGGCTAGAGCAAGTGGTACATGTGAGAAGGAATGTAAATCAAAGCGCTAGCATGAAAGATATTTTTGATAAAATGCACCAAGTAGTTCACATGTATATTTGAAAAAGAGTTGTATGGATTAGGAGGGCCAAGAATTAGTAAAACAACTAGGAAATAATGGATAATCATACCATTATTGAATCAACTGCGTTGAAACGATCATTTTCCATGAGCTAGCTAGAGAATATTGGATTAAAAATGATGATCATGACTTACCTAGTTGGAAAATTATATATAAGGAGAGTCCCCTTCTTAGCATTCCATTAGCCCCAAGAAAATTTTCCTTTCAAAAATCCCCTATGAGCTACAAGTCCATGGTGAAGTTTCACTACATCATGCAAATCCATATTGAAGGGGAATTTTGAGAAAAGTTATTATCAAAGAGATGAACAATATGAGAGGACCTAAAGCTCCTTCAATTTATCAAGTAGTTGGTGTTGTAAAGATGTCAAAGACGCTGACAAGGGAAGGTCTTCAAAGGAATCTACTAGCAAATTTGAAGCTCCTTACACCACAAGGTCACGTTGATCCACTATACTAGAGATGAAAAATATGAGAGGACCTTAAGCTCCTTCAATTTATCAAGTAGTTGGTGTTGTAAAGATGTCAAAGATGTTGACAAGGGAAGGTCTTCAAAGGAATCTGCTAGCAAATTTGAAGCTCCTTACACCACAAGGTCACGTTGATCCACTATAATAGAAACGTTGATGACCTAAAGCTTTTTTAGTGGCAACTAAGTTAGATATCACTATTGGTAAGAGTCTCGAACCATTTCTAGAGATAGCTAAACAAAATATATCTTTAGTGAGACCCCTTCTTATACAACATTCATGAATTTCTCTATCATCTATATGAGTGGGTTTGAAAATTGAATTATCCTCCATTTGTGATTGAGTTCATAGTGACTATCCACTAAATCACTAATTCCTAGAGTTATTACCAAGATAACATTAGTAGAATCCCTAGGGAAATAAAAATTAAAAACAATTTAACAACAAGAAAGGACTTGGGGTGACTAGACAAGCGATTGACATCATCTAAAAGAGTTGATAACCTACGTAGATAGTGGGTAAAATTTTGTAAATTATATAGCCTTATTGATTTATAAAGAAGTCACCCTAGACATGGTATGAAAGAAAATAAAATATTTCTAGAACCTATAATTCATGCACACTTACCAAATAAATAAGTCTAATAATCTTACATGAAAGTAACCTTGAGGTATCAAAAAGAAAACAAGGAATAGGGCACAAATAGTAGTGGCATTCATTGGATAGGAAGATGAACGAGAAAGTGGTATCTAGAATTCCATGAATTTTCCATAACATCAAGGAGTAAGCCTCAATAATTAGGAAGTAATCCCAATTTTTTGGGAATTGTAGATACTTTAAGAATGGTTGTGATATACAATTCCAAGTCAAATGCTTAAAATTTCCTTGCTTTCACCATAATTTTAGCTTCTTGACTCCATGCCCAATGGACAAGAGAGCAACTTTCTCTGGGTTCTTTGTCATCATCAAGATGAACGTCCCATATGAGTTGCCAAAATTATAGTGAACTACACTTGGAAGAAGAAATCCATAGGAAAATTTTCATAAGATGACATTTGCAGAATATGAAGAGGTGGACAAGCATAGGCAAAAGTTTCAACTAAAAAGTTCCTAAATTCAAAGGGTAGAAGAAGGTATGAGGAAAAAATCTTCTCAAGGAATGAAATTTTCAATAAAAATTTGTTCCTCTTTTGATAGTTTTGACAAGAAGGGGAAAGCAAAATTTTTGATGACATGTAATATTTAAGTCCCAAAAATTATATGACAGAGAAAAGTCTCAAGAGGCACAAAAAAGAGTGAAATACCTAAATATTGGAAGTTTTAAAAGTTTTGACAAAAGAAAGAAAGAAAAAAAACTCAAGAAATATATCAAGAAAATTTGTAAGAACCCCGGTAGTTGTATTTTTTTCCAAAAAGTGTGACAATGGGAGATAGGGAGGATTGACCATCTAATTAGAAGAGAAGCCACAACATCAAGGTACATCTCTCAAAATATGATGGTTGATCCCATAAAGATAAAAACTCCTCAAGATCACCTACCTGTGCATCTTAAGCCTAACAAATCCAAAAGAGTGGGTGATGCATTAAAGGTGACAACATAGGAAACTACAATAGGAGCAACTCCAAATTTGAAGCATTGAGTAAAAATATTTCCTACATCCAAACTTCAAGAATCCCCAAAAGAAGTAGATGATGACATTGGTAGTAGTAGCTCATCCAAATTCTCATAACCATTCAAAATTAATGGGCTTAGATCTAGGAACCTTGAAGGAACCAATATCTTAAATGAAGACGTGACCCCAAACTTAGAGGAACAACCATTTTTGAAATCTTTGCATAGTTTTTGAGGGAAAATCTCCCATTTTGTAATCTTCTTTTTTTATTTGTGGAAAACATCCCAAAAGGGATGCCACTTTCGGGTAAGACCCAAGGAGGCAGGGGTATCCATTCTGCCAAAAATGCCCAAGACTCAGACCTAGCCTACCACCTTTGACATACTCAAGGAGAAAATAAACACACAAAACCAATTTAAAAATAAGTAAATAACAAAAAAAATAATAAAATAAAATAAAAAACATGCTCCTTGAGTGTGTCAAAAACAAAAGCACAACCAAACACGCACAATAAGATAAAAGAAACCACAACACAAACCACATAGAAAAATACAAGAACCACATAACAAAACACAAACAAGACAAAAACAACAGAACACTACAAAGACATAACCCAAAAAAAACATGAAAAATAAACACAACCAAAACCTAAAAAAATAAAAAAAATAAAATAAAAATAAAAATAAAAAACAACCAACAACAGACAATAAACAAAAATAAAAAACATAGAAAACACTCACACATAAAAACATAAAATAACACAAACAAAGAGAAACCCAAGAACAAGAACTAAAAAACACAAGAACAATAACAAAAAACATAAAAAAAAAACACAAGAACAACAAAAAACAACACAAAGAACACAAAAACAAAACAAAACAAAAGAACCCACCCACCTTAAAAAACTAAACAAAAAAAAACAAAAAAGAAAAAAAAATTAACAAAACAATGACCTATCTAGACCAGAAGACTATTAAGGCAAGAATCAACAGAGGAAACAAAATAAAGAATAGAATGAGCTAGGGAACTAAAAAAACTGAATGAACCAAAGAGAAGCAAAAAAAAAAATAAGAAGAAACTAGGTACCTTCAGAACTGGAGACATCCAAAGAAATGATAGAAAGAAGAGGTTCCCTAATTTGAGAAGCCCACCATATAGGAGGGTGGCCATAACAAGTAAGATCACCTTTGTCCAAAGCCCAATTAGCTAAAGCATCAGCACTCTTGTTTTGATCTCTGACCACATGATTGTAATCAACTTCCAAAAATCCCATCTGGATTAACTGAATCTTCTCAATAATTCTTTTTATTCTCCAATCCACCTTATGATTCTTAGGAGTCTTCAAGAGATTAATCATAATTTGAGAGTTAGACTCAACTAACACCTTTTCCCATACAACCTTAGTAGCCTCATGAAGGCCTCTAAGGATACCATACCCCTCAACAAGGTTATTGGAAAGAATACCCAAATTCTCAGCGAAGTAAAAACCAGGGAGCCATCTAAAAATCTACCAATTCCTCCCAAACTGGCTTTTCTAGGGTTCCCTCTAGAGGCTCCATCAGTATTGACTTTTCCAAAATCCTTAGGAGGAGGTTGCCAATTTCTAGTCCTATCTATATTACTAATACTCACATTCCCTTTAAGTTGGTTGCCCTTAGAAGATTTAATCTTTAATTTTTGAATCACTTGATCTCATATTTTGTGGGAGTTTTGGGGGTGATTAAGGAGTTGATGGACTGATTCAACTAAGTTGGCTATGGTATTTTTCCAAATATAGTGAATATCCTTCCTATCTTGATTAAAAATTTGACTGTTACTTTCATTCCAAATCCCCTTTTGTAATCTATAAATAATCATTTCCTTAGCATTGTAAAGGATCAACAAGTTATATAGTTTCTCCTTCATTTTCTTTTGTATAGTAGTACTTGTATTCTTGGGTGGTCTTTCAGGCAATATGAATCCCCACTTTTGGCATAATCTTATAAAATTTTCATACTCATAAAAATACATACATATATATATATATATATCATAAAGGAAATGGGATAGGAAGAACCCAACAATTGGAACCAAATAGTTACAGGCCTCCACTATATATCTATATATCTATCCATATATATACATATATTGTGTGTGTATCTATTTATCTATATATATACATATACGTTGTGTGTGGATATATAGATAGATTTTGGAGGCATCTGACTATTTGATTCCAATTATTTGGTTCTTCCCATCCAATTTCCTTTATGATGTATGTTTATGTTTTAGTATAAGATTACATATGCTCAAAGGAGGAAGTGTTCAAACTCTTACCTATCAGTGCTTTAGATAGGGTCATGTATGACTTATAGCCTTTTTAATGGTATCTTAATCATATCTCATTATTGGTAAGAGTCTCCAAGCCTTTATGGTGATAGCTAAAAGACCTTTATCTTTAGTGAGACCCCTTCTCATACAATGATCATGATCTTGCCCATCATTTAGATGAGTGGGATCAAAAACCAATCTATCCTCCATTTTTTACAAAGTTCATAGTGAATATTCAATAAGTTACTAATTCCTTGAAGCTATTACCAAAGTAAAATTTGTAGAATCCCAAGGAAATATAACTTAGAAATAATTTAAGAACAAGAAGGAACCTAGGGTGACCAAACAAGGGATTGTCATAATTTGATAGAGCTAATAACTTACAAAAATAGTGGTCAAATTTTCATAAATCAAGTAGCCTTCTCAACCTATAAAGAAGTTACCTTGATAGTGATATGAAATTAAAAAAAAAGCTCTATGGACCCTACAATTTAGGCACACTTTCCAAATGAAAATGTATGGTAATCTTGCATTAAGGCAACCTTGAAGCAACAGAAAGCAAGTGAGGAGTAGGGAAATGGTAGTAATGACATTCATTGGACAATAAGATGATCAAGAAGTGTTGCCCAAAATTCCATACATTTTGCATAACATCAAGGAGTAAGCCATAGTTATTAGGGAGTAATCCCAAATTTATGGATATTATACAGACTTTAAGAATGGTAGAGATGTACAATCATAGAACAATTGCTCAAAAATTTCCTTGCTTTTACCATAATTTTAGTTTCTTGACTCTTTTCCCAAGGGACAATATAACTTTCTCTTGGCTCTATGTATTTATCAAGATGAAGATCCCCTATGAGTCATCAAAACTATAGTGAGTTCTCATTACACTTAGAAGAAGAAATCAATGAGTAAAATGTCATAAGACGGTCTTGGTGGAAGATGAAGTGGAATGGGTAGAAGTTCCAACCAAAAAGTTTTGAGAGTTGAAAGATAGAAGAAGGCATGAGGAGCAAGTCTTCTCAGGTAATGAAAGTTTTGATAAAAATCAATGCCATTTTTTATAGTTTTGACAAGAAGGGGAAGGCAAATTTTTTGACAACATGCATTATCTAAGTTCTAAAAAATAAATGGCAAAAGAAAATCTCGAAAGGCAAAAAAAGAGCAAAATTTTTTAATATCAAAAGTTTTAAAAGTTCTAACAAAAATAAAAAGTAAACAAATTTCAAGGAATAGATCAAGAAAGTATGAACGGTGTAAGAACCCTGATTGTCAAATCATCATCTAAAAATTTCAATTATGGAATACTAGGAGGATCAACCATATGATCAGAAGAGAAGCCATGACATTAAGGCACATATCCCAAATGAAATAATTGAGACTATAAAGATATAAAATTCTTAAGCTCTTTCCTCAATGCATTAAAGATGACATGGGAAGGAAATTTTTGGATCTAAAATTCTTAAGCTCTATACTCCAGATGACAACATGGGAAGGTGAAGTAGATTTTTTCCTTTCCTCCATATTTGTTCTTGTGCATTCCTCTAACCCTTTTCCCCTTGAATCTGGTAAATTAGGCTAGAGTAGAAAAAGTATGCTCAAGATCACACCTTAAAAGTATTTGGCCTTGTATAAATCCTAAGTGTCCTCGATTGAGCTAAATACCATACTCTTGAAAGTGGCTTTCTATGTCATCCTACACAAAGTATGATAGTTTTGACAATCTAGTCCAACCCATATAAAAGTTAGGACAATCAGAGAGGACAATAGTTTAATGACACTCCTAGTGGGAACCCATTGATTCATTATTGGTTCCACAATCAAAAGAATATATAACTCTAGTGAGGGTCTCTACCTATCTACTTGTTGAAGCACATTAACACTTTTCTAGTGACTCCACTCAAGAATGAATATCCAAAAGAAACCACACTAAAAGAAATCAAATTGAGATATCAATTAAGATCTCAATATATCTACTCATAGAGCACATGTTGTATTCACTTAGTGACTCCAATCCAACCAAAGGACCTAGAAGTGTATGAACAAGAGACATGCTACCAAGTCATTTATAGTTTTAAATATTCAAGAATTAATTTCTTGTCTTGATGTTATTCCTTGAACAAGAAGATCTTGAGGCCAAAATATGGTCATCCTTCCACTTATATTATCCCTTGATTGAAATGAAAAAAGTTCTTTGTGACCTCTAGAGGCACAAGTTGTATGGGAGAACATTCTACCATTGACACTTGAATATTTGTTGAACTACAATAAATATTTGATAACCCCACTAGAACATCTGTAGAATATAGTCCTCTTGTACCAGTTGCATAATATTATAGAGAAACATGTGGCTATTATACTATTGGTGGCATCACTTAAAGGAAAATATCACCAAAGATATGAATATTTTCTCCCATACTCAATTATTGATTGGGACAAACGTTTTGCCTTGCTTATGGAAATATTTGAAGAAAATACAGATGGAGTTGATATCCAAGATTAAAATAAACTAATATAGATAGAAAAATCACCTCCCAAGCCCCCCATATATTAGTCTCCAACTAGCCAACCAACACCAGTCATCTAATCTATCTCTCTCTGGCCAACTTTTATTCAACAACTCATTGCTTTCCTTAGGGAGAACTTACAATTTTAGGTTTGAACCCTTCAAGTTTCATAACTCCCAACTAGTTTCAACTAATATGGAATAAATAAGAAGTATGTGTTGAAATGGAGGAAGCAAATATATTAACTCCTATCGATCCTAAAACTCTTTTCTTTTCTCTACTTCCAACCTACAAAGATAGTCTTATCTTTAATAATAGGAGATATTAATAGGAGATATTTGGGAAAAAGTACTATAGTTATACCAAAAGAAGTGATAGATGACTTAAATTCAGACTACCAAAATATACACAAGGAAGCGATGCAATTTGATGGTGGTAAAATTTTTAGGATTAACAAAGGAAATTTTACCTACATTATATGCCTATCTAAAATTAAATGATGCATAGGACATGAAGATGATTGATCTCTCTACATATTTTTATATCTACTAAACCAGATACTTTACTACTAAGATGAGAAGTTATTCGTATCCAGAAAGACTCTTGATGGTTCTTAGGGATAGATATGAAACTGAAGAAAAAATTCCATCTAAACCACTTTGCCCACATCACATTGAATATTTATAGATGTTTAGGTTCATTTGTAAGCAGAATTTTATAAAAAGGGACAAGTGGTTTTATTTTGAAGATCCAATAGATAGGCACTCTCTTGTCCTAGATAATCAGATGGATCAATAGGCGACTAAGGTATGGGACCTTGGTCCTCTTGAAATATATAAAGTTACTAGCATAGTCTGAGTGTAAAGCAAGGTCATATATTGACCCTATTAGGGTTATTCATTCAAATATATATGCATAGTTTTGTATTTTCGTAAGGTTAAAATCTCTAGGAACTACACCAGATGCTTGAACTAGCTCATATGCTCCTAGAAAAGGCTATATCAAAGATCTAAAAGTTGCCTCAATTTATAGGATGGTCCCATTGGAAATAAGTTATTAAATTTAAATCTTAGAAATCAGAAGCATCGCTAGAAACCATAGGACAATAAGGTTAGAGCCCCTCAAAAGTCAAAATCTTTACAAGCCCCAAAGGAAAGTGTCAACCATAGATGGTTGAGTTGGCCCAAATTTTGGCATAATTATGAGGGGTATCAAAATGGTGATACACATGTATGAAATTCAATCGATCGAGGAAACTAATAAATGAGACTCAAATCCATGATAACCAGAAGTGCAATTGATGAAAAGTCAATTTGAAAATTCAACAAGTAGCCAACTATGAATGGAAACGATAAACCTTCCCAGTTAAAATTTTCTTGGAAAGTGGAATTAATGCTCCACATGTAGTATGGTTCATTAAATATTGGAGATAACTTTCACCTTAACCTTGGTTAAACACTAACATAGGATATTGAATGGAAATAAATTTATTTTGGCATATATGAAAATTTATGTATATGTTTTTATAGGGAAGAAGATTGGTTTTTCAAAGTGATGAATCTTACACCACAAATTTGATAAGCATGGGGTCATAAATACATGGCATTTAGGAAAAATGCAAATAATATACTAATCAAGGATATAAGTTTATATAACCAATTCTTTACTTGTCCAACATTATCCAAAGTACTAGGCATTTATAATTCCCTAATGAAAAATATGTAAAGATTGTAGTCATAGAGGGAAAATATAAGAAGCTAAATGCTTAAAATCCTTGACCACTAATGAAATGGATAAGAAGAAATCTTCCATCCACATAGTATCTTCTAAGGCCAGTGTCTCCATGCCATATGTATCCCACTTATTAGAAGTCCTAGAAGTACTTATTTTGATATTTTCCTCTAACTTCAAAGTATTGAGTGAACCAACTATAAAATTCTTGGAGCCAAATATTATTATAAGGACCAATATTCTAAGGATAGGTACATGGGAACATTTCAAGGTTAGTAGACCAAAAAGCTTTGGAGCAAGAATTTGGACTAGCTATTTGGCACAATATCTAGTGCATGAGGTTCATTTCTATTATGAGCTAGTTGCAACATGAGTAGAGTATTATGAACCCACTACTCAATAATTTAGGTCCATGGATGGGTGTTTTAAAATAATTATTGTTGGACCCATTATCCAAAAAATATTACTTTTACTAGAAGGTAAAATGCACATTAAAAAGGAAAAATAAGAAGAAAAGGCTTTCATGTAATTGCCACACTAGGATAAAATGGACTTCCTAAGCATAGAGTGTGAGTACCTAAGCCCAAATGACCTGCTACCAAATAGTGACCTTCCCATCAATATGTTTAGGGATAACTCAAAGGATGTTTTGAGATATTAGCCTTTATTTTTGGGATGAAGCATGAAAAAAATGTTAGCTATACCTAATTAGGGATTCTATACAATATGAATTAGGCTCCAAGGGATGCGAAAATAATGCTAGACTTTTTTGAACTGATTGCTAAATAGATAAAATAAGGTTTGAGAAATTTTATAGCCACTTGAACATTCAGGTGTAATTTTATTTCAAAGCCCTAAATTTTTTATAATCTTAAATCCGAGTTGGATAGATTAAAAGGAAAGGAGATACTAATTTATTCTTGGATAGAAGGCTTAGTGAAAATCTCTTTTTATTATTCTTTTGATAAGCATTTTTCTACTCTGACTATTGCATTGTTAAGAAGTTCCCAACCACAATGTTTTTCACTAGATTGTTGATCATTTATGGAAGAAACACTTATGGGAGACTTCTATTTTGCTAAGAAGACGACCATTGTCAGAATGCATGGTTTTATCTTTCCCCTATATTTTCTTCCTAAGCATTTTATAGACCAAGTTTTTGCTTTATAAGTGTTCAAATAGTTGGATATACTAGTCTATAAATATAGAAGCAAGAAAGAAAACATGTCATATTATAAGACATCAATTAGCCTAGGGAATAATCCTACATATAAAGAAAGTTACTTCAATTTTAGAATATAATTTGAAATATCTAGGGCTCAAACAGACAGAGGATCAATGGAATTATGATCTTGAAAATAAATTTTCCTCATATTTGAAAAGCATCAAAGGACAAAATTTTATCCATGAATGAAGACCTAACGTTGAGAGACTGAGGATTCTAGTGGATGAAGAGGAAACATGCCCTATTAGTGTGCTCATAAATCCCCCACTACAACTTAGGATATATGAGTCTTTTTAGAATACAACAGACACAATCGACCCATAGAATAAAGTTAGCAAGAAGAATAGAGAGGAGCTAGGGAAAAATGCACTAGAAAATTCCCAATATTGAAGATTAGTGGATAATGATCTAATGAATTGGTAAGAAGAAAGATCTAGGATTGTTACCTAAAGATAGTATTTTCAATAAAATTTATAATGAAGAGCATCCATATGTGGAAAGTTCAATATTAGAGCACTGGAGCGAGGAGGAAGTGAGTAATGACACACTTCACAAGATAAAACTAGCTAGAGAAATAAAAGAAAGAATTCAATAACTACCATTTTATGTTATAAAATAAGGCTTAGCTACTTCCATTCCATTAGGTACTACAACATCATCACCACCAATACAAAAAACATCTCAATAGTAAACACCGCATCAAAAAATCCATGGGAAAGAGAATAAGAAGATAGAATCAACAACCAACCCTAGTAAAGTGAAGAATATAAAAAGGGATGTGGATGGAATGAAGATAAGTGCTAGTAGAACTTCACCCCAAGTATATTATCCCCTCATCCAAACAAGGAAACAACCCTAGGATTGATAGGATTCCCACCAACTTAAGCTCATAATTTTTTGTCATGACCCTCCTAGATGGACCTTTTGATATGAAAAATAATGTATTAAATGATGATGCTTTAATACTTGATTTTGTGCAATTAAGTAGCTATGTGATATTAATAGATATTGAAAAGCATTATACTGCTAATAAATTACCAATGTGTAGGACCAAGTGCACTCGTAAGTGGAAGAAGTTGAGTCATCCACCAAATATGAGGGTACTTGAGGTTGGTGAAGTGATGATAAGGCAACTTAGAGGTAACAAGGATGGGTATCTTCATATAGGCATGCATTCGGTTAAGGGATAATCATCAATAGCTAGCCACCTTGATCCCCAGACTGATAGCCTGGTAGCTATCGTAAGTTCTAGAGGCTAATACAGGTGACTAAATTGATGGAAAGATCCCTCTTTGATTGTTGCACATGCTTGATTGTATTTTACTCCAACACTAATTGCCTTAATAATTTGTGAATTATGAATGAATAGGTTGTCTTCATAACTCCTTGTATGCCCTGATAAATAGAGTAATAAAGAGATATCATTTTAAATAAATAGTTGATTTATTTTAGAATGATAAGGAAATATCATTTTAAATAAATAGTTGATTTATTTTAGAATTATAAGGAAATCTCATTTTAAATAAATATTTGATTTATTTTAGAATCATAAGGAAATCTTATTTTAAATAAATAGTTGATTTATTTTAGAATGATAAAGAAATCTCATTTTAAATAAATAGTTGATTTATTTTAAAATGATAAGGAAATATTATTTTAAATAAATAGTTGATTTATTTTAAAATGATAAGGAAATCCCATTTTAAATAAATGGTTGATTTATTTTATAGTGATAAAGAGTTTTCATTTTGAATAAACATATGATTTATTTTAGATTGATAAAGAAAACCTCTTTTAAAGAAGAAGAAACAGTTGTTTTATATTAATAAATAAAAGAACCCCATTATAAGCCAATGACTACTCTATTTGTAATGATAAATATGATTCATTGAGCTTATAGAAAAAAACATTTACTGTTGAAGTGATAATGAGGAACTCACTTAATAAAATGACCAACTATTGTTGGTTTAAATATGATAAAACCATCCTTTAGAGAATCGGATAGATTGCCCTTCAAAAAATTTGATCACACTAGCCATGAGAAGCTTCTGACTGACATGAAGATATGGATTCTTTATGGTAAGCATATTGGGAAGGTGAATGAAATAACATCCCCCCTACCTCCTTATGGATGGATATGAGAAGTTATGGTGGTTAGGTGTTGAACGAAATCCAAGGAGAAGGATGGGAGATGAGTTCTAAAAGAGAGATGCGCGTGTATGGAAAGAGGAGATGCTAGGAACAAGGGAGAGTACTGAGTAAGTGGGGTAGAAAGCATCACGAAGTAGAAGAAGAAGCCCAATGGGAATAGGAGAAGAAGTGGGTGACAAACGCTTCCAATTGCAACCAAGGTAGACAACCAACATCAAAATAACTAGGTTGGACTCACAATATCACTCTTTAATAGATGTGTTTAATGTCCTCCTTAAGCTGGTTTTAGATTGTTGTTGTACTATGGGTTCTCTCTTGTTTATTTCATCCCTTTATCTAATGTAAACCTACTTCCTTAAGCATTTTAATGCTAAGCAAGGGAGGTGGTCCTCTAGTCGTTCTCCTATTGACCACTTGTATGGAACCATCTGTGAGTTCGTGACCATGTTTAACCTCCTTGACCAAGCCTTAGTACCTTACCTCTACGATTTTGGTTCGTGTTGCACCCTATTCACTGCAATGACAGTCACCTCCAATTTTAGACTATTACTAGTTAAGGTAGATAGCACTTGGAGGAAGAGTGTCCTTGAGGTAATACGCCTGCTCAAATCACCATGGAATCCTTTTCCTTGATGTTCATAGTTGTGTAATATCCACACAGTATTTATAGTTGAGTGAAGCTCTATCGAGCCAGTGGATGCCCTTAAGCTTAGACAGCATAGCGTTGTTGGGCTACATAGTTTGCTGGGATGACCTAACCATACCCCGACTATTATCTAGCATCACAGGAATCCTTGAACCCTTCACTAACACTCTGGCCCATCATGAATCAAATATCATATCGGTCATGCCCTTATTACCTTTGTGTCGTAGCTTCTCTATGGTGCTCATTTTTCCTTTTGCTAGAGTTGGTCATTAGTTAGTACCATGTAGGAGGAGCATAGATTATTCCTAGTTGTAAAGAAACTTTAGCATAGTTGCATTAACTAAAATGGAAAAAATTATATTAATGGAGGAAAATAATATTTAATATAGTTGCATTAACTAAAATGACATATTTTATATTAATGGAGGAAAAAAATTCTTAATATAGTTGCATTAGCTAAAATGGCAGATTTTATATTAATGGATGAAAATAATTCTTAATAAAATTACTTCAATATAAATATGGTTATAGGGTTTCAAAAATTTTGTACAAGAATCAAGAAGGAAAATACAAATGGAAAGGATATTTTTTACAAGTATACAATACATTGATGCTAGTAGGTAATTGAGTAAAAATATAACAATTGTGATTATTCTGAGGGGAGCCAAGGATAAATTTATTTGGGAGTTAAATAGCTCAGGAGAATACACAACTAGAAGTGTATATAATGTAGTGCACCAACAAAATAATAATATCACTAGAATATGGAGAGATATTTATGATAGCGCCCAAGCATTCTTAAAGTCATTATGTTTGTTTGGCTAGTAGGTCATAGAAGAATTTCATCCTAGGATAACCTTATGAAAAAGAGTTGTCATGGCCCCTCTCAATGTGTTCTTTGTAAAAAGGAGAGTATAGACCATATCTTAGGATATTGCTCCATAGTTTGGAAACTATGGGAATGGATTTTTAATATGTTTGGTAAATGTATGGTGATAAATAGCAAAATTGAAGAATGGTTAAAGCAATGGTAGAGCACTTATAAAAGTGAGGCTTTATATACAATATGGGATATATCAAAAGATACAATACTTTGGATTGTTTGTCTAGAAAAGACAATAAGAATATTTAAAAGGAAATAAGTTTAGAGGTAATGAAAAAGAAGATAAGTTTAGGCATAGAAGAGTCTAAACCAACCCTATCAAATCACCCAATTCCTAATATATAAGCAAAGAGCCTTGATAGATGGAGTCAAGTCATTAAATGGAATTATGATGTTGGGTACAAGAGAAGCAAAAGGAGGGAAAATAATATAAATTGAAAACCACTAGTTATGGAGCTGGTTAAATTGAATTTTTATGGAGCATCTAAAATAAATCTAGTACCAATAGGAGGAGGAATAATTAGAAATGATAGAGGATAGATTATGTCTTATTACGCTTTCAATAGTGGATTTAAGACAAATAATGAAGTTGAATCTTGGGCGGTTTTATAAGGATTAAAATATGTAAAAAAATGAAATGGAAAAAAGTATGGATGGAAGGTGATTCTCTCATAGTAATAAATACAATTTTGAGGAAAGCAAAGGCTCCTTAGAACATACAAGATATAATTGTAGAAATTCAAGATCTTGCTAAAGAGTTTGAAGGAATTGGGTTTACTCATACATTAAGGGAAGAAAATAAATGTGTAGCTAGGCTAGCCAATAGATGGATTTTTATTGAGGATCAAGAAGTTAAATTCTCCTTTCCATGGTTAGAGGAAGTAGTAAGTTTAGCTGAAGCTGAAAATAAAATATTTACTGAATAAATAAAATAATGATTAAGATTTACTTTAATGTTTTGCATTGGTAATATCTACTTTATTTTATAACATTAATGTGTTTTCATATAAACTATTTATTATAATTTTTATGATTGCACTTGTGTTTTAGAAAGGAAACTAGCAATTCAGATTTGGTAAAGCGGACTATGATAATGCGATGTTTTGAAAATATTACTCTACTAAGATGCAATGCATAGACAATAGAGGTGAAGTTCTAGTTTTATGAAGGATACTATAGAAAAATTTCAAGAAGGATGTATTTTAGAATATTTGTTTTTATACAAAAAATTGAAAAGATCCAAAAAGTGAATATCAAGAATTTAAACATTTTATGTAAAATGATGTAGGCTTCTAGCTATAGCATCTCAATTGAGATGACAAGTGTATCTATTTATAAATTCTCAAGATCTAAAGAAGAGAGTTGTAATTTTTCAAGGGTAGAGGACCCAAGTACAACCTTTTATTATCCAACAAAAAAAATCCTAGAGGTATTTGATTTAGCTAAACCTCATGCTCTTAGAAGCAACCTTGTTGTGTCACTTCATGTGAGGCACCATAGTCCCAACTATCTAGTCCAAACCATTTAACAATTAGGATAATAAAATAGGACAATATTTTAATGATATGACAAATAGAACCCATTGATGCATCATTGGTCCCATAATAAAAAGAACAATTAGGCTCTAACTCTAGTGAGGGTATCTACCTATTTGCTTGTATGAAGCACCTCAAAATTCACCTAGTGACTCTGCTCAAGATGAATATCCAAAAGAAGCCATTCTAAAGGACATCATATTGAGATTCAGGTGAAAATATTAGTCTATCTACTCATAGAGCACATTCTATATTTAGCTAACAATTCCACTCCAACCAAAGAACCCAAAAGTGTATGAAGACCTACTACCTGGTCGTTTGGTGTTGCAAATCTTCAAGAGTTACTTCTTCCACTTGATGGCATTCCTTGAATAAGAAGAGCTCAAGGTCAAAATATGTCTACTTTATCACTTATATTATTCCATCCTTTGAATTATAGATACCTTTTACGACCTTTAGAGCCACCAACTATATGAGGGAATATTCTAGCATCGACACTTGAATCAATGTTGGACTACACCAATGAAGATCTGACAATTCCAATAGAAAATATATATAATATGGTCTTATTATATCAATTTAATAATATTACAAAGAAAAATGTGGCCCTTAGACTAATGGTGGAATCACTTAAAGGCAAAGCTTTCAAAGAATAATATTTTCTTCCTTTACACTCTATTGTCAATTGGGACTAGCTAGCTATCCTTCTCATGGAAGGGTTTGAAGAGAAGGTATATGGTATGGATGTCTAAGAAAGTATTCAAGCTCAAAGACAAATAAAATAGAACCTATGCCACTCCCTCTATAGAAATAATCCCCTAACCATCTTATGGAATTAGATCCAATCCAAAATAATGATGGATATGAGTCTACTTCTTGATGTTTCCCATATCCATATGCTTATGCCACTCAAATCTATTTTGGAGTAATTTCCTATCCAATTACACTTATGCCAAACTAAATAATGACTTCTATGGAATCTTCATATCATTTAGGGATTAAAACCCTAATGGAAAGTCAATGTGTTCTTGTTCAAGTATTCCTTGAATTGAACTGTGCTACTCAGGATTAGATATGTGTTGCCTAGGAGAGAGAAGTTGATGTGACATCTTATATATTGGCCAACCTAGCAATCAGTTGGTTATAATTCTAGACATATGATGTGGCAAATATTGAGAAGTAGATAGTAGAAGAAAAATATGTGCATGTGGTTGAAGATGGTCCCAATTGCCCTCAATGATGATTGAGTATCATCTAGAATGCCTAGAGGAAATAATGAAAAGGCCACAAAATGATGCAGGAGCATCCGATGGTAGCAGAGCAATCTTGCATCAAAGAAAATTTTTGATTTTCTTTTCTTTTTTTCTAAGTGTGCCTTGATGTCGCGATATCGCGACAAGGAAAAGTGTCGCGATATCGCGACATGTCGCATTTTTGCGACTCAAGAAGGCGAGAGGAGACATGGAGCAAAAATGTCACGATTTTGTGACATGTCACGATTTCGCGATCGAAGAAGCAGAAAGGAGGTCAGGAAGGAAAATGTCACGATTTCGTGACATGTCACGATTTCGCGACCGAAGACGCAGAAAGGAAGCAAGGAAGGAAAATGTCATGATTTCGCGACATGTCACGATTTCGCGATCGAAAAAGAGAAAGAGGACCCGAAAGGAAAAGGTGTCACGATATCGTGACATGTCGCATTTTCATGACTCGGGAAAGGTAGGAAGGCCGAAAAGCAAAAGTGTCATGATATCGCGACATGTCGCATTTTCATGACCCGAACAGGACAGGAAGGCAGAGAAGCCAAAAATGTCGCGATATCGCGACATGTCACATTTTCACGACTCGAGGAAAGCAGGAAGGCAGAGGAGCCAAAAGTGTCGCGATATCGTGACATGTCACATTTTTGCGACTCGAACAGGACAGGAAGGTAGAGGAGCCGAAAGTGTCGTGATATCGCGACATGTCACATTTTCACGACTCGAACAGGACAGGAAGGCAAAAGAGCCGAAAGTGTCGCGATATCGCGACATGTCGCATTTTTGTGACTCGAAGAGGACAGGAAGGTGGAGCAGCCAAAGGTGTCACGATATCGCGACATGTCGCATTTTCATGACTTGAAGAGTGCAAGAAGGCAGGGAAACCGAAAGTGTCGCGATATCATGACATGTCGCATTTTCGTGACTTGAAGAGGGCAGGAAGGCAGGGAAACCGAAAGTGTCGCGATATCACGACATGTCACATTTTTGTGACCAAACAAAAGAAAAGGAAGCGCAGGTGGTTAGAGGAGCCATTACAGAGGAAACGGTCAAGTAGTGGTATACCAAGGTGCAGTGAAAGCAGACGAAGATCAAGAGTCGAAAAGGAAGACGTTTCGAAAGCCAAGCCAATGAAGAGACGTGGGAGATGAAACGAAGCGTCATAAAAGGGAACCGGAGCATCACATCAGAGATTATAAAAGGGGAAGCAAAGACATGCACAAGGGTCAAAAAATTGGCAGAGACAGAGTTGCAGACGTAAAGACAAGAGGCCATTCTGGACCGGTTAGGTTGTTGTTTCTTCCAGGTGGAAGATGTTGTAACAGAACTATCTGTCGAGACAAAAGAATTTTTGTGGGTAGACTATTGCCATGACTGTAATTTTGTTCTAATCTATTGAATGTGATTACAGATTTGGTGTGAGCAAGTTGGTTCTCGATCAAGTGGTATCAGAGCAGGAGTTCCTGAGTGTGCGAACAGATCGCCGAAAGTGAGGCAGTTTGCACCAGGATCTGTGGAAGGGTTATGCGAAGAGAGTGAGGAAGAATGCCTCCATGAAGAAATCATGGTGGTGGGAGGAATGTGATACCTGAAGAAGATTTCAGAGTTTTACAGAGGCAAGTGCGAGCCCTACAAGAGGAGTTGCGGAGAAGGGTTGAACCAAGGGGAGAAGATCATAGTGAAGATGAAGCTTGGGAGGTTGATAACCCATCAGAGGAAGAGGAAGCAATGAATCCTACAGAAGTCAGATTAGTTAAGGCCATTACTCAGATCGGGAAGAAGCCAAAGTTTGATGTCTCCACGTACTCGGGAACCTCAATCCGGAAGAGTTGATTGATTGGATCAATGATATGGAGGAGTATTTTGAGTATGAGGAGGTTGTAGATCCAGATCGGATCAAATTGGCAAAAACAAAGTTGAAAGGCCATGCTAGCATATGGTGGAAAGAAGTACAACTAGAAAGGAATAGGAGAGGAAAGGAAAGGATAACCAGATGGGACCGAATGGTTGAGAAGTTGAAGAGGTAGTTTATTCCTGTAGATTACAATTAGAGTTGTTGAGGAAAATGTAGAGCTTGAGACAGTCAAGCAAATATGTCAAGGAATATATCGAGGAGTTTTACCAGATTTTAATAAGAACTGGACATTCTGAGGATAGTAAGGAGAAAGTAGCTCGTTACATAAATGGGTTAAGAATGAATATCCAAGAAGAACTCAGTCTGGTCAGAATTACCACCATTGAGGATACATATCAGTTTGCCTTGAAGGTTGAAGAGAAGCTGAACATAAGATTTGAAGGCAAACAAAGAGGAAGAGGTCGAGGTGGAAGAACTAGGGGAAGGACCAGTGGAGGAAAATTGGATGATCGGAATAATACTGGTGAAACGAGTACTAGTCCAGATCAGAAAGAGGAGAATGCTTACCGCTCCCGTAATCAGAACAACGGTTACCAAAGGGGAAGAGGTAGAGCTGGACGTGGGTATGGAAGAGGTGGATTTCGTGGAACCTATTTCCATTGTGGAGAAGAGGGACATCGGGCATATGAGTGTACCCAATACCAAGAGAGGACAAATAAGTGGCCTGAGGATCATGCCAGAGCTGCTGTAGCAGATGAAGGTGCTGAGTCTAAACATTTTGAAGAAGTAGAAGATGGAGAAGTGTTGATGACAAGAAGAGCACTGATGAATGGAGAGAAAGATGTGGATCAAAGGAAGAGCTTATTTCTCACGAGATGCAAATGTGTAGGTAAGACCTGTAATGTTATCATAGATAATGGTAGCACAGACAATTTGGTTTCAGGAGAAATGGTGACTAAGCTAAAACTGGAGAAGAGGTCGCACCCGCATCCATATCGGATTGCATGGTTACAAAAATATCATAGGGTATTAGTCAGTGAGCAGTGTTTGGTTAAATTTCATATTGGAACTTATCAAGATGAGGTTCTATGTGATGTTTTACCTATGGATGCTTGCCATTTGTTGTTGGGGAGGCCATGGCAATTTGACAGACACGCGGTGCATGATGGACATGCGAATACTTACTCTCTGACGAAGGGCGAAATGCGTCACAAGTTGAAACCATCGAAGGAAGTGAATGAGAAGGTATGCAGTAGTGCAAGAATCTGTCTGGTAGATGGTAGAAAATTTTTGGATGGCTTGAAGAGGGAGTCTATGTGTTACGCATTAATTCCTACTATTAAGAGGGAACAGTGTATGGACATTCCAATAGAGGTTGAAAGTCTGTTAGAAGAATTTCTTGATATTGTGTCAGATAATGTGCCTGAGGGTTTGCCACCAGTAAGAAATATTAGCCATCAAATTGATTTGATTCCAGGAGCCAGTTTACCCAATAAGGCAGCCCATAGAATGTCTCCCGTAGAGAACGAGGAGTTGAACAGACAGGTTCAAGAGTTGTTGAGGAAGGGATTGATTAGAGAGAGTTTGAGTCCCTGTGTAGTACCTGCAGTACTAGCACCGAAGAAGGATGGAGAATGGAGAATGTGTACTGATTCCAAAACCATAAATAAGATTACCATTAAGTATAGATTCCCATTGCCTAGAATGGATGATATAATGGACTATTTGAGTGGAGCTAAATACTTCACAAAGATTGATTTAAAGAGTGGGTATCATCAGATTCGCATCAGAGAAGGTGATGAGTGGAAGACTGCTTTCAAAACCAAAGAGGGTTTGTATGCAGTGGTTGGTCATGCCGTTTGGTCTAACCAATGCACCAAGTACATTCATGAGGTTAATGAATGAGGTGTTGAAAGAATTCCTAGAGAAGTTTGTTATTGTTTATTTGGATGATATTCTGATTTTCAGCAAGACATTGGAAGAACATTTGATGCAAGTTCGGACAGTCTTTGAAAAGTTGAGGGAGGAGCAGTTGCTGATTAATTTGAAGAAGTGCAGTTTTGTGAAAAAGGAGTTGGTGTATCTCGGGATTTGTCATCTCGGATGAGGGTCTAAAAATGGATCCAGAAAAGGTGAAGGCTATCATTGAGTGGCCTACTCCAAGGAACATAACGGAAGTAAGATCATTCCATGGTCTTGCAAGTTTCTATAGAAATTTCATTAGAAACTTTAGCAGTATTTGCACACCCCTGACAGAAACCATGAGAGGGGATAAGAAGGAGTTTAAGTGGACTACAAGGGCAAGTACAAGTTTTGAGATGTTAAAAAGGAAGGTGACAAAACAACCCATTTTGATACTCCCAGATTTTAATAAAGTATTTCAGGTTGATTGTGATGCTAGCGGCAGTGCCATTGGAGCTGTGTTGAGTTAGGAAGGTAAACCTGTTGCATATTTTAGTGAGAAGTTAAATGATGCTAGGAAGAAATACTCTGTTTATGATCAGGAATTTTATGCTATAGTTCAGGCTCTGAAGAAATGGAGGCACTATTTGTTAGCAAAGGAGTTTGTTTTATATACTGACCATCAAGCTTTGCAGTATATTAACAGTCAAGGAAAACTGAATCAGAGACACTTGAAGTGGGTGGAATTTCTACAGAGTTATACCTTTGTTTTGAAGCATAGGAGTGGGAAGTCTAATAGAGTTGCAGATGCCTTGAGTAGAAGACAAAATTTGTTGTTGGAGATGAAGGTGGAAGTCGTTGGGTTTGAAGAACTCAGGAGTTTGTATCCGGAGGATCCGAACTTTGTAGAAGCTTGGAAGGCATGTTTGTCTCCTATTACTTTGGATAGAACTAAGTGGTTGGATTTCACCATCCAAGATGGGATGCTATTCTGAAAGAACCAATTGTGCATTCCTAGAAGTTCAATGAGGGAGAATCTGATAAAGGAGAAGCATAGTGGAGGAGTGGCTGGGCATTTTGGTCGAGATAAGACCATTGCCCTTGTCAGTGAAAACTACCATTGGCCATAGTTGCAGCAGAATGTGACGAAATTTGTGCAGAGTTGCAGAGTGTGTCAGATGGCTAAAGGAGTGAGGCAGAATACAGGATTGTATCAGCCATTACCTATACCAGAAAGACCATGGGAGGACATCAGTATGGATTTTGTTCTTGGCCTACCAAGGACACAACGAGGGAATGACTCCATTTTTGTTGTGGTTGACAAGTTTTCGAAGATGGCTCATTTTATTCCCTGTCAAAAAATGAGTGATGCAGTTCATATTGTAGGCTTGTTTTTCAAGGAGGTGGTACGCCTTCATGGTCTACCCAAGAGTATAGTATCTGACAGAGATACCAAATTTGTGGGTTATTTTTGGAGGACTTTGTGGAAGTAGTTAAAGATGGATTTGAAGTTCAGTTCTGCATACCACCCGTAGACTGATGGACAAACAGAAGTGGTGAACAGAAGTTTGGGTAACCTTCTAAGATGCTTGATAGGAGATAAGCCCAAGGGATGGGATTTGATTTTACCACAAGCAGAATTTGCTTACAACAATTCTATCAACATAAGTACTAGTAAATCACCATTCCAGATTGTGTATGGGAACAACCCAAGGAATGCTTCGAAATTGAGAACGATGGGTAAAGGAGAAAAGAGTAGTGTTGAGGTTGAAGATTTTGTAGAACACCTAAAGAGTTTGCATGAGGAGGTAAAACAACATATTAGTAAGATGAATACTCAATACAAGGCCAAAGTAGATCAGAAGAGACATTTCAAAGAGTTTCAAGTGGGAGATGAGGTCATGGTTCACTTGAGAAAGGAAAGGTTTCCTAACAAAACCTACAACAAACTAAAGATGAAGAAGTTTGGACCATGCAGGATCATAGGTAAAAGAGATTCAGGTAATGCCTATGAAGTGGAACTACCGAGAGAGCTAAATATATCACCTATTTTTAATATTTTAGACTTGGTAGAATACCATGAAGGAGATAGTAGTGAGGCACCAAGAACAGATTTGTGGAACATTCCAGTGACTGCACCAGTCACAGATGAGATAGAGGAAATACTCGATACTCGAGAAGGCAGAAGTACCAGGAACCGACAGTATTCAAAATATTTGGTCAAATGGAAAGGCAGGCCTTCCGAAGATGCAACTTGGTTGTCAAAGATAGAGGTCGACCGCCTGGGTCTTCCTCCAACAGTATAGAAGTAGAGGACACTTCTCAATCCACCCCGGGTGTCTGATGCAGGAGCATCCGGTGGCAGTAGAGCAATCTTGCATCAAAGAAAATTTTTTATTTTTTTTTCTTTATTTTTCTAAGTGTGCCTTGATGTCGCGATATCGCGACAAGGAAAAGTGTCGCGATATCGCGATAGAAAAAGTGTCGCGATATCGCGACATGTCACGTTTTCGCGACTCAAGAAGGCGAGAGGAGACATTTCGTGACATGTCACGATTTCGCGACCAAAGAAGCAAAAAGGAGGTCAGGAAGGAAAATGTCACGATTCTACGACATGTCACGATTTCACGACCGAAGAAGCAGAAAGGAAGCAAGGAAGGAAAATGTCACGATTTCGTGACATGTCGCGATTTCACGATCGAAAAAGAGAAAGAGGACCCGGAAGGAAAAGGTGTCGCGATATCGCGACATGTCGCATTTTTGCGACTCGAGAAAGGCAGGAAGGCCGAAAAGCAAAAGTGTCACGATATCACGACATGTCGCATTTTTGCGACCCGAATAGGACAGGAAGGCAGAGAAGCCGAAAATGTCGCGATATCGTGACATGTCACATTTTTGTGACTCGAGGAAAGCAGGAAGGCAGAGGAGCCAAAAGTGTCACGATATCGCGACATGTCACATTTTCGTGACTCGAACAGGACAGGAAGGCAGAGGAGCCGAAAGTGTCATGATATCGCGACATGTCGCATTTTTGCGACTCAAACAGGATAGGAAGGCAGAAGAGCGAAAAGTGTCATGATATCGCGACATGTCACATTTTTGTGACTCGAAGATGATAGGAAGGCAGAGCAGCCAAATGTGTCATGATATCGCAACATGTCGCATTTTCATGACTTGAAGAGTGCAGGAAGGCAGGGAAACCGAAAGTGTCGCGATATCGCGACATGTCGCATTTTTGTGACTTGAAGAGGGCAGGAAGGCAGGGAAATCAAAAGTGTCGCGATATCATGACATGTCACATTTTTGTGACCAAACAAAAGAAAAGGAAGCGCAGGCGGTTACAGGAGCCGTTACAGAGGAAACGGTCGAGCGGTGGTATACCAAGGTGCAGTGAAAGCAGACGAAGATGAAGAGTCAAAAAAGAAGATGTTTTGAAAGCCAAGCCAACAAAGAGGCATGGGAAATGAAACGAAGCGTCAAAAAATGGAACCGAAGCATCACGCTAGATATTATAAAAGAGGGAAGCAAAGGCATGCAGAAGGGTCAAAAAATTGGCAGAGACAGAGTTGCAGACGTAAAGACAAGAGGCCATTCTAGACTGGTTAAGTTGTTGTAATAGAACTATCTGTCGGGACTGAAGGATTTTTGTGGGTAGACTATTGCCATGACTGTAATTTTGTTCTAATCTATTGAATGTGATTACAGATTTGGTGTGAGCAAGTTGGTTCTCGATCATAAAAGGAGGATTATTTATCCATGATTGGTCCCAATGCAACAATCTACACAAACTTGGGAACTCATCACTCAGCAAGGCCAACTAACCAATGACCTTTAGTTGTAGTAAGTCACATGTTCAAGACTAAACATGTAGGAATGATGAAATTTTGGATCACTTTGGTCCAAAAACTATAGATTACAATTAAGGAGCTACACGTAAGATACCCAATATGCCAAAATGTTTGTATTATATTATAAATAGAAAACATTCATAAATAAAGATAATAAGGACATTCATGGTATAACTATTGGCTAGAGCAAGTGGTATATGTGAGAAGGAATATAAATCAAAGCGCTAGCATGAAAGATACTTTCGGTAAAATGAACCAAGTATTTCACATGTATATTTGAAAAAAGGTTGTATGGATTAGGAGGGCCAAGAATTAGTAAAACAACTAGGAAATAATGGATAAGCATACCGTTTTTGAATCAACTGTGTTGAAAAGATCATTTTTCATGAGCTAGCTAGAGAAGATTGGATTAAAAATGATGATCATGACTTTCCTAGTTGGAAAAGTATATATAAGGAGAGTATCCTTCTTAGCATTCCATTAGCCCTAAGAAAATTTTCCTTTGCAAAATCCCCTATGAGCTACAAGTCCATGGTGAAGTTTCACTACATCATGCAAATCCATATTGAAGGGGAATTTTGAGAAAAGTTATTGTCAAAGATATGAACAAGATGAGAGGACTTGAAGCTACTTCAATTTATCAAGTAGTTGGTGTTGTAAATATGTCAAAGATGCTGACAAGGGAAGGTCTTCAAAGGAAGCTACTAGCAAATTTGAAGCTCCTTACACCACAAGATCATGTTGACCCACTAGACTAGAAATGTTGATGACCTATAGCGTTTTTAGAGACAACTAAGTTAGATATCACTATTGGTAAGAGTCTCGAACCCTTTCTAGATATAGCTAAATAGACTCTATCTTTAGTGAGACCCCTTCTTATACAACATTCATGAACTTATCTATCATCTAGATGAGTGGGTTTGAAAATTGAATTATCCTCCATTTGTGATTGATTTCATAGCGACTATCCACTAAATCACTAATTCCTAGAGTTATTACCAAGATAACATTAGTAGAATCCCTAGGGAAAGAAAACTTAAAAACAATTTAATAACAAGAAAGGACTTGGTGTGACTAGACAAGCGATTGACATCATCTAAAAGAGTTGATAACCTACATAGATAGTGGGTAAAATTTTGTAAATTATATAGCCTTATTTATTTATAAAGAAGTCACCCTAGCCATGGTATGAAATAAAATAAAATATTTCTAGAACCTGTAATTCATGCAAACTCGCCAAATAAATAGGTCTAATAATCTTACATGAAAGTAACCTTGAGGTATCAAAGAGCAAACAAGTAATAGGGCACAAATAGTAGTAGCATTCATTGGATATGAAGATGATCGAGAAAGTGGTATCAAGAATTCCATGAATTTTCCATAACATCAAGGAGTAAGCCTCAATAATTAGGAAGTAATCCCAATTTTTGGGGAATTGTAGATACTTTAAGAATGGTTGTGATATAAAATTCCAAGTCAAATGCTTAAAATTTCCTTACTTTCACCATAATTTTATCTTCTTGACTCCATGCCCAATGGAAAAGAGAGAAAATTCTTTGGGTTCTTTGTCGTCATCAAGATGAAGGTCCCATATGAGTTGCCAAAATTATAGGGAGTTCTTACTACACTTGGAAGAAGAAATCCATAGGAAAATTTTCATAAGATGACCTTTGCAGAAGATGAAGAGGTAGACAAGCATAGGCAAAAGTTTCAACTAAAAAGTTCCTAAATTCAAAGGGTAGAAGAAGGTATGAGGAACAAGTCTTCTCAAGGAATGAAAGTTTCAATAAAAATTGGTTCCTCTTTTGATAGTTTTAACAAGAAGGGGAAAGCAAAAATTTTGATGACATGTAATATTTAAGTCCCAAAAATTATATGACAGAGAAAAGTCTCAAAAGGCACAAAAAAGAGTGAAATATCTAAATATTGGAAGTTTTAAAAGTTTTGGCAAAATAAAGAAGCAAAAAAAATTCAAGAAATATATCAAGAAAATTTGTAATAACCCCGGTAGTTGTTTTGTTGTTCAAAAAGTGTGACAATGGGAGATAGGGAGGATTGACCATCTAATTATAAGAGAAGCCACAAAATCAAGGTACATCTCTCAAAAGATGATAGTTGAGCCCATAAAGATAAAAAATCCTCAAGATCACCTACCTGTGCATCTTAAGCCTAACAAATCCAAAAGAGTGGTTGATGCATTAAAGGTGACAACATAGGAAACTACAATAGGTGCAACTGCAAATTTGAAGCATTGAATAAAATTATTTCCTACATCCAAACTTCAAGAATCCCCAAAAGGAGTAGATGATGACAGTGGTAGTAGTAGCTCATACAAATTCTCATAACCATTCATCATTAATGGGCTTAGATCTAGGAACCTTGAAGGAACCACTATATTAAATGAAGACGTGACCCCAAACTTAGAGGAACAACCATTTTTTAAATCTTTGCATAGTTTTGGAGGGAAAATATCCCCTTTTGTAATCTATAAATAATAGTTTTCTTAGCATTGTAAAGGATCAACAAGTTATATAGCTTTTCCTTCATTTTCTTTTGTATAGTAGTACTCATATCCTTGGGTGGTTTTTCAAGCAATATGAACCCCCACTTCTGGCATAATCTTATAAAATTTTCATACTCATACACACACACAGAGATATATATATGTATGTGTGTGTGTGTGTGTGTGAAAATTTTATAATATTATGCCAGAAGTGGAGGTTCGGATTGCTTGAAAGACCAACCAAGAATATGAGTACTACTATACAAAATAAAATTAAGGAGAAGCTATATATATATATATATATATATATATATATATATATATATATATATATATATATATATATATATATATATATATCATAAATGAAATGGGATAGGCAGAACCAAACAATTGGAACCAAATAGTTACAGGCCTCCACAATATATCTATATATCTATCCATATATATACATATATATACATATATTGTGTGTGTATCTATTTATCTATATATGTACATATACGTTGTGTGTGTGGATATATAGATAGATTTTGGAGGCCTGTGACTATTTGATTCCAATTATTTGGTTCTTCCTATCCCATTTCCTTTATGATGTATGTTTATGTTTTAGTATAATATTATATATGCTCAAATGAGGAAGTGTTCAAACTCTTACCTATCAGTGCTTTAGATAGGGTCATGTATGACATATAGCCATTTTAATGGTATCTAAATCAGATCTCATTATTGGTAAGAGTCTCCAAGCCTTTATGGTGATAGATAAAAGACCTTTATCTTTAGCGAGACCACTTCTCATACAATGATCATGAACTTGCCCATCATTTAGATGATTGGGATCAAAAACCAATCTATCCTCCATTTTTTACTAAGTTCATAGTGAATATTCAATAAGTTACTAATTCCTTGAAGCTATTACCAAGGTAAAAATAGTAAAATCCCAAGGAAATATAACATAGAAATAATTTAAGAACAAGAAGGGACCTAGGGTGACCAAACAAGGGATTGTCATAATTTTAGAGAGTTGATAACTTACAAAACTAGTGGTCAAACTTTCATAAATCAAGTAGCCTTCTCAACCTATAAAGAAGTTACCTTGATCATGGTATGAAAGAAAAAAAAATCTCTATGGACCCTAAAATTTAGGCACACTTTCCAATTGAAACAGTCTGGTAATCTTGCATGAAGGCAATCTTGAAGCATCATAAAGCAAGTGAGGAGTAGAGAAATAGTATTAATGGCATTCATTGGACAGTAATATGATCAAGAAGTGTTGCCCAAAATTCCATACATTTTGCATAGCATCAAGGAGTAAGTCGTAGTTATTAGGGAGTAATCCTAAATTTATGGATATTATAGAGACTTTAAGAATGGTAGAGATGTACAATCATAGGACAATTGCTCAAAAATTTCTTTGCTTTTACCATAATTTTAGTTTCTTGACTATTTTCCCAAGGGACAAGATGACTTTCTCTTGGCTATGTGTCTTTATCAAGATGAAGATACCCTATGAGTCATCAAAACTATAGTGAGTTCTCATTACACTTAGAAGAAGAAATCCATGAGTTAAATGTCATAAGATGATCTTAGTGGAAGATGAAGTGATAGACAAGAATGGGTAAAATTTCCAACCAAAATGTTTTGAAATTTGAAACATAGAAGAAGGCATGAGGAGCAAGTCTTCTCAGGTAATGAAAGTTTTGATAAAAATCAGTGTCATTTTTTATAGTTCTGACAAGAAGGGGAAGGCAAATTTTTTGACAACATGCATTATCTAAGTTCCAAAAATTAGATGGCAAAAGAAAGTCTCAAAAGGAACAAAAAGAGAAAATTTTTTGAAGATCAAAAGTTTTCTAACAAAAATAAAAAGCAAACAAATTTCAAGGAATATATCAAGAAAGTATGAATGATGTAAGAACCTCGATTGTCAAATCATCATCTAAAAAATTCAATTATGGAATACAAGGAGGATCAACCATATGATCATAAGAGAAGCCATGAAATTAAGGCAGATCTCCCAAAGGAAATAATTGTGCCTATAAAGATATGAAATTCTTAAGATCTTTCCTCCATGCATTAAATATGACAACATGGGAAGGAAATTTTTGGATCTAAAATTCTTAAGCTCTATACTCCATGCATTAAAGGTGACAACATGGGAAGGTGAAGTAGATTTTTTCATTTCCTCTATATTTCTTATTGTGCATTTATCTAACCCTTTTCCCCTTGAATATGGTAAATTAGGCTAGAGTAAAAAAAGTATGCTCAAGATCACACCTTAAAAGTATTTGGCCTTGTATAAATCCTAAGGGTCCTCGATTGAGCTAAATACCATACTCTTGAAAGTGGCTTTCTATGTCATCCTACACAAAGCATGATAGTGTTGACCATCTATTACAACCCATATGAAAGTTAGGACAATCAGATAGGACAATAGTTTAATGACACTCCTAGTGGGAACCCATTGATTCATTATTGGTTCCACAATAAAAAGAATAATTAGGCTATAACTCTAGTTAGGGTCTCTACCTATCTACTTGTTGAAGCACCTTAACACTTTCCTAGTGACTCCACTCAAGAATGTATATCCAAAAGAAGCCACAATAAAAGACATCAAATTGAGATATCAATTAAGATCTCAATCTATCTACTCATAGAGCACATGTTGTATTCACTTAGTGACTCCACTCCAACCAAATGACCTAGAAGTGTATGTACAAGATATCTGCTACCAAGTCCTTTATAGTTTTAAATATTCAAGAGTTACTTTCTCATCTTGATGTTATTCCTTGAACAAGAAGATCTTGATGCCAAAATATGGTCATCCTTCCACTTATATTATCCCTTGCTTGAAATGAAAAAAGTTCTTTGTGACCTCTAGAGGCACAAGTTGTATGGGGAAATATTCTAGCATTGACACTTAATATTTTTTGAACTACAATAAATATTTGATAACCCCACTAGAACATATGTAGAATATAGTCCTCTATTACCAGTTGCATAATATTATAGAGAAACATGTGGCTCTTATACTATTGGTGGCATCACTTAAAGGAAAATATAACCAAAGATATGAATATCTTCTCCCATACTCAATTATTGATTGGGACCAACTTTTTGCCTTGCTTATGGAAATATTTGAAGAAAATATAGATGGATCTGATATCCAGGATTAAAATAACCTAATATAGATAGAAAAATCACCTCCCAAGCCCCCCATATATTAGTCTCCAACCAACCAACCAACACCAGTCATCTAATCTATCTCGCCCTGGCCAAATTTTATTCAACAACTCATTGCTTTCCTTAGGGAGAACTTACAATTTTAGGATTGAACCCTTCAAGTTTCATAACTCCCAACTAGATTCAACTAATATGGAATAAAGAAGAAGTATGTGTTGAAATGGAGGAAGCAAATATATTAACTCCTATCGATCCTTAAACTCTTTTCTTTTCTCTACCTCCAACCTACAAAGATAGTCTTATCTTTAATAATAGGAGAGATTAATAGGAGAGATTTGGGAAAATTACTATAGTTATACCAAAAGAAGTGACAGATGACTTACATTTGGACTACCAAAACATACACAAGGAAGTGATGCAATTTGATGGTGGTAAAATTTTTAGGATTAACAAAGGAAAGTTTACCTACATTAAATGCCTATCTAAAATTAAATGATGCACAGGACATGAATATGATTGATCTCCCTACATATTTTTATAACTACTAAACTAGATACTTTACTACTAAGATGAGAAGATATTCGTATCCAGAAAGACCCTTGATGGTTCATAGGGATAGATATGGAACTGAAGAAAAATTCCATCTAAACCACTTTGCCCACATCACATTGAATATTTATAGATGTTTAGGTTCATTTGTAAGAAAAATTTTATAAAAAGGGACAAGTGGTTTTATTTGGACGACCCAATAGATAGGCACTCTCTTGTCCTAGATGATCATATGGATCAATAGGCGACTAAGGTATGGGACCCCGGTCCTCTTGAAATATACAAAGTTACTAGCATAGTCTGAGTGTAAAGCAAGGTCATATATTGACCATATTAGGTTCATTCATTCAAATATATATATATATATATATATATATATGCATAGTTTTGTATTTTTGTAAGGTTAAAATCTCTAGGAACTACACCAGATGCTTGAACTAGCTCATATGCTCCTAGAAAAGGCTATATCAAAGATCTAAAAGTTGCCTCACTTTATAGGATGTTCCCATTAGAAATGAGTGATAAAATTTAAATCTTAGAAATCAGAAGCATGGCTAGAAACCATAGGACAATAAGGTTAGAGCCCCTCAAAAGTCAAAATCTTTACAAGCCCCAAAGGAAAGTGTCAACCATAGATGGTTGAGTTGGCCCAAAATTTGGCATAATTATGAGGGGTATCAAAATGGTGATACACATGTATGAAGGTCAATCGATCGGGGAAACCAATAAATGCGACTCAAATCCATGATAACCAGAAGTACAGTTGATGAAAAGTAAATTTGAAAATTCAACAAGTAGCCAACTATGAATGGAAACAATAAACATTTCCAGTTAAATGTTTCTTGGAAAGTGGAATTAATGCTCCACATGTAGTATAGTTAATTAAATATTGGAGATAACTTTCACCTCAACCTTGGTTAAACACTAACATAGGATATTGAATGGAAATAAATTTATTTTGGCATATGAGCAAATTTATGAATATGTTTCTATAGGGAAGAAGATTGGTTTGTCAAAGTGATGAATCTTACACCATAAATTTGATAAGCATGGGATCATAAATACATGGCATATAGAAAAAATTCAAATAATATACTAATCAAGGATAGAAGTTTATATAACCAATTCTTTACTTGTCCAACATTATCCAAAGTACAAGGCATTTAGAATTCCCTAAGGAAAAATCTGTAAAGAGTGTAGTCATAGAGGGAAACTAGAAGAAGGTAAATGCTTAAAATCCTTGACCACTAATGACATGGAGAAGAAGAAATCTTCCATCCACATAGTGGCTTCTAAGGCCAGTGTCTCCATGCCATAAGTATCCCACTTATTAGAATCTCTAGAAGTACTTTTTTTTTATTTTTTCCTCTAACTTCAAATTATTGAGTGAACAGCTATAAAATTATTGGAGCAAAATATTATTAAAAGGACCAAGATTCTAAGGATAGGTACATGGGAACATTTCAAGGTTAGTAGACCAACAATATTTGGAGCAAGAATTTGGACTAGCTATTTGGCACAATACCTGGTGCATGAGGTTCATTTCTATTATGAGCTAGTTTTAACATGAGTAGAGTATTATGAACCCACTACTCAAGAATTTAGGTCCATGGATGGGAGTTTTAAAATAATTATTGTTGGACCCATTATCCAAAAAATATTACTTTTACTAGAAGGTAAAATGCACATTAACAAGGAAAAAGAAGAAGAAAATGCTTTCATGGCATTGCCACACTAGGATAAAATGGACTCCTAAGCATAGAGTGTGAGGACCTAAGCCCGAATGACCCACTACCATATAGTGACCTTCCCATCCATATGTTTAGGGATAACTCAAAGGATGTTTTGAGATATTAACCTTTATTTTTGGGATGAAGTATGAAAAAAATGTTAGCCCTACCTAATTAGGGATTCTATACAAAATGAATTAGGAGCCAATGAATGGGAATATAATGCTAGACTTTGTTGAACTAATTGCTAAATGAATAAGATAAGGTTTGAGAAATTTTATAGCCACTTGAACATTAAGGTATTCTTCTTTCCTAACACGTAATTTTATTTCAAAACCCAAATTTTTTGATAATCTTAAATCCGAGTTGGATAGATGAGAAGGAAAGGAGATACTAATTTATTCTTGGATAGAAGTCTTAGTGAAATTCTCTTTTTATTATTCTTTTGACAAGCATTTTTCTACTCTGACTATTGCATTGTTAAGAAGTTCCCAACTACAACATTTTTTACTAGATTATTGATCATTTGTGGAAGAAACACTTATGGGAGACTGCTATTTTGCTAAGGAGAGGATCATTGTCAGAATGCATGGTTTTACCTTTCCCCTATATTTTCTTCCCAAGCATTTTCTAGACCATTTTTTTGCTTTATAAGTGTTCAAATAGTTGGATCTACTAGTCTATAAATATAGAAGCAAGAAAGAAAACATGGCATATTATAAGACACCAATTAGCCTAGGGAATGATCCTACATATAAATAAAGTTACTTCAATTTTAGAATATAATTTGAAAGATCTAGGGCTCAAACATACAGAGGATCAATGGAATTATGATCTTGAAAATAAATTTTCCTCATATTTGAAAAGCATCAAAGGACCAAATTGTATCCATGAATGAAGACCTAATGTTGAGATACTGAGGAGTCTAGTGTATGAAGAGGAAACATGACCTATTAGTGTGCTCATAAATCCCCCACTAAAAATTAGGATATATGGGTCTTTTTAGAATACAACAGACACAATCGACCCATAGAATAAAGTTAGCAAGAAGAATAGAGAGCTAGGGGAAATGCACTAGAAAATTCCCAAGATTGAAGCTTAGTGGATAATGAGCCAATGAATTGGTAAGAAGAAAGATCTAGGATTGTTACCTAAATATAGTGTGTTCAATAAAATTTACAATCAAGAGCATCCATATGTGGAAATATCAATATTAGAGCACTGGAGCGAGGAGGAAGTGAGTAATGACATACTTCACAAGATAAAACTAGCTAGAGAAATAAAAGAAATAATTCAATAACTACCATTTTATGTTATAAAATAAGGCTTAGCTACTTCCATTCCATTAGGTACTACAACATCATCACCACCAATACAAAAAACATCTCAATAGGAAACACCACATCAAAAAATCCATGGAAAAGAGAATAAGAAGATAGAATCAACAATCAATCCTAGTAAAGTGAAGAAGACAAAAAGGGATGTGGATGGAATGAAGGTAAGTGCTAGTAGAACTTCACCCCAAGTCTATTATCCCCTCATCCAAAAAAGGAAACAACCCTAGGATTGATAGGATTCCCACCAACTTAAGCTCATAATTTTTTGTCATGACCCTCCCAAATGGACCTTTTGATATGGAAAACAATGTATTAACTGATGATGCTTTAATACTCGATTTTGTGCAATTAAGTAGCTATGTGATATTAATAGATATTGAAGAGCATTATATTGCTAATAAATTACCAATGTGTAGGATCAAGTGCACTCGTAAGTAGAATAAGTTGAGTCATCCACCAAAGATGAGGGTACTTGAGGTTGGGGAAGTGATGATAAGGCAACTCAAAGGTAACAAGGATGGATATCTTCATATAGGCATGCATTCGGATAGCCTGGTAGTTATCGTAAGTTCTAGAGGCTAAGACAGGTGACTAAATTAATGGAAAGATCCCTCTTTGATTGTTGCACATGCTTGATTGTATTTTCCTCCAACACTAATTGCCTTAATAATTTGTGAATTATGAATAAATAGGTTGTCTTCATAATTCCCTGTATGCTCTGGTAAATAGAGTAATAAAGAGATATCATTTTAAATAAATAGTTGATTTATTTTAGAATGATAAGGAAATATCATTTTAAATAAATAGTTGATTTATTATAGAATGATAAGGAAATCTCATTTTAAATAAATAGTTGATTTATTTTAGAATGATAAGGAAATCTCATTTTAAATAAATAGTTGATTTATTTTAGAATGATAAAGAAATCTCATTTTAAATAAATAGTTGATTTATTTTAAAATGATAAGGAAATCTTATTTTAAATCAATATTTGATTTATTTTAAAATGATAAGAAAATCCCATTTTAAATAAATGGTTGAAATTTTTTATAGTGATAAAGAATTTTTACTTTGAATAAACATATGATTTATTTTAGATTGATAAAGAAAACCTCTTTTAAAGAAGAAGAAACGGTTGTTTTATATTAAGAAATAAAAGAACCCCATTATAAGCCAATGACTACTCTATTTGTAATGATAAATATGATTCATTGAGCTTATAGAAAAAACATTTACTATTTAAGCGATAATGGGAAACTCACTTAATAAAATGACCAACTATTGTTGGTTTAAATATGATAAAACCATCCTTTAGAGAATTGGATAGATTGCCCTTCAAAAAATCCAATCACACTAGCCATGAGAAGCTTCTGACTGACATGAAGAGATGGATTCATTATGGTAAACATCTTGGGAAGGCGAAAGAAAGAACATCCCCCCCTATCGCCTGATGGATGGAGATGAGAAGTTATGGTGGTTAGGTAGTGGACGAAATCCAAGGAGAAGGATGGAAGATGAGTACTAAAAGAGAGATGTGCATGTATGGAAAGAGGAGATGCTGGGAAAAAGGGAGAGTACTGAGTAAGTGGGGTAGAAAGCATCACGAAGTAGAAGGAGAAGCCTAGCGGGAAGATGAGAAGAAGTGGATTATGAACGTCTCCAATTGCAACCAAGGTAGACAACCAACATCAAAATAACTAGGTTGGACTCACAATATCACTCTTTAATAGATGTTTTTAATGTCCTCCTTAAGCTGGTTTTAGATTGTTGATGGACTGTGGGTTCTCACTTGTTTATGTCATCCCTTTATCTAAGGTAAACCTACTTCCTTAAGTATTTTAAAGCTAAGCAAGGGAGGTGGTCCTCTGGTCGTCCTCCTATTGACCACTTGTAGGGAACCATCTATGAGTTCGTGACCATGTTTAACCTCCTTTACCAAGCCTTAGTACCTTACCTCTACAATTCAAATGCATCAGATGGTTGGTATTTGGTAGGTAGGATTTCTTTTTTGGTCGGTTGGTTCACGTTGCACCCTGTTCACTGCCATGACAGTCACCTCCAATTTTAGACTGTTACTGGTTAAGGTATATAGCACTTGGAGGAGAAGTGTCCTCGAGGTAATATACCTGCTTAAATCACCATGGAATACTTTTCCTTGATTTTCATAATTGTGTAATATCCACACAGTAGTTATAGTTGAGTAAAGCTCTATCGAGTTGGTAGATGCCCTTAAGCTTGGACAACATAGCATTGTTGGGCTACATAGTTTGCTTGGATGACCTAACCATGCCCCGACTGTTGTCTAGTATCACAAGAATCCTTGTACCCTTCACCAACACTCTGGTCCATCGTGCATCAAATATCATATCGGTCATACCTTTATTACCTTTGTGTCGTAGCTTCTCTATGGTGCTCAGTTTTCCTTTTGCTATAGTTGGTCTTGGTTAGTACCGTGTAGGAGGAGCGTAGATTATGCTTGGTTGTAAAGAACCTTTAGCATAGTTGCATTAACTAAAATGGAAAATTTTAGATTAATGGAGGAAATAATATTTAATATAGTTGCATTAACTAAAATGGCAGATTTTAGATTAATGGAGGAAAATAATTCTTAATATAGTTGCATTAGCTAAAATGGCAGATTTTAGATTAATGGATTAAAATAATTCTTAATATAATTACATTAACTAAAATTGTAGATTTTAGATTAATGAAGTAAAATAATTCTTAATATAGTTGCATTAACTAAAATGGCAGATTTTAGATTAATGGATGAAAAGAATTTTTAATATAGTTTCATTAACTAAAATGGCAGATTTTAGATTAATGGATAGAAAGAATCTTTAATATGGTTTCATCTATTAAAAATGGTTTGTTTCATAAATTAAGGGTATGGGACTTTAATTTATGAAATGAAAGGAATGGGATTATTTATAGATTAAAGTAGTTGGATTTAATTGAATAAATAATTATAAAAATGGTTTGTTTTGTAAATTAAGGGTATGGGACTTTAATTTATGAAATGAAGAAAAATATTTATTCATGGATTAAAGTAGTTGGCTTTAATTGAATAAATGTATGTTATGATTGTTTGTTTTGTAAATTAAGGGTATATGGGACTTTAATTTATAAAATGAAGAAAAAGGTTTATTCATGGATTAAAGTAGTGGGCTTTAATTGAATAAATGTATGTGAAGATGGCTTGTTTTGTAAATTAAGGGTATGGGACTTTAATTTACAAAATTAAGAAAAAGGTTTATTTGTGGATTAAAGTAGTTGGCTTTAATTGAATAAATGTCTATGAAGATCGTTTGTTTTGTAAATTAAGGGTGTAGGAATTTAATTTATGAAATGAAGAAAAAGGTTTATTCATGGATTAAAGTAGTTGGCTTTAATTGAATAAATGTATGTGAAGATGGTTTGTTTTGTAAATTAATGGTATGGGACTTTAATTTATAACCTGAAGAGAAAGGTTACTTATGAATTATTATGAATTAAATTAGTTAATATTAATTTAGTAAGTAAATGCGAACCTAGATTATTTGGCAATTAAGGGTATGGGACTTTGATTTTTGAATAGAGGTTGAGTCATTTATTGCAAGAAAAGCATGTGATCTTTATGCATGGTTGAATAAATCTTATAGGAAGATGAGAGGGAAAATAGAAAGAGTAGTTTCTATGATATCAACTATGCATTAGAAAGTTGAATTGCTTGGGTTGTTTGTATAGTTGCAATTTGGCAATGAAATGATTAAATGCATTTAGAAGCATGTCTATCCTGAACTATGAGTGTCTTGATCCCCTACTATCCTCACTTGATTGATGGAAGAGCAGGAGAACCAGAGTTACAGATGAATCCATGCACAAGTTTGCTCTCTACCTTACATATTGTTTATGCAAATAGATTATATTTATGGGGATATTTCCCTGATGAAATTGATGTAATGTATTGTTTAAAGGTATGGAGTTTACCATACATGCTTATGTAATAAATGAATCACCTAGTTGATGTACCTTTGTATTCTATTAATTGAATGTGATTGTATTTAAATCCTTTCTTATGCATGTTTATTCTTTAATTATTGCTTCATGTTTTAGTTATCCTTTGCTTGTTGATGAGTTATGTTTTGTTAGATTTAGTATCTATATCTATATTTTCCTTCTTTGTTTGAATAACTTTTAAGAAATTAGTAGTAAGTTCTAGGGTGAACTTAGATGGTAACCTAAAGGCTTAAGACCCCCTCAGCGAGATTGGACTAGGTTTAGAAGATCATACCTGAGTTAAGATAGCTCGTCAGGGGATAAGATTGATAGCTTAACTTGTGGTACATGTAGCATACATACGCATAATGGCTTGCATAGAATATGGATATGTGTGTATACCTTCTAATTATTGAGGGTGGTAAGTCTAGCTCACCAAGGAGGATGAGATGGATGGACTTATGTGCATAACACGAGATATACCTCCGTAGAAGGGACTTGCATGAGGGGAATATTGTGTGGTATAGTTCTTGAGAAAATTAGGGGTTTGTTAAACATTAAATTAATATAAGGTTGGGTTAGGGGTTTATGAATACCTTTCCTCAATTTAAAAACAAAATGTTTCTCTTTCTGTGTTTTTCTTGTTCCTTGATTTTTGGGTCATTACATTTTTCTTCCATCCAAGTTGCCCCATCCCCTATAAACCTAGTAAATTATCCCTATTATTAGGTGATGCAAGTAATGAAATCTTTTAGAGTTACTCCACTAGCTACTATCCCTACCTCTCCATCTCACCTCCTATAGAAATTTTATTATTTAAGCCATTGTTAGCATTCTTGTCACCCCAAAGGAAATAAGAAGGAGCACAAGAAGCTCCATAAGGTTTAAGCCCATGGAATTTTTTAGAAGATTCAATAGTAAATGGATTAGCATAATCAATAGAGGTAGAATGACAAGTTAATATTGGTGAGTGGCAATAGTTGGGGTGGAACTAAAAGGATAACAACCTTAATATATCTTACAACTCATGTGAGAGACCAAAAAAATAGTTGCACATGAAAACGAGTCATTGAGCTAAAGACTGGTAAAAATAGAAAGGGTGCTAGAAAAAGTCAAAGATGTTCTAAAAGACTCATAAGTGGAGGTCAAATCACTCCAAAAATAAATAAATATGCTAACTAAGTCCCTAAAGGAGTATAAATTATTAGAGTATATTAAATTATTTGGTACATGATAATGTACCCCCATGGTACCTTCATGGTACATTTGTAAATAATAGATTAGGGTTGAATCATAGTTTAGAGTGTGAGTTATATTTCCTCTTTTATGTAAGTGTGAATGTGCAGGAAATGTACAAGTGTCATGTGAGTTAGTGTGCAAGTGTAAGTTGAGTCTATATGCACAAATATATTATATGTAAGAGTGCAAATATGTAATGTAAAAATGTGCACAAGTGTCTTAAGTTAGAGTGTGCAAGTTATAGAAGTGTAAGAGTCATGTATAGGTGTGCATACATTATAAATTTAAGTGTTCATCAAGTATGCAAGTGTCAAGTAGAGAAGCCAAGAGTCATGAGACTTGGAATATGGAATGGAATAGTCAAGTACCCAAAGAGTCACACTACTATGGCTATATTATGGGGACAATACTCCATAAGCAAGTATCACAATAGATCAAGTCATCACGATCATTATCATCATATTTGTAAGAGAAAGAGGAGTACTAAAGATTACATACATTTTGAGAAATTAATATTGTAAGTTGTATCACATGCTTAGTACATTTTTATTAAGGTTATTTACATTCATATTATTGCTTATTATTGAATGTTATTTGATATATTATAATCCTTATTTTACATATTAATTTGCTCATATTATTCTATTCATATCATTATATTGATCTTATTATATTGTGGCTATATTATATTCGATCCTATGATATTTGTGGTAGTATTAAGGCTTAAAAAGCCATCAATGGTATTAGAGCTACCACTAGACTCTATCTATATTGACAAGAGTTATTTTAGCCACTAATACAAAAATTGATTTTATCTAGTTTGATAAAGTTGATTAAGAGTATGTCCACTTTGAAGGTAGTGAGACTTAGACTCTAGTTGAAGGTCGTATTGGTGGTGATGTATGTAGATTAATGAATGGTTTTTCTTTATTGATTTTTATTTGAAGAGGTTATGGACTATTGTTTAGCTGACTTTCCCTATATTGCTTAATCAGGGGTACCAATACAATATTATTGGTTTGATCATATATTGCATGGTGAGATGGACTATGACACATTTGTGACAATACGAAGGTGGTATTTAATGGAATATCATTTATGAATTTGTTTGTCTTAGGGATAAATGATCTAGAGTTGTTTTCAAAGACTCAAACATCCTAGTGATATAAAACAAATTTCTCTATTCATCTCATATCAATGTTGTCCTAGCGGAGTCAAATATCTTAAGGATCAATTGTGTGTGCAGTGAATGTTCATTTCCAATCATGAGCTAGGGTAGACTAATCAATTGTAACTTATGCCAATAAGCTAGCTCATTCGAGAGCGATATAGGTTTGTACAAAAGAAGGTTGCTAATGTGATAGACATGTCACCATGTGTAAGGATACCCCATTGTCAAGTCGGCTATTAGATCCCATTGTTGTAATGGGGATCACTCCATATTTTTCAAAATATTGAGAATTCCAAGGATTCAAGCTCTTTTCCCTTCTTTTATTGTATTTGGATTTTTGGATTTTATTTAGGATTTTTGCTCATTTTTGTAGAGGAGCAAAGGGGATTTTTATTGCTTTTGGGACTTGCTCATTTTGAAGAAGAGCAAGGGGATTTTTTTGGATACTTGCTCATTTTGTGGAAGAGCAAGGGATTTATGAATCTTTCATGGTTGAAGAATAACCAATGAAGGCTAGGAATCAACCATATTAATTGGCAAATCAACTTTGAGATAGTTGATCATTCAGGGCTATAGCCAACCCTTGAAATTGATAGAGGATTCAAGAACATTCAACATCACCTTGAAATTAAAGATTTGAGTTTCAGGACAAAGATATCTTGATATCTATATTAGATTCTATAGTAATGAGGATAATCATATTGAGTTCTTGGGTGTGATCTAAGATATTGAAGATTTAAAAAAAGAGTTACAACAATATTTTAAGAGAATAAGAAACTAGAAATAATATTTAGGCCACAAAGAAATTGACCTTGACATTGGCTCAAGAAGACAATATAGAATAAAATATAGCATCAATAGAAGTATGAGAAGCTTCCTACAAAAAATAGAGAATATTTTCAACTTCTAAGAGTAAAGAATATTGAGAGAAGAAATATTATTGAAAGAAGAAAATATAGCAGTAGATTAAGAAGCATTCAGAGCTTTCTAAGGAAAATATAATTACAGTAGATCATTCAAAGCTTCCTAAGAGAATACAAAAATAAATAGAGAAAAACAAAATATATATAATTTTTGAAACAATATAAAGTAATCCTACTTTAAGGATTGGGATAATATCTACATTGATAGAAATTACAAGTTTAAGAGAAGGAAAAGAGACCCTTATAAATATTAGAAATAAGCCCTTATAAGAAGAAGAAGAAAGAGGCTCATAAATAATAAATAAGGATATCTTATAGAACAGACACAGTTTTCCATATAAAGAAACATTAAAAAATATTCTTCAAAATAGGTTTGTATAGAGACTCTTATAAGTGAAAAGGAAAAAGATCTTGATATAGAGAAAGAGAAGACCTTTATAAAGCAAAAAAAAAGGCTTGAAGAAATTGAGGTCTTATAATGTTAAAAATAGATTTCATTACATCATTTGGATCATGTAAATGTACCTTTTTTGGTACATACTTAGGGCATTAGATTACTTTAGATAGAAGTTATCTAGTTACTTCATGTAATGTAATAAATGCACAAGTGTCAAATTTCAAGTTGTATATGTGCAAGTTGTCCCTTGCACAGCTAGGTAGAGTGTTGGCCAAGGAACATATTTTCTATATAAAGGGTCGAAAACGTAGAGAAATATATAGTAGTAGGAAGTAGTGTAGAACAGTGTGGTGTGATATAGTAGTGTGATATAATTTTATGGAGTGTAATATTCTCAATACCCATTATTGAGTAGTAGATTTATTCATGGAGTGTTCATTTCCTCCATAGCTACTTTTGTAAACATCTCCATCATTTCTATTTATAGTGAATTTTTAGTCATCTCGAATATTTACTTTATTTCATATTATTTTGCATCTTGTGATTGCTATCTCCCATTACATGTTGCATAAAAATCTAACAATGGTATCATAGCCATGGTAGATCAATAGGAAAACCACCATTATCATTGACCCTAAGTTTTTTTCAACCTAACATGCCATTGGACCGGTCACTATCAAAAATTCTCAGAAGAATCTAGGTGGTATAATTAAGGAGAGCCACAAGTAAGGACTAAAAGAAATCTTAGTTTTTAGAATATTGATATTGCATATGGCTAGAGTATTTCCACAGAGTTTCAAGGGAAAACTTGTGAAGACTAGGACTCAACACTTGATCCACTAGTTTGATGAATCAACTAGTGAAGATCATCTAAGATATCTAGAGAAATTTACCTGAATTTATTTTATTGTAAGGAATTAATTCTCAAATTATTGGTACACCTCCTACAAAAGAAAGCTAGGATATTTCAACTTCATTTCCCAAAGGTTGGAGTGCCTTCATAGTGCAAATATTAGTTGTTGCAAGAGAAAAACACTACATAAGAGAATTATGGAGAAGAATTATGGTGAAGTTGGGAGACAAGAGATCTCCATTGCTAGATTAGAAAATTCACAAGAATAAAAGTCCATAGAAGCCTTGATCTAGAATAAAATGCCATAGAAGTCTTGATCTAGAAGAAAATGCCACATAAGCCTTAGTACTAAAGAAAATACCACAAAATACTTGAAGAAAAGGCCACAAAAGCCTTGAAGAAAAGACCATAGAAGCCTTTATCCTGAAGAAGACTCCAAAAGAGAGCATCTAATTTAGAAGAAGATTTCATTACTAATACTTTGTTGTAATAACAGGGAGATTTAGTGAGTTGTGAAAGCTTCCTACAAAAAGGTTAGGAAGAGTATCTTCTTCAGAATCAATCCAAAACTTGAAGTAAAAGAGATCGGGATAATATCTCATTGATGAAGAAGGACTAGGAGATTCCTCAAATACAAAGGCAATATAATTAGAGATCCAAGAGAAGATATCACCACCAACACTTTCAGAAGTAAAAGGTTTAAGATAAGGTCTCAAGGAATACTAAAAGAAGCTACAAGGACTTGTAGAGGCCTCTACAAGCATCCAGTAAAAGGCTTGGAGAGCCTTATTGAAAAAATCATCAAAGGAGTTCCAAGGATAACTCATTGGAGAAATTCACTATTGGAGATAGTGAAATATTTGGGACAATTATCGCCATCCAAAAACAAGCCCAAGAAGAAGAATTTGGCAAGGAGTGCCAAATCTCAGAAGACCTCAAGGCATTCAGAATCTTGAGAAGAAGATCTTGTTTGAAATCATATACAGATAGAAGAAGCCTACCAAATCTAGGATATTAGGAGATTACCTCTCACAACAAGAAGGCACCACTTTAGAATCAAATATTTCTTCAAATTTATAGAAAAAGGAGGAGACTACAAGAGGATAACAAGCCTCCAAAATCCTAGGTTCATGAAAGAGAGTTGGAGACCATATTTTTGTTAAGATGAAGTTGTTAAAAGTAACCTACAAAGAGCTACAAGATCTTACTCAAGGTAACAACTTGGTGATCTTAGACACCAATATCTACATCCTCTACAGAAGTGGCAAAAAATGCTTTCAAAAAAAGGTAAGCAACTATTGGTGCAAGTAAATTTATTAAGTGGGTTACTTATCATATTTGTTTAGGCACCTTGATTGGAGTAAATTTCAAAAAGGAGAGTTGAATTAAGAGTTTTCAAAAGTGCAAAAATAAAGGATTTTTTAAGGTTCATTTGCAATTTAGGAGTTGATTATATTTTAGAATCTCAAACTATCTATCAACTACCTATCATCTACTTTGGAAATAAAAAGAAGACTACCTCCTATTACCTTGCTTATAAAGAAATTACAAAATAATTCTTGAAGATTCATTTCAGATTATTCTTGATTAGTTGTAGTAAATTGATTAAGTGCATTATTTTTTAGAGTTGATTGGAGTGATAAGGTGAAATTGTTAATGCAGTAGAAGTAAAATATTATTAGATTCATTTGCACGGTTATATTGCTCTCAAATATTATTGTTTGTGTTTGTTAGAAGGGCACAAAAATAAAATTTGTCAAAGTTTCTAAAGACATTATTAGTGCACTAAGATCTGCAACTTTGAAGTGGCCTAAGGAAGCTACAAAATTAGATCAATCATCTAAGCATTGGAGAAGAAATTAACCACCAAAAGAGCATCAAAAGAAGCCTCGAACGAGACTTGGTGAGTCTCAAGTTCAAAGCACAAGAAATAGTGCAAAAAATACATAAAAAAGAGAGCTTCTATCATGTGGTTACAAGCTTGGATTCATTTATAAAATATACAAGAAAAAAATGGAAATGTGTCTAATCAAAGAGACAACCTCAAAACCCCTATATTGCACTCAAGATTCTATCTCAAAACCAAAAATACATATTTGTAAAGAGGAGTGCAAAAGAAGGTGCAATAAGGAATATTTTGTATAAAAACTATTTTACATTATATTGCACTATCCTAATCTGGTTATACAGGGAGAGAAGGTATATTTAAAGGTGCCTCAAAGGCACTACACTTGCTAGAAAAATCATCCGAAAGTGATCGTATGCTAGCAAGCCATCCAAGCCTAGCTCAAGGAGCCATTCAAAGGGCTCATTCTCCTCACATCCTAGATGGTCGAACCGACAAGATACAATGTACAAAGGCAAGGAAGAAAAAATGTCATTCAAGATGAACATCATCTATATAAGGAGGATGTAAACAAGTAAGAAAGGAAGATAAAATTGAAGCGCCATTGGAGTTTCACTTACTCCACATCTGCTTGCTAAAATTGGTGCTCAAATTCTCCATATTGTTATTCAATATTCCAGTAGAAAATAGTGCAAGTGAACAAAAGATAAGGGGATTTGTGAAGCTAAAAAGATCTCTAAAGGGTTTGTTTGAACCAGCAATAGAGACAACGTCCATGCAGAGAAGAAAGTGATACTTGTCACTAAAGTAAAAAACCTAACGCTCGAATCAAGAGAGCGCTCATCTTCAAGAGAGGAGTTACATGAACAGACTAGTGCATTGAGTGTATGGGATACATTTGTCAATAGGGAGACCAATTTTTTTGCTAAATAACGTAACGTTCTTATGTTATAAGAAGGTAGACAAACATTTCTTTGGTACCAAAATATCCTCAAGTGCTCGAAGGGAAACGAACGTGCCACTTGGAACTTTAGACAAGAATATTCTCCATTTTAAGGATGTCAACGATCAAAGTCAATAGAAATTTTTCATATTTGCATTTACTACCTCATCATCTATGCGAAAAGGTTTGAGTTGCAGCATGTCAAGAAGGTGATAGAGCCTTTAATGATCAAGGCAATCAAAGTCAAGGGAATATTCTAAATGGTGCCAGATTTGTTGGAAATATATTGAATATTTTCCATGTTATTTTGGTGGGGTTAACACTAAAAGGTACTAGACACTCTATACCTATTTTTTAGGATTTTTTAAGTTATTTTTAGACCCATATGGGCTTTTAGGGTTACTATATTTGAACCCATGCTTTTTCTCCCATGATATTCTAAAAATCTATGAATGTGCCTTTGCTATATATATCGCACTTGCATTAGGGTTGTGGGAGATAGAAGGAGAATATTATTATATTGGATATGGTCAATTTAATCCAATAATAAGATAATATTGTGCTAGTTTTTTCCTGGTTGAGGGTTTCTAGGATAAATATTATGTAATGTGTGAATTTGCGATCTTCTTCTTTTGATTTTGTTATTATTGCTTTTCTATTTTAGTTTATCGGGGCTCTTTATTTCTCTTCAATATTTGGAATGCTTTAAGCTCCAAGAAATTCCATTGGATGGTACAGTCATAGCATCCATGACATCTACGTTAATAATGCAACCCAAACTTCTCTGAAAACAACATCGAATATTATTTGGAGAAAGGTAAAATGTATTCCCATTTATAAGTGATTTCTTTCCTTGGAGTTATTGTTGGAAAATTACCATTTGTAAAAGGTTAAAAAAATGTATTTTACCTTACTTACCTTTTACCTTACCTGGACGGCAGCATCTTTGGGCGGCAAGAGAATTTGATTGTATTTTCTTCTCCCTTAATTTCTCCTATCCCCCCTTTTCTATAGCATGGTTATTATAATGTTTATTTAAACTTTGTAACCTAATGTTAATTGTTAATGCAAATTTACCTTTGTATCAAAGAGCTCACCTCCCACATTTGGTATCAGAGCCGAGAGCCGAGATCGGCCCGAATCCCGAGGTGATGGGGCTTACAGTTCGAGGTGGCAACACGGATCCCAAGGTAGCTCGTAGGAGCTGAGGTGAAACGGATCCCGAGGTGGCCCATAGGAGCAGATCGATGTGATTCTTGAGGCGCTGGTGGAGCTGGACGAGGCGACCCACAGGAGTAGATCGATGCGATTATCGAGGCACTAGTGGAGCTGGTTCGTTGACGTGGCGACCTACACGTAGCCCAAAGTTCGTTGACATGGCGACTTGCACATAGCCCAAGGTTCATTGACGTGGCGACCTACACTGAGGTTCATTGACGTGGCGACCTATGCGCGGCCCAAGGTGGCACGCAGCTCGAGGTTCATTGATGTGGTGACCTACGTGCGGCCTGAGGCAAAATGTTGTTCACAGCCTACGACTTCCCATAGGCAATCAAAGCACTTAGTGTGCTTTGATCTTTTTAAAGAGCAGAAACATCGCCGTAGAGGCGATGTGGGACTAAAGTCCCAAAGAAAAAAAAAACCTTGCTTCGCACCGAAGTGCGAAGCCAATAATAGCTTCGCGTTCGACGCATAAGCAATAAGGCTAGGGAGCCTGCTTTAGCTCCCGGATCTGCCCGGTAGCACAACGGCTACCCTTTGCCTTGACTCCCACGAGGTCGAACGATCGAACCTCGGTGGGGTCATTTTTATTTTGCTTCGTGCGATCTTGTGAAAGCAACAAAGGCAGGGAGCCTGCTTTAGCTCCAGGATCTTCCCGGTAGCACAGCGGCTACCCTTTGCCTTGACGCCCGCGAGGTCGCACGATCGAACCTCGACGGGGGTTCAATAGTTTTTTTTTTTAAAAGGGAAAAAAAAAATTATAAAAAAAAACTTTAAGTTAAATTCAAATAGCTGTAAAACTTTAAAGAAATTTTTTTTATGATTGACATTTCCTAAGAGGAAATAGCTGTAAAATTTAAAAAAAAAAATTAAAGGTTTTTATTTATCATTTAAAGTTGATGATTGACATTTCCTAAGAGGAAATAGTTGTAAAACTTTTTACATTTTAAGAGGTAAAAAATTTAGAAAAAATTCCTAAGAGGAAATCCTTGTAAAAGAAAATTTCTAGGAAATTTTCTTAAATGATAAGATCGGAAGGATGTTACCAAGCCCTTTGCAGTTTGTTACTAAGAACAAACGCTGAAAGCTTTGATGAGCACGTAAGAACACTAGGCATAAATACAGTTTTTTCACAGTTGCAAAACACGGTTATTGCACAACAGAGAAATCCTGATCTAGGATACGAAGCAGATTCAGAAGATAACTCCTTTGGGAGCAGATTTGAACAATCCAACACAGTGGCAATTGCTTCACAAGGATCTGAATATACTCATTATAGTAATTCAGTTGAAATGCTACAAACTCCTTCTCCTGAAATTATATTGATCAGTGACGATGACGAACAAGTTGCTGACAATTTTGTAATTGCTGAATCACAACAACAAGAGTGAGTTGTTCATGATTGTAAATCAAGCAAGGCTTGATAGTTTGTAAAGTCTTTTTGAAATAATACTATATAAGAGAGGTTTCTTGTTTTATTAGATAATAATGGGATCAAGTAACAATCTACCAATCCCCGAATTTAGTGGGGATAATTATGAGTACTGGTCCATCAAAATGAGGACATTACTCATAGGAAAAGGACTATGGGATAGTATTGAAGACGGTTACACTACTCCAACAGATTGGACTACTTTAAGTGCAACCGACAAGAAGATCTTCAAAGATGCACAGAAAAATAATTCTTTTGCCTTATACCATCTTCAAGCGGCATTAGATCCAAGTATCTTTCCTAGAATTGCATCTTTCTTAACTGCCACAGATGCATGGAATGCCTTGAAAGAAGGATTCCAAGGAAGTGATAAAGTGAAGAAAGTCAAGCTTCAGACCTTAAAAAGAAATTTTGAAAATCTCAGAATGAAGGAATATGAAAGAGTCGGTGACTACTGTGTACGAGTCAAAGCAGTAGTTGATATGATGCAAACTTTAGGTGATGACACAAAAATTGAAACAATTGTGAAGAAAGTGTTGAGAACACTTCTTCCTAAGTGGAATCACATTGCCATCATAATTGAAGAATCCAAATACCTTTCTACTCTTACATTTGATAGTTTTATTAGATCATTAACATCACATGAAGAGAGACTTCAAGGAGCACCTTCAACAAGCTATGGAGGTGATGATAAAGCCTTCACTTCGAATGAAGCTGCAAGACAAGGACAAGGAAGAGGTCGAGGCAGAGGACAACAAAAAAGAGGCAAAGGCCAAAGCAACTCCTACAGAGGAGGCAATCAAAATAGAGGAGCCAATTAGAACCAAAGCGGCACTGCAGGCCATGGAAATCAAGGACGAGGAAGTAACAAAACTAAAACAGCTTGTTTCAATTGTGGGAAACAAGGACATCGCTCGAGATTGCTGGTCAAAGTCTTCAAAGGATCAAAGCAGTCAATATGGCTCATTCTACGAAGAATAATAAGGTCCATCAAATATTTTTCTATCTTATGGACAATCAGATCAAAATCTTAAAGATACATGGATTTTGGATACTGGTTGCTCCAACCACATGAGTGGCAAATAAAATCTCTTTGCTACATTAGATTCAAATTACAAATCCCATGTTAAGTTAGGGGATAATAATTCTTTGCAAGTTGAAGGCATTGGAGCTATGGAAGTTCCAACAAAAGGCCTTAAAAAAGTGAATGACATATACTATACTCCACAGCTACAACACAATTTGTTAAGTGTTGGCCAAATGATGGAGAAGCATTACAAATTAGTTTTTGATGATAGAAAATGTACAATCCTTGATAAAAAAAATTGTAACCGAGTCATCACAGAAGTACCTATGACAAATAATAGGTTATTCCCTCTAAAATGTGGTGAGCCAGGGGGAGCTCAACTTGCAAATATTGCTATTACAAATCCAAGTGAATTGTGGCACTTGAGATATGGTCACCTCAATTCCGCTAGCTTGAAAATGTTAACATCACAAGCTATGATGACAGGACTACCAAAAATTCCAGAACATAAGAAGGTATGCGAAGCATGTGCTTTGGGAAAGCACTCCAAAATGAAGTTTCCAAGAGGCCAAGCATGGAGAGCAAGCTATCCTCTTCAGCTAGTACATTTGGACATCTATGGTCCAATGCAAACAAAAAGCCTTGGAAACAATTCTTATTTTCTAACATTCATAGATGATTATTCTAGAATGTGTTGGATCTATTTTTTGAAACACAAAGATGAAGCATTTGATTGGTTCATAGACTTCATAAATAATGTAGAAAAGCAAAGTGACTACTATGTCAAATGTCTTTGCACTGATAGAGGAGGAGAGTACTCCTCAAATGAATTTTTACATTATTGTAAGCAAAATGGGATAAAAAGGCAGTTCACCACTGCCTATACCCCACAGCAGAACGGTGTGGCCGATAGAAAGAACCGCACCCTTGTTGAAATGGCATGAACAATGCTTCAAACAAAGCATCTCACATACAGCTATTGGGCGGATGCAGTGAGAACTAGTGCATATATTCTAAATAGAAGTTCGACTTCTAGTTTAGATGGTATCACTCCTTATGAAGGATGGTACGGTAAGAAACCAAATGTCAAAATTTTTTGCATATTTGGTTCTTCAGCTTATGCACACATTCTTGAGGAGAAGAGAAAGAAGCTTGATCCCAAGAGTCAAGCTTGTATTTTTGTAGGGTATTGTGAATCGACCAAAGGGTATAGATTGTACAATCGCAAGACACATAAAATTTACCTGATAGAAGAGGTGTATGTTCAAAAACCTCAAGGTTTCCAAGAACAAGGAAAAGAGAACCTTGTTTATAAATTGAAAAAAGCACTTTATGGCCTCAAGCAAGCACCACGAGCGTGGTACTCATGAATTGATGGCTATTTCAGCAAGTATGGTTTCACAAAAAGCAAGAGTGAACCAACTCTATACTACCTGAAGAATGGAGTAGATATCCTCATAGTTTTTTTATATGTGGATGATCTAATATTTATGGGTAGTAATAATAAAATGAATAGGGAGTTCAAAAACTCCATGATGAATCAATTTGAGATGAAGGATCTCGGATTAATGAGATACTTCCTAGGAATGGAAGTACATCAATCAAAGAATGGGATCCTCATATGTCAACAGAAATATGCTCATGACATGATTCAAAAATTAGCTATGCAGCAGTGCAAATCAGTTGCAACACCAACAGGAAATGGAATCCAGCTAAGCAAAGATGATGGAGCACCAGAAGTTGACATGACCAATTTTAGAAGCATGGTTGGGAGTTTAATGTTTCTCACCAACACTAGGCCAGATATACAGTATGTTGTTTCTCTAGTATCAAGGTTTATGGCATGCCCATCCGAGCTGCATCTTCAAGCAACCAAACGAATTTTACGATATGTTAAAGGTACATTGGATTTTGGAATCCATTACCACAAGTCTAACTCTATGAAGTTAGTTGGTTATAGTGACAGTGATTGGGGCAGTAATATAGATGACAAAAAATCTACATCAGGGAACTGTTTTAGTCTAGGTTCAGGACTAATAACTTGGAGTTCCAAGAAATAATCTGTTGTAGCATTATCATCTATAGAAGCTGAGTATATAGCCATTACCCATGCTAGTACTCAAATCCTCTGGTTGAGGAAAATCCTTGAAGAGATTGGCAAAAAACAAATTGGTCCAACCAAACTGAATTGTGATAATATTAGTGCCATACAGTTGGCATATAATCCAATCCACCACAAAAGGTCAAAACATTTTGATATGAAGTATCACTTCATAAGAGATATGGTGGAACAACAGATAGTTGAGCTTCAATACTGTAGCACTTTGGATAATCTAGCGAGACATCTTCACCAAAGGCATGGCTAAAGCTCAATTTATAAAGTTGAGAGACTGTATAGTCAGTCCTCTCAACTTTAAGGGGGAGAATGTTGGAAAATTACCATTGGTAAAAGGTTAAAAAAATGTATTTTACCTTGGGTAAGATTACTTACCTTTTACCTTACCTGGACGGCAGTTGGACGACAGACATCTTTGGGCGGCAAGAGAATTTGATTGTATTTTCTTCTCCCTTAATTTCTCCTATCCCCCCCTTTTCTATAGCATGGTTATTATAATGTTTATTTAAACTTTGTAACCTAATGTTAATTGTTAATGCAAATTTACCTTTGTATCAAAGATCTCACCTCCCACAGTTATAAGGTCTAAATTGAAGGAATTTAATTACATTGAAATCCATACATCAAAGGTAATTTAATAATATTTTATTAAATAAATATAATAGTTGCGTTATAAAACCTAGGAGTAATAAGGGTTTCTACGTGGATAAATATTGAATATTTGCAAATATTATTGAGATCTAATTTATCCAAATATTAGGGAGTCATAACGGCTACTATATCAAATTAATTAATTAGAAAATTAGATACACTTAACCTAATTCCCAAAGGGTTATTTATAAAAAGAGTTTTTCAAAGGTTGGATATTCATAATATTATTGTCTCAAACTTCTCAAAAGGAGACAAAATATCCAAAATTATAACCTCTTTAAAATTTGGGAACAATACTTAGTTCAATAGGAGCAATAAGTGATAATAGAAATTGATTTTTGTATTCTACAAAACTTTACAAAATCAATCAAATATTGAACTATAATTTACAAAAGCAATATATCTTATCCATAGCATACTAGGGAGTCATAAGGTATTCTACAAAACTTGGTAATATTAGCATCTATCATAGATTATCAAGTTACAAAATATAAATTTTCCTCATAACCTAAATATCCTTAGGAGTATATACTCACATTACTTGGGAGACATAAGGAAGTCTACAAAACAAATATTAATAAAGTTTTTATCAAATCAAGCTTATATTTCTTCAATCAGGAATCATATATCCTAACATAGGGAGTCATATGGTAGACAACAAAGAAAATCCTATCTCAATTCTTCTACTTATTTAAATGGGAAAAGGAATGTCATATAATGAATGTGGATTTTGCTCCAATAGCAATTATTCTACAAAACATGAAAGTATGTGGTATATTGACTTAGGGGCAAGTCATCATATGATAGGAAATATATAGTGGTTCGACTGTCTTGAAGATGCTAAAGGCTACAAACTAAGAATTGCAGATAGCCAAACCTATCCCATACATGGATATGGATGTGTAACACCAAGTAGATCATTTTCAAATGTTCTAATGCAAAATGTATTGTATGTTCCTGAACTAACATTCAATCTCATATCAATAATCAAGTTAGTAGAAGACAACTATATGATCAACTTTGGATATACAAATGGAATCAATACATGTCTCATTATGAAACAGGGTGAAATAAAAGCAATATGATCAATCCATGAAAATACATATTTCTTGGATTCAACGGAAAACTCATAGAATATTGTGATGTTTCATAATTATGCTAACATATTTTCAAAGGAACATGTTCAAGAAAATAAATAAGTTATACATCACAAAGGTAAGCATAGAAGAATCAAAATCAAGAAGATAAGAGAACAAGTGCACCATGCTCTACTTAATCATCAACATTCAGAACCAAATGAAGACACTCACGAAGAAAACAATAAAAGTGGCTAGATAGAAGACAAGGATGATGAAACATGAACAAGTCAAAGATCATTCGATGGAAGAATATCCACATTGAATACTAAAGTATTCAATATCCAAATAATTTAATACAAGGGGGTGTTAGAAATAGATTATATTAATATCATTTGGTTCATGTAAATGTACCTTTCTTGGTACATACTTAGGACATTAGATTACTTTAGGGGGAATTTATCTAGTTACTTCATGCAATGTAATAAATGCACAAGTGTCAAAGTGCAAGTTGTATATGTGCAAGTTATCCCTTGCACATCTAGGTAGAGTGTTGGCCAAGGAACCTATTTCCTATATAAAGGGCCATAGACATAGAGTAATATATAGCAGTAGGAAGTAGTGTAGAACATTGTGGTGTGATGTAACAGTGTGATATAATGTGATGGAGTGTACTATGCTCAATGCCCATTCTTGAGTAGTAGATTTATTCATGGAGTGTTCATTTCCTCCATAGCTACTTTTGTAAATATCTCCATCATTTCTATTTATAGTATATTTTCATTCATATCATAAATTTACTTTATTTCATATTATTCTACATCTTGTGATTGTTGTCTCTCGTTACATGTTGCATCTAACATATAAGTGGAAATAAAAGAGGTCTAAGTTCTAATAGAAAGAGTTCTAGATAGAGGAAATCAAAATGTAATTAGAAGCTCATTCAAAATAGGTTGAGATACAAAGAATAGTCTAAGGTATATATGGTAAAATAAGCATAGAAGGATCTAGCATATGGATTTAAGTCTAAGGTTATAAGAGTCTTTATGGTTTAAAAGATAGAGCATCCCATGGAAAGGTAAATTAGTCCATAAGATAATAAGTAGGAGACCCATACAATAATAACCGATTAGATCATATTACAAGAGGCCATGCATGAGGTATGGATAAAATATACATTATCAAGTATTTAAGAATACTAAAAAGTCATCAGACTTGCAACATCATAGAGCAACATAAGGTTAGAATCAACAGAAGAAATAAGTATATTTTGGAATATATTACATTATTTGGTACATGCTAATGTACCCCATGGTACCTTCATGGTACATCTTGTATTATTTGGTTCTAGGGCCAAGTCTTAGATTAGAGTGTGAGTAATATTTATGTAATGTAATAATGTGCAAGAAATGCACAAGTGTCATGTAAGTGTGCAAGCGTAATGTCAGTATATATGCACAAGTGTATTATATGTAAGAGTGCACAAGTATCTTTAGATTAGAGTGTGCTAAGTGAAGATTCATGCCTAGGTGTGCATACAATATAGATTCATGTGTATGCAAGTGTTAAGTAGAGAAACCAAGAGTCATAAGAGCACCTAGGAGAAAAGGAAAAATAGTACAAGCTATTATTGTAGTATAGTCCATGCTAGAAGAGCTACAACAAGCACCAATCTAGCAAGCAATGTTAGAACCCAAACAAACAATTGGTAAGTTATAGTACAACACAAAGTTAGAAGTCAAGTAGTCATTCACCAAGTCAGAGTATATTTTTGGAAAGCAATTTCAAAAGTCGAACAACCAAGAGTCAAGCAACATTGAAATTAAGATAAGAGCCAAAGTAAGCCAAGAGCGAAGTAGCATTATAAGTAAGACAAAATCCAAGTAGTGTTGGAAAGTAATACAAGATATGAGCAATGTTGGTAAGCAAGATAAGTGCTATACAATGCAATAAGGAGCAAACACATGTTTATCAGGTGGAACATTATTGGGAGGATTTTGAAGGAAAGTTAATTTCTAAGCATTACAATAGAAGCTATTTAGGAGCAATGAGATGTTTTTCTTATCCAACACTAACGAGAGCTATGTTTAACTCACTTGATAGAGAAATGCTACTTCACGTGCATAATTACATGTGTCAGATTCCAAGCAACACTTAAGCAAGTAGTAAAGAGAGCATACTATTTGAAGTAGAGGTGAAGGTCACTCGAAGTAGTATAATCAAGACAAAGATGTGCATACAACAATATTAAAGGTTCGTTGTATTTTTAGGGTTTGTTAATTTAATTTATATTTTTAACACATAGAGGAGTAATAAGATTTAATTTAAGCATTGGAGTGATAAGGATGATAAGATTGATAAAGTAAGGTTTAATAGTTGCTTGAAAGGAGTAATAATGTATTTAGTGTTGATTGAAATTTTTTAATAAGTTTGGAGAAATAATAAATCTCATTTAGGTTTTTCAAAGCTTTTAAGTTTGGAATTTTTTTTTATTTAATTTGAATTTATTTTAAAAAATAAAATAAAAAGCTTTTTGACTTTTTTGTAAATTTATCTATTTGGGAGATAAAAGGATTTCAACACCAAAACTTAGGAAAAACATAAAATTACAAATTTCATAATATTAGTTTGTAAACTAAGGATACATAAGGTTTACTACTTCATAGGAATTAAATTAGAAACTATGAAATTTTTGATTTATTTAAACTTAGGAGATATAAGGTTGTCTACTTCAAAGGAATTAAAAACTACAAATTTTATGGATATCAATATGGAGTCTATGATTAAAAAGGAAAAAATAGATGTCATAAAATTTGGGATTAAGAATTTGATTGAAAAATCTGAAGGAAAGATAGATATAGTTTCAAAATTAATCTATATTGAAGCCATAGATGAAAATTTTGAAACATTTGAATACTATTTGAAACCAAGAGTCATAAGAGCACCTTGGAAAAAAAGGAAAAGAGCACAAGCTATTATTGTAGGAGAATGGTAGGGTACCTAGGAATAGATATTTGGAGTATATTTCATTATTTAATACATGCTAATATACCCCCATGGTACCTTCATGGTATATTTGTAAATAATAGATTAGGGTTGAGTCATATTTTAGAGTGTGAGTTATATTTCATCTTTTATGTAAGTGTGAATGTGCAGGAAATGCACAAGTGTCATGTAAAGTTGTAATGTGTAAGAAATGCACAAGTGTCATGTGAGTTAGTGTGCAAGTGTAAGTTGATTCTATGTGCACAAGTGTATTATATGTAAGAGTGCAAATATATAATATAAATATGTGCACAAGTGTCTTAGGTTAGAGTGTGCAAGTTATAGAAGTGTAAGAGTCATGTATAGGTGTGCATACATTATAGAGTTAAGTGTTCATCAAGTATGCAAGTGTCAAGTAGAGAAGCCAAGATTCATAAGACCTTGCAAATGGAAAGGAATAGTCAAGTATCCAAAGAGTCACACCACTATGGCTATATTATGAGGATAATACTCCATAAGCAAGTATCACAATATATCAAGTCATCATGATCATTATCATCATATTTGTAAGAGAAAGAAGAGTAATAAAAATTACATACATTTTGAGAAATTAATATTGTAAGTTGTATCATATGCTTAGTACATGTTGATTAAGACTATTTATCTTCATATTGTTGCTTATTATTGAATGTTATTTGATATATTATAAGCCTTATTTTACATATTAATTTGCTCATATTATTCTACTCATATCATTATATTGACCTTATTACATTGTGGCTATATTATATTTGATCATGTGATATTTGGGGTAGTATTAAGGCTTAAAAATCTATTAGAAATTGGAATCCCTCTTGAGGAAAAAGGAAGAACTGATAAAAAGCCTTTCATATAGGCTCATTAGTCAGGAGGCTTGGCTTACTCAAGAGAGAGACGCTCTATAAAATAAAATGGAGGAATTTAAGCAAAAGAGCAAAAGAGAATAGTGGAAAAGGGTTAGAAGCATCATAAAGGAGGCTAAATAAATATGCTTACTGGGATAAAAAAAAATATTGCAATAAAGTTATTTTAGATATTTAGATTCATATATTTAGCTATTGATTTAGGTATTTAGGTAAGTAGTGAAGTTGAGTGAAGCCTCAATGAGATCAATGAAAAATTAGAAGAGGCTAAAATTTATCTGGTGAAATTAACTGCAATGTTATACTCTAAGATAGCATCTGTAGGGATTCAAGATAATAGAAAGTAGTTAGACTTTTCAAAAAGAAACAAGTAGTGCAACTATATATGAACCAAGTAAACGCATTGTATGCTACCATCATGAGACTTAAGGTGCAAGTTGACTATTTAATACAAGGACTTCCCTCTCCCTAGAACCAAGTCAACCAAATTTATTCAAAGCTAAAATATTTGGAGACTTGGAGTTGATATTTTGAAAAATATTCAGATTACCCTACTACGATATATATGGCTTGGACTATAGGACCACTAGTAGAGTTAAGAATCTAGATGTATGAGGTCATGGGCTAGACAAAACATTTCTCCCACAATGATAAGTTTGAGTTAAAAGCAATTTATGAGAAATTTGAGAAAATATAATACCCATTAGAGGAGGAATGGGTAGAAATCAAGTGTTGGACAAGTTATAAACCTTGTAATTTTACTTCTTGATTTGTATTTTTCATTTTTATATATTCTTTTTATAGTACTTATAAATAATTTTAACCTACACTAGGTGATAATTTTGAATTCTCCTTTAGCAAGAAAGAAAGCTCTTTTGAGTCTCCAAAAGTATAGTGATTTCTCATTTAAGGTAAGATAGAAGAAGGCACAAAAGTCTTGATCAAAGGCTATCACTATTTTTCAAAATTCTCAAGTAGAAAGGAAGGAAAACATTTTGAGAACTCACACATAACTTTTATCAAAAGGATAAAAGGTGAAATAGAAGGCTAATCGACATAAAGAAAGAAAAATTCTTGATAATCAAAGGTTTTAAAAAGTTACAAAGAAGTAAATTGAAAATGTTTTAAGAAGCAAACTATGTGAAATAGGAACTCACGAGAAGTAGAACACTAAAATATTTTATGGAAGGCTAAAAAAAGAAAGTTCGACAAAATACTTCCAATGAGAATTTCAGTCTGACTGTAAAAATGTTGAAAAGTCCTCACATAGGTTAATAAGAGAAATTTTTAACAAATAGTTAGTATCCTCCATGAAGATATAAAAAGACTAGGAACATGCTAAAGCATAACAAAAAGAGCCACCAACTCTAAAGAAGGATTAGTTTAAGTTGTAAAGAAACAATAATGGTGCACAAGCTACTAGGCATATTAGGTAAGATGGATTGGTGAGCAATTAATAAGAAACGTAAGGATCACCTACTAATTTTTTTCAAGCTTAGCAATCTAAGAAAGTGGGAAATATCTTAAAGATAAAGGCATGGTGGTTACAATCCTATACCTGACAACATTGATTGTAGAATATGCTCTAATTCAAATACTTAGGATTTTAGAAAGAGCAGTTGAAGTTGTAAGTCTTTCCTACAAATTTTAGAAGGAAATTCTCCCTGTTTTGTATAATATATATAGTAGTCTTCTTGGTGTTGTAAATAATTGGCAAGTTATATATATCTAAAATTTATATATCTTTCCCTTCATTTTCTCATGTATAGCAGTACTCATATTCCTGGGTGGTCTTGTGAACAGTCTAAACCCCCACTTCTAGCATAATCTTGTAATTTTTTCTTACTCGTATATATACTGGAGGCCTATGACTATTTGGTTCCAAATGTTTGGTTCTCCATTTCTAGTTTCCTTTATGTATGTATGCTTATGTTTTAGTCTATGCTTATATATGCTTAGAGGAGAAAGTGTTCAAACTCCTAGTTGTCGACTCATTACAACTAGGGTTGTTTAGGAGGATCTTATTATGATCTTGACGCATTGCCTCTATTAGCTTAGATTTTTTTCTTTTTGCTATCTTTTTTTTCTGCATTTCTCTAACCCTTTCCCCCTGAAGCTAGTAGATTAGGATAGAGAGGGAAAAGTGCACTCAAGGTCACATCTTAAAAGGAGTTGACCTTGTAAAAAATCTTGAAGACCCCCAATTGAGCCAAACCTAGTGCTCTTGAAAGTAGCTCTATTGTGTCACTCCATATAAGACACAATAGTCCTAATCATCTGGTCCAACCCATTTGAAAACCGGGACAATCAGAGACGACAATAAGTCCCATAAATATAGTTGCATTTTATTTAACATTTATCATATAATATCTTGAATGTTTTTTATGAATTTTTTAATACACTTATCTTCCTAATTAGATTATGTTTATCTAACTTGATTTTTTTTGTTTCACATTACTCTATCTTATATATGCATAATGCAAAATATAAAATAATAAAATCCTTCTGCAATCATTATTGTATTATTAAAGGACTTATGTTTATATTTGTTCTTTCAAACATTAGTTTTTAGGATATAATAATTTATGCTTATTTAAATTTAGTTTTAATAAAATCAGTAAATTCTATAAAATTTCATGCATAAAGTAATTTGTGTAACAAATTCATAGATTTTTAAACCCTTATAGTGTGTAACCTAAAATTATAAAACATAGGGGATACGATAGTTTGTTACAATAAAATTTATGTATTTATGTAAAGAATCTTTGTGTCTCCCAAGTGCTTGTAAATCTTGTCGTAAATTCATCCTTCGACCCTTTTAATCCCATCATGCCTTATCTTTATATAATGACCATATTTCATCCTCATTACTCACTTCATCTTAGTATTTCCCTCCTTCTCCATTGGTGGTTCTCCATACATGTCAAGTCTCGGTCTCCCTTGAATTGATTGCAGAGATTTTCTTGGGATGGAAGGTGGATTTGGGTTGCATACCCAACCTTGATTGGGGAAGCTTCTAGTTATTGGCCTCACTTTGAAAGTTGGATCGGGATGGGGGTGGTTAGACACATTCTAGTTATTATCTCACCTTGTTTGTTCAAAAGCATGACTCTACTCAAGAAAAATTGGTTGGCTTTTAGCTTCGATCTCATTAAAAGAAGGAAATTGCAGAGCATAGAGGAAGATCTAAAAAGGATGGAGTCTGTATCCCTTACCCTTGACAATGAAGTGATGGATATTTTTGAAAAATGAGGGATGCTTAATATCTTGAAAAATTTTAATGGTTATGATTCGAATCTCTCCAATCAGATTGCCTTTTCTTGGGACAAGGGAAGGGTCATAGTGAAGGGTATGAAATTCACCATATCAATCCCTCTTCTTTTTGAGATTTTTGGTCTTCCTATTGCAGGATAGTGTGTTAATAGGGAGAAGCACTCCCTAGCCAAGGAGCTAAACCTCTTTAAGTGTAAAGAAGACATCATAATAGGTTTTAGAAAAAAAAATTGTGGGAATATCTCAAGGCTTCATGGAACGTAGTGGCTCTGGTGATTATGGATTAGTTCACTCTTGACAACCACTGTGCAATAGCGAGGAGTTTTCACCTTGTATTTTTAAATCATTTATGTTGAAAAAATATGATGAACGTGTCGGAATTCCTATTCAAATCGGTTGAAGGAATGACTCTGTAGGTTCAAAAAGGCAACTCTACAATTCCTCTCCATTAAGGCCTGATGAAGCTAATATTTGAGCATATTGCTATGAAAAGAAATAAGGTAGAAATTATTAGTATTGGAATTGAGCTTAGGAAATCAATAGAAGTAGAGAAAGAGGTCAAGTTCCCTAAGAAATATGAGAGCAAGGAGTACATAACCCCTTTCCCAAACCCTTTTTAGCCAACATTTACAGAGGACACAAATTCTCCCAAGAAGGAGGGAGAATTAAAAAAGGAACCCATGGTGAAATATGAGAACCAAAGGTGTCCTAAAGAAAAAGAGGTAATTACAAGATGTTCGAAACGTCTAAAATCAAAGGCAGTTAAAAAAGATAAATCCATGCATGTAATCTTGGATTTAAAGAATTATGGAGAGTCTGCTCCTTCTCCCTCAAAAATAAAGAAGTCAAGGACTCAAGCAGGAGCATATGTAGAGAAAGGTAAAATATCAATGAGGACCTAGGATCCTCTCAGGACCTCGAATAATACAATGAATATTGTTAAGGACCTTCTTAGATCTCTTTGAATACTATAAAAATGTTTATGATGTACACTGATGAGATCACTTGGATGATGAGGTACTTCTAGATCAAGTAGACCAACTCTGAGGAGAGGTGAACCTATTCGATGAGAAAGTTGAATATCAAGATTAATTTTGGTCCCTTAGTTCCTTCTAGTTTCTATGTACCTTTTTTTTGGCTTGGTTGGACCTTGCCCTTTTCCTCCTTTTGATCTTGCTAAATGTTTATTTTGTGGTAGGACTCTTTTTTGATGTCCTTTTTGTAAATATGTAAAAGGTTCAGAAATCCTTTCAAAATGCCTTCTTCCATCTAATAATAAATAATAATAAGTAGAATGGTTTGATATTCACGGCGTCTACGGCCAGTGCATGGCAACAAGCACAAAGGCTACGATGAGCACACGATGACGAGAATAGAGGCTACGGAAAGCGCACGGTGACGAGCATGAAGGCTGCGATGAGGATGGACATGGGCAACAGGGCTTCCGAGGTGATGTGGAGGCATGCGAGGGTGAAGCCCAAGGAGAACCAAAGTTCCAAGGCAATGTGGAGGCAGGCGAGGGTGAAGCCCACGGGGAACCAAAGCACCAACAACGACGATAATACTTCTCTTTACGAAAGGGGTGTAAACCCTAGGTGCAAAGTGATAAATTTGGGTACAGTATTCATGAAAGAGATACAAACCCTAGATGCATTTAAGGGATGTAACAAAGCAATAAATTTGGGTACATTATGCATAAAAGAAATGCAAACCCTAGGTGCAGTCAAGAGGGTTGTTCGTAGATCGTCTCTTTAGTCTGTGATAAAGACTCTTCGATTAGAAGACATATTTCTCAAGGATATTTGGGTTCACAGGTGGATGAACCCATGCCCTCTATAAAGATTTCAAAGGATGAATTTGGGTTGGATCTGATTTATCATGAAGTTCGATCAATTATTTGCAAACTCAAAGGCAAAAGACTTGGAGGAGCTCAAAGGATACATTAAATATTGGTGGAGTTCAATTTCCAAGTAACTCTCCTACCCAAAAATTTCTTTTATGTTTCCTTTTCTGATTTAGTGTATAAATATAGGGTAATGGATTATAGATATAATTAGTTTTTGGACAAAGGGGTGTCTATATAAGACCTTGGACTCCTAATTTTAACCCCTTTACAAAAGAAGTTAATTGCTTAACAATCTGGGTGAATCTTTATGCTCTGCCTGTGGATTTTTGGGGAGAGAAAATATTCACCAAAATCGGTAATGCCATTGGTTCATTCTAGTATATGAATGCCCAAACTGAGGAAAATTTATCCGGTACAATTTTTATGAGTAAAGCAAGATTGGTTTTTTGGATGGATGTTTCAATTTTTAGGCCTCAATCCATTACTATCTCCTCAAGCAAAGGGGAATGACTCCAAAATATTGAATATGAAAACTTCTCCCTAAGATGTTATGGTTGTCAACAATATGGTCATTTGAAGAAGAGATGCCCAAACATCCGATCATGCTTTGATTCTTCCTTGATGGAGAAGGGCCTGAATGTGAATGATTCGAAGAAGGACCTGAATGCGAATGACTCGGAGAAGGGCCTGAATGCGAATGATTCGAAACCTTCAAATATCTCAGTTCAAAAGAAATAAGTTCATCCTCCAGATGCACCAGTTGTCCTACAAGAATCGTGCTAGCAATAGAATACTCAACCCCAAAAGGAGAATTTGAATCAAAACATTGAGAAAAACCAAATGGTTACTAAAGACCATCCAGACGATTCCATGAAAAATATTAGCACCTCAAATGGTATACTCGAAACTAATTATGAAATAATTAGTGACGGTGAGTTTTTTAAAAGTGAAGATCCTACAAAATGTGGTACAACTAGATATTACCTCAATATCGTGAAGTGCAAAATGCATTCTTAGACCTTGCTACTCTACAGGATGAAGAATCTTTGCTACAGAAGAAAAAATATCAAATTGATTTCCTCTTTGATGAATGACTGTTATGTTTGTTTTTCTTCTATCTGCTAGATTTATGTGTCATGTAAGGGTTGTTCTTGTTGTTAGTTCCTTAAAAAAAAAATTGACTATGAAACCTTAGCAGTTTAAGGAAGATGAAAAATATTGTGATAGAAAAACAAAGATAGATATGCTTAAATTAATTTGTTAGAAATGTAATGAGAGCAATGTATCATTTTGTTTTTATAATGGGAGTGGCCCCAATAGAAGCCACACATAGCTTAAAAATAAATAAATAAATAATAACAATAAACTTTATGTTTTTTTTTTTCTAATTGATTAAATTGGATTAAAATATATCACACTTGTATTATATCATGATTTTATTATTACACATTTCATCAAACAACATTATAATATTATCATAATATTATAATAAACCAAATTATCTTAAATTACTTTATGGTTAAATTGTCATTTACAATATAAAAACTAAAACTTAAATCATGTTCATATTTGCATTTAATTTTACCATTCTCCACAATAACTTTGAACAAATTTTATAAAATTTACATCCATCTTCTAATTACATTCTAGCTATTTAGTTTTTTTTAAGTTTAATACTATTTTTTTAATACATAGACAAGGTAAAATACAAGGTAACAAAGTCCCTCGAAAATCATTATTACACAATAGATAATTTTGTATGTTTTTTTTTTAAAACCTTTCCTTTAGAATAGAACAATTGTTACTTTTCTAAATTCAGGTTCAATAAAATCAATATTTTTTATAAAATTAAGCGTGAGGTTGCCTTTCATTCATAACTCAATAAAAACAAAAGTATTTAGTAGTATGATGTTTTCATTTACAAACATTCGTAATAAATTTATAACATAATTCAAAGTATTAATAACTGTAAGGATATAACATAACTCAATCCTAAATTAACATTCAATGAGATGAAAAAGACATAAGAGTGCATGGCAAGATGGAACTCTATTGGTTTCATAATCATATGCATGCACAACAAAAGGTTTTGTTCTACATTGAAGACAAATGATATTTGTATGATTTTTTTAATTTTGTTTTATAGAATATTTTTGTAATATAGAATACTTTTGTAGTATGTTATTGGACTGTTATTTAGATTATTCAAGTTTAAATCATAGAGAGGGATCTCCATTATGTCCTTGGGAATGTGGTCCTCGTGCCACTCATTGTACTTCATCTTACTTCAAAGAAAAAAAAAAAACCTTCACATTGTCTTGAAATTTATTAAAAATCTAAAAAATAGGGAGAAGTTGCTTGTTACAATACGTTCTATCAATTGATCATATAGGATTAAATAGTTCCCATGTTGCATGATTTCACCATCAAGATACTTCAACAACAAGAGTAGATCTAGGTTCGAATATTGTCAAATGATACATGGATAATATCCAATATTTGTTGTAATACTATTATGTGGTAATGATGTAATACGGCTAAGGCATGTTGCAATCTCATATAACTCATTAAAAAATAAATAAAAAATTGAAAGCTTACTACAATGGCAAAGGTTTTGGCCTCTCTTTGAGAGGTCTAAGGTTCAAACCCCTCTGTACGATGGGACCGGGACTCCTCATAAAAACTTGTATAAACTCATTAAAAGAGCTACAAGTTTACTGCAATAATAAGAATTTTACCCTCTTTTAGAGGTCTAAGGTTCAAACCACATTCAGTATGAGGGGACCAAGATCCCTCATAAAAACCTATGTAAACTTATTGAAAGAACATATTAATTTTTTTTTTACATAGGAGAGTTGGTTACATCCACTATTTTTAGTAACTGGCCAGTGTAGGGTTCAAACCATAGGGATTGCTCCCAACAAACATGTCCGTCTTGTTCTTGTTGACACGACGTGAGATGGGGACCACCGGTCGCTCAAGGTTCCTACTATCGTTGTCAATCTGGCGCATACTCAAAGGATTTGGACCAGACTACTACCTTTGCAAAGGGTTGGCTTCCCCCAAGGTTTGAACCTAGGTCTCTTCTTGGTAAGTGTCCAGCTACACCTGCACTTACCAATCCACCTAGCCCTTGGGAGTAAAAAAAAACATATTAAATTATTATAGTATGACAACAAATTGTATTGTCATGGATCATCTTTTAATGAAAGTGTCTTTCAGAATGCCAATATTAAAACTTAAGTATAAGAGTGCATCCCATTTGTTTTTCAATTGATTATATGAGATTGAAATTGGTCCCACATGTATTACATCATCACCATGGATTGAAACTGGTCCCACCTGTATTACATCATCACCATGGATTGAAACTGGTCCCACCTGTATTACATCATCACCACATAGTGGTATTACAACAAAGCTTGATATTATCCATATATCGCTTGGCAGAATTTAAACTGTCTTCTCTTTAAATGGAATTTTGGCAAAATTTGAACCTTTGTCTTCTCTTTAAATGGAATTTAACAAGTTGAGCTAATGTCACTTGATTTTTCAATGAGTTTACATAGGATTTTATAAGGGGTCTTGGTCCCCTCATATTAAGTGGGGTTTGAACCTTGAACCTCTCAAAGAGTGGCCTAATCATTTACCACTACAGTAAGCTTGCAACTTATTTTTTTCAATGAGTTACACAAGTTTTTATGATGGGTCCCAGTCCCCTCATACAAAGTGGGGTTTGAACCTTGAACCTTTCAAAGAGAAACCAAAGCCCTTACCACTACACTAAGCTTGCAACAATAAGATTGCATCCCATTTGTTATTAAATATTTTATAATATTTTAAGTATTTTCTTAATTACATTTTGCTTGTTTTCCTTGTTTTTGTAAGTTTCATACTATTCTATTATTTTTTATTTTTTGCTTTGTTTGTTATACAGGAGAATCCAGATCTCCATCATTTTATCCATGTGGACATAGTTTTAAATATGGAAAGCTACCACTACACCCCACCTCAGCTCGATAAACTTTTACTCCAAATATAAAAGATTCTAGAAAAACTCAAAATCATGCTACTTATTTATTTTGTATTATTTGGTGGAAGAAAGGGTTTTGAAAGGGTCCCTAACATTTTAAAAATTTTAGGTTAATGTGAGAAACTCCTACAACCAACACACAGGGCTGAGCAATTTCTTCCCAACCATAACCCCTCGTAAGGTCGAGAGTTATGCTTATCAATAGGGAAGTTAACACACAACCTTTGTGTCCCACTTTGCATCGTAGAGGTTCGAACCGTGGACCTTCTATTCAATAGGCTAAGCTCACCTTTTCCACTTTCACTATAAAGACAAACCATGCTACTTTATTTTATATCAATATGTTTTTTCAAATTTCAAACCTTGCTTATAAAATGAAACAAAGTTGTTTGTTTGAATTCAAATTCAATAAACACAACTTTAGTAGCCCACCCTTAGGAGATCTTTTAAAATAGAGAGATGACATTTAAAAGTATTATATTAAAAAGGCATAGGAGATCTGGAATGAGAAATTATAGGGGCAACTCTGCTAACCAGTTAGGAAAGGTGCCTCAACTCAATACCCATTCCTAGGTGGGGGATTGGTTTGTCAAACCAATTATTTTAAATGGAAAGGTTTTTAATAAATAGAGTGACAAAGAGATTTAGGTTTAAAAAAATTTAGATTAGCTTTGTTTTTTTGGTAAGGGTAATGGATTGACTTGACTCCGCTCATCAAGGGGAGACCTAGGTTTAAAACCTTAAGAACTAGCCTTGTTTGGGTCAAAGGTAGTAGTCTGACCAGACTCTGTTGAGTGCTTGTCAACCAAATGATGATGGTTCCAATCTCGAACAACTAAGGGTCTTCCTCAACGACGGTTCCAATCTCGAACAATTGAGGGTCTCCTCAACAACGGTTCCAATCTCGAACAACCCAAGATCTCTCAATTCAAAACGCATTTGCGAAAGGAAATTTATAATAAAATAACAATCATAAAGCGACTTGCATACATTCGTTTTCTCTGTCCTAGCCCTCTCATTTATAAAATTACCTTTTGTTAAGGATAAATAGAATTCCATAAGGGAGATGAAATTGTTCAAACTTTTGAAGGAGTTCCTTCTTAAAGGATGCTTACGACCAACAATGCAAGAAGCATATTGTTCTTGCTTAGGTCTTTAACAATCAGTTTATAAAAAGTATTGAAGAAAAGACACATTAATATTTTCTCTTAATTTTTATATCACTTGCATATTGAACAGGGAGATGAAATTGTTCAAACTTTTGAAGGAGTTCCTTCTTAAAGGATGCTTACGACCAACAATGCAAGAAGCAACAAATATAATGTTTTAACATTTTAATGAAAATGCAAGAAGCATATTGTTCTTGCTTAGGTTTTTAACAATCAGTTTATAAAAAGTATTGAAGAGAAGAAGACACATTAATCTTTTCTCTTAATTTTCATATCACTTGTATATTGAACTATGAAATGTTAACTGAAATGTTATTATAATTATATATATTTTTATATTTTTAAATTATATAGCTAGAAAGCCTCTCTATTTTAGAAGGGCAAGGTATACCAACTACCAGGGAAAGGGAATGTACAGAAGGAAAGAGAGAAGGATATACTATCGGAAGGCCCTTTAAATATCATTTAGGGAACTTCTAAACTATCAGAGAGGAATAACACACTCAAGACGATCAGACGATTTACCTAGATACAGGCAATAGAGAAGGTATTATTTAATCACCTGGCAAGTCGCGTTGTGTTGGCTGGGTTGGCTTGCTTGCTCGCTCTATATAATTTAAAAATATAAAAATATATATAATTATAATAACATTTCAGTTAACATGTCATAGTTCAATATACAAGTGATATAAAAATTAAGAGAAAAGATTAATGTGTCTTCTTCTCTTCAATACTTTTTATAAACTGATTGTTAAAAACCTAAGCAAGAACAATATGCTTCTTGCATTTTCATTAAAATGTTAAAACATTATATTTGTTTTTAAGTTTGTTATTAGATCTAATAAATTGTGTTTAAATAATTTTTTCATAAATCATTCTTATCTTGTCTTTTTACTAAAAAAATCTTGTCTTTTTTTTTCTAGAATTGTTTCTCTAGTTATCATTTTTATTAGGGAGAAAGAATCTCCTTGGTTAGTTACTTTATAGAATTTAAATTTGATCAAGACCAAGATTAACATTACAAATAATTAAATTATTTTCCATCTTATTTTCTTATCTATGTATATGTTGACATTTCCAAAATACTTCATGAATAATTGAAGGAAATTATAATTAATGTTGTTGTTGATCTAATCTACACATCCATTGTTCTTTTATCACATTAATAATAATATGCAAATCTCCTCTCAATTTAAATAATCTCTCCATCTTATTCTTTTTTTGAATATCTTGATCCTTAGAATAAATACATTTTCCTGTGCATAATTATTTGTTGATGTTCCATATGATTTTGACTAGGTTAAGATAAATTTGCGTCCCCTATTTAAAAAAAGACACTTTTCCTAGCTTTTCTAAGGTTTGCTTAGAAATATTATTAAGATTATGTTTGAAGAACCCAAGTTTTTGGACTTTTCTATTTTACCATCAATCAATGCAAATCCTTTGTCCTAATTCTTTTATTGTAAATCACCCCAACATGTATATTCAAATCATGTAACTAAGAGGCCAACTATTCTTTTTTCCATACACAAGACCTTCCATAATGAGCACCATGCGTGCAAACACTCTACAAGAGAAGCAACAATATGAATTTAAAACTTAGATATATGATTGTGAGATTTATTTTTGAATATTCTAATATTCCTTCCAAGCTTAGAGATTCTAACAAATAATAGCAGGACCAATCCTCCACATAATGCCTAATGCTTGTGCTTTGGAGCAACCAATCCAACATTTCATTAACTTTTCCAATGTTAGTCGAGCAACCCAATAGGTTTTCATTTTTAAAAAATGACTCTCAATAGTGGAAGCAAAAGGTTAGAAAATAAGTAGATGGCCTGATGCTTCAAGATCCTCCTTAGACAAAGCACACCTAAAAGATCCATGATGCCCCCTTCTTTGCAAACTATTATCCATAAGATTTTTACTTGAACTGCTAATCAAAGAAATGACAAGGCTTTAAGAGGGAAATTCTTGGGAGTAGAGAATTTAGTCTATTCCAAATCCTTTTATCCCAATGTGATTGAGCATCTACTATCATTTGATACATTCCAAACCAACTAATTCTTTTGTGAAAACACAAGCAAATAAAACTCTATAAGCATAATTTAGATCTCCTAAATTGCTTTTATGAGATCCTCTCCCTCAATAAGATTATGATAGAAATTTAAGATCTTAGAGTTATTGCTCACATCAATATAAATTTTGACTTTTGAACCTCTACAAGCCAGATGTCAAATCTAGTGATTCATATTTTGAATTAGAAAATGGCGATAAAGGTTCAAGCAAGCCCTAGACCAAAAATTTGCAAAACCAACCTTTGTTGACTAATCACCTAATTTGATTTTTGACTAATTACAATTTCTCTAATATGAAGTTCCATGATGCAAATCCTCTAGGCAAGGTTCATTTCCTCGACATTTTTTTCCGTATTCACCATGCCCATATGTTCTTGACGTAACACTTTTATCCAAAAGAATTTATGATAGGGTACTTAGAAGCATGTCAAGAACGTGTTAAGGTCAAATGACCAAATGATAGTGAAGTAACAAAATCTCAAGAAAGGGAAGTATTGTCTTTTGGCTATAACTCCTTCAAATGAAGTTAGATTTTAGTGAAACTTAAAAAAAATGTTCTTCACATCATACAAACATTCAAAATCAATTTGAACTCAAAATGCATTACTTGATCCTGAAAAAAATAAGAAAAAACAATCAAGACCAATGAGTCAAATTATGGGCAGAAGCAAACCAAATGATGTCCAACTTTAGTGATTTCTTTTCTACGAGGAAGAGGACTCAAAAGACTACATGTGGTACAAATTTTAACCTAAATACATCCAAATTTTAACCTAAATACATCCATTTGACCCTTCAAAATAACAAAACTCATTCCATTGTAGAATATTATATTTTATTTCCACGAAGATCCAAATAAGACAATTGTATTAAAGATTCTTTTTCATTATTATTTGTTTGCCTCCCATATTTTAGCTTAAAATTTATCCAATTAGACTTGAAAAGGACAAAACATAATCTAATGGACATATTGGATTGGAATGAGATGATTATGTATGTGCAAGGTGGCCAAAAGATGAATTGAGCAAGTTTTAAGGGAAATATGTCTAGAAGAGAAGCATGACACGTCACCTCCATGCATAACCACACTTGGAAGAACCTTATAAATAAAAAAACATCAAGTTTACTCCTTGATTTGGAAGTGGAAGAAAATAGATGAGGTTTATTTAGGCCAAGACAAGGGAGGAGAGAGTTTTCAAAGGGCCATAAACAAGGGCAAGCAAGTTCCAACAAAAACTGAGCAAGATACCATTGAGAGGCACTATGTAACACTGCAAACAAGTACATACAAGTTGCACATATCAACTAAGGACAAGCTCATTGCCAACATCTTTTGTATTTTATATTTTTGCAAGGAATATGAAGCTTGACTAATTTAGTTGCAGGTTTTCTTCCCCTAGAGGTTTTTCTCCACTCAATAATTATGTCATTATTGTTGTTAGTGTGTTATTCTCATAACCCCATGAGTTGAATTCATTTCACTTCATTATATGGGGTTTGTATGGTTTCATATGGTTTTCATGCTCGAAAAGTACCAAGTTTGAGCTAGAATTGAGCATCATATGACAATAGTAAATAGTTACATTCAAACTAGATTTCAATCTTTATTGACAATGTATCAAGCTCTTTATAGACTATCTGCACTATTATCAACATCCATGAATACTTTTGGGCATAGAAGAGTAGTATTGATGTCAAAATAGAGGATTTTACAAGTGACTAGATTTGTCATGATCTATGTGGAACCAAACCAAGGAGCACTTCACATTTTCAAAAAGATTTGTTCAAGGTTTCATTAGTGGAAATCAAAGATCACATTTTTGTCCAACTTTTCTCATGATCTTCAAATAATTGCCAACCAAGTTTTGCTTCAAATACCAAACTCACCAATATGTAATTTTGTGAGCTTATCCTTCTCAAATTATTTCATCTGCATATTCTATCTTGTTTACAAAGAGAAATCCTAAACTTTGCTTCACATCCATTCCAAGCAAAACAATATCTTTGAATTTTGTGAAAAGTAAGGTTATACCTACTAGTAATCTCAAAAGGGACATTATATATTCACATCCTTTCCAGGTAAAAAAATAACTTTGAATTTTGTCAAAATTAAGGTTATCCCTGTGAGTAATCTCAAAAGGGACATTGTATATTTTCAAATTAATTACAATATAACCTTAATGAGTTGGAGTCTTCCAACAAGGGTTAAGAACTTACTTTTCCAACTAGTAAAAAAAGTTTCCATTCAATTGAAAGTTAAGTATTAAAGCTCCTTTGATTTATTACAAAATAGAATACCTACATATGTTGATGGATTCCAAATTTAAACCCTCGTATCTTTGCAATAATTTGTTGTAAATTAAGGAAAGTGTTGATAAATAAAAACTTGGACTCAGTTGTACTTAACAATTGTCCAACTAGCAACAAATGGTATAAGCTCAAGTAGTTAAATACCTCAACTTTCAATGAGACCTAGGTTTAAATCTTGTCAAGTCATACATGCATAATTGCCAAAAAAAGTAGTCATAATACCACTATGTGGTCATGATGTAATGCAGATAGGGTTCATTGCAATCCCATATGGCCATTTAAAAATAATTAAAAAAAAAACAATTTTCTAAATAACTTCTCATAATATAATAGGTTTGATTTATATCAAGTGGCATTAGCTCAACTGATTAGATTCCTTAATATTAAAGTGGAGACCAAGGTTCAAATCTTGCCAAATGATATATGGAAAATATCAAAGCTTTGTTATAATACCACTATGTGGTGATGATGTAATGTGGGTAGGGCCTCTTTCAATCCCATATTTACATTCCATAGTTCATTGATCGAAAGATGGCCTAAAATACGAGTGTTATCAACAAATGGATATGATATTTAAAGAGATTGCTTGTGCCTTCAAGAGTGCTCTACTCAATGCCTTAGCAAGGATAATGACAAATAAGGGGATAGTGGGTCATCTTTATGAAGTCCATAAGAAAATTTGATTTATCTACTAAGGGAGCCATTAATCAAACTAATATATTTTGAAATATTATAACAATATCTAATCCATTTGAATCAATCTTGATCACAAACAAATTTTCTAAGAACATTACCTAAAGCATTCAATTAAACCCTCCCTTACACCCTATCTTATGCTTTATTCATGTCCAATTTTTACATACATGGTTTTCTTTCTTGGATTGAAATGAATGCATAGCCTCTTAGGAAATAATTATGCCATCAGGGACTTGCTTACCATGAACAAAACCCCCATAGTTTCTCTAAGATAATACCATACAAAATCACTGAAAATATGATGATATAAATACCAAGATCAATGAAATATAAAAGGCCTTTAACATGGACACTACCATATGTTTAGATTGTATAAATCATATTAAATGTATTTGATATTGCAAGTTTTTACAAAGTGTCCAAACACCCCCACTATGTTCTAGGTTCTAGGTGAGTTATGCCAAGTTTGAGGGAATGCAACTTGAGCTTGCTCCTAGTCTTATCAATACCTCTAGCAACTCTAAAGATTCATCCATGTGATCTATATAAGCTACGGACTCTTCAATAGTGGCCATGATTCTTACAGGTAGAGACTATTGTTCTTCTTTTGCCACTCCCTCCACATTGCCAAACACTTTGTTGAGGCCTCTTAATTTCACAAGGCATAAGGTCCTTTTTTATTAAAGTGTCTATTTCTTCTTCACCATCCCAAACCCTTATAACTATTGATTCACCTCTTCCAATGACTCCATTAATAGAGTCTAACTTCCTCTTTGGACAAAAAAAATCCCATCAATATGTTTACTTCACTGTAATGACCATCTCTCTCTTGAGACGTAAATCAATGTGTGTTCAGAACCATTGTCACTGACCTCCATATCTATTATTTCTAACAAATCAGTTGAGAGGCAGTCTCTCAAGGAATTTTACCTACTTCCATGCTCATCTCTTCTTCGTTAACGACGACATGAAATGGCATGCCCTCCTTAACATTTCCCTTATTAAGCTACAATTTTCCACCTTATCTTCTTCTCATCACATCCCTATACCTCATTACTGTCACCTAGTTTCCCTGTCTTTTCTTCTTTATTACTACATTGGGGAACATTTAAGACCAAATGAGTGGCATGCTTTCCCTATAGATCTCTTGCACAACATCATAAACTCATACTTAATTCACCACTCTTCCACCATGTAACATCTACCAAATCCAAACCCCCACATTTAATTCACTGGCTTGCACAGGCATAGTTAAGGTCTTTTTAAAATGTGTGCAAGAGTGGGATATAAGCTGTCCCATCCCCCCTACATGCCACCTACTCTACACACCCTATTCACCTTGGCATTTTTATACCCTTGATTTAAAGGGGTATCAAAGATCCAAATATGCGAGTCTTACAACTTTAAAATTTCCAACTCTCTCATTTATATCATTGCACAAAAAACACAAACATATCTAGAAATGGGGCTTTATGAGTATACAGATTGTTACAAAGTTAACAACATTTAGAGAGCCACCATTTGTGTTTGTTTCTCAAAATGCAGCTTCTCAATTATCTAAATTTTGAATCACCCAATAAAGAATAGAAACAATGGTCCGTTATAGAATAAAGAATGGGACTTTGTTTCTTCACAAACAAAACCATTACAAGAATGAATTTGTACGCCGCATCAGAAATTGATCCTCAAAACACCAAAATTTTCATAGTTGTACCATCTCAAAATTGCATTGAAGTTTTGATAAGCTTAAAAAATATTAACAATGGCAAGATGTTTTATGCCAAAACAAATAACCAAATTGTAATCCATAAGAGGGGCAATTACAAACAATGGAACAGAGTTGTTGATCCCAATTTGAGACACTGATTGGGTATCTTATAGGGAATAGGAGTTTAGGGAGCTTAAGAAGCTACCGCTCTTGTTATCAGGATTCTAAATTGGTATTTGAAAAGTAATTCTACATAATAAAGCAGATACTAATTTAACAGAAAGTATAATCGATTTATTTACTATGTTTCTTCTTCATGTAAATGGAGAATATGCTAGGGCAAAGCTTATCTTTTAATTAGTTTTTTTTTTTTTTTTTTCAATTCCCTCTTCCAGTAATCCGATAAGCCAATCAAAAAGTCAAAATGCTGCTAAAAGAAATTCATGCCCTTTTATTGATGGTCAACAAAGTTTTGTGCAAGGAGAAAACATCATAACAGACCAAATTTGTATCTTATTATATTCAAAGAACACACATAAACACAATAATGAGCCAGTGTGTTGGGTATAGGCAATTATGAGGTTCAATCCAAGCGGGTGTGGAAGCATATGATTTAATTTTGAAACCAAGGCCAGGCCATTGCAGATAGATACATTCAGTTCTACACTAAGTTGTGGTAGGTCAAATAAGAGAGAGAAGAGATATTACACTTCGAGCAAACATGGAAGAAGTATCTCTTTTAATGGATGCTTGCCTCTTTTGAGCAATAATGGAATCCTCAATCCAGCGAAATGATTACTCTTCCTTTGGTTGCCATTACTTTATATGTTAGGCCTGTTTGTTAGTTGAGTTCAGAAAGGAAATTTGTCTCTTCAACATGTAAACGGTTCATTCGTTTAATGCTTTTAGCTATAAAATTTGCTATTGGAATTTTACATTATGTAGTAGGTTCTATGTAGCATGTAATAATAGAAATGAGGACTTATGACCATGTGAAGGATTTTCAACAAAGGACACACTCTTTTAAATATGCATTTTCTGTTTGCATGCAATGTTTTTTTTAAAGCAAGATACAAGAATCAAAATAACTCTCTCCATTAAATCTGAGAAAAATGAAAAGTTAAGAATCAAACACAAAGCATCCATCCAACAAAGGTTTACTCTACTATGAAGCTGCTTGCACATGTTTTAATAATGAATAGGAACTTCTGCTGATATGACCTCAACATTAAGAATCGGTCTTCAAAAAATAAAGTGTAAATCGAAGTAATGAAAGGATTAATAAGAACAAATGTAATCATCATTAACAGAACCTTTTCACGTTACAATCCAGTCCTATTCATTCAAATTACAAAAATAGCTATTATTCTAATTTCTGCCAAAGGATCTAACATTTAAAGACTATAACAGAAGAAACATATTGTATTTAAATCTCACTATCATCAAGATCAATAAATTCTGAAAGAGCAACAGCACAAATATCCTTGTCCACCTTAACTTCCTTCTGACCAGAGTTCATTTCCAAAGGCACCAATCTAACATCCCAGCTAAGACAAAAGAAGTCTGTGCTTTGGAGAGCAGGCCCTTTGAAGAGCATTTGTTCAAGTTCCCAATAGGGAAAAATCAATTTCAGGTGCTTTATGAATAAATAGAAAGAATTGTTATGAAGTTTCTCTTACATATTGGATACATGTAACTCTGGGATAGATGGACATAATATCTTTATAATATGTTTTTTGGGGGAGGTTTGGGGTGGGTGGGGGAACGGTATTGTTTTGAAATACTGATTACACTTTACGTTAGCAACATCAAGAATCAAAACAAGAACCTTGGTTCTCTTGGCGTCAAGAGCTTGCTAAGCCATTCATCAAGGCTCCATTGTAATTGAAATCAGCATCACATGAAACACATGCCAAAAGAAAAGGTGCGAATCCCAGTTGACTGGCCCAAAAACTACCCCACAGACCTGGTAACTAAGCCAACAAATGTCTCTGCTTTGTGGTGCAGCCCCTCTCCATGTCTTTCTTGAAGCATCCAAGCAAATGAAAAAAAAATGGGGAAAAACAGTATTAGATGCTTTTGCTAAATAGCTGGAAAGAAGTCTTATGAAACTCCTCCATTATCAGGGTGAATATGTAACTTCAACAAAAAGGGAAGTATTATGAAAAGGTAATGGGATGTATTATGAAAAGGTAATATAATAACATTTTTTGTGTTTTGAAAATTGAAATACTGATTAGCCACTACAGGAGTCATCAGGTAGTCAAATAGAACATTTCACCACATTAATTTCTACTGCAACTACCTTAATGATTATGGTTATGACAATAGTTATTTTCCCACTGCATGCATTCGAAAAAACAATTTTATCCCCAGATTAAACACTAACAAACAAAAAAAAAAACTTAAAATTTAACATATAAGTTATATAACTAATTCTTATCAATCTGGGCAGACCAATGCTGAATGAAAAACACTGTCTTCACATACTTAGGAACATTTCATAGCTCCCTACAAGACTGCTCCTCCCTCAAGGAGATGAATTGAAATTAATCTTACAAACACCATACTGCTAGTGGACCACTTAGGACCTGTAGAATATAATGTTATTTAGTCACATGATTGACCATTCAGTGTGATACTAACTTTTCAAAACACAATCAAGTAACTAAACTAACCTTCACACTGAACTGCAATGATGCAAATCCCACAATCTGCTATTTCTCAGAAAAATGCGTACGTCCCTCATTACCTTGCAGATGTTGTTTGATTCTTCTTCCCAGTAAATGGGTAGATATGCATGGATATAAGCCTTGTCTCTTGCTTAATGACAATTTTCTGTTTGTAACTCTCACCAAATTGTTAATCCTTGAATAGTTTGCCCAGGTGATTAAATGCGCACTTCCTGATTGCCGTACATGCAAAATATCTTGGTTATGAGTTTATGACAAAGATTGCTAAGGTCCCATAGCCACTAGTTGTGAAATTATGAGCAAAACTAAGCTATCAACCAAGTCGTTCTGCAATCTCAGTGTCTAGCGTTAGAGCCATAAACCTTGCACAGGAGGCAAATGTATCCTACTTACAACTAAGCACCTAAGCAAGAGTTCTTGTAAGCACTATCATTGAAAATGTTATTCAACAGTCTGAAAGGTATCTATTCAACTACACTGCATCTCTGCAGTAGTAATCATCCTTTGTTTTGGGGGTATGTATATGATGAACAAACAAAATCCTCCCATTTTTACCAGATTATCTAAAACCCAGTCTCTGAAACTTGACATGACTCAGGGCATGAATACACTACTATGAAAAACTAATTTTGCCAAGTAAAAACATTTCCAACTTCAAACTGATTTTGTGAAAAGACGTTAATAAATTACTGGCTTGAAATTAAAGAGGCACATTGTCACAAGAATTTTCTTGAAACAAATGGTGCTAAAGGTATGCTTATGCTCCAATGAGAATGTGTAAACATGCTGAACAAATATGAAACACATTAAGACCTAAGTGCACCATATATACATGAACCACCATATGGTCTTTGACCTTTCAGATTATGCTATCAACCACATATACTGAAAAAATCAGTCATGATGCCAATGATTATCATCAATATCAAATACATCAAACTTGTTAACAAATATGCACGTTTTCCTGTTTCAAGGAGCTACACTTATCAACATGCCTATCCTTACCTGCATCGTATTCTTGAATGCAATGTGCAACAAATTCCTACCCATATTTCGGTATATTTTCATTCAGAGTTGCAAATGTTCCACAAAGCACTGAAAATGGGACCTTAAAAACTTTAGTGATAAATATTCAAGGTGGAGAAAGCTATGGTAGAAAATTGAGGAAAAAGAAGTCCTGGAGAACATAGAATTGACAGGCAACTATATAAAAATTGAGTAAAAGGTAAAGATAAAGTATATTTTAACGTCTCTTTGATTATAGGTTATATCAGATGATTTTCATGGAGAATGTTGTTTACTCAATAAATGGTCATCCAACCATACTTAGGTTGTCCAAACATAATGTCCAACTCTACTCTATAGGATTGATTGGAACCTTGAACTTGTCTTTAGAATTTTAAAGTCTTCACTTAGATGGGGAGAAACCGGTACAGGATAACTTTTGAAGACTAATGAAAATGGTATATAGATAATATAACGAACATTTTGAAAACCGAAGTTTAAATGTAGGCAAAGTCCGCAAACTTTTGGGAACATTTACAATTTTGCCAAAAATGTTTCCAGAAAATTTTGAAATAAGGAAAAGTTTCAAAAATTTGAAATGAGTTTCCAGTCTATCAGAACAGTTTCCAAGATTCCAAGCCGCCACATAACCAAGTCCTAAATTCTACACCCACTTTGGACCTGAACTCTGTCTTTTGCAAACCTAAATAATTTACAGGTGTGCCCTATCATTGCATAATTCAATCAACCGATCAATCTCAATGACAAATGATAATGGGATTTATCAACTAAGTTCAACCCTAAAATGCAATTATGCACGTCACCATGAGGTCTTGGCAAAGTGTGAATGGGACCTTTCTGTGAAAAGGTCAAGGGTTTGGATGTCCCAGTACTCTCACTACATTTCGTTCTCAGGTCTTGTGTAGGTACCTAATATCTTAAAATGATGATGATGAAGTAGTCCATAATTTCAGAGCAAATTTATCAGTATAAAAACAAATATTTGCATTCATACCCAATTTCATGAGGCATCTGTCCTTTCCTTCAACTCCTTCAGACGTTGCTCAAGGCTCTCGATTCGAGCACCCCATTCAGCTTTCACACTAATTGACCTCACTTCCCCTATTACCCTTCTCTTCTTCATATCCTTAACTCCTCCTCTTTTACTTCTTTCACCTTTCTGCTTCAACTTTCTGTTCTTGCTTTGCTTTGCCTTCTCCACAGATGCCCTCTGCAATGCTAGAAGTATATCCTCCCCACTCAGTGAGGGCTCTATCTTCCTCTTATTCAGGTCAGGTTTCTCAGGTGCCGGATTTCTGTAGTCATTTTTTTTCTCTTCGTTTTTCTGGGCTGTTATTCTGTCATCTGGCCGAGATTTTTCTGTTCTGTTTGGGTGGGATTGATGGGTATCAAGAGCTCCAGCAAAACCCCCGGAATTTTGCTTTTGTTTGTTTCTCTGCCTTCTGAGATCCGTTTCCTTGTTTTCACATCGAATTTTCAGCTCCTTACCGTGAATTGAAGAGAAACAAATTGAAGGGGAAGGGCATTTGGGCTTGTTGAGAAAACGTGCTGTGTGAGAGAATCGAGACGAGGAATGGTGTACAAGTCTGCAGGGTTGGATAGGGATTATAGAAGTCATAGGGAGGATAGAGCAAAAGGTTCTATACTGTCTCTGTTATGACGTGAAACCATCGGCGTCTCGACATGTTATCATGAAACTTTCTTAAAGGTGGGGTTGTATTTTAATTAAAATAAAGTTAAGATAATTAGATATTAAATAAATAATATTGATTTATTTTATTTTAAATAATATTAATAAAAATTTAATTATTCTTAAATAAATAATCACAATGTATCAATTTTAAAGGTGGCAACGGTACAAAGTCAAACCTGTCATGCAATTTTACTCTTGCAAATTTCAGGCCTGGTCCCATATGGCCAAAACAAAAACTAGTTTACTTTATTGAGTTTGTATTGGTTTATATTTGTGGTTTTATTGGGGTTAGCATATTTTTATTATGGTAAATAGATAAAATAAAAGGTTTTTAATGTTTATTTTGAAAAAGTTTGTTGGTCTAGGTTGATTGATAAGTTGGGGCGCTTACGGAGAGGAGACCTAGGTTCCAATTCCACGGGTGTGCTCATGCATAGCCAGTAGCCCGATACGACTTCTATAAGTGGTGCACCTGACTGATGACGGTGATGTGTTTCCTGCTTGTTCGACGGTCTCTCTTCATGCCACGTATTGAATCAGACTGATGAAGATGGTGCAAACCCTGTGCGGCCGGCGGTCCCCATCTCACGCCAGGTTACCATTAACGAGACGGTGGATGTGTTGGAAGCCTTCGCTGATAGTTTGAACCCTGTTAGCTGTGTTGGCAGTTACTAAAAATTGTGATGGTAACTAATTCATCTATGTAACCAAAAAAAAAAATGTTTATTTTTTTTTATGAGGAACCTTTTTTATACAACATATCTGCAGCATTTGAGGGGAGAGATTTGAACCTGGGCCTCTCGATAACTGGAGAGTTTTAACTACCCACTTGCTCTCCAACTCCTCTACGTTAATGTGAGAAATGTTTATATATTATTAATTTTGTTTTTTTTTTTTTTTTTTTGAATTTACATGGTGGAATCGGTAGCCACCATGAATCTAGGCAAGTTGTCCAGCTTTTTATGGCCGCCACAGTATTTTGCATTGTCAGCCCCAAAATCCATCACACAGATCTTCGCGCAGTCCGCCCTTATAACCACCATGCCACAATCATTTTAAACCTTTTACGTCGTTGAAAGCACCAGGAAAGGGACAAGCGTTCAGTCTGGTGAGGCCCGAGATTTGAACCTTGGACCTCCGCCCCCCTTATGGGGTTTGGATGAACCAATTGGTCTACACCTCGAACCTATATTATTAATTTTGTTGAAGCATTAAATTTAAGTAATTTTTTTTGTTGTAAGAAACTTTTATAAAATTTAGAGTGTTGGATAAAGTCAATAGGACCTCAACCACTCAAAGAATCAGTCCATCGATAAGTACTTGACCGCTACCAACCGACTTATTTCTTTTGGGTTTAAATCTAACAAGGTGCAACTACTAAGCCATTATGAATCAACAAAGCTAGGGTAATTTTTTTCGAAAAATGAATCATCTTTCAAGAGTCATATCTTTGCATAGAGTTGTTTAATTCAAACAATTCTTGTGTCATTTTGTGTGGAATTTGAAAAACTTTGAAATGAGTGGTCATTCGAAAGAACCCAAGTAGCACTGAGGGAGATATAGCCATGTGCAGATACTCGTTCAAAATTAGAGTAGTTTTAAGATAAATTTTTCCTAAAAATATCTCATATTTTAAGAGCAATTTCGCGATTTTTTCAAAAAATGAATCATCTTTCAAGAGTCATATCTTTGCATAGAATTGTCTAATTCAAACGATTTTTGTGTCATTTTGTATGGAATTTAATCAACTTTGAAATGAGTGGTCACTCAAAATTATCCAAGTTGTACTGAGGGAGACATAACTATGTGTAGACAATAGTATTTTTTTTTGTAGTATGTGTAGACAATAGTTTGAAATCAGGGCAACGTTAGGATAATTTTTTCCTAAAATATCCCATATTTTAGGAGCCATTTCTTTGTGATGAGTTGTCAGATTCAATTGATTCTTGGATCAATTTATGTGAAATTTGAAGAGCTTTAAAATGAGTAGTCATGTGAAGGAATTTGAGCAGTATTGGAGATATGACCCTGTAAAGTTAGTCATCAAAAACAAGGGTAGTGACGATTTTCAAGTCATAAAAAAAAAATTACAGATATTTGTCAGCCAAGGTTCAGATGATGGGAGGAGCAATGGAGGGCTAGGGCATCAACAAGGAAGGATATTCTATTTGGACATGGAATTTTTCAACTAAGTTTATTTTTCTCCTTCATTATCTTAGAAGTTTTGCATGCAAATTATTATAGGTTTGTTTTCAAATAATATAATCAATATAGGATATACTGGTATATCTTAGTAGAATTTGAGTTATAATTTCTTTCCCGTGGGCCAATTTATAGCTAAATTTTTAGATTCATCCCTAGTAATAGAGGTTAGTGAGGACCTCATAGAGAAGCAAACCTTGTTGCTGAAGGATAGGGCATATTTTGGTAAATATAATGGGTCTTGGCTAGGGGCTCCAACCTTGAGAAAATGGACTGATAGGAGTTGAAAGTCTCCATCACCAAGTTTATCCTTTCTTTCTAAAGATTTCTTCCTAGCCATTTTTTGATCTAAGAAGAAAAGACAAAATCCTAAAAGTGGGTCCTTGGTTTATGGGAAGAGCATGACTCTTTCATACCTGCTAGTATGAAGGCTTTGCACTCGAAAACATAAAATTATCCCTAGTACCAATCCAGGTTAGGATGTATGGATTTCCTATAGAATTATGGGAAATGGATACCTTCAAGGCAATAGGCAAGACTCTAGAAGAATTATTTGAAATTTTAAAAACTATAAAAGATGGATTATTGGCTATTTATGCTTGGATATTGGTCATGATTGATATAAGTAAACCTTTACCAGAATCAATCATTCTAAAGTATGTGAGAAAGTTGTGGACCCAAATCATAGATTATAAAAACATATCTTTTAGATGTAGAAGGTGTAATGAGGTGAGGCATATTGAGAGATAATGCCCTAAGAAGAGTCTAATAGAAACATATGTAGAAAACTACAAGATAAACTTACAAATGGATATAAATGAGGATGGTTTTCAACTTCTAAAAAATAGGTGTAGACATATGACAATGAATAAATAGTGGAGACTAGTAAGAAAAGATACTGGAAAAAACACCATTTGTTTGGAGGCTTTAGCCTATGAGGTGTAATATCCATTTTTTTAAACATAATTTTATATTGTTAGGATACGATCTTCATATTATATAACATGTTTAAAGAGAAATCACTCATTTTGTAGCCATAACTATCATTATAGAACTTATTACAATGAGGATAATTCATTCTAACATTACAATTGCTTTCTGGCATCATTTTGACAATCATTTGTTACAATGTTTGTCTCATATGTACACCATCACACAATATTTTAATCAATAACACATGCTAGCCAATTAGGTAATTAAGGTATATATGTAAACTAGTTAATTATGCCATGTCATAAAAGTGCTTCATGTTATTTCTTTCATACTAACTAATGGTTCTCTTAGGGTTGCAAGTCAATTAGCCTTGTTCATGCATAATTCTTAAGTCATGAGCTATAAAATTTCTAATGTCAACCATTCATCTCTTTGCAATCATGATATTTCCTCATATCTATTCTCAATTACTAGATTTGGTGGCTCTGTCCATTTAATTCCTAGGTCTAATCTCTAGTTGATAAAGCTAAGGGTAGTCAATGATTTCAACTAGGGTAATGCACATTGCTCGAAAGCATTAAGGAAGATAACTTGAGATCTTGGCTGCATCCTTTATATGTAATCCAATCATAACATTACATGTGAGGTAAAAATTCCTATAAAGAAGTATACTCACAATAGATATAATATACTATTTTTTTCTCTTTCTCATGTATGTTTTGTTTAGATACTAAAGCTATTTTGAAAGCACTTCTATGAATGAAGCAATATCTAGGTTACTGGGTAGACACCATGGGAGAAAAACCATATCATCGAGAGCCAACAAACATTGATGACCTTTATAAATTTTTTGATGTTGTTTGAATATTTGGGTCCATGTAATGGGTTCCCCTTTTGGATAAATTAAAAAGGGATACAAATATAAATGTGCCTTGGAGTTTTCCCAAGGTTTGTAGAACAACATTATGCAAGCTCAAGGTATATATTTTGAGCTAAGTGAGAAATCGATAGCTTGAGCCATAGGCTCACTTGTGATTGGAGAGCCCTAGTTCAAAATATGAGAAAATATTATTGAAGTTAAACAAAATTTCTAGGCAAATGGAGAAACTCTTCCATGCAACAAAAGGTACCCCACATGTATCTTTGTCTTGTGAAAGGAGTGGCATTTCTTGATTTTATTTTTGTTGGATAACAAGGGATTGTAGTTGGGTCCCCTACCCTTAACGAATTACAACTCTCTTCTTTAGATCTTGAGATTTTACAAATAGATACACTTCTAATCTCAATTGAGATGTTGTAACTAGAAACCTATATCATTTTATATTAAATTTCTAGATTCTTGATTTTCATTTTCTGGATCTTTTCAAATTTCTGTGTGAATACAAATATTCCAAAATTCAACATCCTTCTTGACATTTTTCTATAACAACCTTCACAATACCAAAAATTCACCTCTACTATCTATGCATTGCATCTTAGTAGAGTAATATTTTCAAATACATTGCACTATCATAGTCCGCTTTATCAAATCTATATTGCTAGTTTCCTTCTTGAAACATAAGTGCAACCACAAAAATTATAATAAATAGTTTATATGAAAATACATTAATGTTATAATATAAAGTACATATTACCAATGGAAAACATTAAATTAAATCTTAATCATTATTTGATTCAGGCAGTCAATATTTTTTTGTCATCTTTAGCTAAACTTACTACTTCCTCTAACCATGGAAAAGAGAATTAAACTTCACAATCTTCAATTAAAACCCCTCTATTGGCTAGCCTATTTGCATATTTGTTTTCTTCCCTTAATGTACGAGTAAAATTTATTTCTTCAAACACTTTAGTAAGATCTTGAATTTCCATAATTATCTCTTGTATGTCCTATGAAGCCTTTAATTTTGTCAAAATTGTATTTATTACTATGAGTGAATCACATTCCACCCATACTTTGTTCCATTTAATTTGTTTACATATTTTAACCCTTTTAAATCCACCCAAGATTTAGCTTCATTATTTGTCTTAAATCCACTATTGAAAGCATAATGAGATAAAATCTATCCTCTATCATTTCTAATTATTCCTCCTCTTGTTGGTCCTATATTTCCTTTAGATACTCCATAAAAATTCAATTTGACCAACTCCACATCTGGTGGTTTCCACTTTATATTCTTTGTCTTCTTTTTGTTTCTCTTGCACCCAACATCATAATTCCATTTGATGGCTTGACTTCATCTATCAAGGCTCTCTGCTTCTAGATTAGGGATTGGGTGAGTTGATAGGGTTGGATTAGATTCCTCTATGGCTAAACATATCTTCCTTTTCATTACCTCTAAATTGCTTTCATTTCCTTTAAATATTCTTCTATTCATTTCTATCCATATAGTCCAAAGTATTGTATTATATATATATATTAGATTGTCTGTAAAACCTCACTTTTAAAAGTGCTCTGTCATTGCTTTAACCATTCTTTAATTTTGTTATTCATCACCATGCATTTACCAAACATATTAAGAATCCATTGCCATATTTTCCAGACTATTGAATAGTGTCTCAAGATATGGTCTATACTATCCTAATTTTTACAATCAACACATTGAAAGGGGCCATAAAAATCCCTTTTCATAAGGTTATCCCAAGATAAAATTCTTCTATGAACTACTAGCCAAACAAACATTTTAACTTTAGGAATGCTTGGGCTATCCCAAATATCTCTCCATATTCTTGCGATATTCCTATTTTGTTGGTGCTTTACATTATATCCACTTCTTATTGTGTATTCTCTTGATCTATTCAACTCCCAAATCAATTTATCCTTGGATCTCCTACAAATAATCACAATTATTATCTTTTTACTGACTCCTAACATTAATGTCTTGTATACTTGTAAAAAATATTATTTCAATTTGTATCTTCCTTCCAGATCCTTGTACAAAATGTTTGAAACCCTATCACCATATTTATCTTGAAGTAATCTCATCCAAGGTTTCAAAATTGGATCTAGATTGAGTGGTTTTTGACCACACTTAGTATCCATCCAATAGAATTTTTTTCTCCAGTTCCCACCACCCATATTAAACCTTTAATCACTATATCAATAGATTTTTTAAACCATTTCAAAGTGCAGAAGCATTTGGTAGAGAGAATGCAATAAATATTAAGCTTGGGTCATTGGGCTCAACATACTTACTTAGAAGGATTATTTTCTATTGTCTTTGACTCTCTTTGTACAATCTCCATATTACTTTTCTCCTAAGAGCCAAGTTTACATCTATAAGAACTCTTAAACTAAGGCCTCCCTAGGTTTAATCATCACACACCTTGCTCCATTTCACCAAAGGAAATTTCCTTTTGTCATGTAAACCTAGCCATAAAAAGGATCACATTATATAGATTAAACTTTTTTCAACTGACTTTGGCAATACAATGACATATAATATGTTGGAATGGCCTGTAAGACTGACTTATTTAGTTGCACTCTTCATACTAATGATAGCCATCTACCTTTCCATGTCAGTAGTTTATTCTAAACATTACTTATAACTAGATTCCATAATTCTATCATCATTTTCCCCTCAAATAAGGGTATCCCTAGATAAGCTACTGGCAAATTTGCCTCCTCCATTTGAAATAACCTACAAATTCTTACTTTGATTTTAGCTAGAGTGCTTAGGAAGTAAATTTTGGAATTTGTCCTATTAACTTTTTACCCTTATGCTCTTTTGCATTTCTTTAAGAAATTATTCAAAGCTTTGGCCTCGTTTATCCTTTCCATTTCAAAAATGGTTGCATCATCTACAAACTATTAGTGGATGATGTTGTCAATGTTATTGCTAGCCTTAAGTCCACTTATAAGCTCATCTTTGTTAGCCTTCTTCAAGTTATTACCCAAAACCTCTGCCATAATAATGAACAAATATGGTGATAGAGGATCTCCATGTCTAAGGCCTCTCTTGGCTTTAGATGATTGGTAGTTCTTGATTTGTCATAAATTATATTATTAATAAGGGAAGAATCTCACTTTTGTATGATTACCACTTTAGAGGAAGAATTTGAATAAATGTCCTATATTTCCTTCTAAAACATCTACAAGAAAATGTTGTAAAATCTAGGATGACCCTAAGCACTTTGGCCATCATGGGCTTTGATATGTTGAAGGTACTATAAATTCAATATCCTTTGCTCATGTGGGATAAATTTATAGCCATTTTAAAGGTGCCATTGAGTTGATAAAGTAGTGAATTCCTAGCCATATTTAGGTTTCTAATAGGTCTAACAAAGATCAAGGTGAGACTTTTATCATGGAACCATATTCACCTACTACCATGAAGAAACTTTATTGCCTAGAAGAAACTTATTTCTACTAAAAAATATTTACTAAACAACAAAATGCATAATAGTAGCAAACAACAAAGACAAAATGAAATCCACATAAGAGATGTCATAGAAGAGATCTAAATTATAATATCAATGGATGTCACTACCTCAATACAACAATAAAAATAAAAAAAGAACAAAGGATTATGAAAACAAGAGAGGGGGTTTAACAACAAAATGTATAGTCATGAAATATAAAAGGTAGTAAGTGTTGACATCATAAAATAGATATCAAAATATAAGGAGCTCCCCATGGAACAAATAATTGAGGAGAAAAAATATGTGAGGGTATCTAGGAATAGATATATGGGGATATGATATTATATTATATTGTATAAGGGTTGGCATGGGCCACATATAACCCAAGGTTGATTATATTATAATATAATCTAATATTATATTAGTAGTTGACTCCCTAAATTAGAATTAGAAGATAGGTGTATAAAGAAGGGATATTTGTCATTGTAATCATCATGGAGATCAATCATATGTAATTATGTTTTCCCATGAAGTGGCTTATGGGACTTTGCCCTCTCTAAGTGGCGCTCTCATCTTGGGAGATATTGTGGAGTTATTCCTTCCTCAAGGAGTATTATTGGTGTTGCCCTACCTTAAGGGTATTATCTATCTCTATCTCTTGTGTGGATTATTATTGTGGATGAATGATTTGATATTTCTGCATATTGGTGAATAGTTTATGTTTATGAGAATAAAGTTTCGTAACAAGTGGTATCAAAGCAACAATTTTGGCAAAGTGGGGATTGCTTTTTTTGTGGATTGTAGAATTAGGGCAATTTTTTTTTCCAAAAAAAAGTCTCATCTTTCAGGAGCTATATCTCTATGATTTTTTTTATTCCGATGATTCTTGGACCATTTTATACATAATTTGAAGAGCTTTAAAATGAGTGGGCATATGAGTAGTATTGAGGGAGATACAACCTTGTGAAGTCAACCATTTGGAACAAGGGTAGTGACAAATTTTTAAATTGCAATTTTTTTTAGAAGATAAAATTTGTCTAACAGGGTAAGCAACTCAATTGCAGTGTTTTTTATTTTATATAAAAATTGTAGATCTAATTGTTTATGTGGAATTTTAGCTTCAAATTAGTAAAGAGACATATTTTTTATGAAACCCTAGTTCATAAAACCCTAGTTTGCATTGTCTTTTTGTTGGGACATGAACTATGGAGCTACAAAAGTTTTCTTGAGAAAATGATATGGATATGAGAGAGTGGTTGAAAATAGTAAAATATCACTACAATGAAGGCATGCTATGCTTTGGATTTCATAGTATTTTTTTTGAGTAAGATTTACAATGGGCAAAAAGCTTTTTTAGAGACAATCCCTTGTGCACTTGGGAAAAAATAGAACTAGCATTCTTGAGTAAATGAGAGCCTATTCAATTACAAAGAAAGTTAGATATTTGTATGAGAGATCTTGAGGAAAGGGATAAAAATATAGATAGCCTAATGGGTGTTATTAAAGACCTTGAAAAGAAACTAGAAGGGATTCAAAATGAGAGAAATGAAATAAAAGAAGAGAGATTTTTTCAAGAAATAGAATGAAGACTATGAAAAAATTAAAACTACTAAAGGAGAAGAAAGTGAAAAAAAAAAAAACTACTAAAGGAGAAGAAAGTGGAAAATGTTAACAAAGATAGTGAGAAGAATGAAGAAGCCAATTCATCTAAAAATTCTATTTTGCAGGTTCATAGAAGCATTCAAAAGGAAAATATTATTATTTCCATTAACCCTAATAGCAAATATAATTTTATTAATATTGCTTTGGCTAAGAAGTTGCCAGTTCAAGCAACAAAACTAAAGGACATACATCTTGGGGTCTTCCATGTTCATATTTTTGAATATTTGAAGATCACCATGAATAAATATGTTTTACATTTATATTTTCATGCTATTGAGATGGATGATGTGGATATTGTTCTAGGTTATCCTTGGTTGGATTCTTTAGGTACTGTTAACATTAATGTGCAAAATAAGTTTATGAAGTTATGGTACAGGAAAAGAAGATAAAATTGCAAGATATTTTTCAACTTAAGAAGCAAGGATCCAAGAAAAAACAAGAAGTAGTTGTAGAGAAACAAATTGAAGAACAAATCAAAGAACCTAAAAAGAATCCAAGAAGAAAGTAGCAGTAATAAAGTCCATAGAAGAAGAAGTGGTATAGTCTAAGGAAGCTTTGATAGAAGAGCACAAATACACACCAAACAAAGGGAACATGAAAGAACAATATGTAAGAGAATTTAAAATAGTGGAACCAAATATTGAAGAGTCAAAAAAGGTAGAACATCAAGTTAAGGTTGTAGCATATCGCCATCCACACCATAATGAGCAGCAACCATCTTGGAGGCATTGCTTAAGACAACAATATTATGGTTCTGCAAGGAATTAGAAGGGCACCAACTATGGTAGTTTTTGGTAGAGAAAGCATAATGATCTTGGTTTTTAGAGTGGTGCATCAACATCAAGGAACAAGTGGACCCATCATTCAAATTATCAAAATAAAACAACAAAAGCGTGGAGCCAACAAAGTGGATTTGGATACTCAAGTGGAAAAATGACATACCAACATCTATGAAGACCACCATCAATCAATGTTTCACTAAGATGGATGGATGATCGAGATTGGCACCAGTTGCTAATATTGCTTTGCCAATCATATTATCTTGTTTCTTCATATGTTTCAAGGACGAAACATTTGTGAGGGTGAAATGTTAGGTACCTAGGAATAAATATATGGGGATATGATATTATATTGTATAAGGGTTGGCATCCATCACACTTGATTGTATTATAATATAATATTATATTATATTATTATATTAGTAGTTAACTCACTAAATTAAATTAGAAGATGGATATATAAAGAAGGATATTTATCATTGTAATCATTATGGAGATCAATGATATATAATTGGCTTTGCCCATAAAATAACTTATGAGACTTTGGCCTCTCTAAATGACACTCCCATCTTGAAATTTTTTTTAGAATTATTCCTCCCTTCAATTTATTTTAAATATAAATTTATGTTTTCCATAAAACGAGGAAATAAATAATTATATCCTAACCACTCCAGGTTATATTGCCCGAATAATGTTAGCATTTGTCCATGGTATAATGCAAGACCAAAAGAAAATAAATAAATAAAATAAAATATAGAAGAGTAGAAATCTTGCACTTGAGAACCAGAGAGTGCATCTAACAGTTTACATCCAAATCTTTCTTGAACTTTTCTAAATGTCCAAGTCAATACGAAGAATGTGTTGACATAATCCAAACGTCAGCAGTAAAACCTACCATATAAGGTATATACTTCTTTTATTTAAATATTTCTTAAATAAGGTGTATACTTTTCTTAAATAGTTCTTAAATAAGCTACAACCCAAATGAAAAATAAGGGGCAACTAAAAAAATGTATATAAGGGTTGATTTTCTACATTGTCCAAAAGTTGGGTTTACTTGCAAAATAAAAGTTAGCATTTTTTTTTGATATATAGAAGCAATGGTTACAATCACGATTTTTAGTAACTACCAGCTGGTAGGGTTCAAACTATCTGCCAAGGCTCCTAGGACTTCCACCGTCTCGGTACATGGTAACCTTAATCTTTAAGCATAACTAAAATAATGATTGACTGTGTAAAAGCACACGTTTTGAATAAAAATATTAATTGTTTTTATTTTAAAATAATAAAATTGTTTGTCAGACAGATCAATGGGCCCTAACAGCAAGGAATCCAATTGGCTGTGCAACTGTATTTTCTTTGCTTTTAAGGAACTTGAGAAGACAACCCTTCAATCCTATTTTTAAATTTTATTTTTTTTAAATATATTTATACATGATCTGAACTTTAAAAACTTAAACAATATTCTTTAAAACTTTGAATGTAAGATTTCTCAACAAAAACACAAACAATAAACCATAATAAAATTTATTCATTCACCACTTTCCAAAAACCTTATGATGAATCAATTTGTTTCATTTGTTTTCTTTGCATTGCCATTGTTTAATGTTTTAATATGGTTTTCTAGGCAGATGCTGTTCTCAATTGTTTAGTGCTGCAATTGCCAGGAAGGTTGATAGGTAAGTCTTATTCAACAATTGTCTCCACGAAAGGCACAACCCTCTGTGAAGAGTCTGCCAATGGTCGCCAAAGACAGTAGCACCAGTTGCAAAGTGCACGAACTCATGAGCAGATGAGAATTGCAACAAGCACCAAGGATATTAAATTCAAATTTGAATTGATGCCTTCTCACTCCTCTAATCTGCAGGAAAAACGGCAGCAATGCAGAATCTGAATTAAATCTTTGAATGCAAAGCAAGAATACTTTGATAATAACAAAGTAAGAAAAAGATCTGCTATGAAGAATTCAGAATTATTGAAAAAATTTATATTAAAATTTGTTAGAATAAACAAATTGAAATAATCTATCAAAACATTTTAATAATTAAAATGAAGAATGTGAAAATATTTTACTTTCTAAATAACCCTCTACAAAAAAAACATATAAATATAAAAATATATATATATATATATATATATATATATTTTTAAAGTAGCCTAACCATCTCAAAATTATCCTACTATCTTCACTCTTGTTAAGGTTGCCTTCCTACAAAATTTAACTTAAAATATATAAATTTCAAATTTTTACCTCACTTATTTTAACTCAAAACTATTTATAAAAAATTGCTCAAATAATTTAAATTTACTATATTTTAAATTTAAATTTGTGATTCACAGGTCATGAAAATGGCTTAGAAGAGAAAAAAATAATAATTATCTCCTACCCACTCTAGGTTATATTGACTCGTGATGTTGTCATCTTTAACTTTAACTTCTTCCGTATGGGTATAATGCAAGAAAAAAAATATAGAAGAGTAGAAATCTTGCACTTAGAACAAAAGAGTACATCCAACAGGTTACAATCCGCATCTTTCTTGAACTGTTCTAAATGTCCAAGTCAATACGAAGAATACGTTGACATAGCAGCAGAATCTACCATATATAAGGTATACATAAAACAAACGTTAGCAGCAGAACCTACCATATAAGGTATATGCTTCTCTTAAATATTATATATATAAGGGTTGATTCTCTACATTGTCCAAAAGTTGGTATTACTTGCTATATAAAATAAAAGTTAATATTTTAATATTTTTTCAAAGACATTTTAACAATGAGTTTTATTTAAATAACTTCTATTAAGAAAAGGTTTTATTGCTATGTTCTAAAAGAATGCTCCACTGTACTTCGCTCTGCTTAAAAAAGAAGAAGTTAGCTTCTTCCTGCAATATAAAATAGAAAATAGATATACATCTTATGGGGCTGGACCTTAAGCGTAAGTAAGATGATTGACTATGTAGAAGCACAAGTTTTGAATAATTTTTTTTTTTTTTTTTTTAAAGTAACCAAATTCTTTGTGAGACAGATCAATGGGCCCTAACAGCAAGAAATGCAATTGGCTGTACAACTGTGTCTTCTTTGTTTTTAAGGAACTCGAGAAAACAGCACTTTAATCTTTATTTTTTAAACTTTTTATAATAAATATTATTTTTTAACATAAATAGTTTGAATTTGAATTTTTTTTTAAATTTAAACGGTACTTTTAAAATTATCAATTTTAACACACTTTTATATTTATTATAAATAATTTAAATTTAAATTTTTTCAAAACTCAAAAAAAAAAACCTTTATAAAAGAAGCTGTTTAAATCTCTCTATCAACCAATTTATATTCTTTATTTGTTTTGTATGCATTGCATTGTTTAAGGTTTTAATATGGTTTTCTAGGCAGATGCTATTCTCAATAGTTTAGATCCGCAATTGCCAGGAAGGTTGATAGATGAGACTTATTCAATTGTCTCCACGAAAGCGACAAACAAAAGAAACGTCGGTTGGAAAAGTAGGCGGATAAACATAGGAAATGATGAATGCTGGCTCAGAGTTTCTGATCACTCAGAACTGTGCAGACCTGGGTTTACATGGTTTTCATAGCTCTGATTTCAATCCGGGAAGAAACAGTTGTTTATACAATGAAAGAAGAGAATTTATGTGCAGAGATTTTATCAGATGAGAAGTGGAGTCACTCACAATAATGCATGGGAGGGTGCTGCTTTTGTTCACTAGTCTTTTGGCTTTAATCTTCACAAATTCAGGTGCTGAGCACTTTGCAGAAGGTATGCAACAAGCCTGGAAAAAAATCTTAAATTTTTTGAAACTGGTATCAAGTTTGGAAAAGGGGTCTACTATTATTTTTAAGAAATTATTTACTTATATTTTGTTTGATACAGATCTTAACATACTACAGAGAAAGTTTTATATTTAATTTTTATTGCAGTTTAAGGAGGTCTACTCTGATCTCTTGAGAATTGCCTGCCTGTACCCTGTTTGATAAGGTTCTTAAACCAGAAAGAAAAATTTATATTTGTTTTTTCATATAATTTTGTTAACTTTAACATTCAGCTACAAAATAAAACTATAAGATTTTCAGTTCTTAACATCCAACCATATAACTGAATAATTTCTTTAAAACTTGATTTTCATAACAAGTCAAATAATATTTAAATTATATAATCTTTAAGTTCTTTAGAAGTTTTTTTTTTTTTTATAAGTTTTGTATGTACAAATCCTTCCATTTTATGATGACAAATATTATTATAACTGTGCCCATTTTAGACTTCCACTGTCATAATGTCTGATAAGAAATCTCGGATAGGCAAGAGATTCACTTTACATGGGCTTTTTTAACATAGTTCTATATTTATGCTTTATTAGAACATCCAATTTTTTTATACGAAACAAATTTGTTGGATCATCTGAGTTCTCATTTTATTTCTTCTTTTTTTTTCCCTTCCTCTCGTTGGTTATATACATTGACATTTTTATAATTTTTTTGTTATATTATATTTATTATGACATCAAATTTTATTATTATAACTTATTTTATAGTAAAATGTTAATCTATTATAAAAAATTTAAATACAAATTACACTCATATTCATTGCATCTTATTTACTATTACACTTTATAACTTAAACTGAAGAATTATTTTTATCAAATTTATTGATATTTTACTTCTAACTTAAACAGAAGAATTATTTTTATGAAATTTATTGATATTTTACTTCTGATCTTATAAGTTGGTCCATGTTAGCTCTCATGCATAAGATCAGGAATATCTTCCGTATGATATATTGTTATGATGCAGATTCTTATGACAGAAGCTGCAGTCCATGTGGTGTGCAGTATAAAGTTACCAGTAGGTCAGAGCGGGTAGAGAACATTGCAAGTAAGTTTAAGAGAATAGATTTGGCTTCTAATAATAATGAATGCCCAAAATCTTTTAGGATATTTTCGTTTATTAGATTCTATATTAGTGTATATAATGCCTGACTACACTCTAATATGCATGAAAATATGGGTATGATGAAAAGACTCTAAGGAAATATAATGACAACCTGCACCATATTTTGGCTGAAGGGTCTATTATCAGTATTCCCTGCCCATTAGGGTTGAAAGCAAAATATTCTCAGATTCCTGAAGCAGATTATGCCAATGGATTGGTGTCATTCTTCTCTTCACATAGGCTGAAAGAGAAAATCACAGTAACTGATACAAGTATAGATGCAGTAAATTCAACATTAAAACTATACATAAGTGGCAACGTAGATCCTGGATTTATTGGCTGTGGAATATGTGGACAAACATACAATCCTAGTAATGGAGATACAATCCAGTCCGTGGCAAAATACTGCAATATATCAGAGGACAGCCTGAAAAATGAAAATCTAACCGATGACAACATTACAAGTTTCCAAGCGATTAACATTTCCTGCAAAGGGACAGATGACATAAATAATTGCAGCAAATGTGGATCATGGCATCGTGTACAAGGTGGGGAAACCCTGTTTGGGTTAGCAGGACAGTGTAACATTTCATTTATGGGGTTGGGACAGGCAAACCCTGGAATAGATTGGAATAATATCTATCCGGGCCAACACATAAATATACCTTGTGCGAATCCTAATCTTTCAGTTCCACTTGACCGTTGTGGACCTTGTGGGATTGAATACATAGCAAAAGAAGAGGTGGGTATACAAGCCATTTCAATTAATTGTTCAGTCAATATCACTGATTTGGCAGCCCTTAATCCTTCAGTGCAAGGGTCAAATTATAGAGTTCCTCTAGGGGGCAGGCTTAGGCTTCCTTGTGGGCAGAGCACTTGTGGACCATGTGGGTCTCTGTTTACAACATTTGACAGTGAAAGTATCATGGCTGTAGCTTCCATGTGCCACGTGGGTACCATTGCCCTACAGCTTGAGAACAAGGGAATGGACTTAACGGTAATACCCAATAACACAATCCTGAAAATGCCCTGCACTAACAATCAACAGACAGGATCCCCATGCAGTAAATGTAGTCCAAACATTACGCTAGATTATGACAGTGATGTTCATGGGATTTCATTGATGTGCAATGTTACTGCTGATGTGATTCTGTATGCCAACAACATCAGATATGAGAGTGAAGTTATACCTCAAGGTGAGACTGTCTATGTGCCATGTGCTTCAGTGCCTGCACAAGTACAGAGAACTTGTTCCATTTGTGGAGCATCCATCAAGCTGAAGGCTTTTGTTAAAATAGAAGTTCTTGCAGTTTTGTGTAATACAACTGAAAGTGCTATCATAGATGTTAATCCAAAGAAAATTGTACTGGATCGACCTGGGGTTGGGGACACTATAATGTTGCCTTGCAATATTAACTCAAATAGGGGGTGTGGTCCTTGTGGAATTTCATATGTTATAATAGGTGAAAGTGAATCATTGCAATCTGTGGCTGTGAAGTGTGCAACAATGGCACAGGAAATTCAGTCAGCCAATCCAGAAATGGACTTTACCCAGAGTCTAGCTGTCGACACAGTACTTGACATACCTTGCTTTTCATCAGGTATGTTACAACGGAACTTTATCACTCTTATTCCTCTGGTTATATTGCAAATTGTAATGTGTGATGATTATAATAGAAATTTATTACCAAACTGTTTCTGATGCAGATTTGGCTTCCAGATCAGATGCTTGTGCTAGAGGTTCAAAATTTCAGCACAAAGGGCCAGCAAACCTTTTGTTAAGAATTTTGTTGTCCCAGTCTTGGATGGCTTTTGTATTCAGCCTTTTTGTTTTGGTCTTGTGAACTCTAGACTCAAAATACTGTATACAAGCATAGTTCTCTTGAAATGTCAAATACTGTTTAAAATCTGATATATCAACAAGCAGTGGTCTATGACATATTGATTAAAAACTGTAAATTGTGCAGAAAGAAACATCAACAAGTACATTCAAATTCCCAGATAATAAATTGGAAGTCTTCCTCAGACATTTTAGAAACTTCAGGCAACAGAAACATTGTTGATGAGTGTCATTGTTTTTCTTTGAAAGTTATATACAAACTACAATAGATTTTAATAAACATGAGACTTTAGGACAATTTTTGTAGAGCATTCCATGAATATGGTATATAATCTTATTTAAATTTTATATTTATTATTATTGATGCTATACATGCTTACTATCAAAAAAATATCTTGTGCACTACAATTACAATTGATATAACGGGTGAAAAACTCGCATATGAACAAATAAAACACTTACAAAATAGGATTTTCTTAAACAAGATGCCTCCGAATAGACAGGCACTCAGCACCCAGGTTTTTTTTTTTTTTAATATATATAAGATTTTGGAAGACGTGTATTAGTGTGTTTGACAACCAGCCATTCAAACAAACAAGCAATACAAGAGGAACACAACGAACAAAAAGCTACAGAATCATTCTTCCCAGGGGCATTATCAATAAGTACCTACACAAATTTTCATATTGATATTTAATGTATAGCCTAAAGATTTAGGTTATATGACATTTCCAATATACTGAGTTTGTTTTTTAAAGTAGATAATAAAATCTTCATGAAATTACATGAAAAAAAATTGTTACCTTAAAAGTTTAGAAATACAGTGAAATGAATGTATTATATTTTTAATTATATATTATAACAAGATTATTTATAAGTTGAAACAAGACCCTTATCAGCTTTAGTTAACAAGAACATTTTTTTCTTTCTTTCGATTTTTTAATAAATTTTTATAACTCTAAAACCAAAGATCCTAAGAACTAACCATTTTTAATTACAATATTAAAATGAGATTTGCATTAGAGCCAAATCTCCTAAACCATATGTCTGTAATGGCTGTCCAAATTAGCCAAATATTGGATTTGCTCACCAACCTGCTTAATCCTCCCATCCTCAATAGCCATGCCACTTTACCACTGAACCTCTACCTTTTTCTCGGTACCCGTCTTAGTTAGGAAGTCTTCCACTTTATTCATAGCTCTACCTACATAGATCGGAATCATTTTTCAAATTCCCTCCAAAACTGCTTAATTTAGGTGACACGAATCCAAAACCTCCATGTCTCCAAAGCAAAGTTCCTTATGTAATCCAAAGCACCTACCAAGATGAGAATCAAATTCTATGATTATCCTCCTATAACCTTGTCTTACCACCTAGATAGAAGTAGATTTGATAGCTAAGGCTTATGCTTCATTGTTCGTGGCCCTATAGTTTCCAATAGAGCATTGTCCCAACATGATTCCTAGAGACCTCTCCAATTCTAGCTCTACCTGGATTACCTTTTGTAACTTCATCAATATTAATTTTAATTCAGCCTTCTAGGGATGTTTTCCAAATGGCTTTGTCTCACCCCTCCTACACTTCAACTTTATTCCCCATCATCCCTATATCAACCTGAGTTTCCTCTTTAGCATATAGTACCACCGTTTTTGTGACTTTGCTCTAAATGACTTGCCAGACGCCATCCAAGGATGAAAAGGTTTCTGTAAAATTTTTGCCATTTCTCTCCAACCACACTTACAAAAAATAAAGTTTAATTCAAGCTTCCACCCAATACGAAGAACTTTAGATTTAAATCTACCCCTCTTTCATCTTTCTTAGATATTAATCCGATTCAAATCACCATTGGCTCAAATTTTATAAGCTAGAGACCATTGCTCCTGGATATGACATGTGAATGAACACTCAAACATCATGTGGTTAGATGTTTCCTCATTGTTGTAGAATAAAACACATTAGGATGGACCAAAAATTACCCTACGTCTCATATTATCAAAAGTAAGAATTCCATCATGCATGAACTACCAGGCAAAGAACTTTACTTTCGACCAACCCTTGGACTGCCAAATATTTCTCCAATCCTCAACCTAATATGCATGAGGAGGAGGTTCTAGAAGGATCTTATCATATCCATTCTTCATTGTGTAGACTCTAAGGCTCTTATAGCCCTAAGCTAATTCATCCTCCTCCTCATCTCTATTTGTGAGAAATCTTTCTGCCAAGATTTTAGTCATGATTGGTATTAATTATAGAGAAATTGGAATTGGCCACTCATCCAACTTCTTAAACTACTTAAACCTATAAGTCTCTAGTTTATCGATGTTGAAATAACTTTCAATCTTGATGCAACCCTTGCTTTCCATGGCTATTTTTACTCATTGGAGTTTTAAGAATCTGACAATGAGAGGTGGGTATTGATCCCATGAATCTATTCAAAATCATGTCCTCTCCCCTCTCCCCACTTTTCAAAATAATCCATCTTTCAGTACATGAGATCCTAACTTTAGAGCCTGCCACACTAGGGACCCATTAACATCTAGAGGAAAATGACTCACCTCATTTAGGTTCATCTGTCCCAAATATTTACTATTTAAAACTCTACTAAAAAAAAAAGTTGGTTGGGAGATCCACCTCTAGTAAAGCTTTCCAACCAAAGCTTTATTATTTAGCTCCGATCTCCTTAGTCCCAAACCTCCCTTTGCCTTGGGATGGTTTCCTTTCTACCAACCTACTAATGCCCATTTTCTATCTCCTTTTACTCCTTCCTATAAAACGTTTCTAGCCATTTTGTCTAACTCTTTCCATATGGTATGTGGGGCAGTAAGGATATAAAATTTATAAATTGCCATGACTTGAATGATTGACTATAAAAAATTTAATCTACCCCCAAAGGTTAACCATTTGTGAGACCAATGGTTAATTATTTCTTTGATACAATCCAAAATATTCCTCTAGATAGCTATCTTTAGTTTTTTAAAATGTAAAGGGATCCCCAAATAGAACAATAGGAGAGAAGTCCTTGTAAATCCCAAGATCTCTAAAATTCTATCTTGAAGCCTTTGATCAAGATTGAGAAAGACCACTATGGATTTCTTATCATTGATGACTTAGTTTGTGGCCCTAAGGTAAACATTAAGAATATATTTGATCATTCTTGCCTTCATGAGGTTGGCCATTTCCACCAACCAGTGTCATGCACAAACTATAGGTGAGTCAAAACCTCATCACCCACCTTGATACATGTTAAAAAAACCTATTGTTTTCTCCTCAAAATGAGTCTCCCCAAGCCTTCAACAATTATGAGAAAAAGATAAGGGGAACACGGATCTCCTCGATGAAGGTCTTGAATGGATTCAAATGGTTGCGAGGGAAAACTATTGATTACCATTGAGTATGTCAAAGCAGCGATGTAGCTCATGACCCATTCTATCCAATCCTGAGAGAAACCAAAGGCTACCATTATCCTTGACAAGAAGCTCCACTCCACCCTATCATAATACTTTGACATATCCAACTTTATGAACATTCCTCTATTCTAGATTTTTGTATTGAGTGGATTACCTCTTAAGATAGAACCAAACCATCCAAGATTTGTCTACCCCCTCAAAACCCCTCCCTATAAGGAGTCATATGAAAAGAAACACCCGAGTCAATCAACCATGAGTTATTGTTTTCACTTGAGCATGTTGTAGCTATGAACAGGTCCCCTAAATCTTCATTTGTGGTCTTTGTTTCTATAGATTTATCTTCATTAGCCTTTTTAGATCCGTGATCTCTTTTATAATGTCCTATTTTACCACACTTCCAAAATTTTCTTTTGGTAGGAACAACATATTTTTCCCTAGATTTCAATCTCCTTTCACCTGATTTATTTTTTCTTCTTTATTTAGAATGACCTCTCACAACCAAGGCACCCTTCTAATGATAATCCTTAGAATATTTTCATCTCATTTTCTTAGATAGGATTGTTCCTACTATATCCTCTACTTCCAATGTAGAAGTAGTATTGGATATAGCCATAACTAGGTTATCCTAGGAGTCAAGTAATAAACAAAGTAAAGTAGTACACTTTTTCTCTTCATCCATTTTTATATCTATAGAGTTTTATTGACTTACCACAGTGTTAAAAGCATTCAGATGTTCAATTATAGACTCACCATCATTCATCCAAAGAGAATACTTATTTTAGATAAAGAGTTTATTTACCAACGACTTTGTCTTATACAGTGCTTTTAGCTGTTCCCATAACAACTTTTTCGTGGCCTCTATCGATACATTCAACAATACTAAATCAGATAAGTACAATCTGATAGATCTTCTTGCCTTCCTATCAATATTTAGCCATTCCTCATATGTCGTTCCTATTGATTTTATTCTTAAAACTGTGATCCACTAATATTTATCCACCATAAATCCTCCATATTGAGTTTCCATAACTCAAAATTTTATCCATTAAATTTTTCGATCTCTACTCGTATGCTTCCTATAATTTTTTCTTCACCCAGATTCTTTCGTGCATTGCTCCCACTCAAGAATCAATTTATCTTCGAGTTGAAACCCTTATTCCTCAAACAAATCTAAAACCTAGATCTAACACCAAATGAAGAGAAATAATACCCTGATAAACAAATTCCATAAAAAATAGTAATTGCAGAATAAAAGGAAAAGTAGAGAAGAAGAACACATTACACAAAAATTTATCCTGGGAAACCCTTTTGGGAAAATCCCCATAAAAAATATTTCCTTATTCTATAAACTTGACCATATTCAATACAATAATATTCTTTTGTTCGCTTTTTGCTTGCAATTACATTTTTTGAAAATTCATTACCAAACCCTCATGCAAGTGTTTCTTTGTATACCAACAACAAAACAAGGGGTTTTATAATACCATGGATACAAAACCATGGGGCGACATTACATTAACTCAAAAACACCCATATGGATCTAAAAATAGATTAAACCCCCAAAATAATTATAGAGTGTAAAGTCCTTTCAGAGTTAATCCCTCTTGAATAAAATGAAAAATATTAAACATAATTCCAATATCCTCCCACTTGTTGAAAACTTTCCATAGGGGCTAATAACTGCCATTGTCAACTATCAAGGACAACCATGTCCATAGATCTTCTACACCAAGAAAAGTTTTGAGCAGGTACAACTTTAGTTATTGAATTAGTAGTATTTTTCTCCGTATCAACTTTCTCCAATATCACTCGGTTCTCTTCAACCATCTCTCTCACAAAATGGTACTTGATATCAATATGTTTTGATAAATCATGAAAACTCGACAAGGAAATTTTTATAGAGTGTAAATCCTTTCAGAGTTAACCCCTCCTGAATAACATGGAAAATATTCAACATAGTTCCAACAACCATTCCTTTTATAAGGTGACTAAGAGGGTGGACCTGAATTATCAAATTCATGCACCTAAGATGAAATTCCTTAAGGGGAAATAGAAATGGAAAATATCAATGCATGGTGGATGATGTGACAAGATATTAGCAATACAGTGCCCATATTTGGTTGGATTGATGAATATGCAAAATTTTAAGAATGGTGGGATATGGAGTACATAAGAAGAAGACTATAGCATAAGTGGAGACAGTGAAGAAAGAGTGGTGGAAGCCATAACCCAAGCAATGATAGATGTAAAAGTAGGGGTGAAGGAGGTTATTTAATTAGAAAACCCTCCCTCATAGGATTTAGGGGTTGTAATTCTTGAGTAGCACTCTCCAACTCAAGAACCCTTGGATTAGGCATTTACCTTGATGCAACATAAGTGAAATAAGGAGTCTTACCATAGTGCTAATTCTATGCTAACTAAGAAAAAGAAGAAATATCCTTTGAAGGTAAAAATCCAAGTATACATGAACTAGGTGGTTGAAGGAGACCCAATGCCTCTCCTCCCCTATTGTATTAAAGGTCATTGCTATCTTTGGTACTAGCCCCATCGACATCAAATTCCATCCCATGAGCCTCAACAATCATTTTCTCCTCATAGGTGATTTTAGGGGTATGAATACCTTACATCAATAGCTTTCACTCCCACAAATCCTCAAGTAGGCACCTAATACACCTTAGCCAAAGGATTTACACCCTCCCATACCACCTCTCAACCACCTCCCTATGGCCTCTTCTCCTAACCCATATTGTTTGTCCCTATATTAGGGTAATTTGTAGTTGTCTCCATTATCTCTCCAAGCATACTACCATACTTCAGATACATTTAGAGGAAAGTATGAATATACATAAAACAAAGAGGAAAAGATAGAAAATAGACCTAAAAAAAAGGAAATCCAAAGACAAATTGATTTACAAGGAAGATTTCTCTCCCTTACTTATATGGACCTAAAAGTCTCAAAGCCAAAAGGATAAACGCATCCTCAGGATTATCAAGTGACCATGGCGGCCATCAGTCTAAAAGGAACTAAAGCCAAAGGCATGACCGAACTAACCAAAAATGCAATGAAGTTGCTTAAACATGATTTGATGACCTTGGAGATAAGGTTGTAGAAGAGAGAGGGAGCTTCAAGAGGTCAAAGATACCCTCAAAGACCTTCGGGATGAGGTCAAAGGGATACAAAACCAAATGGAATAAGTGGAAAGTTATTGGGATATGGTATTCCAACTATAAGAAGAGTGGAGGAAGGATCAAAAGTTATTGGATTGATTATTTATCATAGAATACCAACTCAAATTGTATAGGAATGACTTGGAGTAGCTGGAGAAAAAGATAAGGAAATGCTCTAAGATCATACAAAAAAGTACCATCACATTGAATCAAGATGTCTACACCTCACACTAGAACAACATAGCCAACTCCATGGATTTTATATACCCACTCATTTATTTCATTAGGTTAGCATCTTGGTTAGCATAGAAATTACTTAAGAAGTGGAGTAGGTCATTGATCGTATTCGAACCAGGTGGCAATAAAAGACAAAAAATATGGTCTCCTTTATTATAATTTTCATGCAGCGCCTTCACATACATTGTATTTATATTGCGGGGAGGAAGGTGGTTAGAGAAGAAGGAGGAAGGGAGGCGGCGTGGAGGGATAAGGGAAAGGAGAGGAGAGATAAGGGGTGAGATAAAGGGCGAGATAATAGAGAGGAAAGAGGAATGCGAGAGAATAGGGAGAGGAGAGAATATAGGGAGAGGAGAGGTATATAAAAAAAAATCTTGCCGACAATTAAACCCTGCCGACAAACACCATTGTTTTCACACTGAGCCTAGAAAAACCAGATATTTCTAGGCCTTAACCCTCTTCACATTTGCAACATTCTCCCCCTTAAAGTTGAGAGGACTGACAACACAGTCTCTCAGCTTTATAAATTGAGCTTTAGCCATCGCTTTGGTAAAGATATCTGCAATGTTCTCCAAAGTGCGACAAAATTTAAGCTCAACAATTTCATGCTCCACCATATCTCGAATGAAGTGGTACTTCATATCAAAATGTTTCGTTCTGCTATGGTGGATTGGATTGTATGCCAACTGAATGGCACTGATGTTGTCATAGTAGATTCTGGTTGGACCATTTTGTTGCTCTCCAATCTCTTCCAACACTTTTCTTAGCCACAAGGCTTGAGTACTAGCATAGGTGACTGCTATATACTCAGCTTCTGTAGAAGACAAAGCTACCACAGTTTGCTTTTTAGAACTCCATGTTATTAGTCCTGATCCCAGACTAAAACAGTTCCCTGAAGTTGATTTTTTGTCATCAATGTTGCTGCCCCAATCACTATCACTGAAGCCTACAAGCTTGATAGTGTTACATTTATGGTAATGGATTCCAAAATCCAATGTACCCTTCACATATCTGAGAATTCTCTTAGCTGCCTGCAAATGCAGCTCAGATGGGCTAGCCATAAATCGAGAGACAAGAGAAACAACATACTGAATATCAGGTCTGGTGTTGGCGAGAAACATCAAACTCCCAACCATGCTTCTGAAAGTGGTCACGTCAACTTTTGGTGCTCCATCATCTTTGCTTAATTGGATCCCATGTCCAACTGGAGTTGCAACTGGTTTGCAATGCTCCATAGCAAACTTCTTGATCATGTCCCGAGCATACTTATGTTGACAGATGAAGATCCCTGTATCTGATCGATGAACCTCCATTCCAAGGAAGTAGTGCATTAAGCCGAGATCCTTCATCTCAAATTGCTTCATCATGGAGTGCTTGAACTCCATATTCACTTTTTCATTACTACCCATGAATATGAGATCATCCACATATAAACAAACTATGAGGATGTCTTTCCCTTCCTTCAGGTAGTAGAGAGTGGGTTCATTTCTGCTTCTGGTGAACCCAAATTCTTTGAAATAGCCATCAATGCGAGAGTACCAAGCTCGTGGTGCTTGCTTGAGGCCATATAGTGCTTTTTTCAATCTATAAACAAGGTGCTCCTTACCTTGCTCTTGAAATCCTTGAGGTTGTTCAACATAAACCTCCTCTATCAAGTACCCATTGAGAAAGGCACTTTTTACATCCATGTGTTGGATTTTCCAACCTTTGTGGGCAGCTAAAGCAAGAACTGTTCTGATGGTCTCCTGTCTGGCTACAGGAGCAAATGTCTCCTCATAATCAATACCATACTTTTGTGTAAATCCTTTTGCAACCAATCTTGCTTTGTGCCTTTCAATGCTTCCATCAGCATTGAATTTGGTCTTGAAGACCCATTTACATCCAACACACTTCTTTCCTTTAGGAAGCTCTACCAGCTCCCAAGTATCATTGTTTTTTATAGAGGTTATCTCCTCTTTCATGGCATCTTGCCATATCTTTTGAGTACAAGCCTTCTCATAACTAGAAGGTTCAAGTTGTGCACTAGTTAACAAGGCATAGTTAACTACATCTCCCCGAGGTTCTTGGGAGTCATCATCTCCATACAAATGCATATTTTCAAGTCTTTGCAAAACTAAACTCATTTCACTAGCTTGACTTCTAGTATATCTTCTTTGAAAATTTTTATCCAACATCTGATAAGATGGATGATGTTGGAGAGTTCTCTTACCTCTGGATGGAGAATCAATATCCATTGGTGAGGAACTAACTGACCTTTGTGGAGAAGGACTTGGTGAAGATGATGATGAACTGGATGTCGAATGTCTGCTTGGGCTTGGAGGAGGAGACTTCTTGCCTTTCTTTGGTGCCACCTGTTGAATTTGTGAAGAACCTGCATCATGAGATTCAACATCACTATAAATTTGGGGATTTCCCCATTCTCCCCCTTCATCAAAAATCACATCCCTGGAAAGTATTATCTTTTGAGTCCTAGGATTGTAGAGTCTATAAGCTTTTGTGTTCTCACAGTACCCTACAAAAATGCATGCTTGACTCTTAGGATCGAGCTTCTTCCTCTGTTCATCAGGAATGTGTGAGTAAGCCAGTGAACCAAACACTCTGAAATGCTTGACATTCGGTTTCTTACCATACCATGCTTGGTAAGGAGTTTTCCCTTTCAAACTTGAAGTAGGACTCCTATTCAAAATATACACACTGGTCCTGGCTGCATCTTCCCAATACATATTGCTCAAATGCTTCGTCTGAAGCATAGATCTTGCCATCTCTACAATGGTGCGGTTTTTTCTTTCAGCCACACCATTCTGTTGTGGAGTATAGGCAGTAGTGAACTGCCTCTTTATTCCATGTTTTTTACAAAAATTCAAAAATTCATTAGAGGAGTATTCTCCTCCTTTATCTGATCTGAGACACTTAACAAAATATCCACTCTCATTTTCAACTCTTGCTTTAAAATCTATGAAGCAATCAAATGCCTCATCTTTATGCTTCAAAAAATATATCCAACACATTCTTGAAAAATCATCAATGAAAAGAAGAAAGTAAGAGTTGTTACCAATGCTCTTGGTCTGCATCGGACCACAGATGTCCGAATGCACTAGCTGGAGTGGATAACTGGCTCGCCATGCTTGTCCATGAGGAAATTTGGTTCTAGCGTGCTTGCCCAAGGCACAACCTTCACAGACTTCCTTATTGTCCTGAACTTTAGGAAGTCCGGTCACCATCGCTTGAGAAGTTAACATCTTCAAACCGGCTGAATTCAAATGACCGTATCTCAAGTGCCACAACACACTTGGATTTGCAATAGCAACATTTACTAATTGATCTCCTCCTGGTTGGCCAAAATTTAAAGGAAATAACTTGTTCCTTGTCATTGGCACTTGAGTAATGATTCTATCACTATTACTCTTATCAAAAATGGTACATTTACCCTCATCAAATAGCAACTTATAGTTTTTCTCTAACATTTGACCAACACTTAAAATATTGTGTTGGAGATGAGGTGTGTAATAGATATCACTTACTTGTTTCATGCCTTCTTTTGTTGGAACCTCCATGGCTCCAATGCCTTCAACCGCCAATGACTTGTCATCTCCCAATTTGATGTTGGATTTGTAGGAAGAATCCAGAGTAGCAAAGAGTTCTTCTTTGCCACTCATATGATTTGAACACCCAGTGTCCAAGATCCAGGTGTCATTCAAGTTCTGATCTGACTTGCCATATGAGAGAAAGAGATTTGAGGTCCCTTCCTCTTCTCCAAAATTGCCATACTGACTGCTCTGGTTGCTGCTCCCTTGTGAAGATTTTGACCAACAGTCACGAGCGAAGTGGCCAAGTTTGCCACAATTGTAGCAAGCTTGTTTTGACTTGTCACTTCCTTTTCCTCATCCTGGATGCTTCCCTCTATTCTGTTGTCCACCTCTATTCTGACCTCCACCTCTGTTTGAAGATCCTCCTCTGTTAGGAGTTCCACCTCGTGGACTATTCCTACCTCTACCTCTGTGTTGACCTCTGCCACGACCTCTGCCTTGTCCTTTTCCTTCTTGTGAAGTGAAGGCTTTGTCATCACCTCCATGGCTAGTGGAAGAAGATTCCTGCAATCTCTCTTCATGTGAAAGAAGAGAACCAATTAGTGCATCAAAGGAAAGTGCAGTCAAATATTTTGACTCTTCAATAATGATTGCTACATGATTCCACTTAGGAAGAAGTGTTCGCAACACTTTCTTCACTACAACTTCTGGTTTAATCTCTTCACCTAGAGTGACCATTTTATCTACTACGGCTTTGACTCGCACGCAGTAGTCTCCTACTTTCTCATTCTCTTGCATTCTGAGATTTTCAAAATCTCTTTTCAGAGTTTGAAGCCTGACTTGCTTCACTTGATCACTCCCTTGAAAACTTTCCTTTAAAGCCTTCCAAGCATCTTGAGCTGTTATACAGGATGCTATTCTAGGAAATATGCTTTTATCTAGGGCTGCTTGTAAATGATATAGGGCAAAGGAATTATTTTTCTGGGCTTCTTTCTTGGCTTTTCTATCGGCAACACTTAAGGTAGACCAGTCAGTAGGAGAAGGTTCTGTGTAACCCTCTTCAACTATTTCCCATAAACCTTTACCAATCAACATAGTTTTCATATTTATTGCCCAATATTCATAATCACTACCATTAAATTCAGGAATTGGGAGATTCGAATTTGAAGCCATTTCTACTACTTGAAAGCAAACTTTGATTTGACTAAAAAACAACAATTACAAAGCAAAGTAATTACAAGTTCAAATCAAATCTAGATTTCTTAACTCTCTCACTGATTTCTTGTTCTTCTTCTTGAGGATTGCCTAGTACTGGAGGCCCAAAATTATCTACAATGGAATCCTCATCATCATTGATGACAATAATTTCAGGAGCTGTTGCTAGCTCGGCCTGTGCTGGTTCAGCCTCTACTGGCTCAGGTTCCGCTGGCTCAGGCTCTGGAGAGCGTGGGGTATAACTCTCACTGGATTGTTCCTCAGGTTCAAATGCCACTGAATCGGACTCCTCCACTCATTGTCCAAAAATATTGTCTTCTGAGTCAGCCTCGTATCCAGAATCCGGATTCCTTTGGTGGGCTATAACAGAATTCTACAGTTGACTAAATACGACATGCAGTCCATCTCATCGAACTCGTTCATCAAAAGCTTCAGCAGTTTCTCTCCGTAGTAGAGAGCACAAAGCATGGTAACATCCGGTAGATCTGATCATCTACTCATCAAGGCAAAAAGAAAACTTCGTTAGAGCTTCTGAGGTTACAATTTTTGCTCTTTTACAGCCACTGAGGCTATTACACAAAATTTTTAGCCTTGAACGGGGTTCCAAAATTTTTTGGAAGTGCTAAACGGGCGCTCCGGAAGGCTTCCCATCACTTATATGTTCCCCCTTTTTACAAATATTGCCCTTTTAAAGTTTTCAAAAAATCAAGCTTTTCAAGCCCCTTGGGCGATTTACAATTTGCCACAATTTCTCTAAAGTTTACAATTAAATCTTATAAAGCTTTTTAAAAGTTTTTAATTTAATAAGAAAATATGCTTTTAAATATTATAAAAAAACTTTTTTTTTAAATAATTAAAAGCATTTATTAAATTATTAAATTAATATTCAAAAAGCTTTAAAAAAAACTTTAATGAAACCTTTAAAGAAATTAATAAAAAAAAACCTTTATAATTTTTGGCGTAGAGAGGATCGAACCCTCGACCGCCTAGTTATGAGCGAGGATGTGGGCCGCTACACCAAGCGGTGACTTTGAAACCAAACACGCGCTCCTCCTTGTTAAACCTTTCAACAACAAAAATAATTAAAAAAAACTTTTAAATGCTTTGAACCCGACGGGTTTCGAACCCGGGTCCTCCAACCGGCAAGCCAACCGACTTGACCATGTGCGCTACGCGCTCGGGTGGAAGTAAAGAGAGGACAATATTTATTTAAATAGAACGGCGATGAAATTAAAAAAAAATGAATTATCCCACATGTAGTGGAAGGGAGGCAAACCAACTCCTTTTATACGCCCGCGAGCGCATATGCTCTCGATTGCCTTCGGGAAATCACCTCCAAAATATTTTGCCAATGAAACTGTGTCATCCAACCGCAACTTCCCATGTCACCATGCCACATCAGCTGCTCACTCAGTTTGCACCTCACCTTGCCACGTCCGCGTCTGTGCTACCACGTCACTGCCTTAGGATTCGTGCCCAAGCTGTCAGCTCAGCCTGTCTAGTTAGCACTTGCATGCCACCTTTGCCAGTGCCTGCCTCAAACTGCATGCCGCTACCTAGTCAGCATCCATGTCAGCACCTACCTCAAGATCCATACCCTCAGCCTCAACTCTCGTGCCTCCTCGAGCGCTGCCCACACTGGCTCTGATACCAGTGATCGTATTCGAACCAGGTGGCAATAAAAGACAAAAAATATGGTCTCCTTTATTATAATTTTCATGCAACGCCTTCACATACATTGTATTTATATTGCGGGGAGGAAGGTGGTTAGAGAAGAAGGAGGAAGGGAGGCGGCGTGGAGGGATAAGGGAAAGGAGAGGAGAGATAAGGGGCGAGATAAAGGGTGAGATAATAGAGAGGAAAGAGGAATGCGAGAGAATAGGGAGAGGAGAGAATATAGGGAGAGGAGAGGTATATAAAAATAATCTTACCGACAATTAAACCCTGTCGACAAACACCATTGTTTTCACACTGAGCCTAGAAAACCAAATATTTCTAGGCCTTAACCCTCTTTACATTTGCAACAGCCATAGTGGCCAAATTAGAAAGGATGCACGAAGAAAAAAACTTCTAAGTTTGGATTGTCAACACAAGTGAATAGGATTTAGAAGCCACTAGGATCCAATACCATGAGGTAATATTTATAAGGGTGTGGGACACCATAAATAGATAATAACCCATGCATGAGTGTCTAGCCCAAGTGGAAGTCCTGAATAAAGTAGTCAAAAATTTATATTCCTCTTTGGAGTCCCTTATTCTAAGAGGGTTTTCATCCCATGGGTAGAAGAATATTCCCCATCATGAAGCAAGAATGTATGCAAGCCTTGTAAGAATGAAAATAAATAAGGATAAATTTTTAGGATAGGTCATAGGTCATAACAATTGAAGATGCCACGAAGGCTATTGGACACGTAATAGAGCTTGAAGTGTAAGTGTGGTAAGTTACACATGGAGCAACAAGTTTCATGTGCCTAGATCAAGTTGAGATCTACAGGAGCCACTGTAAATTTCAAGAAGTATATACATTATCCAAAGAATAGTGAGAGGAAGTGAGAGCTCAGATGAGAAAACTCCCATCTTACTAAACCTTCCCACATAGTTCTTGAAAATTTTGCTCCCTAGCATTTTACTTTTGTTATTGCTTTGTTTCATTGTTATTTTATGTTTGTAATTACAACTTCCTTTTTTTGATTTTGTCCAATGGACAAGGCAAGAATTTTGGGTTCACTCCTTCCATAGACTAAGGAGCCCTAGGAGTGACCAAAGTTATAGGAAATATTTTTCTATAGATTTTCTTCACTCTGAGTTAGGCTAGTTAGAAGTAGGATAGGCCAAGGCTACACTATCAAAAGATGCTTACCATATTTAGTCAAAATAAAAGAGCTTTAAGAAAATATAGAAAATCCTAGAAGCCATGTCAAATTTTAGATCTTCCATCTATGGTTGATGATCATCCTTTTCCCAAACTAAACGCATCAAGGGTACCAAGGCCTTTAGATAATTGATTTTCAATCCAATGACCTATGTAGTCCTTTTGATGAAGGAAAATATAAATGAGAAGGAAATAATTTGACCAAATACAAAGTAGGATACATGGCAACCAATTGAGAGTCAAATAAATGAAATAAATAGTGCTTCATGAAGAAGGCTTTACATTAGATGGAGGTTCCACCTTATTTGAGGATACGTGGCAACCATGCACATCAAAATAAAAGTAGGAAAATAGCATTAAAGAGTACATCCAATAGCGACTACAAAGCTTGAATTTCATATCCAAGCCTATCATATCTGATCATGCATCAATCATGGCCACTGCCCACCATATGCATGAACCTATTGTGTCCTCCTAAACTAGTTAGGGAGGCCATATCCATGGTATCAACAAAGTGATGAATCCCAATAGAAATATAGTAAAGAAGTAATGGTGCATCCACCTTGATGTAGTAGTAGAGAGCCAAGTCAACCATATTTGATCATCCAAATGCCCAAAAGCTTTCAGTATTTATGGCCTTAAATATAGAGACCTCAAAATTATTGTCATGTAAGTTATAGAAGGATTTCTCAGTTGCAGGAATAGAATATATTTGTAGGTATTTTTATTAGAACTTAAAAGGGAAGGCACCCTCCTCTCGACTTATAAATAGACCCGATTACACTATAAAAGATATTGGAAATTTTTTGCTCATGCTTGGTACCCAACCTTGCAGGCCCTTCCTTTCACCCTTCTTTTATACTATAATAAGGGGATTCCAAACCTTTTGTTATGCCTAATAAGCATAAAATCCTTTGATCCTCATTGTCTTGTAATCACTTTAAGCATGTTAAAGGAAGTCATGACTAATTTCACTTTGTCCTCCTTCTCTTGACTTATCTTGATTATTGATAGTGTGTTTGCTTGGTTGTGTTCACTAGCCATAGGTGATATTTTTCATGTTCAATTGCCACTTTTTGCAATTGGAAATTAGGGGCCCTAATTATTTGGTGCATCACCCCCATAGCTTAGGACTTTGCTTTCCTACAAAGCATTTAATTTTATTTTCTACTTTCATTGCAATTATTCCCCCCACCTTAGCTTTTGGAGGTTATTGTGCATTAAGGATTTAGATCCAAAAAAGAGTCAACCTCAATTAAAAACCTCAAAGGTCACCTTGCAAGAGGTCCCCCTATACATGGTGCTTCCTATTGTTTTGCTCTAAGTGAGGCATAGTCTCATTCGTCTTGTCAAACCCCCCAATCTAGGCTCAATGGGTGCATTATGAGATGACAACAATACTACAAAACCTATGCATCAAATATTTTATAATTGATGCCCAATTAGTAAAAAAAATTATATGATAAATGCCATACTAGAAAGAAAATTTACCCCTTAAGGAATAAATAAGCAACTGTAACATGATATTTTCTTCTTGAATATGGTGAATCAATGTCAATGTGGAGATCTCATTCAAGTGATCTATTATTATTTTAGTCTCATTTCCATTGAAAGTAGGTAAGGCTTTCATAATAGTGGTTGGTATGAGAGAATAGACCATTAGGTTTAATGAGCCTTGATAGGTCCAATCTAAGAGTTGATTTTAGGGCTTAAGCAATTATAATGCTTGGTTATTTCTTAAGCAATTATAATGCTTGGTTATTTTGGGGATGTTGATTATACTACATTAGATATGGATATACTACATATACTAGGAGAAGAGAAGCATATTCTAGATATGGAGGCATTAGAGGGAAGATTTACTGGAGAAACCCTATTGGTCGGTAATCCCGCACCACGCACAGGGAGGGGACAGACCAATGCAAACATAGAATGACTGCCGCATTGGGACGAGGTAGATGATCTCCGAAGGAGATCAGTTCATTGGGGTAGTTCCAGCTATCCACACCGTACAACAAGGAAATGAAAAAAAAGGAAAAAAGGAAGAAAAGAGAAAGGAAAATGGTCGTAGCTAGAACTCACAAGGATGGGTATAGCCACATCAAGACCTATGTAGGCATGACACCACGAGTGGAAACACATATACAACACCTAACAGATCAACCAACCAAGCCTTAATTTTAGCTCTTGAAAGTAGTGGGTAGAGGATAAATTCTAGAACCAACGAACAGGTGCATGAGATCCAAGATTCAAAATCAGAGCGCTCCTATCCAAGTAGCTTTAGCAAAAATAAACCCCCAACCCATGTTTATAAATGCACATCCCTAAGTCACTCAAGAAAATACCATAAAATCCATATTACAAAATATCATGAGATAACTTAGACGACCAAACAAAAATGAACATTCATACATTTAGTAAAAAAAAGGTAAAAATCAGAGACCAAAAAGTGATGAATCTATATTTACACAGTGGTAAACCTTACATATGAATTGTAATGGCTAAATATCCACACTTAGGAATGACCAACATTCCACTATTTATAATCATATTTAAATCAAATTCAAAATTGGACATTAATGGTGGTAGATGGTAAGACAAACCTCAGAGCTAATAGGCATTGAACTGGTACGTTGCTCCTCAGGATGACACCAATATTCTAGAAGGAGGTAGATGAATTTGGTTCAATCTAGGCATTTGGATCTTTTGATATTTTTACCCAGTTGATCAATTCTCAACTACCTCGTCCTTTTCCTTGACTGGTGATCCTATAGTTAGGTGACAAATGATAGGCACTAGAGCACCTTGGGCACATCACGTCTAAAATCTATCACTTTTGTGTACGGTGTTAGACACCTATACTACTGTAGTAGTAGGTAGATCTTCTGTTTGAATTTTAGACAATGGTAAGAATTTTGTGTATCGAGAAGATGCTTCCTTTGTACTTCTTTTCACTCATAGAGGCACTTTGGGAGAGGGCAGGCATTTCTTCAAGGTTTCACCCAATTTGCACTCGCATATCCCTCCTGAGTTGGGTGGGGTATTTCTCTTTCCCAAGGGTAGGGTCATACGATTCTTCCACCCTCACTATCCACTTGAAAGGTCTACCCAACGAGTTGGGCAGGTATTTCAAAATGTTTTACCCAAGGCAAAGGGTGGATTGTCCACCTACTCTATCACCTTCCCTACTTTATTTTGTCATTCACCCGATGTTTTGGTCTGCCCATGACTATTGCTACCACTTATTTGATATCTTCCGTTCGTGCATCAATGTCTTCAAAATTTTGAAAACTCTTTTAGAGAGCCATCATCCTGCAAAAGGCATGTGGGTGCAGCAAGACAAAATTTTCACCCATACTCTTGGTGATTCATAGGGACTTTTCCCTTGTGGGAAAGGAGGACCCAAAAAGCTACAAGAATTTATAACATTCTCGAAGAAAGGGATAGGAGAAGAAAGAGGGAAGGGAGGATAAACAAATAGAAAATACAAAACACTCAATGTGATAGAACATTAGGGGAATAAGAAGAAAAGAAGGAGGGACAAGGAAAAGAGAGATAGACAAGGATAACATAAGGGAAAAGCATAAGAAGAAACATAAGCAAGAAGAAGGATCTCACTAACCAATAGAGTCAATGAGAGGGAAAAACGAGAAAAGAGGAAAAAGAAGAAGGGATAGAAAGGTAAAAGAAACAAAAGAGAAGGTGATCCATAGGATATTCCCACAAACCACACTCTCTTTAACATACCCCATCAAGGATCATGGAGGCTTTAAGAACAGATGAAATGCTAGGGGCATTTGCTAGTTTTAAAGTAATAATTATTTTTGACACAGTCTTGCAAGAACTTCCTTTTCTCATATCCACTCTTCCAAGGAATCTTCAGATGTAGTGCCATTATCAACTTCAAGTTCCGTAACTCATGTTGCTTCTACCTTTTGAGGTGCTTTTATAAACCAAATTTCTTGGTATTCGAGGAGTGAGCTCTACTTTCAAGAAAGCAATGAATATATTTTGTGAGATATCCATGTAGAGATGCTTGATTTGTGAGCCTTAGATCCATTAGGCATGAGGTCACAACAACAAAAAAGGAGAATACAAGGAACACACATAAAATATGAAGGAAAATGCTTCTTATCTTGCCCACTTCTTGGAGCCTGAGTCATCGTGGAGTCACCCAAAACCTGATGATGTCTCTCTTACCACGTGCTTTTCACACTTTTATTTAATAATTGGTCTATGTACACAAAATTATGACATGATAGGCATGCTACTACCTCAAAATTACCTTTGGAAAATCACTTGGTAAATCTATAATATCCTGACCAGATCCTATTGTACTCTAGTTGTAGCTCAAATTCAAGCTGGCATTTTCCCATTACCTGCCAAGTCGCATCCAAGATGTGATATGGTAGACTATTATGCATGCTAATACTCATGCATTCGATGATTAATGTGGCCCAAATATTTTCCACATGGGAGCCCTTTTTTGGTACTGGTTTATCTAACAATGGGCTATGGTATTGCTAGTCCTCGGGATACACTTGTTGTGAGATCTTGGCTCTAGACACCTCCGTCGTCCTTACACACTTATTCCCATAGACTTAATTAATTGAACCTAATGTTGATGGGACCTCCTTGGGAGCTGGGTTCTCATAAGCTAAGTCACCATGGAGATGATTTGGTCCTTGCTCATCAAGTCCTTGGATACAAAAAGGGTGCAAAAATGTGCCCTCTTTACAGATGGAATTTATACCATAATCTAGGTCCACTTCTAGGAGAAATATGCAAGCAATAAGATTGTTGTATTTAGCATTGAAGATTGCATTTCTCTCATATTATGTCAAGAAGACATCCGCCCTTCCTATTCCATCAAAAAATATTCCTTGTCCCTACACAACTTGAGATTGCATCCATAGTGGATAATGTACAGTTGGAAGGGGAGTAGTAGCATTTGGAAATGGGGATGAGAGGGTAGAGTCATCTGAAGATGTCTTTCCTACTAGAATTAGGAGTCACTCTACCCATACAACCTCCTAAAATATTTATTGAATCTTTTTTCCCTCAATTGTAGTAGCAGGAGGCCTATATTTGAACTTAGAACTTGGATATAGTACAAGTAAGCCTGGGTAGGTGACGAATGGTACTAAGGGAGGAACATTTTCTAGATTCTTTAGAATCATATGTTGAAGTCGATAATGGATTCTAAAGGTTCCCTCTTGATGAATGAGAGGTGCATCAAGAGTTGGAAGGGGTACATGGAGCCATCAAATGGATCGATGAGAGCTCCTACCAAATTCGCTCATGATCAGATGGATCTACACCCAAGGGATCGATACCACAATAGTGCCCTTCCTTCTAGAGATAGGATTAGTAGTCTAATCATGAAATCCTCATGGGTAATACCATGGAAGGGCACTAGTGCGGTGACATATTCCATATGTTCTTGAGAAATTTCCAAGGTGCCATTATATTTGGTTAGGGGCTTTAGGGAACCCTTGGGAATATCATGCCAGCAATGGAGGTTTAGTGGACCGGGGTCATTCCACTAGGAAAAATATAGATGCGCCATCTTAACACTAGTCTTCAAAGGTATCGATTCTTTTGTTGGAGTTAAAGTTGAATTCAGAGTTGCAAAATGAGCATACTATCTCCACTAGTAATGTCAAGGCTACTCATTGTACCTTGAGTCCTTTAGGATATTTGGATCTTTAGCACGAACATGTGAATGGTCTCATGATCTAAGAATACCACGTAGTTGAAGTCACTGGATGATTTTGAGAGGATATGGGTAAATTAGAGTGTCACCAAACTTTGACTTCCTAAAACACAAAAACTCAATGATTTCCCCAATGAAGTCGTCAAAAACTATTGGTCTATAATCTGGCACCGCACGTAGGGTGGGGGTGGACCAATTCTAGCATAGAACAACCATCGTATCAAGAGGAGGTAGAAAATATCTAGAGGAGGCTGGTTCCTCAGGCTGGTTCCAGCTATTTATGCTACACAACAGAGAAAGGAAAGAAAAAGGAAAAAGGAGGGAAAGAGATGGGAAAATGGTAGTATTTAGAAATGACAAGGATGGGTATAGCCACATCAAGACCTATGCCGGCATGACACCACGGGTGGAAACACAAATAGAATACCTAGTGGATCAGCCAACCAAAACTTCATTTTAGCTCCTAGAAGTAGAAGGTAGAGGGTGAATTCTAGAACCAATGAATAGGTGCATGAGATCTAGGATTCAAAATCAGAGCGCTCCTATCTAACTAGCTTTAGCATAAATAAACCCCCAACTCGTATTTACAAATGCACATCCCTGATTCACTCAAGCAAATACCATGGAATCCAAATTGTAGAATATCATGAGATAACTTAAATGACCAAATAGAAATGAACATTCATATATTTAGTAAAAAAAACGAAGACAAAAATCGGAGACCAAACAGTGATAAATCTATATTGCACAATGGTAAACCTTACATATGAATTGTAATGGCTAAAGAGCTACCCTTAGGAATGACCAGTATTTCACTATTTATAAGTATATTTACATCAAATTTAAAATTAGACATTAATGGTCGTAGATGGGAAGACAACCCTTAGAGTCAAAAGGTGTTGAAATGGTACACTACTCCTCGGGATAGCACCAATCTTCTAAAAGGAGGTATATGCATCTGGTTTAATCTGGATCTTTGGATCTTTTGATATTTTTGCCCAGTTCATCAATTCTCAACTGCCTCATCCTCTTCCTCGATTGGAGATCTTCTAGTTAGGTGGTGAATGATAGAAACTAGAGTACCTTGGGATCATCACACATGAAATCTATCACTTTTATGTATGATGTCAGGTACTTGGATTGCTACAGTAACGGGTAGATCTTCTATTTGAATTTTAGGCAATGGCAGGAATTCTGTGTACCTAGCGTGCACTTCCTTTGTACTTCTTTTCACCTACGAAGGCACTTGGGGAGAGGGCAAGCATTTCTTTGAGGTTCCACCCAATTTGTACTCGTATATCCTGCTCGAGTTGGGTGGGGGTATTTCTCTTCCCCAAGGGTCAGGTCATATGATTCTTCTACCCTCACTAGCCACTTGAAAATTTCACCCAACAAGTTGGGCAGGTCTTTCGAAAAGTTCTGCCCAAGGCCAAGGATGGATTGTCCACCTACTTTGTCACTTGCCCTAATTTATTCCACCATGCACTTGATGTTTTGGTCTGCCCACAACTACTACTGCCACTTATTTGATATCTTCCACCCGTGCATCAATGTCTTCAAAATTTTACGCTCTTTTAGAGAGCCAAAATCCTACAAAAGGCATGTGGGTGCAAGAAGGTTAAATTTGCACCCACAAAACCTTGAGGATATTGTTTCATGACATAAATTGGTGGTAAACAAGAGAATTTGTATTTTGAAAATATGATAAATTAGGATAACCTAATTTTTTATTAGACAAGGGTGCAAATTTTGGATATGATGGGGATATTGCAAGGCCTGTTAAGGGACTTTTTTATTTTGAGTAGGTGGGTGTTGCTATAGATTTTGCAAAGGTTGACTGACTAGAGGAAGCATTTGGTTTGGGGATTTTCTTAAGCTCATTATGCCCCCATTTGAATAGCTACTGCTTGCAAATCCTAAGTGATACCTTGGATTTGGACACAAAATAGACTTATCCCAAATTATTTACATTGGGTGGCATAGATTGTCTTAATGATAAGATTTCTATTTAAGACATGTTATTTTGCTAGCTAGGCCTAGGTAAACTTTGAGTTGGGACTGTACATGTAGGAGGGCATATTGGAGTATTGGAGAATGGAAATAGACTTGTATCAATCTAATTATTGGAGGATACCAAAATTTGTTTATTTGATGAATTATCTACATGAATTAGTGACATCCCATATATAGGATCATTTTAAGTTATGGTGGGTCCTATGGTGGCCCAAGCTTGGCTTGGAAAATTAGAAATAACAATGGCATAATTGTAAGTTGATAGAAAATTAGAGAAATTTTTTTCTTGAGTCACAAGGTTTTGACTATTTTAATCTTTCATTGGACCCTTTCCTTTGATAGAGTGAGATTTAGCATAGGATCCTCTTTCATCTCATCATCTTGGTGTACCCACATGGCAACTATTGAAAGTGTAATTTAACTTATGGCCATGGTTGATATTTTATGATATAGTCTTGTGAATGTCTATAGGCAATCATTGTACAAATATAATTAATTATTCATGTAATGTAATCCTTATAGGTTGCAGTTAACCATATTATGGTACAAACCCATCTTATATTTTGTTATTAACATTAAACTCTCTTTTTATATCAAATTAGGCTTATTTTATTTTGTATTGGGAATTTTAGCATTATTATAGGTACCCCTTAGCCACTTCATCCGTTATATTGAAGTGTTGTGATTCTTATTGATGGATAATATAGTGATTATTTGGCGCTAAAGGGCACCCATTATCTATATATCTCTTTTATCCTTTTTTATGCTTTTTGTATAAGATTTGAGTGAATGGATTGCTTGTGTTTGTTCCTAAAAAATGGTGTGAAATCCAACATGGTATTAGAGCAGGTATGGAGTGTCATCACACATAGAAATTTTATTCAAAGTCTCTAATATTTATCCCAACTTGTAGGATGAATTACTTCTTAGATATTCATAACAACCTTTGACAAAAGAGGCAAAGGAAAGATACATTTTTTTGTCATTCTGTATTTATTCTTATTTTTCGGAGAATTTATGCCTATGCCAAGTTATGTTTCACTATTATTAGAATATTTTTGACCTATTTTGCACAAATTAAAACCACTTATAGTAAAATTATTGCCACTTTGACTTCAATTGGGTGACTTGATTTCATCATACATAGTTAGAAATTATTTTCTCACAAATAGGACTTGGTGTTATTGCAAAGGAGGGAGAATTGTAACATTTTTGTCCCATATGGGAGCTTTGGTGCCTTGGATAGAAGAGGAAAAAGGAGAAATATTCATTATCTTGGTTTAAATCTTGCACACTATGTCCATTTAAATGGTTAGAGCTCCTTACTATTATAGATCATGTCACAGAGAGGACACACCTTTGGATCCAAGAAATGATGGTGGTAATTAGGCCAAATGGGCATGGCATAAGAGTGTATATTCTTTTGCTCTGGCGTTCTGAAACTTTTTGAGCAGGAGGTCTCCTATTCTCCCACTCTAGATCTAGCTGCTAGTCATACTTAGTTCTCTATTGTGGCCCGTGTCCAGGGTGTTTTGCTTGTTGGGGGTATTTCTAGTTGTATTTCATGGATTATTGTCGGTTCTAAGGACTTGGTTGGATGGTGCAACACTTCTTCTGGTTTCAGTAGTTTCATGTTTTTCTAGCTTTCTAAGGAGGGGAAAGGACCATCTACTGACCCAAACCTATTGGGGTGAATTTACGAGAACACATATAGTGGTATGGTGTTTTGTTACAACTATCTGAGGGTGTTCCCTTGGCTTCCTTTGACTCCATGGAAATTTTTGGTTGTTGATCCCTTGGCTGCTTTTGGCCCCATGGTTGTGTTGGGTTTCCTAGCTTCAGTGGCCTATAGAGATTTATTTCTCTAGTTCCAACAATGGTGGTTTTCTTCTTGGTGCTAGAGGCTAGAGTACCTTCAGTTTGTGAGAAGTGGTGAGATCATGGGTGGGTGCTCATTGCTGGTCCCTTCTCATGGGTGAGCTTCATTTTTGGGCTCCTATTTAGGGGCTTCTTGCTACTGGACCCGATCCTTTTGGTGTACACTTAGATATTTCTTCTTGGCTTGAAGGGCAGCCTTGCATTTTGAATACTATTGATTGGATCCATTGGACTCCTAGGTTTAGTACTTGAAGCTATTCATCTGTAGGGATGGAGTGTTCCAGATCCTTTTTGGTTGCTTAGGGTACCTACTGCATCCTTCAATATTTAGGGAGTGGACATGTGCTTTTTCAGAAGCTTTGGTTTATCCTGACTCCTCCAGATATGGGTCATGGGTGGGTGCTCATTGGTGGTCCCTTATCATGGGTGGGCTTCATTTTTGGGCTCCTTTTTAGGGGATTCTTGCTTTTGGACCTAATCCTTTTGGTGTACACTCAGATATTTCTTCTTGGCTTTGAGGGTGGCCTTGCATTTTGAATGCTATTGAGTGGATCCATTGGCTTCCCAAGTTTAGTCCTTGAAGTTATTCATCTACAGGGATGGAGGGTTCCAGATCCTTTTTGGTTGCTCAAGGTACCATACTACATCCTTCGATCTTTGGGGAGTGGACCTGTGCTTTGTCGGTAACTTTGGTTTATCTTGACTCCTTAAGATCTGTATCCTTGGAATATTCTTACCCATCTCTGCTCTTTTCCTAGGTTTTACAGGCCTTCATTTCCTTGGGTCTTCTAGCTTCCTTGAAGTTCACCTCTATGTGCAAGAGGATCTCCTAGCCTGAGGAGATCCTCAGGATTGTTGTTCCACTTTTAAGTATTGTGTTGTGGTATCCCTAGATTCTTGTTGCATCTTGTACTGCATCCTAGTGTTGCATATTGTTTGCTTTCCTATCGTTGCTTCCCGGTTGGCATCCTAATCGAAATCCTAGACAGTTTTTGCTTCATGGATTGCATCCTAGTTGGTATCCTAGTTTGCGTCCTGCATATGCTTCCTGGTCTGCGTCCTAAAGTTGCGTCTCTGGCTACCCGTGGGCAAGAATGATTTTCAAATTTCATTTCTTTTCCCACTTCATTTTCAAATTTCAATTTTAAATTTTGGGCAGGATGACCCTATTTCACATTTTCCATCCTTTGTATGGTTTTGGGTGAAAAGTCCCTCTTTCAAATTTATGGTTTTGGGCGGAATGGACCTGATTTAAAATCTCCATCTTTTGTATGGTTTTGTGCGGGATGGCCTTGATTCAAATTTTACTGGTTTAGCTATTTTTCTCCAATAACCCACAGAGGGTCTATTTCTTCATCTATTTTTTGGTTGGGAACTCTTCTCCCAACCTTCTTCTCTTTGTAAAAGGTTACGGGATCCTTTCAGAACCCCTTTTACCAATAAAAAGGTGTCTATATTTTTATGTAAGGAGGAAAAGTATAAAATTATTTCTTATTATTTTTACTTGTAGCAAAATCAAAAGAGATTAAAAAAGAAAAAGAAAATTTTCAAAAATGTCACTTTAGGGCTATTTTGGAGGAGAAATTTTTGGATGCCATAACTTTTGCATATGAAAGCCCTTTGAACCTATTTTTCAAGTTACACATATATTGAGATATTTATATTGGTGATATTTATCTAGACTTACTACAAGTGAAAGGAAGTCTCATTATGTGATTATCTTTAGGACCTATTACCCACATTCAAAGGGATAAATTTATAGTATTTATGCAATCAAAATATTTGGTCCATATTCATGGAAATGATAGTTGGATTTTTTACATTTGAAGTAGTTATTAGGTCTACTAGAGGTATACAAAACAATACCTAGAATAATATTTAGTCAATCCTTTCTCTTCCTATCAAACGCTTAGGTTATTAACTCATTTTATGCATGAAGATCTAACCCTTCATGGCCTCTTATTTATTCTATTCTTTGTCTAGATAATATTGGATTTTTTAATGGAATATTATCATAAATAGGTTCATGCAAATATATTTTGATGATGGGAATTACAAGGACCAAAGGTAAGTCAAATTTTCTAAATAAGGTGAAGTGTACTATAAAAAGGAAGGTCATGCTTTCAAGTCTTGCCTTATGCAACTATAGAATATTGGAGCAGCTTTTAAGAGGGGGTGTTCTTGGTTTGTATTCCTCATATGGATTTATAGATGAGGTATTCCTTGTATATGTGTGGTAGTATTTGACATTAGCAAAGGTGACTGTAGTCTAACCTAATAAGATTGTTATGTAGAGGTATCTTCTCATAATCAAACTTCCATATGATGAGGGGTTTTGGTTGATACATTATCAAGTAAGAAGCCCCCATAGAACATCCATTATGAGGGAATATGTCATTATTATTAATGCCTTCTCTCCTTAGCCCCTCAATTCATATTATGAGGAGGTGCTAAAAGCATAATTTGAATTATAACTAATGTTGATATTTTACAATATAGTCTTGTATAGGACTACAAAGCAATCACTGTACAAATACATTTAGTTATGCATTTATGTATTCAATTATTCTTTAATGCAATAACTGTTAGCTTTTGATACTAAATACTTAATGAAAAGCAACCCCAAGATCTAGAATAAGCATATCAAATATAAGATAATAGTAATATTTAAAGTATATAAAACTCATGAAAGACATTTGCAATAACTCAAAAAATTGCCATTAACAAAAGATCACAAAAATAGTATTTTGATATAGAATGGAGATCTCAAACTCTCCAAACTTCATACATGCTCTACATTGTATCTCTACCTTACTTCTCTATATTGTGTGTATGTGTGTCTATTACACTTACATATATGCCTATTTATATAATGAGAAGTAACTCTTAATATGGAATACTCTTTACCTTCTATCATCCTGTGAATATTCACTTTCTTATTCTATGGACTTATGTGCATATGGACTAACATGAACATTTACATCCTTAAATACTTTGCACATTCTAACAATACTTGTGCATTTATTACATTGTATAAAGTAAATACTCAAACCTAATCTAAGAAACATTCCTAATCTAAAGATGTACCCAAGGTGGTACATTAACATGTACCAAATAATATAATATATTCCAACACCCCCTGTATTATATTATTTAGTTATGGTCTTTGAACTAGTTCTGGAACTTGAGATCTTCTTTTTTGTTTTCTTTATTCTTATCCCTGTCTGTATTTTAATCAAGTAAATAATTAGTATCTTCATAAAATACTATTTTTTTTTTCTAAAATAGCTTTAACTTCAAGTTCTTATTATATAGGTTATTCCAATTCTTAACTTTCTTGAATCTCTTGAGTTAAGTGTCCCTTTTGTTTTCCTTCTCTATATTGTAGTTGAGTTTGATTGCATTGATTCTGATAAGTATATGGAGGCTGAAATTATTGTTGATGTAAATTATATTGATTCTAATATTTTTTTTGATTGGTAAGAGGGGTTTTGAAAGGATCCCATAACATTTTACAAAAAAGTTATAGTTAGGAAAAATACTTCCAACCATATGAAACAAAAAGGAAGCACCTTCTTCAAAACTGTCAAGAAGAAAGACAAAAATAGACAGAGAAACCCTTGTAAGGGTAAAATAGAAAGCCTCAATGGGATCACGTAGAGCCTACCTATGTGTCTAGTTAAAACAACAAATAACTCTATTTTATCATTTGTCACACAACAAAAAACCTGTAGGAGGTGTTCATTGAAGATGGTGTAGTACAATTCTCCATGTATGGCTCACAAAGATATTCTCCATGTTGATCCACAAGATCCCCATGCCCCAAATATACATTTTGTCAAGGTGAAGCTACGCATGAAAGTATATGTTAAAATATATCCTGTGAACTTAAAAAAATTCCACGAATCAATGAAACCTCCAATGATGTGTCCTAAAAATGTTATCCAATCTAAGGAGGATTCCCATAACATGGAGAAGATGTGGCTATCCAAGAAATGCAAATCCTAGGAAAACTCATAAAAGAGATACATGTGTGGGATTGCCATCAACCAATGGGGAGGATAAATTCAATTCCAAATGGTGAGGTTAAGCAAAGAAACCCCCAGGTTAGCTATAAATTCAGCGACTTAGTTTCCTTCCCTAAAGACATGTTGGAAAGTGATATTAGAGGAAGATCTTAGAAAAATATTTGCCTTAGATATTAAATTTGAGATGTTCCAAGATGTTGACTAGGTGCCTACAATGCTTCTAATAATGTTCATAGAGTCACCTTCAATAATAAGGTTAGGGTAATTTATTTTGGATAGGAGAGACAAAAATTGGAAGAGAGCTCAAGCTTCATCAAAATGGTTGGTTTAGATGCTAATATTTTTTGCAAAGGCAAACAATATCTTCCCTGTATGATATCAAAATATACATCCTACTTCAGTCAGCCCTAGGTTACCATTGGTAGCACCATAAAAATTATACTTGATCCATACCAAATGTGGAGGAGACCACTTGATAATTGAGTGATCAACCACAAAAGAGGGAGAGAAAATATTACAAGAAGGGATTTGGAGGGACTTGGCTAATTGAGCTTCACTTAGGGACTCTAGCCACCCAATGCCCTGAATAATAGAGAGATTTTTAGCTATCACGTGGATAACTCTGGAAAGAACATAGTTGGAATCATGAATGGAGTTATTGAAGACTCTAGAATTTTGTTCATGCCAAAATTACCACATAAATGGAGGAGATAGAAGGTCCAAAATGTTTTGACATTATGATGTTACCTTTATTTAAATGGCCTATTTTATCAGATTCTAAAATTTGTTTGATTCCCTTGATACTGATTTCTTGGATTGAATCTACAATAATTTGTACTATGTCCTTTATTTTTGCACACTTGAAAATATCTATATTCCATTTAGATCTACCCCTTGAGAATGAAGTAATATTTCCTTGTGGATTATTTTTTGAGACTAAGACATTGTTAGTCATTTCATATTTCACTAAAATTTCCAACTCATATTATTGTAGTATATTGACTAACTCATCGAATGATGCATCTTTACTTAGAATTTGTAGCTTTTTGGAAGTGCTCTTAGGGTTACTTGGACAATAAACTTGTCTTCTACATTTTATCCTAAGGTAAACAATTTTTCTTTTATATCTACCACTTTTCTTGGAAATAATTCTATAGTTTCACCACATTTAACTTTTAGAGAATGCAATTAGGTTTGAAGATTCAAAATAGTGGCTTTATTCTTTCCTTCAAATATCTTGGCTAAAGTATTCCAAGCTTATGTAGAGGTTTCTATTGAACTAATGTATAGTTGTATATCATTTGTAATTGCAAATGTTATTATCATAAGTGCTTTTGCTTCATCTTCTTCATGCTTTTAAATCTCTCTAGAATATACAATAGGTTTATTTTTTGCTCCTTTAACAATATCCCAAATATTTTCAACTATTAATATTGACCTCACTTTGTTTTTCTATGAAGTGTAATTAGGTCCTTTAAGAATTTGGGATTATGAAAGAACGAATTTATTTGTTGTCATGATGGTACTTGTAGACCACCTTATATCTCACTAATATTTTGAATATAATATGTTTTTGATAAAATAATTAGCTTTCTAAATTTTCCTTTAAGTTGAATTCCTTTTGTCTCCCTAATTATGAATAGAAAGCTTAAAGACAATTTTAATGCAATTTCAATTTTGATAAGACTCTCTACTTTTAAGAACTTTAAGTTGGATTCCTTATGTCTTTTTAATTTGACCAAGAGACTAATATCAATGTAATTTTCCAACTTTAAAAAAGGCTCTATGTTGTAATATCTATCTCTCAAATTTTCAACATGGTTTCTAAATTTAAAAAATCTAATTTGATGTTGAAGTCCTTATAACTCCCGAATAAGAAATTTAAAAAACAAAGATATTTTCAAATTTTAATATTCCTAGTTTATGTAGAAATCCTTATTCCTCCAAGTTAAACTATTTGTAAATATTTCAATGTGGCTTGAATTTCAAATAGAATGAGATAATTCTAAAACCTTTAAATTGTATTTCTAAAATACTTCAATATAGTTTCTAAGGTTCTAAATATTCAATTTGCTACCTTATCTCTCCATTAATTCAATTAATCTAAAATGTACTAGATTAATTAATCTCAACCTTAGAATAGTTAGAAGTAATATCTCTTATGGATCCTTAACCTTTGCAATAACTAAATTAAATCAAATTTTATGTACCTCCTTGCGAATGATGCATGCTAATATCATTTTTTAATACTTTGACCTTCCTTCGGTTACTTGCAAGCTTTTCTATCAGCAACAATTAATTCCTCGACACAGTCACACTATAATTTAGGCTATGTTCTCCATACAATCTATGTTCTCGAATCCTTCGTTATCAATGACTTTTAAATTCCTCTTACGAATAGGTTTGAGGCTCTTGACATCCTCCATGTAGGAGATTTAAAGCTCTCAATATTCTCCATGTGTGTGCTCCTCGAAAACATTGGTATTCTTGGTGAATGATCTTATCCAAAATCAACAACACCTTTGCCTTTCTTACGTTCCTTGAACACATTGATCTCCTTGGTGAATGGGCTCTAAATATGTTCTTCAAACTTAACAATAACTTCACCTTTAATTATGAACTTCTCATGCTCAAAATAGTTTTCTCCTTTAGGTGCTCTTCAACTACAAGCTCAAGATTCAATATTTTCAGACTACATTCTTCCTTTCACTCTGCCCTCTACTGTGTAACCTCCTCCAATGTATTTATCTTAAGGTGTTTTTCACCTACCAATAACCCTTGGTGTTTCTCGTTCGATATGCCAAGTGGAAAGAATATTTCTAGTTGCCTTTTTCAAATGGCTTTTCTCCTTATTTGTAATGCTTGTTATTTTGTAATGTTTAATATTGCACTCAACCTCCTAAAAATTATTTCAAGACAAAGATCGAGTAGCTAAGAATTTGTTTTACCTCACCATGCAGCAACCTCCACATTCTCTTTAGTATGTTAGTGGTTATGGAAGCTAATGTTTGCTTCTCCTTTGGCTATTGCAATTCCAACTAAACCTATTGTCTTCTCCATGTCCTTTCAACTTTCTCTTAAAGTCTCTTCACTTGCAAGCTCTCTTGCATAGGTAGACGAAGATTCAATGGCTCAAGATGGAGCTTTTGGTAGCTCCTATGATGGCTGACTAAAATGGCTATCCTCATCATTATCTTATAAGGTGATTTCACTTCTTAAATTTTTAGTTACACTTATCAACATGGTGGCTCCACTTCTCCTTGGTAGTTCTACCACTCCTTTATTAGCTATTCTTCACCAAAAATTGATGATAATTTCCAATGCTCCTCAATTGATCGAATGGTGAAAATGGCTATCTCCTTCAATATGGTGGTTTTATCACTTATTTAGTGGTTACTTATTACCCCTATCATCTTCAATTATAGTTCCTTACTCGGTGTCTTTAGACATATTAAGCTTACTATTTTTGAGTACTTATTTGACCTTATTTCATTTAATAGATTTTGTGCTTATATATATGACCTTCCTTTCTCCTTATCACTCCCTTTCAAGCTAAATATTAACTCTATATTTTTTTGTTATATTGTGTAGGTTCTAAGATAGCAATGATGCAATATTATTCAAATTTGAAGCATTATTTTTTCTACTTTTAGCCTCCTCTTCTTAGTGATTTGATTCACCTTTTTTCTATCCTAAATTTATAAAATTTGCAGCTTCAATTCCTTTTGCTTTGCTTCCCTAAAATCATTAATTTTGCAGCTCTAATTCTTATCCTTTAACTTGTTACCTAAAAAATTGATTTTTGTAGCTTCAATTCTCCTCTAAATGTATTCCTTCAAGCTATGAAATTTGTAGCTACAAATGCTACCTTCTTGTTGTCCAAATTTAATTATAATTTTAAGAAATTATCATCCTTCAAATGCTACCAAATAATCCTATGATTTGTTGTTCAAAGCTATCTCGAATCAGCCCTAAAATTCTCCAAATTATAGCCCTATTTTCTCCTTCTAATGCTGACCAATTTTGCAGTGCTAAAGCATTCAATTTGCTGCTCTCTAAATCTGATTTCATCTTCTTTGTCTTTTTGTCCATAAAGAACATTCAATTCCTCCATATTGTTGCCTTCTTTTGTTGTTAATCCTTCCTTCAATTTTTTATTCAAGGGCACTTTGAAATCTACCCAATTATTTTTCAATTTGTATAACTGTATCACCTTCAATTTGTTGTCTTGTGACTCTTCAACTTATTTTGCAAAAATCAGCAATCTTCTTCTCCATATATCAGCATTCAAATCCTTTATGGTTATCTTCAGAACATTCAAATATAGTGGCCTCTTCTATCTTCTTTCTCCTTCAATATTATTGTCTAATTATGACTTCAAATTTGACCTATTTGCTAGCCTCTTCCTCAAGAACCTGAATATCTTGAGATCTCTAAAATTTGGAATTCTTCTTGCCAAATCCTTATTCCTTTTGGCCTTGTTGTCAAATTTTCATGACCCTCCTTGGCATAATTTTTGACACAGAGAAATAATGTATTAATTTGTGTTACTTTAATACCTAATTTGAGCAATTGAATCAACTATGCAATATTTAGTTGTTTTGAAAGAGCATGATACTATTGATATATTTCTAAGATGTGCAAGATCAGGTACACTATTATGTGGAAGAAGTAGAATCATCCACCAAAAGTGAGGGTACTTGAGGTTGGGGAAATGATGATTAAGTCAACTTGGGGGTAACATGGATAGATACCTTCATATAGACATGCATAATCGGTTAGGGATAATCATAAATAACTAGCCACATTGAGCCTCAGTTGATAGCCTAGTAGCTATCATAAATTCTTGGGCTGAGATAGGTGACTAAGTTGACAGAAAGACTCCCTTCTTGTTTGTTGCATATGACTAATTTTCTTTTACTTCATCACTATCTGCATCGGTGGTTTAGAAAATAAAAACATGCATGATTTAGTTACCTTTGGAAGCTCTTTAGTTTGCTTAAAAACCCCTTACTCTCTATTTTATAAATAATAGAAGTTTTATTTTAAAATGATAATGGAATTTCATTTTAATAGAAGCATTATTTTAAAATGATAATAGAATTTCATTTTATAAATAATAGAAGTTTTATTTTAAAATGATAATGGAATTTCATTTTAATAGAAGCATTATTTTAAAATGATAATAGAAGTTTTAATTTAAAATGATAATGGAATTTCATTTTAAAAGAAGTATTATTTTCAAACATTGATAAAGTTCATTTATAATTAATGGTTTCTTATAATAAAAAATTATTCAAAGAAAATAAGCATGTATTGTTTGTTAAACAAAGGCCTTCCATTTAAAAGGAATGATAAACTTCTTCTGGCTACAATCATAGATTCGCAGAGATGGAGACCCTACCAACCTCGTATGGAGAGAAGCTTCCCTCCCTTATGGTAAATCTTGTAAATAAGATTTAAAAACAAAAAAATAGTCAGCTGCCACCTTCAAGTGGGTGGTGAATTAATGGTAGTCTTTGAAGAATGAAAAAAATGTGTTTTAAATCCATAATATCTCCCTTGGATAAGAAAGAAATGAATTTTGGTAGGTAATGGGAATGGAAGATGTTGAGCGAGTCATCGAGCATGGTAACAATACTTTGTTATTTAAAAGGAAGAAAAGGGATTTTTTAGTGGTTAGTTAGTTGTTGGAAGAATTTGGGGAAAAGAAGGTGAAGTTGCAAAAGCAAAAGCAGAGGGTAAAGCACCAACAATTGATAGCATTCGAGAAGGAAAAAAACCCCTTGTGAAGTTATATCCAGGTTGGTAATAATGGAGCTAAAATTCTAGTTGGTTAAGAGAAAAGAAACACTTCAATTTTTGTGTTTTGATAACTCCTCAGGCACCTGTGTCACCCTTGGTGTCTACCCTTCTTATGTGGTTGCTTGTACCCATTCGAGTCGAGTTTATCTCTGTTATGTGGTGGGCTGTTAACTCTAAGACCTCCCTAGCAAGTCAAAATACGATCCTTGCCATGTGTGATAGCAGTGCCTTATATGGTTAATCCATGGTAGTCCCATGGCTAGCACTCTAACCTTAGGTGTTACATCTATCTCTTCTAGTTCGTCCAACGTTACTTCATGGTCATCGGTATTTGACTACATCGGTAGTAGTCCTCCACAATTGTAGAACCTCCCTTCTCCTAGTTGTAGGATTGATGTGATGGCAACACTCTTTGTCCAAAAAGGTAGAAGAACATAATTAACATGAATCTAACCACCCTTCAATCTTATTTACTGTGTTAACACCATAACACATAGTGGTATTGGAATGCATCCATAGGATGCGGTTGTGGTTTCCTAGAGCGCATGTCATTACAAGTGTTGGTGTGTGTGTGTGTGATGGGGTTAGTAGACCCCAGAAGGTCATTTCTTATCTTCTATTTGCTGGTTTTCATCTACTTGGGACACATCTTTTACCAATGACTCCTTCCTTAGGGTTGTAGGTGGTCGCAGTCTGTTGATGTCCCTGGTTGTGTTGAACGTAGAGCCTATTGTTCTCTTAGAAGCATCTATGTTAGATCTTGTATTGAAAGAAATATTTGGTTTTATTTTTATTAAATAAGAAGATATTTGATTAAGATAAAATAAAATAATATTTGGTTTTACTTTGATTAAATAAGGTTATTTTATTAAAATAAAAGAAAGGAATATTTGGAATTATTTTGATTAAATAAGAAGTTATTTGATTAGGATAAAAGAAATGAAGATTTGGTTTTATTTTTATTAAAGAAGAAGTTATTTGATTAATATAAAATAAAGAAGATTTGGTTTTATTTTTATTAAATAAGAAGTTATTTGATTAAGATAAAAGAAATAAATATTTGGTTTTATTTTGATTAAATAAGAAGTTATTTGATTAAGATAAAAGAAAGAAAGATTTGGTTTTATTTTGATTAAATAAGAAATTTTTTTTATTAAGATAAAAGAAATAAAAATTTGGTTTTATTTTGATTAAATAAGTTCTTTGATTAAAATATGTTTTATTTTGATTAAATAAGAAGTTATTTGATTAAGATAAAATAAAGGAAGATTTGGTTTTATTTTGATTAAATAAGAAGTTATTTGATTAAGATAAAAGAAAGAAATATTTGGTTTTATTTTGATTAAATAAGTTATTTGATTAAGATAAAAGAAAGAAAGATTTGGTTTTATTTTGATTAATAAGAAGTTATTTGATTAAGATAAAAGAAAGAAAGATATGGTTTCTTTTTAATTGAGTAAGAAGTTATTTGGTTTATGAAACGAAAGAGGATTGGGTTATTTGTAAACTGAAGTAGTAAAGATTTATTTTATTAAGTAAACATAATGATTGTTTTACATATTAAAGTAATGGGACTTTGATGTATGAGACAAAGGAAAAGTGGTTTACTTTATGAATTAAATTTAAGATTTGATTCATGGGAATAAAGGAACCCTGTGTATTTAATGATTAAGGGTATGGGACTTTAATTCATTGAAAAAGGAAGGGTTTGATTAAAGTGAAAACCATGTTCTAAGTTTTTATGTTGAATGACTCTCTAAAGGGATTTGAGAGGTGAAAATAAAGTTAGGATCCTTTATGATATCAACTATGCTTTGGATGGTTAGAGACTTGTTTAAATTGTATAGTTGCAATTTTGCAAATTAAACGTTAGATGTATTTAGAAGCATGCCTATCCTAAACCATGAGTGCTCTGATCCCCTACTATCCTCAAATGATCGATGGAAAGAGTGAGAGGACCAAAGAGGCAGAATGGAAAAGTGCACCATTTTGTTCTCTACTTACCATTTATTTGCTTATGCTTATATAGACTAGATTTGTAGGGAGATATCCTTGAATTAAAATGATGTATTACTTATTATTTAAAAGTATGGAGGTTTTACCATACTAGGATGTATGTAATAATTGTGAAATGATGAGGATTGTATATTTAAAATTATTGTTTGATTTATTTACATTTGATTTAGTCCTATTTTTATTATAGTTTGCTCCTTAAAATGTTACTTCTTTCTTAGTATCTTTGATTGCTTTTGTTAGATTTAGTATCTAGTATCATTCTTGTCTTCTTGCTAATAAATAAAATAAAACTAAGAAATAAGTTCTAGGGTGAACTTAGAGGATGACCTAAGGGATTGATACCCCTTAGGGAGAACATAGGAAGATCTAAGGGATTAAGACCCCTTAGGGAGAATGGAAACTAAGTTTGAAAAAATTCTACATTTGAGTTAAGATAGTTTATCGTGGAGATGATATGGATAGCTTAACTCACAATACTCATAGCATACCTACACAAATTGGCTTGTGTATGGTATGGTGATGTGTGTATACCTTCGACTTGCTAAATATGATAAGTCTTGCTCATTTGTTTATGGTGATGGTATGGTGATGAGATAGATAGGTTTATTTGTGATATCACATGGTATGCCTACACAGATGGGACTTGTGTGAGGGTGTGTTATGAAATATAGCTCTTTAGGAATACTTAGGAGAATTAAACAAATAGTTAAATATTATATTGGTTAGGGGTTATGAATACCTCTCCTTAGTTTAAAAAAAAATCTTTTATTTTTTGTGTGTTTTTTTTCTTTTTTTTGGGTCATTATGCAAATGGCGATAATTGTCCCAAATTATTTTTTTCAAGAACTTATCCTACTTGCAATATTCTACCTTGATATTTCTTCAAATATTCTCCAATGGTCACTTTTTTAAATTCTTCAATAGGGCTTCTCTAGCCTTCTTCTTCTTTCTCCTTTCAAGTTTGCTTAAGACCTCTTCTCTTGGGTCTTCAAATTTTGCAGCTTCTCAAATATTCAATGGGAATTTTTCTTAGTCCTCCTCTATCTTCAATTTTCTATCTTCCAAATCTAGAAGTTCTTCAATGAGACCTATTTTTGGGTCTCCTCCTTCTCAATCTACAATAGAGCTACTTCCTTATTTCTTCAATATACAATATACAGTATTCAATATTCTATAGGAACCTCCTTATTGGGTCTCCTAAATCTCAAATATCCAATATTCTATGGGGACCTCCTTCTTGGGTCTCCTCAATATTCAATATTGTATGCTATTGTTGCAACTAATCCCTTCACTAGATATCCTCCAATCTAGTGGAAAGCAATCTTTGTTGAGTCCTAGTCTTCACGATTTTTTCCTGCAACCCTATGGAAAGACTCTAGCCAAAAAGCAATTTTAAAAATTATGAAAATGAGATCTCCATATCTCCTCTTAATATCTCTTGTGGCTCTCCCTATCTTCTAGCATTCTCCCTTGTGGCTTTGATACCATTGTTAGGTTTAGATACCAAATACTTAATGAAAAGTAACCACAAGATCTAGAATAACCATGTTATATAAAATATAAGATAATGGTGATATTTAAAGCATATAAAACTCATGAAAGACTTCTGCAATAACTCAAAAAAATTCCAGTAACAAAAGCTCACGAAAATAGTATTTTTATGTAGAATGGATATCTCAAACTCTCCATACTTCATACATGCTCTACATTGTATCTCTATCATACTTTTCCTCTATATTGTGTGTATGTGTGTGTATCACACTTACATATATGCCTATTTATATAATGAGAAGTGAATCTTCATATGGAGTACTCTTGGTTTTCTATCTTCTTGTGGCTCTTCACTTTCTTATTCTATGGACTCATGTGCACATGGACTAACATGCACATTTACATCATTAAATACTTTGCACATTCTAATAATACTTGTGAATTTATTATATTGCACAAAGTAAATACTTAAAACCTAATCTAAGACACATTCCTAATATAAAAATGCACCCAAGGTGGTACATTAGCATGTACCAAGTAATGTAATATATTCCTACATTATTTATCAAAAAAGTCACTAGGTGAATTTACAAAGTGCTTCAAAAAGCTGATGACCACGACCTTCATTGGAACTACAACTTGATGTCTAGATTAGAGGATAGATGTTATCAAATTTATGTCCCATTTGAACTATTGAGGGGCCAAAGTGACCTCTTTGTACTATCTTGGACTTCTTAGGACTATCCCAAAAAATCTCAAACTCTCCAAACTTCATACTGTAACAACCAAAAATTTAACTAATGGGGTTGCTAAAAAAAATCTTTTTAAACAAACACATACTGCACTAAAAACTAGCATATACTGAGAGAGATCCTTATCCCAATCAATACGTGTAAATACAAGAGATTTAGGTCAAGCCTAAGTTCAAGTTGTCTATCATTCTTCTACTTATCAACCTTCTATCTAGCATTTAATCAAGATAAGCCCATATTCATACCATACGCAAGTCCATCTGCACAGGTATGCTATGTATATTTGTAATGACCCAAAAAAAAGCAAACAAAAAACACACAAAAAAGAAAAGATTTTTTTTTACTAAGGAGAGGGATTCATAAACCCCTAACCAATCTAAGATTTACCTATTTTTTTAATTCCCCTAAGTTTTCTTGAAGAGCTACATCTCACAAGATACCCTCACACAAGTCCCATTTGTGTAGATGTACCATGTGATACTAAAAATAAGCCTATCTATCTCATCATCGTTGATGAGCTAGACTTATCACCTTAAACCAATCGAAGGTATACATGCATCACCATACCATGCACAATCTAGTATGTGTTGGTATGGGACGAGTATTATGAGTTAAACTATCCATATTGTCTCCACGATGAGCTATCTTAACTTAGATGTAGAATTTTCCTAAACTTTGTTTCCATTCTTCCTAAGAGGTCTTAATCCCTTAGTTCATCCTCAAAGTCCACCGTAGAACTTATTTCTCAATTTTATTTTATTTATTAGTAAGAAGACACGAATGATACTAGATACTAAAGCTAACAAAAGCAATCAAAGATACTAAGAAAGAAGTAAAATTTTAAGGAGTAAAATATAATCAAAATGGGATTAAATAAAATGTAAATAAATCAAACAATAAATTTAAATATACAATCCTCATCATTTCACAATTATTACATACATCCTAGTATGGTAAAACCTCCATACTTTTAAAGAATAAGTAATACATCATTTTAATTCAGGGATATCTCCCTACAAATCTAGTATATTTGAGCATAAGTAAATAAATGGTAAGTAGATAATAAATTGGTGCACTTTTCCCATCCATATATTTGGTCCTCTCGCTCTTTCCATTGATCATTTTAGGATAGTAGGGGATCAGGGCACTCATGGTTTAGGATAGACATGCCTCTAAATGCATCTAACATTTAATTTTCCAAATTGCAACTATATAATTTAAGCAAGTTTATAACCATCTAATGCATAGTTGATATCATAAATAATACTTACTTTATTTCCTCCTCTCAAATCCCTTTAGAGAGTCACTCAACATACACAAATTAGAACATGGTTTTCACTTTAATCAAACCCTTCCTTTTTCAATGAATCAAAATAAAACAAAATATTTCTTTCTTTTATATTCATAAAATAACTTATTATTTAAATCAAATAAAACCAAATATCTCTTTCAATACAAGAGTGAACATAGATTCTTCTATGAGAGTAGCAGGACCTGCCTTCAACACAACCAGGGGTGTCAACAGACTGCAACCACCTACAACCCTAAGGAAGAAGTCATAAGCAAAAGATATATTCCAAGTAGATGAAAATAAGAAAATAGAAGATAAGTAATGATCTCCTAGGGTCTACTAACCTTGTCACACACATACACACAAGTGCTTCTGACGACGTGCACTCCAGGAAACCACAACTGCATCCTATGGATGCATTCCAATACCCCTATGCGCTATGGCATTAACATAGTAAATAAGATAGAAGGGTGGTTTGGTTCATTGTGGCTGGGTTATTATATCATTTTAGACAGTGAGCGGTGGCACCACATCAACCCTATGACTAGGTGAATGGTGTTAGAATAAAGCGTAGACCATAGGCAATTGTAAACATTAGAAAATATTATTAAGTAGATAGTGCTTAAATAGAACAACATAGGATTGAAATAGTCTTAGTAATAAAATAAAATATTATCCCCTAACCATGCTAACAAATGTGCTAAGAGAAATTAGTGCCTAACAACTAACAACTAACAACTAGCTAGGTAGGTTAACGTAGTCAAGTTGACTACAGTTATGCAGTCACCCAGTTACCACTAGATATTCCAAACAATGAATATCTATGAGGTAAAAGTAAATGTAATAATGTATATTTTACCATGCGATAAATGAAATCTACCTAAGAGAATATACTAATTAAAAAATGAAGTAATAATCATAGTTACTATATCATAGTAACTCTAACATCCCCTCTTATTATATTATTTGGATAATGTATATAAATGCCCCAATACAATGAAAAAGATGCTGATATGTTGGCTCTTACTCTCGCTTGGGCTCTGTCACAGTGCTCTGGTTGCTCTAAGAAAAATGTGGATCATTCCTCACTTAGTTTTCACATCAACGAATGTCCTTATTGTAATCTTGTCATCAAACTGGGTTGCATGGGTAACCAGCTGCTACAACCGCTAGGTGTTCTAGAGTAGATCACTACATACAAGGTTCATTAAGTTACAATATGACTTTGCAAAATTTTTGATAAGGTATTTGTCGCTACCAAAAATGCACCCTTATAAGTTTCCCCTTTGTTGCAAAACATGTTGTAATAGAATTTATGAAAGAAGTATGACTAAGGTGTCGGTCGCTACCGAAAATGCACCCTTATAAGTCTTTCTCCCTTGTTACAAAAAAATGTGTGAAGTAGGAAAGAAATGCTCTTCCCCTCTTACATGCAAAAGATGTGCAACTACAAAATATTGTTAAGGCTTTTACAAAGATTACCTCCTAGGCAAATTTCAAAAATATTACACCAGAAAATTATCCTCTTTTATTACAAGTACTTCAAACAAAAAGAGTTTGGTATTTCATGAAGCCTAAAAAAAGGTACGGTTACCCCTTTATTGCAAGTAATTCAAACAAAAATATTTGCTATTTATGAAGCCTAAAAAAAGAGTGATAATGGTGCTTACCTAGGGTGACAAATTTGTTTCCCTTTATAATGTTGTTCAAGCCATGAGCACTTTGTTTGCTCTTTCTGAATAAGAATTGGAATTGAAATCAAACACTTCACTAGCAACATCGCCTCTTTGTCTATTTTACCTTTGTGATGTGCCTTTGCCATTTTTGTTTTGCTTATTTTTAAACCAACACCGATTGGTGTCATGGTTGTCATTTTTACAATTTGTGCAAAACTTCTTTTGAGGTTGCTTTCCCTTATATTTTGAATTTGATCCTTCCTTATGAAATTTTCTTTTCTTCTTTCCACCCTGATTGTTCGAGTAAAGTGCATTGTTCGACACTTCATTGCTTTGGAGCTTATTTGTTTTTTCTATTTGAAGCAAATTGACTAACTCCACAAAGGTGATTGTTCTTTGAGATACATTAAGGGATGTTATTAAAATCTTGTGGGATTCTGGAAGAGCCCTCAATATTATTGAAGTCATGATAGTATCTTCTATTTTTTCTCCTAAAACATTCATCTTTGAATTCAGTTATACCACTCTATAGAGGAATAGCTCTATTGTTTCTCCTGACTTTATATGGAGTGTATGAAGTTGAGGTTGAAGGTTTAGAATAGTCTATTGATTCTTACCTTAAAAAATGGTATGTAATGCATCCCATGCATCTTTACCAATTTTTTCTTCACTTATGTGAGGCTGGATTTCATCAGTAGTAGCTAGGAGAATCAACATGAGAATACGATTATTCTTTTTGTCCCATGCTTTTTGATCTTCTCCTATTGATGTGGGTCTTGTTTTAGTTCCATCCACTAAATCTCACATTTCCTCTACAATAAGGATGGACTTCATCTTGGTTTTCCATGTTGAATAGTTAGAACCTTTAAGAAATTGTGTATCATTTAGGTATTTGTTGATAGTTGCCATGATGAAGGTTCTATAATTTTCACCAAGATGATATTTATTTCACTCTTAATTGGTATTTAATGGAACCTGCCTGAAAACTCTCTTGAATAAAAGTGATCAGTTTGAGGAAATTTAAGCCAAACAAATAAGAAATGAAAGAGAATTCACTCAAAAGATATTTAATGACACCTACCTGAAAATCCTCCTGAAGAAGGATAATCAGTTTACGAAAATTTAGGTAAAAAAATAAGAGTGAATTTAGGATTGTATGGAGAGAATATCAATTTTAAAAATGGCTTTATACTTGTGCAATGAATTACACAAATGAGTGTGAAATTTGAGGTTTTGAGTTCTCTTGATTTTGATGACTTATAATTGCAAAAAATAAGAAATTAAATGCAATAATAAATCAAAGAGTACCATGCAACCAAAAATGCACCTAATTTGCCAATTTAAAATAAAGGTGTCGAGTAATATCAAAAATGCACCTTATTATCAACTTTTACAACAAAATTTTGATTTGTGTTGTGCAAAAATTTGATATTTAAAGTCTCCTCTTGTTTTTTAATTTTACAAAGAATGTAGCATAAAACAATTATCTTTCATTTTTGTGTTGTAAAATAAACAAGGTTTGATTTTTAAGTGCTCCTCACTTTGTGTTACAATTTTGGAAAGAAATATAATTGCTTGTCTTCCCCCATTTGATTTGCAAAATTAACAAAGTAGCATTCCTTTCAAGTCAATTCCACACACGACCCACATTTGAAATGCTTTCTAAAACTAGTCGACACATGACTTGGTTTTTATGGATGCAAGGTCTTCAATCTCTTTCTCAGTTTTGCAAAAAATAAATGTGCAATTTCTTTTGTTATATTCCTCCTTGGAGAAAACAAATGCACAATTTTTAATTTTGGATTTTGTGAAACTTGTGTCTCCTTGTGTGAAAATTTTGCAATAAAGAATCAAATTTCTTGATTTTATCCCCCTTTGATGTTGCAAAATAAACAAGGTTGGAGAAGATTTTCAGGGATCCCTAGTTTTGCAAAAGAAATGGTGCTCTTTTTTTTTGTCTTATATCCCCTTTTGTGGAGAGAAAAAAAGCTCTCATTAGATTGAAATTTGCAAAAAATAGGTCCTTTAATTTTCCTTTGTTAATGCATAAGTTTAAATTTTTTAAGCATAAGTTAATTAAGTATAAAATCAGTTTGGGTAAAAAAACATAATAATTTGTCAAAAAACTATGATTTTAACCAAAAAGATTTAATTATTAATAAAATATACTAAAAATAATAATTAAAAAATACAAAAAAATAAATAAAAAATACCTTACCTTGTGGGCCATTTTTTTTAAAATAAAAAATGCGTGCTCCTAAAAAAAATTGTTTTAGCTCCCGCGGGGACTTGATTCCCTATCTTCATGGGAGGAAGCAACTGAGAGCACGAATCCCTACCACCCCGGATACCACCATTGATAGGAATAGGGAGTGATCATTGCTCCTTTATGCGCTAATTGCAACACATATAAGAAATATTTTGGAAAGGTTTCGTGGGAATTATCTCACATGCACCCTGTTGGGTGCTTTCTCGTGGTTTAAAAATGTGAATGCACCCTAAGTGAAATGATTTACTTTAGGCAATATGTTTGGTCCATATTTTGATTTCCGCAAAAACCAATAGGACTTTGCCACATAGATGAGCCAATGATGCACCACGTTAGTCAGAGATACCACGTGTCTGGTAGAGGAGATCACCACATTGGATGCCTTGGTTTGCATGCCAACCAACTAATAGTGCCACATGTCTACTAGCTTAGGTGCCATGTGTCTTCTAGCTTAGGTCATCGCCACATCAAATTTTAGAATTTTTGTCCATCCATGTTAGCCTATTAGTTCTACACGTCTAGTCAACACATCAGATCACCACGTGTTCAGGTTATCAGCAATCGATCCTGGGATTCAATGCTAGCAGGTTTCCAAGAGCCCAATGCAGATTGCATCATGATGATGGTAACATGGTTAGATGCTTGTGCTACATAGTGGGAACCACAAGTTTTAGAGCTACCAGAGGATCACCAAAGATTCCCAACGTTTGCACTAGCCTCAAAATTCATATCGTCAAGTCAACATCAGTGGGATCAGGTGATAACACATCATTAGGATCGAGTTCACCAGTAATAAGTAGGATCGAGGGGTGACCTACGATTGGTTGTTCAATTTGGTGATCGGGGGGTCACCCGTATTGGTGGTGTGGGCTGCTTGCCCTTACATGGACTACCCAAAGATGTTGGTCGTACCACGTGTGTCATCAGGGATCTTGCATTAGGTAGTGACTACAGTGTCACTATCACAATCAGGTTCCAAGGTCTACCTACTTAGTGTGAGGGTTTTTGTGCCGACATTAATGTAGGGCCCTCACTGTCCATGCTAGTGTCAAAAGCCTATAGGCTATCAAATTTAATAGTCTACGGGTCAGCAAGGTGATGGTGTCGACGTAGACATTAGGAATTAATCAAAATCAAAATAAATTTATAATAATTTAAATGAAATGAATTTCCAAGTATTTCCAAATGCCTAGTGGACAAAGTACCACCACCTGCGCTCTAGATTACATGTTGGATCCACCTCGAGATCTATGTAAGTTCCAAAAAATAACATGCAACCTCAAGAAACATACCTATCCAGGGGATCCCGAGTCTTAGGATTTGGGCCCCTGGTCTAGCTAGAATGGGTCGCTATCCGCCTTATCCAGATGTGCTCCAAGTAACCAGGTAAGCTTCACCAAAGCTATGATGCCAATATTAGAATAGAGTGTAGACCATAGAAAATTGCAAACATTAAAAAATATTATTAAGTAGGTAGTGCTTAAATAGAACAATATAGGCTAGAAATAGCCTTAGGAATAAAATAAAATATTATCCCCTAACCACACTAACAAACGCGCTAAGAGAAATTAGCGCCTAACAACTAACAACTAGCTAGGTAGGTTAACGTAGTCAAGTTGACTACAGTTACCCAGTCACCCAGTTACCACTAGATATTCCAAACAGTGAATATCTACGAGGTAAAAAGTAAAAGTAAATGTAATAATGTATATTTTACCATGCGGTAAATGAAATCTACCTAGGAGAATCTACTAATTACCAAATTAGGTAATAATCATAGTTACTATAGCATAGTAACTCTAAAAAAAGGAGGTTCTACAATCATGGACTACTGCTGATGTAGTCAAAGACCTGTGCCCATGAATCAATGGTGCCTAAACCAAGGGAGATCGACGTAACATGTAAGGTGAGAGTGTTGGCCACGAGACTACCATGGATTAACCATATAAGTCACTACTATCACACATAGCAAGGATCATATTTTGTCTTAGTAGGGAGGTCTTAGAGTTAACAATCCACCACATAATAGAGATAAAATCGACTTGAATGGATACAAGCAACCATATTACAAAGGCAAACACCAAGGGCAGCACAGGTGCCTGAGCAGTTATTAAAAAAGATAAAAATTAAAATTTTCCTTTTATCTTAACCAACTAGAATTCTAGCTCCATTATTACCAACCTGGATATTGCTTTGCAAGAGGTGTTTTTACTTCTCGAATGCTATCAATTGTTGGTGCTTTACCCTTTTGTTTTTCTTCTGCAACTTTACCTTCTTTTCCCCAAATTCTCCCAAAAACTAAATAACCACAAAAAACCCCATTTTATTACTTTTAAATAATGGAGTTTTGTCACCATGCTCAACAACTCTCTCAATGCCTGCCATCCTTCTTACCTATTAGAATTCATTTATTTCTTATCCAAGGGAGAAATTATGGATTTAAAACACATTGTTTTCATTCTTCGAAGATTACAATTAATTCACCACCCACTTGTAGGTGGCAACCAATTAATTTTCTTGTTTTTTAATCTTATTTATAAGATTTACTGTGAGGGAGGGAAGCTTCTCTCCATCCGAGGTTGGTAGGGTCTCGATATCTATGAACGTGCGATCACAACCAGAAGAAGTTTATCATTCCTTTTAAATGGAAGGCCTTTATTTAACAAACAATACATGCTTATTGTCTTTGAATGAAGTTTTATTATAAGCAACCATTACTTATAAATGAACTTTATCAATGTTTGAAAATAATACTTCTATTAAAATGAAATTCCATTATCATTTTAAAATAAAATTTCTAATATTTATAAAATTAACTTCTATTATCATTTTAAAATAATGATTCTATTAAAATGAAATTCCATTATCATTTTAAAATAAAACTTCTATTATTTATAAAATGAACTTCTATTATTATTTTAAAATAATGCTTCTATTAAAATGAAATTCCATTATCATTTTAAAATAAAAATTCTATTATTTATAAAATACAGAGAAATGGGTTTTTAAGCAAACTAAAGAAATTCCAAAGGTAACTAAATCATGCATGTTTTTATTTTTCAAACTACCAATGAAGATAGTGATGAATTAAAAGATAATCAAACATATTCAAGAAACAAGAAAGGAGTCTTTTCGTCATGTCTCAGCTCAAGAATTTATGATAGTTGCTAGGCTATCAACTAAGGCTCAAGGTGCCTAGTTATTGATGACTATCCCTAACTGATTATGCATGCGTATGTGAAGGTATCTATCCATGTTACCCTCGAGTTGCCTTAATCATAATTTCCCCAACCTCAAGTACCCTCTCTTATGGTGGATAATTCTACTTCTTCCACCTATGAGTGTACCTGATCTTGCACATCTTGGCAATATGTCAGTAGTACCATGCTCTTTCAAAACAACTAAATATCACATAGTTGATTCAATTGCTCAAGTTAGGTATTAAAGTAACATATATTAATACATTGTTTTTTTCCAAAAATTCTACCAAGGAGGGTCATGACAATATTGTGATGAGCTATTATCCCCATGTCTATTAAGGTTAGCTTATCTCCTTCAATCTATCAAAGGGTACCTCCATGTCTATACCCTACACAAGTCTATCTATGTGGGAATACGATACGTACTGCAAAATAGGCCACTCATATCATATTTTTAATTGTGTAGCCCAATCATTTCATAGATGGTTTAATTCATTCACCACTACTAGTTGGTATAAGTCTTAATCACTTTGGTCTCTCAAACTAAGTTCACCCATTCTTGGTCTTAAGGGACCCCATAATACCTTAGGTTCTTGTACACTATTTAACACATTAGCATCTTAAATCCTTTAAATAATCTACTTAACTATTCTAATAATTTTAAAATTCATCTATATGGAAAAATAAACACTAATTATAACAATTATATCATTGAACATGATAAATAAAACAAATATAATAGAGATTAATCTAACTAAATCATACATAAATAAAATGCTAAACGATTAATCATCAGGATGCATCATAGATTACAATTAGGAGATACATTTCCATCATTCAAAGAATAATTACAACTCAAGTATGGTGAAATGGACCCATACTTTTAAAGAATATAATATTACATTAATAATTCAATAAAGGTAAATCTTTTAATGTTTCATTCCTAACTTTAACAAGTATCTGCTTGGATTCCTTTGATGTCCTCCTTGGTTCTCTAGCTTGCTCATATCTCAATTGATGATAGTAAGAGATTAGGATAGCTCATGAAACTGATTTATGCAACTACTACATGATATTTTAATCTAGTGCATTTATGATGCCAAATTGCAACTATGCAATCACCAAATGTATCCTTACAATCATTCACTCAACATCTAGGAAGATCATATTTTATTTCATCATATTATCCTTTAATCAATCAAAGAGGTCATACAAAACCTTGCTTTAGATTTGATTTCTTTAACTAAATTAAGGCCCCAAAAATCCTAATAATTAAATACTCAATATCCTATACTATTTCATTTAGGCATAGTCCATAACTTTCATTTAACAAAAATATAAACTCTACTAATTCATTTAAATGAAATCTACAAACTTCATTTACCAAATGTAGACACCTAGAACATGTCATGTTTGGGGGAGCTACTCACATAGGCACATTCATAAGATCATATGACATAATCTTGGACTTTCCAAGCATCAAAAGTGGTTCTCACCACTCATCTGGGGCACTTTAAGCCCATCCAAGCCTAGCCACTCAAGACTAGAGCAGCCAGACCTTAGCCTCTCAAGCTTAGAGCGATCAGACCTTAGCCGTTGCATATGATAGTGGCCAGATCTTATCCGCTGCAGACGACAACATATAAGCCATAAAAAGCATTTTGTCAATAGATATACCCAATCACGGGTAGAAGTTGTAGTCTGCATGCAATAAAGGTGAGCAAGAGTAAATTTGCATTCCCTTTCATGACCAGTTCACATAGGAGACTTGATTTTGCATTTAGACTTCAGTTAACTGGTATTTAAACATAGAAAAGACAAAAAGCTTCTCATGCTAACCTTCACTACGCATGAGGGATTTAGTCTTAGGGTTTGGGCATAGACCTAGGGTTTCACACACTTTAAAAGGTGTAAGCCTAGAGCACCAAAAATCTAAATGAGTCCAAATTTGAGGAGAATGGTACATGAAGATCATATTTGTTACAGGAACACATTAGATCATTGAGGAGATATTTTGAGACTTGGAGAGATTCCTCTTGGAGATCACGTTTACAATGAAGCCCTGACGAATTGGAGAGCAAAACAATCACCATTTCAGAACATCAGATACAAGCTTTGATCCATAGCTTTGGAGCAAAGAGAGCGAGATTCAATTTGGTGATTGTTGTCATTGGACAGTGGCCTGTAGGCCTAGCTTAGGGTGTTAGACATTAGTTTCATTATTTTGTTTAGCATATCATTAGCTTAGCATCATTTTAGTCATTCACATTCATAGCATTATTTTCATTTGCACTTGCTTTAATTTGATATACTCATTACTAACAACCTCATCTGGGGAGGCATTCTCAGACATCTAAGCGTGTGTTGTTGTTTCATTGCATACAAGGCCATAGGTTCACTAAATAGAATCTACAATATACGAGAGCAAAAGGGATCCCTATAGGAAATAGACCTAGATAAGGAGGCATCTGTAAGCCCTAGTACATTTCCATGTGCGAAATCGGGAAGCTTGTGATAGCGCACCACCCCTTTGCGAGGGGAAATTTTTACCCACTTGTAACCTTATTATATCAAAATGGGTATCCCTAATAGGGACCGACATGTAACCGGGTTTTAATACAAATAAAGAGATACATCTTTGTTACTTCCATGTTATATGATTTTTCATGGTCTTTCATTTCATTTTGGGTTTAACACATTGCAAGTAGAGTAAGAGCGGTGTGTGCGCCTCAGTGTCGCTACAGATGGCAATCATAGTGGTACATCCACTAATTTTTCATTTTTTGCCTAGATACTGACTTAGTTTTGTGTTTAGGCTTAGCCGCTCTGGTCTACAGTGGCTAAAAATCAGTCACTCTGAGCCATAGTGGCCAATAGAGCCTTAGCTGATCCTCCTAATAGTGGCCAAAAAACAACCACTTTGGTCGACAACGACTAGCACTAGAGAGTAGCAGAGGATAGAACTTTGGTTCTCTGAGCTATATTAGAGGTTGGTATAGCTTCGTTGGTATTTTATAGCTTTTTTTATGCTTATGTGTGTCTAAAATAGTGAACTTAAAGCACATTTCTGTTTGGTAATTGAAAGAATAAAAGAAGAAATAATTAGGTGTTTTGCATATCTTAGATCTTTTAGATTTCCACTAGGTGTTGCTAGGAACAACGACTTATTCTTGAAAATTTCACCCTAGTATCCAACGTGCTAGACATTGTATGTTGTTTGCTTGCTTTGAGGCCTTAAAAGAGGCCATATTTGCACGAAATAAAGTGCACCCATAAAAATCATAGTAATTCATGCATCTTTCTAAAGATTGAAACGTATTTTGCACTTAGGCATATAGGAAAGAGTAAATTTTCCTATATTATGAACTTTACTTCATGCAATATTAAAATGAACACCACACACGCACGTATCATTTAAATATTGGGGAGTTGGATTTCATCACCAACCCTCAATTCAGTCTGGTGACATTGGAATTCATCTCCTTCTACCAATTTTCCCCCTAGATTATCTTAGAAATAGATTGAAGAACTTATTCATAGTGGCACTAAGTTTCTTATGTTCAAACTGTATCCCACTATTGGAACATTCATTGGTTCAGAGTCGAACAACTAGGTAAACCTCCCACTAGGATTTTAGTGGTGTACCCTAGTCTATTTTGGGAAATCATTTTTGGCATGAGTACTCTTGATTATCACTATAGATGAGTCTTATCATTCCAAATCTAAAGAAATAAACAAGAAACAACAAACAACAAAACATCAAAATACAACAAATAGTTTAGGGCACACTTAAAATCGTAAGCAAGATAAACATTTGATTGATATTGTTTGCTCAACATAAAAGCTACAGCTTCCAAAAAAATGGTTAAAACAAGAAGTAAACACCCTCATTATGATACCGAATGGGGATCTGAGGTAACTCATACCCTTAGGCGAAGTCGCAATAACATTGAAAGACCTACTTGGAAGACCGTGAGATGCAGTTACACGAGTCTAAGAGGTGACAATTCAACCCTTAGGGGATCTCCTCAATAAATCCCAAATAGGGAACCACAATATGAAACTACATATCATAAACACAAATATGCCTCACAACCATCATCATCAAGGAGACATGAGGAAACCTCAAAGGATTCCTCTAAACGCACAGAAACTTCTCAGAGACATGAGGAAGCTTCAAGAGCTTCCTCCTCACATAGACATAAAGAGGGTTCTAGATCCCATTCTTCACACATAGATGATGATGTTTCCCCATATCCATCCTCATGGAGGGTAGATAGGGCTGCAAAACCCTCATCACCACAAAGACACAAAAGAGTCAAAACATATCAACATTCACATACAACACTTGGAACAAATCAACTCACTGAAGGGTAGGAAAATAGAAACTCATCCAGTCATAGATATCAAATAGAATATATCCTTCAAATAAGAGGAAGGATTCCATTATACTATGACACCATTGGAGTGAATGGCACCCTAAAGGATCAGCCATAGAAAACAAGATAGTTGGATGAGTTGGATCGGTTGCACCCGAGGCCACCACCCAGAATTGTAGCCATAGATAATTATGCATCTGAAAGTTCATAGACTATGACTTCTAAGTCCACTTCTCAAACTAGTGGTACCTTAGGGTAATCTCACAATAAACATGCAGAGTCTGACCATAGAGATGCCCAAAAATATACTAAAAAAGTCACACTTGCTACCCAAAGAAAAGAGACAACAGAAACATCTTTGAGGAATCTACGAATCAGAACTACAAGAACGGAGTCAGATAAGCACAAGTCTTCTATGAATGCACAAGTCAACCACATGCGATAGTTAGAAAACACCTTGCATAAGGAGCAAGATCTTGTAGAAGCTCTTGAACATGATAAAAAAAGAGAACGGTTGTTACACAAACATGAGCAATGCTTAAGAGAGCAAGTTGAGTAGCTATCTCATAGCAACCAACAAGAAAATAGAGATCAATGCGTTGACTCACAATATAATGGGTGCACTAGATAAGAAAGTAACCTGCACTAAAATCACCCTCTAAATCATGAGCAAAATCCAACTAGGGGGAAATGAAAGACTTAATAAATCAAGATTAGGTGTTTCTTGTATTTCCTTGTAGGAGGGAATAAAATAGAGCAAATCAAATGGATATAGTGCTACCTCCACCATCACCACGGGGGGGTTTGCAAGAGGAAAAACTCCTTGCTTCAAAGGTATTTTGAGAGCTTACTAAAAATATGAAATCCTTTGAGAAAGAAGAGGTTGCTGGGAACCAACCAACATTGAGCAAAATACACAACCAAACATTGTGTTCATAAGTTCCTAGCCCTCCCTATCCTAAGCACTTCGAGATGCCTAGGCTAGATAAGTTTAAAGGTGAAGAAGATGCACAAGAGCATGTATCCAATTTCATCAATGCATGTTTTCATCTTAAAGACAATGACGCTCTTATGCTAAGGACATTCATCATGAAATTTTTGGGTGCAACCACCCAATGGTTTAACCAATTGCCCAAGCATAGCATATCCAACTTTGAACAACTAGTGAATGCTTTTCTAAAGCATTTCTCCTTTGGTGCTAATAGGAAAGTAAATATCTCAGACCTGGCCAATTTAAGACATTATTATGATGAGAAAATAATGGATTACGGGAATAGATGGAGTAAAGTCATGGTAAAATTATCATTCTCCATTCCCACAGAAGAAATCATCTGGAAGTTCACCAAGAGTTTTTCCAAACACATTTCCCTCTTGCTACAACTACAATAATACCCCTCATTCGAGGAAGCTTTAACACAATCCAAAATCATTAAGGACATCAAAGTAGATGAGGGAACCATAAAACTCTGAACCAAGAAGGAGTGGAGCAAAAATGATAAGAATGGTAAATATAAGCAAAAGTAGGTAAATCCTACCCCAGTTAATCAAGTGGTATTGGCTATGCCTAAGGACGAGGTTGTACAGCAACCCCAGAATTATCAAGCACAACTCCCACCAAAGAACTATGATCAAAAGAACAATCATGGTTGAAACAAAGAATGCAAACCCCCTTGTTATTTTACACCATTGACAGAATCAATGTAATCAATATTCAACCAATTGAGAGAGGCGAGAAAGATCATATTACCTGATATACCTCTTATAGATCCCAACCATCCTAAGCCAAAAGAATATAGGGAAGATCAATTTTGCCCGTATCATAGGATACCAGGGCATAATATTGAAGTTTGTGTTGGTTTCAAACATCAGGTGCAAAACATGATTAAGGTGGGAGAACTAAAAGTGGACAACCCACTGGCCCCTAACAATAGAGATATGGGCATCTACAAAAACCTGTTGCCAAACCATGAGGTCTCTAGAGGGTAAGGTGCACAAGTCAATCAGGTTTGAATTGATATGCCCACCACGGGTGTGTTGGGATGGTTGAAATTGTCAATATAGCAACCAAGAGTAGATGGAATGGTCAACCACAACCTCCTGTAGCTCCCATAAACGTCCCCGCTACACCTAGGTAGAGGCAGGGGTAAAATAACCTTCCAGGTCCACCAACTCGACTTGTGGTAATTATCCGGAGTAGACTTGATCAAAACTTACAAACAACTCTGGCTAAGCTATCCATTTATGAGATCATACAATAGTCCCCAAAGCACAGGGAGACCTTGATGGAGATTTTAAGGTCAGTTGAGATCCAACCGCAAGATCCAAATGCATTCACCCATTTTGTGGGACAAGTACAAGAATGCTAGGAACCTGTAATTTGATTCTACGATTATGAGATTAAGATAGTACCTATTGCCTTACCAGACCCTAAGCTGAACATTGTGGCATCAATCAATGATTTACCTTTTAAGCGGATATTTATCAATATAGGTTCATCAATCAACATCATCACAAAAATGACAATAGAAAACCTTAAGATCCCCAAGTCCAATATCATTTTGGGAGCCTATACATTAAGAGCTTTCAATGATGCTTTATGCAATACTGTGGGAATGATAGTCCTACCTATAAAAGTGAGGCATAATACCATCCCCATGATGTGTCATGTCTTGGAAGGGGCCATGCAATACAACATCTTCCTAGGGAGACCTTGGATAAGGGACATGAGATGTATCCCTTTGATTTTACACCAATGTGTCAAGTATGTGCATGAGAACAAAGTCTACATGATGTTTTTCGATGAGGAGCCATTCAAGTATGTTCATCAAGTGGATTTTCTAGGATAATTTGTGATTCCTTCTACTCACTTGTCTGTAGGATATTCATCTCCAACCGTGCAACTGAGTAACAAAGACAAAATGGTATGAAAAGACCCATCTGCATCAACACCTCATCTTGCACACAAAATGGCCAATGCTTCTAATCAACCATCAACGCCTAAATCAAAAAATGATCAGAAGCTAAAGGCACCTATAGTTGAGGAAAACAAACTCAAGGAAACACTAACCTTAGCTATTGAAGAGGGTCCAAATCCCATGGAAGAAGATCATCAAGACCAAGTTGAAGATGATGACTACCACCCCGCTTCACCAGTGTCATCCGTGGGGTCATCCACCTCACATACGACTATACACTTGGCCAGCACAGGGATAAGAGAGTATCTTGTGCAGAACATAACCTTTACACCTATTATAGAGTCTGTGCAAGATATGGGACGTCTAAAGGATCTAAGGCCGCTAGTAGGGATGGTGGTTCTTCTTGGAATCCATCCCAACTAGACAAATTTTGCCTACGTTGGACTAGACTGCATCCATAGGTCTACGAAAGAAGAAGACAATGATGAATTGTTCACTGTTAATGTTCATTACCTCTCTAATCCTGAGTTTTCTTTAAGCTCATTTTAATCCTACCATTAGCATGGTTACGATCTTGGTATATATGAGCAGGGACGAAGGCAACCACTCGAGCCATGGTACTAACAGATTTGGGTTAAGCTATCACATCAAAGGTCGAGATGACTATCTAAAAGCAACCTTAGATAGATTGAGCTTGGGGTTAGGAGAAGACATTGATTTTATTCCTTATCACCCACTAAGTTCGAGGCTTATGAGAAATAGGAAAGTGGTTGCAGTAAGCATACCGCCACCCGAGACTTATCATCCAGGACTCACCATTGAGGCCATCCCAGTAGGGTACAACTCATGGGATGAAGAGAAGGAAGAAAATGGATATGTGCCAAGTGATGATGAAGTACAAGAGGGCTTGGCCTATCATGGGCCTCACTAATTACGAAGACTTACTTGGTCCATCCACAATGAGAGTGGATACATATCGGATGAAAGTGACTATGAGTTAGAAGACTCAATAGAGAGAGCCTACTTAGGGGCAAGGCAATGGCCCCATGACTTAGGACAACATACTAATGCAAATGGATTATTCATAAGTGGCAAAGAATATGAGGATGAAACAAAGATGGCTTACTTAGAGCCAAGACATGAGCCCCTTGTCTTAGTGTTGAGCAAGGTGCAGCAAAAGTATTGTCATTGTTGTCAACACAGTCAGATAGATCTATTGATGCAGTGGACAGGAAGTTCAAAAGCTATTCAGATGTAGAAGATAGGAGTTCAAAGGTTATTCAGAGTATGTACAGTGATTTTCCAAGAAGACCAAAGTGGCCCATATGCAAAAGATCAAAGAAAAAGACAAGTAAGAAAAGTGTCGTGATATCGCGACATATACAATAGGCAAGAAAAACTATCGCGATTTCGCGACATGTTGGAAGAGAGAGAAAAAGCAAGAAAAACTATCACGATTTCGTGACATGTTGGAAGAGAAAAAGGCAAATGGAAAAACTATCACGATTTCATGACATGTTGGAAGAGAAAAAGGCAAGTGGAAAAACTGTAGTGATTTCGTGACATGTTGGAAGAGAAGAGAAAAAGGCAAGTGGAAAAACTATCGCGATTTCACGACATGTTGGAAGAGAAAAAGGCAAGTGGAAAAACTGTCACGATTTCGTGACATGTTGGAAGAGAAAGAGAAAGCAGGAAAAAGTGTCGCGATTTCGTGACAAGTTCGAAGAAAGAGAACAAGTAAGAAAAGTGTCACGATTTCGTGACATGTCGCATTTTCGTGACTAAAATAGGAGAGAGAAAGTAAGTTGGAGAAATGTCACGATTTCATGACATGTCGCATTTTCGCGACTAAAATAGGAGAGAGAAAGTAAGTTGGAGAAATGTCGCGATTTCGTGACATGTCGCATTTTCGCGACTAAAATAGGAGAGAGAAAGGAAATTTGAAAAGTGTCGCGATATCGCGACATGTCGCATTTTTGCGACTAAAATAGGAGAGAGAAAGTAAGTTGGAAAAGTGTCACGATTTCGCGACATGTCGCATTTTCGCGACTAAAATAGGAGAGAGAAAGGAAATTTAAAAAGTGTCATGATTTCATGACATGTCGCATTTTCGACAAAAGAAAGAGAGGAAGCGTACGGAAGCAAAACTATCATGATTTCATGACAAAATCAGAAAGCAAGACTTCGAAAGCAGAAGTGTCACGATTTCACGACAAAAGCAGAGAAGACTTCGAAGGCAGAAGTGTCACGATTTCATGCAACAAAAGCAAAGAAGCTAAGTACAGAAGCAGAAGTGTCACGATTTCATGACAAAAGCTAAGTTGAAGACTACGAAAGCAAAAGTGTCGTGATATCGCGACAAAAGAAAAGATGAAGTCTACGGAGGCAGAAATGTCGCGATATCATGACATGTATTTTCGTGGGCCGAAGCAAAGAGAAAATGCAAGGAGGAAAAAGTGTCGCGATATCGCGACATGTTGTATTTTCGAGGGCCGAAGCAAAGAGAAAGCGCAAGGAGAAAAAGTGTCGCGATATCGTGACATGTAGCATTTTCGCGGTCCGATGCAAAGAGAAAGAGAGAGAAAGAAAAAGTGTCGCGATATCACGACATGTAGCTTTTTCGCGGTCCGATGCAAAGAGAAAGAGAGAGAAAGAAAAAGTGTCATGATATCGTGACATGTATTTTCACGGCAACAACAACAAAAGAGTTATAGGGGCAGTTGAAGCCGACGAAGACCGATGATAGCCAACTAAAATTAGGGTTTATAGGTGTTCTGAAAGCCGACTAAGATTAGGGTTTACAGCCGACTAAGATTAGGGTTTTCATCATGAAAATATTGTTATAAAAGGAGGGCTATTTGGAGAATTGTGATGTGTTGCATATGTTGTTGAATGCATATAATGTGTGTGAAATACGGTCATTGAGCACAGAGAGCAAGTCGTGTCGAATCATGCTAAGTGCAAAATTTGCAAAGAGAGCAGAGTGCGCAAAAGGGAGAAGACGATCGTGAAGTTTGACTGTAACGAAGCCGAGTGTGCGAAGTGATTGCGTAGAGAGAAAGAGTGTGCAGAGAACACAAATGTGAAGAAGACCAATCAAGGTCTTGCAAAAGCAAAGGTATCTTACTATCAAACTTATAGATTCAAATTGAAGTCTAGGTTGTAGCTTGGCATCAGGGGTTGGTGCTCCTTCTAGTTGGTGCTGGTAAATCAGGGGTTGGTGCTCCTTTCTGTTGGTGCAGATAAATCAAGGGTTGGTGCTCCTTCCTGTTGGTGCTGGTAAATTGATTATAAAGTTGGTGCTTTACAAAGGCTGGATTTGGATGGTAGTCCAAGCAGTCAATTCTTGAGGAGTAGCCACATTGGTGAACCTCGTTAAAATCTTGTGTTGTGTGATGCTCTCTTGTGATACTTGCTGTATCTGGTTTTAAGGTTTCATTATTTCGGTATTAAGAGCTATAAATTCAAGTTTAAAGAGCTACACTGATTCACCCCCCCTCTCAGTGTCATTGTAAGACTAATAATTGGTATCAGAGCTAAGTTCCTGTACAAGCTTAACCGGCTAGGGTGATCTTGGAAGTAACACAATGGCAGGTGGTGAAGCTCTTTTCATGGCATTTGAAGAAGTAAAATCAAAAAGAAGAAGGAGTGAACTCTGAAGTATGTGGTGAAAACCCTGAGGCTGAAGTAGATCTAGAAGGTGAGTTGATCTTCGCACTTGAAGAGTGGAAAATAGAGAAAAAGAATAAGAAAATTTCAAAAAGGCTTGAGGATGCAAACGAAATCATAACCATTTTGAAAGTACAGACAAAAGAATACAAGAAAATATCTAAAGATCTTGAAGTACAAATTACCATGAAAATAGATTATTGCTGCAAACTAGAAGAAGAGAATGTTGGTTTACGAATGCAAATAGAAGAGATGAATCACAAAATTAGTTGCTATCACAAACGCGAAGAAAGTTCTATGAAGATGGATAAGATTATAAATGACCAAAGGCCTGCAGGCATCAAATTTGGTCTGGGTTTCATCGAAGGAGAATCATCAAATGGATCAAAGGCCAAAAATGTAGAATCCATAAAGAATGTAAGTAAGAAACAGGTTGATCAAGGAAAAACGTCTCATGCAAAAGAAAGCAATAATGCCAGGCACGAAAGGAGAATTGACAATGATGGATTCACCAATGTCACACATCAAAGAAGAAGAAGACCTATGGCTCCTATGGCAACATGGCAAAGACCATCACCCAGGTTCAATTATCCCTTTTCTGGTTTCTGTTTTAAATGCAATGGCTATGGACATAAAATCTCAGACTGCAAATATAATGTAAGACCAAGGAATTTCACCAATAGAAATGCTTTTTCTCCTTTGATGAATTATACAGTAGAATGTTATAACTGTCATAATTTTGGGCACATTGCAAGAAACTATAGAAGTACATTTGCATCAAATCAGTTTCAGGGAAGAAAATTTCAACCAAATAGGATGAGACAAAATAGAAAACTTCCCAAAAAACATGCACAAGCTATTGATAAGGGAAAGGCAAAACAAGAGCCCAAAACTACTATCAAAATGGAGTGGAAAGAAAAAGAGCGACTTAAGGAAGAAAAGGAATCCTTAATCGTACAAACAACATTTAAAGCACAGAATAAATATGTACCATGGATACTTGATAGTGGATGCTCCGAGTCATATGACAGGTGACAAACAAAAATTTGAGAAGTTACAAAAATATGAAGGTGGTTCAAGTAAAGTTTGGAAATAATGATGGAGCTAAGATAGTTGGCAAAGGTTCAGTTAAATTTAGTGACGAAAAGATTAAGTTAGAAGAAGTCTTGTTTGTGGATGGTTTGAAACATAACTTGTTGAGCGTAAGTCAGATTTGTGATAAAGGTCATGAAGTAGTTTTTAAGAAGTAGGGTTGTGAAGTCAGAAAAACAAATAGTGGAAAATTGATAGCAACTGGATCAAGGACATCTGGCAACCTGTACATGCTCTCAGAGACTTCAAAAGGAGCTTGTTTTATTGGACAAGAAGAAGAAAATTGGTTGTGGCACAAGAGACTCGGTCATATCAATTTTGATAATCTAGTAAAAATCAGCTCAAAAAGGGCAATGAGAGATATTCCCACCATCAGAAAACCTGCAAACAACATTTGTGCTTCATGCCAAAAGGGGAAGCAAACTAGAGTCACATTCAAAACAAAAGAGTACTACACAAGCAAACCTTTGGAACTAATACACACTGATTTATGTGGACCCATGAGAACACAAAGCATAAATGGTGACAAATATTTTATGTTGTGCATTGATGACTATTCCAAAATGACATGGATATTTTTCTTGAAGCATAAATCAAAAGCTCTTAAAATGTTCAAGATTTTCAAAAACCATGTTGAGAATGAAACAGGAAAGAGGATCAAATGTTTAAGATCGGATAGAGGAGGAGAATTCATTTCAGAGGAGTTTACAGAGTACTGTGAAAAATACGGTATTAGGAGACAGTTTTCAGCAGCCAGGACACCTCAGCAGAATGGAGTGGTAGAAAGAAAGAACAGGACGAGTGCAGGAAATGGCACGGACTATGTTGGATGAAAGTAGAGTAGCAGATAGATTTTGGAAAGAAGCAGTCCATACTACGGTGTATATCCAAAATAGGTACATGCTGAGAACACATGAAAGCAAAACTCCTTATGAGTTGTGGTTCGGTAAAAGGGCAACAACAAAATACCTCAAAATTTTTGGCAGCAAGTGCTACATCAAAAGAACTGAAGATAATCTTGGTAAGTTTGAAGATAGAGCGGATGAAGGTATTTTTGTTGGTTATTCATCAAAAATCAAAGCTTACAAATGCTACAACAAGAGGCTAAAGAAAATTGTGGAGAGTGTCGATGTTAAATTTGATGAAGGTAGAGAACGAGTAATTAGCTATGAACAGAACTACCCAATTTATGAAGAGGTTATTGAAGGAGATGAGGAAAACGAAATGGAAAAGATACAGAAAATTGACTCGGATGATTTAAGTTGTGATTCAAAAGTGGAAGAAAATAAGAAATTCAAAACAGAGCAATTGGCAGAAAAATCATCCTAGAGAGCAAATAATTGGAGACCCCAAAGTTGGTGTTCAGACAAGAAGAAGAGTAGTAAGTAACTACTCTCTATTATCCAGCATTGAGCCCAAAAATGTTGCTGACGCAAGTAAAGATGAAAGTTGGATGAAGGCAATAAATGAAGAATTAGATCAGATCGAGAAAAACAAAACTTGGGAGTTAGTACCTAGACCTGCAAATAAAAATATAATCGGGACTAAATGGATTTTTTGAAACAAATTGAATGAAGACGGATAGGTAGTCAGAAATAAAGCAAGATTGGTATGTAAGGGTTATGCACAAGTTGAAGGCATTGACTTTGAGGAAACTTTTGCACCAGTAGCTAGACTAGAGGCAATTAGAATGTTTCTGGCTTTAGCAGTCTACAAGAATTTCAAAGTTTATCAAATGGATGTGAAATCAGCGTTCTTGAATGGGAAACTTGAAGAAGAGGTTTATATTGAGCAACCAGATGGTTTCGAACTTGGTGATGATCCCAACTTGGTTTGCAAGTTGAAGAAAGCATTATATGGCTTAAAACAGGCACCTCGAGCATGGTATGCAAGGCTAGACAACTATCTCACTCAACAAGGGTTTAAGAAAGGTATGGTGGATAGTAATTTGTATGTCAAAATAGAAAATGGGCATCTTATTGTTCTTGTTGTATACGTAGATGATATCATATTTGGTAGCAACAAAGATGAGTCGTGTAAAGATTTAGCAAATAAGATGCAAGAAAGAATTTGAAATGTCAATGATTGGTGAACTTTCGTATTTCCTCGGGTTGCAAGTTAATCAAAATAAGAAGGGCATATTTATTTCTCAAGTTAAATATGTGAAAGAGATGTTAAAAAAGTTCACAATGGAGGATTGTAAGCCAGTTAGCACTCCCATGACGACAGACTTGCAAGTTGAGCAAGGATGACAAATCTCCACCTGTTGATCAAACCATGTACAGATCTATGATTGGGAGCTTATTGTACCTGACAGCTACCAGACAGGATATTTTGTAGGCAGTATGCATGGTAGCATGATTTCAGGCTAATCCCAAGGAGACTCATGTGACAACAAGTGAAGAGGATTCTTCGGTACCTCAAGGGTACTATGGAGTATGGGTTATGGTATCCGAAAGGTAAGGACTTCACCCTTATTGCGTATTCAGATGCAGATTGGGCAGGATGTGTAGATGACAGAAAGAGTACCAGTGGAGGTGCATTCTATCTTGGAGACAAGTTGGTCACATGGCACAGTAAGAAACAAGAGTCAGTTTCTTTATCGACAGTAGAGGCAGAATATATTGCAACGACAACATGTTGTACGTAGGTATTGTGGATGAAACAAACCCTGAAAGATCTTGGTATTAGCTTCAGTGAGCCAATATCGGTTAAGTGTGATAACACCAGTGCCATTAACATCTCCAAGAATCCGGTTATGCATTCACGCACAAAACACATTGCTATCAGGTATCACTTTTTGAAGGAGAAAGTTACGAAAGGTGAGGTTAAGTTGGATTTTGTTCCAACTACAGAGCAAGTAGCGAATATCTTCACAAAACCATTGCCCAAGGAAGTTTTTGAGTACCTTCGCAATAAATTGGGAGTGGTCACACTTCCCAAGAATTGACTAGCTACAGGGATCACATTCTCAAGGGGAGCATTTAAGTATTTGATTATCTTTTTGCTCATGTTCATGATTTTTGCTAAGTGTAATAAATTTTGCCTGAGAATGTTGTGCATGGACTCAGGGGGAGTCTGCAGTAGCCCTTTGGTATTATTGTCAAAGGGGGAGAAGAGTTACAGGAAATTGCACATGTGTTGCCAACAATTCCAAAGGGGGAGATTATTGAGCAAGGTGCAACAATAGTATTGTCATTGTTGTCAACACAGTCAGATAGATCTATTGATGTAGTGGACAGGAAGTTCAAAAGCTATTCAAATGCAGAAGACAGGAGTTCAAAGGTTATTCAGAGTATGTACAATGATTTTCCAAGAAGACCGAAGTGGCCCATATGCAAAAGATCAAAGAAAAAGACAAGTAAGAAAAGTGTCACGATATCGCGACATATACAATGAGGCAAGAAAAACTATCGCGATTTCACGAACATGTTGGAAGAGAAAAGAAAAGAAGAAAACTATCACGATTTCGCGACATGTTGGAAAGAGAAAAAGCAAGTGGAAAAACTGATTTGCGACATGTTGGAAGAGAAAAAGGCAAGTGGAAAAACTGTCGCGATTTTGCGACATGTTGGAAGAGAAAAAGGCAAGTGGAAAAACTGTCGCGATTTCGCGACATGTTGGAAGAGAAAAAGGCAAGTGGAAAAACTATCGCGATTTCATGACATGTTGGAAGAGAAAGAGAAAGCAGGAAAAAGTGTCACGATTTCGCGACAAGTTCGAAGAAAGAGAACAAGTAAGAAAAGTGTCGCGATTTCGCGACATGTCACATTTTCGCGACTAAAATAGGAGAGAGAAAGTAAGTTGGAGAAATGTCACGATTTTGAGACATGTCGCATTTTCGCGACTAAAACAGGAGAGAGAAAGTAAGTTGGAGAAATGTCGCGATTTCGTGACATGTCGCATTTTTGCGACTAAAATAGGAGAGAGAAAGGAAATTTGAAAAGTGTCGCGATATCGCGACATGTCGCATTTTCGCGACTAAAATAGGAGAGAGAAAGTAAGTTGGAAAAGTGTCACGATTTCATGACATGTCGCATTTTCGCGACTAAAACAGGAGAGAGAAAGTAAATTTGAAAAGTGTCACAATTTCGTGACATGTCGCATTTTCATGACAAAAGAAAGAGAGGAAGCGTACGAAAGCAGAACTGTCACGATTTCACGACAAAAGCAGAAAGCAAGACTTCAGAAGTAGAAGTGTCACGATTTCATGACAAAAGCAGAGAAGAAGACTTCGAAGGCAAAAGTGTCATGATTTCATGACAAAAGCAAAGAAGCTAAGTACGAAAGCAGAAGTGTCACGATTTCGCGACAAAAGCTAAGTTGAAGACTACGGAAGTAGAAGTGTCGCGATATCATAACAAAAGAAAAGATGAAGTCTACGAAGGCAGAAATGTCATGATATCACGACATGTATTTTTGCGGGCCGAAGCAAAGAGAAAATGCAAGGAGGAAAAAGTGTCGCGATATCGCGACATGTTGTATTTTTGGGGGCCGAAGCAAAGAGAAAGCGCAAGGAGAAAAAGTGTCGCGATATCGCGACATGTAGCATTTTCATGGTCCGATGCAAAGAGAAAGAGAGAGAAAGAAAAAGTGTCACGATATCATGACATGTAGCTTTTTCGCGGTCCGATGCAAAGAGAAAGAGAGAGAAAGAAAAAGTGTCACGATATCGCGACATGTATTTTCATGGCAACAACAACAAAAGAGTTACAGGGGCAGTTGAAGCCAACGAAGACCGATGACAACCAACTAAAATTAGGGTTTACAGGTGTTCTGAAAGCCGACTAAGATTAGGTTTTACAACCGACTAAGATTAGGGTTTTCATCATGAAAATATTGTTATAAAAGGAGGGTTGTTTGGAGAATTGTGATGTGTTGCATATGTCATCGAATGCATATCGAATGTGTGTGAAATACGGTCGTTGAGCGCAAAGAGCAGAGTGTGCAAAAGGGAGAAGATGATCGTGAAGTTCAACTGTACGAAGTAGAGTGTGCAAAGTGATTGTGTAGAGAAAGAAGAGTGCGCAGAGAAAGTAGAGTGTGCAGAGAATGCAAAGGTGAAGAAGACCAATCATGGTCTTGCAAAAGCAAAGGTATCTTTCTATTAAACTTATAGATTTAAAATTGAAGTCCAGAGTTGCTACTTGGCATCATGGGTTGGTGCTCCTTCCAGTTGGTGCTGGTAAATCGAGGGTTGGTGCTCCTTTCTTGTTGGTGCGGATAAATCGGGGGTTGGTGCTCCTTCCCGTTGGTGCTAGTAAATTGATTGTAAAGTTGGTGCTTTGCAAAGGCTGGATTTGGATGGTAGTCCAAGCAATCAATTTTTGAGGAGTAGCCACATTGGTGAACCTCGTTAAATCTTGTGTTGTGTGATGTTCTCTTGTGATACTTGCTTTATCTGGTTTTAAGGTTTCATTATTTTAGTTTTAAGAGCTATAAATTCAAGTTTAAAGAGCTACACTGATTCACCCCCCTCTCAGTGTCATTGTAAGACTAACACTTAGGACCACACACTAATGCTAATGGCTTCTGGATAAGTGATGATGATTTTGAGGAGGAGACTGAGATGGCCTATCTTGGGCTTCACCATTTATGACAAGTCAATATGTTGGTGGAAATAGAAGTGACAATTCACACCATAAACCCTAGATTACGATTTTTAAGGAGACCTATTGACTTGAATGGCATTCATCGCATGGTCAATCCCCCTCTATCGACATTCAGGGAACTCTTACAACCCAATGATCCTATTTTCAGCCAGCCTCATGGGCTAGATCTAGAGATCCCCATCCCTCCAGAACCTCATCACGAGAATTGAAGGGAAACCTCGAAGATAAGATTTCACCCATGTGGTCCTGGATATTTCATTCCATCCATCAACATGATATCCATTGATATGACCACTCCACTTCAAAACCTAGTAGATCCTGCTAAACCTTTGTATCTCGATACGCAGGCCATTGATTGGGATCGCGTTGATTCACCAATAGAGCTTGAAGATATTTTCTCTAATGAAGAGATGTTACAATTGTTCCATTTCGCACTAGGCTGTGCCCATGATGTATTCCATGCTGGTTTGGATCATGAGTTAGTAGGACCTATAAATTTCGTTGATGACATTCACGTAATATCCATGCCTCACAATTTGGAGGATGGATCACATATGGCTATAGAAGTGACTTTCAAAGTGGACATTAGAGATGATCCTACTCAACCAAAGAAAGTCAAGTTTGGAGAAAGTCTATCTCCAAAATAACAAGCCATCATAATTCCTCTCCTGAAAGAGAGGTCAAATCTATTTGCTTGGACTTACAAGGATATGCCTAGGATAGATCCAAAGTTACTCATTCACAACCTTTCATTGGACCCCATGAAGAAACCAGTCAAACAAAAGTTGAGAAAAATGCATCCCATCATCTCTTTGATGATAAAGAACAAATTGCAATAACTATTGGATGCATTTTTCATAGTTCCTATCAAATACCCTAAGTGGGTATCGAACATGGTGCCCATGGAGAAACCCAACAGAATAGTCCATATATGCACAGACTTCAGAGACTTAAATAGGGCAACTCCAAAAGATTCATTCTCGTTGCCAAACATACATGCTCTTGTGGATGCAACCATAGGTCACAAAATGCTCTTCCTAATGGATGGTTTTTCTGGATACAACCAGATCTGGATTAAACCAGAGGATCAACATAAAACAATTTTCATTACTCCATGGAGAAAATTTTATTACAAAGTGATGCCATTCGGTCTCAAGAATATTGGTGCCACATATCAATGGGCCATGACATACATATTCCATGACTACATGCATAAGATCTTAGAAGATTACATGGATGACTTACTTGCCAAGTCCCTGTTGTAGCAAGAGCATGCTGAAGTCCTTAGAAAAATCTTTAATCACCTCATTGAGCACAATGTTAGATTAAATCCTAAGAAATGTATTTTCGGCATAACGTCTAGAAATATTTTGGGATTCATAGTTTCTAAGAGAGGCATTGAAGTCGATCCTACAAAGGTAAAAGCTATACTAGAAATGGCCGCTCCTACCAACATTAGGGAATTAAGAAGCCTACAAGGCAAAATAACATCCATAAAAAAGTTCATTACATAATTATCAGATAAGTTTCATCCCATGAACCAATTGCTATGTAAGTATATCCCGTTTCATTGGGATGGAGAGTGCCAACAAGCCTTTGCAGAGATCAAAACTTATCTAGCAAAACTGCCAGTGTTGGCTTAACCAAGGCCAGACATACCATTCTTATTATATATATCGACTAATTATTTCATTTTGGTCACCATGTTGACCCAAAATAACGTGCAAAACAAAGAGCAAGCCATATATTACATTAGTCGCACATTGGTGAGTTATGAGCTAGGGTATGCATATGTTGAAAAGTTGTGTTTAACGGTGGTATTTGCAACTTTAAATTTGTGACACTACATGTTGAGCCATACGACCTATGTTATATAAAAAAAAATCCTTTTTAGTACATGATGATCAAGACATATCATAATACATGTACTATAAAGTGGATCATGCTATTGATAGAATTTGATCTAGAGTTCATAAGCTAAAAGTCTATCAAGGGACAAATTATAGCAGATCAATTGGCAGACGCACCTCTTCAGGATAGCAAGCCTCTCATCATAGATTTTTATGATTATGCGGTCTTTGCACTATTAGATCTGCCAGAACTTGAAGAACCTGAGAAGCAAAGAGAAATGGTATTGTTCTTGTTGAGCAAGGTGCAACGACAATATTGTCATTGTTGTCAACACAGTCAGATAGATCGGTTGATGCAATGGACAGGAGTTCAGAGGTTATTCAGAGTATGTACAGTGATGTTAAATGCTTATGAGGATGTTTTTGATGTTTGGGTGAAGTTGTTACAGGTTGTTTGTGCAAATTTGCAAAAGTTGAAAAAATCGTCAAAAAGTTGTCAAAGCAGCAAAATAGTCAAAAAGTTGCAAAAGTCACCACGGGCACAGTTGGACAGGATGGATCAGTTTGGAACATGCCAGCATGTCAAGAAATAGTCCAGAACAACATTGGAGATGTCAGCACAGTTTTTGGAGTGATCGGTGGTGTTTCCGGTATCTTGGCGGATGATTTGGCAAGTGGTTGTACAAGCTGAAAAAGTGCAGGTTTTGTCAGAAGCACTGCGAACAAACCGTAAGGATTTATGTAGCAAAATTTGAACTGGAGGTGGTCGTTATCTTCAAGAACATGTGTTCCAAATTTCAATGAAAATGGAGAAACGAGGCGAATTTTACAAGCGTTGCAAGACTGTCACAAAAACGCTCTTTTTGAAAAAGTGTGTTAGTAGCAGTTTTTGTGGAAGTGGTACAGGTGAACCGTAAGGATTTAGGTAGTGAGTTTTGGTTTGGACATAGTCAGTGTTGCAAATATTCTACGTTTCAAATTTTAGAGAAAACCGAGTTACGAGGTGAGAGTTATGATTTTTGCAAAAACGTTACAGGTCTCTTTTATGTCAATTTGTGCCACTTGGGCAAAATCCTTTAGTTGGCCGTTTCGACCTTGAAGAGTCGCCAGAGTTTTAGTTTCAGTGTTGTTACACCTTCAAGGCATCAAATAGATCATATTTTGTTTTTGGTTTGAGTTGTCACGTGGCTCCGAAGTATGAGAACGAGTAAGGTGTCAATTCTTTGCATGTGACGTGTTTGACGAAATGCCTTCTCAATATAAAAAAAGGGAGTTATATTATTTTAAGCAATTTCATTAAATAAAGATCTTTGGAGAAATTGAAAAGTGAAAAGGAATGCAAGTGTGTGCATTTAAGTGAGAAGTGTTTTATTGAAGAGTGTGATTTTATTTTGTGCGGAGAGAAGAGTGTGTGGAGAAAAATAAAGAGTGAAAATCCGTGTTTTTGGGAAAATGGTGAAAAATGTCACTTTAGTATTTTGGGCATAACTTTCTCATACGATATCATTTTTGGCTGAAATTTTGAGAGGAGGTCATAGACAGAGTTCTGCACAATACCCAAAAAGCGTTTAGCAATTGACAGAATGAGCTAAGAGAACGGTCAATTTTTTTGTGAGAAGAGAAGATTCATATATGTCATTTTATTATCAATATCAAAATCAAGTGGGTGCTTGGTAGAGGGGTTGGTGCTCCTTTCTATTGGTGCAGATAAATCAGGGGTTGGTGCTCCTTTCTGTTGGTGCAGATAAATCAGGGGTTGGTGCTCCTTCCAGTGGGTGTTGGTAAATTGATTGTAAAGTTGGTGCTTTGCAAAGGCTGGATTTGGATGGGAGTCCAAACAGTCATTTTGAGGATGTAGCCAAATCGGTGAACCTCGGTACATCTTGTGTTGTGTGATGTTCTCTTGTTATACTTGCTTTATTTGGTTTCAAGTTTTCATTATTTTGGCTTTAAGAGTTGAAGATTTAAGTTTTAAAAGAGCTACACTGATTCACCCCCCCTCTCAGTGTCATTGTGAGACTAACAATTGGTATCAGAGCGAGGTTCCTGAACAAGCTTAACCGGCTAGGGTGATCTTGGAAGTGACACAATGGCAGGTGGTGAAGGCTTCTCATCAAACAAAGCACCATTGTTTGACGGAACTAATTACGCATTTTGGAGACTCAGGATGCAGACATATCTTTGTGCTTTGGGATACGACATTTGGGATTCAGTAGATAGTGGATACACAATACCCACCACTTCTCCAACCGATGCTGTCGATAAGAAACTATTTGAGAATGACTCAAAAGCAAAGAATGCTATCATGTGCGGATTAGTGGACAATGAACTGGTAAAGATTATGAGTTGTAAAATGACAAAAGAAATATGGGACAAACTGAGGAGCATTCATGAAGGAGACGTTAAGATCAAGGAGGCCAAGTTACAAACACATCGAGCTCAGTTCGAAGTATTAAAGATGAATGACGATGAGAACATAGAGGCATATATGTTGAGAGTTAATGAAGTCATTAATGCGATTAGAGGACTCGACGAGGAAATCAAAGATTCTGTCATCGTGAAAAAGGTATTAAGATCTCTTCCCCAAAGATTTGATTCTAAAGTTTCAGCTATAGAAGAAGCTAAAGATCTAAATTCTTTTAGTATGGATGAGATGCATGGTTCTTTGACTGCATATGAGATGAGAATAGGAAAATCTAAACCCACATACAGAGAAGCTGCTTTTAAAGCCCATAAAAATATGAAAGCAAAACAAGAATCCGAGGAAGAAGAGACATCAGATGAAATGGAAGCAAACTTTGTTCGAAAACTAAAAAGGGAAAAAGGAAAATACAGAGGAAAGTTACCGTTTAAATGTTTCAATTGTGGAGGCATTGGGCATTTTGCAGCTAAATGTCCACTTAATGAGAAGAACAAAAGTGATGAAGGATCGCACCAAGAAAGAAGTGACTGGAAGAAAAAAACAAATTTCAGAAAAGGCAACTTCAAGAAGAAAAGTTTCATCTCCAAGAATGTCGACTTCATCAGAAGACAGCTCCGGTGAGGATTCTGAAAAGGAAATAGGTGAAGCTCTTTTCATGGCACTCAAAGAAGAAAAAACAGAAAAAGAACAGGAATGTGATGAAGAAGAAATTGATGCAGAAGTAAATTTGGAAGAGGAACTAATTGCAGCTCTGGATGAATTGAAGATAGAAAGAAAAAAGAATAAGAAAATTTCAAGAAAGCTTGAGGATGCAAATGAAATCATAACCAGTTTGAAAGTACAGATAGAAGAATCCAAGAAAATATCTCGAAGATCTCAAAGTGCAAATAACCATGAAAATAGATTATTGCAGCAAGCTAGAAGAAGAGATTCGTTGGTTTAAGGATGCAGATAGAAGAGATGAATCGTAAAATTAGTTGTTATCGTAAACGTGAAGAAAGTTCTATGGAGCCGGATAAGATCATAAATAACCAAAAGACTACAGGCATCAAATTTGGTTTGGGCTTTGATGAAGGAGAATCATCAAATGGATCAAAGGCCATAAATGAAGAATCCATAAAGAATGAAGATAAGAAACAAGTTGATCAAGAAAAATGGACTCATGCAAAAGAAAGCAATAATGCAAGGCACGAAAGGAGAATTGACAATGATGGATTCACCAATGTCACACATCAAAGAAGAAGAAGATTTATGGCTCCTACGACAACATGGCAAAGACCATCACCCAGGTTCAATCATCTCTTTTCTGGTTACTGTTTTAAATGCAATGGTTATGGACATAAGATTTCAGATTGCAAGTATAATGTAGGACCAAGGAATTTTACCAATAGAAATGTTTTTTCACCTTTGATGGATTATGCAGTAGAATGTTATAACTATCATAATTTTGGGCACATTGCAAGAAATTGTCGAAGTACATTTGCATCAAATCAATTTCAGGGAAGAAAATTTCAACCAAATGGAATGAGACAAAATAGAAAATTTCCCAAAAAACATGCACAAGCTACTGAAAAAGAAAAGTCAAAACAAGAGCCCAAAACTGTAATCAAACCAGAGTGGAAAGAAAAAGAGCGATCTAAGGAAGAAAAGGAATCCTTGATCGTACAAACAACATTTAAAGCACAAAATAAATCTGCACCATGGATACTTGATAGTGGATGCTCCAGTCATATGACAGGTGACAAACAAAAATTTGAGAAGTTACAACAATATGAAGGTGGTTCAATAAAATTTGGAAATAATGATGGAGCTAAGATAGTTGGCAAAGGTTCAGTTAAGATCAGTGATGGAAAAATCAAGTCAAAAGAAGTCTTGTTTGTGGTTGGTCTGAAGCATAACTTGTTGAGCGTAAGTCAGATTTGTGATAGAGGTCATGAAGTGATTTTTAAGAAGCAGGGTTGTGAAGTCGAGAAAAGCAAATAGTGGAAAGTTGATAGCAACTGGATCGAGGACATCTGGCAACCTGTACACTCTCTCGGAGACTTCGAAGGAGCTTGCTTGATTGGACAGGAAGAAGAAAATTGGTTGTGGCACAAGAGGCTCGGTCATATCAGTTTTGACAATCTAGTAAAAATCAGCTCAAAAAAGGCAGTGAGAGATATTCCCACCATTGGAAAACCATCAAATAGCATTTGTGCTTCATGCCAAAAGGGGAAGCAAACTAGAGTCTCATTTAAAACAAAAGAGTACTACACAAGCAAACCTTTGGAACTAATACATACTGATTTATGTGGACCCATGAGAATGCAAAGCATAAATGGTGACAAATATTTTATGTTGTGTATAGATGACTATTCCAGGATGACATGGGTACTATTTTTGAAGCATAAATCAGAAGCTTTTGAGATGTTCAAGGTTTTCAAAAACCAAGTTGAGAATCAAACAGAAAAAAGGATTAAATGTTTAAGATCAGATAGAGGAGGAGAGTTCATTTCAGAGGATTTTATAGAGTACTGTGAAAAATATGGTATTAGGAGACAATTTTCAGCAGCCAGGACACCTCAGTAGAATGGTGTGGTAGAAAGAAAGAACAGGACAGTGCAAGAAATGGCATGGACTATGTTGACTGAGAGCAAAGTAGCAGACAGATTTTGGAAAGAGGCAGTCCATACTGCGGTATACATCCAAAATAGGTGCATGTTGAGGACGCATGAAAGCAAAACTCCTTATGAGTTGTGGTTCGGTAAAAAGGCAACAACAAGATACTTTAAAGTTTTTGGCAAGCAAGTGTTACATCAAAAGAACTGAAGAAAACCTTGGTAAGTTTGAAGATAGAGCGGATGAAGGTATTTTTCTTGGCTATTCGTCAAAAAGCAAAGCTTACAAATGCTACAACAAGAGGCTAAGGAAAATTGTGGATAGTGCCGATGTTAAAGTTGATGAAGGTAGGGAACGAGTAATTAGCTATGAAGAGAACTACCCAATTTATGAAGAGGTTATTGAAGGAGATGAGGAAAAAGAAACGGAAAAGAAACAAAAAATTGACTCAGATGATTCAAACAGTGATTCAAAAGTGGAAGAAAATAAGAAATTCAAAACAGGCAGCTGACAGAAAGATCATCCTAGAGAGCAAATAATTGGAGACCCCACAGTTGGTGTTCAGACAAGAAGAAGAGTAGTAAGTAACTACTCTCTATTATCCAACATTGAGCCCAAAAATGTTGCTGACGCAAGCAAAGATGAAAGTTGGATGAAGGCAATAAATGAAGAATTAGATCAGATCGAGAAAAACAAAACTTGGGAGTTAGTACCAAGACCCGCAAATAAAAATATAATCGGTACTAAATGGGTCTTTCGAAACAAATTGAATGAAGACGGACAGGTAGTCAGGAATAAAGCAAGATTGGTATGTAAAGGCTATGCACAAGTTGAAGGTATTGACTTTGAGGAAACCTTTGCACCTGTGGCTAGACTAGAGGCAATTAGAATGTTTCTGGCTTTAGCAGTTTACAAGAATTTCAAAGTTTATCAAATGGATGTGAAATCAGCATTTTTGAATGGGAAACTTGAAGAAGAGGTTTATATTGAGCAGCCAGATGGTTTCCAACTTGGTGATGATCCCAACTTGGTTTGCAAGTTGAAGAAAGCATTATATGGCTTAAAACAAGCACCCCGAGCATGGTATGCAAGGCTAGACAACTATCTTACTCAACAAGGGTTCAAGAAAGGTATGGTGGATAGTAATTTGTATGTCAAAATAGAAAATGGCCATCTTATTGTTCTTGTTGTATACGTAGATGATATCATATTTGGCTAGCAACAAAGATGATGTCGTGTAAAGATTTAGCAAATAAGATGCAGAAAGAATTTGAAATGTCAATGATTGGTGAACTTTCGTATTTCCTCAGGTTGCAAGTTAATCAAAATGAGAAGGGCATATTTATTTCTCAAATTAAATATGTGAAAGAGATGCTAAAAAAGTTCACAATGGAGGATTGTAAGCCAGTTAGCACTCCCATGACGACAGGTTGCAAGTTGAGCAAGGATGACAAATCTCCACATGTTGATCAAACCATGTACAGATCTATGATTGGGAGCTTACTGTACTTGATAGCTACCAGACCAGATATTTTGCAGGCAATATGCATGGTAGCACGATTTCAGGCTAGTCCCAAGGAGACTCATGTGACAACGAAGTGAAGAGGATTCTTCGGTACCTCAAGGGTACTATGGAGTATGGGTTATGGTATCCGAAAGGTAAGGACTTCACCCTTATTGCGTATTCAGATGCAGATTGGGCAGGATGTGTAGATGACAGAAAGAGTACCAATGGAGGTGCATTCTATCTTGGAGACAAGTTGGTCGCGTGGCACAATAAGAAACAAGAGTCAGTCTCCTTATCCACAGCAGAGGCAGAATATATTGCAGCGACAACGTGTTGTACGTAGGTATTATGGATGAAACAAACCCTGAAAGATCTTGGTATTAACTTCAGTGAGCCAATTTTAGTTAAGTGTGATAACACCAATGCCATTAACATCTCAAAGAATCCGGTTATGCATTCTCGCACAAAACATATTGCTATCCGGTATCACTTTTTGAAGGAGAAAGTTGCGGAAGGTGAGGTTAAGTTGGATTTTGTTCCAACAATAGAGCAAGTAGCGGATATCTTCACAAAACCATTGCCCAAGGAAGTCTTTGAGTACCTTCACAATAAATTGGGAGTGGTCACGCTTCCCAAGAATTGACTAGCTATCGGGACCACATTCTCAGGGGGAGCATTTGTGTATTTGTTTATCTTTTTGCTCATGTTTGTGATTTTTGCTAAGTGTAATAATTTTTGCCTGAGAATGTTGTGCATGGACTCAAGGGGAGTTTGCAGCAGCCCTTTGGTATTGTTGTCAAAGGGGGAGAAGAGTTACAAGAAATTGCACGTGTGTTGCCAACAATTCCAAAGGGGGAGATTGTTGAGCAAGGTGCAACGACAATATTGTCATTGTTGTCAACACAGTCAGATAGATCGGTTGATGCAGTGGACAGGAGTTCAGAGGTTATTCAGAGTATGTACAGTGATGTTAAATGCTTATGAGGATGTTTTTGATGTTTGGGTGAAGTTGTTACAGGTTGTTTGTGCAAATTTGCAAAAGTTGAAAAAATCGTTAGAAAGTTGTCAAAGCAGCAAAATAGTCAAAAAGTTGCAAAAGTCACCACGGGCATAGTTGGATAGGATGGATCAGTTTGGAACATGCCAAAATGTCATGAAATAGTCCAGAACAGCATTGGAGATGTCATGCACAGTGTTTGGATTGATCGGTGATGTTTCCGGTATCTTGGCGGATGATTTGGCAAGTGGTTGTACAGGCTGAAAAAGTGCAGGTTTTGTCGAAGCACTGCGAACAAACCGTAAGGATTTATGCAGCAAAATTTGAACTGGAGGTGGTCGTTATCTTCAAGAACATGTGTTCCAAATTTCAATGAAAACGGAGAAACGAGGCGAATTTTACAAGCGTTGCAAGACTGTCACAAAAATGCTCTTTTTTGAAAAAGTGTGTCAGTAGCAGTTTTGTGGAAGTGGTACAAGTGAACCGTAAGGAGTTAGGTAGTGAGTTTTGGTTTGGACATATTCAGTGTTGCAAATATTCTACGTTTCAAATTTCAGAGAAAACCGAGTTACGAGGTGAGAGTTATGATTTTTGCAAAAACGTTACAGGTCTCTTTTATGTCAATTTGTGCCACTTGTGCAAAATCCTTTAGTTGGCCGTTTCGACCTTGAAGAGTCACCAGAGTTTCAGTTTCAGTGTTGTTACACCTTCAAGGCATCAAATAGATCATATTTTGTTTTTGGTTTGAGTTGTCACGTGGCTCCGAAGTATGAGAACGAGTAAGGTGTCAATTCTTTGCATGTGACGTGTTTGACGAAATGCCTTCTCAATATAAAAAAAGGGAGTTATATTATTTTAAGCAGTTTCATTAAATAAAGATCTTTGGAGAAAGTGAAAAGTGAAAAGGAATGCAAGTGTGTGCATTTAAGTTAGAAGTGTTTTATTGAAGAGTGTGATTTTATTTTGTGCGGAGAGAAGAGTGTGTGGAGAAAAATAAAGAGTGAAAATCCGTGTTTTTGGGAAAAAGGTGAAAAATGTCACTTTAGTATTTTGGGCATAACTTTCTCATACGATATCATTTTTGGCTAAAATTTTGAGAGGAGGTCATAGACAGAGTTCTGCACAATACCCAGAAAGCGTTTAGCAATTGATAGAATGAGCTAAGAGAACGATCAATTTTTCTGTGAGAAGAGAAGATTCATATATGTCATTTTATTATCAATATCAAAATCAAGTGGGTGCTTGGTAGAGGGGTTGGTGCTCCTTTCTGTTGGTGCAGATAAATCAGGGGTTGGTGCTCCTTTATGTTGGTGCAGATAAATCAGGGGTTGGTGCTCCTTCCAGTGGGTGCTGGTAAATTGATTGTAAAGTTGGTGCTTTGCAAAGGCTGGATTTGGATGGGAGTCCAAACAGTCATTTTGAGGATGTAGCCAAATCGGTGAACCTCGGTACATCTTGTGTTGTGTGATGTTCTCTTGTTATACTTGCTTTATTTGGTTTCAAGTTTTCATTGTTTCGGCTTTAAGAGTTGAAGATTTAAGTTTTAAAAGAGCTACACTGATTCACCCCCCTCTCAGTGTCATTGTGAGACTAACAATTGGTATCGAAGCGAGGTTCCTGAACAAGCTTAACCGGCTAGGGTGATCTTGGAAGTGACACAATGGCAGGTGGTGAAGGCTTCTCATCAAACAAAGCACCATTGTTTGATGGAACTAATTACGCATTTTGGAGACTCAGGATGCAGACATATCTTTGTGCTTTGGGATACGACATTTGGGATTCAGTAGATAGTGGATACACAATACCCACCACTTCTCCAACCGATGTTGCCGGTAAGAAACTGTTTGAGAATGACTCAAAAGCAAAGAATGCTATCATGTGCGGATTAGTGGACAGTGAACTGGTAAAGATTATGAGTTGTAAAATGGCAAAAGAAATATGGGACAAACTGAGGAGCATTCATGAAGGAGACGTTAAGATCAAGGAGGCCAAGTTACAAACACATCGAGCTCAGTTCGAAGTATTAAAGATGAATGACGATGAGAACATAGAGGCATATATGCTGAGAGTTAATGAAGTCATTAATGCGATTAGAGGACTCGACGAGGAAATCAAAGATTCTATCATCGTGAAAAAGGTATTAAGATCTCTTCCCCAAAGATTTGATTCTAAAGTTTCAGCTATAGAAGAAGCTAAAGATCTAAATTCTTTTAGTATGGATGAGATGCATGGTTCTTTGACTCGCATATGAGATGAGAATAGGAAAATCTAAACCCACAGATAGAGAAGCTGCTTTTAAAGCCCATAAAAATATGAAAGCAAAACAAGAATCCGAGGAAGAAGAGACATCAGATGAAATGGAAGCAAACTTTGTTCGAAAACTAAAAAGGGGAAAAGGAAAATACAGAGGAAAGTTACCGTTTAAATGTTTCAATTATGGAGGCATTGGGCATTTTGCAACTAAATGTCCACTTAATGAGAAGAACAAAAGTGATGAAGGATCGCACCAAGAAAGAAGTGACTGGAAGAAAAAAACAAATTTTAGAAAAGGCAACTTCAAGAAGAAAAGTTTCATCTCCAAGAATGTCAGTTCATCAGAAGACAACTCCGGTGAGGATTCTGAAAAGGAAATAGGTGAAGCTCTTTTCATGGCACTCAAAGAAGAAAAAACAAAAAAAGAACAGGAATGTGATGAAGAAGAAATTGATGCAGAAGTAAATTTGGAAGAGGAACTAATTGCAGCTCTGGATGAATTGAAGATAGAAAGAAAAAAGAATAAGAAAATTTCAAGAAAGCTTGAGGATGCAAATGAAATCATAACCAGTTTGAAAGTACAGATAGAAGAATCCAAGAAAATATCTGAAGATCTCGAAGTGCAAATAACCATGAAAATAGATTATTGCAGCAAGCTAGAAGAAGAGACTGTTGGTTTAAGGATGCAGATAGAAGAGATGAATCGTAAAATTAGTTGTTATCACAAACGTGAAGAAAGTTCTATGAAGTTGGATAAGATCATAAATAACCAAAAGACTACAGGCATCAAATTTGGTTTGGGCTTTGATGAAGGAGAATCATCAAATGGATCAAAGGCCATAAATGAAGAATCCATAAAGAATGAAGATAAGAAACAAGTTGATCAAGAAAAATTGACTCATGCAAAAGAAAGCAATAATGCAAGGCACGAAAGGAGAATTGACAATGATGGATTCACCAATGTCACACATCAAAGAAGAAGAAGATTTATGGCTCCTACGACAACATGGCAAAGACCATCACCCAGGTTCAATCATCTCTTTTCTGGTTACTATTTTAAATGCAATGGTTATGGACATAAGATTTCAGATTGCAAGTATAATGTAGGACCAAGGAATTTTACCAAGTAGAAATGTTTTTTCACCTTTGATGGATTATGCAGTAGAATGTTATAACTATCATAATTTTGGGCACATTGCAAGAAATTGTCGAAGTACATTTGCATCAAATCAATTTCAGGGAAGAAAATTTCAACCAAATGGAATGAGACAAAATAGAAAATTTCTCGAAAAACATGCACAAGCTACTGAAAAAGAAAAGTCAAAACAAGAGCCCAAAACTGTAATCAAACTAGAGTGGAAAGAAAAAGAGTGATCTAAGGAAGAAAAGGAATCCTTGATCGTACAAACAACATTTAAAGCATAGAATAAATCTGCACCATGGATACTTGATAGTGGATGCTCCAGTCATATGACAGGTGACAAACAAAAATTTGAGAAGTTACAACAATATGAAGGTGGTTCAGTAAAATTTGGAAATAATGATGGAGCTAAGATAGTTGGCAAAGGTTCAGTTAAGATCAGTGATAGAAAAATCAAGTCAAAAGAAGTCTTGTTTGTGGTTGGTCTGAAGCATAACTTGTTGAGCGTAAGTCAGATTTGTGATAGAGGTCATGAAGTGATTTTTAAGAAGCAGGGTTGTGAAGTCTAAAAGCAAATAGTGGAAAGTTGATAGCAACTGGATCGAGGACATCCGGCAACCTGTACACTCTCTCAGAGACTTCAGAAGGAGCTTGCTTGATTGGACAGGAAGAAGAAAATTGGTTGTGGCACAAGAGGCTCGGTCATATCAGTTTTGACAATCTAGTAAAAATCAGCTCAAAAAAGGCAGTGAGAGATATTCCCACCATTGGAAAACCATCAAATAGCATTTGTGCTTCATGCCAAAAGGGGAAGCAAACTAGAGTCTCATTTAAAACAAAAGAGTACTACACAAGCAAACCTTTGGAACTAATACATACTGATTTATGTGGACCCATGAGAATGCAAAGCATAAATGGTGACAAATATTTTATGTTGTGTATAGATGACTATTCCAGGATGACATGGGTACTATTTTTGAAGCATAAATCAGAAGCTTTTGAGATGTTCAAGGTTTTCAAAAACCAAGTTGAGAATCAAACAGGAAAAATGATTAAATGTTTAAGATCAGATAGAGGAGGAGAGTTCATTTCAGAGGATTTTACAGAGTACTGTGAAAAATATGGTATTAGGAGACAATTTTCAGCAGCCAGGACACCTCAGCAGAATGGTGTGGTAGAAAGAAAGAACAGGACAGTGCAGGAAATGGCATGGACTATGTTGACTGAGAGCAAAGTAGCAGACATATTTTGGAAAGAGGCAGTCCATACTGCGGTATACATCCAAAATAGGTGCATGTTGAGGACGCATGAAAGCAAAACTCCTTATGAGTTGTGGTTCGGTAAAAAGGCAACAACAAGATACTTTAAAGTTTTTGGCAGCAAGTGTTACATCAAAAGAACTGAAGAAAACCTTGGTAAGTTTGAAGATAGAGCGGATGAAGGTATTTTTCTTGGCTATTCATCAAAAAGCAAAGCTTACAAATGCTACAACAAGAGGCTAAGGAAAATTGTGGATAGTGTCGATGTTAAAGTTGATGAAGGTAGGGAACGAGTAATTAGCTATGAAGAGAACTACCCAATTTATGAAGAGGTTATTGAAGGAGATGAGGAAAAGGAAATATAAAAGAAACAAAAAATTGACTCAGATGATTCAAACAGTGATTCAAAAGTGGAAGAAAATAAGAAATTCAAAACAGATAGCTTGCAGGAAAGATCATCCTAGAGAGCAAATAATTGGAGACCCCACAGTTGGTGTTCAGACAAGAAGAAGAGTAGTAAGTAACTACTCTCTATTATCCAACATTGAGCCCAAAAATGTTGCTGACGCAAGCAAATATGAAAGTTGGATGAAGGCAATAAATGAAGAATTAGATCAGATCGAGAAAAACAAAACTTGGGAGTTAGTACCAAGACCTGCAAATAAAAATATAATCGGTACTAAATGGGTCTTTCGAAACAAATTGAATGAAGACGGACAGGTAGTCAGGAATAAAGCAAGATTGGTATGTAAAGGCTATGCACAAGTTGAAGGTATTGACTTTGAGGAAACCTTTGCACCTGTGGCTAGACTAGAGGCAATTAGAATGTTTCTGGCTTTAGCAGTTTACAAGAATTTCAAAGTTTATCAAATGGATGTGAAATCAGCATTTTTGAATGGGAAACTTGAAGAAGAGGTTTATATTGAGCAGCCAGATGGTTTCCAACTTGGTGATGATCCCAACTTGGTTTGCAAGTTGAAGAAAGCATTATATGGCTTAAAACAGGCACCCCGAGCATGGTATGCAAGGCTAGACAACTATCTTACTCAACAAGGGTTCAAGAAAGGTATGGTGGATAGTAATTTGTATGTCAAAATAGAAAATGGCCATCTTATTGTTCTTGTTGTATACGTAGATGATATCATATTTGGCAACAAAGATGAGTCGTGTAAAGATTTAGCAAATAAGATGCAGAAAGAATTTGAAATGTCAATGATTGGTGAACTTTCGTATTTCCTCGGGTTGCAAGTTAATCAAAATGAGAAGGGCATATTTATTTCTCAAATTAAATATGTGAAAGAGATGCTAAAAAAGTTCACAATGGAGGATTGTAAGCCGCTTAGCACTCCCATGACGACAGGTTGCAAGTTGAGCAAGGATGACAAATCTCCACATGTTGATCAAACCATGTACAGATCTATGATTGGGAGCTTACTTGTACTTGACAGCTACTGGACTAGATATTTTGCAGGCAGTATGCATGGTAGCACGATTTTAGGCTAGTCCCAAGGAGACTCATGTGACAAAGAGTGAAGAGGATTCTTCGGTACCTCAAGGGTACTATGGAGTATGGGTTATGGTATCCGAAAGGTAAGGACTTCACCCTTATTGCGTATTCAGATGCAGATTGGGCAGGATGTGTAGATGACAGAAAGAGTACCAGTGGAGGTGCATTCTATCTTGGAGACAGGTTGGTCACGTGGCACAGTAAGAAACAAGAGTCAGTCTCCTTATCCACAACAGAGGCAGAATATATTGCAGCGACAACGTGTTGTACGTAGGTATTATGGATGAAACAAACCTTGAAAGATCTTGGTATTAACTTCAGTGAGCCAATTTTAGTTAAGTGTGATAACACCAGTGCCATTAACATCTCAAAGAATCCGGTTATGCATTCTCGCACAAAACATATTGCTATCCGGTATCACTTTTTGAAGGAGAAAGTTGCGGAAGGTGAGGTTAAGTTGGATTTTGTTCCAACAATAGAGCAAGTAGCGGATATCTTCACAAAACCATTGCCCAAGGAAGTCTTTGAGTACCTTCACAATAAATTGGGAGTGGTCACGCTTCCCAAGAATTGACTAGCTATCGGGACCACATTCTCAGGGGGAGCATTTGTGTATTTGTTTATCTTTTTGCTCATGTTTGTGATTTTTGCTAAGTGTAATAATTTTTGCCTGAGAATGTTGTGCATGGACTCAGGGGGAGTTTGCAGTAGCCCTTTGGTATTGTTGTCAAAGGGGGAGAAGAGTTATAGGAAATTGCACGTGTGTTGCCAACAATTCCAAAGGGGGAGATTGTTGAGCAAGGTGCAACGACAGTATTGTCATTGTTGTCAACACAGTCAGATAGATCGGTTGATGCAGTGGACAGGAGTTCAGAGGTTATTCAGAGTATGTACAGTGATGTTAAATGCTTATGAGGATGTTTTTGATGTTTGGGTGAAGTTGTTATAGGTTGTTTGTGCAAATTTGCAAAAGTTGAAAAAATCGTCAAAAAGTTGTCAAAGCAGCAAAATAGTCAAAAAGTTGCAAAAGTCACCACGGGCATAGTTGGATAGGATGGATCAGTTTGGAACATGCCAGCATGTCAGGAAATAGTCCAGAACAACATTGGAGATGTCAGCACAGTGTTTGGATTGATCGGTGGTGTTTCCGGTATCTTGGCGGATGATTTGGCAAGTGGTTGTACAGGTTGAAAAAGTGCAGGTTTTGTCAGAAGCACTGCGAACAAACCGTAAGGATTTATGTAGAAAAATTTGAACTGGAGGTGGTCGTTATCTTCAAGAACATGTGTTCCAAATTTCAATGAAAACGGAGAAACGAGGCGAATTTTACAAGCGTTGCAAGACTGTCACAAAAATGCTCTTTTTTGAAAAAGTGTGTCAATAGCAGTTTTTGTGGAAGTGGTACAGGCGAACCGTAAGGAGTTAGGTAGTGAGTTTTGGTTTGGACATATTCAGTGTTGCAAATATTCTACGTTTCAAATTTCAGAGAAAACCGAGTTACGAGGTGAGAGTTATGATTTTTGCAAAAACGTTACAGGTCTCTTTTATGTCAATTTGTGCCACTTGGGCAAAATCCTTTAGTTGGCCGTTTCGACCTTGAAGAGTCGCCAGAGTTTCAGTTTCAGTGTTGTTACACCTTCAAGGCATCAAATAGATCATATTTTGTTTTTGTTTGAGTTGTCACGTGGCTCCGAAGTATGAGAACGAGTAAGGTGTCAATTCTTTGCATGTGACGTGTTTGACGAAATGCCTTCTCAATATAAAAAAGGGAGTTATATTATTTTAAGCAGTTTCATTAAATAAATATCTTTGGAGAAAGTGAAAAGTGAAAAGGAATGCAAGTGTGTGCATTTAAGTTAGAAGTGTTTTATTGAAGAGTGTGATTTTATTTTGTGCGGAGAGAAGAGTGTGTGGAGAAAAATAAAGAGTGAAAATCCGTGTTTTTGGGAAAAAGGTGAAAAATGTCACTTTAGTATTTTGGGCATAACTTTCTCATACGATATCATTTTTGCTGAAATTTTGAGAGGAGGTCATAGACAGAGTTCTGCACAATACCCAAAAAGCGTTTAGCAATTGACAGAATGAGCTAAGAGAACGATCAATTTTTATGTGAGAAGAGAAGATTCATATATGTCATTTTATTATCAATATCAAAATCAAGTGGGTGCTTGGTAGAGGGGTTGGTGCTCCTTTCTGTTGGTGCAGATAAATCAGGGGTTGGTGCTCCTTCCAGTGGGTGCTGGTAAATTGATTGTAAAGTTGGTGCTTTGCAAAGGCTGGATTTGGATGGGAGTCCAAACAGTCATTTTGAGGATGTAGCCAAATCGGTGAACCTCGGTACATCTTGTGTTGTGTGATGTTCTCTTGTTATACTTGCTTTATTTGGTTTCAAGTTTTCATTGTTTCGGCTTTAAGAGTTGAAGATTTAAGTTTTAAAAGAGCTACACTGATTCACCCCCCCTCTCAGTGTCATTGTGAGACTAACAATTGGTATCAAAGCGAGGTTCCTGAACAAGCTTAACCGGCTAGGGTGATCTTGGAAGTGACACAATGGCAGGTGGTGAAGGCTTCTCATCAAACAAAGCACCATTGTTTGATGGAACTAATTACGCATTTTGGAGACTCAGGATGCAGACATATCTTTGTGCTTTGGGATACGACATTTGGGATTCAGTAGATAGTGGATACACAATACCCACCACTTCTCCAACCGATGCTGCCGGTAAGAAACTATTTGAGAATGACTCAAAAGCAAAGAATGCTATCATGTGCGGATTAGTGGACAGTGAACTGGTAAAGATTATGAGTTGTAAAATGACAAAAGAAATATGGGACAAACTGAGGAGCATTCATGAAGGAGACGTTAAGATCAAGGAGGCCAAGTTACAAACACATCGAGCTCAGTTCAAAGTATTAAAGATGAATGACGATGAGAACATAGAGGCATATATGCTGAGAGTTAATGAAGTCATTAATGCGATTAGAGGACTCGACGAGGAAATCAAAGATTCTGTCATCGTGAAAAAGGTATTAAGATCTCTTCCCCAAAGATTTGATTCTAAAGTTTCAGCTATAGAAGAAGCTAAAGATCTAAATTCTTTTAGTATGGATGAGATGCATGGTTCTTTGACTGCATATGAGATGAGAATAGGAAAATCTAAACCCACAGACAGAGAAGCTACTTTTAAAGCCCATAAAAATATGAAAGCAAAACAAGAATCCGAGGAAGAAGAGACATCGGATGAAATGGAAGCAAACTTTGTTCGAAAACTAAAAAGGGGAAAAGGAAAATACAGAGGAAAGTTACCATTTAAATGTTTCAATTATGGAGGCATTGGGCATTTTGCAGCTAAATGTCCACTTAATGAGAAGAACAAAAGTGATGAAGGATCGCACCAAGAAAGAAGTGACTGGAAGAAAAAAACAAATTTCAGAAAAGGCAACTTCAAGAAGAAAAGTTTCATCTCCAAGAATGTCAGTTCATCAAAAGACAGCTCCGGTGAGGATTCTGAAAAGGAAATAGGTGAAGCTCTTTTCATGGCACTCAAAGAAGAAAAAAAAGAAAAAGAACAGGAATGTGATGAAGAAGAAATTGATGCAGAAGTAAATTTGGAAGAGGAACTAATTGCAGCTCTGGATGAATTGAAGATAGAAAGAAAAAAGAATAAGAAAATTTCAAGAAAGCTTGAGGATGCAAATGAAATCATAACCAGTTTGAAAGTACAGATAGAAGAATCCAAGAAAATATCTGAAGATCTCAAAGTGCAAATAACCATGAAAATAGATTATTGCAGCAAGCTAGAAGAAGAGACTGTTGGTTTAAGGATGCAGATAGAAGAGATGAATCGTAAAATTAGTTGTTATCACAAACGTGAAGAAAGTTCTATGAAGCTGGATAAGATCATAAATAACCAAAAGACTACAGGCATCAAATTTGGTTTGGGCTTTGATGAAGGAGAATCATCAAATGGATCAAAGGCCATAAATGAAGAATCCATAAAGAATGAAGATAAGAAACAGGTTGATCAAGAAAAATTGACTCATGCAAAAGAAAGCAATAATGCAAGGCACGAAAGGAGAATTGACAATGATGGATTCACCAATGTCACACATCAAAGAAGAAGAAGATTTATGGCTCCTACGACAACATGGCAAAGACCATCACCCAGGTTCAATCATCTCTTTTCTGGTTACTATTTTAAATGCAATGGTTATGGACATAAGATTTCAGATTGCAAGTATAATGTAGGACCAAGGAATTTTACCAATGTAGAAATGTTTTTTCACCTTTGATGGATTATGCAGTAGAATGTTATAACTAGTCATAATTTTGGGCACATTGCAAGAAATTGTCGAAGTACATTTGCATCAAATCAATTTCAGGGAAGAAAATTTCAACCAAATGGAATGAGACAAAATAGAAAATTTCTCGAAAAACATGCACAAGCTACTGAAAAAGAAAAGTCAAAACAAGAGCCCAAAATTGTAATCAAACCAGAGTGGAAAGAAAAAGAGCGATCTAAGGAAGAAAAGGAATCCTTGATCGTACAAACAACATTTAAAGCACAGAATAAATCTGCACCATGGATACTTGATAGTGGATGCTCCAGTCATATGACAGGTGACAAACAAAAATTTGAGAAGTTACAACAATATGAAGGTGGTTCAAGAAAATTTGGAAATAATGATGGAGCTAAGATAGTTGGCAAAGGTTCAGTTAAGATCAGTGATGGAAAAATCAAGTCAAAAGAAGTCTTGTTTGTGGTTGGTCTGAAGCATAACTTGTTGAGCGTAAGTCAGATTTGTGATAGAGGTCATGAAGTGATTTTTAAGAAGCAGGGTTGTGAAGTCAGAAAAGCAAACAGTGGAAAGTTGATAGCAACTGGATCGAGGACATCTGGCAACCTGTACACTCTCTCAGAGACTTCAGAAGGAGCTTGCTTGATTGGATAGGAAGAAGAAAATTGGTTGTGGCACAAGAGGCTCGGTCATATCAGTTTTGACAATCTAGTAAAAATCAGCTCAAAAAAGGCAGTGAGAGATATTCCCACCATTGGAAAACCATCAAATAGCATTTGTGCTTCATGCCAAAAGGGGAAGCAAACTAGAGTCTCATTTAAAACAAAAGAGTACTACACAAGCAAACCTTTGGAACTAATACATACTGATTTATGTGGACCCATGAGAATGCAAAGCATAAATGGTGACAAATATTTTATGTTGTGTATAGATGACTATTCCAGGATGACATGGGTACTATTTTTGAAGCATAAATCAGAAGCTTTTGAGATGTTCAAGGTTTTCAAAAACCAAGTTGAGAATCAAACAGAAAAAATGATTAAATGTTTAAGATCAGATAGAGGAGGAGAGTTCATTTCAGAGGATTTTATAGAGTACTGTGAAAAATATGGTATTAGGAGACAGTTTTCAGTAGCCAGGACACCTCAGTAGAATGGTGTGGTAGAAAGAAAGAATAGGACAGTGCAGGAAATGGCACGGACTATGTTGACTGAGAGCAAAGTAGCAGATATATTTTGGAAAGAGGCAGTCCATACTATGGTATACATCCAAAATAGGTGCATGTTGAGGACGCATGAAAGCAAAACTCCTTATGAGTTGTGGTTCGGTAAAAAGGCAACAACAAGATACTTTAAAGTTTTTGGCAGCAAGTGTTACATCAAAAGAACTCAAGAAAACCTTGGTAAGTTTGAAGATAGAGCGGATGAAGGTATTTTTCTTGGCTATTCGTCAAAAAGCAAAGCTTACAAATGCTACAACAAGAGGCTAAGGAAAATTGTGGATAGTGTCGATGTTAAAGTTGATGAAGGTAGGGAACGAGTAATTAGCTATGAAGAGAACTACCCAATTTATGAAGAGGTTATTGAAGGAGATGAGGAAAAGGAAATGAAAAAGAAACAAAAAATTGACTCAGATGATTCAAACAGTGATTCAAAAGTGGAAGAAAATAAGAAATTCAAAACAGGTAAATGGTAGAAAGATCATCCTAGAGAGCAAATAATTGGAGACCCCACAGTTGGTGTTCAGACAAGAAGAAGAGTAGTAAGTAACTACTCTCTATTATCCAAACATTGAGCCCAAAAATGTTGTTGATGCAAGCAAAGATGAAAGTTGGATGAAGGCAATAAATGAAGAATTAGATCAGATCGAGAAAAACAAAACTTGGGAGTTAGTACCAAGACCTGCAAATAAAAATATAATCGGTACTAAATGGGTCTTTCGAAACAAATTGAATGAAGACGGACAGGTAGTCAGGAATAAAGCAAGATTGGTATGTAAAGGCTATGCACAAGTTGAAGGTATTGACTTTGAGGAAACCTTTGCACCTGTGGCTAGACTAGAGGCAATTAGAATGTTTCTGGCTTTAGCAGTTTACAAGAATTTCAAAGTTTATCAAATGGATGTGAAATCAGCATTTTTGAATGGGAAACTTGAAGAAGAGGTTTATATTGAGCAGCCAGATGGTTTCCAACTTGGTGATGATCCCAACTTGGTTTGCAAGTTGAAGAAAGCATTATATGGCTTAAAACAGGCACCCCGAGCATGGTATGCAAGGCTAGACAACTATCTTACTCAACAAGGGTTCAAGAAAGGTATGGTGGATAGTAATTTGTATGTCAAAATAGAAAATGGCCATCTTATTGTTCTTGTTGTATACGTAGATGATATCATATTTGGCACAAAGATGAGTCGTGTAAATAGATTTAGCAAATAAGATGCAGAAAGAATTTGAAATGTCAATGATTGGTGAACTTTCGTATTTCCTCGGGTTGCAAGTTAATCAAAATGAGAAGGGCATATTTATTTCTCAAATTAAATATGTGAAAGAGATGCTAAAAAAGTTCACAATGGAGGATTGTAAGCCAGTTAGCACTCCCATGATGACAGGTTGCAAGTTGAGCAAGGATGACAAATCTCCACATGTTGATCAAACCATGTACAGATCTATGATTGGGAGCTTACTGTACTTGACAGCTACTAGACTAGATATTTTGTAGGCAGTATGCATGGTAGCACGATTTTAGGCTAGTCCCAAGGAGACTCATGTGACAACAGTGAAGAGGATTCTTCGGTACCTCAAGGGTACTATGGAGTATGGGTTATGGTATCCGAAAGGTAAGGACTTCACCCTTATTGCGTATTCAGATGCAGATTGGGCAGGATGTGTAGATGACAGAAAGAGTACCAGTGGAGGTGCATTCTATCTTGGAGACAGGTTGGTCGCGTGGCACAGTAAGAAACAAGAGTCAGTCTCCTTATCCACAGCAGAGGCAGAATATATTGCAGCGACAACGTGTTGTACGTAGGTATTATGGATGAAACAAACCCTGAAAGATCTTGGTATTAACTTCAGTGAGCCAATTTCAGTTAAGTGTGATAACACCAGTGCCATTAACATCTCAAAGAATCCGGTTATGCATTCTCGCACAAAACATATTGCTATCCGGTATCACTTTTTGAAGGAGAAAGTTGCGAAAGGTGAGGTTAAGTTGGATTTTGTTCCAACAATAGAGCAAGTAGCGGATATCTTCACAAAACCATTGCCCAAGGAAGTCTTTGAGTACCTTCACAATAAATTGGGAGTGGTCACGCTTCCCAAGAATTGACTAGCTATCGGGACCACATTCTCAGGGGGAGCATTTGTGTATTTGTTTATCTTTTTGCTCATGTTTGTGATTTTTGCTAAGTGTAATAATTTTTGCCTGAGAATGTTGTGCATGGACTCAGGGGGAGTTTGCAGCAGCCCTTTGGTATTGTTTTCAAAGGGGGAGAAGAGTTACAGGAAATTGCACGTGTGTTGCCAACAATTCCAAAGGGGGAGATTGTTGAGCAAGGTGCAGCGACAATATTGTCATTGTTGTCAACACAGTCAGATAGATCGGTTGATGCAGTGGATAGGAGTTTCAGAGGTTATTCAGAGTATGTACAGTGATGTTAAATGCTTATGAGGATGTTTTTGATGTTTGGGTGAAGTTGTTACAGGTTGTTTGTGCAAATTTGCAAAAGTTGAAAAAATCGTCAGAAAGTTGTCAAAGCAGCAAAATAGTCAAAAAGTTGCAAAAGTCACCACGGGCACATTTGGATAGGATGGATCAGTTTGGAACATGCCAACATGTCAGGAAATAGTCCAGAACAACATTGGAGATGTCAGCACAGTGTTTGGAGTGATCGGTGGTGTTTCCGGTATCTTGGCGGATGATTTGGCAAGTGGTTGTACAGGCTGAAAAAGTGCAGGTTTTGTCAGAAGCACTGCAAACAAACCGTAAGGATTTATGCAGAAAAATTTGAACTGGAGGTGGTCGTTATCTTCAAGAACATGTGTTCCAAATTTCAATGAAAACGGAGAAACGAGGCGAATTTTACAAGCGTTGCAAGACTGTCACAAAAATGCTCTTTTTGAAAAAGTGTGTCAATAGCAGTTTTTGTGGAAGTGGTACAGGTGAACCGTAAGGAGTTAGGTAGTGAGTTTTGGTTTGGACATATTCAGTGTTGCAAATATTCTACATTTCAAATTTCAGAGAAAACCGAGTTACGAGGTGAGAGTTATGATTTTTGCAAAAACGTTACAGGTCTCTTTTATGTCAATTTGTGCCACTTGGGCAAAATCCTTTAGTTGGCCATTTCGACCTTGAAGAGTCACCAGAGTTTCAGTTTCAGTGTTGTTACACCTTCAAGGCATCAAATAGATCATATTTTGTTTTTGGTTTGAGTTGTCACGTGGCTCCGAAGTATGAGAACGAGTAAGGTGTCAATTCTTTGCATGTGACGTGTTTGACGAAATGCCTTCTCAATATAAAAAAGGGAGTTATATTATTTTAAGCAGTTTCATTAAATAAATATCTTTGGAGAAAGTGAAAAGTGAAAAGGAATGCAAGTGTGTGCATTTAAGTTAGAAGTGTTTTATTGAAGAGTGTGATTTTATTTTGTGCGGAGAGAAGAGTGTGTGGAGAAAAATAAAGAGTGAAAATCCATGTTTTTGGGAAAAAGGTGAAAAATGTCACTTTAGTATTTTGGGCATAACTTTCTCATACGATATCATTTTTGGCTGAAATTTTGAGAGGAGGTCATAGACAGAGTTCTGCACAATACCTAGAAAGCGTTTAGCAATTGATAGAATGAGCTAAGAGAACGGTCAATTTTTATGTGAGAAGAGAAGATTCATATATGTCATTTTATTATCAATATCAAAATCAAGTGGGTGCTTGGTAGAGGGGTTGGTGCTCCTTTCTGTTGGTGTAGATAAATCAGGGGTTGGTGCTCCTTTCTGTTGGTGTAGATAAATCAGGGGTTGGTGCTCCTTCCAGTGGGTGCTGGTAAATTGATTGTAAAGTTGGTGCTTTGCAAAGGCTGGATTTGGATGGGAGTCCAAACAAGTCATTTTGAGGATGTAGCCAAATCGGTGAACCTCGGTACATCTTGTGTTGTGTGATGTTCTCTTGTTATACTTGCTTTATTTGGTTTCAAGTTTTCATTGTTTTGGCTTTAAGAGTTGAAGATTTAAGTTTTAAAAGAGCTACACCGATTCACCCCCCTCTCGGTGTCATTGTGAGACTAACAATTGGTATCAGAGCGAGGTTCCTGAACAAGCTTAACCGGCTAGGGTGATCTTGGAAGTGACACAATGGCAGGTGGTGAAGGCTTCTCATCAAACAAAGCACCATTGTTTGACGAAACTAATTACGCATTTTGGAGACTCAGGATGCAGACATATCTTTGTGCTTTGGGATACGACATTTGGGATTCAGTAGATAGTGGATACACAATACCCACCACTTCTCCAACCGATGCTGCCGGTAAGAAACTGTTTGAGAATGACTCAAAAGCAAAGAATGCTATCATGTGCGGATTAGTGGACAGTGAACTGGTAAAGATTATGAGTTGTAAAATGGCAAAAGAAATATGGGACAAACTGAGGAGCATTCATGAAGGAGACGTTAAGATCAAGGAGGCCAAGTTACAAACACATCGAGCTCAGTTCGAAGTATTAAAGATGAATGACGATGAGAACATAGAGGCATATATGCTGAGAGTTAATGAAGTCATTAATGCGATTAGAGGACTCGGCGAGGAAATCAAAGATTCTGTCATCATGAAAAAGGTATTAAGATCTCTTCCCCAAAGATTTGATTCTAAAGTTTCAGCTATAGAAGAAGCTAAAGATCTAAATTCTTTTAGTATGGATGAGATGCATGGTTCTTTGACTGCATATGAGATGAGAATAGGAAAATCTAAACCCACAGACAGAGAAGCTGCTTTTAAAGCCCATAAAAATATGAAAGCAAAACAAGAATCCGAGGAAGAAGAGACATCAGATGAAATGGAAGCAAACTTTGTTCGAAAACTAAAAAGGGGAAAAGGAAAATACAGAGGAAAGTTACCGTTTAAATGTTTCAATTATGGAGGCATTGGGCATTTTGCAGCTAAATGTCCACTTAATGAGAAGAACAAAAGTGATGAAGGATCGCACCAAGAAAGAAGTGACTGGAAGAAAAAAACAAATTTCAGAAAAGGCAACTTCAAGAAGAAAAGTTTCATCTCCAAGAATGTCAGTTCATCAGAAGACAGCTCCGGTGAGGATTCTGAAAAGGAAACAGGTGAAGCTCTTTTCATGGCACTCAAAGAAGAAAAAATAGAAAAAGAACAGGAATGTGATGAAGAAGAAATTGATGCAGAAGTAAATTTGGAAGAGGAACTAATTGCAGCTCTGGATGAATTGAAGATAGAAAGAAAAAAGAATAAGAAAATTTCAAGAAAGCTTGAGGATGCAAATGAAATCATAACCAGTTTGAAAGTACAGATAGAAGAATCCAAGAAAATATCTGAAGATCTCGAAGTGCAAATAACCATGAAAATAGATTATTGCAGCAAGCTAGAAGAAGAGATTGTTGGTTTAAGGATGCAGATAGAAGAGATGAATCGTAAAATTAGTTGTTATCACAAATGTGAAGAAAGTTCTATGAAGCTGGATAAGATCATAAATAACCAAAAGACTACAGGCATCAAATTTGGTTTGGGCTTTGATGAAGGAGAATCATCAAATGGATCAAAGGCCATAAATGAAGAATCCATAAAGAATGAAGATAAGAAACAGGTTGATCAAGAAAAATTGACTCATGCAAAAGAAAGCAATAATGCAAGGCACGAAAGGAGAATTGACAATGATGGATTCACCAATGTCACACATCAAAGAAGAAGAAGATTTATGGCTCCTACGACAACATGGCAAAGACCATCACCCAGGTTCAATCATCTCTTTTCTGGTTACTGTTTTAAATGCAATGGTTATGGACATAAGATTTCAGATTGCAAGTATAATGTAGGACCAAGGAATTTTACCAGTAGAAATGTTTTTTCACCTTTGATGGATTATGCAGTAGAATGTTATAACTGTCATAATTTTGGGCACATTGCAAGAAATTGTCGAAGTACATTTGCATCAAATCAATTTCAGGGAAGAAAATTTCAACCAAATGGAATGAGACAAAATAGAAAATTTCTCGAAAAACATGCACAAGCTACTGAAAAAGAAAAGTCAAAACAAGAGCCCAAAACTGTAATCAAACCAGAGTGGAAAGAAAAAGAGCGATCTAAGGAAGAAAAGGAATCCCTGATCGTACAAACAACATTTAAAGCACAGAATAAATCTGCACCATGGATACTTGATAGTGGATGCTCCAGTCATATGACAGGTGACAAACAAAAATTTGAGAAGTTACAGCAATATGAAGGTGGTTCAGTAAAATTTGGAAATAATGATGGAGCTAAGATAGTTGGCAAAGGTTCAGTTAAGATCAGTGATGGAAAAATCAAGTCAAAAGAAGTCTTGTTTGTGGTTGGTCTGAAGCATAACTTGTTGAGCGTAAGTCAGATTTGTGATAGAGGTCATGAAGTGATTTTTAAGAAGCAGGGTTGTGAAGTCAGAAAAGCAAACAGTGGAAAGTTGATAGCAACTGGATCGAGGACATCTGGCAACCTGTACACTCTCTCAGAGACTTCAGAAGGAGCTTGCTTGATTGGACAGGAAGAAGAAAATTGGTTGTGGCACAAGAGGCTCGGTCATATCAGTTTTGACAATCTAGTAAAAATCAGCTCAAAAAAGGCAAGTGAGAGATATTCCCACCATTGGAAAACCATCAAATAGCATTTGTGCTTCATGCCAAAAGGGGAAGCAAACTAGAGTCTCATTTAAAACAAAAGAGTACTACACAAGCAAACCTTTGGAACTAATACATACTGATTTATGTGGACCCATGAGAACGCAAAGCATAAATGGTGACAAATATTTTATGTTGTGTATAGATGACTATTCCAGGATGACATGGGTACTATTTTTGAAGCATAAATCAGAAGCTTTTGAGATGTTCAAGGTTTTCAAAAACCAAGTTGAGAATCAAACAGGAAAAAGGATTAAATGTTTAAGATCAGATAGAGGAGGAGAGTTCATTTCAGAGGATTTTATAGAGTACTGTGAAAAATATGGTATTAGGAGACAGTTTTCAGCAGCCAGGACACCTCAGTAGAATGGTGTGGTAGAAAGAAAGAACAGGACAAGTGCAGGAAATGGCACGGACTATGTTGATTGAGAGCAAAGTAGCAGACATATTTTGGAAAGAGGCAGTCCATACTACGGTATACATCCAAAATAGGTGCATGTTGAGGACGCATGAAAGCAAAACTCCTTATGAGTTGTGGTTCGGTAAAAAGGCAACAACAAGATACTTTAAAGTTTTTGGCAGCAAGTGTTACATCAAAAGAACTGAAGAAAACCTTGGTAAGTTTGAAGATAGAGCGGATGAAGGTATTTTTCTTGGCTATTCGTCAAAAAGCAAAGCTTACAAATGCTACAACAAGAGGCTAAGGAAAATTGTGGATAGTGTCGATGTTAAAGTTGATGAAGGTAGGGAACGAGTAATTAGCTATGAAGAGAACTACCCAATTTATGAAGAGGTTATTGAAGGAGATGAGGAAAAGGAAACGAAAAAGAAACAAAAAATTGACTCAGATGATTCAAACAGTGATTCAAAAGTGGAAGAAAATAAGAAATTCAAAACAGGCAGCTAGCAAAAAGATCATCCTAGAGAGCAAATAATTGGAGACCCCACAGTTGGTGTTCAGACAAGAAGAAGAGTAGTAAGTAACTACTCTCTATTATCCAACATTGAGCCCAAAAATGTTGTTGACGCAAGCAAAGATGAAAGTTGGATGAAGGCAATAAATGAAGAATTAGATCAGATCGAGAAAAACAAAACTTGGGAGTTAGTACCAAGACCCGCAAATAAAAATATAATCGATACTAAATGGGTCTTTCGAAACAAATTGAATGAAGACGGACAAGTAGTCAGGAATAAAGCAATATTGGTATGTAAAGGCTATGCACAAGTTGAAGGTATTGACTTTGAGGAAACCTTTGCACCTGTGGCTAGACTAGAGGCAATTAGAATGTTTCTGGCTTTAGCAAGTTTACAAGAATTTCAAAGTTTATCAAATGGATGTGAAATCAGCATTTTTGAATGGGAAACTTGAAGAAGAGGTTTATATTGAGCAGCCATATGGTTTCCAACTTGGTGATGATCCCAACTTGGTTTGTGTTGGCATTTTTGCCACATTGATTCTCATTGATTAATGCATTAGTGTATTGTTGGAAATCTGATCTTTGACTTCAGCTTTGATGCAGCTTGGGCGAAAAAAGGAGAAAAAATGAGCAAAAAATGACTAAGTCTGAAAACTGCAGCGATGCGCTGACATGTCGCAGAATCGCGGTCAACGCAGTCAACGCAGGCAGGTTGGCGGAACCGTCGCGATATCGCGACGTGTTCCGGAATCGCGGGTCGGCGGGCAAAAACCATTAAGTTGAAAACATGCAGCGATTCGCTGACATGTCAGCGAATCGCGACCCGGGGAGCGTCGAAGGCAAAAAGTGCAAACTTGCAGCGCGTCGCTGACATGTCAGCGAATCGCGACCAAAAATGGCGATTGATGCGGCGACGGAAACATGTAGCGAAATCGCTACATGTTCCGATTTCGCGGGGCAGAGCGCAGGGAGGAGCTAACGACGAAACATGTAGCGAAATCGCTACATGTTCCGATTTCGCGGAGCAAGCTTGCGATGGCGAAGAGGAAGCCGGAGACGTAGCGAAATCGCTACATGTGCCATTTTCGCGGGTCAACGGTGGTCAAAGCATACGGCATTATAAGACGTCGCGATTTCGCGACCCGTCGCGATTTCGCGACCCGTCGCATTTTCGCGACCTGCGCAGTTTTCCCGCCAAGTGCAATATGAACGGCCGAAAGGGTTTTTTCGATTTCCGATGATTTAATATTAACCCGAATTAAATATTTTGCGGATTTCCGATGCGGTTAAGGTCAAAGAGCGCCCGAGGCACCAAAATTAAAAGATTTATTGGTTCAAAGCTACGGTTCGTGGATTAATTCAACGGTTTTTCATGCACATATTCAAAGAATCGAATTTAATGAAGGGCCGCAAGCGTTTCATGGAATTTAATTTTTATTTCTTCGAGACTGCGATTAAGGGGATCATCTTCCTCGTTTCCTTCGCATGATTGTAGATCACGAGGAAGTTGGTTTTAATTATTTAATGTTGCAAAGAGGACGGACCTCTATAAAAACCAATGTAATTTTCATTTGCAAAGGTTGGAAAAACTTGCTGCTAGAAACTGGAATTGTATTTGCGGGAATACAAGGATCGACTTCTAATTTTTCAAGCGTCGCATGGATGAATTTGCTTTCCCGTTTTCTGCATTTCTAATAGCATTCGTACTCCCGCATTGCTATTACATTTAAATTCTGCATACTGGATTTAAATACTGCGGTCAGGGTACAATTCCTGGAATGTGGGTTTGGAGGGATTTGCGGCATGTGATTGTGCGAGGATGAAGCTGATTTCTTATGTTACTTGTTGTTGTTGCGTTTGTAGTTTCCTGCTATTGTTTTTCTGATCCCATCACTTCGGCCTGTGGCCATATTTCCCATTTCTTTCTGCAACCTTTTAAATCTCTTTCCAGCAACCCTATCTTAAACCCATTTTTAGAGTAGTGAAGGGAACCAACCCACTCTGGAGATTGGTCTGGGAGCCATTTCTTGCTTCCAACCTTTCAATGTTGGCCGGGTCTAGGGCGCAATTGTAAAAATCCTTTCCTGTGGCAGATTCGTGACCAACAGTTTTTGGCACGCTCGGTGGGACAGACTTGTTCTGTCTCCAAGAATTCATAATCGGTGGGATACGCATAATTTTCCAAAGTGATAACCCCACCGGTGCCAACAGTTTTGGCACGTTTTAACACCCGGAGGTCTCAAGATTTGATGAGCTGTCTTGGCCTCACAGCGGAGATTTGTAAGTTCATCTGGCGACTTTGCTGAGTTGAAGATCTGTTCGTGGACGCCTGTTTTTGTTTTAAAAAAAAAAAAAAAAAAAAAATTTCAAAGAATGTTCATCTGGCGACTCTGACTTAATGGCGATGGCCGTGATTCCGCAGACCACTGCCACAAAGGCGAGGGTTTTTTCTAGATGGGATGATCCTGGCCCTCTGAATCTCCAAGTTCGGCATGAAATTCCCGAAGGTGCCCTGAAGAATCTGGCAAAATATGATGGTACCGAAGGCATGGCTCTGACACATGTTGAAGATATTGCTATTCTGTCCATGATCCATGTCATAGAACACGAAGATGTCATGATCCGACTTCTGGTTCAGTCTTTGGAAGGAAGAGCATTGCAGTGGTACAGACTGCTCAAACGTCAAAGCATCAGCTCATGGGATGATCTCGCGGGAGCACTGATCAAAAGATTTGACGAAGATCCTTTCTACAGTTCTTTGGATCTCTACCAATTTTTCATGCACATCAAGAGAGCACCTCAAGAGAGCATCACGGACTTCAATGTCCGATTCTTGAGAAGTCGGCAGAGAATTCCAGAGAAGATCCGTCCATCACCCACCCAAGCCCACCTCTTTTATGTTCGAGCTTTTAACTCGACATAGGTCTCTTTTCTGTCACGATCGGGTGAACAACGCTTCCCACAAATCTTTGAGGAAGCAGTGCGAGCAGAACAGTTGTTGCTCTTATCAGGAAAGTTACCGTGGGGAGAAACTCCATTACCTTCTCCGGTGGTTGCTGCTCCTGTTTACCCTGCACATTCATGCCAGATCCCTGAGATGCAGTCATGTGGAGTTCAAGGGACAGATCTCGTCCAAAGTCAAGGATTGGAACATGCAAGCACTTTTCTAGCAATGAACAATATGGTTGCTTGCAGTTTTCATCAAGAGATGGGCCAAGTAGAAGAACAAGTGCAAATTTCAGAGTCTGAGGAGATCCCAGAATCCGAGTTCTCACTTGAAGAGCCCTGTGATCACATCAAGGAGTTAGAGGAGCCTGTACTCAACCCACAGCCAGTAAAGTCTGCAAAGTGGTGGTGTTGGTTCCAGCCACTACATCCAGTACCTGAAGAAGTCTTCCATGTGGGTACTAGTAAGAAGGATAATCTGCTGAATTGCATCCTATCAGCACCATGGAGAACTTCAGGAAGGAGCCAGCCTAATTTCAAGGACCGACTTAAGTATGATCAGATCTGGTCGGGACATTGCAGATTTACCGGATAACATTCTGAGATTGGGTGTCTGGTGGCGACATGCCAATCATGTCGTGCATTATTGTATATAGTATTTTGAAAAAAACAAAAAAAAATAGAAAAAGAAGAAGAAAAAAAAAAAAAACTGGTATTGTTTTTATTTGTTCATCTCGGCTCTTGTTGCCTGCGAGCCGTAGATGCTTGTTTTTTCCTTTGTTTTTCTCCTCCCAACAGTTTGGTGGCTTTCTAGCACTTTCTTCTTTTCCCTTCCCCGTTTCCTCTCTTTCCTTTCTTCATCTTCTTCCTTCTTTTTCTTCTGCATTAAAACAAAATAAGCCACAACTTGTTGTTTCTTTTTCCCTTTTCTGTTTTTTCCCGTCCCTTCTTATCCCTTTCCTCTAAGTTTAGTCTTTTACGCATTTGCTAACAGTCTAGTTCATTTCATTTCACAGCTTTCCTAGTTCCATTCCCACTCCATAACTTCGTTCATTTTCATTTCATCATTCCATTGCAGTCACCGCTTGCGCAATCGCAAGAGCTCACTCCACCATCACATTCCATTTCTTCAGTTTATAACCGCTTCTATGCAGGTTCTTCCAGTTCTAGTTTTCCACAGCAGAAGAAGTTTTGCAGCAGTCCCCTGACATGTTTTGCAGCAGCTTGTTTACAGTTCCAATATGACTCTGTGCCCAATGGACTAAGGCTTGGATTCTTGCATACAGCGAGTCGTATACCCCGCGAGCCGCCAAGAATGTTGGCATTTTTGCCACATTGATTCTCATTGATTAATGCATTGGTGTATTGTTGGGGATCCGATCTTTGACTTACTTTGATGCGGCTTGGGCGAAAAAAGGAGAAAAAAATGAGCAAAAAATGACTAAGTCTCGAAAAGCATGACGATGCGCTGACATGTCGCAGAATCGCGGTCAACGCAGTCAACGCAGGTTGGCGGAACCGTCGCGATATCGCGACGTGTTCCGGAATCGCGGGTCGGCGGGCAAAAACCATTAAGTTGAAAACATGCGGCGATTCGCCGACATGTCGATGAATCGCGACCCGGGAGCGTCGAAGGCAAAAAGTGCAAACTTGCAGCGCGTCGCTGACATGTCAGCGAATCGCGACCAAAAATGGCGATTGATGCGGCGACGGAAACATGTAGCGAAATCGCTACATGTTCCGTTTTCGCGGGGCAGAGCGCAGGGAGGAGCTAACGACGAAACATGTAGCGAAATCGCTACATGTTCCGTTTTCGCGGAGCAAGCTTGCGATGGCGAAGAGGAAGCCGGAGACGTAGCGAAATCGCTACATGTGCCATTTTCACGGGTCAACGGTGGTCAAAGCATACGGCATTATAAGACGTCGCGATTTCGCGACCCGTCGCGATTTCGCGACCCGTCGCATTTTCGCGACCTGCGCAGTTTTCCCGCCAAGTGCAATATGAACGGCCGAAAGGGTTTTTTCGATTTCCGATGATTTAATATTAACCCGAATTAAATATTTTGCGGATTTCCGATGCGGTTAAGGTCGAAGAGCGCCCAGGCCACCAAAATTAAAAGATTTATTGGTTCAAAGCTACGGTTCGTGGATTAATTCAACGGTTTTTCATGCACATATTCAAAGAATCGAATTTAATGAAGGGCCGCAAGCGTTTCATGGAATTTAATTTTTATTTCTTCGAGACTGCGATTAAGGGGATCATCTTCCTCGTTTCCTTCGCATGATTGTAGATCACGAGGAAGTTGGTTTTAATTATTTAATGCTTGCAAAGAGGACGGACCTCTATAAAAACCAATGTAATTTTCATTTGCAAAGGTTGGAAAAACTTGCTGCTAGAAACTGGAATTGTATTTGCGGGAATACAAGGATCGACTTCTAATTTTTCAAGCGTCGCATGGATGAATTTGCTTTCTGTTTTCTGCATTTCTAATAGCATTCGTACTCTGCATTGCTATTACATTTAAATTCTGCATACTTGGATTTAAATACTGCGGTCGTGGTACAATTCCCGGAATGTGGGTTTGGAGGGATTTGCGGCATGTGATTGTGCGAGGATGAAGCTGATTTCTTATGTTACTTGCTTGTTGTTGCGTTTGTAGTTTCCTCGCTATTGTTTTTTTGATCCCATCACTTCGGCTCGTGGCCATATTTCCCATTTCTTTCTGCAACCTTTTAAATCTCTTTCCAGCAACCCTATCTTAAACCCATTTTTAGAGTAGTGAAGGGAACCAGCCCACTCTGGAGATTGGTCTGGGAGCCATTTCTTGCTTCCAGCCTTTCAATGTTGGCCGGGTCTAGGGCGCAATTGTAAAAATCCTTTCTTGTGGCAGATTCGTGACCAACAGTTTGCAAGTTGAAGAAAGCATTATATGGCTTAAAACAGGCACCTCAAGCATGGTATGCAAGGCTAGACAACTATCTTACTCAACAAGGGTTAAATAAAGGTATGGTGGATAGTAATTTGTATGTCAAAACAGAAAATGACCATCTTATTGTTCTTGTTGTATACGTAGATGATATCATATTTGGCAGCAGCAAATATGAGTCAAATTAGACTTTCTTTGTACAAACAACAACATGGAATATGAGACATTGATATTGGGACTCCAAACAGTAGTTGTAATGGATATTAAAATATTGAATATGTTTGGTGACTCCTTGCTCATAGTAAACCAAGTCAAAGGATTGTTCCAATGCAGGTGCCCACTCCTAAAATCTTACAAGGAGCTTGTTGAAACTTACCTAACCCGACTGGAATGGTATGACATTGAGGTAACCCTCTTACGTAAAATAGGTTTGAAGACACCATGGCATCTTTGGTATCCTTAATCCATCATAATTCATCTACTAATTTCATAACCATTCATGTGAAAGTGCTCATATTTTCTACAATACAACATGAGGTTATTGATAACCTAGAGTCAGTCAACATGATCCAAATCGAGCCAAACCAGGATTGGTCATTTAAAGTTAGAGCCTTCTTGCAAATGGCCCCTTGGGAATCTTTGATTTCTCAAGGTCCCAGAGAATGTAGAACAACCATTCATCAGAGGGTTTTTTCCTAATCAATGTTCACAAATGCTAGCTCTCAAGAAGAGCATGTCGTTCTATCCATAGAAGCAATGACTTATCAGGATTGGCTTTCCCAATTGCAGGACTTCCTAAAGCTTGGAATAGTATCGCAAGGCCTGTCACATGTTGAAAAGTGAACATTTAAACAAAAGGTGACTAGATATATTTTTCTAGGGGAGATCCTCTACAGACGAGGATATAATGGAGTACTACTCCGTTGTCTTGAGACCCAAGAAGAATCTTGGGCAGTTTCACAAGCTCATGATAGTACATGCAAAGGACATTTCAGTGGCATGGTCATCGTTAAGTGCATCTTGAGAATGGGTTACTATTGGCCCACCATGGAAAAATACTATTGTGAGTATGTCAATAAATGCATTAAGTGCCAGCATCATGCAAATCTCATGCACATCACAAGCCTTGCAACCCATCCAAGCAGCATGGCCATTCTTGTTTTGGGGACTAGACTTGATTGGGAATATCTCACCCCCATCCTCAAGATGACACACATTCATCATAACGACAATTGAGTACTTCAGTAAATGGGTTGAAGTGATCCCCGTAACATCAACAATTGGATCGAGGATTGTGGAGTTTATACTCCACAATATCATAAGTCATTTTGGGGTCCCTTCGAAGATAATATCAAATAATGGGCCATATTTCAAGAACAAAAATGTGCATGCTTTAATGAACAAATACCATATCCAGCATAGTTTTTAACACCTTATTATTCGCAAGAAAATGGGCAAGCAGAAGCCTTAAACAAAATAATATTCTCCATCTTGAGGAAGACAATGCAATAAAATCACAAGGATTGGCACATATAGTTGCCTATGGTATTATGGGTATATAATACTAGTGTATGGACGCCCACTGGGGCAACATCATTTTCATTTGTATATGGCACTGAGGCCATCATGCCACTAGAGTTGGAAATTTCAACTCTACGCATAGCATTGAAGGACTTCATAGATGATGACAGTGTGTGATAAGTCTGCCTTGATCAGTTAATGCTTCTTGATGAACGATGAGTCAATACTTTAGAGCATCTTCACATTTACCAAGATCGCCTTGCGTGAGATTACAATAGTAAATTCCACTTAAGAGATTTCAAAATTGGGGATCTTGTGCTTAAAGAGAACCAATCGAATTCTAATTTATTGCCATACTTGCGAGACAAATTTATGATAAACTGGATAGGCCCTTACATGGTTTTAGAAAGGGTTGGGCCTAGAGCATATCATCTTATATCGTTAGATGGTGTTGAAGAGCCTGAACCTCTCAATATCATTCACTTGAAGGCGTTCTACACATAAAACACAAAAAAAATCAAATATGTCAAAAACAAAAACATTGTTAAAAAAAAATACAAAAGAATCAAAAAACAAAACACAAAAAAACTCAATCCAATAAAAATGCTCCAAGGGTATCCAAGCCGCTTGGTCAAATTCCAATAAAAATTCTCCAAGGGTATCCAATCCGCTTGGTCAAATTCCAATCAAAATGCTCCAAGGGTATCCAAGCCGCTTGGTCAAATTCCAATCAAAATGCTCCAAGGGTATCCAAGCCGCTTGGTCAAATTCCAAATTAAATTCTCCAAGGGTATCCAAGCCGCTTGGTCAAATTCCAATAAAAATGCTCCAAGGGTATCCAAATCGCTTGGTCAACTCCAATAAAAAATGCTCCAAGGGTATTTCATGCTACTTGGTCAAAAAAATCAAAAGCCCCAAAGGCACAATAAGCCCTTTGGTCACATTAATCAAAAATACAAAAAAAACATAAAATCAAAAAACAAAAACAATTGCATCTCACATCTTGCATCCACATAGTTGCATTACATTGTCATTTCCATTACATTCGCATATGGTATGATCACAGTATTACAAGTAATGCCACATTTTGTATCATAAATCAAAATAAAATCCACCATCATCCATTCATTCATGTGTGTAATTTTGTTTCTCAACACAACCATATCAAGTTGCTATAAGGAATAGGCTAAGATTTTTTGGTTATTCAACCATATCTAGTGGTCTTATCAATTTTTGTGAAAAGCCATATTGATTAGTAGAGAATAAGGAATAGTCATGAAAACCTCAGATATTCAGAATCCCATCACTAATTATAAAAACTTAAATCCTAGCTGGACAAGGGAAGATGAAAGTTGCATATAGGGTTCTAAGTTACCTTAAGCAAAAAGGGTCATCCTTGCTTATCCCCCTGTGCAACCGGTTCAAAGGTGCTAAGAATTGGCAAAAGGACAAGTTCTACCCTACCTAGAAATGAGTGATTATCATCACTGCATACATCCCTTGCTTTCATAAAATAAGCAAAACCGAAAAAAGCCAAATTCAAATCTCAAAATCGAAAGTTCAAAAACTTCAAAATTCAAACATCAACGCCCAAAGTCATAGTTCAAAATATCAAAAGAACAAAAGCAAAATAAATAGTGATTATCATCACTACAAGAATCCCTTGCTCAAAGAAAACAAAAAAATCAGTTAAAATAAATAGTGATTTTCATCACTAGACATGAGCAAGTATCCCGAGTCAAAATGAAGAAAAGAAGGGAATGGAACTTGAATCCCTAGAATTCTCAGCACAACCGAACCAAAAGCATGATGATATGTCTAATACAAAGGCATTATGCATTTGTGTAGACCAATGTTTGAATGTGGATGAGCTAGCTTTAGGTAACCCAAGGTCACCTAGTGGTATAGTCCAACTAAGTCCAACATAGGATAAGATGAACAATTGAGGATCCTCGATCTTAGCAATGGGCTGAAAGAATCCCACCTAACATCGGAGGAAAATATTGAGTTCTATCTAAATATATTCATTTGCACACACGGGAAAAATGAATCCATAGGTCCATGATGAAAGCCTTGCTTCTTCAAAAGTCTAGTATGGTCAGTACACAGCTATTGATAGGGTAACTAGAATGTTTGAATCTCAAGAAAAGCCCCAAAAATTCTTATATAGCAACAAATCATATCATCAATCATACCAACATTTTCTTTATAAGATTCTATAAATTAGGGGGTATCAACATAGTAGGATAGATACCGCATATATATTAGAAATAATATATAGATGACCACTGACTACTTTATATATTTTAATTTATAGAAACTTATCAAGAAAATACATACATTTCACACCATTACATCTCACATATGAATACTTAATCAATTCTTATGATAGGAGTGATTATTTAAATTCATGATTATTTTTTTACTTTCTGTGGTATCACCCATTAAGATTGTTAATATCATATGCATTCCTTATGTTTTAAGTGATTAAAGCATACAGGTTCATTCATACCATACCATCACATAAGCTAGATGCATACAATTAAAGCAAAATTAAACATGCATTTAACAATAACATTGCATCCATAAATACAAAAGTCATCAATCATCCATCATTACATCATAAAGCACATCATAAAACATATAAGCAATATCCATTTGCATATAACCATAAATCCATCATTAGACCAACTCATAATACATCACATCATATCATATGAACATCTACAGATATACACACATTAGAATCTATTTTAAATCCACATCATCATAAATATCATCTATCACCTAACACCTACATATATCAATTCATCATAATACCATCATCCATCGCATCATAAAACAAAATAAAATAAAAACATAAGCAATAAACGATACACATAATGAGTCATAAAGCAAAGATATCATATAAATGTGTGTATTAGGTCCATAAAGGTACAAAAATGCCCATGGGCTATAGTCAGGTAGGTCAAGCCGACCTCAAAAATGAATCAGAAGAACACCATCAATCAAATACAGGGGCTAAGCCCCTAACATCACCTCCCCCAATGCCACCTCCCCCTATGGCGGTGTCACGGATCGAATGGTGTGAACCTACTGGTCTCTCTATCCGAGTCCGGGTCCTTTGGCTAGGATGGGCAGAAGACTACCCTGAGGTAGAGCGCCCACTGACCTGTGAACCACCTGCACTAGGTGCCTCCTTAGGAACAAGCCCATGCCTCCTGAGCTACATATGGAGAGCGGTAATGTGACCAACATGCTCCTAAATCTGCCCCTCATACTCATCCAATAGTAACTACAGGCATAGAACCTCTGCCCCTGAATCTATCTTTGGATCCCCCTATGGTGTAGAAGGAGGAACAACAAACTACATCCTAGAGTCACCACCTCCAATAGTAGCCTACAGAGCCCGGATCTGTAACATGATATACTCTATGGTGGCATCCCATTGTGCTATGGTAGCATCTCGCTACTGCACCTAGATCTGGGTCGACTGGAGCTCAACCTTGACCTCATGCAACTATGCTCTTAGAGGAGAATCTCTCTCCTCGAGCTCCAACTCCTCCTCATCCTCCTTAGGAATGTCAAGCTCCTCAGTTGCCACCTACTCTACTAGTTGGCCCCATACCTCGATCTTGGATTGGACTCTACGCTCTATTGGATCTATGCCATCACCACCACCATAATCCTTGTGACCTAGGCTTCCGACACCATGCCACATTCGATCCCCCCATCATTGAGTATATGCATTTATAACGCCCCCAGCGACTCTTGGGTCAACTACTAGGGCATCCTCATCATCTTAGAGCTCTGTAATCTACCATGGGGGTAGGTCCTTCTCTGCTATGAGGCACTTGTACAAAAATGGAACAAGAGGCACGTCCTGTTGTATCCCGTATAGATGGAGAACCCGAGAGTAGAAGAAATTCTCCTGGATGACAACCTTACGGCCAAGGAGCCACCGCTCACACCGCATCTTAGCAATAAAATTGGTTGGATCATCCCATGTTGGGAACTCATGATATGGGCACCACATAACATCCTCGACCTGCAACCTAGTGAAAGTAGCAATATAATGGGGAAGCTCCCCCGCATGATGATGACTCTTGTGCAGCTCGTGCTCTCGATCCCATCTAGCGGTATAGCACTACATCCGCTCCTCCATAGCTATGATCACAAGAGGAAGCCCTCTGGGATGATCTACCTTGATGTGCTCCCATCCCCAAACCTGTAGAAGCAAGCTACAAGCAATACCAACGCGACCTCATCGATGGATGTGGTACAACTCATCATAGCACTGAGCCAAAAAAGACCTACCCCATGCATAGATGATAGGATCCTCACTATCCAACAAGTCCTGAACCATCACCAAGAGGTTCCATGGGAACCTCAAACCTAAGCAATCTGGAATCAAGATATTTTTGATGACCATCAGCAACACTGCATGCCTCGCAGAGAAGACACCCTCCTCATACCACTACGAGATGGACACTCCCCTAGATTTGGTGTCCTTGAGAGCCTCCGTAGAGTGCCCTATGAACACCCGAGTGAAAACAACAACCTGATCATTAGTGGCCAAAGAGACAATGGCCACTCCATCAAAGGGGATCCGGAAGATCCTATACACATCTTTCGGCGTGATGGTCATCTCGTCGATAGGAAAGTGGAAGGTATTGGTCCGAGGGTCCCATAGATGGACCAAAGCCATAAGGTAGGCATGATCTACCATAATGGTGGGCAGTCTAGTGACATACTATAGCCCATGAGCTTTGAGCCAAGCCCAATCATCGCCATCCAAGAGGGGCAAAAGTGTATTCATGAGCTTCGGGTCCCGAGCCCGAGCAGTAAGAATCTAAGAAAAAGAAAATAAAATGAATCATAACTACAATGCATCTAAGGCATAACTCACAATAAATATGAAAATAATGCAAATAATGATGGGCTATCCTAAGTCTAGGTAAAGGAACAAAGTTGCACCTAATCAAACAAGTCAAAATTTCAAAAAAATCAATAAATCAACCCAAAAAAATTAAAAAAAATCAAGAATTTCACTAAGTGTTCTTGGCCACTATCGCCTACAACGGCCAAAAATCGGCCACTGAAGCTGACAACGGCCAAGCCCCAACGGTCAATTTTTTGACCGTTGGGATTCAAATCAGCCACTACTAGCGACAACAACCAAGTTGCAGGCCTTCCTGGCCGCTTTTATCGATAGCGGCAAATGGGTGGTGAGGCAGATGCATCAACCCTAGGCCAAAAAATACCAAAAAAATATAACAAAAATAGAAAGACAAAATGGGGACAATCCCACCACATAAAAACCTAAACTAAGCCTAGCTACGGGTTTTGATTCATTGCCAACAAGCTTAATGAGGTTCAATTACCGATTACTTAATGTGGTTCAGTTTTACCCAAAATAAAAATAAACAAGCAGGGTTAAGGTTTGAGGGAGTACTCAAGAAGCTCCGGCTCCTCCACCCGAAGACGCTTTACCCCGTGCAGCCATGATCTTCCAAGTCATAGAAACATGCCAAATTGCAAAAGTCACTTTCACCTCAAAGCTCAAGAAAGCAAATTGACAACTAGAAAAGTGAAAAGACAAAACCCTAGGTTGAATTTTATAGTGCCTTGGTCGCTACTGATGTCAGCATCCCGTATCGCTTGGCCGCTCAGGACTAGAGCGGCCAGGGCCAGGCCTTTGGTGGCCACTGGACCTAATAGTGGCCAAGATCCTAGACAAAAATAGCCACATCCCCTCCATGAGAAGGAACAAAAACATTCAAATAAGCACATTTTGAAGACTTCTAGTCATCATAATGACCAAAATAACATAAAAATCACATAAAAACAAATTCTCGAGTAAGCCTCATACCCAGTCACTTACTCTATCAACTTAGCGATTGCAGCGACTTGCACTCCATGTAATTCGGTAAGATGAGTAAGTCACCATAAGGCTACTTGGGGCAAAAACATTCATTTTGGAATCACGATGTATCACTTCAAACCCAAAAAAGACCAATATGGTCGGACTGCTCCATGGGTGTGATAGAATCATCTTCATTCCCTTATGAAATCAAAAACACTAAGCCAAAGTGATGCAATATGAGCATAAACAGAATCACTCATCCTAACTCCCTAAGAAGGCTATTGATGGTTGGACCGCTCCTCGGGATAGGGATGGATGGTTATCATAAACAATTGGAATCACACTTGGATGTGGGTTCACCCATTGAAGGAAAAAATGCTAGAAAGGAACCAGATTAGTCATATTGGTCAAGCGACTTGTCGCTTCATTCATTGTCATTTCTTCACCAATTCGTTGAGTGAAGAGGTAGTTCAAATATTCAAAATAATCATAATCAAAATCAACAAAAGATCACTCGATCATAACAAAATCATGTTCATCCTATGAATCATTGCATACAACAATCACATAATTTCCCTTGTTTTCTAGGAATGTAAGCAGACATGACATCTTCAATTGTAGCTCTCCTACCGGTCGAAACTGTTGTAGCAGTTGAAGCTACCCGATTGAGTTTGAGGAATGAGTGCAATTTAACATGCCCAAGCCACTAAGCTAAGTCCTTCGAACATTGAGGCAATGATTCGAAGGGTGCACACCATCTTGCATGATTGGGCCATCTGACGTTGATCAGACCACTGATCACCATACACCCTACAAATAGATCAGTCTATGTTTTTGCTCAGCGTTGTGTTTTCCACACAACGCATCGCAAAAAGGGGCATCTGTAGACACCTAAAACATGTCATGTTTGGGGGAGCTACTCACATAGGCACATTCATAAGATCATATGACATAATATTGGACTTTCCAAGCATCAAAAGTGGTTCTCACCACTCATCTGGGGCACTTTAAGCCCATCCAAGCCTAGCCACTCAAGACTAGAGCGGCCATACCTTAGCCACTCAAGCTTAGAGTGGCCAGACCTTAGCCACTGTAGACGATAGTGGCAAGATCTTAGCCACTATAGACGATAGCGGCTAAGCCATAAAAAGTATTTTATCGATAGATATGCCCAATCACGGGCGGAAGTGGTAGTATGCATGCAATAAAGGTGAGTGGGAGTAACTTTGCATTCCCTTTCATGACCAGTTCACATAGGAGACTTGAGTTTGCATTTAGACTTCAGTTAACTGGTCTTTAAACATAGAAAATACAAAAAGCTTCTCATGCTAACCTTCACTACGCATGAGGGATTCAATCCTAGGGTTTGGGCATAGACTTTAGGGTTTCACACACTTTAAAAGGTGCAAGCCTAGAGCACCAAAGGATCCAAATGAGTCCAAATTTGAGGAGAATGGTACATGAAGATCACATTTGTTATAGGAATACATTAGATCATTGAGGAGAGATTTCGAGACTTGGAGAGCTTCCCTTGGAGATCACGTTTATGGTGAAGCCCTGACGAATTGGAGAGCAAAGAAATCACCATTTTAGAACATCAGATACAAGCTTTGATCCATAGCTTTGGAGCAAAGAGAATGAGATTCACTTTGGTGGCCACTATCATTGGACAGTGGCCCGCAGGCCTAGCTTAGGGTTTTAGACATTAGTTTCATTATTCTATTTAGCATATCATTAGCATAGCATCATTTCAGTCATTCGCATTCATAGCATTAGTTTCATTTGCACTTGCTTTCATTTGATATACTCATTACTAACAACCTCATCCGAGGAGGCATTCTCGGACATCTAAGCGTGTGTTGTTGTTTCATTGCATACAGGGCCACAGGTTCACCGGACGGAATCTGCAACATACGAGAGCAAAAGGGATCCCTCTAGGAAACAGACCTAGAGAAGGAGGCATCTATAAGCCCTCATACATTTCCATGTGCGGAACCGGGAAGCTTGTGATAGCGCACCACCCCTTTGCGAGGGGAAATTTTACCCACTTGTAACCTTATTGTATCGAAATGGGTATCCCTAAGAGGGACCGACATGTAATCGAGTTTTAATACAAATAAAGAGATACATCTTTGTTACTTCCGTGTTATATGCTTTTTCATGGTCTTTCATTTCATTTTGGGTTTAACACATTGCAAGTAGAGTAAGAGCGGTGCGTGCGCCCCGGGGTCGCTACACCAAAGAGTATAAACTATACTAATTCATTTTAACATGATCTTTAAGCTTCCATTTACCAAAAATATAAACTACACTAATTTATTTTAGCATAATCTATAAACTTTCATTAAATAAAAATAATGTGATCTTTCATATAAATATTATATCTTTTATTTCTTTAAATAAAGCAATATAATATTTCATTTCTAACATTTGTCTCTTTTCTTCCATTTAAATAAGCAATATAATATTTTATTTCCAACATTGGTCTATTTTCTTCCAATTAAATAAAGCAATATAATCTTTCATTTCCAACGTTGGTCTATTTTCTTCCATTTCAAAAATAAATATAATATTTCATTAGAATGTTGTCTATTTCCTATATTTCAATATAAACAATATATTTGCCCATCCTTTTCATTAAATATTTCAATTTGTGAAGACTATTAATTCATTAAGTCAAAAAGATATATTTCGATTTGAAGACTATTAATTCATTGAGCCAACAAGAAAATATTTAGGGTTGTTTAAACACACAAAAACCTACAAAGGTCGATCAACCCACCTAACAACGACAATAACCAAGGTGGCCATGGATCAAGCCCAAGCCAAAAATTTAAAGGAGAGTCAAACAACAACTTGTGGTAAAGCCTTCCAACACTCAAACAACAAATAGGATGCAGGCCAAGGGAGCTTACTAGATTGGGTAGGGCTTAGCCAAATGCCAAGGTGCTTGGCTATAAGTCTTTAGGCGCTAAGAGCTTTTTAATTTTCTTTTTCCCACTCCATAGTACATGTGGTACAAAGGTAAATTAAAGGAAACCAAGCTTGCATCACCTTAGTCTATCTGATGCAATGTAGGCACTAAGACGGTCTAGGGGATGAGTTTAAAACCTATGTCATTACTGCAAATGAGACTTACTGGAAATCAAACCTGATGATTGAAGTCATAAATACAAACATTTAGATGTTTACACAGTCCAATTTTCATTGAGATAAATCAGTATTTTAGGGGATCTAAGGCATGGGGATTAGATATTTATCGAAGGTAATTTTTTTTGGTTAATATCCAACAAATGAAACTAGCACAGCAGCCCAAATAAAAATGAAGTTGTAAAGGATATTGGTGACAACATATTCTACAAATGAAAACCACAGATAAAGGGAATTTTAAACCTCGAGCAACCAAAGACATCACAAACACTTATCCCCATGGGTTTTTTAGGTTGACAACCAAGCAATCACTTAAAAAAGGTCTCCAACGGTGTCTATGCTAGAAGGAAAATATCATAGGTCAAACGTTACTCTTTCAATTGACCACAAGCCAAAGGGACATAACCTACAAATATTTTAAGAAAAAATAGATGCTTAGCGACCTGGTTTTCTAGAACCTCGCTACTTAGACGTCTACCCAAGAGATGTTGTGTCTCTAAAGGAAGGTATAGAAATTCAAACTATCCCAAAGGAATATGATTAAACCAAGCATATAATTGATAAAACATTAAAACTAGGTCTAAATAATAGAAACTCCAACCTGATAGATTGCTTCTTCCTAAATCCTTACAGTCATTGCCTTGGTCTCCTTCTTGCTTTGTAGTTTTTCTTCTTCTCCAAACCGAAAACTCCAACTCTTTCTTCACATTTCCTGATCTTCTTAACCTAGGTGGATCCATCTACCCTACTACCAAAGTTGACCCCCTCATCAATGTAAACCCGTCACCTTAAAGTTATGATTATCCATTTGTAGGTGGCAACAGGGATACTTCTATTTTAAAGATATATTTTTTAATTAATAACCATATAGCCTTCATCTAGAAACTTTCTATTCTTTTTATATTAAAAGGAAAACCATGCCAAAAAAGTACGTTGAGAACTTATTTCATCTTCTTTTAAAAAGCTTTTAATCAAAATCTTTAAATTATCATTTAAAAGCTAAATAACAATTTGAATATCATTTATGTATAATATTCATTATAATTATTCTAAATAATAATTCCTTATTTATTTAAAATAATTATTTTCTAATTATCATTTGAAAATAATATTCATTATAATTATTCTAAATAAATTCATTAATTATTTAAAATAATTATTTTCTAGTTATTTAAATTAAAAACTTATTTCTTTATTTAAATAAATATATTTCATAATAAAATTCATTTATTATTAATATATATATATATATATATATATATATATATATATATATATATTATTATTATATACCTATACTAATATAAATTACTAGTATAGTATATTCAAACGGATTTGGGGTAATGGACCCTCTATATCCATTAACCCATTTTTCAATGGAGTTCCTCAGCCAACCATTTTTACAAACAATAAGTGAAAAGATAAAAACATGGTGCATTAGACAAGGAGGGAGTTTTTTCCATCAACCCAGTCATCCGTCTCAATCGGATAATTTACGATAGCTTCTAGGCTACCAACTTTGGCTCTAGGTGGCTGGCTAGTTGATGAATATCCTTAAAGTCATAATGCATACCTATATAAGGTTAGTCATCCATGTTACCATGAGTAATCTAAGTCATTACTTCCCTTTTCAAGTACCCCATCTTTGGTGGTCGATTCTACCTCTTCCACCCACAGATGTACCTAGTGCTACACATTGATGACACATTAGCCGTATCGTATTCTTTAAGATATATCAATGAAATAATTATTCAAAGCATTTAACCTAAGCATCCTTTAGTCATTCATAGATACATAGCCTATCAAGAACAAGTTCTTTATAGGGTGGGATATGACATACTACCTACCTTGTATTAAACCTAATCCAAAAGTTATTACAAGTTCTCAAACAAAAAAGGTTATTACAAGTTCTCAAGCAAAAATGTTATTACAAGTTCTTAAACAAAAAAGGAAAATGTTTCTTCAAATATTCCACCTTCTCCCAAGTGGCACTTCATTCTAAATAACGATCCCATTGGACCTTACATTGTTCTAGAATCTATTTCCTCAAGGATTTGAAATAGAATTCTAGAACCTTCATTGGCATCACTTCAATGGCCTTTGGGTTTACCATTTGCAGTTTAGAAACATCCAACACATTGTCAGCATTAGCAACATATTTTCTAAGTAGGGATATGTGGAAGGTATCATGGATATTTGATAGGTTAGGCAGTAAAGCAATTCGACACACAACTAGGTTGATCTTCTTAGTGATCTCAAATGGTCCCACAAACTGAGGATCCAGCTTCGTGGATTTGATTACACTTTTCATTGGTTTGACCCTTAAGAACACCATTTCCCCGACTAAGTATTCTCTTGGAATCCTCTTTATATTAGCATAACTTTTCTAATGATCAGTGGCTTCCTGAAACCTTTGCCTGATCATCTTAAGTTGATTTTCCATGTCTTTAACCAAGTCGAGCCCGATCATAACTTGTTCTTCTAAATTATCCCATGAAAATGGTGTTCTACATATTTTTACATACAAGGCATCTAGCGGGGCCATACCCAAAAATAGTGATACCCATTATTGTAGATGAACTCTACAAGATGTAAATAGTCTTCCCATCTAGACTTCTAATCCATGTAGTACATGCAAAACATGTCTTCTAGTACTTGATTTACTCTTTCAGTTTGACCATTAGTCTTAGGATGATAAGCAAAGCTTATATTTAATTTTATGCCTACAACACAATGTAGGGCCTTCCAAAATTTAGAAGTGAATCTAGAATCTCTATCTGAAATTATCATTTAAGGGAACCCATAAATCCTAAATATCTCCTTGGAAATTTTGTTAGCTTGTACCTGAGCATCATTCATGATGTTTCTTGGTATGAAATATGCAACCTTAGTCAATCTATCGACAATTACAAGGATAGCATCATGTTGATACCTAGTCTTGGGTAAACCTACTATGAAGTCCATGGATATAACCTACCACTTTTGTGTGGGTATATCATGTGGATATAATTACCTTATAGGATATCAACGTTTAGCCTTAACCATTTGGTATTCCAAGAATTGAGCAACAAAATCGATGATGTACTTCTTCATTCCTATCTATAAGAAGACCTTTTTCATATTTTCTCTCATTTTATATCCTCCTGTATGGGCAGAATATGGGGTTTTGTGTGCTTCTTGCATGATTAGTCTTCTCAAGTCACCCATTTGTAGCATGATGATCCTATGTTTATAGCACAAAAGACCATATTTGATGCAAGAATCCTTACTTTTAACTAAGTTTCTATTTGTTTTGACTTAAATTTCATTGCAATACTCACCTTGAGATTGCATTCCCCTTATTTGATCAAGTAAATCTATGTGACTTTGATTCAGGGCTACTATGTGTCTTCTTCTGCTTAAGGCATCAACCACTTTATTTTCTTTCCCTTTGATGTATTCAATCTTAAAGTCATATTATTCTAAGAACTTGACCCACCTTATTTATCTTACATTGAGCATAGGTTGGGTGAATATGTATCTCAAGCTTTGATGGTCAATTCTTAGTTTAAAAGACCTCCCTACCATATAATATCACCAACTCTTTAGAGTGTGAAGTACTACTTCCATCTCTAGATCATGTGTAGCATAGTTAACTTCATATTTCTTAAGTTTCCTTGATGTATATGCTATGATAGAATCATCCTATGATAGTACCCCCCCTAGCCCATCTAGTGATGAATCAGTGCATACTACAAAATTTCCCTATGTTGGAATATATTCCATTATTTGGTAATCATGCCAAGTGTCATGTAAGATGTACCAAGTGTCATAGGTAGAGTGAGGAACAAGAAATCTATCCTCCTATATAATGGACACGTAGTTCCATTTGGATTGTATCATTCTACTTTCATAATATTACATGTCATGTTCATGTAGATCTTCTATTCTCTTTTTTTTTTGTTTCTTAAGTAGATGGAATAGTACAAAAACCATCATTGGTATCAGAGCAAGGCTCGAGGGACCTAAAAAGGATTGAAAGGAGGGAGCAACTCCTGCAAGAATATTTTGGGACAATTATCACCATCCGACAAGTCCAAAAGAAAATTATTGGTTTCTATAGTAGAAATATAAGGCCATTGAAGGTTAATCAAGTCACCTACTACAGTTTAAGGGTAGCAAGTTAGGGGATTTTTTAGAGCTAAAAAAATGTGAGTTAAAGAGTTCTTTCAGATATCCAATAATAGCTACAAGTTCATCCAGTTAAAGGTAGCAATAAGGTGAGTCTAATAACCTAGCAATCCTTCATCTATAGAGATCATTAAGGTAAGCAACTTGGGTGCAAATAGGTTCATTAGTTGAACTTTAATTTGAGTTATTATCTAGTTCCATTAAGAACCATTTTAGTTCTTTAAAAGTTGCAAAGAGAAGTTTGCATATTATAGTCTTCAAAGGGAGTGCAGAAGGATTTTTATTTTAAGGTTTATACCTACACATTAAAATAGGAGTTAGAAATATTTTGAAAAAAAAAATTCATGTGATCTAGTTACAAAGATTATAGTGCATGATTTAAGGTTCATTTGAAGGACTCATAAGGATAAACTATTATTTCACTATATTAGTTATTTAAATTTCACTAATAATTCTTAGTTAATGTGAACATTAGTGCAACATTAAACCTCTAAAATTAATTGCATTAAGAGCTTGGATTCATTGGTGCTTAAATTATCCAAGTGAAGAAGTTATAGGTTAGTGTTGTCTAATAAGAACGGTAAAAATACATTGATCTTAAGGATTAGAGCAAGCAATCATCATATCTAAGAAGTAAAGGAAAAGCTTCAAAATTTATCTTCATTTATCCTCAAGCTATACAACAAGGAGCTGCCATATCAAAGGAGAAGAGTAGCATAAAAAGGAGACAAGGAAATCTCAAAAATTTGGTGCAAAAATAAAGTATCTTATTTATGTTATAGTGATGCACCATATCCCTCCTAAAGAGGATGAAATATAGAGTGTCTCAAGACACTAAGGCAACAAGTATCCTACATCCACAATCGGCTGAATCGTTGAAGATAAAAGGTGCAAAATTTGGGTGAACCGACCAAGGGCACATAAGCATCAATTTTGGGTGTCTAGAGACACCATTTTCAACACCTTATCTAGTGCCCATGATTGCATCAACCTATAGCACAAGTACCTATGTAAAGATAAAGGCAAGGGCAGCAAAATAACAAGTGGTATAGTAAAGGAGAAAATGAAGGTGCAATACCGAGTAAGCAAGTCGAGCGAAAGCACCACATTCTACCATTGGAGCTCCATAGAACCGCCACTCCATAACCCTTGGTACCTCATAGCTGGAGCCAACCATCATCCTCGAATAGAACAACTTGCAAGAAGGAAATCGTTTGTTGTAAAAAGAGCGAAGCAAGCTTGCAAATGGTTGGAATGAATAGGTAGTGAGAAGGTCTTAAGGTTAATATTTTGGTACGTTGAAGAGAGCATGCATGCAAAGGAGATATCTACACTTGTCTTGAAAGAGGAAGGAATATTGTACCACTTGGCACAAAGGGTATCATTACCCTCTTATCTCCAATGCTCAAGAAAGGTGCTCATTCATATAACGCTTCTCATCATTGTCCTAATGTTCAAGGAATTTCAATGCCCAACAAGGAGAAGCTAATCCAGTGCCACGTGATTTAATGCTCCACAAGGTCCAGCAAAGCTTGAGGAAGAGACTTAAGTAACGCCTACCACCACCTGGCACCCTAAATCAAGAAGAATAAGCTTACATATAGCCACCATACAAGAAGCACACAGTGAATGAACAAACGAATGAAAGAAAGTGAATTCATTATGAGCATTAACTAAGAGCATATTCGAAGCCTGAAGTCAAGGAGTCAAAGGTGCATTTAATACTGTCATAAGAGGACGTCCATCGATTTTTTCATAAACCAACGCTCACAATCAATACTCAGATTCAATACCAATCAACACGAGTTCAAAGGTATATTTGCACTTACTTGCTTTCATTAAAGTTTAAAAGGAGGTATAAGGGAACATATATTTCTAAGGTTAAAATAAGTGGAGTAAATATAACCTTAGAGAAAGCAATCAAATCAAAAGTGCATAATATTAAGGGTTAATTCAAGGAGCATTATATTTACAAATAATTAAGTAGGAGAAATAAGGGTTTCTACTTTAGACACTTAGAAATTATATTGCAAATATTATTAATTTCTAATATTCCAAAATTAGGGAGTTATAAGGTATACTACATCAAACATAGATAATTGGAATTTAGAAATATTGGATATTAAGGGATATAAAAGGAAGTTCATTATTTACTTAAGGAGTTGGAATTATACTTACACTTGTCTCATACTCATACTAAAGGGACAAAATAAATCCAACCATAGAACTTCAAATTAAGTGCATAGTTCATTAGGAGAGATAAGGTGAAATAGGAGTTGATTATTGTTATTTACAAAACATTACAAAATCAACCCAAAAGGTGAACTATTACTTACTAAGCACTTTATTAAGCTTATAGCTTATTCTAATCACTAGGGAGATATAAGGAACTCTACAAAACCTAAGCCTTAGAAAAAGTGCACATTCTCTACACTAAGGTATCATAAGTCATGGATTATTGGTATATAGACTCAGGGGCAAGCAAGCACATGATCGGAAACATACATTGGTTTAATTCCCTACAAAAAGTAAATGAGAAACCAGTGGCTATAGCAGATAGTAAAACTTATGAAGTAAAGGGGATTGGAAACATTCTAATAGATCTGACAAATGGAAAAGGGATAATCAAAAATGTATTATATGTACCAGGATTGGCTACCAATCTTCTTTCAGTCTCTCAACTCATGGATCAAAACATGACTGTAGAATTCAAAGTTTCCAATGGAAGAAAACAGTGTCATATTCTTAAACAGAAGGAAATGATAGCATCAGGCTCTTATAAAAGTGGTCTATTTGTTCTAAACACTACTACACACTCAACTCTTTCAGTTAAAGTTTTAGATCTATGGCATAAGCGTCTAGGACATACTAGTGAATCTACTATGAATGAATTGCTCAAATATCAAATGGTTGAAGGAATACCAAATCTACCTTTAGAATCTATAGTTTGTCCAGAATGTTTAGCAGGAAAACAACATAGAATTCCTTTTGAACTTCGTCAACATAGGACTCAACAACCATTAGAGTTAATATACACAGATTTATGTGGGCCAATGAATGTCACTAGTATTGGAGGACATAAATATTTTCAATTATTTGTTGATGATCACACCAGGAAAATGTGGGTATACTTCATGAAGTACAAATCAAAGGTATTTAGTCATTTTAAACAATTCAAACTTCAAGTAGAAAAAGATTCAGGAAAGACTATAAAAGCACTTCGTTCAGATAGAGGAGGTGAGTTTGTATCTAAATAATTTGATTCATTTTTAGAAGAAAATGGAATTAAAAGACAACTCACTACAACATATTCACCACAACAAAATGGAATTGCAGAAAGAAGAAACAGGTCAATAATGGAAATGGTGAGATGTATGTTAAAAGAAGCTCATCTTGATCATCAATATTGGGCAGAAGTAGTTCAAACAATAGTATACATACAAAATAGATTACCAACAAGAATACTCAAACATATTACACCTAAAGAAGCATGGTCAGGACAAAAACCAAATATAGAAAAACTAAGAATTTTTTGATGCAAAGCTTACATGCATATTCCAAAACAAAAAAGGACAAAACTAGATGACAAAACTATGGCAGGAATATTTGTTGGCTATGATAACGAATCTACAGGATACAAAATATTAGATCCACATACAAAGAAAGTTTACATAAGTAGAGATGTAATCTTTGATGAAAAAGTCAAAACTGACACAGAAAAACCCAATAATGATACAAAAATTCTTCTAAACTACTCAGAGGAAGATATAACAAGTGAAGAGTCAAAATCAGAATCTCAAGAAGAAGATAGAGAACACACAGAATCATCTACAATTTCTCATAGGAAAGAACCAATATGGCTCAGAGACACTCTCAAGGACTCAAACCTAGAAAGAATGCCAGATCTTACCACTACTAGACCTCAGACTCATAGTCAAAGTAGAATAAATAGAGGATTACTAAGCAATATAATAGAGCCAACATCAACTCTCCAAGCACTAAATCACTCACATTGTAGGGCAACAATGGAATCTGAATATGCATCACTTCAAAAGAATAAAACATGGGATCTAGTGAAATTACCTCCAAGAAAGAAAATAGTGGGATGCAAATGGGTTTACAAGATCAAATACAAAGCAAATGGAACACTTGATAAATACAAATCTCGGTTAGTAGCCAAAGGATATACTCAGACTGAGGGAATTGACTATGAAGAAACATTTGCACCAACAACTAGAATGACTACTATCAGAATAGTTTGTGCACTAGCAGCTCATCAGGGTTGGAAGCTTCATCAAATGGATGTAAAAAGTGCTTTTCTTAATGGTGACTTAGAAGAAGTCTATATGTCACAACCAGAAGGGTTTGTTATTAAAGGATAAGAAAATAAGGTGTGCAAATTGAAAAAATCTCTATATGGTCTAAAGCAAGCTCCCAGAGCATGGAATATAAAGATCAACAATCACTTATTACAACATAGTTTCAAAAGAAGTACATCCGATCCCAGTTTGTATACAAAGAAAATTGGAAATAGTATACTGATTCTCATAGTATATGTTGATGATATAGTAATTACTAGAAGTTCTAAAAAACTAATAAGTGATATTAAAAGAGATCTAGAAAAGGTATTTGAGATGACAGATCTAGGTCTAATGAATTATTGTCTTGGTCTAGAGATTCAACAAAGTGAAGATAAGATCACTATTACTCAATCAAAATATGCAGAAGCCTTACTTGAAAAATATAAAATGAAGGATTGTAAGCCAAAAGATACACCAATGGAACAAGGAATTCAGTTATCCAAAAATGATGAAACACCTTTGGTTTCAGCAACTATGTATCGATAGTTAATTGGAAGTCTTCTATACTTAACAAATAGCCAACCTGATTTAGCCTTTGTTGTAAATTATCTTTCACGCTTTATGCAAGAACCAAGAGAAAGTCATTGGAAAGCTACAAAAATAATACTGCAATATATCAAGAAGACTAGTGATTATGGACTAACCTATATGAAGAATGTTAAATATTTTTGTCTATAGGGTTACTCAGATTCAGATTATGCAGCTCTATTGATGATAGAAAGTCTACCTCAAGGTACGTATTCTATCTTGGGTCAAGACCCATATCTTGGCATAGTAAGAAACAACATATAGTGGCACAATCATCTACTGAAGCAGAATATTGGGTAGCAAGAGATACAACCTGTGAAGCATTGTGGTTACAATATATATTATCAGACATGGGCATCAAACGAACTCCAACATTGATATTTTGTGACAATCAAGGAGTACTCAACTTGATCAAAAATCCAATTGTACATGAAAGAACTAAACATATTGAAGCACAATGTCACTTCATCAGAGATCATTTTTAGAACCATCATATCATCCTAAAGCATGTTCCAATAGAAGACTAGTAGATATTTTTACAAAAGCACTTGGGAAAACCAAGTTTCAAACATTCAAGGATCATCTATGTAATTCAAGGGAACTTCATACCAAATAATGTAATACAAGAGGGTGTTGGAATATATTCCATTATTTGGTAATCATGCCAAGTGTCATGTAAGATGTACCAAGTGTCATAGGTAGAGTGAGGAACAAGAAACCTATCCTCCTATATAATGGACTCATAGTTCCATTCGGATTGTATCATTCTACTTTCATAATATTACATGTCATGTTCATGTAGATCTTCTATTCTCTCTTTTCTTTTTTCTTAAGTAGATGGAATAGTACAAAAACCATCACCCTATGGGTATGGAATATTGAGTATTAATTCTATGGTGATTTTCTATTTAAGAAACACAAAAGCAGTGTCACATTTCTCAATCCACTTAAACTCCTTTCCCTTATTTTGGAAGTTTATTATCGTAGTGGCTATCTTGGAGTAATCCTTTACATACCGTCTGTAATAGCCCATCATATACATAAATAATTTTACTTCAATCACATTAGTAGGTGTTTTCTAATCTAAAATAGCCTCTATATTTTTTGTATCTACTATGATTCCCTTAATGGATATTATATGTCCCATATATTTCACTTCTGGAACATAGAAATTGCTCTTTTCCAGATTTTTGTAGAGTTGATTCTCCTTCAGCAACTTTAGTATAATTTTGAGGTGCCTATCATGTTCTTATATTTAGAATAGATCAAGATTTCATATAAAAGTACAGGGATAAATTGATCCAGATGCCTTTTGAATATGATGTTAATTAAATTTATGAATGCGGTTGGGGTATTAGTCAACCCAAAGGGTAATACTATAAACTCATAGTGCACGTACCTAGTTTTGAAAGTAGTTTTGTGAGTGTCCTCCTCACGTATTCTTAGTTGATGGTATCCAGAATTTAATTCAATATTCATAAATATTGTAGCATCTCTCATATTATCAAACAAATATTTGATTCTAGGTAAAGTATATCTATTTCTTATGGTCACTTTGTTGAGCATCCTATAATAAATACATAGTCATAGTGAACCATTTTTTTTCTTAATGAAGAGCACTGGTGAACCCCAAGGTGACACACTACGTTTTATCAACCCTTTTTATAATAACCCTTGAAGTTTTACTTTCAATTCTTGCATTTCTATAGGGTTCATCCTGTAAGGAGCTTTGTGGATAGGCTCCACTCCTAGCATTAAAACAATTGTGAATTCAAAATCACGTACAAGAGAAAGTATGGGAAGGTATTCAAGAAATACTTCTTTGAATTCTTGTAGGATTGGGTACTTTCTAAACACTTCCTTTTTGTGATCCTCCCTGACTTCATTGAGTTTTACCACATAAACCATCCCTTATTTTCTAAGGGCCTTCTCCAGTTGCATAGTAGATAGTAATTGGGGTTTGAATGATCCTTGCTCACTGTGGATATTTATTCTTCCTTTGCTCTTGTCTGAAAACTTTATCCACCTACCTTAAAATTTGATTAAGGCTTTATGAGCTTGTAATCAATCCATCCCTAAGATGACATTGAAGGGATGTAGTGGCACTACATACAAGCATCCTTTGACTAACTCTTTTCCTAAGGTGATTTTCACAATAGGGAAATATTGATCCACTAAGTGGGTTTGCTCGAAACCATACTCAACCTTCCACCCTTGAGCCAAATATCCCAACATTTTTGGCATATCCCTAGCTAATATTGAAGAAATAAAACTATTTGAAGCCCTTATATCAATTAAAACTTCTACTTCTTATTGAAAATCTTATCCTTCAAGATTAATGGTGTGGCATGTCCTTCCAGCTTCTGGTTTCCTGTGGCTACATCAATTTTATGAGTCAGTTCCTTTACCTTAGCACTGGATGTGCTTGGTCCTATTTAGTGAGGATAGTTGCTAGCATAATATGGCCCTTTGCAATTGTAGCAACCACTTTTAGGACCTATATGAGTTTCCTAATTTTGATCCCCTACCTTACCTATTGGAACTGAACCTGGTTGTTCAACGGTTGGGGTTTTTGGTTGGTATTATTATAATTTTTTCTTAGAAAGTTCCTTTTTAACCTTCCCTATTTTCTGTCATTCTTCTTTTCAGATTTTGGGTCATTTTTACCCTTCTAATTTTGTTTCCCCTCCCACTTTATGAAACCCTCACTGTTATTTTTTCTAAGTGTCTATCAATCTCTTTTAGATAGATTGGTATAGTTGAACTAGAAGTGGGATTCTACATTCTTTGCTAGATTATATGCCCTTTATAGTGACTTGGGTTCCTACATACTCACATCATGTCTTATTTATCTAAGGATAAATTTATGGATCCTCATATTTTCATCATATGTAGGTACATATTTGAGCAACTTAACCATTTTATTGTAGTATAGTTCCATAATTTTAGTCCCTTATTGAAGGTTGGCAAAATATTCAAACTTCAACGCATAAAAATGCTCAGTGAGGAGCTTCTTTGAAAATTATGATGAATTATTTTCCCTTTATATTGATAGCTTCAATCTTCTTCTCTGTTGAGTAGGTCTCCCACCAATCTAATGCAACCCCTTCTAGGTAAATCATTACCCAAACTATCTGATTTCTAGATGAGTAGTTCTTCATTTTATAATAGATCTCTAATTCTCTTATCCAAACTTCGACTACATCTCCTTATCCTTCTCCATAAAATTTGGAAGTACACATGTTCTTTAAATATTTAGCCACTTCTTTCTCTAACAAATTTTTGGCCTCTAGTTTTTTTGTGGTTAGTTCATCAGCTTGGCCAGCCTCTGAGTTATTTGCCTATGAATCCTTATTTCTAAAGTTTTACATAATTGTTTTATTTGTTCTTGCATTATTTACCTCCTTATTAGAATTGCTTGATTTTTCCAGTTGGGTTCCTTCCTTGACATTACTTTTTTAGGTTCGTCTACCTGAAGGATTAGGTTTCTCTTTCCTTGGTACCATTTATCCTGATCACATCCAAAAGAGTATATTAGGTTAAATCTTCACCATAATTGCACTACTAAACACAATCTTATTTCTAAAACCACTCTCATCCTACGAGAAGTGGTATCTAAATTGATTAAATTTTATTCCAAAGGTCACACTTACTAATTGTAAGGTGTTGTAGCATAACAACCACTTTTATGAGGTTTAATTCATCGTCTTATTTAACCTTTATCAAGTGGGAGTTCTATGTCTTCCTGACTTGGCTTAAGAACTAAGCATGGATTGTATAGGAAGATACACACATCCCTATCACAACAAGAAGCTCTTGCCCCTTGTGCCTAGAGCTCTAATACAAAATGTAACAACCTAAAATCTAAGGGGGTTGCTAATTTTTTTTTTTTAAACATAAAATGCACTAAAAACTAGCATATACCGAGAGAGATTCTTATCCCAATTAGTACGTGCAACTACAAGATAAATAAGTTAACCCTAAGTTCAAGTTTTCTATCATTCTTCTCATCACCAACCTTTTGTCTAACATCTAATCAAGATACGCCCATATCCATACCATACACAAGTTCATCTACACAAGTATGCTATGTGCATTACAATGAGGTATTATCCCTATGTCTATTAGGTTTAGCTTATCTCCTTCAATCTATCGAAGGGTACGTCTATGTCTATACCCTAAAAAAGTCTATCTATGTGGGTATACAATGTGTACTACAAATAGGCTACTCATCTCATCTTTGTGATGGGGTAATCCAATCCTTTCATAGATGGTTTAATTCATTCACCACTACTAGTTGGTATAAGTCTTAATCACTTTGGTCTCTCAAACTAAGTTCACCCATTCTTGGTCTTAAGGGACCCCATAATACCTTAGGTTCTTGTACACTATTTAACACATTAGCATCTTAAATTCTTTAAATAATCTACTTAACTATTTTAAGAATTTTAAAATCTATCTATATAGAAAAATAAGCAATAATTCTAACAATTATATCAAGCATAAAACAGGATAGATAAAAGAAATATTAAGGAGATGAATCTAACTAAATCATACATAAATAAAAATCTATGCAATTAATCATCAGGATGCATCATAGATTACAATTAGGAGATACATTTCCATCCTTCAAATAATCATTACAACTCAAGTATGGTGAAATGGACCCATACTTTTAAAGAATAGAATATTACATTAATAATTCAATAAAGGTAAATCTTTTAATATTTCAATCCTAACTTTAACAAGTATATGTTTGGATTCCTTTTATGTCCTCATTGGTCCTCTAGCTTGCTCATCTCTCAATTGATGACAGTAAGGGATCAAGATAGCTCATGGAACTATGATATATGCAACTACTAGATGATATTTTAACCTAGTGCATTTATGATGCCAAATTGCAACTATACAATCACCAAATGCATCCTTACAATCATTCACTCAACATCTAGGAAGGTCATCTTTCATTCCGTCATATCATCCTTTAATAAATCAAAGGGGTCATACAAATCCTTCCTTTAAATTTGATTAATCAATTAATATCCATTTATTTCTTTAACTAAATTAAGGCCCCATAAACCCTAATTAATTAAATACTCAATATCCTATACTATTTCATTTAAGCATAGTCCATAACTTTCATTTAACAAAAATATAAACTCTAATAATTCATTTAAATGAAATCTACAAAATTCATTTACCAAAGAGTATAAACTATACTAATTCATTTTAGCATGATCTTTAAGCTTCCATTGTCATGATCCATCACCCTCCTACCTTATTTAAATGACATTAATTGATCTTGGGGATCAATTAATGCCTGATAAAAGGGGAATAGACCCTAAAGAATCCTACAAAAATTCTAATAAAATAATTTTATGAATGATAGAAAAAAAATTAATTATCTTTTGGAGAAGATAATTAATTAGAAACTAATTATGAGGTCTTGTGAAAGATAAATTTGAGGAATTATCTTTTGGCAAAATTATAACAATATAGTAAATTTTGTGTAAACAACCTAGTGGACCCAATTTAGATGGGACTTTAAAAGGACTATATAATTATTAAATATTATATATATATATCCTATCCATTGGGAAATACCCAGATGGCTTCCCTATATTGGTGGAAATTAAAAGGAAGATCCCTTACCCTATCAATAATAATTCTAACTTTGTATCCATTATTTTCCTTAATAGTATGAGTCTTATATTTGTTTCCATGGGAAAGGACACAAAACAAAAATAAGGACACTCTCCTTATCTCTAAGTGGACCCTTTTTCTACTCTTGGTTATACCTTACAAGACATGATGAATCATAATGGGTCCAAGGTATATTTTCAATATTATTATAATGTGGCCACTATTTGGCCCATGAGTGGAGAAGTGTCCAATAAATAAAGGACATTTTATGTAGAAAGGGGTATTTAGGAAGTCTTGGAAACCTCAGGGATTATGCTCTCCACCTTGGTGGATCAGAAACTAGAAATTTGAAATATTTCCTAGTGAATAAGGAGACACTCCAAGAAAAGAGAAGGATTCAAATGAGGAAAAGGGATCTGAAGTATATCCAAGTCTATCAAGAAGTTAAGGTTGGGAATCCTTTACCCCATTGGGTCGTGAATATTTATCATTATCTTATTAATGGATAGTAGTATGGAAATATTCTAGTTAAAATTTTGGGTGTTGTGAAATCAATAGTATTAAGTTTATTGTTTCGAATTTGATTAGCTTATTAAATTATTTGATCCACCTATGTTGCTCGTTATATGATTATTCCCTTATAATAGCTTTTGTTTAATAAAAATGATTGTATTCTCCATACATAGGAGGAACCAGTTAGACCATCCTCAGTGTTATTAACCAAACCATATCGGTCAAACATGAGCATACCACATACTATAGGTTAAAACATCGTCACACCTAAGGCCAAGCCAAGTGACCACGGCGGTTCGAATGACTAGTAGTTAGTGGTCGATTAAGTTAGTGATCACCACTTCTTATATGGCACTATAGCGTCAAACCATGGTAGGTGTAGGATGTTCGTATAATGTGATCATAGACCTTCGGGGTAATATGTAAGCTAAATTAATCATGTGCCCAAGCTGAAGAAATCCTTAGGTCAGAATTTGATCCAAACTATTACCTTTGTTTTGACCATCACATTTGTGGTTTGAAATACTACGTAGGAAGAAGTCAGAAGTTTGGTTAACTAGTAGATTAAATATAGAAAAATATGCTAGCGTTCACACTGATCAAACAATCTATCAATCTGAGAGGTTTGAAGCATCACTGCTATATGTGCGCATATGGGGCTTGTACCCTGCCTGTTCCTTGGATTTTATTAGTCTAGGGTTTAGAGGTTATGATGGTAGGGTTTGTTTATCATCTTCAATCAATAAAACTTACCAAAGCCACCTTTCGAATGGATACTTTGAATAGGCTAAAAAAAACTGCATAACAACAATGAATGATTGCTCCTGAAGATGTTATTTGTGAGGATTCTTACAAATCATTCTGTAATAGATTTATGAGGAGGTAGCATAATGGTAATATTTGAGCATTTAGGGGAGACTACTTCCATAATCCCAATCAACCTCAAATCGACAGGAAAAACAACAATTACTGGGAAAATATTATATGGAATGACGCTGCAAGAAACCCTATGGCGTTCTACCCAAAGTCGACTTGTCACAACTAATTCGAGCATCGATTGATTTGAAAAAATGAGTATTTCATGTAAAACCAACCCTTCTTGAGTGGAAATTAAAGTAGTGCCCTTAAGGGGTTCATCGAAGATTCTATAGCATTAGTTGTCACCATAATCAATCGCCCTGCATACAATTTATGGTTGAAATCGAAAGATTTATGTATGAAATCGAAAGACACAGATGAAAAGTAGAAGTCCCTCTACTAGTGATAAACTCCACAAGGAAATATTGACTTATATTCAAAAAATAGGAAGCCCCTACGCCAGTATATAACCCTTACAAGATGTCACAAGCGGCTTTCTTACTCAACATGTACAATCAAACGAATACACTGTCATCCGTCTGAATACACTATCCCACATGGGGCACGCTAGGTCAATAGGGTGATCTAAGAGAAACTAGCCACCTAGGATACTAGACCACAAGCGGTAGTCATGCGACCAAGCACTTGGTGGCCAATCCTCAAACCAATTGGGAGTGAGAGCGTGTCATAGCTGTAGATACCAGTTTTCCTTTGATAGCGGTTCGATGATGACTACAATGGCAAATTGTAATTTTTATCGAAATTCATATTGGTTGGCTAATACAATAGTATACTTGATAAGCTCTTTTAGAGTATACAATACTCCCTGTGATAAAACCTTATAACGGAGATAAGATATCTAACTTAAAACTCAATTCAATAGGCTTATAAGAACAAGCTTAAGGAGAATTTGGGTCTTGAAATTAAAAGTGGAGTATCAATAAAGGGTGGATCAATGAATTATATTTTAAGTAATTTAGGCCTACTTATTAAAGTATCTAAATTAAAGGATCAATATCCAAATTATAGAAACAAAATTTAAAGTCTTAACATAGACTTTAATAGATTTAAAATAATAGATAAAGACTTATAAAAAAAAACTTGGTGCATGGTATAGAATAAACATGGTGTTAAGCATATGATCAAGGTTTAATTATGTTTGTTATTAACTTTAAATGAAAATATTAATTATTAATGAATTAAAGGTATGGGACTTTAATTCATTGATTGATTTTGAATCCATCATGAAGAATACATTTTGGTATTCATTCATGAGAGAAAATTAATAGGATTTCCTCTAAAGTTGATGAGACTTCTCCAAAATATAATCCGATGATTATCATAAACATATATGAGATGTTATAGTTCATTTAGATGGCTTAGAGTGAGGTGCCAATAGATTCTTTAAATTGCATCAAAAGTATTTGAAGGAAAAGTTGAATTCCTTATGGGTATAAAAGTACCTTCATGTTATGAGAATAACTTAGAGAAAGGAATTGGGGAAATTCCTTAATTGCATCATGAACCTATAAAGGTACAGTGGTACCTCTTGATTTGTATATTGACTAAAAAGGATCCGTAGATACCCTTATTTTTTTGTAAAATTTTACATCTCAAAGTTTATGAATATGAGGAACGGGCATATTTTGGGGGTTGGGTTTTTTCCCCATGAGGGTTCCCAGGATAAATTATTGTGTCACTCTATTTTGTGGTTTGATGTGTTATTTCTTGTTCATACTGCCTTTACTTTCAAAATAAAAGTGATATATGTGGAGAAGATGGTTAGCTATTTAGATGGAATAGTTATGTATGTTTATAGATTACTGCAATGTTTACATCGAATATGATTTAATCAATAGTTCATTTAGTTAAGAATGTATGCTTAAGTTGATGACTTAATGTTATGTGATTGTGCCATTTACTTTTTGGATTCACTTGGATAATTATGAATGATGCAACTAGTTAGTTTTACCTTTGTAATCAATGGTTATGTGGAATTATAAAGTTGGTCATAATGGAATATAATTCTTGCTTAAGTAGATCTCTCATGTGTTGTTCAAACCTAAGGTTATGATGTAAAGGATTTTATCACAAAAGGGCTTCATTGATTTATATTCACCTCATAAACACTCATTAGAACACATTGGAAATTAGAGTGGGATGAAACCCACAAGAAGCCAAATTGGTCATGAATTATGAACCAAGACAGATCTTACTTTTTGAACTAAAAAAAAACTGAGTGTACATGAGGAGGGGTACTCCCATGTTGGAAAAGTAATGTCCTTTTGTAATAAACTTAATTGATTCATGTGTACACAAAGGGAATGCCTAAATAAAAGGGTGAAAAATAAGCCCTAAGAGGTTTAAAGTAATATAATAATGCTTAAGATGGCATTCCATGGATTTTATAAGTTTAATCATGGTAGTGATTTTACTATCTTAGAGATCCCATCAAGAATATGTGGATCGGATCTAAGATCTATGAATAACCATTGATGATGTTAGTTCATTATGATGTATTTCTATCTTCAAGGTATTCATCTACATACTGGTCTTGGTGGATTGCATGGTTAAGGGTGATTTTACCTTTTATGTGGGATGAGACCTAATGCTTGGCCAGCGTTCTCATACTAGTGGGGTATGAGGGTTTCGTAGAAGTTGATCACTTCTACTCAAAAGAGACTCTGATCAAGTCTCAATAGCTCTTGATGCTATATGCCTTGATAAGCTTTAATCCAAATGGAATGAGTCTATCTAGATCATGATTATGTTCCTTGTCTCATGAAAGATATATGAATATATAAAAAAAAAAAAATGAGTGGTTGAGTAGTGACAATAGGGGTTGTTACATCCATTTACCAAAAATATAAACTAAACTAATTCATTTTAACATAATCTATAAACTTTCATTAAATAAAAAAAATGTGATATTGCATTTACATATTATCTATTTTCTTTCATTAAATAAAAGCAATATAATATTTCATTTCTAACATTTGTTTATTTTATTTCATTTAAATAAGCAATATAATATCTTATTTCCAAAATTGGTCTATTTTCTTCTAATTAAATAAAGTAATATAATATTTCACTTCTAACATTGGTCTATTTTCTTTTGATTAAATAAAGCAATATAATCTTTTATTTCCAACATTGGTCTATTTTCTTCCATTTAAAAAAATCAATATAATCTTTCATTAGAATATTTTCTATTTCCTTTATTTATAAACAATATATTTATCAATCCTTTTCATTACATATTTTGATTTGTGAAGACTATTAATTCGTTAAGTCAATAAGAAATATTTTTATTTGAAGACTATTAATTCATTAATCCAACAAAAAAATATTTAGGATTGTTTAAACACACAGAAACCTGTAAAGGTCAATCCACTCACCTAACAACTGAAATAACCAAGGTAGCCATGGGTCGATCCCAAGCCACAGACTTAAAGGATATTCAAACAAAAACTAGCGGTAAAGCCTTCCAACACTCAAACAACAAATAAGATGCAAGCCAAGAGAGCTTATTCGATTGGGCGAGGCTTAGCCAAGCACCAAGGCACTAGGTTATAATCCTTTATGCACTAAGCACCTTTTAATTTGCCTTTGTCCCACTCCATAATACATGTGGAACAAAGGTAAATTAAATGGAACCAAGACTGCACCACTTGGACCCATCCAGTGCAACGCAGACACCAAGATGGACCAAGAGGTGGGCGCACAAGCCATGATCCCTCCCAAAAATACCTACTAAGATATTTAACAAGTGAATGAAGGGTATAAATCCTATGTCATTGTTATAGGTGAGACTTCCTAGAAACCAAACCCGATTACTAACGTCGTTAATACAAACATTTAGATGGTTTACATAGTCTAATTTTAATTGAGACAAATCGGTATTTTAGGGGCTCTAAGGCATGGGGATTAGATATTTACCAAAGGTAAAAAAAATTGTCAATCTCTAGCAAACAAAACCAATGCAACGACCCAAAGAAAAACTAGACCACAAAGGATATTAGTGACAATGTCTCGTAGAGACAAAAACCATAAGTAGAGGGTATTTTAAACCTTGAGCAATCAAATACATCACAAACACTTATCCCCATGGGTTTTTGAGGTTGAAAACCAATAAATATCTTAACAGAGGTCTCCAACGGCATCTGCGCTATAAAGAAAAGGTCACTGGTCCGGTGTTGCTCTTTCAATTGAGCACAAACCAAAGGGACATAGCCTATAAAGGTTTTAAGAAAAAAGAGATGCTTAGTGGCTTGGTTTTCTAGAACTTCGCTACTTAGACGTCTACCCAGGAGATGTTATCTCTAAAAGAGGGCATAGAAATTCAAACCATCCTAAAGGAATACAATTAAACCAAGCATAACATTGATAAAACATTAAACCAGGATTAAATAAAAGAAACTCCAACTTGATAGATTACTTCTTCCTGAATCCTTCTAGTCTTTGCCTTGGTCTCCTTGCTTCGCAGTTCTTATTCTTTTCCAAACCAAAAACTCCAAATATTTCTTCACGTCTCTTGGTCTTCTTAACCTAGGTGGATCCATCTACCCTACTTCCAAATTCGACCCCCTCATCAATGCAAACCTATCGCCTTAAAGTCCTTATTATCCATTTGTAGGTGGCAAGAGGGATATTTCTATTTTAAATATTTTTTTAAATCACTCACCACCTATGCTTCGTCTAGAAGCATAGGTGGTCTTTTTATATTAAAAGGAAAACTATGCCAAAAAAGTATGTTGAGAAATTTTTTTATCTTATTTTTAAAAAGCTTTTAATCAAAATCTTTAAAATATCATTTAAAAGCTAAATAACAATTCAAATATCATTTATATACAATATTCGTTATAATTATTGTCTAGTTATTTGAATCAAAAACTTATTTATTTATTTAAATAAATATATTTCATAATAAAATTCATTTATTATTAATATTTTCTCTTCTCTTATTTTTATTATATATCTATACTAAAATTAATTACTAGTATGGTATATTCAAACGAATTTGGGGAAATGGACCCTCTATATCCATTAACCCTTTTTTCGGCGAAGTGTCTTAGCCAACCATTTTTACAAACAACAAGCAATCAGACAAAAAATACGATGCATCATACAAGGAAGGATTATTTTCCATCAACCCAATCACTCATCTTAGCCAAAGAATTTAGGATAACTTCTAGGCTACCAACTTTGGATATAGGTGGATGGCTAGTTGATGATTATCCCTAAAGTAATAATGCATACCTATATGAGGGTAGTCATCCATGTTACCCTGAGCCATTTGAGTCATCACTTCCCTTTTCAAGTACCCCATCCTTGGTGGTTGATTCTACCTCTTCCACCCATAGATGTACCTAGTGTTGCACATTGACAACACATTAGCAGTACCATATTCTTCAAGATATATCAATGCAATAATAATTCAAAGCATTTAACCTAAGCATCCCTTAGTCATTCATAGATCATAACCTATTAGGCATGATTTCCTTCCAGGGTGGGTTATGACACATACATGCTCTACATTGTATATCTACCTTACTTCTCTTCTACATTGTGTATGTGTGTCTATCACACTTACATATATACCTATTTATATAATAAGAATTGACTCTTCATATGGAGTACTCTTGGCCTTCTATCTTATTGTGACTCTTCACTTTCCTATTCTATGAACTCATGTGCACATGGACTAACATGTACATTTACATCATTAAATACTTTGCACATTCTAACAATACTTGTGCATTTACTACATTGCATAAAGTAAATACTCAAACCCTAATCTAAGACACATTTCTAATATAAATATGTACCCAAGGTGATACATTAGCACGTACCAAATAATGTAATATATTCCAACAATATCTATGGGTCATGGTTAATCTTGTTATGGTACAAATATATCTCATATTTCATAGTTAACATAAAGTCCACTTGATATGTCATATTAGGTTAACTTGATTATGTATTGGGGTTTTTAGTATTGGTATAAATACCCCCAAACAAATTTATTCATGTATTAGAGTGTTGTGATTTTTATCAATGGATAATATAGTTATTATTTGGTTCTCAAGGTCACCAATCATCTATATGTTGAGCAAGGTACAACAACAGTATTGTCATTGTTGTCAACACAGTCAGATAGATTTGTTGATGCAGTGGATAGGAAGTTCAAAATATTTTCAGATGCAGAAGACAGGAGTTCAAAGGTTACTCAGAGTATTTACAGTGATTTTTCAAGAAGACCGAAGTGGACCATATGCAAAAGATCAAATAAAAAGATAAGTAAGAAAAGTGTCATGATATCGCGACATATACAGTAGACAAGAAAAATTGTCGTGATTTCACGACATGTTGGAAGAGAAAAAGACAAGTAGAAAAACTATCGCAATTTCACGACATGTTGGAAGAGAAAAAGGCAAGTGGAAAAACTATCACAATTTCGCGACATGTTGGAAGAGAAAAAGGCAAGTGGAAAAACTGTCACGATTTTGCGACATGTTGGAAGAGAAAAAGGCAAGTGGAAAAACTGTCGTGATTTCGCGACATGTTGGAAGAGAAAAAGGCAAGTCAAAAAATTGTCGCGATTTTGTGACATGTTGGAAGATAAAAATGCAAGTGGAAAAATTGTCGCGATTTCGTGACATGTTGGAAGAGAAAAAGGCAAGTGGAAAAACTGTCGCGATTTCGAGATATGTTGGAAGAGAAAAAGGCAAGCGAAAAAATTGTCACGATTTTGCGACATGTTGGAAGAGAAAAAGGCAAGTGGAAAAACTGTCGCAATTTCATGACATGTTGGAAGAGAAAAAAGGAAGTGGAAAAATTGTCGCGATTTCAAGACATGTTGGAAGAAAAAGAGAAAGCAGGAAGAAGTGTCGCGATTTCGCGACAAAGTTCGAAGAAAGAGAACAAGTAAGAAAAGTGTCGCGATTTCGTGACATGTCGCATTTTCGCGACTAAAATAGGAGAGAGAAAGTAAGTTGGAAAAGTGTCACGATTTCGCGACATGTCGCATTTTCATGACTAAAATAGGAGAGAGAAAGTAAGTTGGAAAAGTGTCATGATTTTGCGACATGTCACATTTTCACGACAAAAGAAAGAGAGGAAGCGTACGAAAGTAGAACTGTCACGATTTCGTGACAAAAGCATAAAGCAAGACTTTGGAAGTAGAAGTGTCATGATTTCGCGACAAAAGCAAAGAAGCTTAGTACAAAAGCATAACTGTCGTGATTTCGTGACAAAAGCTAAGTTGAAGACTATGGAGGCAGAAGCATCGCTATTTCACGATAAAAGCAAAGTCAAAGTCTTTGGAAGCAGAAGTGTCACGATATCGTGACAAAAGAATAGAGAAAGCGTACGGAGGTGAAAGTGCCGCGATATCGTGACATGTATTTTTGCGGGCCACGATTTTGTGACATGTTGGAAGAGAAAAAGGCAAGTGGAAAAACTATCACGATTTCGTGACATGTTGGAAGAGAAAAAGGCAAGTGGAAAAACTGTCACGATTTCGTGACATGTTGGAAGAGAAAAAGGCAAGTGGAAAAAGCGTCGCGATTTCGTGACATGTTGGAAGAGAAAAAGGCAAGTGGAAAAACTGTCACGATTTCGTGACATGTTGGAAGAGAAAAAGGCAAGTGGAAAAAGCTGTCAGCGATTTCGCGACATGTTGGAAGAGAAAAAGGCAAGTGGAAAAAACTGTCACGATTTCGTGACATGTTGGAAGAGAAAAAGGCAAGTGGAAAAAGTGTCGCGATTTCGCGACATGTTGGAAGAGAAAAAGGCAAGTGGAAAAACTGTCGCGATTTCGCGACATGTTGGAAGAGAAAAAGGCAAGTGGAAAAACTGTCACGATTTCGCGACATGTTGGAAGAAAAAGAGAAAGCAGGAAGAAGTGTCACGATTTCGTGACAAGTTCGAAGAAAGAGAACAAGTAAGAAAAGTGTCACGATTTCGTGACATGTCGCATTTTCGCGACTAAAATAGGAGAGAGAAAGTAAGTTGGAAAAGTGTCACGATTTCGTGACATGTCGCATTTTTGTGACTAAAAAGGAGAGAGAAAGTAAGTGGAAAAGTGTCACGATTTCATGACATGTGCATTTAGAAAAAGAAAGAGAGGAAGTGAGAAAGGAAGTGTCATGATTTTGTGACAAAAGAGAAAGAAGACTTGAAAGTAGAAGTGTCATGATTTTATGACAAAAGCAAAGAAAGTATGAAGCAAAAGTGTCACGATTTCATGACAAAAGTAAGTGAAGACTACGAAGGAGAAGTATGGATTATGACAAAAAAGTAAAGTTTGGAAGCGAAGTGTCATGATATCGTGACAAAAGAATAGAGAAAGCGTATGGAGGTGAAAGTGTCACGATATCGTGACATGTTGTATTTTCAGGGCCAAAGCTAAGAGAAAGAGCAAGGAGAAAAAGTGTCACGATATCGTGACATGTGATGTTTTGGCAATGCAAAGAGAAAGAGAGAAAGAAAAAGTGTCGCGATATCGGACATGTATTTTTGGGCCAAAGCAAGGAGAAAGAGAGAAAGAAAAAGTGTCACGATATCGTGACATGTATTTTTATAGTTGAGTTGAAGCCGATGAAGACCGATGATAGCCGACTAAAATTAGGGTTTACAGTCGACTAAGATTAGGGTTTACAGTCGACTAAGATTAGGGTTTTCATCATGAAAATGTTGTTATAAAAGGAGGGTTGTTTGGAGATTTGAATGTGAAAGTGTGCGAAGTTCGGTCATAGTGCGTAGAGAGCAAGTCGTGTCGAATCATGCTAAGTGTAAAATTTAAGAGAGTCGAGTGCGCAAAAGGGAGAAGAAGATCGTGAAGTTCAACTGTAACGAAGTAGAGTGTGCAAAGTGATTGCGTAGAGAGAGCAGAGTGCATAGAGAACGCAAAGGTGAAGAAGACTAGTCAGGGTCTTGCAAAAGCAAAGGTATCTTCTATTAATCTTCTAGATTCAAATTGAAGTCCAGGTTGGTGCTTGGCATTAGGGTTTCTTCAATCGGGGGTTGGTGCTCCTTCTGTTGGTCTTGGTAAATCAGGGGTTGGTGCTCCTTTCTATTGGTGCAGATAAATAAGGGGTTGGTGCTCCTTCCAGTGGGTCTTGGTAAATTGATTGTAAAGTTGTTGCTTTGCAAAGGCTAGATTTGGATGGTAGTCCAAGCAGTCATTTTTGAGGAGTAGCCACATTGGTGAACCTCGTTAAATCTTGTGTTGTGTGATGCTCTTTTGTGATACTTGTTGTATCTGGTTATAAGTTTTAATTATTTCTATTTTAAGAGCTATAAATTCAAGTTTAAAGAGCTACACTGATTCACCCCCCCTCTCAGTGTCATTGTAAGACTAACAATTGGTATCAGAGCTAAGTTCCTGTACAAGCTTAACCGGCTAGGGTGATCTTGGAAGTAACACAATGGCAGGTGGTGAAGGCTTCTCATCAAACAAAGCACCATTGTTTGATGGATCTAATTACACGTTCTAGAGAATCAGGATGCAGACATATCTCTGTGCTTTGGGATACGACATCTGGGATTCAGTAGTTAGTGGATACACAATACCCATCACTCCTCCAAAAGAGGTTGACGAAAAGAAACTATTTGAAAATAACTCAAAAGCAAAGAATGCTCTCATGTGCGGATTAGCAGACGGTGAACTAGTAAAGATCATGAGCTGTAATATGGCAAAAGAGATATGGGACAAACTGAGGAGTATTCATGAAGGAGATGATAAGATCAAGGAGGCCAAGTTACAAACACATCGAGCTCAGTTCGAAGCATTAAATATGAATGACGATGAAAACATTGAGGCATATATGTTGAGAGTTAATGGAATCATTAATGCGATCAGAGGACTCGACGAGGATATCGAAGACTCTGCCATCGTGAAAAAGGTATTAAGATCTCTTCCTCAAAGGTTTGATTCTAAAGTCTCAGCGATAGAAGAAGCTAAAAATCTAAATTATTTTAGTATAGATGAGATGTATGGTTCTTTGACTGCATATGAGATGAGGATAGGAAGATCTAAACCCACAGACAGAGAAGCGGCTTTTAAAGCCCTTAAAAATAAAAACGCAAAACAAGAGTTCGAGGAAGAAGAGACATCAGATGAAATGGAAGCAAACTTTGTTAGAAAACTAAAAAGGGGAAAAGGAAAATACAGAGGAAAGCTACCATTTAAATGTTTCAAGCTATGGAGGCATTGGGCATTTTGCGACTAAATGTCCACTTAAAGAGAAGAACAAAAATGATGAAGGATCGCACCAAGAAAGAAGTGACTGGAAAAAGAAAATCGAATTTCAAAAAAGGCAACTTCAAGAAGAAAAGTTTCATCTCCAGGAATGCCAGTTCATCGAGAAGACAGACTCCGGTGAGGATTCTAAAGAGGAAAAAGGTGAAGCTCTTTTCATGGCATTTGAAGAAGTAAAATCAGAAAAGGAAGAAGGAGTGAACTCTGAAGTATGTGGTGAAAACCTCTGAGGCTGAAGTAGATCTAGAAGGTGAGTTGATCTCTGCACTTGAAGAGTGGAAGATAGAGAAGAAAAAGAATAAGAAACTTTCAAAAAAGCTTGAGGATGCAAATGAAATCATATCCGGTTTGAAAGTACAGATAGAAGAATCCAAGAAAATCTTCGAAGATCTCGAAGTGCAAATAACCATGAAAATAGATTATTGCAGCAAGCTAGAAGAAGAGATTGTTGGTTTAAGAATGCAGCTAGAAGAGATGAATAAGAAAATTAGTTGTTATCACAAACGTGAAGAAAGTTCTATGAAGTCTGGATAAGATCATAAATGACCAAAGGCCTACAGGCATCAAATTTGGTCTGGGTTTCATCGAAGGAGAATCATCAAATGGATCAAAGGCCAAAAATGTAGAATCCATAAAGAATGAAGATAAGAAACAGGTTGATCAAGGAAAAACATCTCATGCAAAAGAAAGCAATAATGCCAGGCACGAAAGGAGAATTGACAATGATGGATTCACCAATGTCACACATCAAAGAAGAAGAAGACCTATGGCTCCTACGACAACATGGCAAAGACCATCACCCAGGTTCAATTATCCCTTTTCTGGTTTCTGTTTTAAATGCAATGGCTATGGACATAAAATCTCGGACTGCAAATATAATGTAAGACCAAGGAATTTCACCAGTAGAAATGCTTTTTCTCCTCTGATGAATTATACAGTAGAATGTTATAACTGTCATAATTTTGGGCACATTGCAAGAAACTGTAGAAGTACATTTGCATCAAATCAGTTTCAGGGAAGAAAATTTCAACCAAATAGGATGAGACAAAATAGAAAACTTCTCGAAAAACATGCACAAGCTATTGATAAGGGAAAGGCAAAACAAGAGCCCAAAACTACTATCAAAATGGAGTGGAAAGAAAAGGAGCGACTTAAGGAAGAAAAGGAATCCTTAATCGTACAAACAACATTTAAAGCATAGAATAAATATGTACCATGGATACTTGATAGTGGATGCTCCGAGTCATATGACAGGTGACAAACAAAAATTTGAGAAGTTACAAAAATATGAAGGTGGTTCAGTAAAGTTTGGAAATAATGATGGAGCTAAGATAGTTGGCAAAGGTTCAGTTAAAATTAGTGACGGAAAAATTAAGTCAGAAGAAGTCTTGTTTGTGGATGGTTTGAAACATAACTTGTTGAGCGTAAGTCAGATTTGTGATAAAGGTCATGAAGTAGTTTTTATGAAGCGGGGTTGTGAAGTCAGAAAAACAAACGAGTGGAAAATTGATAGCAACTGGATCAAGGACATCTGGCAACTTGTACACGCTCTCAGAGACTTCAAAAGGAGCTTGTTTTATTGGACAGGAAGAAGAAAATTGGTTGTGGCACAAGAGACTCGGTCATATCGGTTTTGATAATCTAGTAAAAATCACCTCAAAAAGGGCGGTGAGAGATATTCCCACCATCAACAAACCTGCAAACAACATTTGTGCTTCATGCCAAAAGGGGAAGCAAACTAGAGTCACATTCAAAACAAAAGAGTACTACACAAGCAAACCTTTGGAACTAATACACACTGATTTATGTGGACCCATGAGAACACAAAGCATAAATGGTGACAAATATTTTATGTTGTGCATTGATGACTATTCTAGAATGACATGGATATTTTTCTTGAAGCATAAATCAGAAGCTTTTGATATGTTCAAGATTTTCAAAAACCAGGTTGAGAATGAAACAGGAAAGAGGATCAAATGTTTAAGATCAGATAGAGGAGGAGAATTCATTTCAGAGGAGTTTACAGAATACTGTGAAAAATACGGTATTAGGAGACAGTTTTCAGCAGCCAGGACACCTCAGTAGAATGGAGTGGTAGAAAGAAAGAACAGGACAGTGCAGGAAATGGCACGGACTATGTTGGTTGAAAGTAGAGTAGTAGACAGATTTTGGAAAGAAGAAGTCCATACTGCGGTGTATATCCAAAATAGGTACATGCTGAGAACACATGAAAGCAAAACTCCTTATGAGTTGTGGTTCGGTAAAAGGGCAACAACAAAATACCTCAAAGTTTTTGGCAGCAAGTGCTACATCAAAAGAGCTGAAGATAATCTTGGTAAGTTTGAAGATAGAGCGGATGAAGGTATTTTTGTTGGTTATTCATCAAAAAGCAAAGCTTACAAATGCTACAACAAGAGGCTAAAGAAAATTGTGGACAGTGTCGATGTTAAATTTGATGAAGGTAGAGAACGAGTAATTAGCTATGAAATGAACTACCCAATTTATGAAGAGGTTATTGAAGGAGATGAGGAAAACGAAATGGAAAAGATACAAAAAATTGACTCAGATGATTTAAGTTGTGATTCAGAAGTGGAAGAAAATAAGAAATTCAAAACAGGTAGCTGGCAGAAAAATCATCCTAGAGAGCAAATAATTGGAGACCCCAAAGTTGGTGTTCAGACAAGAAGAAGAGTAGTAAGTAACTACTCTCTATTATCCAACATTGAGCCCAAAAATGTTGTTGATGCAAGCAAAGATGAAAGTTGGATGAAGGCAATAAATGAAGAATTAGATCAGATCGAGAAAAACAAAACTTGGGAGTTAGTACCTAGACATGCAAATAAAAATATAATCGGGACTAAATGGATTTTTCGAAACAAATTGAATGAAGACGGACAGGTAGTCAGAAATAAAGCAAGATTGGTATGTAAGGGTTATGCACAAGTTGAAGGCATTGACTTTGAGGAAACTTTTGCACCAGTAGCTAGACTAGAGGCAATTAGAATGTTTCTAGCTTTAGCAGTCTACAAGAATTTCAAAGTTTATCAAATGGATGTGAAATCAGCGTTTTTGAATGGGAAACTTGAAGAAGAGGTTTATATTGAGCAACAAGATGGTTTCCAACTTGGTGATGATCCCAACTTTGTTTGCAAGTTGAAGAAAGCATTATATGGCTTAAACTAGGCACCCCGAGCATGGTATGCAAGGCTAGACAACTATCTCACTCAACAAAGGTTTAAGAAAGGTATGGTGGATAGTAATTTGTATGTCAAAATAGAAAATGGGCATCTTATTGTTCTTGTTGTATACGTAGATGATATCATATTTGGCAGCGACAAAGATGAGTCATGTAAAGATTTAGCAAATAAGATGCAGAAAGAATTTGAAATGTCAATGATTGGTGAACTTTCGTATTTCCTCGGGTTGCAAGTTAATCAAAATAAGAAGGGCATATTTATTTCTCAAGTTAAATATGTAAAAGAGATGTTAAAAAAGTTCACAATGGAGGATTGTAAGCCAGTTAGCACTCCCATGACGACAAGTTGCAAGTTGAGCAAGGATGACAAATCTCCACTTATTGATCAAACCATGTACAGATCTATGATTGGAAGCTTACTGTACCTGACAGCTACCAGACCAGATATTTTGCAGGCAGTATGCATGGTAGCACGATTTTAGGCTAATCCCAAGGAGACTCATGTGACAACAGTGAAGAGGATTCTTCGGTACCTCAAGGGTACTATGGAGTATGGGTTATGGTATCCAAAAGGTAAAGACTTCACCCTTATTTTGTATTTAGATGCAGATTGGGCAGGATGTGTAGATGATAGAAAGAGTACCAGTGGAGGTGCATTCTATCTTGGAGACAGATTGGTCGCATGGCATAGTAAGAAACAAGAGTCAGTTTCTCTATCGATAACAGAGGCAGAATATATTGCAGCGACAACATGTTGTACGCAGGTATTATGGATGAAACAAACCCTAAAAGATCTTGGTATTAGCTTCAGTGAGCCAATATCAGTTAAGTGTGATAACACCAGTGCCATTAACATCTCCAAGAATCCGGTTATGCATTCACGCACAAAACACATTGCTATCGGGTATCACTTTTTGAAGGAGAAAGTTGCGAAAGGTGAGGTTAAGTTGGATTTTGTTCCAACTACAGAGCAAGTAGCAGATATCTTCACAAAACCATTGCCCAAGGAAGTTTTTGAGTACCTTCGCAATAAATTGGGAGTGGTCACACTTCCCAAGAATTGACTAGCTACAAGGATCACATTCTCAGGGGGAGCATTTAAGTATTTGATTATCTTTTTGCTCATGTTCATGATTTTTGCTAAGTGTAATAAATTGTGCCTGAGAATGTTGTGCATGGACTCGGGGGAGTCTGCAGTAGCCCTTTGGTATTATTGTCAAAGGGGGAGAAGAGTTACAGGAAATTGCACATGTGTTGCCAACAATTCCAAAGGGGAGATTGTTGAGCAAGGTGCAACAACAATATTGTCATTGTTGTCAACACAGTCAGATAGATCTATTGATGCAGTGGACAGGAAGTTCAAAAGCTATTCGGATGCAGAAGACAGGAGTTCAAAGGTTATTCGGAGTATGTACAATGATTTTCCAAGAAGACCGAAGTGGCCCATATGCAAAAGATCAAAGAAAAAGACAAGTAAGAAAAGTGTCACGATATCGCGACATATACGAGGAAGAAAAATGTCACGATTTCGTGACATGTTGGAAGAGAAAAAAATATATCACGATTTCGTGACATGTTGGAAGAGAAAAAGATGGAAAAATGTCACGATTTCGCGACATGTTGGAAGAGAAAAAGGGAAAAATGCATCGATTTCGTGACATGTTGGAAGAGAAAAAGGCAAGTGGAAAAATTGTCATGATTTCGTGACATGTTGGAAGAGAAAAAAGTGGAAAAACTATCGCGATTTCGCGACATGTTGGAAGAGAAAAAGGCAAGTGGAAAAACTGTCATGATTTCGTGACATGTTGGAAGAGAAAAAGGAAGTGGAAAAATGTCACGATTTCGTGACATGTTGGAAGAGAAAAAGGAAGTGGAAAAATGTCATGATTTCGTGACATGTTGGAAGAAAAAGAGAGGAAGAAGTGTCATGATTTTGTGACAAGTTGAAGAAAGAGAACAAGTAAGAAAAGTGTCACGATTTCGTGACATGTCGCATTTTCACGACTAAAATAGGAGAGAGAAAGTAAGTTTGAAAAGTGTCACGATTTCATGACATGTCGCATTTTCGTGACAAAAGCAGAGAGAAAGTAAGTGGAAAAGTGTCACGATTTCATGACATGTATTTTGTGACAAAAAAAGAGAGAAGGTACGAAAGAAGTGTCACGATTTCATGAAAAAGAAAAGAAGATAAGAAGTGTCATGATTTCATGACAAAAGCAAAGAAGAGTATGGAAGAAGTGTCACGATTTCATGACAAAAAAGGAAGTGAGGAGAAGTGTCGTGATTTTGACAAAAGAAAGAAGAAAAAGTGTCATGATATCGTGACAAAAGAAAGAGAAAGCGTAGGAGAGAAATTGTCGCGATATCATGACATGTTATTTTCGTGGGCAAAGCTAAGAGAAAGAGCAAGGAGAAAAAGTGTCACGATATCGTGACATGTTGTTTGCGGAAGCAAAGAGAAAGAGCAAGGAGAAAAAGTGTCGTGATATCGTGACATGTATTTTTGGGGGCCAAAGCAAGGAGAAAGAGAGAGAAAGAAAAAGTGTCGTGATATCGTGACATGTTGCTTTTGCATGGTTAAGTTAAAGCGACGAAGACTATGATAACGACTAAAATTAGGGTTTAAAGGATAAGATTAGGGTTTAGTCGACTAAGATTAGGGTTTTCATCATAAAAATGTTGTTATAAAAGGAGGGTTTTTTGGAGAATTGAGTGTGAAAGTGTGCGAAGTTCGGATCATGGTGCATAGAGAGCAAGTCATGTCGAATCATGCTAAGTGCGAAATTTAAGAGAGCGAGTGCACAAAAGGGAGAAGACGATCGTGAAGGTGATATGAGAATAGAGTGTGCGAAGTGATTGCATAGAGAGAGAGTGAGAGAATGCAAAGGTGAAGAAGACTATTAGGGGTCTTGTAAAAGCAAAGGTATCTTTTTAATCTTCTAGATTCAAAATTGAAGTCTAGGTTGGTGCTTGGCATCGGGTTGGTTTTAAATCAGGGGTTGGTGCTCCTTCTATTGGTGGTAAATCAGGGGTTGGTGCTCCTTTCTGTTGGTGCAGATAAATAAGGGGTTGGTGCTCCTTCTAGTGGGTGTTGGTAAATTGATTGTAAAGTTGGTGCTTTGCAAAGGCTGGATTTGGATGGTAGTCCAAGCAGTCATTTTTGAGGAGTAGCCACATTGGTGAACCTCGTTAAATCTTGTGTTGTGTGATGCTCTTTTGTTATACTTGTTGTATCTAGTTATAAGTTTTAATTATTGTTATTTTAAGAGCTATAAATTCAAGTTTAAAGAGCTACACTGATTCACCCCCCCTCTCAATGTCATTGTAAGACTAACAATTGGTATCAGAGCTAAGTTCCTGTACAAGCTTAATCGGCTAGGGTGATCTTGGAAGTAACACAATGGCAGGTGGTGAAGGCTTCTCATCAAACAAAGCACCATTGTTTGATGGATCTAATTACGCGTTCTGGAGAATCAGGATGCAGACATATCTCTGTGCTTTGGGATACGACATCTGGGATTCAGTAGTTAGTGGATACACAATACCCATCACTCCTCCAAAAGAGGCTGATGAAAAGAAACTATTTGAAAATAACTCAAAAGCAAAGAATGCTATCATGTGCAGATTAGCGAGATAGTGAACTAGTAAAGATCATGAGTCTGTAAAACGGCAAAAGAGATATGGGACAAACTGGAGGAGTATTCATGAAGGAGACGATAAGATCAAGGAGGCCAAGTTACAGACACATCGAGCTCAGTTCGAAGCATTGAAGATGAATGACGATGAAAACATTGAGGCATATATGTTGAGAGTTAATGGAATCATTAATGCGATCAGAGGACTCGACGAGGATATCGAAGACTCTACCATCGTGAAAAAGGTATTAAGATCTCTTCCTCAAAGGTTTGATTCTAAAGTCTCAATGATAGAAGAAGCTAAAAATCTAAATTATTTTAGTATAGATGAGATGTATGGTTCTTTGATTGCATATGAGATGAGGATAGGAAGATCTAAACCCACAGACAGAGAAGCGGCTTTTAAAGCCCTTAAAAATAAAAACGCAAAACAAGAGTCCGAGGAAGAAGAGACATCAGATGAAATGGAAGCAAACTTTGTTAGAAAACTAAAAAGGGGAAAAGGAAAATAATAGAGGAAAGCTACCATTTAAATGTTTCAACTATGGAGGCATTGGGCATTTTGCGACTAAATGTCCACTTAAAGAGAAGAACAAAAATGATGAAGGATCGCACCAAGAAAGAAGTGACTGGAAGAAGAAAATGAATTTCAAAAAAGGCAACTTCAAGAAGAAAAGTTTCATCTCCAGGAATGTCAGTTCATCAGAAGACAGCTCCGGTGAGGATTCTAAAGAGGAAACAGGTGAAGCTCTTTTCATGGCATTTGAAGAAGTACAATCAAAAAGGAAGGAGTGAACTCTGAAGTATGTGGTGAAAACCCTGAGGCTGAAGTAGATCTAGAAGGTGAGTTGATCTCTGCACTTGAAGAGTGGAAAATAGAGAAGAAAAAGAATAAGAAAATTTCAAAAAGGCTTGAGGATGCAAATGAAATCATAACCAGTTTGAAAGTACAGATAGAAGAATCCAAGAAAATCTTCGAAGATCTCGAAGTGCAAATAACCATGAAAATAGATTATTGCAGCAAGCTAGAAGAAGAGATTGTTGGTTTAAGAATGCAACTAGAAGAGATGAATAAGAAAATCAGTTGTTATCACAAACGTGAAGAAAGTTCTATGAAGCTGGATAAGATCATAAATGACCAAAGGCCTGCAGGCATCAAATTTGGTCTAGGTTTCATCGAAGGAGAATCATCAAATGGATCAAAGGCCAGAAATGTAGAATCCATAAAGAATGAAGATAAGAAACAGGTTGATCAAGGAAAAACATCTCATGCAAAAGAAAGCAATAATGCCAGGCACGAAAGGAGAATTGACAATGATGGATTCACCAATGTCACACATCAAAGAAGAAGAAGACCTATGGCTCCTACGACAACATGGCAAAGACCATCACCCAGGTTCAATTATCCCTTTTCTGGTTTCTGTTTTAAATGCAATGGCTATGGACATAAAATCTTTGACTGCAAATATAATGTAAGACCAAGGAATTTCACCAGTAGAAATGCTTTCTCTCCTCTGATGAATTATACAGTAGAATGTTATACCTGTCATAATTTTGGGCACATTGCAAGAAACTGTAGAAGTACATTTGCATCAAATCAGTTTCAGGGAAGAAAATTTCAACCAAATAGGATGAGACAAAATAGAAAACTTCTCGAAAAACATGCACAAGCTATTGATAAGGGAAAGGCAAAACAAGAGCCCAAAACTACTATCAAAATGGAGTGGAAAGAAAAGGAGCGACTTAAGGAAGAAAAGGAATCCTTAATAGTACAAACAACATTTAAAGCATAGAATAAATATGTACCATGGATACTTGATAGTGGATGCTCCAGTCATATGACAGGTGACAAACAAAAATTTGAGAAGTTACAAAAATATGAAGGTGGTTCAGTAAAGTTTGGAAATAATGATGGAGCTAAGATAGTTGGCAAAGGCTCAGTTAAAATTAGTGATGGAAAAATTAAGTCAGAAGAAGTCTTGTTTGTGGATGGTTTGAAACATAACTTGTTGAGCGTAAGTCAGATTTGTGATAAAGGTCATGAAGTAGTTTTTATGAAGCAGGGTTGTGAAGTCGAGAAAAACAAACAGTGGAAAATTGATAGCAAGCTGGATCAAGGACATCCGGCAACCTTGTACACGCTCTCAGAGACTTCAAAAGGAGCTTGTTTTATTGGACAGGAAGAAGAAAATTGGTTGTGGCACAAGAGACTCGGTCATATCAGTTTTGATAATCTAGTAAAAATCACCTCAAAAAGGGTAGTGAGAGATATTCCCACCATCAGCAAACCTGCAAACAACATTTGTGCTTCATGCCAAAAGGGGAAGCAAACTAGAGTCACATTCAAAACAAAAGAATACTACACAAGCAAACCTTTGGAACTAATACACACTGATTTATGTGGACCCATGAGAACACAAAGCATAAATGGTGACAAATATTTTATGTTGTGCATTGATGACTATTCCAGAATGACATGGATATTTTTCTTGAAGCATAAATCAGAAGCTTTTGATATGTTCAAGATTTTCAAAAACCAAGTTGAGAATGAAACAGGAAAGAGGATCAAATGTTTAAGATCAGATAGAGGAGGAGAATTCATTTCAGAGGAGTTTACAGAATACTATGAAAAATACGGTATTAGGAGACAGTTTTTAGCAACCAGGACACCTCAGCAGAATGGAGTGGTAGAAAGAAAGAACAGGACAGTGCAGGAAATGGCACGGACTATGTTGGCTGAAAGCAGAGTAGCAGACAGATTTTGGAAAGAAGCAGTCCATACTGCGGTGTATATCCAAAATAGGTACATGCTGAGAACACATGAAAGCAAAACTCCTTATGAGTTGTGGTTCGGAAAAAGGGCAACAACAAAATACCTCAAAGTTTTTGGCAGCAAGTGCTACATCAAAAGAATTGAAGATAATCTTGGTAAGTTTGAAGATAGAGCGGATGAAGGTATTTTTGTTGGTTATTCATCAAAAAGCAAAGCTTACAAATGCTACAACAAGAGGCTAAAGAAAATTGTGGACGAGTGTCGATGTTAAATTTGATGAAGGTAGAGAACGAGTAATTAGCTATGAAATGAACTACCCAATTTATGAAGAGGTTATTGAAGGAGATGAGGAAAACGAAATGGAAAAGATACAAAAAATTGACTCGAGATGATTTAAGTTGTGATTCAGAAGTGGAAGAAAATAAGAAATTCAAAACAGTGAAGTTGGCAGAAAAATCATCCTAGAGAGCAAATAATTGGAGACCCCAAAGTTGGTGTTCAGACAAGAAGAAGAGTAGTAAGTAACTACTCTCTATTATCCAACATTGAGCCCAAAAATGTTGTTGATGCAAGCAAAGATGAAAGTTGGATGAAGGCAATAAATGAAGAATTAGATCAGATCGAGAAAAACAAAACTTGGGAGTTAGTACCTAGACCTGCAAATAAAAATATAATCGGGACTAAATGGATTTTTCGAAACAAATTGAATGAAGATGGACAGGTAGTCAGAAATAAAGCAAGATTGGTATGTAAGGGTTATGCACAAGTTGAAGGCATTGACTTTGAGGAAACTTTTGCACCAGTAGCTAGACTAGAGGCAATTAGAATGTTTCCGGCTTTAGCGAGTCTACAAGAATTTCAAAGTTTATCAAATGGATGTGAAATCAGCGTTTTTGAATGGGAAACTTGAAGAAGAGGTTTATATTGAGCAACCAGATGGTTTCCAACTTGGTGATGATCCCAACTTTGTTTGCAAGTTGAAGAAAGCATTATATGGCTTAAAACAGGCACCCCGAGCATGGTATGCAAGGCTAGACAACTATCTCACTCAACAAAGGTTTAAGAAAGGTATGGTGGATAGTAATTTGTATGTCAAAATAGAAAATGGGCATCTTATTGTTCTTGTTGTATACGTAGATGATATCATATTTGGCAGCGACAAAGATGAGTCATGTAAAGATTTAGCAAATAAGATCTAGAAAGAATTTGAAATGTCAATGATTGGTGAACTTTCATATTTCCTCGGGTTGCAAGTTAATCAAAATAAGAAGGGCATATTTATTTCTCAAGTTAAATATGTGAAAGAGATGTTAAAAAAGTTCACAATGGAGGATTGTAAGCCAGTTAGCACTCCCATGACGATAGGTTGCAAGTTGAGCAAGGATGACAAATCTCCACCTGTTGATCAAACCATGTACAGATCTATGATTGGAAGCTTACTGTATCTGACAACTACCAGACCAGATATTTTGCAGGCAGTATGCATGGTAGCACGATTTCAGGCTAATCCCAAGGAGACTCATGTGACAACAGTGAAGAGGATTCTTCGGTACCTCAAGGGTACTATGGAGTATGGGTTATGGTATCCGAAAGGTAAAGACTTCACCCTTATTTCGTATTCAGATGCAGATTGGGCAGGATGTGTAGATGACAGAAAGAGTACCAGTGGAGGTGCATTCTATCTTGGAGACAGATTGGTCGCATGGCATAGTAAGAAACAAGAGTCAGTTTCTTTATCGACAGTAGAGGCAGAATATATTGCAGCGACAACATGTTGTACGCAGGTATTATGGATGAAACAAACCCTGAAAGATCTTGGTATTAGCTTCAGTGAGCCAATATCAGTTAAGTGTGATAACACCGGTGCCATTAACATCTCCAAGAATCCGGTTATGCATTCACGCACAAAACACATTGCTATCGGGTATCACTTTTTGAAGGAGAAAGTTGCGAAAGGTGAGGTTAAGTTGGATTTTGTTCCAACTACAGAGCAAGTAGGAGATATCTTCACAAAACCATTGCCCAAGGAAGTTTTTGAGTACCTTCACAATAAATTGGGAGTGGTCACACTTCCCAAGAATTGACTAGCTACAGGGATCACATTCTCGGGGGGAGCATTTAAGTATTTGATTATCTTTTTGCTCATGTTCATGATTTTTGCTAAGTGTAATAAATTGTGCCTGAGAATGTTGTGCATGGACTCAGGGGGAGTCTGCAGTAGCCCTTTGGTATTATTGTCAAAGGGGAGAAGAGTTACAGGAAATTGCACATGTGTTGCCAACAATTCCAAAGGGGGAGATTATTGAGCAAGGTGCAGCAATAGTATTGTCATTGTTGTCAACACAGTCAGATAGATCTGTTGATGCAGTGGATAGGAAGTTCAAAAGCTATTCAGATGCATAAGATAGGAGTTCAAAGGTTATTCGAGTATGTACAATGATTTTCCAAGAAGACCGAAGTGGCCCATATGCAAAAGATCAAAGAAAAAGACAAGTAAGAAAAGTGTCACGATATCGTGACATATACAACGAGCAAGGAAAACTGTCATGATTTTGTGACATGTTGGAAGAGAGAGAAAAAGCAAGAAAAATGTCACGATTTCGCGACATGTTGGAAGAGAAAGAAGAAGGAAAAATGTCACGATTTCGCGACATGTTGGAAGAGAAAAAGCAAGTGGAAAAACTGTCGCGATTTCGTGACATGTTGGAAGAGAAAAAGGCAAGTGGAAAAACTGTCGCGATTTCGCGACATGTTGGAAGAGAAAAAGGCAAGTGGAAAAATTGTCGCGATTTCGTGACATGTTGGAAGAGAAAAAGGCAAGTGGAAAAACTGTCGCGATTTCGCGACATGTTGGAAGAGAAAAGGCAAGTGGAAAATGTCACGATTTCGTGACATGTTGGAAGAAAAAAAAAAGTGATTTGTGACATGTTGAAAAGAAGTGGAAAAAGTGTCACGATTTCGTGACATGTTGGAAGAAGAGAGAGAAGAAGTGTCACGATTTCCACGACAAGTTCGAAGAAAGAGAACAAGTAAGAAAAGTGTCACGATTTTGTGACATGTCGCATTTTGCGACTAAAATAGGAGAGAGAAAGTAAGTTGGAAAAGTGTCACGATTTCGTGACATGTCGCATTTTCACGATAAAAGGAGAGAGAAAGTAAGTTGAAAAGTGTCACGATTTTGATGACATGTGCATTTGCGAAAAAGAAAGAGAGAAGCGTAAGAAAGAAGTGTCACGATTTCGTGACAAAAAAGAAGAAGAAGTGTCACGAATTTGATGACAAAAGCAAAGAAGAGTAGAAAAAGTGTCACGATTTCGTGACATATGAATGAAAGAGAAAAGAAAGAAGATGTTTGGAAAAGAACAAAATGGAGGAAAGTGTCACGATATCGTGACAAAAATAGAGAAAGCGTATGGAGGCAAAAGTTTCACGATATCGTGACATGTTGTATTTTTGCAGGCCAAAGCTAAGAGAAAGAGCAAGGAGAAAAAGTGTCACGATATCGCGACATGTTGTATTTTGGGTCCGATGTAAAGAGAAAGAGAGAGAAGAAAAAGTGTCGCGATATCGCGACATGTTGTATTTCGGAGGCCAAAGCAAGGAGAAAGAGAAAGAAAAAGTGTCGCGATATCGCGACATGTTGTATTTTCGTTGTTAATTTGAAGCCGACGAAGACCGATGACAATCGACTAAGATTAGGGTTTACAGTTGTCATGAAGGACTAAGATTAGGGTTTACAACCGACTAAGATTAGGGTTTTCATCATGAAAATGTTGTTATAAAAGGAGGGTTGTTTGGAGAATTGAGTAGTGTCAAAGTGTGCGAAGTTCGGTCGTAGTGCGTAGAGAGCAAGTCATGTCGAATCATGCTAAGTGCGAAATTCACAAAGAGAGCAGAGTGCGCAAAAGGGAGAAGACGATCGTGAAGGTCGACTGTAACAAAGTAGAGTGTGCGAAGTGATTGTGCAGAGAGAGCGAGTGTGCAGAGAATGCAAAGGTGAAGAAGACCAGTCAGGGTCTTGCAAAAGCGAAGGTATCTTACTGTCAATCTTCTAGATTCATAAATTGAAGTCCAGGTTGGTGCTTGGCATCAGGGGTTGGTGCTCCTTCCGCAGTGGGAAACAGGGGTGGTGCTCCTTTTGGTGCTCCTTTTGGTGCGGATAAATAAGGGGTTGGTGCTCCTTCCTGTGGGTCTTGGTAAATTGATTGTAAAGTTGGTGCTTTGCAAAGGCTGGATTTGGATGGTAGTCCAAGCAGTCATTTTTGAGGAGTAGCCACATTGGTGAACCTCGTTAAATCTTGTGTTGTGTGATGCTCTTTTGTGATACTTGCTGTATCTGGTTATAAGTTTTAATTGTTGCTATTTTAAGAGCTGTAAATTCAAGTTTAAAGAGCTACACTGATTCACCCCCCCTCTCAGTGTCATTGTAATACTAACACTATATTTATTTTTCATCATTTTATATACTTTTTGTATAATATTTGAGAAAATGGATTGCTTATGTTCCTTACTAGAAATTGATATGAAATCTAACAACTTGCTCCTTTCTTTTTCCTTTCAAATTTCTTCATTGATATGCTATCAATTCCACCAATTAAAATTTCGCGTCTTATCATTATGCTTTTAATCATATATTCATAAGCTTTTATTTTTTCGTGTAACTAGATAGATAGAGTTTTGGGTCAGTTTTAAATTTTTTGAAATTTTTAAACATTGGATAAAATTACTCCCCAATTGGAGAAAATCACTCCAATATATGTAACTTTGAAAAATTTGTTAAAAGAAAGGCAAAGCAAATTCCTTTGAGTGAAAAGCTTCAATTATAGGGTGAATCTCTCCCTTGGGAAGATTTAGGAAAATTCTTGATCTTCCTAAGTGAATCACTCCTTAGATTCAACTCAAATAAATTTTCACCTTTCAAAGTGAATCACCAGCTAATTTGAACCACATCAGTCATTGAATTTGACTTTGAATATTTTTATCTTTTTTGGGTGATTAGCTTCAAACAAAGCATATCACTCTAATTTTAGAGCAAATCACTTCCTAGGTGAGCACTTGGCAAAAAAAATTCAAAATTGAACCAATCACTTTTTGCGTATGGTAAATGTAAATTTGGCACCAAAATTAAGAATTTTAGCCATTTGGGGAAACCTTGTTTATTTTCCTTATAATCCTTTTTTTTTATTTTGAGGTTTTTGAAAAAGTTGTTATTCATAAAAAACCTACAAAATTGGACAAATAATATGAAATATATATAAATTAATTTTCAAATTGGGACTTGGCTTAATCTCGTCATGGAGATCAAGCCTTCGATCCCATGAGGTGTGCCAAAAATGTATTGAGTTACAAAAAAGCAATGCACCTGATAATTTTGTTTCAACAAGTTGGGAGAGAGATACAATGCCCCTCTTAACCTTTAAATTTAGTTTGGCTTCCCAATAGCCTTGTTAAACTCCAACTAATCTAACCTAATTGCATAAAACTAAATGTGAAAAGTAAATATGAGAATTAAAATACATGAAAAGTAATTCTTGAAGTTTAAGGTGAAAGATATTGAAACTAAATGCAACTATAACCATAGGAAGGAGAGCATGTGATCAATCAACACAAAAAAATCAATTAACAATAGTGTAGTCTCGTGTGTAAATCAAGGAATAACAAGAGGACAGTGCCACAACCATCATACATTTTACAATCTAAGAGGATAGTACCACTAATAGAAAGTAAAAGTCTCATCAATTGCTTATTAATCTTAAAAGGAAAGAGAAAGTATAATGTGGCTCTCACAAAGCATTGCTTTCATTATTTCAAGGTCAAGATGTTTATAATGGTGCCCATCAATCCTACTTATAGAAAGAATTCACTTGAGTTACCTTGGATGACAAAATTTTACTTCCTAGTAAGAGTAAATATTTGAGGATATCTTTAGCAATCAATGCACCTCTAGTTAAATTTCACAATATTTTTTAGAAATGAATAGAAGAAATCCATCGACTCCAATTATATAAAATGAGAAAAATGGACAAAAGAAAAAGAAATAATACAAATATTAAGGATACTCGTAGGCACCATAAATAATTATTGCATTATCCATAGATAAAATACATAACACTTTTATGATTAAAATGAGGAGTGGAGGTATTTTTCTAGCTTTCGACGGATGGAGCAGCAAGGAGGAGGAGCGAGAGGTCTAGGGGCATCAAACCCTAGGTGTGGGACTTCAGAGGGCAAATCAGCAGACGCGGCAGGTGGGGGCTCTGGCGAGATAGCAGGCCCCGAGGCGGAGGATGTGGACAAGGAAGTTCTATTGGAACCGGTCCAAGGGCGTTGGGCGGATGCGGTTGAAGATTTCTACGAGGGGGACCGGGGACTCTATGCGTCGGGATCAAAGGAAGACCCAAGAAGGAGACAAAGAGAAACACAGCAGCTGGAGACCTTCATATCTTAATGCTCTTCGCGGTAAGCAAAAATTATCCGACTCTTGTTTTAATCTAAAATCTGTCAATGGTAGGTTGCACGTCCCAGATTCCTTAGCTCGGCATGTGGCTATGGAGGGCAGAACATCTTTGGTGGCTAAATTTATGGGGGTGAGGCCAGACATGGAAGTCATAAGGAGATGGGCCATCCAAAAATGGCAGCCAAGGGCCGGTATGATGATTAAGGCTTTACCCAAGAGTTTTCTTTTGGTGACATTTCAATGTGAACGGGACATGGAAAGGACTCTCCAAGGAGGTCCTTGGTTTTTTGGGAAAAGGGGCTTGTATCCGAAGCGTTGGTCCCCGATTTCCAACCCCGAGACTCGAGTCTTTGGATTTGGCTCCTATTTGGGTTAAGATGCCGGGATTACCTCTGCTTTTTGGAGCGGACAAATATTGGGTGGGATAGCTACAGAGATTGGAGAACTAATAGCTATTGATCCTGCAACCTTGAGCAAAACAAGACTCCTGTCTGCTCGCATGTGTGTGTTGGCGGACATGAGTAAAGAGCTCCCTAAATCCATTATTTTGTCGTCTATGTTTGGCCTTCATACTCAGGTATTTGAATATGAAAATATGTCTTTTAAGTGTAGTGTTTGTGGGAAGGTAGGGCACCAGGGTATCCATTGCATTTCCAAGAACCAGCCCCCACTCCAAAATGCGATCCTCAAACCCGAGAATAATATCCCTCCCCCATGAGATCTCCATTCCTACCCAACACTGGGCCTCAGGACGTGGAGCTCGAAATCCGAATATCGGAGACCCTGTTCGCCCTATTGTAAGCAAGAGGCAACGTTTTAACCCTCCTCCCAAAAATTCCTATGCCCCAAAACCCTCTCACGGGGAGTGGTCCCTTTGATGGGAACCCTCAAGCTCAACTTTGCTCCTAAGATGATACGACAAGCCTCGAGCCAAATCACAAAGGAAAGAACCCCATAGATCAACGCCACAGGGCAAGTAAGTTTGATTGGGTGATACGGGAGGCCTATGGAGGCTCGGTGGAAGTGGTCCCATGTCTGCGAGAGGAATTTATGGGAAGAAATTCCAAGGAGATCAACATCCCGGTGGAGAACAGTTTTGATGCATTAAATCATTTGAAGGGAGATCGGATGGACAGCCAAGAAGTGGAATTCGAGGTAGAGGAGACTCAAGAGAAGGATTTAGAGGAGAAAAATCGAGAGGAAGGAAGCGAGGAAACTAATAATACGAGCAAGGATACTCGGGAGGAAGAGGTGAACCACCAAGATCGGTGTAACCCCAAAGCGGGGAAAAAAGAATCTACTAATCAAGAAGCTAAGAGCACGGAATCATCTCCATTGTCAAAAAGACCGGTTAACACTGGAAAGCAGATTATTTACCCCAAATACCAAGGTCGACCTACCCAAGATGGTTACTAGAAGCCAAGTGAATCCCAAGGAACTTCAACCTAGAGCGGATGTATGGGGATATGGTTCGGTAGGAAGAGGGAAACCTAGCAATGCTGCCTTAAGGCGAGAAAGAAGCGAGCGAGGAGTGGGCGATGGCACTCAAGCGGTGTTGCTCTTTGGGGCGAAGGCTCGAGGATCCAAAGCCCATAAATGAAGATCCTTTCATGGAATATTCGTGGGAGTAATCCTGCCAAAAATAAGAGCTTTGTATGCTCTTAGACAAGAACACAAACCGGATATGATTTTACTGCAAGAAACTAAAATGGAGGAGAGTAGAGTTATTCCTTTTAAGAATAGGACTTGGCGAGAAGCTGAAGTAGTAGGCCAAGAGGCCCCTGGAACAGCAGGAGGGTTCTTGGTTATGTGGAACAAAAATGTGATTGATAGTAGAGTGATTCCGATGTCTAGTTGGTTTATTTGTCTCTTATGTGTGGATAAAACCACGCGGGAAGAGTGGATCTTAACGAATGTATATGCTCCAGTTAGACGAGGGATGAGAAGGGTTCTTTGGAGTCGACTAGGCTGAATTGAGGGAGACGGTCCCCAACTACCCTTGGATTGTGGCGGGGGATTTCAATTGCTACCTTAATCCTGTAGATAAATTGGGGGGCTCTCAAAGAATAGCTGCTGATATCTACGAGTTTAGAGATTTTGTTGAGCAACATGGGTGATGGATGTGGACTGCGTAGATTCTCCTATACATGGTCTAACAAAAGATTGAAGGAAAACCAAATTCGGATAAGATTAGATAGGTTTCTTCTTTCTCAAGAATTGCTGGAGAGGTTTGGGGACTCTTCATTAACGGCACTCCCAAGAATCGGGTCCGATCACAACCCAGTGCTGTGGGAAGCAGGGGAGGACTCTAAGAAAAGATACATGAGACCCTTTCGATTCGAACTTATGTGGTTCCAACATCGGGATCTCAAGGATCCGGTTGCCCAATGGTGGGACAAAAAGTATAATGGTTCGAAACCGGCCCAAGTGGCATGTAAACTAAGGAATGTGAAGGCTAACATTAGAGAGTGGAACAAAACTTCCTTTGGCAATATTTTTGTTAAAAAGGCCGAACTAAAAGACAAGATCAATGAACTACGGGAGAAGTTGAAGTCGGAGCGACTTACGAGAGGATCGAGAAACCGGGAGAGGGAGGCATTGGCCGAATACCACACGATGCTAGGATTTGAAGAAACCTTTTGGAGGCGAAATCAGGCTGCGTTGGTTAAAGGAGGGTGACCGAAATACAAAGTTCTTCCATGTCTCTACTCTTCGCCACGGGAGTACTAACAAAATTAAGGAGATCAAGATGGCCGATGGGTCTAACACCAAAGATATGGAAGACATAAGGAAGGAAGCGGTTGAGTACTTTAAATCGTTGCTAGAAGATGTAAATCCGACTATTGAAGAAGAGGACTCTCTGTTGGCAGCCATTCCACCCTCGTAGCGATAATCTTAATGGATTCTTACTTAGTCCTTTCACAAAGGAGGAAATCAAGAAGGTCGTTTTTGACATGGATGGTAACGACTCCCCGGGGACCGGATGGCTTCCCTGCGGCTTTCTTCCGAAGTTTTGGGATATCCTAGGCAATGATGTAGTGGAAGCTATAATTGAGGCTCAAAAGGACATGGAAATCCCGGAAGGAGTTAATGCTACTTTTTTAGTTCTCATCCCTAAACTAGTGGGAGCAATGGAATTTTCCAGTTTCGCCCTATCGGTTTATGTAACACTACGATGAAGATTCTCACAAAAACAATCGCCAATAGGTGAAGGTTATCCTTCCTTTCATCATTGATATGAACCAAGGTGGCTTTGTGAAAGGGCGACAAATATTGGATGGTATCATCACAATTCATGAGGTTATTCATTCAATGGTGACTAGTAAGGAAGCCGGTATGTTACTAAAGCTTGATATGAATAAAGCCTACGACCGGGTCTCATGGCGGTTCCTCACCAAGATTTTGGGTAAGTTTGGTTTAGTCCCCAGTGGATTAAGTTGATTTTTAGTTGTATCTCTACCACAATATTTATTGTCATGGTGAATGGGTCACCCTCCGGTTACTTTAAGAGTGAAGGGGGTTGCGACAAGGAGATCCTTTGTCTCCATACTTGTTTATTATTTTAGCGGAAGCATTGGGTAGGAACATTTCAGGCGGCGGTGGCGGATGGTCAATTGGAAGGTTTTAAACCGGCCTCAACGAGCGGGGCCGGTGTCTCACCAACGGTTTGTGGATGATACAATCATTGTGTCCAAAGCCTCGGTGCCTCAAGCTAGGAAGTTGAAGAGAATTCTAACCAAGTATGAGACGAAGCGGGACGGTACATAAACTATAAGAAGAGTAGCATCTATTTCTTTAACACGCCTGGTGGGAGGGAGGAAAGAATAGCTAACCTCTTCGGTTGTGGAAAGGAGCTTCTACCAGCAACTTATCTAGGCATGCCTATGTTCGAAGGAAGAATGAAGGCTACTTTGTGGAACTCAGTCATTGACGGGATCTCCAAAAAGTTAGCGGGGTGGAAGGGCGACCTTCTCGGCTCCGCGAGGAAAAGCCTTATTAGTTCAAACTACTTTACTGAGCATTCCAATTTCTGCATGTCTCTATTTAGAATGCTGCAAAGGTCCGAGCTACATTGGAGCTAATTCAACGCAACTTCTTGTGGTCGGGTTCGGAGGAGAGAAAGAGAATTTCGTTGGTAGCATGGAATCGAGTGTGTGCAAGCAAGGATCGGGGGGCACGGGGTTAAAGAGAATGAAAGAATTGAATCAAGCTACGATTGGCAAACAGGTATGGAGATTTATCAATAATGATCAATTGGGATGGGTAAAACTTCTTAAGGCAAAATATATCGAAATAATCGGGACTTCTGAAAGGTGATAATCTTCCTAGAGGATCCTATTTTTGGAATTGTTTGCTCGAATGTCGGGAGGTAGTCGGGAAAGGCATCGGATGGAGAATTGGTAATGGAAGACAAGTGGACTTTTGGAAAGACCCGTGGTTGGAAGAGGCCCCTACGAAAGATAACTTAGACCTTCGGGTCCTCCAACATAAACTTTCGAAGGAAATGGGAGGAAAAGTAGGGGATTTTATTCTTTGTAGCACGGAAACTTCTTCTTGGAAGAAAATCACGAGTTCATAATCTGTCGAGCAAGAGAAGGTGGCCCTAACCAAACTCAATGATGCTTTAAGGGTGTTCCTGATCATTCCTGGGGAGGAAGAGACAAGGCGATTTGGGGCAAAACTACAAGTGGGATCTATTCGGTAAAAGCGCCTATAAGTTAATCCACTCGGGATTCAATGGTGGACTCCGACTTCATTATTTGGTTAAATAATTTAACCCCAAAAATAGCTTTCTTCTTTTGGTTGGCGAGTTCAAAATAAGATCCGACAACGAGATAATCTGCAAAGGAGAGGTTTCCAATTCATCAATCGATGTATCTTGTGTGAGAAAGCAATAGAATACGTAAGTCATATATTTCTAACTTGTGATTTTTCTTGTACGAGTCTTCCAAATGATCTGTCCAAATTTCATATAGATTGGGTCTGTCCAAATAGCATGTCGACTTACGCATACGGTGGGCTTCCCCCTTAGGGCAAAGCTTTTGACTTGGCTCTGGAAGCTCGGCTTACCCCATTTTTTATGGGGGATATGGAATGAGAGAAATAAGAGAGTATTTAAAGGACGTAAGAAAGATCCGAGGTTATGTGGTAATAAAATAATCGGAGCTTTGAAAGAAAAGCTGGAAAACTTTCTTCTTCAAAAATGAGACCATGTCTCTAAGGGAAAGGAGGATTTTGCGGAGCCGGGAGAGGAACTTCCAGGACCTAGACATTACAACCAACCCACGGGATGGTGTCAAGTGGATACCCCCCACACAAAAGTGGGTTAAGTTTAATTTTGACGGGGCGGCTAAAGGAAATCCGGAGGCTGCGGGAGCGAGGAGGAGTTTTGAGAAATGAGGAAGGAAAAGTGGTCCTTGCCTTTCTCGAGCCTTTGGGAACTCAAACAAATCATTTTGCGAAGCCCGAGCACTGCATGCGAGGCAATGAGAATTGCCAGGACTTGAGGGTTATAAGGAAGTTATCTTTGAAGGGGATTAGCTTAATATAATCAAGGCAATTAAGGAGGATAAAGACCCCAGCTGGACCATATTGGAGCTTATCCTAGAAGCAAAGATTCATAAATCTCATTTGGTTAATGCCCGAATCCAACACACCTTCAGAGAAGGGAACCGGGCGGCGGATCTAATGGCAAATATTGCAGTTTCTGTTGGGGAGATGCAAATTTGGAAGGATAACTTCCCTCAAGAACTATTGGTGTTGGCTGCTAGAGAAGAGCTAAGATCAAACCTGTTAGAGCATCGGGGAGATCGAGAGGGCTGATGATGAGTAATCCGACGAGATGGAATTAGGCGAGAAAAGGCATCCCATTTCTTTGGGGCACAGGAGGTGACAAGTGTACGGTACGGCAACCTAGTGTTAGTAAGTGCTAGGTGTTGTTTGGTTTTGTTTTATCTGAATAGTCAAGCGACAAGTATAGGATTGTGGACTCTAAGTATGGCTTAATGTGAGTCTTAGAAAGATCCATTTTGTATTTTGATTATACGGGCTTGATGCTAGAACCAGCCCATTTTGACTTTGTAAAAGGTTTGTGGACCTTATAACCACCTCTACCTTATACCAAAAAAAAAAATGAGGAGTGGAGGGGGATACTTACACCAATACCAAAACCCCAATTACATAATAACGTTTAACCTAAGCCCACATAAGAAGATGACTTAAGGTTAATTACAAGTTATGAAGTGAGTTTAACCATAGCAAGGTTAATTGTGGCCCATAGGAATTGCATAATAAAATATTACAATAAATTAATACATTGTATAATGAATGCCCTTAGGCCTATCAATATTACATCATACAATGTCAACCTTGGCCATGAATCATATTACACTTTCAACACCCCCATAATCTGAGTTAAGGGGCTAAGGAGAGAATATATTAGTAATAATAATATATTTCCTCCATAATGGATGCTCTAATGGGCCTTTGTAATTGAGGAAAATCCTTTAAAATCTCTCTCATCATCTAGAATATGTGCACTCGTCTTTAGGAACTTAGCTTCAATCCTTTAAAATTTCAACATGTAATTCTTCATTGGATGTTGCTCCCTCTTATAATATCTACAAGTGGTATTCAACTTATTTGAATATGTAGGCCCTTGATCCCCTAGGTCTTAGCCTTCTTAGATTTTAATTCCTTTGTGTGAGCCTATATTTGTTGAATCACACCATATTTCTATATTGCCACCTAAAAATGAAGTAGGAGAGAAAAATTTTATCAAGAGTATGAGTCTTTTGAGATTCCAAAAATAAAAAAATCATATGAACCATTAGGTTCAACATCTAAAAAAAGGAGAGGGATTAGCGAGGATAGTATTTGCTCATGATATGTGATGTATTATTGCTTCCTTTGATCTTTAGTATGATTTTTTACCGTGCATTCTATGTCAATCATTGAATTGACTCGTTTCCAATACTTTTATTATGTTATCATATCTTCTTTGCAAAATAATTTCCATTTCATGTTTTGATTATATTTTAATGTAGTGAGATCAATTATTTTTAGCTTCTTCTTGGCATTTTTCATCTAAGGAAGACGTTGCTCATAGAAAATTGTGTATTCACACTTTATTTGGTGTTTAATTGATGGTTGAACTTGTTTCATTGATTCTTTATTTTTTTTGCTATTTTCTATTTCAAATTCTTCTATGAATGGTGAGGAATCATATTCTAAGTGTATATCTTCACTCTTATATGCTTGGTTCTTGATGCTCATGGTTGCATTGTACCAATAATAATTTGGATGATTTGAATGCATCCAAGTTTCTTGACTTGTCATTTGTTTGGAGTCATACCAAACATCATTGTGCTACCTCAATTATGCTTGAGCAATATATGCATGTTTTTTATCTTTTTATTCTTCTTCTTTAACTTGATTATCTTTGGCTATATTTTTTTGTTGTGCCTTTCTTCAATATTGATTTTGATTTTCTGAATATGACCTTTCTTGTTGTTGGTTCATCTCCCATAAAGGTGGTCCATTTTTAATTAATTAAACCAAAATTCCTTCATGATGTATCTACTTTTGTCATAATGTTCACACATCCTTTGTGTGTGAAAAGTGTTCCTTTGAAAATTATTTATTTGATTTTGATATACTTTAAAAATGTTTCTCTGTTCGAAGAGTTGTGGAGGTCTCATGCCTCTTTTGAATGTATGTTTCTCTCTTTGACTTGTAGGTAGCAATTGTTCTTCTTCATATATTGTATGTGAGGTTTCTACTTTCTAGAGTAGGTTCACTAACTTTTAAAAGCTTGGTGTTTGCTCAGTAATATCTATTATTGTCACAAAAAAAAATGTACTTTGATGGGAGATATCTCAAAATAATTAGAACCATAGTTCCATCAGATATCTAAGTTCCTAGTGCTTACAATTAGGCTCACAAATTTGTAATTCTCCTCAAGAATGGTTCTAGTTTTTCTCCACCTTTCATATTCAAACAATGGAGATAGCTTTGGAGGAATACAATTTGATTTTGATTCTTTGCTTGAAAGATCATTCTTAATTTCTCCCATGCATCTTTGATTGTGGTCGAATCCCTAATATATTCTTAGACCTCATCTGCTACTTTAAAATGATGATTACTCTTGTATTTTGTATATCTTATCAAACTTTATTTGATTTTCCCCTTATGCAATAGGATGGGTAGTGGTCCCATCTACAACTTGTCATACTTTCTCAAACTCAAGCTACATTCTATGTTTGGTTTTCTAGGTAGCATAATTGTTTCCCCTCAATTATTGGGAATTTGAAAACAAGAACTTTGATGCTCTATTAGCCATGGTAAATTTTCATAAAATTTAAATATTCTTATTTTATTGATTCTGCTTTAAAAAAATATTTCTAATGAGTATATATATGTTTATTCTTAGATTTCAATTGATTCTTCAAAACACAAGAAAGAATTGTCTCATCGAGTAAAGATAGAGGGAATGCTTCTTCCTTTATGGAATATTACTTTCTTCAAGATACTATATTTTTTTCACCTTGTTTGAAATTTTTTCATTTGTGCACTTCTCCTTTGTCCATGTGTTGTTATCCTATTGGATTTCTTTCAACCTATAAAATTTATGATGGGAAATTTATATGTCGCATTGATAACATCTAATTGTTGTGCTTTTCTTGAATGTCAAATACCGTTGACCGCAATTTGTCTTATTTCAAGTATGTTTATCACTCAATTGTCATGTTGTTGGCCTTCCTTTCTGATGCAATACTTCTTTGTGATAAATTTTATCTTTTCCATGGGATTCTTGTGGGAATGCAACAACATTGAAGCCTTGTTTTGCAGTCTTCTACAGGCTTCAAATTCAGCAAACACTATTTGTTGGATATTATTGGTTGTTTGTTCAAATCAAAAAGTTATTTTCTTGAGGATGATTCATAGCCTATGAATTTTATAGGTATTCATATTTGATGTTCTTATTGCTATTTGCCTTCATCCGTATATTTTTTTTACCTGTAGCAGGTGCTTCTCTATTCTCTTTCATTATAAAAGGTGTTTTTTATTCTAGTAGGTGCTATCTTATTTCTTCCATTCTAGTGGGTGTTATCTTGCTTCCATTATGGTGGATGTTATCCTCTTCCTTGCATTACAGTAGATGTTATCTTATTTCTTCTATTCTAGCTTTTATAGAACTCTCCTTTGCTCTATAGCATTGGTGTCTTGATAACAATTTTCTAAGAATGCTTTAGATGCTTCCTATGAGACTTGTTTCTTGTTCTTCCTTCAATTGGTTGTTCCAATTGGCACTTTGAATTCTTTGAACCAGTCTATTGTTGATTTTCCTTGCACTCTTCCTTTTCCTTTTCCTTTTTGGTTGTTCTTTTTGTAAGTTCTTTGATCTTGTAATCTTTGTACAAGATTAAAAAAACTTTATCATTTTAAGGAAATTTTAATGGCTTCATATTTTTTGGTTATATTTTGGCCAAATTCTAAGAAACTTCAATGGCTTATTTATCTTCTTTTGAAGGAGCCTCTATGGCCTCCTTTCTTGCTACAACTAGCCTAGTTTTTTACTTGCAAGCTTTTACCTTCGACAAGAGCTTTTCACCCTACAACTTCTAAGTCTACCATTGAATTTTGCTTCACGATGATATTCTTCCTCACATTTTAGGTTTATTTCGAATAATTTTTATATAGGACACATTACCCTTGAAATTTATTTTCTCAAACTTGAAACGTTTTCTCAAAAAAGTGCACTTTTGGCTATCTTTGTGTTGAAGCTAGAGGAGGATCAAAAGGAGAATCTTTCTTCCTTCTATCTACTCTAATACCAATTGTTAGAACTGAATGCTTCAATTGTTGTATTATGGAAATGATGGATACTTAAGTACATAGGATGTCTATTTTAAGCATAACAAACCTTCAACCAAACTTGTAATGTTGGACATTTTGAGTGATAAGTTGTCATTGATGTCAAGAGTGAGTGGTCATTGATGTCGAAATTTCAGCACCAATCAGTGGCAGTTTTAGTTGGAAGCATTCGTATCGGTTTTGGTTTCAAGACCCAGTTCACGAAAGTCAGATGAGGTCCAAAGTGCAAGAAAAATCCCAAATAAATAATATTATAATATTATGCCAAGGAAGTTTAAAATTAATTTAAAATTAATTTATTAGTTAATTTACTTAACTTATAAAGTTATTTAAATTAATTATAAATTAATTTAATTATTAATTATAAATTAATTTAAGCTAAGGTTAAATAACCCTAAGGTGGGTTATCAAATTTGAAATTCGAAATTTGATTTTGAATTTTGAAATTTGATTTTGAATAAAGCGCCACCGACATGAGGAGAAATTAAAAGTGTGTATAAAAGGGGGGAACTCCCACCCTACCATACTTACCATACCTTCGAAAATTAATGTGAGCCTAAGAATTGAGAGCTATACGAATTGCATTGCGTCCAAAGCAAAGGAGGAGTGTGCACATTTCAAAAGGAATAGACGGTGAGTGAAGGCATAAGAGGAAGGCACTATACCTTCCTTCATGTGGGTATTAGTAGCCCATGCGGTGGGCTCCCAAGCGCTAAGGCGCTTAGGCTAGAGGAGACGGCGGATTGAATCTCACTAAATCCCCTTTTGTGGGAAGTATAAGGTATGCTTGGAAATTGGTTGTCAAAATTTTTGAAAATATAGTTGGGCATTTAAAAATTATTTTTTGCATATTTAAATTGGTTCTAAGGTTACTAAAGGAGTTATAAGGGTTTTTGCAAAATTAAATTTTTAATGTTGTGTGCTCAAATATTTTGAAAATATTGTAAGGTGTTTTGGTTGATATTTTTATGGTGTTGGATATTATTTTAAGTTGGAACTTATAAGGTGTATCAAGGAAATTATATTTATGTATGGTATGATGAGTATTGTTTTAAAAGGGAGCAATAAGACATAAATTGAGTTGTGATTGTTTTATGTTCAAGGAATATTTTGGAAAGTGTTGAAGTAATATTGTTGTGTCTAACCATTAGAATTGAAAAGAAGAAAATTGTGATTAAGACAGGTTTTCTAAAGGCACTTCTACATCCAACAAAAGGTATGGGCATATTATTCCTAGTGAGTGATTGTTGAAAATTGTGAATGAAAATTTGGAGTGAAAAGGATTGTTTGGTTTGCATTGTTGAGAGTGTTTTGAATTAATGCTTCAAGGTTTTCTGGAATTAAGATTTGTTGATAAAACCTTGTTTTATAAGCATTGTTGTTGAAGTGTTTGAGTTGAGTGAAGAACTTGAACTAGGATTTGGAAAGAACATGAGTATCATTGTTATGTGAAGATTGTATTAAAAGCATTGTTGTTGAAGTGAGTTTTTGAGTAAAGAACTTGAACTAGGGTTTGAAAATAACATGAGTATCATTGTTATGTGAGATTGGTTGATAAATAATTATTGGAAATATTTGAGCGAGTATTCATATGCTTGGACTAGGGTTTGTGAGCAAGAATAATTTTGTTTAGTAATTGGTTGAGTAGAGTTGGTTAAGCCTAGTCAAGTGAATGTGTGAAGTGATTGTTCAAGTTCTGTGAAACAAATTATTCTATATTCTGAATTGATTTGAAAAAGAGGTTGAGTATTGATGAGTGTGAAACATATTGAGTCTCTAACAATTCTCTATATATTTTTATGATAAGAGAGTGATTGAAAGTTATTGAGTATTGAGGTGAATGTGAAGCATATTGAGTCTCTAAAAATTCTCTATATGTTTCTAAGAGAGTGATTGAAAGTGATTAAGTATTGAGGTGAATGAGAAGCATATTGAGTCTCTAACAATTCTCTATATGTTTCTAAGAGAGTGATTGAAAGTGATTGAGCATTGTGATGAGTGTAGAGCATATTGAGTCTCTAACAATTCTCTTTATATTTCTATGAGATTGGACAAGTTCTAGTGTGGACTTGTTGAGCAAATTTGAGGTAAGTCTTTGAGAAGACTTGTGGACAGATTTGGGTAAGCTTTTGTGGAAGCTTACAATACAGATTGAGAGCAAATTTGGATAAGTTCTTGTGAGGACTTATTGAGCAGATTAGACAAGTTCTAGAGAGGACTTGAGGATAGATTGGTGTGAGATTTTGTGGAATCTTATAAGGTAGATTTGAGATAAGTCTTTGAGAAGGCTTGTGAGCAGAGTTGATTGATTTATTTGTTCAAACCTTGAGTTAAGGTTTGGGATATATCTAGCAGAGTTGATTTGTGATTGTGTCAAGCTTTGAGTTAAGGCTTGAGGACAAATATTGAGGATAGATTCGTGCTAGATCGAAGGACTATGTTTAGTACAAAATAGAGGATATATATTGAGGATAGATTTGTGCTAGACCGAAGGACTGTGTTTAGTGCAGATTAGAGGACATAGATTGAGGATATATTTGTGCTAGACCGAAGGACTATGTTTAGTGCATATCAAAGGATAGATATTGAGGATATATTTGTGCTAGATCAAAGGACTATGTTTAGTGCAGATTTGAGATGGACCTTTGAAGGTGACAGAGTATAGAGGATGACAGTCTCCAGTGGATAGAGATCCATTAGCCAGGGCAATGAGAATAGGAGTCTTTAATGGATAGAGATCCATTAGCCAGATTAGTGGGGGTAACAATTCTTCTAGAAGATCACCAATTAGAGCTTAGGAGAAAGAAGTTCTCCTATGGATAGATATCCATGAATTTGATTAGGGGATTGGTCTCTCCTTTGGATAGAGGTTCATAAACATTATACTAGGGAAAGGATTTCCAAGAGATTGATTAAGAAAATTTTAGTGAAATATTTTCTCCGTGGAGTAGCCCACATTGGGTGAACCACATCAAATTGGTCTCTATTGTGTGTGGTGATTTGTGCATTGCTTTAATTATTGTTGTTGATATTGCTATCTATACATTGCATAATATTGATTGAGAAAGTAAAATAAAAAGTGGTCTTCTACTGTTCACCCCCCTCTCAGTATAAGCTTGTGTTCTTCAATTGGTATCAGAGCGGGTTCCTTCGGAAGAGTTTAACAGTTTGAAGGAAAAGCTTTCAAATAACATAATAGACTCTAAGAATGTGTCCTCTAGATAATTTAACATCAATATTTGATGAAAGTGACTACATATATTGGAGTATGAGAATGAAGGTTCACCTGATGGCACTTGGCAATGAAATTTGGGAAGCAGTTGAAAATGGATACATATCACCAGTTGATCCATCTACAGATAAGGAAGGTACACTTCTACAACATTACAATTCAAAAGCAATGAATGCACTTCTGAGAGGTTTACATAGAACAAAATCAATAAAAGTTATGCATTGTAAAGATGCAAAAGGAATTTGGGATAAGTTGCAAAGCATATATGAAGGAGATAAGAGTGTCAAAAAGGCAAAGATACAAAATCTCAAAGGAAAATTTGAAGAATTAAGAATGAAGAATGAGGAAGACATTAGTTCTTATTTACTTCGGGTAGATGAGGTTGTTAATGCTATGAAAGGACTTGGACTTAATGTGGATGAATCAGATGTTTGTGATAAGATCTTAAGGTCTCTTCCAACAAGGTTTAGTGAAAATATTTCAGCTATAGAAGAAGCAAAGGATGGTGATTCTTTGACAAGAGATATGTTACTTGGTATTCTTACAAATTTTGAGTTAAAAACAAAAGAACCTAATCCCAAGAATAAAGTATCCTTCAAAAAAAATTAATAAGACAAAGTGTAAGAAGTTAGAATCAAGCAATTAGTCATCCAATGATGAAGAAGCAAATTATGGTAAAAGGAACAAGGATTCAATAAAATTCAAAGATGTAAAATCTATTAGATGTTTCAATTGTGGAAAGTATGGTCACTATGCAACTGATTGTCAAGAAGCTAAAAATAACAATGATGAAGAAAAACAGGATCACATGAACAGGGAATCAAAAAAATATAGGTACCAAAATAAAGGTAAGGATGGACTAAGCAAACAAGGGAAGAAGTTCTTTCAAAGACAAAAGAGGAGCTATTATGCAAATAAGGCAAGTAAGTACTCAAGTGATAGTGATGCTAGTTTTTCAGATAATGATAGAGATGAAGTCCTATTTATGATTGAAGAAAAATAAGAAGTCAAGAAAAGGTCACCAATAATTCTCAAGTGTTTTAGATGTGATAACTTTTGATGGGGGAGCCAAAATCGCTCAACCCAAACTCTCAAATTCTCATTCATTAACTTGGAAAAATTTACAAAAATGGCAGACTCTACCAAATAAACTTCTTTTACAGAAAGATAGTTTATTAATTTTTATATTACATTACAGCATTTCCAACTCTGGAAGAAAAACAGCCTCATAGGTCTAGAATGGCCCTCTTGCCTTCACGTCTACAACTCTGTCTCGGCAGTTTTTTGACCTTGGAAGAAAATAGCTCAAACAGGTCCATAATGACCCTCTAGCATTCACGTCTGCAACTTTGTTTCAGTCGTTTCCAACCCCTTGTGCGTGCCTTCGCTTCCCCTTTTAAAATATCTGGCATGACTCTCCGTCTCCCTTTTTTGACACTTATGTTTCATCTCCTGCGCCTCTTCGTTGTTCTGGCTTTCGAAACGTTCTGACTCTTCATCTTCGTCTACTTTCACTACACCTTGGTGCCACGTGCTTGTCCAGTGCTGCCACTGTAGACTCTGTCCGCCTGTCAACCAATGATGACATTCGGTATACCTATCGCTCGATCATTTCCTCTATAATGGTCCCTGTAAACGTCTGCATTTTCTTTCCTTCTGTTTGGTCGCGAAAATGTGACATGTCGCGATATCGCGACATTTTTGCCTTACTGCCTTCTTGCCCCTTTTCGAGTCATGAAAATGCGACATGTCGCGATATCGCGACACTTTTGCCTTTCAGCCTTCTTGCCCTTTGCGAGTCGCAAAAATGCGACATGTCATGATATCGCGACACTTTTGCTTTTCGGTCTTCCTGCCCTTTGTGAGTCGCAAAAATGCGACATGTTGCGATATCGTGACACTTTTTCTCTCCTGCGCCTCATATCGCCTTTTGGTCGCGATAATGCGACATGTCACGATATCGCGACACTTTTCTCTCCTGCGCCTTCTCTCATCTTCTGGTAGTGAAAATGCGACATGTCTCGATATCGCGACACTTTCTCTCCTTTGCGCCTTCTCTCGTCCTTTGGTCACGATAATGCGACATGTCGCGATATCGCGACATCTTTCCTCCTTTGTGCCTTCTCTCGTCCTTTGGTCGCGATAATGCGACATGTTGTGATATCGCGACATCTTTCCTCCTTTGCACCTTCTCTCGTCCTTTGGTCGCGATAATGCGACATGTCGCGATATCACGACATTTTCCTCTCTTGCTCTTCTTTCTCCTTTTTGGTTGCAAAATCGCAACATGTCGCGATATCACGACATCTTTCCTTTCTGCCTCCTCTTCGCCTCTTGGGTCGCGAAATCGCGATATGTCGCGATATCGCGACATCTTTGCTCTCTGCTTTCTCTCTCTGTTTTGGGTCGCGATATCGTGATAGTTTTCTTCCTTGCTTTCTTTCTGCTCCTTCGGTCATGATTTCACGACATGTCGCAAAATTGTGACATTTTCTCCTCTGGCCCTTCCGGTCTTCTTTCAGTCGCGATTTCGTGACATGTTGCGAAATCACGACATTTTTGCTCTGCGCCTTCTCTCTCCTTCCTAAGTCACGAAAATGCGACATGTCACAATTTCGTGACATTTTTGCTCCGTGCCTTCTCTCTCCTTCCTGAGTCGCAAAAATGCGACATGTCACGATTTTGCGACATTTTTGCTTCATGCCTTCTCTCTCCTTCCTGAGTCGCGAAAATGCGACATGTCACAATTTCATGACATTTTTGCTCCATGTCTTCTCTCTCCTTCCTAAGTCGCGAAAATGCGACATGTCACGATATCGTGACTATTTTCTCTGTCGCGATATCGCGACATCAAGGCAAACACTTTGAAATTGTTTTCTATTGAGGCAAGATTGCTCTACTGCCACCGGATGCTCCTGCATCAGACATCGGGGTGGATTGAGAAGTGACCTTCACTTTGGTACTGTTTTGTGACCTTTTTCAACATCTCGATACTTGCAAAATCTTCAGCCTCAACACTGCTCTTCTCTCCTTTATCCATCGTTCTCAACTCAGAAGCATTCCTTGGACTACTTCTCTTCACAACTCCTCTTGCATGGCTCGCACTTGCCTCTGCAAAGCTCTGAAATCTTTCTTCAGGTACCACATTTCTCCCACCACCACGGTTTCTTCGTGGAGGCATTCTTCCTCACTCTCATAAACTTTAACCACATATTTTGGTGTAAACTGCCTCACGTCCGGTGATCTGTTTACACACTTAGGAACCCTACGCTCTTCCACAGATCCTGGTGCAAACTGCCTCACTTCTGGCGATTTCTCACACACTCAGGCACTCCCGCTCTTCCACAGATCCTGGTGCAAACTGCCTCAATTTCGACGATCTATTTACACACTCAAGAACTTTCGCTCTTCCACAGATCTTGATGCAAACTGCCTCACGTTCGACGATCTGTTTACACGCTCAGGAACTCTCGCTCTTCCACATATCTTGGTGCAAACTACCTCACTTTTGGTGATCTATTTACACACTCAGGAACCTCGCTCTTCCATAGATCCTGGTGCAAACTGCCTCACGTTCGATGATTTGTTTACATGCTCAGGAAAACCTCGCTCTTCCACAGATCCTGGTGCAAACTGCCTCACTTTTGACGATCTATTTACACACTCAGGAACTCCCACTCTAATACCACTTGATGGGGGAGCCAAAATCGCTCAGCCCAAACTCTCAAATTCTCATTCATTAACTTGGAAAAATTTACAAAAATGGCAAACTGCCAAATAAACTTCTTTATCCAGAAATATAGTTTATTAATTTTTATATTACATTACAACATTTCCAACTCTGGAAGAAAAACAGCCTCACAGGTCCAGAATGGCCCTCTTGCCTTCACGTCTGCAACTCTATCTCGACAATTTTTTGACCTTGGAAGAAAATAGCTCAAACAGGTCCAGAATGGCCCTCTGGCCTTCACGTCTGCAACTCTATCTCAGCTGTTTCCAACCCCTTGTGCATGCCTTCACTTCCCCTTTTAAAATCTTTGGCATGACTCTTTGTCTCCCTTTTTTGACACTTTCGTTTCATCTCCCGCGCCTCTTCATTGTTCTAGCTTTCGAAACGTTTCGACTCTTCGTCTCCTTGGTGCCACGTGCTTGTCCAGTGCTGCCACTGTAGACTCTGTCCGCCTGTCAACCAATGATGATGTTCAGTATACCTACCGCTCGATCATTTCCTCTATAACGACCCCTGTAACTATCTACCTTTTCTTTCCTTCTGTTTAGTCACGAAAACATGACATGTCGCGATATCGTGACATTTTTGCCATACTGCCTTCCTGCCCTTTTTCAAGTTGTAAAAATATGACATGTCGCGATATCGCGACACTTTTGCCTTTCGGCCTTCCTGCCCTTTGCGAGTCGCGAAAATGCGACATGTCGCGATATCGCAACACTTTTGCTTTCCAGCCTTCCTACCCTTTGCGAGTCGCAAAAATGCGACATGTCACGCGACACTTTTTCTCTCCTGCGCCTCCTCTCACCTTTTGGTCGTGATAATGTGACATGTCGCGATATCGCGACACTTTTCTCTCCTGCGCCTTCTCTCATCTTCTGGTCACAAAAATGCGACATGTCGCGATATCGCGACACTCTCTCTCATTTGTGCCTTCTTTCGTCCTTTGGTCGCGATAATGCGACATGTCACGATATCGGGACAACTTTCCTCCTTTGTGCCTTCTCTCGTCCTTTGGTCGTGATAATGTGACATATCGCGATATCGCGACATCTTTCCTCCTCTGCGCCTTCTCTTGTCCTTTGGTCGCGATAATGCGACATGTCGCGATATCGCGACATTTTCCTCTCTTGCTCTTCTTTCTCCTTTTCGGTCACAAAATTGTGACATGTCACGATATCGCGACATCTTTCCTTTCTGCCTCCTCTTTGCCTCTCGGGTCGCGAAATCGCGACATCTTTGCTCTCTGCTTTCTCTCTCTGTTTCGGGTCGCGAAATCGCGACATGTCGCGATATTGCGATAGTTTCCTTCCTTGCTTTCTTTCTGCTCCTTCGGTCGTGATTTCGTGACATGTCGCGAAATCGCGATATTTTCTCCTCTAGCCCTTCGGTCTTCTTTCGGTCGCGATTTCGTGACATGTCGTGAAATCACGACATTTTTGCTCCGCGCCTTCTCTCTCCTTCTTGAGTCACGAAAATGTGACATGTCGCGATTTCGCGACATTTTTGCTCCGTGCCTTCTCTCTCCTTCCTGAGTCGCGAAAATGCGACATGTCACGATTTCGCGACATTTTTTCTCCGTGCCTTCTCTCTCCTTCCTGAGTCACGAAAATGTGACATGTCGCGCTTTCACGACATTTTTGCTCCGTGCCTTCTCTCTCCTTCCTGAGTCGCGAAAATGTGACATGTCGCGATTTCATGACATTTTTGCTTCATGCCTTCCCTGTCCTTCTTGAGTCGCGAAAATGCGACATGTCGCGATATCGCGACATCAAGGCAAACACTTTTAATTTTTTTTATGTTGAGACAAGATTGCTCTGCTGCCACCGGATGCTCCTGCATCAACTTTGGACATCTTGAAGATAGTTGTACAAGGAATGGTTATAGTTTCAGTGATGATGAATATGAGGATGCACTTGAAGGACTAGAAGAAAATATTCTAATAGCACTAGAAGAAGAAGGTGATCCTATAGTAGACAAGACAAAAGAAAATGAAGATGTATACAAAGGCAAACAAATAGAAGAAGAATCAGATAAAGAAGGATTTGATCTTAAGGTAGAACTTATTTATGCTCTTGACACAGTAAAGAAGGTAAGAAAGCAAAACTCTAAACTTGAGTTTCAGTTTTAAGAATGTGATGAAGAGATAAGAAAGCTTATAGAGGATATAAACAAGTCAATGGCTAATACAAAGAGGTTCAAGGATAAGTTAGAAGCAAAGGTCTTAGAATGTGAAACGTTAGAACAATAAGTAGCTCTACTAAGGGAAGATTTAGAAAAATATGAGGATAAGCTACACAAGTTTGGAAAGAGCTCAAAGGTTGTGGATAAGATGATCAAAGTACAAATAAGGTCAACAAACAAAATAGGTCTTGGTTTTGAACAAGCTCAAAAGAAACAAGAAGAAAAGTCAACATCAAGTTTTGAAGAAGAAAAAACTTCAGAAGAAGACGGTGTAAGATAAAGTGAGACATCTGAGGATGATTTGGACAACAGAAAGTTAACAAGGAAAGGAATAATGCACAAAGAAGAAATAGATGGAACAACAATCATAATAGGTTAAGAAAGACTAAGAGACAAATGAGGTCAAGACAATAAAATTTCAATGGAAGGTGTTTCTCATGTCATAGGTTTGGACACATGGCTTCACAATGCAGGACACATGAAAGACAGGAAAATGAGAATTTTAGAAACAGGTAGCTTTTCTATGGGTATTGCTACTCATGTAATCATTTTGGCCACAAGGCAATAGATTGCAGGGTTCATGACAGAAAAGGTTATGGTTTCACTAGGAGAAATCCTAAGACATTTGCACCTCCAAGGAATATTAAAATTAAGTGTTATAAGTGCAATAATGATGGACATACAACAAAATAGTGTAGAACAGATATTCTAGAATCAAGCATGAACAGGAACAGGAACAAGAATATGAACATGGACATAAATAGGAACAGGAATGTGGACAGGAATAGGAACAGGAACAAGAATAGGAATATGAGCATGGACAGAAATAGGAACAGGAATGTGGACATGGATAGGAATAGGAACAATAATGTGGACATGGACAAGAACAGGAACAGAAATAGTCAAAATGATCAATTAAGAAGAAAATAAGATAAAGGTAAAGACCAGTGCTTGCTGGGAGTAGAAATACTCCCACCCCAAAATTAACCACCTCAAGATGAGGTGGGGGAGGGGCTAAGCTAAGAGATTCATTCTTAGCCTCGAGCCCCAAAGGTGACCCTTTGCCATTGATGTCAAAGAGGAAGATATTTGAGTAAGGGGAGAGATTTGGTTTAAGGAGAAAGCATTGAGTCAGGGGGAGCATTTTACCAAGGGAGCAGAATAGAAAAAAGGTCAAGATTTGGTAAAAATAATTTGGGTTGCCATCAATGACAAAGGGAGAGATTGTTGGATATTTTTAATGATAAGTTGTCATTGATGTCAAGAGTGAGTGGTCATTGATGTCGAACTTTCAACACCATTAAGTGGCAGTTTCAGTTAGAAGCATCCATCTCGGTTTTAGTTTCAAGACCCAGTTCACGAAAGTCAGATGAGGTCCAAAGTGCAAGAAAAATCCCAAATAAATAATATTATAATATTATTTTATAATATTATGCCAAGGAAGTTTAAAATTAATTATAAATTAATTTATTATTTAATTTACTTAACTTATAAAGTTATTTAAATTAATTATTAATTATAAATTAATTTAAGCTAAGGTTAAATAACCCTAAGGTGGGTTATCAAATTTGAAATTTGATTTCGAATAAAGCAATGCCGACATGAGGAGAAATTAAAAGCATGTATAAAAGGGGGTAACTCCCACCCTACCATACTTACCATACCTTCAAAAATTAATGTGAGCCTAAGAATTGAGAGCTATACGAATTGCATTGCGTCCAAAGCGAAGGAGTGTGCACGTTTCAAAAGGAATAGACGACGAGTGAAGGCATAAGAGGAAGGCGCTATACCTTCCTTCACGTGGACATTAGTAGCCCATGTGGTGGGCTCCCAAGCACTAAGGCACTTAGGCTAGAGGAGACAGCGGATCGAATCTTGTTGAATCCCCTTTTGTGGGAAGTATAAGGTATGCTTGGAAATTGGTCACCAAAATTTTCAAAAATATAGTTGGGCATTTAAAAATTAATTTTTGCATATTTAAATTGGTTCTAAGGTTGCTAAAGGAGTTATAAGGGTTTTTGCAAAATTAAATTTTTAATGTTGTGTGCTCAAATATTTTGAAAATATTGTAAGGTGTTTTGGTTGATTTCTTTATGGTGTTGAATATTATTTTAAGTTGGAGTTTATAAGGTGTATCAAGGAAATTATCTTTATGTATGGTATGATGAGTATTGTTTTAAAAGAGAGCCATAAGGCATAAATTGAGTTGTAATTGTTTTATGTTCAAGGAATATTTTGAAAAGTGTTGAAGTAATATTGTTGTGTCTAACCATTGGAATTGAAAAGAAGAAAATTGTGATTAAGACAGGTTTTCTAAAGGCACTTCTACATTCAACAAAAGGTATGGGCATATTCTTCCTAGTGAGTGATTGTTGAAAATTGTGAATGAAAAGTTGGAGTAAAAAGGATTGTTTGGTTTGCATTGTTGAGAGTGTTTTGAATTAATGCTTCAAGGTTTTCTGGAATTGAGAGTTGTTGATAAAACCTTGTTTTATAAGCATTGTTGTTGAAGTGTTTGAGTTGAGTGAAGAACTTGAACTAGGATTTGAAAATAACATGAGTATCATTGTTATGTGAATATTGTCTTATAAGCATTGTTGTTGAAGTGAGTTGTTGAGTGAAGAACTTGAACTAGGGTTTGGAAAGAACATGAGTATCATTGTTATGTGAGATTGGTTGATAAAACATTGTTGGAAATATTTGAGTGAGTATTCATATGCTTGGACTAGGGTTTGTGAGCAAGAATCATTTCATTGAGTGATTGGTTGAGTAGAGTTGGTTAAGCCTAGTCAAGTGAATGTGTGAAGTGATTGTTCAAGTTCTGTGAAACAAATTATTCTATATTCTGAATTTATTTGAGAAAGAGGTTGAGTATTGATAAGTGTGAAACATATTGAGTCTCTAACAATTCTCTATATGTTTATGTGATAAGAGAGTGATTGAAAGTGATTGAGTATTGAGGTGAATATGAAGCATATTGAGTCTCTAACAATTCTTTATATGTTTCTAAGATAATGATTGAAAGTGATTAAGTATTGAGGTGAATGTGAAGCATATTGAATCTCTAACAATTCTCTATATATTTCTAAGAGAGTGATTGAAAGTGATTGAGCATTGTGATGATTGTAGAGCATATTGAGTCTCTAACAATTCTCTTTATGTTTCTATGAGATTGGACAAGTTCTAGTGTGGACTTTTTGAGCATATTTGAGGTAAGTCTTTGAGAAGACTTGTGGACAGATTTCGGTAAACTTTTGTGGAAGCTTACAATACATATTGAGAGCATATTTGGATGAGTTCTTGTGAGGACTTATTGAGCAGATTAGACAATTTCTAGAGAGGACTTGAGGACAGATTGGTGTGAGATTTTGTGGAATCTTACAAGGCATATTTAAGACAAGTCTTTGAGAAGGCTTGTGAGCAGAGTTGATTGATTGATTTGTTCAAACCTTGAGTTAAGGTTTGGGGCAGATCCAACAGAATTGATTTGTGATTGTGTCAAGCTTTGATTTAAGGCTTGAGGACAGATATTGAGGACATATTCATGCTAGACTGAAGGACTATGTTTAGTACAAAACAGAGGATAAATATTGAGGACAGATTTGTGCTAGACCGAAGGACTGTGTTTAGTGCAGATCAAAGGACAAAGATTGAAGACATATTTGTGCTAGACCGAAGGACTGTTTTTAGTGCATATCAAAGGACAGATTTGTGCTAGACCGAAGGACTATGTTTAGTGCAGATTTGAGACAGATATTTGAAGGTGACAGAGTATAGAGGTTGATTGACTGTAGAGCTTACATTTAATTTTATCAATCTAAGGGAAATCAAGGTCATATTTAAAGAGTAAAATCCAGTATATATTATATCATAGGAGTTAATACTAAGTTTAGCTCAAGTTTCTTTTTTAGGCTTCACATGTACAAAAAAGTAAATGAAAAGACTTAAATTTGTGCAGAAATGAACGATGCAAGATATGATAAATAAATGCAATTATGTTTTACTTTTACTGATGAACTGATTTACTGATGCATTTAATTACTGATGAATTGATTTACTGATGCACTTAATTACTGATGAAATGATTTACTGATGCACTTAATTACAAACTAATTTATTTATGATATGTTCTAATTTATTTGTGAGGATTCGCGTGCAATTTATCTTATTTTATATAATCTGAAATGCAATTCTAACTAATCCTAACCTAATGCAGGGGCGAGAGCTCAGGGACTGTCTATTAGGAGTGGGCCCTGCCTCCTAAAGGGCAGTGTAAGACTTTCTTCCCTAATTTACCTTATCTATGTAACTAAAGTTTATATCTCATACTAATATTTATGCATATTCTGTGAATGCAGGTAATAAATACACAACTTACAAAACAAAATTCAAACAATCCACATAATTGATACAGACTACCATATTTGAACAAAGTATTGTTTTATTACTAGAGCTTCAACTGTACATATTGAGCATTCCTTCTGAATTGTAAACTTAGAACAAACTGTAAACTGTAACGAGTAGTGTCCAACATCTAGACCTCTTTTCAGGTCTTCTATGTAATTTATACTGTAACTAATATAATTCTAAACAATATTCTCCACGTATTTGACATACAAATTTTTTGGATTGATGTCTATACATTAATCAAGAATAATCTAAACCTAATATAATATGTAATCCTTCTTGGACTTATAACTATTTTGACTGGTCCAAGTGGTATCCTACACATAATCCTAACAAGACAACACTTATTTAACTGACTCGCAAGATATACATTAGGACTTTTATGTCCTTTACTCCAGGAAAGTCTAACAATATTTTGCATTTATGTCTCAAACTTCTCAAAATAAACTGATTACAATATTTATGGAACAAATAATAACTTTGTCAACTTGAGATATTTTCGCAGATAGTATGCGAGAAACAAAATGTTTTGAAAAGTAAAAATATATGTTGTCATCCATTTTGATGTGTCGTCCACTTGATTGTGTCATCCACGGTAAACAGTAATTGTTGGTAGCATTCTTTAGTAACTATCTCCAGTAATTACCTTCAGTAATTACCTTCAGTAGTTACCTTCAATAGTTACCTTTAGTAACTATCTTCAGTAACTACCTTCAGTAATATACTTTAGTAATATGCATCTGTAGCAAAATCAATTACTTGTTCACCGAACTTCTGTTGGTTCTTCTTCTCGTTCGAGGTGCATTCCAAAATTTTGCAATCTCTTCATTGATCATCCATACTTTTTCCTGCATTTTTCTCAGAACTCGAACAAATTTGATATAAATCAAACACGTATGTTATATTACTATAATTAATCATATTTACTAATAAATCACATTTTATTAATAATAATTCATAGAAAATATATCATAATCATCATATAATTGTAATAATGAAACAAATCTGGTACAAAAATATGTGTCAAATAGCCACTCATCAGAGGACGACAGTCTCCAATGGATAGAGATCCATTAGCCAGGGCAGTGAGGATAGAAATATTCAGTGGATAGAGATCCATTATCCAGATCAATGGGGGCAAAAATTCTTCTATAAGATCACCAGTCAGAGCTTAGGAGAAAGGATTTTTACTGTGGATAGAGATCCATGAACTTTATTAGGGGATTGGTGTCTCCTTTGGATAGAGTTTCATAAACATTGTAATAGAGAAAGGAGTCCCAAGAGATTGATTGAGAAAATTTTAGTGAAATATTTTCTTCGTGGAGTAGCCCACATTGGGTGAACCACGTGAAATTGGTATCTCTATTGTGTGTGGTTATTTGTGTGTTGTTTTGATTACTGTTGTTGATATTGCTATCTATACATTGCATAATATTGATTGAGAAAGAAAAGTAAAAAGTGGTCTTATACTGTTCACCCCCCCTCTCAGTATAAGCTTGTGTTCTTCATGTAACTTCCTCTATCCTATACTACATGTATATGTCTTGTGAGGGGTGGTTATACCACTTGACTTCTCACATGGTTTATGATATAATAACTCCTAATACACCTCATATTTCATTCTCAATAAACATTAATTAGACACCATCCCTCTGGTTGCAATTCCTCCATTGACACATATTGCTCCTTTATCAAAAACTATGTTGTATCAACCTTTTACCCCAACATTTTCTCTACTAATGCAATAGTTGGCTTTGCCAACATTGTTAGCATATTAATACCTATTAGCTCAAGGCCAAAAGAGGTGCAACAAAGTAGAGCAAAAATTAGATGAAATGCATACTCTCATGAGTGAGATGTCTAATAAATTAACCATTAGGAAGGCAAGGACGTGAAAGACAATATGATAATGAAAGAACTACATTGTACTTAACTACAAATCACTATAGTAACGTTTGTCTCTCTCACTTTATCTCTCACCCTCTACTCTCTATACCTCAAGGGATATATATAGGAAGAGATGTGTGTTGGCCTTTACTCTACCCATGACTCTTCATCTACCTATCATATGACTCATGTACATGTGGAGTACATGCACATTTACATCAATGCACATTCTAACACGTGTGCATTTATTACTTGCTTGAAGTAACTACTCAAACCTTAATCTAAGATAAAATCCTAATCTAGAAATGTACCCAAGGTGGTACATTGACATGTACCAAATAATGTAATATACTCTAACACCCCCCTGTATTACATTATTTGGGTATTGAATACTTTAGTCTTCAATATGGTCTTCGTCTTGGTTCTAGAATTTGAGCTCTTCTTCATTTTATTTCTTGTCTGTATCATGACCAAGTAGATAGTTAGTATCTTTATAAAATACTATCTTTGTTGAGAGGGCTTTAATTTCATGTTCATTTGTAGGTTCTTCTAGTTCTTGAATTTCTTGAATCTCTTGAACCAAGTGTCATATTTTCCTTCTTTATATTGCAATTGAGGATAATTGTATTGATTTTGAGAAGTATATGGATGTTAAAATTGTTGTTGATGGGAATTATATTGATTCTAATATTGTCTTGGTTTGTTTGGTTGGCTTCCATAATTTGATTGATTCTCTTCATATTTATTTCTAGGATTAAATCTACAATAGTTGGTACTATGTCCTTTCTTCTTGCAAACTTGAAAATATCTTTTACTCCATGGTCTTGGTGCTTTTGAGGACGAGGCAACATTTCCCTATGGATTATCTTTTGAAACTAATGCATTGTTAATCATTTCATCTTTAACTATATTTTCCACCTCATATCCTTGAAGGATATTGACTAACTCATCAAATATGCATCTTTACTTAAGATTTGCAAAGATGTAACTAAGTGTTTGTAGCTATCTGGAAGTACTCTCAGGGTTACTTGAACAAGAAATTTATCTTCAACATTCTCTCCTAAGGTTAACAATTTTTCTTTTATGTCCACTAATTTCCTTAGGAATAGTTCTATACTTTCACCACTATTCACTTTCAGAGAATGTAATTGAGTTTGAAGATTTAAGATATTGTCTTTATTCTTCCCTTCAAATATTTTGGCTAAATTTTTCCAAGATTTTGTAGATGATCTTGTCGAACTAATGTAGAGTTGTATTTCATATGTAATGGCAAAAGTTATTATCATTAAACATTTTGCTTCATTTTATTCAAAATTTTGAATCTCACTATTACCTAAAGTAGTTTTATATTTTGTTCCCTTAACTATATCCCAAAGTTTTTCAACTATTAGAATTGCCCTTACTTTATTTTTCCAAAAGAGTAATTTGGACCTCTAAGTAGTTGGGATTCAGTGAGAATGAATTTACTTATTGTCATGATGATGTTTGTGGACTACCTTATGTCTCCCTAGTTTAGAGTATGTCAACTAACTTGATAAATCCTTATCAAAACTTGGATTTTGTAGTACCCTTATATCTCCCAAGTGATTTTAGTATGCTATGATTTTGATAAAGTGCTTAGCATCTATTAGATTTCCTTTTGAGTTGATTTCCTCATGTTTTGAAGATAATAATGAACTCCTATATCACCTTATTTCTCCCTATTGATATATGCACTTTTAATTAGATTAAGTTCTTCCACTTCAAGACTCTATGGTTGTATTCCTTTTGTCTTTCTTAATGTGAATATGAGACAAGCAATAAATACCAACTCTTCTAAGCAATCAATTATTTTGCTTCTTTTACCTTTAATTTTCAATGATTCAATTTTATAAATTCCAATGATCTAAAGTTTGATGTAGTACTCCTTATATCTCCCTAATTTGGAAATTGAGAAAAGATAATATTTGAAAAAGAGTAATACTTCAATTTTTTCAAGGTATAAAACCTTATAACTCTTATTTAATTAATTTGCAAACATTAGATATAATGCACCTTGAAATATTCTTTAAGATTTTGCACTCCTTGGTTTAATTGCTTTCTATTCTAAGGTTATAATTTCTTCAATGCAATATAAGCTTAATCTTAGATATATGAAACACCTTATATCTCCTTTTTTACTTTAGTGAAAGCAAATATCAATGTAAGTATAGCTCTTAATGCTGAGTGCTAATTGGATTTGGTCTTATCTTCATTATCCGAGATTGGGGCACTATTTATTTTTACCTTATGACAGTGAGCATTCAATGATTTTCTTTGAGTGGAACTCTCCTATGATGGTCTTATCCTATTTTAATGCACTTTGACCTCTCTAATGGATCTCTCAATGCTTCATATTCATGCTTCAATATTCATGCTCTTCTCAACTCGGGCTCTTTAGTATCCTATCCCTTCTTAGAATTCTAATCATGTGGCACATTATGTTGCTCAGGTGCGTTGGTAGTGAATAGAGGTTATGTTATTTGTGAGCATTTTTTTAGGTGAGCCTTCAACACTCTCATCAATATTTAAACATTAAAAAATTATTATGATACCTTCAACCTTTGAATAATGCACAATGACACCTTCAATTCTCGAGTTGAGAGTTATATCATACCTGAGAATTACCTTCCTTTGTGTAAGTGTTATAACATTGACATTATAAGGATATGTTGATGCTTATATTTTGTTGTGCCAAGTGGCAAGATATTCCTTAGCTTGAGGTGGCAACTAGAATGCCTTTCCCTTGCATGTAACTGTGCTTTCAACATCTTCTATTTCCTCAATGCTCTTGCCAGCAATTGTAAGTTGTTTTGGCTTAGCTTTCAACGTTATTTCTCTAGTGAATGGTAGAATTCCTCTCACAAAGTTGGATCCAAAAATGGTGGTTCTAATATGTTTCAACGCTGTCCTATTAGCTGGCGATTCATCCAAGATATTGTTGTAGTCCACTTGGGTAATGCCCTCTTTACTTTCACCTTGATATTTTATGTTATTATGTTGTATTTTTGCACTACCTTATCCTTGTAATAGGTGCTATATTGCCTTATGTAGATTATTAAATGCTATAGGTTACTTCTCTTGCACTGCTATAGGCACTCTTTTCATGGGACCAATGGTATTGGATTTGGTGTCTTTAGACACCTTCAAAAATTTGCTATTGATGAGCCCTTAATTGGATCTCTTCCTTTGCTTCAAATTTTGCTCTTCAAACTTTCATGATATGGTTGCTCGATGACTATACTATGCTAGTTGTTGTAGTGTCTTTGAGACACTCTATGTTTTATCCTCTACATTTTTGGAAGGACAATACTGGTGCTATTATGTAATGCAAATAAATTTTTAGTATTTAAAATAAAATACCTTAACTTGCATCAAAGTTTTGAGATCTTATAATCTCCTTTTAATGCTTACTTCCTTCCTTGATGAGGTGGCTTCTTCTCTACTCCTTTGATAGTTTAACGTTACCTTCTTCTATTAGTTAATTCTCTCCTTTATCTTATTTGCTTGATTAAATTTGCACTAATAAAGCCAAGCTTTTAAATCATGCAACTAATATGCCCTTTTGGATGGCTTAACTTTGCACTCTAGTAAATGCAATCTATGCTTTAGTATAACATCTTATTGCTTTCAATAGAATATAGGATGTTGATATTTTTATTTATTTCGAAATATATCTAACTCCCCTTTCTTATGTGTATGTTTTAACTTTGTAGAAACTATCTTCTGCACTTCCTTGAAGACTTAAAATTGAAACTTACTCCCTTGCAACTTTAACCTCTAATATTGTGCATAATGAAAATAATGAATCAAATAACTAATTTTCAATTAATGAACATTTTGCACCAAAGTTTCTTACCTTAATGACCCTTGTAGATGATGGATATATTGGTGATTTGAATCACCTAATTGCTGCCCCATGTTTGATGAAATCAAAACTCTTTCTTGCTGTTCAAAAATAACTCTTTAACTCACTAATTTGCAGCTTTTAAATTCCTTTAACTTGTTGCCTGAAAAAGTAGTTTGATGACTTCAACCCTCCTTTAGGATGAACCCTAAAAATATGAAACTTAGCAGCTATTAATGCTGCCCAAATTTTGCTTTCTTATTGTCCTCAAATATGAAATTTTCAGATTTCAAAGCAATCAATTTCTCCTCTAAAGTGTTGTCCTTGAATCTCAAAAATTTGGTAGGAAACTCCTCCAAATCATAGCTAAGATTTTCCTTCAAGAAACCTTCATATTTCTATTGTAAAATCAGCAACCTCATTTCTCCAAAATAGCCTTCAATAGCAATATCCAAATCTCTCATATTTGGTGGCTTCCTCTAACTCCTTTTTCCTTCTTTCTCCTTTACGAATTCTAACTTCAACCTTGGCCTATCTAGTGAATGTCTTGAGATCTTCACTATTATTTTATGAAATTTTATAAAATTTGTGCCAAATCCTTCTCAATTTTGGACTTGTTGTCGGATGGTGATAATTTTTCCAAAAACTCCTTTATCAAGAAATCCTTTCTTCTAGTAAATTTATCCAATGAGTTCTCCTCGAAACTCCTTCAATGGGGCTTTCCTAGCCTTCTCCTTATTTCTCCTTCCAAACCTTCCTTAAGACCTCTTCTCTAAGGTCTCAAAATTTTTGTAGCTTCTTTAGTATTCTCAATGAGATATTTTCCTAGATATCTAAAATCTAGAACGAGACCTTTGCTAGTCCTTCTATATCTTCAATCTTCCAAACTGGAAGTTCTTCAATGGAACCTTTTATGGGTATCTTTAGCTTCTTGAGATATTTTATCTTCCTTCAATCTATAATCTGCAGTCTTCAATATTCAATGGATATCTCCAATATCCAATATTCTTATGGACTAATTTCTAGAGTCTCTTCCTTCAATCTATAATAAGGCTCCTTTGGCATTTTGCTCTTCCACACTCTATAGATCTACAACTCTTGCAATGGAACCTTTTCTTTAAGGCCTCCTAATATTCAGTCTTCAACTTTTTGCTTCAGGTGCTGGATTGATTCTAAAGAAGATATTCTTCCTAGATTTCTTGTAGGAAGCTTCCCAACTTTCTTTGAATCTTCCTTTTCTTGCAACAAAGTGTTAGAAACTTGAAAATGATAAATCTGTAAGTCTAGAGATTCTGAATATTCACTAGTTGATTTGTCAATCTAGTGGAATCAATGTTGAATCCTAGTCTTCACAAGTATTTTTGCAACTTTGTGGAAAGACTCTAACCAAATGTAATTTTTATAAATTCTAAAAATAAAATTTTTGATCTCCTCTCAATCCCTCTTGTGTCTCTCCCTATTTTCTATCGATCTACCATGTGCTCTAATACCACTGTTAGCTTTTGATGATTTATATTAAAGAAAATGCAACCACAAGATGTAAAATGAGCAAGCAATTATAAGTATATGACAATGACACTATAATATGCAAGAAAAATATAAGATAAAATTTTGCAATAACTCAAAATATATCGTTAATGAATGCTCATGAAAATGGTACCATGTATTATAATGGAGGACATGAACACTTCTTAATTTAAATGAAAGAAATACATTGTACTCTAACTACAAATCACTATAATAACTTCAGTCTTTTTCACTCTATCTCTCACTCACTTCACTCTCTATACCTCAAGGTATATATAGGAAGATATGTGCCTTGGCCTTTACTCTACCCATTATTCTTCATCTACCTATCCTATGACTCATGTACTTGTGGACTACATGAACATTAAAATCATTGCACATTCTAACACTTGTGCATTTATTACTTGCTTGAAGTAACTACTTAAACCTTAATCTAAGATAAAATCCTAATCTAAAAATATACCCAAGGTGGTACATTGACATGTACCAAATAATGTAATATAATATAACATCTAGCACAAGCATCTATTTCTATAATTGTTGATTTAAATAATTCCTAGCTAACTCTAGGTTAGGTGACAAAGATAATAGCAAACCTTTTGAATATCATGTTGTTGAATATTATGTTGTCTATTAAGAACAAAGAGGCATCATGATGAGGGCTAGGAAAAGAGTAATTGATGATCACAAACTACATTGCCATAATTAATACCTCAAAAATAGATGAAACTTAGATTGAACCCTTTGATCTAAAAAGGGACAACCATTGCCATAGTGAAGGGATCATATTCAACAAAAATCAACTTTGCAACCAAATCAAGTTCTAACTCCCTTCCATGTTCAAGCTCAAAGGCAAAATCAATATTGAGTGTAGGCTATGGGGAAGAAGTTGATATAAGAGAATATAATGAAGTCATCCAAATACTATGATGACTTGCAAGGGTTAAACCTTGGTCTCTGAAATTTAAGGAATTAATTGACTGAGTTAATGCCCTTTGATGGCATTGAAGAGATTCATTGAGGGAGAAATATAGAATAATATCTTCTCTTCTTGGACCCTTAGTTCAAATTAAGGAGAGATGTTGATATGTGTAATCCTTTAATTGTTGGCTAAGATCAACATTCTATGACATAATATGTTATATATGCCTACGAACTCATAAGACACCATGCAAGGTGATCCACGTGGTATTCTAATAAACCAATAATATGTTAGTTTGATATTTATTGGAATCTATGTCATTAAAGAAGTATTTATACTCCACACTCATAATCTATTACATTGGTTCATGCTCATTCTTTATTCTTTTATTGTTAATGTGGAAACAATATATATACTTTTATAGTTATTGAATAAAATAATTGTTGTCTAAGGTTACTTTTTCCATTTGTTTGTGTATTTTTGTTTTCGGTTGTTTATCTTATCCCAGTTATCTAGGTAATAAGTTTAATCCATTCATTCCTCTTGTATTGCGGCTCCCTACAAAAATAGGAACTTAAAAACCTCCAATACTCTTTGCACATAGATGCATGGTTTACATATAATAATATAACATATTTCAAATTTCATAAATCCCGTATAATATGCAAACTAGTGTATAGATTTTATTTAGGGGGCAATTTTTTTAAAATTATGTACTCTAACTTTATTGGTTAAGGTTGACATTGTACGATGTGCTCTTGTAAGCCCGTGTGCAATTATCATACAATGTATTTATTTATCTATGTAATTAGCCAATAGGCCCATGGTTTAACCTTGTCATAGTTAAACTTTATTAAATGTTTATGAATAATGTGTTATGGGAAAGGGTTTAGTAATTGTAATGTTCACCACTCTGGTTGGGTAATTGACTAGAAAATTGATCACATCATCTAAGCAAAGCAAATATCATCCAATAAGGCACTTAGGAGTAAAAGTTATATGAAACAAAATGCTAGTTTAACTCTCAAAAATGACAAGCTTTAAGGGTAAAACTTTTTTTTTTTTAGTGACAGTTTGGAAGAACATTCAGTAACTATAATGGCTTTCACCCCTTATATTGGATTATTGATTAGAAATTTTATCAAATCATCTAATCAAAATGCAAATTGACCAATAAGTCACTTAGGAGCACAAGGAAAGTCAAATGAATTAACTTAAAAAATGTTAGATTAACCCTTAGAATTGACAAGCTTTAAGGGTAAAAAATAAAAATTTGAAAATAAAAAAAAACTACGGTTAGATTAACTCGCAAAAGTGACAAGCTTCAAGGAGAAAAGGAAAATTTGCAAAAATGGGTATGGAAGAGAACTAATCCATTGATGATGACAATTGGTTGAATGCATTGATCTATCAAAAGGGTTGATTTGCCCAAATATGATCATGTCAACATGATGTGATATCCACTACTCAGACAATAAATTGACCAAGAGAAGGGAAAGGTCAAAGGGCCCTAAAAAAACATATTGATCCACAAGAGGTATGACATCAACACTAAATGCTTGACAATCAAAGGTAATAAAGGGATTAATTGAAGGACCCACCACCTACCAAATCAACAACAAGCCTCCTAAGAGTATTAATTAATAAACTAGTTAATTACAAATGAGAAGGATAAGCTTAAGGTCACAACACCTGCAATATTAGTAGTGGAACCCACATGGCTTTACAACCGTGCCAACCAGTCGTTGAGGCGAGACGAAAGGGATTCAACAAAATTCAAGGACAATCACCATAATCCATGTAATCAAGATCATGGATCCTAGAAAAACTTTATAAATAGTAATTGAAGTAAAAGGGACACCAATTGGTTCAAAGACAAGTAGGCAAGAAAACTGAAGTGGAATCCCTCGACCACCACACAACTAATAAGTGGAATCCCTCGACCACCACACAACTAATAAGGATCCACCAACAAGCAAAAAGCATTTACTAAGGAAAGGCTAGAGGAAAGGGGCTAGAGTTTAAAGAGATGTGGACCACACCAAAACTAGATGAAGAATCGTAGATAAGATCAACTCAAACTCCAAGGCACTAATTCATTTCTAGATTGGATTGAGGTCAACATAATGTCAATAAATCCATCAACCCATATGAAAGTTTAAAATCATTTTGGATGAGAAAAGATGGAAGACACAAAATCAAAGGAAAAGAAAGTGGATCCATCAAACTAAAGATCAAAATGGAAAGTTAAATGTTAGGAAAGAAAGTTTTAGGGTAAAGCATGTTAATTTCAACAAGATGGACCACTTCAAGGATAGATCAAGTGCAAGAACTAAAGATTGTGATCATACAACTAAATGTTGCATTATTTGGAGGTTTAAAGAGGAGATTCACTAGAAAAGTAGTAGTGCCAACTCAAGCTTTTTGAAGATTGATAGATTTTTATTTTTCATAGACTAGAAGTTTTATTTTAGCTCTTTGAATAAATTTAATTATAAATAAGTGCTACCACATAGTTCTAAGGATACTATTTTCTGCTTAGTACATTTCTGAAGAACTTTTGCAGTAATATTTTTTTGATTGTGCATGGTGTGTTAATATTTGTTTGTGTATGCTCCTTTCTCGCCTTGCTAGTTATAATTGAAAAAGATAGTTGTCACTATTCAATTTTTGCTCTTCCATTCCTACTAGTCCTTTTATTGAATGTATGTTGCAACTTTTTTAGAATAAAGTAGGTTAAACTGCAAAGATATGTGGCCCCAATTCTATCAACTTGGTCGTCATTCAAGTTCCTTTTCAATAATTTCTCTAAACCTTTTGTTATACAATTTTTACTTTAAAATTTAAATAATCAAGAAGTTGTCCTTCTCTAGAGGTTGATAAGGTGAAAATCTAATAATCCAAGCTTACTGTAATCTAGTGTACAATATAACCATTCGTTGGTTAAATAGTAAGAGTCTTTGGTAGGTTATTCAAATCTAATTTAAAAGAAGATGTAACAATGACTCCAAATAAGGACCCAAGCGCTTACTTTCATGCAATCCATGGCTCATGAAGCAAAAGCACCAATCAATTTCTACAAGCTTCCACCAATTAAAACAAGGTACTCATAGGGAAGTCGATTTGCTTCATCTCTAGAGGAGACTCCAAAAACCCTAAAACTTTATTGACTCCAAAAACACCAAATTTTCATTGATCATAATTCATTATTGCCTCAAAGATCAAGAAGTTTTGACTACAAGGGAAAATCAAATATATTCCTCAGTCTAAGAAGTCTATAGTCACAATGGCTCAAGTTAAATATATCACAAAAATATCCATAATCGAATATTCAAGATCCACAAAATATATGTCAATATACTTAGACTCCTCAAAGCAACCCTAAAGGCATTGACAACGTTTAGTCGTAATGAAGGCAAAACAACATTAGATGACTTGCAAGAGTTGTCAATGTTGAATCCATTCATAATATCCAAGAAGACGACAAAATGGTTAATTATTAGACCTAAAAATGCATAAGCATTTATATATTGAATCAAAATGTTGTAAAGAATTTGACAATGATGGCTGGAGTGAAATCATGCCAATTTTTTGCAAGCACTTGAGGAGGTAGTTTGTGTAGAATAAATATTAGTGCAAGTGGGGGTAAGATACCACCTACACCTCTTATATTATTCTCAACAAACATTAATAACACATTTGCCCTATAGTTGCAATTTTCTCCACTGACACATATTGCTCCCTTGTCAAGTATTCTATAATATCAACTGCTTACACCAGCATTTCCTCCAATAATGCAATAGTTGGCTTTGCCAACACCGATAACAGTTAGCTCAAGATTGGATGAGGGTCAACAAGGTAGAGCAGAAGGTAGATGAAATGCATACTCTCATGAGAAAGATGTCTAATTGATTAATCATTAGTAAGGCAAGGATATGAAAGACAACATGATGATAGATAGTACCAAAGGTGCATGACATATGTTACCAGAGATTATAACAATTCTCCAAGGTTGCCTGATCAACCAACAAACAATATAATGAATTAATTGATAACCAATGTTGTTGGGAATCAAGTGGTAACTACATCTGTCAACCAAAATGAATGTTGGTGTTACACATCTGATGACATGCATGACCCATAAAACTACATGTTGGAAACACAAGTGCTCAAGCTATTGCTCAGTCATAGTAAAATCAAATATTTCCTTAAGAAGTTGCAGACCTACCTCTAGCCCAGACATATAATTGTATAATGATTGATTCAAATAATTTCATAGTTAACTTCATGTTGGATGACAAAGATGATGGCAAAACTTTTAAATATTACATTGTATATCAACAACAAAGAGGAATCATGAGGGTGGTTAGGAAAAGCATAGTTAACGAACAACCGCAAACTACTCCACCCTAACCAATACCTCTAAAATAGATAGAACTTAAGATCAAATCCTATGATCTTAAATAGGGGGCAACCATTGCCACAAAGAAGGAATCCTATTCAGCAAGGACCATCTCTGCAACCACTTCAAGTTGTAACTCTCATCCACGTTCAAGCTAAAAGCCAAAATCAATTAAGCGTAGGCTAAGGGGAAGAAGTCGATGATATAAGAAAATACACTAGAGTCATCCAAACATTATAATGAACAGGAATAAGAACATGAAAATGTTTTAAAATAATCTGAAATGCCTATTTCTTACCAGGAAAGTCAGGCAGATAGAAGCGCAATATACAAAAGATTTGTTGCTAAGGGAGAAGCTTCTGCAGTGCCTAGCTAGTTTAACTTTAACATTGCAGAACTTAAGGAGACTCCTACTAAATTTACTTGAATCTTCACATTTACTTAGTCAAATTTGAACAAGAGAAAGTATATGTCCAAACTAGATCAATGCAGCAAAAGAACCAGTGAATCAGCCAAATCATCAAAATCCTAGAATCTGATGGCAGGAGATTAACTGGAAGTCAACACTAATGTTAGCTGACCATAAGAACTTCTGATACCGAAGACATTGAAGATGCTACCCTTCTATATGACTCTCAAAATAGAAGGATTCTGCTATATAATGGCATTATGGATTCAGTAGTAATTTCAGTGATGCTAAAGGCTATGTGTGATAAGCTGGGTCTCACATATACAAGAACAATGAATGGCCCTTTCTAGATGGATTGTACACTGATAAACATAGTCAAAGCACTAAAGAAATTAATGATAACAATAGACTCATACCTTGATCTAGTAGTAGTACAAGAAGTCATCGTTGTCGACTTGCCACCATTTTTTGGAATATTGTTGTCTTGCAAATGGACCAAGAAGCTCTCAGAAAAGGGGTATATTTCAAAGGATTATATGCAATGAAGGTGCCTCACAAGGACTGAATCATCAAAGTTAAATTTTAGAAAGTTTACCCGTATCATATTTATCCATTCAATGAGTCAAATGTGGTACATTAAAATGGGTGTTTAGAGTTGGATAAAGTTTTGTTACTGAAGAATTTATCAAATCAACAAAAATTGAAGACTCTAAAAATTTATGGACTCCATATGAAGAAAACAATCAAGAGAAGTATGTAGTTTTGAGGAGTCCAAACAAAGTTCCAACATCAACCAATGAAGAGTTTCAAACCATTGGAGAGATCTGGACTATACACTTCAATGGAAACGAGATTGAAAAGATACAGGAGCTGGTATCACATTGATAAATCCCTAAGGAAATACTCACAGGTATGCTTGGCTTTTATTTAGTTGTACTACTAACAATGTTGTAGAGTATGAGGTGTTATGCCTTGAACTCCAAAAACTAGAATGACTTGGTGTTAAGCAGCAAAAACATTCAAAAATTCTGAGCTGGTCGTGAAGCTAGTGATATCAACTTGCACCATAAAGCACAAGCAGATGAAATAATATACGCAGTGTGTGGGATCTATTTGAAAGTTTTGAAGTTGTTAATATTGAACCTATCCCACAAGAATAGAACTAGGAAGTTGATTGGCTATTTGCCTAAGATACCAAGTTTGATCCAACAACAAACATGTGGTCAAATCCAAACATGGAATTTATCTTCAGACCTATAGGACCAGCCATCACTGATCACTTGCAAGTTTTCCATAATGACTGACATACTATTGACCTTCTTATCAAAGAGGCATAGCATGTTGAAGAAAAGAATATGGAGATGATGTGAAGGATGAAGTAAACAACCAAAGACCAATAAATTGCCTTCATATTAGAGAGTGTCTCCAATCCTATAGATAATGTGAAGAAGAAGAGTATTCAAGTAAAATATTTAGACTATAAGCCCATTGGAATTACTAATGATAACTCTTTTGCTATTAGGTAAGGACTGCACAGATGAGTATGCCACTGATTTTAAGGAGCTATAACTGAGTTAGACGATAAAATAGCATAGAGATATGATGGTATGAATCTATGACAAGAAGGATATTCAAAACATGATATACCTGGTTCCAAAAGCTAAGCCCTTTTGTCAAAAGTAGTGGCCTATTAATCCAAAGATAGAGGTAGTGATGAAAAAGCAGTTTTTTAAGCTGCTATAGGCCCAAATTGTCTATCATATCCAACATTCAACTTGGGTGAAGAACTTGGTTCCAATGCATAAGAAGAACGAAGACATAAATCTCTATGTAGAATTTTTAAATTTGAAAAAGGAATCATTGAAGGACAACTACCCTACCTTCTACCGATCAGATCCTTCGAAAGGTAGCTGCCTTAGAGATGCTTTCATTCTTAAATAGATTCTTAGGGTATAATCAAATCTAAATGCATGATGAGGATTAACACAAGACTACCTTTACCACCAAATGGGGAACTTTTGTCTACCAGTGACTACCTTTCAACCTTTCAAATGCAGGTACTACTTTCCAGAGGGCGATGGACATTGTTTTAGGGACGTAACTAGTTAAAAGGTATTGTTGGTAAAAGCAACTCTTCTTCTTAATACATGCATTAAACAATCTCATAAGTGTAAATAAATGAGCTTAAGAATATTTAATATTGAGATCCTAAAACACTCAAATATGCTATTCTTAATTGGAATCACAACTTCTGCTAGAAGATCTACAAGAATTATAAGATATTTGTGATTGTGAATACCCTTCGATATACAAATTGAGGCAAATATAAGTGTATATTCTTCAACCTCTATGTTGGATCTACCAAATTCTAATGCTAAGGGCAACTAGTCAAGCAAGCAATGCAATGTACCACTTGGAAAACAATATTTATTTGAAAAAAAAGAAAAAAGTTTTAAAAAGAAAAGAAAAAAGGCTTAACAATCGCATGAAACATGTTCTGATTTTTGTAGTGCTTGTGAAGCATAGCAAATCATTATGATTAAGTACATGGAAATTACTAAGTGGTGGATGTATGCATTGACAAATGTTGAAACCAGAGAAAGAATTGATGTTGCCAACAGATACAAATACAAACAGAATACACATACCTCCAAAGTCTTCAATAAAGCTTTTTCTTATCAAATCACATAGTTGTTCTGCCAAAGCTATGGTGATAGGGTAAATTTTATTGAATATAGCTGCCACAAACATGTAAAATGTCTAGCATGATTTGGAAGTGGAATCTAAAATTTGTTCTAACATCTAAAATACTGGATATAGACATTAATTACCTCAGAATCAGTGGATACAAGCAAGCAGTCTCTGGTGTTAGTGAACTGCACAATATCACCAACGTAAGTTGGAGGCATTATCCATGGTCCCATAGCAACACTTATTGTTTCACTCTCCATACAAAGAAACATCAAGCAGAGGCATAAATTCCAACCCCTGAAGAAGTTTGATCCAAAGACAAGTGGAAGTCAAAGCTACCCCTTTCCTATGGCAACCCCGAGGGAGAAGTCCAGAGCCCTGAGGCCCTACTTAGAAAAAGTAAAACCCATTCACTTGTTCAGTTAAAGGATCCCATTATCTTTATTCTTCTAAGGACCATAACCCAGATTGAGGAAGAGAAGGTCACACAGCAAATTTAAGGTACAATGTTCAAATTTGTATCACATCTTGCAGCCTGCCAACTCCACTAACCTGCAAGGTAAATTGCCTGCATGTCATATGGCAATTTACCCTATGTTTACTTCAATGATCACTTCGGTCTTTGTCAGTATCCCATTGATGCTAATGTCCATCCCCTCCTTCTCCAATGGGTCACCCCCCAATCTAGTTTACCCACAGTTATTCCCTCCTCTGTGCTGGTCAATCAATTTTATAAGTCACACTAGCTATAATCTATACAGCATTATTTTCCAAGGATCCCAATAGTTTTCAGGCAAGAAAAAGTATGCTTACTGTCACGCAGGGAATGCATGTCATTTCTCAATGGTACGCTGTTTTTCCTGGGAGTGTACATATCACAAATCTTACTTGCTTGAGAGTGCATCAAGCATATAATGACAAACTTACTCAAATCAGATCATATATAAACTCCTTTTTCTTCCCTAGTGACTTGGAATTTCAGACCTAACAACTGCCCACCATGCCTAGTTATTAAATATCCTATTTAACATCTTCCAGCATATTATGGCTTTTCATAATGACATCCAGGAAAGGCTAGGTGAGGTGTACAATCAACAGTCCCAGTTACCATACTAGATGCATCTGAAGGTGATCCGATGGCTACAACTCTAGCTGACTGGCAATTAGACATACAGATATCTCTAATATTAAGAGTTTATGCTTGCATGTCAATACTTTTTTCAATGATTGTGTATTACTGTTTAGAATTATGACATGCAATTATAGTTTCTTTGCATGTCAATTTTGTCATTCAAGCACAAAGGGTAACTAGTAGTCACAGGAGCTAGTCTTTGTATTTTGTACTATATTTGAAAAAACTAAATATAAATTGACAATTTTCCCATGGCAAAAAGTAACATACAAAACTTTGACAGCTAAAGGGGTGCCACTAGAAATAACATGATAGTTTTTAACAAAGCAATCATGATCCTGAAGGCATTCATTTGGACAAAAATGATATGATAACACCATTTTCTATGAAGCAGGAAAAAGCAACTTAGGACCAATATGCAGATGCAACTTTTCTGGAATGATGAGCTGATGGATGTGTCTCAACTTTCAGGGGGATCTAGAGAGACACCCCAAAATATCAGGAGATGACACAGGGTATATAGGGCTCATCTGTCTATCTGTATATAAATATATACTACATAACTGCATAAGAGATGGCCAGGGGTCCTTATATGTTACCATGAGATTCAAGAATAGAGAGATAAGTGTGCACGTATCATTTGGCTGTGATCAAAATCAAATAGGGTGTGGGCCTTATACAGAAGTTTTGTTACAATGAAACCATGACAAATTTAGAATAAATAGGAACAAAGAGCATAATGTGCTTGTAGAGATCTAGACCTCACATCAACTCTTAATATTTATCTAGAAATAATTAATATTTAGATGCATGAATATGTTAAACAGGAAAGGTGCTGCTGAGAGCCGCTGTATTGGTAAAAAGTGGCAGTTTATGTCAACCAAAAATTCTGAAACAGGCCCATGGGGTTAAAGTCCAACTGGTAAGAATGTTTGGCTCACAAAGAGCCCATAACAGTTCAATTTCCCTAGGTGTTGTTATAATATGGCTTGCTGTAATACCACTATGTGGTTTGTTAAAATACCATGGTAACATGGTAATGATTCAATGTGGGTCAGGACAGTCTACTGTAGCATGCTTGCAACCACAAACAGACATAACTACACAAAATAAAAGAAATTGGGACACACCTGCAGACACAAAAATTGTTTGCTCTGATAGCCCTAGGTGAAAGAAACAATTCTTCCACTACAACTTGTGTGCAAACATGAGCTGGTGGATGTGTCTCAACTTTCAGGGGGATCTAGAGAGACACCCCAAAATATCAGGAGATGACACAGGGTATATAGGGCTCATCTGTCTATCTGTATATAAATATATACTACATAACTGCATAAGAGATGGCCAGGGGTCCTTATATGTTACCTTGAGATTCAAAAATAGAGAGATAAGTGTGCACGTAACATTTGGCTGTGATCAAAATCAAATAGGGTGTGGGCCTTATACAGAAGTTTTGTTACAATGAAACCATGACAACTTTAGAATAAATAGGAACAAAGAGCATAATGTGCTTGTAGAGATCTAGACCTCACATCAACTCTTAATATTTATCTCGAAATATTTAATATTTAGATGCATGAATATGTTAAATAGGAAAGGTGCTGCTGAGAGCCGCTGTATTGGTAAAAAGTGGCAGTTTATGTCAACCAAAAATTCTGAAACAGGCCCATGGGGTTAAAGTCCAACTGGTAAGAATGTTTGGCTCACAAAAGCCCATAACAGTTCAATTTCCATAGGTGTTGTTATAATATGGCTTGCTGTAATACCACTATGTGGTTTGTTGAAATACCACATTAACATGGTAATGATTCAATGTGGGTCAGGACAGTCTACTGTAGCATGCTTGCAACCACAAACAGACATAACTACACAAAATAAAAGAAATTGGGACACACCCGCAGTCACAAAAATTGTTTGCTCTGATAGCCCTAGGTGAAAGAAACAATTCTTCCACCACAACTTGTGTTCAAACATGCAAAATTATTTTGATGTGGAACAATAAGTTGAGTACAAAATGGGGGATGGATTCCACATCCTATTATTAGTAAGAGTTTCTTGCTCCTTAAGATATCATGGATCTAGATACATTGAACCTAACCACTTGCTCCTTAAGCTACAAAAGTAGGTCTTGATAGATTGAATCTATCCACTTCCAAAATGAAAAAGAGTTTAAACACATTATAGTTCAAAATGTTGCATTTTAGTATGCAACAGTCACCAAAAAGTCAATTATTTTAAAACTAAAATAAACATTTTCATATCTTCAAAATCTTTGTCAAATTCTGGTTCAGATTTTTGTTAATGAAGCTATTACTAAGTAGAAGATAAATTAAAATATAAAACATTTTCTGTTACGAAACTGCCTCAATTGCTACCGCGGCTTCCATCCTAAGAAAGACACCACTTCAAGTTCACAACAAGAATCTTACCACTTAGAACAACATGCCCAAGGACATGGTAACTTCAAAAGAAATACCAATAGCTTATCTCCAACAAGACAAGGAAGATGCAGAGATAAAGTAAATGTGACAAGTACTAATTGTCTGGGAATCTCAAGGAAGCCAATCAACAATGTGTCATTAGCACAATTGTCATCAACACAAAGTCTCATCAGCTCCAGGCTGACATAGAGCGGAACTTTGGAAGACAACATGAAAAGACTGTCGGTTTCATTTGCAACCAATGGAGGACTGGACAGAGCACCTCTAGGACAAGGCATGACGAAGAAAACAAAAGAAGCATTTTCGTATACATTAAACATTTGTCAAATGCACGTTCACATATATGATAGAGCTATGAATGAGCAGGACTTAAATCAACACATGCGGTCACCTTTTTAGAACTTCTTTTTAACTATTAAATGTCCCCGATTGCTACTATGGCTTCTATCTCAAGAGATACAATAATTCATCCCGCACTTACATGCTTAACACTTAAAAAGAAGTTGGTCAGTGTCCTGAACCATGCTAGGTGGCTTGTTTGCAAGAAGGAAAACAAAGAGCGGAAAAATATTTTTGGAATGGTGCTCTCTGGCATCCAGAATCTCAAACAAGCCAAGAAATAATGTCTCAATAGCAGAATGGTCATCAACATGAAGTTTGATCAGATACAAATTGATATGGAAAGGCTCTCTGGAGAGATGACAGCTATATTCAGAACCAGGAAGATATGAAAAATCCAGTGGGGAGGGCAAAGAAAATTAACCACTCCCAAAGTAAATACTCAATCTGCAATAGAAAACCTGCCCTCTTGTTAGTCTTTTTAGATGTGTGTGTTCGTTCAATTTGGGTAAATTTGATAAGTGTTCTTTCACAATTTGTTAACAGCCTGTATCTTGTAGGCAAGTTTGTAATTATCATGTTGCATCATATATCTGCTTATGACTGCCATGCCATCACGATAGATAGAATATATTTTCAATGAAATATTTACAAGATGGATTGTATTCATTATATTTCTATATTGGTTCAAGACTCTGATGCCTATAGGAAACCATAAAGTCCTTATGGTAGGCAAGAAAGCCCTGCACTCTGCAACCGCAACCTTATTGATGTCCAATATAAATAACTTGGGCAGTTTTTAAAAAGGGTAGCCACAATACTCTCTGTGTATGTATATGTGGTTTACTTACTCAGTGCTACAAGAACATCACACAACAGTTAATTTGGGTCGCTTACCTTATTGAGAATAAACTGTTTGCAGCAGCAACAACAACAACTTATAACAGTTGATATGGAGCGCATACCTGCTTGAAAATATTTTTTTTACAGCAGCAACAACAAACAATGGGGAGTTTACTTCCATTAATCTGTCTTGCTGTCCTCTGCATCTGATTCTTACTTCTGTGCACCCAGAATAAAGATGCAATTTTGATCATTTTAAAAACTAAAATTTACCAAGGATAAAATAGTTTCTAACGTCTGAGAGGCCATAGGCCATAAGGGACTACCCTTGTCGAGGAGGTTGTTTATCTAATATATGGTTATCCAACTATATTCTGGTTACCAATGCATGGTGTAAAACCCTAACCCCACAGGTTTAGAACCTTAGACCTCTATTTAAAGTTTCAAAGTCTCAACCCCTCAATACATGGTGTACAACCCTAACCCCACGGGTTTAGAACCTTAGACCTCTATTTAAAGTTTCAAAGTCTCAACCCCTCAATACATGGTGTACAACCCTAACCCCACGGGTTTAGAACCTTAGACCTCTATTTAAAGTTTCAAAGTCTCAACCCCTCAATACATGGTGTACAACCCTAACCCCACGGGTTTAGAACCTTAGACCTCTATTTAGAGTTTCAAAGTCTCAACCCCTCAAGCAATAAAATACACCACATCACAGGATTCTGATTGTTCCATTAAAAAGATTTCATAGACACAACCTGACCCACAATAACAGATAAACAAGCTATTTTTCTGGTAAACAATATGCAATGGTGTTATTGTTGAGAAGTTATAAGCTTCATGACATCTTCCATGATCAATGAACAAATTCAGGAATACAAACTTCCATGTGAATACAGTAAACTGGTTATCTTGGAAGAGATTCCGTGAGCTACATTTAATTGAAATTAAAATGTGCTTTTGGAAAAATGTGAAATATTTTAAATCAAAATTTGGACAGTCTGTTCAAAAAAATTTGTGAGCGTATCAAAATCGAGTCAAGAAACCACTTTTAAGGCATTCGGGACAAGGAAGAGAGGAGAAGACTAATGGTTTCATATTCTACCTGATAAGCGAAGAACTCTTGCAAACCTAAAGAAAACAATCATTCTCTATCACTTGTGCCATATGTTCAGAAGCCAACCACTTTAGCCCAAATGATTTTTGTCGGAATTTGTGAGATGGATTTACAGCGCAGCTGAGAATGCCTGTTCTGCACCAAATAACCACAGAACAGACTTACCATGCCTGCTTCCAATCGATTTTCTCACTCTACCTTCTTTACTGCTCCTACCTTGGTTCTACTTTTCTTGTACTGTTTCCTGTGAAAATTGAGGAAAAGCAACAAAAGAGACACATTGAACAGAGCATTAAAAATCCAAGCTCCCATGCCAGCACACCCGTCCCCTGTGAAATGCAGCCATAGAGTCACAACAGACACCATGAAACTGAACAGGAACTGCACAATCTGACAATTTGTCACAAGTTTCTTCCATGGAGGAGGGAACCCAATACTACACAGCAAATAGTATGTATACATCAGAGTATGCACTGATGCATTTGTGATCAGCGCAATGACCTGCAGAGATTGGGCATACTCCAACCAAAGAAAACACATCACCACCACCAAAGCATGGTGGTAAACATGAAGAAAAGTCAGGGGCCTCTTCTTCAGAACAAGGATGATGGTGTCCATAAATTCATAAAACTTGCTAAGATAGAATACATATGACCAAAAGAAGACTCTTCCTATAGGACGACTGCCCAGAGGAAAACAAAATACCCATTGGGCATTAGCCCCATGTAACCCTCCCCATAACCACCATGTCCGTTCCATCTCAACCCTTACTGATTCCCAGCACCCAACCACCATGAGGGCTGATATAGACAGAATTATCATATTATGTATTACGGGAATGGGACCCAGCTGAAGTGGGTTTGATCTCTTCTTCATGATATACCATAGAATTGCAATAAGTAGCAGATAGCTTACCATTGCTGTGGCCAAGAATTGCCATGAGGCCCCCCATGTGGCGCTGCTGCTCCATCTGAAATGGGTGATGCTGGGGTGATCTGCAGTCCAGTATCTGATGTCCTTGGCCAACGTTGAGAATGAAAGCATTGTTGATTCAGGGGTAATATGACCAATCCTGGGTATGTTGGCCTGAAAATCGAGCAATGAGAACTACCCACTGGGAAGAAGATTTCAAGATCTATCCATGTCGATATAAAGAGGCTATCTAGATTCTGGATAAGCCTGAACGGAGGCCCGACAAAGCGGAGACTTGCCGGTTAAGCATGTATGATTATTTTGGTTTGTTAAGCAGTTAGGACCTGATATCGACCTGAGACCAGGAGAGACATTTTTACTTAAACAACAGATTGCATTTAGGAAAACTCTTCCCATTCCGTACGATTTGTTTTTCGTGGGTGTTTAGATAGACAATATGGGTGTGTTTTTTTTATCGTTCAGGCTTTTCTATATGCCATTGTTGGATGGTACCAGCTGCGATGAATTGAATGTGGGCCTTAGTCTCATAGAATTTGATTAAAAAAGGTAGAGGTTAGGGGTTTTAGAAACAAATTTTTTTTTGGAGATTGTTAAGTTTAAGTATTTTTAAATTTAGATTTTGAAGTATACATGTTTGTAAAGTAGTAGTCCGTTCTAATCTTTTGAGTGGTAAGATTTATTAAATTGATATGGACCCCTTTCATCATATTGGTATGGACTTCACCTCACATGTGATCCCTTTCACTCTGGATCAACGAGGACGAGGTGGTATAGACTTCGATAATATTAGTACAAACCCTAAGCAACAAGTGATCCCTTTCATTATATTGATACGGATCCCAAGCAACGGGTGATCCCTCGTCCCCTTTCACTCTATATAAAGTGGCTCCAACCAACATCCTACATATCCACCTTAAAAAACGTTTTTTCCCTTAGTCATAAAAAATAAAAAAAGTAACAAAATAGTGTTAAAATAAGTTTGTGGGTTTAGTGGATTGGTAAGTTGGGGTGCTTATTGAGAGGAGACCTAGGTTCCAATTTTATGGGCGTGCCCATGCATAGCTAGTAACCCGATCTGACTCCTCTACGTGTTGTACTGATTGATGACGGAGATCCGTTTCCTACTTGTCCGACAGTCCCCTTCATATGAAGTGTTGAACCAGACTGATGAAGACAGTGCGAGGACCCTGTGCATCTGATGGTCCCCATATCACGCCGAATTACTATTAACAAGACCATTAATAGAACTGTGGATGTGTTGGAAGCCTTCGCTAATAGTTTGAATCCTGCCCTGCAGTGATAGTACTAAAAATTGTGATGATAACCAATTCATCTATGTAACTAAAAAAATATTAAAATATCCTCTAGATACAATTTAATTAAATTTAAAATCTAGTCCATGGAACTGTAATACAAAGGTTGAGTCTATGTGATAGAGGTTGACGTAGGTTGATTTGGGCTTTATGACGCAAACGATCCGGTGCAACTTGTAAATGCATGAAGTGGGGGGCCTAAACTCACAATATTATTTTTCTTAATGAGGGGGTCTATGTGGGAGTAGTTGGGCATCTTAGTATTTTATATAAATGGTTTAAAGTTTGATTTTGAAAGGACATAGATTATATATTTTTTATAAATAAATAATAGGATATATATATAAATTGAGATGATATGTATAATATTAAAAAAAATATTAGGTAAATAATATTATAATGGTGGTTTGTTTATAAGGTTTTTAAAATTTATTTACATAAAGGATTTTTCAATTATCATTACAAAACTTTGGCAATACCGAAGTAGACTAAGATATTAAAATTGTAGAAGAGTGTTACAAATCATTAACTACTTTATTTTGAAAAAAAATTGATCAAATTTCGATTGATATTCAGCTATGTTGTTTTGGCAATTAGAGGAAGGGAAAAGGAAAAGACCACTCCCCTAATCTTAACTCGACCCCCCTTCCAAGTCATTGTAGTCTTCTTAGGTAAATCTTCATCAAAACCACAACATGCTTCTAGAGAGGAGTTCAAACCTCCTTCACATATAATTCTCCAGACTTCTACCTTACCCTTGATTTCTACACAATTGTTTGGTTCCGTATTTATAAGATCTTCATCCATATTGCTAAAATTCCTCTAAAAAAAAGGTTAAAATTGTTGTGGTATACCGCTTCCCAAATGGAGAGATAGTAAACTAGAACAAGCTTAGAACGAGCTTGTTCTAGTATAGGATTTCAACCAAATTTTATAGATTGAGTTGTACTTGACATAAATTAATTCTAAACTGGGTTATTTTAGTTGTTTGCATGCAAACATATCTCAAATCCACTTAACACGCGTAAGATTGACTTTCCCACAAAGCACAACAATACATTTGTTGCAGTATGATAAATTTGTTTTGATTCGAAATTAAACCACCATTCACGATATGCATCCCAACACTTATGACATCCTCTTAACTTACACAGACTTGTTCTATCAACATCCCTTTCCCTAAATCCATCATTACACTTTTCAATGAACTTTAATATTTCATTATTATTATTTCTTTTGAACTTCTTAGAAATGACAAGTCATATCTTGTCAACCCACTTTTGTATTTTCTTCATTGTCCACATCATCATGATTTAATAATTGTAATATATTGATCATTTCCTTCTCTTTCCCATTCTTTTGGGGTCTACAAATCGAATAATTTTCACTAATACTAAATTTTATTATTTGGTAAACTTTTGCTTCAATTTTGCTTTGATATTAGAAAATCTTGTGATTCCTCTCTTTCCACACCACCCACCAAAAGTGCGAAGGACTGAAATCTCAAAATTTATTGAAAATCTTCCTATTGGAATTCCTATCCCATTGGATCAACATCTTTGTTAATAATTCAGATCAAACCCATTGAATTCACAAATCATTCTAGGTTCTACCCCAAATGTTCCTAGCAAAATCATAGTGTAGAAATAGATGCTCAACAGATTCCTCCATTTTAACACTTCCAACTAACTCTTGATATTTTCATCATCAGCTTCTATCATATACCAATGTTTCCCATTCTTAGTTCTTCTAATATAATCAGACACCTTCATCCCTTCATCCATTGTTGATTTATCACCCATAAAGCCCCATCTTTCAACTCTTCAAAGGAAATTAAAGGTTTCTCCCTTAACCACTTATCTTCCCAAAATAATACATCATTTCCACCTATATAATATTAATGAATTTTTAGGATTTAGGATAATTGGTTGAGAGTGAAGAGTGTATTTGTAAAAAAATATTAACAATTGATTTTATAGGTGGTGGAGAGTCTCGATCTCTTACATATAATATGTGGATGAACTAATTTTATTAGTATTTGAATAGGACAACGATGAGACATGTTGGACAATGGTTTTGATTCCCTTTTTTCATCTAGATATCATATTTCCTTGTCATTTTTTCTTGTTACCTTTCCCAAAACCTTGAAATAAAGATAAAATCAAGATTAAGGGACATGTTTCCATATGTTCCCCAAAGCCAATGTCCTAAAAATTAATGGTCCTAAGATGACAATTTTAAGTGGTGATTGTGGTCAACGAAATTTTAGGATTTTTGATATATGGTTGTGATGCTAGTATGTTTTATGCATAGGGTTAAGATGATGTGATATTTAAACCAACAACTATAATTTTATGGCTCCAAAAAGTGTGTAATTCAATCATCCATTATAAATACTCATTTCTTCTTCTCATTTGTTCACCTAACATTACCATACATTTACTTATCAATGGTTATTATTGCTTACATCACTCTAAAGCTTTTTGTCTCTATTACTTATGTGACACATGTCCTTGCTCTCTCCTTCTCTCTCATCCTTGCAAGTACAACTAAAGCCATCAAATGTCAATTCACTACCTTCCATAGAGGAGAATACAATGGTCTACAAGGAATTACAATCAAAGATTGAGTGTTATCAAGGATTGGTTTCCAAGGCATATTGAATACTTTACATATATTCTATTGTGATCTCTTCTTTATTATTATGGTGATAAAGCAAGCAAGATGGAATAGAAGTGTATATTTACTATGCTTTTTATGAATAATCTAGTCCTTGATGTCCTAGGTGTCAAATAATTTATTCTATTGCATTAGGATTTTCTTAGCTTATACTTATTGTGGACGATATTAGTGTAGTTTGTCCTTGAATACTCTCTTAATTTTTTATTAGATCAGGATAATTTGAGCTTTAGTTATACAATTATTGCTTTGTTGTTTTGGTTTAAGTATTTTGGCATATCTTGTAGTAATTTGTATAATTGTATGATATATCTCCTTATTCTTGCAAATATTTTTATAAATCCAATGTGATTCTCAGCCTTTTAAGACTTTTTTATTTTTCATTTTCAACCCCCAGGGTTTAGTGGGTTTACTATCATAGGTTTTGTGTTAGTTGTCATTATTTGTTGTAAGCCAAATAGTCCTATTGTAATTTTTCTCTTAGGGCTACCTTAAAAATATGCTTCATATTGCTCTTATGGAAATTTGGATAGTTGGCTTGCTTAAGGATAGAAGCTTTGTTAAAACTCTAGCTACCCTTGAGTAAGTTTTCCACCCACACTTATGTAAGTTTTTTTCTTGCACTTATGGCTCCTCTTGCTTCTTCCAAGGGCTTCAAAATTACTACTAGGTCTACAAAGAAAAAGAAGATATCATTCAATCCATTGCTCTTGAAAAATATATTGTTCCCTCTAGCACTTATTGTGATCACGAATTCTAAATTAGAGATTGGATGGGCAAAGATTCTAATTTTGAGAAATAAAAGATCCAAATATTGACTTTCACTACTAGGTCTACAAAGAAGCAAATTTTAAAATTTCCAAAAACAAAATAAGATATCATTCAACCCATAGCTCATGAAAACATATTGTTTTCTCTCGTACTTAATTGTAATCATGAACTCCAAATTAGAGGTTGGATGGACAAAGATTCTAATTTTGAGGAAGAAAGAGACCCAACTATTGACTTTGAAAAACCTTATAGGTCTGTTGTAGGGTCAAAAAGGTCATGGGAGTGTTTGTGTTAGGCAGTAGTTATGGATGACACATAAGACTAGGTTTCCCACTTAATGTGGTTATCATGACAAGACATGTGTGAATGCAAACACTGAATGCACAACATGTCTCCTTGAGGTACCATACCCACTCTAAGCCTCATGACAAAAAAATAATTGCATAAATGATAACCCTTGAGGGATATTTGGCCTATCAACTAAATAGCCATAAGCATGATACTGAGAAGTAGATGGAGGACTTTAGGAAATAAATAATCAAATAAATGTAAGATATGATAACCAATATCACTCAACTTTTGAGTGTTGATAGAAACCTTGCAATGTAAGTTGTTATTACTTCTTCAACCTTAAACCCTAATGCTCCTCCTCCTTTGCCTCCCCCAACTAACCCTAGGTTGGCTTTACTTGTATCAATTGATTCTACTTTGAGAAACTATCAAAGCCAATATTTAGCCCCTAATATAGAAGCTATAGACTTGTTGGGCATGTTTCTAAGACAAATAAAGTGTAAACATTCATTCATAAATGTGTTGCATATTACATGGATTGGTTAACCAATGAAAAGGTTTTCCTAAAACTAATAGCTAGGGATTTGTTAGAAAATACCTTGGATTTTTTTGCATCCTTGCCTAAACATTGAATTTAAAACAAGAGTTCGATGATGACATAATTTTTTCAATTGGTTATATGGGATTGAAATGGGCCCCACCCATATTACATCATCACCACATAGTGGTATTACAACAAAGCTTGAATATTATCCATGTATCACTTGGTAATATTTGAACCTTGGTCTCCTCCATAGATATTGAGGAATCTAACTAGTTGAGCTAATACCACTTGATTTTATGATGGCATGATTTTAATGAAGGTAAAAAACCATTTTATGAATACTAAACAAGGCCCTAATGAATTTTTTGTTGACTTTCATAAGTGGTGGAAAAGACTTAAATGTTATGCTAATATAAACTTAACTAAACATGTAGCAACAATAATGTTTGTAAATAAGCTTAGACCACCTATTTAGGCTAAGATTTAGGAACTCAACCCTTGTGGTTTGATCTCCCTTGATAAGGTTATACACTGTTAAAATCCTTAAATGTTAGGAAAACAAGGAAGGCCAAAAATCATTGAAACCTAAGAACCCTAACAATAATTCTAGGGGATGGGATTTGTAATGCAATTCTCTAATATACCTCTCATGAGTTAGAAATAGCTGGATCTCTTATGCTTGTGTTGATAAAATCTAGAGGTGGTCTGAGACTTGAGAATATAATTCCTCACTGGACCGATGAAGATATTCTCAAAATATGTCTACCACCTAAAATCCTTAAACATTAGAAAAAGAAGAAAGGCCAAAATCCTTGAAACCTAAGAACTAGAACAAGAATACTAGGGAATGAGATTTGTAATGTAGTTTTCTAAGATACCTATCATGAGTTAGAAATATTTTGAGCTCTTGTCCATATGTTGCAAAATCTAGAGATGGTTTGAGGCCTGAGAATATAATACCTCAATGGACCCATGGATATATTCTCAAAATATGTCTACCACCTAAGCTTAAGAACTACCATTTTAACGATATATTTGAAGCACCTACCTAGCATAAACCTATCAAATTTTGCTTTTGGCATGGAACTTATGGCCATGATAACTCTACTTATGTAAAATTGCATAAATTTGATCTTAAGCAAACTTTTGGTTCTAATTTTAACATTGACAATGTCAATAATGATAGAATCAATTTATTTCATAAAAATAAATAGAGTGTTCCAAGAAAGCATAGTCATCCTTACATTTAGAGGTTAAGAATCCATAATACTCAATTCCCAAGCCATGACCAAAAAGCTCCCAATCAAAAATAGTGAATAAATCAAAATCAAGGGTTTAAACAAGGTGGCCAACAAAACTATCAAAACTAAGGATACAATCCTTGTTAGGGCAAACAAGGGTATAATCAAGGTGGGGGTCAACACAATAAAAATTAGAATGGAAGTTACCATCAATATCAAAATCCTAGAGCTAACATTTCTCAAAATGCTTCTCAAGTTAGCCAATTTTATGCCCAACCTGGCCTAAATAGAGAAGACATCTATGGTCAACCAAAAGTGGATCATTATTTCAACATCTTGGAGGTCCAAAAGGGAAATCATTACATTCTTAGAACAAAAAATTGTTGCTACTACTAGAATTCCACTTCAATACAAAAAGAAAAAACTTCCAAAAAAATCTATCCAGACAACAATCAATCCAACCATAATTTATAAAATCCAAAACATTCCTTTGGACATATGAGAACAAGTTACAAATGCAAAAACATTAGAAAACATGAAAAAACTTCCTGCGAAGGCCTCATCCAAGTCCATATAACTTATCACTTCTACAAATGTCAAAATACTAGGATCACCACTTAAAGTGGCAATTACAACACCTATGATATAAAAGCATCAGGACCTTACCCAACCTCAAGAGTCATTGCTTAAAGCAGTCATGAGCAAAACCAAAGCATGAGATATAGTTGAAGAGTTGCATATAACCTATTCTAAGATCCCATACTTAGAATTACTTAAGATATATATTTTAAGTGGTTATATATGCCTATGCCACAAAATTATTCACCATAGAGGGAGACTTAGATCTTGGAGGCCTCATCCTCCATGTAATACTCCTCATGATAGGACTGCCCTTGTTGTGTGATATATGTACTAATGAATGGATGTTTTTGCATAATATTATTGTGTTCTATCAATATGAGTTGATAGTTATGCTTTTAAAGTTGGATTTTATTACTTTTGGATATGGTACTATTGATGAGATTTGTGGTTGTAGGATCAAGTACTCTCACATGTGGATTGGTATGGGACAACCACCAAAGTTGAAAGAAAAAGAAAAATGATGGATGAAATTCTCATTGATAGCTCAAGGGGCTCTCATATAGATGCATTGCATATATGTATGTTTTATTAAAAATGCATCATCATGCAAGGAGGTTGCTATAAGCAAAAGAGTCAATCTTAGTAGGCAAGTGATAATGTTATAGTTATTATAAAGTCTTCTACTCAAAGAGAGTGGATATTAGAGAAGAAGGAAGAATTATTGGGAGTAGTTTTTGCAAAGGTCTTTTTCTTCTTGGTCTTCATACAAATGAAATATTGGAAATATTTTATTTATGCTTTGTGCCTTGTTGTTGTCAAATGTTTTATTCTTGCATTACATATGTAGTTGCATTGCTGATTGTTGTATATTTATTTATGCTTGGGAAGATATGGGAATATTATTCCAATCTCTAGAAGGTCCTAGCTTTTGGTGTTGTTTTTGTTTTTATCAAGCCTATAGAGCTTTGACAGTGCTTTAGGTTAAGTTTGGTTTGGTTTAGCTCTCTGTACATGGTTATCTTGTTTAGAAGTTGTAGCTTTAGTTTTGGTGGGATAGTGCTACCTATTAAGCCTAGCTCTTGTGGATCCATCCAAAAAATAGATCTTGATTTAAAAGGTGAATGAGGTGGAGTCACCACCTTTGTAATCGACAACACTACAACTGATTCTTAGAGTGTTTTGAAGTCGACTCTTGTTAACTTTGTTAGTATTATCTTACTTTTGGGTTTCCCTTAGGCACAACATTCTCTATAGTCTTTTTGTCAATATCAAATGATGGGATGGGGAGTAGAAAATAGCTTTTGGTTTGGTCGTTATCATCTTTTTTACGTGTGTCCTTTTTCTTTAACCTTGTTATCTAGTTTTGTCCTTCCAGGGCATTTAATAGATTGTATTCTACATCATGGTAGACTAGTCCTAGAGTAATTTTTAGAGCTTGGATTAAGGAATACACTTTTAAATATTATGCTTAGGTGGTCCTATGAGTAGCTTTGGGCTTTTGATGGTGCATGTTAAGCGTTTATTTTTAAGATATGATTCGAGTGTTAAGTCATCTTTTCAAAGCCATAGTTGCCCTAATCGGGCATAAAAAAGAGTCTAAGCCATCCATACTGTGTTTTAGAGTTACCTTAATAAATGGTAATATTTTTTAAGAGTTACTTTTGTTGTTCATACTTCTAATTTACGAACTAATGAACTTTAATGAACATTGTCATGAAAATATTAAGGTATGTGGAAACCTTTTATTAATGATTCAATATTAAGGTCTATTTTCATTGGTAATGAAGTTATGGGAATAGAACCTTTAAAAAGAGAGATATTTTTCTTTATTATATGGATTTAAATATTGTATCCATTAATCAATAGTTAATAAGTGGGAAGGTTGAATTTATGTGAATTTATTTATGCTTTGCAAGCATGATTTATGAATAGTTAGTATTATTTAATTAATAGTATGCTATATGTTTTGAAATTAAAATCATTAATTATGATTGAAGACCTTTGTTTTAGTGATTTAATAATGTGTATATTAAACTTATGGGAAACAAAGAAAAAAGGTATATTTGGGAATTAGTGTAGTTCCAATGCATTGAATATATATATTTTTAAGTTTGAAATAAAATGAGAAGATAATTGGAAGGATTAAATAATGGTTTTCTTGAGGCTTGAGTAGCTAAGGAATCCATTATTGAGAGAAGTATGAGATCCTCTCAATGTTATTGCATGGATTTTGCTTGTATTATTGAATGCTTTCTTGCATAGTATATGTATGCTTGCATATGCATGTAAGAGCTGTTCTAATCCCTAAACTTCAAGTCATGTGGGAGAAGAGTTATCAAGAGAAATACCTCCAAGAGGAAATAAAAAATATGGATCATTTGTATTGATATGTAATGATGTTTTGAAGAAGAGAGAGTTGCTTGAATTTATGTAAAGCTTTGATGAAAGAAAGGATGTTTTGTAAATACTCTTGTTCAAGGATGAAATATTATATGGTTTTATTATTTTATGTAAGTTCTTGGAATATTGGTTATGTGCAAAATGGAAGAATATGTTTAATTCATGGATTATGATTATAATTCCTTTGATGATGTGTTATTCTTTCATTGTAAATAAGGAAATGCTAAATGCTAGTATTATGATTTGAAAGTATTTAGTCTTTAGAAATGTGTTATATTGAATTGATATTATGAATTAATATAGCACTTTATTTCATTGGAGAGAGATGTTCATATCATTTAAAATATTTAGACTCTTGGGTTTGGATGGGATTTTTTGGGGCATGAATCTAGAGCCATATTAGAAAACCCTTGAGTCAATATGTACCCAATCCTAGTAGGATTTGTGGTGATGCAATAACCAAGTATTTGTGAATGATACACCTTGAACGGTGATGCTTGAGTGTCCCAAAGCAGTGAGATTTTTGGGTAGTCCACAACGGTGAGGCTTGGATAAGTCTTAAGTGATGAGGCTTAGTTGTATTACTAGAAATGAGGTCTAAGAATTTAAATGGTGGATTGGTATGGGATAATCCACCAAATCATTCACAAGATAGTATAGTGGTGGCACCTTATGGTGAGGCAAGAGTGACCATGCTCATTACTAGGTGAGAGGTAGTGGTCTTAGTTAGCCCATAGAGGTGTAGGTAACTAAGCACTAAGTCATTACACTAGAATAATCATATATAGATAAACTTATAGAGGGTTAGGAAATATAAATACCCCTTTAAGTGTTATATGCATTAAAGGATAGTCTCTACATCGTGGTCAGTTATCCTATACAAATGAGGGTATAGGAAAAGTGGGAGAACCATTGATGGTGTCTTTTCTAAGTGGTGAGGTTTAGAAAAGTGAACCCAAAATTATAGGATGTTGGCCACTCTTATCCACTTGAGTGTCATTTGCAATGACATTGAACTCAAAATGTAGTTATGCATTATTATGTTGAAAAAATATTGGGACTTATTTTTGAGTTAATCCTTGTGAAAAAAATCTCTCTCCCTTGGGTCGAGTTGGTGGATTGTTACAGTTGGTATCAAAGCTAGGTCGTAATACTAGAAGCTTCTATGGAGAGAGACTAGGTTGAACCTTGACTTGATGTGCTACTTTGGGGAGGCTTACTCTTCTAGGGATATTAAGTTGATTTGGGACAAGGCAAGTATTACATTTTATCTTGACTGATCATACCAAAGTGTAAAAGTACTAGAGAGTAAAACTTCTTATTGGGGATGGCACCTTGCGACAAGGCAAGTATGACCATGATCATTATCAGGTGAGTGATAATGGTATTATAAGATATGAAACCTTGTGGGTAGAAAAGTATGACCATGATCATTATCAAGTGAGTGATAATGGTCTAAATTAGTTCATGGGAAAATGAAACTAGCTAATATTAAGTACAATTTTGGAGAAATTGTAACTTATCCAAATCCTTTTTATAGATAGGATATGATACCTATGTTCAAAGGAGGATCCAAACAGTTAGGGTTAACTATGTACGAGGAAGCTACAAATTGTATTTAGAAGAAATTTGGAAGAACAATGGACTCCAGTAAGAAATTGGAACAACAATGGACTCTAGTAAAAAATCTAGAAGAATCGAGGACTCTAGTAAGAGGGTAGAAAAATTTGCTTCTATAGTTAAGTTACTTCAAAAGTAGATGGAGCAGAAATGAAAAATGTTGAAAACTCTTATTAATTATAAACCTAGTAACATGGAATCAAAGGGTAGACAAGAAGAGAACCTATTAGAGGAATCCATGAGGGTAAAAATCATATTGAGACTAAGCTTGCCAAGGACCTTAAGAATATCAAGGTACCTAAATTTAATGGAAGAGAAGGGGTGATGTAGCATAATCTTGGCTGAATGAGTTGAAGTTTTTTTCCATGAAGAATTACTCACCAAAAATCCAAACTATTTGGATAACCCTTAATTTATAGGATGTAACCTTGGAATGGTGGAATTCATTCAATGTAGATAGAGGAATCCAAGCAATGGACCTCAAATGGGATAATTTTGTAAGGGAATTTAAGAAAATATCTCTATAAAATTAGTTTTATGTAGAGAAATTTGAGGAATTCTCTACGCTTTAAGGAACCTTTATTGTAGAGGTTTGTTACCAAAGATTCGTTAAACTCTTGAAATATATTCTTGAGTATGAGACCAATGAATATTTAAAGGTCCATAAGTTCATCTTGAGAGTAGACCCTAAAATTTGAACAATGATTAATTTGCTTAAACCTAAAACCCTACAAAAAATATATGATTTGGCTCGATAGAAATAGACCAATCAACACACCAAGAAGATATTCAACTATGGAGTGTTGGCAGAGGTAGAGAAACATGAGCTCAAAAAGAGAAAGAGAGTGAGCGGAGCAAAATAAGAAGAGTAAATGGAACCCAAAGTTAAAAAATAAGAGTAACAAAAACAAAGAGAATTACAAGAAGAATTTCCACAAGAAGGATAATTCAAAACCCCAACCTCAAAAGCTAAACTATTTAGCCCAGAAAGAGGATAAAGGTGACAAAAGGTGAAAAATATCTCAAGAACCTAAAATAGGTTGTTTCATTTGCAAGGATTCTCATTATGCAAATAAGTGTCGCTAAATACCAAAGTTGAATAGCAAAGCTAAGAAGCAACCTCACTGAATCTATGTAGCCATAAGAAGTTAGAACCTAGATGGTTAGGCAATTAATCTATTGTTAAATGGTAAGTTTTTTAGTAGGAATGCAAAGGTTTTAATTGATTATGGAGCTATAAATAGTTTCATCTCCACTAGTATTATTGGGGATATGCCAAAGCACAAGGGTGGAAAGTCAAGTATGGGGTTGGATAAACTTACTCAATGAATCAATGCTTACCTACTTCTAAGATCTCCTTACCAAATGGATCAACTATTTAGCACTTATATGAAGCACCACTATATGCCTTTGAAATTATCTTTAGGATCGATTGGCTAAAATATCATGGAGCCCTAATCAACTTCTATGAAATATGGATGGAATATATTGATAAGGATAATAAAAGATTAAGATTTCAAAGTAGGTAAGGATCTTTTTGACCACATTTATTGTCAAAAGAGTTGGAATATTGTATGTGGTTATGATAAATATTAAGAAAGGTGATAATTAAGATACAAAAATATTTAAGAAACATCCAATTTTACATGAATTTAGGGATGTATTTTTAGAAGATCTCCCAGGCCTATCACCTTGACATTAATTTGATTTCACCATTAAATTAATACTTGGAGCTGAATCTGTTGCTAGAAAACCTTTTAAAATGACTCCTACTAAGTTGCAAGAGCTAAAGGTGCAACTCTAAGATTTTTTGGAGAAAGGTTTGATAAAACTGAGTGTGTCACCCTTAACTGCTCTAGTGCTATTTGTTAAGAAAAAAGATGGTTCCTTAAGATTATGTATTGATTATAAAATGGTGAATAAGGTGATCATAAAGAATAGGTGTTTCTTACCAAGGATTGATGATCTCTTTTATCAACAAAAGGATATCACTATCTTTTAAAAAATTGGTTTGAGATCAGGATATGATCAATTGAGTAATCATGAGGATACTCACAAAACCACTTTTAGAAATAGCTATGAACACTATGAGTTCATAGTGTTACCATTTAGATTGACAAATCCATCAACTTTAATGAATTTTATGAACAATGTGTTCAAGAATTTGTTTTGATATTTTTGGATGATATCTTGATATATTCATGCACTATAGAAGAACATGACCAACATTTGAGGTTGGTGCTAAACGTATTGAGAAAGAATGAACTTTATGGAAAGTTATCAAAATGTGAGTTCTATACCTCACAAGTTCAATATTTGGTGTATATTATATTTGTAGAAGGGATTGTGGTGGGTCCCAAGAAAATGGAAGCCATATTAAGTTAGTTTGCACCCACTAATGTGTTTGAGGTTAGAAGATTCATTGGAATACTTGGCTATTATAGGCATTTTTTGAAAGATTATTTAAAAATTTCCTACTCTATTACTAACCTTTAGTGAAAAGAAAAAGAGTTCAAATGAATGGATAAGTGTGAAGCTGCCATTGAGACTCTTAAGAATAAGCTGACTACAACACAAATTCTCAGGATACCATATTCTAATGATAATTTTACAGTGTGTACAGATGCTTCCTTAGAAGGTTTGGGAGGGGTGTTATCCTAAAATGAAGCTACAATAACATATCAATATAGGAAACTCAAGAAGCATGAGTTGAATGATGCTAAACATGACCTAGAGTTAGCAAAAATTGTGCATGCTCTTAAGGTTTGGAGGCACTATTTGTTAGGAAAACCTTTTTAGCTAAGGACAAACCACTAAAGCCTAAGGTATAACTTTACCCAACCTATGTTGAATGTAAGACAAAGGTGGATATAGTTCCTGCAGAATATGACTTTGGTAGAGTATAAAAAAGGAAAGAAAAACAAGGTTGATGATGCCTTGAGTAGGAGAAGGCATATAGTAGCATTACCCTGGATTTATGTTGACTTGATGGATAAAGTAATGGAAATGTAGTTACAGGATCATTATTGCATTGAAATCCAGACTAAAATAGAGAAAAATCTCAAGGAAATGGGAAATTTAAATATAAAAGATGGAATTTTATGTTTCAAAGATAGGATTTTCATACCAAATATCGGTGATTTGAGGAGAATTCTTATGTAAGAGGTGCATAGTTCTCCATATTCTACTCATCTAGAAGATGTAAAGATGAGAGAAAATATAAAAAAAATATATTTTTTTTTGCTTGATTAAAAGGGGTTGTACTCGGGTCTCCCACCCTTAAAAAATTATATCTCTCTTATTTAGAGCTTTAGAGTTTATAAATAGATATACTTCTCATCTCAATTAAGATGCTATAGTTAGAAACCTACATCATTTTACATAAAATATCTAAATTCTTGATTTTCATTTTTTGGATCTTTTCAAATCTCTGTATGAATACAATTACTCCAAAATTTAGTATCTTTCTTGACATTTTTCTATAGAAGCCTTCACAATGCCAAAACTTGACCTCTACTATCTATGCCTTGCATCTTAGTAGAGTAATATTTCCAAAACATCGCACTAACATAGTCTGCTTTACCAAATATGGATCACTAGTTTCCTTCCTGAAACTCAAGTGCAACCACAAAAATTATAATAAATACTCTAAATGAACACACATTATTGTTACAAAATAAAATAGATATTACCAATGGAAAACATTAAAGTAAATCTTAATCATTAATTGATTTAGGCAATCAACAATTTTTGTCAGCTTCAACTAAACTTTCTACTTCCTTTAACCATGGAAAGGAGATGTTAACTTCATGATCCTCAATAAAAACCCCTCTATTGGCTAGCTTAAATGCACAATTATTTCCTTCCTTTAATATATGTGTAAACCTGATTTATTCAAACCCTCCAGCAAGATCTTGAATTTCCACAATTATCTCTTGTATGTTCCATGGAGCCTTTGCTTTCCTCAAAATTTCATTTTTTACTACGAGAGAATCACCTTCCATCCAAACTCTATTCCATTTCATTTGTTTACATATTTTAAACCCTTATAAAGCTACCTAAGCTTCAACTTCATTATTTGTCTTAAATCCATAATTGAAAGAATAATGAGATAAAATCTCTCCTCTATTATTTCTAATTATTCCTCCTCCTCATGTTGGTCCTGGGTTTCCTTTAGATGATCCATAAAAATTCAATTTAACCCACTCCACATCTGGTGGTTTCCACTTTATATTATTTACCTTATTTTTTCTTCTCTTGTACCCAACATCATAATTCCATTTAATGACTTGACTCCATCTATCAAGACTTTCTACTTTCAAATTACGGAATGGGTGAGTTTATAGGGTTGGTTTAGACTCCTCTATGGCTAAATATATCTTCTTTTTAATTACCTCTAAACTACTTTCCTTTCATTTAAATATTATTCTATTCCTTTCTGGCCATATAGTCCAAAGTCATGTATATTTTGATATATCCCATATTGTTTGTAAAGCTTCACTTTTATAAGTGCTCTACCATTGCTTTAACCACTCTTCAATTGTGCTATTCACCATATGAAAATACTTTTTATTGGTCTAGAATGAAATAATATATCAATAGTTTCATTGCTAGATGCTTTGAATACCAAAAGGTAAAGGCAGAACATCAACGTCTAGCAAAACAATTATACCCACATGATATACCTATTGAAAAGTGGTAGGTTATATCCATAAATTTTATTGTGGGTTTACCTAAAAAAGGTACCAACATGATGCAATACTTGTGGTGGTAGAAAAGTTGACTAAAGTTACACATTTTATACTAGAAAATATTAGGGATGACGTATTGATTGTGGGAAATAAGTTTACCAAAGAAATAATCAAGTTACATGGTTTTCCTAAGGTGATCATGTCAAACAAATATTCTAGGTTTAGGTCATAATTTTTTTAGGCTCTTCATCATATATTGGGCACTAAATTGAATATGATTTTTTCTTATCGTATGAAAATAGATGGGAAAATAGAGAGGGATAACCAAGTCCTAGAAGACATGCTTCTCATGTATTGCATGGATAAAAAATTTATATGGGAAGACTATTTGCATTTGGTTGAATTTACATATAATAATAGATACCATGCATCCTTGGGAATGGCTCTATTTGAGGCCTTGTATGGAAGAAGGTGCAAAACACCTCTACCATGGGATAAATCTAAAATATCGATGGTGACCAGACTAGACACCATTAGAGAGATGAAGGAATATCTCAAAGTGATTCGGTAGAGGCTCAAGGAAGAAACCAATCATTAGAAGAGCTATGATGATATGAAAATATCACCAAAAGAATTATTTATGGGAGATAGAGTCCTCTTGAGGGTAAGACCCATAAAAGTACCATCAGGTCAACTAAGTTGGATTATTGTTTTAGTTCAGTAGCCTATAGGCTCACCTTATCGCTCAACCTATTAAATATATATGATACTTTCCATATATCCCTACTTAGGAAGTATGTTGTTGATCCTTATCATGTTTAGAATATTTTAAAATTCCATAAGGTAAACCCCTCAATCATTGAGGTGCAACTTGTAAGGATTCTAGGGTTTTGTTCTAAGATACTAAAAAAAACAAACCCTAGATCAATGTAAGGTCACTTAGACCATTATTCAAAAAATTGTGCACCTTGGGAAGATGTTGAGGAAGTAATTCTCATATATGTTTGAATAAAATATAGTGTTGCTTTTAGAAAACACAAGGGACTATGTTTAGTATTGGGGGAAGTATGTAATTACCCTTGTGATAGGACTACCCTTATTGTATGATTTATGTACTAATGTATGGATTTAAATCCTTAATAGTAGAGGTTTATTACCAAATATTTATGTGAGGGCATCTTTGGGGAGTATGAGACCAATGAAAAATTATGATAGAAACCTTAACTATAGAGGAATTACAAGTTGGATTTGAATCCTTATTACTAGAGCTTTATTACCAAAGATTCATTAAAATTTTGAAATATATTTTTGAGTATGAGACCAATGAAAAATTTAAGGTGCATAAGTTCATCTTGGGAGTGGATCCTAAGATTTGAACAATGATTAATTTTCTTAAACCTAAAACCCTACAAAAAGCATATGATTTGGCTCAATAGGAAGAGACTAATCAACACACAAAAAATATCTTCTTCAACTATGGAGTGTTTAAAAAGGTAGAGGAATAGGAACTTAGGAAGAGAAAGAGTGTGGGATTTACAAAATGGGACACAGAGCAAAATAATAAGAGTAAAGGGAACCCAAAGTTCAAAAATAAGAATAATGGAAACACATATAATTATAAAAAAAAAAATCATTAGAAGGGCAATTCAAAACCCCACCTCAAAATCTAAACTATTCAGCTCAGAGGGAGGATATAGGGGATAAAAGTAGGAAAGGTATTAGACACATAGAATAGGTTGTATTATTTTCTAGGGTCCTCACTATGCAAATAAGTGTTCCCAATAACCAGAGCTGAGGAACCACCTCATTGAATTTATGCAACCACAATAAGTCAAAACCTAGATGGTTAGGAAATTTCCATGTTGTTAAATGGTAAATTGTTCAGTAGGAATGTAAGGGTTTTAAATTATGGAGCTATATATACTTTCATTTCCACTAGTAATATTTGGGATATGATGAAAAACTTGAATTTTTGGCACAAGGGTGGAAAGTCAAGTATGGGTTTAGAAAAAACTTACTCAATGAATTAATGTTTACCTATTATTGAGATCTCCATATGATGTTAAATCTACCTTTTTAGTTCTTATTCCCAAGTTGGTGGGTGCCAAAGAATTCTTAGATTTCAGACCCATTAGTCTCTGTAAACCATCTTTAAGATCCTTACTAAAACCCTAGATAATAGACTCAAAGTCTATCGACCATCATTAGTTGATCACTCCCAAAGTGGATTTATGGTAGGTAGGCAAATTTTGGATGGCATTATCATAGTGCATGAGCTTATCCATTCAGTTAACAGAAGCAAAAGACCAGGGACCTTCCTTAAGCTCTACATGAATAAAGCTTATGATAGGGTTCGTGGGTTTTTTGGTTTAGAGTTCTGGGGAAGTTTGGCTTCAAGGCTAGCTGGACTAATATGATTTTTTTTTAAAGCGAAAACCCCTTGCAGGGCCGCCTTGGTCTAAGAGACCACGAATAGGGGGTTCTACACCGTCAAAGTCACCCAGGGATCGCACCTAGCCTTGCCCGCACCAACATTATCAATTGGATTTTGGGTACCCAATTTAGCTTTTTGGTAGGGTGGAGATTCGAACCTGGGACCTCCCTTGGAGGATTGCCCTCTCCTCTCCAAATCACCTACAACACCTGGGTTGGACTAATATGATTAGAGCCTGTATTTTATTGGAAAAATTTTCAATTATTATCAAGGTTCATCGTTGAAATACTTTAGTAGTTGTAATGGTATATTCTAGGGCAATCCCATTTCTTTGTATCTTTTTATTTTACTGGCCGAGTCATTTGGAAGAAACCTAAAGGTGAATCCTATCATTGAAGGCATTAGAATTGCTTCTAATATTATCCCGATAACTCATCATCAATTTTTTGATGATACATTATTATATTTTCTTACTTCCATCCCTCAATCTAGAGCAATTTAAGACATCCTCTTGGATTATGAAAGAGTGATTGGGTAGAAAGTGAGTTTAAAATAAAGTAAAGTATTCTTATTTAATACTTCCCCTAGTAGGCAGAGGAGAATTGCTAAGATTCTAGAATGTGAAATTGACTCCCTCACTTCGATGTACTTGGGAATGCCATTATTAAAAGGTGGTATCAAAACTTCCCTTTGGGAATCAGTTATGGAAAGAATCCAAAGAAAGTTTATGGGTTGGAAAGGGGCCCTTTTGAAAAAGCAAGTAAAATCATGCTGGTTAAATCTAGCCTGCAGAGCATTCTGATCTACTTTCTCTCTCTTTTTAGGATTCCAAAAAATATTTTACAAAAGATTGAGCAAATTCAGCGATCTTTTCTCTAGTTTGGTTCTGATGAGAAGAAGAAAGTATCTGTAGTAGCTTGGGATCAAGTGTGCAGTGAAAAGTATATGGGTAATCTTGGTGTGAGAAGGATGAGTGCTTTAAATATATTACTTATCTCTAAATAGAGTTGGAGATTGGTTCAAAAATATTAACGTTAATTAGGTCAAATTCTATCATTCAAATATTTAGGTAATGGTGGTGAGTTCCTCTTGGATCCCATACCTTATCAAGGTTCTATATTCTGGTAGAGCATTGTTCAAATTCACTCTAATATTGTAAAAGGAGGAAGATGGCTATTGGAAAATGGTTAAAGGATCGACTTTTAGAAAGAAAAATAGGGTATTGAAAAACTGTTAGGCTCATATCCAAACTTAAGCCTAGTGCAAACTTTGACAGACCAAGATTTTGGCCTGAAGGAATGTGATTTCATTAAGATTATTATTGGTAGAAAATGTTGGAAAATATTTGCTTTCTCTAGGGTCTCATAGGATGAAGAGATGACCGCTAGAGCTCTAAACAATATCCTAAAGTGGATTTTCATATCTAGTTGAGACAAACTAGATAATATTGTGTGGGGAGCTGAGAATAATGACTGCTTCTTAGTTAAATTGGCCTACTCTCTTATAGAGGTATTTATTGATCCTTAGTTCCCTACTAGCAATATTTGGTTGAAGGGCTTTAATCGTAAGGTAAAAAAATTTTATTGGTTGGTGGTCCAAGGTAAATATCTAACATTGGATAATTTGTATAAGAGAGGTTTTGCATTTCTGATCAGGTGCTATTTATGTGGTGGTGCAAAGGAATCTCCTATTCATTAGTTTTCTGCTTGCCCCTTCTCTTGATATATCCTCTCTCAATTTCTCTGCTTTGTTGGTGTGAACTAGGTTTTTCCCAAGGTTTTGTTTGACTTGATTATATAATGGAAGTTTCCCTTTTTGTACCCTCGCCTTTGTGATTTTAGGTCATTTGGTTTACCTCATGTCTGGTGGTGTATCTGGAAGGAGCGTAATTCTTATATCTTTAAGAATATTTCTCATCCCGTGGAGATTGTTGATCTTCATGCTCTAGTGGCCATCATTGAGAATATAAATTGTATTTCATTGGATAAAGTCTCCCTTTCTAGAGAGATATCTATGAAATTAACCCTTGGTTTTAGAGCCAACCCCATTCCTAGTATGTGCCTTGTAGTCTCTACAAGGTCTGAAATAGTTTGGAAGTCCCCTCCTCTTGGCTAGTTGAAACTCAATTTTGATGGGGCTGCTAAGGGCAATCATGGCCTAGTGGGTGTTGGTGGTTTGTTTAGGGACTTTTATGGGAGGATTTTGGTGGCCTATGCAGAGAACCTAGATCATCAGACCAGTCACTTTGTTGAGGCGTGTGCTCTCTTCTATGGGGTCTCTCTTTTGGATTCTATGTTTGGAAGGAAGATTATTTTTGAAGGGGATTCCCTTAATATTATAAACATGCTTAAAGGCTCCCAAACCCCTTCTTGGTCTATTGAAAATGAGTTAGATGAAGCCCCGAGTCAGATTCAAGCTCTCAATTCTGTTCATTTTAACCATGTCTACAAGGAAGGGAATTGATCTATAGATTTCCTAGCAAACTTGGTGCTCTCCTAGGAAAGGTGCACAATTTGGTGGGAATATTTCCCTATCGGATTAAATCAGTTAGACAATGATATTGCAAGAATGTGATATGCCCTCCTTTCTACCCTTGGTTTATATCAAATGAACTTCGGTGGGTAGGGTCACTGTTTGTAGGGAATCAAATTCAAAATCCCACCATATTTTAAATTTAAAATGGTCTAAATATCGCACCTATATTCAAATATCAATAGTATATGGTATAAGTATAGGTGGATAGATTCATTAATCATAGGATTAATTCAAATATCGATAGTATGTGGTACAAGTATAGGTGGATAGATTCATTAATTTGTGTCTCTAGGATGGTTTTATCCCCATTCTTTGATCCCAGTTGTTGTTAGTATTTTTTTTTTGTGAATACTTTTAGCTATGGGATGTTTTGTGTCTCTTTGGATGTATGAAAGTTGCTAGATATTGGATCTTTGGATCTTTTTGGGCTGGTCCTCTGCTATTTTCTTCCTAGATTTTGAAATATTGTTTGATCCACTTTTGTAAAAGGTTTGGGTTCCCTTTCAAAACCCCTTTGTCCATCTAATAAAAAAAAGATAATATAAAAGAAAAATACAAACAATTTTTAGCTACTTGATGATATAATTATTTATATCATGCCAAAGTTGTACATATTACACACATATACGTTTCTAGTCTTTCATCCATCCTACCAACCAACCAGACATTTTTATTTATCTCTATTGTAGCATCTCTATGTAGTAATAATGATGATTGGGTGAGTGTATTAGATACTTTTTACCATACTATGGATGGTCATGACTTATTTGAAACATATGGAAATAAATCAAGATCATTCTAGAGGTTTGAATTTGCACTCGCATAGTCTATTATGCATAATTATACTTTTTCACCAGGAAGTTTCAAATTAGTAAATAATCACTCATGTGATGGAGTGGTGCTATAAACTAGATATTAACATGACATAGAATGAAAAAGTGACTGTAGAATTAATTCAACAAAACCCTAGGAAAAAACTTCATTGATTTCTAAAGACACTATAGGAAATAACATGTATGTTCGTTATCTCAAGAGACATGATGCTTCACATTCTTTCCAAATATAGGAAAAAACCATTTAAAAAAAAAATTCTATATGCAAGAAAGTTTTTGTCACATTCCAACTTTTGCTCTATTTTTTTATTCGATATTGTTATTTATCTTATGGAGTATTATAGTTTCTATCATTATTAATTTTGTTACTAAAGGGATAATTTATCATTCTACCTTTGAATGAAATAAATTGATTTTTTCACTTTGTAAACAATATCTACAACTAATCTTTTGGGTTACAGATTTTTAATTCATCTTGATTTTTAAAACTAGGGTTTTCACAAAACCATATTTTGATTCAATATTATATGATATTATATGTAAAACACAATTTGCACTCATGCTTTTACAAAATAATGATTGCTTGTCTCTCTTTATTTTCACCCAAGTTTTCTAATATCTTTCTTAACCATATTAGATGTGTAATTACTTATGTAGCTACTATGTACATTGATTCTATTGTTAAGGGTTTTGTTATTGGTAGTTTCTTTAGACTCAAAATTACCAATTCATTTTCTTATGAGAAAATAATCTTGATGTGCCCTTCCTATCATAAATTAAGGCTCCCTAGTTTTTGTTACTATATCAAACTAATACAATATTATTATCTAAATTATAATAGATTTCATAATTTAAAATTCCATTACTATAATTTAAAACTATATAATTTGATCTCACATTATCTCTTAATGGCACACTCATGAATCATGAAGTCAAAGATAATGCATATATAATATTTTTTCCTATTGTTAAATGCATAAGGTTAGTAGTAAACCTTTTATACTTCTATACACTCCTTCATTCCCATGATCCTTGTAAACACCTTTTCCTCGTGCAAGTAGGGTCGAAATATATTTGTAACATTCCATGTTAAACTTCTTCATCATATAATTTATAATATATCAAAATTGAATCAATCATTTTGAATTCTTTTACCATTACTTGTTTGAACTATCTCTTCATTCTTGATCAATTATTTTAAAAAATTAGATCATAAGCATACAAAAATTATAAAAACATTACCACCTTATTTTTATAGTATAATATAGCCTTGTTTTCTTTAAAAAAAATACACGTCAATTTTTGAATAACATATCTTTAGTGCTTTTTTGAGTCCATATAAAGTTACTTTTTTCACTTGTAGATATTACCTTATTTATATTTCACTTTAAATACTTTTGGCTATACCACATGCATTTTTTTTAATCCTCCTATTCAGGAATGCAAAATTTACATGGAGTTGATGTATACTTCATAAATTTTTGGACAACCAATTCTAATAACATTTTTATTGTGTTTTTCCTTGTAATTAGTTTATATATCATCATAATATATTCCAATTTATTGTCTATACCCCTTTTCTTCTAGCTATTAATTTATGCCTTTTAATTTATCCACCATCATTGCACTTGGTCTTCAACAACCACTTCACTCCAATTGATTTCTTTTTATTTACACATTTATACAATAACCAAGTATCATTATTTTCATTGCATTCAACTCCTCTTTAATGGATTTGGTCCATACCTTTTTTGGGATATTTATTCAAAATCAAAGGGCTCCACTTTAATCTTAGATAGCAAAGAATGGTTCACCATATTATCTCCTTTTTTTTTTTTTTTTTTTTTGTGGGGGGGGTTTGGAATTGTTCTTGGCTTATTATGAATTCCCTATACTTTTTTTTACTAATAATTAAAAACTTAGATGTGATTATAATGTTCTCATCCCTTTTGTGCTTGTATTTCAAGAAATTCTTCTTTATCCACATGACTTGTAACATGCAAATGTATTGAATTATAATTTTCTTCTTCATTTGTCTTTTGTGGTGCATCTATTATTGCTTCATCATAAATCATCTCTAGAAAAATGAATTGTTGATATTTGGGATTATATAACATCTACATCATTTACTTTTTCATAATAACTCAAAAAAAATGCATGTTTAATTTTTGGGATATAAATTCTTTTTTTTTTTTTAATTTTTATGGTAGTTGGTGTTTGTCTTTTGTTCTTTTTTTAATATTAAAAAAATAACAAAAGACAAACACCAACTACCATAAAATAACTTATTAAAGGTTTATTTACATATCATAATTCATGTGGAGTCAAATTTATTGTTATAACTTTAATATTTCTATTAAATATGCAAGCTAATGTTGCACATAGCTACTTCACATAAATAATTATCTAAAGATTTTGTTAGTATAGTCCTTCCTTCCATCCTTGTGATTATCCTACTCTCCCTTTTTTTGTATGAAAAATATATTCTTTCTTCCTCAATCTTTTCCATATTTTACATTCTCTTTCATGATGGTTATACCTCTTACAATAGTTCCACTATTAATTTCTCTTACCTACTAATTTATCTCTATCTCTTCTACAAGATCCTCCTCTTCTACATTTACCTCTTCCTCTTATAGAATGCTAATTTTTTTACTCCTCTCTTTATCCTTAGGAACTGAAAGCTTAAGATAGTCCAATTATTGTTTAACACTATAGCCTTCAAAGCACATTATTGCTCCAAGTTTTATTCTTCACTATTTTTAATTATTTCTTCACTTGATATAGTTGATACCACCCCTTCATCAAAACTCAAATTTGACAAATATTTACCGCATTCAATAATCATTTTATAATTGTTACACTTTGATGTCAATATTTCTAACATCCTTTTAGCAAAATATAACTACATTGGTGCTTGCCCATAAATACTCATTTTTATGCATAATTTAATATACTATTGTAGTAGGATGTTCCACATTCTTATTATATTCAGTTATAATATTTTAATCTACTTTGTATATAAATTTGTTACTTTTTCTTGATTAAACTCTTAATAGGTTCTCTTGAAGGTGTCCCAAGCACTATTGGTAATCTTAATGCATGCATTTCTTGAAAAATACATGCATTAAGAGCTGCTTATATGTGATACAAAGTCAAGGTATATTTTTTTGTGCTTTATCCATATTACTAATTTATATGGATGATAATAATACTCCTATCTGCTAGATTTTTATATCTATTGCCACATCACTCTATACTTTCTTGTCAATCAATAAGAGCCTTATTCTTTTGCACCAATAGTAATAATTTTCAACTTTAAATCCTAGTATTGGTAGTAAAGCATTAACATGAGTCATGAAAACTACAATAATAAAATGCATTATTTTTTCAACAAAGTTGAATTCTAAATTATTTGGTTAAAAATAATAAAAATCTCAATTTCTTCTCTAGTATCCAAATTTCAAGATCTAAAAATAGGATGTGCAACATCATGATACTCTAATATATAAATTAGGATATCATAGAAAGTAAATATGAACATAAAGCAAATTTACACACCCCAGTAGGAAATGAAAAGAAAGAAAGACAAAAAAATAATCTACTTCAAAATATTTACATAATACTTCAATAAATGAACTCTAATTATATATAATAGAATGTCTTGATTGTCTCAAGAGATACTTGAAGGACTTATATTAGATTCAAATATTTATGAGAGGGAGGGGTTCTAAGATATAGCTATGGAGTAGTGATATCTTGTTACAGAGTGAACTTTGGCTACACATGAAACCTTGTAGTAGAGGCAAAATCCATGATTACAAGAGTAAGGCTTGCAAAAAAGATGAATGTTAAGAAGCTTATAGTGGAAGGAGATTCTATGAATATTATTAATATTTTGAATGTCAAGCAAACTACTAGCTGGAGAATTGAAAGTATTATTTAGGATGTAATGAATATACTATTAGGTATGGAGGAATTTGTGATCCACCACATTTATAGGGAAGGTAGTGTTGTGGTTGATGTTATGACAAACATGGAAGTTCATATGGATGGATCCATGGTATGGAATTATTTTTTCCCATAGGATTTGATTATTATAACTCTAAAAGAGGAAAACACTTTTGATGTTGCTCAATTAGAAGTTTCAAAGCCTTCAGGAAATTGATCACTGTAAAAGATCTATTGACATAGGGCTAGTTTTCAAGGAAACTAAATTGAGATTTAGGAGTTGATTAAAAAAGGTTTCATATTGAATGAAGACTAGGTAAAATCTTCCAAAGTCCTTAGGAATGTTAGAATTGGAGATTTGATTTGAAGTTAATAGAGAATTGACTAAAGCTCTTAAATATTATAAGGAAACCATATGGATTGAATTTAATAAATATTGAATCTTTATGGGATAATGTTAAATCATAATTATTGTATCTAAGTATGCAACATTATCCTTTATAGACTAAATTTTATAGTATGTAGATGTTGGAAGTGTTTTTTATCTTTGAGAAATGTAAAATATTTGGGGACCTTTCAAAATCCCTTCATTTACCATATTAAAAAAAGGCCATTTAGCATCCATGACTAAAAATTTTACTCGGTCTCCAATGTTACACTTAGGATGTATTTTATCCATCCACATTTAAATGGAAACTAGATATATATCCAAGTACCTCTTAGTTAACAATGAACTATTCCTTACAATACATATAAGTCTTTAGAATTGGTTCTATTATTGTGCTACATGTCCTACATATATAAAGTTACTCATTATTTTATTATAATTTACTCTTTTATCACCTTGTTATATTGGTCTTCATATTATCTAGAATTAAATAAATAATAAAAATAATTGATAGTCTCATTTCTTTGTTCAAGTTGTCTAACCTTAGAGGCCTTATTGCATGCACACTAGTATCATATATTCATGTGGGTTCAACTCTTATAGTTTCATATAATAATTTAAAATTATTAGTTATTCATTTTCTTCAACTCAAGAATAGGTTTATAAAACTAAAATAATAAGTTTTCCACAACAATTTAGCCTTTGCAAGGATAAGATAATTTTAAAAATTTAAAAATTATAAGTTAAATTCTTACTTCACATAAGAATTATATACGTATAGAAAAGTTAGCATAATGATTTGGATCATATAATTTAGAAATAAGATTGTCATTATCAAATAACATTAGCTCAATCTTGCCAAGAGATGCATAGATAATGTCCAAGCTATTGTAATACCACTATATGGTGAAGTTGTAATATATATTATGCCCATATAAATACATATAACTAATTTAAAAGGAAAATAATAGTGTCACTATTAGTAATTAAATACTTCTCAGTTGATATGAGAACACTATAAGTTTAAAAAATATAAAGTTATAGATGCAAAATAAACACTTAATTCACATTGTGGATATAAAATGAAACATTACTAAACTCAAGAGTAAAGACACACAATTTATAGTCAATGTTAGTAACAAATATTTCATATTTTATGAAAAATAAAATGAATATTAGAAAAATATTTAAAAGGTTGAAGTCATTTAAAAGTAATTTCATTTAATTATTTCCTCCCAAACCAAAGACAAACTAAATGTACATTGTTTAAAAACATAGGACTAATACATATACGTAGAAAAAATAAAAAATAAAACCCCATATATATGAAAAATATTGGAGGTGTTTAAAAGACATAGTTTGCTTCTACTTGTATACTAATTCAGAACATTTATACTAGTGACTAAACATTTTCACTATCATTTGGTCTTTGGATTTACCAATTTTTATCAACTGTATATATTTATCTTCCCAAGCTATGAGTAATCCTCCAAAGTCCCACTATGCTTCTACCTTGAACCATTGGTGGCTCTTCCATATTCCTGTGATTATTTTCTCTTCATTTCCAACACTTAACTATGTTTCCTATAATAGTAGAAAGTTTTAGTTTCTTGGTTTGAACAAAAGAGTTGAGAAATATTTACTTAGTAGGGATGTTTAGTCCCTTGATGTTCTAAGGGATTATATTCTTTTTTTAGGACGAGGTATGATAATGCCACCACCTAGTAGTATTGTCATTTGCATTCTGTTAGCCACTTCTTTCTCCATCTCCAGTTTGTTGATAGTCTACCTACTAGAAGATTTTTCCAATCAAGGTTTGGCTTGATCTCCTATCCTGATCTTCTAACTAATGACATCTCAAATCTAGTATTTATCTTGCTACCTTTTAATACCTCAAATTTACCTTGGTCTTCAAATTCTACCTCTAGTTGAGATTCTTAGATAAAATCTACATCTTCCTTTGAGATTCTTTCCAAAGTAATTCTTATATTTTGCTTTGTATTAATTATTTTCACTTCTTCAATTTTTTGGCTGGTTATCACTTATGGGTCTTACTTTCCATCAGTTGAAATATCTTTCTCTTTTGATCCTATTTTCTCTAAGGCTTGTGTTATAGTGGGTTCCACCTACAAATTGCCACTTCCTCTTTTATTACTATCCTTAGCCTCTTCTATTTTACTGTCTAAAAATATTCTACTAACTATTATTTCTTTATCCCCATGCTAGCTAGTTTTTATTTTTGACACTTCTCCTTTTTTGTCAAAGTTTGAGGATTGGCTATTATTTTCTTTGATCACCCACTTGGAAGGTACTTGATTGGTCTATTCTCTCATCTCTTGGGTATTCCTTATGAATTTTTCCATATATTATTCTAATTTATCACAATGAAATGTTAGATGACATATCTCAAAATAATTTCTATAGCAAAAGAGAAGGTTTTCATAATCTACCTCTTGGAAGTGTATGTCCATTTTTGAATTGAGGGTAAGATTTTGGGAAATCGGGGTGCTTATGTCTAACCTAACATTAATTCTCACATAGACCACTTTAGAGTGTTTTTCCATGGTGGGTTCATAGTTGATAAATGCTTGAATGGAGTTTTATATGTGCCTTAATGATCCCAAACTCAAATATTTGATAGGCAATCCAAAAAATCTGACCCAAATAGATATAATACCTATTTTTTCTTTATTCAAATCATAACCCATTAACCATCATATATGATAAATCCCTATATTATCATTAAACGATGCTCTACTAAGGATATACTTCATGTATTCCATGGCCATTAAGGTAGCTTGGAAGAATAATCTAGGGAATAAACAAGTATACATGTCCATTGAATCCATAGTTCTCTATAGCCCAACTTTTGATAGTGGATAACCCCATCAAAGGGCCTAAAAAATTTTCAATCATGTTATTTTTATTCTCTCCAACAAATTTTCCATTAGGTCATCATCAAAGGAGATTTATATATCTTCCTTCCTTGCTTCTATCATTATTGGAGTTGGTCGATTATGCATCTATGACCTATTTGAACCTTGGAGCTTCACTACCCATAACAAATTTTCTCTCAATTTTTTTTTCTTCTCATTTCTTCAATATCTATTTATATGATTCATACACTTTGGATTGTAATTTTCTAAGAAGTCAAATACACAGTGGTTGTATCCATGGCCTCCCTATAAAACCATTATATTTTTATTGTGTAGGATCCAAAAAATATTCTTCTTATTGGACAAGCTTTAATAATATTGATGTTTTTGACCATTTATAGATAACACAAATAAAAATATTTTTCCAACATGGGCTTAAATACTAATAAATCATAGGTTTGTAGTTTTTTGCTATCATACTATAGATTTTGATTGATAGATTTTATAGTTTTTCGTAGCCACTCTTTAAACCATAGTTGCCATGCTATAATTTTGAGAAATGTTCCTCAAATCCTTATTAAACATGTTTTTATCTTTAATATTTAAACCATAACCATCTCATAGATCTATAGTTTTTGGCCATCATACTCCAATCTTCAAGCCTTAATTGTCTTACAAATATTTAGATTTTGGTTGGTGCACTTTGATCCTCAAATCTTATCCATTACGATATACTTTTTGATAGCCACTCTTCAAACCCTTGCTGAATTTTTTTCTTTATCATTTAATAGCCACTCTTCAAACCCTAGTCACCATACAAAACAATAGCAAAGCTCTAAATTATATATACTATCATCTAATTGAATAATTGATTTATGTATTTCTCATATAAGCTCTACCTTTTATCAATAAACCTTATATACCTCAAAAATCTATAGTTTTAGTCATCATATTCCAATATTCAAGCCCTAACCTTCTCATAGATCTAAAATTTTTGGACAACACACTCCTTACTTACCAATTTTCTTAAGAACTCTAACTTACACCATCTATCACCTAACTGCATGATAAATCTATGAAGATTCAATATAGAATTTACCTTCAATATAATAACCCTAGTCATATCATAGTTATTAATTTTTATTATCACATTCTAAGTAACATATGCTTGTTGTCTTGTAAACATATAATTTTAGTTGTTCCACTTTGATATTCAAACCCTAGCCTTCTCATAGATCTAATAAAAATTTTAAGTTTAAAATATGGGGTTTTATAAGGGGTCTTGATCCTTAGTATTAGGGTTTAAACTTGGGTCTTTTGAATAAAAACCCAAATATATACAAGTAAGGTATTTCTCATGGGGAAATATAGAATCTCCATGTTAGTTAGATTCTAAAATTTAAGTTTAGCCAATATGGCCAATGTCATATTTGGATAAATTATCTATTACCATATTTAATTCTCTATAGATATACTAACATTTACAAGATATTACATCTATCAAAATTTTCAACATATTGCATCTAAGAATAATTGATAAAAATAAATGGTGGTTTTTATATAATTATTAGATCCATTTTTTATAATCTATGAATACCCTCATTAATATATATCTCCATCCTTTTCCAAAGGTAATATTGATCCCTATAAGAATACCCCCCACATTTTGCATAGATATTAGTTGAAGGTATATGTGATTATGAGCAAGAACAACTTGTTGGAATTTGCACTATTATCTAGAAATATACCAAAATATCCTTTTACCATAATCATATGTACAAAAAGAAGAAAGAACAAAACATAAGAGAATGTAGATGAAAAAGAGAGAGTAAGATATAAATGACAAGATATGAAAGAAGTAATAAGGGGTAGGTTCTTGTGGGCATCCTCAAAATATTTTTCATCTATCATAATATATTATAAATAATTCCTCATTGAGGGGTATTTGTAGTGATATGAAAAAACCCAATGAGAGATTAACCTCAAGCCAACATAAACTTAACCTTGATATTTAACCTTAAATAAATTACCTTTTAAAAAATGTTATCCATAAAGGTGAATTAACCAATACCACTAAGGTTGAATACATGAGAGTGCACTTAGGCTTATATCAAGGTTAACATAGGCTTATATAGAAGAATTTTTATAGGTTTATATAGAAATATGCACAAGGATTACATAACACTTACCCAATAGTTTACATCAAGATGCTCAAAGGCTCATAAAGCACATTCTCATAGGCTTACATCAAAAGCATCCCTATGTACTTCACTAGTGTTGGCCTTGGTCTAATAAGGTCATAATAGAACTATTTCAACACCATATTTAATATAAATTAAGGGGCCAAGGAGAGAAGACAATAGATATAATATATATCCCCTCATAATGAATGCTCATGTGGGCCATTAAATATTCTTATCTTCCCTTCACAAAGGTGCATAAATTGGAACAATATCTCTTAAACATAAAGTTATAACTCCACCTCCTAGATCAATATATTGAGATTCCTATGAGAAGATCTTCAACATGCATTATGAGGACATCAATATATCCCCAAATATCAAGATAATACAACTAAATCATGGAGAAATAGGCAAGTCTCTAGATAATCAATTGAAAGAGTTAGAACAGGTTTATAGAAACAAGGTGTATCTTAATTTGACCATCTAAAACCTACTCAATTTATAGCACAAAAGAATACAAATTACTACACTATTGGTTTTTAGAGTTAGAGCAAACATTCAATATTAGAAAAGTAAAATATTAAACATGATATTGATATGAAGAACTTGCATAGTAAAAATCCCATTTAAAATAGTAACAAGTCCTTGAACTAATACCACCAATATGTAGAGCTCAAAAAACTATGCAATTTGAAAAAATAGGCCCAAAATGCTTCTCTATGCAAAATTTATAGCCTCTAAAAGTTTGGGCATATTAATGCTCAAAGGAGAGAAAACTTTAAATGATAAACCTTAGGATAAAATTTGGTCAATGAGAAGTTTCCACTTGTCTTTCCCAAGCACTAAATCTATTGACATCACACATTGATATAGGACTACCAACTAGGACGATAAAAAATTTAATATCGAAACTTGAAATAATCTAGTTGGTTATCCTTCATATATATATTAAATAATAATTCTTATTCCCAAAGCTTAGGTTATGTAATTGATAGGATTTAAATCAGAGTCTATATGCACACAATGTAGGACCCTTGTTGTTATGCCATAGGAATACACATGCATAAAAATAAATCTACTTCACTTTGAAGTGCTAAGGACCATTTGAATAAATAATTAAACTTGAGTAGGCACCAACAATATCTTGTTGTGTCCCACACGACACCATAGCATGTGCCTTCACTAGGATAGTCTACGAGCTTTAATTCCTATCATTCTATGTAGGGCCTTCAATAATACATATAAATGCATCCCCTAAATATGTGTGTTATTTTTTCTTTTTATTCAAGTCCCTCAACAACCTACATGTGTGAAAAAAAACATATAACCCATGTAAAATGGAGTGTGCATCACATTTTTTTTGTGTTTTTTTGTATGGGGCCCTTAATGGCTAGCATGCCAACAAGCACACCCTATGCACTATGATGAGTGTGCCTCATATAGAAACAACAAACACACCTTCCACATGGTAGAAAATATGCCTAACATGGAAAAACTAGTATTCCTTGCATGTAGTAGTAAGTGTGAATGCACCAAAAAAGTTACCATCCAATTTTGTAAACATCCCTAAACAATTATTGTCTAGTTTGTAGCTAAAAAATACACATGCTACCTTATAATATTAACCACCAAAGTCATACAAATTACCCTACATTTTCTCACCACATTCATAATATTTGTAGAATATTCTAATTTCAAATATCAAATTTTAAAGGGAAGGGTAGAATTGTTGGATGTAGAAACAAACATTAAAATTACAAAATCTACAAAAGTGTTGAAGTAGTACCCTTTGAAAAATTTACAAGGAATTTAACATAATCAATAGTATGTTCATATCTACCACAATTTACCCTATGTAGTCTTTATATTAATGAACAAAGTTACTTCGACCTTTCTCTAATACCATATTGAAATTTGTAATATTATTTGGAAATATCTAGAAATATCCATTCACCGTAGTCGTATATAGTAAAAGGAAAAAAAACAAAAAAAAGAGTATAGATAAAAAAGAGATAGAAAGATATAAATGACAATATATGAGAGAAGTAATAAGGGATTAGTGCATGTGGGTACCCCAATAATATTTTTCATGTACCATAATATGCTATAAATGATTCCTCATTAAGGGGTACTCATAATGATACAAAAAATCCCAATGAGAGGTTAACCTTAGGCTAACATAAACTTTACCTTGACATTAAACTTATGATAAAATAATAATAAATTACTCTTTAAGTAAGGTTATCCATGAAGGTGGATTAACTAATACCACTAAGGGTTAATACATGTGAGTGCCTTTTGACTTACATGAAGATGCTTGTAGGCTTACACATAGATGTCCCTAGGATTATATAGAAAAATATCCACATGCTTACAAAGAAAGATTCCCATAGCCTTTGATGATGATGCCCATAGACTTACGTGAAGATGCTTGAAAGATTACATGGTACTTACCTATAGTCTTACAACAAGAACACCCATAAGTACTTCATCACTCTTGGAATTGACCTAATAAGGTTAGATTACAAATATTTCAACATAATTTTATTCTTGTTATTTACCATCTTTATTAAAATTTTCCAATCTCATCTAAAAGCATGATCAAAATTAATTTTAGTGAACATAAATTCATGATATTTTTTTTTTACTATAAATTGATGCATATTTTTTTGTGTTAACCACATTGTGGTAGATGATCCTTTTATGTATATTCAAAAACCTCTAATCAATAGTATAGAAACTCTTGATCTACACTTAAGGCCTACCAAGATAAGCATCATGCTTATAAACATTTTGTAAAAGTGGAAACAATATAAGTTTATGCTTATGATTATATGAGTTTTTTTAAATTAATTTTACTATCAAGAAAAATGGATATGAGTTTAGATATTATAAGTTAATATTATATTGTTAATCTACATTTGATCAAAATTCAGAATATAGAAATAAAATTAGCTAATGGTTATTTCATCTCTTAATTGAAATGACACCATATTGAAACATAGCAAACCAAGGAAAGGAAGAATATATTTTCTATAAATATAAGTTCCACATGTTTAACCTAAATGTAAAATCAATATTTTGATTTTTATTAGTGCTAATAAAAGCCACATTAAAGCCATTACAAAATTGTCAACCAGTTAAAACCTGGTGTTAATTATAATATTCTCTTACTTACCCAAAAAAAAAAAAAGCCATTACAAAATTGTTATTTTAGATTTTTTTTTGTTAAGTTGGAAAAGTGCATTTTTTAAAGGAATGCTACCTTTTACATCAACATATATGGCCAAAATAAATGTAAAAGCAATATTTTGATTTTTATTAGTGCTAATAAAAGCCATTACAAAATTGTTATTTTAGATTTTTTGGTTAAGTTGGAAAAGTTCATTTTTGAAAAGAATGCTACCTTTTACATCAACATATATGGCCAATCACTATCCATTTCACCAAGAAGGATTTTCCACTAGTATAAAACCTATACCAATCGTGTAATAACAAACACACTTCACTAACCACTTTCAAAACTAAAAAATCAGCATACACCTTACATATCTAAATATCATATACTCTATGCTTTTCTGGAAGCCTCTTCCTACTAATACCCATTGTTAATTCTTGTGGAATTATAATTATTAACTAAATTATTTATGTGAATTGGGATATCATTCTCACATTCCTTTCTAGCATCTGCCATAATTCCTTCATTAGCAAGACCATCTGCTACCCTATTGGCTTCCCTATAAATATGATTGATAGACACATTCTCAAGTCTATCCAAAAGTGCTCGAGCTTCCACCATCATTAAATCAATAGTCCAGGTGGCTAGGTGTTCTCCCTTTAAAATGGTCACAATATTTTGTGATTCTCCTTCAACTATGAGCTTATCTAGATTGCAATTGATAGCCAAAAAAATTCCTACATAAGTTACTCTTGCTTGAGTAAAATGACTTATCTGTTCATCCAGTGATTCAGAAAAGGCTTTGATTACCTTACCTAGATGATTCTGAATCACCCCTCCAGCTCCTACCAGCCTGTGATTACCTTTCGAGACCCCATTAAAATTTAATTTGAACCATCCAATCGATGGCAATATTTATTTTGCATGAGTTCTGGGATGAACTCAAGGCATTAGTAATTTATCTCTAACTCCCTAGCATTTGAATATCCACCTTTTCTACTATGATTCCCATCCATCCTTGAAGTGGATAGTGTTAAAATTATCTATTAGGAAACTTCTTGCTTGGTTTCAAACCATTTCCTAGTCCATCTTCAAGTCCTAAAATATTCTATGGTTTCTTTCATTCCAGACTCTCCACCAGATATGTGGAAGACTTAGAAGCCATAACTTCCTGATTATTTTGCATTTAAAAGGAGGCTCCCATTGCAAGTTCAAATATGAGATACTTCTAGGGAAAACCCACTGAAATTGGAATTCACTAGAGTTGATCAAACAAGTTTTTGGTAAAGGAGCACTTGAAAAATAGATGATCAATGTTTTTCTCCTCTTTTCACACAAAACACATCTATTTGGTAAAGAGAAAACATGTTTTTTCACATTATCCAGGGTCATAATTTATTATGCATAACCAACCACTGAAAAATAGTAATCTTAGGGATGATATATTTGTCCCAAACCTTTACATGGGACCACACTACCCCTACACCTTCAACCAAGTTATAACCAGATTTCACAGAGTAATCTCCACTCTTCATTGTAAATCATTTTTTTTTTAATTTACAAAAGAAATATATATTTTATTTATTCAACTATAAAAATTAACTATTACTAATAATTATTTTTAATTTTTAATGTATATTATTTTAATTTTAATTTTTTGGATTTTTTTAGTATAAGAAACCATTATGACTGACACTTAGGATTAGACATCCCCATCCCACCATGACCTCTCATAAGGGGGCAACACAACGGTTTGAGCTTTGGCTATTTTTCGGGAGGTTCAATATTTAAACCATGATGTGGGCGAGTGTGTGTTAAATTCCCTATTGATAAGTACAGCTCTCGATTTTATAGAAGTCATAGTTGGAAGGAAATTGATCAATCCTATGCATTGGTTGTAGAGGTTTCTCACACTAACCAAATTAAAAAATAAGTAATTTAACAGACAACCCCATGCGTTGGTCTTACGGGTTTCTCACACTAACCAAATTAAAAAAATAAGTAATTTAACACACAACCTCGTGCGTTGGTCATAGGAATTTCTCACACTAACCAAATTAAAAAATAAGTAATTTAACACACAACCTCGTGCGTTGGTCATAGGAATTTCTCACACTAAGCAAATTAAAAAATAAGTAATTTAACACACAACCCCATACAACCAAACCCTTTCACTCCCCTCTAAAACAAACTATTACTAATATTATTAATATATTAAATAGTAATTTTATAAAAATATATTTTTAACATCCATGAATGAGCCTTCTAAAATATGACCACCCTCTAATACACTTATATTTCTTGAGTCAACTATACATAGAGATGCACTAATTTTGTGGGATGAACATACACTTTTTTTTTTGTTGTTGTTATGCATAGATGGCATATGTACCTATGTAAAATACTTGAGCATTTAATATTATGTGAACTCAGACTCTTGTTAATAAACTGCATATAATGAAATGTTGGTATACAAAAAATTAAAAATATTAATATCAATAAATACTAATGTCAACTCAGACCTGTTAATAAACTACATACCATGAAATGTTGATAAACAAAAGAGTTAAAAATATTAATCTCCATAAATACTGTGCAACTTCACTATTTGATTTCATTTCCATATTCATCTATCTTGGATAGAAATAACAATATTTTTTTTGTTTTGATTTCATTTCCATATTTATCTATATTGGATAGAAATAAAAATGTTTGTTTGAGGGTTTGGTTACACAGAAATCCATGTCACAATGAGTGATGAAATAAAAAATATTATTCTTTTTTTTTATTTTTTTTAGTATTATTTTATTATTTTTATTGGTTTGTTATTTGCATTTCAATTTGTTTATGTGTAAACTATTTTTATGTATTACATTTTTTTTTAGACATTATTTATTGTATATAGTGTTTAAATATTCATATGCAATCCTTTATATTTATGTTGTATATTTATTATTTGTTTTTTATACATAGGGAAGTTGGTTACATATACACTATTTGCAGTAACTACTAGTACAAGGTTCAAACTAAAGGAGCTGCTCCCAACAAGCTTATAGCACATTATTGTTGATGATCTAACATGAGGAGGACCATTAGTCACTCAAGATTTGAGATTCGTACTATCATTCTCGATCTGATGCATACTCAAAGGATTCAAATCAAACTACTACCTTTGCAACATGCATGTCTCCAAGGTTTGAACCTAGGTCTCTTCTTCGTAAGGGTCTAGCCAAATAGACAATTACCAATCAACTAACCTTTATGGGTGTGTTGTATACTTGTTATTAAGAAACAATTTTTTTTAAACATATAGTTTTTTTGGAAAAAGCTAGAATATATTAATTTATTAACTGAAACATTACAATATTACCATACTAACACTATCTGCTAGCTAGAAAGTAAAATGAGGTGGATAAGGAATAAAGCATCCATAACTGAATATACATAATAATAAAATTTATTAGCAACAAAAACTCTATAGCTATATCTTGTTGCACTACACTAGATATCAACATTCATCTATGGGAGAGTTTGTTATTGTAGACACCCAAAAGTCGCACATTTCCACTTCTCTCATCATTACGACCGATCAATTTGTAGAACCTACAAAATTTGGATAAATTGACCTCAAATCACTATTCATCCTCATAAGCCCCCTTGGGCTAGTTAAGCTCCTTCCTATGCTTAATCATGGGTCCTCATGTGACCTCCATCATAACTCAACCAAGGTTGAATTCTCCACCATGGTCAAAAAACACTTTATGGTCAAAAGTCAACCTTTTTGGTCAAAACATGCTTTATGGCTAAACACATGATTAATTAAAGTTAATTATGTCTTAATCCTAAGCTTGCCACCTCACCTAGTCTACTTTGACTAGTCTAGTCTTCCACCTCACCTAGTCTACTCTTTGACTAGACTAGCCTTGCCACCTCTCATCCTTATATTTTTTGATATTTATCTTCATCGCACATGTGTATGGGTAAGAGATTCTCTCACACAAACACATTTATGAGGTATGATACCTCATAAGGACACCTCAATGGACACCACCTCACAATGCACACCTGACATGGGATACCTTAGCCTCTCCCCTAACCTTGGTAAACTCTATAAATAGAGTGCCCTCTTTTTCATTTCTAAGAATCCTCCATTGTACATACCCAAAATCTGTTGGAATTGGTCTAGATTACGCTACATCCAAAATCAACGTGGAAAGAAGCTCCAAGAGCAAGAAACAAGCTATACAAACTCCTTTGTACAAGTATCCTTGTAAATACATTTCATTTTAATTAAGCTTCAATTATGCATTAGTTTAGTTATTTGAGTCTTTTATCTTTGTAAATATGGGGCTTGACCAAGGCAAGCCCCCAAATTCTCTAACCCCTTTTTAAAGGTTGTAGGTTTACATGATCTACCCCCAAAACCAATGGCTCATGTGCAAGAAGCCCATCTACATTGAGGAACGCAAAGAACAATCAGACGCAGTTTATATGGGCTTCATACTGGCATGCTCGGTGGGACCTTTACTAAACTGAAATATATGTAGGTATCATTCAAACCCTATCTATTTAGGTTAAAAATAAATAAATAAAAAGGAAAAAAAATTGCTATCAATTTTTCTTTTTATTAAAAAAAACAATTGTTGTCAATTTTTCTTTTTATTCTTAAAAAAGTTGTAATTTTTTTTTTGTTCTTAAAAAGTTACTATAAAAAACAATTGTTGCTGTAATATTTTTAAAATTGCAACTGTACTTTTATTTTGTTCATTGTTTTAATTTTTTACTTTTGTAAAAAAAAAAAAAAACAACAGTCATTGTTGTACTTTTATCTTCTTTATGTTGCTAAAAAAACAAATTAAAAAAAATGGCGCAGGGCCAATCTTGTGGTCCTGCACCTTAAACACCTCCCTTGTACATCTCGACTGAGCAACCGTGTGTAGAGTGCAAGCCTTTCCAACCCTCCCTTTACCACCCTAACCGAGCGACCACGTATAGAGCGCGAGCTACTCTGACCCTCCCTTTACCCCCCCAACTGAGTGATCGTGTGCAGAGCATAGGCTGCTCCGACCCTCCCTTTAACCCCTATACATCTCGACCAAGTGGCCACATAGGTTGCTCCGATCTTCCCTTTACCTCCCAATCCAAGTGGTTGTGCATAGAGCGTAGGCCGATTTGGCCCTCCCTTTACCCCTTGTACATCCCGACTGAGTGGCCGTGCAGGCTTCGACCTTCACTTTACAAAAAACTCCAAAAAAAAAATCAAAATTTTCAAACTTAGGAAAAAATCAAAATTAAAAAAACTAAAAAAATTCAACTTAAGAAAGAAAAAAATTCAACAACTAAAAAAAAAGCAAAGAAAAATTTCAAACTTAGGAAAAAATCAAAACTTAGAAAAAAATAAAAAATTCAAAAAATCAAAAAATAAAAAAAAAATCAAACTTAGGAGAACATTAAAAAAATAAAAAAATTCCAAAAATTCAAAAAAATCAAACTTAGGAAAAATCAAAAAATTCAACTCAAAAAAATGCAAAAAATTCAAACTTAGGAAAACATTAAAAAAAAATCAAAAAAAAAAAAAAAACTTTCAAAAGCATTTAATCTAGATTTATTTCACAAGTTCTAGCATAGATTTCATTTCAAAAGCACTTAGGTTAAATAGGATTTCTTTCGAAAAGGCATTTAGCATAGATTTGCTTTCAAACACATTAGATTCAACTTAACCACCACACACTCATGTTGCATTCATAGTGGTAAGATTGGACTTCATCACCAATCCCCACTCAAGATTGATGACATTGAATTTCATCTCCTTCCACCAGCTCACCCTCCTTAATCACCATAGTAGCTTCCAAAAGTAGTTTTTCAGCCTTCATCACCAGAAGATCCCCTACTCTTGAGAGCTAGTTTTTCAGATTTAATCACTGGAAGGGACCTTCGGAGTAGGTAGTTTTAGAAATCTCCTTTACCACAGGGTTTTTCAAATAATTAGTGGGCACAACTGATCGTTCTTGTGCATACCCTAAACATGAGGGTTAAGCGACCACCCGATTGGGCTAGTAGTAACACATTGACATTGCGATCTCTTTTCTTAAGAGGATTTTGACTCATTAGAGCATTCCCCCTTTGAATATCATTTTACTATGCCTTTCCATTTAGGTCACCATTCACCCATTGGACATGTAGTTCTATTTTGCGCACCTTTGGGTGTTGTAGAAGGTTCTATGCTATGACATACTTGTTTGTTTTAGCATCCACCCATTCCTATTGTTTGTTATTAGGATGGATACTATCATCAAAACACACAAAACAACAAAAACATTTTCTTACTTTTTTTGCATTCACTTTTATCTTGTTCACGTACCTTTTGGGTCACAACACTTATTACAAAACCATCAAAAACAGTTCCAAAACACACTTGTTGGTTTTTAACAATTAGTTTGTACAAAATTCCACATTTGGGGAATTTTCATCTCTTACCAACCTCATGTTTCACATTTGGAGGGAGTTTCTCTCCTTCCAACATATCCTCTACATTTAGAGGGAATTTCTCTCCCTCCAACACATCTTCCACATTTGGTGGGAGTTTCTCTCCCTCCAACACATCCTCTACATTTGGAGGAATTTCATCTCTTCCCAACCTCATATTTTGGAGGGATCTTCATCTCTCTCCAACACGTATTCCACATATCACAAAATTTCACCTCCTTCCAACTCCTTTTCTACATTTAGTGGAGTTTCACTTCAATTCACAACTCCTCTTTCACACTTAATGGGAGTTTCATCTCCTTCTAACTCCTCTTCTACATCTAGTGGAGTTCCATCTCCTTCTAACTCCTCTTCTACATTTAGCGGAGATTCACCTTCTCCTACCACTTCTTTCACACTTGGGGGGAGTTTTCTCTTCCTACAACACCTCTTCTATATTGTTAGCTTTTGATGTAGCAAGCCAATATAGCAATCACAATATGGAGAATAATATGAAAGAAAATAAATATTCTAGATGACTAAAATATGCAATAAATAGAATTGATATAAAATATTACAATGCAACTATGGATGAAATGAACACTCCAATGTAAAGCTACTGAACTACATTGCATCCATCACCAATGGATGGTGTCACACATAGAACTAAGCTACAATATGTCCCCCAACTCTCTATGCCTATGACTCTATATATCTATCTATCTATGAGGCCATCCTTATATAGGCAAAATAGGATATTTGGCCAACACTCTATCTAGCTGTGCAAGGCACAACTTGCACATGTACAACTTGCACATTGACACTTGTGCACTTATTACATTGCATGAAGTAACTAGATAACTTGCCCCTAAAGTAATCCAAGTATGTACCTTAGAAGATACATTTACATAACCCAAATGATGGAATAGACTGTATTTCTAACACCCCCTTGTATTACATTATTTGGGTGTTGAAGACTTTAGTCTTCAATATGGACCTTCTTCTTATTGAACTTTGTCTTCTTCCTTTGCATTCTTTGTGTTTAGGTTCAGTAGGTAATCTGTATCTTCATATGATGCAAAGTAAGCTGAAACTGAGCATTCTTCTTTCAAATGACTTTGCATTTTATTCCTCATTTATCTGCTGTATTTTCTTCTTCATCTTTGGATTTGCCTTTGATTCTAGTTTTTGTGTTCTCATAAGAGGTCGAGCTGCTACTAGGTTCTTGTGAAGATGATTCTCATTTCTTGTATTTAGTTTGTACAGAATCTTTTGAACAACTACTTAAGACATCATGATAAGATTTTGAGTTAGTAGAACAAGAAGTGTTGATGCTACATGAGGATTAAAAAAACTTTTCTAGATATGATTCATCAAGTTTTGACTTCTTTTTGAGTAATTCTATCAATCCTTTTTGCTCTTCATTTTTTGCCTTGTAGTGTTTATATGTAAGCAGTGCCATGTATAATATACTTGCACAATATAAGGAAAGAAAAATATCAGTTTTTCCATTGGTAGTTGCTTCATTGAGACGAGTTTGAATATAGCACTCCATAGTATCAAAATTATCTTCTAAAGATTCACTATGGATTATTTTTGAAGCTAGATCTAACCTTCCTTCTGATTTCATGAGTAGATTCATGATCCCAAGTTTTATTGCATTGGATTTTTACTTTTTGAAGCACTCATTGGTAGAAGTAGACATTCTTATATAGCTCCCTAGTATTAGGATATGTGCTCGTTAATTGAAGTATATAAGCTTTATTTGATAAACCTTTATTAGTCTTGTATGCTTTCTTATGTCTCCCTAGGTATGAATACCTAATTATCGGTTTTTGAAGAAAGCTTATATCTTCACAACTTGACAATATTTGATGGATATTATTATCAAGTTTTGTAGAATCCCTTATGACTCCCTAGATATTTTTTAGAGTATGCTATAGTACTTTTGTAATATATAGTTCAATTTTTGGTTGATTTTGTACAAGTTTTTGTAAGGATAAAAAATCAACTTCTTAACTCTTTAATATTCCTATTGAACTAAGCACTTTTGAATTTTTGAAGAGGTTTTAATGTTGGATTTCTTTTTTCCCTAAAGAGAATTTTTTTGAGACAAGAATATAAATTTCCAACTTTGATAAAAAAATTTAATAACCCCTTTTGAAACCCTTAGGAAATTTGTTCAAGTGTTTCTAATTTCCAAAAAACTAGTTTGAAGTTGTAACCCTTATCACTCCCAAATTTGGAAAACTAGAACACATTAATATTTGCAAGAATTAAATGGATTAATTTCAAGTAGAATCCCTTATTGCTCCTAATTTATAAGTTACAAATACTATATTAATTTCCCTAAGTTTTTCTTTCAAACAAATATTGATTTCAATTAAAATATCAACCTTATCTTATAACCTTATAACTTCCTTTTTAAAATGAAAGTAAATTGAATGAGAAAATTAAGGCTTTGTACCTTTATGACATCAAGTGAATATGGCAGTAAACTCTCCTTTTTGAGCGTAAATTCCCCAAGGCTATAATGCTCTACGTAAATGCTAGTTGATCGAGAACTATATCTGACTTGCTTTAGATCCCTACCGAATTACATCTGAACTACTACCAAGCATCTATCGTCAATCTACTAATTCGTTCTTGAACTATTATCGAGAAACTATTGTTGATCTACCGAGTAGCTTCTAAACTATTGCTCGTATTTTTTCAACTGGTGCACTTCCTTTCCTTGGTCCAAGACATCTTTAATATGTGATAAGATGAGTGACAAGTGTCATGACATAAGTTTCTGAATGCTCATGGAAGCTTTGAATTGGTTGGTGGAGGTTCTGAAATCACTCCACTATTAGTGATAAATATTACTTTTGTATTAAAATATTTTGATTCTCCCTTAAGAAGTGTCTAAGAAATGCTCCTTCCTCAATGTCTACAAGCTATCTTTGCTGTAACATATGTCAAGATGTATATCACTCCACTATTTAGAGTATGGGCACCAAGAAATATAACATCTTCTTTATAAGCATTATAGATAATCTCTCATAGGACAAGTGGTAGCTGCATGCCCTTCTCTCTATCAACGCTGATTTGAAGACTCTCCAATACGTTTTCCACCTTGATCTTTGCTATTTTACGTAGATGCTGAAGTGTCTCCAACCAAGAAAAGCTAATGGTTGAGCTGTGGTGGAGATATGGTGGAGCTTTGGTGGAGATATGGAGTAGCTTTGGTGGCCCTTGAATGGAGTCTAAATGGTAGCACTTGGATGAAGACTCCTTGATGCTTTACTCCACTATTGGCTTTCACTTTTGGTATAAATGCTTCTTTGCTTTGACGTCCGTTTGCTTTATATTTTTATTTATACGTTGCTTGATCTTCCTTATGACTTGTATTATGTAGGTTCAGCTGTCCAAGATGAGCCCTTTGAGTCACTCCCATTGCTTGGGAAGAGTGCTTACGCTCAACCCTTTCTTGGCTGATTTTTCCTGTGTTTATTGTGCCTTTTTGGGGCACATTCAAATGTGCTTTTACACTATTAAAAACCAGATTAAAATGGTGTTATAAAATGTACTATAGTATATACATAAACTTCCTTTGATGCACCTTCTTTTGCACTATTTTTTCAGATCAAAAATTCTGGTTCTATGGCAGATTTTTCTCCTACAATACAAGGGTTTTGAGGTTGTCTTTTATGAGTAGGCACCTTCCCCTTTTTTCTTGGACACTTAGATAACAACTCCAAGCTTAGATAATAGTAGATAGAAGCTTTCTAATTTATGCAATTTTTTGCACTTTCTTTTATTGCATTCAATCTTGTAATGCTTTTGGATTTGAGACTCACCAAGTCTCAATATTTGAAGCGTCTATTTATATTTTTGGTTAGTTGTGTTCTTTTCTAGGTTTTAGAGGATTCTAACCTTTTTGGGTGGCTTCTTTAGGCCACTACGAGTTGCAAATTTCTTTGCTTCAATAGTGCCTTTAGATACTTGATACAAATAAGATTTTGTGCCCTTCAAGAACACAACTAATTTCTTTTGAGAGTAGTGTAATAGTACAAGTATTTCAATTTTAATGCACTAATATTACACCTTATCACTCCAATCAAATCTCAACTTAACACACTAAGAATTTACTGCAACTAATCAAGAATAACCTAAAATTAATCTTTAATAGTTATTCTACAATTTCACTACAACTAATACTGTAGGACTTAGTTTTATTTTTCTTTTTCCAAAATAGATAATAGGTAGTTGATAGAAGCAATTTTGAAATCTAATCAACTCCTAATAAAAGTGCAACTGAACATTAAAAATGCTTTTTTCTTTTTGCACTTCTAAATATTGTAATCAAATTTTCTCTTTGTAAATTTAATCTAAATTTAGGTGCTTTTAATAAATTTGATAGGTAAACAAATTAATAAACCTATTTGCACTAGAAATTTGCATACCTTTTTTTGTAGTAGCTCTTTTATTACTTCTATAGAGGATGTAGATCTTGGTGGCTAGAATCACCAAGTTGTTGCTATGATAATGTCCTTGCAGCTCTTTGTAGACTATCTTGAATAGCTCCTTCTTCACCAAATGATGGTCTTGACATTTATTTTATGAACTTCGGATTTGATGGCTTGTTCTCCTCTTATGTTCTCATTTTGTTGCAAATTTGGATAAGTCTTTGTCTCTAAAGCGATGCCTTCTTGCTGTGAGAGGTAATATTCAAATCTTTAATATTTGGTGAGCTTCTTTTGTATTCAAGTCATATTATCGATTTTTGACTTCAAGAAGGATCTTCTTATGAGATTTAGCACTCCTTCCCAAATTATTCTTCTAGGATTTGGCACTCCTTGCCAAATTATTCTTTTCTTGGGCTTGTTTTCGGATGGTGATAATTGTCCCAAGTCCTTCACTACCAAAGGATTTTTCTTGGTAGTGGATTTATCTAATGAGTTATTTGAGAATATCTTCAATAAGGCTCTCCTAGACTTTTTTTACATGCTCGATAAGACCTTCCCAAGGTCTCTTATCTGAAAACTTATGATGATATTTCTTGAGACCTTTTCTTCAACCTTTTGCTCCTGGAAGTGTTGGTGATGAGATCTACTTCTAGATCTCTGATTCTACTACTTTTGGATTTCGATCAGGACTCACCTAATCCTTATTCTCCTTCTCCTTCCTTGACTAGAAATTCTACAATAAGATCTTCTCCTGATCTCTTTGATTTTGCTTTAGGTTTTGAATTGATTCTGAAGAAGAAACCCTTCCTAAATTTCTTGTAGGAAGTTTTCCAACTCATTGACCCTTCTTTCCCTGCAACAAAGTATCAGTAATGAAATATTTAATCTAATTTTGAATAATATATTCTCTTTGAATTTTGGAACAAGGCTTCTATGGTATTTTTTAGTACCAAGGCTACTATGGCATTTTTTAGTACCAAGGCTTCTATGGCCTTTTTCAGTATACTTTTTTAGTACCAAGGCTCATGTGGCATTTTGGTATCAAGACTTCTATGGATTCTCCTTCAAGGATCTTATGGCATTTTCTCAAAGTATTATATGGCATTTTTATATCAAGGCTTCTATGGACTATTCTTCAAATTTTTAAGTTATTTTATTCAACAATAGAGATCTTCAGTCTCCTGACTTTATCACAACTCTTCACAAGAAGTCTTCTTCTGCAGTATTCTTCTCTTGCACAAGGAACCAATCTCTGCACTATGAGGGCATTTCAACATTCGAGCAATGAATTTGGAGTCTCCTAGCTTTCTATCATAAGAGGAGTCCCAATCCTATAAGAATTAGTTTTTTGCAAACAAAAAAAACTCTAGGCACTAGTTAGAAAAATCCATATATCTTGGATAATCCTCACTAAATGATTTATCAATATAGTGGCTTGAATGCTGAGTCCTGGTATTCACGAGTTTTTCCTGAAACTCTATGGAAAGACTCTAGTCAATTGCAATCTTAGTATTTCCTAGAATTAATATTTTTTCAATCCTCACTCATGACTCTCCCTAATTCTACCACATAGATTCTTCTAAAAGCTTTTGATAGTGGCTGGTCCAACGGTGCGTTAGTTTGTTAAAATTATTAGGCTCAATGATAATAGTGGATTTCATATAGACCCACATAGACTAGATCTACTGTAGCTCTGATACCACTTTGAGATTTTGATGTAGCAAGCATTGAGAGATAGCAATAACAAGATGTAGAATAATATGAAAAAAAGTAAATCTGCTAGATGACTGAAATATGTAATAAATAGAGTTGATATAAAATATTACAATATAGATATGGAGGAAATGAACACTCCAATATAAATCTACTAAACTACATCACATCCATCACCAATAGATGGTGTCACACATAGAACTAAGCTACACTATGTCCCTCGACTCTTTATGTCTATGACTTTATATATATATATATATCTATGAGGCCATCCTTATATAGGTAAAATAGGATACTTGGCCAACACTCTATCTAGCTATGCAAGGGATAACTTTCACATGTACAAATTACACATTAACACTTATGCACTTATTACATTGCATGAAGTAACTAGATAACTTGCCCTAAAGTAATCTAAGTATGTACTTTGGAAGAGACATTTACATAACCCAAATGATGGAATATAATCTATTTCTAACATATTTTTACCAGAGATTCACATTCTCCTACCACCTATTTCACAATTGGGGGGAGTTTCTCTTCCTCCAAACCCTTCTACATCTAGCAAAGTTCCACATCATTCTAACTCCTCTTCTACATTTAGTGGAGTTCCATATCATTCTTACTCCTCTTCTACATTTAGAATATTTTCACGTCCTTCATAATCCATCATCCAAAGTTGAAGTTTATTTTCCTCCAAACCCTTATTCTACATCTAGTGGAGTTCCACCTCCTTCCAACACCTCCTCTACATCTAGTGGAGTTCCACCTCATTCTAAGTCCCTTTCTACATTTAGCGAAGTTTCACTTCCTTCAAAATCCATCATCCACAATTGGAGGAGTTTCATCTCACTCCACTACCTCTTCTACATTTAGCAGAGATTCACCTCTTCCTACCACATATTCCATAATTGGGTAAGTTTTATCTCCTTCCCACCTCATCTTCTATATCTAGAAATTTTTTCTCTCCTTCCCAACACCTCTTCTACATCTAGCAGATTTTCATCTCCTTTTAATTCCTCTTCTACATTTAGTGGAGTTTCATCCCATTCACAACTCCTCTTTCATACTTGGGGGGAGTTTCATCTTCCTCCAACGTAACTTCAAATTGGAGGTAGTTTTTATCTTTATCCACCACATATTCCAAAATTGGAGGAGTTTTTCTCTCCTTCCCACACATCTTCTACATTTTGCAAAGTATCTCCTTCTTCCAACACCTCTCAATCAAAAAATCCATTGCTAGGATCTCAAAAGGGTGTGATTTTGTTAAAGGTTGTATCCTTTACCTTGCATTCACCTCTCACTCCATAAACAACACATCATCATATGCAGGTTCTAATGCAACCACAACAAGAACTATTCTCACAACCTGCCACTCATTCCATTCATCAGGTATCAAGGCATCACCTTCCAATATCAATTCCCCCATGATTTATTCATCATTTGTAGGTTCTAGTGCAACAATAACAATTACTAGTCTCATAATATTTCACTCATTTCATTCATCAGGTATCAGAGCATCAACTTCCAACATTGGTCCCATCACAATTACATTCACCACAACAGGTTCCAGTAATACCACCAAACATACTAGTCCTCCATAACACATTCTACCTCAATAGGTTCTAGTACAACCATCACAAGTATTGATCCTACAACTTGCCACTCATTCCATTCATCGGGTAGCGAGGCATCAACCACCAATGCCAATCCCACCATAATTTATTCATCATATGTAGGTTATAGTGCAACAACAACAAGCACTAGTCTCACAACCTACAACTCATTCCATTCATAGGGTATAGGGGCATCAACTACCAATATCGATCCTACCATAATTAATTTATCATATATAGGTTCTAGTGCAACAACAACAAGCACTAGTCTCATAACTTGTAACTTATTCCATTCATCAGGTACTAGGGCATCAACCACCAATGTCGGTCCCACCATAATTCATTCATCCGTTTGTTCTAGTACAACCATCGCAAGTACTGACCCATAACTTGCCACTCATCCCATTCATCAGGTACTAGGACATCAACAATCAATGTCGGTCCCACCACAACACATTCATCATCCATAGTTTCCAGTGCAATAAAAACAAATACTAGTCTCACAACCTGCCACTCATTCCATTCATCAGGTATTAGGGCATCAAATACCAATGCTGGTCCCACCATAATTCATTCATCATACACAAGTTCTAGTACAACCACCACACGTACTGGTCCCACAACCTACAACTCATTCCATTCATCGTATACCAAGATAAAAAACAAGCACTGGTCCCATCACCTATACCCCATTCCACATAAATATGTTATAGTGTGATAACCACAAGCACTGGTACCACCACCTACATCTCATTCATTATAAATAGGTTCTAGTATGAAAACCACAAGCACTAGCTCCACAACCTGCTACTCATTTCATTCATTGAGATAGGGGCATCAAACACCAACGCTGATCCTATCACACTTCTATTCATCCACACCAGGTTCTAGTACTACCACCACATATACTAATCCTCCACAATGTATTCCACCTCAGGAGGTTCCAATACAACCACCATAAGTACTAGCCCCATAAATTGCCACTCATTCCATTCATCAGGTATCAAGACATCAACCACCAATGCCTATCCTACCATAATTAATTCATCATCCATAGGTTCCAGTACAATCACCACAAGTACTAGCCACACAATCTACCACTCATCCATTCATCAGGTATCGAGGCATAAACTACCAATGTCGATCCCACCATAATTCATTTATCATCCATAGTTTCTAGTGCAACAACAATAAGCACTAGTCTCACAATCTACCACTCATTCCATTCATTAGGTACTAGGGCATCAACCACCAATGCTAGTCCCACCATAATATATTCATCATATATAGGTTCTAGTACAACCACCATAAGTATTGGCCTCACAACCTACCACTCATTCCATTCATCGAGTATCAGAGCATCAATCACCAATGCTAATCCCACCATAATTCATTTATCATCTACAGGTTCTAGTGCAACAACAACAAGCACTAGTCTCACTATCTACCACTGATCCCATTCATCGGGTACTAGGGTCACAAACAACCAATGCTAGCCCCACAACCACAACTCATCATTCCATATAAGAAGGTTCTAGTGCCACAACCACAAGCACTGGTCCCATCACCTATATCCAATTCCACATCAATAGGTTCTAGTGTGAAAAAAACAAGTGCTAGTACCACCACCTACATCTTATTCATCATAGATAGGTTCTATTACGAAAAAAACATGCATTGGTCCCACCACTTGTGCCTCATTCAACATCAGCAAAATAAACCCCACAAAAGGCCTAAGACACACTTTAGGCCTAACCCAAAAACCCTAAGATGCACTTTAGCCCTAGCCTTGCTCACTTGCAGGCCCTATCACAAATTTTATGGGTGCACTAGCAGATTTTTGAGATCCCGAGAGTCCACACTTGAGTGTGTGAACTTTACAATTTACCTCTAAAATTGGTCCTTGATACACGAGGTATCAATTTCAAATACCCAAATCCATAGTAAGGTAAGTCAAGGGAGGTTAGAAGCCTCTTGCCCCATGGGAATTTCTATCCCCCATACCTAGAATCTAAACCACCTCTCACCATGGTGTATACAAGGTAAAATCATTCCTTGTATTTTTGGTACCACATAATTAGGATTATGTTCACTACAAAACACCATCACAAATCCACCATCATCTCATTCTACACTCCATGCTAACTGCACCATGCCATCACAAGTCCACCATAATCTCTCCACCTCCAACTAACTTGATTCAAATCTGCCATCGATCATATTTATTTCAAAAGCATTCTAGCTTATATTTACTTCCAAAAGTATTTCCATTCAGTCTTCATTTCAAAGCATTAGGTTAAATTTGATTTTGTGAGGATGCATTCTAGCTTAGATTTATTTCAAAAAGTATTTCCATTTAGTCTTCATTTCAAAGAATTAGGTTAAATTTGATTTTTTGGGGGCACATTATAGCTTAGATTTATTTCAAAAATATTTTTCATTCATTTCAAAAAGCATCTAGATTAAGTGTGTGGCTTCATTTCACAAAGCATCTAGACATAACCTAGCATAGTATAGCCTAGTGTAGGCATAGAAATCAGCATAACCTAGCATCCACATAGCCTAACATAGTCTAGCCTAGCATCAGCATAGCCTAGCCATAGACATAGCCTAGTCTAGCATAGGTGTAGCAATCCACATAGCCTAGCATAGCATAGCCTAGCCATACACATAGCCTAGCCTAGCCTACCTTAGCAATTTTTCACTTCTTATCTACTTTCTGGTCTTAGCAGAGATTTTACTCTAAGGAGAAAAATTCCTTGCTTGTACATTCTTGTACATTCGATATTGAAAACAACAAAAATACAAAACCAAAAACAAAAATACAAACAAATCAAAATTATCCATTGGCGACGTGTCTTGCATGTCATTTTCCTCTTCTCTACCAGTCTTGTACTCCATTTTATCCCACATCTTCTATCTCATATGTATCTATATCAATGTTGTATGGTCATGCTTTGAGCAGCTACATACCTTTGATTGGATCCTAATTTCTTCTTATCCTTCTTCTCTCTACTATTTATTTTTGATCAATATTATATGGTCACACTTTGAGTGGCTACATACGTTTGATTTACATTTTATTCTTCCTTTCCCTCTCTTCTTCTCTTCTTTCTCTCTTTCTTCTCTTCCCCTTCCTCCATTTCATAGGCTCACTTCTCAACCTCTTCCATCATCATCCACACTCATCAATCATGTTGATACTACCAAACATTAACATTCAATTCACTCACCAAATGCATCCATACATGCTATCAAGCTTCGTTCGTATCAATTGGGTCACTCATTTGGAGTCATAAATTTACGTTAAACTATATCCCTTGGTTTTATTACTCGAGAACAAGTTGGCCGTGCTTTAGTTTGCATTCATAGATATTATATCATGTCATGCATTTTTCTTGTACATAAGCATTCGATCATGTAATTCACTCATGCTTTTCATGCTCTTGCATTGTTCATCATCACGTTGTCACATAACTCTCCTTGTACATATGCATACACCATTTTGCATACAACAAATCATTGAAGGGTTAAACATACATTTGTTAGCATGCCTATAGTGGTGTCCGAACCTATTCTTAGTTGTCTGGAAATAGGAAGTTTTTCTATTTCTCAACCATTCATAGTCAGTCTAATCAACCAACATTGAAAGCCATAAAAATTCTAAAGCATTTCAAGGCTTCACTCGGCTAACTTGAGTTCTTTCATGGACCATATCACATGTCTCATACATTAAGAAAAATTTAAGTGTAGGGAGGACACCACCTTGCGTAAGCCTTGCCATAATGCCAATGGTTTCCCCTACTCATCCTATCATTTACATGATCAACATAAATATAAGGATCGACAAAAGGACAAGCTCAAAAGAAAAATAAAAAGGTTAGAAAATAAAAGCCAACACCTACAAGAGCAATACAAAAAAATAAAAGCAAAAGAAAAGCAAAGAAAAAGAGCACCATAAAATATATTAAATCCCTGAGGTCCTTAGATCCATCATAAAATCATGAGGTGATCTCCATCGCTAGCAATAGACTATAGACACCTGCTTGGAAGTGGAGTATACCTTACAAGTGGTGACATGTCTATCACATTAGTGACCTTTTGTATAGACCACTGTGTGCTTGTAGATGAGCTAGCTTAATTGACCAAGTTTGCAATAGGTTAGTCCAACCTCACTAAAAATAGATAAATGCACATAATTTGCACACACATGACCATGATAGGATTAATATTAGTTAGGATAGTTAAGACTTATGTAGGATATTGATTGACTACTTGATGTGTTTGATTTTTCAAACTATGGTGTTTGACTTTCTAGAAATTCTTCTAAACATTCAACAATATTGGGAACAAGGACCAAATAGCATCACTACTAGCTCTACCAATGACACATGTTCTCTTCATCATATTTGTACATTATCATTCATTGAATATTTAAAGAGTCCATTACATTACATCCATAGGTACATTTCTACTTTCATTAATCATACATATTGCATGTTTGCTTGTCTCATCATAGGGTGTACAATCAATGCGACTATTCCATTATCTTTGAGTATTTCAACCATTTGAGATAATCAAAATCAAATACGGATTTCCAAACCTGTGATCACATACACATATATCAAGTGTACATACAACACACTTCTTGCATCCATACACATCACACCATTGTACATCATCACAAGAGCTCATCATGCATATCATTGCATAAAAATATCTGTACATCATTAAAATCATCCATAGGCTACATTGTATATACATCATGCTATACGTTGCCTCATCAACAACAATCATCATATACAAAAATGGTGACACACTCGCCACACCAAAAAGAGAAATAAGAGAGAAGAAAATGTAAGCCCTCTTAGCCTTACTATCCATTGGGAGTCTCCCCACTTCTCTCATATCTACAATGAGGCTTCTCAAACCTCTTCCAAATCTTCTTCACCACTCTCTCCGCACTCCACGTTGCTTAAAATGACCCCACAAAGGCACTTCGTGCTTAAAAATACCATATTCAGTGGGTTCGCACAAGCACATGCAAATTTTTTTATTCGCACACCCATGTGCGAATATTTTGATTCGCACACCCATGTGTGAACCTATCATTTCACTTTCAAATTCTCATAATATGCTTGGCTATGACCTTTTATACCCTCTATTTGCAATTTTCAACACTCTTTTCATCATTTTCATCATTTTAAATCGACTCATTATTGCTTTTCATATTTACCATTGCCAATTCATTGCTTGAGGGGGTAGTCATCCAACACATCAAAATTTGCCTTGCACATGATCAAACAACCAAACATCCAATCATGGATACAACAAATACCTAAGATTTTTTTTGCTAAAGATTATCTCAAGTCCTCATTTGCTAGGACAAACAAAAAGTAGAATTTCTCTTCTCAATCAAAACTTCAATTCAAAACAAATAAATATTTGATAAACCTCAAAACACCTATGAATGTAGAAAACTCATGGATTCCCTTCTTCATAGTGGCAGTTGTTTGACCACTTTTGAATGAAGCACCTGACTAAGCTCTACCTTACAACATCAATGGTTTGTCAAATATCATCAAGAACTCATCAATAAATCAAAAGCTAAAGTCTACAAATGTATTTATTCCTTATACAATTGGAACATCTCAAGTTGATCACAATACAAGATAATCTTACGCCTACCCCCAAAAGCAATCATTATGATGCTTCAAAGAGTCGTACTCAATCACAAATCATTTTTATCAATGTGTCTATCTTACAATCATCCACAAGTCATTAACCATAAATTCTTTAATTTCCAAATCATCTCATCAATTCATGTCATCAATTTTATAATGAATCGTGTTTTCACACAACATAGTACAAAAGGAGTAAAATTTAGACACCCAAAAGTTACACATTTCTACTTCTCTCATCATTGCGACCGATCAATTTGCAAAACCCATAAAATTTTGCATAAATTGACCTCAAATCACTATTCATATTCATAAGACCCCTTGGGTTGGTTAAGCTCCTTCCTACGCTTAATCATGGGTCCTCATGTGACCTCCATCATAACTCAACCAAGGTTGAATTCTCCACCATGGTCAAAAAGCACTTTATGGTCAAAAGTCAACCTTTTTGCTCAAAAACTACTTTATGGCTAAACACATGATTAATTAAGATTAATTATGTCTTAATCCTAAGCTTGCCATCTCACCTAGTCTACTTTGACTAATCTAGTATTCCATCTCACCTAGTGTACTCTTTGACTAGACTAGCATTGCCACCTCTCATCCTAATATATTTTGATATTTGTTTTCATCACACATGTGAATGGGTGAGAGATTCTCTCACCTAAACATATTTATGAGGAATGAAACCTCAGGGGACACCTCAGAGGATACCTCAAAATGGCCACATCATAAGGATACCTTAGTGGACACCTCACAATGGACAACTCATAATGCACACCTCATGGGACACCTCAGCCTCTCCCCTAACCTTGGAAAACTCTATAAATAGAGTGTTCTCTTCTTCATTTCTAAGGATCTTGCATTGCACATACCCAGACTCTACTAGAATTGGTCTAGATTACACTACATCCGACATCAACATGGAAAGAAGCTCCAAGAGCAAGAAATAAGCTACACAAAATCCTTAGTATAGGTAAGGATCCTTGTAAATACATTTTATTTTAATTAAGCTTCAATTATGCATTAGTTTAGTTATTTGAGTCTTTTGACTTTTTAAATATAGGGCTTGACCAAGGAAAACCTCTAAATGCTCTAACCCTTTTTTTTAGGTTGTAGGTTTACAGGATCTATCCCCAAAATCGATGACTCATGCACAAGAAGCCCATCTAAAATGAGGAATACAATGAGATAATTAGACATAGTTTCCATGCACTTCAGTTATAAGAAAAAATTCTAGGTGTGTCTTCTATGATATCTTCTAAAGTCTTCCAAGAAGAAATAGAAGTAATCAAAACCTAGAGTTGCTCATTATTGTTAACTACCTTCTTTATAGTTTTCTATTGGACCCTTTGAAGATCCTGAACCATATGAGAAATTTGATGAAGTCTATCAATAACATCTTTTGGTGTGTTGGAAGTTCCATAGACTTGGGAATGAATGCGTCCCATATGTAACAAAAGATCAAAGGTTAATTCTACTAAAAGTAGATCCCATGGAGGAGTAGATCTAGTAAATAAATATTTGCATCTGCACTTCCAAATGTGCTTGAGAAGGATGAGTCTACAAACATACCAAAGTTTGAGGCATTGATAAAACTAAGAAACACCAAGCAGAGAAATCTTCCAAGATCTAGTGAAAGTGGGAAAAACAAAAGAGTAGAAGACATCCCAAAAATGTTTAGCCATGTTACAAAACCAAAAAAAAGTGAATAAGAGTTTCTAAAGCATTACAAAAATTGTATTGAGGAAAATGTGTAAAATCGTAGTCAAACATTCACAAGTTGGATTTTTTTGATGCAAAATCCACCATCCAAGAAGTTAAGTTTTGGATTCAACAGGAACTTTCCAATTTTAGAAACAAGAAGCTACCATTTGGCATTGGTAAAATTCACTTGCCACTTGACATTGAGCTTAGAGTCTAAAGAAGGAGAGATTTGATTTTATAATATCATGGCAATTAAAAAAATAAAGTATAAATATAAAGAGTAGGAATATTAATTTACATGAAAAAATGTGTAATGTCATTTTTTATTTGATTTCTTGTCCATCTTCATCTATCTTGAAAAACAATAAAAAATTATTGATTTTTACTAATCATATAGACAATAAAAATATTGCTTTTTACTAATCATATAGAAAGGCCATGTCACACTAAGTTATTAATAGCATAGGCTATGTTATTGGGATTGAGTTTAACCTTAAAAGAGTAAAAAAATTATGGATGCATGTACTCATCGTTTTGAGCATAAAATAAGTAATTATACTTGTATTGGGTACATGTAGGCACATATAATACCTTAATGATAGGGATACTGCAATAGCAAAGGTCATTGGGGTCTCTTAAGGGAGATCTAGGCTCAATTCCTAAGAAGGTTGACCCCTAATATACCTCCACTTTTGAACCTCTTCCCTAAAAATGATATAATTGATTATGAAGTGCCTCTTCCAAAAAATGATATAATTAATTATGAGATACAAGGCATGAAAACCTTTTAATAATTTCTAATTTCTTCGAACATGTATCTTAATACCTTATACACCCTTCATTCTCATAAATATAATTTATGTACCATAATTATGCTAGTTTGGAATAACTATAATCCATACATACACACCAATACAACCTTGGTTGAGGGGATAATTAATCATAAAACCAATATGTGTATATGTTAAAATGGATCACATAAAATGCACAATATCACCTTTGGAAAGATTTATGAGATGCATTAAAAGTTCAAGTTAAATATGTCAAGTATACTTCAAGGTTTGAAAAGGATAAAGATAAATTATATACATAACCTAGAAGCTTATACAAAATAAAAAATTGTTATATTTATTAGATGCTTTAAAAGTTCAATAAGTTAAATAAATAGGGTTAAGTGTACTTTAAAAGTTCACTAAGTTAAATAAGTAGGTTCAAGTTTACTTTGAAATTTCACTAAGTTAAATAAGTAGATCAAGTGTACTTCAAAGTTTGAAAAGGGATAAACATAAATTATACACATAATCTAGAAGCTTATAAATAAAAAAATATCCCCATATCTTCTTATAGTGTTATTTTATTATATTTTATATTGTTATCCATATTTCAACTTTGTTTATGGGTTTCTTTCTCTTAGTGTATTACACAGTTTCCTTGTATACAGTTTAAGTATATGCAATATTTTAATTTTGTGTTGTATATATATATATTTATAGGGAAATAATCTCTCTCCTATTTTTTAATTTTTTTTCTAACTCTTTAAATGTTTACTTTGAGTGAGGTGGACATAAAAATATCTCCTTTTTAGGTCTCATAGCATTGTGCATATGTTTTTATTTTTTGGTACATAGGAGAGTTCGCAACAACCACTATTTTTAGTAATTGACCAACATAAGGTTCAAACCATAGGAACTGCACCAACAAACCTACAATCTAGTTTTTGAGTAACCCAACGGGAGATGGGGATTGTCGGTCCCTCGCGGTTCATACCATCATCATCGGTCTGATGCAAACTCGGAGAATTCAGATCAGACTACTACCTCGCAAAGGGTTCCAAGGTTTTGAACCTAAGTCTCTTCTTGGTAAGTGCACAACCACACCTACACTTACCAATCCACCTAGCCCCATATGTTATAAAGTAACTATTAATTTTTATATATAAATATTTGACTATATAATACCTTAAAATTTAAAAATTCAAAGCATACATTAAAATATTCATAATATATATATATATATATATATATATATATATATATATATATTTGAAAAAAAACTAAATTATATTATATCATTAACCGAAACATTATAATATTTTGGTGTTAACATTGTCCACCAACTAAAAAACAAAACAAAATGAGGTGGATCAGGAGTAAAACATTCATAACTAAATATACATAAGAATAGAAGCTAATATCAACAAAAAGTCTATAGCTATATCTTGCTACAATACACCAGATATCAACATTTATTTGTGGAAAAGTGAAAAAATTCTAGGTATGTCTTCCATGATATCTTTTGAAGTCTTCAGAGAAAAAAAGAAGTAATCAAATCCTGAACCTGCTTATCATTGTTAACTGTCTTCTTCTTAATTTTTTGTTAAAATTTATGAAGATCTTGAATCATATGAGAAAGTTGATGAAGTCTGTCAATAACATATCGAGGCGTGTTGGAAGGACCATAGACTTGGGAATCAATGTGTCCTAATATTCATAACATTTAAAAGAAAATAATAATATATCTAAAGAATACTCTTAATTTTAATCAATAGTATTATCTCACACCTTATTAGTTATTTTATCATAATTAAAAATAAATATAAACATTCATAATTAAAAAATATATAAATATTTATATTGTTAAAAAATGAAGTTTAATATATATGGGATTAAGGGTAGAACACAAATTGGTATTAAGGGTAGCAGCAAGTGTGAACATGTGAATCAGGAGTAAGGGCAGTAGTGAGTGCGAGCTAATCCAGGAGTAAGTGCAGTAGCAAGTATGAATGTGATCTAAGAGTACGTGCAACTGAAGCGAGTGTGAGTGAGTGCAACCAAAAGTGAGGGTAAATGCAAGCTGGGAGTGAGTGTGAACCAAGAGGGAGTGCGAATAGAGATTTAGTCATGGCAGAAGAGCGATAGGTTCATTTAGAGTGCATCAATACTTCAAACCCTTACCATGAATGTGTGGAATATTATTTCCAAAAAATTGTTGAAGCCAAGGAACACCAAAAAAAGAAAAGGAACACCAAAAAAAGAAGAGGCAAGGGCAATTGTGATCTAAGAGGGAGGGCAAGTTGGGAGTGAATGCGAGGTAAGATAAAGTGCGAGGTAGGAGAGAGTGCGAAACAAAAGGGAGTGTAAACTAAGAGGGAGTGTAAGCCATGATTAAATTATGGCGAAAGAGCAACAAGTTAATCCATAGTGCATCAATGCTTCAAAGGGCAACACGTTAATCCAGAGTGCATCAATTCTTCAAACCCTTACCATGAATGCACAAAAAATTGTTTCCAAAAAATTGTTGAAGCCAAGGAATACCAATAAAAAGAAGAGACATAGGTATTTGTGAGCTAAGATGGAGTGCAAAACAAGAGCAAGTGTGAGGCAAGAGAGAATGCAAGCTGGGAGAAAGAGGGATTGCAAGCAGAGAGGGGTGCAAATCAAGAGGGAGTGCAAACCAAGAGTAAGTTGCATTAGCTATTGTGGAAGGAAAGTCATTTTTGAAAGCCCTAATGGGAATTCAGGATGCCTTAGCTAGAAATCAAGATGTCCTTTTTGTAAGTATGAAGGCCCAAGTTGGAGATAAGTGAAAGAGTGAATGCATGGCAAGTTTGATCTAGGTAGCAAATGGTACGCCATAATTAAGTATCAAGAATGAGACGATTGAGAATGATATAATGGTTTAAAGTAGAGGGCTAATATGCAAGTTCCATAGATCATGGCCAGGGTTTTTTGAGATTAAAAATTGGATCAAGCGGAAGTGAGGATTGAATTCAAATTATTATGTGATTTTTCTTCCCAAATATTTTTTCCTCATCATATTTTCTAGTTAAAAAATCAGGGATAAAATAATGGTTGGTGGCCCATGGTTTATGAGAAGAGATGCACTTTGTTTGAGACCATGGAATGAAAAAAATTCAATTGAGATAGAAACTAATAAGAAGCTTCCATATCATATTATAAATTCCCTATTGATAAGTATAGCTCTCAAATTTAGGATGGGCCATGGTTGAGAGGAGACTGCTCAGCCCTTTATGTCAATCATAGGGAGTTTCTCACAATAACAAAAAAAAAAAAAAATTGATTGTAGAAAGTTAGCAGCTTGACAGAAGGTTAAATGAAGAATATCTCTGATAGAAAGATAAAGTTGAATATGATTTAATCAACTTGTTAGAAATATAATAAGAACAATATAATGTTTTGTTTTTGTAATGGGAGTGGTCCCCAATAGAAGCCATGCATAGCATGTTAAAAAAACAAATGAAGTTTAAAATAGACAAATTAATACCCTTCACATTTATGTATTAAATTTAAAAGGTTATGTATTTAGTTTGTAGTAGATAACAAATTGTTTATATATAAAATTCAAATAATATTTAATGATATTAGTCAACTTTAAAAATATTTTTATATATTTAATTGTGATTTATATTTAAATATTTTATTAATATATTTTAAAAAATACCCATCACATTTATGTATTAAATTTAAAAGGTTATCTATTTAGTTTGTAGTAGATAACTAATTGTTTTTATATAAAATTAAAATAATATTTAATGATATTAGGCAACTTTAAAAATATTTTTATATATTTAATTGTAATTCTTTTTTTGATTGGTAACGAGTTTTGAAAGGGACCTAAAAACCTTTATACATGCCGCGTATAGAGGATCCCCTGAAGGTTTGTTTCTTTTATACATACCGTAGAGGATCCCCTGAAGGTTTGTTTCTTTTATACATACCGTAGAGAGCAATTTGCTATGGTGATTGTAATTCATTTTCAAATATTTTATTAATATGTTTTAAAAATATTTTCAAAAATATTTACTTGCTTATTTTGGGGTTTGAACTTTGAACCTAAAAAGGCATAATATATATCTTTTATTTTAACAATAAAACTAAGCAAGGACGCCACTTGCATTATCGGTGATGTGATCTGGATTTAATCTCCTTAACAAATATGTATAAAAAATATTACCCAAAAAAAACAACAATAAAACTAAACAATATAATATATCTTATTTTATTAAATTATATTATAATTATTTTAATTTAATTATTACAAAATAAAAAATTCAACCTTTTTGATTTGATGAATGTCGAAAAAAAATATATATACATGTTTTTTTTTTAATTCTCTTCTAAACTTGTAAAAAAGTTGTAACCTTTTAAAAAACCCTTCACCAACCCATTAAAACAAATTCATATACAATTATCCTTGTTAGTGGCCAAATAAATATGCACATATGTTATTAAAAAAAAATCAATCAGTGCTCAACCATTGTATTTCCTTTGCTATGGGGATTAATTCCTAAGTGGTCTTCATTGTAACTTCCATAGCCGGGGATCTCGTGAGTTCATGAAGGTGTCACATCTGGAGTCATATGCAGCTTGTCTTTCATGCCTTTCCACTCTTTGGTCTAGAGAATTAATAAGCAAAGGTGGCTCTATTGTGGCTTTCAAATGGGTTGTGATACTTTTCCTATATGATTTGATGGAATTGTTGACATTTTTTTTATCTATAGGATAAAAAAAACTTTTATAAACTAACAAAACATTTTTATAAACTAACAAAACAAATTAGATGAACATGTAAATCCAAGATAACATCTGGTTATATACCTTGTAATCTCTGATCCTTAAGAAAGAATATAGAGATCCAAAGAGTAATGCATAAGTTTACAGGGTGTAATGGAATAGGTAGCCACCATGTTTCGATACACTAGTATGATAGTTACAATATTTTGCGTTGTTAGTTTTGTTACATAGTATTTGTGCAGTCTGTCTTTATATCTACCATGTTATAATCATTTTAAATCTTTTAAACCCTTAAAAACACCAAGGAAAAGAAAGATAAACATTCAATCACACCAAATCCGAAATTTAAATCTTAAAAAAATTTAAACCTTAAACATCTACTAATTCATCTGATTTTAAGCTATTGTTTAGAATATACCTCGTCCTTTAAGCTAGCATTATCAAATATAGGATGGTGTGACCTTAGGCCCAGATATAGTTGCAATGGAGAAACAAAAATATGTTACATAATATTTCTTTTTTTCCAAAAATCAGGATAGTGTGACCTTACGCCTCCATCTCTTGAACTTGATTGGAACTGTTTTTCCTCATTTTCGTTGGACCTCCTCCAGTATCCCGCACCTATTTCCATGCGGGTTTTCTATTGACATTTCTGGAAGAAATAAGTTAGTTGGTAAAAGTCTGTAGATTGTTCTGGATACCTTCATTAATTGGTTTGATTGATTGTGTCTAATTCGATTCCAATTATACTCCATTTTAAATAAAAAAATATTACAAATTTCCTTCTAAAAATAAAATAAAAGAATTAAAAAAATGCAGTGGTGACACCCAAAATATAAGCAGTTAGCAGATTAATGAAGACGGTGAAGTGCCTCGCCTTGTGTGACTCTAGAGATTTAAACTCACTTCCTGCATTCATCCAATTCCCACCCAAATCAACCCATCCCACATTAACCAGTGTTACATTTTTTCGGTTAATGTGGGGAGATTTGAACATTAACCAATGTTACATTTTTCAGTTAATGTGGGAAGATTTGATTTGGGTGCTAATTAGGATGAATGCATGAAGCGAGTTCGAATCTCTGCAGTCATAGAAGGCAGTGTCTCCATTAACCCGCAGGCTGGCTACAGCACGGGTGTCAACACTGCATTTTACGTAATTTTTCTTGTTTTGCCTAGAGGGAAATGAACAACACTTTTTGTTGGGTGTGAGCATGATTCCAGGAGGAAATACATATATAAAGGCCATGAGTATAAGGGTAAGGTTCCACAAGTGCTTACGATATATAAAAGGCTATGGGTATAACGATAAGGTATAGTTAGTCAAGGTGCTTACATCGGTATAAGGATAAGTATGTTGTCGTGTATTCCACAACCGTTAATATTGAAATTCATTTTGAAATTCATTTTCAACGGTCAAATGTACTTTTTAAAATTTGATTGCATTCTCCAAAGAAATTATGGGTCAAAAATTGCCGTTGTAAGAGGGCTACGAGACTCAAAATCCAATGCATCTAATAAAAGATTAAATGAAAGGGGTGGTACCGAGGAAGAAACAAAGATGGTCGAATGGCATTTGGTGTAATGGCAGTTGCCTAGTTATTATCATCTTGGTTGTGAGGTCGATTCCTCTTTGTGTTGCACTGATATTTGTAAATATTTGTAAAAGATGTTCAATATAAAAAACAAAGATGGTGACTATATTTTATAATGTTTATTTAACTAATTTATAATATAATTTTTTTTTAAGATGAAGAGTATTAAAGTGGAACGAAATTCCAACATAGGAATATATTACTCGAAATAAACCCTAGTTTTTGGGTAAAGATGAAGTCAAACCTCAACCTTTTAGAGAATTGAGTAGGAACAATGAAAATTGAGTACAAAGAACCCATTAGCAAGCACTCATCCACTACTATCTCTAACTCTCTAGGAAATAGAATAGGAAAAACCCACCAACAATTACTTAATTACTATTATTTTACCTATCCCTTTCTAATGTAGTATAGACATTTTATTTTTATTAAATTAGAGGTTAAACTTATTAGACATTTTATTTTAGTTAAAATTATTAGAATTATAAAGACCTAAAATCTCTCATGAGAAGATCTAACTTGCATCTTCCATACCACAATCAAGATCTAAACATAGGTTCTACCTATAGTTGAGAAAGAGTCACTTTTTTTATTTTTATTAATTAATTACAAGTAATCTTGTGTGTGACAAGGATTTAAACATAGGTTTTACCTATAGTTGAGAAAAGAGTCATAAATTACTTTATTAATATTTTCAACAAGATTTTATCTCATGTATTATTATATGTATTTATTGACTTTTAATTTTATAATTTTTTTTTTTAAAGATTTTATTGATATATATTTTTAAAAATAGGCGAATAACCCCTACCTCACCTCTTTAAACCCCACCTTTTTAAATTTTTATTCCGAGTGAGAAGGAGCTGAAGGGGCTGAGGATTAGAACCACTAACCTCAAGCTGTCAAACACTTTGGAATTTTTTTTACAACAAAATAACCCCCTACCCCACCTTCAACAATTTTGTATTTACCTTAAATATGGAACAACATACATAAAGAATATATATATATATATATATATATATATATATATATATATATATATATAGTTTTTCTTTATTATAAATTCGGTCACACAATATAAGTAATAAATAAAAATATTATATATATATATATATATATATATATATATATAGTTTTTCTTTATTATAAATTCGGTCACATAATATAAGTAATAAATAAAAATATTAAAGTAAATGTAAATGCTTACTTTATCTATTGAATTATGAAATTTAAAATAATTACTATCACATTATTAATAAAAAATAATTTTTCTATTTTAAAAATAATTTTCTAAATAAAATTAATAATGATATAATTTATAATTTTTCTTTTCTTGTTATATTTAACCTGTTATTAATATATTTCATGTGGGCTAGGTGGATTGGTAAGTGCAGGTGTGGCTAGGCACTTACCAAGACGATACCTAGGTTCAGACCTTGGGGTAAGCCAACCCTTTGCAAAGGTAGTAGTTTGCTCCAAATCTTCTAAGTGTGTGTCAGATCGATGATGACGATACAAACCCCGAGCAACCGATGGTCCCCATATCACATCGGTTCAACAAAAATGAGACATATAGGTTTGTTAAGAGCAATCCATGTGGTTTGAACCCTGCGATGGCAATTACTAAAAATAGTGGTTGTAACCAACTCTTCTATGTAACAAAAAAAACATCTTTCATGTCAATGCCCCCAAGGGTTAGGTGGATTGGTGTTGCTTGTCTGGTCAAGCACTTACCAAGAAGACACCCAGGTTCCAACCTTGGGGGAAATCTGTTTACAAAGGTAGTAGTCTGATTAAGGGTTAGGTGGATTGGTAGTTGCTTGTCTGGCCAAACACTTACTAAGAAGACACCAAGGTTCAAACCTTAAACCTTGGGGGCAACTTGTTTGCAAAGGTAGTAGTCTAATTTGAATCCTTTGAGTGTACATCAAATCGATGACGATGGTATAAATCCTGAGTGGTCCATGGTTCCCCTCATGGAGGGTCAACAACAACAAAGTGGAATAGGTTTGGTGGATGCACCCTTGTGGTTTGAACCCTAAGCTTGGTAGCTTGGGAGTTACAAAAAAATAATGTGGTTGTAACCAACTCTCCTATGTATTATTAAAAAAAAAACATCTTCCATGTAAGAAATATAATTTTAAATATCTCTTTAATATTTTTTAATTACATTATAAATATAAATAATGATATAAATTATATTTTTAAAAAATATTATCTACAAGAATACTACACGAGACCACAAAAATTAAACCATTTTTTTATTAATTTTGTTTTACTATTTTTTATATAAATTATATATGTTGAAAATCAATTTTAAAATTTACACTATAATATCAAACTTATGTTTTTTCAATAAATATATTTTTAATTATAAACTAAAAATTTGCACAATAGTATTTATGAACATTAATCAAATTATAATTAGTATATATATATACACAATATGGTCAATTGTTATATAGTTTATAGATACTTTTATGGAAGTCATTGTTAACATGGGTTTTCTTTTCAATATAGCTTCCAAGATGAAGAAAAAAAAAAAACACCAACTGTTGCGAGGGTTTTACTTGGAAAAAGAAATTTACTTGCCCAATAAATCTCTATCTATGGATGATATTATATCTTTATAAGTCGCATTAAATGTGTATAATTATTATTTTTGATTAAGAAGTAATTTTTTTTTTTTTGGTAAGTAAGAGAATATTATAATTAACACCGGTTTTAACTGGTTGACCCAAAACCATTTTACAAAATAGGGTCCACTGACCAACTGGACAAAGGCCAAGCCCTAAAAGTTTAAACTGACAACAAAAACGGCCAAGACCTACTCTTCCATTAGAATACAACCAAACTAAGAAGTAATTTTTTTTTATTAAAGAGACCAAATTTCAAATCCTATGGTTTGTTGTTCTCATATGTTAGGTAAATATAATGTTTGTATTATTAAATATATAATATTTAATTATTTTGTCTTAGTTTTAAAATATGAAACATTTAAACATTTTATATTTTTAAATGCATTTTAATTAATTAAAGTTATTAATATCATTTTTTTTTACATGAAGTAAATATGATATTAATAATATTAACTTTATTATAAAATTATACATGCATAATTAGTATTAACCTTAATATACACAAAAGCTTTTTCAATGTTGAAGATTCTAAGTATAATTAAGATTATCTATAAGAGTGTATTTAACATTGAAGATTATAAATATACCTAACAATATAATTGATAACTAAATTTGTTTTTAATCATAAATTAAATTCATATTTTATATATCTTAAAATGTTTAAAGAATCACTTTCTTTATCTAAATTATGCCAAAAAAAAAAAAAAATTGTTGTCAACTTTAACATGGTTAGAACTACTATCATTGCTTCTATATATATATATACTTTTTTTTTGCATATTATGGTATCATTTTTCATCTATACTCCTATCTCCTTGGGACTTACCCAAAAGTGGCATCCCATTTGGGGTGTTTTCCACACAAAAAAGATGGTATCATTTTTCATATATCAATTACATCATATTAAATATATTGTCTATATACATAAAAATAATGTTTTTGCTCTATCAAATTCTCAAGATTGTTTTTGTTTTATCAAATTCTCAAGATCATTAAGAGATAATTCAAAATAGATCTTCCTTGTAAGATCAATATTGTGATTGAAAACATTTATCACCCTACTCATTTGAAAACACATATGATAGCATTTTTAAGATATAGCCTTTCAAAATATCTCTTTAACATTTTAAGATATAGTCTTGGGGACAACACAATGGTTTGGGCTTTGTATCTTCTTTGGGAGGTCCAAGGTTCAAACTTCAACATGGGTGAGTGTGTGAGGATTGGGTGTGTATGGATGTGTGTTTTGTCCCTATTTATAAGCTCAAATCATCCTTATTGGAGGTCATGGTGGGATGAGAATGCCTAGCCCTAGCATCGATCATAGGGGTTTCTCACATTAACCAAATCTAAAAAAAAAAAAAAAACATTTTAAGATATAAAGCCCTTTAATTTTTTATTTTAAGATATAAAGCCCTTCAATTTTTTGTTTAATAAGCTATATGTGAATTCCTTAGCAGACCACTTCCATTAAAATAATAAAATATTATATTCATTGTCATGTTGATTAAACCATATCCATATTGCCTATTTATCACATATAATCTTCATTTCCTTTTTTGTCAAATAAATTCTTCATATTTTTCAAACTACTATGTTTCCAAAATTAGTTTCTTGACATCTTTAAAAAAAATAAATTTCATCAATTTAAAGATCAACACCATGATTGGCTATATTTTCTATTATGTGATTTTTGTTTTGGTTAAAATTTATTGAATCAATAAATCTTATAAGAAACAGAGAATCCCATAACAATAACCCTTAAAAGGGCCAAAATAAAGAGACCCCTAATACCACCGAGCACCCGACCAAAAGACACCCAACAAACAACAACCTCAATCAGGCATATCCGCAACAAGCAAATTAGCAAGATGCCGAGAACAATCCAATGGAAGCTGATACCATTCCCTAAAATTCCAGTCTTCCTAAAAATCAGAAGCTCATTTTGCCACGCAATCAGCGACACCATTTCATTCCCTAGGAATATGAGCAAAGGAAATAAACTCTAGATATCGATAAATTTGAAAGATCTACGGAGCCACTAATGTCAGCTACCAATGAACATTATAAAGATTATGCGTCTTCGATAAATTAATAATAATATGAGAGTCTGACTCATATATTATCTTCCACCATCTTAGAGCATAACCTTTTTTCAAAGCAAAAAAAAACAAGGGCCTCCATATAATTATTAGTCTTCTTCCCCTTATAACAGGAAAAAATGAAATGATTTACACCAATACTATGTCTCCCAACACCACCAATACCTGTATGCCCAAGATTCCCTCTAGAAGAGCCATTAGTATTAATCTTAAACATCCCTCGATGCAGAGGATTCCATATGCCATCTCTTTACACTTTTTTATTAAGGCCTCTCATCCCAACTGATAAATAAGGACGAGGACCATTCTCCACTAAACCTAGGTCCTGTATCATCAAAATATCAGACTACTCCAAAGCAAGACTAATTTGACATTTAGAAGAAATAATTTCTTGGATCATACCAATAATCCTCTACGAATTTTGATAAATAGTTAGCTTTCTACCTTGAAAAATTCTTTGATTTATTTCAAGCCAAATCTTCCCTATAATACATGAGGGCCCAATACTCCACACAACTTGAATAAAGAAAGCCTTAGTATGAGATCTTCCTAAACTCCTCCAAAAATCAACAAGAGAAGAGACATGAGAACAAGACTGTTTCCACACCCTCCACCAAAGATATCAAATTTCCCATGCAAACGAACATAGTAAGAGCAAATGCCCTATAGATTCGTCACCATTCTCATAAAAGAAACAAAATGAAGGGCTCTAAAAACCTCTATTTTGGATATTATCCCAAGTAGAACATCTATTTCGAGTAGCCAACCACAAATAAAAATTGCATTTGGGCTAGGAATCCTTATTCCAAACTTGTTTTCACCAAGGAACCTCCTCATCCCCAAAATGTTGCCTATCTAAAACATGGTAACTAGAAGCCACCGAGAAAACCCCTCTAGGATCTGGATCCCAAGCTAAGACATCATCATCCTATAAATAAGAGCACTCCCTAGTAGCCAAAATATGAGCCAACTCTTCTCTATCCTGAATAGAACCACCTGTCGACCAATCTCTAGGATATTTCCACTAAACTACCTCCACCTACCCAACTCTTTTGGTAACTTTATAATCCATCACCCTGTACCAACCAAAAACCAAGAAACAAATACATAGCTCCTGAATATGAGGAAACATAGATAAAATTTTAGGAAAACCATGCCAAGAATCATGCCAGAAAAGAGCCTTCAAGCCTTTGAGACAAATCTCGAATAAACCTTGCTTAACAAGAGACACACCCTTCTCAAGGGTGTTCTAGATCAAATAATATTTACCAGATAAACTGCATTTAGGTATCTCAAAATCTGGAACCCCAATAATATACTTAAAGGAAATAATTTTAGCCTAAGCATGGTCTTGAGAAATGCACCATCTCCAATAAATCTTGGCCACCAATGTCTGACCAGAAAGAGAGTTCAAACGAAGACCCAAACCACCATCCTGTTTTGGTCTACAAATAGTCTTCCACTTAACCATACTCTATTTTGAAGACTCTAAATTTCTAGCCCATAAAAATCTTCTTAACATAGATTCAATCTCATTAATAAAACTAGTAGGAGTGACTTGAATCATACACTAATAAATATATGAATCTTGAATCACCGACTTAAGAAGCAACACTCTGCTAGCAAAATAAAGCCACTTAACAGTACAATGATATACTTTAGCTCTGAATTTATCCAAAATATTATTCCAAATACCTCGAGGTAGAGGGCCGACAAAAAGAGGAATTCCCAGATAAGTTAAAGGGAGAGCTTCAATTTGAAACTGAATAATATGATCAATTCTAGCCTGTATAAGGGGATCAATATTAAAAAAGAATATGGAGTATTTTACCTTGTTTATCTTCTACCCCGAAGCAAAAAAATAAATATCGAGATCTAAAATTAGTTGCTTCCCTAATAGAGGCAATACCCATCAGAGTAGTATCATCCACAAATTGAAGATGAGAAGTTGTAGTTAAAATATTACCCCACCTCTAACCATGAATCAACCCCTAACTGACATGTGATTTGAGGAGTATACCCAAGCCCTCAGCCATAATAATAAATAAATAAGGAGATAAAGGATCACCCTGACAAAGACCTCTCGAAGCCTGAAACAAAGTAGAGGGCTCACCATTGATAAGAACAAAATATGATGGAGACATAATACAAATCATCACCCAACTAACCCAGTTGGAATCAAAACCAAAAGCAAGGAGAATTTTACTTAAGAAAGACCATTTAACCCTATCATAGGCCTTAGCTATATCCAATTTTATAAACATAGCCTTTTCTTTAGAAAATCCCATAGAATGAATGGCCTCAACAACAATAGCCACACCATAAAGGATTTGTCTACCCACCACAAAACCTCCTTTTTCATCAAAAATAACCATACTGAGCCAAGGATTAAGTCTCTTAGCAATCAAATTGGAGATATTTTTGTACACCACATTACGTAGTGTAATAGGTTTGAATAGATCCAGAGAATTGGCTCATTCCTTCTTAGAAATTAGCACCAAGAAGGTAGAATTCATAGCTCTCAACATCTGTTTAGTTCTGAAAGACTCCTACATAATAGACAAAAGATCCAATTTGACAATGTCCCAAAATTCTTGGAAAAAATCTATAAGAAAGCCATCAGGACTTGGGGCTTTCCCTTTATTCATTTGAAAAATAATACCCTCCAACTCTTCGATTGAAACTGGTCTCATGAGCAACTCATTCATCTCCCCAGTGAAAAATGAAGGAATAAAATCTAAAATACCATTTTATTTAGGAACTACCAAGGGAGAATCCTCAGAATATAAAGAGGAAAAAAACCTGATGACCTCCCTTGAAATATCCTAAGAAGCAGTCAACTAGACCCCAAGAGAAGAAATAAGATAAGGAATCACATTACCATACCTTATAGCTTTAACCGAATTGAAAAAGAAAACAATATTTTTGTCTTCTTCCTACAACCAATCGATCTGAGCCTTTTATTTCCAATATATTTCCAATATATTTCCCCCTCAGTATCCACTCAAATACCTCCTTAAGAGGATCTGATTCTTCTTTAAAATTCATTTTTGTGAGCCTATAATCCCTAATTTATCTTTTAATAGCATCTAACTTCTCTTAAACAACCAACTTAGCCCCAAAAAGATTACCAAAACTCTGCCTATTCCATTTCTTAAGATGATATTTCACATACTAGATCCTCTTAACAAAGGAGAACATAGCAATTTCATGAGCAAGCCTACCATGTAACCACCATACTCTCATTAAATCATGTAGAGAATGCTCCCGAAGCCACATTAACTAGAATTTAAATTAGGGTTTCCTATAAACTCTCTTGTGAATGGTGTTTAGCTTAATAGGCCAATGATCAAAACCTCTCCAATCCAAAATTTTTGAGTTGATTTACCAATTATTACTGATCTAGTAAGGAGAAACCAGAAAATGATCCAATCTCTCAAAAATAGCCTTAGTACCACATCTCCTATTGCTCCAAGTAAACATACCATTACTAGGTTTAATATCCACAAGGTTTAAAAAAATGATATTATCATTAAGAGCCAAAGATACCTATCCAAGAGAACTCACACCACCTCTATTCTCCTCCAAACTGGTGATAGCATTAAAGTCTCCATAAACAATCCAAGGATAGTGAGGAGCCAATAACCGCACCACTCGAATATGATTCCAAAGATAATTTTTCCCAGCAATATCAGAGGGAGCATAAATATTAGTTAATAAGATCACTTCACCAGACTCCTTACAAGAAGCAATAGAGAGAGAAAATTTATCAGAAACCCACCATATAGGAGAGAGCTTTTGAGGATTCAAAAATCTAACAATACCACCAGCACTGCCCTGGGCACCAATACACTAACATTATCCATGAGGCCACAATTTGGAAGAAATACTAAACAAACCATTAATTTATAATTTTGACTCCTGTGAAAAAATAATATCAAGCTTATGCAACTTAATCAACTCCCGAATAACTATTTATCGAGGGGTGTTATTCAATCCCCTCACACTCCAAAATAAAACAATAATTTATGAGGAGTGGAAAAGTGAGAGTCAAGGGGCCTAACCAATCTTGACTCAACCAAGGACTCCCCCTCAAGTTTAATTTTCTCCACATCTTTCTTTCTGCCCACCTTAGAAGACTTTTCAGGTACCCCCTTTTTAAAATTCTTTTGATGCTGTTGGAAATTTTGAGTAGTTGTGTTGTCATTGATGTCAAGAATTAGTGTTAGTGATGTCAAAAGTCAGTGCAAGGATTTGATAAAAGGAGGGTTAAAATATGTATATTTTAAGCCCAAGAGTTTTGGTTTAAAGGTTCACATGTTTGGTTAAAATGTTGGAAAAATACCTATGCTACCTTATAATATTAACCACCAAAGTCATATAAATTTCCCTACATTTTCTCACCACTTTCGTAACATTTGTATAATATTTCAATTTCAAATATCAAATTTTAAAGGAACGGGTAAAATTGTTGGATGTAGAAACAAGCATTACAAAATCTACAAAAGTGTTGAAGTAGTACCCTCCTAAAATTTTGCAAGGAATCTAACATAATCAATAGTATGTCCATATCTACCACAATTTGCCCTATGTAGTCTCTATATTACTGAACAAAGTTGCTTTGAATTTTCTCTAATATAATATTGAAATTTATAATATTATCTGGAAATATCTAGAAATATCCTTTCACCATAGTTGTATATAGTAAAAGAAAATAAACAAAAAAAAAAAAGTGTATTGAAAAAAAAGAGAGAAAGATATAACTGATAAGATATGAGAGAAGGAATAAAGGATGAGTGCATGTTGGCACCCCATAATATATTTCATGTAACATGAAAACCCCAATGAGAGGTTAACCTTAGGCTAACATAAACTTTACCTTGACATTAACCTTATGATATAATAATAATAAATTACCCTTCAAGTAAGGTTATAGGTGGATTAACTAATACCTCTAAGGGTTAATACATGTGAGTGCCCTTTGACTTACACAAAGATGCTTGTAGTGTTACACATAGATGTCCCTAAAGATTATATAGAAAAATATCAATATGCTTACAAATAAAGATGCACATAACCTTTGATGATGATGCCCATAGGATTACATCAAGATGCTTGAAGGATTACATGACACTTGCCTATAGTCTTACATCAAGAGCATCCATAGGTACTTCATCACTTCTAGAATTGACCTAATAAAGTTAGATTACAAATATTTCAACATAATTTCATTCTTGTTATTTACCATTTTTATTAATATTTTCCAATATGATTTAAAAGCATGACCAAAATTAATTTTAGTGAACACAAATTCATGATATTTTTATTTCATTATAAATTGATGCATATTTTTGTTGTGTTAACCACATTGTGGTAGATGATCCTTTTATGTATATTCAAAAACCTCTAATCAATAGTATAGAAACTCTTGTTCTACACTTAAGACTTACCAAGATAAGCATCATGCTCATAAACATTATGTAAAAGTGGAAACAATATAAATTTAAGCCGATGATTATACGGGTTTTTTTTAAAATAAATTTTACCATCAAGATAAATGGATATGAGTTTGGATATTATAAGTTATTATTCTAATGTTAATCTACATTTTATAAAAATTCAAAATATAGAAATAAAATTAGCTAATGCTTATTTCATCTCTTAATTGAAATAATATGATACCATATAGAAACATAGCAAATCAAGGAAATTAAGAATATATTTGCTATAAATACAAGTTCCACATGTTTGACCTAAATTCAAAAGCAATATTTTGATTTATTATTAGTGCTAATAAAAGCCATACTAAATCCATTACAAAATTATTATTTTAAATAATCTAAAATTAAATCATAAAAAATAAGTATTTAAAATTTACAAAAGAAATATATATTTTATTTATTTAACTCTAATTTTTTTTTTTATTTGGTTAGTGTGAGAAACCCCTACGACCAATGCATAAAGCTGAGTAGTTTCCTCCCAACCATGACCTCTTGTAAAGCTGAGAGTTATGTTTATCAATAAGGAATTTAACACACAACCACCACACACCCATCTCCTCACACACTCACCCACACCACAATTTGAACCTTGAACCTCCAAAATAAGAGACAAAGCCCGAACCTTTGTGCTACTCCCATGGGAATTCAACTCTAAAAACTTGACTATTAATGATATTTTTTAAAATTTTTCATTTATATTATTTTATTTTTTATTTTTTGGATTTTGTTAGTGGGAGAAACCATTATGACAGACACTCAGGGCTAGACATCCCTATCCCACCATGACCTCTCATAAAAGGAGAGCTGAGCTTATCAATAGGTAATTTAACACACAACCCAACACACATGTAGTGGTTTAAAGTTTGGACCTCCTCAAGAAGAGCCAAATCCCAAACCCTTGCACTCCCTCCTAGGACAAAATATTATTAATATTATTAATATACTAAATAGTGATTTTATATAAGAATATTTTTAACGTCCATGAGTGAGCCTTCTAGAATACGACCACCCTATAATACACTTATATTTCTTGAGTCAACTATACATAGAGTACACTAATTTTGTGGGATGAACATGCACTTATTTTATTTGTTGCTATGCATAGATGACATACATATCCTACCCCTTTTATACGATACCTTTGAGGATTTAATATTATGTCAACTCATAATCTTGTTAATAAACTACATAAAATAAAATGTTGATAAACAAAAGAGTTAAAAATATTAATCTCCATAAATATTATGCAACTTCACTATTTGATTTCATTACCATATTCATCTATCTTGCATAGAAAAAAATATGTTTTTTTTTTTGGTTACACAGAAAGCCATGTCACAATGAGTGATGAAATAAAAAAAATTATCCCTCAACACCCTCGTTCCTAAAAAAAATTCTATTTCTTAGGTCGTTCCTCCCAAGAATCCTCTTGCCTCTTCCATGACTCAAACTAAGTTCTTAGATACTCATGTTAATCCTCAAGCCCCACCAATTTCAACCACGAGTCTTGAGTTAGCTCTCGTTCCTTCACTGCAACTCTTGAAAGATAGTCTTATGACAGATGGGTGGAGAATGGTAGACAAGAGACAATGTTTGTAAACCCTCCAAAGATCACAACATCCATTCAAAGGAAAAAAAACCTATCAAATATCTTGCTAGATACTTCTCTCAAGTGTCTCAAAATAAGGTTCATGCTCAACAAACCCATCTTGATAACACACAATTATTGTCAATCAGAGAAAATATTTTTCAAACTCTAATTCATGAGGTCAAACAACCTCTAAATCACAAATCATGAATTTAAATCTTCTATCCTAGAATTTTAAGGGGTTCTCCCTCCCTTACTATAAGTTTCAAGTTTGAAAAGTTGTTGAAAATCATATTTCTGTTCTTTTCCTTCAAGAACTAAAATTCACTGGTCACACTCTCACCCATTGTATGGATATCATTGATGGTGGATATGCATCTACCTTTACTACTTCTCATGTTAAAGGTAAAGGAGGTGCTTCCCTTTCCATATCCAAGTTTATTTATTATATTATTCTAGACCATGGTGAAGACCCTACTCATCATTGTGTGTGGGTTAAATTGGATCTTAACTCTTAGGTTATTGGATTTTTTTCTATCTATTCTCATAATGACCCTCCTAGTCATATAAAATTTTGGGAATGATTAGTTGTTTCTCTCCCTTCTGTAGAATGGATCCTTGGATATGACTTTAATATGATTGAGAATCCTAGTGGGAAAACTTGGACTAGTAGTAGACCCATTTCTAATGCTTAATTTGGTAGTTGGTTTTTTTCTCATAATCATTTAGGTGTGCATGACCATATCTTTGGTAAAGCCTCCTCTCATATAGATAATTGGTTTACATAGTCCAACTATCTTCAAGGTTCTGCTAGGAAGCTTGTTCGTTTGAACAAATTTTATTTTAGTAATTATTTCCTGGATAAATTCTCCATCCACAAGCAAGTTTATTTCCTTTCTCACACTACATTGTCTTATCACCTTCCTATATTGTCTTCTATCCAAAGTTCCTCTATCTCTCTTAATTCCATACCACTTCCTTTTAAATTAAATGTGTCCCACCTTGAAAATCCTGCCCGTTGTCGCCTTATAGAGCATATCTAGACTAGATTTCCTAGACCAATTAGTAATACTGGATGGATAAAATGGTTTGAAACAATGATTTACAATACGATTTCATCCCTTAGATGGTATGGATTCTCTGTTACCAAGAGGAAGAAGATTCAAGAGAGTCACCTTCATAAGGAGATCTCTCATATTTGTTCCATGCTTATGAAATACCCTACTAACACTATTATTCATTGTGATCTAGCTAATATTAAAAATCAGGCTAGAGTATTTGAGTCTTACCATGCTAGAGGGGCACATGTTAGATCTCACCTCAATTGGATCTCCAAGGGAGACAAGGGAACTAATATTTTTTAACTACCCCAGATATCAGAATATTTTAAAAAGGATAACTGATTTGGAGGACCCTTCAGGTCATTCTCCTTTTGACTCTAAAGAGATCATGAATCTTTTTGTAGCTCATTTTTCTCAACTTTTTATAGTGGAGCCAAGCTATGAAATCCAATGTATCTTAATGGAATACATGTAGGAATATATTCCCACCCTAGTAGACCCCATTATTTGGGATCAACTTGAATATCCTCTTTCTGTGAATGATCTGCAAACTGCTCTTTTTCTATGAAGAATGACAAAGCTCTTGGCTTGGATGGGTTTCTAGTGGAGTTTTATATATTTTTTTCATATTCTTTCCTCTGATATTCATCACGTTTGCTTGGAAGCTCTTCATAATAGTTCCCTTGGATCTTATATCAATGCAATGCATATCAAGCTTATTACTAAAGGTACGACTCGTAACCAAATCTCCATTTGGAGACCTATTACCCTCCTCATTGTTTCTTACAAGATCATAGCCAAATCTATAGCTTTAAAAACCAAAAATATTGTTCAAATGATTTTTTACCTGGAAAAATCTGATTTTATTAAAGGTTACCATATTTTAAATAATATTATGATGGTCTGGAAAACTTCATAATGGGCTATCAATTCTAATCAAGATACCCTCTTGGTTCAGTTAGATTTTGACAAAGCTTATGATAGAATCAGATGAGATTTTATTTTTAGTATTCTTTCTTGGCTTGGTTTTGGTCCAAAATTTTGTAATAAAATTGGTATGCTCTTTGGTGATGCTTTATCTTGTGTTCAGATCAATAGAGCTCTTTCCCCTCCTTTCCTCTTCATTGATTTATTAGACAAGGTTGCCCCCTTGCTCATTTTTTGTATGTTTTGGCTATCGATGCTCTTGGTTATCTTCTTCATAAGGCTCATTCAAGGTATTAAGATTCCTAGGATAAACATGCTCTTAACTCTCATTTTGATGATGATTCTCTTATTTTTTCTTCAAAATACCCAACAAGAGGTGGAAACAACTAAAGAGATTATTCAATTGTTTTGTGATGTCTCTGGTTCTTGTATTAATGATTCTAAAACTTAAGTATTATATACCTCTTCATATCCTCATGGATGCAACTCCTTAATTGAGTGGAATATCATATCGTTAATATCTCTCCTAAGGGGGTGGAGGTCCAAGGTTCAAATCTCCAGACTCATCAGACTAGATGCTTGTCCCTTTCCTAGTGCTTTCAACAACATAAAATGTGTAAAATGATTATGGCATGGTTTTTATAGGGGTAAAATGCACGAAGATCTGTGTGGCAGATTTTGAGGCAGACATCACAGAATACTATTGCGGCTATAAAAGAGTCAGACAACCTATTCGGATTCATGGCGGCTACCAATTATACCATGTAAATTATATATATGTATATATATATCCTAAGGATATGTGGAACTGGATTATGGAAAAGACTTCAAAAAAATATTTAATGCTTGGTTAGCTCTGTTTCTTTCCTTAGCAAGAAGAAATAAAGTTACGAATAAAATTATGACAACCTCTCATTACTCCTCTTATTGTATGGCCCCCAAGGTAGCCTATAACAAATTAAATTAGGCTATTTGTAAATTTTTATGGAATAAATGGGATGGGAAGGTGAGTATGACACTCATATCTTGGAAAATTTGTACTCAACTTTAGGATTTAGGAGGTCTAGGAATCATTGATCTTCTTACCTAGAGCAAATGTTTGGTTGCAAAATCGGTTTCTAGAACCATTATTGGTGATGAAAATTGAAAACACATATTTCATTACAAAATATCTCTAGCTACTCACAAAGATAAATGGAAATAAACCCCTTCGGAGGATAAGGTCCTTAATGTGCTTTATTTTACAGTTAAAGGATTTATTCTAGTTCCCCAAAACTAGAAATCTTGGCAATCAGTTTCTCATTTATTGTCTTGGAAGTTTGATTTCTTGAGACATGGTTTGAGCATCGATATAAACAGTCTTTGGTGAAATAAACTTATCCTACTTAATGATAAACCTTTAGATTTATGCAATGCTATTCATGGTCTAGCTTTTTTGAAGAAAGAAATTAATAGAATTAAAGATATCTCAGATTTGGGTAGCTGCTCAATTATTACCTAGAACCAAATATACAATTATTGCTCTCTTCACTCTAGTTTCAAAGAGTCTAATGGCTTAATTATGGCTTCCATACCTTGTGAGGTCCTTATGAAGTTGGGAACAACTACCCATACTATTTGGAATGACTAGAGATGTCTTAATGTTCATAGAATCTCTCCCATTACTTCTAGTTGGTTATACAAAAATATTATATGTCCCCATTATTTAACTCTGTAGCACCCTAAAATTGGTGCAGTAAAACCTTAATAATTACAATTACTCTAGTAAATAATTCAAATTCAAATTTTAACCTCCAAAACCGCTCCCAAACCACCGCTTAATCCGTTTCCTCATTTCTCATGCCATTTTTAGAGTTTGTTTTGACCGTTTGACGATATCGTCGCCGATCAGACGATATCGCCTCAGATCGGACGATTTCGTCTGGGCTAGGACGTCCAGACGATCTTGTCCCAAAACTAATTTTTCACAATTAGCTTTTGTTCCAACGACGTCTCTAATCCGGGCAGAAGCGTGTCTGCGCCGTTAGAGACCCTCCCCATTGGAGATCTCCCAAATAGGGATGATCTCCAACCTCCTAACCTCCCTCCTAAGCCTATTTAATCCTAGGCCCTCCCCTTAGCATTCCCCTGGCTGAAATTTCCTGTAAATCGACCTTCACACGCATTAGAATAATCTGTATTACCATCTACATTTGTTGCATCCAATTTTCTTGTAGGAACCTTGTCATTTTTCAGCCGGAGCAAGCTTACATCATCGCAGATGATCCTGTTCAGATCGGAGACGATCCTGTCAAATCAGAGATGATTTCGACTGCAATCATCATTGGGGGCAATCAGTGCCCAGAGTTTGCATTTTCCTCTTTTCAATCTGCTATTTTATTCTGCAATTAGCTAGTTTATTTATTATTTTCTGCTATTCTGCATTTTGGAGTTCACCCATGTAGCTTTAAATGCATAATTAAGTCACCAATTGTCATTAAGTCATTGTAGTACACTCGTATTTTGTTTATTATCATCATTTTAATGTTATTCCTATTATTCTACATCATTGCCCTCGGTTAGAATAGTTGCATTTTCTGCATTTTGTGTCTACTTCTCTGATTGCAAGTCTCTAACGAATTCGTCGAATCTCAGACGATCTTGTCTGATAGCAGATGATCCTATCAAATCAGAGGCGATCCTGACTGCTTCAAGAATTAGAATCTTCATCAGACATCCGGATCAGGTATGACTTTTTAATCTTGCTTACTTTCTCTATTTTCTGTCCTAATTTGTTCTTCTGTATTCATTTAATCTGCATCTTCATATAGAGCAATTTAGATTCATTTGGCCAAACCTAGGACTTGAATGTTTAAGGATAAAACTGAACACATAAAACACATTCCCAACCTAGGCGTGGAAACTGCCATTCAAACGTTTCCTGGTGAACCCACCATCCATCAAAAAATCACCATAATACACCTCCCCCGAGAGGCGGGACCTTCGCAAGGCCTCTCAGTCCGAGGTACCGTGCCATCCTTTTCACATCCCCCTTCCGGGCACGGATCCTATAGCCTGAAGGTAAGGGTGTGAAAAATTTGGAGCGATACATTTTGGTGAACCCGACGTGAATAACATAGGCATCTTTCTGATTCAAAAATATAAAAAAACAAAAATATATATATATGTATACAAGAAAAAAAAATAACAAAATCATCATTTCAAGTTTGTATGTTTTAGATTCAATTCTAAATAGTAGATACTAAATATTACTTTTAGAAGTACTAAAGAAACCATGAGTTTTTACTCAAATCAATATGAGCCCATCAGTAATGTTGGAAGAATTCAGCCAAATACATTTGTTGATTATGACCAACCTCATCCCTATTCAACATCACCTCCATCACACTTTTCTCATTTTTCATCCTTACCCCAACAGGACAATCCCTTTTCCAATCCTCTTCATAACGATATTATCTATTCTCCCATATATCCATATTATGTCTATCAATCCACATACAATCCTCCTCCACCCTTTCAATATTCTTCTTTCAATACAACACATCCATTTCAACAAGAAAATACTTATTCTTCCAATTCTACCATGCACTCACCTCATACTTCGCAATCTTCCTATCATCATTCTACCCATAATAAAGAAAGTAGAGGTGAGAAACCATTAGGTCCTTTTATGACTGAATTCCTAAGGCACGTATCAAAAACCTCTCGAAAACCTTCATCACGTAAATTTACTAAGCTCAATCAACCAATGGATATAATTCTCAAGTATTTACTTGACACAAATAGGATTGAACTCCCTTCCATAAGACAACCTGATACCACAACAGATTGGTTTAAACCTGAGCTACATTGTGAATATCATAGAGTAGATGGACATATGACACAAAATTGTAAAGATTTAAGATGTGCAATTCAAGATTTGATTGATGAGGGTCTTTTTAATATAAAGGAATTACAATCTACAACTGATTATAAATCTCCAAGTAAACAATCAAACTCCTACACAACAAATACCAATAATCAATCAAGACATGGGGATCTCCCAAGAACCCCTATTCAATTATCAACAACAGGAAACCAATCAAATATTGCATGTTAATGTGTCCCATCATGATGATATTACTAATATTGTAACAGAAACTACAAATGAGCAACCTCAAGTTCAATCAACTCAATCTGATATTCAAGATATGGATTCCTCATTTGACCAACCTTCAAAACTATCTTTGGCTCTAGAGAATGATCCAAAATGGAATGTAAGCATAGAAAGCTCATATTTAGAATCAAAATCTCAATCTGAAATCCACTTTGATAGCCAACAACAAGTGATTAATCCTCAAGCAAAGATATCCCTTTTAGAAGTATTACAAAGTTCTCATAAGGAAACTTTGTTCAAGATACCTAGCCAACAATTTGTTCCTCATCATATTTTCTCTAAGAACATAATTAATGGTGTAAACCCTCTTGAGGTTAACCATATTTCATTCTATGATGAGGAGATTCCTTCCTCTACTCCACAAGAAGACTACTATCTTTACATTACAGGATCTAGTAAAGAAACACTTGTTAAAACTATCATGGTAGATAATGGCTCCTCTCTTAATTTATGCACTTATCAATTATTCCAAAAACTCAAATTAAAGGAAGAAGATCTTAATGAATCAAATGTTATTATAAAATCTTTTAACAATGAAATTCAAGAAGCTCAAGGTACTATAATTTTTCCCCTTAATATTGGATCCAAGATCCTGGATACTTTGTTTTATGTAGCATATTGCCCTTCACCTTACAACCTACTTCTCGAAGTCCTTGGATTCATACGATGAGGGTTGTCCCTTCCACTCTTCACCAATGTTTGAAGTTTGAAATTGCAAATAAAATTGTTACCATACATGGTGACCCAAAACCATTTGAAGAATATTTAATGGTTGAAACATCAAGTTCTATACATTCTCTATTGTCACAATTATCTTCTATCCATCACTTTTCTTCATCCATATATGATCATCCTTGTTTACCAAATAACACCCATGCATATATTTTATATATGCTCCCTCCATCTTATCAAGACTTGGAAGATAGTGATAAGAATGAAGAACTTTCTTATCCTTCTTACATTTTATTTTGTAACATGATCAATTTTACACATATAAAAGTCAAATCTTTTGCTACATTATTCTACATTATAACAAAGCTTTTGTTATCACTACCTTTTATTCATCACCTTTTGTTCTTACCTTCAACACAACCAAATTATCCTTCAAAACCTCCTTTGATTTTGAAGCAACCTTAGACATGCTATACTCAAATAACCTTGTATAGTGTATATAGATCATCTTGTATATACCACCAATTCCATCATCTAAAAATTCATATAAAAAAAAAAAAATTAAAAAAAAAAAAAAAATCACATTGTATTTCTTTCAATTTATAAATTAAAATCAAAATACCAAAAACATTCATAATCATCAAAATATTCAAAACTATTTGTTGTATATATTTCTTCTTACAAATGTTGCAGTTATATATTTCAAATTATTTTGGATAAATTAGCATTTATTTGGAATCCCTCACTTTCACAAACACAAAAATAAATATCTTGATTTTATCTGGCATGATTACTAATCTCTCTTATATCAAAGTCCACAAAATTCAATTAAATAAAGTTTGAGCACAGAGAATTGATCTTGTTATTTACTTAAACCAAGCACATCCTTTCACAATAAAATGATTATATTTGTAATTTCCATGCTATGCTACATAGTAGAAGTGGTTTCTTGAGCGAAAAGTTTCCCCTGCTATCCTATCATGCACATGGTCTAGAATCTTTGAGAATTGGCAAAAGGACAAGCTCACCCCTACCCAGAATAAAAATCCCTTGCTCTACAACTAATCCGAGCAAGTATCCCTAGCATAGAACAAAAAGAAAAAGCAAAGTTCAAGAAAAAGAGAAAAAGAAAAATGTTATTTTATATCATTACAGCAATGTTCCAAGCATTATCAAGCAAAAAAAAAAAAAAGAAAGCAAAAGAAAGCAAAAGAAAGCAAAAGCAAAAAGCAATAAAATCCCTTTCCCTACCCTTTGAAAAGAAAAGAAGGGTTGATGAGCTTGAATCCCTGGAATTCTCAATTATTCGAAAACTGTGAGGTAAGCCCCATAACAGGTGGTTTGTGCCCAACCTGCTTGGCCTTGGGTAACTCCTAGCGTGGCGATATGTCTGTCACATTAGCGACCTTCTTTTGTACAGACCTATGTCTGCTTATGGATTAGCTAGCTCTTGATAATCCGACTTACATAGTAGTCTGGTATGGTTATATGCATCTACATCATGGTTAATGAACACTTATTTGGTTCATTCAAATCACTTGTATCATATTATCTTGCTCAAAATTGGTAAATGAACATAGCAATTGCACACACATTTGTATTTGAGAGATTTTGTGTATCATTATGATAAATCAAGATTGGAAATGAATTCACATATGCACATGGGATTCCTTATAAATCTAACTTTTGTCTTTAAGATACTTTGAAATATTTTTTGCAAATTGTCTGGAATAATTTTCTTCTTTAAAGTACAGTTGTTTAGTATAAAGACAACTACATACATAATACAAAAAAATCAAAATTTCTTTCAAAACCATACAATCAAAACACATATTGTCGACTTTCGCGACGATGGTATAGTTCCAAAACCAAAATTGGAATTTTATGCCTAGCGCAAGTCTTCCTCTTCATATTTTCTGTTTATTAAAAATCAACCATGCAATAAAACTATCTCTTTTTGGATTTCGTGATGATGGTATAAGTCTATACCTACATATTCTATGCCTAGCGCAAACCATTGTACCAATTTTTATTCCCCATTTATTTGAAAATCATGAAAACCATATGACTTAAATCATTATGTTATACAATTATGCTTTCAAAAGCATGCACATTATCACTATTTCATGTCATTATGTCAACCTTCAATTTTGCAATGATGGTATAATTCCTAGGGAATTATCCAAAAATTTTATCACACTTAGGAATTTATGCCTAGCAAAAATCATTTTAACATTATTTCATGCATACTATTTTTATGAAAATCTGAAAACAAACCATCATCATCATCATTTGCACCATTGCACCAAAGTCTTAAGACAGTCTCTTAAGCACTCTTTTACTTTTAACAATATTTCTATACTGGGATTAGCTTGACGACCGAGTGAGCGGTGACTCCATGAAATGGTCTATAATAGCGACAATGTCCTTTGAAATTATTGTTAAAAGTCCCCTTTTATTTTTTTATCATCACATCACAAACAACCAATTTGTTCTATCAGATTATTTCATTTAAATTTTTCAAGCATGACATTTCAACCATAATATTTCCAACGACATAATTACATGAATCATCAAATCAATCAATCAAAACATTAAAAGCATCATAAAAATACATAAGACAAGTCATATGATCAAAAAAATATCTCATCTATATATATATATCAAATATATGTACATCATATCAAAAATAGATTGGTATGCCACAATCTACATCTTGGCATACTCAATCCTCTCAATCATATATCCTCTGTGCAGTGTCTCGAGAACCCCTCGAGCTCTCAACCTCATCTCCTCCCCCGCCCTGAGGTGGAGGAGGTGGCCCCATCGTAGTCCGTGTGGTGCCATGAGTCTTGGATGCCGATCGTGATGATGTCCTAGATGACCCCATCATGATAGGCTCTGCAATATGAGCTGGTAATGGCACCCTCGGCTCTGGCACCGCCTGGTAGTATAGAGCCTGATAGAATGTAACCTGGGCAATAGCACATGCTAAATCCTGAGTGCTCGCTCCTCCGCCCCGAGCTCTAAGCCATGTAGCCTCATCCTGCAATGTCTGCACATGAGCCCACAGGCGGGCAACCTCAGCTCGAAGAGTCGCTGTCTCGCCGCTCTCCCTAGTGTCAACACCCTTGCCCTTATCGGGCGATGGTGGCCTCTCTCTCTATGGAGAAGGGGGTCTCTCCTCCCTCCTCTCCCACTGTCGTGGCCTCTACTGAGCCTGTGGTCTCCTCTGCTCTCTCCCGTCGTGACCTTGTGTCGCCTCAATGGCCGCCTGGCACCACCTCCCCATCCGATGCACAACTACGTGAATCGGACCCTGAGCCCTCGTCATCCGAGGAGGGCGGATGCCTATGTACCAGGCATCATAGCCGTTGGCTACCCCAGTATCGTCCCCATCCACTGGCTGAATGGGGGCATCATCTACGTCCTAACTCCAGAAGCGCTGCATATCTGGAGCCCCGCTGACCGTAGTGTTATCCCGGACAAGTCCAAGAAAACTCGTAATCCCTGAGAGATGGGATCCCCTACTGTAGACCGAACTATCGCAAAACTCGGTCGTAGCGGTGGAGCTCCACCTCTCCCCTCTCCATCCTCAGCCAAGCAGGTTCGCCTGATGCGAGCCAGCTCTTGTCCATCCTCGGCCCACCCTGGATGATCCCTCCAAGGCCTCCAGGTGATCTGGTCTGGGACAAGGTCATCCAGTAGTCTCCGGGACATCGGCAGATCAATCCACCGCTGTGACCCTCTTCGGAGCCACTAGTAGAAAACTCGGGGCCTCTCCCCGTCAATCCCTATCAAAGGAAGCCCTACCGGCCTTCGCACCGCAATGTGCTCCCAGCACCAAACCTGTAGTAGCGATGTCATAACCAGACATCGGCCGCCCTTGTACATGACCCCATGCAGGATCCTGTACAATCGACATAGAACAAAATTGCCCCAAGAGAACCTGTAACCATGGTCACGCATGTCACAGATCACATCTGCTAGCACCCATGGTACCCTGCACCCACTCTGGTGGCACAGCAAAAGTCCACCTACCACTCCGGCCAAAACCCGTGTGAGTCTAGATGCCCCAGGCATCTGACGTAACGCCTCGATGTTCACTCCACCCTTCTCCAGGGCGAAGCTCGGATCGCCACACAACCGCATCATAGCATGACCCTGATTGGCCGTAGGAGTGATCAACCGTCCTTGTATGGGGATCCTCAGAATCCTCCATACATCCTCCAATGTGGGAGTCATCTCCCCTGTGGGTAACCAAAAATAGGAAGAACCCGGATACCACCTCTCTGCCAGGGCTGTCAGTAGCCCCATGTCTATAGAAACTTGTGGCATCTCTGCCACATGCTGTAAGCCGGCCTGAGCCAGATGATCCCGCTTTGCCTGTGATAGAGCGGCCAAGTCATCTCTCAACCCATCGTATTTCCATTCTCCAGCTCTTTAGTAAACCTCTCTGCAACATAAACAACAACACAACAAAAAATCATTAATAAAAACTCAAGTGATTAATAATGCAAGTAAAATCAGTTCAATTTTATACAAATGATGAGATATCGTCCACTATTGGACGATATCGTCCCAAATTTGAGCAAACTCGTCTCCGATTTCGCAAGCCGAAATCGTCCCTAATTTGATGAAATCGTCCCCCTTTCGCCGATTTCGCCCTTCGACGAAATCGACGAACTTGAGACGATTTCATCGAAATCGAGACGATTTCGTCCCGACGACGTCGACGGCCCAAAAATGGCCACGATGCTCAAAATTTATTTAAAATCAATCTAAAAAGCATGTAAATTCAACTTAAACCATTCTAAGCTAAGTTTAGACTCTTACCCGTAGCCCGTGCCGGACCTCTGTCGATCTGTGCGCTGTCTCGACCATTTTTGCTTGCAGAGCTCTAAAAACCAGAAAAATGAACAGTAACAATGAATTAGGGTTTTACCCTATTTTTCTTAATTTTATTCAAAACACAATTAAAAACATTTTAAAATTTTTGCTTTTTCACGTTTTTACCTCAAACGTTCGATTTGGGTAAAAACACGGAGGGGGCACCATAGTAAGCTATCGTACGATTCGACCAAGAATCGTCGCCTAAAAAATGGGAATAATTTTTGCTTTCTCGTAGATCGAGAAGAACTCATCTTTAACGCATTTTCTTCAGAAAATTCGCTAAAGAGGGGGCAAAATGTAGCACCCTAAAATTGGCGCAATAGAAACCTTAATAATTACAATTACTCTAGTAAATAATTCAAATTCAAATTTTAACCTCCAAAACCGCTCCCAAACCGTCGCTTAATCCGTTTCCTCATTTCCCATGCCATTTTTAGAGTTTGTTTTGACCGTTTGACGATATCGTCGTCGATCAGACGATATCGCCTCGGATCGGACGATTTCGTCTGGGCTAGGACGTCCAGACGATCTTGTCCCAAAACTGATTTTTCACAATTAGCTTCTGTTCCAACGACGTCTCTAATCCGGGCAGAAGCGTGTCTACGCCGTTAGAGACCCTCCCCGTTGGAGATCTCCCAAATAGGGATGATCTCCAACCTCCTAACCTCCCTCCTAAGCCTATTTAATCCTAGGCCCTCCCCTTAGCATTCCCCTGGCTGAAATTTCTTGTAAATCGACCTTCACACGCATTAGAATAATCTGTATTACCATCTACATTTGTTGCATCCAATTTTCTTGCAGGAACCTTGTCATTTTTCAGCCGGAGCAAGCTTACATCGTCGCAGACGATCTTGTTCAGATCGGAGACGATCCTGTCAAATCAGAGACGATTTCGACTGCAATCATCATTGGGGGCAATCAGTGCCCAGAGTTTGCATTTTCCTCTTTTCAATCTGCTGTTTTATTCTGCAATTAGCTAGTTTATTTATTATTTTTTGCTATTCTGCATTTTGGAGTTCACCCATGTAGCTTTAAATGCATAATTAAGTCACCAATTGTCATTAAGTCATTGTAGTACACTCGTATTTTGTTTATTATCATCATTTTAATGTTATTCCTATTATTCTACATCATTGCCCTCTGTTAGAATAGTTGCATTTTTTGCATTTTGTGTCTACTTCTCTGATTGTAGGTCTCTGACGAATTTGTCTGATGAATTCGTCAAATCTCAGACGATCTTGTCTGATAGCAGACGATCCTGTCAAATCAGAGGCGATCCTGACTGCTTCAAGAATCAAAATCTTCATCAGACATCCGGATCAGGTATGACTTTTTAATCTTGCTTACTTTCTCTGTTTTCTCGTCCTAATTTGTTCTTCTGTATTCATTTAATCTGCATCTTCATATAGAGCAATTTAGATTCATTTGGCCAAACCTAGGACTTGAATGTTTAAGGATAAAACTGAACACATAAAACACATTCCCAACCTAGGCGTGGAAACCGCCATTCAAACGTTTCTTGGTGAACCCACCATCCGTCAAAAAATCACCATAATACACCTCCCCCGAGAGGCGGGACCTTCGCAAGGCCTCTCAGTCCGAGGTACCGCGCCATCCTTTTCACATCCCCCTTCCGGGCATGGATCCTATAGCCTGAAGGTAAGGGTGTGAAAAATTTGGAGCGATACAAACTCTAAGCTCAATGTCAAGTGGCAAGTGAATTTTACCAATATCCAATTGCAGTTTTTTGCTACTCATATTTGGAAAGCTCCTATTGAATCAAAAACTCAACTTCTTGGATGATGGATTTTGCATTAAAATCTTTGAATTACTAAAAGTTTGGATGTGATTTTACACATTTCACCTCAATGTAAAATTTGTAATGCTTTAGAAACTCTTATTCACTTTTTTTGGTTTTGTGGCATGGCTAAAGAGTTTTGGGATGTCTTCTAGTCTTTTCTTTTTCCCTCTTTCACTAGATCTTGGAAGCTTTCTTTGCTTGGTTTTTCTCATCTGGATCAATACCCCAAACTTTGGGATGTTTGTAGACTCATCTTTCTCAAGCACATTTGGAAGTATAGATGCAAAAAGGTGTTTACTGGATCTTTGATCCTCCATGGGATATAGTTTTTAAAAACTTCACCTTTGATATTTTATTACATGTGGGATGCATTCATTCCTAAGACTATGGAACTTCGAGCACACCTTGATATGTTATTTACAGACTTCATCAACTTTCTCATATGATTTAGAATCTTCAAAAGGTCCAACAGTAAACTAAGAAGAAAACAGTTAATAGTGATGAGCAGGTTCAGGTTTTGATTACTTATTTTTCTTCTTTGAAAACTTCAAAAGGTATCACATAAGACATACCCAATTTTTCTTCATATAACATACTCTCCCACAAATGAATCCTGATATTTGGTGTATTGCATCAAGATATAGCTGTAGTCTTTTTGTTGATATTAGCTTCCATTCTTATGTATATTCAATTATGGATGCTTTACTCCTGATCCACCTCAATTTGTATTTTAGCTAGTGGATAGTGCTAGCAGTAAAATATTGTAATGTTCCAATTAATGAATTGATTTAATCTAGTTTTTTCTAAAAAAATAAAAAAGAAAAAAAATTATCCGTTTTTAAAATCATTTGTGTTATTTTATTATTTTTATTGGTTGTTTTGTTTTGTTATTTTTATGTATATAGTGTTTAAATTTTCATATGCAATCGTTTATATCTATGTTGTATACTTATTATTTAATTTTCATACATAGGGGAGTTGGTTACATCCACACTATTTGTAGTAACTACCAAGTAGAAGGTTCAAACTACAGGGGTGGCTCCCAACAAGCCTATAACACATCATTTTTGATGATCTAACATTAGGAGGACCATCAGTAACTCGATATTCAAGATTCATACTGTCATTTTCGATCTGAAATGCAATTAAAGGATTCAAATCAAACTAATACCTTTACAACAGGTATGCCCCCAAGGTTTGAACCAAGGTCTCTTCTTGGTAAGTTTCTAGAAAAATAGACAATTACCAATCAAATAACCCTTGGAGGTATGTTGTATACTTGTTATTAAGCAACAATTAATTTCAAAATATATAGGTTTTTTTTTGAGAAAAAACTAAAATATATTAATTCATTAATGCGAACATTACAATATTACCATGCTAACACTATCCACCAACTAAAAAATAAAATGAGGTGGATAAGGAGTAAAGCATCCATAACTGAATATACATAAGAATAGAAGTTATTAGAAATACAAATAGTATAGCTATATCTTTTTGCACTACAAAAAATATAAACATTCATCTATGGGAGAGTTTGTAATAAGGAGAAATTCTAGGTGTGTCTTTTGTGATATCTTTTGAAATATTCAAAGAAGAAATAGAAGTAATCAAAACCTAAACTTGCTCATCAATGTTAACTACCTTCTTCATAGTTTTCTAGTTGGACCTTCTGAATATCCTAAACCATATGAGAAAGTTGATGAAGTCTGTTAATAACATCTCTTGGTGTGCTGGAAGTTCCATAGAATTTGGAATGAATACATCCCATATGTAACAAAAGTTAAAAGGTCAAGTCTACTAAAACTATATCTCATGGAGAAGTAGATCCAGTAAACACATTTTTGCATCTATACTTCCAATTGTGCTTGAGAAATATGAGTCTACAAACATGCCACAATTTGAGGTATTGATACAACTGAGAAAAACCAAGTAGAGAAAGCTTCAAAAGATCTAGTGAAAGAGGGAAAAAGAAAATAGTAGAAGACATCCCAAAATTGTTTAGCCAAGACACCAAACCAAAACAAGTGAATAAGAGTTTATAAAGCATTAAAAAATTGCATTTAGGGGGAATGTGTAAAATCATAGCCAGACTTTCACAAGTTGAAAGTTTTTGATGCAAAATCCACCATCCAAGAAGCTGAGTTTTGGATTCAACAAGAAATTTCCAAATTTGAGTAGCAAGAAACTACCATTTGGCATTGGTAAAATTCATTTACCACTTGGCATTGATTTTAGAGTCTAAAGAAGGAGAGATTTGATTTTATAATATGATGGTATTTGAAAAATTAAAGTGTAAATATAAAGAGAATATGAATTTACATAAATATCCATGCAATGCCATTTTTCATTTGATTTCTTATCCATATTCATCTATCTTGAAAAACAATAAAAAAATATTGCTTTTTACTAATCACATCGACAATAAAAATATTACTTTTTACTAATCATATAGATAATGACAATATTGCTTTTTACTAATCATATAGAAAGGCCATGTCACACTAAGCGATAAATAGTATAGGCTATATTATTGAGATTGAGTTTGACCATAAAATATTAAAATTTATGGATGTATGTACTCATAATTTTGAGCTTGAATAAGTAATTATACTTGTATTGGGTACATGTAGGCACATATGATACCTTAATTATAGAGATACCGCAATGGCAAAAGTCATCGGAGTCTCTTAAGGAAGACCCACATTTAATTCCTAGGGAGGGTGGCCCCTAATATGCCCCCACTTTTAAACCTCTCCCAAAAATGATATAATTTATTATGAGGTGCAAGGCATGAAGACCTTTTAATAATGTCTAAGTTCTTTGAATATGTATCTTAATACCTTATACACCCTTCATTCTCACAAATATGGACCATAATTATGCTAGTTTGGAAAATTTTATAATCCACACATACACACCAATACAACCTTCGTCGAGGGGATAATTAATCATAAAACCAATATATGTATATGTTAAAATAGATCACATAAAATACATAATATCCCCATTGGAAAGCTTTATGAGATTCACTAAAATTTCATCAAGTTAAATAAGTAAGGTCAAGTGTACTTCAAGGTTTGAAAAGGATAAAGATAATTTGTATACATAACCTAGAAGCTTATAAAAAGAACAAAAAAATATCATATCTATATATTAGATGCTTTAAAACTTCATTAAGTTAAATAAGTAGGGTCAAGTGACCTTCTAAGTTTGAAAAAGGATAAACATAAATTATATACATAACCTAAAAACTTATAAATAAAAAACATATCTCTATATCTTTTTATATTGCAAGCAACTCTAGAGGTTGGTTTTTAGGGCCTTCCAGCCCTAGAGGACAATATATTTGTGGTTTCTACTCAATATTTTAGCAAGATATGTTGCAAGGGATCAAATATGGGTTAGAAATATATATTTAAATAGATCATGCTTTGAAATTGAGTGAAAACGACTTCCAATGTGCTGCACAAAATAAAAGTGAAAACCATACCTTTCCACGACATCTAGGGCAAGGATTAAAGAGATCAAAAAATAAATTTCATCTAACTGATCAAAAAATGGCTCAGATATCAAGTGAATCTGGTGCTAAGGTGTACTCATAAAATAAATATATTGTGAAAACCCCTATCAAGGGTAAGAATTTTGAAGACTCAGCCCCAAAAATGAATTTTAGGGATGTCCTCCATGGTGGATAGCCTCAGCCCAATGCTAATATTAATATTAGGGCTTCCCATAAACCTCTAAGAATGCCTAATATTGATTTTAGGAAAACAAAGTAAGGATGTCTTAAAGCAACTGATGGAAATCCTATTGTTAAGCTTGATATGGGTAATATTTAGACTAACATTGAAGATCTGGAAAAAAGAGGACTAGTTTTTGGTTTGTGGGTTTTCGTTTGAGCATATCTGCTTTCAAAGTCTGGGCTGCAAAAAGTTGGAAAACTAAAGGTGAGTTACAAATCTCTATTTATCCAAATTCTTGTTTTATTTGCTAATAATGAAGATAGCAAGAAAATTTTTCAAGGGGGTCCCTGGTTTTTTGGAAGGGCAAGGCTTTTCATGAAGTCCCGACATACTAAATTTAAAGCTGAAGAAGAGATGTCTTCTACATATCCCGTGTGGGTTAGACTGTTTGGCCTCCCTATCGAATTTTGGAATCCTACTATTTTTTCTTCAAATTGGAAAATATTTAGGAACTTTTATGATGACTGCTGATTGTACTCAAAATTTTAAACATATTATTTATGCTCGAATTTGTGTTTTAATGGATTTTGATAAAACCTTACCTAAAAATATCACATTACAATTTGGGAAAGACACTTGGGAGCAAGTAGTGGACTATGAGAACATTCCTTTTCATTGAAGAATTTACCATGAATATGGTCATTTGGCTAGTGATTGCCCAATTAAAATTCCTGATCAAAAGAAAGAAGATATAAAATCAGTAGGTTTCCAAATGCCTAAGAAGAAGAACACTTAGAAAAAACTAGTTATGAAGGATCAATCAACGTCATCTGCTAATATGTTTGAAATCCTTTCCACAAATGATGTTCAAAGTGAGGAAGAGGATATAATGGAAACAAAAATATTAAAAAAACAATTTAAATGTGAAGGGAAGAAATCAGAGACAAACCAACAAATAAAATATTTTCAACAGAAAAAAAGGAAGAAAATTTACACAAAAATAATCTTTTAAATGTCAAAAATTCAAATAATACAAGTCCCAATATAGACTCTGTTGAACCCTCTAGTAAAATTTTGGCTATGTACGAGCATTATTCAAGGTTAGAAGCCATCTCAGATTCAATTGGAGTAATTCAAGAAACAAAGAAAAAAATTGAAGATGGATTCTAATCAAAAGGTAGGTCACAAGACCAATCAATATCATATGGTAAAAGAAGGTGAAAAGCTTGTAGAGGAAGGTAAGATTAATGCCCTTCCCGATTTTTTTATCCTTGGTATTAATGAAGATCATCATTTAGAATATTAGAGGACTCAAAGGGAGTCTTTCAAAACAAAATGAAATTAGAAGAATTATTTAGATACATCATCCACATCTTGTTTTCCTTCAAGAAACGAAGATGTCAATGGATGATATGGACTCAATTGCTAGTAAAATTTGGCCAACTAGAAAAGTGGTTTCCCTTAGTTCCCAAGGGATTTCTAGTGGCATTGATTGTCTTTGGGATTGAAAAGAGGTAGTTATTCACCATATGGTTGGCAGTTGGGGTCTTTTGTCTATAGCTATTCAAAGTAGACATTCAAACCAACTTATGCTCTGCATTACTGTTTATGCTCCGACTGCTTTGGAGAAAAAAAGAAGATAGTGGAAGGATATAACTCATATTATCTCTCATTTTACTGAAGCTTGGATCTTGATCAGAGGATATTTCAATACCATCCTCTCTCTAGATGAGAAAATGGGAGGAAATAGAAATTTGGACAAAAGAACTGACCTCATGAGCTAATATATTGTAAACCTCAATCTTGTGGACATCCAATCAGATAATGGCATTATGACTTGGTCTAACAGAAGGCAAGGCTTAGCTTTTATAATGGAGACATTGGATAGGTTTTTGTTCTCTAAAAATTTCTTAATCCATGGTCACATTCCTAAAGAGAAGACTCTTAACAATGCTGGTTCGGATCACTAGCCAGTCATAGTGGAAATGTGGAAAACCAATGTGAGTTTCTCTCATTTTCATTTTCAATTAATGTGGCTCAGAGACATTTACTTTAGACCTCATGTGCAACAATGGTGGAAGGAAGGTAAGCCTAGGTATGAGACTAAGATGTTCTGTTTTTCCAAAAGACTACAATATATTAAATCCAAAATCAAGACTTGGAACTGGATGGAGTTTGGGGATGTTCATAAAAAAACATGAAGTTATTGCTCAAATTGAAAATTTGAATAAGAAAATCCATTTAGATGACCTCATGGATAATAGAAGTACGAATGAAATTAAACTCACAACTCAGTTAGAGAATTGGGAAAAAAGAGAAGAACTCTTATGGAAGCAAAAATCTAGAATTCAATGGCTCAAAGAAGGAGATCAAAACACAAATTTCTTCCACAAATATCTTCTAGCCCGAATATCTCACAACTTTATTTCTTCCCTAAAATTAGATTCTAGAGATGTTGTCTATACTTGGGATGGAATGAACTCTATTGTTGTCGATTACTTTTCCAATATTTTTGTTGCTACTCCTCTTGACTCAACTTATCAACAAAATGTTCTTCAAGAAATACCTTCTCTTATCACTTTTGAGGATAAATCTATTTTTACTGCTCCTATTAGTATCATAGAGCTTCAATAGGTAGTTTTTAAAATGCAAAAAGGAAAAACCCTAGGTCCTAATGGTTTTCCCAATGAGTTTAACCAAGAGTTATGGGATATCCTTCATGCTGATTTATTAGAGGTGGTGGAAGGAAAGCCAAAGAAATTTTTAAGGTTATCAATAAAACTTATATTAATCTTGTTCCAAAATCTCAAGAGGTTGATCATATCTCAACTTTTAGACCTATTGCTTTATGTAATGTTCTGCTCAAAATAATTACTAAGATGATGGTAAAAAAGTTGAAGCCTATTTTGCATAAGATTATTTCCCCTGAACAAGGGGGTTATGTGGAAGGGCGTCAAATAGTATATGAGATAGTTCTTTCTCACGAAGCCATCCATTCCATGGATATGCAAAAATATCCTTCCATGTTCATTCGGTTAGACTTATCCAAAGCTTATGACATAGTGGATTGGCACTTCCTTATCAAAGTTTTGAGGCAATTTGGTTTCTCTAAGGATTGGATTATGGGATGTATCTCTTCAATTTTCTACTTAGTTCTTATCAATGGCAGGCCTTCTCAGTCATTCTCATATTCTAGAGGTATTAGGCAAGGTGACTCGCTATCCCCTAATTTATTCATCATTCTTGTTGAATACTTGGGCAAGACTATAACCAAAAAGAGGGAAAAAAAATTCTTGAGGGAGTTATTATTGCTCATGGAGCTATACCTATATCTCATTTTCAATTTGTTTATGACTCTACTCTTTTAGGTAAAGCTACAGTTAAGGAATATTCTAATATTAAGCAAATCATTGGCTATTTTTTTAGGGCTACTAGGCAGTTGATCAATGAAGACAAATCCAAAGTTATTTTCTTTCATCGCTCTGCCATACAGGAATCCATGGTCTTGGATAAATTAATATATAAGAAGACCTCCCTTTCGATCGCTTATTTAGGTATTCCCATAAATATTCAAAGGCAGAAAAAAAAAATATTGGAATTGGTTGTTGGACAAAGTCAAGAATAAAATTGGAAAGTGGACCAACAGGTGGCTTTATTCTGGGGGTAGAATAACCTTGGTAAAATTAGTTCTTCAAGCTATTCCTATTTATGTTTCTTCTATTTTGAATATCCCAAAGGCTGTTCTTTGAGAACTAGATCAAATCAGTCATCAATTCCTCTGGAGAGGTACTAAGGAGAAAATAAATTGGACCTTGGTGAAATGGGACACTTTATGTCTTCCTAAGAATGAAGGGGGGATTAGGATTCTGTTCTTTTGTTAATAACAACAAAGCTTTAGCTGCTAAATTATATTGGGGGATGTTGCATAACCCCAATGCTCTTTGGGTCAATAATCTCCATGCTAATTATGCTGAGAACAAAATTCTTGAAGACCTTGTTCGCTATCAAATAACTACCAAAGGTTCACCCCTTTTAGCAGTTCTTAAGAATGGTGAGGATTTGATAAAAAATTAATTTTAGATAATTAATAATGGTCAATAGATAAATTTTTGGAAATATTCTTGGGATGATAACAAGCCTTTGACAACTCAGTTTTCCTATTGGAGGCCTTGGATGGAGGAGCTTCACTAAGCTAACTAGATAAAGGTGGCTAATTACTATCGGTACCATACTAGTAATTCAAAGGTTGGTAGATATTGGATCCCTATTGAGGACTGGCCTATTCAAATCCTAGAAAGGCAAAGACAAGATATCCAAGACATCCTTCATATGAGATGGTCCCTTGAAAAAGATTGTTTTGGTTGGAACAACACTACTAAGAGTGAGTATTCAGTTGCTCAAGGTTATTTGACCTTATGCCGTAATAATCCCAACTAATATTCTGATATCTTTTCTCAGTTGTGGACTCAAAAGTTGTGGCCTAAGGTGAGGTTCTTTACTTGGATTTTATTGCATTTTAGGGTGCTTACTGGTGAGCAACTTATGAAGCATGGTTTTTATGGCCCATTTTATTCCATTTTTTTACTTTTGAACAGCTTTGGAGGGATTGGCCTAAACAAGCGAGTGTTGATCACTTTATTAGGCAGTTATTTTGTATGGGTTCTACCATTCTTCTTTGGAATATCTGGAATAAAAGGAACAGTTAAAATTTGAATCAAGCTAGGAAGGATATTCACTATATTTGGCAAAAAACCATAGCCAACTTATTTGAATCAGTCCATCAACTCCTTAATCACCCGCAAAACTCCCACCAAATATGGGATCAAGTGATGCAAATATTGAAGATTAAATCTTCTAAGGGAAATCAACTTAAAGGGAATGTGATTATTTATAATATGGATAGGAAAAAAAACTGGCAACCTCCTCCTAAGGATTTTGGAAAATTCAATACTAATAGAGCCTCTAGAGGGAACCCTAGAAAAGCTAGTGCGAGAGGAATTGGTAGACTTTCAGATGGATCCCTAGTTTTTACTTTTTTTGAGAATTTGGGTATTCCTTCGAATAACCTTGTTGATGGGTATGGTATCCTCAGAGGCTTGAAGAGGCTACTAAGGTTGTATGGGAATCAATTTCAAAATCGGTTTCAAAATCCTTAGTAATACTCCAGGTGAATTTTTAATCAATCTAGGAAGGATATTCACTATATTTGGCAAATGACCATAGCCAACTTAGTTGAATCAGTCCATCAACTCCTTAATAACCCCAAAAACTCCCACCAAATATGGGATCAAGTGATGCAAATATTGAAGATTACATCTTCTAAAGACAACCAACTTAAAGGGAATGTGAGGATTTATAATATGGATAGGACAAGAAACTGGCAACCTCCTCCTAAGGATTTTGGAAAAGTCAATACCGATGGAGCCTCTAGAGGGAACCCTATAAAAGCTAGTGTGGGAGGAATTGGTAGACTTTCAGATGGCTCCCTGGTTTTTACTTTTGTTGAGAATTTGGGTATTCTTTCCAATAACCTTGTTGAGGGGTATGGTATCCTCAGAGGCCTTCAAGAGGCTACTAAGGTTGGATGAGAATCGGTTTCAAAGGCTATGAATTAAAAAAATTGGTGAATCGATTTCAAAATCCAGGTGAATAGTTTCAAAACACATGTAGAAGGTTCATCATTAATAGGGGCAATGTTGATGTTGAAAATTTAAACTTAAAATGGTCAAATTATTATAAAATTGGGGTGAATCGACCCAAAAAATTTTATGCACCTAGAAATTTTTGGCTAATGGATCCTGGTCAAGTATCCCAAATATTAGCCAATTCCAAAATTTGAAAATCCTAATTTTAGCCAATTTTACGAAAATAGCCACTATGCATAACCTTGGTTGAGTCTGACTCTCAACTCATGATTAATATTTTGAATACTCCTTCTAAGAATCATAAGGTTGGGTGGAGGATAAAAAGAATTATTGAGAAGATTCAATTAATCCAAATGAGATTTTTGAAAGTTGATTACAATCATGTGGTTAGAGATCAAAACAAAACTACTGATGCTTTAGCTAATTGGGCTTTGGACAAAGGTGATCTTACTTGTTATGGCCACCCTCATTGATGGTGGGCTTCACAAATAAGGGAAACACTTATTTGTAGGTCTCATAGCATTGTACATATGTTATAAAGTAACTATTAATTTATATATAGAAATATTTGATTTTATAATACCTTAAAATTAAAAAATTGGAAATTCAATGTATACTTTAAAAGATTCATAATATTTAAAAAAAAAAATAATATGTCTAGAGGATACTCTTAATTTTAATCAATAATATTATCTCCCAACTTAATAGTTATTGTATCAAAATATCTAATTTTATGTAAAAATAAATATAAAAATTAAAAATTAAAAAATATATAAATATTTATATTGTTAACAAATGGAGTTTAATATTAAAAAATTAATACACATCACATTTATGTATTAAATTTAAAAGTTTATGTATTTAGTTTGTTGTAGATAACTAATTGTTTTTATATAAATAATATTTAATGGTATTAACTTTAAAAATATTTTTATGTATTTTATTGAAGTTTATTTTCAAATATTTTATTAATATATTTTTTAAAATATTTTATAAATAATTTTATTTTCAAATGTTTTATTAATATGTTTTAAAAATATTTAATATATATCTTTTATGTATACACACCCACCCCCTCACACACTCACTTATGTTGGGGTTTGAACATTGAACCTCCCAAGAAGAACCAAAGCCCAAATTGTTACAGTGTCGTCTAAAGGTAATATATGGTCTTTTCCATTAATAATAAAATAAAAATATAATATATATATTATTTTATTAAATTTATATTATAATTATTTTAATTTAATTTACTTATAATTATTACAAAATAAAAATTCTTAAAAACATGTTTTATGTCAAACTCTATAATTTGATGAATGTCCAAAAAATACATATACATATTTTTTTGTAATTCTCTTCTAAACTTGTCTATCTTGATATATCTTTTAGTTGTAAATAATTTGGAACCTTTTAAAAAACCATTCACCAACCAATTAAATAAAAAATCCTATACAATTATCCTTGTTAGTGGTCAAATAAATATGCACATAGGCAGAATTATCCAAATTGTTGAACTTGTTTTGGCCATATTTCACTCATCCGGACTCGGATTGAGCTGAAATTTTGAGGGTAGATGCTTGAAAAACCCTAGAACATCTCCACCAATTTTCATATAATTTGGAGAAACACATATCCTACCGTATCCCTATATGTGAACAAGAGTTTTGGCAAGTGGTTGTGCGAGGGTTTCATCTGGGTTGAGTGCAAGGAGATCTAGAGGTTGGTTTTTAGGGCCTTCGGGCCCTAGCGGACAATGTATTTGTGGTTTATACTCAATATTTTAGCAAGATATGTTGCAGGGGATCCAAGATGAGTTAGAAATTTGTTTTTCAACAGATCATGTTATGAACTTGAGTGAAAACGGCTTCCAATTTGCTGCACAAAATAAAATTGAAAACCATACCTTTCCACGACATCTAGGGCAAGGATTAAAGAGATTACAAAATAAGTTTTAAGTAGCTGATAAAAAAATTGCTGTTATCTCAAGTGAATTTGGTGCTAAGGTGTACCCACAAAATAAATCTATTGTGAAAACCCCTATCAAGGGTAAGAATTTCGAAGACTCAGCCCCAAAAATGAATTTTAGGGATGTCCTCTATGGTGGATAGCCTCAGCCTAATGCTAATATTAATCTTAGGGCTTCCCATACACCTCTAAAAATGGCTAATATTGATTTTAGGAAAACGGAGTCAAGATGTCTTAAAGCAGCTGATGGAACTCCTATTATTAAGCTTGATATGGGTAATATTTAGACTGACATTGAAGATCTGGAAAAAAGAGGACTAATTTTTTTGTTTGTGGGTTTTCATTCGAGCCTATATGCTTTCAAAGTATGGGCTGCAAAAATATGGAAAACTAAAGGTGAGTTCAGATTCAATTGAAGTAAGTCAAGAAACAAAGAAAAAAATTGAAGATGGATTCTAATCAAAAGGTAGGTCACAAGACCAATCAATATCATATGGTAAAAGAAGGTGAAAATCTTGTAGAGGAAGGTAAGATTAATGTCCTTCCCAATTTTTTTAGCCCTGGTATTAATGAAGATCATCACTTGGAATATTAGAGGACTCAAAGGGAGTCTTTCAAAACAAAATGAAATTAGAAGAATGATTTAGATACATCATCCACATCTTGTTTTCCTTCAAGAAAAAAATATGTCAATGGAGGAAGTGGACTTAATTGCTAGTAAAATTTGGCCAACTAGAAAAATGGTTTCTCATAGTTCCAAAGGGACTTCTGGTGGTATTGCTTGTCTTTGGGACCTAAAAGGGGTAGTTATTCACCATATGGTTGGCATTTGGGATCTTTTGGCTATAGCTATTCAAAGTAGACATTCCAACCAACTTATGCTCTGCATTACTGTTTATGCTCTGACTGCTTTGGAGGAAAAAAAGAAGATAGTGGAAGGATATAACTCATATTATCTCTCATTTTACTGAAGCTTGGATCTTGATCGGAGGAGATTTCAATACCATCCTCTCTCTAGATGAGAAAATGGGAGGAAATAGAAATTTGGACAAAAGAACTGACCTCATGAGCTAATATATTGTAAACCTCAATCTTGTGGACATCCAGTCAGATAATGGCATTATGACTTGGTCTAACAGAAGGCAAGGATTAGCTTGTATAATGGAGATATTGTATAGGTTTTTTCTATCTAAAAATTTCTTAATCCATGGTCACATTCCTAAATAGAAGACTCTTAACAATGTTGGTTCGGATCACTAGCCAGTCATGGTGGAAATTTGGAAAACCAATGTGAGTTTCTCTCATTTTCATTTTCAATTAATGTGGCTTAGAGACATTTCCTTTAGACCTCATGTGCAACAATGGTGGAAGGAAGGTAAGCCTAGGTATGATACTAAGATGTTCTGTTTTTCCAAAAGACTACAATACATTAAATCCAAAATCAAGACTTGGAACTGGAAGGAGTTTGGGGATGTTCATAAAAAAACATGAAGTTATTGCTCAAATTGAAAATTTGAATAAGAAAATCCATTTAGATGACCTCATGGAGAATAGAAGTACGAATGAAATTAAACTCACAACTCAGTTAGAGGATTGGGAAAAAAGAGAAGAACTCTTATGGAAGCAAAAATCAAGAATTCAATGGCTCAAAGGAGATCAAAACATAAATTTATTCCACAAATCTCTTCTAGCCCAGAGATCTCACAACTTTATTTCTTCCCTAAAGTTAGATTCTGGAAATGTTGTCTATACTTGGGATGGCATGAACTCTATTGTTGTTGATTACTTTTCCAATATTTTTGCTTCTACTCCTCTTCACTCAGCTTCTCAACAAAATGTTCTTCAAGCAATCCCTTCTCTTATCACGTCTGAGGAGAACTCTATTTTGACTGCTCTTGTTAGTATCAATGAGCTTCAACATGTAGTTTTTAAAATGCAAAACGAAAAACCCCAGGTTCTAATGATTTTCCCATTGAGTTTAACCAAGAGTTCTGGGATATACTTCATGTTGATTTATTAGAGGTGGTGGAAGAAGCCAGGAAAGCCAAAGAAATTTTTAAGGTTATCAATAAAACTTATATTACTCTTGTTCAAAAATCTCAAGAGGTTGATCTTTTAGACCTATTGCTTTATGTAATGTTTTTCTTAAAATCATTACTAAGATCATGGCAGAAAGGTTGAAGCCTATTTTACATCATATTATTTCACCTGAACAAGGGGGCTATGTGGAAGGGCGTCAAATAGTAGATGAGATAGTTCTTGCTCAGGAAGCCATCCATTCCATGGATATGCAAAAATATCCTTCCATGTTCATTCGGTTGGACTTATCCAAAGCTTATGACAAAGTGGATTGACACTTCCTTATCAAAGTTTTGAGGCAATTTGGTTTCTATAATAATTGGATTATGGGATGTATCTCTTCAGTTTCCTACTTAGTTCTTATCAATGGCAGGCCTTCTCAGTCATTCTCAGCTTCCAGAGGTATTAGGCAAGGTGAATCACTATCCCCTAATTTATTCATCATTCTTGTTGAATGCTTGGGTAGGACTATAACCAAAAATAGGGAAAAAAAATCCTTGAGGGAGTTATTATTGTTCATGGAGCTAGACCTATATCTCATCTTCAATTTGTTGATGACTCTACTCTTTTAGGTAAAGCTACAGTTAAGGAAGCTTCTAATATTAAGCAAATCATTGGCTATTTTTTTAAGGCTATTTGGCAGTTGATCAATGAAGACAAATCTAAAGTTATTTTCTTTCACCACTCTGCCATACAGGAATCCATGGTCTTGGATAAATTAATATATAATAAGACCTCCCTTTCAATCACTTATTTAGGTATTTCCATCAATATTCAAAGGTAGAAAAAAATTATTGGAATTGGTTGTTGGACAAAGTCAAGAAGAAAATTGGAAAGTGGACCAATAGGTGGCTTTCTTTTGGGGGTAGAATAACCTTGGGAAAATTATTCCTTCAAGATATTCCTATTTATGTTTCTTCTATGTTGAATATCCCAAAGGTTGTTCTTTGAGAACTAGATCAAATTAGTCATCGATTCCTCTAGAGTGGTACTAAGGAGAAAAGAAATTGGACCTTGGTGAAATGGGACACTTTTTCTTCCTAAGAATGAAGGGGGGGTTAGGATTATGGTCTTTTGTTAATAACAAGAAAGCTTTAGCTACTAAATTATATTGGAGGATGTTGCATAACCCCAATGCTCTTTGGGCCAATAATATTCGCGCTAATTATGCTGAGAACAAAAGTCCTGAAGACCTTGTTCGCTATTAGCTTCCTACCAAAGGTTCTCCCATTTTAGTATTTCTTAATACTGGTGAGGATTTGATAAAGAAAAATTTATTTTGGATCATTCATAATGGTCAACAGATAAATTTTTGGATACATTCTTGAGATGGTCACAAGCCTTTGACAACTCAGTTTCCCGATTGGAGGCCTTGGATGGAGGAGCTTCACTAAGCTAACTAGATAAAGGTGGCTAATTACTATCGGTACCATACTGGTAATTCAAAGGTTGGTAGATATTGGATACCTATTGACGACTGGCCTATTCAAATCCCAGAAAGGCAAAGACAAGATATCTAAGGCATCCTTCATATAAGATCTATCTCTTGGTCCCATGAAAAATATTTTTTTGGATGGAACAACACTACTAAGGGTGAGTATTCAGTTGCTCAAGGTTATTTGACCTTATGCCATAATAATCCCAACTAATATTCTGATATATTTTCTCAGTTGTGGTCTCAAAAGCTCTGGCCTAAGGTAAGGTTCTTTACTTGGATTTTATTGCATCGTAGGGTGCTTACTGGTGAGCAACTTATGAAGCATGGTTTTTATGGCCCTTTTAGATGTGAAATGTGTGGAGAGAATGTAGAAAATCTCAGCCATATTTTTGTTGAGTGCACTTTATCCTCTGAGCTATGGAGGAGAATGGCCACTTTACTTGGTTTACAGTGGTCCAATTTTTTACTTTTGAACAACTTTGGAGGGATTGGCCTAAACAAGAGGGTGTTGATCACTTTATTAGGCAGTTATTTTGGATGGGTTCTACCATTCTTCTTTGGAATATCTGGAATGAAAGGAACAACCAAATTTTTAATCAAACTAGGAATGATATTCACTATATTTGGAAAAGTACCATAGCCAACTTAGTTGAATCAGTCCATCAACTCCTTAATCACCTCCAAAACTCCCACCAAATGTGGGATCAAGTGATGCAAATATTGAAGATTAAATATTCTAAGGGCAACCAAATTAAAGGGAATGTGAGTATTTATAATATGGATAGGACAAGAAACTTGCAACATCCTCCTAAGGATTTTGGAAAAGTCAATACTGATGGAGCCTCTAGAGGGACCCTTGGAAAAGCTAGCACAGGAGGAATTGGTAGAATTTCAGATGACTCCCTGGTTTTTACTTTTGCTAAGAATTTGGGTATTCCTTCCAATAACCTTGTTGAGGGGTATGGTATCCTCAGAGGCCTTCAAGAGGCTACTAAGGTTGGATGGGAAAAGGTGTTAATTTTTGAAACCTAAAAAGGTATTCCTGACTCTGTATGTTTGTGTTAATTCGTGTTTTTGTGTGTGAGTGTTTTCTATGTTTTTTGTTTTTGTTTATTGTCTATTTTTGGTTGTTTTTTTTAATTTTAATTTTTAAAATTTTTAGGTTTTGGTTGTTTTTGTTGGTTATGTCTTTGTAGTGTTTTGTTGTTTTTGTCATGTTTGTGTTTTGTTTTGTTGTTCTTGTGTTTTTTCTATGTGGTTAGTGTTGCGTTATTTTTTTTTATCTTATTGGGTGTGTGTTTGGTTGTGCTTTATCTTTTTGACACACTCAAGGAGCATATTTTTTATTTTTATTTATTTATTTATCTTTTTAATCTTATTATGTGTTTGTTTGCTCCTTGAGTATGTGAAAGGTGGTAGGCTAAGTTAGGGCCCTGGGCGATTTTGGTGGAATGGATACCTTGCCTCCTTGGGTCTTACCCAAAAGTGGAATCCCTTATGGGATGTTTTCCACAAAAAAAAAATGCACATATGTTATCAAAAACAAAAATTCAATCAATGCACAAGGAAGAATCTATTGTGGATTCTCAACCATTTTTTTATATTTGCCAAGAGGATTAATTCCTCAATGGTCTTCATTGTAACTTCCATAGACGAGGATCTCCTGAGTTCATGAAGGTGTCACATGTGGAGTCATATGCAACTTGTCTTTCATGCCTTTACACATAAGCAAAGGTGGTTCTACTATGGCTTCCAAATGGGTTGTTGATACTTTTCCTATATAATTTGATGGAATTGTTGACATTTTTTTATCTATAAGATAGAAAAAAAAGACTTTTATAAAAAAAACAAAAGAAATTAGATGAACATGTAAATCCAAGATAACATCTGGTTATGTACCTTGTAATAATCTCTAATCCCTACGAAAGAATATAGATCCAAAAGGTAATGCATCTGATTTTAAGCTATTGTTCACAATATACCTTGTCATTTAAGCTAGCATTTTCAAATATAGGATAGCGTGGCTTTAGGCCCAAAAACTATTGCAATGTAAAAACAAAAAGATGTTACATAATATTTTTTTTTCCCCAAAATCATGATAGTGTCACCTTATGCCTCCATCTCTTGAACTTGATTGGAACTGTATCGACATAACTTTTTTCTCGCTATGCTCTATTCATCATTTTCATTGGACCTCCTCCTCATTTGTGGTATCCCACACCTATTTCCATGTGGGTCTTCTATGGCATACTAATAAATTGCCTCAATTTTTTTTGGAAGAAATAGGTTAGTGTAATGTCCCCTTCTCACTAGAGGACACACTGGGACCTGGTAGCCTAGACACTGGGGGGTTCCCTAGGCTATTCAGTGATGGTTTGGGACTCATTTTTGTGGAGACATTGTATTTATCCAGCTGTTTCTATCGATTTGCAGTTGTGGACCATGGAGTTGGTTGCTAGGAATTATAAGGGGGTTTTATAGGTCACTTTTTATAATTTAAAGTTATAAGTCATAATGTTACTTTATTATTATAAATTTAAGTTATATTTTAAAAGAGGGAGATATAAGTGATTATTATTTTAATGTGACTTAAGTGTGGCAAAAAATAATTAAAAATAAATTAAAATCCAAGTATGAGTGGGAATTGAAATTGGAAATAATAGGTTTTATTTTTGGCAAAATTTGGCTCATTGGGGGTTCACGCTGGATTGTAGAGTTTTTTTTAGGGGAGTTTTCAGAGGGATTTCTATGGGGAAGAGTACTTGGGCTTGCTAAAGGATTTCCTCGACAAGATTTAATAATTTCAGTTGTGCAGGATCAACTCTAGGTGTTCATGAATATTTTGGTGAATGGCGAATGCAAAATCAGTCATTTGGTGACATTTCAATAAGGGTTTGAAACATATTCATGCTCATATTTCTCGAACCAGACCTTAAATAATTGTGAGTACTTATTGAATTATTTCCAATTATGGAGATCATTGGAGGTGACTTTCAAAATTTTAGTGTTGAAACAAATTTTATATTGCCCCCGTACCATAGCAGGCTGTACGACCCTATAGAGACAATGGTTAAGTCTAGAAAAAAACAAAATTTACTGATACTTGGGCAGAAATTGGTATGAGATGTGTTTAAAAGGCCTTAGGTAGGGATTATCTTGAAGAAGGGTGGAATCACAGGGTTTGGTTGAGGTAATCAGGCCGTACAAAGTGCCAACTCTATATGTTGTTAGCCATCTGCACCCAAGTCACTGTGATCCTTCATTTGGTAGATATCAGTAGTTGCATTTGGTCAAAGAATCGCTGCTCCTTGACATCCTTCAATGTAGTGACTCAACAAAAAAATCAAGGTGCAATCATTTGTTCTTACATCTGCTGTATTGTTGCTACAGATTTGTGTAAATTCAGATCTATAATTTAAAGGAAAAATATCAAAAATCTGATAGCATTAGAGTAATCTTGGAGTGCATTAATTATATCACTGTATTAGGTTTTTATGAGAGCTGTTTCAATTGAAATATAGATATCATTTTGTGTTCATTGAAGTTGCCTTCAGTATTATATTATTTCTCTTCAAATCATATGCAAAAATAAAAATAAACTATATATCATTGAAAACAAAATCAAGCAATCAGCCCATTCGAGTGTCGAAGACTATCATTGAAACAAACATACTTGGTGCAAAATATTTCAATGGATTATAGTTTGGGGGTGCCCATGACAGTGGTATCAAAGCAGGTCATTCTTGATGTCTTATGAGTTTGGAGTATTCATGAGCGATAGGGACAGAAGAGCAGAAGAGAGGGAAAGAAAGAAGGCTGAACATGACTACCTCCATTAGAAGCACATACGAAAGTAGTGGCCACAACCACCTATAGGGCAGAAAGTTAGTGATATTATAGGCATAGCATCTGAGTCTACTTTAGGTTCTTCCATAGCTATGGGTTATAGAGATGCACAGGGTTATAGAGAACAGGATGAGGTAGAACGAAAGATGGCAGATGATATACTAGTGATTCAACATAGGATGAAGCACAGTCTCCAGTAGCTAGTTGGCCTTATGCAACAACAGGTTCACGAGTTGAATCTTTTGATTAACCTGCAGTAGGAGGCATTGGGTGTTAGACAAGGTCTAGGGAATGGTGAGTCAGCTACTAACAGGGGTAGCACATAGACGAGGATAGAGAGACCTAGTAACTCTAGGCCTACTATGCCTAGGTTCATACGTAGACCAAATCTAGTAGTTACACCGACTACACCACCACCTCTAGAGGAGCCAGAGCCTATAGTTGTTGAGAAGTATCAGTAGTACTGACAAAATTGGGAGGCATTAGGCCCAAAATTTCATGATCTTATATCATTTCGAGATTATGTGGATACTCGGAATAGACAGGCACCCAGGGCTAGAGGGAGACTAGCACAACAAGGTCATGGTGAGGTTCAACATCATACACTATAGGGCCACAGGGAGATTCAAAAAAAGATAGGCAAGATCCATATTCCTTTCTTTGATGGCTCAAGGAATATGACATCGAAGGCGTGGGTCCAGAAGATGGACACTTATCTATAGTTGAACCCGATGACAGAGGAGGATGCCATTAAGTTTTGTACTTTATATTTGGAGGGCGTCGCTCATGATTGGTGGCACCATGGAATGCAGACTCTTGGTCATGATCGAGTTGAAACTTATGCAGAGTTTATAGAGAGGCTCCAACAACATTTTGAAAGGAAAGAACAGGAGCTTGAGTTTAAGGATCTAACACATTTGAGATAGTGGGGGACTGTAGTTGCCTATATAGCTGAGTTTTAACGATTATCTATCATGGTGATAGATATATCGGAGAGGAGGCTAGTAGTACTATTTATGGATGGACTTATGGAGCCCTTGAGAGGTTGGGTTAAGGCCTTCAACCCAACTTCCCTACATGATGCAATTACAACTGCTAGAAACATGGAAATAACCTCAATGAAAACTAAAAGTCAATTCAAGGGCAAGGAGCACAAAGAGGTTAAAAAGGATAAGGATAAAAAAATACTGAAAAAGAGAGTGACCAGCCAAGAGGGACTTTCAAACAAATCAATCCTAACACATTGCAGGAGCTCCAAAAGAAAGGGCTTTGTTTTACATGTCAAAAACCTTGGACACCAAATCATAAGTGTGAGTTCAAGGGTAAATTGCAGCTTATTGAGTACTACACTGATGAAGAAGTGAACTCAAAACATTTAGACCAACAATTAGATGATAATGATAGTGATGAGGAACAAGCATCAGGAGAGCAGGGAAACACTCCGGAGCAGTTATTAGGTGACCTTAATACTTTAGCTCACTTGCACAGTGTCCAAGGGAGACAATCTTTGAGGATTATGAGTGTATTTAGGGGGCATCGAGTAGTGACACTTATAGATATGAGTGTCACTCATAATTTTATAGATGATGAACTAGTTTCTAAACATGTACTGGATACAGTTGAGGTAGAGGAGTTTAAGGTGCTGATTGCAGATGGTTTTTCTATTTCTTGCACTAGGAAAGTGCCTCAGCTGAGACTTGATTTGGGTAACTATGAGGTGTGTGAGGATTTTTATGTTTTTGGTACACAGGGCCTTGATGTGGTTTTAGGCATACAATGGCTATGCACCTTGGGAGATGTAGTCTTCAATTTTTAGAAGATGGAGCTTAAGTTCATAGCAGATGGATGACAGGTAGTGTTGAGGTGGTCAACATGTTGTCTCTTTTAAGAGAATTGAGAGATTTATGAGACATGACCAGGTGGAGTGGGTTTCTCATTGTATTATCATGTCTGCACATAAGGAGGAGGAGTAGAGAGTGTATCATACAAATATATAGGCCATTTTGGACAGGTTTAGTAAGGTTTTTAGCGATATTCCACCAGGGACACCACCTGACAGGGGAGTTGAGCATATCATAGAGCTCGAGGAGGGAGCTTCAGCAGTAATCATCACCCCCTACCATCACCCTAAGAGGTACAAGGATGATATAGAGAAGGCTATTGAGGGGCTTCTTAGGATGGGGCATATCAGACCAAGAAAAAATCCCTTTGCTTCATCTGTGGTGTTAGTCAAGAATAAGGATGGTTCTATGCGGATGTGTATCAATTACAGGACATTGAAAAAGAGGACCATAAAGAACATATATCCAATCCCACATATATATGAGTTGATAGACGAGATTCATAGTGCCAGATACTTTTCTAAGATTTATTTCAGATTGGTCTATCATCATATTAGGATGAGGGATTCAGATGTGGAGAAGACAACTTTTCGGTGCCACTATGGGCACTTTGAGTTTCTTGTCATGCCTTTTGGCCTTACTAATGCACCGACTACATTTTAGTCTCTGATGAACAAGGTGTTCAAGAAATAGCTTAGGAATTTTGTGTTGGTGTTCTTTGATGACATATTGATATATAGCCACACATGGGAGGAGCACTTGAGAAATTTGGAGGAGGTGCTCAGTATTTTAGAGGCAGAGTCTCTTTATGCCAAAGAGACTAAGTGTGAGTTTGGCATGACCGAACTATTGTATTTGGGACACATTATCAGTACCGAGGGAGTGAGTATGGATGAAAAGAAGATCTGTGCTATTATTGAATGGCCACCACCAACGAATCTGACACAACTAAAAGGATTCTTTGGTTTATGTGGTTTCTACAGGAGATTTGTGAAGGGATTTTCTCAGCTAGCTGCTCCATTGACGGATCTTATGAAGAAGGGAGCTTTCCAGTGGACTAATAGGGCACAATAGGCTTTTGATAGGTTTAAGTAGACTATGAGCAATTGCTTGGTCTTAGCTATTCCAGATTTTACCTAGCCTTTTGAGGTTGAATGCGATGCATCAGGTGAAGGCATAGGAGCAGTATTGATGTAGAACAAGCATCCGATTGCATTCGAGAGTAGAAAATTAGGGGTGGAGAGACTAGCTACTCAGTCTATGATCATGAGATGCTAGCAATTATACACACACTAGCCAAGTTCAAACAATATTTAGTGGGTAGGAAATTCATAGTGAGGACTGACCATAATAGCCTTAGGTACTTCATGAATCAGAAGGACCTAAATGATAGACAGATGAAATGGGTCAGTAGGATTTAGGCATATGACTTTGACATCAAGTATGTCAAAGGGAATAAGAATGTTGTTGTAGATGTTCTTTCATGATGCTCACACTTATGTTCATCTACTAAGATTATAGAGGATTAGAGGCTTAAGTTGGTAGTAGAGTACGCCAAAGATGAGTTTACATGCATAATATTTTATGGGATGTAAGATGATGACAGGTACATAGTCAAGGATGATAGCATATACTACAGGGATAGAATTTAGATTCCTGCTGAATCCAAGTTCAAGTAGCAGATTTTTAGATTGTTTCATGAGGCACCTATGGCACGACACCTTGGCTACTTCAAAACTTATAGGTAGATCAAAAAGCATTTTTCTTGGAGAGGATTGAAGGATGATATCCTACAGTATGTTAGAGTGTTCTATTTGTCAGCAGAACAAGCATGAACACACCTTTCCTGCTAGGCTATTACAACCACTTCCCATACCTTCACGAAAGTGAATGCATTTCCATATACTTTGTGACAAGGCTCCCCAAGGCACAGGGGAAGGATTGCTTATATGTGGTAGTTGATCGACTCACTAAGTATGCTCAATTTTTTGCCATCACTACTGGTTTCACGACACAGATTTTAGAGCTCTTCTTTAGAGATATTTTTAGGTTACATGGACCGCCCAAATATATAGTGAGCGACAGGGATAGTAAGTTTATGAGCTTATTCTGGCATGAATTATTTAGGTTGTGTGGTATAGAGCTTACACCGAGTACCAGTTACCACCCTCAAATCGATGGGTAGACAGAGGTTGTCAACAAATGGGTTGAGGGATACCTGAGGAATTTTGTTTTTGGACAACAGAGAGCATGGGTTAGATGGCTATACATGAGTGAGTGTTGCTACAACTCATCATACCACATGTTCATCCAAATGTCACCATTTATGGTGCTATATGGATATGAGGTGCCTAATTTTATAGATCTAGTATTGGGTGACAACAGAGTGCCGAGAGCTAGAGATATTCTTCAGGAGACATAGGACATCATGAGATCACTACAGGATAATATCAAGCAGGCCAAGGAGCAGCAAAAGAAGTATACTGATCAAAAGAGGATTGAGCGATCATTTGAGATTGGTTACATGGTGTATTTGAGGCTCCAGCCTTTTAGGCAATTGTCCTTGAATAAGAGTGGGGCTGAGAAGCTAAAGCCCAAATTCTATGGCCATTTTAGAGTCATCGGGCATATTGGGGAGGTAGCTTATGAGCTAGAGCTATCGGAGAGCATTAGGGTGCACAATGTGTTCCATGTTTATCGCCTTAAAAAGGCATTGGAACGTAATATTACTCCTTTAGTGGATCTTCCCCCTCTTGATGAAGAGGGCAAGTTGGTGCTAATCCTAGAGGCCATACTTGATCAGAGAGAACATGTCCTTAGGAAAATAACAATCAGAGAGTACCTTGTCAAATGGCGTGATCTACGAGAGGAGGATGCTACTTGGGAGGGTGAGTCAGTTTTGCAGACTCCTAGACTTCGATTGCTTGAGGACAAGCAATCATGAGGAGGGGAGACTGTAATGTCCCCTTCTCACTAGAGGACACACTGGGACCTAGTAGCCTAGACACTGGGAGGTCCCCTAGGCTATTCAGTGATGGTTTGAGACTCATTTTTGTAGATACATTGTATTTATCCAGTTGCTTCTTTCCATTTGCAATTGTGGACCATGGAGTTGGTCGCTAGGAGTTATAAGGAGGTTTTATAAGTCACTTTTTATAATTTAAAGTTATAAGTCATAATGTTACTTTATTGTTATAACTTTAGGTTATATTTTAAAAGAGGGAGATATAAGTGATTATTATTTTAATGTGACTTAAGTGTGGCAAAAAAAAATTAAAAATAAATTAAAAGCCAAGTATGAATGGGAATTGAAATTGGAAATAATTGGTTTATTTTTGTTAAAAGTTGGCTCATTGGGGGTTCATGCTGGATTGAAGAGTTTTTTTCGGGGGGATTTTTCAGAGGGCTTTCTACAGGGAAGAGTACTTGGGCTTGCTGAAGGATTTTCTCAACAAGATTTAACACTTTCAGCTATGCAAGACCAGCTCTAGGTGTTTATGAATATTTTGGTGAATGGCGAATGCAAAATATAGTCATTTGGTGACATTTCAATAAGGGTTTGAAACATATTCATGCTCATATTTATCGAACCAAACCTTAAATAATTGTGAGTACTTATTGAATAATTTCCAATTGTGGAGGAGATCATTGGAGGTGACTTTCAAAATTTTTAGTGTTGAACCAGATTTTATATTGCCAGTTGTACCATAGCAGGCTATATGACCCTGTAGAGACAGTGGTTTAGTCTGGAAAAAATCAAAATTTACTGATACTTGGGCAGCGATTGGTATGAGATGTGTTTGAAAGACCTTTAGGCAGGGATCAACTTGAAGAAGGATGGAATCACAGGGTTTGGTTGAGGTAATCATGCCATACAAAGTGCCAAATCTATCTGCTGTCAGCCATCTGCGCCTAGGTCACTGTGATCCTTCATTTGGTAGATATCAGCAGTTGCATTTGGTCAAAGAATCACTGCTCCTTGACATCCTTCAATGTAGTGACTCAACAAAAAAATCAGGGTGCAATCATTTGTTCTTACATCTGCTGTATTGTTGCTACAAATTTGTGTAAATTCAGATCTATAATTTAAAGGAAAAATATCAGAAATCTGATAGCATTAGAGTAATCTTGGAGTGCATTAATTATATCACTGTATTAGGTGTTTATGAGAATTGTTTCAATTGAAATATAGATATCATTTTGTGTTCATCGAAGTTTCCTTCAGTATTATATTATTGCTCTTCAAATCATATGCCAAAAAAAAAAAACAAACAAACTATATATTATTGAAAACAAAACCAAACAATCAGCCCATTCGAGTGTCGAAGACTATCATTGAAACAAACATACTTGGTGCAAAATATTTCAGTGGATTATAGTTTGGGGGTGCCCATGATAGTTAGAGTGTCGAAGACTATCATTGAAACAAACATACTTGGTGCAAAGTGGATTATAGTTTGGGGGTGCCCATGACAGTTAGTTGGTAGAGGTCTGTAGGTTATTCTGTGCGATACCTTCATTAATTGGTTTGGTTAACTTCATCTTTACTGTATCCAATTCGATTCCAATTATGTTCCATGTTAAACAAAAAAAAAAAAAAAGTATTACAAATTTTCTTCTAAAAAATAAAACAAAAGAATTAAAAAAAAAAATGCAATGGTTACATCCACAATATAACCAGCTAGCAGATTAATGAAGACGGTTGTGTGACTCTAGAGATTTGAACTCACTTCCTGCATTCATCCAATTCCCACCCAAATCAACCCATACCACATTAACCAATGTTACATTTTTCGGTTAAAGTGGGGAGGGTTAATTTGGGTGCGAATTAGGATGAATGCATGAAGCGAGTTCGAATCTCTGCAGTCATAGAAGGCAGTGTCTCCATTAACCCGTAGGCTGGCGACAGCGCGGGTGTCAACACTGCATTTTACGTAATTTTTCTTCTTTTGCCTAGAGGGAAATGGACAACACTTTTTGCTGGTTTGAGCATGATTACAGGTTAATTGTTGGAGGAGAGAAATATATAAAGGTCATGAGTATAACGGTAAGGATATGTCTACAAGTGCTTACGATATATAAAAGGCTATGGGTATATCGATAAGGTATAGTTAGTCAAGGTGCTTACATCGGTATAAGGATAAGTATGTTGTCGTGTATTCCACAACCGTTAATAATGAAATTCATTTTCAATGGTCAAATGTACTTTTAATTTTTATTTTTAAATTTGATTGAATTCACCAAAGAAATTATGGATCAAAAATTGTTGTTGTAAGAGGGTTATGAGGCTTAAAATCCAATGCATCTAATAACAGATTCAATGAAAGGGGTGGTACCGAGGAAGAAACAAAGATGGTGACTTGCTTATTTCTCCTATATAAAAAAAAGAGAATATGAATTAAAATATATTTAAAATAATATTTTTTATTATGTTTATTTAACTAATTTATGGTATAGATTTTTTTTTTACGACGAAGAGTGTAAAAGTGGAACTAAAATCTAACATAGGAATATGTTCCTCGAAATAAACTCTAGTTTTTGGGTAAAGATGAAGTCAAGCCTCAACCATTTAGAGAATTGAGTAGGAACAATGAAAATTGAGTACAAATAACCTGTTAGCAAGCACTCATCCACTACCATCCCTAACTGTCTAGGAAATAGAATAGAAACAACCCACCAACAATCACTTAACTACTATTATCCTACCTATCCCTTTCTAATGTAGTATAGACATTTTATTTTTATTAAATTAGAGGTTAAACTTATTAAACATTTTTTTTGGGTAAAGATGAAGTCAAACCTCAAATGTTTAGAGAATTGAGTAGGAACAATGGAAATTGAGTACAAAGAATCTATTAGCAGCACTCATCCACTACCATCCCTAACTCTAAAATAGAAACAACCCACCAACAATCACTTAACTACTATTATCCTACCTATCCCTTTCTAATGTAGTATAGACATTTTATTTTATTAAATTAGAGGCTAAACTTATTAGACATTTTATTTTGTTAATTTAAAGGTTAAAATTATTAGAATTATAAAGACCTTAAAGCCCTCATGAAAAGATCAAACTAAAAATTACCATATAAATGGTTATGGAAATTGCATCCTATATACCACAATCAAGATTAAACATAGGTTCTACCTATAGTTGAGAAAGAGTCATTTTTTTTTTTTATTACTTAATTACAAGTAATCTTGTGTGTGACAATCAAGGATTTAAACATAGGTTTTACCTATAATTGAGAAAAGAGTCATAAATTATTTTTTTAATCTTTTCAAAAAAAATTTATTTCATGTATTATTATATGTGTTTATTGTCTTTTAATTATTTTAGTTTTAAAAAAATTAATGATTAATTTTTTTTTTTGAAGATTTTATTGATTTTTTTTTTTTTTATAGGGGAATAAATCCTTATCCCACCTCTTAAAATATTTACTAGGACATTATTTTATAGGGTAATAACCCTGACCCCACCTCTTTAAATGTTTACTATATTTATTGATAAGTAAAAATAATTTTTCTAAATAAAATTAATAATGATATATTTTATAAATGTTTATTTTTTCTTGTTATATTTAACCTGTTATTAACATATTTCATGTGGCCTAGGTGGATTGGTAAGTGTAGGTGTGGCTAGGCACTTACCAATAAGATACCTAGGTTCAAACCTTGGGGGAAGCCAACCCTTTGCAAAGGTAGTAGTCTGCTCCGAATCCTCTAAGTGTGCACGAGACTGATGATGACTATACGAACCTTGAGCAACCGGTGGTCCCCATCTCACATTGGTTCAACAAGAATGAGAAATATAGGTTTGTTAAGAGCAGTATCTATGGTTTGAACCCTGTGTTGGCCAATTACTAAAAATAGTGGTTGTAACTAACTCTTCTATGTAACAAAAAAATATCTTTCATGTCAAGGCGCCCAAGGGTTAGGTGGATTGATGTTGCTTTTTTGGACAAACACTTACCAAGAAGACACCCTAGTTCCAACCTTAGGGGAAACTTGTTTGCAAAGGTAATAGTCTGATTAAGGGTTAGGTGGATTGGTAGTTTCTTGTCTGACCAAGCACTTACAAAGAAGACACCCAAGTTCAAACCTTGGGGGCAGCCTGTTTGCAAAGGTAGTAGTTTTATTTGAATCCTTTGAGTGTACGTAAAATCTACGAGGATGGTATAAATCCTAAGTAGTCCATGGTTCCCATCATGCAGGGTCAACAACAACAAGGTGGAATAGGTTTGGTGGATGCACCCTTGTGATTTGAACCCTAGTCTTCGCAGCTTGGGAGTTATTAAAAATAATGTGGTTGTAACCAACTCTCCTATGTATTATTAAAAAAATATCTTTCATGTCAAGGGAATATAATTTTCGATATCCCTTTTTAATATTTTTTAATTACATTCTTTTAAATATAAATAATGATATAAATTATTTTTTTAAAGATATTATCTACAAGAATAATACAGGAGATCACAAAAATTAAACCATTTTTTATTAATTTTGTTTTACTATTATGGGTGGTCATACTCTTGCAAACATTTTTGCAACAGTTCTTGATGTTTTTATCTCTAATTTTGTTGAGGCTAAGAAACTTCGTACAAAGTAGCAAACAGATTTCAGAAGAAATCATCGTACCTATGATCACATTCTAACTCTCAGAGCTATCATTGAAGAAGTCAAAACCAATAAATTTAGGGTCTATTGTTGTTTTGTTGACTACATGAAAGCATTTGATATTGTTCCCAAACAGTTACTGCTTCAGAGGTTGAAGGATCTAAGAATTCCAGAGGAGGTTACTTTGTTGGTTATGACCTTATATGAAAAAGTCACTAGACAGGTTAAATTTGGATCTCTCAAAACAAAAGATGTTCATAGTACTATTGGGGTTAAACAGGGCTGCCCACTTTCACCTGCACTCTTTGGATTGTATATTGATGAATTGGAGGTGCTCATTATGGACTCTCTGGCTAAGAGTATAGGTTGTTTACTTTTTGGTAGTTTTATTACCATTTTGCTATTTGTTGATGATATTATCTTAATGTCACATATAACAAGAGGACTTCAACAATAGCTGGACATACTTAGCACATAATCTAACTTGCATGGATTAGAAGTTAATCTCCAAAAAACAAAAATCATGACATTCAACCTACCCAAGAAAGATCTCTCTTCTGTTCACATCACATATAAAGGGAAGGTTGTTGAAATTGTCACATCGTACACATACTTGGGAGTTATTTTCATAGGACCTACCTTCAACTTGATCCCTGCATCTCAAGCAAGATTAAACAAAGGTTATGCTACCTTAGCCTCTCTGGATAAACAATGCTTTTAGCTCTAGTTTCAGGACATCAGTACGAAGATCAGACTCTTACACACTCTTGTTACCCCTACACTGCTCTATGGTTGTGAAGTTTACGACCCTAACCTTAGATAGTTGGGTTGGTCTCGTATTGAAAGAGTCCTCATCTCAATGTTGTCCAAGTTCATTCGTTCCAAAATAATTGTTCCACATCCCATCAATCTAGCTAATTTTGGTGCTTGTCCATTACTTACAACAACAATATTTCTTGTTGTCTCTTTACTACGTAGATTTCATTATATGTCGAACATGAGAAGATATCCATATTTACCACTACAATCCTTAAGACAGTTTGCAAATCAAGGGGTCAGGAATTGCTAGTATGATCAGACTACTACTCTACTTCAATCTCTTGGCCTAGACATCATGAGACCTCCTCATACTAAAGCATAAATCAATGCGCCATACTCCAATAAGGATATTTGAGATAATATTTACTCAACATATATAAAAACTACTTGGACTGATCCAAAGGAACCTCTTTCACCAAAAATGCTCCATTACTCTCACTTTTATCTCCAACTAGAGAATGGATTGATCACTACTCCAAAATATAACTTGATACAAATGTCACACAACCTCAGATTTCCTCTAGCTCAGCTACGAGTTTACTCCCACTAGCTACGTATTGAGATAGATCATCACCTCCCCAAAGATCAGTGTATTTGTAGATTGTGTAGTCTTGATGTGGAATTCGAGGAGCATTTCATTTTCACCTATCCTATCTACTACGAGATACAAGGTAGATATTATTGCTTATTTAGAGACACCCATACACTAAAATATTGGATTAATTATGAAGATCAAAGATGCATTGCCCTTTTCATTTAGGAATTATTCAATCTCAGGAAATAACGACTTAGTAATAGTTTGCAGAAGATAATAGGATCCCAAATTATCACTTCATTCTTCCAGCATCAAGAGGCCACGACTAGGAAGTTCCAGGGTGATCACAGAGATACAATAAGATCAACTTGTCATCGAATCCAACAAAGAACATCTACGATGACATCCAACTCTTATATCACTCACTTCTCTTCAACGTTGAATGTTGGGAGTAATCTTTGATCCACAAATCTAGTATATCATATGTCATTTTGTTTATTGTTTTTCTTACTTTATTTTCTCTGGTGCTGCATCTCCTGTTTATTTGTATATATCTTACTTTACAGTACTATTGACCTCTTTTGGTTACCCATGGACATTAATACAAATTCTATTCTACTATAACATCAAACTTTTATTTTTGAATGAAAATATTTTTAATTATAAACTAAAAATTTGCACAATACATTAATCAAATTATAATTAGTATATATATGTACAATATGGTCAATTGGTATATAGTTTATAGATACTTTTATGGAAGTCATTGTTAACATGGGTTTCCTTTTCAAGATAGCTTCCAAGACAAAAAAAAAAGAGACACCAATGGTTGTGAGGGATCTACTTGGAAAACGAAATTCACTTGCCCAATAAATCTCTGTCTATGGGATGATATTATATCTTTTTAAGTAGTATTAAATGTGTATAATTATTTTTGTTGATTAAGAAGGTAACTTTTTTATATTAAAGAAACCAAATTTAAAATCCTATGGTTTGTTGTTCTCATATGCTAGATAAATATAATATTTGTAATATTAAATATATAATATTTAATTATTGTGTCCTAGTTTTAAAATATGAAAAATTTAAATATTTTATATTTTTAAATGCATTTCAATTAATTAAATTCATTAATATTATTTCTATTTTACATGAAGTAAATATGATATCAATTAACTTTATTATAAAATTTTACATGCATAATTAGTATTAACCTTAATATACGTGAAAGCTTTTTCAATGTTGAATATTATAAGTATAATTAAGATTATTCATAAGAGTATATTTAACATTGAAGATTATAAATGTACCTAACAATATAAGTGATAACTAAATTTATTTTTAATTATAAATTAAATTCATATTTTATGCCGCTTAAAATGTTTAAAGAATCACTTTCTTTATGTAAATTATACCATTTTTTTTTGTCAAACTTAACATGGTTAGAACTACTACCATTGCTTGTCTATTATATATATATATATATATAATTTTTTTTGCATATGATGGTATCATTTTTCATGGATACCCTGTTTCCTTGGGACTTACTCAAAAGTGGCATCCCATTTGGGGTGTTTTACATACACAAAAAAAATATGGTATCATTTTTCATCTATTAGGTCAATTACATCATACTAAATATATTGTTCATATACATCAAAATATCGTTTTTGCTCTATCAAATTCTCAAGATCATTAAGAGATAATTAAAAATAGATCTTCCTTGTAAGATCAATATTGTGATTGAATAAATTTATCACCCTACTCATTTGAAAAAACATATGATAGCATTTTTAAGATATAGCCTTTTAAAATATCTCTTTAATATTTTAAGATATAGTCTCAGGGAAAACACAATGGTTTGGGCTTTGTCTCTTCTTTGGGAGGTCCAAGGTTCAAACTTCAACATGGGTGAGTGTGTGAGGGTTGGGTGTGTATAGATGTGTGTTTTGTCCCTATTGATAAGCTCAACTCTCACACTTATGGGATGTCATGGTGGGATGGGAATACCTAGCCCCGAGCATCGGGGTTTCTCATATTAACCAAATCTATTTTTTTTAAAGATATAAAGCCCTTCAATTTTTAGTTTAATAAGCTATATGTGGATTCCTTAGGAGACCACTTCCATTAAAATAATAAAATATTATATTCATTTTCATGTTGATTAAACCATATCCATATTGCCTATTTATCACATATGGTCTTTGTTTCCTTTTCTATAAAATAAATTATTCATATTTTTAAAACTACTATGTTTCCAAAATTAGCTTCTTGTCATCTTTAAAAAAAAAGAAATTTCATCAATTTAAAGATCAACACCATGATTGACAATGTTTTCTATTATGTAATTTTTTTTGGTAAAAATTTATTAAATCAATAAACCTTACAAGAAGCAGATAATACCTTAACAATAATACTTATAAGGGCCAGAATAAAGAGACCCCTAATACCACCGAGAACTCGACCAAAAGACACCCAATAAAAAAATTCAATTAGACATATCTGTAGCAAGCAAATTAGCAAGATGACGATAACAATCCAATGGAAGCTGATACCATTCCCTAAAATTATAGTCTTCCTGAAACTCAAAAGCCCATTTTTCCAAGCAATCAACCACACCATTCCATTCCCTAGGAATTTGAGCAAAGGAAATAAAATCTAGATGCGAATAAATTTGAAAGATCTTCTGAGCCACTAATTCCAGCTACCAATGAACATTAGAAAGATTATGAGGCTTCAATAAATTAATAATAATTTGAGAGTCTGACTTAGATTATATTCTGCATCCCAGAGCATAACCTTTTTCTAAATAAAAACAATAGCAAGGGCCTTCATTTAATTATTAGTTTGCTTCCTCTTATAACAAGAAAAATGAAAAGAGCTGCACCAATACAATATCTCCCAATACCACCAATACCTGCATGCCCATGATTTCCTCTAGAAGAGCCATTAGTATTAATATTAAACACCCCCCGAGGTAGAGGATTCCATCTGCCATCTCTTTAAATTTTTTGATTAAGGCCTCTCCTCCCCACTGATAAAGAAGGATGAGGACCATTATCCACTAAACCCAGGTCCTGCATCATCAAAATATCATACTACTCCAAAGGAATACTGATTTGAAATTTAGAAGAAATAATTTTTTGGATCATACCAATAATCCTCTACCAAGTCTGATAAACAGTTCGCTTCCTACCTTGAAAAATTCTTTGATTTCTTTCAATCCAAATCTGCCATTTAATATATGAGGGCCCAATACTCCACACAACGTCAAGAAAGAGAGCATTAGTAGGAGGTCTTCCTAAACTCCTCGAAAAATCAAAAAGATAAGAGGTATGAGAATAAGACTATTTCCACATCCTCCACCAAAGATGCCGAATTCCCCAAGCAAATGAACACTGTAAGAGCAAATGCCTTACAAATTCATCACTATTCTCATAAAGGAAACAAAATGAAGGTCTCTAAAAACTTCTATTTTGGAGATTATCCTAGGTAGGAAATCTATTCCGAGTAGCCAACCACAAATAAATATTGCATTTGGGCTAGGAATCCTTATTCAAAGGCTGTTTCCACCAAGGAACCTCCTCATGACCAAAATTCTAGCTATCTAAAACACAGTAAAGAAGAGCACTCCTTAGTAGCCAAAATATGAGCCAACTATTCTCTATCCTGAAAAAAACCACCTACTGACCAATATCTAGGATATTTGCACTGAACTACCTCCACCTGCCCATATCTTTTGGAAACTTTATAATCCGTTACCCTGTACCAACCAACAGCCAAGAAACAATTATATAGCTCCTGAATATGAGGAAACATAGATAAAATTTTAGGGAAACCATCCTAAGAATCATGCTAGAAAATAGCCTTCAATACTTTGAGACAAATCCAGAACAAACCTTGCTTAACAAGGGATGCCCCCTTCTTAAGGGTATTCCAGATCAAAGAAAATTTACCAGAAAAACTATATCTAGGTATCTCAAAATTTACAACCGCAAAAAATACTTAAAGGAAATGATTTTAGCCTAAGCATGGTCTTGAGAAATGCACCATCTCCAATAAATCTTGGCCACCAATACCTGACCAGAAAGAGAATTGAAACGAAGGCCCAAACCACCATCCTATTTTTATCTAAAACTAATATCCCACTTAACCAGACTCTATTTTGAAGACTCTAAATTTCTAGCCCATAAAAATCTTCTTAACATAGATTCAAGATCATGAATAAAACTAGCAGGAATGACTTGAATCATGCATCGATAAATATATGAAGCTTGAACCACCAAATTAAGAAGCAACACTCTACTAGAAAAATAAAGCCACTTAATATTCCAATGACATACTTTAGCCTTGAATTTATCCAAAATATTATTCCAGATGCCTTGAGGAAGAGGGCCCACATAAAGAGGAATTCCCAAATAAGTTAAAGGGAGAACTTCAATCTAAAACCAAAGAATCTAAGAAATTCTAGCCTGTATAAGGGGATCAATATTGAAAAATAATATGGAGGATTTTCTCTCATTTATATTCTACCCCGAAGTAGCCAAGTTAATATCGAGAGATATAAAATTAGTTGCTTCCATAATAGAGGCAATACCCATTAGATCGGTATCATACACAAATTGAAAATAAGAAGTCACAAGTAAACTATCACCCCACCTCCAACCATGAATCAACCCTTGAATGACATGTGATTTGAGGAGTCTACCCAAGCCCTTAGCCATAATAATAAATAAATAAGGAGACAAAGTATCCCCCTGACGGAGACCTCTCGAAGCCTAAAATAAGGTAGAAGGCTCACCATTGATAAGGACAGGATAGGATGGAGACATAATACAACTCATCACCCAACTAACCCAATTGGATTTGAAACCAAAAGTAAGGAGAATTTTACTTAAGAAAGACCATTTAACCCTATCATAGGCCTTAGCCATATTTGATTTATAAATATAGCTTTTTCTTTAGAAATTACCATAGAATGAATGGCTTCAACAACAATAGCCACACCATAAAGGATTTATCTATCCACCACAAAACCTCCTTGTTCATAAAAAATAACCATACTGAGCCAAGGCTTAAGTCTCTCAACAATCAACTTGGAGATAATTTTGTACACCACATTACATAGTGCAATAGGTCTAAAAATATCTAGATAATTGGATCCTTCTCACTTAGGAATAAGCACTAAGAAGGTAGAATTCATATCTCTCAACATATGTTTAGTTCTCAAGGAATATTGCACAATAGACAAAAAATTGAGTTTGAAAATCTCCCAAAATTCTTGGAAAAATTCCACAAGAAAGCCATTAGGCCCTGGGGATTTCCCTTTCTTCATCTGGAAAATAGTACCCTCCAACTCTTCAATTAAAAATATTCTCATGGGCAACTCATTCATCTCCACAATGACAATTGAAGGAATAAAATCCAAAATACCATTTTCTTCAGCAACTACCAATGGAGAATCCTCAAAATACAAAGAGGAAAAAAACCTTACATCCTCCCTTGAAATATCCCAAGAAGCAGTCAAATGGGCCCCAAGAGAATAAATAAGAGAAGGAATCACATCACCATACCTTCTAGATTTAACTAAATTGAAAAAAATACAGTATTTTTGTCTCCTTCCTAGAACCAATCAATCTGATCCTTTTGTTTCCAATAAATTTTCCCTCTCAATATCCACTCAGCTGCCTCCTTAAGAGCATCAAATTCTTCTTTAATATTCCTTTATGTGAGGCCATAATACCTAATCTATCTTGTAATAGTATCTAACTTCTCTTGAGCAGCCAAATTAGCCCCAAAAATATTACCAAATATATGGCTATTCCATTTCTTAAGCTGATATTTCACATACTAGAGCCTCTTAACAAAGGAGAACATAGCAGTTCCATGAGAATGCCTATGATGTAAACACCATACTCTCATTAAATCATGTAGATAAGGCTCCTGAAGCCACATTAACTAGAAATTAAAGCAGGATTTCCTATAATCTCACTTGCGAATGACATTTAGCTTAATAGGCCAATGATCAGAACCTCTCCAATCCAAAATTTTTGAGCTAATTTGCCAATTATTACTGATCCAGTAAGGAGAAACAATAAGATGATCCAATGTCTCTAAAATAGCCTCAGTACCACATCTCATGTTGCTCCAAGTAAAAATACTATTACCAGGTTTAATATCCACAAGGATTAAGAAAAGGATATTATCATTAAGAGCGAAATATGCCTATCCAAGAGAACCCACACTACCTCTTCTCTCCTCCAAATTGGTGATAGCATTAAATTCTCTAGTAACAATCCAAGGATAGTGAGGAGCCAATAACCACACCACTCGAATATGATTCCAAAGACAAATTTTCCCAAAAATATCAGAGGGAGTATAAACATTAGTTAATAAGACCACTTCACCAGACTCCTTACAAGAAGCAACCATAGAGAGAGAAAATTTATTAGAAACCCACCATATAGGAGAGAGCTTTTGAGGATTCCAAAAGCTAACAATACCACCAACACTACCCTGGGTACCAATACATTGATATTTCCCACGAGCCCACAATTTAGAAGCAATACTAAACAAACCATTAACTGATAATTTTGACTCCTACAAAAAAACAATATCAGGCTTATGCAAAATAATCAACTTGTGAGTAGCATTTTATCGAGGGGTGTGATTCAATCCTCTCACATTCCAAGATAAAACAATCATTTATGAGGAGTGGAAAAGTGAGATTCAAGGGGCCTAACCAACCCTGACTCAACCAAGGACTCCACATCAAGTTTAATTTTCTCCACATCTTTCTTCCTATCCACCTTAGAAGACTTTTCCGGTACCCCTTTTTAAAATTATTTTGATGCTATTGGAAATTTTGAGTAGTTGTGTTGTCATTGATGTCAAGAATCAGTGTCAGTGATGTCAAAAGTCAATGCAAGGATTTGATAAAAGGAGGGTTAAAATATGTATATATTAAGCCTAAGATTTTTGGTTTAAAGCTTCACATGTTTGGTCAAAAGGTTGGCAAAATACCCATGCTACCTTATAATATTAACCACCAAAGTCATATAAATTTCCCTACATTTTCTCATCACATTCGTAACATTTGTAGAATATTTCAATTTCAAATATCAAATTTTAAAGGAAACGGTAAAATTGTTGGATGTAGAAACAAGCATTACAAAATCTACAAAAGTGTTGAAGCAATACCCTCCTAAAATTTTGCAAGGAATCTAACATAATCAATAGTATGTCCATATCTACCACAATTTGCCCTATGTAGTCTCTATATTATTGAACAAAGTAAGTTTGAATTTTCTCTAATACCATATTGAAATTTATAATATTATCTGGAAATATCTAGAAATATCCATTCACCATAGTCGTATGTAGTAAAAGGAAAAAAATGAAAAAAGAGAGAGAGTGTATTGAAAAACAAAAGTGAAAAAGATATAAATGATAAAATATGGGAGAAGGAATAAAGGATGAGTGCATGTGGGCACCCTATGAATATATTTCATGTACCATAATATGTTATAAATAATTCCTCATTGAGGGGTATTCATAGTGATACCAAAAACGCCAATGAGAGGTTAACCTTAGACTAACATAAACTTTATCTTGACATTAACCTTATGATAAAATAATAATAAATTACCCTTTAAGTAAGGTTATCCATCAAGGTGGATTAACTAATACCTCTAAGGGTTAATACATGTGAGTGCCCTTTGAATTACACGAAGATGCTTGTAGGCTTACGCATAGATGTCCCTAAAGATTATATAGAAAAATATCAATATGCTTACAAAGAAATATGCACATAGCCTTTGATGATGATGCCCATAGGATTACATCAAGATGCTTGAAGGATTACATGGCACTTGCCTATAGTCTTACATAAAGAGCATCCATAGGTACTTCATCACTTCTATACTTGATCTAATAAGGTTAGATTACAAATATTACAACATTATTTCATTCTTGTTATTTACCATTTTTATTAAAATTTTCCTATCTGATTTAAAAGCATGATCAAAATTAATTTTAGTGAACATAAATTTATGATATTTTTATTTCATTATAAATTGATGCATATTTTTTTTGTGTTAACCACACTGTGGTAGATGATCTTTTTATGTATATTCAAAAACCTCTAATCAATAGTATAGAAACTCTTGTTCTACACCTAAGACTTACCAAAATAAGCATCATGCTCATAAACATTATGTAAAGTGAAAACAATATAAATTTAAGCCGACGATTATACGAGTTTTTTTAGAATAAATTTTACCATCAAGAAAAAATGGATATGAGTTTGAATATTATAAGTTATTATTCTACTCTTAATCTACATTTTATAAAAATTCAAAATATAGAATTAAATTTAGCTAATTCTTATTTCATATCTTAATTGAAATGATATGATACCATATTTGACATTTTGAACATGAGATGGGGTTTGAGTTGTTCTTGCAAAAAATGGAAGAAGCGTCTCACTGGCGTGTGGATGTTTCGGGTTTCTATACAGTTGAAGGTGTTTTCCTGGTTAGTTATTATGCATGGTCTTCATAGTAAGGCTTGTCTAGCCAAATGGATGCTTGCATCGGATGCTTGTTCCAATTGTGGAAAAAGTGAAACAATTAAGCATATTTTTTGGGAAATTCCGAGAATGAGAAAGGTATGGAGAAAGGCAGTCTAGTTGTATGACAATGTTGTTTAGGGGTAGCTAAGGTGGAAGGCCGTATTGTTTAGAAACTCCATTGAATTTGTGAGCCACAAAAGAATATTTTGGCATATTATCAGACTCTCTATCTTGTTCAGTATTTGGAAAGACAAATGTAGTCTAACATTTAAAAATGAGGAGGTGTCGGTTGATGTTACCATTAGCAAAGCTGCTGAGCTTATTTCTAGTCAAATTAAGGTGTTTAAGTTTGAGATTATTCAAGACTATATTAGAATTGATAAAAGTGTTAGATTTGATTGTTTGCTGCTCATTCACAAACTGCTGTAGTGTTTTTATGATGACATATTCTCTGATTATTTATTAATATGAAGTATTTTTTCAATAATAATAAAAAAAAAACATAGCAAATCAAGGAAATGAAGAATATATTTGCTATAAATACAAGTTCCACATGTTTTACCTAAATGTAAAAGAAATATTTTAATTTTTATTAGTACTAATAAAATCCATATTAATGTCGCGGCCAAGGGTGGAAAGGTGTTGCGATTTCGTGACATGTTGCTTCGTCGCAGCCAAGGTTGAAAAGTTGTCATGATTTTGTGACATGTTGCCTCATTGCGGCCAAGTGAGGAAAGGTGTCACGATTTCGTGACATGTTGCATCGTCGCGGCCAAAGGAGAAAAAGTGTCGTGATATCGCAACATGTTGCATTGTCATGACCAAAGGAGAAAAAGTGTCACGATATCGCGACATGTTGCATCGCCGCGGCCAAAGGAGAAAAAGTGTCACGATTTCGTGACATGTTGCTTCGGCAAGGCCAAAGGAGAAAAAGTGTCACGATATCACGACATGTTGCATCACCGCGACCAAGGGAGAAAAAGTGTCGCGATTTCGTGACATGTTGCTTTGTCGCGGCCAAAGGAAGAAAAAGTGTCGCGATATCGCGACATGTTGCATTTTCATGGACAAAGGAGAAAAGTGTCGCAATATCGCGACATGTTCCATTTTCACGGCCAAAGGAGAAAAGTGTCGCGATATCGCGATATGTTGCATTTTCGCGACCAAAGGAGAAAAGGGTCGCGATATCGCGACATGTTGCATTTTCACGGCCAAAGGAGAAAAGTGTCGCGATAGTGCGACATGTTGCATTTTCGTGGCCAAAGGAGAAAAGTGTCACGATTTCATGACATGTTGCATTTTCACGGCAAAAGGAGAAGAAGGAAAGAGGGTCACGATATCATGACTAGTTGCATCAATTGATCATGCCGATCCCCCTGTTAGCTAGTTAATGGTTCAAGAGATTTGGCTCCATTGCAAATATTCTTTTACTATTGTGAGCATGTATTCTCTCTGATTTCTGCTGGGAAGTGTCTCTTCCCAAATTGTAATTGTTCTTTGTTTTAATACAAGTTTTTTCAAAATTAAAAATAAAAAATAAAATCCATATTAAAGCCATTACAAAATTATTATTTTAAATAATCTAAAATTAAATCATAAAAGATAATTATTTAAAATTTACAAAAGAAATATATATATTATTTATTTAACTCTAAATTTTTTTTTTATTTGGTTAGTGTGATAAACCCCTACGGCCAACACATAGGGATGAGTAGTTTCCTTTCAACCATGACCGATTATAAAGGCAAGAGTTGTGCTTATCAATAAGGAATTTAACATAGCCACCACACACCTATCTCCTCACACACTCATCCACACTATGGTTTGAACCTTGAACCTCCCAAAGAAGAGCCAAAGTTTGAATCATTGCGCTATCCCCGTAGGGCTTCAACTCTAAAACTTGACTATTACTAATATTTTTTTAATTTTTCATTTATATTATTTTATTTTTTATCTTTTGGATTTTGTTAGTGTGAAAAATCATTATGATGGACACTTAGGGTTAGACATCCCTATCCCACCATGACCTCTCATAACGAGAGAGTTGAGCTTATCGATAGGTAATTTAACACACAACCCAACACACATGTAGTGGTTTAAAGTTTGGACCTCCTCAAGAAGAGCCAAATCCCAAACCCTTGCACTCCATCCTAGGACAAACTATTATTAATTTTATTAATATACTAAATAGTGATTTTATATAAGAATATTTTTAACATCCATGAGTGAGCCTTCTAGAATATGACCACCTTATAATACACTTATATTTCTTGAGTCAACTATACATAGAGTACATTAATTTTGTGGGATGAACATACACTTATTTTTTTATTGTTATGCATAGATGACATACATACCCTAACCCTTTTATATGATACCTTTGAACATTTAATATTACGTCAACTCAAACTCTTGTTAATAAAATATATACAATAAAATATTGATAAACAAAAAAGTTAAAAATATTAATCTCCATAAATATTATGCAAATTTACTATTTGATTTCATTTCCATATTCATCTATATTGCATAGAATTTTTTTTTTTTTTAGTTTGGTTACACAGAAAGCCATGTCACAATGAGTGATGAAATAAAAAGAATTGTCCCTTAACACCCTCGTTCCTGAATAAACTACTTCTTAGGTCGTTCCTACCAAGAATCCTCTTGCCTCTTCCACGAATCAAACTAAGTTCTCAAATACTCCTGTTAATCCTCAAGCCCCACCAATTTCAACCACGAGTCTTGAGTTAGTTCTCGTTCCTTCATCGCAACTCTTGAAATATAGTCTTATGACAGATGGGTGGAGAATGGTAGGCAAGCGACAATATTCGTCAAACCTCCCAATATCACAACGCCCATTTTGAGGAAAAAACCCTATCAAAGATCTTGCTAGATCCTTCTCTCAAGTGTCTCAAAATAAGGTTCATTCTCAACAAACCCATCTTGACAACACACAATTATTTTCAATTAGGGAAAACATATTTTTAGACTCTAATTCATTAGGTTGAGCAGCCTCTAAATAACCAATCATGAATTTAAATATTCTATCGTAGAATGTTAGGGGCTCTCCCTCCCTTACTATAAGTTGCAAGTTTGAAAAGTTGTTAAAAATCATATTTCTGAAACCACCAGAAAATTTATCAGAAACCCACCATATAGGAGAGAGCTTTTGAGGATTCCAAAAGCTAACAATACCACCAACACTGCCTTGGGCACCAATACACTAACATTGCCCACGAGCCCACAATTTGGAAGCAATACTAAACAAACCATCAAATGATAATTTTAACTCCTATGAAAAAACAATATTAGGCTTATGCAACTTAATCAACTCGTGAATAACTTTTTACCGAGGGGTGTTATTCAATCCCCTCACAGTATAAGATAAAAAAATCATTTATGAGGAGTGGAAAAGTGAGAGTCAAGGGGCCTAACCAACCCTGACTCAACCAAGGACTCCCCCTCAAGTTTATTTTTCTCCACATCTTTCTTCCTACCCACCTTAGAAGACTTTTCAGGTACCCCATTTTTAAAATTATTTTGATGCTATTGGAAATTTTTAGTAGCTGTGTTGTCATTGATGTCAAGAATCAGTGTTAGTGATGTCAAATGTCAGTGCAAGGATTTTATAAAATTAGGATTAAAATATGTATATTTTAAGCCCAAGATTTTTAGTTTAAATATTCACATGTTTGGTCAAAAGGTTGGCAAAATACCCATGCTATTTTATAATATTAGCCATCAAAGTCATAAATTTCCCTACATTTTCTCACCACATTCGTAAAATTTGTAGAATATTTCAATTTCAAATATCAAATTTTAAAGGAAAGGGTAAATTTTTTGGATGTAGAAACAAGCATTACAAAATCTACAAAACTGTTGAAGTAGTACCCTCCTAAAATTTTGCAAGGAATCTAACATAATCAATAGTACGTTCATATCTACCACAGTTTGCCCTATGTAGTCTCTATATTACTGAACAAAATTACTTTGAATTTTCTCTAATACCATATTGAAATTTATAATATATCTTGTAATATCTAGAAATATCCATTCACCATAGTCATATGTAGTAAAAGGAAAAAACACCAAAAAAAAAAAGAGTGTATTGACAAAATAGAGAGAGAAAAATATAAATGATAAGATATGAGAGAAGGAATAAGGGATGAGTGCATGTGTGCACCCTATGAATATATTTCATGTACCATAATATGTTATAAATGTTCCTCATTGAGGGGTATTCATAGTGATACCAAAAACCCCAATGAGAGGTTAACCTTAAACTAACATAAACTTTACCTTGACATTAACCTTATGATAAAATAATAATAAATTACCCTTTATGTAAAGTTATCCATCAAGGTGGATTAACTAATACCTCTAAGGTTTAATACATGTGAGTGCCCTTTGACTTGCACAAAGATGCTTGTAGGCTTACACATACATGTCCCTAAAGATTATATAGAAAAATATCAATATGCTTACAAAGAAAGATGCACATAGCCTTTGATGATGATGCCCATAGGATTACATAAAGATGCTTGAAGGATTACATGGCACTTGCCTATAGTATTACATAAAGAGCATCCATAGGTACTTCATCACTTCTATACTTGACCTAATAAGGTTAGATTACAAATATTTCAACATAATTTCATTCTTGTTATTTACCATTTTTATTAATATTTTCCAATCCGATTTAAAAGCATAACCAAAATTAATTTTAGTGAACATAAATTCATGATATTTTTATTTCATTATAAATTGATGAATATTTTTTTTCGTGTTAACCACATTATGGTAGATGATCCTTTTATGTATATTCAAAAAACTCTAATCAATAGTATAGCAACTCTTGTTCTACACTTAAAACTTGTAACCAAAGAACTGAACACAATTTATTTAAATAAAAAAAAGAGAGAGAGAGAAGTAATTTTGCCAAAATGCCCCTTTTTGTATTAATGGTGATACAAAGGTGTTACAAAAACAATTTTTGAATTGCCCTAAGCGTGTTGGGAGCAATGTTACAATGCTTCTTCTTGTCTATCAGATATCCAATGCTTTCATGGAGGAAGGGAGATTTTTTGGCTCTTCTGCACGGTCTAGTGTTCTTCATTCCTCTGTTACAGCTTCAAAGGGGTGAGTGGGATTTGGTATCTAGAAAGGGACCACTCCAGCTTCAGTAGCTTATCCAAGGTACCTGTTACCTGCGCACATACAAAACCAATAAAGAGGATTAATAGCACCTGTATAGTAAAGCAGTAAACCCAATGCTACACATAAACCTATCACTGATATGTATATATTCGAAAAGCAGATAACATAAAATGTTTAATAAATACAAGCCTTGATCAACATTTTCAATTGCTTATCTCTATAAATGGAAACCTGTTCGGGACTGTAGAACTGTATAAATGCAGTTGCAGATTGGAAACTGCAAACCTGCGGTTGTAAAATCATGAATACATGTTTTTGATTGTAGAACCATGGGTGGAAAATTTTGGATGAGATAATAGGTTACCTTGGGATGTGTTCCAAAATTCATAATCAAGCTCGCGCTCTTAGTTTCTCATTGGGTCTGGGTGTATTTCGGTAGCCTTTCGGTACGAAAATTCAGCTCCCTTTGTTTGGTGGATTGATGATGCTTTTATAGGCTTCCTAGGGCTTTGGAGGGGATTGTGAGGTGGCAAGCCTGACTTGTCAAGTGGTAAATCTGGACTACCATGTGGAAGGGGCAGTTACAGTGAGTCACTCAGTGTGGCTCACTTAACTGGAGTGATGTGGCTCCAAGTGGAGTGGGATGTGGGATGCTGTTTTATGTGAAGGGACAAGGGGACAAAAATAAAGGATTTGTGGCATGGGTGTTGGGAATCTGTCTCATGTGCAAGGAAAAATGGGACAAAAGTGGGTGAGATGTGGCAGGGATATTGGGTGAGATGTCCAGGACACATGTCCAAGGGGTAGACAGGGTATCCTAGGGTGATTTTCCTAATTAAGTAAATTAGGAAAATATAATGATGTGCAAGATTTTATATCCCTAAGTTAGAACTTAGGCATATATCTTTATTATGCAGGATTTGATGGTGAGGTGGTGAATGTGAACTAAAGGGCGCTAGATTTTGGTGTCTACAGTTACCCCTTTTTGTACCATGTTGTGTACAACACAATGCGGTGCAAAAACTAATGACATCTAACTTTATTGGATGAATGAGTTCATTTCGCTTTGACACACAGAATTAATGAATTTAATTTTTTTGATTTGTTTGCTTACCCCCTCAATTGATGATTGGGTAAAGATTGACACCCATAAATCAATTGACGAAATAGGAATGTTGAAAGTGGGTTTTTTATTGAATGATGTTGATATTGTTAATGAATTTTTCTTGATTTCTTTGTGCCCCAAGCTTGGGATTATTTGTGTTCTTGCAATTTTGCTTTTGGTTTCATTAATGTGTAGAATACATGGTAAAAATATGACCACTCTTTGAGTTTTCGTCCACTATGACTTTAGTAATTCCTTCCAAATGATGGGTTTAAGGAACCAGTCGTCGAGGATTTGATGCTCAAGTGGTTTTTGATTATTACCAAATTGTTGTTTGTTGTCCTGCTTTTGACCCAACGAAAGGTGTTGTAAAATTACCTTGTCAAATCTATTTTTGAACACATTTAAGTTTATAGATTTAGGGACCTATCGTATTGATTCATTGTTGCTTGTTGCAATTTTTGAATGAGCTTCCTTATGGTGATTTACCCATCCAACTGGATTGCATGGATTGCTAGTCGCTGCAACCGCTAGGTGTATAGGATAATCCACTAGATACAAGTTTCACTCTAGATGATTAGGTGGATTGCATTTTTTTTTTTTTTATTTTTATTTTTTATTTTTGAAACCGTCGACTTGCGGTTATTATGGCGAAAACACGGATTTGCATTTTCATATATGAAACTGCATTTCCATGTTTTGCACCTCAAAACGTGGGTTTGCATTTTTGCGTGCAGTGGAAAATGTGGGGCATTTTTTGCCGCTAAAAGTGGCTATTTATTGGCTATTGTCATTTTCAAAATCATTCTACCAGTTGTCATTGGTTTATTGGTTGAAGTGATGAGTGAGATGGAGGTTGGCGAGGGGAGAGGTGGTGGTGGCTTGGCTAGAGCAGAAGTTGACAGCCGGTTTCCAAAGGTAGGCGATTTGGCATTTATTTTTTTGTTTTGCGTTTGTTTTTCTTGTTTGATAATTAAGTGGGGCTGGTAAATTATTATTGTTTTGCTCATTAAGCGGGGTTGGCAATGAACTTGTTTTTTTTTTTTTTTATTACCATGCATAGGTAAAAAAATTTGTTTTTGCTTTTATTACCTAGGGTAGGTAATTTTTTTTTTGTTTATTACCATGCCTAGGTAAAATTTTTTCATTTTTGCTTTTATTACCTAGGGTAGGTAAATTTTTTTCGTTTTTTGCTTTTATTACCTAGGGTAGGTAAATTTTTTTTTGTTTTTGCTTTTATTACCTAGGGTAGGTAATTTTTTTTCTTTTTTTTGTTTATTACCATGCATAGGTAAAAAAATTTCATTTTTGCTTTTATTACCTAGGGTAGGTAAACATTTTTCGTTTTTGCTTTTATTTCTAGCATGTTGTGCTAATTTTTTTTTTTTTATATGTTTTATTTTTAGGTTAATCTTCTTGATGCTTGGCATAGGTTTCCGAGGACCATTCGGAAAGTGCGTAAAACACTTTTTGATGATGATTGGACTCTACTTTAGAACATCGGTTTAGAAGGTTGCAGGCGATTAGGCACCGTTCGATATGATGAGGATCTCCTTTCGGCACTTGTTGAGAGTTGAGATCCAAACAGGGGCACATTTCAGATCCCAAAATGGGAGATGACTATCACTCTCGAGGATATCTATCGTATCTTTCATGTTCTTGTCGAGGGTCCTTCCGTTCGAGTTGGCCTTGACAAAAAGGAGGCTCTATTCCCTTTGTTAGATGAGATGTGGGACATTGATTGTAGCAGGGGTAACATTGCATATTTGGATCTCTTTATAGCTAGTAGCTTGGGTGCATTACTTGTCTTCATGATGTACATATTAAGCAACATGTTGTTGCCCAATTCCATGGGATCGAGGATCCCATGGAACCAAGTGCCTATTGTTCTGGATTTGATAGCTGATCCTCGTCGGTTATCCTGGGCTCCCGCTCTTCTCTGTAAGGTTTACAGTGAGCTCTATGAGGTGGAGTGTGGGTGTAAGGACCTGGGCTGTAGTTTATTTCTTGAGGTTTGGTGCTGGGAGAATATTATCATTAGTTACACCGTTGGTTTGCCTTGTGGCATGGATGCCACCTCTTCTCAGACATACAGATGGTTACTCAGTGAGGAGGTCAGTCGATCTATTGGCAGTGCTTAAGAGTTTAGAGATATCTTGAGTTATTTGACTAGGGACTTGATGTGCTGGCAGCCTTGGAGGGGTTTGGATTGGGCGACAAATGTAGTAGAGCTTTGTCGTGTTAGATAGGAACGATGGGTTGTTGGTGCCCATTTGAGGGATATGGAGTTTATCCATTTCTATCATGTACTACGGTAGTTTGGGCTTGTTGAGGATGTTCCTAATGTGCCTGTTATGTACAGGTGATGGGGTGATGATTTGGGGTTGCCTATTTTGCCTAACTTTTGGTGAGTCGATGATCCTATTGACGACTCTGACTTGGAGGTTCTTGACTTGGATGATGTTGGCACGACTGCTAAGTATGATGCATGGTTTGCGAGTTAGCCTTTGTGGAATCCTAATGTCATTGTAGATGATGATGGGAGTGGTGATAATGTAGATATGGGTGGATGGATTCCTTGGTCAGTGAAGCACCAACATGGTAGCTCTTCGAGAGTTGACACTAGTACAGATTTTCAGTAGCCTGAGGAGGGTGGTGGTGATGATGATGAGGGTGCACCTCCTTGATGGTCAAAGGAGGAGTGGGGGATTCTCTAGGCTAAGAGAGATAGCTTGGATTTGGAGTTGGGTCGAGTGAAGGCTAAGTTAGCATGGTATCAGGGTGAGGTGACTCGTCTTTAGGCTAAGGTGGACGGGTTACGGGTTGGACCTAGTAGTGCTGCTCTAGCTGCTAAGGATGTAGAGATCACTAGACTTGGTGGTGAGATTACCCATTTATAGGGTGATATTTCTTGGTTACAGTCAGGTTCTAGAGGTGATGATTCTACTTTGACTATTGCATCTCTACAAGCAGATATTTCTTAGAGGGTTGCTCACTAGGGTGCTGATTTGAGAAGCTTGCGTAAGCAGGCTATCTACATCGAGATGTTGGAGAACATTCTTCATGAGTGTCAGATTACTTTACCTATTCCTCCATCATCTACTACCACTGCTACCCGAGGGACTGAGATGAGTCACAGGACTCATCATACTTCTAGCTCTCACGGGGCTTCTACAGCGCAGGGTCCATGGAGGGATCTTGCTGGAACTAGCTAGTTGTTGTATTGCCTTATTTTTTAATTTTTAATTTTTTTGCGTATATTATCTTAGTATGAGCCTCAGTGCTCTGATGTATACTGCCTTCGGGAATTTTGTACTTTGCAAAATTTCGTATATATATATATATATACATGGCATTTATTTCGGTATTCACATGTGTTATTTGTATATGTATTCTTCTTGTTTATGCTTTGCAATGTTTATATAATGCAATCTAATATTTCTATGTTATTGCTATGATAATGAATGCAACTGAACTTGTATATGCATTTGATTTTTATTCATGTAACTAAATGACGGTATGCATGTTACTCGTGTAATATTTTTAGCTCAGAGTATTTGACCTTTACTCGTTCATATTTGTAATTGGGGGTATCCCACTTGATCATTCTTTGTGGTGATTATGTGGTATGTATACATGGTATGTGGATGGTGATATGGATTATGATTTGGTTTTTGATATGTAACTAAAAGTATTCTCAAATACTCAAAGAAGCTAGTAATGTTAACCATTTTTCTTAATGTTATCTTACTTTCTTTAGGACCATATTGTGTGCAAGTGAAGTTCATTTACTAAATCTTGCGTGTCGATGACCCTAAGAAATCCAGAATTAGTGCATGTGATTGTGATGTTTATTGCCCCATATTGAGTAATTTTGGATGGTACCTTTTTGGGTTTCCCTTTTGGCTAGCTTACCCGTATGTGTGTTCAGAGGTCTCTTTCTTGAGAGAGAGACATGTCACCCTGCATGAGTTTACTCCAATGCAAGTCAAGTGTCTATAGACCCGGTGGAGGCTCACTCCATAGTCCAATGATTTAATATTTAAGCATTTATGATGACTACATAACTTTTTGAGGGGAACATAGTACGATCTTTTCAACTTTAGAGATTTGTGGTGTGTGTTGTTAATTATTTTTGTATAGAGTTTTGGGGAATCAGATTCTCAACCGAAGTATGATGAGAATGTGACCCTATCCTTACTACTCTACATTTATTTATATTTGTTGTTTCACTATGGTAGTGGTGATAACCACTGTTTTTGTTTTTAGACTATGTTGCGTGATAGGGTAAGCGACGAATTTTACTTTTTTCACTTTGAGGTTTACCCAAATTGGCATTATCTTCTATCATTCAAAATGATTTAAGATTTGTAAAAGTGTATTTGGTTCCAGATTGTTTTTGGGTCAATCTACCATACTCAATATTTTCTTAATGTGGTGAAAGTGCTTTGGTCCTAAAGAAAATTGGAAACTTCATGAAGTTTAGTTTTTCACTAGACATTTTTGAGTGACTACAAATTGTATGATGTATCATATATGATGTGTATGATTTGTGAGTTGTATAGAATCTTTAGTTGAATACCCCGAATTCTTGGAACTTGTTTTCTTGGTCTTATCATCACCACTATTAAAGACTACTGAACAAGGGATGGGATGGAAGCAACTATATTTTTTTTTTGCATGAACATATAATTGAAATACAAATGCCATATGAAAAATGCAATTTAAAATATGTCTATTTACAATGTGAAATGCATGCAAAATTTTAAAATGAAATATTTTGTTTATTTATATATTTTTTGTGTGAAAAAGAAGAAAGGAAAAAAGCAAGATTTTTTTCTTTTATTTATTCATTATTTTTATTATTATTATTATTAGCCATGTACAAATATATACATATATTGCAAGTTTTTTTATGCATAAAATGCCTTTAGGTGCATAATGTTCAGTGGTTCTAGCTCCAATTTCCCTTCTAAATTGGAAAGTTTCTACGTTCCTTGTACCAAATTTTTCTTTACTATATATGGGCCCAACCAATTTGCTGCAAATTTATCCTTTAAGTGCAGTAAAGCATTGGTATTTTATTGATTTTCTTTAAGCACTAGGTCCCCCACTTGAAATTTGTGAGGATGGACTTTTGCGTTGTAAGCATGCTTGACTTTATCTTGATATACGTAAATTTTCTAGAGCATTGATACGTTTCTCATAAATAATTGTCAATTGGTCAAGACGCGTCTGTCTAGTTGTATCATCCATGAATTCCTATATCTCAATTCGCAAGGATGGTATATCGAGCTCTAATGGTAATATCGCTTCTGTATCGTAAACTAGTGAAAATGGCATTGCTCCCGTTGGCGTTCTTATGCTTGTTCTGTAAGCCCATAGTGCTAAAGGGAGGTGAGTATGCCAATCTCGATGATTATATTTTACCAATTTCTTGAGAATAGATATGATTGTCTTGTTGGTTGCTTCAGATTACCCATTTGCTTGTGGGTAATAAGGTGTTGAGAAACTGTTTAGAATTTTGACTTTGTTGCACAATGCTTTAACATCCTTATTATTAAATAAATTTCCATTATGAAAATTTATTTTTGAGGGTATTCCAAAATGATAGATAATATGCTGAAGTATAAACTCCGCTATTCGAGGTCCAGTCATAGTTGTCATTGGAATTGCTTCCACCCATTTTGTAAAGTATTATGTAGAAGTTATGATGAATTTATACTGTCCTAATGAATCAGGTGTTATTTTACCAATCAAGTCAAGGCCCCATTATGAAAAGGGCCATAAAATTTGAATGGGTTGCAAATTTTGTGATGGCACATGGGTCAAGTTTGCATGATGTTGGAAATTTTGGCATCTTTTGATGTATTTGCAACAGTCATTCTCCATTTTCGGCCAATAGTATCCCATGCACAATATTATTTTTGTGATTGCCATTCTTTTGATGTGACCACCGCAAGTACCATCATGGGATTTTGATATTGCTCTTTCTCCTTCAATTGGATTTAAACATCGTAGTAATATTCCATCACAACCATGTTTATATAATACATATCCAAGTAAAGTGAAATGGATGGCTCTTTGTTTGAATGTTCTTTTTGCAGTTCGTGTCATTTCTATTGGTAGTGTGTCTGACTTGAGAAAGTCTTTTATCTCATCAAGGTAAGAATTGTAAGTTTCAACATGTATCAAAGAAACATTCTTCTCACCTATAGATTATGCTCTTTTAATTTATGGTTTGGACACTTTCGTTATGATTAATGATTGCAATTCTTCATGTTCATTTTTAGGGATGAGAGATCCCAAGGAAGCCATTGCATCCACAAATCTATTTGTCAATCATGGCAAGTTACTAATTTCATACCAGTCAAATTTTTATAGCAACTGTATTGCCACTTCGTGGTATTTCTTTAAGACTGGTTCTTTACATTGGTATTCTCCTTTTATTTGGTTGAAAACCAATTAAGAATCATAAAAAATGCTTAATAATTTTATTCCCATTGTTATAGCTGAATGAAGACCTAGTATTAAGGCTTCATACTCTACATTATTGTTAGTGCATGTGAATTTGAGTTTGAATTATAAGAGAATGGGTATTCCATCAGGTGTGTAAAACATAACTCCTGCACCTTGCCCTTTTTTGCACTTGGATCCATCAAAGAACATTGTCATATTTTCTTCATCCTCAGGTGAAACCACTTCTTATTCTGTGACAGAAAATACTGAACCATCGGGGAGCTCAATTATTAATGGTCTATCATTGTGTAGTGTAGCTTCCACTAATTGATCAACTATCACTTGCCCTTTTATGGATTTTTGACTTGTGAATTTGAGGTCGAATTTTGTTAAAAGCATTATCCATTTAGCAGTGCAGGTGTTGTTGTAAGTGTGAGTCATCATGTATCGTAGAGGGTTTTCTCTAGCTATAACATAGGTGGTATTGCTTAGCATGTAATGTCTATGTTTCTTAGTGGAAAAAACCACTGCTAAACATAACTTTTCGACATAAGCATATCTTGTTTCGTAACTTACCAATGTTCGACTAATGTAATAAACTGCTTGCTCTTTATTTTTCTCATTCTTTTGTGCAAGCATTGTCCCTAAAGCAAAATCTATTACATAAATATATAGGTGAAATGGGAATCCTATTTTAGGTGGCGTAAGAACTGGTGGTGAGGCCAGATATTTATTTATATCATCAAATACCTCATGACATTCACTTGTCCATGAAAATATCACTCCTTTTTGTAATAGGTGGTTAAAATGCCTGCATTTATTTGAGAGTTGCGCAATGAATCATTGAATAGATTGAACTTTTCCTTGCAAGCTTCCCAAATATTTCATGTTTTTGGGAGGTGACATTTCTAATATTTCTTTTACCTTTCTTGGGTCTACTTCAATGCCTTGCTTGGAAACAATGAATCCTAGAAGTTTTCCTGATGTGACACCAAATACACACTTCTTAGGATTTAACCTTACCTTAATCAATCAAATGCTTTTTCTAGCACATCTATGTGTTCAAGATGTATTTTTGATTTAGCAATAAGATCATCTACATAATCTTCGATTATATTATGCATATAATCATGAAATATGTACATTATGGCACGCTGATATGTAGCTCCTACATTATTTAACCAAAAATGCATCACTCTGTAGTAGAATATCCCCCAAGGTGTTGTAAATGCTATTTTATGTTGATATTTAGGATTAATCCGAATTTGGTTGTATCCGAAGAAACCGTCCATTAAGGAAAGCATTTCATGGCCAGCACAGAAGTCTACTAATTGATCAATATTCGAGAAAGGAAAATCATCCTTGGGACATGCTTTGTTTAAATCTCAAAAATCAGTGCATACGCATATCCCCCCATTCAATTTATGAATGGGTACCATGTTTGAAAGCCATTCAGGATAATCGATTGGTACTATGAAGTGTACATCCAATAACTTTTGTAGTTCTTCTTTCACAATTAATGTGACTATTGGATGGACCTTCCTAAGCTTCTTCTTGAATGACTTGGCATCATGTGCTAGCATAAGATTGTGGAATACCAAGTCTGGATCTAAGCTAGGCATGTCTTTGTAGGACCATGCGAACACTTCCTTCTTTTTGATAAGCATGTTTATGATGTGCTATTTTTCTTCGATGGACAATTCTTTTACTATTTTTATAATCTAGGGATTATCCAATATTCACTAAGGTTCACGTCTATAGAATCTTCTATTAGAATGTGAGAACCTTACTCTAATTGATGTGGGGTTGGGATGAGGTGGATATCATCGACCATATTTTCAAATGTGTCTGGGGTTTCTCCCTCTATCTCAGTTTGAAAAATTGAATTGATTGATGATGAATATTGTTGTGGAATATAAGTGTTTGAAGTGTGCAACAACTCTTCAAACATGATGAATTCAGCAGTGGATGGCAAGGATGAAATCTTGTCCATGGCTATGAGACTGGTGTCGATATGGATTGGTTTTGTCTCATCATATGGATTACGGAGTGGGGTGAGCAAATCAATAGAAATCATATTGACTTGATGGAAATGAGGTGGTTGCGATTCAAGAATTGATGACTCATATTCTCTAGGTTGCAACTAACCTAATGTGTGTGATTGGTTTTGCTGTATGCTTTGCCAATGTGATGAAGGAGGTTCTGGTTCAGGACCCTCACACTCTTTGTTTAGCAAAAAAAGTGCATGGTCTATTGGAAACTTCATTTCATACTAGTTATCTCTTTGCATGGTTTCTCCATATATTATCTCTTCTTGAGTCTCTTCTTCTTCTTGATTAAGCCATTCAGGACGTGTTTCAGCTTGGAGCATTCTCCTAGCTTGTATCTCAAAATCATGTTTTATGAAAATCATTTTAGTTTCATCGTCATCACTGTCACTCATCTAGAAGCCATTAGCATTTTTATGAGGTCCTAGTATTAGTGGCTCAAGGTCTTGCCTAAGGTATGCCATCTTAATAGGGTCTTCATAATCTACTTCTCGTTGTAGGGATTGCTCTCAAGGATAAAAATTGTAGATTTGCTATCTACTTTCTATTTATTCATCCTCATCATTAGGTTCATTCTCATCATCGCTCTTTTCCTTCTATTATTCGTATTCTATGTCAAATTATTGGAAATATTGATTAAGCAAAGAGCTTGCGATGAAAGGTTTATAACCTAGACCGTAGCGGTCACTTGGCTCTCTATATTTTGGTTCAATAATGTGGTGAGGACCTTGTTCATGTCTTCCAAGTCCATATCCTTGCCAACTAACCCTTCAAAAATATTTGACTGGGAAACTTGGGTTCGATAGATAATCAATGTTTTCATTAAAATCTTGTAAATAGTTGTCATTTCGAGGAGGTGGTTCCGATGAAGAATCCATCCCTCCATATATGAAATTTATTGCATTTTTTTGAGAACCCATTCTATATATATCACCAATATCTAAAGGTGGGTCACGAGGGCAACCATAATCTATGACTAACTCAATAGGTGGTGTAACTGTGACACTTTCAATAATGTACTCACCAATACTTGGATTGGTGAGATGTACTACAACTCTAGATGGTTGTGTGGCTAATGGCTCAGCGGATGAAGAGGGTTCTTGAGCATTAGCTCTTGGCTCTGCTGGCGGTGGTGGATTATCTCTAATAGGTGGCCCTATTTGTGAGACTATGGGTTCTAATGACTGTGAAGTAGTGGTTGATGATGTGGGTTGTGCTTTGAATGTGAATGGTGGATTTGAATCTAGAAGTGCACTAGATGGAGTTGGCAATTGATTAGCAGGATGGGTGGGTGTAATTTGAAAATGAAATGCAGTGTTTGAAGGATGCACTGAGCTAATGATTTTGGATGTAAACGTTGGGTCAACTATAGGCAACTCTTTTGGAATGGATGCTTTTGATGATGTGGTGTTGGATGGAATGGTTCTAATGACTAGTGGTTGGATGGTTAGATGTGTTGATGGAAGCAATGGCTCATATGGATTTGAAATAAAGTTGCAGTATTTGAAAGGTTTAGTGTCAACTGGTATGCAATGTACCTTGCCTTCATGCACATATTTTAAGCATTGATGCAATGTTGAAGGCACACACTTCATTTTCCTAATCCAAGGGCATCCAAGAAGTATGTTATATTGCATTTCCCCTTCCAATATGTGAAAGAGAACATGTATTTTTTCACCCCCACTATGATGAGGAGAACAACATTCCCTATAGTTGAGCATAAAGCATCATTAAAATCCCTAATAGTGAATGTGGATATTGTGATGTGAGATGATGGGACATTGAGCTTCATCATGGCAGGTGTGGTAATGAGGTTGACTGAAGAACCGATATCAATAAGCACTCTCTTGAAGGGTTTCCTGTCAATGTGAGCTACTATGTGCAATGGCGGATCAGGTGAATTTGCTGATATTTGTTTTTCCTTTGAAGTCATAGAATACTATCGAGGGTTCCATGCACTTTTGAACACTACCCACAAAGGAATTAAATGCATTGGGATCTTCTTATTGTACTTGAATAGACTTTAAAATTTCCATCAATGCTTCCTTGTGAGGTGTTGATTGTTGTATTAGTTCATAAATTGACAATTTTGCTGAAGCCATATTCAAACTCTATGTTAACCGTCTATTTAGTGTAACAATAGGGCGGTTATGGAAAGGTGGGGGTGGCCCACTCGATCCAAGTTGTATGGGAACATTAGTTGGTGATGCTACCAGAGCTTGAGTTGTGCGATTAGCTTACCTTTGTCCACGAGTAACTATACTGATAGCCCCTACAAAACCTTGTGGCAGTTGAGACACATAATTAACCTGATTGGGAGGAACTGTAGAATTTGATGCTCCTGTCGATTGTTGATTTGCCTCTCGATGTGGCAAAGGTGTCTGATAGATGCCTAGGTTTTGGTTATTTTGGGCTAGTGAGTTGTCAACTTTGATTGTACCCACTTCCAATAAATCTTGCACAATTCCTTTAAATCCATGAAAAACTTCAATATCATGTCCTCTTTGTCTATGATAGATGCAAAAGAGGTGTTCTTTGTAACCTTTTTTCTTTGGTTTGTTAGGATCATTAGGTTTCATTTCCAGTAAATTAAATTTTTTTTCCGCATACAACTTCTGAAATACTAATGAATATGGCTCTTGTACTGGTGTGTAATTTCTTTTTGGATTAAAATGATGTTGTTGCCTTTCCACATGTTTTATCTAATTTTGTACCTACTGTGGGGGTGGAACCTCTTGATAATTTTATTGTTGTGGTTATTGTTGTTGTTGGGGTTGTTGGATTTGTGTTTGAGCCGATTGATTTGACTGTGGTTGGTTCAAAACTATCTGATTAACTTGTGCGGTCTTGGACTGACCATGGTTATTCCCCTTTTGATTCTTATTGTGGCACTCTTTCTTCTTAGGCTTAACCTCACCTTATTGTGACATGTTGTATTTTCACGGGCCAAAGCAAAGAGAAAGAGCAAGGATAAAAAGTGTCACGATATCGCGACATGTATTTTCGCGGGCCAAAGCAAAGAGAAAGAGCTAGGAGAAAAAAGTGTCGCGATATCAAGACATGTATTTTTGCAGGCCAAAGCAAAGAGAAAGAGCAAGGAGAAAAAGTGTCGTGATATCGTGACATGTTGTATTTTCATGGGCCAAAGCAAAGAGAAAGAGCAAGGAGAAAAAAGTGTCGCAATATCACGACATGTTGTATTTTTGCGGTCCAAAGCAAAGAGAAAGAGCAAGAAGGAAAAAGTGTCACGATATCGCGACATGTCACATTTTCATGACTCAAAAGGGCAGGCAGGCAGAGAAACAAAAGTGTTGTGATATCGCGACATGTCACATTTTTGTGACTCAAAAGGGCAGGCAGGTAGAGAAACAAAAGTGTCATGATATCGCGACATGTCACATTTTCACGACTCAAAAAGGGAAGGCAGGCAGAGAAACAAAAGTTTCACGATATCATGACATGTTGCATTTTTGTGACTCAAAAAGGGCATGCAGGAAGAGAAAAAAAAGTGTCACGATATCGTGACATGTTGCATTTTTTCAAAGGAATAGAGTAGTTGACAGTGCGTCTGATATTAGTGAGGAACACCAGGATGGTGAAACTGAAGACTGAATAGTGACATGGACCCATAAGGAATCTTTAATGATTTGAAATCATTTAAGATGGTCATTACACATGGAAATAAGTGGACACATGCCCATGTGGAGAAAAGGAAATGAAGGGCCTCAAAATAGAAACAAAAAGCCTTTTCGAAAACCAAAAAAATGCATGCATAAGGGAAAAGAAAACGAACAGTCATGAAGGAGAAAATGAATAGTCATCTAAGGAGAAAATGAACAGTCATGAAGGAGAAAACAAACAGTGATTGAAGGAGAAAACAAATAGTCATGAAGGAGAAAATGAATAGTGATTGAAGGAGAAAATGAACAGTCATCGAAGGAGAAAATGAATAGTCATGAAGGAGAAAACGAACAATAATGGTAGGAGAATATGGTGTCAATTATTTGTATGTGACATGTTTGACGAAATACCTTCTCAATATATACAAAAGGAGTTACATAAAGAAGGTGTTACAATTGACAAGTGGAAGATGAGAATATGAAAGAAGGTGTTACAATTGACAAGTGGCATATGAGAATATGAAATAAGGAGTTACAATTGGAGTTACAAAGAGAAAGAATAGTTATAAATGGAGTGTTTCTTGGAGAATTTTAGAAGGGGATTTTATTTTTTTGCGGGTGATAAGCGTGTGTGTTTTGTGAATTGTGGTAGACGTGGGGTAAGCAATAGACCAGTCAAGGTCTTGTAAAAGTGAAGGCATTTTTATGTCAATCTTCTAGTTTCAAAATTGAACTCCAAGCTGGTGCTTGGCATTAGGGGTTAGTGCTCCTTCTAGTTGGTGTTGGTAAATCAGGGGTTGATGCTCCTTCTAGTGGGTGCTTGTAAATTGATTATAAAGTTGATGCTTTGCAAAGGCTAGATTTGGATGGGAGTCCAAATAGTCATTTTGAGGAGTAGGCAAATTGGTGAACCTCGATACATCTTGTGTTGTGTGATGTTCTCTTATTATACTTTCTTTATTTGGTTTTAAGTTTTCATTGTTTTAGCTTAAAGAGTTGAATATTTAAGTTATAAAGAGCTACACTGATTCACCCCACCCTCTCAGTGTCATTGTGAGACTAACAATTGGTATCAGAGCGAGGTTCTTGAACAAGCTTAACCGGCTAGGGTGATCTTGGAAGTGACACAATGGCAGGTGGTGAAGGCTTCTCATCAAACAAAGCACCATTGTTTGACGAAACTAATTATGTATTTTGGAGACTTAGGATGCAGACATATCTTTGTGCTTTGGGATATGACATTTGGGATTCAGTAGATAGTGGATACACAATACCCACCACTTCTCCAACCGATGCTATCGATAAGAAACTGTTTGAGAATAACTCAAAAGCAAAGAATGCTATCATGTGCGGATTAGTGGATAGTGAACTGGTAAAAATTATGAGTTGTAAAATGACAAAAGAAATATGGAACAAACTGAGGAGCATTCATGAAGGAGACATTAAGATCAAGGAGGCCAAGTTACAAACACATCGATCTCGGTTCAAAGTATTAAAGATGAATGACGATGAGAACATAGAGGCATATATGCTGAGAGTTAATGAATTCATTAATGCGATTAGAGGACTCGATGAGGAAATAAAAGATTTTGTCATCGTGAAAAAGGTATTAAGATCTCTCCCCCAAATATTTGATTCTAAAGTTTTAGCTATAGAAGAAGCTAAATATCTAAATTCTTTTAGTATGGATGAGATGCATGGTTCTTTGACTGCATATGAGATGAGAATAGAAAAATCTAAACCCATAGACAGAGAAGTTGCTTTTAAAGCCCATAAAAATATGAAAGCAAAACAAGAATCCGAGGAAGAAGAGGCATCAGATGAAATGGAAGCAAACTTTGTTCGAAAACTAAAAATGGGAAAAGGAAAATACAGAGGAAAGTTACCGTTTAAATGTTTCAATTGTGGATGCGTTGGGAATTTTGCAACTAAATGTCCACTTAATGAGAAGAATAAAAGTGATGAAGGATCGCACCAAGAAATAAGTGACTAGAAGAAAAAAACAAATTTTAAAAAATGCAACTTTAAGAAGAAAAGTTTCATCTCCAAGAATGTCAGTTCATCATAAGACAACTACAGTGAGGATTCTAAAAAGGAAACAGGTGAAGCTCTTTTCATGGCACTCAAAGAAGAAAAAACAAAAAAAGAACAAGAATGTGATGAAGAAGAAATTGATGCAGAAGTAAATTTGGAAGAGGAACTAATTGCAGCTCTGGATGAATTGAAGATAGAAACCTTGAGGATGCAAATGAAATCATAACCAGTTTGAAAGTATAGATAGAAGAATCCAAGAAAATATCTGAAGATCTCAAAGTGCAAATAACCATGAAAATAGATTATTGCTACAAGCTAGAAGAAGAGACTTTTGGTTTAAGGATGCAGATAGAAGAGATGAATCGTAAAATTAGTTGTTATCACAAACGTGAAGAAATTTCTATGAAGATGGATAAGATCATAAATAACCAAAGGACTACAGGCATCAAATTTGGTTTGGGCTTTGACGAAGGAGAATCATAAAATGGATCAAAGACCATAAATGAAGAATCCATAAAGAATAAAGATAAGAAACAGGTTGATCAAGAAAAATTGACTCATGCAAAAGAAAGCAATAATGCAAGGCATGAAAGGAGAATTGACAATGATGGATTCACCAATGTCACACATCAAAGAAGAAGAAGGTTTATGGCTCCTACGAAAACATGGCAAAGACCATCACCCAGGTTCAATCATCTCTTTTTTGATTACTGTTTTAAATGCAATGGGTATGGACATAAGATTTCAGATTTCAAGTATAATGTAGGACCAAGGAATTTTACCAGTAGAAATGTTTTTCACCTTTGATGGATTATGCAGTGGAATGTTATATCTGTCAAAATTTTGGGCACATTGCAAGAAATTATTGAAGTACATTTGCATCAAATAAATTTTAGGGAAGAAAATTTCAACCAAATGGAATGAGACAAAATAGAAAATTTCTCGAAAAACATGCACAAGCTACTGAAAAAGAAAAGTCAAAATAAGATCCCAAAACTGTAATCAAACCAGAGTGGAAAGAAAAAGAGTGATCTAAGGAAGAAAATGAATCCCTGATCGTACAAACAACATTTAAAGCACAAAATAAATCTACACCATGGATACTTGATAGTGGATGCTCCAGTCATATGACAGGTGATAAACAAAAATTTGAGAAATTATAGCAATATGAAGGTGGTTCAGTAAAATTTGGAAATAATGATGGTGCTAATATAGTTGGCAAAGGTTCAGTTAAGATTAGTGATGGAAAAATCAAGTCAAAATAAGTCTTGTTTGTGGTTGGTCTGAAGCATAACTTGTTGAGCGTAAGTCAGATTTGTGATAGAGGTCATGAAGTGATTTTTAAGAAGTAGGGTTGTGAAGTCAGAAAATCAAACAGTGGAAATTTGATAGCAACTGGATCAAGGACATATGGCAACCTCTACACTCTTTTAGAGACTTTAGAAGGAGCTTGCTTGATTGGATGGTTGTGGCACAAGAGACTCGGTCATATCAGTTTTGACAATCTAGTAAAAATCAGCTCAAAAAAGGTAGTGAGAGATATTCCCACCATTGGAAAACCATCAAATAGCATTTGTGCTTCATGCCAAAAGGGGAAGCAAACTAGAGTATCATTTAAAACAAAAGAGTACTACACAAGCAAACCTTTGAAACTAATACATACTAATTTATGTGGACCCATGAGAACACAAAGCATAAATGGTGACAAATATTTTATGTTGTGTATAGATGACTATTCCAGGATGACATGGGTACTATTTTTGAAACATAAATTAGAAGCTTTTGAGATGTTCAAGGTTTTCAAAAACCAAGTTGAGAATCAAACAGGAAAAATGATTAAATGTTTAAGATCAGATAGAGGAGGAGAGTTCATTTTAGAGGATTTTATAGAGTACTATGAAAAATATGGTATTAGGAGACAATTTTTAGTAGCCAGGACACCTCAGCAGAATGGTGTGGTAGAAAGAAAGAACAAGACAGTGCAGGAAATGGCATGGACTATGTTGACTGAGAGCAAAGTAGTAGAAATATTTTGGAAAGAGGTAGTCCATACTACGGTATACATCCAAAATAGGTGCATGTTGAGGACACATGAAAGCAAAACTCCTTATGAGTTGTGGTTCGGTAAAAAGGCAATAGTAAGATACTTTAAAGTTTTTGGCAGCAAGTGTTACATCAAAAGAACTAAAGAAAACCTTGGTAAGTTTGAAGATAGAGTTGATGAAGGTATTTTTCTTGGCTATTCGTCAAAAATAAAAGCTTACAAATGCTACAACAAGAAGCTAAGGAAAATTGTGGATAGTGCCGATGTTAAAGTTAATGAAGGTAGGGAACAAGTAATTAGCTATGAAGAGAATGACCCAAATTATGAAGAGGTTATTGAAGGAGATGAGGAAAAGGAAACGAAAAAAGAAACAACAAATTGACTCAGATGATTCAAACAATGATTCAAAAGTGGAAGAAAATAAGAAATTCAAAATAGGCAGCTGGCAGAAATATCATCCTAGAGAGCAAATAATTGGAGACCCCACAGTTGGTGTTCAAAAAGAAGAAGAGTAGTAAGCAACTACTCTCTATTATCCAGCATTGAGCCCAAAAATGTTGTTGACGCAAGAAAATATGAAATTTGGATGAAGGCAATAAATGAAGAATTAGATCAGATCGAGAAAAACAAAACTTGGGAGTTAGTACCAAGACCTACAAATAAAAATATAATCGGTACTAAATGGATCTTTCAAAACAAATTGAATGAAGACGGACAGGTAGTCAGGAATAAAGCAAGATTGGTATGTAAATGCTATGCACAAGTTGAAGGTATTGAATTTTAGGAAACCTTTGCACCTATGGCTAGACTAGAGGCAATTAGAATGTTTCTGGCTTTAGCAGTTTACAAGAATTTCAAATTTTATCAAATGGATGTGAAATCAACATTTTTGAATGGGAAACTTGAAGAAGAGGTTTATATTGAGCAACCAGATGGTTTCCAACTTGGTGATGATCCCAACTTGGTTTGCAAGTTGAAGAAAGCATTATATGGCTTAAAACAGACACCCCGAGCATGGTATGCAAGGCTAGACAACTATCTTACTCAACAAGGGTTCAAGAAAGGTATGGTGGATAGTAATTTGTATGTCAAAACAGAAAATGACCATCTTATTGTTCTTGTTGTATATGTTGATGATATCATATTTGGCAGCAACAAAGATGAGTCGTGTAAAGATTTAGCAAATAAGATGCAAAAAGAATTTGAAATGTCAATGATTGGTGAACTTTTATATTTCCTCGGGTTGTAAGTTAATCAAAATGAGAAGGGCATATTTATTTCTCAAATTAAATATGTGAAAGAGATACTAAAAAAGTTCACAATGGAGGATTGTAAGCCAGTTAGCACTCCCATGATGACAAAGTTGCAAGTTGAGCAAGGATGACAAATCTCCACATGTTGATCAAACCATGTACAGATCTATGATTGGGAGCTTACTGTACTTGACAGCTACCAGACCAGATATTTTGCAGGCGGTATGCATGGTAGCACGATTTCAGGCTTGTCCTAAGGAGGATCATGTGACAGCTATAAAGAGGATTCTTCGGTACCTCAAGGGTACTATGGAGTATGGGTTACGATATTCGAAAGGCAAGGAATTCACCCTTATTGCGTATTCAGATGCAGATTGGGTAGGAAGTGTAGATGACAAAAAGAGTACCAGTGGAGGTGCATTCTATCTTGGAGACAAGTTGGTCACGTGGCATAGTAAGAAACAAGAGTCAGTCTCCTTATCCACAAAGAAAGGCGAATATATTGCAGCGACAATGTGTTGTACTCAAGTATTATGGATGAAACAAACCCTGAAAGATCTTGGTATTAACTTCAGTGAGCCAATTTTAGTTAAGTGTGATAACACCAATGCCATTAACATCTCAAAGAATCCAATTATGCATTCTCACACAAAACATATTGCTATTCGGTATCACTTTTTGAAGGAGAAAGTTGCGAAAGGTGAGGTTAAGTTGGATTTTGTTCCAACAACAGATCAAGTAGCGGATATCTTCACAAAACCATTGTCCAAGGAAGTCTTTGAGTACCTTCACAATAAATTGGGAGTGGTCACGCTTCCCAAGAATTGACTAGCTATTGGGACCACATTCTCAGGGGGAGCATTTGTGTATTTTTTTATCTTTTTGCTCATGTTTGTGATTTTTGCTAAGTGTAACAATTTTTTCTTGAGAATGTTGTGCATGGACTCAGGGGGAGTTTGCAGCAGCCCTTTTATATTGTTGTCAAAGGGAGAGAAGAGTTACAAGAAATTACACGTGTGTTGCCAACAATTCCAAAGAGGGGGATTGTTGAGCAAGGTGCAGTGACAATATTGTCATTGTTGTCAACATAGTCAGATAGATCGATTGATGCAATAGATAGGAGTTCAAAGGTTACTCAGAGTATGTACAGTGATGTTAAATTCTTATGAGGATGTTTACCCACATTTTTACATATTTTCCAAGAAGACCGAAGTGGCCCATATGCTAAAGATCAAAGAAAAAACAAAACACTGCAAAGAAAAAAAAGTGTCCCAATATCGCGACATGTTGCATTTTCATGGCCAAAGCAAAGATAAAATGCAAGGAGAAAAAGGTGTCATGATATCGTGACATGTTGCATTTTCACGGCTAAAAGAGAAAAGAGAAAAAAGTGTCGCGATATCACGACATGTTGTATTTTTGCGGGCCAAAGGAAAGAGAAAGAGCAAGGAGAAAAAGTGTCGCGATATCGCGACATGTATTTTCACGGGCCAAAGAAAAGAGAAAGAGCAAGGAGAAAAAGTGTCGCGATATCGCGACATGTTGTATTTTAGCGGGCCAAAGCAAAGAGAAAGAGCAAGGAGAAAAAGTGTCACGATATCGCGACATGTATTTTCGCGGGCCAAAGAAAAGAGAAAGAGCAAGGAGAAAAAAGTGTCGCGATATCGCGACATGTTGCATTTTCGCAGTCCAAAGCAAAGAGAAATAGCAAGAAGGAAAAAGTTTCGTGATATCACGACATGTCGCATTTTTACGACTCAAAAAGGGCAGGCAGACAGAGAAACAAAAGTGTCACGATATCACGACATGTCACATTTTCGTGACTCAAAAAGGGCAGGTAGGTAGAGAAAAAAAAGTGTCACGATATCGTGACATGTCGCATTTTCGCGACTCAAAAAAGGTAGGTAGGTAGAGAAACAAAAGTGTCGTGATATCGCGACATGTTGTATTTTTGCCAAAGGAACAGAGTAGTTGACAATGCGTCTGATATTAGTGAGGAACACCAGGATGGTGAAACTGAATACTGCATAGTGACGTGGACCCATAAGGAATATTTAATGATTTGAAATCATTTAAGATGGTCGTTACACATGGAAAGAAGAGGATGCATGCCCATGTGGAGAAAAGGAAATGAAGGGCTTCAAAATAGAATCGAAAAGCCTTTTCAGAAACCAAAACAAATGCATGCACAAGGGAAAATAAAATGAACAGTCATGAAGGAGAAAATGAACAGTCATCGAAGGAGAAAATGAATAGTCATGAAGGATAAAACGAACAATCATCGAAGGAGAAAATGAATAGTCATGAAGGAGAAAATGAACAGTCATCGAAGGAGAAAATGAACAATCATCGAAGGAGAAAATGAATAGTCATCGAAGGAGAAAATGAACAGTCATGAAGGAGAAAATGAATAGTCATGGTAGGAGAATATGGTGTCAATTCTTTGCATGTGACGTGTTTTACGAAATGCCTTCTCAATATATACAAAAGGAGTTACATAAAGAAGGTGTTAGAATTGACAAGTGGCAGATGAGAATATGAAAGAAGGTGTTACAATTGACAAGTGGCGTATGAGAATATGAAAGAAGGATTTACAATTGGAGTTACAAAGAGAAAGGATAGTTATAAAAAGAGTGTTGCTTGGAGAATTTTAGAAGGGGATTTTATTTTTTTGCGGGTGATAAGCGTGTGTGTTTTGTGAATTGTGGTAGATGTGGGGTAAGCAATAGACCAGTCAGAGTCTTGTAAAAGTGAAGGCATTTTTATGTCAATCTTCTAGTTTCAAAATTGAAGTCCAATTTGGTGCTTGGCATTAGGGGTTGGTGCTCCTTCCAGTTGGTGCTAGTAAATCAAGGGTTGATGCTCCTTCCAGTGGGTGCTGGCAAATTGATTGTAAAGTTGGTGCTTTGCAAAGGTTGGATTTGGATGGGAGTCCAAATAGTAATTTTGAGGAGTAGCCAAATCGGTGAACCTCAGTACATCTTGTGTTGTGTGATGTTCTCTTGTTATACTTGCTTTATTTGGTTTTAAGTTTTCATTGTTTTGGATTTAAGAGTTGAAGATTTAAGTTATAAAGAGCTACACTGATTCACCCCCCTCTTAGTTTCATTGTGAGACTAATAGTTGTGTCTAATTTTGTGCCTACTATGGGGGTGTAACCTCTTGATAATTTGATTGTTGTGGTTGTTGTTGTTGTTGGGGTTGTTGGATTTGTGTTTGAGCTGATTGATTTGACTGTGGTTGGTTCAAAACTATCTGATTAACCTATGCGGTCTTGGAATAACCGTGGTTATTCCCCTTTTGATTCTTATTGTGGCACTATTTCTTCTTAGGCTTAATCTCACCTTATTAAATTTTTATTTCTTCAATTAGTTTTTCTTGGGTGAGTGCCTCATCGAATGTTCTATACTGATGTAGCTGTATCAATGAAGATATGGGTCTACCAAAGCTCTTCATGAACATTCGTATTATCTCTAGCATAGGGAGTGAAAATGGTAACTTGATCATGATTGATCTCCATATATTGCCAAAGTCATAGACTGATTCATCATCATATTGTTTTAGATAAATAAAATCAATTAATATTGTTTATTTTCTAACATTTAGGGTGAATATTTCCAGGAACTGGTCCGCTAGTTGTTCAAAGGTAAAAATACTTTGATGTGGTAGGTGGTTGTACTAGTCTTGGGATTCTCCCCCTAATGTTTGAGGAAATTTATGTAATAGCAATGCATCATTGCTTTTGATTCTGAAGCATGCATTCATAAATCTTGTTATGTGCTCACGGGGATCCTCTTCCCCTTTAAATTCAATCTTCGATATTTGGAAATCCTATGGATCTGGAGGCTCTGGTATCGAAGCATGAATAGGGCGATTCAGTAGTTGCCTTAAAGTTGGATTTTGGTATTAAAAACTTGGGCTTTGCATGGCAAGACTATCAATATGCCTTTGTAGAAACTGGTATCTAGGATCATCTACATGACTGACACTCGAATGTGCTTGATGCTGCTGGTAATGAGGTGGATTGTATGTAGGTTGGAGGTGATAAGACATAGGTGGCAGAAACATGTTATGGTATGGATGTTGAGGGATGTTATGATATGGATGCAGTGATGGAGGTATGATATTATGCTTACCTACTGCATTAACATATGGGCGTGGTGGCTGATTATGAACCACAGTGGTAGAGGGAGGACACATTACCCAAGATAGATTTTGGATAAAGGCATTAGGTTGATAAGATGTAGGTGGAAGATTTTTCTCAATCCCTTGCAAAGGCTGGTTAGGATCAGGGTTCATGCTATGGTTAGTATTGTCTAAAATCATTTGCTACAACTATAAGAAAGTTTGTTGCATAGCAATTGCACTTGACATAAGGATTGCTACCTGTGATGTGGTGGACTGAGTTGGTTGTGGAACAACCATGGTAGTGGAGGTTGATGGGGGGTAAGTAGCAAAGGGTATCACTACTAACTGTGGAATGGTATGAGACATATGTCCTACAAGTGTGGATGGAGGAATGGATGTTGAGGCTTGTGAAACAATAGGAATTATTTCATACAAGGGATTAGTAGTAATGATAATTTGTTGTGGTAATATGGGGGGAATTTGGTTGGATGACAATGGTTGATTGGCCAATGTTACAACAACCATCTAAAAGAGAGGATTGGTGAAAATCTATTCCGACTATTATGGATAGGTGAATATGGATTCTTGTTGTGATGAGGGTATGACACGTGATGGGATGGAGAGTGGTGGTAATGATGGGAAGACCATTCTAGCTACATTCAAGTACATTCTAACAGTGTCCATATCTATCATGGTGACCTGATTATCTATCGTTGTAGGAGGTTCACTCCTAGGTGTCTCAGGTATGGCTGTGTGAGTAGCTCTATGCATAATATCTATGTCTGTGTTGGGGGTATTACTAGAAGGTCCTACATCAAGACTCTGGGATATAGAAATGGGAATACCTACTTGTCCCACCAATTAAGTGTGAGGGACATTGCCAGACTGGGAGGCCATAGGGGAAGATGGATGACTTCGATTTGAGACTAGTTTCTTAGCTTGATTATGAGTCACTACCATACGCTACTATGTGGTAATATGCGAAGTGAGACTATATATGCAAGTAAAGTGAAAATACAATGCAATACAACACATAAAGAAAATAAACACATAAAATTTTTGATGCTAGATTTTCGTATATATATATATATATTTTTTTTTGAAATTTGTTTGAAAAATGAAAAAGACATGTCCTCAATGTTTTGCCCTAAATGAATCTAGGATTTCACCTGTATACTCACAGCTCAAAAACCTAGTTATGAACTCTAGGTCATGTTATCCTACCTATAATATGTGGTAATGAAGTCCACACACGGCTAGGGAGCACATGTCCTACCAATTCCTCACCCAGTTCGCCCGTAGTCTGCGATACACCTCTCCGAAGAGAGATGCGTGCTATCACCCACGAGTTATGATGGATCTTGGAATCGACCTTGGCTAAGAACAAGGTATAATTTTGGTGGTTCGGTGATGAAATCCAAACCCAACGGTGATGAAATCCAACCATTTTCCAATGTTTATGTGAGTGTGTGGTGGTTTTGTTTAACTAGGGTGTTATGCAAAATTACTATGCAATTCTGTTTCAATGGCCTAAATGTAGAAAAGCAAAAAATAGAGAATGAAAAATAGCAGATCAGGGGTAAAAATACCAATTTTAGATCTAATTTAATCAGCTTCTGTTTAATAGGGCTAACCATGGGTGCACGGTTAGTTTTGGTAAACCATGGGTGCACGGTTTTCCAACCGCGTGCATCTGCGTTTGGGATATCCCAACCGCGGATGCATGGGTCCTTTATGTCAATAGAAATAGAATAATATTATATACCTAAGCCTAAAATAAACACCTGAGATATTCCTAACCAGGTGAATGCAAGATGATCTGTTTTCTATTATGCAAATGCAGAGATTTTTTTTTATATGAATGCAAAGTTTTTAATTACTTTATTCTACCTCTAAGACTTAAGTGCACATAAAGGCATACAAGACTAGGAATTTTAATCTAGTTAAATGTAATCTAAACTAAAAATAAGACAAAAATTAGACAGGAAGCATGAAGTACACACCTGTGTTCCTTCCTGCTGTAAACCGTCGGCCCATGTTTCTGATGCACCAACCGCGCTTCTGCATTTTCTCAAGAAGAAATTACGTGTCTATATGTTATCCTGTCAGGAACTACGTGCCTATGTTTTATTAGATAGAAACCATGTTTCTACATTTCCACAGTAAATTATACGACCACAAGGTTTTTTGAATGTATCGATTTTGGATTGAATCTGTGCGCACTTTGAATTCCCAAATTTTGTAGGTGCAGAAAAATATTAGTAAAAAAATTTAGACAGCAAGGCAAAAAAACATAAGACCTTTAGGGGGTCCCACCGTGATTGCCATTTTTGTAACTAAAGAACTGAACACAATTTATTTAAATAAAAACAAAGAGAGAGAGAAGTAATTTTGCCAAAATTCCCCTTTTTATATAAATGGTGATATAGTGTGTTACAAAAAGGATTTTTGAATTGCCCCAAGTGTATTGGGAGCAATGTTACAATGCTTTTTCTTGTCTATCTAATATCTAATTTTGTTTCATGGAGGAAGGGAGATCTTCTGGATCTTTCATAGGGTGTGGTGTTCTTCGTTCCTTTGTTACAGCTTCAAAGGGGTGAGTGGGCTTTGGTATCCAACAAGAGACCACTCCAGCTTTAACAACTTATCCAAGGTGCTTGTTACCCATGCACATACAAAACCAGTAAAGAGGGTTAATAGCACCTGTATAGTAAAGCAGTAAACCCAATGCTATGCATAAACCTATCACTGATATGTATATATATGAAAAGCAGATAACATAAAATGTTTAATAAATACAAGCCTTGCTCAAAATTTTCAATTGCTTATCTTTGTCAATGAAAACCCGTTCAATACTATAGAACCACAGAAACATGGTTACGGACTGGAAACCATGGACCTACGGTTGTGAAATTACAGATGCACATTTTAAACTATAGAACCGCAGGTGGGTGGTTTCAGCTGAGATGATAGGTCACCTCGAGATACATGCCAATGATCAAAATCGAGCTTGTGCTCTTAGTTTCTCATTAGGTTTGGATGTATTCCAATAGCCTATCGGTACGTAAATTTAACTCCCTTTGTTTGGTGGATTGATGGTGCTTTTATAGGCTTCCTGGAGATTTGGAGGGGATTGTGAGGTGGCAAGCCTGACTTGCCAAGTAGCAAATCTGGACTGCTAGGTAGAAGGGGTAGTTACAGTGAGTCACTCAGTGTGTCTCACTTAACTAGGGTGATGTGGATCCAAGTGGAGTGGGATGTGGGATGCTGTTTTATGTGATGTGGCTCCAAGATTTTATATCCCTAAGTTAGAACTTAGGAATATATCTTTATTATGCAGGATTTGATGGTGAGGTGGTGAATGTGAACTAAAGGGCGCTAGATTTTGGTGTCTACAAGACTTACCAAGATAAGCATCATGCTCATAAACATTATGTAAAAGTGAAAACAATATAAATTTAAGCCGATGATTATACGAGTTTTTTTTAAATAAATTTTACCATCAAGAAAAATGGATATGAGTTTGGATATTATAAGTTATTATTCTACTGTTAATCTACATTTTATAAAAATTCAAAATATAGAAATAAAATTAGCAAATGCTTATTTCATATCTTAATTGAAATGATATGATACCATATAGAAACATAGCAAATCAAGGAAATTAAGAATATATTTGCTATAAATACAAGTTCCACATGCTCGACCTAAATGTAAAAGTAATATTTTTATTTTTAATTAGTTTTAATAGAAGCCATATTAAATCCATTACAAAATTATTATTTTAAATAATCTAAAATTAAATCATAAAAAATAAGTATTTAAAATTTACAAAAGAAATATACATTTTATTTATTTAACTCTAATTTTTTTTTTATTTGGTTAGTGTGAGAAACCCCTACGACCAACACATAGGGCTGAGTAGTTTCCTTCTAACCATGATCGCTTATAAATCCGAGAGCTACACTTATCAATAAGGAATTTAACATATCCAGCACACACCCATCCCCTCGCACACTCGCCCACACCACGGTTTGAACCTTGAACCTCCCAAAGAAGAGCAAAAGCCCGAACCGTTGCACTATCCCCCTAAGAATTCGACTCTAAAACTTGACTATTACTAATATTTTTTTAATTTTTCATTCATATTATTTAATTTTTTATTTTTTGAATTTTTTTAGTGTGAGAAATCATTATGACGGACACTCAGGGTTAGACATCCCTATCCCACCATGACCTCTCATAACGGGAGAGCTGAGCTTATCTATAGGTAATTTAACACACAACCCAACACACATGTAGTGGTTTAAAGTTTGGACCTCCTTAAGAAGAGCCAAATACCAAACCCTTGCACTCCCTCCTAGGACAAACTATTACTAATATTATAAATATACTAAATAGTGATTTTATATAAGAATATTTTTAAGATCCATGAGTGAGCCTTCTAGAATATGACCACCCTATAATACACTTATATTTCTTGAGTCAACTATACATAGAGTACATTAATTTTGTGGGATGAACATGAAATTATTATTTTTTGTTATGCATATATGACATACATGCCCTATCCCTTTTATACGACACCTTTGAACATTTAATACGTCAACTCAGACTCTTGTTAATAAAATATATACAATAAAATATTGATAAACAAAGAGTTAAAAATATTAATTTCCATAAATATTATGCAACTTTACTATTTGATTTCATTTCCATATTCATCTATATTGTATAGAAAAAGAAATATATATATATATATATATATATATATATATATATATATATATATATATATATATATATATATATATATTGGTTACACGTAAAGCCATGTCACATTGAGTTATGAAATAAAATTAATTGTCCTAAAACACCCTTGTCCTGAAAAAAATTCTACTTCTTAGGTTGTTCCTCCCAAAAATCATCTTGTCTCTTCCATGACTCAAACTAAGTTCTCAAATACTCCTGTTAATCTTCAAGCCCCACCAATTTCAACCATAAGTCTTGAGTTAGCTCTCGTTTCTTCACCACAACTCTTGAAATATAGTCTTATGACAGATGGGTGGAGAATGGTAGGAAAGCGACAACATTTGTCAACCCTCCAAAGATCACAATACCCATTCAAAGTAAAAAAAACCCTATCAAATATCTTGTTAGATCCTTCTCTCAAGTGTCTCAAAATAAGTTTCATGCTCAACAAACCCATCTTGACAACACACAATTATTGTCAATCAGTGAAAATATTTTTTAAACTCTAATTCATGAGGTCGAGCAACCTCTAAATAACCAATAATGAATTTAAATATTCTATCCTATAATGTTACGGGGCTCTCCCTCCCTTACTATAAGTTTCAAGTTTGAAAAGTTGTTAAAAATCATATTTATGTTCTTTTCCTTCAAGAACTAAAAGTCACTGGTCACACTCTCATCCATTGTATGGATATCATTGGTGGTGGATATGCATCTACCTTTACTAATTCTCATGTTAAATTTAAAGGAGGTGCTTCCCTTTCCATATCCAAGTCTCTTTATTATGTTATTCTAGACCATTGTGAAGACCCTACTCATCGTTGTGTGTGGGTTAGATTGGATTGTAACTCTTAGGTTATTGGATTTTGTTCTATATATGCTCCTAAAGACCCTCCTAGTAATATAACCTTTTGGGAATGATTAGTTGTTTCTCTTCCTCCTACATAATGTATCCTTGGAGATAATTTTAATATGATTAAGAATCCTAGTGACAAAACTTGGACTGGTAGTAGACCCCTTTCTAATGCTAAATTTGGTAGTTGGTTATTTTGTCATAATAATTTAGGTGTGCATGACCATATAAAGCCTCCTCTCATATATATAATTGGTTTACGTAGTCCAACTATCTTCAAGGTTCTACTAGGAAGCTTGTTAGTCTAGACAAATTTTATTTTAGTAATTATTTCTTGGATAAATTCTCCATCCATGAGCAAGTTTGCATCCTTTCTCACACTACTTTGTCTTATCACCTTCCTATCTTGTCTTCTATCCAAAATTCCTCTATCTATATTAATTACTACCACTTCCTTTCAAATTAAATGTGTCCCACATTGATAATCCTGCCTGTTTTCGCCTTATAGAGCATGTCTGGAATAAATTTCCTAGACAAACTACTAATACTGGTTGGATAAAATGGTTTGAAACAATGATTTCGAATACAGTTTCATCCCTTAGATGGTATGGGTGCTCTGTTACCAAGAGGAAGAAGATTCAATAGAGTCACCTTCATAATAAAATCTGTCATATTCATTCCATGCTTATGAAAGACCCTACTAACACTGTTATTCAATGCGATCTAGCTAATGTTGAAAATCAGGCTAGAGTTTATGAGTCTTACCATGGTAGAGGGGCACATGTTAGATCTCGCCTCAATTGGATCTCCAAGGGAGACAAGGGGACTAATATTTTTTTAACTACCCCAGACATTAGAATATTTTGAAAAGGATAATTGAGTTGGAGGACCCTTTAGGTCATTCTCCTCATGACTCTAAAGAGATCATGAATCTTTTTGTAGCTTATTTATCTTAACTTTTTACAATGGAGCCAAGGGATGAAATCCAATGTATCTTAATGGAATACATGCAGGAATATATTCCCATCATAGTAGACCCCATTATATGGGATAAAATTGAATATCCTCTTTCTATGAATGATCTGCAAATTGCTCTCTTTCTATGAAGAATGACAAAGCTCTTGGTTTGGATGGGCTTCCAGTGGAGTTTTATAATTGTTTTTGGCATATTATTTCCTTTGATATTTATCACATTTACCTGGAAGCTCTTCATAATAGTTACCTTGGAGCTTATATCAATGCAAGGCATATCAAGTTTATTCCTAAAGGTACGAATCGTAACCAAATATCCAATTGGAGACCTATTACCCTCCTCAGTGTTTCTTACAAGATCATAGCTAAAGCTATAGCTTTAAAAATAAAAATGGTTTTTCAAGCGATTGTTCGCCCTGAACAATATGCTTTTCTTAAAGGTTGCTATATTTTAGATAATATTATGATGGCCTGGAAAAATTTGTAATGGGCTATATATTCTAATCAAGATACCCTCTTGGTTTAGTTAGATTTTGAGACAAAGCTAATGATAGAATCAGATGCGATTTTATTCTTAGTATGCTTTCTTGGCTTGGTTTTAGTCCAAAATTCTGTAGTCAAATTGGTATGCTCTTTGGTGATGCTTTATCTTGCGTTCAAGTCAATGGAGCTCTTTCCCCCTCCTTTCCTCTTTATCAATCTATTAGATAAGGTTCCCCCCTTGCTCATTTTTTGTATGTTTTGGTTGTCGATGCTCTTGATTATATTATTCATAAGGGTCATTCAGATGGACTCATTTAGGGTATTAATATTCCTAGGGATAAGCATACTCTTAATGCTCATTTTGTTGATGATTCCCTCCTTTTTTCTTCAAAATACCCAAGAAGAGGTGGAAACGGCTAAAGAGATTGTTCAATTGTTTTGTGATGTATTTGGTTCTTGTATTAACGATTCTAAAATTGAAGTCTTATATACCTCTTCATCTCCTTGTGGATGCAACTTGTTAATTGAGTGGAATATCATATCCTTAATATCTCTCCTAAGGGGGCAGAGGTCCAAGGTTTAAATCTCAGGCCTCATCAGTATGAATGCTTGCCCCTTTCCTAGTGCTTTCATCAATGTAAAAGATTTAAAATGATTATGGCATGGTGTTTATAGGGTTAGATTGCATGAAGATCTATGTGGTCCATTTCGAGGCAAACATCACAGAATACTGTGGCGACCATAAAAAAAGTTGGACAACCTATCCGAATTCATGGCGGTTACCAATTCGACCATGTAAATTCAATATATATATCTATATATCCTAAGAATATGTGAAATTGGGTTATGGAAAAGACTTAAAACAACATTTAATGCTTGTTCAACTCGATTTATTTCCTTATCAAGAAGAAATAAGGTTGCAAATAAAATTATGGCAGCCTCTCATGTTTATTACTCGTCTTGTTGGACGGCCCCCAATGTATCCTATAATAAATTAACTCAGGCTATTTGTAAATTTTTACAAACTAAATGGGATGGGGAGGTGGGTATGACACCCATATCTTGGAAAATTTATACTCAACCTAAGGGTTTAGGAGGTCTAGGCATCATTGATCTTCTTAACTAGAGTAAACGTTTGGCTACAAAATGGGTTGCTAGAGCCATTATTGGTGATGAAAATTGGAAACACCTATTTCGTTACAAAATATATCTAGCTACTCATAAAGGTAAATGGAAAGAAACCCCTTGGGAGGATAAGGTCCTTAATGTGCCTTATTTTATAGTTAAAGGATCTATTCTAGTTCCCCAAAACTAGAAAGCTTGGCAATCAGTTTCTCAATTATTGGCTTGGAAGTCTAATTTATTGAGACATGGTCTAAGCATCGATATAAATAGTATTTGGTAGAATAAAATTATCCTCATTAATGATAAACCTTTAGCTTTATGCAATGCTATTCATGTTCTAGATTTTTTGAAGAAAATAATTAATATAATTAAAGATATCTGAGATTTGGGTAGCTCCTTAATTATTACCTAGAACCAAATCTACAATTATTGCTCCCTTCCCTCTAGGTTCAAAGAGTCTTATGGCTTGGTTGTGGCTTCCATCCCTTATGAGATCCTTATGAATTTGGGAACAACTTCCCATAATATTTGTAATGATTGGATATGGCTTAATGGTCATAGAATCTCTTCCATTACTTCTAGTTGGTTATACAAAAATGTTCTATGTATCCCTTATTTAACTCTAAGATCAATGTCAAGTGGGAAGTGAATTTTACCAATGTACAATGGCAGTTTTTTGCTACTCAAATTTTGAAATATCCCATTGAATCAAAAACTCAACTTCTTAGATGATGAATTTTGCATAAAAAGCTTTGAATTGCTGAAATTTTGGCTGTGATTTTACACATTTCATCTCAATATAAATTTTGTAATGATTTAGAAACTCTTATTCACTTGTTTTGGTTTTGTGGCATGGCTAAAGAGTTTTGGGATGTCTTCTACTCTTTTATTTTTCCCTCTTTCACTAGATCTTGGAAGCTTTCTTTTCTTGGTTTTTCTCATCTAGATCAGTGCCCCAAACTTTGGGATGTTCGGAGACTCATCCTTCTCAAGCACATTTGGAAGTGTAAATGTAAAAAGGTATTTACTGGATCTCTACTCCTCCATGGGATATAGTTTTATAAGACTTGACCTTTGATCTTTTGTTACATGTGGGATGCATTCATTCCCAAGGCTATGAACCTTCAAGCACACCTTGATATGTTATTGACAGAGTTCATCGAATTTCTCATATGATTTAGGATCTTTAGAAGGTCCAGCAGTAAACTAAGAAGAAGACAATTAACAATGATGAGCAGGTTTAGGTTTTGATTACTTCTTTTTCTTCTCCGAAGAATTCAAAAGGTATCACGAAAGACATGCCCAAATTTTCTTCATATAACATACTCTCCCACAAATGAATCTTGATATTTGGTGTATTGCTATAGTCATTTTGTTGATATTAGCTTCCATTCTTATGTATATTCAATTATGGATGCTTTACTCCTGATCCACCTCATTTTTTTTTTAGCTAGTGGATAGTGCTAGCACCAAAATATTGTAATGTTCTAATTAATGAATTAATATAATCTAGTTTTTTCTCAAAACAAAAAGAAAAAAATTGTCCTTTTCTTTTTTTATAAATTTTTTTAGTGTTATTTTATTATTTTTATTGTTTGTTTTGTTATTTGCATTTCAACTTGTTTATGTGTACTATTTTTTTTGTATTACAAATTTTTTAAACATTATTATTGTACATAGTCTTTAAATATTCATATGCAATCCTTTATATCTATGTTGTATACTTATTATTTGTTTTTTATACATAGGGGAGTTGGTTACATCCACACTATTTGTAGTAACATCCAAGTACAAGGTTCAAACTATAGGGGTGGCTCCCGAAAAGCCTATAACACATTATTTTTGATGATATAACATGAGGAAGACCATCATTCACTCAAGATTCAAGATTTGTATTGTCATTTTTCATATGACATGCACTTAAAGGATTCAAATCAAACTACTACCTTTACAACAAGTTTACCCCCAAGGTTTGAACAAAGGTCTCTTCTTGGTAAGTGTCTGGCCGAATAGACAATTACCAATCAACTAACCCTTGGGGGTATGTTGTATACTTGTTATTAAGAAACAATTAATTTCTAAATACTTGTTTTTTTTTGAGAAAAAACTAGAATATTTTTATTCATTAATGCGAACATTACAATAATACCATGCTAACACTATCCACCAGCTAAAAAATAAAATGAAGTGGATAAGGAGTAAAGCATCCATAACTGAATATATATAAGAATAGAAGTTATTAGCAACAAAAATAATATAGCTATATCTTTTTGCACTACACCAAATATCAACATTCATCTATGGGAGAGTTTGTTATAAGGATAAATTCTAGGTGTATCTTTTGTGATATATTTTAAAGTATTCAAAGAAGATATAAAAGTAATAAAAACCTGAACCTGCTCATCAATGTTAACTACCTTCTTTATAGTTTTCTATTGGACCTTCTAAATATCCTAAACCATATGAGAAGGCTGATGACATCTATCAATAACATCTCTTGGTGTGTTGGAATTTCCATAGACTTTGGAATGAATGCATTCCATATGTAACAAAAAATCAAAGGTCAAGTCTGCTAAAACTATATCCCATGGAGGATTAGATCTAGTAAACACCTTTTTGCATCTATACTTCCAATTGTGCTTGAGTATGACGAGTCTACAAACATGCCAGAGTTTGAGGTATTGATACAACTGAGGAAAACCAAGTAGATAAAGCTTCAAAAGATCTAGTGAAAGAGGGAAAAATAAAAGAGTAGAATACATCCCAAAATATTTTAACCAAGACACAAAACCAAAACAAGTGAATAAGAGTTTATAAAGCATTACAAAAATTGCATTGAGGGGGAATGTGTAAAATTGTAGCTAGACTTTCACAAGTTGAAAGTTTTTGATGCAAAATTTGCCATCCAAGAAGTTGAGTTTTGGATTCAACAGGAACTTTCCAAATTTGAGTAGCAGAAAATTACCATTTGGCATTGGTAAAATTCATTTGCCACTTGGCATTGAGCTCAGAGTCTAAAGAAGGAGAGATTTGATTTTATAATATGATGACATTTGAAAAATTAAAGTATAAAGATAAAGAGAGAATATGAATTTACATAAATGTCATTTTTTATTTGATTTCTTATCCATATTCATCTATCTTGAAAAAAAATAAAAAAAATTGCTTTTTACTAATCATATAGATAATAAAAATATTACTTTTTACTAATAATATAGATAATAACAATATTGCTTTTTACTAATCATATAGAAAGGCCATGTCACACTAAGTGATAAATAGTATAGGCTATATTATTGAGATTGAGTTTGACCTTAAAATATTAAAAGTTATGCATGCATGTACTCATAATTTTGAGCTTAAATAAGTAATTATACTTGTATTGGGTACATGTAGACACATATGATACCTTAATGATAGAGATACCACAATGGCAAAAGTCATTGGGGTCTCTTAAGGAAGGGTGGCCCCTAATATGCCCCCACTTTTAAACCTCTCCCAAAAAATGATATAATTGATTATGAGGTGCAAGGCATAAAGACCTTTTATTAATGTCTAAGTTCTTTGAACATGCATCTTAATACCTTATACACCCTACATTCTCAAAAATATGTACCATAATTATGCTAGTTTGAAAATTTTTATAATCCACACATACATACAAATACAACCTTGGTTGAGGGGATAATTGATCATAAAACCAATATATGTATATGTTAAAATGGATCACATAAAATACAAAATATCTCCTTTGGAAAGCTTTATGAGATTCACTAAAAATTCATCAAGTTAAATAAGTAAGGTCAAGTGTACTTCAAAGTTTGAAAAGGATAAAGATAAATTGTATCATAACCTAGAAGCTTATAAAAAGAACAAAAAATTGTCATATCTATTAGATGCTTTAAAAGTTCATTAAGTTAAATAAGTAGGGTCAACTGACATTCAAGTTTGAGAAAGGATACCCAGGTGTTGTAGGTGAGTTAGAGAGGAGAGGGCAATCCTCCAAGGGAGGTCCCAGGTTCAAATCTCCACCCTACCAAAAAGCTGAATTAGGTATCCAAAATCCAATTGATAATGTTGGTGCAAGTAGGGTCGGATGCAACTTCCGGGTGACTTTGATAGTGTAGAACCCCCTGTTCGTGGTCTCTCAGACCAAGGTGATCCCACAAGGGATTTTTCGCTTAAAAAAAAAAAAAGTTTGAGAAAGGATAAACATAAATTATATACATAACCTAGAAGCTTATAAATTAAAAAAAAACATCTCTATATCTTTTTATAGTGTTTATTTTATTATTTTTTATATTGTTATTTATATTTAAATTTGTATTATTTACATCTCTATATATTTTAGTGTATTACACAATTGTCTTGTATACGTTTAGTATAAGGTTATATGTAATATTTTAATTTTGTGTTGTACATATATTTTTTTATAGGGGAATAACCCTTGTCCCACTCTTGAACTGCCTCTTCCATTTCTTTACATGTTTATTCCAAATGATGTGGACATAATTAAAAATCTCCTTTTTAGGTCTCATAGCATTGTACATATGTTATAAAGTAACTATTAATTTTTATATAGAAAGATTTTATTTTATAATACCTTAAAATTAAAAAATTGGAAATTCAATGCATAGATTAAAAGATTCATAATATTTAAAAGAAAAAATAACATGTCTAGAGAATACTCTTATTTTTAATCAATAATATTATCTCACAACTTATTAGTTATTGTATCAAAATATCTAATATTATTTAAAAATAAATATAAAAATTTAAAATAAAAAATATATAAATATTTATATTGTTAACAAATGAAATTTAATATAAACAAATTAATACAAATCACATTTTTGTATTAAATTTAAAAGTTTATGTATTTAGTTTGTAGTAGATAACTAATTGTTTTATATAAATAATATTTAATGGTACTAGTCAACTTTAAAAATATTTTTATGTATTTTATTGAAATTTATTTCAAATATTTTATTAATACGTTTTAAAAATATTTAATATATATCTTTTATGTATACACACCCACCCCTCACACACTCATTTATGTTGGGGTTTGAACATTGAATCTTCTAAGAAAAACCAAAGCCTAAACTGTTACACTAAAACTAAAGGCAATATATAATCTTTTCCATTAATAATAAAATAAACAATATAATATATTATTTTATTAAATTTATATTATAATTATTTTAATTTAATCTATTGATAATTATTACAAAATAAAAATTTATAAAAACATGTTTTATGTCAAACTCTTTAATTTGATGAATGTCGAAAAAATACATATAAATGTTTTTTCGTAATTCTCTTCTAAACTTTGCCTGTCTTGATATATCTTTTGGTTGTAAAAAAGTTGGAACCTTTTAAAAAAACCATTCACCAACCAATTAAAAAAAAAAATCCTATACAATTATCTTGTTAGTGGCCAAATAAATATGCACATATGTTATCAAAAACAAAAATTCAATCAATGCACAAGGAAGAATCTATTGTGGATTCTCAACCATTGTTTTTCCTTTGCCATGAGGATTAATTCCTCAGTGGTCTTCATTGTAACTTCCATAGCCGGGGATCTCCTGAGTTCATGAAGGTGTCACATCTGGAGTCATATACAGCCTGTCTTTCATGCCTTTCCACTCTTTGGTCTAGAGAATTAATAAGCAAAGGTTGTTCTATTTTTTTTTTTTAATAAACGAACAAAAGAAATTAAATGAACATGCAAATCCAAGATAACATCTGGTTATGTAAATATAGATCCAAAAGGTAATGCATCTGATTTTAAGCTATTGTTTACAATATACCTCGTCCTTTAAGCTAGCATTTTCAAACATAGGATAGTGTGACCTTAGGCCCAAAATTTTTTGCAATGGAAAAACAAAAAGATGTTACATAATATTGTTACATAATATTTCTTTTTTCCCCAAAAATCATGATAGTGTGACCTTACGCCCCCATCTCTTGAACTTGATTGGAACTGTATCGCCGGAACTGTTTTCTCGCCATGCTCTCTTCTTCATTTTCGTTGGACTTCCTTCTCATCTGTGGTATCCCGCACCTATTTCTATGCGGGCCGTATTGATAAATTGCTTCAAAGAAATAGGTTAGTTGGTAGAGGTTGGTAGATTGTTTTGTGTTATACTTTTATTAATTAGTTTGATTGACTTCATCTTTACTATTTCCAATTTGATTCTAATCATACTCCATATTAAACAAGAAGTATTACAAATTTCCTTGTAAAAAAAAAAAAAAAAAAATTAGTGGTGATACCTATAACGAGCCATCAGATTAATGAAGACGGTAAAGTACCTACCTCGCTTTGTGTGATTCTAAAGATTTGAACTCACTTCCTGCATTCATCCAATTTCCACCCAAATCAACCCATCCCACATTAACCAGTGTTACTTTTTCGGTTAATGTGGAGATGGTTAATTAGGGTGCGAATTAGGATGAATGTAAGAAGCGAATTCGAATCTCTGCAGTCATAGAAGGCAGCGTCTCCATTAACCCGCAGGCTGGCTATAGTGCGGGTGTCAACACTGCATTTTACGTAATTTTTCTTGTTCCCCCTAGAGGGAAATGGACAACTGGGTGTGGAGCACGATTGAAATGAAAGATTTTAATTACGTTTGCGAGACCCAAGTTTATGGCAGATTTTAATTCCCCAACTTTTTTTATTTTACTATCTTCAAATAAATCTGTCATAAACTCGTTCACAAGTGTTTCTTTGTATTTGTCATGGATATCTAAAAAACTCGGGTATTTATAGATGAAGTGTTCCTCTATCTCTACTGCATAGAGTACATATCCTTTCTTCTCATTGTTCTTTGGGTGTTGTCCAACACCCTGTTTCACATCTAAGCCTATGAGAGCTAGTCCTTAACTGAGAAATGAGTATTTTTTCCTTCCACTTGATTTTAGCGCTTATATACGTTTTTTCCTTGTGGTCATACGTTTGAGTTAAAATTTGCAATATAATATTATCTTTTACTGCTTACATTTTTCCACATTCCACGTCTGAACTTTTCATTCACATAATTTTTTATGTCTTTGTTGACATTTGGGCATTCATTTATGTTGATTTCCCAATGTTTCATCCATGTATTCTTTCCTCTATGCAACTCTTTGTCCCTAGCTGCCCTACGTCATTTGTCATGTTTTCTGTTTTTTTTAAGTAACATAACAGCTTGGTCATAGTAATTGCTTCTAAAGGGAACATTCCAGTTTCAGCTAGAATAATTTCATAAGGGGTTGTGGCCTTAATTTTGAGAAAGTTTGTGATTAGATATTTTTGAATCCTTTTTATTTGTCTTCATTTTGCATTTGTTGTGCCACTAGCCCACACATCGCAACCATACAACAAAACCGATGTAACAAGTAGGCCAAATAAGACCTTGGTGGTCTTCCTGTCCCACAACTCGACATTCCCACACCTGTTGTGAAGTGCATATAGTGCTCTCCAACCACTTTGAGTTCTTTTCATCCTACATGTATTCCAATTAAGTTTGTCATGAAAGTCTATGCCCAGGTATTTGTATTCTACTACTACATCAAGCGGTTCTCCTGCAAACTAAAATTTGAGTTGTTGCTTCTTCTTTTTTGCTAAAAAAATCATAATTTTTGTTTTGCTCGTGTTCACCTGCATCCCAACTTCTTTACAAAAGAGTTCTAGAGCTTGAAGGTGATCTTCTAGATCTTTGGTTATTTTGGCCACAAGAATTACATCATCTCCATACATGAGGAGTTTTACCACATATTTGGCTAAATGCACACCCTCTCTCCCAAATTTGTTTATCCATTCTTCTAACTTGTCAATGTACAACCCAAATAAGGTCGGAGATAGAGGGCAACCTTGTTTGACACCTATGTCACTACCAAAACATTCAGATGACCCTTCTCGTGTTCTGATTCTAGCTTTTACATGCTCATATAGTCTGTGAACTGTTGCCTTGTAGTGAATTGGAACCTCTAGCTCTTCCATTCTACTCCATAATTTTTTCCTTGGCACTGTATCAAATGCCTTTTTGAAGTCTACAAAACAACAAAAAGCCTCCTTTTTTTTGTCCCATATTTTTTCCACTATGTGTTTGAGCGTGATACACTGATCAATAGTTGAGTGCTTGGGCCTAAAACCTGCTTGCCCCTTTGCTCTCTTTTCCTTTTCTTCCGCCCATATTTTGATCCTACGCTTTATCATACTCCCAAACAACTTTGCAAACAGAAGGTTGATTCTAATAGTTCGATAGTTTGAGAGATTAAATTATTTTCAGATCTTACAATTATGCTTCCTTTCTCTCTAAGCGACATCCCCTATAATGCTTCTCTGAATTCCTTTGGCTCCTAAACTTTTCCTTTAATTCTTGGAAAGAAAAAGGCCATGAGTATAACGGTAAGCATAGTTCCACAAGTGCTTAAGATATATAAAAGGCTATGGATATATCGATAAGGTATAGTTAGTCAAGGTGCTTACATCAGTATAAGGATAAGAATGTTGTCGTGTATTTCCACAACCGTTAATATTGAAATTCATTTTCAACGGTTAAATGTACTTTTAATTTTAATTTTTTTAAATTTGATTGAATTCTCCGAAGAAATTATGGGTCAAAAATTGTCGTTGCAAGAGGATTAAGAGGCTCAAAATCCAATGCATCTAATAACAGATTCAATGAAAGGGGTGGTACCGAGGAAGAAACAAAGATGGCGACTTGATTATTTCTCCTTTACCAGATATTATGTAAATAGTTGGTCCTCTAAATATAATAAAATAAGAGAATATGAATTAAAATAAATTAAAAAATATATATTTTATTATATATATTTAACTTAATTGTGATATATATTTGTTTTCTTGAATGAAGAGTGGAACGAAATTGCAATATACGAATATGCTACCCCAAATAAACCTTAGTTTTTGGGTAAAGATGAAGTCAAACCTCAACCGTTTAAAGAATTGAGTAGAACAATGGAAATGGAGTACAAACAACCCATTAATAAACACTCACCCACTACCATAGAATAGGAACAACCAACAATCACTTAACTACTATTATCCTACCCCTACCTATCCCTTTCAAATATTTTGTTTTTATTAAATTAAAGATTAATATTATTAAATATTTTATTTTTGTTAATTTAAAGATTAAATTTATTTTTATTAAATTAGAGGTTAATATTATTAAACATTTTATTTTTGTTAATTTAAAGGTTAAATTTATTAGAATTATAAAGGATCTTAAAGTCCTCGTGAGAGGATCTAACTAGAAATTACCATATAAATAGTTAAGGAAATTGCATCTTCTATACCACAATCAAGGATCTAAACATAGGTTTTACTTATAGTTGGGAAAAGAGTCATAAATATTTTTATTAATTTTTTTAACAAGATTTTATTTCATATATTATTATATGTGTTTATTAGCTATGATTGGAAATCTTGTTTAAATATTTTATCATTTTTTTTAAACGGAAAATAACTCCTATCCCACTTCTTTAAATGTTTAGTTGAAATTATTTAAATGTTTACTTGAAATTATGAATATATTTTTTAAAGAGAATAACCTCCTACCCTACCTCTTTAATGACCTTTTTTAATAGAGGAATATGAGGGCGGGGGTGGGGAGTAAACAGCCAGCTCTGGCTGTAGTTACTCCCCCACCCCCACCTCTTTAAATGTTTACTTCGAGTAAAGGGGACCCGAATGGGCTCAGGATTGAAACCAATGAAAACCACTAACCTCAAGCTGTCAAACAGTTAATTTTTTTTTTACAAGCGAATAACCCCTACCCCACCTCTTTAAATTTTTATTCCAGCGATTTTGTATTTACCTTATAGATGGAACAAGATGCATAAAATATATATATGGTTTTTCTTTATTATAAATTCTGTCATAGAATATAAGTAATAAATAAAAATATTAAAGTAAATGGATGATTCATAAATGCTTTATTTATTGAATTATGAAATTTTAAATAAATACTATCACATTATTATTATTATTATTAATAATATATTAATATATATATATATATATATATATTTAAAAAAAAAAAATTCTAAATAAAATTAATAATGATATATTTTATAAATTTTTATTTTTTCTTGTTATATTTAAAGTGTTATTAACATTTTTCATGTCAAATTCCAAGGGCTAGGTGGATTGGTAAGTGTAGGTGTAGCTCGACATTTACCAAGAAGAGACCTAGGTTCAAACCTTGGGGGAAAGCCAATCTTTTGCAAAGGTAGTAGTATGCTTCGAATCCTCTAAGTGCATGCTAGATAGATGAGATGGAATAGGTTGACACAAAAATTGTATAAATATTAAGTGGTCGATGGTTCCCCTTATGCATGGTAAATAACAACGAATGAGGTGGAATAGGTTTGATGAATGCACCCTTGTGGTTAAAACCCTAGGCTTGGAGGCTTGGGAGTTACTAATAATAATGTGGTTGTAACCAACTCTCTTATATATTATTAAAAAAAAACATCTTTCATGGCAAATACCTCTCTTTAATATTTTTTAATTATATGCTTATAAATATAAATAGTTATATAAATTATTTTTTTTAAAGATATTATTTACCAGAATAATACACGACACTACAAAAACAATTTACAATAACTAATTTTTTATTAATTTTGTTTTTACTATTTTTTATATAAATTATATATGATAAAAACAATTTTAAAATTTACACTATAACATTAAAATTATGTTTTTTAATAAAAATATGTTTAATTATAAGTTAAAAATTTACACGACAGTATTTATGAACATTAATCAAATTATAATTAGTATATATATGTACAATATGGTTAATTGGTATATAGTTTATAGATACTTTTATGGAAGTCATTGTTAACATGGGTTTCTTTTCAAGATAGCTTCCAAGACGAAGAAAAAAAAGGAGACACCAATAGTTGTGAGGTTCTACTAATAAATCTTTATCTATGGGATGATATTTTATCTTTATAAGTAGTATTTAATGTGCATAGTTATTTTTATTGATTAAAAAGGTAACTTTTTATTTTAAAGGGACTAAATTTTAAAACTTATGGTTTGTTGTTCTCATATGTTAAGTAAATATAATATTTGTATTATTAAATATATGGTATTTAATATTATATAATATATAACATGGTGGATGTGCATAATATGCTCACACTATTATTCTACTTCAATCTCTTGGTCTAGACATCATGAGACTTTTTCCTACTAAAGCATCAATCAATACACCATAATCTAATAAGAATATTCGAGATGAGATTTACTCAACATATATAAAAACTACTTGGACTGATCCAAAGGAACCTCTTTCACCAAAATAGCTCCATTACTCTCACTTTTATCTCAAACTAGAGAATGGATTGATCACTAGTCCAAAATATAACTTGATACATATGTCACATAGCCTCAGGTTTCCTCTAGCTCAGCTACGAGTTTGCTCCAACCAGTTGTGTAGTGAGATAGATCATCACTTCCCCAAAGATCAACGTATTTGCAGATTGTGCAGTATTGATGTGGAATCTAAAGGAGCATTCCATTTTCACCTATCCTATCTACTATGAGATATGAGGTAGATATTATTGCTTATTCAAAGACACCCATACACTAAAATATTGGATTAATTATGAAGATCAGAGATGCATTACCCTTTTCATCCAAAAATTATTCAATCTCGGGAAAGAACTAAGAACTACTTAGTAATAGTTTGCAAAAGATAACAGGATCCCAACTTTTCACTTCATTCTTCCAGCCTCTAGAGACCATGACCAGGAAGCGCCAGGGTGATCACAGAGATACAACAAGATCAACTCGTAGTTGACTCCAAAAAGAACATCTACGACGACATCCAACTCTTATATCACTCACTTCTCTTCAGCCTTGAATGTTGGGAGTAATCCTTGATCCACAGATCTTGTATATCATATGTCATTTTGTTTACTATTTTTCTTACTTTATTTTCTCTAGAGCTGCATTAGGCACTCCCGTTGCTTTGTATATGTCTTAATTTACAGTCCTATTGACCTCTTTTGGTCACCGATGGACATTAATACAAATTCAAATTCAAATTCATATATAATATTTAATTATTGTGTCTTAGTTTTAAAAAATAAAACATTTGAATATTTTATATTTTTAAATGCATTTCAAAATTATTAATACTATTTCTATTTGGCACGAAGTAAATATGATATCAATATATATATATATATATATATATATATATATATTATAAATAATATTAACTTTATTATAAAATTTTACATGCATAATTAGTATTAACCTTAGCATAACCAAAAGTTTTTTCAATATTGAAGATTATAAATATAATTAACATTATCCATAAGAGCATATTTAACATTGAAGATTATAAATGTACCTAACAATATAATTGATAACTAAATTTATTTTTAATCATAAATTAAATTTATATTTTATGCTGCTTAAAATGTTTAAAGAATCATTTTCTTTATGCAAATTATGCACCAAAAAAAAAAAAAAATTATTGTCAACCTTAACATGGTTATAACTACTACCATTACTTCTCTATTATATATATATATACTTTTTTCGCATATGATGGTATCATTTTTCATCAATACCCCTAACTCCATGGGACTTACCAAGTGACATCCCATTTGTGGTGTTTTAAAAAAAAAAGATGGTATCATTTTTCATCTGTTAGGTCAATTACATCATATTAAAGATATTTTCCATATACATCAAAATATTTTGCTCTATCAAATCCTCAAGATCATTAAAAGATAATTCAAAATAGATTTTCCTTGTAAGATAAATATTGCCATTGAATAAATTTATCATCCTACTCATTTGAAAACACACATGATAGCATTTTTAATATATAGCATTTCAAAATATCTCTTTAACATTTTAAGATATAGTCTCAGGGGACAACACAATGGTTTGGGCTTTGTCTCTTATTTGAGAGGTCCAAGGTTCAAACTTCAACATGGGCGATTTTTTGAGGGTTGGGTGTGTGTATGGATGTGTGTTTTGTCCTTATTGATAAGCTCAACTCTCCCCCTTATGGGAGGTCATGGTGGTATGGGAATGCCTAGCACTGAGAGCATGAGAACATCAGTCATAGGGGTTTCTCACATTAACCAAATCTATAAAAAAAAAATATTTTAAGATATAAAGCCCTTCAATTTTTCGTTTAATAAGCTATATGTGGATTCCTTAGGAGACCACTTCCATTAAAATAATTAAATATTATATTCGTTGTCACATTGATTAAACCATATCCATCCTGCCTATTTATCACATATAGTCTTCATTTCCTTTTCTATCAAATAAATTCTTCATATTTCTTCAAACTACTATGTTTCCACAATTAGCTTATTGACTTTAAAAATAAAAAATAAATAATCCATTTAAATATCAACACCATGATTGACTATGTTTTATATTACGTGATTTACTTCTTTATAGATATGTTAATATTTTGAATAGATTGCCTCCAATGATAGAATGAGAAACATAAAAACTAATATTATTTTTCAATCTCCACATCATTATTATTGATAAAGATAGTGATAGTTTTTGTATCTCCTTCAATTGAAATATATTTTCATCTCTTTAAATTGTAATTTTTTTCCCTGTAAAAAGTGTACTATCCTTTGCATAATTGTTTGATGAAGTTCCAAATGATATTGTATAAATGAAGGTAATTTTTCCTTCATAATTTTGAAAAATATCACCCACCAACTTTTTCTAGATTTCATTTAGAAGCTTCATCAATATTAATTTCAATACACTTAATTTTTGGGCATTTATATTTTATTATAGATGAAAGCAAACCATTTATGTTAACTCCATTTTTGTAAATGGTCCTTCCATGCACATTCAAATCCATAACCAATAGGTAATAAAATTTTCCATACATTAGAAATTCTATAATGAGCACCATATTTATTAACATATTGTAATAGAGTAAATAATATAGTTCCAAATTTGTGCATGATTTTGATATTTATTTATAAAAATTCTATCTTTCCCTTTCAAGCCATAGATTCCAACAAATAATGGAATGATGAGTAATTCATTGAATACATGGTGGTTTATCTTTAAAATGGTTAATCCAACATTTCATCAAACCTTTCAATGTTGATGGAACTACCCAATATATTTACATATTTTTGATGAATAATCCAAGATTTTGTAAGTAAATTAAAGAAAAAATGGTTTGATTTTTCTTCATACTTCTCAACAAGACATCATATTCTCTTTTTTTGTAAACTCTTTTCTATAAGAGTCTTACTTTTGACTAGTAACCAAAGAAATTTGGAGGCCTTAGGTAGGAGATTTAGTGACCAAACATATTTCAAAGGGAAACCATTTGCAATAAAAAAAAATTATGCTCTAAATTCTCATATTCCAAATTGACCAACTGTATATCATATTTTGATAGATTTCAATTCATCTCATTATTTTATGTAGAAATAAGCAAATTTAACTCTTGAAGCATTCTTTGAAGATCATTTACTATTTGTTTAAGTTCCTCTTCTTCAAAAAAATTATTAATAGAAATCCATGTCATGAATTTTTTCTCACATTACTATAATTTTTGAACTTTGGATCTTTACAAAGTAGCAATTCCCAAGCCATTGGTCACAATTTCAAGAATAACATGATTAAACTTCAACAAAGCATTAAACCAAAAATATTTTTAAATCCTCTTATTAAGTAACCATATAATATGCTTAAGCAACATATGTTATTATCTAAAAGCATGGTGAGTAATAGAGGTAATCATTTTGGTTGAGGCTTGAGAGACCTCCATTTTGATAGTCATTTTCATTATTTATTTATTCATGAGGATGATGTATGTGTTGATTGATGCATAATAGAGATATATGGATGGTTGTATGTGTAAGATGATATGCTGTGATGTATGGATGATGTTATGCATGTGTTTAGGGTGTTTATATTATGGATGGGATGATTCGTGATGTGTAGTGACTTATAGTTGCATGTTTTATTATCGTTTAAATAAAGCCAAACAATGCATCACTACTTATACTAATCAAGGGATTCAACACAATGGTATTGACATAATTATAGAATAGAATGAAATCAATGTGAAACTATGAATACAAGAACCGAATAAACTATAATAACAAATGTGGCATGACCTATCATTTCACCTATCCTAGGAAGGAAGGATTGATAAGTACTTTCAAGAAGATCAAACACCCTAGTGACATTGATCAAAATCATCTACTAATCAAATAAGCACTTGAAGATACTAAGACCAACCAAGGGAGTCAAGTTGCTCAAAGACCAATGTGTGTGTAGTGATGTTTATTTCTAATTTTGAGCAAGGTAGGACTGACCAATTGTAACTTAATCCATTATAAGCTATCTGATCCATGAGTAGGCATAGGTCTATAAAAATAAAAGATTCTAATATGATAAACATGTCACAACATGAGGACATTCTCCACTATGAGTTAGGAATCTATAGCCCTAATAGAGATAGTCCCATAATTCTTTGATGTTGCTCCAATGTTAGCTAGGTGTCTATAGCCTTGGTAGAGATGTTTGAAATTCTTTAGTATCCATGATAATTGATACAATTGATGATGATGCCTTTTTTTTTTTACAATATGAATCCTTGGGGTTAGATTATGGAATGATAGGATGAGTAGGGGAAATCATTCACTTTATGGCCATAGGGATGCTTGGTTTCATCTTTCCTAGACTCAAAATATGATTAATATATGATATGTGTGCATGGTCCAAGAGAAAACATTATGTAACCAATAAGGCCTGTAGCACTCAAGGGATAAATTAATTTCAATGAAGGTTGACTGAGACACTAAGTATGGTTGAATGATCAAAATAACCTAAAGATTCTTCCACCTAAGATAGGAAAGAGAAAAAGCATGGTGAACTATCTAATATGAATTTCCATGTTGGTGATAAATTTGTTTTAAATTAATCTTTTGAAAAATTTCACTGTATGAAGAGAACCTAAATATTTTTTAAATAACTTTGTTTTCCAACTCTTTCCTTGACCTTTGAATATCTCCATCCATGTCAGGCCTATAAGGTGTAAATATTAATTCTATACAAACATATCCCTCCAACATGTTTTTCTTTGCAAATCCCATCCCACTTACAAAAAGGGAACTTGAGAATTTCCTAAACAATATTCAAAATAAAATCTCTTTAGATTTATGCAACTACTATAACTACGAGAAATATTGAATATGACATCCCATATATCGAGATATGGATTATAATGTAGTATTTATGTAGAATTCAATTTTTAATAAAAAAACTTATGTTTCCAACCTACAAAACAATATTTCATTCTACCAAAAATTGAGCCCCAAAGACCCTTCTTTCCGTTGCGATACATAGGAATACCCAAATATATTACTGGAAATTTAAAAATTTTAATCCCTAAAATATGCAAAATAATCCATTGTAAATATAGAGTAGTGCTACTAAAAAAACAATAGATTTTGTTATATTATACAAATAACTTTGCATTATCTTCCTAAATTTCTCATAGTATGATAATAATGAATTAAAATCCATGGTGTAATTGTTTGAGGGATTATACAAATAAAAGTATCATTAGAAAATTGGAGATAAGGTTCAAAGGGCCCATTTTTTATTTTAACAAATATCTTCCTAATTCCTCTACAAGAATATTAAATAGATAAGAATATAGTGGATCACCTTTGTAGAGTCTAAGAGATGACTCAAACTATTCAACATGGATTCACTGATCAAAATTGAATATATTAGAGTCCTATAATAACATATAATCCATATATACCAACCTTAATCAAAACCAAACTTTTTAAGAATATCACGTCGGAAACTCTAGGAAATATTATTATATGCTTTGTTATTACCTAATTCTATAAGTGTACATGTTTTTCAATGGAATGGAGACATTGGGAAATATATTGTGAAATTATGATACCATTAATACTTTGTTTATCAAATAAAATCATATTATTCCTATATGATAATAATCTAGAATGACTTTAAATATATTTACCATAGTAAATGAGACAATCATATAAATCATATTACAAAGTCTTATAAGATAAAATTTATCAAATACTATATCTTTCCCTTGTTGGGAACTAATGTCATAAATATGAAATTGATATCCCTTATTATAGCCTTCCATTTTCTTGAACTATAGCCAAAGTATCATTAATAAATAAACCACAAACAAAAAATGAAGTTGATAGAAAATCCATCAATTTGAAGATCCATCTTTATATGAAAAAAACTACTTGCAGATATCCTCCATAAAAATTTTCTTCATCAAACTCTCATTTTGTTTCTATGTAATAATTGATGGAATGCATTGCAAAATATGTGACAATACATCTTTGAAATAATTTTTTAATTTCTTTCTTATATATTCTTCTTTCTCATTACTTCTTTCATCTAAAGTTGAAATATTTTTATGTCATGAAAAGCAAAGTTTGTTTTTATTGTAGCATCATTTTTTATATTTTTCTCTCTTCCTTGAGGTATCACCCCCTAGACTTTTATAAAAAAATTGACTCTATTTTCAAAATATTATGATATTAAGAAAATAATAATTTTTCTTAGACATAAGTATCCTGGTCTATTCCATTCATTTTTACTATCTATTTATTTTATTATATTGAGAATATGGTTTTGAAATGGGTTCCAAAACCTTTTATATTAGAAGACAAATATTACTCATAAAGTTGTACCACCCAGAAACAACCCTCAATAACCCATAACAACCTAGAAAACCAAAAGAGACAATATCCCAGAATAGACAACACATCCCTACCACTCAACCACCCATTAACTTGAGTCCTTACCTTAAACCCACCAATAGTATTTCAATCCAACTAGAAGGGATGTATTTAGAGATCAAGAAATCCATCCTTCATGCAATGAAAAGGAAATAAAATATTAGCTTCAAGAAAGGAAAAAGACAAGTCATGATAAGAAAAGAGGCACAATCATCAATTTAAAAAGAAAATCACCCTAGGAGGCATAGAATCTCTTGAGGACCTAACATAGATTCCAAAGAGGCACTACCAACCACCTTTTCCAATTGGGTGGAAAAAAATGGAGATATATAAAAAAATTAACTCAAATTCTGAATCCAATATCAAATCAAGTATGACTATTGTCGAAATCTAGCCAAACAAAAATTAAAGAGTCATAAAGAATATTAAAAACTTCTTCAAAAAGGCCATTATCCCTCCCAAGGGACAAACTAGAAATTTGAACTTGAATACAAAATTTCCTCCAAAACCATCAGTTAGAAAGGGACATTAAAAATCACTTTCGATGTCTCCCTTATTCCACTTTAGAAACCAAAGTTGAATGAAAAATCAAGTTGCCAATGATGGTTTTTCGGTATTACCTTTAATTTATCCATGAGTTACAAGGCCCGAGGACTTAGTTTTTTCAAGAAAACTATTTTTTATGAAGGTATAATGAGCTCCTTTAGCTTAATCAAATCCAAATCCAACACAAGCTATTTCATCATTTTAGGAGTTGATTCAGCAGCCAAACAAGCAAAAGGATTATCTAAAATCTGCATCTAAGGAGGGGCGGAGGCCTTGAAACTATTCCTTTTTGAAACATTAATATGATTTTGGTCTCTCAACATCATCCTTGGATCAATATTGATGTTTTCATCTAAAAATATTTGTCTTCTTTGCAGGTTCATTGGCAGGGTCCTTTACGAAGGCTCTAGCTACAAGCTTCTATGAGCATCATTCTAAGATATGACCATAAGAATTACATTGTGCATAGACCACATGCTTATTCTCATACAATATGGTTTGATTCCTGTTACCCACCTCCGATAAAAGTTCTATAGACTCAAGTAGGTCAACATCTAGATCTACAATCACACACATACGAGAAAAAACTATTCGAGATCTTGCTTTAGTAGGATCCAACATAAAAAACTCACCAATAAATTTTGCAATGCCCCTCAAAATTACTTCATGCTAGAAGTGAAAAGGAAGCCCTGATAATCTAACCCATATAGAGTTTGAGTTAATTTTCTGGGTGTTTGAGTCAAAATTTGGATCCCATTTACAAAGAAAGTTGCCCCTTCTACCAAAGAACTAGGGACATTCGACCAAAATGGATCTGAGATCTTCTACCATAGAAATTTTAATTAGAAATAATCCATTAGAAAGAGCTACCAGTTCCATCTGGCCTATTGGTGACTAGATTATCTAGGCCCATACCATGATGGAGTCCAAGTCTGGTCTAGCATTCCCAAGGTATTTTCCAACAAGGGAGGCCTCACCCTCTCCCATAGCAGCCTTGATAAACTATTAAGGCATAAAAAGGAATGATTAAATAGGATTGAGGTCAAAGATATAATTCAAAGGAGAGTCATACCTAGTTCTCTAAGTGACTGCTACAACATAAGACTTCTCAATTGGAGGACCAGGCCGAGTAGTCAAATATGGGCCCCCAAAGAAATTGGCTACCTCTAGAGTCTCCTCACTATGGTAAGTTTGACCACCAATAGTATTTTTTGACTTATGTTCCACCTCATGCCCAACAATTTATTTCACTAAAGGGTCCACCTAACCACCCACATAAGGTTCTACCATATTTTATTTATACTATCTATTTTATGTTAATGATTTTGGATTTAAAATTTTCCTTTTCCTAAAATACATTAACCAAACTTTTTGCATTCCAAATATTCACTTCCCTATTAGATAATTTATATATTTTTAATCATGTACATATATGATCCTTCAAAAATTTATTTACTTCACCATAACATAAAAATTTGAAATAAGTTAGCATCTTGCAACCATATAAAATTAAAGCAAAATGAAACTTGATGACCACTATTGAGTAAATCACATCTCATAATAATGGGTTTATAAGAATTGGAAGGAAAAAGTATGGGAGGAGACATAATATAGGACTTTGAAGCATCAAAGGTTGCCTAAAATTCTTAATCCTATTGAAATTTTGCATCCTTGAACAAGAGCATAGAGAAAGGTTGGGAGTTATCTCTATGTTGAGCAAAAGATCTCCTAATAGATTGGTGTTTACCTTGAAGGCTACAATGTTGTGTTAGGTTTCATGGCTAATATATATCAACTATGGATGATATTTTATTGAGATCCACTTTGATGCCAAAAAATGACACGATGAAGCACACAAAGATCTTCAAATGGTCCTTTTATGGGGGAGTGTATTTGATTTTCACACCAAACCTCACCACTATGTCAAAAAGTTAATGAAAATTTCATCTTTGGCTTGATTAAGTTAATATAGGTCACCAAGGGTGACCTCCTAAACATAACTAGAGAAATATGGTATAAAAATTTCAACTAATTCCTCAATTTTTTGATGAAATGATGTGGTAACTGATAGTACCACTCAAGGGGCACTAAGGATTTTGGGGATTATTTTAAAATCAACATCTCATCATAGATAATATGATGAAATATATTTCATGAAATCCAAATATGATTGATAGGATCTTCCATATCCTTATATATTTGGAATTATGGTGTTTTCAAATTCAAATAATAAGGGTGACTTGCTATCATAGGATCTAGAGGTTGGTTAAATATATCCTTATAAGAATACTTATAAATAGGTGTTAGCTTTTGGTGATGTATATTAATGGAGATGCAACCACAAGATGTAAAATAATTAAACTATGGTAAGTATATGATAATGGTATTTAAAATATAGGAAAATAAGAGAATAGACTTCTACAATAACTTAGTAAAATACCATTAATGAAAGCTCATGGAAATAGTACAATGCAATATAATGGATAACTATGAACACCCCAAAATTTTACAATGAAGATCTACATTTTCCTTACTCACTACTCTATAATAACATTGTCTCTCTATCTCACACACACTCTTCTATAGCTGAAGGTATATATATATATATATATATATATAATATAAGTTCCTTGGGATTTAATCTACCTATTCCTATGACTTATGTACATGTGGACTACATGCACATTTATATTATTGTACATTCTAACACTTTTGCATTTATTACTTCTTCCCCAAGTAACTACTTAACATAAGATAAACTCCTAATATAATAATGTACCCATGGTGGTACATTGATATGTACCCAATAATGTAATATATTCTCTAACACCCCCTGTATTACATTATTTGGGTATTGAAGACTTTAGTCTTCAATATGGATCTTCATATTTAGAATAATATTCAACTTGGTCTGCTTCTTCTTCTTCTTCTACTTGTGTCTTCATGTTGTTTCTCCTTGTCATTTTCATTCCACTGCCTTTTGTTGTTTCTGAGTATTTGGAAGAATCTTCGACCTTGCAGTCTTCTAGGTATCCTTGATGGACTAGTGATATTATAATTTTGCAAGTCATAAGTGGATCATAATTGCTTCCATTTTTGTTCCTGTATGACCTCTATCCTTGATCTTCAAAAAATTCAAGCTTGAGCTCATTGTTAGTGAATGCTTTTAAAATAAGAACTTGGAAGAAACAATCTAATCTAAATATTAGTCTCTCTCATATCTTTTATAGTACTTGTATTTGTTATAACAATAGTAATATGGATGAGATTTTCCTCCATAATATTTACATGGATGGAAACTCCAATAGTTAACCTTTTCATGACCAAATTTTTTGCATTAAGTACATAGTAAAGATATCCCAACTTATTTGTTATTTTATTTAGGAATATCAAGTTTATGTATTTCCTTGATGAAATAGTTAAAGAATGTGCATACAATTGAAGCTATTCTATCTTTATTTCTTTCATAAATCTGTACAAGATATTTTTGATCAATATTCTTTTATACCTTTTGAATATGATCTTCAATTTCCCCATTGTCATTAATTTTTTTTACAATTTCATTGGAAGATGTTCCTAAAGAACCCACTTTCACAAAACTATTAGTTTGTGAATTTTTAGAAATCCTTTTAAATTGCATTGATTATTCTTTTTCATTTTCATCTTCCTTATTATCCAATGAATTCTTTGAATCATAAATCATTCTTTTAAGTCATATTTATATTTTCCTTGCTCCTTTTCTAATTACATTATTTAATATGTTCTTTGGAGTAGACATATTTATAACTCCCTAGTTTAGAGTATGTGAACCAATTTGATAAAACTATCTAAAATTAGGTTTTGTAGAATCCTTATGTCTCCCAAGTGATTTAATCTAAGGTTTTGATAAAGTGCTTGATAGTAGATTTAACTTTTAGGTTTACTTTGAGTTGAATCCCTTTTGACTCCCTAATGGTTTGATGTTCAAATCCTAATTTTCTTTCTCCCTATGAAATTTTCAATTTGATGAATTTCTCTATTTTGGATTTCTTTTATCCTTTAATGTGACTATGGGACAAGTATAAGTAAATAATTCCAACTCTTTAAAGTAATTAATGAAATTCTTTTTATACCGCTTAATATCCAATAGTTTAATATTTCTAAATTCCAATAATCCATCTTTGATGTAGTATGCCTTATAACTCCCTAATTTTGGAATATTAGAAATTAGTAATATTTGCAATAAAATTTGTATTTTCCAAGTAGAAACCCTTATATCTCCAATGGTATTAATTGCAAATATTAAAGGACTTTGTATTTCAATTATGTGAAATACGTTTAAGGATATAATATTCCTTTGATTTGCTTTCAACTTACTAAGACATATTTAACTTATATCTCCAACGTAAATGGAAAATGGATTCAACCTTAAGTTATACACCTTATAACTCTTGAATGAAAGCAATTTTAATCAAAGTGAAATCTTACCTTTATAATGATGTATCTCCTTGATAATGGGTGTTGTACTGAAAATGTATGATAGTGATGGCAACCATTTTTCTAGGCATATCTTACGCACAAATTTAATGCAACTTTGACTACTCTTCAACTCCTTGACTTCATGCTTTGAATGATGACTTAGATGTCCCTTGAATTCAGTCTCAATTGTACCTTCAATTATATTTGAATTGCACCTTTAATTCTCTCACTTGATTATGGTTGAAGATGTGCTTCCTCCTCTGCATAAGAACTCTTACTTCTAGTGGCTATAAATGTGCTTACTTGTATTTAAGCAAGTGCCAAGTGGCACTATGCATTGCCCAAGATTATTTGATCTCCTCCTTAGGTGGTGTAGCACCTGTTATGGATCTTGAGAAGCATTACATTATGAATGTAACTCTTAGACATTAATGAATGTTATAGATGCCTTCTTGAGCATTGTATCTATGATGAGAGGTGTTAGTTTTCGTAGGTTCCATTTCTCTTGAGTGTTGGCATTATGAATATGGAGATGATATTTCATATTTGTACCAAGTGGATCACTATCCTTGCTATGATTTTGCAAGTTTCACTCCAAAACTATGCATGTAAAGCTACCCCAACATCTCTTATTCTTCATAAATTTTATACCAACAAATATCTTATTGTTTTTTATGTTCAACTCTCTCTTTCTATGCAAATGTTGATGTGATGAAGCTGGCTCTAGTTATGATGACTTTCAAGCATTGGAATAATTTTCTAATGCTAGCTTTTGATATGGTTATCAGTTGGTGATTTGACCACATTGGAGCTATGGTAATACAACTTTGATATCACCATATACCTTGCTACTCCTAACTTGTAATATACTATCCTTAGCGCTGAGATTATGTAGGATGCAATGTATTATATTCACCTTATGAAGGCACTTTTTATGTTACAGGTTAACATCACCTTGGATGATGGACTAAGGTGTCTTATAACACCTTAATGAGTTGGATACCAAAACTTATGGGTGGCTTTTTCATCAAGAACCTTGGGTAGTTATTCCCTTACCAACGATGGATATCAAACCCTTTGATTGGCTCATTTCTTAAGCACCTTTGATAGTGCTTACCCTTTTCAAATGGTAGAAATTGAGCCCCTTTTGTATGGCTCCTCTTTGAGAACTTTTTATAGACGTTGAGCCCCCTTTTGTATGGCTCCTCTTTGAGCACTTTTGATGGTGCTAATGGTTGTCACTTGTTATAGCCACCACATTTGGACACACTTACAAATTATTAATGTTATTAAGACATCCTAATTATCCTAATAACATGTAAATTACCCTTAAAAACCCTTGCCTTGATATCTATACCAAAATAAATTAAAAATAACTTAATTACACTATTTCCAATAAAATCGGATGATCCGATGAAATTGGATGTTTTCGATAAAACCGAATGCGTATTATTTTGTCCAAATCACACGTGCATCTAATTTAGGTTCCCATTTGTATTTTAAACCTAATATAGGCATCACCAAATTCTCTATAAAATCAAACAATCTGATAAAATCTTATACAATTAGTTTCATCCAAATCAAGCCTAAAACCTAATTTAGCTTAACAACCTGGTCTAATTTTGCCACCCACCTGATTACTCAAATTGAAGCAACTATTTAACCACTTAGACTCACAATAATTGGTCTAGTTGATGATATTTGCAAGAATATATTAGATAAAAAAGGATCTTTGGAGCATTTTTTGTAGGTTACAGTGGAGAACACCATTGTTAGATCATCTTCCAAGGAGCATACAACCATGGCATCACTCTCAGTATATTTAGATATTATTTTTATTTGATTTATACTTAATTTTTCCATAATTTGTATGAATTTGGTTGCATTTGAATTCATCCCTATTGCGTTAGATTTGATATCCTCCCTTGCAAAACTAGTCATTGGTTAAATCCAGCTGCGTACGATTTCCTACATTGCGTACGATTTCGTTTATAGCATATGATTTCATACTTGTGTCCCTCCAAGGGTAAAGTTTCAAGAATCAGTTTGTTGGTTTTATTTTATTTCCATCGTATCATCTTTTATTTTTGCAATATTGCACTATAATTCTTTGCTATAGCTAGATATATTACTTTATTATCACATGTTGCATATTAAAATAATTAATATTTCATTTTATTTATGGTTGTCTAAAATAACTGAGGGGATTTAACTATCTTTGACCATGCTATATTGTGGCCTATGTAGATCCCCCTTCTATGATTTCAAAATCTAGTGTTTTGTTGTACAATTGCAAGTTTTAGATAAATCCGTATGCATCCAATTTCGTCTAACAAAATCGTACGCCCTGTTTTGTTCTATATGCATCCGATTTTATATTGCATAGTTGAATTCATAAAAAATAAGATATCTAGATTAGGTAAGTGCTCAAAATTCACTATTTCATACTTAGATCTACATTATTTGTTTTGTATGCATCTGTATTAAATCAGAAAACAAAAAAACTCCCCAAAAAATATAGATTTTACTACACTTTTTACAAAACACAAATATTAAAAAAAAAAGCATAAGCGAAACCTTTGCATCTTAGTTAAAATTTTATAATGCTTTTTAGATAGATTTGTATGCTTTGTATTCATTTCAATTTGAATTGCATATATCTAGGTAGAAATTATATTTTGGCCAAATCCTAGGTGTATGCTTTCAAAACAAAGAACACATCAAACTACTACCTCACCTAGGCATGGAAACTACCATAGAAAGTGTTTCCTGGTGAACCCCACCCCATTCATTGATAAACACCAAATAGAGTGCAACAGAAGTACTTCTCGTTTGAGTTGTAGATACTTTATTTCCCCTCCCCATTTTATGCGCATATCCATTATCCTGGGAGAAAGGGGTGCAAAATTTTTGGGCCTACATTCTTTGGTGAACCCGATGTGAACTACACAATTAGTATTAAATTTTATTTTCTTTACAAAACAAAAACAAAAAAAAAAAATAAAATAAAAACAAAATCTAATTAAATGGTAGAAAACAAACTTAACGAATCATTCTTCATAGATTTTAGGAGAACACTTATTGAACATGTTGTGGATGAACTATGGTTGGTTGTTGCAACTGTGGTAGTGGGTCCTCTGTTATTCAAATTTCTGAAGGCGGGAAGGATTTAATTCAAATTTCTGGAAGGCGGGAGGAAGGTTTCATGACCAGTTTTGTTCCACAAGGCACTACCGCTTCTGAGGATGCTATCAAATCCTCTGTTATTCATATTTCTAAAGGTGGGAAGGATTTTATTCAAAATTTTGGAGGGCGGGAGGAAGGTTTCAAGACCAGTTCTGTTCCGCAAGGCACCGCCGCTTCTGAGGATGTTGTCAAATCCTTTTCCTTTGGGTGGGAGGATGATCACAACAATTTTTTTGCTCCACCTGATTCTGTCATCTCCAAGGATTCTGTCAAAGCTTCTCCTTCGGCAGGCTTCGTTGCTCCTACGTCTGCCCCTTCCATTCCTTCTCCTAAGGTGGGCCTAGCTAATTCTTCATCTAGCAAGGTCACTTCCTTTTGGGGGATGACATTCCACCTACCCCTAAACCTTCCTTTGCTAATGTTTTGGGCTCTTCTTCTTCCTCTGTCGATCCTTCACCCCCACCTTTTGAAGTCTCTGGGAATAGAGTTAAGATCCCTGAATGTGTGGCGAATAAATTTTTAGCCGAGGAATCCTTTTCTCTGGTTGGGAAAGTGGTTGGAGGAAATCCCAATCTTGACACTATTAGGCGATGGGCCTTTTCCAGATGGAAATTCTGAGGGTCCCTACAAATTGTTGGCCTATCTAATGCTTTTTTTGGAATTCACCTGAATGCCAAAGAAGATTCCATTCAAATTATGTCTGGAGGACCTTGGTTCCTTGGGTCCAAAAGTGTTTTTTTGATGAAGTGGACTCCTGGTTTTGACCCAGCAACTCAAAGCATCAATTTAGCTCCTATCTGGGTTAGACTTCCAAATCTCCCCTGGCATATTTGGTGGGAATATGTCATCAAAGTTGCTGCCTCGACTATTGGAGATTTGCTTCTTATTGATAGGGTCACGTTGTCCAGATCAAGGATGCACGTTGCTCGCTTTTGTGTCAATGCTAATCTTGATTCTGCTCTTCCTACCTTTGTCGAGCTGGAACATGGGACCTTTCTCCACAAGCAAGCTATTGAATATGAGAACAAACCTCCCTTCTATATTGAATGTCAGACTCAAGGTCATCTTCGTGCTCAGTGCCCCTCACTCAAAAAACATACAGTCAATGTTGAGCCAAATCAGGATACTCAAATCACTGGCAAAGGAAAGGAACTTCAGACACCTTTCAAAAAGGATAAAAGAAGATTTCCTCCTTCCAAAGGAATCACTTTCAAGCCCATCAAGGATCAAAAAATTTAGGATGAACGAGGCAAATCTTCTTTTAGCAAGTCTCCAAATGATAAAGGAAAAAAGGCTTCCTCTACGACTGCTCATAATGAGGTTAGTCTTTTTGCACTTCCTAATCAATTTCAAATTCTACGAGATTTAGATCCTGAGATTGTTGTTGACAAAATCAATAATCCTGATCCTGAGTCAATTCCCTCTTTGGATCCAATGGAAGTCCAGCAAGAACCATTCTCTGAACCCTCGAATGATAATCCCTCATCCCCGACTACTTTCAATGAAGACCAACCTCTAGTTGATGAGGTTTCCATCCCTTCCTCCTTTTTTGAACCATCTAGTCCTGTGGTTCAAAAAATATCTGCTAACAATTTCAGCCCAAAAATGACCAAAAGCCAAAAGAAATCTCCCATTGATTGTGGAGTTGAAAAAAAGTGAGGAAGGCCCTCTAATTATGATCAATGGAAGTAGGGTGTAAATGAAGATATTGCTAATGGAGTACAAAAGACTCTATTTTCTGTTGGTATTAACCTTTCCAAGGAAGAATCAAAGTGCACCAAACCTCCCCAACCGCATGGAAAGGGAGGCAAACGAACCTCTAAATATTCAAAATGAAGATCCTCTCATGGAATGTGAGAGGCCTTAATGGTCTAGCTAAATAGAGGTTAGCTAAATCATTAAGGAAGGAAATCAGACCTACCATTTTTGTGATCCAAGAAACCAAGGTTAGAGAGCCTCAGAACAAAAATATCTGCAATTATATTTGGAAGAATTGTGAATTTACTGCTTGCAATGCCAAAGGTGCGTCAGGAGGCCTGTTGTGCTTATGGAACCCAAACATTGTAGAAGGAAATCTTATCCATTCCAATGATGAGATGATGAGCATTCTCTTTTTTGACAAAGACAATAACTCACCCTGGGTTCTCACTAATATCTATGCACCCAATTCCATAAATGGGAGGGCTCGCATGTGGAATATCTTATCTTCTGTCAGAAGCACCTTTCCTAATCTCCCATGGATCCTCACGGGTGACTTCAATACCCCTTTGTTTCCTTCTGACAAGAAGGGAGGGGTTGGCTCTTTTTCCAAAAGTATGGAGGATTTTTAGGAGTTTATCAATGATCACAATCTGATGGATGTAAATTTGAAAGGCAATCAATTTACTTGGTCAAATCGAAGGTGTGGGTCTCACCTAATTCAAGTCAAACTTGACAGGGTTTTATTTTCTCAGGAAGCTCTTGCCATTTGGGGTGATGCAAATCTTCAATCTCTTCTCAAGATTGGCTCCGACCATAGTCCTATCCTTTTAGATACCAACAACCCCAAAATTTTCAAAACTCCTTTCAGGTTTGAATCCATGTGGATGTTACATCCTGATTTTAAAGAGAGGATAAACCAGTGGTGGCAATCTGATGTTCAAGGAACTCCTTTTGTTTTAGCCCAGAAACTCAAGACCATCAAAGAAAATATAAAAATATGGAATAGAGATATATTTGGAAATCTCTTCCAGAACAAACAGGATATCAAGAACAGGCTAGCTATAATTGAAAAAGAGAGCCAGGAAAGAGGAGATTATTCTGCTGAGGTGAGAAGTGAAGAGAGGAATTTATTAGCTCAATATCACAATATCCTTCAATGTGAGGAAACATTTTGGAGACAGAAATCTCATGATATTTGGCTAAAAAAAGGAGATTCCAATACAAATTTCTTTCATGTTTCTACTATGAGACACCGAAGCAACAACAGGATCAAAGAAATTCACAGCCAGGATGGAAGGATCATTAATGATATCAAGGAAATCAGATCTGAAGGGATAGCTCACTTCATGCAATTGCTCCAGGAGGATTGCAGACCTAATTCTCATGCTGCCATGGATTTCTTCCTTCAGTTTATTCCTCATCTTATCTTTGATGACATTAATAGTAAACTCAATGTTGTTCTTTCTGATGAGGAAATTAGAGTTGCTCTGTTCTCAATGAAACCTGACAAAGCCCCTGGTCCTGATGGCTTCCCTCCAAGATTTTTTCAAGCCTTTTGGGATTTAGTTGGTAAGGATGTTTGTAATGCCATAAAAGAAATTCAAATTTCTAAAATTATTCCCAGAGGCTTCAATTCCACCTTTATTGTGCTCATACCAAAACATCTGAATGCAAGCAATTTTAATGAATTCAGGCCGATCAGCCTCTGCAATGTTATATACAAAATTTTAACAAAAGCCATTACTATCCGCTTGAGGGAGGTGATGCCTTTAATCATTAATCAATTTCAAGGAAGTTCTATCAGAGGAAGATCCATCTTGGATGGCATCATTTTAGTTCATGAAGCAATTCATTCTATATCCTCCAATAAACGAGTTGCCTTCCTTCTTAAACTTGACATGAACAAAGCTTATGATAGACTCAATTGGGATTTCCTTCTAGCCATCCTGAACAAGTTTGGATTTCATCCTGATTGGATTTCCTTAATCAAAGGATGTATTTCTTCTGCCTAGTTTTTTGTCCTCATTAATGGCTCTCCTGCAGGATACTTTTAGAGCAGTAGGGGTTTAAGGCAGGGAGATCCTCTATCTCCTCTTCTTTTCATTATTGTTGCTGAGGCTTTAGGCAGATCAATCATGGCAGAAAAAAATGTAGGTCTAATTTTTGGACTTTAGGTTACCTCTCAATGTAATCCCATCACTCACCAACAATTTGTTGATGATACCCTATTGTCTACCTTTGCCTCCGTCAATGAGGCCAAAATCATCAAGCGTATTCTCCTCTTGTATGAAGAAGCTGTTGGCCAAAGGATAAATTTTCAAAAAAGTAAATTATATTTTCTTAATACTCCTATAAGAAGACAGAATATCATTGCCAATATCCTTGAATGTTCCATAGCCCACCTTCCTTCATACTATCTGGGCTTACCTCTTTTTATTGGAAATGCCAAAGAAAGCCTATGGGATAATGTCATTGAAAGACTGCAAAAAAAGCTATCTACTTGGAGAGGTAATATTTTGTCTCAAGCAGGTAAAATCACTCTCACCATGGCTTGTCTCCAAAGCATTCTAGTTTATTTCCTCTCTCTGTTCAAAGCTCCTGTAAATGTTTATCAAAAAATAGAAAAAATCCAAAAACATTTTCTTTGGACAGGATCGAAAAATAGACACAAATTTCATTTAGTTGCTTGGGATAAAGTTTGCAAACCCAAAGAACAGGGAGGTTTAGGGCTTAGAAGGATCCATCTTCTCAACCTTTCTCTTCTTGCTAAGCAAGCCTGGTGACTCATTTCCAATGACAATGCTGATTGGGTTAAGATTATGAGAAGGAAATATCTTCAGACCTCTGAATTCCTTTTCGGTGAGGTTCCTTCTACTGGGTCCACCTTTTGGAAATCCATTTGTATGGCTCACCCCATTTTAAAAAAGGGATTAATATGGCAATTTGGAAATGGCAAATCCATTTTCCTTTGGGAAGACAAATGGCTTGGTGATCGTCCTCTAATCCAGATTCCTATGCTTCAAAGGATAATCAACATTACTAAACACCTGGTTGGACCGTTAGTGGTTGATTACATTTCTTCAATCAATGGAACCTTGAGCTGGAAAAGACTTGATTTCCCTGATTATGAGGCTGATATTTCATGTTTGCAAGCTCAGTTATCTTCTATCAAAATTCCAGCAGGAGATTCTTTAGATCATCCAATTTGGGAACCTACTGATTCTGGAGAATTCTCAGTCAAATCAGCTTATTTGTTGTCCATCAATACTCTTGAAACTCCTATTCCCTTTAAGCTGGTTTGGACCAAATATCTGACTCCCAAAATTACCTCTTTCTCTTGGCTTTGCATTCAGGATCGTATCCTTACAACGGAAAACCTAATAAAAAGGGGCATTCTTCTTCCTAACAGATGTTACCTGTGTCTTTCTGATTGGGAGTCTACTTCTCACCTATTTCTATTTTGTTCCTTTTCAAGAATGGTGATTAGCAATATTTTCCTCAAATTTCATTTAGTTTGGGCCTATCCTCCTTCCATTGTCGAACTGTTCCTCCAGTGGCCAAATCCTTTCAAGAATCCTGTGCTCGCAGGATTATGGAAATTTTGTTTACAACATTACCTTTGGCAAATTTGGCTTGAACGTAATAGAAGAGTATTCAATAAAAAATCCTTGGATGCTGACCTCATTGCCAATAAGATCATCCTGTATGAAAAAGAAAACGTCCTCATAGCCCCTTTTGATCCTTTTCCTTGTCCACCTTTTGAGAAAGCTATCCTTAATTCCTGTCATGTCGACTTAGATACTTCAAGACCGATCAATCCTTCATCTTCTAGAACCAACATCAAGTGGCATCCTCCTCCGGTAGGGTGGGTTAAGCTCAACTTTGATGGAGCTGCAAAAGGTAATCCTGGTAATGCTGGAGCTGGAGGAATTCTGCGTGATCATCTTGGCAATTCCATTTTTGCTTACTCTGAACCTTTGGGTGTTCTTTCCAATCATTCAGCTGAAGCCAAGGCTTTATGGAGAGGCCTCCAATTCATCAAAAATATTCCAGGGAATATCATTGTGGAAGGAGATTCTTTAAACATAATCAATTATCTAAAAACATCAAAACCTAGCAGTTGGAGGATTAGAACCATAATGGAAGAGAGCAAACAAATCCTACTATAGCAAAATGACACCATTGTTCAACATGCCTTCAGGGAAGCCAATTCTGTTGTTGATAGATTGGCTAACATCGGAGTGAATGCCCGTGGTTTGCTGACGTGGACCGACATTCTTCCTCCTGAAGTTGTTGAGCTCATCAGGCATGATCAAAATATTGGTAATCATGATGAATCTTGAGCACCGTGTTCAATTTGTTGTTCGATGCTTCCTCATGCATGTGAAGCCTTGGGTTTATTCCCTCATAATTAAGAAATATTTTAATTCCATATTGATGATATTTTCACATTACTTGCGTTGTCTTGCATTGGATTATGTTCACATGACCCTTTTTGATATAATTTTAGGTTATCCACCACCTCTTTTTCCTATTTGTGCTTATTTTTTGATAACCGATTCTTTTTTGAATCCCAATGCTAAGCCCAACATGATTTTTAATCATACCTTCCTCGTGCCTTTTGATTTTTGCCATCTAGATTTTTTGAGAATCATCTGTTACCATTTTTCATTTTGCATTGTTTCGAGATTTATTTTTGTGAACTTTCCAATCGTTTATATTTCCTGTGCCAGCTCGACCTGTTGGCTCCATTTTTTGAGCGTCCCCAAGAGTCAACCTTCTCTATGGATTTTGAATCTCCCAATTACCTATTGCAATTTTTGACGCCAAAAAATCCTCCTAGTTACCAACTACAACCAATCCCCTTCCTTTGTGAAGGTTTTTCCCTTTTTGAGGCATCCTTACTGGTTTCCTTGCTGGCTTTGGAGCTGCACTACCACTTTCCATTTATACTTCCCTATGCATGCTCCATTTACTCATCATCCTTTCTCCAGGCGGCTTTACCTATTTTTTTTGGCATTCCCCTTTTTCCTCCGCTCCGTTGCTCTCTGATTTTAATCATGAAGGAGGGAAAACCTGTGTTTATCGAGCCTGAGATGTTTGAATTAGAAGCTATTGCTAATGACATATTGAAGGACAAATGTGGGCTCATTAGCTTTTTCAAGATGTTTTCTGGCATTGACGGGGAGGTGACTAAAGCTTTTGCTACCTCCTAGGACAATGGCATTGTTACCATTCATGGCATGGAGTTTTAGATCACTATGGAGTTGCTAGGCGAACTGATGGGGCAAAATATTGATGATAAGGTAATCAGGAGGAACAAGCACAATTGGGATGCAGAGTTAGCTCACTTTGAGAAGAACTCGGTGATCCACAAGCTGCACAAGAAAGGTTTGTATCGCCACCACCTCTCTACACCTTGGAAGGAAATCCTTAAACCCATTATGCAGTATTTAACTTCTAAAATCCTGAGTCTCAGCTTTGTTGCTTCCATTTAGCCTTCATTAACCATTTTTGTGAAGCTAAAATGATGAACATCCCAATCAGACACTTTATTGGTCCATGGATTATGCAATAACCTCCACCCGTACCAAAAAGGAAGAGGGTTTGCCCTATCACCAGGGACTTTTTAGAATCCTTTATAGGTTTCTCCTCCTGAAGTTTCCCAAAGGAAATATCCCTTCCCCAGATTTAGATGAAGAAAACTCTTCTTCGATGCCCAACCCTAAAGCCTCTAAACCAAAGAGAAAAGACAAGAGTGATAGACCTCATTCTGGATCCAATATCAAGAAAAAGGCTAAGATTGAAAAAACACCTGTTCGTTGTTCCCAGAGACTCAAATTCAAGGAAGTTGTTGAAACCCCTCCTTCCACTTCTGAGAAGCCCTTGAAGGATCTTTCCAACTCCCCTGATATTGTTGAAAAATACCTCCATAAGCTTGTTGTCCATGCCACTTCTGTTACCATTGACCATTTGGAGACTGCCCATATGGCCATTGGGAAGGCAATTTCGAAGCTCAAGGAACAACGTCAAGCACTCAACCTTCTATTTTTCTATGATGCTTTTGAGGATATTCCAGCCATTTCTATTGCAGAGGTACCTTCTGATGTTAAGGTTGATGCTAAGGATGAGGACGTGGTGGAAATCATGAAGGAAGCCTGCATTGAAGCCCCAAAGGATGCACCAAAGGACGATGTGAAGGATGCCATGTTGGAGGCTACTGTTGCCTCACCAATGCAGACTGACGTACCCTTTTAAGCTCTCTTCTTCATCTGTTGTTCCTTCCTCTTGGAGGATTTTGTCCTCTCTGGTTCTGTTGGTGGAATGCTTGTCACTTTTTGTTCCTTCCTGTGCAAGGATTTAGTCCTTTTTAGTTTTGTTGGCTGAATGCCTCTTAGTTTTGGTTCCTCTGAAGGTTTTCCTTTATGTTTTGCTGTTGTAAAAGGCATTGGGGCACCTTTCAAATGCCCCCTTTTAATAAAAATATTAACTTACCAAAAAAAAAGATTAATATTTCCTATGAACACGATGGACCAAAATTCCAAGTAGATATGTGGCAATACTTTGGCATCAGTGAAAACAAATCACAAGAAATTAGAGAAATTAGGAGAATTGATGTTGCTAGAGTATGACCTAGCTTCTACTATCCTTACTTTGAGATCAAAATAGGGTGTGAGTGTTGGCTTAATGAGCTAGTGTCCACACAAAAATTTATCCTTGGGATAATTACTTGGAATAAGCCTTAAACATCCACAAATTCTTAGCATACTTAGAAAATAATGAAGTGACCCTAGAACAAAGAAAAATATTTCAAAAAGCACCTAGGGTGATCTTATTTGGAGAGTATTGATATGAGTTAGAAGTTCAACCTGTTAACTTAGAGACTAAGAAATTTACATTTGTTCATTTCATTCAACTCTTAGTAGATGATTTCTCTTTTGAGGAAGAACACTACATGATCCCAGAAGATTTAGAGCCCATTAATGACATCCATATGTTCTTTCGAGAAAATTGAAACTATTTAATGTCATTTTAAAAATGTTTATAAATATTTGGGTTAAATCATAATAAATTGTTTACTTAAAACAAAAAAGCAAAAACAAAAAGACATAGAAAAAACAACAAAAAAAAATCCTTTTTAGCATCGCTAGGAAAGATGCCTAAACATTTGAAAAGTGGTAAAAAAGTGGTAACTAGATCTGAAGATGAACTATATATTAATCCTAATGCAGAAGGTGAAATAGAAGAAAGTTTTAGAAGAACAAGAATATCAAATAGGACAAAGTGAAGAAGATGAAACCATCAATGACATGGACCCAAAACTAGGACCTCGAGGAAGCATTCATTTTTAGTCCATGCAACATTTTTGTGATTTCTTAAATCAAAATCAATAAACTATTATTAATGTGTTAAAAATAGAAGGTCAACTTGCAAAGGGTGATTTTTTGATAGAAGTATCTTTAGAAGCAACCTTTCAAATTCACTCGCAACCTGAAATATATATGAACACTTCATTACAACATACCACTGACAATGATCTCTCTTTAGATAATAGTAAAAATATGCCTCCTACAAAATATAATTCTCAAGAACAGGTACCTGAAACACCACAACAACAACCTGTTGGTGAAACTACTACAACTGATTCCAATCAAAAGCAACCATATTTTTATAATAACTCTTCTTTGCTTTCTCAATATTTTCAACATGTATTTGCACTAAATTAATCTTCCCCAAAAAATAAAAATACATAAGTTCCAAGTTCTCCTCAACCAAATGTTCAACAAAACACAATTCTCTCTAAAATTCAATATTCGCCTCATACTTTGAACCCTATGCATAATAGTATTCCCATAACAACTATTTATATGGTAGCGCAACAAACTTATTATCCATAACATGGAAACATAATAAACCAAACTAAAAATAATGAGCCACCACATCATCTTAAAGCTATAGTGAAGCAATTAGCTTCATGCTTAGATAAAATTGATCCATATCATCCTACATATGGCTATAAAGAGATGTGTAATCAACCATTAGATCCTATGGTTTCTGCTAGGCCATACCCTAAAAATTTTCCTATAAAGAGATGTGTAATCAACCATTAGATCCTATGGTTTTTGCTTTGTCCTAAGGTTTGTTGGCATGAGCATTTAGGGAGGTGTCATAGCTGCAGAACCAGTAAAGAAAGAGGATAGAATCATCAAGTGGCGACAATTTTTCTTGCACCTTCTCTCTCCTTCGATATGTCGTGAAATTGTGACGTTTTTCTTTTTGCCTTCTTTCTTCTCAACCTGTCACAATATTGCGACAGAAAACATGTCGCGATATCGCGACAATTTTCTTACTTGTCTTTTTCTTTGATTTTCTAAATCTTGGTCACTTCTATTTTCCTAGATTTTCACTGTACATGATTTGACTGACCTCTAAACTCCTGTCCACTGCTTCAACTGCATCATCTGTCTGTGTTGACAATAATGACAATACTTTTGCTGCACCTTGCTCAACAATCTCTCTCTTTGGAATTGTTGGCAACACTCATGCACTCTCCTGTAATTCTTCTCCCCCTTTGACAATAATACCAAAGGGATGCTGCAGACTCCCCCCGAGTCTATGCACAACATTCTCAGATACACATTGTTATAGTTAGCAAAAATCATGAATATGAGCAAAACTATAAACATAGGCATAAATACTCCCCCTAAGAATGTGATCCCAATTGATAGTCAGTTCTTTGGAAATGTGACTACTCCCAACTTACTCCGAAGGTACTCAAAAACTTCCTTGGGCAATGGTTTTGTGAATATATCTGCTACTTGCTCTGTAGTTGGAACAAAATCCAATTTGACCTCACCTTCTACAACTTTATCCTTCAAGAAGTGATACCGGATTGCAATATGTTTGGTTTGAGAATGCATAACTAGATTCTTTGATATGTTTATAGCACTGGTGTTATCACATTTAACTGAAATTGGCTCTTTGAAGTGAATACCAAGATCTTTTAGTGTTTGTCTCATCCATAATATCTGTGTACAACATGTTGTTGCTGCAATGTATTCTTCCTCTACTATGGATAGAGAGACTGATTCTTTTTTTTTGTTGTGCCATGCTACTATCCTATCTCCAAGATAAAATGCTCCTCCACTGGTACTCTTTCTATCATCAATACATCCTGCCCAATCTGCATCATAATATGCAATAAGAGTGAAGTCCTTACATTTTGGGTACCACAACCCATACTCCATAGTACCCTTGAGGTACCTAAAAATCTTCTTTACAGCTGTCACATGAGTCTCTTTGGGACTAGCCTAAAATCTTGCTACCATGCATACTCGCCTGTAATATATCTCGGTCTAGTGGTTGTCAAATATAGCGAGGCTTCCAATCATAGACCTGTACATTGTTTGATCTACATCGGGAGATTTGTCATCCTTGCTCAACTTGCAACCTTGTTGTCATGGGAGTGCTAATAGGTTTACTATCCTCCATTGTGAACTTTTTCAACATTTCTTTCACATATTTAACTTGAGAGATAAAAATGCCCTTTTCACTTTGATTGACTTGCAGTCCGAGGAAATAAGAAAGTTCACCAATCATTAAAATCTCAAATTTAGTCTTCATTTTATTTGCTATGTCTCTACAAGATTTATCATGACTGCTGCCAAAAATGATATCATATACATAAACAACAAGCACAATAAGATTGCCATTTTTTCTTTTAACATACAGATTGTTGTCCACCAAACCTTTCTTGAACCCTTGTTTAATAAGATAGTTATCTAGCCTTGCATACCATGCTCTGGGTGCCTGTTTTAGACCATACAACGCTTTCTTTAACCTACAAAAAAAATCAGGATTGTCACCGAGTTGAAAGCCATATGGCTGTTCAATGTAAACCTCTTCTTCCAGATTTCCATTTAGAAATGCTGATTTTACATCCATTTGATATACTTTGAAGTTTTTATGGACTGCTAAAGCCAAAAACATTCTGATTGCTTCTAGTCTAGCAACTGGTGCAAATGTTTCCTCAAAATCAATGCCTTCAACCTGAGCATAGCCTTTATAGACCAATCTTGCCTTATTTCTGACAACCTGCCCGTATTCATTTAATTTATTTTGAAAAATCCATTTAGTACCAATTATGTTTTTATTTTTTGGCCATGGTACTAATTCCCAAGTTTTGTTTTTCTCAATCTGATCTAGTTCTTCATTAATTTCCTTCATCCAACTTTCATCTGTGCTTGCTTCAGCAATATTTTTGGGTTCAATTTTGGATAATAAAGAGTAGTTCTGTATTACTGCTCTTCTTGTCCGAATACCAACTATTGGGTCCCCAATAATCTGTTCTCTGGGATGATTTTTTTGCCAACTGCCTATTTTGAATTTCTTGTTCTCTTCTTCTTCTGAGTCAATTCTTAAATCAACTGAGTCAATTTTTTGATTTTCTTCTATTTTTGTTTCTTCATCTCCTTCAATGACTTCTTCATAAATAGGATAGTTTTCTTGATAAGTTGTTTCTCGATCTCTACCTTCATCAACTTTAACATCTGCACTCTCCACAATTTTCTTTAGCCTCTTGTTGTAACACGTGTAGGCTTTGCTTTTTGTTGAGTATCCAAGAAAAATACCTTCGTCAGCTCTATCTTCAAATTTATCAAGATTATCTTCAGTTCGTTTGATGTAGCACTTGCTGCCGAACACTTTGAAATATCTTGCTGTAGCCTTCTTGCCGAACCATAGCTCATAAGGTGTTTTGCTTTCATGTTTTCTTAGCATGCACCTGTTTTGAATATAAACTACAGTGTGTACTGCCTCTTTCCAGAATCTATCAGCTATTTTGTTCTCAACCAACATTGTCCATGCCATTTCTTGCATAGTCCTGTTCTTCCTTTCAATAACACCATTTTGCTGAGGTGTCCATGCTACTGAAAATTGTCTTCTAATCCCATATTTTTGACAGTATTTTGCAAACTCCTAAGAGATAAACTCTCCTCCTCTGTTTGATCTTAGGCGTTTAATTCTTTTTCCAATCTGATTCTCAACCTATTTTTTAAAAATATTTAACATATCAAAGGCATCTGATTTAAGCTTTAAAAATAGTACCCATGTCATTATGGAGTAGTCATCTATGAACAACATAAAGTATTTGTCACCATTTATGCTTTGTGTTCTCATGGGTCCACATAAATCAATATGTATCAGCTCTAACGGTTTGCTGGTGAAATATTCTTTTGTTTTAAATGTGGATCTGGTTTGCTTCCCTTTTTGGCATGAGGCACAGATGCTATTTACCGATTTGCCAATGGTGGGTATATCTCTTACTGCTCTTTTTGAACTTATTTTTACCAGATTGTCAAAGCTAATATGACCGAGCCTCTTGTGCCACAACCAGTTTTCATCTTCCTGTCCAATCAAGCATGATCCTTTTGAAGTTTCTAAGAGAGTGTATAGATTTCCAGAAGTCCTCGATCTAGTAGCTATCAACTTCCCATTGTGTGCTTTTTTGACTTCAAAGCCCTGCTTTTTAAAAATGACTTCATGACCTCTGTCACAGATTTGACTTACGCTCAGTAAGTTGTGCTTCAAACCAACTATAAACAAAACTTCTTTGGAATTGATATTTCCATCACTTATTTTGACTAATCCTTTGCCAACTATTTTGGCTCCATAATTATTTCCAAACTTTATATAATCCCCTTCATATTTCTGTAATTTTTCAAATTTTTGTTTATCTCCTGTCATGTGACTGGAGCATCCACTGTCCAATATCCATGGTGCTGATTTGTTCTGTGCTTTGAATGCTGTCTGGACAATCAAGGATTCCTTTTCTTCTTTGAGTTGCTCTTTTTCTTTCCATTCTAATTTGACTATAGTTTTGGTCACTTGTTTAGACTTTTATTTGTCAGTGGCCTGTGCATGTTTATCTGGGAATTTTCTATTTTGCCTTAAACTGTTTGGTTGAGTTCTTCTTCCCTGATATTTATTTGCTTCATATGTGCTTCTACAGTTTCTTGCAATGTGTCCAAAGTTATGATAGTTATAGCATTCTACTACATAATCTATCAAGGGTGAAAATACATTTCTACTGGAAAAATTTCTTTGTCCTATATTATAAATGTAGTCTAAAATCTTATGATCATAAGTATTGCATTTAAAACAATAACCAGAAAAATAATGATTGAACCTAGGAGTTGGTCTTTGCCAATTTGTAGTGGGAGCCACAAATTTTCTTCTCCTTTGATGAGTGACTTTTGTGAATCCCTCATTGTCAACAGTCTTCTTATGCCTGCCATTGTTGCTTTCTTTTGCAAGATTCATTTTTCTTTGGTCAACCTTGATTTTATCCTCTTTCTTTACTGGTTCTACAGTTATGACCTTTGATCCACTTGATGATTCTCCTTCGACAAACCCCAAGCCAAACTTGATGTCTGTGGTCCTCTGAATATTTATAATATTTTCAAGCTTTGTATAACTTCCTTCAAGTTTGTGATAGCAACTTAATTTTTGATTCTTTTCTTCAAGCCGCATTCTTAAGACAACAATCTCTTCTTCCAGTTTGCAACACTCATCTATTTTCATGGTTAATTGAACTTCGAGTTCTTCAGACATTTTCTTAAATTCTTCTGTTTGTATTTTCAAACTGCTTATTATGTCATTCGCATCCTCTAGCTTTCTTGAGACCTTATTATTCTTTTTCCTTTCTGTCTTCAAATATTTAAGTGCAGCAACCAACTCTCCTTCCAGATAAAATTTAGCCTCATCCTTACTTTTTATATCACCTTCATGTTTTTCTTCTGTTTTTGCTTCTTCAAATGCCATGAACAGAGCTTCACCTATTTCTTCTTCAAAATATTCACCTGAGCTATCTTCAGAAGAGCTAACATTTTTGGATATGAAACTTTTCTTTTTGAAATTGCTTTTCCTAAATTTTGGTTTCTTCTTCCAGTCACTTCTTTCTTGGTGTGACCCTTCATCACTTTTGGTTTTCTCATTCATTGGACACTTAGCTGCAAAGTGACCGACCCCTCCACAATTGAAACACTTAAATGGTAACTTACCTCTATATTTTACTTTTCCCTTTGTAAGTTTCCAAACAAAGTTGGCTTATGTTTCATCCGATGTCTCTTCATCCTTAAATTCTTGTTTAGTTTTTGTATTCTTGTGTGCTTTAAAAGCAGCTTCTCTGTCTATGGGCTTAGTTTGTCCTATTCTCATTTCATATGCCATCAAAGAGCCATGCATCTCGTCCATGCTAAAATTATTTAGATCTTTAGCCTCTTCTATTGCAAAAACTTTAGAATTAAATCTTTTGTGAAGAGTTCTAAGTACCTTTTTCATGACAATCGCATCTTCGATCTTTTCACCGAGTCTTCTGATTGCATTAATGAATCCATTGAATCTCAGCATATAGGTCTCTATGTTCTCATCGTCATTCATTTGTAATTCTTCGAACTGAGCTTGATGAGTTTGTAGTTTGGCTTCCTTGATCTTGTTGTCTCCTTATGAATGCTCTTTAGTTTGTCCCATATGTATTTTATCGATTTACAGCTCATGACCCTTTTCAGTTCACTGTCTACTAGCCCACACATTATGGCATTCTTTACTTTGGAGTTATTCTCAGATAGTTTCTTACCAAAATTATATGTTGGAGGAGTAGCGGGTGCTATGTATCCACTTTCTATTGAATCCTAAATGTCGTATCCTAACACACTCAGATATGTCTACATCTTGAGTCTCTAGAATGAGTAATTAGTTCCATAAAACAAAGGAGCTTTGTTTGATGAAAATCCTTCACTACCTACCATTGTGTTCCTTCCAAGATCACCTTAGCTAATTAAGCTTATTTAGGAACCTTGCTCTGATACCAATTGATATTCTCACAATGACACTGAGAGGGGGGTTGAATCAGTGTTGCTAAAAATCTAATCTGCAACTCTTAAAACTAAAACAACCAGAACTTGAAAATAGATAAAACAATAAACATAAGAGAGCACACCACAACACACAATGTAACGAGGTTCATAAATTTGGCTACTCCTCAAGAATGACTGCTTGGACTACGATCCAAATCCAGCCTTTGCAAAACATCGATTTTACAATCTTTTTATCAGCACCCACTGGAAGGAGCACCAACCCTTGATTTATCTGCACCAACAGAAAGAAGCACCAACCCCTATCCAAGAACCTACTTGGATCCCTGTTTTGAAAGATATATTACTGACATACAAATGCCTTCACTTTTTCAAGACCCTGACTGGTCTCTAATTTATCAAAATACAGTAAATACTCACTACTCAGCCTGTTGCTCTCTTACAACAATCTTCTCACCCTCTTTTAGTAGCACTTTCACACATTCAGCAGCAACCTGACTTCTCCACGTAGACCTACTTTTATAACAGATTAATCTCTATTTTTAACTTCCATATTTGTGCATGCAGCCTATTAAAAGTAACGGCTTCTTTATTTCTCATGCGCCACTTGTCAGTTGTAACACTTTTTAACTGTAACTGCTTTTGTCTATACATAGGGTAGGCTTTTCGTCAAACACGATGCATGTTGCAAATTTACATATAAAACCCTACCATAACTATTCGTCATCTCGATCATGACTGTTCGTATCCTTTTCTGTGCATGCATGCATTTTTTGATTCTATTTATGCGACTGTTCGATTTCTCCTTTTTTTTGACTGTGCTTAAAAAGCTGCATGATTTTTATCTATAACTGCACCTGTAACTGTCACATTTACTCCAGTTAACTCTTATTATTTTGGCTACATGTTTTTCTCTACAACTGCCCCTTTAACTGTTGTTATATCTGCAGTTAACTATCTGTTATCGTGTTGTTGCGACCTATCATGAAATCGCAACATTTGCCCTTCTCGCCTTTCACCCATAAAAATATAGCATGTCACGAAATCATGATATTCTCAACCTCCTTGTTCACTTCTTTGCTTGCAACCGTGAAAACCAGACATGTCATGAAATCATGACATTCTTAGCCTCCTTGTTCACTTCTTCGCTTGCAACCGTGAAAACCAGACATGTCACGAAATCATGACATTCTTGGCCTCCTTGTTCACTTCTTCACTTGCAACCATGAAAACCAGACATGTCATGAAATCATGACACATTCGCCCTCTCGCTACTCTTCTTGGCTTGCTCTAGCAAAAACTAGACATGTCACAAAATCGTGACATATTTCTTTGCCTTGTGCCTTTTTTACCTTTCACCCGCGAAAACGAAACATGTCGCGAAATCGTGACACTTTCGCTACCTTATGCCTTTTTTGTCTTTGGCCAGTGAAAACACAAAATGTCATGAAATCGTGACACATTTCTCTATCAGACTCTCTCTCTTGCATTATCTCACGAAATCGTGACACTTTTTCTCCTTGGCATTTTTCTTCCCGTCGAGTCACGAAAACTCGACATGTCGCGATATCGTGACACTTTTTTGCCTTGGTGCTTTTCTTCCCATCGAGTCGTGAAAACTTGACATGTCGCGATATCACAAAACTTTTTTGCCTTGGTGCTTTTCTTCCCGTCAAGTCACGAAAACCCGACATGTCGCGATATCATGACACTTTTTCTCCTTGGTGCTTCTTCTTGCAACTTGTCATGAAATCATGACACTTTTTCTCCTTAGTGCTTCTTCTCCAAACATGTCATAAAATCATGACAATTTTCCTTACAAGTGCTTCTTCTCTGAACATGTCGTGAAATTGTGACAGTTTTCCTTGCAAGCACTTCTTTTCCAAACATGTCATGAAATCATGACAGTTTTCCTTACAAGCGCTTCTTCTCCAAACATGTCACGAAATCATGACAATTTTTCTACTTTCTTTCTTCTCTGCCAACATGTTGCGAAATTGTGACAACTTTCTTTGTGCTTTCTAAACATGTTGTGAAATCGTGATAGTTTTCTTTGCACCTTCTAAACATGTCACAAAATTGCAACAACTTTCTTACTTGCCTTCTTTGCTTCCAACATGTCACGAAATCATGATAGTTTTTCCACTTGGCTTCTTTTCCTGCACCATGTCACGAAATCATGATAGTTTTGCTTGCGCCTTCTCTCTCATCGTCCATGTCATGAAATCATGACAATTTTGCTTGCGCCTTCTCTCTCCTTCGATATGTCATGAAATCATGACGTTTTTATTTCTACCTTCTTTCTTCTCAACCTGTCGCGATATCACGACAAAAAACATGTCGCGATATCGCGACAATTTTCTTACTTGTCTTTTTCTTTGATTTTTTGAATCTGGGCCACTTCTGTTTTCCTAGATTTGCACTGTACATGATTTGACTGACCTCTGAACTCCCCGTCCATCGCTTCAATCGCATCAACTGATCTATCTGTCTATGTTGACAACAATGACAATACTTTTGCTGCACCTTGCTCAACATATGGAAATGCATTTTATATTGTGAGTTTGGTGATTAAAGTTTTGAAAGGAGTAATAAGGCTTTAGAGGAGTTTAAATGTTATTTTAAAATAAAGTCTTATTGGTATTAATAGTTGAAAGGAGTAATAAGGTGTAATTGAGATCTAATATTTTGTATGGTGAGAATAATTTGTGAGGAAATTATTGAATGAAGTTTTGAGAAGGTTTTTGCTACCTAACCCTTAAATATTGGCAAAAGAGTAATTGTGTTTGAGATAGGTTTTTAAGGACAATTCTTCATCAAATAAAAGGTATGGGCACATCTTCCTTGTGAGTTATTGTTGAATGTTGTGAATGCTAAGTTGGAGAGAAAATGGTTGTTTGTTAAGAATTGTTGAGTTTGATTGTTAAAGTTTTTTTTGAGTGAAAGTTGATGATAAAAACCTTTTTTGATAAGCATTTTTGGAAACATTGAATGAACCTTCAAATGCATGATTAGGGTTTATGCAAGATGATGAGTATCATTGTTATATGAGATTGTTTTATAAGTATTATTGGAAATAGTTGAGTTGAGTAAGATTTTGTGGAAGATTACAATAATATATTTGAGGTATGTCTTGGTGAAGACTTATTTAGTAGATTGGACAAGTTGTAGAGAGGACTCGTGGACATATTATTTTGAGATTTTATCGAACCTTACAAGGAATATTTGAGATAAGTCTTTGATAAGACTTATGAGTAGAGTTGATTAATTGATTTGTTCAAACCTTGGGTTAAGGTTTGGGGTAGATATAGTAGAGTTGATTTGTGATTGAGTCAATATTTGTGTTAAGGCTTGAGGATAGATTTTAGGACAAAATTTGGCATAGATTTGAGGAAACGTATGTGCCAGACCAGAGATAGATATTGAGCAAATTTGTGATAGAGTGAAGGACAATGTTCAATGAATATTTGAGACAAAGAGCTAACTTTGGAGGTGATATATTATAGAGGATTATTATATCCAGTAGATAGAGGTCCATTAGCCAGGGCAGTGAGGACAGGTCTTTTGAGTAATAATAGGAGTCTTCAATGGATAGAGATCCATAAGCTAGTGCAGTGGAGGTAGGAGTTCTTCTATAATATCACTATCCAGAGTAGAGGATAAGGAGTTATCATGTGGATAGATATCCATAAACTTAAATAGGGGATTGGTGTCTCCTTTGGACATAGGTCCATAAAAATTGTAATAGGGAAAGGCTTCCAAAAAGAATTTATTTGAGAAAATTTTATAAGGAATATTTTCTCTGCAGAGTAGCCCACATTGGGTGAACCATGTTAAATCATGTATCTCATGTCTGTTATTTTTACTTCTTTAATATTGTTTATGTTATCATATGGATTGAAAAGAAAAAGTTTTATCTTATACTGTTCACCCCCTCTCAATATAAGCACATGTTATTCAATTGGTATCAAAGCGGGTTTCTCCATGAAAAGACTAAAATCTTGGGGGAAGATCCATTAGAAACACATGACTTTAAAGAGTGAAGAAGAGACCATGTTTGATATAAAAGAGGAATTATTTGTTGCTCTCTGTAACCTTAAAAAGTTTAGAAATAAAAACTCAAGTTTGAAGGATCAAATTTGGAAATATGAAGAAGAAAGGATAGAACTTCTATAGAATCTCACGAAACTCAAGATAAAGGTAGAAGAGGGAAAGAAAATTGAACAGGATATGAAAAATTTATTAAGAGAAAGAGAAATAGAATGTGAAATATTGGAAGCAAAAATTGTTTATCTAAGGAATGAAGTTGAAAACACCAAGGTACTACCAGATATTGGAAAATAGAAAGAGGAGTCAAGTCCTCAAGAAGCAAAAACTTCAAACAAAGATAAGCAAGTGATGTATACTCCAGAAAGAAAAGACATCAGGAAGGAAGAAAGAAAAGAAGAACCATGGAAAATAGTTAATCACAAAAGGATAAGCACTCAACCACAATATCAAAGGCATACAAAGAAGTTTCATAATTTCTTCCATGGCTATTGCTTTTCTTGTAACAAATATGGTCATAGAGTTGTACACTGCACATGTTATGTGAAAAATAATATCAATAAAAATTTCAACTCTTTTGTACCTTTTTATGAATAATTATATCATATGTTACAAATGCAATAATTTTGGGCACAAGGATAGATGGTGCAAAATGGTATTTCCTAAATCTAGTAAAAAGAATACAACTTCAACAACTAGGAAAGAGAAGGGAAATAAAAATGCTAGATCAATGTTAGTTCAAATAGCTCTTCATGGTTAGGGTAAGGAAGAACAATGGTTTCTTGATAGTGGTTGTTCTAGAGACATGATAGGAGACAAAGACATGTTTCTTGTACTCAAAGAAACAAATAGAAGATTAGTAAGTTTTGGTGATAATGAATAAAAAAAAATTGGTGGAAGGAAAACACTGAGTTTAGATAACAGGGAAAAAAATAGAAAATATACTATATGTCAAAGGGTTAACACACAATCTACTAAGTGTAAGCCAACTTTGTGATCAAGGTCATATGGTTACATTTCACCCAGATAGATGTGAGATAAGAAAGTCAAAAATTGGAAAGGTCATTACAAATGCAAGTAGAACTCCAAAAAACCTCTATATGCTTAGTGAGATTAAAGGAGAAAAGTTTTTTCTATCACAAGAATATGAGAGTTGGTTGTGGCATAGAAGAATGGGTCATTTGAATTTCGACAACATAGTCAACATAAGAAATAAACAAGCTGTCAGAGATTCACCCAAACTAAAAAGGCCATAAAATACAATCTGTGCACCTTGTCAACATGGAAAGTAAACTAGAACAAGTTTCAAATCAAAGGGATATATGTCATCAAAGCCATTAAAGCTAATACATATTGATATATGTGGTCCTACCAGAACACATAGTATTCAAGGTGAAAGTTACTTTATATTATTCATAGATGATTACTCCAGAATGAATTGGGTAGCTTTACTAAAATATAAGTAAGAAGCTTTTGATAAATTCAAGGCTTTTAAAGAACAGGTCGAAAATGAAACCAAAAAAAGTATTAAGTGTTTGAGATCTGACAGAGGAGGAGAGTTCACCTCAAATGAATTTGTAGATTTTTATGATCAATATGGAATCAAGAGATAATACTTAGCTGCAAGAACTGCTCAACAAAATGGAGTAGTTGAAAGGAAAAATAGGACTATTAAAAATATGGCTAGAACTATGTTAAATGAGTCCAAGCTTTAAAATGGATTTTGGAGGGAAGCATTCAACACAATAGTATATATAATTACTAGGGCTCAAATGAGGGTAAACCATTACAAGACTCCATATGAGATTTGCAAAGGAAGACTATCCACTGTAAATCACTTCAAGATTTTTGGAAGCAAGTGTTACATAAGATGGGAAGAGAAAAACTTGGATATTTTTGACCCAAGATGTGATGAAGGAATATTTATTGGTTATTCCACTAAGAGTAAAGCTTATAGATGCTAGAAAAAAAGGACACACATTATTGTAGAAAGTATAAATGTAATAGTTAATGAGAAGATAGATTCAAGAGAACCAGTTCAGCAAATTGTGTATCAGGAAGATGGAAGTTGTCAAGAAGAATTTCGTGAGGAATCAGATGAAGAAGAGGAAGAAACACAAATACTTTTTCTTAAAACTCCATGTAGGTATGTACAAAAATATCATCCAAAAGATCTAATCATTGGGAATCCAGATGAGAAAAAAACAAGGATAAGGATAATAACACCATCTCAACAAGCAAATTTTACCTTGTTATCTAAAATTGAGCCAAAATACTTCAATCAGGCAAGTAAAGATAAGTTTTGGATTAAGGCAGTGGATGAGGAATTAGATCAGATAGAGAAAAGCAAGAATTGGGAACTTGTTCCATGACCAAAAGACAAAAATGTTATTGGCACTAAATGGGTATTCAGAAACAAGTTAAATGAAGACAGTCAGGTGGTCAAAAATAAAGTAAGATTAGTGTACAAAGGTTATGCACAGGTAGAGAAAATTGAATTTTATGAGAAATTTTCTCCAATTGCATGAATTGAAGCTATCAAAATGTTCTTAGCCTTTTCAAGCTTCAAAAACTTCAAAGTATATTAGGTGGATGGCAAATTAGTCTTTCTAAATGGTGTTTTAGAAGAAGAGGTTTATATTGAGCAGCCATTAGGTTTCAATTTGACTGATAAACCATACTATGTATGCAAATTGAAGAAGACACTTTATTGACTAAAGCAAGCTCTTAGAGTTTGGTATTCAATATCAGATAAGTACCTACATGAACAGGTTTTTAGAAAAGGAATAGTGGATAGTAACTTATACATAAAAAATGAAGGGGATGACTTACTAATTGTGGTTGTTTGTGTTGATGATATCATTTTTGGAGGGAACAATGATAAAATGTGTCAAAAATTTACAAAGAGCATTTTAAGAATGAATTTGAGATGTCTACGCTTGGTGAGTTGTCATTCTTTCTTAGAATTCATATTTCACAATCAAATAAAGGGGTATTTATTTCACAAACCAAGTATATAAAAGAGATGCTAAAAAAATTCAAGTTAGAATATTACAAACCAGTAAGTAATCCCATGGTTATAGGATGTAAGCTAAGTAAATATTATGAATCTCCAGAGGCAAATCAGAAACTATACATATCTATGATTTGCAGCTTACTGTATGTCACAACTACAAGACCAAATACTATGTAGGGAGTGGGATTAGTTGTAATGTTTCAGGAAACACCCAAGGAAACACATGTAGTAGCAGTAAAGAGGATTCTCATGTATCTAAAAGGGACTATGGACTTTGGGCTCGGTGTCTCAAAAGTTATAGTTTCACTCTCACGTCTTATACAAATGTAGATTTGGCTAGCAACATTGATGATAGAAAAACCACAAGTGGAGGAGCATTCTTTCTATGATACTGTTTGGTTTTTTTTTTAATTAAGAAATAGGAATCAATATCCTTATCTACAACATAGGTAGAGTATATTGTAGAAGTTGTTAGTTGTACACAGGTATTATGGATGAAGTGAACTATAGAGGATTTTAAGATAAAATATGATCATCTTATTCCCATATTGTGTGATAATACAAGTGCTATAAATATCTCAAAGAATCTAGTGATGCACTCCAGGACAAAACACATTCTGATTAAGTATTATTTTTTTGAGAGAGCAGGTGATGGATAAACATGTTAGGTTGGAATATGTTACTACAAAAGAGCATATTGCAGATATTTTTACCAACTACAACCAATCCCTTCCTCTATGAATATTTTTCCCTTTTTGAGGCATCCTTACTGGTTTCATTGCTAGATCTGGAGCTACACTACCCCTTTCTATTTATACTTCCCTATGCATGGTCCGTTTACTCATCATCCTTTCTCCTGGTGGCTTTACCTATTTTTTTCTAGCATTCCCCTTTTTCCTCCGCTCTGTTGCTCTCTAATTTTTATCATGAAAGAGGAAAAATCTATGTTCATCGATCCTAAGATGTTTGAATTAGAAGCTATTGCTAATGAAATATTGAAGGAAAAATGTGGGCTCATTAGATTTTTCAAGATGTTTTTTGGCATTGAAGGTGAGGTGACTAAAACCTTTTTTACCTCCTGGTACAATGGCATGGTTACCATTCATGGCATGGAGTTTCAGATCACTATGGAGTTGCTGGATGAAATGATGGGAAAAAAATTTATTATAAGATAACAAGGAAGAACAAGAAAAATTGGGATGCAGAGTTATCTCACTTTGAGAAGAACTCGGTGATCCACAAGCTGCACAAGAAAGGTTTGTATCACCACCACCTCTCTACACCTTGGAAGGAAATCCTTAAACCCATTATGTAGTATTTAACTTCTGAAAACCCTGAGTCTCAGCTTTGTTGTTTCCATTTAGCCTTCACTAACCATTTCCATGAAGCTAAAATGATGAATGTCCCAACTGCACTTTATTGGTCCATGTAATATACAATAATCTCCACCCGTACCAAAAAGGAAGAGGGTTTGCCTTGTCACCAAGGACTTTTTAGAATCCTTTATAGGTTTCTTCTACTAAAGTTTCCCAAAGAAAATATACCTGCTCTAGATTTAGATGAAGAAAACTCTTCTTCGATGCCCATCCCTAAAGCCTCTAAACCGAAGAGAAAATACAAGAGTGATAGACCTCATTATGGATCCAATATCAAGAAAAAAGCTAAGATTGAAAAAACACCTGTCCACTGTTCCCAGAGACTCAAATTCAAGGAAGTTGTCGAAACTCCTCCTTCCACTTCTGAGAAGCTCTTGAAGGATCTTTCCAAATCCCCTGATATTGTTGAAAAATACCTCCATAAGCTTGTTGTCCATGCCACTTCTATTATCATTGACCATTTAGAGACTGCCCATATGGCCATTGGGAAGGCAATTTCGAAGCTCATGGAACAACACAAACCTCTCATCCTTCTATTTTTATGTGATGCTTTTTAGGATGTTCCAACCATTTCTATTGCAGAGGCACCTTCTGATGTTAAGGTTTATGCTAAGGATGAGGACGTGGTGGAAATCATGAATGAAGCCTATATTGAAGCCCTAAAGGATGCACTAAAGGACGATGTGAAGGATGTCATGTTGGAGGCTACTATTACCTCACCAATGCAGACTGATGTACCATTTTAAGCTCTCTTATTTGTCTATTATTCCTTTATCTTGAAGTATTTTGTCCTCTCTAGATTTTTTGGTGGAATGCTTGTCACTTTTTGTTCCTTCCTATGCAAGGATTTAGTCCTTTTTGGTTTTACTGTCAAATACCTCTTAGTTTTTGTTCCTCCTTTTGTTTCCTCCGAAGGTTTTCCTTTCTGTTTTGCTATTGTAAAAGGCATTGGGGCACCTTTAAAATGCCCCCATTTTAATAAAAATATTAACTTACCAAAAAAAAAAGATTAATATTTCCTATGAACACGATGGAACAAAATGCCAAGTAGATACGTGGCAACACATTGGCATCATTGAAAACAAATCATAAGAAATTAGAGAAATTGCAACAATTGATGTTGCTAGAGTATGACCTAGCTTCTACTATCATTACTTTGAGATCAAAAGAGGGTGTGAGTGTTGGATTAATGAGATAGTGTCCACACAAACATTCATCCTTGGGATAATTACTTGGAATAAGACTTAAACATCCATATATTCTTAACATACTTAGAAAATAACGAAGTGACCCTAGAACAAAGAAAAATATTTGAAAAAGAACCTAGGACAATCTTATTTTAAGAGTATTGTTATGAGTTACAAGTCCAAGCTGTTAACTCAGAGACTAAGGAATTTATATTTGTTCATTTCATTCAACTCTTAGTAGATGATTTCTCTTTTGAGGAAGAACACTACATGAGCCAAGAATATTTAGAGACCATTAATGAAATCCATAGGCCCTTTGGAGAAAATTGAAACTATTTAATGTCATTTTAAAAAAAATTGTAAATATTTGGGTTAAATCATAATAAACTATTTACTTAAAACAAAAAAAAATTGAAAAAATAACAAAAAAATATCCTTTTTAGCATCACTAGGAAAGATGCCTAAACATTTGAGAAGTGGTAAAAAAGTGGTAACTAGCTCTGAAGATGAGATATATATTGATCCTAATGCAGAAGCTGAAATAGAAGAAGTTTTAGAAGAACAAGAACATCAAATAGGACAAAGTGAAGAAGATGAAACCATCAACGATGTGGACCCAAAACTAGGACCTCGAGGAAGCGTTCATTTTTAGTCCATGCAACATTTTTGTGATTTCTTAAATCAAAATCAAACAACTATTACTAATGTGTTGGAAATAGAAGATCAACTTGCAAAGGGTGATTTTTTGGTAGAATTAGCTTTAGAAGTAGCCTTTCAAATTTACCCACAACCTGAAATATATATGAACACTTCATTACAACATACCACTGACAATGATCTCTCTTTAGATAATAGTAAAAATATGCCTCCTACAAAAGGTAATTCTCAAGAATAAGTACCCCAACCACCACAACAACAACTTGTTGCTGCAACTACTACAACTGATTCCAATCAAAAGCAACCATCTTCTTCTAATAACTCTACTTTGCTTTCTCAATATTTTCAACATGTATTTGCACTAAATTAATCTTCCCCAAAAAATAAAAATACACAAGTTCCAAGTTCTCCTTGACTAAATGTGCAACAAAACACAATTTTCTATAAACTTCAATATCCTCCTCATACTTTGAACCCTATGCATAATAGTATTCCCATAACAACTCCTTATATGGTAGCGCAACAAACTTATTATCCACCACATGGAAACATAATAAACCAAAAAAAAAACAATGAGCCACCACATCATCTTGAAGCTATAGTGAACCAATTAGCTTCATTCTTAGATCAAATCGATCCATATTGTCCTACATATAGCTATAAATATATGTGTAATCAACCATTATATCCTATGGTTTTTGCTATGCCATACCCTAAACGTTTTCCTATACCTATTATTCTGATCTATAAGGGAATAGAAGATCCCATAAAACATCTTCGTATGTTGAGGACATCATGTCATGACATCACTTACGATGAAATGCTATTACTAAAAATGTTCTCAAAAAGTTTAGGGGGGAGCGGCATTGGAGTGGTATTATCAGTTGTAAACACATGTTGGAAATATGAGCAGGATTTGTTGTCATTGATGTCAAAGGAATACTAAGCAAATGTCAAAAGAATGTTAAGAAAATGGTTCATGGTTGATTTTCTAAGAGGCAAGGATATAATATTTAATTTAAATATTATATGGCTGAAGCATCAAAAGAGAAGCAAGAAGGATAACAATATTATAATATTTGGGCAAAAGAAAAGGGTTGAAAATATATCTCCGTTCCATGGTGGTTGAAAGAAAATAATAAGGTTATTTTGCTAAGGTGATAATGGCAAAAGGTTTCCCTAAAAACCTAAGGAAGTTTATATTTTATTTTATTTAAAAAGGCCCAAAGGACATTTAAATATTTAATTATAATATTTAAATTCATTTTGAATTTAAATAATTATAATTAAAATATTATTTTCGAAATGCAAAGTCTAATTTCTCTATCCATCGACGTGAAGGCAAATGCCTTGAAAGGTATATTAATATAGCCTTAATCAAAGGCTTAAGTTGTAATTTGAAAATCGTGTATGCTTTGTTGTGCTCATCGATCGAACGTGAAAGGGAGAAGAAGTGTGCTAGTACTAACTTTAAGGAAGAGAAAGGCATAAAGGGAAGCGATGCTAAATTCATAGAACCATCCGAGTGGCTAGCCTATATGATGATTGGCTTGGGCGCTAAGTTGCAGTAGAGGGGAGGTCTCGGGTTCGAGACTTTGCGACAATGAAAGGAGGAAGCTTTTGTTTTAAAAGATTTTGGTGGTAGTTTAGGGAATAAGTGTGCGTGGGCACACTTAGGTCCCACGTGAGCGCCTAGCTCATGTGGTAGTGGAAGCCACGGCTAGGGCGCTAGTGGTAGCGCAACGTGGGTTCGATTCCCACCAAGGGCAAAAGGTATTTAATTTTTAAATTTAATTTTTATCCTAAGGTTTCTTTGGCATGAGCATTTAGGGAGGTATAAGGTTTATGGAAATAAATTTTATATTGTGATTTTGGTGATTAAAGTGTTGAAAGGAGTAATAAGGCTTTAGAGGAGTTTAAATATTATTTTAAAATAAAGTCTTATTGGGTTTAATAGTTGAAAGGAGTAATAAGGTGTAATTGAGATCTAATGTTTTGTATGGTGAGAATAATTTGTGAGGAAATTATTGAATGAAGTTTTGAGAAGGTTTTTGCTACCTAACCCTTAAATATTGGCAAAAGAGTAATTGTGATTGAGATAGGTTTTTAAGGTTAATTCTTCATCAAACAAAAGGTATGGGCACATCTTCCTTGTGAGTGATTGTTGGATGTTGTGAATGCTAAGTTGGAGAGAAAAGGGTTGTTTGATAAGCATTGTTGAGTTTGATTGTTAAAGTTTTTTTGAGTGAAATTTGATGATAAAAACCTTGTTTGATAAGCATTGTTGGAAATATTGAATGAACCTTCATATGCATGATTAGGGTTTGTGCAATATCATGAGTATCATTGTTATGTGATATTGTTTGATAAGCATTGTTGACTAAATTGAGTGATGTTGAGTAAGCTTTTGTGGAAGCTTACAATATAGATTTGAGGTAAGTCTTGGTGAAGACTTGTTGAGTATATTGGACAAGTTCTAGAGAGGACTTGTGGATAGATTAGTGTGAGCTTTTGTGGAAGCTTACAAGGAATATTTGAGATAAGTCTTTGAGAAGACTTGTGAGTAGAGTTGATTGATTGATTTGTTCAAACCTTGGGTTAAGGTTTGGGGTAGATCTAGTAGAGTTGATTTGTGATTGAGTCAAGCTTTGTGTTAAGGCTTGAGGACAGATTTGAGGATAGATTTTGGTGTAGATTTGAGGATAGGTTTGTGCTAGACTAGAGATAGAGATTGAGCAGATTTGTGCTAGACCGAAGGATAATGTTTAGTGCAGATTTGAGATAGAGCTGAGAGTAAGCTTTGGAGGTGATAGAGTATAGAGGATGATAGTCTCTAGTGGATAGAGGTCCATTAGCTAGGGTAGTGAGGATAGGTCTTCTGAGTGAGGGTAGGAGTCTTTAGTGGATAGAGATCCATAAGCCAGTGTAGTGGAGGTAGTAGTTCTTCTAGAAGATCACCAGCTAGAGTAGAGGAGAAGGAGTTCTCCTGTGGATAGAGATCCACGAACTTGATTAGGGGATTGGTGTCTCCTTTGGATAGAGGTCCATAAAAATTGTAATAGGGAAAGGATTCCCAAAAGAATTTATTTGAGAAAATTTTATAAGGAATATTTTCTCCATGGAGTAGCCCACATTGGGTGAACCACGTTAAATCATGTCTCTCATGTGTGTGATGCTTTGTGTGATGTTTACTACTTTAATATTGTTGATGTTATCATATGGATTGAAAAGAAAAAAGTTTTATCTTATACTGTTCACCCCCCTCTCAGTATAAGCACATGTTCTTCAATTGGTATCAGAGTGGGTTTCTCCATGAAAAGACTAACAGCTTGGAGGAAGATCCATCAGAAACACACATGACTTCAGAGAGTGAAGAAGAGACCATGTTTGACATAAAAGAGGAATTCTTTGCTGCTCTTAGGAACCTTGAAAAGGTTAGAAATAAAAACTCAAGTTTGAAGGATCAAATTCAAGAAGATGAAGAAGCAAGGATAGAACTTCTACAGAATCTCACAGAACTCAAGATAAAGGTAGAAGAGGGAAAGAAAATTGAATAGGATATGATAGATATATTAAGAGCAAGAGAAACAGAATGTGAAATATTGGAAGCAAAAATTGTTTATCTAAGGAATGAAGTTGAAAAGACCAAGGTACTACCAGATATTGGAAAATAGAAAGAGGAGTCAAGTCCTCAAGAAGTAGAAACTTCAAACAAAGATAAGCAAGTGATGTATACTCTAGAAGGAAAAGACATCAGGAAGGAAGAAAGCAAAGAAGAACCATGGACAAGAGTTAATCACAAAAGGAGAAGCACTCAACCACAATCTCAAAGGCATCCAAACAGGTTACATAATTTCTTCCATGGCTATTGCTTTTCTTGTAACAAATATGGTCATAGAGTTGTACATTGCACTTGTTATGTGAAAAATGATGTCAATAGAAATTTCAACTCTTTTGCACCTCTTATGAATAATGATATCATATGTTACAAATGCAATAATTTTGGGCACAAGGCTAGATGGTGCAAAATGGTATTTCCTGAGTCTAGTAAAAAGAATACAACTTCAACAACTAGGAAAGAGAAGAAGGGAAATGAAAATGCTAGATCAATGTTAGTTCAAACAACTCTTCATGCTCAGGATAAGGATGAACAATGGTTTCTTGATAGTGGTTGTTCTAGACACATGATAGGAGACAAAGACAAATTTCTTGTACTCAAAGAAACTAATAGAGGATCAGTAAGTTTTGGTGATAATGGATCAACAAAAATTGGTGGAAAGGGAACTCTGAGTTTAGATAATGGGAAAAAAAGAATAGAAAATGTACTATATGTCAAAGGGTTAAGACACAATCTACTAAGTGTAAGCCAACTTTGTGATCAAGGTCATATGGTTACATTTCACCTAGATAGATGTGAGATAAGAAAGTCAAAAACTAGAAAAGTCATTGCAAATGCAAGTAGAACTCCAAACAACCTCTATATGCTTAGTGAGATTAAAGGGGAAAAGTGTTTTCTATCACAAGAAGATGAGATTTGGTTGTGGCATAGAAGAATGGGTCATTTGAATTTTGACAACATAGTCAACATAAGCAATAAACAAGTTGTCAAAGATTTACCCAAGCTAAAAAGGCCACAAAACACAATCTGTGCACCTTGTCAACATGGAAAGCAAACTAGAACAAGTTTCAAATCAAAGGGATATATGTCATCTGAGCCATTAAATCTAATACATACTGATCTATGTGGTCCTACCAGAACACAAAGTATTCAAGGTGAAAGTTACTTCATATTGTTCATAGATGATTACTCCATAATGACTTGGGTAGCTTTCCTAAAAGATAAGTCGGAAGCTTTTGATAAATTCAAGGTATTTAAAGAATGGGTCAAAAATGAAACCGACAAAAGGATTAAGTGTTTGAGATCTGATAGAGGAGGAGAGTTTACCTCAAATGAATTTGTAGATTTTTGTGAACAACATGGAATCAAGAGAGAATACTCAGCTGCAAGAACTCCTCAACAAAATGGAGTAGTTGAAAGGAAAAATAGGACTATTGAGAATATGGCTAGAGCTATGTTAAATGAGTCCAAGATTTCAGATGGATTTTGGAGGGAAGCAGTCAACACAATAGTATATATAATCACTAGGGCTCAAATGAGGGTAAACCATCACAAGACTCCATATGAGCTTTGGAAAGGAAGACCGACCACTGTAAAGCACTTCAAGGTTTTTGGAAGCAAGTGTTACATAAGATGGGAAGAGCAAAACTTGGGCAAGTTTGACCCAAGATGTGATGAGGGAATATTTCTTGGTTATTCTACTAAGAGTAAAGCTTATAGATGCTACAACAAAAGGACACACACTATTGTAGAAAGTATAAATGTAACAATTGATGAGAAGATAGATTCAAGAGAACCAGTTCAACAAATTGTGTATCAGGAAGATGGAAGTTGTCAAGAAGAGTTTCATGAGGAATCAGATGAAGAAGAGGAAGAAACACAAAGACTTCTTCCTAAAAATCCATCCAGGTATGTACAAAAACATCATCCAAAAGAGCTAATCATTGGGAATCCAGATGAGAGACAGACAAGGAGAAGGATAATAACACCATCTCAACAAGCAAATTTTTCCTTGTTATCTAAGATTGAGCCAAAAGACTTCAATCAGGCAAGTGAAGATAAGTTCTGGATTAAGGCAATGGATGAGGAATTAGATCAGATAGAGAAAAGCAAGACTTGGGAACTTGTTCCATGACCAAAAGACAAAAATGTGATTGGCACTAAATGGGTATTCAGAAACAAGTTAAATGAAGATGGTCAGGTGGTCAGAAATAAAGCAAGATTAGTGTGCAAAGGTTATGCACAGGTAGAGGGAATTGAATTTGATGAGACATTTGCTCCAGTTGCATGACTTGAAGCTATCAGAATGTTCTTAGCCTTTTCAAGCTTCAAAAACTTCAAAGTATATCAGATGGATGTTAAATCAGCCTTTCTAAATGGTGTTCTAGAAGAAGAGGTTTACATTGAGCAACCAAAAGGTTTCAATTTGACTGATAAACCAGACTATGTATGCAGATTGAAGAAGGCACTTTATGGACTAAAGCAAGCTCCTAGAGCTTGGTATTCAAGATTGGATAAGTACCTACAGGAATAGGGTTTCAGGAAAGGAATAGTGGATAATAACTTATACATAAAAAATGAAGGGAATAACTTACTAATTGTGGTTGTTTATGTTGATGATATCATTTTTGGAGGAAACAATGATAAGATGTGTCAAAAATTTGCAAAGAGCATGCATAATGAATTTGAGATGTCTATGCTTGGTGAGTTGTCCTTCTTTCTTGGACTTCAGATTTCACAATCAAAGAAAGGGGTGTTTCTTTCACAAACCAAGTATATAAAAGAGATGCTAAAGAAATTCAAGTTAGAAGATTGCAAACCAGTAAGTACTCCCATGGTTACAGGATGTAAGTTAAGTAAAGATGATGAATCTCTAGAGGCAAATCAGAAACTATACAGATCTATGATTGGCAACTTATTGTATGTCACAACTACAAGACCAGATATCATGCAAGCAGTGGGATTAGTGGCAAGGTTTCAGGCAACACCCAAGGAAACACATGTAGCAATAGTAAAGAGGATTCTCAGGTATCTAAAAGGGACTATGGACTTTGGGCTCTAGTATCCCAAAAGTGATAGTTTCACTCTCACAACTTATACAGATGCAGATTGGGCTGGCAACATTGATGATAGAAAAAGCACAAGTGGAGGAGCATTCTTTCTAGGAGACTATTTGGTCTCTTGGTTAAGTAAGAAATAGGCATCAATATCCTTATCTACAGTAGAGGTAGAGTATATTGCAGTAGTTGCCAGTTGTACACAGGTATTATGGATGAAGCGAACTCTAGAGGATTTTAAGATAAAACATGATCATCCTATTCCCATACTATGTGATAATACAAGTGCTATAAATATCTCAAAGAATCCAGTGATGCACTCCAGGACAAAGCACATTCTGATTAAGTATCATTTTTTGAGAGAGCAGGTGATGGATAAATAGGTTAGGTTGGAATATGTTACTACAAAGGAGCAGATTGCAGATATTTTCACTAAGCCACTTTCGAAAGAGACTTTTGAGTACCTGCGAGAAAAGTTGGGAGTAGTTATACTCCCACCCCAGAATTAACCACCTCAAGAGGAGGTGGGGGAGGGGCTAAGCTAAGAGTTTCATTCTTAGCCCCGAGCCCCAAAGGTGACCCTTTGCCATTGATGACAAAGGGGAGAGATTTGAGTAAGGGGAAGAGATTTGAGTTAGGAGGAAAGCATTCAATCAGGGGGAGGAGAAAAAGAGGTAAAGGAAATGATAAAAGGTAAATGGGTTGCCATCAATGACAAAGGGGGAGATTGTTGGAAATATGAGCAGGATTTGTTGTCATTGATGTCAAAGGAATACTAAGAAAATGTCAAAAGAATGTTAAGCAAATGGTTCATGGTTGATTTTCTAAGAGGTAAGGATATAATATTTAATTTAAATATTATATGGCTGAAGCATCAAAAGAGAAGCAAGAAGGATAACAATATTATAATATTTGGGCAAAAGAAAAGGGTTGAAAAGATATCTCCGTTCCATGGTGGTTGAAAGAAAATAATAAGGTTATTTTGCTAAGGTGATAATGGCAAAAGGTTCCCCTAAAAACCTAAGGAAGTTTATATTTTATTTTATTTAAAAAGGCCCAAAGGACATTTAAATATTTAATTATAATATTTAAATTCATTTTGAATTTAAATAATTATAATTAAAATATTATTTTTGAAATGCAAAGTCTAATTTCTCTATCCGTTGACGTGAAGGCAAATACCTTGAAAGGTATATTAATATAGCCTAAATCAAAGGCTTAAGGTTGTAATTTAAAAATCATGTATGCTTTGTTGTGCTCATCGATCGAATGTGGAAGGGAGAAGAAGTGTGCCAATGCTAACTTTGAGGGAGAGAAAGGCATAAAGGGAAGCGATGCTAGATTCATAGAACCATCCGGGTGGCTAGCCCAGATGGTGATTGGCTTGGGCGCTAAGTTGCAACAGAGGGGAGGTCTCGGGTTCGAGACTTTACGGTAGTGAAAGGAGGAAGCTTTTGTTTTAAAATATTTTGGTGGTAGTGTAGGGAATAAGTGTGCATGGGCACACTTAGGTCCCATGTGAGCACCTAGCTCACGTGATGGTTGAAGCCGTGACTAGGGCGCTAGTGGCAGCGCAACGTGGGTTCGATTCCCACCAAGGGCAAAAGGTATTTAATTTTTAAAATTTAATTTTTTGTCCTAAGGTTTGTTTGGCATGAGATTTTAGGGAGGTATAAGGTTTATGAAAATAAATTTTATATTGTGATTTTGGTGATTAAAGTGTTGAAAGGAGTAATAAGGCTTTAGAGGAGTTTAAATATTATTTTAAAATAAAGTCTTATTGGGTTTAATAGTTGAAAGGAGTAATAAGGTGTAATTGAGATCTAATGTTTTGTATGGTGAGAATAATTTGTGAGGGAATTATTGAATGAAGTTTTGAGAAGGTTTTTGCTATCTAACCCTTAAATATTGGCAAAAGAGTAATTGTGATTGAGATAGGTTTTTAAGGTCAATTCTTCATCAAACAAAAGGTATGGGCACATCTTCCTTGTGAGTGATTGTTGGATGTTGTGAATGCTAAGTTGGAGAGAAAAGGGTTGTTTGATAAGCATTGTTGAGTTTGATTGTTAAAGGTTTTTCTGAGTGAAATTTGATGATAAAAACCTTGTTTGATAAGCATTGTTGGAAATATTGAATGAACCTTCATATGCATGACTAGGGTTTGTGCAAGATCATGAGTATCATTGTTATGTGAGATTGTTTGATAAGCATTGTTGACTAAATAGTTGAGTTGAGTAAGCTTTTGTGGAAGCTTACAATAAGATTTGAGGTAAGTCTTGGTGAAGACTTGTTGAGAGATTGGACAAGTTCTAGAGAGGACTTGTGGATAGATTAGTGTGAGATTTTGTGGAAGCTTACAAGGCATATTTGAGATAAGTCTTTGAGAAGACTTGTGAGCAGAGTTGATTGATTGATTTGTTCAAACCTTGGGTTAAGGTTTGGGGTAGATCTAGCAGAGTTGATTTGTGATTGAGTCAAGCTTTGTGTTAAGGCTTGAGGATAGATTTGAGGATAGATTTTGGTGCATATTTGAGGATAGGTTTGTGCTAGACCAGAGATAGATATTGAGAATATTTGTGCTAGATCGAAGGATAGTGTTTAGTGTAGATTTGAGATAGAGTTGAGAGATAGCTTTGGAGGTGATAGAGTATAGAGGATGATAGTCTCTAGTGGATAGAGATCCATTAGCTAGGGTAGTGAAGATAGGTCTTCTGAGTGAGGATAGGAGTCTTCAGTGGATAGAGATCCATAAGCTAGTGTAGTGGAGGTAGTAGTTCTTCTAGAAGATCACCAACTAGAGCAGAGGAGAAGGAGTTCTCCTATGGATAGAGATCCACAAACTTGATTAGGGGATTGGTGTCTCCTTTGGACAGAGGTCCATAAACATTGTAATAGGGAAAGGATTCCCAAAAGAATTTATTTGAGAAAAGTTTATAAGGAATATTTTCTCCGTGGAGTAGCCCACATTGGGTGAACCACGTTAAATCATGTCTCTCATGTGTGTGATGCTTTGTGTGATGTTTACTACTTTAATATTGCTGATGTTATCATATGGATTGAAAAGCAAAAAGTTTTATCTTATACTGTTCACCCCCCTCTCAGTATAAGCACATGTTCTTCAACACATTCCTTAAGAAATTTTGAAGAAACCACATAAATGGTTGTACATCAATTTGGTTCTTACATAGAGAACCATGTTACAATAAAGGAATTATATAACCTTAAATAAGGGAAGGAATATATTTTTGGAGAATTCTTAGCTCGATGGAGGAAAATTTTGGGAAAATTACATTTTGCTTTACCTCCAATAGAAATGCTAGACATATTTATTGGAAATTTACATGAACAATTGTCCTACGAGTTAGCCACAACTATCATGACTTTGTTTGATCAAGATATAGATTTAGCAAGAAGGGTAGAGGAAAACCTAATCAGGAGGTGACAATTTAAAAATAAATATGAAGATAAGTCATCTAAAAATCAATACAAAAACAAACACATGGTAGGATATGGGGTCACGGATAGTAGACCCCCTCAAAATGTTAATACCATAGATACCACAAAAAATTTTGTGTTGAAGGCACCCAAAAATCTCCATTATGGAATTTTACAAGATTGAATCAACCCATGACAATGGTCTTACCACAACTAGTAGAAAGAGTTCTAATAAAATTATCAAAGGTTTGGAAACCTGACCCCTCTCAACCTTGGTATAGACCCGACCAACATTTTGAATACCACCAATTTGATGGACATCTAACAAATACTTGACATGTAGTGCAAGAGTTAATTGATGAAGGAAAATTGGAAGTGGAAAGCCCTCCACATAATAAAAATATTAAAACAAATACACAACCACAATATGTGCAAAATGTAAACCAAAATCTAGATATGTTTTAAAACCTACTACAAAATTGTGGTAAGGAAGCTATAAATCAACTAGACTATAAAAATACACCTCATACAACAAGATATGTGGGAATAATTAACAATTATTTACCATATCAACTTCTATAAAATATGTTTGTGCCTACTTAATCTAACATGACAATTAAGAAACTCCAAGGAATAAAACCACAATTGTCATCCTTGAATGAAACATAAAGTGAATCAGAATCTGAAATAGATACTAGCTCACAACATACTAATAGTTTAGAAGATGATTCAAGGCTAATATTATCCATTACTGATTCACTAACCCTAGAAGAACCATTTATCAGAATAATGACCACTTATCCTTCATCACAACAAATTCTTCCTATCGAACAAAGGTTCAGCTACAAGGCCATAAGTTATCCGATAAAACAACATTGTAGGTACAATTGGACTAGATACTCGATAGCAAGTACAAAAACAAAACTCTCAACCTCAAACTCAAAAAATGTTGATCAACTGCCTATTGTTCTAAAGTTACCTCATAAGGAAAATAACATAATTAGATCCCAACAAAAGACTCCATTTTATATCAACAAACAACTAGCTAATACTACAACTAGGATTTCCCTTTTAGACCTTCTTAGAAATTCAACCATTCACAAAGAAGAACTAATGAAAAATTTAAGCCAAATGATGGTACCTAAAGATATAGAGCCAACTGCTATAGTCAATGTTGTAGTCTCTCATGAAATAGACAACACTGATTTCCATGATAAAGACATTCCTACCAAAAGTATGTATAGATATAATCCTCTTTATATAACAACTTTAATTGGGGATGTTTGTGTCAAAAGAGTGTTAATTGATAATGGTTCATCCCTAAACATATGCACTTATGACTTCTTCAAAATATTTGGATTTAGGAAAGAAGATTTAAGATAAACTAAAATGATCATTAAAGCCTTCAACGATGAAACACAAGAGGCTTGTGGTGTAATATCTATTCCACTACAAGTTGGTCCTATTATTTTAGACACATACATATTCGTTGTACCTTGCATAGCATATTATAACATCCTTTTGGTATGTACTTGGATCAATGCCATGAGGGAAATCCTCTCTACTTTGCATCAATGTGTTAAATTCAAATTTAAGAATCATTTGGTCACTCTTTATGGTGATCCTTGTCCATTTTAAATGTGTGCAATAGCAGAACCTGTCAACGTTCCCTTTTGTCCTGATCTCTCATCATTAGAACCTAAATCTTCTAAAACCTCTTTATCCAAATCAGAACCATCACCTCCTAGATGAATTTTTACAAGACTTATCCACCGTATTGGAACCCACTAAACAAGATGATTATAATGTACAAGATTCTCTTATTTTGGCTCAATTACCACAATCTCCATGTATAGTTGGGTTACCACAAAAACAAAGAAGCATCTATCATGTGGGAAGTTGCACTTTCATTGCTATTGGATGTGCTCTAGATAAAATTAACATTAGGTGAATGAGCTTTACATATGATGAGGATGGTTTTGCTTGATGCTTATTTTCTAATAAATATATAAAATATAAACAAATGATGTGTGATATGGGATACAAACGTAAAGGTTTAGGACCCCTAGAAAATGGGATACATGAACATTTTGAGATAAAGGATTGGTTTTCCCGATGTGGTATATGTTTCATTCCCACAAAAACTCAACCTTTTCCCTTTAATGAAGACGATCATATTATCACATATGGGGAACACTTAGAAAAGAAAGAACAATTAAAGAAACGTAAGAGAGCTTATAAGTTCTCTTGCAACATGTTATCAATGGTACACCCAAAAAAATAGCTAATTCAGATGAATGTGTAGAAGGAGACGTATTTTATGACATCTCTCATGAAGAAATTATTAGAAATAGGTTCTTCTTTTATGGGTCTATCCCATGTATAGCCCATATTTAGACAACTACACAAGAATAATTAGCTAAATTATCTTTAGAATAACTTCAAGAAATGGGTGTTTCACCCACTCCTCCAAATTTTGAAAGATATCTAAGCATAGAAATAGAGGCCATCCTAAAAATTAATATTAGAACGAAAAATAATCCTCTAATGGTTAAAATAGAGACCGATTTAAATAAAGAAGAAAAAATTACATATACAAAACTTCTCACACAATATCCTAATATTTTCACTTGGACATACGTAGATATGTTAGGCCTAGACCATTTTGTGGTTATGCACCACTTAGTGGTTCATCCTGATGCTAATCAAGTCAATAAAAAACTTAGGAAAATGCATCCTAAAGTAGCCTTATTGGTTAAAAATGAATTACAAAAACTCTTGGATGTAAACTTCATTCAAGCTATAGATTATTCCAATTGGATATCCAATTTTGTTCCTGTAACCAAAAAAGAGGCTACTAAAATCAAAGTTTGCATTGATTTTAGGGACATTAATTCTACATGCCCCAAAGATGACTTTTCTCTTCCCAATATGGATAAGATTATTGATTTCACAACAGGATGTGGAATGTTATCACTTATGGATGGATTTTTAGGATATAATCAAATTCGTATAACACCATAATATCAACCTAAAACTGCATTTATTACACTCTAGGGAACTTTTTGTTGGAATGTAATACCTTTTGGCCTAAATAATGTAGGGGAAACTTACCAACAAGCTATGACATATGTATTTCATGATATGATGTACGAAATCCTGCATGATTATGTGGATGACATCATAGCTTGATCTATAAACAAGAAGATCATATCCTTGATTGACAATGAGTCTTTGATAGATTTTGAGATTATAAAGTCTGATTGAATCTAGATAAATGTGTGTTTGGAGTAAATTTAGGTAAGTTATTAGGGTTCATAGTTTCTATGCATGGCATAGAAATATACCCTACCAAGATTAAGGCTACCATCAATATGCCACCACTTAAAAATATAATAGAACTCAAGAGTTTGTATGGGAAGCTCTAGTCTATTCGTCACTTTATTGATAAACTGGCAAACAAATGTAAACCCTTTCTTAGGTTTCTTAAGAAATATACAAATTTCTTATGGGATAAGGAATGTCAAGAATATTTTGAAATCCTTAAGACATATTTACTTACCCCACCAGTGCTTGTTTTGTATAGACTAGAGCACCCTTTTATTTTATATATTTCTACCTTAGAACTTGTGTTAGGAGCAATGCTAGCACAATATGATGAGGATAAGAAAGAACGAGACATTTACTACATAATAAAAACTTTAATAAGTTATGAAACTCGTTACACCCTTTTATAAAAGCCTTTTTAGTTGTTATATTCTTTACATAGAAAACTGCATCACTACATGCTTAGCCAAAAGACTTATGTCATCATCGAATTTGATCCATTGCAATATCTAATGAGTAGGCCTTATTTATCAAGACGAGCAACAAAATGGGTTTATTCTTTGAGTGATTTTGACCTAACCTTTATTAGGCAAAAATCCATTAAAGGGTAAGTCATAGAAGATCAAATCGTCACTGTCCCTCTTGAGTCTACTCACCCTTTGATGATAGAATTCCCTGATGAATGTCTTAATATGGATAATGGTTCCTTAGAATCATGGTCTCTATTTTTTATGGAGCCCGTTGTATGAGTTACGCAAGTGCAAGAATTATATTGGTATGCCTACAAAAGAAAATTATCCCATTATCCTTTAAACTCCAATATACTTGCACAAACAATACAATAGAGTATGAAGCTTTAATCCTTGGATTATGAGTAGCCTTAACCATAAATATCAAAATACTATCAATTTTTGGAGACTCACAACTCATGGTGAATAAATTTAATTAAATTTATCAAACCTGAGATGAGAAACTCCATCCTTATAAAGAATAAGTTTTAAAAGTTATTACTTTATTTGAGAAGGTTACTATAGAAACCTAAAACACATCATGTCGAGGTGAATACTCATATGGGACATGATAACAAACTATATGAATGATCTTGAACAACTCCAATATGAAGCAATGGTTTTAACCACTCAACTTGGATACAACTGGTAACTCATCCTTAGCCATGACTGACACCCTGGCTAATAGAGCTAGGCACATTTTAGAGCTGCAACTAGCATCAAAGTTGTTTTGAATCTCAGGATGAGCTAAATTTGGTTACAACGGTATGGGCAATAAGAATTCAAATGGTTTTGGATGGGGAAGCTTCAAGTGTTTTCCTCCCAACTTATTCAACCTATTGGATCTTGATATTGGCTTTCCAAGCAAGCCAAGATTGGATATTAAGAGTCCTATAAGACCCCCATCCAAATTAGGGAGAAGTATGTATAAAGTATGCATTTGAACATAGCGAAGCTCTACTAAAATAGATATAAAATTGATAACCCCTTGAGGAGAGTCAAAATTCTGCCCAATTGTGGAGTGACAAGCATGAATTCGTCAATGAAGCTTCCAAAGGACTAGGAAGCATAATCGTACAATCAAGCCAATCAAACACAAATCTCATCAAATTCGATCACCAATCCATTAGAGGACATAGAGGTGACCCTTGATAATCAATTACATAGAGGAAATCGAATACCCAAGCCCTGATTACAAGAGAAAAAGCATTTTCACCTTAGCCACGACTAACAGTGCCCATCGCTCCTCAGACCCATGATGAGGGTTTGATCCCTTTTTTTTTTTAGCATTATATTTACATTTTCAATTGTGAAATTAGCTTAGTTTAGCATAGGTTTACATTTTAGCAAACATTTGATTGATTGATTTAGGAATTAGAGATAGTTTTGTTTCATTTCCTTGCAATTATCAATTTAGTGTAGTTTCTTGTTATTTCATGCAATTCAAGTTTCTAGTGGCTAATCAGGTTGCTTATTACCTAGATTACATCCTTTCTTTCTATGATTCATAGTAATTTGATGATTTTATGCTAATATTCATAGATTTACATGTTTTTTGTTTCCTTTATCATCATTCATGCAATTTTTCATTAAAATCCTCATCAAGAGAGGTCACCTTTTATTTTAATCCTTTCTTGTTGTTTCTTGAATTTAGGGTTTACAAGATCCATTCATTTCAAGGCATTAAAGGCAACACATGTCTTTTCATGAGAGAGGAAGGTCATAATTGATCCTGAGTAGTTCGTGTCTTTGTGGAGAGTCTATGAATTACACCACCCCCTCATTTAGAGGTTCTTTCAATACTATATTAATTGTATCAATATTGAGTATCCCTAAGAGGGACAGACTTGTAATCAAATTTGACAAAGGATTTAATAAATGAAGCATTCTTTTTCTTGTTAAAGCTATTATTGTCAATATTTTATGCTTAGATGTTTGATATTAAATGATGAATTAGTTAGGTGTATGCTTTATACAAGGTTACAGATGGTCATCATAGTGGGACCCACAAATTCTGTAGTAAATGATGGATTTCTTCTATTCTGTTGTTGCAGGTGTTAGTCGCAGTTAGCATCAAAGCAAAAAATAGGCAGGAAGCATAATGCCTCTCTTTAGAATGAGAAATATAGGTAATTATAACCCTCTATGTTTCTATATTTTGTTGTATTTCTAGTTTTTAGCTAATTAAAATCACATAGAAAATAGTAAAAGAAAAATAATCATGAAAACATCATGTTGTCTGTTAGCCATGGATGACAGTTATGGCTAGCACTGTTAACTACACCTATCAACCAAAAATAAGATATTGGCCTATGGATTTGTTTTGCGGCTAGCACTATTACCTACGACTCTGTCCCATGGCTAATAGTCAAAGTCTATTTGTAAAGTTTACCTCTTGTGGTCTAATTAGAGGCATGTTAGAATATTTTACTATGCATTCTCTAAAACTTCATTTAGTCAATTAGATGCATCTTTCTAAATATTAAAAAGTATTTATAATTAGGCATTTAAGAAAGAGCATTGAGTTCTTGGTATCACATTTATATTTTCATGAAAAATCTATAATGAACAAACACACACCACACACTATCTAAACACTAGCGAGTTGGAAGTCATATCCAACCATTTGGTAGGGTCCAAATATGGTGGTAGTGATTTCCATACGTTGGCCTAACTCCCTTGAAACCTGTTACTTGGCCAACACCAACTTCAGGATCTGTCCTAACCATACAAAATAGCATGCATTCCTCTTTGAAGGGGTGTATCACTATGCACGGGGTACTGGGTGAGGATCGAAAAGACCTGTGCTCCCTACCGGGGTGTGGATTTCATCTCCACATTTTGGGGGGTTTGTGTGACCATGAATTTCATTTTTAGTTGTAGAGCTATGATCATATAAGTGAAAACCCTTAAACTATTGAGTATATCATCAACAATTTCAAACACGATGAGAGTAGTTTAAGTTTTCAACAAATTTCAAAATGCATCAAACTAGTTAGGGCTCACAAAAAAAACTTAAAAAGACATAATCATAATTGTTTACTTTATTTGCATTAAATATACATACAACATAATACCATAGCATGGTTGTCACACAGAGTGACCGATCTCAGTATAGAATTGAGGTCGAAGTCGAGGCTCCACCCAATTCACAATGCAATGCGAAGAACCCTCAATCACAAGATCCTCCTAAATTACATTTGATGAGAATTAGAGGGGATAACTCTATGTGTGGGGGTTCTTGTCAGAATACCCCACTTAGAGGAGGTAATGCACATGCCTTATGAGATATATTTGAGTATGGAAGATCCCAATATGAGCCCTTCCAACATGAGAGTATATATCATGATCGTACACCTCATGGATCCATTGGATGAGCTAATGAGTACATCATTGAGTAAGGAACTATAACTAAGTTAGTACCCATATGTACTTGAGATAAGGGAGGATCCAAGCCTCCATTAGTACAAAATAGACAAGTAGAAAATCCATCCAGTAAGGGGCAGGAAGAGAGGGTTACTTCAAATTATAGGCCCTCACAAAATCCACACAATAATCAATGTGGAAAGTTCACATTTGATATGTCTAATGTTGGAGTCAATGGTACACCACCACATGAGTCATGGCACACTAGAAAATTGGATGGTCTAGATAGAGTATTAGGGTAGCTAGGGTATAAACCCTCAATTGTGCATTCTCATTCTATGAGTTCTTGTAGTGAGAGAACATGTTAGATCATTAGAGAGCTAGGAGAATGCTCTAAATGTGCTCATAGTATAATTGCCCTATCGACCCATGTGGGCATAGAGTACGGACAACACTAAAATGTGAATGCCATCTACTTAGACAAGGACAAGAGCATGGTAAACTAGTATGTTGGAGGTCATATTGATAAAGCTACTTGGACTGAATGAGTACACTAGAGACTACACATGGCTAATATTATAGATCGATCATAGAAAATGGTGTTACAACAACAGTAGCAGATTCTACAAGATCAATTGGAGTATCTTCATGCAGAGCATGAGCACCTTGAAAATAAGGATACATAGAGGTAGAGGTTGCTAAGGCAACGTATTTTAAAGAAATGCATGCACAAACAATGCATCCTTGATTAAAAGGAGTGTGTTGAGTAAGAGGATCGATTAGCTCAGGCTAATTTACCCCCTCATAGTAATTATAGGGAGTGCACTCATAGATTAGTTGCTTCATAGTCCAATATATGACTTGAGCATATTAAAAACCGTACTCACCACACGACCCAAAATATGATGCAACACCAAGCATTGGAACATCATGGGCATACTCTATACAAAGAAGAAGTGAGAGATGATAAAGAACATGAATATCTTGAGATCTCGATAGTAGATGTGGAATATGATCTCATTGCTCCACCTCGTTTGAAGAACAATTTACCTCCCAAGGCTCTGTAACGACCTCCCAAAGAAGAGCAAATTCTATCTTCGAAGGCCTATCAGGCCTTGGTAGACAAGGTTTGAGCTATAGAGAAGCAAGGAATGACTTATCAAAAGTTGACCTTGAAAAATATTTATAATGAACCTTTATGCCCATCCGTACCCATTCTAGTGTATCCTGAGCACTTCGAGATGCCAAAGTTGTAGAAGTTTCAAAGTGAGGAAGATGATCAGGAACATCTTATGAGATTTATGGACATGTATTTTTCATATTGAAAGTAATGATGTTGTGTTGTTGAGAAAATTCTTCACAACCCTTTCAGGCCCTACCTGAGAGTGGTTTAATCAACTTAAGAGGTACAATATAACAAACTTTGAACAACTAGCTAATGCATTTATTGAATGCTTCTTCTTTGGCATCAAGAAGAAGGTGAACCTATCCGATATAGCTTATTTAATGCAACATGATGATGAGACGATCATGGATTATGGTAAAATATAAAGAAAGATAATGGTGAAACATAGATGTTTACCAAGGGTTGTGCAAAGCACATCTTGTTACTGCTATAGCTACAATAGTATCAAACATTCGAAGAGGCCTTGGTGCAATCCGAGGTAATAGAGGACATCAAGTTACAGGAAGGTAACTTCAGGCTTTGGAACAAGAAATAATGGAACAAAAAGAACACCCAAAATAAAAAGGAACAGGTCAATCCAAACCATGTAAACCAAGTGGTGTTAAACCTACAAAGAGGGGATAAGGGGCAACAATAGAATTATCAAGCCCAACCTCCTCTTACACGATATGATCATCGCAATAATAATAAGAAGGGTAAGAATAAAGAACAAAACTTGCTTTGCCAGTTCACACCTTTTTTGAAATCGATGATGTCGATATTCCATCAACTATGCAAGGCCAAGGTCCTAAAATTACCAGATATCAAGTTAATAGACCCTAATAAGCCTAAGCTAAAGGGGTTTAGGGATGATATATACTGTGCTGTCCATAGGGTGAAAGGACACGACATCAAAGGATGTTGGAGTTTTAAAAATGTAGTGAAGAACATGATCGAAAGAGAGAAGATAACCGTGGACAACACTCAAGAACCAGAAAACTAGAATATGGGGATTTTCAAGAACCCCTTACCAAATCATGAACCACCAAGGAACAATACCGATCATGTGAATCAAGTGTGGGTTGAACCCCAAACTCAAGGATTCTTGGG